>OU896707.1:63018599-65876166 GCA_918026855.4 Phaedon cochleariae | reverse complement strand
AGTATTTTTGGACTATTCATTAATACAAGCATGCCATCTCATCATGCTGTTGTACAATGCACAAAAAATGCAGCGAGAGACGAAGAAATCCAATTTTTCAGGTATGTACGATGTGATCTAAAATAAGGAATACAGTCACTCACATATAGTTTTCATATTGAAATATTGTCATTTCTCATTGGTTCCTTCTGCAATAGAAGCTTATACAAATACTCTTGAAGTTTCTAAAAGAAGGCAAGAAGATTGGATTCCTGGTGGGGAGGATGGTGGGAGCGTTTGATAGGAATTTTGGAATGTCTGCTCAGGAAAACTTTGGGAAAAGCTGCTCTTACTCACGAGGAATTACTTACCACAATTTGTGATTGCGAAGCTGTTGTCAATCAACGACCATTAACTGGTTTAACTGAAAATCCTGAAGATTGACAATCATTGACTCCAGCAAAATGTTCTTACAAGAAATAAGAGAAGTAGGTGTTCAGAAGTGAATCGCGAAAGAAATTCAGAAATGAGTATTTGAGTACTCTAACTCTAACTGAAAAATAGAAAGATGTCCATCAGAAGAACCGTTCCAAGGGTTGGAGATTTGGGCTTGATAGAGATCGAAAATTGAAACGAAATGAATGGCTTTTAGAAATAATTATTGAGGTGATACCAGGCAAAAATACAGATCAACGAGATTGTTGCGTTTGAGAACATCTGCAGGTAGTCAATTCTTGAGACCTATTCAAATATTTTACCCTTTAGAGGTCCAAGACTCTGGAGAAAAGGAGGCAATGAAGAAGGTGTTAGATAAAGAAGTTCAATACGATAATGGAATGAACAATAAAGTATCACATCCGAGCCAAATATCCGATTCTCACTCCAATAACGATGAGCATGAAGAAAATAAAGAAGAAAAAAGAGTTACTAGATCTTGAAGAGAGGTTAATCCTCCCAGACGCCTCAATCTTTGATATGAATATGGAAGAAAACAATGAATTCACAAAATTATTGTTTGTCTAGGTGGGAGAATGAAGAGGTTTCCTATCTATCTATCCCTTGTATGATTCGGGGGAAGCATTGACATGGGGGTGACAATTCCGAAATTTTGAGAGATTGTCAAAATTGAAATTATTATTGCATCTTGTAGTTTCTTTCTGTAAATAAACAGATCTTTTGAAGAAGCTTCTTCATATTACGATTGTTTTCCTAACCTGCGATTGAGAAAACACAACACATGCAATCAATACGAAAATATGATCGTGTGTGTGTTGTAAACATTTTCACTCTACCTATTAGCAGTATAAGCATCTATTGCAGAAGTGGCTGAAGGAATTCTAATTTTATAATGAAAACTATGTGAGATCGCTATTACTACCTGAAAAATCATATTCCTTCGTCTCTAGCCTCATTTTTTGTGCATTGTACAACAGCACAATGTGATGGCATGCTTGAATTAAGGAATAGCCCAAAAATCACGATTCGTGTGCCGAAATATTGTGGAAAACTATTTCAATTCTTTGATTCGAACAAATTAGAAAAGTGAGGTTGTGTATTGTGTTTCAATGTTTCACAGTAAAGTTAGGTTGTGTTTCAATATTTCAACTTCAGGGTCGCTCATCGTGCACGCGACCTATTAAATGTCGTGGGAGATGATTTCGAGATGTATTCTTTCTTCAATTACCACCACTCCGTACTTTCAGCAGTATGGACTTCTCCACACATTTAATATACTATTATTGTGCAAGAGTAATGTCAATTTCAAGAGATGATTTTGCAACAAAAATAGACGACTTCTTAAGTTGTAGAAAAGTCTTTTTGCGCACTAGTAAACATAAATCGTCTCCATATGAATACCTATAATAACCGGTCAAAATTATTCTCCAACTATACCTATCCATTACTTTGTGAATCGTCTCGTAGCATCGGCTTTGATTTTTTTTAATTTGACGAGAGGAACATTAATTGCAGCTAATCGACTTCCGCGTTATCTCCGCAAGGAGCCTTATGAACAATTGCTCAGCGAGCATAGCAACCGGCCGCTAGATCTCTATCTAGTAATAAACACTCGCAACCAAAACGAATGGAATTAACAATTATTATTCATAATTTCTCCGGAGCATAACATCCGGTCTTCCGCGATGATGTAGTATTGTAGAATATATGAGGTCAAGCTTGAACTTGACCATGATGGATTAATTCACAAAAAAAATTAAAAACTCGGTTTGTATAGGTGGTTGTAATTAGACTGTTGTAGCGACTTTCAAATTATTGAACCATTGTCTGAAACAAATGACATCTATGTCTTGTCATATTCCTACAACATAGGATTGTGTCTTCTTCGCGAGAAGTACAATATTTGGTGAAAGCATTGAGTGTGATAGTGATGTTGTTATGCGTGAGGAGTTCACTAAATTAGTATCGATAATCTTCGATATATTTTTGAAATGTCTTCTAGAGAAAAATTGGTCAGCAATAAGTCCTGTCAAAGAGAGTCGTCATTTGGAAATTAAATTAACTAAATTCGGATATTTATCTTCAGCAAAATTTATACGTTACCTACCAGGAGATCAATAATTCCATTTAAAGCGACATTTCCACTTTCTCCATGTCCACGTCGAACGGATCCATGAATATTTGGAATTAACATTCACGTGAACAAAAATTCTCAAATCCGCAATTTGTCCTTTTTATCTGATGCATACTCGTATTCAGCTTTTGGCGAAATCAACCTTAATAAACTAAAAATGATAATTCAGATAACCCCGCATCATATCCCAATCTCTGTTCAGGTTTGCCCTTCATATCCATCATGAATGTTTGCAGTTCTTCTCTCAATAATTCATAAAATCGTTTCAACATCTTGCATTACTGAGCCAGCAAACTTCACAATGAAAAATGAAGTCTCCATGTTCTGTTTTCAAATCCTACACGGAAGAACTGATATGTCTCTCCATTATGGTGCGTGAATTTTAATGACTCATGAAACTCTTATGATGAATGAAGTGAAAATTGAACAGATGTGGTGTCATCATTTCTCCATGATATCTCTGATTCTATTGTAGCTAGATGTAGTTCAGATTGGAAGCATGAAAAACATCAACAACTTCTTGAAAAATGTCTTCTCTGTAGTACTATTCATGGCTCGAAGTGCGAGCAAAGCTTGTGTTGTTCTGAATTGTTTGTCGGCTGCTCGGATGAAAAATTGCTAGTTGCACGACTGTATCAGAAAGATCGGTACTTTCATCCAATGCTATGTCCGCAACTTCGCTAAAAGTGACTTTCAAATGTTCAGTAGTAATACTATAATTAGAAAATCCAGAATATTTGAGTTATACATCGAATACTTCTTGTACAATTATGAAGAGTGTCAGTTCAACAGTTGAAGTGACACGTATTGTAATTAGGCAATCCAATGACCTGTCAAACTATATGCACTGGTTGGTACACCTTGAAATTATTAATGTGTGATAAATTGTTTTTATTTGCAAATTTCTGTTGGCATCATAAGTACAAGTGATATAATCGAAGAAAATCACAAACAGTAAGTACTTTATTTCACTAGTCACATCATTCTATCGATTTTATATATGATGCCAACCAGGCGCCATATCGATTCGAACCTCATTTGGGTTGCCTACAATGAAAAAAATTGTCGCTTAGGAAATACCAAACGTTTAGTGGAATAGGCGCCAGTCACTACATTAATCAAATAATACCACTACGAAATTGTATGATACTGGATACAGGATTTGAAATTTTCGAATGGAACACCCTGTATATTCCTGTAGAAATGCATTCCTAAGTTCATTCTCTCTCATGTGATATCATGTTTGGCACATCGAAAGGTTGTAGTTTTTGAAATATTCACATTTCTACTTTGCCTCGATTTAATTCCAGCCCTGCCTTGTATACAATACCTACCTATCACATTTGTAATTAAGCTCTGTGGTGCAATGATGATGTTGTTTATTTTCCTTAGATATTCCCATATATCTACACATTTATCATATTTTTTCATCTCGAAACAGATTGAATCCATGTTCAGCCTCCGCTACCGATGCAATCTGGTTATCATAAAAATCGGTTGAGATGAATAATTACAATTGATATAATTAATTACCTTCCACTGGATTAAAATCCCGTCTTGATGAAACCCGTATAACTCAAAAGACATATGGCAAATTAGGTATATCAACGATAAAGAGATAAATAGTAGGTAACCGTTAAATGTATAGAATTCGTTAAATATTCCGAATACGGTATTCTAATTAACAAAAAACTATTCTTGTCAATATACTGAAATCTAGAAGGAATCCTAATAAAATTCGTTGAACGGTAAACATTCACCTGTGGGGAGTAAAATTGTAAATCGGTATATACTCACTCACTTTATGGTCGTGTAATATGAGCTACAGGGTGATAGCATGATGGTATCATGAACATGTTTCTATTTACAAAAAATACATTGAATAATGTCTTCGGTAAGTAACTGATGAAGTTGAGTCGTGATGATTCGAAATATTGTATAGCTTGTATCAAAAATATCTCTCAGACGTAGAATTTTTTTGTGTTTGATTTGATATATATTACCTGAAAGTGCTATTGCCTTTCCAGGGTGAATGATTTGGCCTTTCAATGGAAGGTAGACGAAAGGTATGTGTTGAGAAGTTGATCCGCCTACAAAAGGTGCCAGCACACATTCTGGAAAAAGAAAAAACGAATATCAACAATCTCCAATGCACATAATTGTAATTGCAATAAAGATCTATAGTCCAATAAAATGGTATTTGCACATGAAAAAAATTCGATGTCGGTTTCTCTAAGGTTTTATATGATGGTTTTGGGGGTGCTGAATCTGAATCTGAAGTTTGCAAACAAAATTTCCTGATGAAGCGTTCCGAGATATTCGCAAAATTTTCGCACTTTCTTCAGTTTTTTGCCCGTAAGTCGGAAACTATAAACTTTAAATTTAAAATATACCACTCTATGTTGAAGTAGATAAAATTTTCTATACAGGGTGTATCTAAATAACACCGAACAAATCCAAGGGGTGATATCTTGCTATATTCTAGCAAATAAAGTTTACATAAACATGTGTCCTAACTAGTTCCGTTTTTAAGATACAGGATGTTGAAGTTGGAAGTATAATCGTTATTATTTATAACCCCCCTGTATAAACTTTCATGGTGCCAGAATTCAGTAATGGTTGGAGACTGAGAAAGCCCCAGAATTTCAAATTGATTCTAATTGGGGTTATTGAGTAATCTCAATGGAAGTCTACATTAAAATTTGGAGTCAAATCGAATTTTCATTGTTTCCTCAAACATTAAGCTAGATACAAAAATTACACAAAGGATGAAAAAGTTTTTATTTCAATAGTTCAATCTGATGAAAATTTGAAACTCAGAAAAACTACTAATACCATCCAGTGACTTTAAAAAAACCGGTGGCGTACAATGACATTCATCATCAATATCGATAAATTTTCCCACTGTGACACCACTGGAAATAATATTCCGAATCTAAATGCACCAGAAGGAGCTCCGTATTAATATTAAAAAAACCACAACGTTTTATTGAAATTTCAACAATCTCCAATGCACATAATTATAACTACAATAAAGACCTATAGTCCAATAAAATGGTATTTGCACGTGAAAAAATTCAAGTAGTCGGTTTCTCTGCGGTTTTATATGGTTTTGGGGGTTTGGAGTTTGCAAACAAAATTTTCTGATGGATCGTTCCGAGATATTCGCAAAAACAGCAAAATTTTCGCACTTTCTTCAGTTTTTTTCCCGGAAACTATAAATTTTAACGAAAATATACGGACTATATGTTGAAGTAGATTAAATTTTAAATTATCCAAATGACACCGAAAACATTCAAGGGGTGATTCCTTGTGATATTCTAGCAAATAAAGTTTATATAAACATGTATCCTAACTTGCTCCGTTTTTGAGATACAGGATGTTGGAGTTGGGAGTATCAATTGTTCTTATTAAAAAATTCAGTATGGTTGGAGACTGAGATAGCACCAGAATTTCAAAATGATTCTAATTGGGGTTATTGAGTAATCTCAATGGAAGTCTACATTAAAATTTGGGGTCAAATCTAATTTTTATATTGTTGTCTCGAAAATTAAGCTAGATACAAAAATTACACAAAGGAAAAAAAAGTTATTTCGATAGTTTGATCTAATAAAAATATAATACTCAGAAAAACAGGTGGAGTACAATGACATTCACCATCAATATCGATAAATTTAAGCACTGTGACACCACTGGAAATATCATTTCGAATCTAATTGCACCAGAAGAAGCTCCATATTAATATTAACAAAACCACAACGTTTTATTGAAATTGATGGAAAAACAATTGATTAATTAATGAAAACACGATTTTTTATGTAAATTTTAATACCCTGTATCTCAAAATCGAAGCAAGTTAGGACACATGTTTAAATGAACTTATTTCCTGAAACATCACAAGGAATCACCCCTTACATTTTCTCGGTGTTATTTAGATACACCCTGTATATAATTGTCATTGCTCATGACTGTAGGACCATTGTCTAAATGAAAACCTAGTAGGCGACCTAGACGCGAGGAGGTATTATAGCTCTTGCCTACTAACTACCTCACTAGGTTGTCATCTAAAACGACAATGGTGGGACTAACGGGTGAGGAGCTAGAGCAAGTTGAGAATTGACTAAATTTGCGTACGCAAAAATGGCGTTCTTCATATGTTCTCGTAGATAATTTATAATCTACGCATTTCTATAGAAGAAACAAACTACACTGCCTGATGTGGAGGAGTCCTGGCCATGTGAGTTGGGGTGGAAATAATGGATATTGATGTATAGATGTTTTTCGGGTTGTATAGGTGAATCGATAAGTTTATGTAGGTTCTGCAAATTCAAAACAATCATAATTCCTCAAAACACATATCTTTTCTTAAAAAGAAGTTTTTCACTTGAATAATAAACCATTGTGCTTAGAAGGGATCACGCTTCAATCCATAACACAAAACATAATGAAACTAAGTTTTACCACTACCATTCGCCACAGGTCGTTTAGAAGTAAACCGTGAAATATTAGCTCTTCTTTTTTTCTGTATAATGATCAAGCCATCAGTTTTTTTTTGGGACTAAAATTCAGGTCAACATTTCGAAACAAACATAAACGATTTGGTCGGAAATTCACCAGAATTGGACAAGAGTTACATGGCGATCAATTTGGCTAATTTTTTTTTTCTGGCCGGTTTTTTGCCGATGAGTGTATTTTTGAACCTGAATTATTGACCCGGAGATCTTCAGATAATTTATTCAGCAGCTTTAGTTTTAATGAAATCCATAATATTGAAATATATTCGAGTACAAGAAACCGTTGGATTCCTGTCACTATTTGGTATAATGTCCCAAATCATTTAGCATTTAGATATGGAAGAAGTGGAATAATTAATAATTATTAATATTCATTCGGTCCCTCTCAGAAAGGTAGAGAATGATCATGCTCACATTTCGACGAAAAACTGTCAAAGCTGGTGATGCTTATTAATGAACTGTAATCAGCATGGAATCTGCATATTTCAGTACTCCCATTGACTATCAAGAACATTTGAGAATATTGCTGAGATTATGCTGAACTCGGAAGAAACAGTTTTTCGTATAGTCTTTGCAAAGCTTGATCAGAAAAAATCCGCCGCGCCCGCCTGTCCCTTTGAAAAGTTCAAACGGATCGCGTGCTAACGAGCTGATCATAGAAGCAACAGGTGGCCCCTGAGTAACTTTTGACTCGGTCAATTTTGGTCACACCATCTTTTCTATTTGAAAATGAAGAAATTTTCGTGAAATTATTTATTTCTTATACTTGCACTTTGTATACCTCAGGAATACTGATGAACTTTTTCTCTTAGGCCATAGGTACGCTTTCAAAGCGCACATCACTTTTTGATGTCAAAAACAACATAATGATTGTCAATTATGATAACAGTGACTCTAACTCTTATGATAACCATGCCATGCACCCATCAGTCAGCAAAGTTGACATTTTGAACGTAGAGTACCACTAAACTATATGTGTATGTGTTGTCATTTCTGTGCCCGAACTCTTATTTATTTATTTATTTATTTCTTACACTATTCAACAGGTTGCTCCATTTACAGAACAGGAAAAAAAGGACAAAACAAAAACATGCAACAAAAACATATCCTCGAACCGCTGAAATACCTAATAAATAAATGTTTCGAAACTGGTATATGGCCATCAACTTTCAAGGAGTCTGTTATTATTCCTTTGTTTGAAAAAGGGGATCCAACTATGATAACAAATTATCGTCCAATTTCCCTAATAACCCACATTTCCAAAATTCTTGAAAAAGCCCTGAAAAATCGATTAGTTTCATTTCTGAATGAGTATAATATAATATCCAATAACCAATTTGGTTTTCGATAAAATAAATCCACCGAGGACGCCATATTAAACTTAACATCCAAAATTACAACTGCCCTCAACGAAAGCAATCCATGTCTCTGCATATTTATAGACCTGTCTAAAGCATTTGACACTGTTCACCACACTTTGCTACTGGAATCACTTGGAAACATAGGTGTAAGAGGACAAAGTCTGAAGCTATTCGAAAGTTATCTCTCAAATAGACATCAACAAGTTAAACTCGACCAAGTTTTCAGCGAAACAAGAAATATTGAATACGGAATACCACAAGGAACTGTCCTAGGACCTATTCTTTCCAACATTTATGTAAACGAGTTATACTCTCTTCAAAGTGATGGACATATTCTTGGTTTCGCTGACGACACGGCGATACTCTATACCGCCGATACTTGGGATGACTTGAAGGAAAAAGCACAGAATGATTTCAGTAAACTAAGAATATTTCTAGAAAACAAATTACTCACAGTCAACTTAGAAAAAACAAACTACGTCCCCTTCAGTTGTAACAAAACAGGATTACCGATATTCGATAATTTGACCGTAACTATGAATGATAAGCGTCACCATATCTTACCGCTGAAGGAAATCAAATATCTAGGAGTTATCATCGATTCTCATTTGAGGTGGGACTCCCACATCAAACTTATTATCAAAAAGATACAGATAATTTTATATAGATTTAAATACCTCAAAAAAATATTACCGATTCAACACCTAAAAATTCTTTATTTCGCACTAGTGGAAAGCCATCTTCGCTATGGAATACTAGGATGGGGAGCAGCTGCAAAAACATACATTTATCTCTTGGAAATCAGTCAAAAACGATTTCTCAAACTCATTTTTTCAAAAGATCGACGGTACGACTCAAATCAGTTGTATCTAGAAACAAAAATCATGGACATCAGACAACTATACTTTTTCCTCACACTCACAAAATATCATACCACAAAGCATACCTCACAAATAGCACCTCACTCATACCATACACGAAACCGAAATCAACACCTAGTACCCCATATGAGGAAAACATCAACCCAACGTTCTTTCGATTATTTGGCACCGAAATTTTATAATGCACTACCTGGACGGCTTAAAGGAATTGTATATCGTCCACAAGTCAAAAAAGCCCTGAAGAATTTCATTCTTGAAAATCCAAGACAACTAGCTCATCAACATTTTGATGATCTAGTTGGCTGAAGAAATATATTCCTGATGGAATAAAAATGTGTACGGCTCAACTGCTCACCTCAATAATGCTATCATTATAGTAGTATAGTAGGCACAGTATTATAAATATTTATAGTATTGATTCTAGTATTTCTGAAGTTTATGTCTCTTGATTGTTTGTTTATGTCCTTAGTTAGGTAATTAATTATCGCTATTTTAACTTGTAATTTTAATTGCCAATTTGTCATGGATATTTTCATGGACATTTTCTGCGAAACAAGTGCGATGGCACTTATCGCTCAACAGCTCTATTCATTCACTAATTATATATTTATTTATAATTATCATATCATTATTATTATTATATTTATTATTCATATATTTTGTTGAATAAAGGTTATTTTTATATATTATTATTATATATATTACATAAGCATAATGGATAGACGGAACAATATGACAAAATGAAAATATCCTGACTAAGTATCTAGTTATTCACTGATGAAGGAGAAAAAATATAAAAAGTTTTGACATGAGTTATTCCACAGCTGAACAGATCCAGATCCCTAGCTACCAAGTTATGTACTACACATCTTATACAAAGGTGAATTTTCATATATGTTGGTTCGAGGAAACTCTAAGTAGAACGCATCACAATTTCTGGAAGATAATCTCGGGATAATAAAGTTCAATTTTTCCAACAAATCTGCACAGTCAATTAGATTGTTAACAACCTTATGAAGGATCAGGATAGAGATGTATTGTCTTCTTACGTGCAGGCTTACGAATTGGAAGACGATCAGTATTGTTCCGATATTATGGGCTCCAAACAACCGATGCATAGTCAATCTTCGAACGTATAAAACAGTAGTTGTAGTACAATTTCTTAAGAGTATCTATCTCTTTAAAACCACGACTGTTGCGTACTATGAACCCGTATGCTCGAAATGCGGATTTCAGGATTGAGTCAATATGATCAAATATTATGCCAAGATCTTTGAATGTTATAGGTCTTAGAAGAGAAATGTCACCAATTGAGTAATTGAAAACGATCATCTTACAGTGGAGTGAAGACAATAGGACAGGACGAAATTCTTACAGTCTACTCCACCAAAACTATACTTTATTGTAAGCAAATTTACAGGGACATGTTTCGAAGCTTTAAATCTTCATCATCAGCGATATTGTTACATGTGTTACATATGTTCACATCATATTTAGATTATTGAAAAATGTTTTAAAAAAGATAATAAAGTTAAATGGGGACCGCAATTATTGCGGAAACTCTTTGTTAGGGATCTTTTAATATCATAATTATAGTAGGTACGATTCAGATCAAGATGAAAATACAAGAAAAATAAGATGGCAAAAAAATCAAACATCAAACGAATGGCATGACGTTGACATGAAGTGACAGAGGTGACATGAATCACAGAACATGTACGTATCATGGATATTAATTCTGAAAAAGATTTCATCAATACCAATTCCGAAAAACATTCCTTTGATCGAAATTTGAACCTTAAATTCTTACACTTTTGTCAAAAAAGTAAAAAACTCAACCTACTTGAAAATTTTGAAATTCATAAGGCCTTTTTCAAGAACCCCGAAAAAATGATGATACATTACTATAGGTATCGACTGTCGACGCCTTACACTATAAATTTGATATTGTTTGATAATGATTGGATATACGATAATATCAATATATTAATAATTAAGATTCTATTCATACCCGACGGTATCGAAGAAAAAGAATTCATTTTGATTTGATGAATTCGCCAAGTTGCTCTCACCATTTTTTCAAGTCAGTTACCGTTACGAACCTTCGCCATTTGTTAAAGTCCGCTATGAAATAATGTTATTTCCGAATTCCTGAAACTACGTTAGCTATAGAGTGCAATTTATAATTTGGATTAGATTATATTTAAAATGAGGTCTTCGGACTTTCTGCCTCCACACCGCGACCTTTTCAGATCTATCGTGTCTGCCCTCAAAATCTTTTAAGAGTTCTTTGGCTATCCCCATCACAGTGGCAAAGTATGTGAGTGTACTATCGTACCAGTATATCACCTGAAGAAGCTATTGTGTTAGCGAAACATGTCGTTTGTGAAGTTTTTACATTTGCTATGGATTTCCATCAAGTAACGGCTGAGTCAATTCGAAAATTAATAACTAGTTAAGCAGTTATTATTTCTAACTATTTAGGGTGGATAGTTATTTGCCAGTCAGTTTTTATATAGGTTCATAATGAGCAAGATTGACTTCCGTAACCGCATGTAACTTTCTTATATCGTATCTATACAGAGTGTTTCTCAACTTCCATTGAGATCTTTCGAGAGGTCGAAATTATCTACTTCCCCCTCTTGTTCAGAAGATAATTATCCGTATAGGGTTTCTATAAGGTAACGTGAAATATCTGTGACTTATTTCGGAGGGTTGCAACAACATAAAATCTCGTGTCGTCTATAACTGGTACATGAATATCATGAAACGCACATTATAAATACGTTCAATTTAAATATTAACTACTCAATATAACAGAGGAATGACAACCAAATTTCATGGATAATTTGAATAAACCAACAAGATAATTTACCAGTAAACCAGTAACGATATACGACGTCTTACTAATTGGTTGAAACCAATTTGTTATTCGCATAATGAGCTAAAATATTGACTCGACATTTCTCATCATTATTCCATTATACTTAAAAGTTACGAGGTATTTGGGTCCTACCTAATTGGTGAAATAAAACGTAACTAATAGATTTGCGCTTTTCATTCCTTTTTGCTAGTGGTCCGCAGATTGCTCTAATATTGTGTTATTATCATCATAACTACAAGGTGTTTCAAAATAAGGTGGTAGAACACTGCAACATAAGTTGGGTTCCGGAAACAGTAGATATACATATTACCGTGATATATCATAAATTGATCTAAGAGAAAAAAACCAAAGTCGTCTCCACAAGTTTGATGGCGAAGTGTGCAGGCCATTCTGCTTATTACTTCTACTTTTGAGACATGTTTCGACCATTCAAATGGTCATCATCAGTTATAGTACTGAATAAAGGTAATGTGAAAATGGCTATGGCATCATGCAGATGAAAAAATATTTTTTTGCCGCAGGGCGTCCGAGACAATTATGCACCTGCTGTCTTCTTGCACGGTGTATGCAGTCTCGGTCTATATACATAGACACAATGCGGCATTGCGAGTGCTCTACTACCATTTGAGGTACTCGTACGGAATAGACGGGACCCCAGTGCTGCCCTATGCTCCGGGCATAGCTCCGGGGGATATTGAGCCCGTTGTGGAGAATGAGAGGTGCCGAATTTATTGAATCTTCTCATTCCCCACCCTCAGGCAAATACAAGCTAACAAGCCTGATGTAGTCCTCCTCGACAATCAAACCAAAGCGATGTTCGTGATCGAGTTTTCGGCGCCAGGCGAACCGAACATCGTTTTGAAGGAGGAAGAAGAACGGACTTAATATCGAGATCTTTTCTTCGAACTCCGCAGGTTCTAAACAGACCATTTTGTGGAATTGGTCATCCTGATAATCCCAGCGTGCAGCGATAAGGCACACATCACACATCCTGGCCGTCATACTTGGATCATTGCGTTTACTCAGGGCACACGGGTCTTGGTCCCAGTGAATATTCACCCCACAGGCTGTGGGGAGTAGTAACTGGATTTTATCCAGCACGACTCTGCGTGGCGTGGGAGGCCGCAGAGTCGCAAATTTTGCTGTCGCTCGGCTTCGCTAAACGCTCCGCATCGCAAATGCAAAATTCGCTTGTCAAACAAAGTGTCACTTTTGATCCTAATAAAAAATCTACTATTTTCTCCAAGCGGCAGGGATAGTGGTTTTTTTCTGCAACTGACACAAAAGTCGTCCATTTTGATACCAAAATTAGCTCTTAAATTGACGTTTCTATTACTAACACAAAAATAGGTATGTTGCTTGGCATTATATTTAGTTCCTAGGAGCTAAAGTTGAATTTTATTTCCTAGGAGCTAAAGTTGAACTTTAGCTCCTAGGAACTAAAAAAGATCTACTGGACGTCATCAAGAATAAACAACATTGTGACGGTTGGTTATTTGGGTTGAGAGGCATACCTGATTTGTTCCCGATTTCAGCAGATTTGGCATTTCATACCCATGCTGGAGATATAAATACACCTTATTATAGTTTAGTATTGGAATTAATAACATCTCAGTTAAGTATTTTTGTTTTGATCAGGGAAGCCTTCAAGATTCAAATACTTGCTTGATCTGTATTTCATTCGTTATTCTCGGGATGGATAACTTGTTTTTGGATAATCACGGCAAGCAATAGTTTTTTGTCTCAAACAACGATATTGTTAACCTTCATTTGATTATCAAGCGACAAACATTGTATTACAGAGAGGAAAAAATAATTGCTCTTCTTATTGTTGATGTGCTCACTAACCTAACATTTTCCAAGTCTTGTTTCTATATAGCTGGCACTGACGCAGTATTTGCCATTAGAGCACCTGGTCCATACACAAATATGTCACTCTGTGATTGTATTTATATTGAAACTACAATTCGAACATCCTTGAAAATTGAATGAACCTGCTGTTGATGCAGGTAGAATGTTCTCACCACACGGATTATTTTTCAATATTTGTTGCATTGCATACATATGGCACGGTATTGGTGGTAACTTCACATATTTATTTGAGTTATTTGTTTCGGTTGCAGAAAAAATAGCATGTTTCATTCGGATCAAAAGTGATTTTGTTCGACTCGCAAATTTTGCTTTCGCTGTGCTTCGCTAAACGCTCCGCCTCGCAAATGCAAAATTCGCTTGTCAAACAAAGTGTCACTTTTGATCCTAATAAAACAATCTACTATTTTCTGCTGCCTAACAGGCAGAAAAGGTGTACTTTCACTGCCTAGGCAGAAAAAGTTTGTTGCTATGCAACGTTCCAAGAATTTCTAATGAAAATAGTAATCAAAATGGACACTGACATTGGGTGAACATAAAATGATGGAGTTTTCAATTAAAAAATTATACAAAATTGGTTTCATATCATTTGGAGAAAAAATGCTATGTTTTACACGGCAGCAAATGTAGATTGACTGCCTTGGCTGAATTCCTAGCTTCGCTGCGCTCGGCTATGAACTATCAGCCGCGGCAGTCAATCTACTACTTTTCTGCCTAGAAAAACAAATAACTATTCCCGTACTAGTGTGGGAAAACTTTTCTCGCACTACTGCGGGAGAATGACACAAATGACAAACATCTTATCCACACGGTGTGCGGAAAAGTGTAACTTTGCGCACGCAAATGTATGCAAAAAATTACCACTTTGTGCACGCTCGTAGAAAAAATAATCACATTCCATGAGGGTTTTCAATGCCTATACCCATGTAGATCCACCCCTGCCTTCACCGGACTGAGTTCCGCACGAAATAATAACAGATAACTTTGTTGCTGTGAAAATGTGAAGGATTCGACACGCATTAGAAATATCGCAGAATGATTGGGTATTCGAACATGGTACGTGCTCGAGCAGTGCATAATAAGGTATCACGCAGACGGTCTATGGCAAATCGTAATGGCTCGCAAGGGACATGAAGTGTTTTGAGAAAATGTACGCTTTGCCGCTTCCTGAACACGCATCAGATTATCAGAAAGACTAGTTCAACGAACCGAGACGAAAAGTGATAACGGGTTTGACAGATGCGCGATGGACCACATGAAAAACAAATCGAAATTAATTGTTATTGATAGCGTCATTGGAACAGCTCGGATTCCGAGTAGTGGTACCCACAGTACCAACTATACTATACGCATACGGGTGCCATATGGTTGACGGGAGTAAATCAGCGGAGGCCTTCCACAATGCTTGGATGGATTCATGGATAATCTTCATGAATTATTAAAGCGGAGAATGAAAAAACACCGTTTGTGTCGACTGATACGGTATTCCAAGAAATGTTAGATGCGATTGTAGATGATGAACACATAATATTATTTATCATTTCGAAATATGTACCTATAATATTCAGTAATTTAGGTTTTTGAATTACGCTTTCTCTGTAATGTTGTTGGTTGTTTTTCGATATTAATGTTAAATTGATATTGTTTTTTCCCAATTTCATTCTTTGAATTGTCAATAATTCTATGTCAAATGTCAAATTTCACATTCCCATCTTTGCTCCACTATATAATTTTCTTTCTTTTGATGGCTTGCCTTCGAAGCAGATGAAGCTCCTTTGAGTTGATTTTTAAAAAACGTTTCTTTCTCCTTGATGCCGAACTCACTTATATTGTGAAGTTCTTTTGGCTTTTTAGCCGCTACAAAGATACTTAGTTTTACCGGATTGATTGTTACTATAACTTGACCAGTGCTTTTATTTAAATTTTTAAGATGTTTTCTCCATAGAGGTATGTTCTTTCCCAGCTGCCATATTATTTAGATTAAGAACTGTTCGAATTTTTCAGGTACTTCATTATAATTTTTGTGTCTGAAGATGGCCGTGTGGCCGAAACTAGTTACACATTGAGGGGTTTTTATTAAATTTTGTGGTCGACCGACTTAAAGTTATTGTTTTTCTCCTTTTGAGTAATATATTTGTTATCGGTAGATGTTATACAGGGCTTTCATTTCAGAACCTACCACCCAGCAAATTTTCTGATCTGCGACGGTGACCACATTTTTCGGAAAAATTAGGTTGATTTGGATATTGTGGGGGAAGTATAATACCAGTATTGAAGCGAATAATGATAAAAACACCGTTTGTGTTGACTGATACGGTATTCCAACTCCCAAGAAATGTTAGATGCGATTGTTGATGATGAACACATAATATTTATCATTTCGAAATATGTACCTATGATATATTCAATTATCGGTAGATGATAAACAGGACTTTCCTTTCAATATTCACCACCCAGCATATTTTCTGATCTGCAGCGGTGACCACATTTTTCGAAAAAAATAGATCGATTTAGATATTGGGGGGTTAGTATGATAATATCGATTGATTGCTATGTTCTTCCCCTTTATCCCCAGCCACCCCTCCTATATATAATTTCAAATGGCATCCCTTTCCTTGTGATACCTACATCAAATTCAGGCGGAAACAAAAACCAATCCGACCAGATGAACTATAATTTATTTCAACGAATCGTGTTTGAGATATCAACTAAAGTCAGAGAGGTCAACTAAAACAAATGAAGGGCAATGACAAGCCACACAAGAGTTCAAAATGAGTTAGTGCTCTTCTCGGTTGAAGCAATAGTATAACAGATAACAGGCCACTACAAAATTATTACGGACCTTCGTTAATGAATGGCGCGAAAAAACTATGGTCACACTATTGCATAGGTCTATTTTTTTTCTCTAGTTACCACCCGACATAATGACAAGCCACACAAAATGGCCGACACGAGCGAAAGCTGTTCCGATATGCTGTGAATTCTGACGATTCTAGCAATATCAATAGTGAAGTTGAGTCGACATTCAATGACAGTGATCGTGTCCCTAACTTTGAACAATCTAGAAGTGACTCAGGAGATGAAAATACAGCAGTATGTATTTTTTTCCACCACTAGCTGTAAAACCTACCATTATCTACTCCTTTTCGAGGCGTAAAGTGTGTTTTTACTACCAAGGTAGTTTTCGCCCTTTTATGAACCACTAGTCAATAAAGACGTAGCTACCTCTGTTATAATTAACCCGAAATCACTGTTCCTATGCGACATTCGCAGGAATGACACCCGAATCTAGTAGGTATTTATCAATAATAACTTGTCATATGCCATCATGTTCATGGCTGTAGCCTCGGTATATAATCTTGGTCCTTGGTAATGATGATATTCTTTACTACCTTTGTGTATAAATAACAATCCTCCAAATTTGGCTTGTCAAATTATTATCATTCTAAAATAATGCCATCAAATAAAGTAATATTGTAGTGGCATGTCACGTGGCATGTTATTCCAACAAGTCGATGGGGACAAAGAAATTAATATTGTTATTTAGGGCAACAATGTGTAAGATTTTGGGTAATCATTCAGTTTTCCTACTTTTGACATGTGATATGTACTTAGTTAACGTCTTACTCTATTTATAACCAGTTGGATGAAGTGAAACATTGACAACAGTACTGAAAAGTTCATTTGGCTATCATCAGAACTAACTAATGTCGTCGACAAACCCGATGTTCAGTGTTAAAATGTACGAATTTTTGTTTCACTGTATTAATTTATCAATGACATCCATAAATTTTGTAGAACATATGCCATTACAATCTCGCAGATGATACATCATTTTCTCACAACTTTAACGACATCATGCAAAAGAATATGAAGAATGTCTTCCATGCGAATAATGTTTTATGTGATCACAGTTATGGTCTTCTCCTTTTCATGAATAGATGAATTGAAGATATAAATCTTTGCTTCCTCGTCAAAATAATAAATGAGTCGGCTATACAGAATCGAAGCTATTCACATTGCATTAATATGCAGGAAGCAAGGAGGTTTCAACTTTGAAAAAAATAATTGAAATCAGGTATTTTAATAGCTGTGCCGCAGAAGAATATCATAATTTATTTCAAATTCTAGAAGAGTATGAACATGATAATGAGAATGAAAAAGCCAGTGTAGACTAGAGAGACTAGAGACAAAACACATACAGACAGTGACGTAACTATACCGGCAAGTTCAAAGTTCTATATTCGACTCTCCACTAAAGCTCACCAATCTATATTTCACTCAGTAGATCCAGCTTTTTAATGAAGCCGATTGGTGATTGTTGGTTTCATCATAGTAAATTCGTCTTCTTTTTCGTCGCGGTGAATCTCTTCTAGTTTTTCTGTAGGTTCTTCTTCCTTGTCTTCGTTTCTCTTACCGAAAACGTCTGCTCTGCACATATTTCCAGTGGGTACAACTTTGGGAAAGGTCGAACAATTTCTCCATGTCCAACTCTCACTCTGGCTACTCGCGGAATTCCATCTTTTTCAGAGACAACTTCTAAAATTCTTCCTAGGGGCCAATTTAGGCGTTTTGTGTTGTCTGATGATATAATATGTGGACACGATATGTCCTTTCTTAAAACTACTACTCTTTCTCTTTCCGATATGCACAAGTTCTGCTAGATATTCTTTTCTAAATCGAGTTCGAAATCCGTCTCGAATCTTTTGGAGGTATTGATATCTCCTCTTTGGGTGATTTCTGTAAATATTATCTAGATCTGGTGTTTCATTGCTACAAATATCTTGAATGAACATGGAAGGGCTAAGGGGAATGAGGTCATTCTCATTCTCCGATATGTAGGTTAACGGACGATTATTGATAATATAGCCTCACGGTCGCCAAATTGTTGAGTTTATATGATGGAAAACCAGATAATATGAAAATAAAACCTCTTCATACGTATGACTTTTCGTAAATTATATATTTAACAAACTTTAAAATCGAATCCTACACAGTGATAAACAGAATGTATCATAACAATATCCAATGATATCTAAATTTCCAACATAACCCATCACAGATGAATCAGCCACCCCACAGGCATGCAAGCCTTGCATAATTTTGATATTTTGTGTTTATCTAGAAGCGAGTCGGAAATAGTGTCGATATGGCATCATTCACTTTGCATCAGTATTTTTAGGCGTGTATAAGTTGAAAAAACAAATCTAAAAGCGGTACAGAGACTATGTTGACATCTATCATATCCATCAGGGGGCTAACAGTTCTAAATTTATTTAACTTCATTTGGTGGGGACACCCCACGGAATAATTCTTATATATTCGCAATGTAGATCATCACCTTGTATAGAGTGCATGTAGACGAATCAGAGGAGTTTTGATTGCAATCCTCAGCATCAACATTTCAAATAGATAGAAACTGCTCGATATCGTTATTATTTCAATTTATACAGTTCGGCACTTTCCTTGGTTGCGACGATATCGATTTTTCTATAGCCTTATTATTAGTATTTCACCTTGTACGACCATACCAGGAGATGAGAAGAAGATTCTGCAGTTACATCAACCGAACAAGTTTGGTCATCAATGTATAAATAATTCTTTGAACAGACTTTTCTGCCATCCCAATCGGTCATTACAGGTTCTCTAAATGGTGTTATTAGATTTATTTGAGCCATTAGAACGACTCATCACGCTCTCATTCAGAGGCGCGCTGCGGTTTCCAGGCGAAGAAAAACGGAAACCTATACAGTCTTGATTATTGAACAGTATAGTGAAAACGAAAAATCAAGTATCCTGGATGTCGTTAAAAACTTGAAACGTAGGTGTTTGTGCGATAATCTATCTCTATCTTGGGATTGCGAACTTGAAGAAAAAGAATCAATATAAATTAATGGTCGACGTTATTCAATGATTTATTACGTAATTTTCAGAGGGCTTTGGTATATCAGCAAAAAGAAGATGATTCATAGAATGGCTGTACTAATGAATAGGCAGGTAAAAAGTACAAAGAGATCTCGATGGAATACCGTGGGTACCTGGGAGGGAATGGAGATAGGTAGGTATTGGAATTTTTTAACTTTTGAAGGTTATTTTATGCTCTTGTGGATAATTCCCTAGGTAGAGAATTCAAAAACTTTGCCATTCTATGAATAAATAATTTTGGTAGAGAGTTGTTCGACAAACCTCAAGGTTGACGACAGAAGGATGTGATAAGCGAGATTGTCGAGTCTAGATATTTAGCCGCCATTGGTCTGAGTGACGTAGATATATTTTTCAGTTACACCAGACATTCCTCATAGTAGCCATAATAACGAAGATAGAGATGCATAATATAAGTAATTTAAAAAATGAAAAAACCTGCCAAATCCATAGATAATGTTACCTGTAGCTATTCTTCTGGCAAACTATTGGATGCATATGTTATCAATATCATGGGTGATGTTGTGTGATGTTTTTCTTCTCTCGGAGCGCACGGAACGAAACTCCTATGAAGTTCGAAGAACATCTTGTATACCTACGAGTTGATCCGGCATAAATTTGTGACAAGTGATGGTCTGAAGAGAACCTCCTGTGAATTTATATTCCTACAATGAGTGAATTCGAATATTGCGTGAATTCCTGTTTTATATAGGCTTTCAGCAAACATATATGTATGACGCCAGGATTTGTATGAGTGAATATATTGACATGTCACCCTGATATTATAATCTGGAGAATAACTGTTGATAGACAGAATAATAAATATGTAAGAGTACACATGTCCATGACCAACCAGTTGAGATGATGAATGCAATTTTGTAGGGCATTTTCCATGTGGATAAGGACGTGAATCTCTTGAAAAAATTTCCAATAACTTTTTCATTGAATGGTTCTGATTCTGAAAGGGAAACATACCGACTTATGTGTTGGTACTTCATCGAGTTTGTTTGAATGATATAAGTGAGAAAGACATTTTTTTATACTGGTTGCCATTTATCCACATGTGAACTAACTATGCATTTCAATACATGGATAGTGTAGATATACTTACCTAATTAAAAAGTACTGACTTCATGACAGTTTGACTTCGGACTACGCCCATGTGCTGATCCATTGTATAAATGATTCATTATTAGTCGAGTGTTGTGGAAAACAGTTGAACGATAGGCGATTTCACCGGGATCGCCATAAAAAAATCAAAGAAGGCCAGAGTGTTCGTTAACTTGGAGGAACTGACAACTAGCCAGCAGGAGTATCATTCGTCTGCTGAAAGCAATAATGTTCGAAGCTGAAATAATGAAAGTAAATGCTTGTGCATTCTGACTCTACAAGAACCTCAACACAAGCTCATTGCTAATCGGTTTCTGAGGGTATCTAGTGTATTTGTTGTGAAATTATGAATATTCGAGGTAGAAAACTATAGGTCACCTCCAATATCACAAACTAACCTGTCATTCTCTTCATAAACTCTGGGAATGTAGAAACAAGAGTAAAAAAATCCATCTATAGTATCGGATTCGGATTCTCATAAACAGAGGCGTATTTTTTTTATCGATTGGAGCGCACGAAAGGGAATCCCTATAATGTTCAAGACAACTAAGAGAACAAAATACCAACATCAATTATTACAAGCGTACAAACTACTTTGATAGGAAGCGTATTCAAATCTGAATTGAGAAAGGGACTAGCAATCCGAGGACCGGCCTTTCTACTCTGCTCACCGGTTACGAACTAACCGAAGCATCTATTACATACCTCTCCCTGGTTCCAGTTCTGCTCAGGTGATATTCTTCGAAATATCAAATGCGTTTCTTTCAATAACCTAGACTAAACATTCATATAAGTGGTATTCAACAGCAACGAGATCATCGCATAAACAGTTTACGTTAATGTAAAAACTTCACAGTAGCTTCGTCAGGTGATATACTGGTACAATGAACTAAACTAACCTTGGCTTGCTTAACTTTTATATATCCTACTTTCCCAACCTGAAGGATTAGTTACCTGTTGACAGGTTCGATAAACCTTCATTTTCGGAAATTAGGCACAATATCTACATAAACAGGACTTAAAAGTATAGCATATACTCATAGAACAAATGACACGTTGACAAGGTTTATCAAAAATATTGGAGACATAACTTCTGAATTCGAAAAATCAGGGCCTGTGACATGAATTCGATGATATATCGACACTTGGTAGGCTTTGAAATTTGAATTTGATTTGATATTCTGATCAGTGTCTGCAGATTGTCAATAGCTTGTTCGAGTCAAGATGAAAACCTTCGAAAATAACTCATGATATTGAGGAATCTAAGATAGGAACATAGGCATAGGACATTGATCAGAATATCAAAACATTTTGAATAATATCGGTTTACTAATGATATTTAAATTTCAAAGCCTACCAAGTGTCGATATATCATCGAATTCATGTCACAGCCAACTTATTCTTTTTGAATAAAAAGCAATTCAACAGCGCATTAAGAAATAAATGCCACTTTGTGATACATGGTTGGATAGAGAATTTCAAGTTGGGGTCACTTCCGGTCAAACAGGTGGTTGAAAAAAAATTTTGTTAAGTTCATAAAGTGGGCTACCATTCATTATATACCCCCTGTGAATTTCAAAATTGTATCTCTTCAAATAAAAAAACTACAGGCTGCTACATGTCTCCTGTGTCACCCGGTATACTATCACGAGTCCTTCAAATTGTATCAATATAATTCTTCTTTTTCCACAAAAACTCATTTATTTGGCAAAAATAAGGGAACGAACTGAATGATCAAATCATGAGTCCGTCAATTCGTTGATTCTTCCAGCAATCAAGATGAAAAATACAGTCTGAAGACCTGAAGTTTGTTTTTCTTATTCTAACTCACCCTACATAGTTACCTATATTCGCTACTCATCAAATTTGGCAATCCGACCTCAAACCCCATTTTCAGAAACACCTTGTAAAAAGAATTTCATATTCTCATATTCTCGTTATTCACTCAAAATAGGTAAATGTTTTTTTTTGATACGGTATTAAATTTATGGTTGATCCTTTATTTATACCTGACAAAGATAAGATTTTAGGTAGACGTATGCACGCGTATACTTCAACCAGTTTTGATGTTATCTTAATAATAATTGTCAATTTCGTTTCAGTTTTCTTCGAAGTTGTTGTCCATACTATATTCCTCTAGATCTAGAATCTTCATGAATTTGAAATATGTCACACATGCTATTCGTATTGTTTGTTATTACCATGTTATGACCTTATATGTATTGCATAACGCAAGAATCAGAAGAATTCAATACATGTAAGAAAGTGATAAATCACGCTTACTGGATGCATCCAAAAAGGATGATAACAAGCAGGTCGTTGAATTATTGCAACTTTCTCATTTATCGTGTTTTTCAAGTTTGATGCATTCATATCGAAAGCTATATCCGTCTACTGCTTCACTCATGGACATCATTTTTCATCCGTTAATTCCGATTCCAAAACAAGATCTAACAGATGTTGACGATGAAATTATGATGAAGGGAGATAACTGATCGATCATATTTCAAAGGGTTAGACATTTCGTATTGTGAGGTATGCTCAAATGGATGGTGTCAAATGTTAATAAGATCGGCGTCAATTTAAATATCATTTTATTAAAGACGATGTCATTCAATTTGATAGTAACTGCTGCCAACAAACAGCACAAAATGCATAACTCTTGTCAACTGAAATATGATGGAAATCACATTTTTATATTCGAATTTAAATCTCATTTGTAATAGGCCAATGTATGTGTACACATTATACCACTCTTTATGTTCATTTTTCCAGATTAGTTAAGATAGTTGTGCATCCAGTAGGTAGGTAGTGATGGAAGACAAAAGAAGGTTGCACGGTTTAGAGTAGAGTGTCCCGTTCAAAGGACTGTCAGGGCAGATTGTCAAGAAAAGTGTCAGAAAAAGATGAGCAAATGAAGGGACAGAAATCAGTTGAAGCAAAATCTGATCGGTGGAAGGTGATTTCCAATCGGTTAATTGATCTCACGAATGCAAGAATATTTTGTCTTCATTCAAGACGTGTATGGGAATGAATTTTGTGATAGGTAGTATAACCAAGCGATGCAGGTGTTTCTCAACTATATAGATCAGTTGATATTTTATAGAGATTTCTCGATAAATGTATTAACTATATATCATATTTATGTATTTCCTTTACAGATGTTTCCGTCATTTAAATTGTACAGCAAGTATAAAATTTCGTCTATATGTCGGCGTCAAACAGTGAAATCCCTCATTCCCTGGAATGTCTAGTCCTTTCATGTATTGTCGGCAAACACCGTAACTCTAAATTTCGTACACCGTTTGCTTAATAGTTTCAGGCATTCATCAATAAAGTTCCTGTAACCCTCGAACATCAAATTTCAGACAAGTCGATTTTCAATGCTGTAACGGTATTTCTGTGAAATGATTAGTGCGTTGTTGGGAATGATTATTCTCTTTATTAAAACCTTATATCATCTATATTCCATATGAATGAAAATGATTCTCCTTATGTGTTGCTAACCGTGAAACTGGAGAACGGCTGAACCAATTTGGATCTTTTTTTTAATAGTAGGTATTCATTGAAGTTTGGAGACAGTTCATGTAGAGGGAACTAAATTAAATTGCACGAAATTATTTGGAAATCGAATAATTATCATTATAGACGGTATAATGCGTTAGAAAAGATTATTGTACCTGTACCTTGTCGTCAGTAAAGAAATTATGCGCGTGTTGGTGAGACTCTAGTGACATTATGTTTATGTGTTTACGTCACTTTACGATTTGCTGTTATGTTTTTTACGAGCAAATGTACCTATAATTTTGAATTGAAAAATGTAATTTATCGGAAAATGACTTTCGAGTCAGTGCTCGCTTATCAAATTCATCAACGATGTCATCAGACGATGAACCTGATGCATCAACTATATCTCAAAAAGTCCTTTGTCTTCGCCACTTGTATTTCCAATGACAATTACATTTTCGGTTTTAAAACACATTACTTCTATTTATCTGCGGAACAGAAATATGAATAGGTACAATAAAAGCAAAATGTCAAAACATGATCCAGTAGCGATCAACTACACTGCAAACGTCAGTAGCTATATATGATGTTTCAGGTTCGATTTTCAACGAAGGATCTTCTGGTAGGTATAGGTGTATCCATATGGTTATCAAGTTTTTTTATAAGGGTAGTTCAGTACAGTAAAAATAATCAAAGTTGGTAGATGCTATGAAATTGAAATCAAATACCTAGAAAGGGGGCGAATGGTTCAGTGATTGGTCCAGAGCCAGTCCTGGGAGTCACTCGATCCTGGAGAAACTTCAGTATGAAGGTAATCCTGACAGAAAGGTTTCAGCTGGTGAGAGGCTCCTGGAATGAGGCAGACCAAACTCCATATTTTTATGTAATTAATATAGTTTTTGTTTGTCTCTATTGCTTAGATATCAATTCGATAACTTGAACTTCATTCAATCATGGTCCAAACTGTAAACATATCGATAAATATAACCCTTCATTCAATCATAGTCCAAACTGTAAACATATCGATAAATATAACCTTTATTATATATTTCAGTCCAGAATATATCAAAACCCGTATCGTCTAAAAGAATATCAAAAAGAATATATGGTTATACGGGTAGTAACTGAGAGTTAGACAGACAGTTTAGTTGATGAAGTAGTTTATTTCATTATCTTAACTGCCGAACCTGAATAAACAAACCCTTAGCCGGGATACTATACAAAATTAATAAGTACAATCTCTACTCTTGAATACTTACGATGACTTGAATAAATGAACTGATATAGTTGGATATAAAATCCAGCAAAAATTCAAAAACAATAATGACAGTGCATGGTCCAAATGCATGGAATCGTGGTGTAGTTCTAATATTATCGATATATCGATCATCATGATTTAATATGTTGACACAAATTCTTGTGTTCAGTTAGAAACTGTTTCGAGATTTCGATACACCAATTAAAAATTCTAAATGCTGCAAGCGATGTCGTTAGTAAGATCACATCGATAGTCGTCTCGTTATATATTCCTCCACACAAAGCTTTTCATCCAATTTCTTATAAAATTTGTATCATGAATCAATACCTAATATCCTCAAGCCTTGATTTATTGGGACATAAAAATAAATGTTAGTGTGATAATTAGTACTGAATCAGTACAAATTGACTGATGTTTCGAATTATCGGTGTCCCTCTGATAAAAAATTTAAATTGCCGCTGATAATTGGAAACAGAAATGATCCTGGAATTGTCCAGATTGATGTATAGTTCTAGTTATGGAAAATCATGTGCAGCGCGAGAAAATGTCCTAGGGAAACGAATTCTTCTTCTTGTACCTACAAATCACAAGATAATGATGAAACTATATGTAATGAGAAATCGAAGAATGGATTCTTGCTCACATGCTCCACATTGTTCAATTATATACGATTCTTCGAACACTTATGCAATTGTCGGCTTTCATCGGAATTTCATTTTTGCTTTTCGTAATTTCTTGAACATACTCTTGATTTGATGTAATAACGTACTATACGGTCAGTTTCTTTCAAGCCGACAGACGTTAATCTGTTAATGTGCACTAAAACTGATTTTATATTACCTGTCTGCTCTGGTAATAAAGTAGTGATAATTTACGATATTTAGTTATAAGATCATTAAAACTGAATAACCGTTTCATTGGATTCGCAAATATGTGGACAATCGACACTTGAGATTTTATTATCGAGGTTTCTCAGTAGCCCTCTGAAATTTGAGGTCCCGTAAATATCTTATTCTTAGTTAACTTTTCACGATTCTTCAGCAAACCGTAGATTAAATGACTCATCTTGATTGTTGCGTATTAGGCTTTATAAAAGGTCAATTGAAAATTAAAGTTGAATTACCCCAAAACATGTGGAATAATTTCCTCAGTTAATGTATGCACTGGTTTATTTCTAAAAACGGAAGGAACTTAAATAAAATATTTTTGCGAACCTCAATTTATTAATTCCAAAATGAAGTTCTTTTATGTCAACCTCTAACAAGAATCACATGCTGAGTTACAAGATGCTTTTATTAATTAATTAACAACCAGAAGAGAAAAATCAAGGAATCTGCTTGCATTCTTCTGAACGGAGACAATAGAATTGCTTCTTGTTCAGTTGATATAGGCAGAACATGGTAATCACTACTGAAATCTGAAAATGGAAATGACAAATTCAAGATTAATTGATGAAAACATCCTGTAACTCATTTGATTGTCAACGTCACCAATTGTCACAAATTTAATATGCACATCGGTGAAAAACAGTCTATTGTCTCGCCTGATTGCTAGCCTCGGTAAGGCCTCGGCTATTAATTTGCATAGACTCGACTATAATAGACATTTCTTCTTTCTTTGTACATAAATAACTATTCTACAAGAAATTGCTATTTTTACCTATTAGTCTTGCAAAATATTCATAATTACGTCCATATTCAGCAAGAGCAACAGCTTCTGCGAAATTTTCAGAACTATATAAACCATGACAGGAGTGTAGGTCTGACGTAGTAGGAATCTTAGGAATTTGGATACGAACCACACAAGGTGTTTGAAATCAAGATTATATAACAACCTTTTGCTAAACTCTGAAGTATGATGATTAATTATACCCTAGCATTTAACGAAATACTGGATATACAAGTAACAAATTTTACATATTTGATAAAATATTTATAGAAATTGAATCATCAGGAATAAAAAAAAACTATGAGATCGTTTTGTCCAAATATATCAACTTATTGTTGCGTTTTTTACAACTGAGTTATCCACCAAACTAAATACCTCCCAGACAATTTTTTGTTCATTTCTTGGAGAGCACTAAAGGAAATTCCTAACTTTTTCGAAGAACATCGTGCGTACCTAGGGAGGTTAGGTGCGGTTAGGTGTTGGAATGTTTTCTGAACTTTTGGAGATTATAAGTTCTTGGGAATACTTCCATTAGCGAAGAATTCCAAAGATTTGTTGTTCTAGAGACGAATGAGTTTTGGTTAAGTGTTGTTCAACGTTGGATGTGACAGACTGATGGACCTGTCGAGTTTGTATAAATATGTTCTTGCCTCATCAAAAATATCCAAAAGCAGATTCCAAATCACAAGAAACTCTTTCCATGAAACGATATAGCGAGATCTGGAAAATTTATAGACTGTAGACGCGGAAGCAATTCACACAATTAACTTCTGACCCCATAGCCGCTACTTTCTGACTGATCTCAATAATGTCCAGAAACGACCTTCACGGTCTTCGATCTCACAGACGACCTTAACACTTAAACTGAAGACACTAACGATGGTCGATCACCTAGTCCTACCTTTCACTTTATTAATAGCTGCGACGGATTTGCTTCAAACCGCCTGAACCTGTAGTAGGTTACCCATGCACTTGGTCTCTGAAAATACTAGAAATACAGGGTGACATCGAAATGAGTTTTTTTTATGTTCTGGTTCCCACGAAAAGGAATATCCTGTAATGTTCAGATAACATCGTGATAACCAAGGGAAATAAGGTAGGAATTGGTGTTCTTCTTAAATTTCTGGAGGTTATATGCCTCGGGGAACACCTCCCTTGGCAATGTGTTCCAAAGCCTCGCTGTTCGTTGGATGAACGAGTCTTTGGAAAGAAATGTTCTGCAGATCTCCAAAGTGACCACGAAGGGGTGCGAAGCCTCGACGGGTTAATCTCGCGGGGACTGCCAAGGGAGGAACAATTGTTGATATTTCAGAAGAGCATCGTCCATGAAAATATCTATGAAATAGATCCAGATCGCCAACTTTCCTACGGTATTCCAGAGAACTGACTGAGTTTGTGAGCGAGGCATCACTCACGAGACGAACTGCCCTTTTTTGGACAGATTCCAACAGTTTCAGGTTATGTTTGGGTGCTGCACTCCAAATATGGAAACAGTATTCTAGGAAAGGTCGGATCTGTGCTTCATAGATCATAAGCAGCTGACTGGAAGTGAAAGTGCTCCTGTCCCGAAACAGGAAACCAAGGTTTTGGGATGCACTTTCAGCAATTGATCTCACGTGATTTTCTCAAGGAAAGTTATTGCTGATGGTAATACCAAGCATCGAAATGGATGTCTTCAAAGGTATGGTTACTCCTGACAAGCTTATGTTGGGCACAGTGAAATCGGCTTCTCTAGAGAAAAGGTATGCAAATATTTCAAGCCTTGAGTAATCTCGACGTTTATTATCGAGTATGGTACCAAGAAAAAAATATATATAGGGATCAAATAAAATTTGAGGTTAGACCCTTTTTCCTCCCAAAGTTCCACACTGTAGCCATTCTGACTTCACCTCTGTTCAAATTTTTGTGTGAAAGGCACAATCACGCGGATTTCAATCATTGGAATTGTTTTAAAGTGGCGTACTTAGTTTTTTTCTCGTTTTTTTGTTCAATTTTCGGGATGAAATTTCTTGTTAATTAGAAGAATTAGTTAAAATCTGTTATTATGAGAATATTCGTTAGTCTGTATCAGTATCATATCGATGTGCTGATCATATGTACTTATTTCAAAAACACCTTGTATATGTATAGGTACTAAATTGAAGACTTCTACAAAATAGATCTAAAATCGCCAACTGAAAACCGTATTTCAAGATCTTTGCTTGCAGAGTTATGGTTATTGAACCTCTGAAACCATCATGATGGTGTAGGTCTTCATATACAGGGTGTCTCGAGGAGTGGTCATTTGATAACGAAATAGAGCAAATTTTGGGCACCCCAGCTCATTCACGAAAAAACACTGCTTCCTGTAAATTTTTGATCCTAGGAAGGAAATTTTTTTTGCCAGTTTCATCCCCTGGGGCCTCATTTTTTATTCGAGAGAACGATTCCCTCGTAAGGTGTAAAATGTTTACAATGTCACTTTTCACTGCATTTCACGGTTGAATATGAGATACGACGGAACTGAGTTCCTTTTTCTCATGCTATCGAGAGAACAATGGTACATTATGCACCTAGGGACTAAAGTGGTAGTTCAAATCCCGAGACAAACGGGAGGGCTATAATTTGTAGACGAATTCAAAAACACTCAAGTCCTGAGGTAAGATCAATTGCTAAAAGTGCATCCCAAAAACTTCGTTTTTTGTTTGGGGAAAGGAGCTATTTCACTTCTAGTCAGCTGCTTATGATCTAAAAGGCACAGATTCGACCTGTCCTGGAATACTGTTCCCATATTTGGAGTGCAGCACCCAAACATACCCTGAAACTGTTGGATTCTGTCCAAAAAAGGGCGATTCCTCTCGTGGGTGATGCCTCGCTCACAAACTCACTCACTTCTCTGGAACACCGTAGAAAAGTCGGCGATCTCGCTCTATTTCATAGATATAATAAAAAAATGCAAAAATAAAAGACTTTGCATAACAAAAATATTCAACTAACTTTTTCATTTAACACTTTTTCATATTTATACCCTGTACTTCGGTATAGTATGCATTCTTCTACTATTATTGTGTGTAGGCAGACTCAAATTGCAAAGAAAATAATTATTTATCGAGACCATTGATTTATCGGAATAATTAAAGCTTATTTCTTATTCTCGAGAAAGTGATATTAATCTCGAACAACGTTTAATACATGCAATCTTCTGCTTCATTTATTTGTACGACTACATAAATCTAGAAACTAGCAATTATTGTTGCTCGCAAAAATGCATCAGATTAGAATAACGCATGATTTTCTCGATATAAACAAGATGCTTCCGTGTTATTCGGATGAGAATGTGTGTGGGATCCATATTCAACCATACACAGTTAAAAATTTTCGGGTGTAATTTCAATCGAGTGAATTTCAGGAATAACTCCGATTGATTCAACACTTGATTAGCAATATATCAATATTATTAGTAATTTGATAAAACCGTGTACAGTGGTGTCAATCCACACCTTCATAGTGAACTATCACACGGGTGTGGTAATTTAGAGGGGTTCCGAAATATCCATTCAAAAGAAACACCAAAAGGATGAAAAGTAATTACTTTCGATAGTGGTATTATTCAAGTTTACGCAAAAATACACTCATTATATGAAATTGACACTAGTTACACCCTGATTAATCACAAATAAATCAAAACCGTGTACAAGAATTATGAGGTTTGAGGCTAATATATAATTCACTCATCGTCTTGCATTCTCCCATTTGAATAAATAGGGTTGCTGATGTTGAAATTACCCCCTGAAGAACCTAAACTCATTGAAGAATGGATAAAAATTGTGTGGATATATCATCATTCACGAATTCTGGTACCCAGATTGATATGTGACAATAAAAACGGACGATTTTGTGAAAATAATGGATTAAATAAAGTTTAAGTTGATTCATTAATTATATAATATGATGATTTTGAGATTGCGAATCTATATAGAGTACTTATATCGAACCAGATCAGCTTAGAGATGTTTTGTAATGTCTCAACTCTCACCACAATGGATCATTTCATACACTGAATACTAATGTTAGTATATCAGAGTCGTGTTATTCAACACTCACATGCAGACAAGAAGGCACCGCTTCCCATCGTGATAACACTCAAAAAGCGTGTTTTCACAACAGAAAAATATGATTGTATAGTACACCACTTTGGTGTTGAATAACACAAACCGATCAAATAAGCACTAGGTACTCTAGTGTAGTTCTTGACTGTATGTAAGAATGAATGACACCCTTCGTGGATCAGGACCACAGGGGACACCCAAGGGTGTTAGCTGGTGTGAAATGGTGTTATTTTATTTTCCACTGTGTAGCCCTTGTCGCCCATAACGAAATTAATCATGAAATGTAAAACTACTACTACTACTCACTTATTTAATTTTATAACATGTTTTATGCACGACCGGGCGTAAAGTAGCACTTCATCACCCGGGTTTACGGACGCAAAGTGGCACTTTACTGCCCGCGGACTATTTAACCGCCCGGAGTATCGGTATTTCGTAATAAGCATTCCTGTATAACTCAAGACATCTATGTTTCAGTTGTGATGGTTCAGTATCTAATAATACTGGTTTTCTGATACTTCTGAGATGCAAAGTGATATGATCTGTGATGACATTAGAAAATCAAATATACCGGTCGTGTATAAAATGATGTATGTATTTCGGGCGTAACTTGCTTTAATGGACCTTGGCGTGTTAATATAGGTCCTACAATAAGGTAAATGAAAGCCTATTTTACGCCCTCGATACATAAATAACAATTATCTTTAAAAATATACCGTAAAAAGTTCAGGGGCGGGGAGCGATTGCCCCTCCTAAACATACGGCCTTATAAATTTTATTATAGGTTTACATATTAGTCGCACCGATAGAAAAAATATTGATGTCATTCTGTAAACCTTTCACCTTTCAATTTCAGAATATGTTTTTATTCGCCTAATTGAGCACATTGTCACCTCTCATATTTTTTCTGCCTTTGCCAATTTTTCGAAAATTTTTGAGTCAAATCAACATATATAGGTAGTTGTTTAAAACAACTGCTCGGATTATTGCCACGCCTCATTTTTATATTCCGCGCGCATACTTTTGGAGAAGATGAAAATTTTGGTAGTCGATTTTTTTCAAAGATATCTGAATTTTATGAAAAACTGGCACCTTTAACTGATGCAACGTCCCAACAGATTTCCAAAATCAAAAACCATTAGTGAACCTGATTGAATGAGAATTCAGATAATATATTGGAATATATAGGTTGTTTTCGAGAATATTTCGACATTTCAATTATTATTATTATAACTACTCGCCTTTACATAGTTCGAAGTCTTACTAAACCACTTTGTTTCCAAAATATATGCCCTGGAATTTATTGGCACACCCTATATATTTATCATCCAGTTCGAATACATTTTATGACATTACAGATATGCATGTCTTTTAACTGTTGTGACGCTACAGTTATCTTTCAGAGATAAATTCATTTCAACTTAATAACAGTTGCTATAAGTTCACACCTATGAGTTAGGAATTGCTAATTTAACTCGATTGCTAAAGATTAAAAGACTGTTCCGCATATTCACGATCTTCGCAAATAAAAACAGCCCAGAAGCGACCAAATGGTAATGCGAATGCAAGAAGGTTCCATAACTCAAACATTCAATGGAATAACAACTATACCTACCTGCATGCGGTATGTGGTAACCGCGTAGAAGATATTTCATTAAATTGATTTCAAATCGTTCGTGGTATCTAACCCAATGGGCAATTATTATTAGTCCAATAAATGAAGGAGGAAAAAAAGGCAAAGTTAACGTTAATTACGCACTATTATCATCTTCCGGTTGGAAGTAGCTTTTGGTACCTCATTAAACATGAGACAAAGTTTGACTGGAAAACGCGTGCGATGGCGGAGAAAATGGCCCCAAAAGACCAGGAAAATAGGTTTTTAGCCAATATCTCCTAAAATAAGGCAGTTAGAGATTTTCGGTTCAGATAAAAATTGAAGTTCAGTTAATTTTCTACAAAAACGGTTCTTATCAATTTTCTGAAAAATTTGCCCGGTTTCGAGAAAAACGGCACGAAGCGCACCTCGAATAATGAGCTTCTGTTGTATGCCGGAGAGCACAGTCCGTGTATTTACACATCGGCGGGGGGACAAATTATTCAATAACTTTGTTAAAAATGCATATATTCTCATGATTCAAAGTTCATGTGAAAGAGGAGATCTGCTGCTATCATACCCTGCGTGGCTGCATGGTTTGTAGCAGACGACCCGAGCGCCACGTAGAGCACACACGCGGCGAACGACGGAGGAACGAGAGTAATAAATTATAGCGTGTACATTTAGATATACTGTTTTTTTCCCGGGATATCAAAGGTATGACTTATATACATCGATGGAAAGGTGGGAATTCCCCCGTTACACTAGTTAAGGTGTTAAAATGTTAGAAATAAAGAGCACGGAGAAAAAAACCACCGAAAAAAAAGTGCGTTTTTTCCTTGACCCCGCTTTTCCTGATTTTATTGAAAAATGGACGACTTCGTCTAAAAAAGTAATTGCACAATCGAAAAGTAGACCTTCTTAGCTTTCAAATGATGTATCATAGAAACCAATCGGATCATGTATAAATTTTTAATTGAAGGTTGTTCACAAAATTTCCCCGCGCTCCAAAAACAGCAAAATATTGTGATTCAATAAACAAAGATTAAATGAAAATTAAAAAAAATTAGGGTGTACAAATTTCAGAGATGACAAAGGACCTTATGACTTATGACCCATAATCAAGAAAATTTTGAGTAAATCAGTGCAATACAAAAAAAATAGGAACAAATTCCTGGCGAGGTCATGTTCCGATATGGCCAAAAGAGTCAAGCGTGACTCAATTCACAGGGTATGATAGCAGCAGAATTCTTCTTTCACATGAACTTTGAATCATGAGAAAATATGCATTTTTAACAAAGTTATTGAATAATTTGTCCCCCCGCCGATGTGTAAATACACGGACTGTGCTCTCCGGCATACAAAGAAGCTCATTATTCGAGGTGCGCTTCGTGCCATTTTCTCGAAACCGGGCAAATTTTCGAGAAAAATGATGATTACCATTTTTGTAGAAAATTAACTGAACTTCAATTTTTATCTGAACCGAAAATCTCTAACTGCCATATTTTAGGAGATATTGGCTGAAAACCTATTTTTCTGGTCTTTTGGGGCCATTTTCTCCGCCATCGCACGCGTTTGCCAGTCAAACTTTGTCTCATGTTTAATGAGGTACCTACCAAAAGCTACTTCCAACCGGAAGATGAAAATAGTGCGTAATTAATGTTAACTTTTTCCCTTCATTTATTGGACTATATACGTTGAAAAAACGTTGTGAAACACATCATCGTGGGAAATCGGTAACAATGTCGCAATGTCATGTTTTAGTAGCGCCAACTGGTGAGATTGAAAATTTCAGCCCTCCATGACCTGATTGTGAGATTGAGATATGTCAGATGTCAAACGTGAATAAAATCGGCGCCACTGCCAAAATTATTATATCTTTCTCACATCAAAAACTGTCAATTGGGCATATTTCAATAGAAAACAGTTAGACATGTTGTACTATTTGTTGGCAGATATTGCTGGCGAAATTATTAGTCTGAATAACGAAGACTCTACACGGAAAAAAAGGATTATTTATGCTTTAATTATTTTTGTTGGACTGATCAATTTTTTGTTGAATCAACCAGATACATGATAAGTTCATGGAAGCAGCTTGTTCGAATAAAGAATGCAGTCTAATTGAATCAACAGTATCAATATTCCATCAACAAAATATATGGCTTTCTCAAAAACAAATTATGTCGATCCAAAAAAATGTCGATGTTGATTCAACTATAATCATTTTGTCAATTTGATCAAATAATTATCATTTGGATGAGAATATATCTTTGAAACAACATACAAGTTTTCTTATTCCGATGTAGCAATGAACTCGTTTCGAACGGATCATTTGCTCGAATAAAGCAACGAAATATGTAATATCAATGAAATATTTTGTTCATTCTACATCAAGTTGAATTTTCTCTAGATGATGATCATTTCGCCTCGTCTCTGCTCGCCTCGAATTCATTATATTATTATACGTGAGCCTGATTCTTCGTGTATGAAATATCAGCTGGATAAATCGAACTCAGGATGATTAGCAATCCGAAATGGTTTAAATCAGCTGAAGAGAAGTAAAGACCGAAAATCTATGCTGAAAGTCGACTAGTTTCCTAGTTTAGTTCATTCTATTGATGTGAAATTTCAGAAAATTTTCACATTAATACTGAACTTGGTTCAACAAAACAATTTGTCGAATGGAAATACAGTTTCTCTTGTATCAACGAAATATTTCATTGAATCAACAAAATATTTCATTGAATCAACCAAATAATTCATTGAGTCAACCAAATATTTCTACTTATCAACCAAATATTTCATTGAATCAACTAAATATTTGATTGAATCAATATCTTGTTATTTTGAAGCAAACAAAATGATTGTTTGAGGTAATTCAATATCTCTTCATAAACAATTCATGAATGTGCTTGATTGAATCAGATCCAGAGTTCATGCAAGACATATTTACTTAATTCAAACTTCAAATTCGCTCTGAAATAAGATATTGATTTACTCATTTCAAGATTATATTTTGTCGTGCATATATGACACTTTTATTTGCTTCATTCGATTACATTTTGATTGATTCAACAATTCCTTTTTTCCGTGTAAGAAATTGTTCTTGCACGTTCATTTACAATAATCAACAATTCAACAATTTTTCATCTGGAAAAACCATAATTTTGACAGTGGCGCTGAATTGAATCATATTTGAGATTTGACAACTTTGTAGCCACACTTACGAAACGAAATGTCTTACTATGGAAAATACGGTCAATTCTTTACATTCAATTTCCGGATTAAGGGGACGAAATATCTCATAATATAAGCATACAATACACCAGTTTATGTATAAGTATATTTATTTCAACATGTTATTCAAGTTGAATTTCTGGGATCACGAGTGTTGGGGTAGTCACACAAAATTCAGTTTTTCAGCTGGAAAGAAGACATATATATTGTTCCCAGACAGATTTCACTCTTTTTGGTATTTTTTTGTATTTGCCTATAATCACTGATTGCCATAGTAGGAGTTGACCCACAATGAGACATTTTCAGTGACAGATTCATGTCAAAATATTAAACTTATACAATCGAACAGATTACTAGCTGATATCACATATATCATGTGACTTCAGTCATGGAAATTCATTGGTGCAGCCATGTGTGAATGAAATAATCATATAAATACCGCATTTTCACAATAATTATATTTATTTTACATCAAATTTATCTGATAAATGAATTGCAATGAATTCAACCTCCTCCAAGTTCTTGTTGAATATCTTCAAATGACTTTCCTTTCGTTTCCGGCATGAAAATCATCACAAAGAACACGCCACTCACTGATATCGCTGTGAATATATAAAATGTGATATCGTTTCCCATGGAATCAGCTACATCCAAATAAAATTTCGTTACCAGCAATGCCAGAAACCAGTTGAATGTGCCCGCTGCTGAGCTGCATTTGGCTTTGATATCCGGAGAAAAGAGCTCTGATGAAGACAGCCATGGTATAGGCCCGTATCCAATGGAAAACGCCAAGATGAATATGATCAGCGACAAAACTGGAAGGAATCCGATGGTTTTTATGCCGTCCTCATCGAGTACCTCATGGTTCTTCAGGCTGAAGAAAAGCCCCAATAAGAAAGTAGACAGCGCCATCACACCACCGGAAATCAGAAGCAAAATCTTCCTGCCGAATTTTTCCACTGCCCAGGCAGCAAACAGAGTCGCGATAACTTGAACGACACCGACAATGATAACGGACCAATGACTAGGCAAGGAAGATCCCGACGAAATGAATATCTCCTTCATGTAGAACATAACCGCGTTTATTCCGCATAGTTGCTGGTAGAACATCAACATGAAGCAAATCAGAGTAGCTTTCTTGGCAGCAGGAGATTTCATCGCAGTCCAAAAGTTCTTCATGTTTTTCTCCTCCTCGATCTGCTTGCGTATAACTTGAACTTCTCCAGTGAAATCGTACTCCTCTCCTCTGAAACGCTTGAAAGACTTTTGCGCTTTCTCATCATAGCCTTTCTTCAAATCCCAAACCGGCGATTCGGGTTGGAAAAAGAACAGGATGCCGAACACCAAAGGCACTATGAGGCAAGCTATGTTGAAGATGAACACTGGCAGAGCGTATCCTAGCACGTTGCTGTACAGAATGCCGATGGTGATGAAGAGTTGCAGGAAGGTGCCGAGAGTGCCCCTTATCTCCGTTTGAGCTATCTCGCTGGTGTAAAGAGGGGCTGTAACGCAGAAAGAGCCCCCAGCTATGCCTGTCAGGATTCTCCCCACGTAGACCATGGCCACGTGTTTGGCCATTAGTATGTTGAGCCAGCCGATGGTGAAAGGGATAATGGTGAGCAGGACGGTAGGCTTCCTTCCCAGCCAGTCGGCCATCCATCCTATGGGGAAGCACATGATCATCGCTCCGAAGGGCATGCTTGCTCCTGCCCACGCCAGTTCGGAATCTCCCATGCTCAGGTCGTTCAGTTTGCCATCTTTGAGGTAATCTGTGATATTGGACGTCCAGCCTATGACTGTTCCTGTGCCTAAGGCGCCGATGCAGATGCAAACGGCTGCGAGGTATTGGTGGAGTTTCTTGCCATCGGCCATCGGGGAAAGGACGATTCACTGATTGGAATGTGAATATTTTGGTGGTAGATTTGGTTTCATGTATTTCAATTGGGAGGAAAAAAAATCTTGACAAAAACTATCTGACATATTTCAGTTGATAGATGAAGGGATTCATAGTCACCTATGTTATGATCCTCACCATTTGGTATACAGGGTGTCCCTGAAAGGTCTGTACCACAGTCCGAAATTGCTTCGTTTTCGAAATACAGGGTGGTGACGATCGAAAATGAAAATCAACAAGTACACTACATGAAGATGACTGCAATAGTTATTCATTATGCAAGGGACAGGAGTAGTGGATTTTAGCTCCAGGTTGTGGATAACGTGAGCTAAAATCTAATATTTTTTTCGTGTATAATACACTATTCTTTTCTGTAACACAAAAAAGGACGACTCACTATTGAGAAAATATTACATTATATTAGAACCAGAAAATTATCGACGTGAAATTCAGGAATGACACCTGTGTTCGGAATTCTTCATCATTATTTTGAAGTGATCAAATATATGTCAGTCTAATTGTATGATTGAATTTTGAAAAATTGTCAATTTAGTGGTTGTCCAGTATTTACGCAACCGCGAAGTCGAATGGAAGATAAAAGGACTTAAATAAATTTAGAGATAAGAAAAAAATGCAAAACCATTACAAGGTACGTACATGTGTTTAGGCATTATGAAAATATTACTGTGAAATTCCCAAAAATATTTGTGATTAGAAAAAAGTTATACGAAATATCAGTTAGGAACTGAGTTAAGAATAACACGTATACGTGATGAATTTATTAAAAAAAAATGTGGAAATTTGCTTGTTATTCATTTGATCAGCTAATTTAACATTCATGTTGTTGATAACTTCAAAACATTAATACATAAATAATCAACGATTAATCTGGAATATCAAAATCTAATTGCTTCTTGAAATTAAAAAGATAACATTTGAAAAACCCTCTGTGTACGCCACTGTGATCTCATGAATTATTTTCCGTTCGATTTAGCTTAGTACCTAATTATTTTCTAGATTTTTACACTAATTTTCTTGTTTGTTTCTGTAACGAACACTATGGAAGCCCTAGAGCGACGCGGTGATTAAATCTGAAGTGCATGAATTTGATGAAATTATTGGTCTATACGCTGGATAAACTTTGATAAGAATATTATTGATCATGTTCTTAGAAGAGTTGATTTTATGAACAAAATATTCCATTATTTCGTCCTAAACATAACAAAAAATGGTTAGATTTTATTTGAATATTCGAATATCTTATTGATCAACAATTTTTAATTTTTTTTAGCTCTATCAAAAACTTCTATCATCTCGCCAAAAAAATTACGAGAAAAAATTTTGACTTCAAAATATTATGACCTACCCTCTAAAAACACTCTCAATAACAATATCAGAAATGTAGAAGTGTATCAGAAAAATGTTATATATCAACATACATTTTTTGGACATCAGTTCATTCATCGAACTATACTTATAGTTTTCAATGTACTATCACCCCCAGAAAGCTCGGTACACATTTTTTACTCACCCAAATACAAGGAATGCAAACAAGAGAACAAAAGCTGACCCCTATATTTCGAACCCACCAGTTTTAATATTGTACCTTGTACAAGAGGAATTTTGTTGAAATTTCATCGTTTGTGGAGTTTTTTACATTAATACAAACGTGGTCTAGTCGCAATATTTTCACTCGAGGAATCTGAAATTATATTGTGTATCATTGATAATTGGACACACTGTATAGTATAATACGACAGAAGTGAAATCAAGAAATCTTCATGATGTTTGCACTCCACTAATCATTTAAATGTGAGCACGAATATACTGACAGCTATTTACATTTCTTATTATATCGATTTCCTCTTTCATATTATGATTATTATCCTATTATTCTAATTAATTCATGACAATGTGTTGACCGGCGAAAACTTTCATTCAAATGATATTCATGAATTATGAATTGTTCAACTCTTACTTTCAATTTCCGACAAAACGATATCTCATGATGAAGGACAGTATAAGAATGAAGTAATTTGTAAACAAACATGTCCACCAGGGGTTCGTTCATAAACTTATTCTGAGTAAGGATTGCGTACTACAAAGCGTTCATAATCTCACTCTAGCAGTTTAGAGTTTGCCCTTATAATCGTTCTATTCAGGAACCTACCTGGTAAACCCCGCTTACCCTGCATTTGGATAGAGTAATAATGTAATCAGTGAAATTCATTTTACTTGATTTTGTGGGATTTTCTCTCCTCGTTTCTATAAAATAATAATATGCGTATCATTTCATTATATTTGTAGTGGGACAAATCAGATGATTTGCCCCAAAATGTCACTGCGTGAAATGTGATACATCATCCCCAGCGAGCACAAACATCTCTTTTGGGATGTTTTGAAAATGTTGGCATGGAGATGTTATTTCGAGACGTAATATGCTAATATGCACTGACCAAAGAGGTCTTTGAAGGATATTGAAGTATTGTTCTTGTTCTTCTGTGGCATTTCTTTGTTTGCCTACTAACCCTGGGATGGTTTGGGATGTTTTAGAAATGTAGGCATGAGGATGTTTTTTCGAGGCGTAATATGCACTTCCCAAAGAGACCTTAGAAGGATATTGAAAGTATTGTTTTTGTTCTTTTGTGTCCTTTCTTTGTTTGCCCCACCACAACTTCTCATGCTTACGTCACAATACGATGAATTCTGATTTGTTTTCGATTTTGTTCTTCTTGTTCGCAATTGACATTCGCGTTTGCAGCGTGTCACGCTTACATCACGCTGCTAACGAACAGAAAAGAATTTGGTGAAGTTTATTGTGTTAGAAGACTTATTTAGTTTGTAATAATGACCCTCAGATGCAAGATGTGTTGTTCGGTGCCTCAGTGTAATCAATATATAAAAGTACGAATTGATCAATACACATAGCTTCTCCGCAGTTGCAAAATTATGCATTGTGGAGAACATTTCAAAAATGGAGAAACCTCTATTTCCAATTATATGTCTGTGTGTAGTAAGCACTACTCAGAAACCGATTAAGAAGGTAATTTCATATCAAGAATATATTTTTATGTTCAATCTATTTTTAATGCATTTTTTCATTCAAGGGAAATGGAATCCTAATGCAAAAGTTCATTTTGACAAAAAGCTTCAAAAAAGTACCTCGAAAATGATTTTTTACAGCGATTTAATGTGCGGAAGACGCGTTGAAAATGTTATGTTGTGTCCATAAAAAGGCTTTGAAAAGAACTAGGGAGAAGGTAGTTTTGTGACATATCAAGGACATCTCGATAATTGCCGCCTGCGGCGGACATTGGCTGTTCTATAATAGTTCTATTCATGTGTGAACAGAACATCGCAGTGGAGGTTCAATATCTCGAAATCTCGTACTTTTAACATCTATGAGATGTTTTTGTGCTCGCTGGGTCATTTCAATTCTTATAATTATTATTGTTAACATCATAGTAATGATCCTCACGTAGATGTAAGTACAAATATTTTTTGCCTTTGATATTTATTACTGACAATAATTATTGTAGTATTCCCTGATGATAGAATCAATTAAATTCCGAGAGCTTGGATAATCTTCAAAGAGTTCTCGTTTGCTTGCTGCAAAACCTCACTATTCAGTAGTCGATACCTAACTAGTCAGCAACGACTACCCTTCCACTTATATAAATAACAATAGACCCATCTGGGGTCGCAGTGGAGGGGAAGTATTCGCCCCACTCACATAGAACCTAACCTATTTAAATATATATATATATACAGGGTGTCCCGTAATTAGCCTGAGAATATTCCTTTTCATTATAGGGATTCCTTTTCGTGCGCTCCGAGAGTTCAAAAATTGTTTCAGGGAGAGGATTTCAAGTGGTTCTCACTAGTGTCCCTCATATTGATTACTACCATTGAAGAAGTTATTCAAGCAGAACCGAATTCCAGCGGCATCCTATAGCGGCCCATGTCTCTGTATAGAGGGCCAGTAGGAAAAAAATCAGGTTCTATCTGAATCCGAAAGATCAGATATCCAACATTTTCCCGGACACCCTGTATATTCTAACTGAAGAAAAATCGTATTATGAAAACGCCACACTTGGAGATCGTGATCAGGGCCGATCCTAGAGTGTCGGCCGCCCGCGTGCATAAACCTAATGTGCCGCCCCTCTAGAGAATTTTTCATATTTTTTAACTATAATACCTGATGACTTCATAACTTCAACTACTTGTACAAGGATAAGAAGTAAAACACAGAAAAAATATGCAGACAAAATCTGCATGCGCCGCAGGCGAATTTTTTCTGAGTTCAAGGTCAAATGCTTTCATGTAATAACTCCATTTCAGTGCATACCGGGAGCGGCCAAGAAACTCAGACAAAATTTTCCTATGGCAAAAAATGCGCCGCAGGCGAAATTTTTGTTGGGATTCAAATTCATCACATTACTATATTACAGTTTATTGTAATTGATATAAAATGATCTGGAATCTGAAAATAAGAACAATAAGAAGAGCAAGTGAAAAGTATTTTAAATGGTGTCTGTAGTTTAACCCAGTGGATGTTCTCCAGATTTTTTGGGATTTTCTTTCATAGTCTCTTAGTAAGTAGTAGAAATGCATAAATAAGCTACCGCACAGTGATGGAACAAAACATCCTTAGGCGTCTGAAAAATATGCCCCTTGGTTATTGTTTCAAATAGAAATTTAAAATTTGGGAAGATAAGAATGTGTATAAAAAGTAGACATTAATTGACAATGGACCAACACACTATTTACTATCATTTTATTTATTCAAAATGCAGCATATTCATTCGACTTATGAGTTTCAGATAATTTTGTTTGATAGGACAATATGCGGCCTGCGGCCGCCCCTTGTTTTGGCCGCCCGCGTGCGGGGCACGCGCTGCACACCCGCTAGGATCGGCCCTGATCGTGATATGTGTAATCCATGTTGATTGGATGTATTGTTGTAGTCTGAATCCATTTCTTTCGCAGATACCTAAGTACTATTTATTATTATTCACTGTATGAATGGTAATAAGGTAAACTAATTAGTGGTAATGACATGTATGAGTGAGAATCACGATTTCATAATTATTTATGTTTTCTTCGAATAATGGAAATAAATACGCATTCTTTTCAATTTGAATGCCCAATACAAAATAATTATCGAGAAGGGAAGGTATAGAACAAGAATATGTTTTATGTACGACCGGGCGTAAAGTAGCACTTGGTATATTGCAGACGTAAAGTGATACTTTATCGCCCGCGGACTACTTTATTGCCCAGCATATAAAGGTATCTCGTAATAGGCATTCCTGTACAATCAAGGACATTAATGTTTTAGTTGTGATGGTTCCTTATCTGATATTGCAGTTCTCTTGAAATTCCTAACATGCAAAATGATATGATCGAATCCGAAATAAGTTATCTGTGATGACATTAACTGACAGCAAATATAAAAGTCGATTCTTATTTCAAAAAATTGACCGAGTTACCATGGGAACGTGGATTTCATCAATGGGTTGCATGCAAGATCTGTCAGATGACCGACCCTGGAGGTAAAACATTGAAACATAACCTAACTTTTCTCATTTGTTTACAAATATTGAAATAGTTTTTCAGAATTATTTTGGCATAAGAATCGTGTTATTCGGCTATACATTAATTCAAGCATGCCACCACATTGTGCTTTTGTACAATGCACAAAAAATGCAGCGAGAGAAGCAGGAATCCGATTTTTCAACAGACTTATAAACTTCTAGACTCCCAATTCTATAAGGAAAAAGGTGAGCTACTCAGGAGATCGAACTGGTGAAACTGATTCATGCGCATTTGGGATCTATCATGCTACATCCATGAATCCGAGGAACATAAGCGTATCGAAGGAAAAAGGTTGGGATGGGTCTACTATGGAAGGTTGATAAACCATACATAAAGTAGTGAGAAACGATTGAAATATGCCGTACTCAGGTCTCATAGCATCCAAATACTCAGATTTGAGAACTTCATTAAAAAAACAGCGAATTTACATGTCCTGGATTTGCCTGCAAGTATCAGGAAGCTATCTGGCGTAAAATGGTCTGAACAGTAAACATGATGATTATCCTTCCTGAGTGGCTAAGGTCCAATAATGATAACCTAATAGCCTCTAACCATTCATTCCTCTTATTCTTATAGGAATTCTCGAATCATTATTGAATGAGTACCTAAACTTTCAATCCAAAATCGTCTGAAATAGATGAGCAGGTCTGGTACCTCACGCCTTAACTCAAATTCTTCACAGCTGAATGAATATACAAAATATGAATGATTCCATTTGATTTAAATACTTACTCAACTGATGAAAGCGAATTGAAATAATAAATTATTCATTGCTCACAAACTCACCGATGAAAAGAAACATAATCAGTATTATTATTCGTGGAATTCTTTCACCAAAGAACAATAACCAAGCACTTCATATTTCCTAGGATTGGCGAAAATGAAACGAAAAAGTTGAAATCACTACTCACTTTCGATATTATTTTCATAAGGCCGACCCTGATGACATAAACAAAACGCCATCCACCTTGTCCCGCCTATGAACAAAATTGATGCTAGGTTGATTTCGATACCCCGTCAAAGTCATGAACGACAGCTTGGTGGTTCCTGCGTATTGAACAGAAGCGTTTTCAGGCGAGTTACTGACCCTACATTTTCGGATTGCTGCGATATGACTACTAGCAGTTTAGATATAGAGAAGTAAGTCGGCGGATTTTTCAGGTAGGTGAGGTAGGTTGATTGTGATCTAAAAGTAATGTAGTCACTCAAAATGTCATAATGAAAAATCATATTCCTTCGTATCTCGCTGCATTTTTTGTGCATTGTACAACAGAACAATGCGATGTAAAAAACACAATTTGTATCCCAAAATATGGTGGAAACCTATTTCAATCCATTGATTTCTTTGTAAACAAATGAGGAAAGTGAGGTTGCGTTTCATTTTACAGAAAAGTGAGTTTATACGTGACCTATGATATTGCTCACTGCAGCCATGATGTCTTTTTATCGTTCTTGGGAGGTGGAAAGGTATATATTCACAATAAACAATCAAATATTTCGGTCGTGCATAAAATGTTGCATGTATTTCGGACGTAACTTGGTTTTATGGACCTCGACGTATTAAAAGCCGATATACGATCCATAAAAGCCTATTTTATGCCCTTGACACATAAATAACTATTATACCAAAGAGAGTGAGTAGGTATGTCAAATACTCAAATTATATTTTTTTATATGTATATCACAGGAAGGAAGGAATGCTCGAAGTCATCTCCACAAATTTTAATGATATTGTTACATAATCATAAGGGCCATGTTTCGGTCTTATAAAAGACCATCTTGAGCCTAATTGAAAGGTCTACAATACAAAAACAAATGATATTTGAGTGAAAAAATTACCTATTTTTACTAGACTTACTTGGAGTTGAAAAAATGTTTGATGCTACTATATTTCTCGAATTGTCAATGCCCATAGCCTAGAATTCCAAAGGTATACTAAAAAAACGGGTTCTCAATAAATGAAGGGCCATGTGCCCTGAGAGCGCATACTATTGGTTTTCATTGAACATTTCATATACCAGAATGGTATATATATACATATTCTGTTTCCCACGAAAAGGGATATCCTGTAATGTTCAGACATTGTTGTTCTAGATGACAAACTTGTTAGGTGTATATAGTTTAAAGGCAGGAGCTATAATACCTCCTCGCACTAGGTCGCCTACTAGGTTTTTATTTAGATCGACAATGGTTCAGAGAACATCGTGAGAACCAAGGGAAATAAGGTAGGCATTGGTCTCTGCAGGTCTCCAAAGTGACCACGAAGGGGTGCGAAGCCTCAACTCGACGGGTTAATCTCGCGGGGACTGCTAAGGGAAAAGAAATAACAATTTTGACATAACAAATTCATCAATGGCACGCTATCTTAATTCCATTGAGTAGGTTGTCAATATGGGTAAACAAGAATTTAAAATGGATCTCTTCGGCCAAAATATTATTCAATATAAGCTGATCCACTAAGTAAACATTTCAATCCGAACAAAAATATAGGTATAGCTAAACCAAGGAAAATTAATAGAAATTTTCTGATACGGGCCGATATTTCCCTCAACTAATCGATGAATGTTCAATCAAGGCATTGCACTTGATTGACGTCACAAAGAACCAGTAGTAACATTTTCAATTTAGGAGATAGTTCGAGCATAACAATAGCTTGCTTATTAGTCTACGCATTTGTTAGTTTCTAATGGATGTTTTGAGAGAAATATGTGACATTTTCTGTTGTGGACAACACATTGTATTCAGAAGTTTGCATGCCCTTTCCAGAATATTAACAGTTAGTTACCAGTTCGAACCATGCCAACATGAAAGTATTCAAGAATTGTATGCATCAAGAATAATTATTCCGCGCATTTTCGATTATTATTGGTCTTAGAACAAAATGATTATCAATCGAATAGCGGACAAACCCGATTTTAGGATTATCTAGTTTTGCCTAGGCTAATTCAGAATATCCGAAGAGCGATAGGATATCCTAGGCTGAACTGGTCAGAGGTGTATGTTCCTTCCTCACAAAATATTAACAAAAAATCGATAACAAACTAGTTCATCCTATCGCTCTTCGGATATACTGATTTAGCCTAGGCAAAACTAGTCTATACTAAAATCGGGTTTGTCCGGTGGCGGTAACATTTATACATATAATGTCCGAAACATATCCGGAGTGTGATTTTTCATTCTTGGAGACGACTTTGTATATTATTTAACATACCTCATTGGAATGTTTGAGCTTTGAGTAAATTGGTGAGGATTGTGAAATTGGTATTGATCATATATCTTTAGTGAAACAATCTGCATTCTTGTTTTTAGGATTGAACTATCATGATTTATATTCTAATCTTATAAGGATAAAAGATAAAATGAAATGGGCACTTAAGAGTTGTTATATACTATCTATCTAACACTATATATGATGAATATCATGCGTATTCACTAAGTGATAAAATCATCTTAGCGGTAAATAAATCTCATTTTCGAAAATCATATGCCGGCACAGAGAAGATGCTAGTCTTGGGAGATATTTCAATCGTGAAGAACACATTTATGAGAAAACGAACCTCACGTAGTTACTTACGGATTCAGACCTTACGGAAATATCTTTCGCAATCTGCATGTTATTATATATTTGTGTTATATGAAATAATACATATCAGTGAGATAGTCAAGTCATGAAAGTAATTACGAGCAAATTTTGTGAATTATGTTACTTTGACTGATTACAAATTGAATTCCAGTGTTGTATATGAAAATAATATATGTACAGGGTGACATTTTGAAAACTTCCTGTGATGATACTGTATGTGTTATCCAGTTACTTCACTCTGTATCATTGAGATTTTGATTATGTCAATAATTGTTGTCATTAGTTGTCAGTATTCCTAATTTGTATGCGCTGGCGTTTGGAATTATCCTGTTTCAAGTATCACATCATCTACAGACCTGGAAGTAGTAATACCGTTGCTGATGCATTCTCCCGTCTGAATACTATTTCTAAAGGAACGGATGAATTGATTCAATTACATGATACATTGTGCCATCCAGGGGTCACACGGATGTATCACTGGGTGAGATCAAAGAATATGCCTTTTTCGGTGGAAGACTCCAGGGTATACCCACTAAACACTCCACCCCATTTGTAGGCTCGTCTGACCGAAGTCTCCGACGACATTTAGGCCTAGTGGCATTGTATCTTACCTACATGCCGTTATCAATTTTACCATATACGACTCATGGTGCTCATTAAGGGCCACTTCAATATGAAAGACCCTTTTCGTTCAGATTCCTGAAGATTACTCTTCCGATCCCTGTTCTCGTCTACGAAGAAGGCTAAAAGTTTTCCTCCTCCTACGAGTGACGGGGAAAGGGGTTGGTCCAGCCCTGTGATGCCCTCTGCACAGGGCTAAGGCTACTTACTCTGAGATGTCGCCCTGTTTCCCAGAGGCCCCGTTAGCGACACCATACCTTGGTGCCATTCATCCATCACCATCACCACGGGTTCCCATAGCTTGGATTAGGTTGCCAGAGCCTCGTTGACCAGTCCTCGGCCACCTAGACAGATATCAGCAAATCGCCTCATCCCTGCCACAGATGTCCACAAATTATCCTATCTGGCCCGGAGATAGCAAAGATGTTCCCAAAATGCTTCATCCGTCGAGCGGACGCGGTCTGTCCTCCCCACACCACTTGATGGTGAGGTTGGGCTTGAAGGGGAGGAGGAAAAGAGAAGTTGGCCAAGAAAAGCCGATAGATAAATTGAAAAAGGAAGAGAGAAGAGGATATCACCCGAGACAAATTGAAGTATGGTGAATATCCGGCTAGGGTACCTCGAGTTCACCATTATCGTACTCACAAGTTGTGAGCCCCTGAGGGCTTTCTTTCAGTTAATTATATGAAAGCTCGAAAAGGAAGTCAATTTAATTTCCAAGGAAGACACTTAAAATGCACATTTTTAGCCCTCTCAGTTCAACCCCCTAGGGACCTCATATGAAAAGGGGGTAGAAAAATAGTCGAAAAAAAAAATAAAAACAACATATTTTAAATATCTTATGGTCATATTACATCGATGGTAACTCGAAAACACTTCGATTTAAGTCTTGAAGAATATACTACACTATTTTCCTGAACCTATAGATTGCCTGGCTATATTATTGCAACTTGTCTCTATTTGAAGGAGGCTATATTTTTCAATAGTAAACTCAGCAAGTTCCAGTTGGTTACAAAGTGATAACAAGTTAATTATCATAAAGAAAATGCACATTTATTTATGGTATATAGCTACACATACACCTAGTGGTTCCGTATACCTCCTACCTCCTGCTGACTTGAATTAAAAAAATTAAAGAATAGGTATAAGGGAAATAATCATTTCCTAAGTCCTCGCATCTCACAGATACGTTATAAGGCGTGAAAAAACTCTACTCATTTTTATGGAGGATCTTCTGCCTACGGGCAAAACAGATCATTGGATTGATAAATACTCATTGTAACGGTTTCCAGGAATTCAGAAAAACCAAAATGAATGAAATATCATGAGGCATCATTCAACTCTCATCAGATTCCGCATAACCTAAGGATGTTGTCGGCACCGATTAAGAGAATAAAATACTCCAAAGAGCCCACTCGACATATTGATGAGTGTCGTTTTACATTATTTCTCCTAGAAAGCTTCAGCACAACAATTAAAGGTCTTCAAGGTCAGTATAAATCGCATAAATATCGGTTTCTAACGGTCACCAACAGGCATTTTCAATAAGGCGATGGCGATAAAGATTGTACATTTTGCGATAAATATTGCTGAAACTCGTTTAACAAGTAGCCATCGATTTCTTTCTTTCTCCATTGTATATTGCCTTATAGTGTCTAACAAAAATGCAGTTTAGAATGGATTGGATTCGATATTTTGGCGGCTGCACTATATTAGTCCAAGAATCGGCTGCGAATTCGACCTAGCATTCAGCAAAATATCCTAATACACAGTGAAAAACAAAACCAGTTCACACCAGCTAATACCCTTGGGTCCTTGGGTGTCCAATAAGGTCCTGATTATTTTAGTGAGAATTAACACTGATATTTTTAACACAATCATCATAAGGTGTCATTCGTTCTTACGTACAGTCAAGAACTACACTAGAGTAGGTACTCTAGTGCTAATTTGATCGGTTCGTGTTATTCAACACCAAAATGGTGTACTATACAATCATTTGGTGATTATTTTGACACTGTAACTGTTGCGATTCTGCTTTTATTGATAATATATGATATGCGAATATTTTTCGGATATTTTTCTGATGTGAAAACAATAGGAACTAAATATGTTGCCTAGCAACATACCTAACACATTATTGGTTCGGGTGGCGGAATCGGTTAAATAAAACGCAACCTGTGTAATTGCCTTTTATTTTTATTTAATGTTTCGACTGAGTAAGTTTGGAATATGAGGAAGTGTATGAGATCATTGTTGTTCAAAAATGAAATTGTTATTCGCTTTATATTAGTGATCTCTATCCAAGCTCCCACGGGAGGTAATATTTTTTTCCTCCATTGGGAGTAAATGGAGGAGCGAGCGCTTACTTTCGATGCAGTGAGTAGATAAGTTGTTGTATGTTGTATGTATTTCGGGCGTAACTTGCATTTATGGACCCAGGCGTGTCTTACTTACACGCTGCGGTCCATAAAAGCCTACTTTACACACCTGATACAAGGAAAAATGACCATAATCGGAACTTCTGAAATTTGTCAGCTTATTTCTTTCCAATTATTAAACTATTCAGTTCATTTAATTTCTGTTATGCAGGTATCCAGATAATTATCCATCATTATCATAGGTGCTTGCTCAATATAGCATTTTATCCTCCTTCTAAATCATTCCATAAAAGGCAAAATCGTTGTGAATTATTACCCACACCTAGATGCATACAGCAATTCCGCCTAATTAATCTGAATCGAATCGAATATAAGCCTATCATGAGACGTCAACATTCGATAGACCATAATAATGATTATAATAAACTGGAGTTTTCCGGACAACATTTCAAACGATCCGGCTACAGGAAATCATTAGTGAAAATTTCAAAGATATACTAGGTATATGAAATATCTAGAACACACCGCTTCCTCATATCATCAATGGTGTATATATAGTGAGATTTTTTTGTCGACTTTAACTACTATACATACTTGTAAATACTATCCGATATTGTGAACCAATTATCCAATACAATTTCTTGGGAATACCGACGATATTATTTATTATATTATTTATGTTCTATCACACATAGGCGTTACATAATAGATAATATACTTCCATATTGAGCGTGGCAGGACAAAAGTCCTGCTGATATCTATTTATATCTATCGCATGTAGGTATGTTTTTACGAGAATTCAAGAATAATATTGAGAAGAAATGAATATTCTCTACGAACATTGAATTACATACAAATTCATATCTCCTGAAGGTGAGAATTTCAATTATCTTACAAATAAAAATCTACATTATGTACAGGTATAATATCATTCGGAATATTCAACAGAAAACAAATACTCTCCTGGTTATTATTTGCCTCCTCCAACATCGAACTTCAGGATATTTTATTTTGGAATTCTTATTGTGCGTGTCCAATAGATGTAATTTTATGTTCGTCCTGGCATAATATAATCAGGAAAGAATAGTTGTTTTCTGTAGAATATGTAGCGATAACGAATTCTGATTTTTATCAGAGAGAATGCTATTATTCTCAATGTATTTCTTTGAATGTATCATTTTTTGTTTTCATGTTCATAATACACCTATTTGAGAATTATCCTTTTGAATACTTTCATACCCAATCAATGAGTTCAAACTTGAAAGATTCGAATTCGCTTTTAAAGACCTCTTAATAACAAATAATTCGTGATTGGATTTTCTCAATTCAGATTTTTTTCCCACGCCCTGTATGATGAACATCAATTCATCGTATACAGTACAACTAAACATAATGGGTATACTAATTTGAAATTTGAGAATTCATATAAGCCAAGCATACCTGCTTCCCTGCTTACAAATTGACTAAATCGGCCCGAAATAAAATTCATCTCGAATACATACAAAAAGCTCAGTCATTTCCACACAATGTTCATAAAATGAATAAGAATGGTAGATTTCGGGAGAAAAACAACCACTTTCCTGGCAGAACATTGAATTACATCCTCCCGAAATACAAATGATTCTTTCCTGAATGCCTATTGATTTCGATTCAGCCAGGCCACGCTTGACACCTACAGACCGGTTTCGAACACTTTGACTGATTTGACTCTCATGCATCAATGCAGGGCAGTCTCCAGCCAGCAGTCCTTAGACCGCCGACTAAGCGTAGCCTATCCAAACAAAAATCAAGTCGGCATTATATTTCCTCAGAGGCGTCCTCCATATACAATATGAGAACAACGCCATCTGAGTAGAAAAGAAGGAAAGAGACACTCCAAAACCAAAATTCCCATACGGGAGTGGCTGGTTGCCCGACTGGCGTCATTTCAACTACGAAATAGCCACAATGCTCAAAGTACAATGATATGTCAAATACATACAAAAAGCTCAAAGACATTTCCGCACAATGTTCATGAAATGAACAAACAACACTTTCCTGGCTAATGCCACGCAAAACATTTAATTACATCATCCCGCCAAGCGAGCACAAAAACATCTCAGAGATGTTAAAGGTACGAGCGAGATTTCGAGACATTGAACCTCCACTGCGATGTTCTGTTCACACATGAATAGAACTATTATAGAACAGCCAATGTCCGCCGCAGGCGGCAATTATCGAGATGTCCTTGATATGTCACAAAACTACCTTCTCCCTAGTTCTTTTCGAAGCCTTTTCATGGACACAACAGAACATTTTCAACGCGTCTTACGCACATTAAATCGCTGTAAAAAAACATTTTCAAGGTACTTTTCTGAAGCCTTTTGTGAAAATGAACTTTTGCATTAGAATTCCATTTCCCTTGAATGAAAAAATGCATTAAAAATGGATTGAACATAAAAATATTTTCTTGATATGAAATTACCTTCTTAATCGGTTTCTGAACAGTGCTTACTACACACAAACATAAATAATTGGAAATAGGATTCCCAATTTTTGAATTGTTCTCCACAATGCATAATTTTGCAACTGCGGAGAAGCTGTGTATTGATGAATTCGTACTTTTATATATTGATTACACTGATGCACCGAACAACACATCTTGCATCTGATGGTCATTATTACAAACTAAATAAGTCTTCTAAAACAATAAACAATAGACTTCACCAAATTCCTTTCTGTTCGTTAGCAGCGTGATGTAAGCGTGACACGCTGCTAACGCGTATGCCAATTGTGAACAAGAAGAACAAAATCTAAAACAAATCAGAATTCATCGTATTGTGACGTAAGCATGAGACGTTGTGGTGGCGCAAACAAAGAAAGGGCACAAAAGTACAAAAACAATGCATTCAATATCCTTCTAAGACCTCTCTGGGAAGTGCATATTACGCCTCAAAAAAACATCCTCATGCCTACATTTCTAAAACATCCCAAAACATCCCAGGGATACCTCTCTGTAGGCAAACAAAGAAATGCTACAGAAGAACAAAAACAATACTTCAATATCCTTCAAAGACCTCTTTGAGAGGAGCAGGTGAAAAGCTTAAAAGTTGCTATATTCGAATTCCATTATTAGGTACTTATACAAGTATACGGGGTGGAGTCTATATCTGGAATAAATTCGCTAGCGCGGAGAGGTGAATGATTTTTCAAACAATTTCACGTCCCAAATTTCGCAAGCAATATATGAAGAATATAGCCCTTCAGGAATCAGGGTAGGTGAAAACAGCCTTAACATGTCTTTTTCAAAAGCAATCCCACAGTAGAGACCCCTCATTGGAAAGCTGCTTGAAAGTGGAATCTAGCCTGATCAAATTTTAGTTTGTGGTACGTTTGAGGGTTGCATGAAATTAAAACATAATTTCAAAGTTCAATTCATTTTCAACGAAACAATATCTACAGAATATAAACAACATAAATATTTACTTCAGGCTTTCATAAAAATATATTACATGGCTTTTATCCTTATAAATGGAACAAATCGTATACAGTATAATATTCAATATTATGGTTTTGATCCGCCGTAGTCCTCCGAAACTCACCATCAAGTTAATTTCTGAATGTGGCAACAATGATTGAGTGTTCTTATTCACGTTATTATTACCGATCTTGTGAAACGTTTTTCAAACATCATTCTACAATTTAATTCTGTGTTTATCGTTAATTAGAGCATTTCGTTTATTCTTCTTCTTCTTCTATCATCTTCTCCTCAACCTTTCAGACAATTCTATTTGTCTGATAACATCGACATCATATATTTTTGGAGCCATTCCAATCTGTTGCCTCCCAAAATCCATTTTCTGACGATTACCTGACTGATTCATGTTATCAACTTTGAAAACAGAAAATCTGTTTATGTTTCAATACGCATTTGAAGACCACAGAAGAAAAAGGGGGAATCTCACACAAAGTAAGTTTGGAGAAAAACGCATTTCAAAGTTTAAAACCTCCTTACTTTATGGAAGTTGAAGGAAACTGGAATCAAACCACCTGAATTCATTTGATGGAGTATAATGAGCAATAAAGTTGAACAACTAGTAATAAAAATCATATTTGAATGGAAAAATTATCGAAAACAAAAAATAAGTCCAAAGATTCAAGGGAAAAATGGGGAATTTCCAAATAAATTGTCATAAAACTGGATTGTTCACTCCCTATTATCTGCTCTGGTACATTTCTCCAGTTTTGCCTGACTACCTAATGAGCACTAAGTTGTCATATAGTACAGCTATCATCTCTATACTATAAATTCTGCGCGATATGAGTAGGAATCATCATGTAGCAATCTCATTACTTAATTCCCATCACTCGGACATACTCGACAAGCCCAACACACCTTTTTGTCGTCAACCTCGGAATATGTCAAACAACTCTTTACCAAAACTCGTTTATACATGGAACGGCAAAGCTTTGGATTTTTTTGCCCAACAGAGTATTCCCAAGAACTTATAATCTCCAAAAGTTGAAAAAATCCCAATACCTACCTCCTCTACCTATCCTCCCTAGGTACTCACAATGCTCCCCAAACATTTTATATAGGGATTCCCTTTGGTACGCTCCGAAAGATGAAAAAAAGGTGGCCGTATCTCTTTTTTTTTCATATTTTGTTTGCCTGAGAGTTCACTTTGACCTTTTGACAGTGAGAAAACAACCTATTAAAATCACAATGGAATCTGTATTCAAGTAAGCACTAAGCTTGGACGTTCCCCTATCTTCACATTTTTGAAGTGGACATTCCGCGTTTTTTTCATGTGAACGTATTTTCGAAACTGAAATATAATGGTTAGGCTATCAGAAGTCAATTTACACTATATTGTGACATCCCCTCTTATTCCCCTGTGGTCTTCATTTGGGTTTCACAATTCACTCATTAGGGGCGCAAAATAGAAAACATATATTATTTCGCATGATCTATTGGATTCTTGATAACCGATACGCCAATGATATCCGATAAGAAGATACGTCGCTTTCAGTGTATGATGACCGTTTTATTGGTCGATATTATAATATGTTGCCCACCTGTGCAAGTTACTGATTTGTTGTCTTATACTCATAAAGGATAGCGCAATAAAAATGTCACCTGCTGAACGAGCCATAAGTGTGAGCCATTAGTCGCGCCTCGTTGCAGAATACTGTATAGGGGTTATTACAGATTATGAATATATTGAGATCCAACCCAAATCCCAAAGTGCATTCAGTCAGAAATTGATGATAAATCAGGTTCAAGATCAATCGATTCTGCCGTTGAGGACTGGACGAGATTCCTATAGAATTTTTTTTTAAATATGGAAATCCTTGGCAAATGTAAAAACTTCAAAAACGATAAGATTTCCACAAAACTCTCAAACACACGACATGTTTCGCTATCACATTAGCTTCATCAGGTAATATACTAGTACAATGAACTAAACTAACCTTGGCTTGCCTAACTTTTATATATCCTACTATCCCAACCTGAAAGATTAGTTACCTGTTGACAGGTTCGATAAACCTTCATTTTCGGAGATTAGGCACAATATCTACATCAAAATACGGTGTACCGGATTTATCTTTCACCAGGAGCCAATTTTGACATACTTTCACGAAATTCATAAATAAAGTGCCAATATCTCCAAAACTATCGATATTTTACTGAGGTCATATTGTGATATTCTGGTCAGTCATGAGCTGGATTATCAGCCCTCCAAAAGATGACGTTGACTTTTGGGACACCTTGTATATTATTCATGGTTCTCTATAACATGATTTTATTTCATTACCTTAACCAAGAAGCCATTTCACATTTTCGACGGATGTCATGAATTAAACGTGGATTACCCTGTGAATTCAATTTTTTCTTATGAATGTAGAAGAATATGGAAATTAAATTCGACCTTTTTCAGTCTTTTCCTCAGAAGTAGATATAGTTTGGCTGAAAATGACTATATACAGTGTATACAAACCCTATATATATTTGAATTCAGCTTTTCATGGAGATTCGAAAAATTTAATAATATATAAGGTGTTCCATTTGAAATGATTTTATTATTATTATTTATTATTTTCAATTGCATTTCCTCGTTGGACCCAGCACTGTATTCAACGCCCCATAAGTCGAAACTTGTGCTGGGTTAGGGGGTCGACCTACTTCAAGAGATTCTCCAGAAATTGATAGTTTGACTGAACATTAATTTATTCAGTACTTTACTAAAGCACTGTATGTCTGTCTGGCTAGGGGTTAGCACCACCAGAACGGTCTGGCTGCTGAGGAAACATCTTCTGATTGTTACCCAAGTAACATGTAAAATATTCAGCTTTCATACTTCAACGAAAGTCAAGTTACATTTCATCAGTTTCAAGGGTGTCTGGCAAGGGGTAGGCAACATGGTAACGTGACTGCCAATGGATGACGTGGTTTCAAATATTATTCCGAAAAAAATTAAAAAAAAAACTACCCTTCATAGTATCACAAAAGTAAGTTAGTATTTTCAGCACCTTTGCTCCCTGTAAACTCCCAAAGTCACCATGACCTTAACTTCATATTTGCCTTACCTGTGTTGAAAGTATGCACTGAGCAACTTTCAGCTTTTATAAAATAACGAAGGTCTGATGGCGTTCTTGGGAACTTGGACTATAATGAGGTAGGATACTCAGGTATTTCCCAACTCGTTATGAAACTCAATATTTGTTCTATTCAATTAACAAAAGTAGACTCTATAGATATGTAATCGAACTGTTTGAAAACATCTTATCTAAAATTAGTTTTCTGACGTTCTAATGAGCACAATTAAAACAAACCTTTAGTGAGATAAAGATAAATACCGATATCTATTGAATTAATGAATCAACTTGGTAATAAATACTGGACAAAATTATTTCCATGCACTTAAGGATCACATTCCTAATGCCGCTAAGAAAACACCTCTTCATGAATAAAATTAAATTGCCAAAGAAATGCTAGACAAGTTTATCACCTCGCACCCGATACAGTTTTCACTGCATCATAATATATTATGACAAGATTATGACGAATATTTGACACATTCGTCAGCTCATTGTCAGTTCTCCAATATGTAATTATTAGATGATAATGAAAAATGCCACGATGGAAACGATACGCTCATAGAAAATTTTTTCGTTAAGCTAGTATCAGATAAGGTGAGGCAGTTGGGTTAAATCAGGTTTGGTTGAAATTGGTTAGGTTTGATTAGGTTTACGTTAGGTTAGGGTTAGATTGGGTTGTGTTGAGATTGGTAAGGGTCATAGGTTAGCAGACGTTTAAGTTAGGTTGAGCTACGTTAGGATGAGTCAAGTTAGGTTAGGTTAGGTTCGGTCAGGTTGGATGGAGTTAGGTCAGGTTGGGTGGCGCTGCGTTGGGTTGGGTTGGCTTGAGATAGGATTAGATATTGTCAGGTAAGGAAGGGTAGGGTAGGTTATGTTGGATTTCATGCGGTCAATTTGGGTTTCTCTCTTTTCACTTTTTTTCATATCTAAGTAATACTGAAAAAAATCAAGAGGTGATTCTGTGATGGAAATTGAGGTGGGTATTAGGTATAAAATGTTTTGAAAAACGTCTCCCCGGAAAAGTTACACCCTTCTGAAGATGAAAAAAATGGTTTCACTTTCTTATTTAATAATAATAATGATAATAGTTTTTATTGACAGTCTTCAAAATCAACAAAATAAACAAACATAGATATTTATATAAACAGACTGGTCAAAAGGCATAGTTCAGCCTAATTAGAGGTCACACGAAGCGACATCTAAAAAGCCTGCTCTTCCACTCCCCTGTATATTGAGCTAAAGACACGAAACTTGGTGAATATTATTTATCAAAAAAACTACATATTTTCGAATGTTTTCAACCCTCAAGTATGCTCAGAAGGGGTTGAAATATTCAACCTCTAAGATATTTTTTGAACAATTTTTTTTGGATAAACATTTTTCTTTCAAAAAAACATGGCAATTGCTCAAGTTCTCGAAAAACCTTCCAGAAATAAAAAAATTAGTAAATGAATTGGGCTTTCAAGTTTGTTCAAAAGGCAAATTTTCATTAAAAAAATTGTAAGGAAAAATATGTTAGGGGATGAAAATTTCAACCCCTTTTACCCTTCTAAGCATACTTCAGGGTTGAAAAAAATCTGAAAATGTAGTTTCATTGACAAATAATATTCATCAAGTTCCATAAGGTGAGTATTTACACCTTCATTTTTATCACAAAATCACCCCTTATTTTTTTCGGTGTTATTTAGATACACCCTGTATATTGCTACCTCGAAGATGAGAACCTTTACTCCCCAGAAGTCCAAACTTGTGCAGGGTTAGAAAGAGCAGGACCTACAGCTTATAGTGGATTTCGAACCACTTCTAGGGCGCCAAGGTGCTGCCAGGATTACAACCATGAATCGCACATTTTTTAAGAAAAATACCCAGCCAAGCCGGATTCGAACCGACTGAACCTTGGGTTGGGATCGTGAACCACTGTCTAGCGAATTTGAGCGCCTTACCTATAGACCACTTGGATATAGTGCCCGTGATGTCAAAATTATTGTTCACAGGATGTCATGCATTTTGAAATAAACGTCAGAGCTACATCAATAAGTCAACAAATTATTCTCATTTATTTTTCATGTCCACTCCCCTTTGATCAAAATACTTCTTGATTTTCCTGTTTTTATTAGAATCGTATTTATTTAGTTCACTCACCATGAATATCATCCACACAAATCTTCAAGTCTTCTCTAAGAGCTGGAAGATGAGAGTGACATTGACAGGAACACATGTCTCTTTCTGAAACGGCAGTAGCAGTTCCGCTGCTAATGCCTACGCAGGTTTCAGCTGTGCATTTCTTTTCCGCATCCCTGTCCGCATCTGAAAAAAAAATTGTTAGATATTATGGTTATTCAATTTTATAAAATGATTAGGTTAGTACTGTTGGTAGGGTAGATACGTAATCAGCAATGTATTAATACCACCAGCTTATGGACTAATCTAGACCGCCAGTTCTATAAGGAAAAAGGTGAGCCACTCAGGAGATCGAACTGGTGAAACTGAGTCCTGCGTATTCCGGAACTTACACTCATGAAACCGAGGAACATTGGCGTATCGAAGGAAAAAGGTTGGGAGTGGTCTACACTATGGAATGAAATATGCCGTATTCAGGTCTCATAGCTTACAAATACTAGGATTTGAGAACTCAGAACTTCAGAAAACGGCGAATTTGCATGTGGTTTCAATGTCCTGGGTTTGCCTGGAAGCATCAGAAAGCTGCTCTCTGGCGTAAACTGGTCCGAACATAATTATCCTTCCTGAGTAGCAAAAGTCCAATAATGGTCTCCTAGTAGCATCAAACCATTTATTACTCTTATTCGTAGGAATGCTAGAATCATTATTGAATTAGTGAACTTTCAAGCCATAATCATCTAAAATAGATGAGCAGGTAAGGCACCTTACGCCTGAACTTAAATTCTTCCCAGCTGAATGAATATACAAATTAACATGCATGATCCCATTCGATGTAAATATCAATTGATAAAAGCAAACAAAATTAAAATAATGAATTATTCATTACCCACAAACTCACCGATGAAAAGAAACATAATTATTTAGTATTATTAATCGTGGAATTCTCACACCAAAGTACAAAGCACATCATATTTCATAGGATTGGCGAAAATAGAAGGAAAAAATTAATATCACCACTCAGTTTTGATAGTATATTTATCAAGCCGATCCCTACTTGAGCCGACGCCATCCACCTTGTCCCGCCTATGAACAAACTTGATGCTAGGTTGAGTTCGATGTCACGTCAAAGTCATGAACGACAGCTTGGTGGTTGTTGATGCGTATTGAGCAGAAGCGTTTTCAGGCGAGCAACTGACCATACATTTTCGGGTTGCTGCCATATGACTACTAGGAGTCTTGATAAACTAATAACTTGGTGATTATTACTGGCAACGTCGCCTCTTTGTATATATGTCATTTGGTTTTGTGTTTTATGAAATGAACAGTTCTGCGTCAATGCTGTCAATTTGATATTTCTAGCGCACGAAAGGAAATTCCTATGATGTTCGAAGAGCATCGTGCATACATGGATGAGGAGAGAAGGTAGGTGTTGGATTTTTTAAAACTCTTGGAGGTTATGAATTCTTGGGATAACTTCCATTGGCAAATATTTCCAAAGCTTTGCCCTTCTATAAACGAACTAGCTTTGATGAAATGTTGTTAAAAATATTTCAAGGTTGACAACCAAAGGATGTGCTGACGGCATCTGTCGAGTTCGTCTGACTGGTATTGCTAGTGATAGAACGATAGCAAAGATTTCTGAGGAACATTTCCCGTTGAAGTATCTATAGAAAAGCGAAAGGTCGCCGACTTTTCTATATACGATGTTCTCATAAGGTCAAAGTATTAGTGAGTGTGGCATCACCCACCAGGCGAATGACTCTCTTCTGGATGGAATTTGAGAGCATCAGCGTATGTTTGGGTGCTGAACCCTTTATGTGAGAACAGTATTCTGAAACTAGCCGTATCTGTACAGTCTGTACTTTGTAAATCATGAAAATCTGTTTAGGTATAAAGTATAACGGAATAAAAATCCGAGTTTTTGTGAAGCAGCTCTCGCGATGGATCGGACATGATTTTCCCATGAAAGAGTATTGCTGAAGGAAATAACGAGCATAGGTGGAAATGGGGGTGACATTGTTATATAAGGCATATTTGTTCATTATGTGGAATTATTATTATTTGTTCAAGCAGAAATCCTGACCACATATATAACACCAATAAATTATCATCAGTCCACTATAGTCCGTTCCAAAAATATATAGTAACTGCTACTGTCACTACAACTACCGCCTAAGAATACCCTGTGGTATAGACTACTATGCTATGAGGACTTTATCGTATTTAGAATTTTCATCACGCAGTTCCATTTCACCAATATATATAGTCAGTTATCTGATTACCTTCGTGATGCCCATGCCTCTATAATCAGCCATTAGCGACACATTTTTACTTCAATCATTTTCAATATTCACATATTTTGAGTCATGATCATGGTCCTTCTAACCATGTGAATGAGGCATCTCCGGTGCAACCAGTTCCCAAGGTAAACATTTCTACAGAAGTGACTATACTATCCAATCCCTCTTCTATTCGATATTTTATGCATTAAAAATCCACAATTTCAAGGTACATACATACATACCTAGAGCTATATAATCTCCATTATTCGAATGGATTGAATAGTTATGTGTATATCGTCTCATTTGGTTTACTGCCACTTACTTGTCTCAATATACTTTCCACAACTGATAGCCACCTAGGATCTAATGTCTTTATCTTTTGTTAATGCTCGACAGAAGCAAGCAAACCATAAAGACTACAAATAATAATAGATATAGGTATAGGTAAATTATTGTATGCATATAGTCAGCAGAACAAAGTTGTAAACAAATAGTTATAGACACCTGCTTGAACTCCAAACGTTATCCTTATTCGTTATAAGGGCATGATTTATTCATAATCATTGAATATGCAAAAATTGAAAGAGCTCTCCGCAATTTATTATTTACTTACTATTTACACTTTATTGAGGAAATATGAAAGGCACGACATGCTCCACTATCTCAGTAGATATACCTACTTGGGTATCTGTTGAATATATTAAGGTGTAGTCCAATAAAATTATAGGTTCATCTCATGCGGGGTACTACACGTATAAGCCGAAGTTACCGTTAGTTGAAAAGGGAATAACTGGAAAATCATCTCGTTATAAATTGTCACTTTCGTTAACAAAAATTGCAAATAATGAGTAGATACCAAACAAGTATTGGGAATCTAATAGTAATATACCAACATCTTCATCCATTTTCATTAGAAATGAAACGTCGAATTTGGTCCATATCCATATGATGGCGTTCCCCAAGGTTTCATATATGGGGCCTTCTGCTATACTTTACAGCAAGAGTTCATGCCCAAATCTTATTTTTTAGTCGCTATATTTTATTAAATGGTGTTATTCGATGAAAAGTACACCAAAAAGTACACTAGAGCCTTCTTTGGGTTCAAATTCAATATATTTATTCCGATTATACCCTGTATTGAATATAGTAGGACAAGTTAAAGCATAATTTGGCATTGAGAAAAATACCCCATTACGAAACTTTCATCAACACATCTTGTGCAAAATATTTTCGGTATGCCTACAATAGTTATTCAAGAATAGTCGTCGACTTTTGATTATCTCAAAAATGGCAATGATAGACGGAGGCTGTATATATTTCCAATGAACGATATATAATATATCAATGCGTCGATATCGCTTGATTAATCTTATTATGATGATTACTCCCATGTATGTGGTAAATTTATTCCGCCGCATTGATTTGTTTCTACTTAGTATTTATTTGCTCGATTGCTCGTGTTCTAATTGGTAATTGATTATTATAATGAAATTACAGATACCCCTATCAATAATATAGCGAAAAATAAGACCGACGCCAGCAAAGCCTGAGCTCACAACATTCATTGATTCGTAATTCATATTAAATTGAATACATCCTCTCATCATTTAATTGGATTTGAACATAAAAACGATAAAACGCTTATGATATCATAATATATTCACTCATCGATTCACTGGATGCTATATATGGAAGATTAATGGAATTGAAATCGATATTTCATGATATAAAAATCGAAAGATGCAGAATACACAAGGCATGTTATTTTATATTGCTGAACTTGCTAGAATTGATTTTTTTCCCATATTTGTCTCTTTTCATGGCATGATGTAAACAGAGGATGTCAGAACAAAATCAAGTTCAGCAGGTAGAGCAAGCACAAACGAACAGGCCTATACATGCATGATCGTATGGTATATGAGAGCGTAAGTATTTGATACCATACCAATAATATTGATTATAAAAAATAGCTATTTGTGTAATTAGAGCGCAAAGTGATAGATTGCCGCTCGACAAAGAAAGTTACCGCGCGATGCGGAGCGGAGCGGAACGCGGTAATCTTTGGAGAATTGAAACTGGACCACCAGCGTGGCAACCTAAGTTTCACACCTCTGAGCCATAGTACGATAAACTCTGCAATCAAATTGAACATTACTCATTGATTCAATAAAATAAAGATATACTGTCTTTCTGATGACAACAAAGAGTTCAAATATAAAGTATAAATCATCGTTTTCAACAGATATGCTTCATCGGGAGCTTCTTGTAGAATTTTGTTGGTAGGTATATATCTTCAGCGGTGAATGTTTTGGATTTTTCTCGCTTTATTTCCAATAGATTGTTTCTTGAGAAATGCGATAAGTTTCAGATACTTATCGATTCCGATATTATTTTAAACATTCAAGCAAGTATACATACGATCGAATATATAGACCAATGAGTTGATGACTTCGAAGTCTTTGATTATTTACCAAAATAAGCCAGTAAAACGTTTTCTGAATACATATTCACCATCTCGGAGTGGCACCAATTTATGAATGTATCATATTGTAATTCATATTTCTTCCTTGATTTCTCCTGTAAGAGATTCAAACTCTTGCGCTTTCTGCTATATCAGGAGGTGTGTTTGATGATTCACTTTCACTATTTTCCATCATGAAAGAATTGGGGGTTTTCAAGAATAGATAGAATAGAGAAGTATAGGTCACAGAGATATGCGAGCGTTTTTTCAATATTTTCGCTCATGAGCGCAAATGCTGTCAAAGAATGACATTTCTGGGAAAACGTCAACTTTTTGCTGGAATTTGAAAGCGTCAAAGGCTACTTTGTTAAGCGTTTGTAGAAAAAAGTGGTTTCTGTGACGGGAAAAAAGTTTGACAATTCATCTCTGTTGACAGGTTATACAATGTCACTTTTCAAAAATTACTTTTTTCCCGGATACACGCATGTATGATGGTAGATATTTAATTTAGAATATTTTCTTAGCAAAAGTTACATTTCCTTTACATCAAAAGTAAAATTATTGAATGTGCATTGCATGAATGACACGTTCCTTGAAGTATTCGAAACAACAGTCGAATTTTCTCGTGTTGAAATTATTTTTTTTTTTCTGTCATGGACACAACTGCCGTTGATGTATGTGCCTTTATTACCATTTCTGTTCTGTGTGTCAGCAAATCTCCCCCAGATTCAACTAAAAGTGTAGCATACGATCTTCGAAATGAATGACCTGTATATGAGGTAGCATTTTCAAGTTTTAGATAACTAGCTACTGTTTCAGGTACCTTATAAAACTGATTTTTTCCCATAACCTGACAGGCGGCGATCCTTTACTTTTGCTGGACATGTATGTTCGGTAAAATTAAATATATTCTTCAGTAACTACAAAAATCTTCTGTTGAATTCATTCTTTGTTTACTTGAGTTTCACAATCAATATCTTTCCTGAATCTTCAATATCATCTAATGTTACCTGGATGATTTCACAAATTCGACAAAAACTTCATCGGGAGCATTATTGTGTACTCGTAAAAATCGCTGCTTTCTTGGGCTTGTAACCTTCCCCATTTTGTTTCAGGAATGTAATTAGTTTGGAATATTTTGAAATGTCTACACTATTATTGGATTGTAATATACTTTCAATCATTGAATAATTTGACCACGCTGTTGATGGCTTTTGTTGCTGTATGCCTGTATACCAGTTCAGAAAAATATGCCAATACCACCGTTTCCGAGAAAGAACTGCATGACTTTTTCATCCTCCATTCCATGAATCTTGAATACGCGGTTTCGTAAATTTTCCGCGATTTAGCTGGCAAACATTTTTGTGACGCTTCTTTCGCTGCTTTAATTAACTCCGGTGGAGTAAGAGAAAACTCGAATTCAGACAATTATTATTATTCAAAATAACTACTGAATCACTGAATGAGTTCGCAATGATTTTCAAATCAAAAATCAAACCACAGAATTGAATTGACAGAATATGACAATACAATGAAAGCAACAAAGAAGCCTACTTGCAACTGTAAATTAGGCAAATGTTCGTGAGAAATGAAAGTTTATTAAGGATGGCAGTTCATACGCGTCGTACAGTTGCAACTGTAAATTAGGCAAAGGTTTGTGAAAACAAAATTTTGCAGGATGGCAGTTCAGACGCGTCGTAATTTTGGATCTTGGAACTAAAACTAACTTACACATGCTCACACCTCCTGTGGAGTCGTACAATTTGTCTAACAGTGTTTCTCTCGCACGCTGTTATTCTTTGAAATTCTCTTTTTGCCTCGATTGTGGATTATTTGAACCATGAACGGCTACTAGGTGTTTCCCATTCATAACATTGCTGCGATCATTTTTACACCTTCAGATTTACGCGATCATTGAGCAGCATATTTTCCGTGAAGTTATGTCTGTATGTCTGTGTATACTTTATTTCTAGAGGCGTATCTGAAATCGTATGTATGCTTATATATTGCCATAGGATTAATTAACGACTCTATTCGAGCAGCACGCCCGTTAACTGCACAAACTCAGGACAATTTTAGTGTTTCGACGATAAGGATAATGGGAGTTTTACGGTTTTATGAGAAACAAGCGCTGATGGGATGCTGGTATTAGTGGAATTTCAAAGAGAAATGAAAATTCAAGCAGCTGAATAAAATAATCATCCCATCCTGGGACTTTACCTCACACTCTTCATTATCTTAGTGATTATCTTATAGTAATGACCAGAGTTTATACTTGACACCTCAAGTGCCTTAAATACAAAATGTCAAAGATTGCTTGAAAAATCTGATCAACTCGATTCCACGGCGGTTGAATACTATAATTCAAGCTCGAGTAGGCCATACTCGTTATTGACTACATCTAGGAGGTCTACTTTTCGTTTGCTTCTAGTAATATAAGATGGCTCAGTATGTAATGAAGTTTTCTCTATTCTGTTGGATGCTCATAAAACGGGGTGGAAATAAGTGATATAAATTTTCAGATGTTTTTTCGAATTTTCAATCGATAAGTTCTGTAGGTTCTGCAAATGAAAAAAAATCCAGACTTTCTTAAAACACTTGTATCTTTTCTTGGAAAGAAGATAGTTTAACCACTCACTTTTGCCACAGGAAAATAGTAACATTTGTTTTGCCCTGTGTAATGATCAACACATCAGCTTTTACAAAAATGCAACATTATGAAACATAAATCTAAGATTTGGTAGGAATTTCAGAAAATTCGGAAGAGAATTGAAAAAGTTACAGGGCGTGCCATTTTACTAATTTTGTTGGTGGCCGGTATTTTTTTACTGGTGAGTGTACATTAGATATTAGGTAATAGTTAGTTACGCGTTAGATGGAATAATCTTCTGGGGGAGGGGGTAATTACCCCCACAACCCCTTTCCCTTGTATACGCCTGGCAATTTACCTACTATCAAAGCACCGCATTCTGATTGGTTCTTACATCGTCGGAGATGACAGTTTCATATACGTCATAGAATTGTCTATGGAGGAGTTGATTCATCAGACTGAAAACATGATGAATACTGAACATCAGAATATAGTAGTGGAAACAAATTTACATTTACATGCACACATAGAAAACTCACTTATTGGCACTTGGGCGAAGATGTCTCCATTGTTCTGTCTCGTTATCAGCAAGCTGTTGCTCTTGGTGCATTCCGAGGCAGTCAACGAAACAACAAACGCCAAAAGCGTCAAATGAAGCCATGACGCTTTCAGGACATTTGTTTTCGTTTCCATCTAGCTGTCAGAGACATCCAGCCATCCAACATCGTAACCAGAATCTGAAACATTATTAAATCAAAATCACGAGCTGTTGTAAACTCCGACTGATTTTGTTTTGACTCGGCAGTTTACTTTTACTTGATGGGAATTCATAGTATGTGAAAAATTCCACAAACGATAAGATTTCCACAAAATTCTTAATAACACATGTTTCGTAACACAGGAAGGAAGGAATGCTCGAAGTCATCTCCACAAATTTTAATGATATTTTGACTAAATCATGAGGGACATGTTTCGGTCTTATAAAAGACCATCTTCAGCCTAATTGAAAGGTTTGGAGCTGAAAAAATTATTTTATTATATTGCTGCTATTCCTTGAACTGTCAATGCCCATAGTCAAGAGTTCCAAGGATATGAATAAACGGGTTCTCAATAAATGAAGGGCCCCATGAAATCAATATAAAATTGATGGGGCAAACAGCCAGCACGTGTTTTAAATCTAAGTTTAGATTTAAAACACGTGCTGGCTGTTTGCTCCATCAATTTTATTGATATTTGCCTTTAAATAACGCTTTCATAAGGGAACGGGGAACCCCTTTTTTAAAAACCCGCTAGTTTATGGTGTTGTCAGATAATAAACTGTTTGACAATACCAATCTAGTATATGCTCTCAGGTCACGGGGCCCTTCATTTATTGAGAACCCGTTTATTCAGAACCTTGGAACTCTTGACTATGGGCATTGACAGTTCAAGGAATTGCAGTCTATTATAAAATAATTTTTTCAACTCCAAACCTTTCAATTAGGCTGAAGATGGTCTTTCATAAGACCGAAACATGTCCCTCATGATTTAGTCAAAATATCATTAAAATTTGTGGAGATGACTTCGAGCATTCCTTTCTTCGTGTGAAATATTGCACTCCACTTTGAGCAATATGGACTTCTACCAAAGATTACATGTTTCCAAGAAGAAAAAAAAAAACTTACATATGTAAAATGATATACTACTATTATATGAAGTGTGGTCGACCGACTTTGAGCCCCTAGTTTTTTTTTTTTTTTTCTTCTTGAAAATACTGTGGACCACTTTGAGAAAATGGATGATTTTCATGATTTAATTACATGTTTCGTGAGTTGATGAACCTTCCCAAAGTGTTATTCGTTCTACACCGGATGAGTGAAAAAAAAATATTTTTTTTTTTATTTTCATTCTGACTCTATTTGAATTGATGTAACAAAACAAATTATACATTCTAATCGGTACTTTTTCTCTTCTATATACAAGATGTTTTCAGATTTTCAAATCGATGTTTCGTCTATGAGCTGCCATCATCAACTTTGTTCCTCAAATCGGCAATGGAATTTTTATTATCGATTTTAAGAACTTCCAATGTCCCGAAATCAACGGTATATTGCCCTTATGCGAAAAAGATGATTTTTTTTTATCCTATTGAAAATTTATTACAGATAGATGAAATAAGAAGAAGTTTGTCCGAAAGACTATATGTGAAGATTATGTCGTACTTGTGTTCATATATTGGTATAATAATATATGATATATATTTCTGTTCGAAGAATTATTATTATATTATTAAGAATAAAGTATATTTCAATATTTTTCAGCATATTAGTATTTTCTTACTATGATTATATAGAATTTCCCAATATGGTAGATAATATTGTCAAATTTACTATAACAGTTAGGGATTTATTTCTATAATAGTATAATCCTTTTCACTGAAATAATCTAGTAGCCATTAGCACAATATTATAGTAGATTTTATCAGTCTATTCTACTCTGATATGAAGTAAATTCTCGCACAATCCATATGCATTTTTTTACCAATCCCAAATATTAATTCATATAGTGCTGAAATTTTGTAGCAATATCTATTGTAGATAATTACTATAATGAAATCGAACTTTTTACTATGAATTGTGCTTGAAGCTATAATCGACGCACTTTATAGTAAAAAGTTTAATAATTATAGTGTATTTCACATTAGTTTTTTTTTGTATACTAGAAACCAACCTTAACTTTGGTTTGTCGAATTATACCCTCATGTTTTTTCGGTTCATCTCAAAGACATTTTGATTTTCATTTGAGGTTTTGCGTGGAACCGTTCAGAAAAATCTCGAGAGAAACTATCCGAAACTAATGAAATAACTATTGATGCGTAAAGTGACTGAAATGGTTGCAAATGATAATATATATGCATATGTTCAACTTCAAAATGAAGGCGTATTTTTTTAACAATCATCACAATTTGTGTTCAAGTCGAGTTTAATAACTTTTGGTGGCCCGATAAAATATTCAATTACTAGAGGTTCAAGAAACCACTTTGCAGAACGGATATTGATGCCTCTAATAAAATGGCGAAGGTATTAACGATTATTCCACTCATTTTAAAACTCACGTTTTTGATTGGTTGAAATATCTGTGTTGATAATCGAAAACATCATGTATTCGATTTTGTATTTCGGCAGTTGATTGGACACTGATAAATCTCTTTTTCTTTAATTGAATTGAATAAAACAGCTTTTGTGTGTTCTATGTCACTTCGAATTCAAACATTCCTTGGTTTTTGACGTGACTTGTGTCATTCTGATGTTGTGTTCTGTCGACTATCATTTGTGATTAGTTGACCTTATTCAACAAATTCAGAACCACATGTTGGTGCTTTCGAAAATTTTCTTCACATTAGACAGTTTTTGAAATTTAGACTCTTATAGAGCTGGTTTTGGTTGTTCCCTCACAGCTAACCACCCGCACTATGCGCGGTTTAAAGTAGTGTCTTAGGTTATTTAAATAATTTTCTTCTTCCACCAATAATGGTAGGTATATACATACTTTTTACCAATACTTGAAAATTGACATAAGCGTTGTTTTCTTCTTTAGATTTTCTTAATCCTTCGAAACATGTCCTTTTGTCCATGACCGTTGGTCTTTATTGAATTGTTTATGTGGTGGAGTTATGACTGTGGGTCACCTCCACTGTAAGTTATGGATCATCTTCGTGAGTTATATACAGGGTGTTATTTAAGTACGTGGCCAAACTTGAAGGGGTGATTCTTTGAGTGATTCTAAGACGAAAAGTTCATATAAACATAGGTCCGGTAATGCTTCGTTTTCAAGATACAGGGTGTCAAAATTTTTGAAAGAAATCGTTTTTTTCGTGAATATCTTAATAACCCTTTAACCGATTTTATTGAAATTTGGCAGTGTTATTCAAGGTCGTAAAGGGCTAATTTAACCCTAACTATATCAAAATTATCATGTCCAGTGGTGTCCCGGAAGGCACTGTAACCAATATTTTTGACAGAAAAAATGTGCGCCACTGATTTTTTTGCAATTTTTGTATTTGTTTCACATTGAGCAACTAAAATTACAACTTTTTTATATCCAGAATTTTTTACGTATCTTGCTTTGTTTTTGAGAAAAAAACATAAAAATCACTTCATTGCACATCCCTGTGACGAGCCGAAGCCAAGAGCCGAAGGCAAGTGCTGCAATTCATACATACATATTTTTTGTTTTTTCATTGCATTAATTTCGATAGAAAATTCCAAGACTAGAATAGAGTATTAATATGAAAAAATATTAGTAAGACCCCAGTTTTTGATGGTTTAGTAGTTGAAATGTTTCATTGTGTTGTCACAGGGATGTGCAATGAAGTGATTTTTATGTTTTTTTTCAAAAACAAAGCAAGATACTGAAAAAATTCTTAATATAAAAAAGTTGTAATTTTAGTTGCTCAATGTGAAACAAATACAAAAATTATAAAAAAATCAGTGGCGCACATTTTTTCTGTCAAAAATATTGGTTACAGTGCCTTCCGGGACGCCACTGGACATGATAATTTTGATATAGTTAGGTTCAAATTAGCCCTTTACGACCTTGAATAACACTGCCAAATTTCAATAAAATCGGTTGAAGGGTTATTAAGATATTTACGAAAAAAACGATTTCTTTTAAAAAAATTTACACCCTGTATCTTGAAAACGAAGCATTACCGGACCTATGTTTATATGAACTTTTCGTCTTAGAATCACTCATAGAATCACCCCTTCAAGTTTGGCCACGTACTTAAATAACACCCTGTATTATTCAAATCATCACGATTATTTTATTTCAATGATCAAAATGATCACCTATCAAAAACGTTAGCGCTCGATGACGTGACATAACGAAAGCACTTTTAGTGTTTTATGGCTCAGAAACCAATTGAAATATTTCCACCTACTACATAGAAAAAAAAATGTACATGTAAAAACTTCACAAACGATATAATTTCCACAAAATTTTCAAACACACGACGTGTTTCGCTAACACAGTAGTTTCGTCAGGTACGATGAACTAACCTAACCTTGGCTTGCTTATATATCCTACTTTCCCAGCCTGAAAGATTAGTTACCTGTGAACAGGTGCGATAAACCTCCATTTTCGGAAATTAGTCACAATATCTACATTAAAATACGGTGTACCAGATTAACTTGAAAGGGTTGATAGAAAATACATATTATTACCCACTCAGAAAACAAATTCAACAGTATTGAGGACTATAATTGATCGTTAAGTGAAATGTCAGAATTTTTGAGTTAACTATGGCTTTCCTCTAATATATTGGCGTATGTTGAATTTGTCCTCTTTTTCAAAAAATTCATCTTATGTTCATGAATGCGCTTATTAAACGTACGACCTGTCTGACCGATATATACCTTAGGACAAGATCCACAGTTGAGTTTGTATACCCCTGATTTTTCGAATCTAGAAGTTTGGTCTTTAGTATTCTTGATAAACCTTCCCAACGTGTCATTTGTTCTATTATGCTACTTTTAAATCCTGTTTATGTAGGAAATGAAGCTAATTTTTCAGTTGATGATCTAGAATAGGTTAAAGTTCTATAATTTTGATTATCATTCTTGATGGTAGGATAAACTTTCTGAATAGCTTTAGTATGAAGTTCTTTAGGAAGAAAACTGTCTATCAAATTAACTTGTACAGACGTCACACGCTTTTTCGCGTTTTTCATGTTATGAAATATTGTGAATAATTATTCAAAAAACGTACAGTGAAAAATCTGAGGAGAAAACGGCTAGTGACAGTGAACAAGTTTGGGTTGGTACTTCAAAATGATGAAACCAAATTTGTCATTGAAACAGGCCCATTCCATCAAGAGCTCTGCCGTTTTGACCGTGGACAAAAATGTCATTCCATTATTTGTTCAAAAAGCAGAGTTGCCGCACTGCAGTTGGAATAATTTATGGTCAGTTTCTCTGAAATATTTTGCTAATTTAACCGAATCTCATGTGTTTTCGCTATATACATATTTTGCAGGACAGACATGATAAAACGAGATTCGTTAGCAGTTTGTTGAATTTTAATAGAAACTTGATATGTATTGCCAAACAAATCACGAAAATCATCACCATTTAGCTACCAACATGAGTAAATAGTAAATACTCATCCATGAATGAATGAAGTCGTTATATCGCCTGACTAAACGTTCACTTGAAGCTATATAACTTTGTAGTTTGCTTGGCACATAAATTAAGGTGATAATTCGAAAAAACGACACCATTGAATACCAACCACCAATGAGAATGTCGTTATTTTTTACGATCTTGTCCTATACTCATTCCAGCCATGGGCTATTGAGGTAGGCAAACTACAAACAAGACTTCGATACAACTTGATTTTGATGTGTGCGGGATACCAATGCGAAACGATAAGTTTGTGATCGAAACAGCTGTAATATTGATTGGGGATATAAAATGAATAAAAATTCTCGATGAATAAATTTTAGCCCAGAAGATTAATTCTATACGAGCGAGGTGAACAAACTTATGAAAACTGATGAGATTCTTCGAATGACAATAACTAGTGATGATATATCACTTCTCAGGTCCTTCTGACAGCTAAGTATCCATAATTTATCAGAAAAGAATCCTCAGGAGAGCTTCAATCACTCTGGCTTTTCCAATTTATATGGAATAGTATCTAAGATTATATTTGTCGCCATATTTCTTATACTATTACACTTTCAATGAATCCAGAATATTCGTCAAGAATATACGAAGAACTGGCTCTGATATACATACTACATGGGAATGTCACGTGATGGTTTCAGTTATAACATTAAGAAGATAGTAATAATTATAGTTTTTTCTGTGACGGGGAAAAAGTTTAACATTTTATCTCTGTTAACAGGTTATGAAATGTCACTTTCCATAAATTACTTTTTTCCCCAATAAATATATGTATTGTTGATGCCTTTTGTTGTGCTACTTCCGAAAAATAAGCCAATAACACCGTCACCGAGAAAGAACTGCAAGTCCTTTTATCTTTCATTCCACTTCGCAAACGTGAATTATTAAACAACCACTTTCTGGAGAACGCAACTTAGGATTATTCTGAAAAGTTGGTGCCTTTGATTGATTATTGTGAATTGACATTTGTTGTAATGGAACTGAATTTGAGTTCCACCAATCTAAAGTATTAACGCTTTGTGAAAAAGGTAATTGTTCGATATCAATGAACGTAATCGTTTTCCAGATAAATCGATTTCTGTTTAGGTTATTAGAGAAAAACAAATAAGAACCTCCACCAAAATTTGAAATTCAGAATTAAACACCTACCTATCTTAGACCGTGTTGTTTTCTTGACAAATACAACGACCTCACACAAAGTGATCTCTCAAATGATGTGACAATTCTGAGTGAGTCAGAAATTGGCAATTTGTTAGAGAATAATGATACATTCTTTGAAATTCTAGCTCACTCGATATAAAAGTTATCTTGAGGAAGTGTTTTGTATATGAGGTCAATGTGATCGTCGACAAAAAACACAATTTGAAGACTGTGATGTATTTATTTGTTATTTCGTGTTTCTCTATCAGTTAGATCAATTTTAATGGAAATCTATTGGGTTGATTGGTATCAAAATTGAATACCTCTTGAAGAGATATTTGGAATATCTAATGGTATGACTCGAGCCTTTAAAAAAACTATATGTCAAAAAGTGTTCAATTCACCCATGCAGTCCTAGTTTTCCCAGTTCGACCGAATTCTGAGTGTATATCTATGGGACATCTTATATAAGGGTGGAATTTGAAGCTGTATCACCCTCTAGTCTAAATGGATCCATTAAGTATATCCATAGAAATCCATTGAGATTTCAAAATCAATGCCATTGTTGTGATGTTGAACAAAGCACCTTCACTTTAACTTTTACACAGTACACACATTTCTTTCATGATAAGTTCACACGATATAATCATTATACTATCGTTAGAATACGTTTCACATCATTTAATTGTTACTTAATTTCTTTGTTGCATAAAAATAAACAATACGAGGAGATTTCGAAATTTCACCCGGCAAGTCATATAAGCGTATAATGGATATGTGATCACCTTTTGGTGGTCATACAAGGTGACAAAAGGAATTTGTACATATATAATTCAAACTCTGAAAAGACTGAAGCTTCGACTGAAGGTATCGAATCGTATCGAATAGCACATTCTAACAGTCTTGAAGTGGCTTACTTGATATTTTTTCTCATATATTCGATGCAATTTTCGATTAAAAAAATTTATCATTTTGGGAAAACTCGTCAGGTTGTAGCATAATGATGTGTTCAATATTATGTACTTATTTCAAAATCACCTTGGATTCGGAAATAATATATCAAATTATAAGTGGATGTGTAGGTCTAAGTGTTTGAAAGACCATCTATATCCACGAATACTTAGGATATTTGTTTTATTGATACACTGAGATCATAAATATCTTTATGCACTAGCGGGCCGTAAAGTGCACTTTACCGGCCGGTTTTGCGGGCGTTAAGTCGCACTTTACCGCCCGCGGGCTCATTATGGCCCACGGGCCGTAAAGTGCACTTTACCGCCCGCTGTTCTCAGTTACCTTATATCCACATATCAATTCATGAAAAACCTATGATTAAATAGGAAAATTCCTAGATTCTAATATATCCAGCGGTATATCATAAACTTCTTCTTTATCCGATTCCATATCTATCGCTATCATTATTATCACTTATTTCTACTTTTCAGTCAAAGAATGACAATTCAGCTCGTTTATTGGATGTATTGATATAGACAACAACCATCAGCTTGATTGACAACGTCAAAATTAGTCAGGTATATATACTGGGTATGCATATTGTAAAATTCTGAAGAATGAATCTCTTCTAGAGATCAAAGAGTTTTACTATTACGATAATTGCAATATTCGTACGATAATTTTCATATGTAAATCATCCATGAACATTACGCTTCTCTTGATTACTGAATTTATACGCAACAAATCAAATTCGGGGAAATATTAGTTTATCGAAATCTATAGTCATTACTTTTGAGTCAGAAAATAAACCACTAGTGCATAAAATTTTGTATGTATCACGTGCGTGAAATGCGTTTATGGCCTTGAGCGAGGCCTTGAGCGTGTAATGGCCCTCGGCTAGCGCCATCGGGCCATTATTCACGCCACAGGCCATAAACGCATACTTTACGCCCTTGATACATAAATAACTAAAATAACAACTAATATCTTATGTGAAATGGATGAATATCTGTTAGTACTGTTAGTGATATTTTATTTGACGTTTCATGATACGGTTCTCTTGACATTTTTAGACTTGTTTGAAAAACTGAAGAAACACGCTTTCATACATGAATAAACTAAAAAGAAGTATAAAATAAAATAATAAAAGTGTGTTGATAAATACACAACATGAAAAATATTAGCAGCTCCGTAATTATAGTTGGTATATTCATTCTATATGTTGTGTATTTGATGGTATTTATTATTATTATTATTATGTAATTTTCTACTTCTTATCAGTTTGGCGATCGATGGAAGCGTGTTTCTCTAGTTTTCTAAACTACTATTTATTTTGTATTTTTTAGTTCGGCTAACTTCAAAAGCATGTTTTTTAGTTTTTTGTATTTTTTTACGAATATTCCCAATTTTGACGAAAGAATCATAGTCTCCCACCCCGAAAACCCCCAGCTACAAATGTTTAAAAGAATCGGATCATGACTACAAAACCCATCCACCATATTGGATCCGCCATATTGAATTTTCCAATTTTGACGAAAAAATCTTCATGCTCCGATCCCGGAAACTCCCATATACCAATTTTGAATAGGATCGGATGATGAATCACAAAACTCGTCCGCCATATATTAGATTCGCCATCTTGAATTTCCAATTTTGACAAAAGCATCATGATCTCCGACTTCTAAAACCCCCAGGTGCCAATTTTGAATGGAATCGGATCATGATAACAAAACTCGTCCGCCATTTTGAATTCGAATATTTTGACGAAAGAATCATAATATCCGACCCTGAAAGCCCCCGGATACCAATTTTGAATAGAATCGGATCACAATTACAAAACTAGCTCGCCATATTGGATCCACCATCTTCAATTTACCAGTTTTGACGAAAGAATCATAATCTAGACATCGAAAACCATCAGATACTAATTTTGAATACATTCGGATCATAATCACAAGACTCGTCCGCCATATTGGATCCGCCATCTTGAATTTACTAATTTTGACGAAAGAATCATAATTTTCGACCTCGAAAACACCCAGACATCAATTTTGAATAGAATCGGATCATAATTACAATACTCGTCCGCCATTTTGGAGCAGCCATTTCGTTTTTTTTTTTTTTTCTAAGAAAAATTTAATGATGCATCGTCACCAGAATTAGTTACACCTGCCAAATTTCAAATCAGTCAGACATTTTAAAGTGAGTCGAAATCACGTTTGAAGATTCCGTTTACAAACAAACAAACCCACATACATACATACATACGAATGCCAATGTATAAGCGTTCTTCAAATAAGCATAGTAGATAGTAGGATCAATAATAAAAACACGATTTGCATCCCACTTATGTAGCTCGAATATCGAGGACATAGACCTATTATTCGAGGACTATAGCCCGTCATCGCAGGCATTCCAGTGTTTACTCTAATTCAGTGATTTCACATCACGTGCAAACAAGATTGTGACAAGGTGTTGAACATGAATAAATCAATTAAAAATAGTAAGGGAACCGAATACAAAATCTGATGTGCAATCTAAGCTGCCTGTGAATATAATATATAAGTAAATATGAATATATACCTAAGACCAATCTGTCAAAGTCACACTTGCAAAATTATCAATATGCAGATTGTCATCATCAATCTATTAATTCATAATCACATGCAGATTGCTATGCAGATCTGTTATGAAGTGGGACCCAAAAGTATGGAAACCAAAGGCGGATCTTGGTAGGGCAGGTAAATTATTCTTCGCACTAGTGCAAAAAATACTTCAAGTCTCTATGTTTTACGAGTATTTTTTTGTAATTTCAGTTTACATAATATGATAACTATAGGTTTTTAGGTGACCATGTGTTATTCCACAAACGTTACTGTTTGATATATGGACGAAATAAATTGTTCATGTTATTGTACACTTTTTTGATAATTAGTAATATTTTTCGTATTATAAAATACTGTACAATGAAATTTGAAAAAATGAAGAAAATTATTCGATTGTAAAAAAATGTTGTGTGCAACATGTGGAGGAAGGATTATTTGAGGCACTCAGCATGATTGCAGCTTTCGACATTGTCTCGAGCACCAAACTTAAAGCATCATACAACAAATATACAATTTTTGTACTATAGTTTTTTTTCTGGTTCTGGTTCCCACGAAAAGGGATATCCTGTAATGTTCAGAGAACATCGTGAGAATCAAGGGAGATAAGGTAGGAATTGGTGTTCTTCTTAAATTTCTGGAGGTTATATGCCTCGGGGAACATCTCCTTTGGCAATGTTTTTCAGAGCCTCGCTGTTCGTTGGATGAACGAGTCTTTGGATGTTCTGGAGGTCTCCAAAGTGACCACGAAGGGGTGCGAAGCCTCAAATCGACGGGTTAATATTGCGGGGACTGCCAAGGGAGGAACAATTGTTGATATTTCAGAAGAGCATCGTTCATGAAAACATCTATAAAATACTGCCGGATCGCCAACTTTTCTACGGTGTTCCAGAGAAGTGAGTGAGTTTGTGAGCGAGGCATAACCCATGAGACGAATTGCCCTTTTTTGGACAGAATTCAACAGTTTCAGGGCATGTTTGGTTGCTGCACTCCGAATATGGGAACAGTATTCCAGGACAGGTCGGATCTGTGCCTTATAGATCATAAGCAGCTGACTGAGAACCAAGTTTTTGGGATGCACTAATAACTATTTCCTACAGCTATAACACAAAATGGCTCTTGTTTTACTGTATTCGATACATCAATGAGGTATACTTATTTGTATGTCATCAATTTTATTTTCGTATCTGATATCACAATGACTACATGTTATTATTTCAAAAAAATCTCACCGCTCATGGTATGTCAAATTTCAAGCAATGACACCTCTGTCTAATAGATGAGCATTACTTGACAGAAAATGGCTACAATACGGAAAAATCAAGAATGCCACTGTTATATGTTACAGCAGCAGACAAAATATCTCGCAAAATATAGTGTATAACTCGCACGGAATGCTAATTTCCCACTCGAATGAACTTCAATCTAGTGGGAAATCACTATCATTCCGTGTTCGTTACAATATACTATTTTGCACTCTGTTCAAAAATAGACTACTTTTGACACTTAAAAATAATAAAAAATTACAGTTTTTTGACGTATGAGAAAAATTCCTCATGTAAAATAATATTGAAGTTTATCATCTTGATCGACAGTTATAAGGACAATTATTTAACATATCTTATCCAGCAGTGACCATCATTATGGCTTATGGCATATATGATGCATGAACAGACACAACAGATGGCAGCTTATAGGTACTCAATTATATTTGTTTTTTATAAAAGAAACTACTATCGAACACGAGATCGTACGGCAAAGCCAAAATCAGATAATGCTGTTATACGCATAGGTTCAACAATATAAAATAACAAAAATGGTGTCACCTTTTCCTGTTTTGTATTGCTAATACTGAGAGAATAACAGGTAAATAGGTATTTGTATAACAAGTATACAAATGGTAGGTAGAGGTAGGTAGGTATACATACATACTATTTGACGGAGAAAAAGAATAAAATTAAAGACAAAAACCGTCTTCAGAAAAGAGAGGAGCTGAATTGAATATTCCAGACCTCATAAAATATTGACAGAAATTCTGGCTCAAAGAAATAATGAAATATAATATAATGACAAAGAAATAATTCTTGAAATTTCAAATTCCAATTCTCAAAAAATGTACCTACGCTCTCGTCATACCATATAATATATCTTCGAACTATTATTGAACATCCGTGGTCAGAGCTCTTCTGTGGGATCAGCAATAGTACTGAATCAGAAGACATTAAAAAAATAGATGACGTCTCAGAAAGGCGAAGATAGATCACATATGGTCCCGAGTCTATTACATTTACGGGAACAAATATAATAGACCCAGTCTTTTTATCGCTTCCAATAATGAATGATTTTTCAAAGGACCCAGCAAATTTTTAAGGTAAATTGGGTTCCGGTGGATTTTTGGTATGATGTATAGTTGTTGTGGTTCTATAAAATATTTTCATTCAGCCAACCCCGAAAAATGGAAATTTTTTTGACAGGGGGGGTTTGAATTTACATTTTGATCTGAATTGACCATTCATTCATTTATTCACAATATTTCAGATCTTTTTATTCCATTCAATTACTTCTAAAAAACTATTCTTCATGAAAAAATTATGATGGGGGGAATTATTACCCCCAACCCCTACTCTGCAAACCGAAAAAAAAATGCCACCTAATTGTCAAAAGTGATAGGAAATGTTTCATCACGGATAATTATGGAAACCGCATTTTTGCATTATTACCCCCACCAAATGAGGGGTGCAAATGGAAAAAAATTTGGTGGATTTTGATGAACTCTTGATATGATGTAGTCCATATGATTCTGATCAGAAAATCATCGGGTATATAACAATCCCAAAAAATTTACAGTTTTTCTGCTATAGGTTCCAATTCACATTTTGGAAAAAATAGACTACAATTTGATTCTGAATAGAAAGAAAACTTTTTTCAATATTGTATTCCTATTCCTCTATGATTTTTCTTTCGGAAATATTGGGAAGTTCTCACCCCCCAACCAGTTAAAAAAAAATCCGTGCTATATACTGTGAGAAGCATGAGAAAATGTTCAATAGCAAGAATTTATATGTCACTTTTTCAAGAACCCAACGCCTCCTTTCCCAATTCCAAATTATATACAAGGTATATCAAACTAATTCAATACAACTAATCTATAAAAGATTGCATACACTAGTGTGAATACTCAAAGCAAGAACTTATTATCTCCAAATGTTAAAAAAAAATCTAATACCTATCTAAACGCACGATGTTCTTCGAACATTTTTGAATTTCCCTTCGTACGCTTCGGCCGATAAAAAAATTGAATAGACACCAAAGACACCTCTCATTTGTTGAAATCGTTTCAGTAGCTTGCGCTGTAAGAGCCAACAAGCTAACTCATATACATTTAAACATAATGGAACACCGCTGTATATCTCAAAAATTCTCAAGACTTGCTTTATTATCAGTGAGTATTTAAACTTTGCATTTTTTATACATCAATACAGATGATACGTTGTCGCAAAATAAGCAACACTTAAGTGTGACAGAAAAGCACTAATTATACTGTTAGCCGATTACACCATATCGCCAAGTCAAGAGCAGAGACAGGAATACCTTCGGTTGCCATATGTCATTGGTCCGGTTATTTAAACTTACTTCCATACATCGAGATTTCCGGTCACTCAACCCTCTTCTTCTCCATTCAAATGGACATTTTTGTTATGAAAGTCATACGATAATTTCATTTTCATTCAATATTAGCCTAAAATACTATACAGGGTGTCCCATAAATAGCCAGCCAAACTCCACCAGCGAATTCTACGACCAAAAATACACGGAAAAAAAGGATTCGTTGCATCAAAAAATTATTTATTCTTCAGTTATTTTTGTTGGACTGAGCAATTTTTTGTTGAATCAACCAGATACATGATTATTCCATGGAAGCAGCTTGTTCATATCAAGAATGTATAGTCTAATTGAATCAACAGTATAATATCAATTTCATCAACAAAATATATGGTTTCCTCAAAAACAAATTGATTTGATCAAACAATGATCATTTCGATGAGAAAATATCCTTGAAACAACATACAAGTTTTCTTATTCCGATGTAGCAATGAACTCGTTTCGAACGGATCATTTGCTTGAATAGAGCAAGGAAATAATTATGTAATATCAATGAAATATTTTGTTCATTCTACATTAACTTACATTGTTGCCTCTAGATGGCGATCATTTCGCCTCGTCTATGCCTGCCTCGAATTCATTACATACGTGAAGCCTGATTCTTCATGGTTGAAATATCAGCTGGATAAATCGAACTTTGGATGATTAGCAATTCGAAATAGTTTTGCATCAGCTGAAGAGAAGTAAAGACTGAAGATCTATGCTAGGAGTCAACTAGTTTCCTAGTTTTGTTTATTCTATCAATGTGAAATGTCAGAAAATTCCCGACTATTGAATTTGGTTCAACAAAACAATTTGTCGAATGGATATATAGTTTCTCTTGAATCAACAAAATATTTCATTGAATTAAGCAAATATTTCATTGAATCAACTAAATATTTGATTGAATCAACTAAATATTTGATTGAATCAGTATATTGTTATTTTGAATCAAACAAAATGATTGTTTGAGCCAATTCAATATCTCTTCATAAACAATTCATGAATGTGCTTGATTGAAGAAGATCCAGAGTTCATGCAAGACATATTTACTTGATTCAAACTCCAAATTCGCTCTGAAACAAGATATAGAATTACTCATTTCAGGATTATATTTTGTCGTGCATATATGACACTTTTATTTGCTCCATTCAATTGAATTTTGCTTGATTCAACAATTCCTTTTTTTCCGTGTAGATAGAAAAGTTCAAATGAACATAGGTCTCAAAATGGCTCCTAAGGGAGCTAAGGCCACCTTGAAGGGGGCTTTTGAAGATGGTATTTCCTAAAAATTTCCGAAACGCCGGGAGATGAAATGATGAAATTTGGTACAAGAACTTAACTTTTCATGCTTAATGCAGTGGAGATAAAATGATTCCGAAATTTGATTCATGAGTATTCAAAACAGGGTGGAGCTACTCTAAATATCACCCTAATTTTTTTGTATGCAATTTTTTCGACGATGTGGTCTCGGATTATGAATATCTGAACATTTTAACAGAAAAAAGGTACTCTCGTTCCATGTTGATTAGATAGAACCTTTAATTTTACTGAAAAATTGTATATTATAAATATTGCAACGGGTGCATGCTCATTCTTGCAAACCATTTTTTTCTAAATTTCTCAATTAAGAATGAGACACGAAGAGTTGGGGTAGGTTAAATTATCGTTTTCCTATTCCAAGACATTATTTGTTGAACCAATGGAAGTTGATTTTTTTTCCATAGCCACTATGATTGAATTTGATATTGCAATATTCTGCGTTATTCTTGCGATTTATCGATGTTTTTAAATCTATTTTACTCTAAAATGGTTCATCTAATCAACATGGACCAACAGTGCCTTTTTTGTTAAAATGTTCATATATTCATAATCCGAGACCAAATCGTCGAAAAAATTGCAAACATAAAAATTAGGATGATATTTAGAGTAGCTCTACCCTGTTTTGAATAGTCATAAAACAAATTTTGGAATCATTTTATCCCCACTGCATCAAGCATGAAAAGTTTAGTTCTTCTACAAAATTTCATCATTTCATCTCACGGCGTTTCGGAAATATTCAGGAAATACCATCTTCAGAGACCCCCTTCAAGGTGGCCGTAGCTCCCTTAGGAGCCATTTTCAGACCTATGTTCATGCGAACTTTTCTATCTATTTTCGGTCGTAGGAGTCGCTGGTCAAGTTGGGCAGGCTAATTATGGGACACCCTGTATTTTTGTGAAAGAAATAGATTAACTTACAGATTCAAACACACTACCGATTAATAAAAATTAACGAAACTAAATAACAGCAAATCACCACTGCGTTACATCGCCTTTTCGGCTATGATTACTGATTCTAAACGTCTTGACTACTAGTGTCAACTGATGTCATATGGTGTGAAACTGTTTCAAATTCCTTGGAGACGTGTATGCAATTCTGGAACGGTTCTGGTGGGATTCGTTCGGAGTTTTTTTTTTCATGACATGCCACAAGGTTTCAATTGGCGATAGATCTGGACTACTCGACCTCCATTTTAAAACTGGAATATTGTTTGCTAACAACCAATCTTCCACTTTTTTCTAGCCGTATGGCAAGCGGAAAATACATTCATAATATTGTGTGAACGCATTTGTTTGTTTAAAGTTTGCTAATGTTTCCCCAAGCCATTTTCCACTTATTCAACAGTGAATCAAAGTTGTCATGAATAGCATTTAGATGGCTGTGGATACAACAGTTATGCCATGGAAACAAAACAAGCATTTTTTTACATCTTTGTCAGTTTTTCAATAAAAATGTGTTATTCCGTATAAGAAAAAAAGAGATACTTAGTAAGAAAAATGGTTCAAGGGAACATTAGCAAACTATATATTTATGTGAACAGAAGAAAAAGATATTCCACAAAAGTTAATATGTCTCCATTTAAAAAAAAACTGAGTTGGACTCCTTTTTTTTTCTATTTTGCGATTCGCATTTGTTAATTAAAGGAGTACCGAAAAATAGTACAGAATGAGACCCTACAACTTCCATATTTGAAGTTTTATTCCACCTCGTATAGTTGAAGCTGTGGGTTGAGATCAAAATATAAGGGGACAGCTTGCACATTGTGAAATAAAATTGAAAAAAAATGTGAAAACTCACTTCTTGATTCACTCCACATGAAGGTGCAAATAGTTATTTATTATACAAGGGAAAAAAGTAGTAGTTTTTAGCTCCAGGTTGTGTTGTCTCCCGACGCCGACGCGTAGCGGAGGGAGACAAAAAACCGTGAGCTAAAATCTAATATTTTTCCCGTGTATGATACACTATTTTTTTCTGTAACAGAAGAAAGGACGAATTGAGAAGATATTACATTATTTTGAAATCTGAAAATTATCGACGTGAAATTTTAAGTTTTCAACAGTAGGGACACCTGCGTTGTAGGCATCTTTATCATTCTTTTGAAGTAATCAAATATCTGATGTCACTTCTGTCAGTCTAATTCTGTGATTTGGTTCAAAAAAATTGCGAATTTACTGGTTGTTTAGTAATATACGTAACCGCGAAGTCGAATGGAAGATAAAAGGACTTGCAGTTCTTTCTCGGAGACGGTATTATTGACTCATTTTTCGGAACTATAGCACAACAAAAGCCATCAACAGTGTATATATATATATGTGATATATACTGGGTGGCCCACGAGGTTTTGGCCAGTCGATATCTCGGAAACTATTTGAACTAAAATTTTGAAATTTAGTGGTTTTAAACAGTGGAATGTGGTGTTCATTTTTGATATTTTTGTTATGCTTTTTCTACTTATTTTGTTTCGTTTCCTAATTATACTGTTGTTCTTCAATAAATTTTCCATTTTCCATTCATTTGACAGCTTATATTGTCACCGTTTCACATGAAAACCCTAACAATGATGGTATCGTAGTATTTGCATTAGAAAGGTCTCAACAAAAATGCAATAATATACAGGGTGTTCCATTTAAAATTTTGAAGTTGATATCACGTGATTGGAAATGCGATGTTGCAATAAAACCCTCTTATACCAAAAATGGTCACCGCATTCCATTGTTCAAAACCACAAAAATTCAAAATAGTAGTTCAAATAGTTTTCGAGATATCGACTGGCCAAAACCTCGTGGGCCACCCTGTATATCCGGGAAAAAAGTATTCACTTTTTTCCCACGGGAAAAAAGTAATTCATGAAAAGTGACATTTTATAACCTGCCAATAGAGATGAAATGCCAAACTTTTCTCCCGTCACAGAAAAAAAATACTAATATGTATGTACCTATAGGCTATATAGGTAGTACCTACAGAATGAATGATGACTCGACATCTCTTTCAGATGATTTTGTCAATAATTGTGCAAGTCACTTAAGTCACACTGAGCATTGATTATCTAACACTATCTACGCTCATGATGATAATGTGTCTCATGGAATAATGTGCTATTCCCTTTGAGAAATGATGTGAATGAGTAAGTATAATCTAGCCAAGACAATAACGGTTTGAACAGATGCGATTCCGACACGTATTGAATTTTCCTTCGATCGAGGTAAATGCGCGTTTCAGATGTTTTGAATTGATGGATGTTTTCACGTTGAAGACATTAACTCATCTAGTTTTTCCGCATCCATCCATGCCATTCTTTATCATATTCCATGGCATATTAAAAAAGTGCACAGGAATCCTACAGACTGCATTATAGATTTGCCGTGATCAGGGGTTATGCAGGTAGAGAAATGTAGTACGTGATGGGAACATATAATGTTTTTTCCATTACTATAGCTTCAGAACACACGCATCTTTTTTTATGTTATCGACTAGAGAAATCAATCTTCACTTCCTACATAATGATGACAATAATGAATTTTTTCTGCAACCGACACAAAAGTCGTCCATTTTGGTACCAAAATTAGCTCTTAAATTTACGTTTCTATTACTGACACAAAAATAGGTATGTTGCTAGGCAACATATTTAGTTCCTAGGAGCTAAAGTTGAATTTTACTTCCTAGGAGCTGAAGTTGAACTTTAGCTCCTAGGAACTAAAAAGGATCTACTGGAAGTCATCAAGAATAAACAACATTGTGACGGTTGGTTATTTGGGTTGAGACGCATACCTGATTTGTTTCCGATTTCAGCAGATTTGGCATTTCATACCCATGCTGGAGATATAAATACACCTTATTATAGTTTAGTATTAGAATTATAAACATCTCAGTTAACTATTTTTGTTTTGATCAGGGAAGCCTTCAAGATTCAAATGCTTGCTTGATCTGTATTTCATTCGTTATTCTCGGGATGAATAACTTGTTTTTGAATAATCACGGCAAGCAATAGTTTTTTTGGCCCAAGCAACGATATTGTTTAGCTCGAGGTTTAGCTTCATTTGATTATCGAGTGAAACACAGTGTAGTATGGAGAGGAATAAATATGTTGTTGTTGTATTCATATTGAAACTACAATTCGAACATCCTAGAAAACCTAACCTGCTGTTAATGCAGGTAGAATATTCTCACCACATGGATTATTTGTCAATGCATACATATGGCACGGCATTGGTGGTTACTTCACATGTTCATCTGAGTAAATTGTTTCGGTTGCAGAAAAAATAGCATGTTTCATTCGGATCAAAAGTGACATTGTTCGACTCGCAAATTTTGCTTTCGCTCGGCTTCGCTAAACGCTCCGCCTCGCAAATGCAAAATTCGCTTGTCAAACAAAGTGTCACTTTTGATCCTAATAAAACAATCTACTATTTTCTACTCCCGTATCACAATACACGAATTAAATATCTGATATACGATTTCATTATACAGATTTTGACCAATGAAGACACGTACTTTTCATTATTAAACTAATTTTATACAGTCTTATAAAATCTACAGTTTTCAACCGATTCCATTTTTTTTGTGTTTCAGCAGAAAGAGTATCAAAAGGTCTAGGTATGTTTACACAAATTTGCAGAATATAATTCCAATTCCAAAATTACGAAATATCGTCAGCTATTTTTCTCCAAGAGAATTCGACTCTATTACTGGATTCAACATTCTTCAAATTTTCATTTGAAAATTTTCATTGGCAACATTAGTAACATACCATTTTCTATGAATATTTCAGAAAAAATATAAGAAATGGCAACATTGTCAACGCAAATGTTGGAAATTGGAAATCATTGATCTGGTAGACATTCGAATTTACAACACAAATCATTCTCCAGTTTGGAATGGTCTATTGCAAAGGAATATTCTCAGATATAAATAATTTAGAACATAAAAAAACTTGAAACATATAAAGAAATACATTGAGAATCCGCATTCTCTATATCACTACTATATATCTGATGAAAAATATTAATTCTTTGTCTGTTTATTCTAGAATGGTACCTTCCTTTTTGAAATTAAGTAATGAATCTTCTCCATGAATGCCAAAAACCTTTATGATCTCCAACATTTATATTGACAATGTGGCTGCTCTTCAGAATTTGTCTGAAATATTCATAGAAAAATGAGATGTAACGAAATTTAATGTTGGTTTAACTTTGTTGCCAATCAAAATTATCAAATGGAATTTCGCAATTAACCTATTTGAAGAATGTTGATTCCAGTGGTGGAGTCGATTATCATAAAAAAATCGCTAATGATATTTCGCATAAAAAAAAACCATAGGCCCTAAAAATTGGAATTACATTTTGCAAATTAATTTGTTTAAACGTGAAACTTTTGATACATTCTGTTGAAACAAAAATAAAATTAATCGGTCGAAAACTGCAGATTTTATTAGAGTGGGTCACAAGTACAGTCGTATTCAATAAAAAAGCGTACAAGTATTAAAAAGAGAGAATTTCGGGATCCTAGTTCTAGTTATTGTGTAAAACTGGCTCAGCCAATGCTTTGTGTTTTCGAGAACTTATGACAACTTTACTGTCAACATTTGGTGAATAGACCGCCCGTTTTATGCAGAATAGGATGTCGTTGATTTCTCTTTGTAATATACTTGTACGCTTCCTTTTTGAATGCGACTGTAGGTATATCGAAAAAATACAATGTTTACTCATCTTTCCGTTTCGAGAACGAATTTAACGAATCTGTCCCGTTCTCAACATAAACGTGGGTATCAAATTGTCTTCGAATTTCTGTGTGGACACATCTCAGTGTTGATGCAAACAAATGATCTTGAAATGTACAGCTCGGCTTAGAGAATTCTCTTCTGTTTCTTGTATATAAAATCGCTATTATTATTTGATGCATCGGGTTCATCAATACGAATACCACGATACCAGATAGTTTGATATCGGAAAAGGTTATTATTCGTAAAATGCTTCAGAAAGTTGCTCGAAAAACTTCAAACAACTAAAATGCCTATTTCTCTCTTACTAAACTTCCAGAGATATTATGTCTTTTTTTCATCGACACCGAATTCCAGAAGAAATTTATGGACCTTATAGATAAAGAATGTAGGTTCTTGTCAATTTAGGATTTCCTCAGAAACTGCGGCTTTTATCATCAAATAATTAACATTCTGGACTAGAGTGGTCCACTGAGAATTTATCTTCTTTCGATTCAAATTTAGATCACATTAAATAGATGTTATATGTTTATGTCATTCATGTCAAGTTAATTTGATATGATTATTCAACTAGTCCGAAATAAATTCTTGAGCGCCCAATATTCATCAAGTTCCTTCAACTATGTATATTCAGATGCACATTCCTACTAATGAACTGTTTATGTATTTTAATGAATTCATGATTAAGTAGGTATATATTTCAAAAGTAAAGTTTTGGAGACTGATGCGGTTAACTAATATCATCAAAAAGAAAAATATACCCAAATACCACAGTAATATGTAGAAAAGTCAATGAATACGATAATTACGTTGCTATCCTTAGTAGATTATGATTATTATAATTATTATAATTACTAAAATGATGTTCCTTATTTGGTACGAACTGTTCATCAGGTTTTTCGGAAATACATATTCCTCTAAAAAAACTGCACCACCCTTACATCTTACATCAAAATCTATGTAAAACATTCGAATTGCTTGAAACAAAATATTGAATTTTGTTCAAATAAGCTACAAAATAAACAAAATATCACGAACACAGAAATAATAGAATCGTCATTGTCCTAAGTTTCCTCAAATTTTCCACCATAACATTATACTGAAAATATTTACCACCACAAAAAATCCTTGAATAAATTTCAACTCTAGTGTTCTGTATCGCAGTATTCTCTGTTATTATAACGTTCAAGACAAGAAGTGAATAAATTATACAGGATTTCTAACAAATATTCACAGTGTTTATTGAATTGATATACAATATGTATATGCATTTTCAATTGATTTATTATAGTTATAATAGATGCATTCAATCAGTTTGGTATTTTTATGTAACATTCGTATTTTTGTATGGAATTTATTATGTATGCTGTCCCTGACCATAATATGAATAATGAAGTACCTTTTATTCCCATAGGTCAGGCAACAATAGTAATTTGATTTATACTCAGTCATTCATCAAATGAATTCGCAAAGTGCTTTAATCTTCTGGATGATTTGAATGATTTGCAGCCCATCCTTGTTCATACTCATACGCAGTGGCGCAATTAGGAGGGGGCTAGGGGGGGCTGATCCCACCTTAGCTTGCAATCAGCCCCTCTAGAATAAATCAATGAATCATGAACCAACGATATCTCCATATCCACCTTAGTTCTCTATTAACCTTTTATCTGTATATCATTCCTAAATTTTATTTCAAGTTTTACTGGTTGCCTGATGATGCTTCTGAAAAAATAACGAACGCAGCTATTCGCGGGAATCAATGTTACCAGGTGGCGCTCGGTTTTCATCGTTCCATGTCAAGGCCACGTCAAAACTGGGGGAAAACAAACTCAATCCTCACTCAATCCCATTAGTGCCAGTAGCTTGTGTACTGTCGTGTAGATACTGATAAGAGTGATAACACTTTATGTCATTGACGAGTTTGACAACTACAGCTCCAGCAAGATGTATGCAATGTAGTCTATATGCACTTTATCCATAGACACCAGTTTATTTTCCCCCAGTTTGAAGTTCGTATTATATAACCTAGATGTCGCCCACTTCGTGAATCTCGCGAATTATGAATTTGATCAGCCTGACGGGTCAAGTAGTGGAGTGAAGTTTCTGCTGAAATGACAGTTCTGAAAAATAGTTTAGCAAACAACGGAAGCACTATATGACACTCTCAAAAATGAACTCAGGTCAGAAAGTATTTCCATCATTATATGTGATTTTTCAAGTAGCAATAACATTGCCAGTATTGCAACGTGTGAAAGATCATTCTCCATGATACATACATTTTTAATTGGTTACGAATTTCAATGGACCAAGAAAGATTCTCGTCACTTGGTCTATTATTTATAGAAAAATACATTTATATTGATCTCAATACTGTAGTGGATAGATATGCCGCAAGAGAAGGAAAAATAAATTTGTCACGTTAGTTAAGTTTTAATAATTAATCATTTCATTTTCAGTTTGTTGATTATATTGAGGTATCTTTTGTTTATCAAAATTATTATTCTGTCTTAGTTCCTTTTGATATTTCAGACTCACTGAATCATTTCTTCTGATAACCTGGGGCAGTAGCCTCCCCGAAATGTTCAAGCTAGTTGCGCCCCTGCTCATACGAGGGTCTGAATATCGCAGATGCAAAATATGGAATGAAATACAGGAGCACATTTTGATAACATATTATGCACTGACCTATTATAACCAAGGATTATTTCAAGTAAAAGTATAATATAATTTGGCTCAATAGTGGATTGTGTGATCTTGGCAAATGACGGCCCATGATTATAATTATTCTAGTTATACAGGGTGGGGCAATAATAGGTACGTCATACAGAGTCCGATTGCTTATATGATAGCTAGAAATTTGAACCAAAAATGAATGTAAAATAGACAGTATAAGAAATTATTGCCGCACATGAGTACAAAGTGAACCGAAAAAAAAGTATAGAGCCAAGGGCACTATTCTTGACTACAATGCCAAGTATTTGAGCACAGTTTTTCAAGCATTTGCGTAACCTTCAACCACCCCTACTTGAAAGGTATATAATATGATTATTTTTCTACTCACATAACTAAAATGGCATTTAGCGTACGGATATGTACCTCGCTAAATGATCGATTAATCACGGATTGTCGATCTGTGATTTATTCAAAATATTAAACACGTTACCATGGCAACACGATTTCTTATACACATTACCATGGCAACGCAGTTCATTAAACACAGCTTCAGTAATTTGAGACATGTCTGGCCTGTCAATTGTATTAACTGTCAACTGTTATTTTCGAATTTTGTATCAGAATTATTCAAACAATATTCGTTTGTATCAGAATTATTCATTAAAAATATATGCAAAAAGTAGACGAAAGTGTCCTGATTGAAATTGTGAAACGATTTTAGCTTCCTCAGGAGACATTTCTCGACTCATGTTCATTGAAAGTATTATTTCTATTTTTGGTGGTGAAACCGCTGGTGAGGTTTGGCAGGCTAATTTCGGGACACCCTGTATACCAACACGATCGGTGTAAGTAAATGAATACCTAACTAGATGAGTAAGTTCGTGCGTTCAGTTAAAATAGAAACCATGTAAACTCGGATCAATTAGGTACTATATAGAAGAACTGAATTTGGTGATGTTCATCATGTATAACATCTTATATAGGGAAAGTTCTAAATAGTATTAATCACGCTATGTATTCCAATTCATTCCATCACTCTAGCTAGACTATCTAAAGAATAAAAAGGCGAAGCTCAAAGCAACATAATGCCAGTTCGTTTGAACATGCTCAAAAAATCATGAAGATCACGTAATCTGACGTCACTGATTTGATTGATTGATTGCTCAGCTCAAACAAACAGAAACCTTGAATTACTGCTCAACACAAACGACAAAAGAACACAAAGCAGTGGAAAACTCATTTCTGAACATAACCTAATCTGAGTAATTTCCAAATTTGTTTTGATATGGTTTTGATTGAAGGTTTCGATCGTTGATGATTTTGATCGAGAGAAAAGAATAAGTGATCAAAATAATAAAACCCTTGGCATTATTCGAGGATGATGTCCGAATTCGCGTCTATTACCTTGGCAATGTTAAGAATTCTACTGAAAAAAATGGATATAAAATATACAGTGTGACCTACTTCTAATGGAAACACCCCTGTATCTTACTTATCGTTGGGTAAGGATCCAGAAATTTGCTGGAGCGAGAGATATACCAAAAATGCACTCTATGACCAAGTAGGGTCATCTTCACTGCTCGTCAATATCAGCCATGGAATCACCCCAATTTCCGGAAAATGATATTAGGAGTCAAAATAGGTTGAAAATCACTTCGGATTCGGGATCAGGACGCCCAGTTCTACGACGGCGTATTAGCGCCACAATAACCTATTGATTTTTTAATCAGAATCTCAAAATTTTGAGATTTTTTCTCAAAATTTTGAGATTTTTCCTCAAAATTTTGAGGTTTTTTCTCAAAATTTCGAGATTTTTTCTCAAAATTTTGAGATTTTTTCTCAAAATTTCGAGATTTCTTCTCAAAATTTTGAGATTTTTTCCCAAAATCTTGAGGTTTTTTCTCAAAATTTTGAGATTTTTTCTCAAAATTTTGAGATTATTTCTCAAAATTTTGATATTTTTTTCTCGAATTTGTTACCTACATGATAACAACATTGTGTATGTTTGCATTCAGTTATAAAGTGGTTGTGCTTTGCGAAAGTTGTCACAGACCTCACCTAGTAGACCTATTATTTATGTGTTAAATGGAGAACACTAATATATACCATTGAACTAATAAAGAGATATTTCTTCCTTGGTTTGAATTACCATGAAATATTACAATGTTTGCAGTTAGTACATAACAACGACATCAGCAGAAGAACATTACAAAGACGATTGAAATCCTTGGGATAGAAGGAAATTTTATATACGAATGATCATGAGCTTCTTTCTTTTCTCAATGAAGAAATTGACATTTCTGAACAATTACATCCATCACTTTCATCAGCTTTTGCTGTGAATATCTTATGGATATCCATAAGATATCTACTGAAGGATATCCATTTCAAATCCTTCAATGGATATCTCATGGATGTCCATTTCAAATCCAGTAGGAAAACGAAGAATCAGTTCTATTTCCAAAAAGTTCAATCCATGTTCGGATACAAAAAAGAGAAATTGACACTATGAAAAACAATCTTGCGGATTGAACTCATTCGTGATTGCTGTGAATATCTCATGGATACCCATAAGATATCCATTTCAAATCCTTCGATGGATATCTCATGGATGTCCATTTCAAATCCAGTAGGAAAACGAAGAATCAGATCTAGAACCGCTCTCGTTTTCTTTGTTGTTTCAATTTATATAGTGCACGTATATCATGCACTTCACACTTCTGATATCTACCTACTTTCAACTCTATAATTGACATTGCAGTATTGTAACTGAATACACGCATCCATAAATAAATAAAAAATCTCAAAATTTTGAGAAAAAATCTCGAAATTTTGAGAAAAAATCTCAAAATTTTGAGAAAAAATCTCAAAATTTTGATTTTGATTAAAAAATTAATAGGTTATTGTGGCGCTAATACGCCGTCGTACAGTTCACTAATTATTCATAGTTTTCCTAGAAAATTTTCAGTTCAGAAAAATTAGATTTCGTCTCACTTCTCACGGAAGCACCCCCGTATCTCACGTAATTATTGGGATGCCGGGATGCCGATGTGGCGAGCGATGTGCCTTAAGTTTCGGATGGATTTTTTGGCCCTGCCTTCCTCCATAAAACACAACCAAAAATACTTATTTTTCAAATTTAATCAAGTATGTTCTTCAAGAATTAAATGAAATGTTTTCGTCTGCCTGATGTTATACAAGGTGATTCTAAAATAGGTGGTCAAACTTTGGGAGTATATAGAGTAAGTGAAATAATCACGAAAACCTCGGTAACATTTTCTTCTGAGGTGCCCCCCAAGATAGATACAGCCCCTCAAAGGGGGGCCTCGGAGAATGATTTTGTACTATTGTCTCCAACACCTTGTATGACGGAAATCTAAAATTTTGTTTATCCACTAACTATTCAGTGCCGGTTCGAATGGAGTAAAAAACACCTCGCAATTGAATACAGGGGTGTGTCAAAACAGGGAGGTAGGGGGTAAAAATAACCCCAACTTTTTTGTTCATCGCAATTTCAGTTTTTTTACATGAAATTATGAAATCTCAGGGCTATTAACATAGAAAAGGAGCTCTTGTTGAATCTCGATTAACTGAACCATTAGCGAATAAAATTTATTTTTCCAAAATATCATTTAAATTGCAAAGTTTAATTATCTACTATCTAGTTCAAATCTTGCAACTGAATTTTTACCTATTTCTAATCGTCTGATCAACTTGGAATCTGTCAGATGACAGTTGACAACGCGTTGAGGACTTTTCGATAGAAAAAAATATGGCGGCTCCAATGTGGCTGACCAGATTTGTGATTATGGTTTGATTCGATTCAAAATTGGTTTGTAAGGGTTTTTGTGGTTGGAAATTTTGAATACGTTGTCGGAATTAATTAATTAAAAATGGACGACCAGTTTCGTGATTATGGTCTGATCCTATTGAAAATACTAAAGTAAAAAATATTGTTAAAAACAAGCTTTCTTTAAATTTTATTCACTAATAGTTCATATTATCGAGATGCAACAAGAGCACCTTTTCTATGTAAATAGCCCTGAGATTTCATAATTTCATGTAAAAAAACTGAAATTGCGATGAACAAAAAAGTTGGTGTAATTTTTACCCCCTACCTCCCTATTTTGACACATCCCTGTATTTTATTTTGAGGTGATTTCAAGTCCATTCGAACCGGTACTGAACAGTAAGTGGATGGACAAAATTTCAGATTTTCATTATACAAGGTGTTGGAGATAATGATACAAAATCATTCTCCGAGGCCCCCCTTCGAGGAGCTGTATCTTTCTTGGAGGTCTCTTTAGAAAAAAAAATTACAGAGGTTTTCGTAACTATTTCACCCACTCTATATGCTCCCAAAGTTTGACCACCTATTTTAGAATCACCTTGTATATAGCCATTTCTACATCACCTTTATTCAGTACAATGTCTGATGATGACCATATGAATGGTCGAAACATGTCTCAAAAGTTAAAGTAATTTAAGCAGAATTGCCTGCACACATCACTTGTGGAGACGACTTTGTTTTTTTTTTTCTCTTCGAATAAAGATAATATGTGCTCAATATATGACTTCGAGGACAGCAAACTTGAAAAAGAGTACTTGTACTATAAAAATAGTACGTCTGGTAACCCTCGATATTAGCAGTATAGGAATAAGTAGTTGTTCTCTGTGTCTGTTGAATCCACCAACAATAATCCTTCGAATAATTCCCTATCAACCCTAATCTAAGGAACCTACCACCAAGTGTTTCTGTTACAGCTTCCAGCCTTGTATCACACCATCACGACGCACCAAAAATACACTGGGTCACTACAGTCAACAAAAATTACACGATTATTCAGCCTAAAATCCGACCATTTAGGAAGTCATTAATGCTGATTAATCACCGCCCGGTAAATAATCTGCTCTAATTAACAAATGATATCTCGGAATCACGGGCGCCTCGATGGAAATGGAAATTCCGCGCGTCTCTTTTCTTGACAGTGAAGCAGCGTTCGTCCGCACACCTTCCAAGGCTACCCGCGATGTGATCTACGCAACTGAAACCACTGAAACGTTTGTAGTTTGAAATCTGAAGAGCCGCGCACACGTCGCGATTCACCTGTCGAGCTTGCTAACTCAACTTCTTCACGCTTATTTCTTTCGTACGAAAGCACAGAATACCTAGGCGAATATTGGTGGACGATGCCTAGGCCACTGTTGTGTGCATTTCATTTCATCTCTTTATTCAGAGTAAAATATGAGAAATCTCATCCTGTATTTTAATTAGAGCTGAATTTTCGAAAACGTATCGAGTTAGTAGTCTAATATAAATAATGGATAGAGAACTTAGGCCGTTTCTGAATATCATCAATCGAATGGGCCATGGTTTTAGCACAGGTTTTAGCCACCGTTTTTGATTTTTTTCCCAAATGAGATTTTTTTCTTCTTTCGGTTCACTCTATACAGTGTGACCCACTTCTAATGAAAACACTCCTGTATCTTACGTAATCGTTGGGTAAGGATCCTGAAATTTGCTGGAGCGAGAGATATACCAAAAATGCACTCCATGACCAAGTGGGGTCATCTTCAGTGATATACACTGATCGCCAACAGCCATGGAACTACCCCAATTTCCGGAAAATGATATTAGGAGTCAAAATAAGTCGAAAATCACTTCGGAAATTGTTAGTTCTGAAAAATTGAATTTTGTCGCACTTTTCACGGAAGCACCCCCGTATCTTACGTAATCGACTTTATCTTTGAACTTTCCCTTCCTCCTGCAAATTTCAGAACCCTACCTCAATAATTACGTGAGATACGGAGGTGCTTCCATGAGAAGTAAGACGAAATTTAATTTTTCTGGAATGGAAATTTTCTAGAAAAGAATATTTAGGGAATTGGGCGTCCTGATTCCGAATCCAGAGTGATTTTCAACCTATTTTGACACCTTATATCATTTTCCGGTCTTCACCACTATACGCAGTTCGGAGCAAGAGTCAGGCAAGTCCTGGACCTGCCTGTTTCCTGAGACAAATTGTTAGAACGGGCAACTCCTTTGCCATTATATTTCTACTAATATGCCACAGACTTGCCTAATTCTTGCTCTAAAAGATGCGCAATTTCAATTTGTATGGGTTGACATATTTAACTCATTTCATGAGAAAAATAAATTTGCCCGGTTCTTGCATCAAGGTCTTCAATTATGCCATCCGATACCAATTAGATGACAGATCTCGAAAACCTAGCTGACCCACCCCTCAATCTGAGCCAAATCAACGGCACAGCTATTTATTCGCTGCCATTTTTCCGGACATACTTCCGTCATATGATAATAAGTTGAAACAAAAAGCGAATGAAAGGGGATAATGTCCCCTTTGCGAATATCCAAACGTTGAATTGAATTGAAATTATAAAAATTCCATAAAAACATGCACTCGTATATTCTCTTACCTATACCCTCGCCTATACCTAATAGCTATATCAATATATTCTTCTTACTATAGAAATTATAGGATAGTAATATATAATCAATATATTGAGTAGATGGCAGCACAAACCATGCAGAGCATGCAGCGTAAAGATTTTCTTTTTGAGTCAACAACACGTGCATGTCTGCAAGTGTACTGATTCTAACAATCTCTAACGTGACTCATTCATAAGATAATAATACGCTAGTATCTACAAAGTATATAGATAGTAGTGCATCATCTCATCAAAGAGAGTGAAAGTAATATCCCTCTCAGTGGTGATCTTATTCCAACCTAAGTAAACTCTGTGTCCCAAACTGGTGATGGATGTACGCAAGGCTATTCAACTCTATAAGGTTGCCTCATATTGACCTGCCCTGACGTCACTGTTTCCCCATCGTCTTTTGTCGAACGGCAAAATGAAAATGGCGGAGGTGAAAAACAAAACAAACAAATTTAGCATTGTGCAATCAAGTGAATATTGATAAATTTTGAAGTTTTCCAATATGTTTTTGTGTCCAAGAGATTGTTCACTGTTTTCCCAAAACATGCAGCAAGTACAAAAGACTGAAGAAAGAAATCTAGAAAGATATGTTCCTCAGTGCTCCTGTTGTACAGACACATTACAGAAACTCAGTCAAATTCTTATTGCAATACCACTCCATTAGGACTGATTACTGTTGGCATTAATAAGGATATGGAGGTTGAACTACTGATAAAGCATTTTTTAATAAAGAAAATGTTATTGGGAAGTCTGAACCTAATGATGAAATCATGGTGGATAAGGGCATGCTGACAAGGGATGTGAAGAAATATCTTGAAATTGATTAGGCCATCATTTCTGAGAAACAAGAAACAATTAACTAAAGAGGATTTCCTTCTGGATAAATTGAATGATTCTAACTCACTGGTTTTATTTCAGTATCAATTTGGAACATATTATTGTTTGAAAATGCAATAATAAGAAAATGAATTAATAAAGAAGTCATCACAATTCATTCCATTTTATTAATGCAATAAAAGTGCAACATAATGGAAATATCTTTGAGATATCTTCCTCATAACATTAACACAAAATGTATCACAAAAAAACTGGAATCTTTATGTAAGTTTTGGAGGAAGAAGAATCATACAAGAAAATTAGTTTCTTTCAAGTCCATTAGGGACATTTTAGGGCCATTATTCCCAACTGAATTTATCCATAATAAGTGTGTCTCTCTTCCAACTTCACATTTTTTATACCATCTCCTATCAAGAAATGGCATTGTTCCACAAAATGTTCTGAACCTTTACCTAAAATTTTGAGAAAATAATTCAAGCTGAATGTAATACACATTATTTAACAAACCTCTATGTAAGGACCTCAGTAAGGACACTTATTTCAATTATTTCCATGGTCTTCCTTCCTGAAAAATAATTTCATATTGAGAAAATCCTAACCATGGAAAATATTGGGACACAAATTAGTTTGCATGATTTGAAATTCAATATCATTTTCAATGAACATTTTGAAAGAGCTTTGGATTCATATTCCACTCCATGCTGAACAAATTTATTTGAAAAATCCTTTGGAAAGGAAGTTGATTGCCTTTTTTCCCAAGACTCCTTGCTACATGTAAAAATGAAGTAGCAAGTATAAGTAAAATTTAATAAACTCACCAGTGTTCCTGAGTACCATGCAATAGCTAGTTGTTCACATTGAGTTCATTGGCTTCCAAACAAAAAACAAAATAGACTGATATACCCTGTAAAATTAACTTCAATTATATAAAGGAAGAATGATTTTAGGGGGTCACTTTCCTTCTTTTAATAAGCAGGTAGCAGAACTATTGAAATGGTTTGGCTGTATAATAGATCATTGATTGATCTACTCTCTTTTTTCAATTTTCACCACTTCTGTTTGTTATATAATTATGCAGCTTCACATATTCCAAGTCTTCATTCCTGAAATTTCATGTATTTTTTACCTGTGTGTGTGATAGATCAAAAGTGCACCTTCCTACCTGTCAATATAAGTCCCTATAAAATGTGTATACAAAACCGTGACATGCCTGCTTCACAGGGACATTCACATTGCCACATCTCATCATTTTCCTTTGGAATTATCTGACTCTCATGTGGAGGCTGCCAAACAGGCATTTCATAACATTTGTTTGTTCTATATCCACTCTTGACTCCACACAATAATATTATGATATTTATGATGTGACCAGCCTTGAATAATACTACACCATATTATTATACAACCTCTCACACTCTTTCAAAGATATCTTCAGTCTTCTTGTCACCCTGTTTTCAACTAAAGTCTAAAATTCGCGATTCTTTCGAATTCAAATTCAAAATTTTTTTCAATTCATTTGACAGTGACACAAACGAAATCAACAATCACGTGGTGGGGAAACACTGACGTCACGCCCCTCCGAGCACCCCCGCACCATAATGCTATACTATGAGGTAACCTTATAGAAGTTAATAGACCTTGGGATGTACGTACACAGATAACCTCACTTATTGCCTCAGCTCTATGCTCGGCCGTTGATTGATATATTACGCTTACGCTCTATCTCAGACGAATACATTTCTTTTGCTCTATTGACAAGATGTTGTTGAAGAACAGTGTTCCATTAAACGTTTCATCAACGTGATCAAACTGCCCCATGCCAGATGCTATGTGTCATCACAAAAAAGAACTTCAATGTAGTTTTAGGTATAGGCGCCACAAAGCATTTATAAAATCGGTAGGTATCATTGCTCGTTACGGTCACGGAATAGTGATTTATCACACCAAATGTAATCACCATGATTAATGTCATCCAAGACTTACTCCAAAACATAATAGCATAGGACCCAGCGACATTTTTCAATGTCTTATTTGATAAAACTTGGTTAATTGTTTTGTCTGTTGTAATGAGCCTATCAACAAAATTCACTCCTGCCAACCCAATCGCGAGACAAAATCGGTTATCAGCAGCTTATCAATGTTGTAAAAAAAAACGAATAAATGTCAAACATGTTGAAAGCTGGAACTTCACTTAACGATCAATGACATATCAGTTAGAAAAATAATCATCTTCTGTCACCTGTTTCGTAGAACGATGTACTCCTGCAATAATGGACCTAATGATGTGAAAGAAAAGTATCCCAGAACAACGTACCATAAATTCTACAAGGTGAACTACAGACCTGAATAATCAACTCACCTTAATTCATTCGAAAATGTACCGTTGATGGGCCGTGAGGGGGCACTGAAGAATAATTTTATTTCCAGATTTTTTTGAATATTTCAAAATCCTTGAATGCATAGTACTCCTCTAGAATTCGTAGGGCAATGTACCATAGTAAATGTGCATGAAAAACATTTTATACCGTTTCGATCAATATACAGGGATCTCGATTTTTCGCATTATCTTTGATGAGAATTGGTCCAACTTTTTTGTATTTGTATGATTTTTCTTGATTTTCTTCATACTTGTTACCAAATTACACTCAAGCTTTTTTTAGTGGAAGTAAACTTTTTTTTAAGGATATTCTAATTTAAACCTAATGATCAATTTGAAAGCATTTGACCTTGAACAACGACAAAAGATTCGCCTGTGGCGCTTTTTAGCTTTCTGTCATCCCCGGCCACGAAATACCCCCCCTCCCCCTCCTTGAAACGAAGCTGTATACGCGCCTGGTTGTTGACCTTCTTGAAGTGTGTATTTTTCAGCGACAATAATAAGTTCTACAAACACCTCGTATATGTACTGTTCATTGTTTAATCTCATTTCTATAATCCATTTTCAACAGGTGTCGTTAGGTTATCATAATAACATTCAATCTCTGATAAGTATGGAATGAACATTAACATACAAAATACCAAGACACACACTCAAAGTTTCTATTTCCAGTAAATAAACAAATACACATATAAGTACTTATTTGAATCTCCAACTGTACTTCCATACCTACATCTTTCAGTTTTGATGCAAAACAAAGATTTATAGGAATATGAAGCGCACATCAGATTTCTGATATGACTGGTAAATAATAGCTAATTATCAGAAACTGGATAAAAATAATCTATCGATATAAAATCGAGGCGATATATCTTCGAAGCAATACATCAATACCATTAGTAAGCGAACATGAAGTTTTCTCAGTTGACGATAGTGGCTCTTGTATTGATTGGATGCGAAAGCTATATAGAAAAACCAGGACCGAGGTACGTGGCAACCAAAGGAGAACCATGGCCCAAACCACAGACGCAGATCAAGAATGACGAATACTTCGTTTTGCGTCCACAATTTTTCGAATTTCAAGTAAGTAACTTATCTAATTGGAGGAGAGATAACGAGTTAATTGAAGCTACCAGGGTTCACCAAAAGTGAGATGTTTATAATTAATAATATATGGTGTTTTTGCGCTGATGCGCTTTTGTTTGTGTCTACTACCGCAATGACAATAAACAGTTGAAAATCGAAATATAAGGTTCTTGTCTGTCCATGGGGTATGGTAACGTCTGGACTCCCCCATAGCTGTCTGAAAATCCGAAATAACAATTCTATAATAATGGAAAAATAGACATGAGTATAGGAAATATCACGACAATTTAATTTGTAATTTGTTAGAACTCCGAACGAATAGCGGAGGTTAGACCCTATGTAAATACAAATATGAATTTTACTTGATTTTTTGGGATTTTCTCTCGTCGTTTCTATAAAATAAAAATATGCGTGTTATTTCAATATAATATAGGGTTGTCAAAAAAAAAACGGAATTTTGTTTTTGAATAATAACTTTTTTATTATCGAACCGATTTCATTGATTTTGGTCTTGTTCGAAAGATAATCGAACGAGACAAAACGTCATCTCCATATTTTTTCAAATTTTACCAGGAAAGAAAATGACGGACACGCCTAAACTTGGTCAAACTTTTAAACTTGCTGGAACTTTTTTGAGTCACACTTTATATTTTTGCGTATGATATTCTGAAAGCGCGAACTTTTCTGAATAGAACAAGATGTCGAACATTCAAATTTGTCAAAAAATTACTGATATACATTTTGATTCCTATTTTCTTTGCAATGAGTTATCCAAAAAAAGCGGCATTTTGTTTTTGAATAATAACTTTTTTATTATTGAATCGATTTAATTGATTTTGGTCTCGTTTGGAACATAATTGAACGAGACAAAACGTCAATTTCATATTTTTCGAATTCTCTCAGGAAACAAAATGGCGGACTCGCCTAAACTTGGTAAAACTTTTAAACTTGCTGGAACTTTTTTGAGTCCCACTGTATATTTTTGCGTATGATATTCTGAAAGCGCGAACTTGTCTGAATAGTACAAGATGTCGAACATTCAAATCCGTCAAAAAATAACTGATACATGACTGAATAAATACAGGTGTATTTTGTGACATTTTGATTCCTATTTTCTTCGCGATTTTGCAAAATTGCAAAGATTGTGATTCCTTGTCATATTTATGAAAAATGGTGCAAATGATGTCTAACCTGGAGGAAATGGAGCTTCTTTTGGTGTAATTTGATATTGATAAGTGGTTTTTGCTTAGCAGGAGTGCCTTATTTGGCTATAGATACGCGTAATTGAAATGGCCAAAATTACTGATTTGCAATAGAAACACCAGGTTTTGTATTCGCTTAGTGAGAGATCAAGGTATTAGTTGCCAAGCAACCAATGCGCCAAAAATCTCAATTTCCGTGAATTTGTTGATTACGGGGGTTTCGCTTATTAGGATGGCGTATTCGTTACTAGTTTCTTTCCATTCCACTATAATGTATTCTTGGAACAATAGGTTTCACATCAAATTTGTTTCTTTTTATTGCGAAATCACATAGATAAACAATGATTAATCAATTTATTCTCCAGTTCCAGAAATAAACGACAAAATAAAGAAGAAATACATATAGTTTACCTACTCACACTATTAATGAATGATAATCAGGTATAGGCACATAAATTATTCAGAAATTGTTGAACAAATACATGATTACCTATTTTAAATGTAAACCCGCGAAATGCTGATAACCTATCTTCTTGGATTAAATAAATCAGAATATAAGTTGTTTTCGTTTATGAAGTAGATAGGTAACCGATAACTAAGTAGGTCATTTATAGAATATGTAGATCTATATCAGACAAAGAACAAATATAGGTATGTACAGTGTGTCCAGTTTTCAATGCATATGCGTGATATCTCAGTTATCTTTCGAGATAGAACCTTCCGGTTTTCGTGGTCCTGTGCCACTTTTTCGTGAAACTCAAGATGACCTAATCAGATTTTGCGTAACTATTCACGTTTATGAGATACAGGGCGATTTTGAAAATTTATACTTTTTGGACCCCCTCTATATCTACGAAGTTTCTCAGCGAAAATGTCAAATTGAAATCTCATCTCATAGAATCTCATAGAGAATGTTGCGCAGAATCCAGTGGCGCACTCAGTTTTTTTTTCGGGGTATGGTTTCGGAGATACGACTCAAATTTATAATTTATCAAATGAAACACCCTGTATTTTATGAGCTCATTGAATTCCTTATTTTTTTCCAATCAAAATGAAATATGATGTATAAATATAAAATTTTCTAAAATGTTCCAAAATCACTAAAACATTGAATTTTAATAGTGGGCAATGGATTTTTCATTTGAAAAAAGTGACAATTGAAGGAATATTTCATTTGATTTTTCCATGATAATGGCAAAAACAATCCCAATACTAGTTAACTGAGAAAACACGAAAATTAGGTACCTTCTAGCAACAAATAAATAGTAAAAGTTCATAATATAGAATAAGCACCCGATGATTAAATATTTGCTAAGACAATTGAATTTCGAAATTAATCAGTAACTTATTCATTGAATTGTTCAAACTGATGTCTATTTTCCCTCACACGATTTCTCAATTCGTCTCAATATGCATTCAAAATCATTAAAGAATGTCTTTGTAATTGCTGGAAAACTGCCTCTGTTGTTTTTCAAGATTGTTGCCTCTTACTGTATCAAGACGTATTGAGAAACAGAGTCAATTGTGTGTTATGGAAAATGGACATCAATTTGAACAATTCAATGAATAAATTATCATTGAATAATTCCGAAATTCAATTGTTTTTGTAAATATTTAATCTGGTGCTCATTCTACTTTATGAACTTTTTATTACTATTCATTTGTTGCAATCAGGTACCTAATTTTTGTATTTTCTTAGTTATATAGTGTTGGTATTGTTTTAGTCCTCTTCATGGAAAAATCAAAATGAATATTCCTCCAATTAGAACTTTTTTATATGAAAAATCTATAGCCCACTATTGAAATTCAATGTATTAGTGATGTTGGAGCATTTATGAAAATTTTATATTCATACATTATATATCATTTTGAAGAGAAAAAAATTAGGAATTTCATGAGCTTATAAAATACAGTGGCTTCTACACTGCACATTGAATGTTTTTTGCACGATTATTTCAAATACTACGAAATGCAAATGAAAATATGAAGAGTCTAACGCTCAAAAACGAAATGGTGAATGAATTATTCTTTGCATAATAATCCAGTCACGCAAAAAGTCGTACTTGAGTGATATATAGGAGTTAGGCAAGCCAAGGTTAGTTTATTTCATTGTACCAGTATTTCACCTATTTCCATTCTATTCTATTCTATTCTATTCTATTCTATTCTATTCTATTCTATTCTATTCTATTCTGTTCTATTCTATTCTATTCTATTCTATTCTATTCTATTCTATTCTATTCACCTGATGAAGCTACTGTGTTAGCGAAACATGTCGTGTGATTAAGAATTTTGTGGAAATCTTATCGATTGTGAAGTTTTTACATTTACCTATTTTCCACTTTGAAGCCAACAAACCCTATTGAATATAGTCCAATGATGATCCTCTCTTTAGGATACGCGACTGATGAACATATAACAAAATTGGAACTTGAAAATGAGGTGAATGAAATTTAGGTTGGCTATATATTCCAGACCATCTTTACTAATTGAGTTTAAAATATGTTCAATCTCTTTTTCGTTAAGTAGAAAGTACTCATGAAAGAAATTTGGGAAAATGATGGCTCATCAGCATCAGCACCGGTTTTTGTGTGTATTTATAGGTTTTGTTTTTATATTATGGTGCGATATATGTTTAATAAATCAAATTAATTATGTGTGAAACTACAATTATATTGTAATTATTCATAAATTCTATAACTGTTCATTACTACTAGTTTATAAAATATATGTATACCAATACTTTTTGGAAAGCATTTGAAGATCTCTATCTAATAATCATAAGATATTCGAATGCCTCAAACTCGTTTAGATTCATAGGTTTTTAATTTGTTGAAGCTATAAAAATGTTTTTTGATAAATACTGATCCAAGATTTTCGATGTAATTTCTTTTGAAATTGGGAACTTATTACTAATCAGGAATACATTTCGTTAGAAATCAACTAATGAAAAACATTCTAACACTTAACGATCAATTATAGACTTCAACAATTCACCGCTCTCAATTTGGTTTGTTAGTAGGTACCAAGTAAGTATTCGCATTATAATTATTTGCATCATTCCTTTAAAGTTACCAGAAGTTACCGTAACATCTTCGATCGTCACACCAAAATTGTATGTAGATTATGCCTCCCTTCCCCTGGATCATGTATTGAAAAAATAAATTTATATTCCTGCCAGAACATCAAAAGTGCCCTATTGAATCTGAAAATTTCATCAGTATCTAAGTGTTTTGCTAATTTCTTATGTCTGCAATATTTATACTCATGATAGATTTCCGAGGCCGACTATATTTTTTTGATATTTTTTTTCACGGATTTTTAGTATCACACACGTCAAAAAGCTAATCATAATAGTTTCTTCTTTTCAAGGATGTTATTTTAGACGTTTTCAAATAAAGCGGTACTGCACCGAAAAAATAGGTATTTTCCGAAATTTTCATGACAGTAGATTCTTCATAACTGAAATTATATTCGAAATTAGTCTATCAGCAAGCAGGGCAGAAGTAAAAAATTCAAATTCCGAATTCAATACCTTTTATACAATCTCAATATCAACATCAAGTTTTCAATATCACACACCCTTATATCAGTGATGATAGAACAACATATCCCAATGGACGTTGATTCAATGTTACTTGAAATTTTTCAACGTTTTCGATTTGATTATGACCATAACGATATATGAATACGTTTTAATAACCATGAATTCAACGTGATTATCTATAACGATTCGTTGATATACTTATTGAAAATACGCATTTTTCAACATTAATACAAATTTTGATTGAGAACGCTATTATAGTCAACCATTCCTCAACGTTTCTTCGACGTATACAGGGTGTCTGTGAAAAATCAAGTTCTACGCCTATGGATTAATATCGGACAAAATTTAGCACAATTTTTTTGCCACATAAAACTCTTTCAATATACCAAATTTCAGCAAAATCGCATATGCCGTTTTAAATTTATATGGGAAAAACGATTTAAGATTGTAACTTCAAGGCCCTCTGGAGCCCAAACGATGCAACTTTGTACTAAGGTAATTTTACTAAAATCGACTTATTTTGGTTAAAGGAATATGTGGTATGTTTTTGTAAACACCTTTTACAGACACCCTGTATATACACTAACCGGCAAAAAAAAAAACGGTCACCAAATAATTTAGCCAAATTGTTCGCTCTGTAACTTTTTGAATTCTGGTCCGAATTTGGTGACATTCCGACTAAATCGTAGATTCATGTTTCGAAATGTTTATTTGTCGGTTTATTTTGCCGGTGAGTGTAGAATGAGGAATGCAAATATTTCGAATCTATGGTCCTAAAATGTAATGTAAGCTGGTGATAGGTCGTGCAAAAAAACTTCCTATTCGAAGGCATCTCCCCTCGATCGAAAAGTACAGGGTCTACACGTTTTTGCTTTATAGGTAAAAAATAATGCTAAGTGTACTCTCCTTCACGATGCAGTCCTCAGATATCAGAGTATCATCTCAGGCCTCTACGAGTCTGTTGATGAAAATTTGAAATTCGTCAGTCATCAGCACCACAAAAAAGAATGGCTTTCGGACAACAATTTCATAGGCCACTTGGAATCGGCGATTGTCGATTTGTCGGGTTCTTGTGATGACAACGACTATCCCTCTCAAGATATGAAGGAAAATTGTGAGTATAAATAGGTCCATTTTACTTGATTATTCGGGATTTTCGCTCCTCGTTTCAACAAAATAAAAATATGAGTATTATTTCAATATTATGTGTAGTAATATAAATCATATTATTATGATTCGCCCCAAAATGTCTCATTTTTTACTAATCTTTGGACGTTTCGGGAACGAATCTGCTCCCGTTCTCAACATGAAAATGCAAAATATTTTTCTTCAATAGTTCTGTTCTTATAGTTTGACACTTTTCAGTGTCATACTGATATTAATATATCAATATCAGGAAAAGACATATCGATAAATCAAAGCTAACTGAACATATCCTTACTGAAAATGGACAACATATGGCAGCGTGGAATAATATCAAAATCATATGAAAGGAAGATAACAACTAAAAGAGGAAAATCAAGGAATCCGCTTGCATTCTTCTGAACGGAGACAATTGCATTGCTTCCTGTTCAGTTGATACAGATAGAACAAGGTGTTCACTACTGAAAACTGAACATGAAAATGGTAGATTCAAAATCAATTAATGAAAACTTTCTGTAACTCATTTTTATACTAACATCATCTCTCATCATCCACATGCCAACATCAATATGACACTGAGAAGTGCCAAACTATAAGAACAGAATTATCGAAAAAAAATATTATACATTTTTATGTTGAGAACGGGAGCTGGTTCTTCACATAAAACAGTACGAACTTTGAATATGGAATTAATTCATTATTATCCCCAAAATCTAAAATATTTTCAAAATCCTTGGACAGGTCAATATAAGTATTTAAATTTTCAATGGGTACCGAATAGTGAAGTCACCCCAAGAGTAAAAAATTTTCACTTATAATATCACGAGAGCTTCAATTATTTCCGGAAATTTTTTCGAGAACACGAATTTTCGTAATATTCGTGTTCGAGAAAAAGAGCCCGGATATTATTTGAAGCTGAAGTGGTATTCGGTAAGAAAATTTGTGATGAAATGTAAGAACTAACTTATAGTAATAACATGTGTTTATGTAAATTTCGAATTTGCAAGTATACCTACATAATATTATATGGTAACTTGTTGATAAATGATTTTTATTTATTGACTTATAAAATGAACTCTAAATAATCTGAAGTTGAATATAAATTTCATTTTATCTATGAACGTCAAAAAATTTCCAGTGTAATTTCATGCTCCGTCCCCCTAGGAGGAGGAAAATTTTCCAAGAAATTTGTATGGTTGCTATGGTAACGATACGAAATACAGGCTTTAAAGTTCAAATTGATCGAAAATGTTTGGTGTGAAATTTTCACTAAAATACATACGTTGCAATTGTGATTCGTCATAAAACCCCAGGTTGATTGGTTGAAAATTACTGGTGTGGAGTTTTCATGCAAAACAATATGGCGAATAATATTGTTTGAAATTTCATACCAGAATCCTTCAGACTAACGTGCTCTGCTATAATATGCAACTCTCTATTGGCATCTACAGAAGTTTTCTAGCAGAAAAATGTCGAGAGAACCCCATTTCTGGGAAATATTCTTCTATCATCCTTGCGTATGATTGAGAGATTATGAATATCCTATGATTATTCATAGTGCTATATGGGTGTCTACTGGTTATGAATATATGTATTGCATCATGATTACTCATTTTACAAAAACTCTCAATTTATATTTTAGATTCCATAAACATCACACCCGATAATGCAGAAATACAATCTTCAACGATTTGGGGTATTCTAAGAGGACTGGAAACATTTTCACAATTGATCTACATTGCAGACGATTACGTATCCGTGAGTTCAATAATTATTTTTTCAAATACTCAATAATATATTTATATTGATATAGAGTGTCTCGAAAAAATAGACAATAACCTATTTCCACATCAGCAACACGTTGGTGTGTGGAATCGATGAATACCAAATCGATAATTATTTACGAAAAAGTGTCATCAAGCTTCAACAAGATAATAGAAATTGATTGATGCTTTAGTTTACCATAATGTTTGTTGTTGCGGACCAAAAATACTATATTTTAAAACTATGGGGTGTAAAGTAGGCTATTCTGAGTCTGGCTATATTAATATAAACCGCATCATTGGTTACATGTACTTTGGAATATTCAATATCATCAATATTCATCAATAGGGAAATATGTAATATTCCCCAAACTGTGTCAATATTTATGCCAAAATTGCTATGGTTAGGTAAGGTTGCTATTATTTTCATAAAATCATTCTGTACCTATGTCAAAAATATGTTTTTTCACCACTAGCTATAAAACTACCATTATTTACTGCTTTTCGAGGCGTAAAGTATGTGTTTTTACTACCAGTTTTCGTCATTTTATGAACCACTAGTCAATAAAGACATAGCCACCCCTGTTATAATTAACCCGAATTCAATGTTCTGATGCGAGATTCGCATTATTGGCACGCAAATCTAGTAGGTATTCATCAATAAGGACTTGTTCATTATGCTGTCATCTTCATGGCTAATAGATTATAATTCGAATTGAAAAGAAGTGCTTTCATGGTGACAATAGGTTCATATTTTACTCTCACAGAACTAAAATTGATTGGAATGTATTGCTAGTGGTGAAAAAAAATTCAATATACACCTCGGCAGTAAAGAATATTATTACCACGGGATCTTGGTCCCTTGGTAATACTGATATTCTTTACTATACCTTGTTGTATAAATAACAATGTCCTCATCAGATGCATTTCTTCAGAAATATGGATTCCTCAGGTTGGTAGTGAGAAAAAAATTATGCACGATCGGCCGTAAAGAAGCACATTACCGCCCGGTTTTGCGAGCGTAAAGTGAATACTTCATAGCTCGGCGTATAGGTAACTCGTAATAAGCAGTCCTGAATAATTCAGGACACCTATGTCTTCGTTGTGATAGTACTTTATTTAATATCACAGTGCTCTATATTTCTCAGATGCAAAATGATATGATCGAACCCAAAATAAGTTATGTGTGATGACACAAATTGATAGTAAATAATGGTGGATTCATGCATCAGTTTCAAGTCTTAAGTCTAAGTTGTGAGTCATGAGGTGATGAGAATGGTGATTCATGCAGCAATAATAAGGACTGTCATATCATAAGAAAAGCACCCCTATTCATTAGTTCATTTTGCTGATTGTTTATCAATTTTTTACATGTTTGAGGTAACACAGAATTGTTTTTTTTTCTATTATTCAGCACGATGTTCTTTGAACATTATAGGGATTCCCTTTCGTGCGCTCCAAGCGATAAATGCAAACAAACCAAAATTACTAATGGTAGCGCACGGCTCAGTCGCAGAGCAAATTAGTCATAAAGTTTCAAGTCGTAAGTCGTAAGAGATGAATGTTGGCCAACTTTTCTTACAGCTTAAAACTTATGACTGCTTAGGACAATTGTATTAACGATTATATTGAAAAGTAATGAATGAACTTCTTAAGACTTAATACTTACTATACTTAAAACATATTACCTAAAACTGCTGCATAAATCCACCATAATAGTCTACTATATTTCGAAATATTCACTGTTCACGTTGATGGTTTATTCCATCGTACTTTAGATGTAAAGAGTTATTCACAATTAAAAATCAAATATATATCGGTCGTGCATAACATGTTGTAGGTATATTTCGGGCGTAATTTGCGTTTACTCACCATTAGCTATAAAAACTACCATTATTTACTCCTTTTCGAGGCGTAAAGTGTGTTTCTACTAGTAAGGTGGTTTTCGTCATTTTATGTACCACTATAGTCAATAAAGCCACCTCTGTGAATTCACTGTTCTGATGCGAGATTCATAGAGCACTTGAATCTAGTAGGTATTTATCAATAACGACTTGTCATATTTCTGTCATGGTCATGGCTAGTAGATTTTAATTAGAAGTGAGAATTATAAGTGCTTTCATTGGGAAAATATGTTCATATTTCAGTTTCAGAGAACTAAAATGATTGGAATGTTTTGCTAAAAGTGAAGAAAAAATTAACATACACCTTGGTAGTAAAGAATATCATTACACGCGGGACATAATCTTGGTCCCTGGTTAATACTGATATATTCTTTACTACCTTGGTGTATAAATAACTATTATGGACCTATAGGGGCGTGTTATTAGCCCTCGCTCAGCCTATATTACTTACACGCTAAGGTCAATAAAAGCCTATTTTACGCCCTTTATGCCTAACTAACTATTATGTTCTTTTGAAGATTTGAACAAGGAGGTTTCATCGATGTACATTATTTATTTGATTTTCCTCAGCTAAGAATAAATACTACATCAATTTCGGATTATCCACGATTTGCTCATCGTGGTCTGTTGTTGGACACTTCTAGGCATTTTATTCCTGTTAAAAAAATGCTCGAGAATTTAGATGCCATGGCATACAACAAGCTCAACGTTTTCCATTGGCATATTGTTGACGATCAGAGTTTTCCATACGTCAGCAGGAAATACCCGGAACTAAGGTGCGTTTTTCAGATATTTTCGGATGAATGATCACTAATATTGATTAACCTGAATATACAATAGGTATGTTATATTTCAGTGAACAAGGAGCATACAAACCCTCACAGGTATACACCCCTGCAGTGATGCAACAGATTGTGGAATATGCTAGAGTTAGAGGAATTCGAGTAATCACAGAATTCGACACTCCAGGTCCGTAGATATAATAATAATAATAATCATAATAATAATTTTATTGAGACAGCATCAATGTACAACAAGAGTATTATTATACAGATATGTTCCTCAAACGGCACAGTTCAGTTTCATGATCAAATAATAATAATAGTTATGATAATGATATGCATTTATTGACAGAAGAATAAGCAATACAATTTAGATCAAAATTGACCTGCCAATAGGATACAAGATTGGATAACTCCATTCTAACTCTTGCAGCTAACCAAAATCGCGAATTGCTCTTCCACTCAACCATTAATAATAATAATAATAATATTTGTCTTCATTTAATGACCGAACATATTCGAAATTCAAATATCATTTCTCGAAACAAAAATATCTAGGGTGTATCTAAATAACACCGAAAGAATTCAAGGGGTGATTCCTTGTGATATTTTAGGAAATAAAGTTCATATAAACATGTGTCGTCCAATCTTTTTTCTACCCATTTCTCAATAGTCTTTTCATCAATTTCAATATAGCGTTGTGTTTTTTTCAATAGTAATATGGAGCTTCTTCTAGTTTGATTAGATTCGAAATAATCGAAATAATATTTGCAGTGGGTAAATTTTAACGATATTCATGGTGAATGTCATTGTACAGGGTGGTCAACTAAGAATGCGAGGTACTGTATCGTGGGGACTTGCGGCGAAAAATTGTATCACAAAAACGCCCTAGAGAAAAACCTGGAAAATATTTTCAAGTTTCTCAAATGACCGCTAGGGTGCGTAACTACAATCTTGAATCTAAAAAGTGATTTTTCGTTGAATTCCGCTATATTATCCTAAAAAAAAATACCTGACTTTTATTGTCGATGAAAATCTGGACCTTTTCTGTTCGACAATTTCTGCTGTATCTCTGCAAATAATGTGGTGGGGGTATCTGAAAGTTCCTGTGAAAAACACCCTGTATCTTCAAAACGGCGTAGCCAATTTTGACATACTAGGGCTAGTTGAAAAGAGCTATTCTTGGGCTACAAATGTTATAATATTTGAAGTTTTGTTTGTTGCACATGTCACCGCTAGAGGGATTTTTTCGACATTCAGACAGAAAAAGTTGATTTTCTCAAGAAAATCAAATGCATCGGTATGTTTTTTTTGTTTCATGGAAAGGTTGCTTGATGATGCCTAAACAAGCTTGCGAAAACTGCATCTCGATATCTCCCAATCTGAAATTGGAAATTTTATACGCGGAAATCCCTTGAATTTTTATTCTTTAAACTAATTCAACTTTCTTCATTATGTAAGTTGTGGCAATGAAAAGGGCCGATTTGAAAAACGAAAATTTTTAATGATCCCGTAGATGCTCGAAATGCTGACCATCACGCTCTATGCATTGCTGAAGTCTCTCGTGGGTGGACAAAACTGCAGCTTCAATTTCGGCTCTCGGTATGCTAGGTATACCTACCTACTGCATTACGAATCCGGTTTTTTATATTTTCTCTGGTCGTAGGTTGATTCTGGACCACGATGTCCTTCAACCGTCCCCATAAATGAAAATCAAGGCAAGTTAGGTCTGGTGATCGCGGAGGCCATGGAAACAAACTTCCTCTCCCAATCCACCGCCGTTGGAATACTGCATCAATATGCTCTCGCACAATTACAGCAAAATGTGCTGGGCAACCATCCAACTGCAAATACAAGTTTTGCCGTGTTTCCATCATCAGTGGCACATCTTTCAACAACAACGGTAATTCTTCTTTCAAGGCCTGATGCAGAACGACATGATATGGGTGCATTCTAAACGTATTAAAAAAAAGTTAATTTCAAATAAATCCCTATATTTTGATGGCCATCATCAGAACTTCAAAATTTTTGAACCGTTGTCCGTGGTATATGCCCAACTCAAGCGATAATGCTCTTGTGCTAACATGAGGATATCCTTCAATATATCGCAGTACCTGATTTATATTTTTCTGGGTTCTTCCAATTCTTTGCCGTTGAACCGTAGGCCGAAAACTACCATTAGTTCGTAAGCACGCCACCAGAGACGCCACTAATCGGGGAAAAACTCTCACATCACAAGTACGCCGATTTGGATAACGAGCAGCTACTCTTTTTGTTACTGCGGCATTCTGAAGAAATTCAAAGTAAGCTGCAAGCATATCTACAGCTTCATCGTTCGTAAAACCCATTTTTCAAGCACAAAAATTGCGTTAAGTAACGCGAAACTATTGACAACTACTTCCAATGTGGGGATTATTTATGTTTTGATTAGGTTTTTTTTGCATTCCATGGCCAGCTTCTATTGATTATCTTTTTCGTATACACCCATAGTAAATATGCAATTAAACAAAAAATAAGCCTTTTGTTATTGGCATTACTTACTTGCCTTTTAACGAAATTTTCCAATATTGTCAAAACGAGTGATGATTTTGTTCTGAAAAATGAAGAAAGAATACCTAATTCCAGAAAAATTCCTAAATTTCAGGTTAGGAAGAAGATATCAAGAAGTGGTTTTCGCGAGCTTGTTTAGGCAACATCAAGCAACCTTCCCATGAAAAAAAAATCATACCGATGCATTTGATATTTTTGAAAAAATCAACTATTTCTATCGGAATGTCGAAAAAATTCCTCTAGCAGCGACATGTGCAACTAACAGAACTTCAAATATCATAACATTTGTAGCCCAAGAATAGGTATTTTCAACTAGCTCAAGTTTGTTGAAATCGGCTAAGCCGTTTCGAAAATACAGGGTGTTTTTTACAGGAACTTCCGAATACCCCCCACCACTTTATTTTCAGAGATACAGCAGAAATTGTTGAAGAAAAAAGGTTCAGATTTTCATCGACATTGAAAATCAGGTATTTTTTTGTTAGGTTAATGAAGCGGAATTCACCGAAAAATAACTTTTCAGATTCAAGATTGTAGTTACGCACCCTAGCGGTCATTTGAGAAACTTGAAAATATTTTCCAGGTTTTTCTCCTGGGCGTTTTAGTATTACAATTTTTTGCCGCAAGTCCCTGCGATGGATAGTTTCCCAGATACGGTACCTCGCATTCTTAGTTGGACACCCTGTTACACTACCGGTTATGCTGAGTTTCATAGTTTTTATAGATTGAACTATTGAAATAATAACTTTTTTATTCTATGTGTAATTTTTGTTTCAAGCTTAGTTTTTGAGGAAACAATAAAAATTCGATTTGACTCCAAATTTTAATGAAGGTGTTTTTTCAAGACTGAGATTACTTAATAACCCCAATTAGAATCATTTTGAAATTTCGAGGCATTCTCAGACTCCATTCATACTGAATTTTGGTATCATGAAAGCTTATACAGGGGGGTTATAAATAAAAACAATTTATACTTTCAACTTCAATATCCTTGATCCTAAATATAACGCGGAGCAAGTTAGGACACATGTTTATATGAACTTTATTTGCTAGGATGTCAGAAGGAAACACCCCTTGAATTTTTTCGGTGTTATTTAGATTCACCCTTTATAATACCATTGTTAATGATCCAAATGTTATCAACTCAGGTGTTCTCTTCTGCTCCTGGGTATCACTCTTTCACTCTCATTCTCTCTTTCACTCGCACCTCAACTATGGTACTATTCTCTGGGGTAACGCAACACCCGCCATTAGAGTTTTTAGGCTTTAAAAAAAGGCGCTAAGAATCATCGAAGGTGCAATATTCCATGCGCACTGTCAGCCAATATTCAAAAAATATAAAATCTTGCCGATACCTTGTGTTTTTATATACCAAACTTTACTGGAAACATTTTCCAATATAGCGCTGTTCTCGAAAAACGCTGATGTCCATAACGCACGCCACGAGATCATCAAGTAAACTCAGAACTCCTAAATTCAGACTATCTGTCACTGAGCGAAATTCTTTAAATGTCAGATTTTTTAATGTCTTGCCACCAGCTGTAAAATCTTTAAATTTCATCCAATTCAAGAAATGGGTAAAAAATCATTTACTATCACACGCTTTCTATTCAATTGAGGAATTTCTTTTATTTAACCATGAATAACATGATGCTCACCCCAACTTCATAAACATATCTCTAAAAATAAGTAGTTATAACTCAATCCTCTTCAGGGTATTGTTCTTGAGTATTTTGCGTATATGACGGTATATGTGGAACTTTTGAATCACGTACATACATGTATATGTCACCATTACAGCACACAATATGTGTGTCATTTTAATCTGTTTTGTTCTTCAATGTCTGTTTTCTTCAATGTCCGTTTTTAAATTGTAATTCATTAACATGTATACTTGAGTGTTTTTACTATAATAATAAAATCTATTGTACCTTGACTTGCTACAAACATGTATTTCATGTAAAGTGGTTAAATAAAACTATCTATCTATCTATCTATCTATCTATCAATACACGGTAGTGAATGTTGGAGATATAAACGAGTGGAGAGACCCCCAAAAACAAGTATTTATTTGTATTTATTTCTTGATAAAAGGCGTTTCATTTTTAGGACACACCAGATCTTGGGGTGTAGCACATCCAGAGGTGCTCACAGCTTGTGGCGGCAATCTGGCTGGGGAATATGGCCCCATGGACCCGTCAAAGGTGGAAACATATAATTTACTTGCCGGACTGCTTGGAGAAGTTTCAGAAACTTTCCCAGATCAATATATTCATCTAGGAGGGGACGAAGTGGATTTCGACTGTTGGTGAGTTCGGTCACCAATATTCAACAATTTTGGTCAAGGAATAAGTTATGTGGACATAAACATATATGTGTGCGCCCACCCCTGTGAAACCTTCAATTTATTATCGATCTTGATTTTTTTTTGTTATATTGGTTTTGAAATGCATCAGTTTTGGGCTGATATCGTGGTAAGACCATATAGCACTCGACGTTCCGATTTAGGTCTGAACGTCCGGGACCTTTTCAAGACGTACTGAAAACGTCAATTTCTAGACGTACTGGGTACGTACGATTCCGATGTACTGAGCTCGTTCAACTCTGGACGTTATCGACTTTTTGTGGACGGGATCGAATAAATTGTATAATGAAAATTTAAATCATTGCATAGTATTTCTACCCTCGATCTCTGATTTCTATTCATGTAGGAACCTTGCAAACATGAAAATAATACAATTATCACGATTCATTTTTCACTGGTCGTGCCTAATCACAAAACATCTATTTAGATATTCTCTGCCGTGATCAGCTAATTCTATGAAACTATCAATGTGAAGGGTCAATCGACATTCGCACCTAATCTCTTATTGTTGTATACTGTTATATCAATAAGTGTTCTATAGAGTAATAGGTAGAGCAAATGGTAACCTAAAGGTCCTCGGATGTTTTTGGATGTATGATAAATTGATATTCATCATACAGGACATGGAAAGAAATTCTGAATTGAGAATCACGAATCTGCGATTGAAGGTCTATAAAAATACTAATGATTTTCGAAGTACCAAGCTCATCAAGATCAGAGTTTATAAAAGTATACTTCTCCTATACATTTCAATTTTCATTTCAATACCGAACATGTTTGTTAAATTATATTTTTATATAATAATACATCATATTATTTTATTCGATTTGAGAGATAATGTCAAATCTCAATTATCTCAATTTCAGAGGATTTTCATTATTCATGATCTCTTTTTGGATGTTCAACAGATATAATTCAATGTTCGTCGTGGCATATAGTCAGGAAAGTAGTTGTGTTCTGTTGAATAAACCGAGAAAGAATTGATATATTCATCACATTATAGAGAATGCGAATTCTGAATGATGTATTTCTTTATATATATCCATTTTTTCATGTTCATAATTATATCTGAGAATATACCCATCAATTTTTATTTATTATGCAAGGGAAGAAGTAGTAGATTTTAGCTCCAGGTTGTGTTGTCCAACGACGCGTAGTCGAGCGAGACAGAAAACCGTGAGCTAAATCTAATATTTTCCCGTGTATAATCGTTACCCCCCGATATAATCGGGGGTAACGGTATAGGGGTAACGGTATAATACACATTTTTTTTCTGTGAGAGGAGAAAAGAAGAATCAATATTGAGAAGATATTACATTATATTAATATCAGAAAATTATCGACGTGAAATTCGAAGTTTATAACAGGAATTACACCTGCGTTGCATGCATCTTTTTCCAGACATCTTCAAAATCCTTTTGAAGTAATCAAATATCTGTCAGTCTAATTCTGTGATTTGGTTTTAAAAAATTGCGAACTTAGTGGTTGGTTAGTAATTTACGTAACCGCGAAGTCGAATGGAAGATAAAAGGACTTGCAGTTCTTTCTCGAAGACGGTGTTATGGCTGGCTCATTTTCCGGAACTATACGATATATATCATCATCATTTATTCATTTCCATTAGACAATTTACATTGTATTGGTACAGTCATTTTGAAAGTAGGTATATACAATAGTAGATAGAGAAGAAGAAGATACTATTTACAGTTCAAAAGTTTTCCGAACCCTAATATATTCAGAAAGACCAAAGCAAATATAATAAATGAACTCAAACAGTGCTTGAAAAAAATTCGTTCATATTGTGAAAACAGTTGTCAATTAAGAATGTTTTCAATTTGATTTTGAAGTTAGTCAATGATTTACTGGCTTTTACATAGTCTGGTAACTTATTGAATACTTTCAAACCCATATGATCAGGTGACTTGTATGATATTTCATTTCTGGAGAATGGTACATGAAAATGATCTCTTTGTCGAGTGCTATAATTATGAAAATGTTCATTTAGTGGAAATGTTTGCTTGTTTTGAAACACATAAATACCTAATTCATATACAAATAGGCATGTCAAAGGCAAAATATTGTATTTGATAAACAATTCTCTACATGATACTCTACGTGAGACTTTTGCAATGCATCTAATAATGCTTTTTTGAGCAATGAAAACATTTGATACATCAGTAGAATTTCCCCAAAAACAGATACCGTACCGCAATCTTGAATCTACTTGTGCATAATACAAATTTAACATCTGATTCATCTCCAGTACATCTCTCAGATTGATGAAAAGAAATTTCAAAGAAGATAACTTAGATGCAATTTTTTTACAATGATCTTTCCAGTTTAGATTCTCATCTAGATTGATGCCTAAGAATCTAATCGAGCTATGAATGCTATACACTGGACTATTATCAATATTAAATACCAAATCATCGACCCTCTTCTGGCTATGATGAATTCTTAAAACTTCTGTTTTTTTGGTGTTGAAAAACAAACTATTATCATTGAAATAATCAGAAACTTTGGTCATCAATTCTGAGCATTTGTTCTCAAGTGCATGGGTTTCTGCTGCCGATATAATGAATGAAAAATCATCTGCATATGCAGTATAATGTGTATCGCCAATGAAATGATCGAGTTGATTAACATAGAGTATAAAAAGCACAGGGCCCAAAATTGAGCCTTGTGGTACCCCCATTTCTAATATCAGATTCCCTGAGTTGAATTGTTGAACTCTATTTTCCGAGAAAGTTTCTAATGAAACGAATTGTTTGCGGTGTTCTAGAAAAGAAGATATCCACGATAAGGATACACCCCTCATGCCATACATTTCCAATTTAGTCAACAGCTTTTTATGATTGACACAGTCAAATGCCCTGCTGAGATCACAGAAAACTGCAGCAGGACATTCGCCTGCATCAACATAATCAACAATCTGCTTATAAAATGAAAACATAGCGGTTGACGTTGACCTTTCCGACTGAAATCCATGCTGTTTACTTGTTAAGATGTTGAATTGATCTAAGAACGATGTGAGTCTATCTAGGAAAGCATACTCAAACACCTTTGAGAAACTATTTGGTACTGTAACAGGCCTATAGTTCCCCAATTGGGTGGGATCATTTTTTTTGAATAAGGGCAACACTTTTCCAGTTTTCATATTCTGGGGAAAACATCCAGTTTCAAATGATTTATTCACTAAATATGTAATAGGTTCAGAAATAATTCGCATAATTCTTTTCAAAAGAAATGCTGGGATGTCATCTTCCCCTGCTGACTTTTTATTTTTCATCTTTATATTAATAATTTTTAAAAGTTCTTCCTCGGACACTGGATTCAGAAACATAGTTTTCACATTAAAGTCATTGAAATATGTGAGATTAACTGATGGAATATCATTCATCAAATCAGTAGGACCTTCAACGAAAAAATTATTAAATTTTGCAGCTACAGTATTGGGGTCGCTTATGACAACACCATCATTTCTAATGAAAATTTCCTTAGGTTTCTTTTTGTTGTTTTTGAGTTCCCTTACAACATTCAATGAAGAACGTATAACATCATCGGAATTCGTTATGCGTTCTTGATAGAAACTCTTTTTTCTCGCATTCAATAGAGCATAGTGCTTTTTCTTAGCTTCATTGTAAACCGGTGTCAAACGGTCATCGCATGTTTTAAGAGTGAATAAATCTTTCAGGTTGCGGCTCGAAGATACTACGCTACCATCTACCCAGCTTTTTTTCTTATCGTACATGTAGCATTTTCGTTTGGGAAAATTCACCTCAAAATGTGATAAGAAAATATTGTAAAAATGATCAAATGCTTCGTTAAAATCCTCTATATCATAAAGGGATGACCAATTTTCTGTTCCTAAAGAATATTCGAAATTACTAATATTACCTTCATTGAAACTTCTTTTCACTTTCGATACCTTGGAGATAGTCCCGCATTGCCTCAGTGATTTCAATTCGGCTAGTACAGTCCTATGGTCTGAAATTGTACTGTCTATAACGCAACAAATGTCACTGTCATGTGAGCTTATAAAAATCTGATCAATAATAGTACAGGTGTCATTCTGTCATTAGTCACTCGAGTAGGCCACTGAACTATTGGAGTAAGATTAAAACCTGACAAAACATTACATATATCTGGGAAGAAGTACTAACTTTCTTTCCGTAGGAAATAAGTAATTTATGAGAAGTGGCATTCTATAACCTGTCAACAGAGATGAAATTTCGAACTTTTTCCCGTCAAATAAAAATAAATTATTTCCAAAAAAGGCATACCGTTTGCGCTTATCCAATATAAGTACACTTAAAAACCTTTAAAAACATGCTTTAATGCAGGAGCACCCGGGGGATAACTGCATGTATCGTTTTTTAACATCAAATTGTATACATAATGATACCCTCCAGAGAAGGCATACTTACTTGAAAAAAAATATATCAATATTAAACAATAAATGAAGATATACAAGGGTGGTAAGAATTTTTTTTTTTCGATTCCAAGGGAAAGTAACGCCAATATCTCGAAGTTCATGAAAAAGGAAAACATTACTGATTACAAAGGATTGGAGAGTTATTTTGTCCAAAGAGTCATAAACATAGTCGACGCTCTCAAAGCTAAATCAATAGTATGGGAGGAAGTGTTCGAGAATGGAGTCAAGTTACCAACAGAAACTATTGTTCAAGTGTGGAAAGGCCCTTGGGAACAGACGATGAGTGAGGTAAATTCGCTAAATATCCTTTGTCCCATTCCTGTATATGGTTTTCACATGGTTTTTTAAAATATATGTGTTTTTCTACGACTACCATTAATTGTAAGTGATGAATATTGTACACGAGACAATGTCAGTAAGCTCCTCCTTACACACAGTGTGTGTAAAGCAAGCGATCGCATGGTTTTCATAGGTATGTTGATATAGATGACTTTTGTTGCTCAGGCGATGTGTCATTTCCTGTTAATATAAGTAGCTATAGGTATACAGAGTGTCTCAGGTTTAACTCATCTAACTTTGATACGTATCTTTTTGTTTTGTCGTGGAGAAACTTGTTTTCACTATACGAGGTGTTATTTTTTATCTCAGTTGGAATGGAACCTAGCGACTCGCAATTAAGTGATCCCTTTTCTATCGGCAATATAAACAGTCCTTATCATTATAGAGGGGGCTTAGCTACACTGGGTGTTATTCTTTTTCGAGCCCTCTCACATGGAACCCATCAGATTTTTTTATTGTGACGTTGTAGTGGATTGAACATAATAAAAAATCATTATCATTTCTTCACCTCACTGTGTCTTTCATTTGTTTCAATATCTTTCTCAGTTACCGAGTTATTGAGCAAATCATATCAGTCGCATCATACTCGATTGGTATCATTGAACAATGTTATCATGGAGTGCTTTGCACATTGTTGGATATTGGAAAACGGTTAATGAAAAATGTTGTGGTTGCTGGGTATGAAATTCGGAAATGAATTGTTCGTGATCCATCTAATATTCAATTCGAATGATAATTTGATGTAAGATAAACATTCAGGTCAAAAAACTGATATATGCATAGTGTAACATCATTTCAAATAACAAGGAAACTAAGAAAGATATCAAAACAAATGAAACGCTGATTGCAAGGTGAATAAATGAGGATCATTTTTTATCAGCTATAATTCATCATTAGCGTCCCAACGGAAAAAATCTGTATGGTTCCATCAGTGGATCGGAAAACAATAACACCCAGTGTAGCTTAGTCTCCTGTATTGATAAGGACTGTTCATATTGTCGATAGAAAAGTGCCCACCAACATTCAAATCGCTAGGTTTTGTTTCAACAGAGATAAAAAATAAAAACCAAAAATTCATGCGAACTTTTAACACCTCGTATAATGAAAACAAATGTCTCCACCACAAAACAAAAAAATGAGTGTATAATATTTCAATTTTTGCTATCGATTGTCAAACCTGTATACCCAGGTTATCGTAGGAATTTATCTTTTCATATAGTCACAGTAGTCAGTCATCATCTGACACTGCGATGGCATTAAAACTACTGGAAAACATGAGACAAAATAAGGTACCAAAAGAATAAATACATCTAGCCCACAAGAACGAACATCACTTTAAATAACCCTCTCAATGAATGTATAGTGGCTCTGAGGAAAACCGGTAAGTATCAGAAAAATATTTAAAACTGAATTGGAAAAAATATCTCTAACAATAACATGTAACTGTATGAGGATCAGATTAGGATAGTAATAACATAGTAGTAGTAGTGGAATAAATATGTGTAGGATTAAGAAGTTCCAGTCACGTGGTGTTTTGGAATTAATTTTCAAATAGCGTCGAAAACAGAGTTAATAAGTAAGATCAGACTGTGAACTTTTTGAATAAAGACTTTGAAAAAAAAAACGGTCGGTATATAAATTGGTTCCGGGTCACCCGGTAGGTATATAGTAACGTTTATATTCTACGGCCTGTAATAGGTGCCTCACCTCCGAAAATACCATATAAATGTTATATGTATTTTTGAACCAAAACTGACAGAAAGTTAGGTTAGAATGGCAGGAGGTTCCAGTTCCCTGCCGGAGAGCTGGGTCTGCATTACAGATCGACTGTGACTTTTTTCATAGGTATTTTTCAAGTTCTGATATATTTTTGAATTTCAAATGCCTGCAATAGTCGGTTTTCAGTACTTTTCTGGGTAAATAAGCTGTTTTGTAGATTTCATTGCGATATTTGATTGTGAATACAACAGTGAGTAAGGTGAGTATTCATGAAAATTAAAATTCAATCACAAAGAAGGTGTCAAGGCGGAGTTGAGAATTTTCCATATGAAAACTCAAAACTATCGTTTATTACATCGGGTCGTGTCTCTTATTGATGTTCGGAAATATAAGTGTGAGTGACAGGTCCGGATTATACACGCTTCGATTTTATGGTATTAGCGGTCCAGTTATAGTAATGCATGTCGATCGATGAGTGTGTCCCACTTACCTCATCTTATTACTCCATATCATACCCTTCTGCAGACACTAAACAGTTCCTCTTTGTCAACATTTTGCAAATTTTCCAGGTAACCCTTTCAGGGAAAACCGCAATCCTATCATCCTGCTGGTACCTCGACCACCTGGACAGCTACGGTGACTGGCAAAAGTTCTATAATTGCGAACCTTACAACTTCACGGGTGTGGATAGCCAAAAGAAGCTGGTCCTAGGAGGGGAAGCCTGCATGTGGGCGGAAGTCGTCAACGAATTCAACGTCATCTCGAGGGTGTGGCCTAGGGCTAGCGCAGCCGCAGAGAAACTGTGGTCCGCGGAGAACGTGACGGATATCAAGGAGGCCACTCTGAGGCTGGAGGAGCACGTGTGCAGGATGAACAGGAGAGGAGTCGGCGCCCAACCGCCAAGTGGGCCCGGATTCTGTCCATGAATCGGGGGTATTCCGGAAGTTATTCAGACTTCAATATTTTAGAGAAAAATGTTTCGGGCCATGCATCACCTGTAATAAAACATAAGCTTAATAAAGTTTCTTCATTTATTGGGTTTATTTTCCATCATAGAGTAGGCCTAGTCAAATCAAATCTGACTGGAGAGGAATGGGAAGGGATTCAGGATCCCCTGAAAAATCAGTGAGGAGGTGAGGTGCCAACCGGCTGTTCGTTCAAATCAGCGGCATGCATACAATAGAAGCATAAAAGCATTGCCTACCCCAGAAAAATTCAAATTATGGATACAGTTTTTTCACAATTTTCCTTTGCGGATACATTTATATTTTTTTATAAAAATAGATCTACTATATGTCTGAGTACTCTCACAACTCATAATAATGCAATACAATCCGTAAAATCTAATATAATCCACCCGCTGCGCCGCCGCTACTGGCGCTTTACTCTGTATAAGAATATAGCATCCCATGTTAAATAAAAGCAAAGCAATTGCGCTGATCAATAGAAATTCATATTGAGCGAAAAAGCCTCGGGAAAAGCATTGCTTTCGACCCGCAAGCCATCGACACTCGAGCCGTGGCGACGCAGAACGGTGCCAATTTCCACCGGCCGGAAACCCAAGCGATTACGAACAATTCGCGAAAATCACGAACCAATAGATGGCTCTATTAAACGTCAAATCAACGTCAAATTCCAAACTGAGTATGAACAACAAAAACATTGCCGTAAATGCCGTATGCACTCATTGCAAATTGGTTATTTCGAAATCATTTTGCAAAATAGTGAATAATGAGTTGACTTCGTGAAATACGTACAAGGTTTCCAGCATGGAAAAAATTTCTTTTTGTGCAGAGAAATTGCCATTTTGATGTGGACAATGGTGGTATTCATCATTGATATCACACTACAATTCCACAGTTTTCAAACATATGGAATGGTCGGAATGGTCCACTCAACACTTGCATGGACTGGAATGGAGCCATATAACCAATCAGCTATTACAACAATATGGTATAGGTATATGAAGAAATAATTGAATTCATCAAGAAATCTCACTGGCTTTTATGGAGGAGATGGAATTCTAGTGAAGGGGCTGGGAAAAGAAGATATGGTTGGAGAGGCTGCTCAGAATGAACAATATCATTGATTTACATAAACAAGGATGTCCAGCAATTGAAGACTTGAAGTTATTCTCAAGATTGAATCATTTCAACCAACATTTATACAAGGATTTTAACTTTGCTTCAGAAAATGTATATTATATTATTATAAGGTAGGTACTGGCTTCTTCATTGTGAACAATAAAAGTTCATGCAATAATTCGAGTTTTTCCATCAGGGAAAAATGAGGTTCTGGAATATGCACTTCAACAAATAAATTATTATCAAAAAAAAACACAGAAACTCAAAACAATGGTCGCCATATTTGTTGTTCATACTCGCAAGACTTGTAAAAGTTAGCCACCGTCAGAGGACGCACACTTTGTGATTTTCGCGAATAATAAGAGGGCATACGGAAGACGGTCAGAAACTCGATGTTGCCAGGTGTGGCGGTTTATCGCATTTGAGGCTAATTTTTTTGGTGAAGTGCGACATTAAATTGGAGTTGGCGACTGACGACAATTGTGGTAACATCCTGAAATTTACAGGAGATTTATTGGCGACATGTGATAATGCGACAATCATTGGTACCATTCGCAATCCAGTTTTGTAAATAGGCAACATGTCAGGATTCACTACGGAAACGGAACGGCTCAATGTATCGGATCATTGAAGCCAAGTTCAATCCCTTATATGAATAGGCTTTGATATTATGGCATTAACGGTCCAGTTAGTAATTTATGTTGGTGTGTCCCACTTACCTCCCCTAACTCCACTTATCAAACCCTTCTGCAGACACTAAACTCAAACAGTTCCTCTTTGTCAACATTTTGCAAATTTTCTAGGTAACCCTTTCAGGGAAAACCGCCATCCTGTCAGCCTGCTGGTACCTCGACGACGTAGCCAGCAATGGCGACTGGCAAAAGTTCTATGACTGCGAACCTTACAACTTCACAGGTGTGGACAGCCAGAAGAAGCTGGTCCTAGGAGGCGAAGCCTGCATGTGGGCGGAAGTCGTCAACGAATTCAACGTCATTTCGAGGGTGTGGCCTAGGGCTAGCGCTGCCGCAGAGAAACTGTGGTCCGCGGAGAACGTGACGGATATCAAAGAGGCCACTCTGAGGCTGGAGGAGCACGTGTGCAGGATGAACAGGAGAGGGGTCGGCGCCCAACCGCCAAGTGGGCCCGGATTCTGTCCGTGATTCGGGGGTATCCTAGTTACCGAAGACTCATTCTAGATTTTAGAGAAAATGTTTTGCATCACCTATAACAAAACACCAAAACAGTAAGCTTAATAAACTGAGTTTATTCAATTATTGGGTTTACTTTCCATCATAAAGTAGTTAGATCAGAATCTATAAATCACATAATTCACTTGTCTTACCATGATAGCTATTTATTTATTTATTGAGGGAGCAAAAAGTTATCCATTTCTTCCTGTGTGAGGGTGCTGAAATGAACCTTTACTGACACTGTGGTATACATTGGATATTTTAGTATGTATATTTTTCCCATACACAAAAACCTGAAAGCCTATAATTCTTTAAACTGTGCTCAATCATTTTGTCTCTGGATCCGAATCAAAATGCCAGTATAATTATGCGACTGAACAGAAATCAACATGATACATCTGCTATCATAAATTCCTCTAATTATTGTATATTGTGTAATTGCATTTGAAAGTTTTGAGCAAGTACTTTTGAAATATGAGAAAGAAGGAAATAGTTATGTGTCTCATAGTCATAATAGTGATGAAGACACTGGTTATAGGTACTTGGATTGCACAGATCTTTTAGATGTATATTGACAACAATGGAGCATTCTGATGTCAATTCATTTCACCTCCCACAGAAGGTAATATTTTGTTTCTTTCCGCGGGAGTTGTAGTAGTAGTAGGTGGGGAGGCTGTAGCCAAGCAAGTAGGCCACGATGGGCCCTATTTGCTAACCCCTGCTTAGGAGGGAGTTACTTGTCAGGTATGTTCCCTTCAATGAGGTAGCAAAGGCATACTTTCAATTGAGTTGATAAAATAAGTTAAATTGATATTCTTGAAGAGTCCACCACTCTTCATTTTCAATTCCAAACATGCAAACTGACATTAGCCAGCAAATGGACTATGAAGAAGCATGTCCCTGCATCTTTTGTCCAAGATTCAATTCGGATGTGGCTGAAATATTTTTCATGCATAATACCCAAACTTTCAAATTTGTACAGCATTTATAGGTATATACAACTTGCTCAGCATAGGTTCAGAAAAATATGCTTCTAATTTAAAATTCAACTGATATATTTTTTCTTATGTAGCAACAATATATTTAGAAGTTTTATACATTTCATAGGCAAAGTCCTCCCTGTGGTTAGGATCAAACTCTAATCCAATATAATCAATTTCTAATGAAAATTCACCCCCATGTCTCTCTCCAGCAGTTATACCAAAACTAGTTATTTTATTCAAAGGGATTGATTCCTGTCTATCTTGAATACGTCCTTTGGATGCAAAATAAAATTTAGAAAATGGAATCTAAAAATATAATACCTTTCAAATCAAATTCAGGTAGATATATTGATAATGTTTTACCCTTGCTACTTGCCAGTATGGCCCTCCTCTTGTAAAGAGCACATAGTGGTACATATCATTCCAAGTTATATCATAGTAACCTCTTGTATGTATATTTAATAAATATGACCTTCCATCGCCCCTAACTCTCATAACCAACATATTATAACTTGTCCAATCTAAATGGGCATCCCTTCTGAAAGATTTCTGCAAAAAGTACAAGCAATAGTACAAGTAATCAATAATGAAATAAGTGAAAGCAGTGTACCTACTCTTGCTCTTGTAGTTTTAATATTACAATAGCCAGACCTTTTCACTCGGCCATCCTTAGGAGCTCTTGTAGATAATTCTCCAGAAAATATCCCTTTTCCTCCACTTGTTAACGTCAACGAACAATTACTATGCCCCTCATTGTTATCACTATCTGCCGTAACAATCCATTTCTTCAAAGATTCTGTATCATTGAACTGCCACTGAACATCAACCTCTCCAGGTCTGAAAATCAAGAGGGGGTCAGATTCCAGTCTTTCTTTCATCTCTTCTTTCCACAAAGCAATTTCATGTTTCAGTTCTTTAATTCCACCTCTCATTCGTTCCTTCAAAGAAGGGTATTGTCGATTATCTTTGTATCCTCCTTTGTCATCCTTTTCCCAAAAAGTCTTTAGGCAAGGAGACGTCCTGATGTATCGCACTGGACATTGTTTACATAAATTACATATAAGTTTATAAGATGACAACATTATTTTGTAATCTTATATTTCATTACAATTTAAATCATAATCGAAGCAGACGTGAAACAAAACAACTCATAACCCGACACTTAACATAACACATAACCCCGATTAAATATCTTCTCTTTCAATGTGGCATTTGAAACCAAAACCATGGTACTGTGTCGCGGCAGCTACATATGAATAGTGAATCTTAACCTTTTTTAAAGTATACAATTGTGGAGTATGGAGTCAAAAGGTAACCCTTAAAAAAAAAGAAGAAAGCTGACGTGTTTTCTTAACCTATAATTTGAAAAAAATTTAGTTTTCCAAACGTTATTTCATTTGTATTTATTTATTTTTCACTACGTTCCTCAGATAAATATTAAAATATTATTCATTTTTTACTTCTGAATAAAATAAACAAGGCATGCAGGAATCTAAATACCACACAGAATCATGTGAATAAAAAATACTTCTTATTCAGAGATAGGTCTCAACACTTCACAGATTAGTACTTTGAGGGTATTCCTTCGAATTCCAGGATGAACATTTCATGGTGAAGAAGTCTTTGAAATGAGTTCACTGTATCTATTCACAAAAAACTGGAACCGCTTCAGTTTTTTACACAACAAAAGTTCCCTTCTAAAACAAGTATCTTGTTTTGTACCACTACTAGAACACAGAATATATCTTTACTCTAACAATCAGAATAATGCAGATGAAAAGGTATCAAGTGGTAAAATTATATCTAAAGATTTAAAAAGTATTTATGACCATAATAAGAACAAGTTAAGGAACACTGAACAAAGATTGAGAGACAGAGGAACTTTTATCATACAAGATATAAAAGAAACTAGGGATAAGGTTAAAGAAAAAGTGGAAGAAGTGATAGAGGTAAGTGTATATACTTATAAGTTTGAAATTCCCAATCTACTGGATTTACTTGCAGAGAGAAAATGTATATACAATTCCCAATTTACTTTGTATCACAAGAATATTGTTGTCTCCATATCTTGGTGTGCTGATAGTCCAATCAGAGTTTGATTATGCTCTGGCCATTTTAGTAATTGCAGGTGCAACAGATGTAGTAAGCATCCATATGAAGTTCTAATTTTCTAATACAGTTATTCTAATGTTGATTTCTCCTTCAATTGAGCAAGAACATAGTCAAAACTCTTCTTAATTTTACAGTTTGATGGATGGATAGCCAGAACATGGAGAAGTCAATCTTCCAAAATGGGAAGTTTCCTTGATCCAATTGCTGACAAAGTCTTGATTGCTACACTATTCTTGACATTAACATATGTAGATCTAATACCAATGGTTCTCACTGGTTTGATCATTGCTAGAGATGTCTTGCTAGTTACAGCTGGATTCATAATAAGATATCTTTCTCTTCCACCTCCGGTATGTTGAAAGAATATTCACAATAGGTATAAAAGTAACTGTGTTTTCATTGTCTAGCGTACTCTAAGTAGATACTTTGATGTTACTCATGCAACTGCTCAGTTAGCCCCCACTCTAATTAGTAAGATCAACACTGCAGTTCAGTTATTACTTGTGGGTTCCACATTGGCAGCACCAGTTTTCCACTATGTTGGCCATCCAGCTTTAGAATGTTTATGGTAACAACTATCATATATTTCATCAGTAGCTGCCAATTAATATTTTTCATTTTATATGAATTTCAGGTATGTTACTGGAGTTTCAACAGTAGCAGCTGGACTGAGTTACATGTTATCCAAAAATACATATAGGATATTCAAAAAACATAAACCCAATTAATAGTTTCTAATTATTGTTTTGTTATAAAAATATAGGCATATTTCAGAAATTGTGGGATCAAATTTCTAGTATATGATTTATGTGCCCCACAATCCCGATTAGTTTCCTGAATGACAAAAAACTCATCAATTACTGGAAAATATATATATAATTAGTGTTGTATCCAATAATGGTGGTGCAATTGTATAACAAATACATGAACTAAGCAGAAACATAACTAAAAACATAACAAATAACATAGGTATCATTAAAAACATACTGGTCAAAAAAATATTCAGAATTGAGGAAAAAAAACAGATTTTACAAAAATATCTTACAAAAATCACAAATCATTCCTTGCCATTTTTATAGCAAAAAATGGCATTTCAAATTAATAGTATGTGATGGAAAAATGTCAGGTACCTGCTATAATGTAATACAACAAAAAATGTTTTTCAAGAGGGATAAATTTCACCTAATAGGTAAGTAAAATCTTAATATATTAGAGGTAGTTGGTAACACATTTCATAATCAGAAGAGATTTCAATCAGACTCACTGTCACTCTGAATCCTTGGTTTCTTTGTTTTTTTCTTGTCTTTTGGAACACTGGAACTTTCGCCACCAAAATCATATTTTGCCTTGAGTCTCTCACGGATGAATAACCCTTTTATGAGTTTTCTCCAATTACCATATACTCTCTTCTCAATTTTTTCATTCTCTTTCTTCTCAATCTCATCTTGTTCCTGAACAAAAGTATAGAATCATACATTCAAATAATCATAAAACATGACAACAGAAATGAACATTTTGAATTGATTAAATGGATTTTGGAATATTATTCACATTTAAATGCCTGTGAAAACAAATTTATTGTTCATTGAAAATATTTTTGGAGATTGATGCATACCAGTTCCCATGCTGCAATTACTTGATCAGTGAATTCCTCACAAACGACGAACCCATCATAGGTAGGATGACTCCATCCACCATGGAAATCAAATCCAACAATAGCACTTGCACAGTCTATATTCAGTTTTCTACAAACCTTGTTAAGACCAGCCACTAAAAAAAAAAGAATTTTATCTCCAATAGACAAATCAGACAACCTTTACATTTTAGGTGAACAGTTCCTTTAGGAAGCATGCATGGTTTGAACAATTCAACATTGCCAAAAGCATTCCTAGGAACAACGCCATTTTGTGCAGTAGGTGGTTCATACTCCATAGTTTGCCATGGACCAAATATTTCCAACAGTTGATCTGTTATCATTTTGTTGGATAGCTGAAACAAAAAAACAAATATATCAACAAATGGCATCAGGATAAGACGATAATTTTCCTCATGAATGAAACCTGAGATTGAACAATGAACAATAGTTTTTTTCCTTGAAGCATTAAACCAACTAACATTTTCCATTCTGGAATAGACAAACTTACTTTATCATATTTTGGTCTGGCTTTGACGATTTTATATGGTTTTTCTCCAGGTTTCACAACTCTGGCATCTTTCAGCCAAATATCCCTGGACTTGCACACATAAACACAGTTTCTTGGATAAACTGCTTCTTTCCTTACAAACCCAATTGGTGCGATATCGGCTGGGTAAATATCTTCAAACTTGAGTAAATGTCTTCTGAGTGCATATAAAGGATGGTTCTTATACCTGAAAAATTAAATGAATCTCAACCTGAACTATTGAATACTCTCTACTTTAGACATTATTTTGATCATATATTATGAAGTGTGTGCCACAAGGGACTGTTCTAGGCCCAATTTTGTTTTCCATATACATATGTAAATAGTCTGACCACATTATTAAATGATGGTGACATGGTCTTATGCTGAACCGTCATCAGGTAACAGTCATGGGACATAAGTCTCAAAAAAGCGGAACCGGCTATGGCAAAAGTTAAAGAGTGGTTGGAGGCATACCCTTCTCACCTTAAATACTGAAAAAACCACTTCATCTGTTTCTCAAAACACCATTAAAAAAACACTTTAATAATCCATGAGAATGCATGCCAGTTTGATGATAACTGTAATTGCAATTCATTAATTAAACGAGAGGAAAGGAAATAGCTTCGTATATACATAGATGTTATTATTATACATCCAACAAGATAAGAAAACTCATGTGTAAATTTTATCAACTGAAACAACATTTTCCCTTTGAAAACACTGGAAGTAATTTATTTAGCACTCACAGAGTGGAATTATTATTTGGGGAGCCGCATGTTCAACAATATTGTCATCACTATGTATATCTCAAAAATATCTATTAAAAACCATGCTTGGGAAAAAAAGAACGTTTTCTTCAGAACAACTATACTATGATGCGGAAGTTCTGGCAAATACGCAGTTATTTGTAAAAGCAACTAACTATTAGATTCATATTGAAAAATACTCAATATAAAAAAATAATTTCTCACAATACCACTAGAGCAGCACAGAATAAAAATGTGACAATACCAATTAATAGATTCTCAGCCACCCAAAAACATATCTCCTATATTGGTCCAAAACTATTCAACCTGTTACCAGTAGAAATCAAAGGTAAACCATATAAAGATGTGAAAGAAAATATTCTTCAATGGATAGTCTTGAATAATATAACATATAATATATAATAGAACATATCATTAAAAAAATGGCATATTCTGTATGCTAAGGCATCGAAAACACACAAGTTCCATACCACTTGGGTCATCTGGTCATCTCACTATTCATCATTCACCTATTGTACTCTGTTCATCATATCTTTGTAATTGACAAATAAAGTCAACTTTTCCTTCTTTTCTCTAAGACTCGGCTTGAATACCAAATCTCGTTTTTAAACATGTTTTCGAGTATTTTTTTGAAATTTTCATTTAGACCATGAACTTGAACTGAAATTCATTGTATTTTATATGTAAAATTGTGAAAACACTAGCTCTTATGTGAACAAACTATTGGTACACACACAAATTGAAAACATTTATAGTATATCACAATGGAAATGTAAAGGGAACTGTTTTCAACTTGGTAATATATAAATTTTCGAATTTTCAAGAAACAAGGTATATGTTGGGTGGAAGGGTGTCCTAAATTGATATGTTTTTTGAGAAGCAGAATGTTCAAGTTGGAAATATTGATGGATTCTTCTTCATGATCTCTCAGTTTAGACATTTTTAATGCAAAATTCAGTCTGGTTGGAAATGACAAATTCTCAAATGTATTTTGAATCAACTGTATATTGTTTGACTCACTCAGAAATAGCTGTTGGTAATGGTTGATCTAGTTGCTGGCGATTCAGATCATCATCCTCTTCCCTGTCTCTTGCTGTCGTCTTGCCTCTAAAGGGCTTCAAAGATTCTTCCCACCACTTTTCATCGACCCTCAATTTTCTAGTGATTGTATTGAAATTTTTGCAGTACCTTCTAGTAACGTCTTTTAGGGTATTGTCATTATTCCATGCCAATATGTAGGACACTGGATGTGTAGCTCTTGACTAAATGGAAATATCTTATGACCATTAAATCTATATTCAAGGATATGTTAATTTGAAATGAAATGTTTGATACATCATGCACGAAATCTGTTTGTAGTAAAGACAAGCCGCCGTTTGGCGATACGTCGAATAAATGGTGACGTCAGTGTTTATGCTGTTTCGTTGTTGGTCAGATAATCTTCCATTCCCACTCATGAAGCAAAGTTGCCAAGTCACCAAATACAATCAAGCTATCAAAAATATGTTAAGAGTCCTGTCCTGTCGTTGAATAAAATATAATCATTCTGAAATTTTTTGAGCAACCAGATTGTCCAAATATTTCTCATACTCCATAACAAAACATCATGTAAATGTTGGAGACTTGGCAACATTGTGCTGAATGCTGAGAACTGAGACCACGCCCACAATTCGTGCGCCGTTTGATGTCACTTTCACCGGTTCAAATGTCCTCTAGTGTGAATTAATATAATTATTATTTACAGAAAGTTAGTATGAGCAATAAGCCACAACACATGAGGGAACATTTTGAGACAATTGATTTTTTATTGCTGATAAGGAATATTACCATGCAATACATAATTGAGAATTTATGAATTATTGACAACCAACTTATTAATTCGGCAACCCTGTATATGAACTATCGAATGCCAAAGATCGAAGCTCATTAATTTACTATATCCAACGTGGTTCAATGGAGTGTGCGCATTCAGGACCTGTCATGTATCTTATAGCATATTCGACTGGCTGCACTATTGCGCATCCAATTCCAACTTTTGTCGTGCGTGTGTGTACCTCTGGTATGCACTCAGACAGTAGGTACCAATATCATTTCTATTCAGCTGAACAGGCACTTCTCAAGGGTAGAGCTGAATTTATGTTCGATTAGTGAAAGCGTTCGTTGTTAATTCTCATATTTTTTGACACAATAATTTTTTACGGTGCCAAAGTCACGAACTGAAAAATGCTGAAAGATATTGGGTGTTTATTCACATTGTTATGTTCAAATTTCCAAATGAATGTAATAAAACTATCAGCAATTGATTTCCTATTTTCGAGCAATAGTTGGTACAGTAGCTTATAGTAGCGAAGACGATAGCAATAGGTAATGATATTTCCGAATTCATAAAATCGAAGTAGGGTGAAACAGGAAAGCAGAAAATCAATAATACCCCGAAATTGCAATTAAATATTGGAATAGGAGGTATTTGTAGCGAATGACAAAATTGCATTATTCTCTTGTCACAGAATATTTCCATACTTATTGTGACGCCAATAATAAATGTTCTCTCCATACTTCGAAATTTGAGAAATAATTTGACAATTTTTTGATTTCAAAGTTGATTAGATCTAGCTTCAGCAATAATTGCTAGTTTATAGATTTATGTAGTCGTACAAATAAATGAAGCAGAAGATTGCATGTATTAAACGTTGTTCGAGATTAATATAACTTTCTCGAGAATAAGAAATAAGCTTTAATTATTCCGATAAATCAATGGTCTCGATAAAGAATTATTTTCTTTGCAATTTGAGTCTACCTACACACAATAATAGTAGAACAATGCATACTACACTGATAAATAGATATGAAAAAGTTTTAAATAGAAAAGTTATCTGAATTTTATTGTTATGCAAAGTCTTTTATTTCTTCGTTTATATATTTTTGTGATTTCTCTCCTACAATTTGTACCAACAGCACGTTGTCGTGTCCTAACATACCAGTCAAATATATTCATAGTGAATATTGAACTTCATCCATACAGTGCCAGAATAATTCGAATAATCGACATGCATCTTCGACCTGAAAGAATAATTATGTCCGAAGTCAGTGCAGTGCTGAATAGGGATCTATACCGCATCAGTGCAATCCAGTCGAATGAGCTATTTAGTTATGTTTCGGAACATCTATAAATATGACTCGATGTCATGAATCATGAATGACAATTTGGGAGTTTTTGCCCTTCGAGCAGGAGCGTTTCCAGGTGGGCAATTTGACAGATTTCAAGGTTGATAGGATATGACCACGAGATTTGACATTGCAGTCGAGATAGTTGTTAGGCAAGTGGAACAAGCAAAATAAACAATATAATGGACTCACGAATATTTCATTGATGCAGTATACTTGTCCTCTTGTGACATCTGCCGATATCCATTTTTCCTCAGATTCCAAATATACTTCAACCCAAAAATTAAAGCCTTTCTTTTTCTTCTTGCCAGCAGCATCTAAATCACTGTCGCTAGAGATTATTTTTGTTCCATCTTTTTTCAAGTCAATCCTCCTCTTGACTTTAGGTTTGGGAACAAAATAATCTATATCGCTATCACTATCATGATGCTTCTTCTCAATGGGATCTATCATATAGTCACTATCGGAATCACTATCTTGGATTGGGATTTTCGATTTTTTTATAGACTTGCGGGCTAACTTACTACGATCAACATGTTTTTGTTCAGCTATGCGACCTTTAATTAGGTTAATAATATCATTTCGTACATCCAATTGTTTTGTTATGCCTACTGGTGATTTAAGTTTCGACAAATTTGGTGCATTTTTCTTGAGCTTCTTAGGTGGACTTGGTGAAAATTCACTTTCAGAATCGGATTCAGCTCTTACTTTTTTTCGATTTGGTTGTAGTTTTTCAACTACCACTTTAAGTTTTTGTAAATTAGGTTTTTGAGATGTTCTCTTCTTTGTTTCTTTATCATTTGCTCCATCTAGTTGAAGTATATTGAATACATCAGAAAAATCATCATTGGAGTCATTCATCCCATCCAACTGAGGCACCTCATCCTTTTTTCTTACTCTTCTTTGTGCTGATTTTTTTGGATTACCAACATCACTACCGGATAGTGATCTTGTTTTTTTGCCAGCATTCTTCTTAGATGGAGCTTCAGAATTACTCTTGATACGAGGCTTCTTCTCATCGGTTACAGTTAAATTGTTTTTGATATCTTTTTTGACTTCTCCTTTGTTTTTAGGTATATCAGAAACCGTTTTAGATGAACGAGTGGATCGGGCAGTTTCTGTAGGCATTGGACCTACAGATCCTGTAACTTTTGAATAATTTCTTGTAGTTTTTTTACTTTGCTTTTCTGTTTTCTTATTTGAAGAACTTTCTTTGTCTTTCTCAATCGGTTTCTCAGTTTTTTTCGTATTTGAATCTTTATTTTTATTGAGATTTCTATTAATCACTTTGCTAGTGCCTGGAACATGTTGATCCTGTGATTTTGAGATTGTATGTTTCTTAACATCCTCTTTCTTCAACCTATTTCCCATTTTATTATTCTGAACTTCTGATTTCTTGTTACTTGATTTCTTCTCCATTATGGGTTCTGTTGACTTTTTTCCTTTTGGATTTTTTTCATCACTTTCTTTGGACAAAGTGTGAAGGTCACTAGCAGGGGGACGTAAGGGCTCTACTTGGAGAGACATTACCAATCTACATTGAATTCCTAGTGCTCTGAGTATTATAACAAAAATTAATACGTACATTTTCTTATTTAAAACTTGTTTTTTATTGATCTGAAATTTTATCAGGTTTACTAACTCCAACTCCTTTGGAGCAGTTTTTTCATTCAGTATAACAGTTTTCTTGTACCACTGGACAATCTGTTCCAAATAGCCAAGGTCTGTTCTGTCTGATGGGTAACATTTGTCAGACGGCAATAAGGAGAGCCCTAAACCAAGAAGTTCAGTATTATTCAAAATGCTATTAACATAATTTCCATGTGCGATCCAACATAGAAGATGTACTTTATGGACAAACACTTGATTCTCTTTTCTTATTCGATTTAGACGGCGTTTCATCGCAGCAAGGAGATCAACACCTTTTTTCTTTTTGCAATGATCTGGCATTTCTCCAACGGTAATTTGTATGCCATCCTTTGGTACTGCTGCTTTTTCTTTAGTTTCAGTTTGTTCTTTGACTTTAACTTCCTCCCATTCATCGTCTGTAGACTCAAAATCGCTAGAATGTAAGTCTTCCTCTTTTATGTTTTCAAGAGTTACTTGTTTTGATTCACCTGCAGCTAGTAGGTGCCCTATATCTAAACTATTTTCAGTTGTTTTCTTTGCATTATATTTTTCTACTTGTTTCTTGGCTTCCTCAATTTTACGAGTATAATCTTCCAATTGTTGGAAGTTCACATCTGTTGTGAAAGTACTTGGTTGTGCTTCCGTTTCATCTGAGGTTGCCACTGATAATGAAGCTTTTGTTGTCTCATTTACATCTTCTAATTCATCAGAATCAGAAGACTCACTAAGCCTGGTGACACCAGCAAATATGCCTTTTTCAATATTTTTGAATTCTGTTTCATTTTTATTTTCAGTGTTGAAGAATGAAGATGAAAAATCAAGTTTATCAATAGGTTGCAAATAGTTTTCAATATCACTCTCACTGGAGGAAGAACTATGATTTGTGGATTTATTTTTATTTTTGCCTCTAATTTTAGGAGTTCCACGAGGTTTTTTGACGGGAACTTCATCTTCACTTTCACTACTGTCCTCAATTATTGGTGCTGTTTTCACAGATCTCCTTGTACGATGCATTATTTTCTGAAAATATGGGATAATTTGTACAGAGATACAAGGATACTAATTTTTTCAATGTGATTTATTAATTACTATAGTCCATTCATTACAAATTCACAATGAAAAACAATTTCACTCATACAGTGTGACCCGAGGTGTGACCTGTTTGAAAACAGGACACCTCCCTATAATTTGTATTTATCATCTAATTTGTGACAAACTTTTTTTGAATTTAGAAGCATGAAAAATGTTGCTCCAGAATGTAGTCACACCTTCTTATAACAATAGGGACTACTATTCAGATTTTTAGAGGTGACAATTTAAAAAATCTGAATGCACTACAATTCCATGAAATTAAATTATTTCAATATTTTTGTCAATTTTTTTTTTTCATCAAGTACCCCAGATGATAAATTCTCATATAGATAGATCCGTAGACCTATGTTTGTTGCAACAAATTCACATTCAGAAGGATTTGGGACTACAATATTTTTGTATGAAATTGGGTACACTACCGTACCATCATTTGAGGGGAAGTTGCATGGATGTAAAAATAAAGATCAACATTTCCGGAAGCTAATTTTATTTCAATTTCATCCCCAATAGTTCACGTTGTGTGGAAAAAATATTTTATAGTCTGAAAATTGACAAAATCGAGGGGAAATTCGCTGAGGAATTTTGGTGTACACTTGTGTGGAATTACGAGGCATAGCGAGGAATTGCGTGGCATTACGAGGAATTGCGTCGCATTACGAGGAATTGTGTGGCATTACGAGGAATTGCGTGGCATTGCAAGGAATTATGATGCATTATTGGCAATGAATTGCGCATGCGTTAATATCTCGATTACGTCATCGCTCGCCACGTGTTCCAAGTTGTGTTAACGGAAAACGTGAAATCCTTCAGTAGACTGTTAGCTAGGTTAGGAAAAAGACATCACGATATTACACATGCGCTGTTCTGGTATCTGTGCTCTGAAATAAAAAAGGTAAGTGACGAATAAACGTTATTTACTCGGTTATTTATTTTGTTTTTTTATCGCTTGGAGCGCTCGAAAGGAAATCCCTATAATGTTCAAAGAACATCGTGCGTTCCTAGGGAGGATAGGGATAGGAGGTAGGTATTGGAATTTTTTTTGAACTTCTGGAGATTATGTTGTTGGGAATACTTCCTCAGGCAATGAATTCCAGAGCCTAGCCGTTCTATGGATGAAGGAGTTTTTATATAGTGCTGTTCGACATCTTTCGAGTTTAACAACGAAAGGATGTGCTGACTGGGCTTGTCCAGTTTATCTGAATGGTATTGCTAGAGTTAATTAGTCCTTCAGTTGATTAGGTTGGTATTTACTAGATATACAGGGTATCCGGAGATAACGACAACAAAACTCGTGGATTTATATAGGAACTGCCAATATGATTGCAAAATGCCATGTATACAAATGTCCAAAACCGCTTTGTCAAAATAGGTTGAAAATCACTTCGGATTCGGAATCAAGACGCACCCTTCACTAACTATCCATAGTTTTCCTAGGAAATTTTCAGTTCAGAAAAATTAAATTTTGTCCCATTTCTCATGGAAGCACCCCCGTATCTCACGTAATTATTGAGGTAAGATTCTGAAATTTGCAGGAGGAAGGGAAAGTCCAAAGATAAAGTCAATTACGTAAGATACGAGGGTGCTTCCGTGAACAGTGCGACAAAATTTGATTCTTCAGAACTGAAAATTTTTCAGGAAAAATATGAATAGTTAGTGTATTGGGCGTCCTGATTCCGAATCTGAAGTGATGTTCAACCTATTTTGACTCCTAATATCATTTTCCAGAAATTGGGTTGGTTTCATGGTTGTTGGCAAGCAGTGTATATCACTGAGGATGACCCCACTTTGTCATAGAGTGCATTTTTGGTATATCTCTCACTCCCAGCAAATTTCAGGATCCTTACCTAACGATTACATGAGATACAGGGGTGGTTCCATTTGAAGTGGGTCACACTGTATATACAATCAGGAAAGTAATACAACCTCATCATCATCAAATGTAAAAACTTCACAAACGATGAGATTTCCTCAAAATTCTTCACAGACATGTTTCACTAACACAGTAGTTCATCAGGTGAAATACTGGTACCATAGATTAACGACTCCCGGGGAGTCGTTAATCTATGCTGGTACTATGAAATGAGCTAACCTTGGCTTGCCTAAACTTATATATACAGGGTGTATCCAAATAACACCGGAAAAATTCGAAGGGTGATTACTTGTGATATTTTAGGAAATAAAGTTCATATAAACATGTGTCCTAACTTGCTTCATTCGACATACGAAAAATCTTTCTTCTATTCATTTCTCAATATAGAGCTTCTTCTAGTGCAATTAGATTCGAAATAATATTTCCAGTGGGTAAATGTATCCATATTCATGTTGAATATCATTATTGTACACCAGCGGTTTTTCTGAGTTTCATATTTTATTAGATTGAACTATTGAAATAAAAACTGTTTTATCGTTTGTGTGATTTCTGTATTCAGCTTAGTTTTTGAAGAAATTCAAGAAAATTCGATTTGTCTCCAAATTTTAATGTATGTGTTTTCAAGACTTCCATTGATATTACTCAATAACCCCAATTAGAATCATTCTGAAATTTTGGGGCTTTCTCAGTCTCCATCCATACTGAATTTTGACACAATGAGAGCTTATACAGGGGTTTATAAATAAAAACAATCAATTCTTCCAACTTGAACATCCTGTATCTCAAAAACGGAGCAAGTTGGGACACATGTTCATATGAACTTTATTTGCTAGAATGTCACATGGAAACATCCCTTGAATTTTGTCGGTGTCATTCAGATACACCCTGTATACAGGGTATTGCGAAATTCGACCGACAACGCTTGACAGGTGATAGCCCTCGTGATTTCATAATCACTGAGATAAGAACATATGGTTTTCAAGTGCTCAGTTCTGGAGATACTGGGCGTTAAAGTTAAAGAATAAAAATAGTTGTTGAAAAATTGAATATAATGCATTCAACTTCTGTATATGTTTTCATCTTTGAATGGGTCATTTTTTGACCAGCAAGCCATTCCGGACATTTTATCCAGTGGTGCCCTACAGGGGGTTATGGCAACTTTTCCTCCCATATTTTCTACGCCACTGATTAAATTTCGATTATTTCCAATTCCTCGAATTCATTGGTCAATTTTGTTAAAAAAATACAACACCTTCAACTGAGCTGAAATGAACAGTTCTCGAGATATTCGCCACAAAATAGAAGATTTCCATAGTAATATTTCATCATTTTCAGTAGTACAAAATAGCAAAAATATTTTTCTGGTGTTGAGTAGATTAGATAGTAGATACTATGCAGATCTCATTCTGTAGCTAAACAGAAATAGTTATTCCACGCATGAAGAGAAAACAAACATTTTTGTAATCTTCTACCATTGAGGAAGATGAAAAATTACTATGCATATTTCAATTTTGGGTCAAATATCTCGATAACTGTTAATTTTAGATTTTTAGCTCAGTTGAAGGTGATGCATTTCATCAACATAATTGAACAAAAATTCGAGAAATTGGATATAATCGAAATTTCATCAGAGGCGTAGAAAATATAGGAGGAAAAGTTATCACAACCCTCTGTAGTGCACCTCTGGATAAAATTTTCGGAATGTCTTTCTGGTCAAAAAATTAACCATTGAAAGATGAAACCATATACCGGATTTGAATGTATTATATTCAATTTTTCTTGAGATATTGTGAAAAAAATATTTTAATTTCTCAACTTCAACACCCTGTATTTCGAGAACTGAACACTTGAAGACCATATGTCCCTATCTCAGTGATTATGAAATCACGAGGGCTATCACCTGCAACCTGAAGAATTAGAATTACCTGTGGAAAGGTTCCATAAACCTTCATTTTCGGAAAATAGGCACAATATCTTCATTAAAACACAGTGTAATGGATTAATCAGGCAGATGTCAGATGGATGAGAATGAAGCAGTGGTCATCAGTAAATAAATCCAGTATTTTGAAAATGCAAGAGGGCTACATTTCTTCTGTGGAAATTTGTAGATGATATAATAATAATGATAAGTGGCTGCAATATTATTTCAGGTATACCTACTCATCAAAAATACCTGATGTCATCTCAAATAAAAAATGGGAAAATACTAGGTTCATAAACAAACTACACTCAGTTTATCTATGACTAGGGACATCATTTATATATCAAAGGTATATATATAGTCGCATTTAGCAGATGCACAGATTAACAAATCTGTGGCAGATGCACAAGCATAATTCAATCCTCTTCCATGTACATTATATAGTAATAATGTAGTGTTTGTAGTGTAGTATAATCCAGTCTTCAAGCCACCTTCAAGGTTATGAAATCATCTCATATGAAATACACTGTGTAAATTTCAAGAAAATTATAGTTATGAAATAATTGTGTTGTGTTTCTATCCATTCACAAATACACTAAGGACTATTTCTCTCGTTATTACTGTTGCAGAATATTTTAATGATGGAAGCAGTTCAACATATTTTGAAAACTAGGTATATACTCACCTCTGAACAACACGATATTTCCAAAGTAGATTAATCTAACAACAATAAGAAAATTTTACACAATCAATATTTTTATTTTCATTAACTTCTCGCCACCTGAAAAATCACATAGACATAACCTCACTCCCGTTTCCCGTGCTCATTTGTTGTCACGTCACTTGTCATAATGATTTTGACATTGTGACTCTTGACATCTCAACTGTGTCATGAACAAGTGGTAACAAAAAACCATTAGTTCGATCTTTAGGTGAATCGATTTTTTTCAAATAAAATCGAATCGAACAAAAATGCACACTGAATAGCATATTTGACTATTATAAGAAACGAGTTTTTTCACTCAACTACGAGAGCTATCCAAATAAAATGATAATTATTAATGTTCTGTCAAGTTAGTAGGTGATTTGTGATCATTCCATGATCATATTTTCAGGAGTCAATATATTTTTCACACTTCTTCATGTATATTGTTGAAAATTGAGGATCGATTCTACTGAAAATCGATTATCGATCGATAATCGATTAAATCTAGATCGATTCCAAGAATCGATCCTTTTTAAAAGATCACCATCCCTAAAACAAAACTCACCGGATCGTGGAATCATATATGTACTATCTATTTCCATAATTCATGGCCATGGCGCATTGCCTATTCGATATCTCAACAAAAATGAGACCAAAATGAGAGGTATTTTTGAATCTTCAAGGACGGAAAGTGAAGATTGGAAACAGCCATATTGGTTTGACAAGTTCTGTATTATTTTTTCCCTACGTCGGCATCAACGCCTATTGGTCGATTTCGTTATCTCTCAGTTATCTCCATAGAGACAGAAGTTGGCCCCGCTTTGAGGACAGCTATTATTCATATATAAGTAGTAGATACTTAGATCATATCTAAGAGTAGATATATGGGTGGAATTGACACCGCAAGGAGTCAGAAAACTAAAAGAAGAAGAAGAAGATTGTTGATAAACAAGACAACAAAACTTTGGTCGTCTACAAAACTTTTTTTTTCTTTTCTACTGAGTTCTGAGTTTTGGTCTACAGCAGGTCTACAATGTCTTCACCGGAATCTAAAGGTATCCTCTGCTGGTTTAAAATACCAATCATAATTACTAGAAGTTTCCAAAAATTTTTCATCTTTTTAGAGGAAAATTCATCAGAATCTAGTGTTGCTAATAGCAGCCAAGATAGCACAGCTGGGATGAGTATGGATCGTCTTCGCAGATATTTAGCAGAAAAATTGGGGTTTTATGATGCAGAAGAGAGTACTGGGGATTCTGAAAATTTAAAGGTAATGTTATTTGAATGGACTTTCCAGAGAATAAGGTGTACTTTGTTCACCTAATTCAATTCATTCAGGTTTTAGATGATTTAAGTTTGGATGGTATAGTTGATTACATCAAGAATAAAAAGTGCCATAACATAATCACAATGGCTGGTGCAGGGATATCTACTTGTAAGTATTTTTTTTTTCTAATTTAAATTTATGATACTGGAGTCTAATGAATACTATGTTATATTTCAAATATTTTCTTTAATAGCTGCAGGGATACCAGATTTTCGATCACCAGGCTCAGGACTGTACCATAATTTACAAAAGTACAATCTACCCCATCCACAAGCTATATTTGAATTGGATTTTTTTAAAGAAAACCCAAAACCTTTCTTTGAACTAGCCAAAGAATTGTATCCTGGTACTTTCAAACCTACAGTTTGCCATTATTTTATAAAACTGTTAGCTGACAAAGAAATGCTTTTGAGACACTACACACAAAATATTGATACCCTTGAGAGAGTAGCTGGAATTCCTGGAGAAAAAATTGTAGAGGCTCATGGTACTTTTCATACAGGACACTGTCTAGAATGTGGAAAGGAGTACAGTCAAGATTGGATGAAAGGTTATTATAAGAATCTTCATATAAAAACAGATTTTCTTATTTCCTTATTCTGAAAGTTTCATCTTATGATTATTCACAGGCTCAATAAAAAGGAGATAAAAAAGTGTATTTTTGTAGTGATGGTCTGTTCATAGTAATAACTTGTATATAATTTTAACTTATCTTGAGAGTACAAGCATTCCTTTCATTTCATTTAACATAATTATGTATTTAATTCAGTCAATTTCTCATGGGAAATATAGCTGTTGAGAGTGTTGAGTTGGAATTGAATATAAATTGGATATAAATAATATCTATGCACAGTGAACATACCATAAGATCCACTTACTTCCACCTAATATAATATAGTTGTGAAGGAAGCCAAAAGAAAGACTAATTGAAAATTAAAACAATTTTACCAATTTAATTCAAAGCTTGATGAGGTCAAATTATTCAAAGAATACAATAAAAGAAAAAAAAGTTTGAATGGGAAATTAATTGTTCCATCAACCCTCGAAAACATGTAACAGATTTTGGTGATTTATTAACTTTTTTCATATATCTGATTGCACTTTCGGTATTGACTATGAATTTCATGACTGAAAACTAATATCTGGGAAAAAGTCAATTTATCTGAGATTTCATAGAACAGATAAATGGGATGCCATGTTCAAAGGATGTTACATTTATCTTATTTCACCTTCAAGCATTGAAATTCTGAATGTGTATTACTATTGTTTCAATAGGATGAAGATTTTCTGCATACTAAAGGGAAATTTAGAAAAAATATAATACATGTACATTTTTTAATCAGAACATGATATTTTCAAATATATGCACTTATTCTTATTATACAGGGGGTTCCTTCAAAAAATAATCTTTTTTTCTTTAAAAATGGAATGAAATAAATGTCTCATAGTTTGAAAGGTAATGACATCCCATTCAAATTTGTTTTTCAGAAATCACTCATGAATGCCAACTTTCTCAGAGGGAGAATGCATTGCTTAAGTTTTTCAAAACCTGGAACAACTTGATTCATTTCCAAGATATCAACTGTAGAGTGGTGAAACTCAGTCAATCACCCACAATACACTAGTTCTTCCTATAAGTAACTAACACCATGTTGCTAAATTCATTACATACTCTGTGTGGATTGGTGAGTCTGCATGGTACTTTCATTTGATTCCTTGAACATTCCATTGGATGGTGATACATCAGTTGGTGAATTTAGCAATATGGTAAAAGAACACCTCCACAGTTTAAATGAGATGTTAATGAACTGTCATAATAGAAGTAGAAAGAATTTGTATATGGGGTGTTTCATTGAGTTCACTTTGATTGATCAAGGTTTACCATATATACCACCCTGTATAGTTTTCCAATATTTGATATACATATTCTTTTTCATCACCCAAGAAACGAACATGTTAGTGGGTAAAATATTCAGGCCAGTATTAACAAAGATTCATTACATTTCTGTTTTAGTAAAGATTTTTGCAAATACTACACCTATCTGTGAAAACTGCCCAGGAATTGTGAAACCCGATATTGTTTTCTTTGGGGAATCATTGCCTACAAAGTTTCACAAGCTGCTAACTACAGATTTTCCAAAGTGTGAATTACTCATTATATTGGGATCTTCTTTGGCTGTTCAACCTTTTGCATCTCTTGTGGATAGGTAATAATTATGCATTAAAAATAAGTTATATCCTTGTTGGAGTAAAAAGAAAATAAATACAGTTCAGGGTGCTCCTATTGAAATAAAATCCACTGCAGTGATTTCATTTTTGAGAGATTTTATGTTTTTCTCTGCAGGGTATTTTTGATATTAGATCCATCAATAAAATATATTGTCATGTGAGACATATAATAACAGTAAAATGCAAACAAAATTGTTTGACGAAATATGTTCACTTACCCATATAATCATCCATTCGCTGAAAGAAAACCCTCGGCTGTCAATTATTCACTGAAGATTGTAGATGGGTCGTATAGGCTGGGAGACCTCTCGATCACTGCGACCTGGAAGATCTATTGTGATTACCCCTATCTAGTTTTGGTTCTCTAAACCTAGACTTCTGGTGAAGCCTACGATTTTCCTGACTGTTGAATTTTCTACTTCAGCAGGGGTGAGATAGACCTGTTCTAGGTGGTTCAGCCTTTGGCGGACTAATACTTCACATGATAAATTTATGTGTTCCGCGGTTTCGGTCGCATTGTTACAAAAGCGGCAAGTGTCAGTCTCCGCCAGGCCCATCTTTTTGAGGTGGTACCTCAGAGGGCCGTGTCCTGTGAGAAAGCCTGTGATAAGCTTTAGCTCTGGTTTGCTGAGGCTGAGTAGCTCTTTGGCTCGGTTCTGCGAATGGTTGATGAACCTTTTCGCTTGTCGGTGACCTGGAGTTGCTCTCCAGTAGGAGGACTTTTCAATTTCTTCCCATTTCCTGAGTTCTCCCTTTAGGAGACATTTGCTTATCCCACAAAAAGGCTCATGACCAAAAAGTGCAGATGCTGCACCTTTTTTTGCTAGGCGATCAGCTGCCTCATTTCCTTTGATTCCCTCATGCCCTGGAACCCAAATAAGTGTGACTTTGTTGCCCTTTCCCAGTTGCATGAGTGTTTCAAAGCAGCCCCATGTAATCTTTGATGTGAAATCGAATGATTTTAGGGCTTTTAGTGCGGCTTGGCTGTCTGAGCAGATATATATGTTGGCACCCCTCAGACCTTTGCTCAGGCACCTTTGGGCGCAAAGGTTGATGGCATGTATTTCAGCTTAGAAGATAGTGGGGGAGTGATCTAAGGCTTCAAATAGCCTACATCCGGGTCCATATACACCCGCGCCTACCCCTTCTTCCATTTTCGAACCATCGGTGTACCAAACAAGGGACCCTCTGTCCAGCTGAGGCTCAGCGGAACCGTACCTAGGGCGGCTTTTTATAACCACTTCAAGTGTATGATCGAAACTCAGCCTGGCTGGCATTATGTCCGATGGTTTGGTTGCAGATTCCATTTGTACTTCTGAAGTACACTGTACTGAAGGGAAAACCCTGAATATGCAATCAAATTTTGAACATTCTGGTCACGTGTTCAAGGTTCTATGTAAATTTCCTACTTCTTGTGTTGTGATTATGAGATTATGGTTGTATCTCAACTTATTTTGTTGTTGATCTAAAACATTCAAAATTTTTATTTCAAACATGAATTAGAGCTTAACAATCTCTAACCGAAAACCACTGAAACGTTTGATGCGAGCATTTTGACAGTATGGAGTCAACATGGCCCATGACAATCATTCCCATTATTTCCATAAACCAGTTTCAGAATTGGGTGTGATTTTTATTTTCCATTTCAATATAATAAACAGATTGTTCATATAGTATATGTAGTAGAAAGTTCAATAGTTATTTGAAAATGTTCTCCATGGTTTTGTCATATATCATTCATTTTATGATTTTTAATTGATTTTAGGGCTCCTAATGATGTCCCGAGACTTCTTCTGAACCGAGAGAAGGCAGGTCATCGTACAGGCATGATGGCTATGCTGGGAATGAGTGGAGGAATGGACTTTGACTCCAAAAATAACACTAGGGATGTGTTATGGTTGGGTGACTGTGATGATGGATGTCAATTGTTGGCTGATAAGCTGGGATTTGGAGTAAGTCATGATGCTCATTATAGCGTTTTCTGATTAATCTTCAGTGTGTTCTTTATTTTTTGTTCTAAAAATCTGTTTATAAGTTATTACTGAACTGAAAATGATATTATTCCATATCCCAGAATAGAAATTTACAGATGGTTTCAAAGTTTAAAATTCATATGAGTGTCTTCTGGAATAACAGGTGTGAACATAGCAGCAAATTGATTAATAATTTATTCATAATACTTTTATTCAGGTACAAATAATCAAAATTCATTGTGGAAATTAAAAATATAATAATAAACTTCTGTCGTGGACATTGGACAAAATATTTCATTGATTTTGGTAATGATCTGTCTCTCCATTCTTCAGATAACTTCAATCAAACCTCCCAGTAAGTGCTAAATTTTTTGTTCAAAATATCGCTGAATTTGTTACTCAAAATAATGTATTCATCATAACCTAAATATCTATACAATTGACATCAGAAAATAGAGAAGTTCTAACTTTCAGCTCTTTTACACTCATGTGGAAATACTGAACGGTAACATATTTAGAGATATAGCACAATAGTTGAGCCACTTTTCTTGTTGTTCAAATGAGTAGAATAAAGATCAAATGGATGGATGTTGATTACAATAATCATTCAATTTGGTATGATAACTTAACCATAATAATATACTATAATATAATATACTATATACCTACAACTTTTTTAGTCTTACATAAAGGACAGACAACAATATGTATTTTTTAATGGAACAGTTTCCGAAACTAAACTAGCAACGATAGGAGTGCCTCAAGGCTCCGTTCTTGGACCCCTCCTATTCATAATATATGTCACTGACATATTCTATCACCTTCACCCATCCGATTGCATTCTTTTTGCGGACATTACTTTCTTCCACTCAAGCAACAGTACTGCCACATTACAACAAAATGATCTCACCACACAAAACAAAGTAGACAAGTGGCTTAAACTGAATGGACTCGTCAACAATCCAGGGAAAACTAAAAAAATGGTCTCTTCTATGGATAAAGATGTCTCTCACGGCAATGTTAAACTCTTTGGGATGACCCTTGACAGTAAACTCAAATGGTACGACCATATTGGTTATCTAAGTAAAAAACTGTCCACTCAATTTTTTTTATTAAGTAAAAAACTGTCCACTCAATTTTTTTTATTAAGAACTTTGAAGAAATCATTCAGCTCAACGGCCATCAGAATGTCGTATTTCTCACTTTTCCATTCACATCTGGTCTACGGAATAACCTTGTGGGGCAACTCCTCACAGGCTGAACGGATATTTATCCTCCAAAAAAAGGCCGTCAGAATAATTTATGGTGCAGGACCCAGGGAGGCATGTAGACACTAGTAGACAGATATTTTCTAAATTGAATATTATGACTTTACCAGCTTTATATAATTATATTTCATTGTCTTTTAGAGATTCACGAGAACATTCATTTATTTATTAAGCATAATAACATACACAACTACCATACAAGAAATAGAAACTCCTTAAATGTCGATCTGTACAATAAACTTCCCGATAATTATAAAGACCAGAATACCACCAAATTTAAAACGTCAATCAAACAGATGTTACTGAGGTTCAATTTTTATTCTATTAGAGAATACCAATGTGCCGAATTTACTGATTAACACGGAATACCGACCTTCCCAGTGACACAGTATCTCTCCATTTTATCGACCGTAAAAAGCTTCCTACTTGAGTATGTTTATGTTTGTCTCAACTTGTTTTATATTTGTTATTATCATTTGTTTGTATTCTACAAGTATTCAAATGATTACCCTGTATACTACTGACGAGTGTAATTGAAAGTATTTCAAATCACTAAATTTATATCTATATATCTATCTATCTATAATGCATTTGAAACAAAAGTTAAATTTCAATGGATATAGAATGAATGATTTTTTTCGGCAATCGGCCAAAGTCGTCCATTTTGGTTCCGAAATTAGCTCTTGAAGTTGACGTTTCTCTTACTGACACAATAAAATGATTAGTATGTATGTTGATATGCAACACTTTCAGTGTCTAGGAGCGAAAGCTGAAGTTTAACTCCTAAGAACTAAAAACGTGTCGGATGACAGCTGACTTTGACACTGATATGCTCAAGTGACTCAATATAGTGGTATTTTCAGGTACATTTCATTAATGAAATATCAATTATTTCGATTACAGAAAAAATAGCATGTTTCATTCTAATCAAAAGTGACTCTGTTCAACTCGCAAAATTTGCATATCACATTTTTTGATCCTAATAAAACATTGTACTATTTTTTTTTACTTTTTTTGTATCCGTCTCATTGATGTCGAAAAAACAATATAAAACACCATAATTCTCAGCTGATAAGTTGTTGATTTTAATACTTACTATATTATCTAACCTTTACCTCTATTAGGAAGAACTGAAAGAATTATGTAGAAGAGAACATGAAAAAATCGATAAGGAAATTGAAAAAAACAAAGAGAAACCAAAACCACAGGACAAAGAAGACCAGAAAAAAGAAGTTGGACCCGCAGAGAAAGTAAAAGAAAAATTGTGAATAATATGCTACTATAATTCACAAAAAAATGTTATGTGTTATTTATAATTATTATGATCAAATATAAATAATTGTTCACAAATTAAATTAGTAACTCCTTCCAAATAGTGTATAGTATAAAGGTTTATTTGTGCATGCTGGATGAATGCATTTATCCGTTGGTTTTATGTCAGCAGGTTGTTCAAGTGGTATGCAAAGAGATTTTGCTCCCATAGATGGTGCACCTGGTTCAGCATTATCTCCATCATCCCTAGAAAATCGTCAAGATTGAAATATTTCATAAATACTCACCCATATACAAATGGCAAAATATCCAACATTTCAATAATTTGAAATTCAAAAGGATGCAATACGCAATTTTTCCAGCCCCGTTTTTCAATGTCCAAAATAAGTGTTTGTGTAAGACTAAATATACTAGTTTTTTAAAAAGCACAAATTTTGTATGAAAATTAATATTCCAACTTTGCATTCAGATATACCCAAAAATTGCTAAGGTAAAATATGTTTTAACAAAAACACTAAGAAACCTAAATATTTCAATATCTAACCATGCAACGAGACAGTTGAATTCATTAATAGCAAACCCATATAACTCCATCATTGGCAAACAATCAGTATTCTACAACGGAATCATTTTATATAATTCATTACCTTATGATTTGAAACATATTGATGATGAAACAAGATTCAAAGTCAATATGAAAAAATATATACTCATGACACAATAAACGGAGCAATTTATTCTCATTTGAATACTTGGAATGGTTTTATTTTAATTATTATGTTATATTGACATAACTTATTAATTAGTTTTTTTTTTATTGTTTTATATATATATATATATCATATGTTTATGTATCCCTATTATAAACAAATATGTTTCTTGGGGTAATAAAGAACAACAACAACAACAATATCATATCTTTTGCTTTTGGAAAAAGTCGATTCTGGACTATTAAAAGTTGATGTGAATATGGTGCAGATAAATCTGGATTTAGTATGGAAACAAATCTTCCCTAAGCAAATAGTGTATTTATACTATATTCCAAATAAGAAGACAGTAGTAGGTGGCGCTGCTTAGAAATAAATATAATATGGCGCCTAATTCGAAATCATAGCTATTTTAATCCACTCAAAGCGAAGGTCACCGCTTCCTTATGTTTTCCAATGCTTTCTTCTGAGTTGAAACTGACAGTAACTATACATATTTTGAAATCCTGAATAATGTCTCAAGAGTCCCCCAGGTAGGAGGCTATGTCAGATATTTGGCAACAATGAGGGCTAACATTAGCGTGAGGTCAGAGTTGGTGCAACTGATGAAATTACTTCCTCTTTTCCTGTCATCTTCTTCTCCGTCAATGTAAGAATTAATCATTCCAGAATTACGTCATTTGACAGGTTGCTGAGGGGCCATACATTGTATTTTGTCAAGATGTGTCATATAAAACCAGAATTAGTGAGATCGTTTTCCTTGGAATCCGAGTTGGAACCAGAAAGGATTTCATAACTTTGTTTGGTTAAACTGTTATTATATTGTGGATGTGGCTGGGATGGCCAGGGCTATGCTCATCAAAGGTAACCTAACAGATAGTTTGTGTGCCCCTCAAGAAACCATGTCAAAATCACGTGTTCTAGAATGATCAATAGGTGAGTGGACTATTTTTTTTTTCTTAAACAGAAATCATCACTCAAATACCTTTCAATTCCATATTCTTTCAGAATTTTTCGGTCGATTTTTAGGTGCTAAAATCATCAACAATGCCACGGTAATTTCCAAACGGATAGGAATTTACGCGGAGTAAAAAGTGACGTCACGATTTCGTTAGTAGGGGCAGACCATAGCATAGATGCTATGTGTTGAAGTTCGATTAGGAACCACAGAAATATTCTAAATACTTTTTCTCAAATATTTTCCATAAAACATACCATAACCTTAAGGGCGAACTGGCAAAATTTTGGGATTTTTGACTTTGACATTGACATTTTAGTAGCGCCAACTGGTGAGACTAAGATGTTATCCCTCATTTAAACGTTAATAATCTTGCTCCCAAATGGAGGAGTCTGGAGATTTTATTACCTCGCACTCTCTGCTTTTATTCTATCTTCACAATTGCTGTTGCCACAGAAAGGAGCTAGGATAATATTCTTCTTATCCAAACTGGGGCCGAACCGAGACCAATCCGTCAAGATGATTTTGTGGCTTTCCAAATCGTTATTTGCTCTGAAAAAATGATTTAATTTAATCCAGATTGAATGGAAATATAGGGAAAACACCTCACTTTTGGAATAAGCTGTTTTGGATGTCTTCCAATAATTGCTCTAGTTTCTGGACAGCATTAGCACGGGAAATTGTTATTTTTTCCCCAGTATCTCTCCTCACTGCTACTAGTTGATTCTTCTCAATATCTTTTGGCCCAAGTTCTATGCGAATCGGAACGCCCTGGAAAACATATGGAAATGAATGCATTATATTGATGATTGATGGCTGCAATCATCATTACATGTTCAATCATTCTGATTGGTATGTTCTCTATTTGAGTTGCTCGTACGCATGTGTGGGCAAAAAATCACGGTTGAGCATAAAAAATAATAAATTCTCATGTTTCTATTCTATGTGTTTGTAGTAAGTTATGAGAACTATATGAGGTGGATTACACAAACAGTAGTATTTAGTGGAATTAACACCTACCTATTCGAATTTGACAAGATGAAATGGGATGTGAAAATATTACTCAATCTTACTTTCATTATTACTGAAAACTTTATTATGCAGAACAATGCTAGAAATTGATCGGAACGCATCACTGGATCGTCGTTGTGGTTTGTGGAAGTGAAGAGAATTCTCCATGAATGATGAATACTGTATCCCATATTGACACTTGAAACAACTTCAACTTTACCAACATAACTAATGCTAAAATGTGCATTTCATAGATATTTATTACTTATTAATTTATAATTATGTTCTTCCTCATACCAAAACTTGTTCTCACTGGAAGATATGTTTGATAAATAAAGAAATAAATAATTTGTGAATAAGTCCATTTCAAGCACTAACGCAAAATCAGCTAATTTACTAATTTATGAACTGCATAAATGCATTTATGTAGTTTAGTATATCCATCACATGAGTTGATGAATTCATAGGCGAGGAAAACAATCAGATAATTAGATTTTTTATGTATTAGGACATGCCCCACGTTGGGCGCCAATTGACGTGGGTGGTTTTCAGTTTCTTTCCAATGATTAGAAATAACTGAGGGGTAGAACTTTATTAACTCGTACACACACTTCACCGCGTACAGAGAAGCATAGAGGAAACAACAGACACAACTACTGAATATTATGAGTCAAAATTGAATCAGAATATATAATAATTTTCTTGTCAGATTGATGACATTTGTTGATTACTTGTCTTCCCTCTTGACATGCGTATCGACAGGGTGAAATTCACCTCGCCACAATTTGAATTTTCCCTCCCAGCCACCGTTTTCAAACAGTAATTCAATAAAAGTCCAATCCATTTTTTTTACCTTCAATTCCCAGTGATTGAACTTCCAGCCAGGAGAATAGTTCAACCGATAGTCTCCTTTAACTTTCACATTGGCAGCTCTCAAGTCGCGTTCTAAAGCATCACACGAAGATTGTAAATCATCGCGTGCTTTTTCAGACAACCCAGCCGTGATTCCACAGGGGACAATAACTATTTGAATGGAGGCCACTCTTGGTGGTAGGACTAGACCTTGGTTATCAGCATGCACCATTATCATCACTCCTAAAATAATAAAATAATTTTGAATTAACTCATCCCTTCACTAAAAAATATTTCACCATTTATAAGATTGTATATGTAATTCTCTAGAAAATTAGCAATGTGCCAACAACAATATATATTTTTTTTGTTTTATTTAATTTCTTCTGACAATGTATTTATATATTGAGGGAGAATTTTCATAATGTAGCGTAGGTATAATTATTTTATTTAAAAAAATGGTGGTTGAGGCTTAGCCCTTTAAAACGAAAATATTGGAAAAAAGTTGCAAACACAATAGTGTATTTCTATCAGAATTTTTTCAAACATTATTCTACCCACCTACTGTCCTTGTTGTAAATCCCCACGAGTTCTGGAAGCAGTACCGTTTTTCCTGTGTCTCGGGATCTTCGTAAATTATATCGAACATTTTGGAAAAGTTCTGCCCCAAATGGTGGGAGGTTGCACCCTGAATTCCCCTACCACTAGCCGATACGAAAGCTTCTACAGTCAAGGTGTAGTCACCGCCGGCGAATTTTTCTTTTTCAGTTTTTCTGCCCTTCACCACCGGAATTGCTAACAAATCTGTGTATATTTTTGCATACAAATCTGAAATAAGAATAGAAAAACCGAATAAAAAACGACGATTGGACTGTTTTTATTCACAAGCTCAACATTACAAAATTTAACACTGAATGTACCCGAAGTTGCGACTTGGAGTAGATCAGACAATAGTAGTAGTACAGGCAGCAGATGCATGGCTTTGTAAAATGGATAAAACCTCGATGAAAATACACAAATAGTTATGAATTTATCCAATTTTTGACGCGTTTGAGTTCACACACGGTTTGGAATAAAGTGTCATCCAAATAGCGCTCATCAGATATTCATTAATTTGATCATGTTATGTATATACAAATACATTTATGACAGGTCACATGGTAGAATAAACATTTTTACTAAAATAAATATATAAATAAGTACAATAAGATGAGAACATATAAAGACCAAATATGGTATAGACTTCCTAAACTAATTGTTACAGAAAATATAAAAAAAAACAGTTCACAATTTCATCGGTAGATTGGAGCATACTGTGAGTATATTATGTAAACCCTGTTTCATGAAGTTTGTATATTCCTCAAGGGAGTAGAAGGCATTTTCAATCAGACATGATTTGATAGTTTTTTTGAAGTTGAATTTATTCATATCTTTGACTTCAGTGGGAAGAATATTCTATAGGCTATAGTTAATTGAATTCTTTTTCGATTTAGTGAGCCGATATCTAGGTAATCTAATAATTTTTGCTCCTCTAGTATCATGGTGATGAACGTCTGAATGCGTTGTTAATATTGGAGTTTTTTTTGTGAATATCATTAACTGTGTTCCAGATGACAAACATTGCCATAAGAATTCCAGTGAATGTGGTTTCTGAAGACTGTCAAGGTCCTGGAACTATTTATTGAAACATCCTGTGAGATGTACGATATCGTCTTGAAACAGCATGTTTTCCCAAGAGAATTGTCTGTCTTCAATTATTCTTGGACGACAACCATCTTGAAGAAGTGCAAATTAAGATGTTCATTAACTACTCGTTGAATGGAACGCCTTAAATGCCAACTGTTTCCGAATTGAACACCTGAGTGGTTGTTGAATTGCAGCTGGAGCACTTTCAATGTTTTCTGGGGTAGTGACGGTATTCTGAGGCACTCATTTTATCGTGGACACACCTCTGATAAACTGAAATGCATGAACCCACGCAATTAGTATTTTGATCGGAAATTTGGTTGTGGGAGCGATATTCAACCTTAAACAGAAGGCACGCTACACACGATCGAACAACCGAGAGTTCTACAAAAAACACATTCTTGAACGAACCACCCCGTTATACCGACTGAAACCGTGTGGCATCCCCCTCCGAAATGCACCACTTTCAACATACCAGAATCATTAGGAAGGAATCAATGGTCTTTCAAAGTCCCACGAGCCATCCTGCATAAACATAAATTATTAGTTATTGCTCTCCCAATATGCATATTTATTTCATACAGGTAGTGTATAAGACTCACTTGGCTCCCATTCCTATTTGAAAATGTCTTCTGGTATTGCTGAAACAAGTGACTCTATAACTTAGGCTGTGTCAAGTCATTCGTCTGACCACAATGGTGATACCAGAATGGTCAATGGCTGACTCGACTTTCATAAGAAGTTAAGTGATAACTTTGTGGGCATGTTTGAAACGTGACCGATATTACCAAACAGCTGGCTGGTCAGACTGATGGTCAGACTTCATAATGAACGTATGTGCCCGGTCAAACCGCAGACTTGACACAGCCTTATTTTCTTCCCCCATTCATCCGCTGGATAAGCCCCTGCATTATGCAGGAACACTTCATTTACATTTTTCTAGTTCATGACTATTATTTCAAGAAATAAGGCGAGATCTCAAAAAAAACTAGAGAAATGAACATTCCACTTCCTGGATTAACTGACAGACAGTATCTTATATTAAAAACTTTGAGGTAAATTAGAAAACATGAAAAAAACTTGCCCAATATTGTTGTGACCTCAACATCGGCTTCTTCCTTCGAGGCATAGGCAGTGTGACCTTCTTGCCACAAAAATTCTCTCGTTCGCAAGAATGGCTGTGGATGCTTGAACTCCCATCTCTGGAACATCAAAATCATCAAAGGTAATACCATGAGTTCTTCACATTCCATCGATTATTTTTCATTTCCAACGTACTTTTATTTGCAAAAATGCAAAAATGCAAAAGCCGATCCACTTTCAACATTTTTCCCGCAAAGTATCTAGACCATCAGATTCGAGCAAAACCCGATAATTTACATACAAATCTTCATCTGAAATAGACCCATCCGTGCAAATGCCGATAAATACGAATTTTAAATGACTCTGCCATAGAATGCAAGGTTTGCAGGTTCATGATTCTTGAAATGGAAAAAATTCAGTCGTATTTCTCTCAGTACTAGGCGTTGTAGGTACGATTTGATTCCGTTTTTGTTTGATACGATGACTATACTGTTTTGATATGGAGGAAGAACACGCTAGTGCTATTTGAGATAGAAAATAACAGGTTGTCCCACATGACGGTAGCAACTTGAACACTTCTGAGCGGATTGTTTTGATATGAACAATAAGCACAGCACAAACAAAAAACAAATGCGAACCAATGAAAACAAAGTAAACATGCCGCTTTGACAGCTTTTAAGAACTCCGATAGGTGGTGTATGTTTATTTTCTATCGCGAATAGTGTACCAGAAATTAGTTCAGGATGTAGAAAAAGGAAATGAGGAGAGTCAAGATGGTTTGGTTTGGATTAGGAAACGAAACCCCACCAGATGTAAAATGGCACAGGCAAATGATACATGGTATCAGCAGATATCAGTTGATAAACTGACTGACTGACTGACTGACGATAAAGATTTTGAAATAGATGCTGTATGTGACTGCCTTGAAAAAGAACAAGCTCTACATATCTAGTTCAGAAAATTCTTTGATGATCACCAACATTTTGGTCTTTGGAATAATATCTCTGTTTAGTTAGGCTATTATTCGCATTGAATATATGAGTCTACATATTGTTTTATCGCAAATTAGCTCTGTAAATATACAACAGAATGTATATGCCCCTAAATGGTATTTACAAATACCAAGTATATATACCAAATCATTAATTCTGAGAGGCTGTCTAACCTAACTTTCATCAGGAGAAATGATATTCATCACCATAATACAAGACATAACAATGATTTGGAATCAATGAGGTTCTCTACAACCTCTGGTCAACACTCAATATTTGTCAAGGGTGTTACTCTGTATAATGAGCTCCCTTCCCATATGAAATGTTATCCAATAATGATATTCAAGAGAAAGTTGAAAAACTTCCTTAAACTCTACTAAACTAGACCAAAATAAATGAATATGTATAGTGTGTACAAAATGTTCTCCAATGCTTTAATAATGTAATCTTGACTGTGAGTGTAATACCTGTGGTAATAATGTAGTTTTACTTTGTGTTAATTTTTTGTGTAAAGTATGTTCAATGCGAATTCTCAATGTATTTCTTTATAAAATATATATATAGATTTTTTGTGTCCACGAATATATCTGAGTATATTCCTTTTCAAAAGATCCCTCTATTGTCAATAAATCCGCTGGATGATGACATTTTGATTCCGAGGAAAGAACAAACCACGTTCCTCGTAAATCTACAGAGAAATCCCAACATCCTGTTGTCATGGAACGGCTTAACAACATCACACGAATATTACAACGGCCGCCGGCCGTTAAACAAATTCAACGAACGGAGGCTGTTAAAATCAACTTTTCAATTGTCATCTGAATGCCATTAAATCAAAATAACAGAATGGGATTACGAAAATCAATTAACGTTCGTAGGACGAATGATAATCTTGTCTTAAATAACATTAAAAAACCTGGGCGATGGAAATACAAATTCATCAGCTAATAGAGTTTGGAAGTATTTGTATAGATTAATTTCATAACCAAATTGGAAAATAATTAATTTAATTAAACAATATATTTTAAAGAGATCGTTTGAATGGAACTAAGTGTCAGGATTGTTTACTCCTCAACAGGATGGTCTGTCCAGCAGTAACCAATCAAAATGGAGAACGGCATAACGTCACACCAATGTATCCAATAATAGAAAACTTCCAGTGTTTTTGGCGAGATTCAAAGAAAAAAGTATTTCAATCATGATGAAAACGAATGCCGCTTTTTGGCACAACCTCGATTTTCTGTTGGAGTTGATTTATTAATACCAAATGATTGGTTAGATAGTTGATTACTCACCACAACGTTATTCCACTGGTTAAGTTTGATAGGAAGATCTCGATATGACTGAATCCATTTTGCATAAGCTGGGTACATAACAGTTTCAGAAGTAGGCCTGACAGCAATCGGCTCAGCCATTTCTGAGTCCCCAGATCTCGTGACCCAAGCTACCTGAACAACAAGTAATAAATCAATGAAATCGTTTAATTTGAAAAACTTCGCCATAAATTAAGTTCAAATACATTCAACTTTGAACTGAGATTTCTGAATTGCTGACGTCAAAGTTTCTCTAACACTAATCTTGATGTTAAGATTACAACTCAATCTTTACCTATTACCTTTTAGAGCTATAATTAATTCAACTTGAAAAACAAACATTACTTACTAAATTCTTTAGACTTTGATATAATATATTCTTAAATAATTGAAAGATTCACTGGCAATGTTGGTATATTCTATTACTAATTTCATTCTATACTAATGTTTTGTCTCATTCTTATTGTTCATATAATTGATATATGAATTTACAAATAATTGTAAATGAATAGAATAAATTATTTTTTTATCCCTTGGTGTGCACGAACGGGAATCCCTGTGAATAGTATATGTATTACATTTAGGAAAACATTGTGATTATGTAAATACTTTTCTGACTCCCTGTGAATAGTATATGTATTACATTTAGGAAAACACTGTAATTATGTAAATACTTTTCTGACTAACGCTTTGCTTGAAACAAGTTGTTAAAAATGCATGGCGGCCAAAGCCAGAATCTAACACATTTTATCTCCAGAGTCTGAAAAAGAAATTAATAGTCGCGTTTGGTATTTACATCAGACTGCTCCGATGAATCTGAATCGGTCGTTTATGACACCTAGATGTAGGGGAAGTAGATCTCAAAATCTCATACGTTCGGCAATTAAAATCGGAGCGATCTGACAAAGATCTTAATGCTCGGAGAATATTAATGCTCGACCGAGCAAAGCGATTGACCTGAATTTGTCAGGTTAATGTTCAAATGTTTATGTATGACTGGCAGTTGTGCTCGTATTCGTATTTTCAAAATAACGGTTTCATAATGAAAGAAATACAACTTTTTGATTCTGAGCAAGACAAAACACACACCTTTATGGTGTCAGATGAGAATTATGAAGAAAATGTTGCTTGAATTGCAGGTCAGTAAAATGAGGCACTGTTTCATCGGCAAAATGTTCAACTTTTTCCAAAGCACATCGTTCCTCTTCATCATCCTCATCAAAAATAATTTGATGTCCCGAAACAAAAGCTAGCACAGTTTCTGGTATACTCATATTGAAATGGAAATAAATGGAGTCAAGTTAGGTTACCGTCACACTGTTAACAAAATATCCACTTCGTTCTTTTATTGCCGATTGCTCCGATCTATCTGTGACCACGTGACTAGAATCTGCTCTAATCTGCGATGTGAATACCGAACGTGACTAGTGATTCCGACAAAATAGAAGTTGAAAGTTGGAATACTCCAATTTCAGGTTAAACACATGAAAAACAACATTACAAAAGCCTTGTATAACAACAGATACATGTACTTACCTCTGGGGCAAAATCAGCTATATGCGACTTCTCTTTTTCCAGCACACTTTTTGATACAAAAATGGGGAAGTAACAATTTTGCACCCCGAGTTTCTTTATTTCAGCATCGAACCAACTGCTGAGAGCCTCCCAAACAGCAAATGACCAGGGCCGAAGAATGTAACAACCAGATACATCATAGTACTCAATCATTTCTCCTTTTGTAATGACCTGAGAGTACCAATCTGAAAGATTTTCTTCCTTTTTAGCTTCCAGACCGAGCCTGGTCTGTTTTTTAACACTACTCTCATCCACCTATGAAAGAATGAATTTTAATGATAATTGTTAATGCCTTATACACAAATATTTACAACTGGTTTCTTTTCATTGACAACTGATTTCGGTTTGGCAGTTTTTTCGGTTGCTTTGCTTTCTTTTTGTTTAGTTGGAGTTCTGCCTGGCACTGGGAAATCTGTACCTGTTAGATTTTTGTACTCGACTTTCAGATCGAGTAGAATCTTCACTGCTTCGTCAATATCTCCCTTAAAATTATAGATAATTGAACATAAACACATGACTTACAATGATTGCTTCATAGAAATAAAAAGCTTCAAACATTTATGCCATGATTAAAGGGCTAATGACGGTTATTTGACTATTTTTTTGAAAAATAATAATGAAATATTGATAGGCATGAAACTTGATGATGACAATGATATTATAGTATAAAGTTGAAGAATTATGTTCGAGAATTTTTAGTCACGACATTATTTATTTTACAGAAAGCTCACCTTGCTTGCTTTTTTTGCTTTCAAATCTCTAACTATATTGCCCTGCTCTGTAATCTTAAGTGTTAGAGCATCTTTACCAGAATTGTCTCCAGAAGCAGAAGAAACATTTGTTGCATCCAGGGGTTTCATAGTGGCTTTCAATTCTTTGTCTACTTTCGTTTTTTCTTTACCTGCTTTAGCTGAAGAGATAAATACAAGTGAAATTACTTGTAAAAATTGAAACACAGACTTATAAATTCTATAATTATAATGAGGATAAAAAGTTGTAAAATGAATGGATTTTTCTTTGAGCATGGATTTTTGAAATGGGTGCCGAATATGTCACATGCAGATGCATTTTAAAAAGTGTAACTTTATTGTTTTTCAATGAAGAGGTGTGCTGCTATCATCTGTAAAATGAATGGATTCTTCTTTGAGCATGGATTTTTGAAATGGGTGCCGAATATGTCACATGCAGATGCATTTTAAAAAGTGTAACTTTATTGTTTTTCAATGAAGAGGTGTTCTGCTGTCATCTGGATCACACCTTACACAGAAAATGTGTTGCTTTATATATTTTGTCAGGAATGAATAATATAATATAAATACAAGACAAATTACGTAGCTTACCATATAGGATAGCTCAATATTCATTTATTCAAATTTTAATTATTTTCTTTCATAAAATAATAAGTATACAGGGGTTTTCAAAGGTGAAATTGACCGCCGCGCGCTATTGACCTACACACAAAAATCATCCGTAATGGCATTTTTGTCAATCACGAAACGTTCACTATAAACTCAGAAATGACTAAAATTAGTGAGTGAATAACAAAAAAGTTTATAAATAACAGGTACGATTGAATGCGCATTATTTCGAAGTCAATGCAATCGATTTATATTTTAGAAGCGTCGCGACGCTCAACTGTTAGAAGACGTTGAATTTTTCAAAATTTACTAGAACCTATCCATTGACTACTTCTTAATGATATTAAATATTTCTATTCGTTTTCGAGATATTGGCGTGCGGAGTTTTAAGTGATAATTCACTAGAATGTTGTGATTTGCCCCTATTCTAGTAGGTACATGTTTCTTGACCTGCCCTAAAGAATTGATATTGTATACATAGAAGATTCCTCTGATAAACATAATGTCCATAACAGATAAAGGTAACAAGTTCAAGAATAAAAATCGTACTCTTGGTATATTTTGGGAATGTAAGATGATTTTCCTACCAACCTGATTTCAAAATCCGAACTGACACTTCTTGTTCAGAATTATCATTTCCAACAACACTGTTATCAACTGATATCGGAGTAGCAGGGGACTCTTGGACAGAAGGAGCACTAGGAACTGCGCCTGGTTTCCAATCTTTTCCAGTAAGATTTTTGTAGTCTGACTTGAGACCCAAAAGTATTTTGACTTCAGCCTCGACTGCAGCTTTCTCAGCTTTTTTCGCTTTTAGGTCTCTCACTTTCTCACCCTGTGCCGATATGCGTTGTAGAATAGTGGATTCGTCCAAGGATGAATTGGTCTGCTGCTTACTAATAGCCAGAGAGGAAGTCCCAGGTATCCAGTCTTTTCCAGTAAGATTTTTGTAGTCCGATTTGAGACCTAGCAGTACTTTGACTTCGGCCTCTACCGCAGCTTTCTCAGCTTTTTTCGCTTTTAGATCTCTGACTTTCTCACCCTGTGCCGATATACGTTGTAGAATAGTGGATTCGTCCAAGGATGAATTGTTCTGCTGCTTAGTAATAGCCAGAGAGGAAGTCCCAGGTGTCCAGTCTTTTCCAGTAAGATTTTTGTAGTCTGATTTGAGACTCAGCAGTACTTTGACTTCAGCCTCGACCACAGCTTTCTCAGCTTTTTTCGCTTTTAGATCTCTAACTTTCTCACCCTGTGCCGATATGCGTTGTAGGATAGTGGATTCATCCAGGGATGGGTTTGTCTGCTGGCTAGTAATAGCTGGCGAGGGAGCCCCGGGTGTCCAGTCTTTTCCAGTAAGTGTTTTGTATTCTGCCTTCAATGATAGCAAAGATTTAACGGCATCATCAATAGTCGCTTTATCGGCTTTCTGAGATTTCAGTTGTCTAACCTATGAAAAAAACTAGAAATATCAATCCAGAGTCAAGACAGTTGCACGTTGCAAAATATAGATATTCATATTACCGGCAAGTGAATAATGACGTCAGGGTGTGAATTATTCCAAAATATATTTTAAAGGAAAGGACTGGATCACATTATATGAGATATGAGACTGAAGAGTTACATCTTGGAGCACAAGTCTAGAAAAAGCAGCAGACAGTATTTGAAATCTATACATATATCTACTTCATACGAACGACCGAGCCGAAAAGTATATTCATTAGTTGCGTTTTATTGAAATTGCTAGTGTCACCAGTGGGACAGAATCCCCGTTTTATTGACTATTCTGTAGAATTTCTTATCACCCTGGTGCCACTGGCCATTCGCTCTCAGAACATCGAATGTGTGGTGGAATGTTTGACAAAAAGGGGTGTTTGACAAACATCATACTAATTTTGATGTAATGAAAAATTTTGAAAAAAAATAGTAGATACGGAATAGGGAATAGTTCTTCTACTGATGGAAAAGATGAGCCAACAAAAGAGGAAAAATGTGCATGAATAACTCATGGCTCTGAAAGGTATTTGTATTGAGTCTTGGTATAACAATCTCATACAAAATTTCACTTTTTGGGACTTCTTCATCACACATTCCCAAAAAGGTCAGTATGAAACATTCTTCATCCTGGATTCAATTATGTCATCTTACGAATCCATAGATTTCTCCAACGAATAAAAGTTTTTAATGCACTTTCTTTTTCCATATTTAATATGGTGCTCACCTCAATATTCTCCATGAATAGGTACTATCAAAATTTGATAATATCAAATAACACCGATTTCTAGGGAATGATTGTTGATTTATCATAGTAGAAATACACCCATGTACCTACCCCACAGCCCAGGTGCCAAAATTATTATTCAATATCATCAATCCGACTGATCCAATCCAAAGATTCAAATATTGATATAATCTGAACTTTGATCTTGAATAATAATAATAATAATAATTAAGGAGCTTTATTGGATACTCAGAAGGCCACCGAACGAGGTCCTTCAGCCTGTGTTATTGTATGTACAAGATATATGGAATTATTGAATTTAAAAAATAAAAGTCTATTGTGAGGCAAGAATGTTGAAGGAATTTCAGTCTTCTGAAGTGATTAAGCATTCCGATAGTGTGTTTTCGGGAAACTTCCGTCTTGGGTTCGCTATCGGATCTCTCTGTGATGATTATTATGTCATTTTGATTGTATGTGATTGTCACACGGTTGTCATCACATCAATGTCATTCTTCATTGTTTGCCGTTTTTTTCCTTCCTACATAATTCATACACCAGGGAATCACAAAAAACGCGACTATTGTTCATGGATGTAAAAATGACAAATTATAGGACTGGAAGCTGAAATCTAAAAGCTGTTGTAACAAATGACGGCTACGAAGAAATGCAAATGTGTCAAATGTGAAAAAAAAAACGGTGCCACTGTCAAATTCATTGCGTTTCTATGTATGTGTGTTGTTCCTGTGGAATATTTTCTCTTATTTTCATTGATTCATTTTAGTTGTTCAATTATATTTTTCATCCTGTATGAGTGAGACAAGAAATGTCAATATATAAGTCAGTCAGAAAATTGGTGTCTTGTCACTGACGAAGATTTGTAAAATCGTATATTCAAAGGCGAGATTTGTATAAACCAAAATATAACCGGAGTCCAATACAGGTGTGTCTTCAGTCTTCATTCCATTGAAGAAACTGCGCATTGATTGATGCGCTTTTTTGTCGTGACGTCACGAATTTTCTGATTGAACTTATAATATGGAACCGATGCTGCAATGGAATATTCAACTTGATGGAAAAACCGATTTCGTTGTCTGTCATGTATCTTCTGAATTAGCAGATGCTGATACGATTTTATTGATTAACACTAACTCCATCTTCTAAAATCTCTCAATAATCTCAAAAATCCTCAACATTTTTTGTTTTTTATCAAATCAAATCAAAGAATACTGAAAATATGTTACAGTTGTCATGTCTCCTGGAAACCGCTGGATTCTCTTAAAGCAAATTGAAAGGGAGCATTTTATTACAACAGTTTTATGGATTTCCATCAATATTCCAGCGGAATTTTGCAACAGTTCCATTGTGTCTTCGATTCATGTGCATGACAAAATGTTGGAATGAAAAACGCACCCTATATAAGATCAAAAACTGATGAATTGTAAATTATTGAAAATAAGAGGAAGAACAACTTCTTGGACCCTTCCTGAAGCAGGAAGGGCCAGGTAATCAGAATTGACATTTACAAAAGACAATGCATTTGACAAATGACACTCAATTTTATAGTAGCTGCTGCCAACAAATAGCACAAAATGTTTAACCCTTCCCAATGCTACTGTCAAATTGAGTGTCATTTGTCGTTTTTTGTTGTTTTATTGTTTCTATCAGCGATTGACTCAAAACTTTTTCCCAAATCCATAAAAGTATAGAAAATATATATCTTCTTCATCCGAAATATTGCAAATCTCAATGAATGTTTGGTCCTTTTGTTATTTTCTAAATTCTACAATTTATTTCAACAAAATTGGCATACAAACACCAATAAGAATACTTCAATGAACATTTTCAAACCATTTAAAGTGTATTGGATAGGTGTGGACGTAATTAAGTTCTTGAGGATGTCTTGAAAAAGGAGGAAACATCAACGAGACTAGAACATTTATCATATTGCCAACCTTAAAATGATTTCTAATCCTTGTAAGAGATGAATAAAACATTACAAGAAGATGGAAATTTCTGAATATCTTTTTTACCTTATCTCCTTGGGCAGCGATTTTCTCATTCAGAACCCCACCATCCTGAACTGATCCAACAGAAGAAGGAACGCAACCCGGTTTCCAGTCGGTGTTAGTGAGATTTTTGTAGTCCGTTTTCAGTGCCAATAGTTTTTTCACGGCAACGTCAATATCACCTTTGGCTGCTTTCTGTTCCTTCAACTTACGAACAATATCCCCTTGTTTAATTATCTCCGCATTGATTTCTGATGCAGTTTCATGCGATGCAATTACAGTCGGATTTTTGTCAGCAGCCTAAAATTAATTTAATTTTTTATTATCATTATGTTTTTGGATGTATGACGAATTGATATTCATCATACAAGACGTGGAAAGAAATTCTGAATTGAGAAAACTCAATCAGGAATCTGCGATTAGAGGTCTATAAAAATAACAGGTTCCATTGGTCAAGTTTAAACCCCTTTATGAAAGTATTGAAAAAGAATATTCTCAGTCATATTATGAACATGTCGTCACATAGGGATGCGAATTCTCAATGTATTTCTTTATATGATATATAGGCTGATTCACGAACATGAACATTAGGCGTTTTTGGTGTTGCGACGTTGACGTTTATATTGAAAAGTAGCAACGACTTCGATTTTTTTAAATGGGACACCCTGTATATTATTCAGATTCTCCCTGAAGAGCTGATTCAATTGACCTATAACACTTGGGGTCTAGCAGTAATAAATACAGAGTTATAGGATGTGAAAAATCGAGATTTCTCAACTTTAGGAACTTTTTGTGTGGAAACTATTCATCATTGGTCAAAACTTTTTCCATGTCCCTATCTCAACTTGTCATGTACTATCAATAGATATTTAATTGAAATAGATACAGTGTGGTTGAAAATCTTAATTCTGAACCACCCTGTACCTATTTCATTTAAATATCAGTTGATAGTAAATAAACAGTTGAGATAGGGACATGAAAACCGTTTTGACCAATTATTATGAATAGTTTCGACACAAAAAAAATCTTAAAGTTGAAAAATCTCGATTTTTCACACCCTATATCTCTGTAATTGTCACTGCTAGACCCCAAGTGTTATGGGTCAATGAAATCAGCTCGTCAGGAAGAATCTGAAAATGGAATAATATGCAGGGTATCCCATTCAAAAAATCAAAGTTGTTGCTACTCTTCAATATAAGCGGCAATTTTTTTCATGTTGATAATATGTCTGAGAATATTCCTTTCCAATATTATTATGTTTATCCACACAAGAGATATTTCCCACACAAATAATGGATTCCTTATTTAAACTGCAATACTTTCAACTGATACCTACTACGTGGAACTGGAACTACAGATCATTGCACTAGTTTACCACATATAAAGGAACTACATAACATATGGTAGTTCTCGTCTATTCGAAACAACAATTCTACCGAGGAATCCGAGAATTCATTCTCATATAACTTTCACCAAATATACATGAACAAAAAAGTGTGGCACCAGTTAGTATCAATAATCAAGGATGCATTCTCATATAACTTTCACCAAATATACATAAACAAAAAAGTGTTGCACCAGTTAGTATCAATATATGATATACACAATTTTAAGTGTATTTTTCTCCTAGCAGAAAAACAATCATTTCAAAAAAGCTTAAAGTGCAGCAGGACTTTTTGATGCTGTTTATTTGATCCTGATCCGTTCAATATAGCTACATGGGAAATCAAAAAAAGCTCTTTCCTGGGAAGAAGGAACATTTTTTCTGAATATTTAGGTCAGTGTACAGGGTGTCCCAATTAAATGTATCACCCCCCCTTTATCCTTGTAATTCTCAACATATTTTGGTCATTCAAAAACTTATCTGGAATATTTTTTGACGAGTTTTTTGAAGTTGGTATGTGCATTCCATTCGGTTTTTCAAATGCAAAAGTTTTTCATAGTATTGTTCATCGAAACTATGAATTTTGCTCAAAATTGACTGGATATTTGCTTGTTCAATTTTCTTGTATTTCTCTGAAGATATTTGCTGTTGCTAATAGTTCTGAATTTTGCTAACTCTGACTTTTGTATCTAATTCTCTTTGCTTTAACATTTTATCTAACTCTCTATTTTTTCTTCTATTTGTTTCCTGAATTCCTCACTGGTAAACCTTGGTACTCCCTCAGTTTATAAATTGTGGGGGTTCGCCGCATCATATTCTGTTTCCATTTTTGTAGAATTACGTTATCCCATGGAAATTCGAATAGAGTGAATTGATTTCCCGTGTTCTCACAGTTGGAAACTGCACAAACTTTTGAAATTTATGTCATGTACGTCCGTGTACTGTCAATTCACGCTTTTTCCATCAATTTATTTGTGGTTATGTCTGATTGTCAGTGCTTGTCATAGTGTCCATACTCTAATATACAAAAAACGTCAAAACAGCAGTGTCAAGTACATTAAGGAACTCTAGATTAGAACAGCCAAATGATATTTTCATGGTTGTTTACTCACCTTCTGCACTGGGGCAGATTTAGCTGCGACAGCAATACCTAATGGATTGTCATTTACATGCCCATCAGGTATTGAGAACAAGATCACTGGTTGTTCTTTACAAGTATTCACACTAACAGGTCTATAGGCAACATCGACTCGGAAAAATCCACGTCTTTGAAGCTGAATAATATCTCCAGCTTTTAGATTCCTCAGTTCTGGATCACCCAACATTTGAACTTCTCTCTGGAAACATTTTTTTTGTTATTTGTTGGCCTCATTACAAACACCGATAGGTAATTACAGGTAACGATAGTATACAGAAGACATTTACAACATTACAACTATACAACTGAACTTATAACTAGGTAAGGCACAATCAGTCACAGACAGGAAGCGTGTGATAGTTTCACACGTCATATTTTTGTAGATCTTTCACGTTTATGTTAAATATATCTATGTGTGTTTGCTTGAGCTCTTGATTGCATATTGATAGCATTTTATTTATTGGTGATCACATTCTTTGTACTTTATATAATTTAATAGATAGTAGATGAATTGCACTGCCTGTTTATTTCTTCTGTCCAACAAACTCGTGAATTCAAAGGTTTCCAGCATGTACTTATATGGGACCATATATGAGTAAAAATTGTTTTTCCTAACATAAAGGTATCGTAAGAACCTCATCTGCACTTTGTCGATGTGGTTTACATGTGTGTGTGCTGAAGGCATCCAGATTTATGCTGCATAATCTAGATGTGGTCTCACTAATGTATGATAGTCTCAATTTTGAAAGATTTACTATTTCTTATGATAAAGCCCAACGATTTGAATGCCTTAATTGTTATAATGTGAATTGAACTTCATATCACTCTGTAAAGATCTTTGATATCGTTCCGTGGTTCCAGTTCTTCATCATCAGTTATATTCAATGAAGTTTGTTTGCCGTGTGAAGGTCATAACGGAGCACTTTTTCATGTTTATTGACATTTTGTTAGCCTCAAATTGACATTGTTTATATATGTCTGTAACGAGATACAATCCTGTGGGATGGATATTGTTTTGATGAATTTGAAATCAGCGAAGAGCAATCCCATTGATTCAGAAAGACAATCAGGAATGGAACTAGGGTACTACCTTGCGGCACTCTTGAGGTAGCTACATATTCCTTCGAGGTATTTCTACCTACTTTCACAAGGAGTTTCCAGATCAACAGATATGACTTAAGAATCAGAAATGTGGAGTATGATATTCCCATAGCAACGAGACGATCTAAGAGCAGCCCGTGATCAACCTTGTCAAAGGCTTTTTCACAGTCTGTATATATCATATCCAGTTGTTTTTTTTTTCATTTATTGCTTCGGAAGCATGTTCAGATAATACACAAAGATTTGAGACGGTCGAATTTACCAGTTACAAAACCATGTTGAAATATAGAAATGCTTGGTTTTAGTGCACTTGTTGAACTAGTACATATGATTTGTTCAAAAATTGTTGCTATTATGTTGATCAAGTTGATTGCTCGGTAATTGTTGATTTCATTTACGTTGCCATTTCTTTTATATATAGGTGTTACCATAGCTCTTTTTAGTGCATTGGGAAATTTCGCATGCTTGATATTGATAAGTTAAAAATATAGGCAAGAGGCTTTACCAAAATTTCAGCTAGACCTTTGTAAATGTATACAGGTATATTGTCTGTGCCTGTTGACTTTTTTGGTTTTGGCTTTCATTAGGGTTGTGACGTGACGTGGAATATTAGATTTGCAACTTCCAGAAATTTCAATAGAAATTTCACAAACAACTGAAAGTTATGCTAGATTGACAACTGATGTTGATGAAGGTGACCTCAAAATGTTAGGTATTTGTCATCTATGTCAACTTTTGGATTTTTGATCACACACCTTGTGTACATTTCATTCTGATGACACTAAAAACTACAGGAAAACAAGTCTCACTTTCGATCTATGCCAGTGATTGGATGTTTTCCTGTGAGCAAGAATCCATTTCACAGCTCTATTTTTAGAAAAAGTTATACAAAAGAAAAACTTCATATTTATCCGAATTTGAAAACTGAAGTAATGACATCATTAAATTATTTTTTCCAGAATCATGCCTACATCTTGGCCTACTTGAAGAGAGCTAATTTATTCAAACAGATTTTGTGAATGAAAAAAATAAACGTAATCATAGGACTTTGTCAGGAAAAATGTATGAAAAATCCTGGAATTTGTTTCCTTTGTTCCTTTTTTTCCTTTTTTCTTTTCTTTTGTTTGTCCATGCTACTTATTTCATGGGTGAATATGTTGCTTGGGAGGGAGAGATGAAAACAAAACTTAGAGAACTCTACATATTTTTATGGCAAAATCTTATATTTTAAATTTGTTATCGGCGAGGATATTTTTTTTTTTTAGTATTCAACAGTTTTTATTTGAAATTTTTTTTTTGAAATTTTGTTCCCCAAAAAATGTTCAAGCTATTTTCAAATAAGGGATATTTTGAGAAAATAAATTAGATGTGGTCAATACTTCAGTTTTCAATATGAAAATATGCAATTTGGCATAAAATTGATCTTACTGGATCCCATTTTAAAACCTCATTTCAGATGTTTCTATTGTTTTTCCAGTTGTTATGATAGAGCTGAGATATCAACTTTAGCACACTCTGTACATAAAATTGAGGTTGGAAGATACAAGACAGCTTAGAAAACAATAGGTAGGTTCAATATACTTGAATTTATTTCAAATCATTTTTCATCTTACCCTTGTTTCATGGCCAATATATTGCTTGAAATCCTCATCTTTACCAAGAACAGCCTTATTTATGATATGATCAAAATAAACACACCAAGCTGGTGTGAATGGAACACTTTCTACATCAGCTAGCCAAGTTAATTTCAAAGTTTTTTTATAATCCTTATTTTCTAGGTTTGTTTTTGCTTCCACATTTATGATTTTACCGTTTTGCCTAAAATAGATATTTTCAAGGCCACCAGTATATTTTTCGTATATTTCTCACCTGTTGATTTTTTTTATGAGTAAGTTACCCCAGTTGATGAAGGTAGTGTTTTCTCCTTCCTTGAGACATTCAGCATCAACTAAATCAATGAGTATTTTGGGCCCCACCCACACTTCTTTTGTACCTATTTCTGCATTCTTGGGATGCTTTGGCACTGTCAAACATTCTTGTTTGGCACCTTCAACTATCACAGGCACAGGTTCCGAAAATTCCAAAGCAGTATATCGTGGGGCTATGGGATCAATTACCTAAGATTAAAAATATATGATAGGGATGCACCGGATCGGGTATTTTGCCGATCCGACCGGAACCGGAATTCCGGCCGGATCGGGACCTAAATTTAAAATGTATGTGCATGCCTATTTTTATAAGTAAAACATTGAAAATATTGAGGCTGGCTTATTTTTACTTTTTTTTTAAACTAGCTACAGTATGCAGAGTGTTAATTACCATTATTTTTACCTAGATAGAAATTACTGTTTATTAAAAAATTAATGTTTAATCAGCGTTAACAAAATTGAAACAATTCTACTCATTCAATTGGAGAATAGCAGCCATGTACCTGCCAATAATAAAAAAATTAAAAAGAAGTCGGGGATCCCTGCAACTAGTGTCTATTTTCAGAAATTGGTAATATATTTGTTGATAATAGGTGTAGGCTAAACTCTGAAGATGCCGAAAAGCTTTTATTTATTCACCATAATCTCAATAAAATAAATTATGAATACTAAGTTTCAAGTTTTTCACTATAATTTTATGTAAACTGTATACTTATCCATGACAGGGAAGGGAATTTGGCTGTTATTTTCACTGTTAGAATTTGGCTGTTAATAATGTTTTCAGTTAAAATTTATGTTTTGTAATTATGGAAAAAAATATATTTTGTTCAAAAAAAATTATTTGTGATTAATCAACGACTTAACAATAGGTAAGTAGGCACCAATTAAAAAAAAACTTGAAATAATGTTCTTCATTTTTGCATATATTTGAATTTTAATTATATTAAAAATGTAAAACTTAAAAATTTCCAAAAAGTCCCGAAACAGTGTAATGATATTCAGCACAACAGAGATCTAAGCAGTGATCATTGTAAGACCATCCTCTCATTGCTGCTGGAGAGTTCAATGAACTATAGAATTTATAGAAAGAAAAATTAAATAATTAAAATGAGAAGGTCCCTACTTCACAATATGATATATATTCTCATCTGGAAGTACTATAGGTCAATTATTTTACTGGTAAATAGTGATATTTAATCCAATGGTAATATTAGCTTCTAGGTTTTGTAGTATCAGTAATTTGTATTTGTGTTTTTACTTGTTTCACTGAGTATATTTACTTTTTTGTTGAATGCCCAGATTTTATCCCATTCCATAAATACTACAGAACGACTAGATCCTTGTGCAATAATGAATTCTTTCAACCCTTGTACTGTCATTCCTCTTCTTAAAACACCTCTTACAGTAGGCATTCTAGGATCATCCCTGAAAATATTCTTAATGAGTGTATTCTAAAGTGCCTGCCTGAAAAGTTTATTCCCTAACAAAATGAAGGATTCCTAACAATGAATATTTAGCATAAGAAAATAGAATAATTTTTATAATTACCAGCCATCTACCAAGCCTTCATTAACAAACCAGGTAAGCTTCCTCTTACTCAAAACTGTATTTGTCATGGATAACCTGCTGTATTCCCAGATATAAGGTTTTCTCAAACCTAAAGCTTCAATAAACCAATAGAATTGTGGATCCCTATCATGGTACTCCATTGTACGGAGTGTGTGTGTTACTCCTTCAATTGAATCTACTATGGGACATGCAAAATCATAAGTTGGGTACACCCTGTAAGAACAGTATGTAAATAACTGGGAATAGTGAATGAGCAGAACCTTACTTATATTTATCCCCTGTTCTAGGATGGGGTTCATTCTTGCATCTATAAATAGTTGGATCCCTCATGCAACCATTTGGAGATTGCATATCAATTTTTGCTCTCACACAACATTGCTGTCCTTTTTCTGAGCCTTTCTTCATTTCTTCCCATAGTTTCAAATTTTCATCAACAGCTACAAAAAAATAGTTAAATACAAGATTTCTTTTTTTTATTTGAGTGCATACAGGTGCTTCTATTTATTGAATCAATTCTCTGTTCCCTTTGTGCTTTCATTGTTTCTGCTTCAGTATCATCAACATAAGCTTTCCCTTCTCTCAAAAGTTTCTCACAGTAATCCAACATCAAGTCAAAGTACTGTGAGGTATGTGTGAACATGTCATACTTGATTTGTAACATTGCCACATCTTCTAAAATAACTTTTTCAAAGTGGACATTTTCTTTGGCAGGATTGGTATCATCAAATCTCATAATCAATTTTCCTTGAAAGGCTTCTTGGTAATATTGGTTTAGTAATGCAGCTTTAGCATGTCCTATATGTAGGAAGCTGAAAATATGAAAATCTCACATACATATTTGAAATTGAATATAAATGCAGGCCACTTCCATTTTAAATCAAGCCACAATGTGGAAGATAGAATCAAATAAATTTCTTGAACATTTGTATCCCTTATCTCATACCAGCATTGAATTTGAGTTGAGATCTGAGTTGTTCCATGAATCCAGATTCACATAATTGAATACTGCTGGAATCTTCTCAGATACAATATTTTCACATGTGGTAATTCTTTTCTTACTATTATTTATTTTCATTTATTTATAACTACCAAATAATAGTATGGTGAAATTGGAACTTACCCTGAAGCTTCAGGTGGAAATCTGACAACTACCTTGCCCATTTCTGCACCTGGTAATTCTACAAATTTTCCTTCTTGAGCTCTAGTACTAGTTTTAGAGGGTTCAACTGATAGCCTACTAGTTTTTACTGAACTTAAAATTGCAACTACTTCTGAAGGAAGAGAATTGAGTGTGTTCTGTACACAATTTTGGGCTTTCATAAAATTATACCATCTCAGGACATTGACTGGAGCTGAATTAGAAGATAGCTGCTCTGACCATTGCCTACTCACTAAAAGAAGTAGATATTCAAGAATTGCCTACTCATTCTAACTATAAGTGAGTACACTATTTACCATATAATGATGAAAACACTACAAAATCTGCAATTGTGAGACTTTTTCCAACCAAATAAGTCACAGGTCCCAGTGATCTATTCAAAATATCAAGGGCACTAACAAATTCACCCTTTTTATTCAAGGGTCCCAATGACAAGCTTAGCCAATGATCTACCTCAGTGATTTCAGTAACAGTAGATCCTCGTAGGTCAGGGCTGAAAGAGTTTGCAATGGATCTTGCTAAATTATTACTATTACTGAATTTATTATCCACTGCCTCATCAGTCCATATAATTTCGAAATTAACTTTCTTTAAAATTTTAACATATTCGACAACAAACAGACCCCCTGAAAGAATTTTTGCTAATGAGAATGCTACACAATCATTATATACATTACAAACCTAAAGGAGGACTGGATCTATTACATGTTATTATCATAGCCATTTTATGAAGATTATAAAGAATCTGAGATGGAAATCCTTATGAAACGTATACGTTGACTCAGCACACAACTTTCGCCACGAGAAGTCCCATATGGAGGTGTTGAAGATACTAGTGATACCACTCCAAATTCTAACCAAACTTCTTTGTAGGTTACATTCTTATTTTATGATGAAATTTATCTGTATGGTTCGACTTAATCATTAGGGTAATCAGCCAGTTGAAATCTTATCCATCGAAGAGTATCGAATCTGAGGTATCGAACAATCGATCATGGTCGAACCAAGATTGGTAGAACTGATGATTATTTTGAAGACGTCGAATGCCGTCGATCGAACAGTTCGAAGCTTGAAGCGTCCTCTGGAAGTGTCTAGAAATTCTAGAAAACAATTTAGTGAGTCACGCACGGAGTCCGGAATCGGCAAAAGTCAACTGGGTAAATTTCGATAATTTAATCTTTTCTGGGATATTCTTTGAAGTGATAATTTTATAACTATTCACTCAAATTGATTATTTTTATTCATGTAAAATTATGGAACATGGTATGTGTACTAAGTATCGAATTGATTTTCATCTGATGAAGTTTTATAATAACTATGTATAGTCAATACTAGTCGATCGTACCTACTTTTGCTATACCTAGGTACCATTGCAGAGATGGTTGGTATAGGTACATTCGGATCGAATAATAGTTGCTCATACGTCAAACAGTGACTCAGCTCACATAGTGATAGTAATTATATAACAATAAATACCGTAGAGACCCAGCAAACACAGCTAGTTACATCTCAGAGATATCGCAGCGACCTAACCTGACCTGAGATATCGCATTCTATGCAGCATTAACGTCGCTACGATGTCAGAGTGAATTAATTTCATCCCAATCAAGTTTGATCCATACGACGCCGCTGCGATAATAGTTCTCTGCGATATAACAGCGACAGATTTTCTGCAATGTAATTGCGATATCTTATTTGTGATGGAAAATCGACGTGTTTTTGCGATAAAACTACGATGTTGTGCGAGATCTGACAGATATCGCAGTAAAACGAAAAAAAAGTGTCTTCAAACATGGTGTGATAATATAGGTACACCACTGACTTCTGAAGACATCTAATATATTGATTATGTGTTGTTGTGACGGGTACCTACGAATCTCTATCAGACTGAGATCAGTTACTCGTATCAAAAATTGTGTGTTTGATAGCAATGTAACGAATGTTTGCGAATTTAGCTCCAGTTTTACACCGAACAGGAATCCAAATAACAAATTCTTGAATAATCCTCGCAGATGATTTTGCTTCTGTACATCGCAGCGATGCAACATTCGTGATATCGCAGTGTAGCCTCATCACAACATCTCAGAGATGTTCTTTATTTTCTATAAGAGAATCGCTATACGACTTTATAAAAAGTGAATAGATCACTGGAGTCGCAAAATATTGTTGCGACTCAGGTGGAGTCCAAAATACTTCCTTTTTCAACCATGTTGACAATGTCGGTTTTTCATCTTTTCTCTTTAATTCATGATGGAAATATGGCTTATTGTATAAGAAATCTAGAGACACCCTGTACAAATGTCTAGTTACGACTTATTTCGTATTGTAATTTGAGTTGTCAATAAGAGAATATATGCATAGAGAGTGTGTGAAAAATTCTCACAGTTCAATTTTGTTTTTCGAAAAATCATTTGCTCATCCATATCAGAAATGAACAGGGTTAGTGTACAGTAGAAATTGAAAAGGAAACTTTTTCAAACGGGACAGCCTGTTTATTATATCTTATTCGGATAAAAATTTTCATAACGATTTTCTACGACCACACCGCAAGGCATCCCTTTGGGAACCCGAATTCAAAGTGAGAGAGGCATCTGTTGAAAATTAGGAATAATGTTTTGGAAATAAGAACGCCCGAAGTCGTCGAATTTCATTTTCATTCGTCATTCTTTCAAATCCAATCAATTCATACCACATCAGAATGAATCGTGTTTGAGAGACTAAGTCATATGGTCATCGCTAATTTTTAATGGCAATCGCATTTCACCTGAGCACTGTTATTAACGGACGCACTGTGTACAAACCCTACGTGTGATATATTTTTGAATTCCATTCATGGGTATTCCAAAAACTGAATAATATATAGGGTGTTCCCATTGAAAAATAGTCGCGGACGTCATTACTCGAACGTGGATCACCCTGTATATTCAATTTTCCGACATAAACGTGGCTAAAAAATCAACGTGTTTCAGGATATTCTTCAGAAATGGATAGTTTGGCTAAAAATGATCTATGTATACCAGGCCTATGTGTAATATATTTTCGATTTCATCTTCTCAAGAGGATTCCAAAAATTGAATAATATACAGGGTGATCCACGAGCCACGTAATTACCAAGATAAAGGGTTCACCTTACATTTTCAGCCATAATCTACCTTTCCAATCGTTTGATCAATTTTCCTGAAATTTTATACACCAAGTCTACTAATCGAAGTTTACTTTCTGACGGTATGTTTAATTCAAGAAATTCTCATGTGTGGACAAAAGAAAATCCGCACACAGTAAGACAAGCCCATTCCCAACAAAAATTTTCAATTAATGGTCGGTGTGGTTTGATGAACAATTATTCATAAATTCAACCTTATGCATTTCCTCAAAAATTGAGGAGCGCTTTGTTCATATGAATTTTCTCCAAAATATTTTGCCTGGTTTGCTAGAGAAAGGAGGGCCTGATCTCAACCCTGTCAATTATTTTTTGTGGGAACATTTGAAACGAAAGGCCTACAGTGATCCCATTGGAAACAGAGAACAGTTGTTAAACCGTATTGAAAATTAGACAAAATCTTCAAATGATTATAATCTCGATTGGAATTTATCGTGATATTTTTTTCCTTTAATTTTTGTTCATTTTCAATTAGAATGAAATGAATAGATGATATGTTTATCGAAAAGCAATGTTTCATTTTGAAGGTACATTAAATGGGCCAAAGGAGTTATTCACTAGTTCTTTGTTCATTAATACATGTTGTTTCAGTAATAATAGGCAGATATCGAAAATTCCAATGTAAAGAGTGTCCTTTTTCCAATAGATCTTGGATTGAAATTCTCCAAGTCCGGGCCTGGAATTTGGTTACATTTGGTATTCCAGAAAATTAATTCCGATTAGTAGACTGAGTGTATAAACATTTCAGGAAAATTTATCAAGATTGGAGAGATACAAACCTTAAGGTGAATCAATTATGGCTAAGAAAGTAACACGACCATGTATCTTGGTAATTACGTTGAAAAATATGCATTTCTTATAATGGCAATATCCTATCTACACCATAATTATGTATAGGATGTTCCATTATTTGAAAAAATTGTCACGGACACGGACATCATTACCAGACAAAGGTGGATTCAGACCTAAGATAAGTACTTTACGAAAGCACTGTAGGTCTCACAGGGTACACACGAAAATAATCAAATCCTGCGAAAATATGAATTTGTATTATGATTTTCGTCTCTGAATAGTATTTAGTTTTTTTAATAATAATTCCAAAGAGGAAAATTTAAGATATTGCCTCTTGCCCAACTGACTTTTACCCGTAAGGTCGAGCGACGCAAGCGATCCACACAGAATTTTCCAGTCTGTTCGAATCGCTTCGAAAATGTTCGAGACCAATCGCGACGACTTCGCCGTTCATATAAAAGCACCTCATTTCGGCGGTCGAATCAGTTGATTTGAAAACTGCGAGAAGTGAACATTCATTCACGACAGCAAACGAGCAACAAAGTCTTGGTATCTGTTGATACATACAAAGTATACAATATATCTACAGTGCTTAGAGAATTTCGAAGTGAATCTAGACTATATTAAAGTATCAAAATGGTGAAAGTTCCAGCAATTGGTATCGATTTGGGAACAACTTATTCCTGCGTTGGTGTGTGGCAACAAGGAAAAGTGGAAATCATCGCCAACGACCAGGGCAACAGGACGACTCCCAGCTATGTTGCCTTCACAGATACAGAGCGTCTTCTCGGAGACGCTGCCAAGAATCAGGTGGCCATGAATCCCAGCAACACCGTCTTCGATGCCAAACGGCTGATCGGCCGCAAGTTCGATGATCCAAAGATCCAACAGGACATCCAGCACTGGCCCTTCAAAGTTGTCAACGATTGCGGCAAGCCGAAAATCCAAGTAGTCTTCAAAGGCGAGAGAAAAACGTTTGCTCCCGAAGAAGTGAGTTCGATGGTGTTGACGAAAATGAAGGAAACAGCAGAGGCTTATCTAGGCATGCCCATCAAAGATGCAGTCGTTACAGTGCCAGCCTACTTCAACGATTCCCAGAGACAGGCGACCAAAGATGCAGGTGCCATCGCTGGACTGAACGTGATGAGGATCATAAACGAGCCCACTGCAGCAGCCCTAGCTTATGGCCTGGACAAAAACTTGAAAGGTGAAAGGAATGTGCTCATTTTCGACCTGGGTGGAGGTACCTTTGATGTCTCCATATTGACCATCGACGAAGGGTCTTTGTTCGAGGTGAGAGCGACAGCTGGGGACACCCATCTCGGTGGAGAGGACTTCGATAACCGCCTAGTCAATCATCTGGCAGACGAATTCAAGAGGAAGTTCAGGAAGGATTTGAGAAGCAACCCCAGAGCGTTACGTCGCCTACGAACAGCAGCTGAAAGAGCTAAGAGAACACTATCATCCAGCACAGAGGCTACAATAGAAATTGATGCCCTCTTTGAAGGCACAGATTTCTATACCAAACTCAGCAGAGCCAGGTTCGAAGAACTGTGCTCCGATTTGTTCAGAGGGACTCTAGAGCCAGTTGAGAAAGCACTGAACGATGCTAAAATGGATAAGGGGCAAATACACGATGTTGTTTTAGTAGGAGGTTCCACTAGAATCCCCAAAATCCAACAGCTCCTCCAAAATTACTTCAGCGGAAAACCGTTGAACCTCTCCATCAATCCAGACGAAGCTGTAGCTTACGGTGCAGCAGTACAAGCCGCCGTTCTCAGCGGAGAAACCGATTCCAAAATCCAAGATGTCCTGTTAGTTGACGTAACACCGCTGTCCCTTGGCATAGAAACGGCAGGAGGAGTCATGACTAAGATTATCGAACGCAATTCCAGGATACCCTGCAAACAGTCTCAGACCTTCACCACTTACGCAGACAACCAGCCAGCTGTAACTATCCAAGTGTTTGAAGGAGAGAGGGCCATGACGAAAAACAACAATCTCCTGGGAACATTCGACTTGACCGGTATACCACCTGCACCTCGCGGTGTTCCCAAGATTGAAGTGGCTTTCGATCTGGACGCCAACGGCATCTTGAACGTATCGGCCAAAGACACCAGCTCCGGCAACTCCAAAAACATTACCATCAAGAACGACAAAGGAAGGTTGTCTCAGAAAGACATTGACCGGATGGTCTCCGAAGCTGAGCAATACAAGGAAGAGGACGAACGTCAAAGGCAGCGCATAGCAGCAAGAAATCAGTTGGAGGGTTATGTCTTCCAGGTCAAGCAAGCTGTGCAGGATTGTGGAGATAAGCTGTCAGCTGATGACAAGTCAACTGTTGAAGGAGAATGTGAAGACTGCCTGAGATGGCTGGACAGCAGTTCGTTGGCCGAGAAGGAGGAGTACGAGGAAAAACAGAAGCAACTGACTCGTATCTGCAGCCCGATAATGAGCAAATTGTATGGCGGAGATTCCCAGAATAACCAACAGCCTGGTGGAATGCCTGGACCTGGAAGTTGTGGTCAGCAAGCAGGTGGATTCGCGGGAAGACAAGGACCAACGATTGAAGAAGTTGATTAATTATTTGAAAAGTTTGAATGATTTTGTACAAAGTATTATACCTTAGCTAAAACTGTGATTGTTCTAATTAATTTATTTTATACAGAAATAAAAATTATTTTCCTTAATGCAATTGTTATAATTTGAACACAATCCAAGGCCCAATCCCCAATATTAATGAACAACTAGAGGATTCCCAAATTCTGGGATATTTTCTCAGATTATATAGGTACTCATCTTTCTGGAGGAAGAGGTTTTATTGAAATGTGCAGAGTCCGAAATGCTTGGATAAAATAATTTTTAAAATCACTTTGAAAAACTGCCATAAGAATGTGAAATTTCTATTTGAATATTTTCATAAATAAAGAAGTTACGGAGGAGACATGAAAATGATCAAAATCTGTTTTTTGCGTATAAAACAAAAACGAATAGATTTTATCAAAATATTTTTTCACATTATAGTTGGCCTTGACAAACTCCACATCTGGTGTCATTTAACCGACCTCGTATCTCTCACCATTTAAAAGATACCCATATGGTGAGCATGGTAAGTGGGACACACTGTATAGGTACATGTTCATCTTCAGCCAATCACACAACCAACAAAGTATCGTCATGGGAATATAAAAAGGGATTATGTTGATTGAAAATAGAAAAATTAAGAAGATGTTTCATTTTTTAACAAGGGTCTTTTATTCAGAAAAATTAAGAGAAGGTTTCATTTTTTAACAAAGGGTCTTTTATTCGGGTGGCGAAAATTTGATCGAAAGACAATAAATGATAGAAAAACATTTGATAGAATTCTTTTGTTCGAAAATCAAAAAATAGAAAGAACTTTTCACCGAAAATACATTTGATCGAATGTTATATGATAGAAAATACATTTGATAGAAACATAAATGATAGAAAATACAATTGATAGGAAAAATATTTGATAGAAAATACACTTGATAGAAACAGCATTTGATAAAAAATTCAACGGGGCTATGCTCAAGTTAGGTCAGTTCGTTTGTGAAGATATGATCCTTCCTCATATATTTGAGAAGAAGGAGCTAGAAGTTTGTGGTATCAATAAATTCATAAGCTTCGATTTCCATCTAACTCCTTCTCAAATATACACACACTGGCATAATTAGGGGAACGGGCAAAATTTACACTAAGTTAGACATCAATTTTCCTTCGAACCGATTGCTCGATTCAATTTTTTTTCTTCACGAAATGTAGCTTCATTCTTCACGAATACATCTGAGAAATAATTACCTTCAAAAGATGAGTCTTTCCATCATATACAGGGGTGTAAAGAAAGTACGGATTTTTCGGTATTTTTTCAGACATCCTGTGGACTGAACCACTGATAATTGAAACGATTTCTCAACACCAAATTGGAGCCCAATCTATTCCGAATATTTTCGTTTTTTATTCATCTTGATATCTCAATTATTCAAGAAAATACAGAGTTTCAAAGGAAAGGTGGATATTGGTATCAATTTTACACCTCAAAACTCAAAGTGGATCTGAAAATGTGTCGTTTCTTGACTAACCTAACCTAACCATGACTAAACCTCTACCATAGGAGACAGAAGCAGTGAAATCAAATTGTTCATTTTGTTCACCTCGGCGATATAGTCTTTCCCTGCCATCTATTGAATTGGTGCAGATGCGGCTCTCATATGTTAAAAGAACATTGGCCCACTGGACATTTTCAATTAATGCTACAGCCCTCGCCACATCAGTAGGAGTCAAATCTCTCACGTTGAATTTTCATTATTCAAATTTATGAATTGTGAATCGCTTGACTTTGACAATAATTAATGACATTAACAAAAGAGCCAACGTTGATTAACAAAAATAGCATTTCACCAAAAGAACATTGGAGCAACTTTTATCACCCCTGCATATTCATGAGACTATTCGTATATGTGTCTTCAAACAGTAAACCGATAGGTAAAACTGTGAACAATTCTCATCTTGGAGTAAAAATCCTCACAGAAACAAGTTGAAAAACGACACGTTCTCCCCAGTTCGAGTTTCGAGGTGGTAAAATTAATACCAATATCCACCTCTTCTTTGAAACTCTATATTTTCTTGGATAATTGGGATATCAAGATGAATAAAAAACGAAAATATTCGGGATAGATTGGGCTATAATTTGGTGTTGGAAAATCGGTTCAATTATCAGTGATTCACTCCACAGTATGTCTTAAAGAATACCGAAAAACCCGTACTTTCTTTACACCCCTGTATATGATATAAAGACGAATCGTTTGGAGGTGGTTATTCCTCAGATGTATTCGTGAAGAATGAACCTAAAATTCGTGAAAAACAAATTTGAATCGAGTGATCGGTTCGAGAGAAAATTGATGTCAAACTTAGTGTAAATTTTACCCGTTCCCCTAATTGTGCCAGTGTGTGTATGAAGAAGGATCATATCTTCACAAACGTACTGACCTAACTTGAGCGTAGCACCGTTGAATTTTCTATCAAATATTTTTCCTATCAATTGTATTTTCTATCATTTATGTTTCTATCAAATGTATTTTCAAAATAACAAATAAGTTTCGGAAAAAAAAGTTATCAGGCGATTTTATCATCACGAATCATTCACGTGGCGCTTCCGGTAACAAACTAGAATAATACATCAAAATAATATTCCCTGAGTATAAAATTATGCCTCTGTGCCGATCTTTACAACAATATACAGTGAAATTATTGGCAAAAAAAGAACGCCCTGAATATTTTTCCACAGCAAAATTCAATCAAGGCATATTTGGTTCCCATCGCCTTATTTTAGTCCAAATAATTCGCCCTTAGCCTATGCCCCAATAGTTATGACTCGCCCTATGTCCGAAGCATCTGCCCCTATTGATTGATGATATTTTGAGTATTATTATAAGTAGTTAAAATTAGACGTTTTTATCTTTGAACTACTCGGTATTTTTTCGCCATATCAAATTTGGTAGGCAGAGGCTAGTATAGTATCAGTGTGGTATTAGTGAACATGTCGCAAATTGAATTGTAAAAACCAAGACAAGAAGGATGATAAACTGTTAGTATCTATTTACCTACTCTAGGATAAAATACCAAAGCCTACTGCTTGGTTGGGTTCGATGAGAATTAAAAATTCGCCGATTTTTTTTTTCGAAAAATCTGAATCATTCAGAATACACCACTGGATACGTGCCGCTTCGAATTTTCATGTAGGTATAGTATAATATCCAATATCAATTGCAGAATATCTCGCACTGTGCGGCATCAGTGTGTTTGAAGCATGGACGTTTTTGAAGTTTCCTTTGAAGTGACTGCAGGTGCGCCACAAGATTCTACAATTGTTTTTGGATAAACTATACCAAATTTCATGAGGAATATTTTATATGCATTTTTTGTAATTTAAAAAAATCGATATTTTCCTTTTGAATCTTTTTTTTATGAATTAGTCGAGGATTACACGAGATAAAGAGAGAGGAAACTTTTGCGTGAAAGAATGGGAGTTTTTCGATAACGCAAAAGCATTTCGCATTCTTGATGCAAACAATATTTTTTCGAAAACTGCATTGAAAGTAATGTGAGGATGAAGGAATAAATATTCAAGTATATATGTCATTGTTAACTGACATGTTGTGGATACTTCTCTGACTTACCCAAAAAATAGTATATTATTCAACAAGCATATAATAAGGGCTATTATTAACGAAGGTTCAGTTTATGTCACGAGCGTAGCGAGATAAGTTGAAGACCCAGTGAGAAAAGTAAAAAATAGTGCGTTATAAAGAAAAAAAAATTAATTCTCGAATCTCTAAGAACTTGAAGCGCAATATTTGGTAGGATAGCAATGCAATAATAAAGAACTTTCAGTTCTTTTATATCTGCACCGATGAGCTTGAGGAAATAAAAAGAAAATGAAGTTCAAATTTAATTTCAAAAGAAGAGATTTAAATATATCAGAGAAATGATTGTCTGATTTGTATTTATTCATTCGCGCGTCATCAATATAAAAACGCCTTAGTTATGAAAATTTCAGCAGATATACAGTAGATTAAGTAGATAAAACTTAACAGTACTTTTCGTGAAAATAATTATAGGTGACAATAATGAAAGGCAGACAGACCTAATTCATATTTGTGATAATGACAATTTCATGTCAATAATACTGTATATGACACGATACTAGGTAAGGTGGCATATTAACAGGTACCTATATGCGCTTACCTATCGTTTACCTATAAATAACTAGAGGAACCCACATATCTACCCTTTTCACTTAAAATATAGTATAGGTACCTAATTATTCTACTTAATCACTTAATAGGAGATGAACTCTTTGAGAGACATTCTATTGATGGTCATTGGAAAACACTACCTCTATCATAATGAAATAATATATTCTAGGAAGAATTTCAATTCACTTCAAACTAATTATGGGTATATATAAATAATACATAACTCCTGAGGGATATTTCATATGTAGTTCAAAACTGGTGAAGTGATCGTGAGTGATATTTTGTGGCCATGAAGATTTTCTGAAAGATTTTGTTGGAGATACTCCTGTGGCTATATATTTTTTTAATCACCTACTATAGTTACCTATATTAATTATATTATTTATTGAATCATTACAAAATTATGAATTCCACAAGTACGCCGAAAAAAGTGAGTAAATGAAACATTGAATTATTCAAACAGAATAAGAAATATTATGTTCCCTTGTATTCATTTCTCTCAGTAGATCGTATCAACGGCATGTTGAGAAACCCCTGAAACTAAAAAATTGGGAATGGCCATTCGATGATTTTTTGAATATCATGATTATATTCAGATAATTCTATTAAATCTCTTATAAATATGAGTCGTTCTTAAATGTAACTATAACTATACCCTTATTTTGGAGGTGAATGAAAGATTCATATTTTTATTTTCTGATTTATGTGATATTTAATTAAAGGAACCATGGAGTGATAAATCAGACTCAATTCATAGAGCATCTTTATTTAGAGTAGGTAGTTCATTTTGAACTTGATTTTCAAAGTCAAATACGAGAGTGATAATGGTGGTATCACTTATTGATACTTGAAGAGGGACGCGACCGATTATAAGGACATTCCAGTTGAATTTCGATGAACAAGAAGTTTTAAGCTTCATTTATTTAGAGACATAAATTACAATCTGCTAGTTCATATGATTGCATTTCTATATTTTTCGAAGGAAAAGAAGAAATAATGTTAAAGGAATGCAGTTTTTGAAAACTGATTATCTAGATCAAGAACAATACATTCTCAAGGCGCTTGTATTATTTTCTTGTACAAACAACATCCTGTATAAGATAACCTCAAGTGAACTTTCGAATATGAAAATGGAAGTTTGAAGTGGAACACACTCTGTATATAATCATTTCGAAATTAATAAAATTATTTGTAATTTTTGTTCAGTTTTTCGTAATCCGAAATAAAAGTTGATTTTGTCAAATATTACCACCCAGAGGTAACAGAGTCCATCACAACAATCGAAGATTCGAAGTGAATAGAAAACTAAGCTAACTACTATATTATACAGGGTGATTCATGAGGAGACTCACATAGCCAAATGGTGAATAGGGAAAATCAAGACAAGTTGATGTATAATGATGAAAAATTATTTTGCCATCCATAACGAAGACACAGGGTATTATGTGAAATTGCCATATATAACTTTGTTGGCCGTTATTTCAGAAATGATTCATTGTAATTTGCTGAAACATATGGGAGTAAAAAAACCAGGTGGCGCACAATCATATATCACCAAAAATATCGATATATACAGGGTGTTTCATGAAAGACTAACATAACGAAATGGTAACTAGGGGAAATCAAGAAGAGTTGATGTATATATATATGAAAACATTTTTTGACCCTCCATAACGAAGATTATTATGTGAAATTGCTGTATAACTTTTGATGGTCGATATTACAGAAATTATTCGTCGTAATCTGCTGAAATTTGGCAGCGATGTATCTCTACTGAAACTATTCAAGATAAAATATGATGAAAAAAAAATCCAGGTCCCTACTGGAGAAAATTTTTTGTTTCATTATTATGTCAAAAAAGTTCACTTTGTGACCACTTTTCTCGAAAAATTCTATCAGATTCAGAAAGATCAGACAAAATGCTATAAGAACTTTGGAATATGAAGTGGCACCTAGAGTGTAAGAATATTTCTATTACCAGTGTTGACCTATCAACAAACGCCACGTTACATACAATAAAAACAGGGCCACTTTATAACAAATTTATAAAATAGAACTACGAGTAATCATATCTATCTAGAAGTTCGGTCAAAAACTAGCATGTCAAATCATTAAAAAACAGAACTAATCTCTTCTGTCAATTAATATTCAATAAAAATGTAGAAAAAATCAATTCACATGATACCATTTGAAAGTTGACAGTTATCAGCCAGGTCGAAATTTAAAATTCATTCGAACGATTTTGTTCCATATTTTATTGAACCGGTCAAAGTGTATCGTGTGAATTGAAGAGCAGTTCTCATAGCGTTTTGTCTGATCTTTCTGAATCTGATGGAATTTTTCGAGAAAAGTGGTCACAAAGTGAACTTTTTTGACATAACAATGATACATAAAATTTTCCCAAGTACGGACCTGGATTTTCATTTCATAATAATTATGTTATCTTGAATAGTTTCAGTAGAGATACGTCCCTGCCAAATTTCAGCAGATTACGACGAATCAATTAATTCTGTAATATCGACCATCAAAGTTATATAGCAATTTCACATAATACATCAACTCGTCTTGATTTCTCCTATTAACCATTTGGCTATGTGAGTCTTCTCATGAAACACACCCTGTATAATTTAACCCACTGTTACGCCACTGAAAATGTGAGTACAACAAAAAAAAGCTTTGACTACTGAATAATAAAATGATTTTTTATGGAAATATTAATACCCTGTATCTCAAAAACGAAACAATCGAGTTATAGGATACATATTTATATATAACCTTCATTTTTCAAAATATCACAAGGAATCACCCTCTGAAATTTATCGAACTTATTCACTGTATTTTTTAATTCTGATGTTTGAAAATTGAAAGGTGTCTATTTATTTTGAAACTTTCCTTATTGTCGAACGATATGCCAAAATTTTGATCACCATGTATAGATAATTGCAACTAACGATCCATGTCGAACGATATTTTTTTCTACATGGATGCCCACCATGTCTTATTTTTCATATCTCGCCGTGTAGACTAGTTATGGTTGATTTGCAGTTACCACTGCTACTGTTTAAATCCGAATAAAATATGACAGAGTAAATTGTAATTGAAAAAAATCAAGAAATGCCCATAACGTTGTTCTTAGATGTTCAACTGTTTTTATAAATTTCTTTCTTCTTTGTTTAGGCACACGAAGAGAAGCGCCTGAAGCTATTGCTGGAAATAATTTTCAATAAAAACAGGATCCAAAATGGTGAGTTGGTATAACGTATTACACCCCAGTAAATACACATCCCTGGGGTATCACATTCTTGTCTCGCTAGGTAACAATGCGAGTCACAAGAAAACATCGTTGGTATTGCTAGGACACTCTTTATTTAACAAAACATTCGCAATATTCGTCACATTCGTCCCTAACAACCAAAAGTCTCACTGAACTGGAACCTCACATCGTTGTCTATTTATGTAACAAACGAAATCAATCAATTTTGATATTGAATGGGTACTGTTAGTTTGATTTTAGTTCAATCAAATGGTATTTTCACTTGGAAAAAATTCAAGTAGTCGGTTTCTCTGTGGTTTCATATGTTTTTGGAGGTGCTGAATTCGAATCTGAATTTTGCAAACAAAATTTCCTGGAGCGTTCCGAGATGTTCGTAAAAAACAAAAATTTTCGGACTTTCTTCGTTTTTTGCCCGTAACTCGAAAATTATACGTTATATCGAAAAGACCGCCCTATAGAATATTGAAGTAGATAAAATTTCCTGAATATAATTGTCATTGCTCATGAATGTAGGACTAACGAGTGCGGAGATAGAGCCAGTTGAAAATTGACCAAATAAAATAACGTTTTTCGTCGGTTTTCGCAGATAATTCCAAATCTACGCATTCCTCGTTATCTAGACCTGTTCTAGGGTAGTCAGCCTTTGGCGGACTGGTACTTTACATGAAAGGCGGTTTCAGAAATATTTAGGAAAAACGGCCTTCAGGGTATTTGAAAAGGGCGTAACTTCCTTAGGAAACATTATTTGACAAATATTTGAAGAATCTCTTTTTATATAGAAATATCACAGAAATCACCCCACGAATTTGTAACCAATGTTTAGGAAACACACTGTATATTTAATGTAAGTGCGAAGATATGTTAAACTTATCCATGAATGCTTTATTTTCTAGAACCAAGCGTCAGAATGTCAGAACTTCCAGATAAGACTCTCTTCTCTTCCAACGAGTCAATAGAGTCAAAAACCAAGCCTTGTGATGTCTCAGAATCATCTATTGACACTCCAGTAGGATCCAAAAACAATGATATAGAAATAAAAATTAAGCTGGATTTTACTAATTCCAAAAAGAAAGGAACCGTGATACCCAACGAAGGAACTAATGTGATAAAGTCTACATCTCAAAGAGAAGAAAAACCATATTTCGATGATACCTCAAATTCTGTGATTGGAATTTCAGCGAATGAAAATATCAGTTTTAAAAATGAGAATAACGAAGCTTCAAGCAGAAATAATTCACCAAACAAAGTATTAGAAAATGCTGGACAAATATCCACCATGAATAGTGACTCATTGAACATCAGCAAGTTCAAACCAATAATACAGCAAAATATTGAAGAAGTGGACGAAACAAATTATTCATACAAAACTTGTGAAAATGGGCAAGTTCGAAGCAATGAGACAACAATATTGACACCTGGAAATACCACAAATATTTTCCACAGTACAATGCTATCTAGCTTTCAATATCTGAATCAACAGGAAAAATTGAAGAGTTCTATGGGAGATTACGATGAAAAAATTTCTGCACTAATTCACTTACTGATAATGGAAAAATATAACAGTATCTTGAAAGATTTCAGGGAAAGAAGCATGAAGAGACAAAAATACTGCACTTCCGAAAAGTCAGAAGATGAAAAGTTTCAACAATTTTTGAATACGCAGTGGGAAAATAAAGAAACTGAAAATACACAATCTGAAAATGATGACCTTGGCTTCAACAGTTCTGGACAGAATTCACCAGAACCGAATTTGATAAACTGTTTCGCACCAAAGAATGATATAGGAAATATTTTACGGGATAATCATGAAGGGGAAAATTCTCCAGAACTAAATTTCAATTCATCAGAAATGAGACCTGAAAATGGTAGAAGTTTGGATAGCGGTTTGAATGACACGAAAGATTCTCTAGAATCACTCTGTACTTACCCCAAAGCCGAAAATAAACAAGATTCAACGGTCGACTACAATGAAGATCAGTTTTTATCAATGGCTTTGGGAAAAGAAATTGGATGTAGTTCTCCGGAATCACAGGTGAGTCTCAATAAATATTTTATGTGGCATGACGGAGCATTTTCTCAAAATTTACAAATATTTGATCGTTTTCGAAATCGAAAAAAAATTTGAGGTCGTCCTCAATTCTATTATTTTTTTCAAAATTGTGTTAATACATCAGTGTTACCTACCTACCTAAATGAGATATTCCAATTCTGGATTTATTAAAATCTCAATTATTCACTGATTGATGTAATTCCATGGGCGTCACCAGGAAAAATTCCTGGGGGGTCTGAAATTGTGCTTCCAAGCAAATCAATAACTGCATAAATTAGAATCAACCTGTATAGAGGTAGCCTAGCCTTGTGGGAAATGCTGTTTAGAATTAATTAACATCATCTATACCCGAAATACCAGCTATATTAATAAAATATATTAATCTTTGGAAGAAGTCCATGGTAACTCAAAGTGTAATTCATAGATGAAAAACCCAAAGTCATCTCCACAACTTTTATTGAAATGATCAAAGATCATCAATGGTACATGTTTCGGGCTTATATAAGCCCATCATCAGCCGATAAAATAGTTCAAAGTTATGGCGGAAGTGAAAAAAGTTGAAATTCAAATAACGTGGACAATAACAGAGCAAACAAAGGCAACTGCTCCATGATTGTTAATGTAAAATTGTGTATGTGTATGAACCCGACCCTCGAATGACCATTTCATAAGAATTTTAAAATTTTTATACTTTTTTATAAAAACATCCCTTGAATTTTTTCGGTGTTATTTAGATACACCCTGTATATACTAACATCTCATATTTCAATTCCCAGAACGAATTTTCGAATTACTACAGTACCCCAGCAGAATTTAGAACATATGGAACAGAAAAGAGCATAGGCAGCAGCAATATTTCCACCCTGGTATCGAGCAATGAACACAGAAAATCTGATGACATCTACAGTTATTACAGTGCAGTGATAAAACGAGAAAAACGAAGTCCTCGACCTAAGAACATTTCAATATCGAAGCCTATCTTCAATTCCGTTTCGACTAACGATTATGAAAGCTTGGATAATTGGAAGATGAGCTCAAAGGAGGAAATGTTGATGCAAGAAAATGGTATTCAACAAGAAATCATCCATCAGGTTTCTAAAGCTCTGACCGTTTGTAGAACAACCCCGGAAATATTCGACAGAGAAACTCTCATTGAGGCTGAAAAAATACTGCTTGTTGCAAGTAAGTTAATGACCAATCATTTTATATTGGTCTCATTGTCAACCTGTTTTCAATTTAATGATGTTGAACTTTCAACAAATGCCATGAATTTAAGATTTTCTGTACTTCACCTGTACCGACTCAACAAATAATCAATTGTATGTATCAATCTAAAATCAGAAAACTAGAGCTGAAAACAGCCAATACAATGTTGATAAAAAAATGTCTTTCAAACCAGAAACCACCCTACGCAAATGTGACTCCTAGAAGTTCTACAGGGTGTTTCAGAATTCAGAAGATTATACCCAGCGAGCACAAACATCCCTGGAATGTTTTGAAAATATTGGCATGAAGATGTTATTTTGTGACGTAATATGCACTGACCAAAGAGGTCTTTGAAGGATATTGAAGTATTGTTTTTGTTCTTCTGTGGCATTTCTTTGTTTGCCTACTGATGAGAGGTATCCCTGGGATGTTTTGGGATGTTTTAGAAATGTAGGCATGAGGATGTTTTTTGAGGCGTAATATGCACTTCCCAAAGAGATCTTAGAAGGATATTGGAAGTATTATTTTTGTTCTTTTGTGCCCTTTCTTTGTTTGCCCCACCACAACGTCTCATGCTTACGTCACAATACGATGAATTCTGATTTGTTTTCGATTTTGTTCTTCTTGTACGCAATTGGCATTCGCGTTTGCAGCATGTCACGCTTACATCACGCTGCTAACGAACAAAAAGGAATTTGGTGAAGTTTATTGTGTTAGAAGACTTATTTAGTTTGTAATAATGACCATCAGATGCAAAATGTGTTGTTCGGTGCCTCGGTGTAATCAATATATAAAAGTACGAATTCATCAATACACAGCTTCTCCGCAGTTGCAAAATTATGCATTGTGGAGAACATTTCAAAAATTGGGAAACCTATTTCCAATTATTTGTCTGTGTGTAGTAAGCACTACTCAGAAACCGATTAAGAAGGTAATTTCATATCAAGAAAATATTTTCATGTTCAATCTATTTTCAATGCATTTTTTTATTCAAGGGAAATGGATTCCTAATGCAAAAGTTCATTTTGACAAAAGGCTTCAGAAAAGTACCTCGAAAATGGTTTTTTTACAGCGATTTAATGTGCGCAAGACGCGTTGAAAATGTTCTGTTGTGTCCATGAAAAGGCTTTAAAAAGAACTAGGGAGAAGGTAGTTTTGTGACATATTAAGGACATCTCGATAATTGCCGCCTGCGGCGGACATTGGCTGTTCTATAATATAGTTCTATTCATGTGTGAACAGAACATCGCAGTGGAGGTTCAATGTCTCGAAATCTCGTACTTTTAACATCTTTGAGATGTTTTTGTGCTCGCTGGGTAATACTTATTTAGTTTACAGGAGATAATCAGATCAGATCAGATTCATGTATAAAATGATCGATGGCAATATTGATTCCCTATAAATTAGAAATCGAAGAAGATCAGTTAGAACACAAATCTTTAAAGTTCTTTTCTAACTATGCATACCTATCAACTATGTGCTGAATTTTGAATTAATGAATAACTATGAGGGTCCTACTAAGAATATTCCTTTTTAGGTTATAAAAAAGATATAATCACGGAGCAACTGAACAAGACTCTTATTGGAGACAAGAGCAAAGATTGTGCCACTGCCACAATAAGAATGAGCAACATGAAATTTTCTTATGGCAACCGTATTCACCATAATAACAGACACAAGCATTATTTTCTGTGTATTCTACATTGTGGATCGAAAATTGTCAACAGTGAAATGGTGATGATGAGAGGAAAGGAGATTGTATTCGAGGAATGTTTTCAGTTCGAGAACATTTCGCCAGAATTTGAAATCACTGTCAACATTTTCGCTCTCACTGTGAAGAAAATGTCTAAAAAGGTATAGTAATTTTCCCCTGAATATTCGAATTATTTTGGTAGAATTGTGCATTGTAATGATGAAAATGTCAATAACAATAACAGTTACAGATGTGTACAAATATAAGTTTATTATATATAGGGTGTTTCGGATTACAATTGAAACAATTTGTTAGGCGATAGAACGATAAAAATAAAAAGAAGTTTTGGAGATCAGTTTTCGAGATACAGGGCGTTGACATTAGAAATATTATTTGCATATCACTCTGTATAAAGCTTTCATCATGTCTAAATTCAGGGTGGTCAATAATCTCAATTGAGCTCTTTCCTACCTTTAACGAGAGAGAGAAAAGTTTTCCCCTCTTCCATCTTTCTCTTCAATGCTACCAACCTGGCCGCATTGAAATATAGAGAGGTCCGATAAATCTTTCCTTGTCTAATCTCTAGTCTGCTCCACTGAACTATTTTCGATGTTATTCGCGATAGAAAATAACATGTCACTCCACCTGACGGTATAACAACTTGAAACAAAAAACAAATGTGAACCAATGAAAACAAAGTATACATGTTGCTTTCAAGAACTCTGATAGGTGGCGTACGCTTATTTTCTAATCGCGAATAATGATATTCTTTTTTTCTGAACTGACATAATTATTTCACTTAGACTGAACTGAATCAGTTAACATGCATTCTAATAACTAATCAAATTCTTTCGAAAGAACTCATAATAACTGATTCAGTTCAGTTCTAGTGAGATACTTCAGTTAGTTATAATATTAGATTATCAGATTATAATGCCTTGTATCTCATAAATGTCATTCACTGATAACCTTCCAAATTTTTGAAATGGAATCACAGATTATATCATGCTTATTTTGATATCTTTGACTCTATTTTGAATTCAAAAATAGTTCAGTGGCACAAAGAGAGTAGAGACAAGGAAATATATATCGGACCTCTCTACATTCCAATGCGGCCACGTTGGTAGCATTGAAGAGAAAGATGGAAGAGGAGAAAACTTTCCTCTCTCTCGTTGAGGGTAGAAAAGAGCTCAATTGATATCTTGAATGAAACTAAAATACCGGGTAACACAGACTCATGGTATGCCCCCCTTTCCTTCTTTGTTTTTCTAGCTATATTTCTGAAGGTTCCCTAGAGGGTACTTTCTCACATTTCAGAATTTTTTTGCACCTTCCGGTTTTCCTGGAGATGACATCAACTTTCGATTTCCAAATGGAACATCCTGTATTTTATTCCATAATCGGTTAGACATAACGAATTCAACAATACCGAGTTTGATTGGGTTATTTTAAACAATTACGAAGAGATTCGCGTTCGAAGTTTCCATAAGCTCAATGAGTGTGACAGAGATAGAAGTTTCCATATTGCGCCGTCACACCCATTGAGCTTATGGAAACTTTGAAGGTGATTATCTTCATAATCATCTGAAATAACGCATTCAAACCTGGTATTGTTAAATTCGTTATAATAATATATAACCGATTATAGAATAAAATACAGGGTGTTCCATATAAACGGCAGGAAAAGTTCGTTACTGTGCAACGTTCCAAGTAATTTGAATGAAATTGGTGATCAAAATTGACACTGACATTGGGTTGAATACAAAATGATGAAGTTTCCAATGAAAAAATAACACAAAATTGTTTTATAACCTTAGGAGAAAAAAATTACATGTTTCACACGGCAGCAAATGTAGATTGGCTGCCTTGGCTGAATTCCTATCAGCCGCGGCAGTCAATCTATACTACTTTGCTGCCTAGTAAAGCAAATGACTATTTTCAAAAAACTTCAACTCCTTGTATCTCGAAAACGAAGCTGAAAAAAAGTATTCATGAACTTTTCATTTCTTACCGTTCTCTATCGCATATCAAATTATCTCGATTACAATCTGAAACACCCTGTATATCGGATGTCGAAGTTTACATGTCCCAATAGCAAATCTCATTCATATCGAATAATAAAATTTTGAAATAAAATGCTTATGCATAACTTCCTTTTTTTTGAAATATTAACATTATGAAACTATATTTGCAGGCAAAAGAAAATAAAAACTGTTTTGGAAGAAGAAATAAACCATCAATGATTGAATCAATGCAGTCCTCATTTGTTTTATGGGGCAAAAGTACGCTAAAACCAACAGATTTCTCACGAGAAACACCAACCTCACTGAATCTTTCAAATATGCCAGTGGGAGCGGAAATATCCAGTTGTTTTGCAGCTGATATTCAACTATCACTGAAAGTCCTCGTATCCGAAAAAGGGTTCCTCACTATTGGAACTGACTACAAAGGTTGCCCAGTCTGGAACAGAAAATGGTGTGTTCTAGATGGTTCTCGGATCAAATACTGGAACTACCCAAGCCAAGAGAATGTTATGGAACCACAGGGACAACTGGACTTACTACAGTGTACCACGAATCAACTGAAGCATGTGGATAGGGAAGTATGCCCAAGGCCGAAAACATTAGCATTAAAAATAGAAGAGGATGGTTCCACTGTTAAAGAATTATTCTTATCGGCTGACAGTCAGACAGAACTGGAACAGTGGCAGAAGCAACTAAACTTAGTTTTAGAATACCTTAGGAAATGGAAGAATATTAATTGTTACTTAGAAAACTGAGTGTAAAATGTATATAGGTAATGGATTTATAGAATAATGTATATAGGTAGTGATATTGTATTTTTATAAATAATTTTACTTTGATACAGGCGATTTATTTCATATCTACACATAACATCACCTATTTTTGATGTTACAAAACTCCTGCTAAATTTTTTGGATTTCAACAGAATTTTTATATACAGAGTGACCAGGCCCTGATTAAGAGTTCTGACCGCCCTAGGCTAATTATGAGGACGCGCCCCCGCCATGAGTATTACGGTCGGCCTAAAGTAGTATATTAGTCTTGACTTTGTTTACTAGTATAAAAATTTTGACATGGTTCATACTACCTATAAAAGTTTTCGACTTGAAGTATTATTTATATATTTACATTTCTGTAATCTTAAAGACGAGAGGCATCATACAAGTGAAACATTTCTGCAACTGATTAATGTTTTATTTGAAAATCATAATAATTGAGTAATTATTATTTGCTTATAGGTAATAAGGTCTTTTTTCTTGCTTTAGCGTTTGCAAATCTTTCCACAATTTTTTCAAATTCGATAGTTTGAAGAATATCACTTTCTATGTACATTAGAGAGAGCGCTGCAAGCTTTTGCTGGCGGAGTGTGGAGCGTAAGTAATTTTGTACTCTCTTCAGTGCTGAAAAAGATCTTTCGCCGCTGCAGTTGGTAACACATATTGTCAAAGAAATTCTTAATATTATCTCCACATTCGGGAACATGCTTAAAATATTAAAACTTTTTATAAACTGCAACAAACCCTTTGGGGTTCTGGCAGAAAGAGAACGCTCGACCTCGGTGTCAGATTTTGAAAACTGCGCCAAATGGACGCATCCTTCTGCAATGGTTTCTTCTAAATCAGTAACATATAGTTGTTTCAACTCCTTTGCTCTGCTTCTAATAAATTCACTGTCGTCTAGTTCATGCAGTTTCCATAAGAAACCAAACTTTGTGTTTACTGTATTATGAATAATTTGCCGGTTTTTTATATGCACTTCAAGACAATCAATAGCTGCATAATAATTATCAACGATGGGAGATCGTCTCCTTTCTAACTCAATGTGCCCCGTTTTAACTTCATCAAAATGAAATTTTTGTTTCTTTCTTCTTCTTACGCGCGCTTTTTAAAATTTCAAAATTCATTGTTAAAATTAGGGACTATCAAGCGCATTTCGTTTTATTGTTTTGTCTCGGTCTAGTTGAAATATGTAGGGTAGATGCAATGATGCTAGATTAGTGCATGCGAAGACACGATTTTAGCGCGTCTTGCGCGCCCCCCCGATCTTCGCGCCCTAGGCTGCAGCCTAATCAGCCTAATGGTTAATCAGGCCCTGAGAGTGACCCATTTGAAAGCGGGCCACCCCTGTATCTCACGTAATCGTTGGGTAAGGATCATGAAATTTTCTGGAGCGAGAGATATACCAAAAATGCACTCTAGACCAAGTGGGGTCATCTTCAGTAATATACACTGCTCGCCAACAGCCATGGAACCACCCCAATTTCCGGAAAATGATATTAGGAGTCAAAATAGGTTAAAAATCACTTCATATTCGGAATCAGGACGCCCAATTCACTAACTCTTCATATTTTTCCTTGAAAATTTTCAGTTCTGAAAAATTAAATTATGTCGCACTTTTCACGGAAGCACCCCCGTATCTCACGTAATTGACTTCATCTTTGGACTTTCCGTTCCTCCTGCAAATTTTAGAACCCTACCACAATAATTACGTGAGATACGGGGGTGCGCTTCCATGAAAAGTGCGACAAAATGTAATGTTTCAGAACTGAAAATTTTCAAGGAAAAATATGAATAGTTAGTGAATTGGGCGTCCTGATTCCGAATCCGAAGTGATTTTCAACCTATTTTGACTCCTAATATCATTTTCAGGAAATTGGGGTGGTTCCATGGCTGTTGGCGAGCAGTGTATATCACTGAAGATGACCTCACTTGCTTATAGAGTGCATTTTTGGTATATCTCTCGCTCCAGCAAATTTCATGATCCTTACCCAACGATTACGTGAGATACAGGGGTGGCCCGCTTTCAAATGGGTCACTCTGTATATACAAAAATATACATATAATTATAGATACCTAATGATGATGGGTAATTTGTTGAATTGACTTGGCCGTTACTTGATGAAAATCCATAGCATACGTAACAACTTTACAAACGATGAGATTTCCACAAAATTCTTAATCACATGACATGTTTTGCATTCATGAACATGAGATGAATTTTTTGAAAAAGGAAACAAATTCAATTAACGTACGCCAACCATATACAGGGTGGCCCACGGTCGATGGTACCTTAGACGTATACAGAAAACGGTACATTGGATTATCCAGAAAATTTGATTACTCTAATAAGCGTTTGTGATCTAACGATTCAAAATATTTTCAGCGATGCAGCGTTGCCACTTTTACCAAAAAGTAGCATCATCTTTGTTATTTCAAATGGAACACGCTATATTTCATTGCGTTGTTAGATTCTTCTCGAAGAGCTGATTTCATCAATGCATCACACTTGGGGTCTAGCAGGAATTATTACCGAGATATAGGGTGTTCAAAATCGAGATTTTTCAATTTCAGGAATTTTTTGTGTCGAAACTATTCATTATCAAAACGGCTTACATGTCCCTATCTTAACTTTTGATTCACTAACTACTGACATTTAATTGGAACAGATACAGGGTGATCAAAATTCTGAATCTTGGACCATCCTGTATTTTTTCCAATTAAATGTCGGTAGATAGTTAATCAAAAGTTAATATAGGGACATGTAAGCCGTTTTGACCAATGATGAATAGTTTCGACACAAAAAAATTCTAAAGTTGAAAAATCTCGATTTTGAACACCCTATATCTCTGTAATAATTCCTGCTAGACCCCAAGTGTGATGCATTGATGAAATCAGCTCTTCGAGAAGAATCTAAAAACGCAATAAAATACAAGGTGTTCCATTTGAAATAACAAAGATGATACTACTTTTTGGTAAAAGTGGCAACGATGCTTCGCTGAAAATATTTTCAATCGTCGGATCACAAACGCTTATTAGAGTAACCAAATTTTCAGGATAATCCAATGTACCGTTTTCCGTATACGTCTGAGATACCATCGACCGTGGGCCACTCTGTATATTAGAAGGAAACCATAGTTTTGATGATAATTTCGAAATTCAACATGTAGAAAATAAAGGAATAAAACTCAATCATTTTGAATCATTAGAAATCAACAAACCCAAAAATTCTAACATTTTACCTAACGATCATCTCAATAGGTCAACACTGTTGAATTTGTTTTCTTAGTTGGTTATAAGATGTATTTGCTATCAACCCTTTCAAGTTAATCCAGTACACCATATTTTAATGTAGATATTGTGGGTACATACCGGAAATGAAGGTTTATTTATCGAACCTTTCCACAGGTAATTCTATTCCTTCAGGTTGGGAAAGTTGGAAATATATTAAAGTTACGCAAGCCAAGGTTAGTTTAGGTACCAGTATTTCACCTGATGAAGCTACTGTGTTTTGTAGAAATCTCATCGTTTGTGAAGTTTGTGCAAATGATGGGTAAACTTGGGAGGGGTATTAATTTTATCATTCAATGGTCACATATTAAGATGATGGTCAATGGTCACATATAAAGATGATGAAGGGAATGTCAATCTCATAAGTATATGAAGATAATTTTAAGAAAAAAGTCTATTTAAACTTTTCTCCGGAAATGCTTCATTTCAGAGATACAGGGTGTGGCAGGGTGTTGAAATACAGACAAAAAATCATTTATCCATAAGCATTTCCTAGGAAAAAAGTAGTTTATTTTGACGAGACCTACCACATACATGGATCAATAAAGAAAATTGTAAATATCCCCAAAACTATCAACTCCAGCATTGTTACTTGGAAAAGATGTGGGAATAAGGTTTTTCCATGACAAGTACCAAAAGTATACTGTCAAAAATGTTAGGGTAATTTGAAATAAAGAATGACAGCGCTATGATATGATTTCTATGTGATTTCTTATGTCAAAAAAAACCGGGTGCTAAACTTCCTGCAAATTGCTTATATTTTGCAAAAGTTATTTTCAAAACACGAACACAACAATTCAATTTCAACACCCTGTATCTCCAATAAGGAGCATTTCTGGACCTGAATATTTAAACTGAATATTTAAACATACTTATGTTACACCCTTCATAGGAGGGAATGGGAATACTTCTGGAAAAATAGGTACTCTGAAAATAGAACATGGCTCACTTCAGTGAATTGTCCCAAGAACCCAGGACATTATTTTTCAAATAATTCAAGATAGGTACCTATTGAAAAAAAAACAAGTGACCTTACAAGCAGAATGATTGGAGAAATGGAAAGCTGATAAATACATTTCAATGGGAAATTAGATTCTGATGGTACTAGTTAATAGGGTAGCCCAGTTTTAGTGCCCATGGACCTTTATAGGTGCCAATTCAAGCTATTAATGGAATTAGGCTTATTCAGTTAAGGTTTAATGTGCTTGAAAAAAAAAATGATGAAAACAGTTAAATAAGAATCTAGATATACCTAGGTATACTCAATAATAATTATTAGAAACAATGAGTTTAAAAATTCAAAGAACCAATACAGGCAATTTAATAAACAGGGTTTTGGCTCAATCACTTTGTAGCATAATTCCCAATAGAAAAATTCTCAACTGCCTCAGAATTCAGCTAGGGATTATTGATGTGCCAGATTAATTTTTACCTAAAAGCTATCATGTCCTTTGAACTTGAATGTGGAATTTACATGATGGCATATTCTGTACTTCTGCAGTCACTAAACAGAAAATGTTCAAGTTTGCTAAACACCCCCTTATTATTCCACAAGTGAATGAGACATATCTAGGTGCTGCTTCCAAATATTGTTTTCCATTAGATATCTTGGTTAAAAACCTGAATGCATTGTCTTGCAATACATAAATTCCTTGGTGGTTTGTTCTAAGATTGTCAATTTGTTTTTTGTACACTGCAGACCAGAAGTCAGTACAGATGAATTTCATTGTATCAAGTTCATCTTTGAACCGAGGCATTTCTTTGGTTAATCTGAAATCAATAAAATTAATGGTACAAATTAATATTCAGTCTTAAATTCACCTTTCAATCAGCCTATATCCAGTTGAAAATCCTATGTATTCAATAGTGGACAAATCTTCATCCTAAAAATCCACCACTTATTATCAAATATGATGACCCTTTTATTTGTATCAGCATACTTTTCCATCTTTATTTCTCGATTCACCATTCTGTAAAACGTAATTAATGATTTCGCTATGAAGAACTTCAAATAACGTTTCTTCTGCCATTATTATTATTATTATTTTTATTTCACTAATTCTAACCTCAAACTCCCCAAGTCCTCAAACGGCTCCAACTTCACCTTTGGGTTGGGTTTGTTCCATCATGGGTTTGTTCGTATGTTCACAGATCACAGAATAGTTGGTTAGTTAGCATCGATCCGTGTAGTTCCTAGTTCCGTGTGGTACCGTCAAGAAACCCAAGATGCCCAAGATTAAATAGCCTTGCCGGCTACCGTTGAATTAATCATTCCAGAATCACGTCATTTGACAGGTTGCTGAGGGGCAAGCATTGTATTTTGTCAAGATTTGTCATATGAAATCAGAATTAGTGGGATCGTTTTCTTTGAAATCCGAGTTGGAACCCGAAAGAATTCCATAATTCTGTTTGGTGAAACTGTTATCATATTGTGGATGTGGCAGGGATGCCCAGGGCATCCCAGGGCTATGCTCATCAAAGGTAACCTAACAGATAGTTTGTGTGCCCCTCAAGAAACCATGTCAAAATCACGTGTTCTAGAATGGTCAATATTCGCGGTCGCCAAGGTCATTAGTTGGAATCTCAGTTGGAATGAAAAACCAAAGGTTATAGTTCAGTGTGAAATTCTGTGCCCAAACTACGGGAAAAAGCTCGCACTTTCAATCTTAGGTTCACCTTGGCGACCGCGAATAGTTCATCAAGAAAAAGTCCCTTTCTTAAACAGCTGATTTTGACAGACGTGACAAGCGACAGTGTTATTTGAGGTGCGTAAAGGTGTGAAAGATCTCATTTTCAAATAAAAATGAGTTCGTCAGATATTGCCGGGCCGATAACGAATACTTGTGTAGTTTGTGGAGTTGATAAAAATCTTTCCCGTTGTGCTCGTTGTAGGATAACTTATTATTGCTGTAAGGACCACCAGAAAAAGGACTGGAAAAAACATAAAGTGACATGTAAAAAACAGGACTCTGCTGATAGTGTTGAAAAAAAATATGGTCACATTGTGAGCAGTCAAGAATGTAGTACTTTATTACCAAGTGAAGGCAGCTCAGAAAACGAAATCCTGAGTTCTCTTGGAGAACAACTTGCCCCAAACAATAACTATGAAATATCGTCAACAGAGAAGTCTTTGAAATCACTTGATACCACCATGCCTATCAGTGGGAAAAATATTGTACAATCAAAACATAAAACTCTCAAAGACTTTCCTGAAATAAGTCTCAATTCTAGTTCTGCATCTCTTCACCATAACATACAAGATGACTATTTAGAGGAAATGAGCAGAAACGTTGTACAGGACTTGAGTGCATATGGACTATGTGTAATAGATAACTTCTTAGGTGCTGAAAGAGGAAAAACTGTCCTAGCAGAAGTGTTGAAAATGGAGTCTCAAGGTGTGTTTCGTGATGGACAACTAGTTTCCTCAAAAGGCAACAAGGAGGATCTAAAGACTATTAGAAGTGACCAAATCTGTTGGGTACATGGTAAAGAGACAAACTTTCCTAATATTGGTTATCTGGTTAGTCAAGTTGATGCTGTTATCATGAAAGCCAATAAATTGTCAACCAATAGTCAGCTAGGGCAGTACAATATAAATGGAAGAACCAAGGTGAGAACTTGAAACTTTGCCAGTTTATAAAAGTGCCAGAGTTAATGGTTTAGTCACATTTCTCATATTATTGGTTATTCACCTTGTTTTTCCTGACTCAACTGCTAAGCTAGCAAAACAGGGATTGGAATGGCTATAGGTCCAGATAGGCAAGGCTGTAGGGGGCCATATAGGTATGCTAGTTTTACTAATGACACTCTAATCTAGCTTCAGCCCTTATTCTACCAATTCAACAGAATTTGACCAAGAGAAATGAAATTCCAATGTGGTTTTACTTAATGCTGGTTTTTTTTTGTAGAGTAGCATTATCTTCAAATATTCTATAATAATAATAATAAACCATCTGCTCAAGTCATTCCATAACTTGAGGTTTTTCTACTTGTTCAAATATTCTACATCATTTTCTCTGAATATTTTCCATAAAACAGGCCACAGCCTTTGGGGTTATCTGCCAAAATTTTGGGATTTTTTACTTTGACATTAACCTCACCTTCTAGTAATGCCAGGAGTAATGCCAAAATGATGAGACATGGTGAACTGAGACTGTTAGCCCTCATTATCCATTAAAATTCAGTAGAAGTATAAAACAAGTATAAAACTACCTAATTCCAATTTGAAATCAATTTTGGAGCACACTTTAGTAAATTAATAATATATATATCTTCATTTCCAAATCAGTTATGTACAGGGTGATTCAAACTTTTTGCCTCTCACAACAAGAAATGGAGAATTGATAATGCAAATTTGGCAGAGGGGATTTGAATAGTTGTGTGTGAGCTTTGAGTATTCCATAATCAAGGGAGTAAGATATATTTTTTCATATTCAAAAATTTCTTAACCCTTCTTAAAATGGCGGAAATGACCTCATATAAAATATTTTTTCCACAAAAAGTTACCACCCTTTCTCCATATTCTGAAAGTTATCCTCTATGTTTATTTGGCTAAAAGCTATAAGACTCTAAAGATGGTATTTTTAAATAAATCTCAACCGACCCTGCTGTAATAAAAATCAAGTCAGCTGGGTTTTAGTTATATAATCCGTTTCAATAGGTCACGTGCACGATGACACTGACGATGACCGACCCTGGAGGTAAAACAATAAACACAACCTCACTTTTCTTATCTGTTTGTGTTTACAAAGGATTGAATTAGTTTTTCACAGATCTTGCATGCAACCCATATCAATGTAAAATATTGCAAAATGTAACCCTATTCATTTACTATACAAAACAATTTGTTTCACTGCCGACTTCATTTTTATTATGGTGGGGTCAGTTGTCAATTGAGATCATTGAGATTAACTTATTACTCCTATTAGAAAAAATGCTTTTAGTCCCATAGCCATCAACCAAATATGTTCTTTCATAATATATTATAAAATTATTATAACTTTGTGGGAAACATAATCTCTCTGACGCCATTTCCACGTTTCCAGGAGTTTATAAAATCTGTTTGGTGTTTGTGGTAAAAGAGTGTCATGTGATTTTCATGCTGTTAGCAATCAGTTTGGTCATCAGCAATAAAAATCACATCAACCTGAGTTGCTACTTACCTCAACTCATTAATAGCAAAGGCATCATATATAATGTATTATCGTGTATTATGTAATTTATTCACCTATTCTAATGGACAAATACATTAAACAGATAGTAGGTAAGTATTATACCGAGTATTATACAGACAATTGAAAAAAAAATGGTAGTTACCTAAAAAATGGTATATAGCTCGGTGGGTATATATATAGGTAGGCTCGGGTAGGCTCAGGTATTATGTAGACGAAAAATCGAATTTAGTTATGGTCGGATCGAACAATCAAAAAAATGTTTAAACTTGTTATTTCTGCATGTGTCATGTTTCAACCATATACCGAGGACTATATCTATATGTTTCAACTTTCAACTGCAGTTACATGACTGTTTCAACCATCCTACTTTGATGTGTAGATTTGCCTCCCAAAAATATATATATATATATATATAATCATATCCCTTTTTACCCATAGGGTGTAAGGGTGCATGTTTCAGTACATTAATAATAATTATTGTTTATAAATTTCTTCCATTCCTTTCTTTCTTGTGCTAAGTCCTTAGCTTCTGGCCACGTTTTTCTTCTCTTCTTCAGAATTTTTCCAACAACATTGTCCCACGTCTGTATTGGTCGCCCTACTTTCCTTTTCCCTTGAGCTTTGGACTCCCATATCCTTTTGACCTGTGTTCCGTTTTTCATTCTTTGTAGATGTCCCCACCACGCTAGTTGTTTTTTCTCAATATATTCTTCTATCGATTCTATTTCCAATTCTTCTCTTATTACTACATTTCTGATTCTTTCTCTCCTTGTAATGCCTTTCACTCTTCTCAGATACTTCATTTCTGTTGCTCTAATTTTGCTCTTTTCTTGTTCCGTTAATACCCATGATTCACAGCCGTGCGTTAGTATAGGTCTGTAAATGGTTTTGTAGACTTTCATTTTAGTTTTTCGTGATATTTCTCTTTTATTTATGAATCCCTTATTCAATGAGTAATATACTCTGTTAGCTTTCTCTATCCTATTGCTCAATTCCACTTCGTGTTTTCCCGTTTCTTCTAGTGTTATCCCTAAGTACTGAAAATTTTTAACTTGTTCTATTCTCTCGTCGTCAATCATTACTTCAATTTCTTTCCTTTCCCCTGAGATTACCATCACTTTTGTTTTTGTTTTGTTCAGTTTCATGCCATACTTCATTAACACTTCCTTCCATACTCTCAAGTTTTCATTCAGATCTTTCTCGCTTCCTGTAATTATTGCTACGTCATCTGCAAAGGCACATTCAGATATTCCAATCCTTTCCAAGTTTTTGTATCCAATATATAATGGTTTTGTTTTTAGTTACGCTTCTTTTATTATTTCGTCCATCAACGTTATGAATAACAGAGGACTCAGGTTACCTCCTTGTCTCACCCCCTCTTTTGTTCGGAATTCGTCAGACTTGGCGTTTTTACTGATAATTATATTTTTTGTTTCTTTGTAAATGCATTTGATTACTCTCAATAGTTTCTTCTCTACTTTCTTTTTATTTAGGCATTCCCATATTTTATTTCTTGGTACCCTGTCGAATGCTTTTTCTAAGTCGATGAATGCTATGTAGGCTGTTTTATTTCTTGTTAGTAATCTATTTGTGACCGAGGGGTGATCCACTGGGTTGAAAAATGTACGGGTATTGCCAAATCGGCAATACTTTAGGAAATATTGCCTATATTTCCAGTATTTCCTGTTATTGCTGGCAATAAAACCAGTATTGCTCGTATTTCCAGTCTATTGCCTATATTCCCTATGATTCCTAGAATATTGCTTTTATGCCTGACTATTGCTTGTATTTCCTGAATATTTCCTGTATTTCCTGAACATTTCCTGTATTTCCTATAGATAATTTCTGTATTCCCAGAATTATTCTGAAGGGATCATCTACTTTGAACACTAAGAAAATGTGAAGAAAGAAACATTATTGTTCCATACAATTTTTTCAAGGTTTTTCGCTCATTATCTCTGAATTTATTAGAAGAATACTCTTCAAATTTGGAAAGAAGAATAATATAAGTACAGGGTGATTGACTATGGATTTCTCGACTTCAACAGCTGATATCTCGAAAACGAAAAAAGATATTTGAAATTTGAAAGAAGTTACTTGAATGAGCTGTCATTTCCTTCTGGAAAATGTGTTTTCTGCTCGATTTTATCATTTCATATACAGGGTATGTGAAAAAAAAAATTTTTTTCAAATGGAACCCCCTGTATATTATCGCATATTTCGAAAGAGCTATCTTTCCTGATTTTGAAAATATATAATTTTCATATATTCTATCGAGTGCTCGACGAAATATCAGCAAAATTAAATATCAATATTTGGTCCAAGTTAGCTATGGTTGAAATAGAATGAGATGATGAATAAGTGAATTGACATTTGGTCAACATTTCAGTGACATGAAAGCGCAAAATTTCGACAATTTTTTCACGATGCCATATCCACTGGAACAAAGAAGAGATATTTTGGAGTGCTATTTTTCAGTTAATAAAAATCTTGCTGAAACACTTCATAAGTTTAAGAGGAGTTATCCAGGCAGGAGATTACCAAGTAAGAACAAAGCATTTGGCTGCTAAATTTGACAGAACTTCCAGTTTGTCGAATATCAAAAGAATAGTGAGAAGGCAAGACAACGAAGACGAGGAACTTCTTGTAATCCAGTATTTTGTTGAGGATCCTTCACGGTCAATAAGAAATGCAGTGAGAGCTTAGAGAGTTCGGTTTCAGCAATTATTTTGTTCAACATACCTCAAAGAAATATAAATATAGGGATTTCAGAATTAGATCATGCCACAAACTCAACTATGATGATAATGAGAAGCGGATTGAATGTTGTCTTGTCATATCTGAAAGATTAAATATAAGTAAGTATAAGTGTAAGTGTTTCAGCAAGATTTTTATTAACTGAAAAATAGCACTCCAAAATATCTCTTCTTCGTTCCAGTGGATATGGCATCGTGAAAAAATTGAATCGTGAAATTTTGCGCACTTATGTCACTGAAATGTTGACCAAATATCAATTCACTTATTCATCATCTCATTCTATTTCAACCATAGGCTAACTTGGACCGAATATTAATATTTAATTTTGCTGATATTTCGTCAAGCCCTCGATAGAATATATAAAAAGTATATATCTTCGAAATCAGGAAAGATAGCTCTTTCGAAATATGCGATAATATACAGAGGGTTCCATTTGAAAAAAAATTTTTTATTCACGAACCCTGTATATGAAATGATAAAATCAAGCAGAGAACACATTTTCTAGAAGGAAATGACATCTCATTCTAGTACCTTTCTCCAAATTTCAAATATCTTCTTTCGTTTTCGAGATATCAGCTGTTGAGGTCGAGAAATCCATAGTCAATCACCCTGTACTCTTCGAGGAAATTATTTAAGAAATCCATCTTAGTGAGTTTAGGATCTTCTTCTACAAATAAAGAGAGTAGGTGGAGTATTAACATCGACATTGAATTGTTGTATATACAGGGTGGACAAGCTAAGAATGCACAACATGTATATCTCGGTAACCTTGAGAGTTACACAGGTCGAATAGACAATTAAATGCCTATTTTTTTCTGAATGAAAATATGAGAAAACAAATTGTGCGATATGTCTTTACATTCGCAATCAAAAAAGCTATGTCATACATGATACATGGTGTAGGTACTTTGTATCGTATCATATAAAAAAACAAAGTTGATGATGATTCTTCGAAACGAAGCGTTGTATGGAGGTATGTAATATCTCCGGAAGTATACAACAATTTACTGAGATACAGATGCTGTGCATTCTCATCTTGTCCACCATTATAGTCATTTCTATATTATGAACAAGGAACAGGCTGTCAATTCAAAATCCACACAATTGCGTTAAGAAATACTCACAAGACTTCTTAAACTTCACACTATTTTACTATACTCACTATAATATTTTGATTTGGACTTATAAATTTTGTGAACCCCCTTAATGGTTTTTGAAATTCTGAAATCGTTTAAAAAATATCGAAGTTACAGTAAGAAAGAAGAAATTCATCATATTCTTTCATTCTGTATAGGTATAGGTACCTACTTGTACTGTAAAAATGTAAATCAAAAGTTTTTTAGGGTTGATATTGGTGGATATAATTAATAATAAATTGAATTGCACAAGGAGATGCGAAATGCACAATGTGTGTAAACACTAATTTCAAAAATACTGCACCTACCAAAATTATACATTTCTCTGAGATTTCAACACAACAAACAACATTCCGAATTATAACGGACACTAACTCATTCACTGTTCATACGATTTTTTTTATGTATTCTCAATGAGGCCTATACCGATGCCTGATGTACGTACTCCACAATGAGAAACATGATTCAACCGAAGGACGAGGAACGAGCCAGCACGGCTGGGAATCACCCAAGATATCACACACACGCCACAAAAGAAGACTTGAATCTGATGTATGAAAAATAATCAATACGTTTTTGCGGATGGATTTCCCTCGAGAATACCCTTGGAATACCATCGGAAATATCCTGTATTTGATATCGTTTCCTGAAAGTATCTTTTCTCGATCGTGAGATATTTACTTCAATACACACATCTGCCCATCACTGATGTATGGTTTGATAAATATGTTCTAATACACAGAGTGTCTCTAAAAGGTCTGTACAAAATCTTAGCTCGTTCGAAAATAAAAATATATATTTTTTAAATTTATAAACTTTATTTACCGTATTACTTTTGATATTGTAGATACCTTTTGGAGACACCCTGTATAAAAATCATGGATAATCAAAACGCAACCATTGAAATATGAATAGGGGGTTCCTTCGAAAAATGTACTTTTTCACTTGCCCTGTATGAAAATGATGAAAAGGTTCACTTACCTTCATATTGAAGATTTGAATAAAAAAATCGAATATGAGAAATCACTTACTTCCTAATTTTCAACAAATATAAAAAACCCAGACTAAATCACCATGCACGGAATGAGGATGTTCGATTCAGGCACTCACAACTTGTTAAAGAGTGATAATAAACAGAATATAGCTCAGGAAAGAGGAGGAATATTCCCATGTATTGCCGGTATTCCCTAAAAATTTCCTGTATTTCCGTCATATTGCCAGTATTTTCAATGTATTTCTTGTATTGCCAAAATATTGCGTGTATTGCCTGAATATTTCTTGTATTTCCTGATAATTGCCAGTATTTCCAGCAAAATGTACAGGTATTCCCACCAGTGGATCACCCCTCGTTTGTGACTTCTTTTATTGTGAAAATATGGTCTTGCGTACATCTTCCTTTACGGAATCCACTCTGTGATTCTGTCAAAGTTGGTTCTACTACTTTTCTTAATCTTTTCTCTATTATCTTTTCAAATAATTTCGTAATTGTGCTCAGCAGTGTTATACCTCTATAGTTGTTGCAATCTTTGCTATCTCCTTTCTTGAATATAGGTACTATTAGCCCAACCCCCCAATCTTCTGGTAATTTTTCTTCTCTCCATACTTTATTGAATATTCCTAGTAGCATTTGTATACCACTTTCTCCCATACTTTTCACCATTTCTGCTGTGATCTTGTCGTTTCCTGGAGCCTTTCCATTCTTAAGTTCAGTTATTGCCATGCTTAGTTCTTCCTTTGTTATATTTTCTTCATCTGATTCTCGTGTTTCTGTTATTTCTTCTTTTTCATCCTCCTCTAATTCTTGCTCTTCTGTCACGCGATCCGTTTCTAGTAATTTCTCGAAATATTCTTTCCATCTTCTCATTATATCTGCATTTTCTCTCAATACCACCCCATCTTCATTTTTTATCACTGTCACTTCTGTCTTTTTATTATTTCTTAGGTTTTTTAAGACTCTGTAGAACAATTTTTGGTTTCCTCTACTATCTCTTTCCAATTTTTCTCCAAATTCTTCCCACTTCTTTTGCTTCGATTCCAGTACTAAATTTTTGACTTTTATTCTGCTTCTCTTATAGGTTTCATAATTTTCTTCAGATTTGTTACTTAAATATTTTTGCCATTTCTCCTTTTTGCTCTTAATTTGTTTTTTGATTTCTTCTGTCCACCATGCAGTTTGTTTCTTATTTTTATTTTTCTTACATGTTCCACATATATCTTTAGCCGCTTGTATTATAATGTTTTTGAATTCTCTCCACGTTTCTTCAATACCCATGTTCTGTATAACGCTCTCTAGTTTTTGTATTTCGATTTCGATTCTTCTTTGGTATCGTTTGGCAACTTCTCTGTTCTTCAATTTATATGATCTAATAGTTTCAACATCCACTGTTTCTTTTTTTTGTACTTGTCTTATTTTTTGTTCTTCTTGGGTACTTTTGATTTCTGCCACCACTAAGTAGTGATCACTGTATATTTCATATCCTCTTTTAACTGCTACATTATTTATTAGCCTCCCAAAAATGCCAAAATAATAATGTGATTATAAGCAGCTGCTACTGTTTGTTTGCATAAATACGGAAACAAGAGAGGAACTCCATAAAAGTGATAAAATCGAGGATAAAATATGTGTACGTGACTGTCGGCATGCTGCAAATTCTTGCCGTCCTATCCTCAATGAATAATTACAAAAACTTGCAAGATAAACACATTTTAACACATTTTCAATGATTCATAGAATTATTGAGTTTGCTGATATATTTGGCGAGGCACCTACCTACCTACAAAAATGTTTGTAAACATTATGAAAACAATCAGTCATTTCGCCATGTCTAAATGATCTATTTATTTACTTCGCAAATGATTATCAGATTTGTGGATGAGATATTTATTGTTAAATTGCAAATGATAAGAACTGTTGTGTGAGATTTCTCAACACCTACTTCTCACTATCATCATTTATCAAGTATTGCATGCGCCACGCGTTTTTTGAATTGAATCTTACAAGTAATTACCATTGAACATTCCGAGAAAATTCATTATTATTTTCCACTTTTCAGTATGTATTTCACTGCGTTTTAAAAACGTGTGAATTTTTTGTTCAACTACTATTTTATACATTTAGTTTTGTGTTTCTCGAGGTGTTTCTCCATGTCAATAAACATTAGAAACGAATTTGAAGCGCGAGGTTTTCTAACCTTTGCATAAAAAAGTTGCAGGAACTCGGGTTATACTAAATTAACCCAGAAAAAAATATAAATAAATGACAGGAGTAACTTGAAAAGGATTATTTAGCTCCCACACGCCTACCAACTTGGCAGATTAGGGTAAATGAAATGCACTGGTTCTCTCACTAGTTCAACTGGTTCTCAATGTCAACATTGAGAGTGGTAAATTCGTGTAAAAGCTTATAACATTGTATTGGAGTTAGTGTATACCGATTACTTGATAACTTGAAAGTAATTTGTGAATATTTTTCAAGCGTTTTTTATGCATTCAGCTTCTAAAATCCTGATGAAAGGAAAACAACTACAATTTCACTGTATCTTGACCACCCCGCAGAGTTCCCGAACATTTTTATGTTGGTTCTGGACCACCATCCATCAATTTGATTCACAACTCGATTCACAAGGAAATGAAATGATTGAAAAACACTTGACATGTAAAGGTTATAATACAAAAATTATTTTATGCTCAGGCAGACTCCTGGAAACTAAAGAATTAAAAAATACTTATTTTCGAACATAAGAACCTAATGGTCATTGCTCCTGTGAATTAGATTTTTTTTTACATTTTTCCAAGAAAATATATAACTAGACACGAACAATACATATTATTCAAGATATAATAATGTTTTGGTTCTTGACCACTTTGGTCGAGAAATGAAAGAGCCTATTTTAGTAAAACTTGCTTCGCGACCACGGAATATTTAACAAAAAAATAATATTTATGTCTCTTGAAATACAGGGAAAACTGTATCTACTAATTAATATAAAACAAAACTCATATACTTAGTGCATTCAAAATGAAAGTAATTAACTATTTTCTGGCCTGGTATCAACTAGCAGACTTGCACTTCTCAAACATGGACGTTGACACAGCCTCTGTCGGTGACAAGACGGTTATCAAATGATTTTCTGTGCGAAAAGCTCGACTTTTTTCCCCACTCTGCCAGCTATTTTGAATTAAGTGTCCGGAAACAGATTTTCTAGTAATTTCAATGGTATAAGGAATATTTCTCTTATTATTTTGTCTTATTAAATGCCAGAACCGAGGCCAGAACGGTCGATTAGTGCATCTACCCTACCTCGTATATCGCCTTGGATTAACTATCCTAATATGCCTAATTGTTATTGAATTGAATATCGATCTCAATGTGACACAGACTCATATGGATTAATCTTCCGGTTTTTTCCGGGACACCCGGGGGTGATTACCCCCCCCCCCTTTGTATACGCGCCTAACTCTGACGTCATTCGAAAGCATCGAAGTTTATTCTGTTGATCAGTTTATTTGTCGAAATATACAAAGTATAGTGATAAGCGAGGTTACCTGTATAAATTAGTTATTAATATGGTTTATCAGGTACCCATTATTTGGAAGGTAACTATCCGTCGATTGAAAAGAAGAAAAGGGAAGTGTATAATGAGTGTGTATCACATGGTATATTGCTTTTTAGGGTAGCTTATTTAAACATTTATGGGGTAAACTTAGAGAATTGAATAAATTCATAATTTTCAAATCCAAAAAATTCAATTTTCAAATTTAATTTGAGAGGAAAAAACCTTTGTCCGATGTGAAATTGCATTATTTTTATAACAATAATAAAACAAACAGCAATAATTAAAAACAAACTTAATTTGATTGATATTGATAAGCTAGTGAATTTTTCTTCTAGGCTCTCTGATAGGAAAATTCTTTAATGCAGTGAAATTGACATTTTAGGGTAAATCATCTAATATTCATATTTTTATCTCGATTTTTATTTTATAGAAACGAGGAGAAAATCCCAAAAAATCTGGAATAATGAATGTACCACCTCCACCACTTTTATCGGGTCGTTGATGTTAATTACCGTGTGTCGTGTGTTGCCGTCGTAACTTTATTAAAAATATATATAAAAATATTTGCTCAAACGGGATTATAACGACAACGCTGTAATTTCACAAAACTTCAAATATCATCCTGTTCATCTGGAATTTTTGTATATTGGTCCTAAGAGTAACTGAAAGATTGCATTGGCTAGCCAACTATGAAAACCTAATTCGATTTAGATTTCGGCACGCATTTTTGACCACGAAGTTTATTTTGGATCAGTTCATTTGTCGAAATACACAAATGTAGAAATTTCTACTGATAAATGTTGAATTGATGATAGTGATAAGCGAGGTTACCTGTATAAATTAGTTATTAATATGGTTTATCAGGTACCCATTATTTGGAAGGTAATATTGGTAATATTCGGTAATATTTTGTAGTATTTGGTAATATTTGGTGGTATTTTGCAAAATCAGTAATACCTATTTAGTAATAGTTTGATTATTATTCGGTATTATTGATATTATCGCAATATCCCCTAAATATTACTGAAATTACCTGATTTGGTAATATGGTGTACAGAATTAAGGCAAGTGAGCCATCCCTCGCCAAAATCTGAATCATAATGAAAATCCGTGTTGAAATGAACAATATCAATGAATCGGTAACAGATATTAAATTCGCATATTGTGATACGGGACATCGAACATCAACTTGTCTGAAAGTTGATGTTCGATGTACGGGAGTAGAAATAACTTGATGTTCGATGTACGGGAGTAGAAATAACTATTTATATACCTATCAAAGTATCAATGGGGCAAATGTATCCATTTCCTCCCACGTGTGAAGTCGCATTGGGTATGGAAAGTTTAGTTCTTGCACCAAATTGCATCTCATTTTATCACTTGGGGTTTCGGAATTATCAAGAAATATAATCTTCTGGAGCCCCTTTTCAGGGGGCCGTAGCTCCCTTAGGAGATATTTCTCGATTCATGTTCATTGAAACTTTTCTTCTTATTTTTGGTCGTAGAAACCGCTGGTGAAGTTTGGCAGGCTAATTTCGGGACACCCTGTATATACGATTTTACCCACGAACGCATATATTTGAGAGCGTCGTAGTAATAATATTCTCTCAACTGTGGTCGTAGTCTATCTCTCGAGTCTCGATCCAAATCAATGTGTTACATGATCTAAGGTTACACAATTGACAGTATTTGAATCGAATGAAAAATCAATTTGACACTTCGGTCAGATTGAATTTGTTTATGGTGTGATTGCATTTGATTTAAAGTTTCGATGTGAGTTTGGAATATGAGGAAGTGTATGCTTGAGATCATTGGAGTTCGCAAAGTAAATTGTTATTTGTTTTATAGTAGATAATGATGTAGACACTGATAAGGTACTTAGGTAACACAGATCTTACACGTACATCTATCGGTATATCTCTACCAAGGAAGCAAGCAAAAGCCAAATTATTTTACCTCCCACGGGGGCTAATTGACAGATTTGTGTCCTCAAATGAGGGAACAAGCGTATACGATGCAGTGAGTAGATAAAAATATTTTTTCTGCAACCGACACAAAAGTCGTCCATTTTGATACCAAAATTAGCTCTTAAATTGACATTTCTATTACTGACACAAAAATAGGTATGTTGCTAGGCAACATATTTAGTTCCTAGGAGCTAAAGTTGAATTTTAGTTCCTAGGAGCTAAAATTGAACTTTAGCTCCTAGGAACTAAAAAGGATCTACTGGACGTCATCTAGAATAAACAGAATTGTGAGGGTTCGTTATTTGGGTTGAGACGCATACCTGATTTGTTTCCGATTTCAGCAGATTTGGCATTTCATATCCATGCTGGAGATATAAATACACCCTATTATAGTTAAGTATTGGAATTATGAACATATCAGTTAAATATTCTCGTTTTGATCAGGGAAGCCTTCAAGATTCAAATACTTGCTTGATCTGTATTTCATTCGTTATTCTCGGGATGGATAACTTGTTTTTGACTAATCACGGCAAGCAATAGTTTTTTTGCCTCAAACAACGATATTGTTTAGCTTCATCAGATTATCAAGTCAAACACAGTGTAGTATGGAGAGTAATAAATAATCACTATCATCATTGTTGATATGCTCACTAACCTAACATTTTCCACGTCTTGTTCCTATAGCTGGCACTGGCGCGGTATTTGCCATTAGAGCACCTGGTCCATACAAATATGTCACTCTGTGGTTGTATTTATATTGAAACTACAATTCGAACATCCTAGAAAACCTAACCTGCTGTTAATGCAGGTAGAATATTCTCACCACATGGATTATTTGTCAATATTTGTTGCATTGCATACATATGGCACGGCATTGGTCGTTATTTCACATGTTTATTTGAGTTAATTGTTTCGGTTGCAGAAAAAATAGCATGTTTCATTCGGATCAAAATTGACTTTGTTCGACTCGCAAATTTTGCTTTCGCTCGGCTTCGCTAAACGCTCCGCCTCGCAAATGCAAAATTCGCTTGTCAAACAAAGTGTCACTTGATCCTAATAAAACAATCTACTATTTATTTCTGACAGTGACATTATAAGCTTATATCGTCATAGTTACGATATCTATAATGAGGGTCATAACTCCCTTGGGATATTAAGGTTCAAAAACTCCCTCATACCTTTTACTGCAGGTGAAAATGATACAAGAAATGCTTATAAACGTTTATATGTGATGAAAACTAAGACATATTTTCCTTATTCACGTCATTACAAATAATAAATGTACAATTTTCAAATGTTCCCTGAAAATTACTTCCGCCGCTTAAAAAAAATAACCATGTAACATAGCGACAACCTAGCAACAACCAACAATGCTACAATCAACGCTACCTAATTCAAATATACCAGAAAGGTTATGAATTCAAACATTTATTGCGTTCTAAATATGGACATATTGTTATGAAAATCGGTCAGAAATAAAATTATCTATGTACCACGGGAATTATAGAGCCTTAATAACCTCTGGCAATTGCTGTCCCTCGGGCCAAAGGCCCTCGGGACGCAAACTTTGCCATCGGTAATTAAGGCCCTCATAATTCCCTTAAGATCGCCGTTTCACAGCCTACTTCTGAAACTTTTGTCTAGATGGCGGTGAGATGGCCGTTTGCACTAAAATATGAGAATTTTCAAGACGGTAGTGCGCCACGATATACCCCTAGTACGTATTCGTAGTTTCCTTCTTTCTAGTCAGTTCGGGCAAGTCCTCCATAGGTGTCGGAATACTAGCATCGAATCGGAATAGAATTGATCGATCAATCATAGAATATAAAAATAACACAGTTTATATTCTTAGGTTCAAATATGAATATAGTTTATATTCTTGGGTTCAAATATGGAGTGAAATTCTGGATGTGTGCTTGCTCTTACCGTCCGCGCAAAATATGTAGTATTTATAGGTCTCGATCTCGATCCAGATAATGGCTGACCTGACTTTGTTTACTATGTTTATGTTTACATCGCGAAGCGTAGAACCAAAGAGTAGGGGATGGTAGAACCAGAACCGAGCCGTCACGATTATCATTGTCAGAGATAAATCATGAGGGCTTTGGCAGAACGCGGGAATTTCGCACTGAATTGTTATCTACGAGAATAGTTGGAAACTCAATAGGTATCAAGTGATATCAATATCAAGCATTTCATTCAAAGCAAAAATGTTACATGTGGTCTTTTTTTACAAGCATCATCAAATCTTGCAAGTTAAATTTGACGCACTTTCTGATCGTCCGATTGATTAAAAACTTGGCAGGTGGACATGATTTTGGTGACAATGCATTATGAAATAATTAGGTTTTCGGGGTCGGAGATTATGATTCTCTTGTCAAAATTGAAAAATTCAAGATGGCGGCTCCATGGCGGACTGGTTTTGTGCTTATGATCTGATTCGATTAAAAATTAGTAGGTATCTGGGGGTTTTCGGGGTCGGAGATCATGATTCTTTTGTCAAAAATGGAAAAAATCAAAATGGTGGCAAAATAGTGTAGGTACGAGTTTTGTGATTATGGACCGATTGTATTCAAAATTGGTATCTGGTGGTTTACGGAGTCAGAGATTATGATTCTCTTGTCAAAATTAGAAAATTCAACATGACGGCTCCAAAATGGCGGACGAGTTTATTGTGATTATGGTCCGATTCTATCAAAAATTTGTAGGTATCTACGTATCTATATAGGCTTTTCGGATTCGGAGATTATGATTTTCTGTCAATATAAAAAAATTCAACATGGCGGAATAGTTTTGTGATTATGGTACGATTCTATTCAAAATTTGTATTTGTGGGTTTTCGGGGTCGGAGATTATGATGTTTTGTCAAAATTCAAAAATTCAACATGGCGGCTGAAAAATGGCGGAAGAGTTTTTTTGGTAATGGGCCCATTCTATTCGGTATCTTGGTGTTTTCGGAGTCAGAAATTATGATTTTTTGTCAAAATTCAAAAATTCAACATGTCGGCTCAAAAATGGCGGAAGAGTTTTTTGGTAATGGGCCCATTCTATTCGGTATCTTGGTGTTTTCGGAGTCAGAGATTATGATTTTTTGTCAAAATTCAAAAATTCAACATGGCGGCTCAAAAATGGCGGAAGAGTTTTTTTTGATAATGGGACCATTCTATTCGGTATCTGATTGTTTTCGCAGTCGGAGATTATATTTTATTGTCAAAATTCAAAAATTCAACATGACTGCTCCAAAATGGCGGAGCAGAGTGGTTTTCGGAGTCGGAGATTACCTATGATTTTTTGTCAAAATTTAAAAATTCAACATGGCGGCTCAAAAATGGCGGAACAGTTTTGTGATTATGACTATTCAAAATTTGTTTTTGGGGGTTTTCGGAATCGGAGATTATAATTTTTTGTCAAAGTTCGAAAATTCAACATGGCGGCTCCAAATAAGTGGCGGACAAGTTTTGTGATTATGGTCCAATTCTATTCAAAATTGTTATGTATATATGTGGAGGGTTTTGGGGTCGGAGATTTTTTTTTTTAGTTTCACTTGTCCTAGTGTCTTGTATGTTGCATGAATAAACAAGTTGAATGAATAAACAAAAAAAAAATCAAAACAAGCTTTTATTTGTTGTTACTAAAGGAAGAACTGGAAACTGGCGCGATGTCCTGTCGCTGCTTATACAGGGTGTTCATTATTGTTGCACGAAATTTCGAGGTCAGATTTGTTGAGTCGAAATATAAATAGAGTTATACTAGCTTAATTCTCGAGGAAAAAAATGGAAACCAAACCTATGCATGGCTGTTGAGAGAGAAAAATACTCTAGAAATCAATCGGATAATTATGGCAAAACAAGAACCCACTTATCGTAAATGAAATCGGTTGAAGTTCAGAAAAAAATTGTACACCCTGTAGGTACCTATCTCGGAACGAATCATTTCCAGAAATTATATTCATACGAACTTTGTTCATATTTTGGCCCATAAAATCTGATCTTGAAGTTTCATCCAACAATAATGACACACCCTGTATAGACATTGCAGAAGGCAGAACCGACCGTACGATCAGCGGCTCCGATCGAATGGGAAGAAACAAAAGGATTGCACCTATACCTACTGCGTTGGAGGCCGCAGAGTCGTGACTGGAATTTGAATAATTTCAAATTTCATAATAATAATAATACTAATAATTTATTCACCTAAGTAAAGAAAATACACAATGGGTAACAAGGGTATATACATAAATAACAAGTGAATAAATAGGTATCCACAAAGGGATGAAGTCCTGTACGTGGATGGTATGAACATAATATAATATATGCGCGGTAAGTAAAATAAACATTCTATCGATAAACAAAAAAAGTAGAATGAACAATACACATATACATATAAAGGTGACTTTCAGTTCAAATCATCGACCGATAATACTTTTTCTTACGACCATCTATGAAAACAGCGGATAGGTACCTATTACCACACTGTTATGTTATTTGGAAAGTAGCACATTTCAATATTGTAACAGAGAATTGTAAAGTAAAACGCATTAGTGTGGAAATGTTTTACAAACGCACGCTCGCAGTGAGTTGATGAATATAATGTAATTTCAAGTTTTTTATATGATTATTAGCGCTCCCCTCGCGTTGACTCTGGGCACTGACCTGTAGCCGAAAGCACCCGCACCTCCCAATAACGAATAACGATCCCCATGCCCCATAGAAATAGAAATAAACATTTTGTTTGTCTCTGTCTTGCGAATATATCTGTCCTTGCTTCCAGTTCCTGGTCTTAGGAGAGCGAGGTAGTCTAGCAACAACGATGTTCAAACTCTGTTTTGAACCAGTGTTGCAAAGGATATAAAATTTTAGTTGAATCCACTGCAAAACAGTAGTTACAAATAATGATTGATTTATATCTTATTGACAATTCTTGCTCTATTGCTAAACCACAGGATCAATTATTTTACCCCAATTGTATGTACCTATACAAGAATATAGTCACTCGCTATTTTGACCTTTCCCATTCGCTACTTCATAATGGGTGCTACCTATGAAAAAAGTTGAAGGAAAAAGCCGTAAGCTTTTAGTTTGATACAAAAAACCAAAAATTGTTCTCACAGGTGGGATATGTGACTTTGTTGAGAAAGTGAAGTGTCAGAATTCAAACGAGTAAATAAAAGTATAGGTAGGTAGGTACCTTACCTACATTGTCATAAGGGCTGCCCGATATTGGATTTCAGTTATCGATTATCAACAAGTGTGTTATCGATAAGTATATACAGGCTGTTTCAAATTATATTATACCCAGACGGCACCTCATATTCCTAGAATATGCCTACTACATCCAATTTTCCAATGAATATTGCATTATCCCTGGAATATTCCATGAATATGTGCTTGATCTAATATCCTCAAAGAATATGCCTGAGATATATTTTTCGAATATTCATTAGATATCCTCAAAGAATATTCCCTGAATATTTTTATCGAATATCCATTAGATATGCTTTTCGAAAATTCCAGGAATATTTCAAAAGCAGATTGTCGGAATGTCGACCTATGCCGAATGGACACGACACGTGTCTGTCTGGCATCGCCTTTTGTTCCACATTCCACAGTCACCTAGTGAAGGACGTGATATCAACATGGACGCGAATATGCCGCGATTGTTTTTATTATAAACAGACGAGAAGAGCATGGAAATATTAGTTCAAGCAGAAGTGCTAGAATGTGTATCGATTACTGTGAATAGTGTTGAAATCAATATAAAGTTTCAGACGTTTGAAGTTAGTTACAATTCGAAAATGGAACATTAACTTAGGATGCACTTCTCTTTTGGCCGCCATTAAACTGAAGAGGATCACAAAGGAGACTCAATGGCACTCAATACCAGTATGAGGTATACCTAAGATTATACATTAATGGATTCATATACAGAGTGTATCTATATTACATCGAAAAAATGAAAGGGGTGATTCTGTGATGAGAATGAAGGTATTTGATATAGAATTTTTTGATAACCCTCTCAACCCCGGAATATTACACACATCCGAAGATAAAAAAAAAAACATGGTTTTTATTTTTTAACTTTCCTGTATATTTAGTTAAGACACGAAACAATAAAACTACACATTTTGAAATGTTATACACCCTGAAGTATGCTTAGAAGGAGTTGAAATATATTTATTTCACAATTTTTAAAAGAACAGCTGAAAAGCCCAATCCATTTACTAACTTATTGTTGATCTCTGGAAAAGCATTCGCCATGTGTTTTTGAAAAAAAAGTGTTTATAAAAGAAAGTTTAAAAAAATATATCTCAGGCGTTGAATATTTCAAGCCCTTCTAAGCATACTTCAGGGTTGAAAACATTCCAAAATGGGTAGTTTTATTGATGAATAATATCAACAAGTTCTGTGCCTTTAGTCATATACAGAGGAAATTGAAAACAAAAACATTTTTCTAATTTTGAGAAGGGTGTTATTACTATTCCGTGAAGAGATTTTTCGAAAAAATGCATATCAAACGCCCACCTCAATTTTCATCACGAAATCACCACTTGTAATTTTTCTCTGTTTTTTAGATACACCCTGTAGATGCACCTCATTTTTTTCAGTACTTACCTATATCTATACCCATCTGTCAAATGGAAAATCCAGGGAATACTCGTGTTGTTGAAGATACAAACGTGACAAAGAAATAAACAATAGATTGAAATCAAAGGTGAGTGAATTCAATAAATTTTTATATTCTAGTATTTGCTATTTTATAATCATTGCAGATCAGTTGAATCCATCACCGCTACCGTTCAAGAGAAGAAGACAATCATATGATATGATATATAAAGTGCAAGCTTCAAGTATTTTACAAACCTACATCCTGTATGTTGATTTCTATCTTTTACATAATAAATCACATTTCATATAGATATTTCATTCTAGTAATGATTGAGAAGCATATTCTATGCATATACAAAAAACATATTCCTAGTATATGCCACCAATCTCTTTTGGAAGATTCACAGATATTCCTGGCATATGTTTCATGGTGACTTTGGATATTCCTGGAATATGCATATCATATGTTTTGGAGGACATGGAATATTCATGGCATATGGCAATATTCCAACGCAATATGCATAGGATATTCATGGAATATGATTGTGCCGTCTGGGTATATATGCATGAATATCTTAGATACTGTTACTGGCAAAGTTACGCAATCAGAATACCGACAAGACAAAAAAATCCGCCTATTTCAGGAGATATACATCAGGATAATGCGAAAAAATGAAATTTGGTTTTTATTTTTCCCTGACTTCATTCAGCGACAAAAAGAAAAAAATATTCAACATTGTCATGGTAATTTTTTAATTTCATAATTTTTTGTTGCCTGTTTTGATTTGACCCTAAATCACGTTTCACAGTGTTGAGGAAGATAAAATTTCATTCTGAATACGTATTTATGCCTATTTTTGACACTCTAATTCAGTGACGGCTCGTCAGGGACGGCAGGGTCGGCCGGGCCGTACCAAATAATTTGGGGAAAATTACTGAACTATTTGATGAATAAAATTATTTTCCGAAACTGTTTTCATAATTCATCGCTCATTATCCTACTGTTATGCCACTATTATTTGAATTTCATTCATGGAACCTTTGAGTATGCCATCCGCATATACACCGAAAATCACGAACTAATTCAGGACCTACGACATCTGGTAATCCCATCGTCAAAACGCCGCTTTCAGTTGAACGGCTCGCGTAGCTCATTACACTGATGCAGACGGCCGGCCGATCGGTGATTTCTTGTCTCGACGCATCGCCACAGGCATCGCCTACAGATTCCCCGCTCCAAGTTTAAATTTTCGCTTATACGCGTCATACCTTGGGTGCGGCCAAGCTCTGCTGGCCGTCCAACGTATCGATCGTACTTTTCAGTATTAGTTGTTTGCAGTGCGCTCGCTGTGAACCGTATCGAACCATTCCGACCTAATTTTTAATATACGGATTGGCATGATTGACATTCTATTTTCATTTTACATTGTAGGTATTTGAGGTAAATGAGATATCTGAAAACGCCTTTTCATACTAAAAAAAAAACATACTCGGGGTACTTTCAATATCGAAATCCAAGTGTTTACTTACTTTATTGCTTTCACATTCTGGAATTCACCTGCGTTGAAGCGATTATCATTTTTGATGAATTCCAACAATAATAGTCCAACTTGAAACTTGACTCAAATGTAAACAATGTCACAAATATAATGAGTTCTGAGGTCACGATTCTACGGACCAAACAAAGCGTTTCGGTTTCCATTTGAATTTATTTCAAATACGAAAAATTTTAAAATTTCCTTTTAGGCTCAAACGTAGGTAATATCATATAAAAAACGCGGAACGACGCGATCGCCATCTGTTGGTTTTATGTGAATACAACATCTCATGAAATTTCAGTTAGCAGTGCCGAAGTTGCAAGATTACAGAATTACAGCAAGATGAGTGTGTACCGCCATCTATTAGGTAGGGTCCGAACCGGTCCGAACTACCAAATTCATGTTTCCTACTTTATCTTCGAAGGATATTGCAACGAAACCAAACCTAATAATCGAAAAATGGCGTCCTTGTGTCAAATTTCAGGTTTTTGTTCGAATGGAGACATTCCAGGAGCTGATATTTTGGTAACGCATTCCTAAATTTTGGTTCCATACAATGAGGTAATTTTATTAAAATCTGAGACACAAAAATTTTCAATGTTTACATTTTTCAAAGACCCCTAACTTTTTTCAATGGACGAGTTTTGACTCCGAAAAATACTGATTCCCGAATTTGAACCTTCCTCTTTACGATAATTCAATTAGTTTTGAGATTGAATTCATGACAAGGCCAGAAAGGTCAAATGAAAAAGGGTCTGCTAAACCATTTTAGTGAAACCCTCCTCTTAATACATAAATAACTATTTCGCACTACGAATGTCTGGAGTCATTAGACTATCTATTAGATATCAATAAAAACACTTATCGGGCGACATGCCAAATCTTAAACAATTTTTATGTTTTAAATTTTCATTCTGTACTTACTTACATCGTTCTTTTTAGGAACAAAACTAATCACACATTGTTCTTACTAATCAATGTTTCCTGTTAACGCCGAGGTTAACTCACCCCCATGGAATAGAAAGGGAGAAAGTTGATGTGTAAATCTGATTTTTTGGTAGTATTTGGCATATGCCAAAGAGATCCTGTGGGTAGTACTCCTATGCAAAAAAAAATGGAATCGCGAAATTGGTTTCTTTTGTAAACAGATATCGCTTATAAGTATACGAATTTTAGACTTCATAAAATGTATGCAGTTGTAGTTATAGGCCTTGATTTTTGTGGAAAAAAGTATCACACATCCTTTAGTTACATATCGAAGAAAAGTTTGGCGAAATCAAACAATAAATATAAATTTCTTGGAGATGTATTCATTCTGTGGGACTGTGAGACTTTGAGAAATTCAGACTATTGAGAAACAAACATTCGAAATGTGTAGGCGACTCCTTTTTTCGTTCGGTTTATATTGATATAGGTATACTAATGTGAAGGTTATTGACACAGTGACCCACTTTCAGAAATAGGGACGACGTGATAAAACGCACGTATTCACAACAAGGAAAACGGAATTTTGACCGTTTTAAGGGCCTACCCATGAAAAGGCATAGAATGGCATGGGCTAGCATAGGTATACAGAGTTAATCAATTATGTATACCATCCATATATCTCAGTAGCCAGTCGTTAGCTCGTTCTGAATGTTCATACATGGTGAATTGGAAATGTGGCGGTTCGAAAAATTATATCGCCAAAGTTGCCACGTTTTCAGTTTTTCCGGAATTATTATCAACTTCCTTATTTTAAATAGAACACATTAAATATTTTTATATCATTTGATAGATACATTCTCGATGAGTTCACCGATATACTGTTTCATAGTTTCATTCACAAAATTCACGAATAAAACTCGCAAATTATTCCTGAATAATTAAAAGATGATTAAACAAGGATGAGAAATGTCATACTTATGTGTTAATAATGATGTGTTGATTATCAGACAATTCTGATTCACTCACATAACTAAAATGGCATTTAACGTACGGATATGTACCACGCTAAATGATCGATTAATCACGGATTGTCGATCTGTGATTTATTCAAAATATTAAACACGTTACCATGGCAACACGATTTCTTAAACACATTACCATGGCAACGCAGTTCATTAAACACAGCTTCAGTAATTTGAGACATGTCTGGCCTGTCAATTGTATCAACTGTCAACTGTTATTTTCGAATTTTGTATCAGAATTATTCAAAACAATATTCGTTTGTATCAGAATTCTTCATTAAAAATATATGCGAAAAGTAGACGAAAGTGAAATCGAAGAGAATGTTCTGGTACTTGCATATCTCCAAGAAGTGTGAAAATGAAGCATCCATCTTTGAGAACAATTTATTTATTCTGCGCTAAGCATGACAATAAACGTGAAACAAAGGTTAGTAAGCAATGGACTGGACACATCTACAACCAATATCACTTATACGTGTCTCGCTGGTTGGATGCAGTTGCATGTATTATGTTCTCCATTTCCATTCCATTCGAATTATTTTGTAGGTTAGCAGGAATAGCAGGTATATGTTAATGTAATTTTCGGAGTTCGTAGAAAAAGCATAGTATGTAACGCGTTTATAAACTCTTAGAAACTCGTTTATTAAACACTCGCTCCGCTCGTGCTTAAAATACTCGTTACTAAAAGGACGTTTATAACACTTGTTACATAATATACTATTATAAAAACAGTTTCCAATTTGATAAAAAAGTTATAGAGGTGATTCACCTTAGAGAATCACCCGGAATACAATACTCATTGTTCATCTAAGTAGGGCGCCTGGATACCAGTGAGATTCTCATTCCTAATAACTACTTTAGAATACAACTTTTTCCCTCTTCTTTGATTAATATAATTATAGATTATATAATTGGATAAAGAGCTTTAAGCTTCAAGTCAGTCTTATTCTCAAGCGATTTAGAATGAGATGAAACGATTATTGTTGTTTTTTGTCTGTACCTCACGTATATTTCGTATCTGATGCTACTTATTTTTTGTCTAATTATATCTCCGATTGAATCAAGATGTTCATCATGGTTATCCCTCTGAATGTATAAAATATATCGATATCTAATCTGTCATGATATGAACTAAGGAATGTGTGAGAAAAACACTTGATGAATTGAATAATGACAATGAATACATTCTATGAAAAAATGTCAAATAATTATAAACCACCAAAATATTACTAAAATCAATGTTATAACTGACCAGTGTCCGAACTAGTAGCCATAAAATTATCTGAAGTTAATTTAGTATTTTCTTGAAAATGGATTAATCTCTCAAAGTATCCTTTGTCAATTTCTACATTGACCGAATGCCTTTCCATAAACTTTATTGATTTGATTGCATAGAATAGAACTTTACAAGATTGGTATCCACTGTTCAATTTCATTTTTGGATCTGAAACCCTAAGTAGACATTTTATTTTCATTATTCTAGACAGCCTAGTTGAACTACACATTTTCCGTTTGTATTTCAGAATAGTCAATTCAATTTCAGAAAGTTAGTGTCAATTGTATTTCAGAAAATATCAATTGAAATTCAAATGACACATTATGAAATACAATTGTGTTAAAATACGATTGGAAACTTCAGGAATATTAGTTATTCAATAATTTATAAATTAGCAATCAAGTTTTGCGATAAAAATTCAATTGTCTCAAAATGTTCCCTTATGATTTGCGGTTTACTGCTTATAATAAATTTGTGTAAATAATATTTACATAAAAAAAAACGTGAGAAGTGTTGTAAATATTAATTTAGATTCCTAATGACTTTCCGAAATACAGGGGACTATTCTGAAATACAATTGATGCTTTCCGAAATACAAGGGACAATTCTAAAATACAATTTCGACGCTTTCTGAAATTGAATTGTGACAAATTTTTATCAGGATATTCGTCTCTGAAACAATCTGGCATCACTGTCTTGTTTTGACGTTAGTGAATGACGAATTGGGGATTCCCTGGGATTCCGCAGATTTCACTTGCTTCCCAGTGGCGTACTCGAATTTCGAAGCATTTTATGTTCAATTTTCAAAATGAAATTTCTCGTTAATGTGAAGACTTAGGAAAAATCAAATATTTTAGTAATTTTTGTTAGACTCTCTCATATATATGTCTTGAATATATGCACTCATTTTAAAATCAGCCTGTATATTATTCAGGTGTTATTGAAAATCCTTCATTTTTCTTCTCAGGCAATGGTTGCATGTTACCCAGGATCAGGGTCTCACTATGTCAAACACGTTGACAATCCAAATAGGGACGGCAGATGCATAACAGGAATATACTACCTCAATCTCAATTGGGATGTACAAAGGAGTGGGGGTTTACTGAGAATATTTCCTGAAGGCTGGAGAGAAGATAAAGTGAGTTTTGTTGACGCATTCCAGTACATAACCCTAGAAATAATTAGTGGTATTGCCGATGCCTCCTATGACACTTTTAATACCTATGAAATGAACATTTTGATTTGCAATCTCTCAATGGTATGATCTACATGGAAAATGCAATGTTCGTTGATATTCGACGAGATATATGAAGATCCGGAATACCTCTTTTTTGTACAACTTATATTGATATTTGTGAATGAAAATTTGTATAAATCAGTCTTTGATTTTATATTCATAGCTGAATTTTTCCATTATTCTGTCATGTAGTTATCAGTTAGATATTTGTATTTAGTCTTCAAAATGATGTTTGAATTTCCTCACCATTCAGTTTGTCCAGTAAACACAACTTAATTTCATGGAAATTGACAATATTTTCATGGGTTAGACATTTTGTATGGGTTGCGTGCAAGAACTGTCAGATGACCGACGCTGGAGGCAAAACATTGAAACACAACGTCACCTTTCTTTTTTGTTTACAAGTGATAGGAGCTAATAGAAATACATCTGAAATTTCTAAAATAATGCAAGAAAATTGGATTCATGCAATCAATCGGGAGGACTGGTCTGACATGCTGACGATCGTGTGTGTTGTAGACATTTTCAATCTATTAGCAGTATTAGCTTGTATTGCAGAAGTGACAGAAGGCAGAAGGAATTTTAATAAGGAATGACAACATTTCATAATGATAACTATGTGAGATTACTATTTACCTGAAAAATCATATTCTTTAGTCTCCTGCTGCATTTTTTGTGCATTGTACAACAGCACAATGCGAAGGCATGCTCGAATTAATGAATAGCGCAAAAAACACGATTCTTATGCCAAAATATTGTGAAAAACTATTTCAATCCTTTGATTCCTCTGTAACCAAGTAAAAAAGTGAGGTTGTGTTTCAATAATTCACAGAAGAATGAGGTTGTGTTTCAATATTTTGCCTCCAGGGTCAGTCATCGTGCACGCGACCTATTGTGAGGTTGGCTACAAAGGTGTCAAATGTGAATAAAATCGGCGCTACTGTTGAAATCATTTCGTTTTTACAAGAGCAAGATCCTCGGCAAGATCAATTTCTTGAATCGACAAGAAACATTCAATTAATGAAAGTCAATTTGACAGTAGCTGCTGCCAACAAATAGCACACAAATTTTCAATAATATATCTAGAAAAATGAAAATGCAATATCAGTTTGAATGAAAACAAAAACATTGTTTTCCAGGTAGCAGACATTGAGCCCCTTTTTGACCGACTGCTATTCTTCTGGTCGGACAGAAGAAACCCCCATGAAGTTCAACCTGCCTTCAATACCCGTTACGCTATTACGTTATGGTATTTTGACGCGACTGAAAGGGAAGAAGCGTTGAGGCGATATGAGAGAGAAAGTAAGTTTTTTTCTTCGGTTATAACAGAAAATTGCTATTGTTTTACAGTGTTTGACAAATCAAAGAGGTACTTTGTATGTCATCGATTTTATTTCCGTATCTGATATCACAATGGTTTCATTGTGTTAATATTTCACGAAATCTCATCTCCCATGAAATGTCAAATGTCAAGCAATGACAGCTCTGTTTTAATAAATGAGCATTACTATTGGAAAATCAGATGGCTATATAAACCATGGCCATGTCGGATCCTTTGAATTCGCTAGTACATTTTGGCGTTTTCAATAATCTTTTATATGATGAATTGATGGAAAAAAATCTCAAACAATTATTTTAAGGTATTCCAGAGCCAAGATGATGGCGCTCCCTTTGAAATCAATGACAATTTTTTCCAACCACCTGTTTGATTGGAAGAAGACCCAACTTTTTTTTCATAAATGGCACCTCGTATATTTCTGTAGTCTATCTTATTCGCCTTGAAATTTTCTATTCAACTATGTAGATTAGATTAGATTTAGAATGGGGCCTTCGGGCTATCTGCCTCCACACCGCGACCTTTTCAGATCTATTGTGTCTGTCCTCAAAATCGATTAGAGTTCTTCGGCTAGCCCCGTCTTCTCTATGAGACTCCATAGGCTAGCTTTCAGATCCCCTGTGTATCTCTGGGCTTCTGGTTTTTCCTCACCCAGCGTAAGGAACCTTAGTCTTGACAAGCCCTCACAGTGGCAAAGTATGTGTACTGCTGTTTCCTCCTCTTCCTGACAGAACCTGCACAGCAGTTCTTCATTCAACTATGTATAACAATTTGATATTCGTTCATTAATTGGCTGTTAAATTGCATTTTATTGAAATACATGAAGTTGGCTGTGGCCCGAATACAATGACATTTCGATGCTTGATAGGCTTAGAAATCCAAAGATCATCACTTAGACGATATTATCAGAATATTTTCCATACCCTAATCTAATCGGTCCCAGAAGATTGCCAATAATTTCATTGAGTTTGAAAAAATCATCCGAAAATAACTCACGATATTAGAAAGATACATCTATAACAACAATTTCACTTTCATGTATCCAAATGAATGATCATATTATGGCTACATGACAAAAATGAAAGACAAATAGTTTCTTCACAAGTAGCCAAATAGAAAAAACTACGTTTCTATCTTACTTTCCTCAATATCGTCATTTTCGGATGATTTTTTTAAAACAATGAAATTATTGGCCATCTTCTGGGACCGATAAGGGTATGGAAAATATCCTGATAATATCGTCCAAGTAATGATCTATGGATTTCTAAGCCTATCAAGCATCGAAATGTCATTGCATTCCGGTCACAGCCAACTTCATGTATTTCAATGAAATGCAATTCAACAGCCAATGGGGAAGACCACTGAGGAAAGAAATCCGTGCAAACCTCTTTCAATCGACGAATCATGATTTACGTTTTATGTACAATCAATATTATGAGTTGAAGTAGAAGGGAATCGAATCTATATTGTTTTAAAATCAGCATATTATTATTTCATTCGATATTTCAATTAGCCAAATATGATGGTGGAGCCGTGACGTATTAGTCCCGAACTGTAGCTATCCCTCTCTGATACCTCGTCATTCTGCAGTGTTGCAATGTGATTGGTCAGTTCAAGGGCAATAGGCGTGTTGGAACTAAGACGTCGCAACAGTCACACCAATGAATTGACAAAAATTTAAATGGCGCAGGAATTGTGTGTTTTGAAATGGACATATTCAAATTCATTGTTTTCATCGTCATAGCATGAATGACAAAATTCAAAATTAATTCACTTGTAGTTTTTCAGTATAGAGTTCATGATAATGTCGTTTTAAAAAATCAGTGGTCTCCCCCATTAATGAACGAATATCAAATTGTGATACATAGTTGAATAGAGAATTTCAAGGCAAATAAAATAGGCTACAGAAATATACAGGGTGCTATATGAAAAAAAAAAGTTGGGCCTTTTTCCGATCAAACAGGTGGTTGAAGAAAATTTTCATTGGCTTCAAGGGAAGCGCCATCATCGATAATATAACCTTTGTAAATTTCAAATTTTCATCTCTTCAAATAAAAAAACTACAGGCTGTTACATGTCAACTGTGTTACCCGGTATTTTGATTTTTTTTTGTTGAAATTACTGGAAAGGCTGATTATCAAAACATGAAATATTGCTTGGCTTGCATTAGAGTAGAGTAGAGTAGACATTATGCCTTAGCATTTCTGTGTAATTAGCATTTTGCAACTTTGTAGAACTAATGTCTATGAACTTCAATAAACGAACAGAAATGTAATGTACTGAATGTTCAACAGTTGCCATTGCAGAAATTCAAGACTAAAAAAAACTGGCATTTTCTATGCCTACTGCAATCAGGTTTTGAAAATAAAAAACGAATTGAAAAATTGAACTAATAGTAGTAGTAGTATAGTTGAAAAAGTATTTCACTAGCGCACATTGGCTATTACTCATACAAATAACTATAGCACTCCCCTAGTATTTTTAAGAGCTGTAAAAAGCTACAATCATTTCACACTCCCATGTTATGCATATTTTTTATTTCAGGAAATGGTCTACAACAACAATCAAAATGACATGTATTAACAGCTGTGAGAATGAATGGATTTGAACAAAAAAGTGCAAATAATTTGAACAAAACTTCTGATTTTGATACGTCCCCTGTAAATATTTCTGAATATTTTGAGGAACTCTTAACTGTTAAGATAAGAAACATGTGATATTTGAAATTATTCATTCTTAGTAATAACCTACACCCACTGTGCTTATTTTTGTTTTCAACCTTGTATTGATTGTCATTAGTTGAAACCAAGATGCATCTAATATGGTGAATAAAGTGTTTTTTCTTCATCCAAAACTATTGACAGCATAGTGCTGTCAACTGAATAATTTATTATTGCTGTCTTAACTGCAGTCAGTCAATTGATTTCAAATCATTATCAAGGCTGTTCTATAAATTTAGTATATAGGCTGTTTTGAGTGAAAAAGAAACTGAAATGCTTATATATAAGGTGTTTCCGAAATCGGAGCTATAAATGAAATGTGTTATGAAAAACGAACTAGACAAAGTGAAAGAATTTCGTCGGAAGATATTGAATTTAAGTTTGAATGGAATTTTTGTAATGATTGATCAGAGATTAATAACCAAACCCTAGCGTTTGCTTTCATCTTGGTCAGAAGCACCGGAAGTATCAAGTACTTTTGGCTACGGTGCTGAAAGTTCAAATATATTTGAAAGGTATATTAGGAGAACGGATCTTCTTTTTAATACAAAAAATAATTAAAATTCTTGTCTTTATGTCTCATAGAACACCTCATTTCATTAATATTGTTCCAGTTTTGCAAACACCCTGTATTTTAGAGAATCAGTTCCACCATAATTCTATACATCTTCATTGAAACAATTTCATGACGTTTAGGTGTGCTAGTTTGTATGAAAACAGAATATTTTTTAATATGATGTGTACATAACTTGAAGAAATGTAAACTATTATTCTAGTTATTGGAGTATTGACTTGTTTGAAATTTCTATGAATTAATCATAAGACTAATAATAAATATATACTTATTAAAATATATTGGTTCATTTTCAATTCATAACCTAATTTAGGTATTCATGATCCATTGATAGGACATATTTTCATATATTATTCGTTCTTCAACAGGGTTGCCAACTGTTCTTCTCGATTCACTCTAATACATTTTTGGGACTACTCACAAATTGCACACTCATTAAAAATATCAAAAACAAACAACACAACAGAAAAACGATTTTTTGATGCGTTTGACGTCACGTGACTGGAAAGTATCAACGAGTAAGTGTACTTTGTGACAGTGCTACCAATTTTAAAAGCCAACGATCCGATCGGCAGACAAACCAATGTTAGCAAACTCCATATTGAAGCTAGGTATACTATTTCGCCTGCTGTAAGTGAAATGGGGATTCTATCCCAGTCGACAGACACTTATATAGAATTTCAAAACTTGGAAAATTTTATTAAAAAATGCGTTATTTCAACACAGCTGAAATTCAAATATGTTATTTACATAATCATTATACATATCATTTCAACAGAGCTGAAATTCAAATATGTTATTTACATTATTATAATTCATATAAATGTACAGGGTGTCCGCTAAAACGAGGTCAATCCATTAACCATATATTCCTTGAACAAAAACATATGAGTTTCTAAATACCATTTTTCATTTTACCCCTTCATATTCGATATACAGGGTGTCAAAGTTGGAAATCAAAAACTGTTATTTTTTAATTACTCGCGTATTCAATAAGATATTGATCTCAAAATTGGTACATTACTTCAGCACAAAGAGTTACGACATCGTGTGAGGAAAACAAAACAGGAAATAACTGTCAAATATTCAAAATACTGGGGGTCAAGTACACACTTACCCCCATATTTTTTTGTACGTGCGCTAATGATTTCCTATCTATTTTTCTTCAAGTGTTCATTAATTTTTGAGTATTTTTTGTCTCCTGTAAAATTCCGATAAAATCATTTGTTTTCAAGATAATTCGAAAAGTACTGGTTATTGTTTGATGCCTATGCGGTTTACAGTAATCTCATCTCTGTTTTGTTTACCTCACACGATGTAACTCTTTGTGCTGAAGTAATGTACCAATTTTGGATTAATATCTTATTAAATACGCGAGGAATTAAATAAAAACAGTTTTTAATTTCCAACTTTGATACCCTGTAAATCGAATATGAAGTGCTAAAATGAAAAATGGTATTTAGAAACCCATATTGTTTTTGTTCAAGGAATATATGGTTAATGGATTGACCTACTTTTTGCAGACACCCTGTATATTTGTAGAAGCAGACACATAGGTCTGTTCCAACATGCGGGCAGAATGCAGACGATATATGTTTTCTCTGTCGTACTAATGTAGTAGAACAATATTGATTCTTGCTCATACTCTTTATCTCGCAATACATGTTATCCTGTCAAAATGATTGTTTATTGAAAATACACTATACATTTTGAACCTTTTTTGAATGAAAAAAATATGTTTCTGTCCGATTGAGTAGGAATTTTATGTGACCTTCACAATGCGATAGCTTTGATAGTGCCTTTGAGGTCAGATGGCTCAAAATTAGTTACCTTGAATACCACCGAGATATGAACATGCTTGCACTATTGACAGAAATGGTGAAAGTATATTTCTGAGGCATATTCGTAATGAGAGAAATACTCATGTATCGACCAATTTGGTTTATAAGCAGATCAGAATATAATCAAGTTCAATAATCAAATTAACACGTTGAACGGATACCTATGCCAATGGGGGTGTCAAATAAGCACGAATTTAACAAATATTAGGTCAAAGCATGATGTATTGTGAGAATGCATATTTCTTTGCATTTTTTCACACAAAAAACAGAACGACGGCTATGGCCGTCGTGTCCTATAGCAGTCGGCACAAGAGACATTTTTCTGTCAGGAGGGACACTGAATAGACGCCTTTTTTGTTTACTCGGACACTTTACACCATTCTACGTGTAAAATCGACTGTTGGTCCATTACAAATGCAAATAATACAAGGACGGCATCAAGGGCACATTCAACGATAGGCATGTCCGTCGGTGTCCGTCAACGTGTTAAAGTGTAAAAAATAAGAAAAATTCTGATTGTTAACATTTGAAGTTTTGAAAATCTATAAAGCATACTTAGAACCGGAATAAGTGTGCCATTGAATTTTTTACTAAAAAAAAAATCTATATACTTTGAGATATTAAATCGGCAGACTTGCTGCGATCACGTTTTTTAAGTAATTTTTAACGTTTTTTGACTCCTGGGCACGTCCAAAGGAACCGTCGACAAAGATAGTGAATCCCCATTTCACCTACGGCAGGTGAAATAGCATATACCCATGATAATCCCAACAAGAGTATACCTTGCAACAATATAGAGTTTACATACTGTAAAAGTCTGCTCTCAGTCTATAGGGTGCGTTTTTCATTTCAACATTTTGTTATGCGCATGAATCGAAGAAACCATGAAACTGTTGTGAAATTCCGCTGGAATGTTGATGCATCAAACTGTTGTAATAAAATGCACATTTCAAATCGCTTTGCGAGAATCAAGCGGTTTAGAGGAGCCTGACATGACAATTGACACATTGTAAGTATTGTTCTTCGTTTCGATATGCGAGAAAACAGAAAATGTTGAGGATTTTTGAGATTCTTGAGAGATTTTAGAAGATTTAGTTATTGCTAATCAATAAAATCTATATAAAATCATATCAGGCTCTTCTGATTCTGAAGATACATGACAGACCGATACACAACGAAATCAGTTGTTGCATATTCCATTGTTCCATCGTTCCAGCAAGAACAATTTGTGACGTCACAACAAAAAAGTGCATCTACCAGTGCGCACTTTTTTCGATGGATTGAAAAACCTGCCCATATAGTCTATACGTGAACTTAGAATTTCGTAACTGTTGCAATGATGCCAAACATCATAATCTGCTGGTTTTGACTCCATGTAGTGAGAAGCAAGCAAGCTGCAAGTTTGGCAAGAATGCAAACAACTATGATTTTTTAGTACTGACGCATTTTTAGACCAATCAGAACAATTCTAGCTCTGGCGGTCAATTATAATCTAGTATAATTCCTCAACATGGATAGGTAGATTAAGAAATTACTAAAATCGTTTACTTACTTTTATATGAAAATACATATCACAATACTTTGCGGCATATAAAACAAGTTCACTATGAGTTGATATCTAGATCGCAGTCACCTATAGCATTGGCATAAGGTATGTATGCTTTAAACTCAAAACCATTTTCACAGAATGATCCCTGAAACATCCAGAAACATATAAGCATAAAGGAAATTTTGGAGTCTACAAATATCCTAATCATTTCTCTAGATTTTGAGCAATTAAATTCCTGGATACAATTCATCAAATTATTTTTTCTGTTGGTAAATAAGTACTAAATTTTAAGGTTATGGATCCCAGGTCAAATAATCTGAATGATAATTATATGATAGATAGGTTTTATGGTGGTTTTAAAATATCCTCAGTGGTATCATCAACTTGAACAAAATTTTTCTAATTTCGACAAATCCAAGTGACACTTTTTTGAAAAATATCACTTAACATAATCAATTGCATAAAATCAAGTAGTGAAAAAGTGAAGAATCAATTTGCCCATCACAAATGCCGTTGAACTGAATCATATATCTAAACACACTGAACACTGAATAAATATAACAGAACATCTTTTCCCAATAAAATAACATCAAATCGTCGATTCTGAAGGAACATTTTATATCAAAATCGGAAGTAATATTATTCTTTGTGAAGACTGTATGCCAATTCTTGCACAATATATTCTGTAAAAGAATTATGGTCGCAACTTGAAACGGAAAATTTTCGTGGATTTTATGTCATTGGTCACCACGTGATACCTCATGGACGCATGCGCATTCGCTCGTAGAAAAACTTGAAATTATTAACGAGAACCTCGGGGTCTCGAGAGGAAGGAAAAACAGTCTTGGGAGAAGATTACAAGAGGAACGTAACTTGAATACTTTGGAAGACGTTCGACAGAGACTGATTCAAATTTGGAAAGACCTGGACCAAAATGACATAAGGTCTCTTATTTCAAGTATGGGCCGTCTTTGCCAAGAATTTATTCGTGCCCGAAATAGAAATACTTGCTACGTATTATGTTCGGTTTTTTCGTTGATAAATTTTGATATTAATTTTCCATAAAATCATGTTACGCTATAAAATGGTGTTTCTGGAGTAGTAGGAATGATAATGAAGTAAATTCAAAAATGTAATGTTGAAGAAAGATAAGGCCAAAGTATCAATTCAATTCTAACTTGGCAGTGTAACCACTACACTCTACAGGGGATAACAAATTTCATGAAAAAAAAACATACTATTTTGCACACCAATGTTCAGATGGAGATATAGCATGTCATTCAAAACAAAAAGAGATTGTACAGGCTGCCGCGACCAGTCGGCAAACTATACTTTTTCTCTAGACTGCCGACCATTCATTGGAATACATTATTGCTGCATAAAATCGGTCGATAACCCAAAAAAAAATTATAGTATACCGACTGGTCGACAGTCTATACTTTTTTTTGGGATGCCGACCATTCGGCAGACTATACTTTTTCTCTATACTGCCGACCATTCAGTGGAATACATTCTTTCTATACAACAAAAATATCCAAGATGGTTAGTAGCTCAGTGCTAAGACATTGGCTTGTCACTCCTGTGGCCCCGTCTTCAAACCCTCATGTATTTTTTTTATCAATCAATTTTATTTTCATCAGATGTTTGGTTTCACTAGTCGGTTAGTCTGTTTGGGTTGAGTATACATCACTTTCTTATAATTTTTTTATTTTTATCTAGTTTTTCCTTCCTCCATTGTTAGTTCACAAGATTTTTTCATCAGGTTTTTGTTCCACAAATAAGTCAGTGTGTTTGTGTAAGTATGTCTCATTCTTTTATAAGTTTGTTTTAATCATGATTTTTTTTCCTTTAAATTAATAATTTCAGTAATTTTAGTCTACGGTCGGCATCCTAAACAAAGAGTATAGTCTAACAACCGGTCGGCAGCCTAAAAGAAAAGTAGTTCTTACGAAAATTTACCTTAAACTTTTGGCGTGGTGGTACGTTAATTACTACAATTACTACAATTGTAGAAGTGTACATAGGATTGTTTTACTCCACCTGAAGTTTGACCTAATAATACCTCAATACATACTTACTGGGTTAATAACATGGCAGTCTTTATACTCTCCTCCATATGCCTCAAATTTATCTCCGATAACCACCAAATCGGGAAGAGGATACAACCTCAAACAATGATCAAAATTCCAATGAACAGTCAGAGAATTCAATGATAATGGACTCAAATGTCCTTGACTGATGATGGTCTTTTTAAGCTGAAAACAATCATTTTGAAATTGATATCACATCACACATCAGTAATATCTACATAAACACATCTCTTCTACTCTCTCTTAATGATCGCAGCAGAAAATCAGTAGTACCGATTTCGAAATATTCGGGTCAGTCTAACAGACTAAACTGACACTCTTCGTAATTATGCAATAAGTTATCGATTTATAACCTTGAAGATTTTGAAGTTGGGCGAGTGGAATGATAATGAATTATTGGCATTCCACTCCACTGTCTTTTTGCAACCCTTCTCACGTTTTTTTAAGTAAATAATGAGTCCACGACTTGTTCGAAATTGTTGATTTTCAGAGCTCATTTCAAACGAACCTTCATGGCCGCCATTTGGCGATACGTCGAATGAATGGTGACGTCAGTTTTTATGCTGTTTCATTATTGGTCAGACAATCTTCCATTTCTACTCATGAAGCTAGGTTGTCAAACCACCAATTATAGAGTATTTTTCGAGCAACCAGCATGTCCAAATATTTTTTATTCTCCATAACAAAATATCATGTGAAGGTTGGAGACTTGGCCCCATTGTGCTGAATGCTGAGAACTGACAAGACTACTAATATTTCTGAAGTTCCCAATCGTATTTCAACACATGGCAACTGTGCTATGGTCTGCCACTACTTAAGAAATCGTGGCGTCAGTTTTTAATGGCGGTAAATTTCTGTCCGTTTTAGCACCTAAAATCGATCAAAAATTCTTTAAAAATATGAAATTGAAAGATACTCCAGTGATGATTCTATTTAAGAAATAAAAAAAAATGTGTCCACTCGCCTAAGTATAACTTGTTGCATAATTACAAAGAGTGTTAGTTTGACAGTTGAAATAATCCGACGATACGATTTGAAATTAGTTAGTAGTTCTGAACGAACGTCAATATTTTACGACGCGCTTTGTTTGTATGTAACAATATGAATTGGTTACTATGGAAATAATTCTAAATTTCTGATTGGCAGAGTTACTCTCTGTATATCCACATATATTCGAAATTATACAAGGCAGCTTGTAACTCAATTTATATCTCTTTGAAAATAAAATTCAATGGGAACTCACACAATCTCCGATATCTTCCTTGGAAGGTTTGAACAATGTCCCCTGCAAAAATTTTGGAGTAAGATCTGCTCTGAATAAAACTATTTCTCTGGTACAATACTGTATTTTGCAAGGGTTAGTTGGGAATATAGCTTTTGGAAACACCTTTTTCATATCACTAGTCACATAGTCTGGTAACCCGAACCTATAAATATAGATGTGGCAATAAAAATAATCAATAAAAAACAATGGTTTGGAGTCAGAACCCCAATAAAAAGAAGTGGAATTACCTTGGTACCATATGGGGGGTGCAGGGATCAGACAGTCCAGGAACAAATACAAACTGACTATTATTAGATAGATTTGGAAACTTCATTATCAACTCTCCCAATCGTTTGAAAAGGCTCTTCAGATCATCCATCATCTCACTACCATGGGAATTCGACATAAAATTACCCATGAATACAAAGGCCACAGGTGGTAAATCTTGAAATCCATCAAAAAGTATTTCTAGTTTTTCAAACACCTAAAATTTATTTTGCTTCTGGAACATTGTACTATCTTCACCAAAATCCTTGGGTACTTCATGAATAAAGTTTGAATTATTATGGAAATACCTCCCAACAATCTAAGGAAAATACCTCGGGAAATACCAAGCTCTTTGAAAAATTTGAGCTGGTCAAGATCAAAAAGAAAGAATGTGTGAAGAAATCTAGGTACTATTAAAACTGTGGCAGCTATTCTGATATGCCCACAAACTCATTGAGTCAATAGGGTTAAATAGATGTGATTTGATAACAATTGACCTGAAAGAAAATTTGAAATAACATATGGATTATTAATGTTTTATTCAGTATATAAAAATAAATATAAATAATTACTCATGTGATTCTCAACTTTAGACTACTTTCATAAAATAAATACTTCATTTCTGCTCACAAGGATTAAAACAAACAACTTGTATGATAATTCAAATACAGAAAGGATTGGATCCTTTTTTCAATAGTTCCACACCATAAAATCTATTTGTACTGCTTACTCAAAACTTCACTAGTTCATAACAAACACTAATATCTCTTCAACACAGAAGATAAGACCAGTCTGGACTGAGAATAAATTTACAATCTATTTCACCCAAAACAGACATGGTTGAATTTTCTGGACCAATGTTTATCGCAACAATATCTTCAGAACAAGAATCCAACAGTGATGATTCAAGATCATATTTTTTGTCACCCATAAAGGCTTCAATTCTCCCAGATCTTCTCACACGGATTCTACCTATCTCACCTTCAAGCATATCACTTAACTTGATATCAACAGTTTTTCGGATTTTGGAGTCACTGACATTTATTTTTGTTGCAAATGATGAAGGAAGTTGCCACAAAGAGAATTTAGATTCAGAATCAAAATAATCAAATATCTTATTTGAAGTACTGTTCAACTTGTCATCGATTAATTCATCCTTCACAGATTCACCAATCATACTCCATGTAACAGGCTCAAAAAAAACCTTATCATCTGTATCACTGCTGCTGGAACAAGAATCATGACATCCCAATAATTCTTTCATGGTATCATTTTCTAGGTTTGCTGTACTACCTTCAGTTAAATGTTTGTTGATTAATGATACTGAAATATCTTTTTTATCTCGTTCTATGGTAGTTGATTTTACTGCTCTTTGTACTTTCAACATATCAAAATTGATTCCCTCTGAAAAGACTCCTGTTGATTGTATGAATCGTTCTTTCAGCTTATCTTTAAGAATAACAGCTGGTTTTCTGGAATCCTTGATAATTTTCAAATTTGTTACATCTTTATCTTTGTTCTTGTTTCTAATAACATTAATATTCGGCTTGTATACCTTTTTATGATGTTTAGTGCCTCCCAACCTTAGGTCGCGGGGCATTCTTATAGATTTTAATCGCATCCCAGGAGAATTATCTTTAGCAAAATCTTTGATAGACAGCTTTTTATTCTTTTTAACTTCCATATTCTTATTTCTTCTGAGCAATATTGTTAATTATAATTTGTTATGATTGTGAATCAAACATGTAAACAATGACCTTGTTATGCTCAGATTTGTTATGCATGTGATCATAATAGTAGTTGCGTTTTGTTTATGCGATTCAGTGACTTATGAGAAGTAGGGTATGTTCCGTATGTTTCCAAAGTTGGTTGTGGTTTGTCGTACCGTATATATTGGTCACCTCATCGGAACACGATTCAAGAGGAACCAGTCTAATAAAAATCGTCGGTAAGTATGACAACTGACAATAATTGGAGTTGAAGTTTGTCGTTGTATTGTATTGTTTGGAAATCATGAGGGGTATTCCGGAGCCCTCGTATCTGACTTCGTATATTTACGAAAATGGCCTACGTATTGTTACGAAACCTCAAACACGGGAACAACCCATGGATAGCAATGTAAACTGTCAGCTTATTCCGAAGCTTCCAGTGCGAAATTGCAAAATTCTAATTCATCATCTGTATTGATCATTCTAGAACACGTGATTATGACATGGTTTCTTGAGGGGCACACAAACTATCTGTAAGGTTACCTTTGATGAGCATTGCCCAGGCCGTCCCTCTGCTACATCCACAATATAATAACAGTTTCACCAAACAAAATTATGAAATACTTTCTGGTTCCAACTCGGATTCCAAGGAAAACGATCCCACTAATTCTGGTTTTCTATGACAGATCTTGACAAAATACAATGTTTGCCCCTCAGCAACCTGCCAAATGACGTAATTGGCAAGGTGATCGACCGTTGGGGGCGCTGTTTCAAAACAAGATGGCGGCAAAGAGTGTGTTGTTTGTTTACAAAATTTCTTGAGATTTGCATACATTTTCTTTTTGATATTTCATTGTGTTATTTGTGTTTATTGTTGAACTTTTACTGAAATCATAATATTTTTTGTTGGATCATAATGTTTCATCGTGATGTGAGGAAAATAACTGTTACCTACTGACTGAATCGTGGACCAAATAGTCTGAGCTTTCTTCAAACCAGTGCATTTCTGTGGGACAGCTTTATGGGATATCAAGAATAACAAGCATATCCACTATCATCAGAAGCTGATATATTCACCATCATAGGTACCTCTATAACTCCACTCTTCAAGCAAAAGGATCCTTCAGACCACAAATGGTGATACCAGAAGTGGAGTTTTTCAACAGTGAACAGCCTTCTGTGAACATATTGAAAACCATCCCTAACAATGTGTTAACCTATACAATAGAAATCAGCAGCAACCAGCTCTAATGAGTCTAAACCAAGAAATAATTCAACACCAAAGGCATCCTGACATTACTGTGGATTTGATAGTAGATACAACCATCAATGGCCTATCTTCAACAATATTACTTCCAGGCTTTGAGGATTGTTTACAGTGCCCATACCCATACCTCATATATTATATTATGGTGCTCCACTGCAATAACAGCAAATTGTCATGATCCTATGTACCATGTGTGTGAATTGTATCCATATAACACACTTTTCATAATGTGAATATTCCTAATATACTCAGAGTTGAGGTAGGTGGCATCCTAGACTGAGTTTTCTTCTTGGAATCCATTTAATACCTTGTAAAGCTAGTTTTTTTACCATATTGATGAAATCATTGGATAATTTGGAATTCCACCACATAAAACATTGATCAAATGACCTATGATTTCAGTTAATGTATTTATGATGATATGCTGCATCATAAATTTTGTGATTTGATATCATTTTGTAATCCTAAATTCATCTAATTGAAAATATCTATCTTATCAATTTGTATAGTTCATTATGTTTGGTATATTTTGGAACTGAATTAATAATAATTTTTGAAAATTAAAGTACATTGACATAACATGATGTGTTTTTCTGTACTTATGCCACTCCAAAGAAGTCCAGAAAGAAGTACCTACAAATAGATGGATCTCCAGTATACTCCTTCCCTCAGTGCTCATGTATACTGTTTTTCCCTGAATTATTTTACAAGATACCTTCATGAAAATTTACAATTATGAATGATTTTGAAATCCAGGACTTTCATATATGTATAAATGAATCAACAATGAGCAAAAGTAAGTATTTACCTGGTAGGTACCTATTTTAAAAGGAATCAGTAAAGATTATGAAGTGCAACTCTGAAATTGCATAAAAAAAGAATGGGGTGTTGATTGAGGTAGTTGTGGAATTGAAATATGAATTCTGAAAAACTACAATAAAACATTACAAAACAGAAAAAAAGTAAAACTTTTACTTATGAATAAATACAGTTTAATAATAACATACAAGCAGTAAAATTATGGATACATCTTTCCAAGATACAATTTGAAATGTCATGGATATGTTCAAGTACCCAAATAATCAGTGATATCTCCTTAAAAACTTGAATTCAACTTCAAGGAATCTAGGTTTTGGTTTCAATTTGTGTAACTATTTGCACTCAATTGTAAGATACCCTGGATGGCAACTCCCCCCTTGCTGAAAAATTTAAGAAATGTTAGTACCTACTATAAACAAACCATATCTATTAGATTGTGGCACTTCAATGTATGTTCAAAGATTCAAATTCCAGCAATTCAAGCTATGAAGTGAGCTACCTACAATGACCTGCTTGTACCAGGGTTATTATATATCTATAAAATATGCTACTGTTTTTGCTCATATGAATGTAATTGGAATTGGGAGCTGTATTTTAACTCAATCATTTTGGAAGCACATGCAATCTGCATTGGCTATTTTACTACAAAGATGATACTACAAAATAGGAATCTATGGAGGCCTAGGCAGGATATCATGAACAAGATTTTTATATGAGTCAAGCATTACAAATAAAACCATAAATTACCCACCTGCACATGTTCATAATGTCTGGTTTCTTGCCCAGCTTTGTGTATTGCAGTTCAAAAGTCAAAGGCATTGAATTTGCTTCTCTAATTTTCTTATAAAAATATTTGAAAGAAAAATAACCATACTTATTTTTCCAAGTCCTGGAGACATTTCCCCATAAACAAAATAGGTATGAACTGTTGATCATTTCAATCATGTTCTCTCTCAGATAGGCACTGCAAATAAGAGTTATCCATCAGTAATAAATATAACAATGAATCACAAATTTACCTTATTGTTATCATTATTGGACCAATAATGAATTGAAGAAAGGTGGGAAGTTTTTGTTGGAGCTGCATACATCCAGTTTTCAAACTCATATTGGATTCTCAACGTTGATCCATTTTTTCCATTCAGCTGAACTGATTTTTCATTATCAGAAAAGACTTCTTGAGTGGAGGAAATTCATATTAGAGGACATATTATAGGTCCTACATCCATTGGAACCTTCTACTAGTTCAACCAGCAACCAAACACAGTTGATTTCGCGTATTATCAGAGATTTGTTGATACTAATTTATAAAATAATATAGAATTGATTAGGCAATTGATATAAAGTTCATGTCTTGTACTCAAGAGACGCAAGAAGAGAAAATTAACGTAATTTGTGCCATTTGTGGAATGTTATTCATAAAATATGAAACCCACTGAACACAATAACAAACATGACCTTGAATTACGTCCTAAACTGGTTCAAATTTGCCCACCAGGTGCCGTATCGGAATCGTCACCTTGCCAATTCTGGAATGATTAATTGGAAACAGAGCTAGAACTGTATGACTGAAAATACAATTTCAATAATTCAAGTCTTTCTTCAAGATTGACACATAGTTCTTGTTCTTATTCTTGCCATTTTTAAAATACCTTTATCCAAATCAAAATTCTCAATACCATAATCAGAGGTATTTATATTGTGCTTTATGCTCAGGCCACGCAGCTCAAACAATAGAAATTCGTTAATCATAATTTTGAATAATAACAATAACCCTAACCTCATCACTTGAAACACGGGACACGGGACAAAATTCTGTCAGAACAGTTTCGTAAGAACGGCAATGGGCGTGTACACCTAAGTAGAACTTCCAACTCAAATCATGTTAATAATGATCCTTTTATACATAAATAATGATTGACGACATAATTCGATCGAAAAATTAACTGGAATGTTTTATTTTTGGACATAAATGATAGTACCTTCTGAAAACGGAGACCCTCTTATGACGTAGAAACCCCATCTCGCCATATATATATAAACCATATATATCTACTACTGATATATGAATCATAGCTCTCCTCAAAGCGGGACCCATTTCTGTCTCTATAGGTAATGAAATCGACCAATAGGCGTTGATACCGACGTAGGGAACAAATAATAGGAAATTTGTCAAACCAATATGGCTGTTTCCATCCTTCACTTTTCGTTCTCATAGATTCAAAGAGTACTTCTCATTTTGGTCCCATTTTTGTTGAGATATCGTATAGGCGATGCGCCATATATAGAAATAGTAGATATATGGTTGAAACTGACACTCTCCTGACACTTATTACTGTTGCCATATCATCCAAACAAAATATCCGAGAAATCGAAATCGATATCGAAATATCTTTTGATATCCACTACCACTACTGCAGAAAAATATATTCGAGTTGTCGATTGTAGGTTGAATCATTGGAGTATAAACAATCTCTAGACAACGAAATGCCTCAATCTCAAAACCATTTGCACCATTACAATTTCACAATAATCCAATATATTTCATAAACATATACATACATTGCTTTGTTGACCCGTTTCACATGGAGCTGCAAAAAGTCAATCTAGGTTAGAATTGATTTGTCAGAAATCATGTATCACTCATCTCTGTCTGGAATAGTCTTGTTTCAGTATTAGGGTTTTGACGTCACATCATCGCCTCGTTTTCAGAGGTCCGAAAAATCGGGGATTTCAATAATTTTTTATAAAACGTAGGGAGCTCACAGCAAGAAACGGTTTGCGATGGTGAGCTAGTTTGGGTGAGTTCTATCGAATTATGAAATAAAATTTTTTTGTGATATAAGCCCATTTTGTAATCTTACACAAGAAAATGGTGGTGTAAAGTTACGAAGGACCGCGTATCCTAATCGACCAATCAGATTAGTTTGCTGAATACGACGATACGAAAATACGATAATACGAAGCATTATACGAGGACCGGGAATACCCCTATGGAATGGAGAAAAATATGGATGTCCATTTAAATAAGTAAATAATGATTCTCTGATAAAAAATCTTCCATACTCACAAAAATAAATGAAAAATGTTTAACCAGTTTAACCTCTCATGTGTGAAATTTTGTTTTTGACAAGTGACAACACACCTGCGTTCCATATAAAAACCGAATTATTCAGGCATACCTGTCAAACACTGATTATCACCATAGATTAACAAGTTAATCAGTGCGACAATGATCAGTGTTATCACTCTGGCTCTGCCATTTTCGGTCAATCATTTGGTTAGCAAACTTTGGTTGGCAAGGATCATAATGTGACAGTCGAATAATCAATCCTTGGGTTGTTGGTTCAGCAGTCCCTCCTGGGGAAGTTTCCTATATTGAGGTTCTAATCTCACTGTGAAGTTTGTAAAAAAATAATATATACGTATTTTTTCTTTTTTTCGTAAGATCAAATTTCACTTCAGAAAAAAATAAATAAAAGAGGAACTTGGCTCCTCCACCATTCCTATGACGTACTTTCTGAAAATCTACATTCACACAGAGTTAAAATACGATTCCCAGTGCCAGTACGACGTTGCCGACATCATCAATATGTCTAGATTTCCGGAAATTGTTCTTTGAATGCAAAATAACTATATCATAACAGCAATGGGATAATAATATAGGTTCTTCAATCCTACTTTGTCAAGTATTATGAAATATTTCCATAAATCTCTCATTGGCTGAATGATATTTTGCGATAGTATCTATAATATTCCAGTATCGTAATATTACAATATGTTATTTATAACTTGTCAGTCATTTTTTGCTAGTGAATTCGATCCTAGGGAAGTTACAGATTATATCTTGCAACAGCGCCTAATACTTTGAGTCCGTCCACACCACTCAAAATACTGACAGGCACAACAAGAGGAAGTAGGTGTCGGCTTCATTCTGTTCTGACTGATGACAGTAAATTAGGAAAGATAGTGTCATTGAATGTAGCCGATAGTGATTCATCGATTCAATGATATTTTCGTTCAGGATCGAGCTCTACTCGCCATATTTCTATGCATAAATAACAAAACCATAATCTGTCAGAATGAAGCCAACTACACTCTGTATTCCTGCTCCGAGTGATTATGTATGTTTTTGTTTACCAGTTTTACTTCTTCTATTTTTTTCATTCGTTTTTCATTCGTTAGCGATTCGTTAGCTATTCGTTAGCTATTCGCTAGCTATATGTTTCACCTTCAGCTATTTTCAGACTAGATTCAGAATGTACGTCACAGTTTGCCGCCCCTAAAATTAGAAATTGCTTTGATTTGAAAATGAAAACGACTTGGACTTTATCATTCGCCATTCTGTACAGCGTGGACATAAAACTGGAGAGTTCCGAACTTATTTTATGAAAATTCATATGAAGGAAACTTCCCCGTTTTTTTCAAAACGCCGAAGTCCAGAATTCTGATCTAAGGCAGTGGTCCAAAACCATTCTTATTGATTTTTGGATTTGACACTTTGAAAGAATATATCGTTCCATAGTCGCCAGGTGGCCACTGCACACGTATTGGTTGTATTGGTGACACTGTCAGAACCACACTACCACGGACGCATTGACTAATCCCGTTGCGTCATCACTATTCAAGGTCACACTATCGTGACGTCATAATGCCAGCCCATGTCCCAAATGAGATCAGAAGGGGATTACGAAGGGGTGATACCAAAGAATAGTAGGTTAGTCACCCTCTTTGTCTTTATCTCAGGAACCGTTTGAGATACGGAGCTGAGTCTTTGTACACACTTCATCATTGAAAATGACTACTCCTTGGACATGTCAGTGGCGGAGAGTTCAACGCCTCGTATGGGTTTAACCCCTCAAACTTTCATGCCACTGGGGAAATTGTAATTTTCGAAACACATTCTGAAGCGCCAATATCTTTCACACGAAGAAGGTCCTCTTGCTTCAATGCTCTGAAGAGAACAGTTTTAGAGAAAAATGGCGATTTATGAATAAAAACATTCAGAAGATGGTGGATTGGAAGAGGTGGTCCAGTAAGGTGGCCTGCCCGGTCACCTGATCTAACACCTCTTGACTACTTTTCATGGGGTCCCATGAAAAGCCAAGTCTATGAGAATCCGGTTAATACTTTAGAGGAATTATTGGAGTCGAAGGTCGTAATTTTGAACAACTATTGTGATATTTGAATCATTAAGGTGTTGAGGATTTGTCTTCCAAGTTTAGTTAATTGTTGCTGTAAATATTGTTAATGATAACTATAGTATTTCAATTACAAGTTTAATATTTTTCGAAAAAAAAATCGTAGTAGGATTTTGTATGTTTTTATTCATGAATCGGCATTTTTCTCGAAAACTGTTCACTTTAGAGCATTGAAGCAAGAGGACCTTTTTGTGTGATAGATATTGGCGCTTCAGAATGTGCTTTGAAAATTACAATTTCTCTAGTGGCATGAAAGTTTGGGGGGTTAAACCCTTACGAGGCTTTTGAACTCTTCGTCACTGACATGTCCAAGGAAATTTATCGAGAGCCTTAGAAGTAGTCATTATTAATGATGAAGTGTGTACAAAGGCTCAGCTCCGTAGCTCAAAAAGTTTCTGAGATAAGAGCAAAAAACTGAATTTTAAATTTTTTTGACGCCCTGTATATTGAAAACGGAACCCCGGAGAAAAAAATCGTGAAGGAAGAAAATTTCTCTTTTTTCATGAGGAATCTATACAGTTTTCCGTTGTGACACTTATTTGTTAACACCCTGTATATTATTGAAAGGTTATAGAAGGAAATACCAGATTTTGTTTCAGATGCGAATGCTCAATGTATAATTTCTTTCATGTTCATAAATTCATGATATATAGGGTGAGTCAGTGTTTTGTAGTTATGAATCAACAGCAGAGACAATTTTTCAAGATGAAAATTTTATGTGAACATATATGAGTAAAATCATCGTTTCCGATATACAGGATTTGGAAGTTCAAGTTTTTTTTTCATTTTTCCAATTTTCTCCCACAATTTCCAAAATGATGAATTGAAATTTGGTACACCTATCACACTTTGGAAACGCAATATTTGGTGCTATCGAGTGATCTTGAAAACCTACAGGGTGATACACTTTTGCGGGTCGATCGTACGATACCTCTGTTGAGCCTCTCGAACTTCTTCGCGTACCGCCTCTGTTTTTTATGAAACATCAATTTAGATTTTCCCTTCAATTTGGATACTTTTGCTCACTTTCGTTTTCTCGAAAATTATGGGTTTTAAGATAAATGCTACAATAAGGTCTGTTAGGGCTATTCTGAAGATAAACCAGTTCTTGTTATTATCCTCATATTTTTATACCCTGTATTATGTATTTTTGGCAGGATTTTGACTTTGAGTTTGAATGTCAATTTTGAATTGAAAATATACGTTGTGTCAGTACATGAAATATTGTAATTTAAACATATTTGGAGCCATTTGGTACTCGACTCATTAGTATATCTTATATTCTGGTCCTTCGATTATCAAAAGAACGCGCTATGGAGTCAAACTCAGGTATGGAAGAAGTAGGAAGTCAACGTCGCAGGAGCAGCAGATGTAACAAAGGTATTCCACCTCGAAAGTTTTCTGAATTTGTAATGGATAAGAGACCTGATTTAAATGTACCTACTACTAGTGTCGTTGCTGCTAGAGTGCAAAAAGGTGACATGGCTTTATCTCGGAGACAAATATCTGAAAACAATCTGTTGGAGAGAGTGGGAACTTCCTTTGAAAATGCAGGATCTGTTAGAAGGGAAACAAGGTCTGACGTTGTATTCCGCAATACGTCGATGAGAATTCCATCCATTCCATCACAAAAAGGGTCTGAATTTTCAAATAGATCTGAAGTTAGTAAATTGAATCTTGAACTCGATATGCTTCGTATGCAAAAGCAGCTCGATGAAGAAGAAGCAGCAGAAAAGCAGAAGATAGCCGAGGAAAAGTTGAAAGCTATAGAGAAGAAGCGTGAAAATTTAGCAAAAGAAATGGATATTCAGAAGAAACTGTTAGAAAAAACTGATTCACGTAGCGGAAGTCAAGTGGATAATTCTGTAAGCTTATATGGTAGCAGCACTTTTTTGAATAAATGGGTAGATGATGCCAAAAAATGTGTTACTATCGATGCTAGACACTCTGACAGAGAAAATGGAAGCAAAAGCAGACAAATACGTGATGCAAGTCAATTTAGTGATCAGGTGGATTCTTTATTCTGTCAATATTCAGATGGAATAAGGCAATGTGGAAAAGCAGACAGTAATTTCATGAATGATGTAACGAAACAATGCATGGAGAATACTGCTGCTATGAATAAACTATTGATTCGCCAAAAGATTAGAGATCTGAGCCACTTTTCAGGAGAATTGACAGACTGGCCCATTTTTATAAGTGAGTTTAAACGCACTACTGAACTGTATAGTCTAACTGATGAAGAGAACCTGCTGCGCTTAGACAGAGCGTTAAAAGGTAAAGCTAGAGAGACAGTGAAGACCTTGTTGATTTCTCCAGTAAATGTAGGCAGAATCATCAAGATGTTGGAAATGAACTTCGGTAGAGCAGAGTGGATTGTCTTGTCTTTAATGGAAAAGGCTAAAAAGATGAGCTCTATCAAGGATGACAAACTAGAATCCTATATTGCGTTTTCGAATACTGTGACAAATATGGTATCGTCTATGAAAAATGCCAGTTGTGGAGTATATCTCTTCAATCCCGAGATGTTATCAAACTTGGTCGACAAACTTCCTCTCATTCAAAGGTATGGTTGGGGCAAGAATAAAATTGCTCTCGAAAATCAGGGTCAACAAGTTTCTTTGGATGATTTTTCGAGTTGGCTCGAGGAAGAAGTTAACCTTATGGCATCCATCAGTAACCCATTTGCAGCAAGAAGCAGCAACACAAGAAAAGAGACTGTCATGATTTCGAAAAGAAAACCAACAGATAGGGAAGAAGAAGCCGCCATCTGCCTTTTCTGTAAAAAAAGTAATCACAGCAATTCAGAGTGTGGAGATTTTATCAAAAAACCTATTGAGGAAAGAAGATCCACTGCCTTAGAATTGAAGATTTGTTTCATTTGCCTGAAACCGGGACACATGGCGAGTCGATGTTCCCATCAAAGGTCCAGGTGTGGAGAGAATGGATGCAGGGGAAAGCATCATAAATTGCTTCACATTGACAAAGTACCAGTAGTGAAACGAGAAACAAGTTCGAACCTTGACACTTGTGCGAACCTTACATCAGCAGATCAAACGGTTCTACTAAGAGTTGCACCAGTTAAACTTCATGGACCAGCTGAAGAAATTATTGTCTTTGCACTTTTTGACGAGGGTTCAACTTGCTCGATGATCGAACAGGAGTTGGCTGACAGACTCGAACTTTCTGGTACTATTACTCCTTTCTGCTACCAATGGACTAATGGAATAACACATCACGAAGATGAGTCAAGAATAGTTTCTCTGGAAATAGCAGCTGTAAATACATCTTCTGGGGTTTATAGGATGAAACAAGTACGTACAGTTGATAATTTGTGCCTACCTGTACAACAAATCGATGTTGAAGAGATTTGCACGAAATATCCTTATTTGAACCGCGATATTTTGGAGTCCATTAAGTCCATCAAACCTCAGCTTCTGATCGGTCAAGACAACTGTGGCCTGATTATACCGAGACAAATTATTCAACCAAGAATAAATGCACCGATAATGTCTAAAGCTAAACTGGGGTGGACCATCCATGGAGCTATCGATTTCAATGGATCAAACGATACTGCTCATATAAGTTTGTGCTGTCAAACCGTTCAAGATGAAGAACTCCACATTCTTGTTAAAGATACTTTCCGTTTGGAATCCTTTGGTGTGAAGTTACAGGACGGCTTGATCAAATCTGTTGAAGACAAAAGAGCAGTAACATTGATGGAGAAAACATTGACAAGGATTGAAGGCAGATATGAAATAGGACATTTATGGAAAAGAGATCAAGATATTCTACCAGATAGTCGTCCAAATGCCATGAAGCGCCTCCTATGCATGGAACGTAAAATGGAAAAGAATGAAGAATTTTCCAGAAAATATTGTGACAAGATAGTAGAATACGTAAATAAGGGTTACGCAAGAAAGTTGAGAGATGACGAAATAATGGACACCCCGAAAACATGGTATCTTCCTCACTTTGCAGTTTGGAATGTGAACAAACCGCAAAAGTTCAGACTTGTTTTCGATGCAGCTGCGAGGAGCCATGGATCGAGCCTCAACGACTTTCTTTTACAAGGCCCAGATTTCGTACCATCCCTTGTCTCAGTATTGTGGCGATTTCGACAGGGAAGAGTGGCTATTAATGGAGATATTAGGGAAATGTTTCATCAGGTTGTCATTAAAGAAGATGATAGAAGTGCTCAACGATTCTTATGGCGCGGCACTGATCGAAACAGAGTACCGGATGTATATCAGATGAATGTTATGATTTTCGGTGCCATTTCTTCTCCTTCAGTAGCTCAATTTGTGAAAAATAAAAATGCTGAGAAATTCGAATCACAATATCCTGGAATCTTGCGAATCATGAAGCGGCAACATTATGTTGATGACTACCTGGACTCTTGCAACAGTGAAGAAGAAGCCATCGACAGGGTAAAATCCGTCATTCATGTCCATTCGCAAGGTGGTTTCGAGATGACAAAATGGATCAGTAATTCTGAGAAAGTTATATCATCCATTCCTGAGAACCTTCGAGCTACTGTTCAAGACAACAACTTGGTGATAGATTCCCAAAACATTGAACGAGTGCTAGGTCTTTCTTGGTCTTCGCGTGACGATAACTTTATCTTCTCTTTGAACCTGAAAAATATACCCCTAGAAATTACGCATGGTATCAAGACACCGACCAAGAGAGAAGTTCTTAGGATGATCATGTCCATTTTTGATCCCCTTGGTTTTCTGGCACCATTAATGATCAAGGCTAGATTACTAATGCAAGAAATTTGGAAATCAAATATTGATTGGGACATGGAAATTGTTGAGAGTCTGTTCGTTCTATGGACACTTTGGCTTGGAGAACTTCAAGAACAATCGCCAATAGTCGTCCCAAGGTATTATTTTCCACAAAATGGACAAAATGACACCGTGAAGGAGGTTGATCTTCATCTGTTTTGCGACGCAAGTGACAAGGCGTATGCAGCTGTAGCCTATCTGAGGTTAGAGGTAGAAGGACGAATCTATACATCGTTTGTTACTTCAAAGTTCAAAGTTGCTCCTTTGAATCAACAGACAATTCCTAAACTCGAGCTTCAGGCTGCTGTTCTCGCAAGCAGACTTGCTAAAACAATAAGAAATGAGCTGGATTACACCGTGAACGAGATTCATTTCTGGACGGACTCCTTAGTTGTTTTGAAGCAGATACGGTCTCAATCCAGGCGTTTCCCAATGTTTGTAGCATGCCGGATTGGAGAAATTCATGAAGATACGGACGTATCTCAATGGCACTGGGTTCCTTCAGATTCAAATGTAGCTGATCAGGCTACCAAAGTTCTGAAAAATTTGAATCTGAAAGTTGATGGTTCCTGGTTGAATGGTCCGACGTTTTTACAGCAAAGTATTGAATTTTGGCCCATAGAACCATACGATCATCGTGGAATTGAAGAGGAACATGTATGTTTGATTCTTACTGCGGAAACAGATACAATTTTACCTGACATCCAGAGATTTTCCAAGTGGATCAGGCTAGTTCGTGCTACAGCTTGGATTTTTTATGTGAAGAATGTGATTCGCCTTCCCAAGACGGATCGACCGATAACGCCAACTCTTGATGTGAAACTAATAGATGAAGCATGCAGATCATGGGTCAAGAAGAGTCAGAGTGAATCATTTGCAGAAGAGCTCCATCAATTACATCACAACAAGATCATCAAAAAATCGAGTCGTCTTCTCAAACTATCAGTATTCCTGGATGAATACAAGATTATTCGCGTGGGAGGAAGATTCTCAAATGAAGCTGATATTGAATATGATGCAAAGTATCCCATAGTTTTGGACCCGAAGTGTAGGTATACCCAGCTGCTAGTAGATCATTTTCACATGGAATCTGGCCATTTTGGAATCGAGACTGTTGTGAACAATTTGCGCCTGAAATATTGGATACTGCATGCTCGAGCCACAGTTAAAAAAAGCTTCCGTAGATGTCAATTATGCAGAATTCGAAATGCTAAACCAATGCCTCCAATAATGGGTAATCTACCAGTAGAGAGATTTGAATCAACATTGTTTCCCTTTACTTATGTTGGCATAGATTACTTTGGGCCGATGCATGTATCTATCGGTCGCAGGACAGAAAAAAGGTATGGTGTCTTATTTACATGTCTCACCGTTAGAGCTGTACACATTGAGTTGGCAGCAACATTGGATACAAGCTCTGCAATAATGGCCATACGTAGGTTCATGTGTCGGAGAGGACAGCCTAAAGAATTCCTATCTGATAATGGGACAAACTTTGTCGGTGCGGAGAGGGAACTGCGAGAATGGAGAAATAGTTTAGACCATCAGAGAATCTCAGATGACTTGTCTTCGAAAGGCATCGTATGGAAATTCAATCCACCTGGAGCAGCAAGTATGGGCGGAATCTGGGAGCGCATGGTTCGAGCTTTCAAAACTGCATTGAAAATAAGTTTGAAGTCACGTAATCCGAAAGAGGAAGTTTTATTGACACTACTTTGTGAAGCAGAGTATATGATTAATTCTAGGCCTCTGACACACATTTCGGTAGATCCTACAGAACCGGAAGCTATCACTCCAAATCATTTTCTCTTACTGCGTCCAGGTGGAGTTCGATCATATGGCGAAAATGAAGTACTCAGTAGAAAACAATGGCGATCAGCGCAAGCTTTAGCTGATTGTTATTGGAAAAGGTGGGTTCGAGAATATCGCCCAACGCTCCTACAGAGACAAAAATGGCATAGTAAAACTGAACCTATCAAAGTTGGTGACGTGACTATCATGGTGGACGAGAAAATGGCAAGAAATGAATGGCTGCTTGGTAAAGTCGAGCAAGTTTACCCTGGTAAAGATGGTGTCATAAGGGTAGCGCAAATAAAAACGAAAAATGGATTCTATACAAGACCAGTTTCTAAGTTGTGCATACTCCCGACATCATCAACGTGTTTGAACCCAACCTGACAACGTCGTTCCGAGGGCGGAGAATGTTAGGGCTATTCTGAAGATAAACCAGTTCTTGTTATTATCCTCATATTTTTATACCCTGTATTATGTATTTTTGGCAGGATTTTGACTTTGAGTTTGAATGTCAATTTTGAATTGAAAATATACGTTGTGTCAGTACATGAAATATTGTAATTTAAACATATTTGGAGCCATTTGGTACTCGACTCATTAGTATATCTTATAAGGTCGTAAATAGTTATTTTTGTATCTTGAGCGCGAAATGCGACTTTGGTGATCGAGATCTGATTTTTTTAACGAGGCGTAGCCGAGTTAAAAAATAGTCGAGATGACCAAAGTATTTCGCGCTGGGATTGCAAACAAAATTTTTTCTACAAACGTCAAATAATATAGTTCTAAAGTAGAAATATGCTCAGCTTGATATAAAAAATAGTGTTGAACTGGCTTAAACGCCTCCCCCTATCCTCCCTAGGTGCGCACGATGTTCCACGAACATAATAGGAATTTCCTTCCGTGCGCTCCAACAGATAAAACAAAGTTATTGTTGAACTTTCAGAAATAAATTATTTCGTGGATGTTTGCTCGATTGAGGACCATTAATTTGAAATATAAATATCTCATATATTTTACATAACAATGCGCGAAGTAGGTACTTCGCACACTGTTTTACTTCGCACATTGTTTTGTGCAAGGTATCATTGTAACGTAGGAAACTGAAAAAAAGTGTCACTTTGCAATTTGTTATCAATGCGTGAACCTAGTCATTTTTTGACGTCTGTAGAAAAAATACATTTTTTCATAATGAAAATGTAGAAGATTTTCATCCTGAAAAAAATTCTCCTTTGAACTGTTAAAGTTTTGCTACGAAAACGGACTCACCCTGAATATCTGGGACTATTCTTGCAATAAAATACCAGATGATAGGAAAGTTAGTTAAATGGTAAATTTGACAATAAAATTTGAAAGCACAGCTGCTGGAGTATCAAAATTACTTTTGCAATGTTGCCGGACGTTTAGTAATATAGGTAGCAGATATAAGTTATATCCTTACAAATGTAATGTGGTAGGAGATATGTGGTAAGATGGAAGCTCACATTTTGTTATTGTGATTTTTGCGAGGATTTATGTTGTCATAACTTGCTCTTATTTCGGAAACACCCAGTATAATATACCTATAAACTCCTGAACTATAGGAAATCCAAAACGGCCAGAACTATCATCAACATTGGCATGTATATACTATATACTAAAGTATATAATTTAAAAGCTAGTTGATGGTAGGTATGTGCAAATTTGCTGATACATGTTTGAATCATGAAATGAAATATTAAAATTAATAGTTTGAGTGATCATCACTAACCACCAGATCTCTGCCTCCTTGAATTATGTGTCTAGGTATTTATTGTTAACAAGCAACTGTTTGATCACAACAGTGATATACATGATGTGAATATAATCTCTGTGTGGATACTCCCTCAAGGAACAAATTCTATATTCATATAAGCAGCACAAATATTTTGAGTATTACACCAAATATCCTAGGTCCTAGAATATTCAATAACTTACTTGAATATTTGAAAAACGCGAAAAATGTATCTTCTTTCAAAAAATGCTTGAAATCATTTCTAATAGAAAAGTGTTTCCACTCACTTAAGGAATATTTTCATGATTATTGACCATCCAACTACCTGATAAAAATTGTATATTATAATGTTTCTCTCTTTTATATAATGTTCATCTATTATATTATGTAATCTGACATTTATCTAGTTTTTAGATTTATATTTTTGTAACAACCTGACTATTCCTTTTAGAAAGTCTAAAGGAAAATAAAGATATTTATATTTATTTATTTTCATTTATCTCTCAGAGAAATTCAATTAGGGATTCAGGAACATTACTGACAAATATATTACTAAGACCCATACTCACCAATGGATGATCTAACCATACATCAGAAAAGAATAAAATTTGTTTATCTTTATTTTGTATCAAATGATTTCTCAATTTTTCTGATTCTCTTAAAGGTGCACTTGATGGTCCACCAAAGTAATTCAAACTTCCAAATGAAAACCTGGAAAAAGTAGAGTAGGTTTCTACATTGAATTAAAATTATATAATAATCTACTTATACCCTAGCTTTTACCTTGAATTCTTGTATTCTTCACCTGGAGGTAAAACTACTGTAGAAACATGTAAAATACGATCTTCATAATAACCATTAACTAAAATGAAACTATTCTCAACAAAAAATCCACTGTGATACCTACAAAAAATACTCAATGATGTGATGCAGTCTTAAAAAAAAAACATATTTCAAACTTACTTAGCATGAACTAAATCGAGTTCAACCATTCCTGTAGGATCTTCCAGATGCCATTTTCCTTCAGAAACCTGAGTTAGAGAGCCCAAAATAAGAGTGTGTTCCAATGTGACATAAGAAAGAGTCAATAGATAATCTATGGTTTGCAATTTGAGTCGATCTTTCTCTCTGATCATGGCTGCTTGCTCAAAATTACGTTTTGTTCTTTGAAGAATGGTGAAGTAACGATCTCTGAATACTTTGGCCTTTGAATCTGCATCTGATAAAAATATTGATCTACTCTTATCCACATAATATAATTTTCGATCAGGATTGAATGAAAGTTTTGGAAAGTCGAAGGCATTGATGACTGAAAAAATAGATTCATGTCTGTCATAGCCAGAGTGCAAGCAAACTTCTATAGCCCTATCAATATGTTCCCTTTCTATGCTCTTCTCTGATAGGCATTGTTTTTCCAAACTATTGCATAAATTCTTTACAACTGTGTCAAAAGCTGTATTGTCCCACAAGTCGATGTTTTGTTCTGAAAATTTTTCTACCAAGAGAGAACAAAATTCGCTAGAATAGAAGATTGGACAAATTTATATTCAGTTTTAAGAAATAATGATCTTATATAGCTTACCGTCTAATGCTGAAGCCGCTCAATTTCAGAGCAGTTTGCAATCTTTTAGAAAGTTTTTCAATTTGATTCATTTCAATTGCACATGGAAAAAACTTCCTAATTAATAATATCCTAATAATCCCATACAATAATTTCACTACTTGTTGAGGAGGTGAGACTACTGTTGACTTGTTGAGAGAAAATCCAATCAGCTGACAAAAATTCCCGCCAAATCAAGACTATGTTCCGTGTTCCGTAAATCAACTTGGTTATTTCTGTGTACGGAACTCGGCCATAGGCGGTAGATTAACCATAACCATAAGTCTATGGATTCAGAACGACCGTGGATTTTCTCATGAATGACTAAAAATTTGTCGTAAACAAATTAATAAAAAAGATTTCGATTGAGAAAAACGAGAGAGAAAAAAGAAAGAGACCAATTTCAGTATTGCTGAAAAAACTCATTTCGTGGCCATGGTTGAAGCTGAAGATAAATTAAAACAAGCGAACTGAATAAGTAATCTCTCTCTCTCGTATCCAACGGGGACGCCGCAACGAAAAATTGATTATCTTCGTATTCTTCGGAAGCAAGATCATCATATGACCGATATAGAGCTGCCATTATCTAAAATACCTATATTGAAAGAAATCTCATAATCTCAAAACCATAATAACCATACCATAACCATGCCATCCATAAAATTTCTAGTCATTCATGGCCATTCTACACTGTTGCCTTAATTCTAAGCTTTAATTACGGTCAGCTAAACGTGCCCTTGGAAAGATGAATAAGAGTTGAAGAAACGGCTACGACGATAATCAAGATTAAATCCTTGGTTTAACTCAAACGTAGCTTACCTTAGGGTCCCTTGATGTAAACTGACGTATTTGTCATCTTAACAGGGTACGGACAGATCCTCGTCTCCTCTCACTCTAAAGTGTTTGTGAAACAGTTATATAGTTCCATCTTTATTCATTTCTGGGGATAAACACTAGATTTTTGGCATTTGTTGTTTTTTAGGTGATATTGAGGTCACTGGCGTATCATACGTAATTTCCATATGGAATTCCTGATTCAACTATACCCAAATATAGATGAACAATCCTCTAGTTATAGAGTTTACTATACTCCAGCATAATTTTTGAGAGGTAGCTAAGGGAACATATGAATTTTACTGAAAGCTCAGTATATTTCACCAAAAGAGACTATTCTTAGGCTGTATACAAGGGTTGACTGAATTGACTGAATGAATTCTGATTTCAAACTGAGCAGTAGTTTATCTATGAGCTGAATGAGCTGACCCTTAAGGGCGCCGTACATTATGCTATTTACCAGCAAGTTCGATGCAATGCAATTTTGAATCGAACAATGCGCATGCGTCTATAATATTTCACGGCAAGTTTCATGCAAGTTTCGTAATAGAACCAGTCCTATTTTTCCTGCAATTTCAAGGCAAGTTTAGTAAAATTTGTAGTAATATTCATCGTAGCATCTTGATAAAATACAAATGTTCTCCATAACGTGGCCTGAAACACCAAATTACCTCAAAAAGTATATTGAAGGCTCAAAAAACCTGAAAATAGTGAATATGAACGAGAAAATATGACAGAAATATCTCAATGTACGGCGACTTGCAATAAATTGAGAAAATTGCGAGAAAATTGCATTGCCTCAAACTTGCCGAGAAATAGCATAATGTACGGCGCCCTTTATGATTGAGAAATGGTGAAAACCTCGATGTGAATATCTAAACTACTGTACTCATGTAATGTGTGCTAAATATATTTTCGGAAATCCAACACGAAGAATTTATGGAGTGACTAATATAAACTATGTATAAAACTTCGTCTAGGACGAAAGGTAGGCTGATGAAAAGTAATACGTAAAATGTGCAGGGAAATAAAGAATAGAATATACTTCACTCCCATGTTATACATGTGATTCTTCCGTCTTCCTTAAATAAAAAGTCATTTTCGAATAATTTTTTGATGAAAGTAACAAACAAGTAGGTATACGCAGTATAACTTATTGCCACGTTATTTTCACTCTTGCATCCTACATTTTTTCTATTTGTGATAGAGTAGTATATTACATAAACTAATGTCTTTAGCCATATTGGATCCGTCGTCATCTTGGATTTTCTAATTTTGACGAAACAATCATTATCTCTTACCCCGAAAACCCTCAGATATCTATTTTGAATAGAATCGGATCTTCATCACAAAACTTGTTCGCCATATGATCTTTCTCAACAATTAAATACCCTGTACATACCTATTATTAAACTTTCGAATGATTTTCTGTAGCGCCCATGGATGTGACGTGACAGCAATGTCAGGGATGCCAGTAGACAAAACTAAAACCTCTAGATCATTAAAAAAGAATGCAGCTATGATCTGTCCGTACCCTGTTAGGATGACTTTAACGTCAAATTCCATCAAGGGACCCTAGCTTACCTGAACTGACATTATATCACCACGCCTGTGAAAAAAATTTCAACGACGCACGACGCCACTGGATGGTCAGCATTCCGAAAATTTTGTTTGTTGACATTAGCTGTCAACAAGCTGTCAAGTACACACATGTCACATGTCACTGATGTCAGTGATGTCAGTTAGGTTAGGTTTTTTAAATAACTCAATTTATTTCGTACACTATTTCTTAAAAATTAATAAATTTAATAATGTGGTCGTTCTTCTCGCGTGATCCCTCCAAAGATTTTAACTTCGAAATTGGTGAGTTAGTGCTAAGTTTGGAAGATAAAAGTATTTGGACACTTCATAAGGGCAAGAAGAAGGTATACTCATCCTTATTTGTTTTTGTTTTTATTCATATCATCGTTTGTATAGGGCAGTGGTGAAGAAGTTTCTGTTTTTGTATTCGACTTGAAAACTAATGCAGAGGTGCTGTTGGAAGTAGCTAAATCATCTGTCAAAAGGTTGAAAACTCTCAGACATCCCAGTGTCCTTACTTATTTGGATAGTTTGGAATCCGAGAAAGTTCTATATTTGGCAACTGAATTTGTTGACCCTCTCAAGGAACACATTGAAAAATTATGTTTAGAAGGTCCACAGAAAGAAATGTATATTGCTTGGGGTATATTCCAAATCACAGTAGGTTCTTTAATGGAGGTGGTATACTTTGTATACCTAATACATAGAAAATAAAAATTTCAGAGAGCTCTATCATTTTTGAATAATGATGGCAACCTCCGTCACAATAATGTCAACATTTGGTCTGTGTATGTTAATTCATCTGGAGAATGGAAACTTGGAGGAGTTGAATATGTTTCTATGGCACAGGATACTACTCAATTATTCAAAGTCATTTCCAGTCTAGAAGTGTATGCTCCACCTGAAAAAACTGATCCTAGTAAACAGCGGTCAGTCACTAAATGGTATTTAAATGTATGAAAATTCTAATATCATATTAAAATTTGAAATTTATAGTTCCAGTGACATGTATGGTTTAGGTTGCCTTATATGGGAAGTGTTCAATGGACCCCTTAATCATCAGTCATCTTTAAAAAGTATAGAAAAAGTATAGTTGTTCAGATGTTTATTTATAATTCAATTTGAATTATGATTTTTATTTCAGATTCCTAAACAGCTAGGACCACTATACTATGAACTGGTCAGCACTAATCCACATTCTAGGCCTAATCCAGCTGATATAATATCTAGATGTCGTAAATTGGGGGGTTATTTTAAGAATGATCTAGTTGACACACTTCTTTTCTTGGAAGAAATTCAAATCAAAGATAAGAATGAGAAAAATCGATTTTTCTCAAATTTAACTCCACATCTTGACAATTTTCCAGATAATGTCTGCAAACATAAAATTTTACCACAGTTGATAACAGCTTTTGAATATGGAGATGCTGGATCTGCTGTATTAGCACCAATGTTCAAGGTAATGGGGATATGGACATAGAAGGTAATTTTCAAATAGGGGTTGGAATAGTAAATACTGTTCAGGAAAATTGAAAAACATGGATGAATATTTTATTTAAGTTGACTCAGTGAACATTGTTTTGCTATACAAAATATTTTTTTAGTTAAACATTATAAACACATTTCTATTATCTTATTTTCTATTTATTTTCAGTTTGACTAACCATAAAAGCATGTTACCTTCCACTACTATTAATTTTCTACTTCTTTTCAGTTTGGTAATCTATCTCTAGTTTTCTCAACTACTATTTATTTTCTATGTCTTTCTACTTTGGCTATCATAAAAGCATGTTTCATTAGTTTATCATACACTATTACAAAGCTCCTGACATATTAAATCCGCCATCTTGAATTTTCAAAAACCCCCAGGTACAAATTACTTGTATTTCTCAATTTTGACCAAAGAATCATAATTTCTAACCCCAAAAATCCGTAGATACCAATTTTAAATAGAATCGGATCATAAATACCAAGGTCGTGCGCCATATTGCTTCCGGCGTCTTTGATTTTCTAATTTTTACGGAAGCAATCTCCGACCCCGAAAAACCCCATTTACCAGTTTTGAACAATATCGGATCATAATTACAAAAGTCGTCCGCCATATTGGATTCGCCATTAAGAATTTTCAGATTTTGATGAAAAAATCAAAATCTACTACCAAAAAATCCCCCGATACCAATTATCAATAGAACCGGAACATAATTACCTACATAATTTCAAAACTCGTTTGCCATATTGGATCCGCCATCTTCAATTTTCCAATTTTGACGAAAGAATCATAATCTCCGACCCCGAAAACCCCTAGATACTAATTTTGAATAGAATCAGATCATAATCACAAAACTCGTCCGCCATATTGGATACGCAATCTTGAATTTCTTAATTTTTTTCTTTCATAACAACCTCCTCCTTTCATGCCTGATGTCGTTATCATGGGAAATAGGGATTCATTTCTAGAGAAGATAGGTAGTCCATATTATAAATTATATTATTTTCAATCCAATTTTCAGTGATCTCACCCAATAATATTATGTTTTATTGAATCGGCTGCTACCTACTTGAAATAAAAATGCATAGTAGGTAAATTTTAAAAACTCCGTGAACGTAAGATTTCCAAAGTAGCTTTTTCAAATGAAATATTTTTACAATAAATCAACCAAATATTGACTTGCCTGTCGTCTAGTCGATTGTTAAGTAAACTGCTGGAATGTTTGTGTTTGTTAATTTCTAATGTTCTAATGTGTAATCATAACTATGAATAGTCAATTCAATTCCAGAAAGCGTTTATTGTATTTCAGAATAGTCATTTGAATTTCAGGAAGCGCCAATTTTATTTCAGAATAGTCAATTCAATTTCAGAAATCGTTTTCTCGAAAAAATTTATTGCTAAAATGATATCGAGTTCAACATGCTTCAACATTCTTTGATTCTCCTTGAAAAAATCAGAAATTTTTCATTAACCGATGGAAGGCAATAGAACTAAGTTTATCTATTCACTCCGATGTTCCTCAACTATGAATATACAGGGTGATTCAGGTTTAAAGGTACAAAATGAGATGGGAGATAGATCTCATCATTTTAATAAAAAAAGTTTATATAAACATTGGTCCGATCTCGTTCAGTAGCGGAGCTACAGGGGGTCAAAGTTCAATTATTTTTTTTATTAATTGAAATATCTCGTTTACTTTTCAAGATATCATTTTAAAATTTGGTGTGGTCAATACTTCCTAGAAGAACATCATTTCAAGCCATTTAAAGATTTTCAAAATCTACAGGGTGATACGTTTTTGGGGGTAGAAGATTCTTTATCCCCCCCAATTTTTTTTAGTACGCCTCTGGCATCTTTCAGTGATCAGATTGTGTGGATCGTTCGATTTGGAGGCTTTCTTGCCCTTAAATTTTTTTCGAGAAACGAACCGTTTTTGAGATAAATAAGCATAATTATTCGTTATAAAACATGTTAATTTTGCCTATGTTTCACTTAAATTTCATTTGACAAAATTCGTTGAAAATGCAATGAAATGAACTCAGTACAATTGCAATCACGAGTCCAATCTGGATCAGTAACGGGGATACGGAGGGTAGAAAGTCAAGGTTGTTTTTGCAGTTAAATAAAATTTACGCGAAACAGGCAAAATTAACATGAAACGGTTCGTTTCTCGAAAAAAATCTCTAAATTGATCGATCCACACAATTTTATCACTGAAAGATGCCAGAGGCGTACTACGAAAAAGTTTGGGGGGGGGGATGGAGAAGCCTCTACCGCCAAAAACGTATCACCATGTAGATTTTGAGAATCTTCAAATGACTTGAAATGATGATCTTCTAGGATGTACTGACCACACCAAATTTCAGAATGATATCTCAAGATATCTCAAGATACTTCAATTAATAGAAAAAAATAATTAAACTTTGACCCCCCGTTGCTCCGCTACTGAACGAGATCGGACTAATGTTTATATGAACTTTTTTGATTAAAATGATGAGATCTATCTCCCATTCGCGTTTGTGCCTTAAAAACTGAATCACCCTGTATATGTAATGTCCCATTCAAAAACACCCATCATCAACCGATATCTTGGAATTCGAACACCCTATAGATATGAAAATAATTTTAGGTGATAGTTCCCAATAAACCCTATAACTGTTGTATTCGAATTTCTTCTATACAGGGTGTAACTAAATAAGTGTAAAACATTCAAGGGGGTGATTCCTCATCGAAAAAGAGATAAAATCTTCCATATAAAGAAACTTCGTTGGAGCATCCCATGTCAAGATACAGCCCCTTGAAGGGGGTACATAAAAATTGTTTAACGATTTTTTTCACAAGCACTAAAAAAGTTATAGAATTCAAATTGACCTGACATTTTCTGCTACCAAAAAGACACTTAGCCAGTAATTTATTTGGTTCACCCCATGGTTTAATCCCTTTAATTAATTAACGCAGGTAGTAACTACAAAATGACAATAAATCCAGTTCGCATTTATGACGATAACATATTTTTTTGCTGCCAACTGGTTTATTTCGGGCAAAAAATTCAAGGGACATTTTTTATTTAGAATGAAACAGGCTATCGGAAATAAATTTTCAAATGGTAAACAATTAATAAGACGAAAAGTTACATTGGAAATAAAATTTAGGTGTTGCGTTTTCCACCCCTCACAACCATGGGGTGAACCAAATAAATTACTAGCTAAGTGTCTTTTTGGTAGTAGAAAATGTCAGGTTAATTTCAATACTGTAACTTTTTTAGTGGTTGTGAAAAAAATTGTTAAACAAATTTTATGTACCCCCTTCAAGGGGCTGTATCTTAACATGGGATGCTCCAATGAAGTTGCTTTATATGAAAAATCCCATCTTTTTTCGATGAGGAATCAGCCCCTCAAATGTTTTACACTTATTCAGTTACACCCTGTATATCTGATGTTTAGCTAATATAGAAGGAGAACACTATTGACTCACCCTGTATATAAATCTATTACTTATTTTGTAAAATTAATTTAAACAGAGCTTGCCGAAATATCAAGCAATGCGAGTAACTAAAGATCAATAATGATATAGGTAATTATATAATAATATATGTGTCAAAATATTTTTCAGCAGGTGATGAAATGGTTCGGTTGATCAGTAAATCAATATGCAAATCAGGAGATCTACTGAAAATTCAGTAGAACGGTTTTTCGTTCGGAAATAAGAACGTAAAATGTGAATTTTGTAGAGGTCGACGAAAATTATTTTTTTGATTTACCCCCTCTCACTTATGGAGATCGAACTATACCTTCATGCACAAGCAAACAATGTATATCAACCGCTACTACGATGCTACGATCATTTATAGTAACCCTGTAGGACAAATGACATATTGGGAAAATCTATAAAAAATAATTGAACTAAAACTCCTAAATTTGATGAATCAGCCAGGTAGAATGTTTATCCACCGCATTCACGAAATTCAATGAACGCTATAACGCTATTTTGGGATGTGATAGGGATTCCCAAGATTTGGAATTCTTATTAATAAACAAATAGATACCTAGGTTATTGAACGGATAGCCAATATCCAAGCTATGGTGATTTGTTGTGTATAATAATCTGGACCGCCCTGTATAATGATTGGATCAAAGTAATTCATTGTTTATTGATATCCAGCTCGGAAGACTACTTGATGAAGCAGAGTATCAGAGAAAAATTGTACCATGTGTAGTAAAGTTATTTGGAAGCAATGATAGAGCTACACGATCTAGACTTCTACAACAGTTGGAACATTTCATTGGACATTTACAAGCTAGTACAGTTAATGATCAAATATTTCCCCAAATTGCTCATGGTTTCATGGACACTAATCCTACAATCAGAGAACAGACTGTGAAAGTAAGTGATTTTTTTACTTGATTTAGATGACACCGAAACACTTGCAGCTCACTCCTCAGTAACGAATAAGTAACGTTTTTTGGAATTAAATTGTTGTAATACAATCAACGAGCAATCTCTGAAACTAGTAAACACCCAAATATGAAGAGTTAGTCCAATATGCCTTATAAAAATTGCAGATCAAGAAAAAAAATATTTCCTCCATAACTTTGGTCGAATATTTAATTTGAAATTCTGTTTGTAGTAGGCGTTGTTCGTAATTGTCATTCTTGATTACTGTTTTCTTTCACTGTCACTTCGCTAACTTTATGATTTAAAATTATAAAAATGTTATAAGTGAAATCACTCCAAGAACAAATTACGCAAAAACCGTGAGAACTAGACTATTTGGAAAATAGTAATTTTTTATGTAAGATTTCTGATTTATTTTGATCATCATTCAATGAACAAAGAAAATATTATGTAATTTACAGAAGTTACATCAGGCATGTTCGGCTAAATCTTTATACTTTGGTGTTTACTATCTGTAGTTCAGAGATTACCCATTCCTAATGAATCACCCTGTTATAATATTCATAGATAATAATCATAGAATAACTCCCTGGAGCTAAAGGTCTTCGAAGTTATTTAGATTATTAATGTTTCTGATATGGTCTCATCAAATTGTCAAAATACAGCGTACTCTGGATAGAATTATGAAGAAAATAATAATCAGCTAATTATCATGGTCTTGGGATATTACTGTTGAATATTCACCAAAACGTCTAATGTGTATTTGTTTTCAGTCTGTGATACACCTAGCGCCTAAGTTAAGTTACAATAATCTAAATGTAGAAGTTTTGAGGCACTTCGCACGATTACAATCAAAAGATGACCAGGGAGGTATAAGAACTAATACGACTGTGTGCCTAGGCAAAATTGCTCAACATTTGCATCCCCAGATTCGACAAAAAGTACTCATATCTGCCTTCATTAGGGCAATGAGAGATCCATTTCCGCCAGCACGTAATGCAGGTAGGCAAATCTCTCATTTAACTGGATAAGTTTTTTGCGATAAAAAATATGGGTATGACACCTGGCGGCGTATTTCGAAAAGCATACTCAATAGGTCTCTGCGCCAGTGCGTATATACGATACGTGTTTCCAGAGCTTGGATGTGCCGGAATACCGTATTCAGTTGGTCATCGCTGAGGGACGTATCAGAGACGCTTTTCCATTATCTTTTAACGCCGTATATACAAATAAACCCGTCTCCATTTCGTCTATTCGGAGGGAGATATTTTTATTTTCCAAATCACGAAAGAATAAAACACAATTCATATGAAATTTATTATGTGATAATGACTCACAAAGGAAAATTCATTTCATCAATTCATTATTCATTAATCCAATCATGAAATTCTTCATAAATAAATATATATATCTTTATTATTATTCCCAAGAAACATACATGTTTATAGCAGGGAAAATTATGAAAGAGCAACTAAAAAAAAAAAAAAACAAAAATTAGATAATCAGATAATCATTTTTAAATCATATACATAACACATATAATGTTTCTTCTAGAGACTGTTAAATATAATTTCTTGAATTGATTCAGGATGACATGAAGAGAATCAAAGACATAAGTATTTTTTCAGTTCTTTTTTTAATTTTTCAACACTTAAAAAAGAACTGAAAAAATACTTATGTCTTTGATTCTCTTCATGTCATCCTGTCATGCAATCAATGTTTTTTTGCTGGTGGTACATTCAACTCAATATTCAATGATATATTATGTTGTCGTTTTTTGGATTTCCTCTCTATATTACTCGGTCGACCAGATTGTATTCTTCCACCAGTAATGTTCCTATTCTTTCTTCGAGATATAGCAGTAGGTTGTACTTTGATCTGAAGAGATCGTCGTTGTTTTATTTTATCACAAATGAATGTCATTATTTGTGTAGGAGTTTCCAAATTTTCTAGTACCTTGACAAAACTCGAAATTTTAGTCATATTACTGATATACATATCATTCTCAAGAACTTGAGTGATACGACCAAATTCATCATTTATTCTATTAATATTATTGACATACTCGACTTTTGCTTCAGGATCAATACTGCTTTTGAAAAACGAGGGGAAAATAGAATTATTCACGGAATTGTGAATAGGTTCAGATAGGTTCTCATTCAATGTGCATTCCTCATACTGTTCAGGCTCGGGCATTTCTTTGAAAAATGTAGAAGAAATTCCACTCCTTAGTTCTAGCTGCGCTAGCTCTTGCCGATCTGTTTCACTGTTTCGTTCAGTAATAAGGACGATTTGAACATTACACCAAATCCTTGCCGTAATAGGGACGGGTTTATTCGCATTTCATCCTCAAATTGAACATGATAGGCGTCTCTGATACGTCCCTCAGCGATGACCAACTGAATACGGTATTCCGGTACATCCAAGCTCTGGAAACACGTCTCGGTTTCAGCACTGGCGCGGAGACCTATTGAGTACGCTTTTCGAAATACGCCACCTGGCGTAGATGTTCGAAGCTGTTGAAGCGATTTGTTTACTCCATTATTTAATCCATTTACATTTGGATGATTCGGTTTTTACATCCATTATTGATCAAAACAAATCACTCAGTAGTGTTCAAGATATTACCGTCAGGTGGGGCGTCGTGTTATTTTCCATAGGTATTTTTTAACTTGATGAATTTCTCATTCAATAAACTTCTAGGTATCCTGGCCTTGGCTGCAACTCAGCAGTATTATCTCTTATCGGAGGTTTCATCTAGAATACTACCAGCATTGTGTCAATTAACGATGGACCCGGAAAAAAACGTACGAGATTCTGTTTTTCGTACAATCAAAGGTTTCTTGGGTAAATTAGAAAAAGTATCTGAAGATCCGAGCTTGAGAGAGAGTATGGGTAAGATCCCTGGTCAATCTTATTTGTTCATTGTCTTACATTTGTTAAAAAATACTAATCCTGGTAGTTTCACATTGAATGACTACAATCCTAGTGGACCACCTTATATGATTATTTTTTAGAGGCTGACGTGAATACGGCAACCCCAAGTTTGAGTAACGCAGCCGCCACATGGGCTGGATGGGCTGTAACAGCCGTCACTGCCAAATTTTACAGAAGCCAGTCTGATACCGTCAGATCAATAAATCCTATCGCTAGTAAAATACTGAGTAAACCTGGCTCTCTAGGTAAATGATGATGTTCCATTTGAATATTGTTTAAGCAAATTGTACTCTTATTTCAATCGATTCTTAATTGATTTCTGAATTTCAACAGAAAATGTAGGAATGTGTGTTAGGAAATTCTATTATTTTGAGAAGAACGCACATACAGAGATATTTACTTTTCAAAGTGGACTGCTTTTAAAAAAGTATTTAAATTTGATGATATTTAGTACACAGGCTGAACTTTTCATACCCAATTCATTCAAGGAAAACTATATTCAGAATTGCATTCACGGTAAAACTATTTTATCTGTGATGGTAAAGAAGTTTGACATTTCATACTTGTTGACTGACGGGTTACAAAATATCACTTTTCATAAAGTACTTTCTCACGGATATATAGGTGCACTGTTGATGGCTTTTGTTGGCCCAGTTCCGAATAATAAGCCAAAAAACCGTCTCCGAGAAAGGGCTGAAAATCCTTTTGTCTTCCTTTTCACTTCGCGGTTACGTATATTACTGAACAACCACTAACTTCGCAATTTTCCAAAATCAAAACAGAGAATCAAATTGACATCCTTTATTACTTCAAAAGGTTTCCATAGCAACAATAAATATGCCTACAAAAGGATGGCTGCAAACACAGGTGTACTAGCATTAGAAAACTTCAAATTTCACATCGATAATCGTTTGATTCTATTATAATGTAATATCTTCTCAATATTGAATCGTCGTTTCACCTGTCACAAAATAAAATAGTGTATTATACACGGGAAACTATTAGATTTTATCCCCCTGCTACACGTCTGGAGACAACATAACCTCGAGCTAAAATCTAATAATGTTTTCCTTTGTATAATGAATGTATGTTATGTTATTAACTCACTTATAGCTTCAGATTATGTATTAATTAACCTTTTCACAAAGAAGAGCTAGACTTGTTTCATCTTGGTCAGGAGTACCATTCTCCATCTAACTTGTTATTTTTTTAACAGTTTTTTATGTAGTGTTCTGTTCTGGACTTCGCGGTAGCCAAGGTCATCATGTGACGTTGCGATGAACTACGGACTTAGATTGAAAGTTAGACATGTTTTCCCGGAGTTTATGTCATCGCAACGTGAGATGATCTTGGTTAGGGTCCCTTGATGCAAATTGACGTATTTGTCATCTAACAGGGTACGGACAGATCATAGCTCCTTTCTCTTTAAATCATCTAGTGACTTTGGTTTCCTGTCACGTCACATTCATAGGCGTTAAAAGAGATCTTACATCATTTTAATTTCATACTTAATCTTGATACGACATTATTCAATTCTGTTTTTGGAAGGATGGTAAAATGTGCTGCGTTAGGCTGTATCAATCAGGTGGATGGCAAATTTGAATTTGTCAGATTTCCATCAAATGCAAATGTCAAATGCAAATGAACTTAGAACATGGAAAGTAAAGTGATCGAATGGGAAAAATTAGTAAATACATCAGCAAAATATTCGAGGTAAAACTAATACGACATCACATAATATTATACTTTCTCATTGTGTCTATAATTATCCACTCCACAAGTTTGTGAATCCATTTAAGTAGAAACAGTTTTGATTAAAACAGAGGATTGAAGAGGCATATATGCCCTACCATTTGAAAAATTATACCTACATTCAGGGAATATTGAGTGTTCGTGAAAAACTGCACAAATGATTCCCAACATGAATATATACAGCACACATGACATATGAGCACATTAGTTTAAATACCTACATAACATTTTTCACCATTTCTCAACCATAAGGCTTAGTCTGAAATCAAAATTCATTTATTGATAGGTACTGCCTAAGAACAGTCCCATTTGGTAAAACGTATTAAACTTTCAGATAAATTTGCTCACTACCTCAGAAAGATTATGCTGGAGTTGAAAAATCAAAAACTCGAAAATTATCATCATTATTTGGATATAATATGTAGAGTTGAATGAGAAATTACATGTGGAAATTACGTATGATACGCCAATGTCCTCAAAATAACCTAAAAAACAACAAATGTCAGAAATCTAGTGTTTATCCCCAGAAATTAATAAAGATGGAACTATATAACTGTTTCACACACTTTAGAGTGAGAGGAGACGAGGATCTGTGACAAATACGTCAATTTACATCGATGGACTCAATCTTGGCTACCGCGAATAGAATCAGAAGCATGATTTATGGAATGTAATTTATGTTCAAATCAATTTTGTCAGGTTGTGTCGTTCTATTCATATCCGGTACATCCTCTATGACTTTTTCGTTCAAATACTGTTGAAAATACTTTGCTTTTCAAGCCAAATTTGGTTCAATAATGATGAAATTATAATTTTTTAGAGCAACCATCTAGCAGCAGTATATCAACTACAACATCGAGTGTCACATCCATGACCTCTTTAGAACATGAAGATGGTAGTCGAGGCAACGAATCAGTCTCCGATTATGATTACAACCATTGGGACGATAATGATAATTGGGGGGATATGGAGGTAACCAAGAGACAATTTTATACAGCATGTCTCACTTTAAACGGCCCCCTTTATATCTCAGGTATTAGTCGTGTGATTCTTACCAAATTTGGACCAGTATGAATACGAATATGAGACGAACTCCTTTTGGCCAGTGCCGTGCTTTTTTATTCAAATAAAAAGGGGTCAATTTTTATTTTTAGCCCCGAAAAAAATTGTGATTTCGAATTAACTGCACAATTTGGAACGTTCAATGGCTCCAGTAGGTAAAAAATCATGATTTGAAAGACAAAACAGGATAATACTGTACAATGTTAATTGCTTTAGAAAAAATGCTGTTTAGATGTGCCTGTTGTTGTGAAACCCTTTATAGGAATCTAATGAAAATTCACCATAAAGATTGAAACGTTGGTAGACGTCCATTATAGCTCAAAGTGGACTGATAGGGTTCATATTCAATGAGAAGAGCACAAAGTCATCTCCACGACTTTTTAATTTGAAGACATCAAATTAGCAATATATTTCGGACATATGCAATGTCCATCTTCAGCCTATGCTAAGAAGTCATGGAAATGAAAAGGTACTGTTACATTTTTTAAAACAATTATTGATAAAAAAGACGGTTTTTAAAATAACATATCGATTGTTAACAATAGTTTGCTAATTGTCGAGCCTCATCGTCCTCCATAATTTGATTTTCCAGTTTTGGGTTTTAGGACCCCTTCAAAAACACTATTTTTTATCGATAATTTTTAGAAAAAATTAAACATAACCTTTTCCTTAGCGGCTGAAGATGAACATTGCATATGTCAGAAACATGTTCCGTATTTGATGTTATCAAATTTAAAAGTCGTGGAAATGACTTTGTGCTTTTCTCATTGGATATGCATGAAGATTTATATTATGTGGTCAGTTTTTCTGTGAAAAAATTTCTTATATGATTTCATACTGGTCCAAATTTGGTAAAGATCGCTGGACTAATAGCTGAGATATAGAAGGGGTACCGTTAGAAATGAGACACGTCTAGAGCACTAACATCCAAAACGATAATTGAAAAAATGATTTTTTCAACCACTGGCTAGAACCTACTACCTTTATTTGATCATTTTCAAGTCGTGAATTGATAATACAATAGCAAGATAGTATTTCGATTTCATTAACTAGTGGTTCATAGAGACATAGCCACCTGTTATTATCCTGAATTCACCTTTCACTGCGAATAATCCATTGTATCTTACATATACGTTGTTATCAGTTTTAACATATACGACTCATAGTTCTTATTAGAGTCACTGGATGGTATTAGAGTGACTTTATAAATAGAGTGACGACAATAGACATTCAAATGGCTGCCATTTCCGGAATGTCAAGTCACTGAATAGCTAAAAATCTGAAGGGTAACTCCCATGCATTAATGAATTTGCGCCTTCGAAGTGCCCACCTGATGTCAGGTTTACATATTTGGTTTTAGTTCTTTAATAAATTTTGTTTGTTAGTTTTATAAATATTGGTTCAATAAGGATATCTCTCTCACAAATACTAATTATTCTTCAGACTGGTGGTCAGATGGCCAGCAGTAGTGGTAGCGGTTGTCAAACTGGCACCAGCGATCCAATAAGTCCGCCATCGGGCTCGGGCCCAACAACGAAAGTGACGGATGGTTGGGAAAACGAGGAATGGGGCAGCTTAGATGAAGAACCTGTAAGTTATTTGAGACTTTCGTTATTTTGTGGCTGGATATTTTTCATACTAAGGACCGGTTGTTCAGTGCGAAAAAATTTGGGAAGTGATTATGAGATTACCTGTCATATTTTGGGAATGAAACATTTCATAACCTATTGAAAAATATGTTGACACTTATTAATTATTATAATTACCTTTATTAATTACTTGCAGACCTCGCAAACGTTGTTTTGCTGTATACATTATTTCTATAATATATTTTTTCAGTTCAATATTCATCAAGACACAATTTTCTTCTTCTTTTTAGTTTCGCTATCTATAAAAGCGTGTTTCTTTAGTTTTTCAAACTACCATTCATTTCAACTTCTTTTTAGTTCACTTGAATATCCCAATTTTGACCAAAGAATCATAATATCCGACTCCTAAAACCCCAGATGAAAATTTTGAATAAAATCGGAACATAATAATTACAAAACTCGTCCGCAATATTGGATCTACCATCTTGAATTACCTAATTTTCACGACGGAATCATTATTTTTTGATCCCGAAAACGCCCACTTACAAATTTTGACTAAAATCGGTATATAATTACAAAACTCGTCCGGTAAATTGGTTCGACCGTCTTGAATTTCCAAATCCCGACCCTTCCAATTATTGACAAAAGAATCATAATCTCCGACCCCGAAAACACCCAGATAACAATTTTGAAGAGAGTCGCATAATAATTCAATTTCTTGTCCGCCAGAACCACCAGATACCAAATTTGAATAAAATCCGATCCTAAGTACAAAATCCGCCATTTTGGATCCGCCATCTTCAATTTCTTAATTTTGACAAAGGAATCATAATCCCCGATCACGAAAATCCCTAGTACCAATTTTAAAATGAATCGGATTATAATTACAAAACTCGTCCGATATATTAGATCCGTCATCTTGAATTTCCTAATGGTACCGGGAGAAAAGTATCATATAACCTACTTCCGGTCCTATAACCTACTTCCGATCCTAAGCTACCTCCCCACCAATTTTCAGCGAAATCAATCCCAGATGCATATAACCTCCAGAATACCAATTCCTACCTTATTTTCCTTGGTTCTCACGATGTTCTCTGAACATTACAGGATATCCATTTTCGTGGGAACCAGAACATAAAAAAAGTTTTTCGGAGCCTATTCAATACATACGAACAATTAAACATTCGAATCTTTCCTCTTTATAATATTGGTTCAGATTAATCTCTAGTTAATCACATACACTTATAAATAGCATGATATTCCGGCACGCTCTGTTTAAATTAATTTAACAAAATGAGTAATAAATGTACATATAGATATTTATGATATGTAAAAATCAAAAAAGGACAATACTTCATCTGATTCAGATCGAATTCAATTTTTCATATACCTCGATCTGTTATAACAGTTTGTTTCTGTTTGTTTCTTGTTCAATTTTTTAAATTGTTTCGCATTTTTGAATTGAGAATCAGGAATATGATTAGTATTGTATGAAAATGTTTGTTTTGTTTGTTTCTATTTTGTTGAAAAATAAGTTAATTCTCTGTTTACTAAAAGTACATAATGTTTTGACATCATAGGTTTATTTTATTTTCCTTTCTTGGAATTCGTATAGCATAAAATAGATATTAAACAGATCTATTGAAATCGACTGAATTTTTGACAAGGTATTTACTGTTGGAATGAATATCGAACTGGCAACTCTGGTCCGCGCGGAGAGTGAGTTGGCAACAACTGTCGTTCGCTGTTGTCATATCAATTATTCACGAATTCTGATAAATTTCACATGTGAATAGGACCGTGATGTGAATATAAATGTTTGAGGTCGGTGAAAACCTTTTTATTGTCTCGGCTGATTGCAGAATCTACTATAATAGACAGTGTTTCGTCCTTGGTACATAAATAACTATTTTAATCAGCAGGATATATTTTTCAGGAGGCAGAAGCAGAATTAACATCACCCTCAGAGGCATGGAGCCCTTCTGAAATCACCCCCATCATACCACCAGAATCCAGGGCGAATCACTGTCAGTCTAGTCTTAATCATAGAAATCAACAGTCTTGGGACGACCATGAAATTGAGACCTTGGAAGAACATCCTGGTTCAAATTATCAAAAATTGGAAGAAGCCAAAAAGAAGCGAGAAGAGAAGAAATTGATGAGACAAAAGGAGCTGGAAGCAAGGAGGGCTAGTAGAACGACAGGAGGACCAATGAAATTGGGCGCCAAAAAGTTATAACTGATCTAACTTGATCAACATTATGAGGGAATGTATATATTTTCTGGTATCACATATTAACCATATTGAAATGAATTATATAAGTATATTTGATGATGATTATCGTACAGCTAGATATTTATTATCTGATGTGATATCTGTTTTTGAATCTGAATGTTTTTTATCAATTCTGAACATCCACTCAACAATTTTATGAAGAGCTATAGTTCATTTTTTTCTGCGGCCTTATCAGATTTTTCCCTCACTTTGCCAAAACTCGTTTGTCTATAGAACGGCAAAGCTTGGGAATTCTTTGCCAAAGGAAGTGTTCCCAAGAACTTGAAAACCCCAGAAGTTGAAAAAAAATCAATACCAACCTTCTCTCCTTATCCTCCCTAGGTTCTTCTAACATTATGGGGATTCCCTTTTGTGCACTACAAGAGATAAGAAATATAATATCCTCCTCATTATACAATGTTTATGAATTCTTGGTAACTGCAACTTTGGTTGTGATCCATAGTGGCATACGAATTTATTCACAAAACACAAGTCACTTGAACAATTAGAACCCTATTGAAAAATTCAGTGGATAATCCCTATTAATTGATTGATTTATTTGGAATTGAAGTACAAGGTGAGCCAAAAGAAGTCATCCGATGTTGTTTAGCTCTCGTTTTTTCTAGATGAAAAACTTCGATTCTGTTTTTTGATTTATGTTTCCCAGTTTAACAGGTATGTAAAGGCTCAAATAGATATTATCAAAAAACAGAATCGAAGTTTTTCATTTAGAAAAAAAAAATGAGAGCCAAACAACATCGGATGACTTCTTCTGGCCCACCTACTATTATGAAAAAATATTTGATTATACACACATACATTAGGTAATACTATCGAAAAATTATTGTTTAGGTAGGTTTACCATTTTAATAATGTAGGTAAAGAAAATTAACAAATGAATGCACCAAGAGCTCTGGTTTCCATTATATAGAGTGCAAATGAAAAGGCATATTTCTATCTGATTTTATTTGGTACCGTGTAATTGAGTTAGGCATAGAAAGTGGCTTTCCTCTGACACTTAACAGGAAGGAACGGTGTACTTTCTCTGCCTAGGCAGGAATAGTATATTGTTTAACGAGCACGGAATGATAGTGATTTCCTACGAGAATGAAGTTTGCAGCATGAGCCTTAGGTGGATGCTGAAATCATTCCAGTAGGAAATTAGCATTCCGTGCAAGTTATACACTATAATTTTTCTGCGGCTATAACAGATAACAGCGGCATTTCTTATTTCTTTGTCTTGTAGCCATCTGATTTCCTGTCAAGTAATGCTCATTAGACAGAGCTGTCATTGCTTCACATTTGACATTCCATGAGCGATGAGATTTTGATGACATACAAAGTATCTCATTGATGTATCGAACACAGTAAAACAAGAGCAATTTTGTGTTAAGTCGTAGAAAAAAGTTTGTTGCTATGCATTGTTCCAAGTAATTTGAATGAAATTAGTAATCAAAATTCATCCTGACATTGGGGGAACACAAAATGATGGAGTTTTCAATAAAAAAAATCACAAAGTTGATTTTATGACATTTGGAGAAAAATTGTATGTTTCACAGGACAGCAAATATAGATTCAATGCCTTGCCTGAATCTCTAGCCTCGGTAGGCTCGGCTATGAACTATCAGCCGCTTGAAGAAAAATATATTTGTGATGATTTTATATAAAGAACGACTATATATCAAATACTATTTATACACGAATTGATCAATATACGATCAATCACGACGAGCTTACACTATCTCTATATAGAGAATCAGTCGGGAGAAATACATGAAAATATGCATGCTTATATTTTAGCATACGCTCTCTTCATTTGAAATGATTTCAGCAATGCAGTGTTGCCGCTTCCATCAAAAAGTAGCAACAACTTTGTTATTTCAAATAGAATACCCTGTATTTCATTATTTTCATTGCATTTTTAGATTCTCCTTAGAGAGCTGATTTCATCGATACATCAAACTTGGGGTCTATCGGAAATGATTACAGAGATATAGGGTGTTCAAAATCGAGATTTTTCAACTCAAGGATTTGTTTGTGTCGGCCAAAACGGCTCACATGTCCCTATCTCAACTTTTGATTTACTATTCACTGATATTTAATCGGAACAGATACAGGGTGATCAGAATTCTGAATCTTGAACCACCCTGTATCTGTTCCGATTAAATATCAGTAAATAGTGAGTTTTGACCGATAATGAATAGTTTCGACACACAAAAATCTCGATTTTGAACACCCTATATCTCTGTTATTACTTTCGATAGACCTCGAGTGTGATACATCGATAAAATCAGTTCTTCAGGAAGAATCTAAAATTACGTTAAAATACAGGTTGTACCATTTGAAATATCAATGTTGCTACTACTTTCTAGTAGAAGCGGCTACACTGCATTGTCGAAAATATTTGTAATGAAGAAAGCGTATTCTAAAATATAAGCTTGCACATTTTCATAGATTTCTCCCGACTGATTCTCGATATAACGATAGTGTAGGCTCGTCGTGACTTACCCTGTATAATACCCCAATCTTCTTGAAAAAGAGAGTTCTTGTTCCATTTATTCTTGAATCACTTTTCCTTCAAAAACGGTGCTCAGAAATTGGACCTTTTTTACTATTATCCCGCCTAGCTAAAAAATAGAAAACGTTCTTATCTCGCTCATATTATTCAAATGATGAGCTGTATTAATTAATTAACATACTTATCTTTATTAACTGGTGGATTTTTGAAACCCTTTTTTTTTTTGGTCATTCATCTTTGAGGGAATGCTGGAAAGGTCTTAGAAAAATGAAATTGAAAAAGGGACTTAAATTGTGTCACATCAAGTATGAAAAAATTATTGCCAACAACGGTTTCCTAGCTATAGTTGAGGGACTTAATTTCATATTATCTAAGACAACCTCTAATTATCAGTAGTTGATATTTGTGGAGGAAGGGGGGCATTTTCTAGCCTATCATAGTTTTTCAAACAATTTTGTAGTTTCTGAAAAACATTTTACTAAAATATAAGTAGTAAACTGAATATGGTCGAAGTTTCTATATTTTTACTAATTATTGAGATATATAACTATTATGTGGAATACTGACCGTTTTTAATGCTTCAAGACCCTGTATTTATCTGTGAAATTCAATACCAAATCCGTTTTTCTATTCGCCTGCTGATCACATATTTTAGTAGTGTCGTTGAAAAGTATCAGAATGCTTGCGGCCTCCGCTTGTTATCGATATTTCTACGAGATATTTGGTATGATCTCGGGTGTGATATATTTTTAAACACTGTTTATACAGGGTGTATCTAAATAACACCGAAAAAATTCGAGGAGTGTTTCCTTGTGACATTCTAGGAAATAGAATAGAGTTCATATAAACATGCGTCCTAACTTGCTCCGTTTTTGAGATACAGGATGTTGAAGTTGGAAGTATCAATTGTTTTTATTTATAACCCCCCTGTACAAGCTTTCATGGTGCCAAAATTCAGTATGGATGGAGACTGAGAAAGCACCAAAATTTCGTAATGATTCTAATTGGGGTTATTGAGTAATATCAATGGAGGTCTTGAAAACACCTACATTCAAATTTGGAGTCAAATCGAATTCTTATTGTTTCCTCAAAAACTAAGCTAGATACAAAAATCACACAGAGGATGAAAAAGTTGTTATTTCAATAGTTCAATCTGAAAAAAAATATGAAACTGAGAAAACCAGTGGTGTACAATGACATTCACCATGAATATCGATAAATTCACCCACTGTGACGCCACTGGAAATATTATTTCGAATCTAATTGCACTAGAAGAAGCTCCATATTACTATTAACAAAACCACAACGTTTTATTGAAATTGGTGAAAAGACAATTGAGAAATGAATAGAAAAATGATTTTCCATGGAAATATTGATACCCTGTATCTCGAGAACGAAGCAAGTTAGGACACATGTTCATGTGAACTTTATTTCCAAAAAATATCACAAGGAATCACCCCTTGAATTATTTCGGTGTTATTTAGATACACCCTGTAAATAATTTTACTGGATTTTAAAACTTTGCCATTTCTTATTATTTCTTGTGTTATTTGTCTTTTGAATTCTTGTTTTAAAGTGTTACTTGTATACATGCAATCGTTAATTCATTGTTGTTCATTTAAATACTGATTATTTTTGTAAATAATATAATGAAATGTATGGTTTATAATTATATGTAATTATTACGATAATAATGCGATCTTTTTCAAATCCTTTTAGCCTTAGAGGTTGAAATAATGGAACTGATATCAAGAGTTGTCCAAGAATTTCAATGATTTAAGCAATTCAGTTTTGGAGAAAGTTTGCTTCTGTATTTTTCTTCTGGTAATTTATTTTCAGATTCATCATTGATGGGAGTTTAAAGAGAGGAATGTATACCATTCTTATATATTGTGCAAGAGTGTGCAAGAAAAGAGTGACACCCATACCCATGTTATTTGATGAGCATTTTTTGCAAAAAAGACCGAGGATGGTCAGGCCATTGTGTTCATTCTCGTACTGATTCAAGCCTCCATTTTTTTTTTGAGGAAACAAAGTTAATGATATTTCCAGAAAAATCCGTTAACGAATGCAGAAGTTACAGTGGTGGTCTGATATCCTGTGTCACCTGGTGTAGATGCCTTTGAAGAATTTATATTTATTCATGACACTGAATGATAGGATGCAGGTAAATGAAAACTACATATTCATCTTCTATATTATAAAGCCTTTATTAATAAGTACTTTACAAACTAATATGATTGAAAAAATATTAATATTAAGAAGTGGAAAAAAGTTAAATACTGAAGTTCCAGAAATGCATTCCAACAGTTTTCGAAAAATGTAATGGAAATGTGAAGATTATCCTCCAACATATGCTTCAGATTATTTACAAAAACCTCGAGTCTTACCCATTGAACTCACTATTAAACGATTTCGTAGGTTGAAAATTTGTTATTAAATAATCATGCCCTTGATCATGAAAGAACCCACAAAAATGAAATAGACTTTCTCAAAATTGGATCGCTTGCCCTTTCTGAATTCGGTGTCAAAAGTATTTTGGGAATTTTTGTTTTTTAGCGAACATTAGAGAACAATAATTTCTTGGCATCAAATTTGCCAATGATCGTATTCAATGAGGTTGGTAGTGGTACCTTGATCCTTTCAAATTGAGTCTGTTTTATGAAACCCTTTACAGTTCACAATTTTCCAAAGAAATGCACTAATTTTTGCATTGCGCAACTAACTACCTACGCACTATTGTCATTTTGGACAGCTGTCGCAATTTTTCCTTGCATTGCAGGAAATTGGTGCACCATAGTGGAAGGAGATGGTGTGCCTACGCGCATATTATGTGACGTCATCTGGGATACCAATATCAGCTGCTAGTCACAGACAGATACCATTGCCATGGGCGTGCGCAATGAATTCAATCATGTTCATTGAAATTTCTATAAGTTTCTCGATCTGTTTAGAAATAATTCAATTTATATAAACAGGTACTTATTCCTTTGATTTTACTATTTCATTGATTCTGGAAATTGTGATCTTGAGGTAATTCGCAATCACAAATAGCAAATACATAAGAATTATCATGCATTGCCAATCCCATCTGAATGATCCACTACTGTGTCGATTCTGACAGATTAAAATTCAGCAGTTAACGACGTTGACGTTGCTTCTGCTCCGACATCGACAACAGGAGTCTCAACTTTTGCCGTTTTGTTCAAATCTTTGCTGCAATTTATATTTTGTGAACAATTAAGTTTTGAATTCATTTTCAATTATTTCTGACTTGATATTCGGGAGATGTTCTGTAGGAATGGCATCTTGTTTCAAATATTTGTGATTTTTTAGAGGTGTGTAATTCAAGAACCGTACTTTTGCACTTGTTTGGGAACATTTTGCATGGAAATGTATTGAAGAACTACGTACGTAAGTAATATGAATGTGATGATAATATGATAGGTGAATACTTTGGAATGACGGTAGGAATAAAAGGTAGGTACCATAATTTGAGTTTATCTTCTGTCGGCAGCAAGCTCCCATCGTTTCATTAGGTCCCCATTCTTGGAAAAGCAGAAAAATTCAATATCTGTGCCTTTTGTATGTTAGTTGGAATTTCCATAACCAGAAACGAAACAAGTAGGCATTTCGAAATTATTTCATTCAATTTCAGTACAGTACAATCTGAAGTTCGAGACATCAATCACGAAAACAAATAATAACAATGACAGTTATATCCCAGCTGACGTCATGCGCAGAACAAGACGAGTTTGAGCTTTCTGTTGAGCACACCATCTCCTTCTACTATGGTGCGGACCTATTTTTATTGCGGCAATTTGTATTGCTGGTGCAATTCTTGTGAGAAAATAGTAGATTTTTGGTATTTAATGCATTATTTTTGCATCATTAGATGCAAGTTTCATGTTGTTCTCATGGTTTCTTCTACTCAACTCAAAACTTCTAAGCAGCAAAACACATTTTTTTGACAAAAAAATTTCAAGCAAGTCATTGCTATTTAGGGTGAAATAGTTTGCCTATTATTGCATGTAATGAAAAATTGGAAACTGTAGAAAGCCATCCTGAATAGGTTTTTGAAGTGTGAAGATTTAAATTGCCCCATAATTGATAAAAAAAACTACATTTCTAAATGCAGAAAGTTCATGGAAAACCTGAATAAATAAATTATAAATAAATAGGTATATACTTAAACTAATATAAACTATATATCTTACATATCTCACATTAATGTTACAATGAATATTTTTTTCGAGAAGAAACTCCAACAAAAAAATGACAGTCGTTTAGTAACGAAATGTTAATATACCAATAATGCAACTTCTGTTGAATAAAATTCGGTTATTCCTAAAAAATATCTATCTATTTTTTTAGCGAACGTTAAAACTTTAGTTGGTGTTATGGATATATTATTCACTTCAAACTAATATCTCCTAAAACGAATCAGATTGTGAATCTACACACGTTTGATTATACATAAGAATGGAATTATTTTCAGTAATTACATAAAATACGAATCTACTTTTTTCTGGTCATCTGTAAGGGACTCTCGGGCGGAGAATCGGCCGACTGTTCTTTTTTCATGGACCTTTTCGAAGCCTTTATATTCGAAGACAGTCTTTTCATGGGTCTCGGGGAGATGCTGGACTCAGCCATCTGGGTTTCTAAGTTCTGGAACCAACCCCCTCGTGAAGAATCATTAGCAGAAACTGAAAATGAAAATGATGAATGGTCATTTATTGAAAAATGACTTCGAAATAACACAATGAAATTGCGTTCATTCAAATCTCTGTGTTTGATTTTGTGAATTTTGAAATCAACAGTATAGTCCACGGAACTTAGCTCCGAAATCAGGATATTGATTGATACGGAATAATTTCAAGGTAGTATTGTGGATTGAGGAGTGTAATGAATGACTTATCAAAAGTATCAAGTATCCGCGGTAGAGTCCAAGCAATCCCCAAAGAAAGGAAACAAAAGCCTGCCCAACAACTATTCACCAAGCATTGCCCTGCTATCAGTCATTTCCAAAATGATAAAATGATGAAGAAAACCATCAATATTGAGCTCAACAAATATCTGGGAAGCTCAGGAATCATAAATGATAGACAATATGGATTTTGCCACCGAAGATCAACTGGAGAATTACTTGCCTACGTCACCCATATATTTAAAGTTGGATATATCGAAGGCATTCGACCGTGTTTGGCACCAAGGTTTCCTTCACAAACTGCCACGATACGGCTCACCACCTCGGGAGTGTGTCGTTACATCCACATTTCGTTACTCCCACATCGAGATGCTCCCACATTTCGATATGCCCACATTTCGATACACCCACAGTCTCCGAACGAACCCGAAGGAGGCACTGCTGCCAAATACTATCCTATATACCAGAATTCAATGAAACTGTCATTGTGGGCCTATCGACATATTGCGTTACACCTACATTTCGATAGGCCCACATTTTGTTAGCCCCACATTTCCATATTCCCACAGTGTCCGCACATACCCGAAGGATGCACTATTGCCATATACTGTGCTTGATGCGTTATTTTCCGAAAAATATACTTTTTAGGAAAAAGGTTGATTTAGGCTATTAGGTTAGATTGTTTAGAAAAAGTAGTATATCTTGTTCCCTCGAGCAATTTATCGAAAAATATACTTTTTAGCAAGGTTTATTTAGTCCGAGTTAGGTTAGATTGTTTTCAAAAAGTATAGTCTCTTTTGCTCTCAAGTAATATTCAGAAAAATATATTTCCTAGGAAGGAGGTTCATTTAGGCCGAGCAAGGTTAGAATGTACAGAAAAAGTAGTCTCCTTCCTTATGCAGAAAGGATATTTTCCTTCCTCATATCGTACTCGGAATTCAGGAAGCCATAGAGGGAAATGCTATAGCTAGACGCGTGTACAAGACATTATGGGCCTAACGCACAGTTTCATCGAATTCTGATATATAGGATAGTATTTAGCAACAGTACCTCCTACGGGTATGTTCGAAGACTGTGGGTGTATCGAAATGTCGGGCTAACGAAATTTGGGCATATCTAAATGTGGAAGAACGCGATGTGGGAGTAACGAAATGTGGGCATGAAGCAGCGCACCCTACTACCTCAGCTATGCCAACTTTTATCGAGTTTTCTTTCAGACTGATCACTCTGTGTGGTGGTGGACGGAGTATCGTCTGATACCATTGCCATCAATTGCGGCGTTCCACAAGAATCAATTTTGGCACCAACAATTTTCCTACTTCATTTCAATGATATGTTGGGAGCAACGACTTGCCGTTTCCAAGGCTTTGCAGACGATAGTAGTCTCCATGCTGCGTTCTCTTCTAGAAATCCCATTTCTTCCCAGGAAACTAAGACCACAGTATGTCTGATATAACAATGTCTGGTACCACCATTGCCACCAAGAACACTACATTGGTAGCGACGATGTTCAAATCACCCCGTTATTGAGAAGAACGCCTAAGGAATGCCTTATCACAAGCGTCCTCGACGAGTCATCAGTATTCGTAATCATCGTGTGATCGAAGATTGAAGCAGGTTTAGTCATTAGCATAGTAGGATCAGAACGAATCACTTGTCGATGTTGTATTTTTATAAACGGTCATCTTTGTACATGCCGTCCTGAGTGAATAAAAATGTGTTTGAGTGTTGAAATTGTGTCTATCTACGATGCTTCCATTTAGAATCTTATAACATATATTCTCGGTATTTCCACCAGCAATACTCTTTCATGGGAAAATCATGTCCGATCCATCGGGAAAGCTGCTTCACAAAAACTCGGGACTTTTATTCCTTGCGAAAATCTACTTTACACCTCAACAGCTTCTCATGATCTACAATGCACAGATACGGCCAGTTTTAGAATACTGATGTTCTCACATATGGGGTTCAGCACCCAAACATACGCTGATGCTCTTAGATTCCATCCAGAGAAAAGCCATCTGCCTGGTGGATTATGTCACACTCACTAATACTTTGACTTCATTAGAACACCGTAGCAAAGTCAGCGACATTTCACTTTTCTACAGATACTTTCACGGGAAAAGTTCCTCAGAAATCTCTGATATCATTCCATCCTATGTAAAGGAGATACAATATGAAATATATACAGTGCCTTCATAAAGTAACGCATAAATTCATTTTTGGCTAAATGAACAATAAAATTAGAAATTCCCCAAACAGGTCGATTTTTGATTTCAATTTACTATTGTTTCAAATCATAATCTAATATACAGGGTGAACCACTTTCGTGTAATGACGTCATCACCATTTCTTTTAAATGGAACCCCTTTTTTTTCAATTTCCGGATTGCCCTTGATGAGCTGATTCCAAAAATGTATATATAATTATGTTGCTTCAGATTGGTACAGGGTGGGCAAAAATGCAAAAATTTACTTACAAAGTAATAAATAAAGAATAAACGTAATAAATACTTTTATAAACTATCAAGAACATCCAGCATTATTCTTAATAATTGTATTTAACAGCTTTTATTAGTGATCCAAGCCCATGCACTATAAAAATCTTTTTGTTTGGCAATATTTTTTTCATTTGACTAAAAACCGTCAAAAACATTGAAGCACAGTTTCGTATTGTTAACGCTTTAGAGAATTAAGATTACCTCTGTGCTTTTGATCATTTCTCGACGTGCTCTTGTAAGAATGACCGTGCGAGTCCAAAAGGGCTGCAGCCAACAATGAGGAGTCTCCCACTCCGCTGGACGATGAACTACTCGGATAGAAAGGGCTGGACGTGACTATGGGGCTATATACTCTCGAAATGAATTCCTCATAGGTGGTGGCTTGTTTGTGTTTCGTCACTACCGTATCCAGTGATCTGGCACGCTCTTCATAACTGAAAATTATTAGGGATTTTATGTGATAGTTTCAGACAGAGATTCGTTTCGTGCATACAAACAGTTTTTCTTCAGGAATATACTGGAATAACAGATATTTATCAATAATCAACCAGTACAGGACTGACCCTTGGTTTACTGCAAATCAGAAATTATTTCACCCTCTATGATTTTTATTGAAACTTGAGGGTTATTTATATTCTCATCAACAACTTTATCTTTATCGATTACTAAATAGTATTATTGATCCAGAACAACGAGACAATTTCTGTATTTAGTATTATTTTCAATATGATATATATATATCACAGAATGCTTCTTTCATCACTCAATAGGGAGTTGAAGCGTAGACGTAGAATTTGACATCTAAGCATACGCAGTATGCGAATTTCCTATGCCAGGAGATACGTCTGACGTATGTTTACGTCTTGCTACGCTGGCGCTAAACGCAAATCGTATTGAACCGAAGACGTTACCTACCTAAGCGAATACAAACGATAACTATTCGGTTTTTACTTTAACCTCACTTTTATCACATGAAATCACATTTGTTTTTTATTGCGCTTTGTTCTTGTGTTGTGCTTCGAAGAAATCATGGACAATTCAAATAAAACAATTCCCTTTTCCTTAGAAGATGGATTCGCATCTCGCAAGGGAAGTTGTAGGCCATAATCCATAGGAAGACACGGGCCGTTGGAACCTCATCCAAATGAATATAATGTAAATTTCTGGAAAACTTATAGCTTCCTGGTATTTCTAGGGCTCTAGCTAATCTTGGAATGTCATTTTTCGCAAATCGAGATAGATTTTTACATTCTATTTCAAATAAATTATTTAAATTGATATCTCTATATAATTCCCTTCGATTACATACATTGTCGTTCTCATTCAGTAAATGAAGGATGAACATATCATCTAGGTCATCGTCACTACTAGCATCGTTATCATTTGTAGCTTCGGATATCAAAATCTCTTCCATTTTGCAACAGGGTTTGCAGCAACAACACTGGAACAATATCCAAGCAAGCGAAGACCAACGAATCAAAACATTTGAATGGAAAAGAAAAATAGGGTTAAAATGAGTCTGGTCTTGTATCTTGTATGTACGTAAAACATGTACGTACCATACGGTAGCTTTAACGCTACTTTTCATTGAATACGTACGAATTTCTATTCACGTTTACGTCCATACGTAATTGCAAGTTTTTGTATTGGCTTTAACTCCCTAATGACTGGAATGAAGCTAGCTAATATTGATTTATATGCCACTAGATATGGGTAAGCATTATTTTCTCTGACATATAGATATCTTAGAAAATGTTTTTGGACTTCCTCCAAGATGTCTTTATAACAGCTTGTTTGAGGTGACCATATGACAGATGCATACTCAAGGTGTGGCCTGACAAGTCTATTATATAATGCGATGATGGTTGCTATTTTGAAGTTTTTACTGTTTCTAATGACAAATCCAAGTGCCCTATAAGCTTTGTTAGCTGGGAAATAGCACAAAAATCAAGGGTAGGTGAGAATTTCTTCAGCCTTATGGATTTTTCATTGATTTTGTCTTAAATAAAAAATGTCGATAGTGGCAAAGAAAATTTTTTTACTTCATAAATATCTATCATTCTGTACTTACTACTGTTGGTAAAATTGATAAGTTATCCTTTTAGCTCTACTAGCACATATTGCTGTTGCTCTGACTACTCCTGCTAAAACTGAACTCTCGACGATTGTCTCATTGAACAATACTCCAAAATGTGGTACCTAAAAGGATTTCCATTGAATTTTTCAAATTTGAGATGAATTAAGACCAGCAAACTTACATCAGCTTTACAATCGACTGTTACTCGATTCAAATTATCTCCAATTGGATAAATAATTATCAAAATATCACAGAACTCAGTGGGAATGATATCACGTCTATAGTCTCTACTATGTTCAGACCATACTATGTGTACTTCATCGTTACCTAAATGCCTTGTCTGAAAAAAAAAGTGTTGTGGTTATTTGGTAACGTTTAATTTTCTTGGTTCATTGTTCATATCTTAGACTTAACCCAAGGAGACAGACTTGTTTACGTTCAAACACAATCATACATTGACGAATTCTGGCCCACTGTAACTAGTTTTTCAAAGTCTTATAATTATTGTTGTTGGCACGCCCATGGATTTTTTTGTTATATTAGTGACAACAATGTGTCAATGTTGATTTTTTTTAACAATATTTCTATAACTATACAACTATACGGGATTTTCTAATGATATATGGAATATTTATCGAAACAATTCCATTCTGTTCAATCTAAGACTTCTTTTTCTTACTATGCAATTTGACAGCTTCGGAAATCCTCGTAACCATTGCGCACCGCGTTCCTTGTATGAATAATCATTGTCGTTCTAAACTAAAACCTAGTTGGCAAAGTATAATATTCTCTGTTCATTGGAAACAATATGCAATAATGGCAATTATCGACTGAAAGTTCAGTCAGCAAGTTACATCTATTTCGAAATGAATTATTCAATTGTTATCTTAACCGTTCTCCGTCAAGTTTGTTAACAAACATTTCTCACGTTGAAAAATTACGAGTATGAACATTGTTCATATCTACACATATTTTAATGAAAGGATGCATAGAGGAAAAAACACTATTAATGCAATGATAAAATAACTAGATTTATTGATGATATTTGAATTTAAGAAGGAACTGCAAACCAATCTCCCATGATAAAACATTACGGTTTGAAAGTAGATAGGTAGAGTGTTGGGATAGAATCTTTCTCCAATTACTGCTTTCATTCTCAACTTTCATATTTCAAGAAATATTCTTCATTTCGGAATATCGATTCATTATTATAAAATAAATAATACCTATATGGCTCGAGGAAAATCTCTTACCCGATATTCTTCCAAATTATTTTGCCTCAATTTCACGTCATTATAGAGAAAAGACAGTTAAACATTTCTCAAACCTCCAACTCTTGGAGAATTGCAAAATAGAACATAAAAAGTATTCAAACAAATAAATTGAACAAACCAAAAACTAATAAAATTGAAATTAGACAAGTGGTAAAAAAAATACTCCCCACTTGGATACAAACTAGAACCTAAAACTGTCCATATTGATAAATATTCAAATGAAACAAATGAGCTATTCACATTTTTCATTACACCATTGACAGGCAGACGTATTTTGGGTCTGCGAAGAGATAATATTATACCTCTCCGACTAGGTTTCCATTTGGTACTGTAATTGAATGGTTTTGTTGATGGTGTGTTGATACTAAACAATTTTACAACTTCGACATTTCTCGTAGTTATTGCGTAGCGGTGTTGCCACAAAAGTGATGAGTTAGTTTCATGAATAATATGTTGCATCTCCTTGGGATGACAAATCTATGGCTTATATGCACGTTTACAACATTTTTATATGATCCATGGAAAAATCAAGTCAACCAAAATATTACTCACATCAAAAACATATATGATGAAAACCTATGGAAAATAACATTGAAAAATCCTTGGGATTATTTTTGTACCAAAAATTATCGACATACAATATTACCTTATTAAGTACTGCCTCGGACGTATCCCCTGGCATTCTTGTTGCTACATGGAAGATGGCTTCGAGAAAACTCGTTGCTATGTAAGGAGCAGTAAGGCCGGACGTTCCTTGTCGTTGCAAACCACCGAGGAATCCAGTATGGCCCTCTAGTTCTATCTCCCAGGCTAACGCCGCCAAGAACTGCTCATAAGCCACACTGCCACCTTGATTCGATAATATCGAATTTTTGTCTTCTTGTCCAGGCGCAACATAAATCACAGCAAACTAAATGAAAAATATATATTTTCAGAACTGACGGAAGTTTTGAAACCTCTTACTTTACGTGAAGTTGTGTGAAGTAAATTATTACATAACTGGTGATGAAATGTTCAGTTCAACACCAGCAAACATGAATAGGCGGTAATTAGTCGGGCCACAGCTGTCAACAGCGGATATGTGTCCGCAGCGGCAAACCGATATCGGCAAAATGTTAGAATGACATCGGTTGTGTCGCTACGGCTTCTAGAATACTAGTGGGACTTCTCACAGGGTATGGACGGCTCAACAAACACATGAGTACGATAGGTCTCAATGAAGAACTGCTGTGCAGGTTCCGTCAGGAAGAGGAGGAAACAGCAGTACATATACTTTGCCACTGTGAGGGCTTGTCCAGACTAAGGTTACACAGGAGATTTGAAAGCTAGCCTATGGAGTCTCATAGAGAAGGCAGGGCTAGCCAAAGAACTCTAATTTGAGGGAAGACAAAATAGATCTGAAAAGGTCGCGGTGTGGAGACAGGTAGCCCGAAGGCTTCCACTCTAAATCTAAATCTAATCTAATCTGTAGCTACGGCTTGATGAACGCATATTCATTATGTTTGTTTGTCATCCATCCCGTAATTAATATGGATATGTCACAGCTTAACACAATCGCGCCGCTGTCGATTCGACGCTGGAGAAAAAATCCATTGTATAAAAAATCTCATATTGTAGTATCACAATATCAATATTACATCTCCAGAATCCTTATGCGTTGTTATGGTTGATCCCAGCAAGCTATCGTCTGAGATCAAGAATTATATGTTATATAACAATTATACTCGCGTTGTCTACCAATTTATTTTTGTGGTAATGACTGAGCTAAATATTTGTTCCTTATATAACAATGATACACCAATGCGGAGTTCAGTTGTTTCAAAGTAATAATGTGGCTGTAACATTATCAGACTACACCTATTTTCCATCATCAAATCAACCAAGTTATTATACCGGGTTTTCAACAATGATTAAACACCATGTGACTACAACAATACATTTTTGTTATCATGTTTACTCAGGTAACATCATCATATATGTCATACTTGCACCTCGGATCATTCATGGCTGTAGTTTCCAGTGTTTACGTTCTGTGGTTCACGTCCTTCGCAATTTCATTGACCCGTTAACTTGTCAACTGCCATAGCAGTCAATAGCTTATCTTGTTTACAAAAATTAAAAACTGGAAAGTTGGATTGTGAATCTGTTTCTTCAATTTTGTGTTTTTGAAATTTATACTGTACAGCTGTAGCTCATTAGCACCCAGTACTGCATTGTTGTCTTTTCTCCTGGGTTTGTTGATAGTTTATATGGTTCTTGATTCAGTTTATGGTTCTTGCATTTGATTATTTCAGTCACAATTATTTCTTTGCGAAAAACAGTTTTTATCAAAACTACATCTCTAATCCATTGTTGTGAAAAGGTAAGACCAATAATTAACCTTGTGTTTTTATTGTTCATGTCCTTATTTTCCTTTCAGGATTAAACATGTTTTTTTTTTCTGGTGAAATGGATGCCTTCTTACTTGTGGCACATTTCAGAAGTGTCACTCGTAATCCTGATGGAACGTGGACATATTCACTTCAAAGCTGCCGGGAACAATTTCATGATGCATTTCCAAATGCAAATATCCCATACGCCTATGTTTTATTCTGATAGCAGCTGTTAATTTTCAGTTATTTATTTACCAACTGTGCAGTGTTGGTTGCAAACACATTTTGGTCACGTGGTGTTTAATCATTGTTGAAGACCTGGTAGGTATATCGTATGATCAAATATAATAATTAAAGCCTTGTACTATTTCAATTCTGCTGATTGATGATAACCAATATCTTTCAAGTACCGCAGTAGCCTATCGGAATAAGCGTCGGACAGAATAGTGCACTTTATGCTGCTTCCTCGATATCACTTGGGAAATCTGAACCTGAATTAGCAATTTTCCACTAATGAAAGTATCAAAGGTTTCTATTTCATGAATTTCGTCGCTGATTTGTGACCGTATTATTTTTGTACATAATCGGTAGAGTAGAACTCATGTAGAACTGATCATTATTTGAAATATTGTAGGTAACACGTTAGGAAATATCTATTTCACATGTCACCGTTGTGATTAGGAAGAAATTCACAAACTTCTACATTCCTGAATAATGATATGTGTCGCGACTACACGGTGTTTCAGATCTTTTCATACCGGCAATAATTTAATCATTTTGATCAGAAATAAGTGGCCCTAGTAGAAACTACCTTTGAGTATCGATTTCTAAATTATTTCAAAGGCAAAAATTGTTCCATTTCTGACTTTAAGTATAGCACTGAGACCAGGTAACAAAATAATAATTCGCAGATAGTAAAATGCGAATAGTGTCGCAAACTTTGTGAAAATCTTGTTTCATGTGAAGTTTTTTCTACCAATATCAAGACAAAAAATTACCTTGTGCGTTTCACGGCAACTCTGATTATCTAAATTCCTTAATTCCCTAAGTAAACGTTCAGTCTTGTTAAGTAAATGCAACTGATGTCTTCTCTCCCAACCAGCTAGACCAAGTTGAGAGAAAAGCAGACGGCATTGCTGGAAAGCATCTTGTTCCACTGCACCATATTGCGCTAAAAGAAAAAAAAAACAGAACAATATACGCAAATCCAACTTTTTCTCATTTACCAGATGAAGAAAGGAAGATACTATTTTCACATTCTGTAATCGACAGCATATAATCATATTGGAATAATACTGTATAGACTGTAGAGTGTAGAGTATGAACAGTACAATATATGATGTGTATCTTAATTTTCAAATGCTACAACATGTCTATTCAGACACCAATATTTATATCAACTAGTTTCAGTGAATTATCAACAACTTCAGCCTCAATGAGACTTGATATAATTTCTCAATTGTCCAATATTGTTTTACACAGGTCAATCCGTTTACCATATATTCCTTGACTCTGCTTTTTATATGCCTTCGTTCGATGAACGATAATCATACAATATATTATGATACAAAATGTGCATTTGAATTTTCCAAGAATACATAATATATATTTAGGAACCAATATTTATATCAAGTGGTTTCAAAGAATTATGAACAACTTCAGCCCCAATGACACTTTGATATAATTTCTCAATTTTCTAATTTTGTTCAGGGTACGGATATGCTGAAGATACATGGATAACTGCGATGAAGGTCGCGGTCGAGGTTTACATCGATGACGAGCAGAACAAACCGAAGATGCCTTCCTTTCAATGTTCTTCGCGATTTCTGAGCTGGCTGAAACGTGTTTTAGGAAAGTTTGCGTTTTTAGATCATAAAACTATGTCTAGAAGCAACAGTAGTGATGACAATGATTGTATCTCCGAGTGAAAGGTTGTGGATCATTTGTAATTCTTCAAATCGTCATTTTTCGGCTCATCCTATATAGAAAGGAAGTAGGTATCTTGGAGAATACCATCACCTATTTAAAGAGCTTAAAAAACACCACACAGACAGATTTTATGTTCGTACGAGAATCACTCTGGATACATTTCAGAATATTCATTTATGACAACATAAAAACGAAAATTGAACATTGCAATTATAATAACTATTATGCAAACCCTACTTTAGCCGAACATTAACAAAACAAACAACCCAAACGTCTCGCAACCTGTTTACAAGAAAGAATGAATAAATAAATACCGTCCCTATCATAGGCGAATATCAAGTGGTTTGAAAAACACCAATAAACGTGGCAATTTACCTCGCGATGTACAGCTCGATCGCGATGTGAAACAAACTATTTTGTTCTGGCATCGACATCGATGTAAACCGCGATGATATGCAGCGAGTGTGAGCGGGTGAAACATCATTGGTATGTGCGGTCTCATAAGGACAAATTTGTTTGTTTTGACATCGATGTAGCTACCGCGACCTCTACAGCGCACATCCATGTATCTTCGGCATGTCCATACCCTTACACAGAAGGACACTCCGTTTTCGATGAGACTAGAAGCCAACCTGTGTTATAAAGTGGTTCGAAACTAAATCCACTAGCCCTTTCTTTCTAATTCTAGAGATTCTTTCTATTACCTTGTTGATCAGAATTGGAACTTTGGCGATCCATCCTGCTGGTTGGCCTATCAATCGATTGTCCCAACATCGCATCGGCATACTGTGACAACCTGCTCTCCTCTACCTCAGTATTCCGTTGACTGATGACAGAAGCGATCGCCTCATTTTCCAGATCGACGGACATAGGTGAGGCTGCAGGCTCGTTCAGTTTGTGATTGAAGTTTTCCAAACATTCTGGGCTAGTATGGCCCAAATACTGAAGCAACTATCAACAGAACAATAAGGATGCAGGGTGATCAGAATATAAAAGGTGCTCCTGCCACCTTGTATTTCATTCCACTATCAGTTCGAAAAAATGAATCAAACAATACCGGGAATAATGGGGTTATGTCAAACGACTAAGAAGATATTGCCGTTTTCTCATTTCTTTCTCAATGTAGGTTGTTCAATGAGTTGGTCGGTAATGGTTGTGTTGTTTTTCTTCCTGTATTCTCAATAAAAGTCACTGCCTGTGTCAATCTTGAACGTTTGTGCATATAATTATATACTGTTATAAAATAAAATCGATTATCCATGTCCTTAGGTCATTACTATACTACGGCATGTTCACTCTTGATTCGACATTAATTATTGAGCATACTCATGTTCAAGATTGACACTGTCGGTGACGTTTATGCAGAAAAAGCTATAGGAATAGTAAAAAATAATCTCGATTTTGACTTGTTAACTCCAAATTTGAATAAAATAAAATTCATGAGTCTTTCCAGTTATGATGATTCATAACCAAAATTAATAACAGAATTGACAATTTATGATCAGAGTTGCTCTGAAAATGTATCCAAAATACCAGTAATTTGTTTCTGTACTAATAAAATATCAAAAGTGAATACAATCACATATCAAAATAATAATAACAAAATTTGGGGTGGAATTATCATGTCTCAGAACTAATGAAGAAACTCAGAAGTACCCTTCCAAAATTCTGACTTTTGCGAAATATTGTCAGTAGACATTTTGTAATCATGTTTAATCACACTCACTTCCAATCTATAATATCGTATGGAATAATTGGATGGGGTGCTATGTATGAAACTCATCTGAGACCTTTATTATCTATTCAAAACTATGTTTTGAAAATAATATTCCGTAAATCATTTGATTATCTATCAGCATTATTTTCGAAGAAACTTTAGGCAATATGTGATAAATTGGAACTATTTTGTATAGTAAAATCAAATTATAGGTCAATGACAACTACACTTTTTCAATGTCTCAATTCCAATCTCTTTATTTTTCTACTGAGTGATACTACAACCAAATTTAGGCAAAAATTACGAAATATTTAACACAATAATTATTCTATAAGGCGTGGATTCACAACGAATCCGGCAATAACATATGAAATCAATCATAGTTATGATACAAGAAACAAAACAACAATGTACGACTTGAAAAACATGAGATTAGAATTTTAGAAAAACATTCTAGTTTTATTGGATCTAAAATTTATAATAAAATAGCATCAAAATTAAAACGTCTAAATATCATAACTTTCAAAAAATAAGTTGAAAGTTTGCTTATAGAAAATGATAAAATAGTCGATCTTTTTTAATAAACTCTATGTTTCTTTATTTTAGTGTATTCTCATTATTGTGTGAATTGATTATTTGTTTTCAGTTTCAGTATCTATATAGTGGAAAACAATTTTGTACGTGAAATAATTCATCTTTTACAAAATATAAAATGACAAGACGTAGATTCTACTTGATTCAATGAATAAATAAATAAATATATAAATAAATTACAGACCAACTCAATAAGACACCCACATTGAGCGTAATATACAGTGCTATTTAAGTTTAACGCCAAACTTCAAGAGGTGATTATTTGGGCGATTCTAATAGTGACTTCCATTCATAAACCTGGTGTGGTGCACTAGTTTTGCACCAATTTTGCACTTGCAATACGATGGTTTTCTCCAAAATGTGAACTGGTGCATACTCAATGGAATACGAAATAATATGATGAAATTATTCTTAGAGGTTTTATCCTTTAATTTGGTTTGTTTCTATTTATAACTTATTGAATTTATATCCAATTTGGCTTTCTGAGAGTTGAAAAATATGGATGGTTCTTATGTAATAGTATTTCAACTAGCAGTATTTTCAGTCGTATTTATTCATCACTATTTGATGATGATGACAAGATTGCCTGTAAAATTTGCCTTTCACTATTCATTTTCAAAACTGCACTGACTGCGCAGGATCTATTAGAGCTTTGCGAGAATTGTTGCACTGAGCTCTAAACTGAGTGCACCAGTTTCCAATGGAATTCAAAACCTGCCACCAGTTCTACCAATGCTTCCGAGTTTCGCATCATCATCATTCTTCCTGAACCACAAAACAATTTTCAAGATCGAATCACCCTCAGGAACCAAATTTCATGATTCTAGGAACAATGACTCCAAATATTATTGAAGGAAACTGCATTCAAGGGCCTACCTTCAAAGGACTCTAGTGCCCTTAGGACACATATTGATAGGAACATTTTTTCTTATCTGCATGTGTAGAATTACTTCCCGGAATATACCAACGATATTCTGGGTCAGTCTCTATAGTTAAATATTTGAAAATAATTAGCGATATTGCGGTTAGATGATTAGAAATATTGGGAAATTCAACAAGTATTCAAGAAATTTGTGAGAATAGATAGATAGATGTATATTTAACCAAGTTACAAAATAAATTTGTTTCAATCGATTGTGGAAGAACAGATCATAACATACATACACACATAACAGTAAATTCAATAAGATGATAAATTAATGGATTAAAATCGTGAAACCAAAATCAGTATGAACCATGTTTGAAATGTCAGAATTTTCGGTCAATGATCAATAAAAGCACAGCGTTTTTCTTACTAACTGAGGTTATCAATCTCAACAAATGGCGTGAGTTGAAATATGTTTTTAATTGCGTACTTGAATGATTAGGCAATATCACCCAACGACCTTATAGAAAGAGAAAGACTAATGAACAAATTCAGATCTAGCTATTTTTTCCCTGACTTTGCCAGCCTGTGATTTGGTACTCTTAACAATAAACTTACATCATCTAATTGGTCCAAATCAGGTGCTGCATTCGATATCTCTGGTAGGATATTGGGCGGACGGTGCCTCATGGCCATTTGTGGTAACGCATGCAACGCCGACCCAACCATGAGGCTTTCCAGTTGCGCGTATTTTTCCACGTTTTCCTTCTCGACCGTCTGTTTCGGGACGTCCTGTTGATCTTGTTTCACCGTCTCGGGTGTCCGATACAGAATCGAAGCGTCCCAGCTACATTTTCCGGAGAGGTCTCTCAAGAGCACCCGCACTTGTTTATCGGCCGTGGATAGGCCGGCTGTCACACCGCCGCCTGGTAGATCTAGAGCCGGGAGCTCTACTAGACTCGCTAGCACGCTTCGGGACAGGATGAACAGCTGAAATCACCCGAGGTAATAATAAGGCTCTAGCCAGGGCCTACTCTATCTCACCGGGCCGTAGTCTATCCCCTCTCTCTCGACGCTGACGTTACACTAGTAGGTTGAGATTTCACATCAGTCCGTACTGATGCGTTCGTAATTGATAGGCTATAGCTCATTTATTATAAATTTTAAAAGCACACTCAATCGAGACGAAATGATCCCCAACAAATTCCTCAACTTTTGGTGAAAGAATGAATCCAATAGGATGAATCAATACCGAGTTATGGCGTTGTAACGAAATTCCATTTTATTGAAAATCAGGACGTTGTACTACAGAATACTACTTTTCGCAAATTTGGAATTGGAATAAGATGAAACTATCTCAATATATCAAACTACGATAATGAATCAATCGAAAAGTGAAAAAAGTGTAGAGTTGGTATTGGTATTGGTATTGGTAGGTTGGATGGTGACAGATGCGCTGCGACCTAAGTAGATCTATTGTGCCCATCTGCTCCTGCTATATCAAGGATTTCCTGTTTATAGCAGCCCCTCGAGATTCAATTCCTTCAGGAATTTGAGGATTTTGAGGGGGTCTAGCTGTGGTATTTCTTCCACAGTCAGCTGGTGTGTTCCCAGTATGTTCAATCTTTTGTGATGTACAGCGTCACACTCCATCAGTATGTGATGGGGTGTTTCTGGTTCTTCCTCACAGAATCTACAGGTGCCGTCCTCCTGTAAGCCTAGCTTCCTTAGGTGTTCTTTGAGTCTGCAATGCCCCGTTAGAAATCCCGTTATTGCTTTGAGACTTCCTTTGCTGAGGTTTGTCAGTGTCTTAGATCTTTCTCGGTTGAAATTTCCAAGGAGATCTTTAGCCTGCCGTAGTCCTGGAAGTCTTCTCCATTGTCTGGCTCTCCAGGCTCCTTCCGCCTTCTCAAGTTCTCCTTGGAAATAGGAATTTCCAAGGCCGCAGAATGGCTCTGGTCCGATCAGTGGCGTTGAAGCCCCTTGTCGTGCCAGAGCGTCTGCTTGTTCATTCCCCTCCACTCCGATGTGCCCTGGCACCCAGAGGAGGATAACTTTATTGTTGCTGCCTAGCTCATTCAATTTGCTTAGGCATTCCCATACCATCTTCGAGTTGATGTAGGGAGAGCTCAACGCTTTGATGGCTGCTTGGCTATCGGATAAGATCGCGATGTCCTTCTTCCGGTACTTCCTGTCTAGGTTGAACTGGATGCATCTTCCTATGGCGTGTATTTCCGCTTGAAAAATGCTGGGGAATTGTCCCATGGATTCGAAGTATTTGGTGCGAGGCCCAAAGACTCCTGCTCCAGTTCCCTCGGGTGTTTTAGACCCGTCCGTATACCAAGTAATGGTGTTCCTTCCCAGTGATTCGATGGATTCTGTGCTCCATTCGCGCTTGTTGCTCAGCTCCACTCGGAAGTTCTTCTCAAAACTGAACTTCCTAATGATTTGATCTGTTGGAAGATCGGCGAGGTGTACGATCTCAGTGGGGGGTGAGCCCCTCACACTGTGCGTTTTCCCTCTTAGTCCGACCTTGGCTAACCTGAGATGTGCTCCATAGGCAGTTTTCCTCACCACGATGTGTAGAGGTGTGAGATCCAAGATGACCTCTAGTGCTGCTGTTGGAGCTGATCTCATTGCTCCTGTTATGCAAAGACATGCCAGTCTCTGCACCTTCTCTAATATTTTCCTTGTAGTGGCGAGTTCGGTTCTGCCGTGCCACACTACTGCTCCGTAGGTGATCATTGGTCTCACTAGCATGGTGTACATCCATCGCAGTATTGATGGGTTACACCCCCACGTTTTGCCTGCAAGGTTCCTGCACACCATCAGTGATGATTTTGCCTTACTGGCGATCTTTTCTACGTGTCTATTCCAGAGAAGCTTTGAGTCAAGGATGAGCCCTAGATACTTCACTTCTTGCTGCCATTCTAGGTCTTCTCCGTTTAGACGGACGACCCTTAAGTGCTGAACCTTCGTTCTTCTAGTAAAAGGTACCAGTGTGGTTTTCGTTGAGTTAATTCTCAACCCCACCGAATGGCACCATCTTCTGGTAGTCTCTAGCTCTCTCTCTATGAGGTCGCAGAGGGTCCCTTCAAATTTGCCTTTGGCCATGATGACTATGTCGTCCGCATATCCAAAGCAAGTTACTCCGTTCTCAGTAAGAATTCCGAGTAGTTCGTCTACTACTAGACTCCACATCAAGGGTAACAGTACCCCTCCTTGTGGACAGCCCCTGTTCGTACTGATTTGAAAGCTGCTCTCGCCCACTTTCGTTTCCGCTGTTCTTGTGGTCAGCATTTGACACATCCATCTGGATGTGGTTCTGTCCACTCCCTTGTTCAGTGTAGAGTTACCTACAATGAGTCCGAAAGAAATTAAATATAAAGAGCGCGTAAAAAATGGGCCGTTATACCAACCTACCCAAATGTCGCTGTATTACGATTTCGCGGTAATTCCTTGGAATGGTAAAGGGCGATATACTTTTTATTGCTCATTTCATTTCTAAATGGCGTATGGTTCAGATCAACTAATATTGGTGTCTGAAAAATTCGAAACAATCTTTCTACAATGTAAGTCACAACATAAAGTTTTGGAGAATTTAGCAGAAATTGAAATCAATTTCCTCCTCAATTATTCCGAGAATCAATGTTGCAGTTGTGGGTCTTCGGATCTAATCAGCAGAACATTCTCTAGAACCATTTCAAATATTCTGCTGAACAATTATTACAAAATAAAAAAAAAATTAAAAAGAAAAATCACTAAACTTTCAGGATAATATAGTTCAGATTTCAATTTTAAGTGTGTGATTACGATGATGTATATATATTTTTTTGTCATTAGTGTATTTCATTTTGTGATATCTATCATTTTTTTTTATTTTGTTATGTTTCAGAATTCAACGTTTTTTTTCTTTTTTCCTCATTCATTCATATATCGTTGTTCAGGGTATTTTGTTATTCAGTTCGTTATATTCATTTTTATATCTCTCATTGTTGAGATACATATTTTCTCAATTATTTTTGTTAGGTTGTGTTCATATGAACTCCACATATTTTGTTCTTTTTAATTTTCATAGTTTGCAAATATATTCAAATCAAATTTGTTTCATGAATTTAACGTTATCATTCGAATATATGCTCTTCAGCAGAAAATAATTGATACCGAATAGGCGTTTTTGTGTAATAACACACTAGAAAGATAGGATTTCTAACGTCATCAAAGTGCGTCTTGATCATCTTTAGAGATGAACGCTGCTAAAGCCCTTCGAGATAAAGTGGATGTGTATTATACCGATTTGTAGGCAATCAAATTTCCTACAAAAAAGTCAGTGACAGCATATATCCATAGTTGATAGGATTAGCATGGGAGGCGTCCGAACTTTTTAAACTATTCTGTAATGAACACATTCTACTTGAATTGAAATATCGGTTTGTTGTTGGCCCTTGGGAATTTCAAAAAAAAAACTCAGTCAATCTAGATACTATGCGAAATCTTTTCATGGTTGAATCATTTCTGTGAATTGAATATTGGAATTTTGGTAGCTGTTTGAAAAAGGACAATTCTGAATGGGGTCAATTAATTTTGATATGCCATATTTCTGAAATGAATGATCGTAAATCAGTGAAATTTGATTCATCTTCTGGAAAATAATTTTCTGTACATATTTGACCTCTTGATATTTTTCGCTAACTGTGACCGTTTTCCCTAGGTAAATCAATGAAACGGGAGAGATAATTTCCACTGCGTTGATTTTGTCCCTACTAGTGTGACGTCACGAAAGCGATGCTCCGGCCCGGTTAGATAGAGTAGTAGTAGCCCTGCTCTAGCCGTTCGATATCTGAAGTTAAGCAGTGTCGAGCGCGGTTAGTACTTGGATGGGTGACCATTCGAGGAAACGCCGCGTAAGCCAGTACATCTGTAGCGGAATAGCATATCATAGCTACAGCTACCATATCAATGAGCACAAGATATGGTACGGATATGCCGTCCTTCGGAGGGGACGTTAAGCCGGCGGTCCCGAGGCCATGGATGTTGGACTCGTTAAAGATCCCTACCTCTGGTTGGAACACCAGAGGATTCGGCAAAATTTCCGGTTGGGGGTATAGTGTGCTCACCGGCGTCGGTGATTAGCCTCAGTAGCAGAAAAAGGCCGACGTTAAAGAAACAAGAAAAAAAAAATACAAATAGAGAGAAACTCAAAGTAATTACCACAATAGTTCATAAAATGGACGAAAATGCTAGAAAACGAGAGAAAAACAATTACTTTCCTGGCAATATGCCACGCAGAACATTGGAATACATCCTTCCGAAATATATGCAATAATTCGTATAGATGAATAAAATGTTTCCTTCCTAAACGCTTGGGAGGATGTAATCAAATATTCTGCGTGGCATAGAGCCAGGAAAGTAGTTGTTTTTCTCTCCTTATCTACCATTTTCGTTCATTTTATGAACTATTGTAGTAATTACTTTGAGTTTCTCTCTATTTGTGAACATTGCATTCCACTTTGAGAATTTGGCTCTTTCCTAGTAGATAATAATAATTATAATGATAATTCGAACTCCGAAGGCTCTATCCAGGCCATTCTGTGAAATTGGTCATCTTGATAATCGGCTCCATAGGAGGCACACGACATACGCTGCTCTCGGAAATCCAGAAAATCCCAGCGTGCAGTGATAAGGCACACATCCTGGCTGGTGGAATGCAGAAGGCCGTCATACTTGGATCATTGCGTTTACTCTTGGTCCCAGTAATTATTCTCCCCACAGGCTGTGGGGAGTAGTCACTGGATTTTATCCAGCACGATTCTGCGTGGCGTCGTCAAAATATGAATGATATGAATATGAACATAAAAGCATCTTAAGAATAAGAAGAATAAAGCTGGAGAGCGATAAGTGCCATTGCACTTGTTTGGCGAGAAATTCGAGATTCTTACATGAAATTACAATAATGATAATTGCATTGAAAGTATTTATCTAAAAATATGCTCGATAGAAACATACACATGAAGAGGAATCGATAAAATAAGAACTTAGTATCTTAAATATTAAAAATAGTTGATAGTATCCAATAAAAGGAAGCTTTCGTGACTGTTCTATAGGATATATTCGGGGGAATATTAGTGGGAAGCAGTCGTTGTGACCAATATTAGTTAGATTTCTTCATTTTGTTTGTCGAGCTTTCTAAAATGTTTATTTTCTTTATCAAGACTTACTAAAACATTTATTAAGTTCAAGTAATTTGTAGTTTAGAAATGATTTTATTTTGCCGAAATCTTTGGGCTTTTTCTTTTAGTTCCCCCCAAGTGGGACGATACAAAAATTCCAATCATCACATCCCTACCTGGATGTTGGGCGCCGAAAAGATGCTCGACGACAGATCATCGGCCGGCAGATCGGGTACATCATCGTGTTCGACCACCAGAGAGCTCAACCTCGCAGCCCCGATGGCCATCGGGAAGTGGCCGAGGTGCGTGACCAGATGGGCCAGCACGGTCTTGGCGCAGAGCAGGATGGCCGCTTGGCAGTGGTTGTTCTTGGAGGGCGAGAAGGGGGCCGACTGGTCGAAATCGTCGGAGATGATGTTCGGGTCGAAGTCTTCGTTGAGGTTGGGTTGCGTCAGGCCGCCGGGATTGTCTGTCGATGCCTGGCCTAAAATGATCTTGTGCAAAACCTGGAAACAATTGGTTGTATTGGTAATGGCTTATGAGATGTTGATATGTATAGTGTTTGCGCTGATGCCCAGTTGAAAATTGCAGTATTAGGTTCTTGTTACCTCTTATTCTAATAGATGTCGCTGTACGAATTATCTTTAAAAGGGAAATAGGGACTCGGTTATCAGAATTTTATTAAACACTAGCTGTACCCTGTGCGCGTTGCTACGCTACTGCTCACTAGAGGGCTCTTTCTCACATTTTAGGTTTTTTTTTCATCATCCAGTTTTCCTGGGAATGACATTAACTTTTGATTTTCAAATGGGATACAGTGTATTTTTCTATAATCGGTTGGGGATTATCATAATGAAGTTAACGATACCGGGTTTGATTGGGTTATTTCGAACGATTTCAAGATTCAGAATTCTGATCACCCTGCATCTGTTCCAATTAAATGTCAGTAAATAGTAAATCAGTGTCAGTTGTTGCTGAAAATATTTTAGAACGATGTCCTCCTCGAAAATATAGCTGACGTGTTTCATCGTTTTTGTCCGCTGTTTCGTTTCCACTGCCCCACCCTGTATATTCTCAAATGTGATATTGTTTTAAACAAAGATTGTTTGCCTGTATGTCACTATGGTGAATTGTTTCTCGACTCGTATGTGAGAAGCGTTCGATTTCTCCACTACATACTGTCCGGTTGAATTCTTTCATATCACGAGAGATTTTTGTAAAAGATATATTTTCAGCCTGTGGTGAATTTTTTCATAATATCTTGGAAGTTTTTTTTTTAAATCCACCACTCTCCGTGTTCAATTCTTCATCTGGTATTTCGTATACTATACAAAGTGTTACGAACTTTGAGATATCTCCGTTTGGTCGAACATTTCATCTGATTGGAATTTCTTCTTTTTCAAGATTTGGATACGATTTTCATAGATATTGAACAAGTAATGGGATACGCATGTAATAAAAATTTTTTGGCTTGTCAGAATTTTGAAAACGAGTTTCTGTGACATAAAACTTTGTATTTATTACAGCTATGATTTCTTTCAAAATGAAACACTTTGTATAACAGAAAATATGTTTAAATATTTTCAGAATCACATCACATACCACCCAGATATACGTCGGTGAACCAAATACCCTGTATATATTTTTCCCCCGTATAATTTCATTATCATCATTAGTCATAGACTTGGTCATAGAGATGAATCATTTGTTCGGAAATTTATCGGTAACTAGCATGATTCAATTTATTAGTCATTCATTCGGGATCAGTGGTTAATGAAGACAGTCTCATATCATATGTCATTACGTACGGTAGAATTTTGTGACAGGCATTGAAAAATACGTGTTCACTAAAAAATAATGAGTGATAGTATCGTATTTTTGTGTTTCTCATTCAAATCAGTGATTACATAATCACGATCGTGTGTTGTTTTGGTGTTTCCTGCTGAAAATAAAAAATTTCAAACAATGAAATAGCAAAAGTGGACTATTTTATACAAATTCATTTTGTTTTCACACTGGTGAGTGTTATTTTCGTTATTTTATTATGAGTGATATTTTGACACATTTCTCCTTTTTTTTTCTATCTATATTCCTGGAATTTGAAAAATCGAATATGCTCACTAGACGGCACCTTATCACATTTTAGGATTTTTCATCGTCCAGTTTCCCTGTTTGATAATATGTATGAATTTACATGATCTACACGTCTAATATATTTTGAACGATGTGGCGTTGCCGCTTCTACTAGAAAGTAGCAGCAACTTCGAATTTTTAAATGGAACCCCCTGTATTGCATTTTCATATTCTCCATGAAGATCTTATTTCATCAATGCATCACTCTTGGGGTCTAGCGGGGATGATTACAGAGATAGAGAGTGTTCAAAATCGAGATTCCCCAATTTTAGAATTCTTTTGTGTCAAAACGGCTTCCATGTCCCTGTCTCAATTTTTGATTAACTATTTACTGGCATTTCATTGGAACAGATACAGGGTGATCGAGATTCTGAATCTTAAACCACCCTGTAGATTTCCAATTAAATGTCAGTGGATAGTGGATCAATAGTTATAAAAGGAACACGAAAGCCGTTTTGACCGATAATAAATAGTTTCGACACAAAAATATCCTAAAATTGAAAAATCTCTATTTTGAACACCCTATATCTTTGTAATCACCTCTGCTAGACTCCAAGTGCGATACATTGATGAAATGTTATCTTCAGGGATAATCTAAAAATGCAATGGAATACAGAGTGTCCCATTTGATGAATCATAGTTGCTGCTACTTCCTAATAGAAGCAGCAACGCAGCATCGATTAAAATATTGTAGTTTAGAACATGCCAATGTATACATACCATCAAATTTTCATATTGATATTCTGCTTGGTTTGCCAGAAACATCTGATTAACCCTCATCGTGAAAAACCCTGTATATATTTCTCCCTCGTATTTCATCATGATCATTAGTCATAGATGAATCGTTTGTTCGGAAATTAATCGGTTAGCAGCATGATTCGACCTATAAGTCATTCATTCGGGACCAGACAGTCCCATATTAGATGTCATCACGTACGGTCGAATTTTGTGATAGGCATTGAAGAATACACGGAAGGAATTGATTATCCTCGTAATTGTCATCCCCAACGGATTGCTTGATGACAAATGAGTATACATTGCTTTCCAAAAGTACTCAATAAATTCTTTTTCCGTCGACCTCTACAAAAAATCACATTTTACGTTCTAATTTCCGAACGAAAAACTGACTTTTTCAGAAGGCAAGTACTCTTCATCTGAAGACACTATTTGTCCGCTGCAGAGTTGCCAGTTCTACTGAATTTTCAGTAAATTCCCTGATTTGCATATTGATCTACTGATCTACTGGAACCTACTGATACAATATTTTGACACTCTTGATATTATAATTACCTATATTATTATCAATTTTCAGTAATCACATATACTTATGAATTGTATGATATGTCGGCATGCTCTGTTGAAATTAATTTTACCAAATAAGTAATAAATGTACATATAGATACTAATGATAAATATGTATAAATCAGAAAAGGACAATATTTCATCTGATTCAGATCAAATTCGATTATTTATATACCTTTGTTATAACAGTTAGTTTCTTACGTTTATTTCTTTTATTTTTTTTGTATTCTTGTTTTTCATTTTCACTATACGTGCCTATTCTTTATATAGGTACTCAAATATTAATCTTAAGTACCAATGTAACTGTATTTTGTGATATTTGTTAGTATTTTTAAATAGAGAATATTTTTTATGAGAATATTTCATCAGTTTGTTTCTATTTTGTTGGAAATAGGATTCTTTTCTGTATACTAAATGTACATAATGTTGTGACGTCATGTCATAGGTTCATTTCATTATCCTTGCTTGGAATTATAGCATAAAATATATTTGAATTTTCTACATGGTATTTACTGATGAAATAAAAATCGAACTGGCAACCCTGGTCCACGCGGAGAATGAGTTGACAACTGTCATTTGATGTTGTCAAATTGATTATTTACGAAAAACTAAGTGTTTGAGGTCGACGAAAGAATGTAATATACACCTCGGCGCAAAATTGTCTATTGATTCGATGTTGCAATCCAACTACGAACGTTGCAGAAAAATATTTAGGTAATGTTCTAATTCAACATCCATGTACCGTATCCAATGATAATCATTTTTGATTCATATGATTCGATATTTGATCTGTGATGTGCAGTTGCAGATCCGGGAAGAACAGTGTTTGATACTTGGAACAAAATCCGAGAAAGCCATCCAGTCAAGCCGAACCGAAGGAACGATCCACAAAGAAAAATGACCAGAGTATACTTCTTCAAATTCAGATCACCATGTTCGTACGGAGGGCGATATATTGATTTTTTTTTTCAGATTCTCGAGCAAACAGATAGACAGATATTCACCTTTATGTCTCTATGGAATCACGACAGGTGCCCTTACGAGGGGAGAGTACCAACTTTGCGTTCATAAACCCTCTCTGCAAAGGAGGTAGGCGCTAGATGGGTTAGGTATATACAGTGTTTTTCATCGCAGAGAAAATTGTTGCTTATCTGCCTGCCTCGTATTCATTGAGATAGTTCATTAATTGATAAATTACAAAAATATATCGCATTCCAGTTACGAATGTTAAAAACAATATCCAGACTCTTCATTCCATGTTCGTTTCACGATACAAATTTCAAATTAATACTTAGTTTTAGGTCCGAGCAGCACAGTGTTTGGGATTCCAGGTCTTTATTATTATTCACACGTTAAGTGGAAATGTGGATGAAGCCTACTGAGGAAACTTCTAATCGAAAACAAAACTTATATGTTGCAGTCCAACCACAAGCGTTGCAAAAAATATTCAGGTAAGTTTCTAATTCAAGATCCATGAACCGCATCCAATAATAATCATTTTTGATCCATATGATTCGATATTTGATATGTGATGTTGAGTTGCAGATCCGAGAAGCAGTGTTTGATACTTGAAACAGAATCCGGGAAAGTCATCAAGTCAAGCCGAACCTAAGAAGCGATCCACAAAGAAAAATGACCTGAGTATACTTCTCTGAATTCAGATCACCATGTTCGTACGGAAGGCGATATATTGATTTCTTTTCCAGATTCTCAAGCAAACAGATAGACAGATATTCACCTTTATGTCTCTATGGAAACACGACAGGTACCCTTACGAGGGGAGAGTACCAACTTTGCGTTCATAAACCCTCTCTGCAAAGGAGGTAGACGCTAGATGGGTTAGGTATATACAGTGTTTTTCATCGCAGAGAAAATTGTTGCTTATCTGCCTGCCTCGTATTCATTGAGATAGTTGATTAATTATTAAATCACGAAAATATATCGCATTCCAGTTACGAATGTTGTTGTCATGTCCGTCTCACGATTCGAATTTCAAATTAATACTCAGTTTCAGATACGAGCAGCACAGTGTTTGGCATTCCAGGTCTTGATTATAACCCACGTAATGTGGAGATGTGGATGAAGTCTACTGGGGAAACTTCTATTCGGAAACAAAACTTATTTGTTGCAATCCAACTACGAACGTTGCAAAAAATATTCAGGTAAGTTTCTAATTCAACATCCATGAACCGCATCCAATAATAATCATTTTTGATTCATATGATTCGATATTTGAATGTGATGTTGAGTTGCAGATCCGAGAAGCACAATGTTTGATACTTGACACAAAATCCGAGGAAACCTTCCAGTCAAGCCGAACCTAAGGAGGCAGACGCTAGATGGGTTAGGTATATACAGTGTTTTTCATCGCAGAGAGAATTGTTGCTTATCTGTCTGCCTCGTATTCATTGAGATAGTTGATTGATTAATGAATTCCAAAAATATATCGTATTCCAGTTACGAATGTTGAAAACAATATGCAGACTCTTTTGCCTCACGATTCGAATTTCAAATTGATACTTAGTTTTAGGTCTGAGCAGCACAGTGTTTGGCATTCCAGGTCTTGATTTTAACCCACGTAATGTGGAATTGGGATGAAGCCTACTGAATAATCAGATGAAGCCTGGTCAATGATACTTATTGGGTGTTGAAAATACGAGTCTGAATATTGTTTTTTGATGAAAAGTTCGAATCGGTTTGAGATAAATCAACAAAATATCCCACAGATAATAAACTTTTTACGCTCTATAAGATTAAATAAAGATTATTTTTCTACAAACGTCAAAAAATGACAAGGTTCGCGCATTGATAACAAATTGCGAAGTGACACTTTTTTTCAGTTTCCTACGTTACCATAATTCCTTGCAAAAAACAATGCGCGAAGTAAAACAGTGCGCGAAGTACCTACTTCGCGCATTGTTATGTAAAATATATGAGATATTTATATTTCAACTTTATGTTCCTCAATCGAGCAGACATTCACAAAATCATTTATTTCTGAATGTTCAACAATAACTTTGTTTTTTCTCCTGGAGCGCACGAAAGGAAATTCCTATTATGTTCGTGGAACATCGTGCGTACCTAGGGAGGGTAGGGGGAGACCTGTTAAGCCAGTTCAACACTATTTTTTATATCGAGCTTAGCATATTTTCACTTAGAACTATATTTTTTGACGTTTTTAGAAAAAAATTTGTTTGCAACTCGAGCGCGAAATACTTTGGTCATCTCGACTATTTTTTTAACTCGGCTACGCCTCGTTAAAAAAATCAGATCTCGATCACCAAAGTAGCATTTCGCGCTCTAGATACAAAAATAACTATTCATAATGCAATTCAGTGGCGGCTGAATCTGGGGGTGGTGAAGGAAAAAAATCACCCCAATTTTTATTTGTGCATTTCTTTCTCAATTTGTAGTTCGAATCTGATTTTTCATATTGTTAACTGGTTCAATTCGAAAGCGTTGTAACGCATTGAAAAAATACAACAACAGAACTATTATACGCAGAAATCTATTAGTTCTCACATTTTGTACTTGAAAATGAAAAATTGAATGCATAAAAAAATTGGTGATTTTGGAGGGCACCAGCTGATGTGAATTGCCAATGTGTTTTTATCTCAAAAGAATTTCTATGGTGATTTTCACAATATTATACGGAAATACGAAAGGGCATAGATCTACTTTAATCTATGGAAAGGGCAATAATTATGAATAACAAAATTGCTCTTGTTTAATCTCGAGTAGAGGCACAATTTTCGATAAAAAATTGCATAAAGTATTTGAGACACGATCAAATATATAATTTGTTTATATCCATGGCAACGTATGCCTTAGCTTAGTTGGAAGAATTGATTTCTCGTTAAGAGAGCTTTATGCAATCGGCCCTAGGTCATATTATTTTTGCTCAATATTTGGTTATTGGATAGACCCGTTTATACCGGACACCCTTAATATTATGATTTCTATGGGGGTGAATCCTCTCTTTATATTGTCACCATGACAACTCCACTAAAGTATTGATCTCCAGTCCATAGTTACCTAACAAACAGTTTCACGTGTAGTTTCTTCTTGACAGTAATTCGAAGATAAATACTGCAATTAGTCTTCTTTCATACAATAATGGCAGAACTCTCTATAACCCCAAAGATTAGTACAAAAAATATACTACCAAATTTATATGAAAAAATCAAAACTGAATCCAGAGAAAGAAAGAGAAATATAATGTATCTGATACACAATTTCCTACGAGAAAACAAACTCAACAATACTGCCCAAGCGCTGGAAGAAGAGGCACAACTCATCAAGGAATATCAAGTTTGTGAAAATATCGACTTAGAAATAATCCTACAAGAATATCTCAACTATTACCACACAAAGTTTCAAAAGTATCCGAAGATAGTGAGAAAAATGGACGAAACTACAATTCCTACTAATTTTCAAAAACCAAAAAGCAGTGCTAAATGTAAACCCAAGATAGATAAAGAAAAACTCACGAGTCAAGAGGAAACTGAGGATTTCTCCTTTGAAATCACATCTCTTTCAAATGAAAAACCAACAACAAATAAATTACAAAATACGGAAGACAAATGTATACATGACATTGAAAACTATTCCAACGAATGGAAGGAAATGGCCGACGATATAATGAAAAATTTCATATCGAAGAGAGCAGACGTTTCCTGGGACGATTGCCTAGGCCTCAGCAATACTGCCGAAAAACTGAAAGAAGCTACGATATACCCGTTACTCTACCCAGACCTCTTCAAAGACTTGCCAACATGGAAAGGAGTCCTATTATTCGGCCCCCCAGGTACCGGAAAAACATTGCTCGCCACAGCCCTAGCATCAGAGGGATCAACGTTCATAAACGTGTCCAGCAGCACTTTCATAAGCAAATGGCGGGGCGAATCAGAGAAAATGGTCAAGGTCATGTTCGACTTGGCCAGAAAGTTTGCGCCGACCACCATATTCATCGATGAAGTAGATGCGCTAGCCTTATCCGGTACGATATCACAGCACGAAGCGTCACGACGTTTCAAAAGTGAGTTACTCACGCAAATAGACGGTATTCAAAGTACCGAATCGAACATTTTCATACTGGGAAGTACCAACAGCCCATGGAACATCGACCCTGCTCTGCTCAGAAGGTTCGAGAAAAGGATATTCGTGCCATTACCGAATAAAAGCGTTAGATATGAACTACTCAAACACTATTTGAACCATCCCAACGACATCAAAGAAAAGGAGTTACACGTCGTGGCTCAAGATACTAATGACTTTTCCGGATCGGATATAAGGGCCTTGTGTAAAGAGGCATCGATGAGTGTTGTGAGGGAGAAAATAAAGGAGATAAATTCGAGAGCAGCTGTCAAATCTGAAATGGGACTGCGAAAGCTGACCATCACCGATGTGGAAAAGGCCCTGGAGAAAATTACATCCACTAACAAGGGAGACGACAGTGCGAAATATATTGACTGGAACGCAAAATTTGGATCATGGTGAATAGATTTCCTCAATGAAATGTTGGATTGTGTACAAAAAAACTAAAGTACAGATTGAATTCGATAACAGAAACTAAGTAGGTAATGATATTCCAAGAAAATTCCTGAAAGTTGATTTTTTATTTTCATGAAATATACATATTTGGACAAGATGCTTATCTCTCTACTCCTTCCCGAAAATACTATTTGACAGGTGTCGATGCGCATATACCAACAACGATAAGCATAAGCAGTGTACCACTTCAAACTCCAATGAAATCCTTGGAAATAACTCGATATCTGCTTTTTTTAAATCAGATTCGGTACGTTTCCCTCTCCAAAAACATTGAAAACAATTAAAATCTTAATTTTTGAGTTCATCTGGGAGTACATTGTACTTTTGGGCGCCAAAGTAACTAGTACACTCTCTGGTCTTTTCAAGGCGATGATATTTTGGTAACAATATACCTCTGTTACCTGTGAAGTAGCAGCAGGAATCTCCAGCTGTACTATATGCATACACATTTTTTTGACATAGATTACACCTTCGAGGTATAGGCACAAGGAGCTGTGAGTATTCCCTATTCTTTGAATTTTGACTCACAGCAGGCTCTGTAAGACAGTCCTGAGATAACTCTCACACAGCGTCTTTGAACTCCGAAGACCTTAGATATGTGGCATGAGTGAACTCAGATTAAAAGTGCATATGTCATATACAAATGGAAGTAAGCAAAGTATTTAGGTAATAGAAGAGAGTTTCTTGCTCAAACGACTGATAAAATTGATATTATCTATAATTTTTTAAATGTTCTGTTGAATTTCGTTGAAATAACTGACAAATTTCGACCATGATCCCTAAGAGAATGGAAGAAATAACCTATTCACATAATGTTATTTTTGTCGGTAAGATACATGTCACTAGTTTCTTTGTTTGTTTTTCAAACAGGATAACCAAATACAGGGTTTGTACCATAGTGACCGTTGAATTGTTAGATAGGAAATACTAATAATGTACAAACTATTATGATGAATGTGAGGAATGTTAACTATGTACCTGAGATACTGGATAAATAAGTAATTAAAATGAATGTTATTGGACGCATAGCTCAGATGAACTGCTAGGAATGAACGCACTTATCCCGGCATTGGTACCTTTGAGATTTTTAGTTGTGTTTCGGACAAAAAATTACACTTGAGTATTCTACTAGGCAACATTAATTTTTCTTCCACGAGTTGTTGCCAGATGTCAACCTGAGGCAAACTTTCATTCAGGTGATACAACTGGATATACGTTTTGGATTGAGCGGTGATAAGGGTCTTACATTTTGTGTTTTTGTGATGGTAGCAACTACTGTCAGTACTGTCATATTGAGTGTCACTTGGCGAATGTATTATCGTTCGTTAATCATCGTTGATTCGTTAAAAAGCTGTTTTTGCTCCAATGAGAGCTAACACTAATTCATAGTCCACCAGATCGCGCTAGTGAGAGGTGAGGTTAGAGTTGATTGAACTGATATACTTCTTCTTTTTGTGTCATTTGGCCTCTTCCTACGATATCTTCTTCTCCGTCAATGTAAGAATTGGTCGTTAAGTTCGACATTGAGAGTAAAAAAGCGCTCTAGGCTTTCCATAACTCAAGTTTTTTTATTTGTTCAAATAGGCCACATCAAAATTTTGGGATTTTCGACTTTGACATTGACCTTACGCTCTAGTAACGCCAACTGGTGAAACTGAAAATGTCAGCCCTCATTTTCAATGATTGATACTTCACAAGTTCATGAGCCAATAGAGTTGAAATAATTTTTGAAAATACGAAATGTCACACACAAAAATATTGTTTTTTCAGTGACGGGAAAAAAGTTTGACGTTTCATATCCTTCAACAGGTTATATAATGTCACTTTTCATAAATTACTCTTTTCCTACGGGAAAAGTCAGTACTTGTAACCTTGAAATTAACCCGAGGGTCCAAGGTCTTCGGCTAGCGTTTCAGTGGAGATGGGAGGGTTCGATAAATGGGCGCCAGGTAATTCAATTACCTCCACTAACACCCAATGTGCACGTTACAGACTACCACAAATTACCAAGTGGTAGTCTATCAAATCTAAGGTTGTATGGGCCAACAAATGAAAATAAATGCAAGACAGTTCCTTAAGAATTCCCCATTTAATGAAACTCACCAATAATAACTCTATACAGAAGGGATGCGGTCACCCTTATGACCTTCAACCATAATAAACTAACAATGGCTAAGTTAGTTTGAAGTTACTGAACCATTCCACGAAGCGTTCAGGAGAAAAGAAAAATTCAAGTAGGGTGCGGGGTAAATGCGTCGCTTGAGCTCAGGCGCATGCGCAGATATTCATAAACCCTAATGGTAGCTTATCGTTTCGCAGAACAGGTACAAATCATTCAAATATCATAAACATAATAATCAAATATCCCGGTTGAGCAAATTCATAAGGGAGAGGTCATTAGAATGGGGGAGAGCACAAATAAATTCAACAACACTTCAACATAAAGTCAACATCACCAAAAATCCCTCGGCGACTGCAGAATCAGGACCACCCTGTATAGCCCTAGACCGGGCCACCCTGTATAGGCTCTAACTGGTTCACCCTGTATAGAGTCCACGTGATCCACCTGGTAGGTGCTTCACATGGGACACCTTATGTAGACTACGATTGGGCCACCCTGTATAGTCCTCACCGAGTACTTGGGGTTGACGAACCCGAGGAAATCTTGGTCCCAGAACCAAACCCGCAACTAAAACCCTGGGGAAGAAAAATGTAAGTACCTTGACACAATTCCCTATTTTCAAAATCCCCCAGGAAAAGTAAAAAAAAAAAAAAGAAAACCAAGAAACAGCCCCTTGCCCCTGGACTAAGATTCCATCACCCACCCCAGTGACTAGGCAGTCATCCAATAAGACACCTTTTGATCATTTGCCCCAAAAGTATAACAACACCTAATAACACTTGCTTTACAGCCTTGTCAAATTATAGCTAACATCCTGATTTTTACCTGCATTATCAAAGGTTAGTTGGCTCCCAAAATCAGACTTGATCTCTAATTCAAAAGTAGAACTCACTACACTTTTATGGAATTAGATTCGAATACAGAATTTAAGTTATATTACTTCCTAGTATAATATAGTGTACCATTACATTCGAAGTACTAGACCATGGTTGCTTGACAACATGCCAAATATTCTAGGAGTATCTGATATACTGATACACTAAACTGACCAGGTAGGAAGGTATTTTTACATTATGATGCCACAGAATGAGTTGTCAAGTTCCATCACACTGGGATTCAAGAGGAGACCACGAACAGAGGAACCAACTAACTTTGAGATGAACAGATCGACTGATAGAATGTCTCATGAATTAGTTTGATCAATTAACTTAGCTGAAATTTATCTGGGACTCATATTCAAAGATCAATTAGACAGCCTGTTGTGATTTTAGTTACTTCAATCAGCTACCTATATGATTTAATTCTCTGAACCACTTCGTAGGGCACAATTTTCCAGATACAAGGTTTAATCAATATTGTAACAGTTGATGCCTACAATAGATAGTGACTTCTATAATCAAATTAAATCAACCTACCCTTAAAATCGGGGTTTCTTTCTATCAGGCACCAGAGTTTTTCCAGGTTTTCCAAAGTGACCAACCTAGCCTCTAGACAGTGTCCAATCTAGCTTCTAGAGTTTCAGACAGTCCTATTTGACGGATGATCGGAAATCTAGCCAGTCCCTAAGGCGCTGTTGATACAAACGAAATTCCATTACTAACCCCACAATATACACAGCCCAAAATTCTTGAAGTGTTAGAAATCCTTTCTCATGATAACAAAAAAAAACATAACTAATCAACCCACCTGCAATCAGGACTTCTCCATCTCGTCAATTACTTCACGATGTCCAGTGAGGTTATGGAATGTTGCGGCGACAATATATCCTCACAAGAGAAAGATTTGGGTCATCGATCAAAAATTTCAACACACGTTGAATCACACAAATTATCACTACCCAAATCACTAAATGGCGGCCTCAGAACATAATCCTAATTAAAGATGATTATGAAAATCAAATATAATTCTGAAGACGCCAGTCAAACGCAATCAAGCCACTTTTCAGAGAGAGAGAGAGAGCTAACGAGAGACAGAACACCCACTCAAAGTCATCCACTGGTCATCGATTCAAAATTACCTGGGACGATCCCTTTAGGGACAGAATGCAAGGAGAGAGGGCGCAGCAGATAAAGGTATGTCCACGCCTGCACGAATCAATTTCACAGTATCAGCAAAGTACTGTTGGAAGCATTTCTGAATGCATAAAAAGATTGTACAGCCTCATTTGATAAATGCGACTGAATGACCCAAATAAATATTTCAATTACTGTCGTGTAACGTGCCTTCAATTTGATGAACTTCCATCAATGGTGGGACCAGAAATAAAGAAATTATATATGTCAACAAAACCCTTATCTCCAGTATATTTTGGTCGCCTGAGTATTAACGTCGAATTCTGTTGGGAATTTCATATTTTGCGATTCGCATAAATTTCGCGGAACCCGCACAAGCACGAACACACCTTAATCCGCGTCATTTCTGTGTCATACCGCACCTTACCCTACCCCACAATTTCTACACTTCGTGCAAGAGGTACTGTTCCCTGACTGACAGTTAGCACGAGGGCGTGCGAGAACGCACGAGAACCGATGATCACCTAAAGGAAGAACAGCTCCGAGACCGCTTCCAGCTAACTTTACTTGAGTAATATAACCCGAAAATTCCAAACAACGTAAACAATAATACAGTGCCCACGGCCCCACTTTTATACCAACAATTCAATCAGTTCAGGACGTAGCGATCGTTCATTAGATCTTTATCACAATAGAAGTCAGATGGACTGAAAGGTATGCTAAACATTGTCTCGCTGCTCCCAGTGGATATTGAATCGGCCAACTGATTACTAAGTTGCTAAGAAATCAAATGATGTATCTTCCCAGTGAATATCCAGGTAATTGATGGAGGTAGGTTACTTATCGATGTGTTTAATTGAGGATATATACCTAACGTAGAAAATGAACGTTACAAATCCCACCCCTACTTCAAGAAATTTGCCCGCAAATTTTTCCCTAGACTCAAAACAAACTAAAATTCCTACTATCTATACCCCTTGAAACTTGTACCAGGTACCCCCTGGATACAAGATATGTCCTGAGACATCTTGGGCCCCAGTCGCCCCACAGATGGATGACACTGACGATCGCCCGAGTGACGGCGTTCCAAGGGAGCCTCAGAGGGGCCCTCGCGAAGATGTCAGACGCGTCGTGGACCAGCCCTCTGGTCGACGTTACATCAGCAACCCTCAGACGCGCCGACACGCGCACGGCCGACCGAGCCCGCCATCCGTGCCGCACTGGTCACCCGCCATGGAAGCCGAAACATGTAAAATAAATTTTGATTTAGGGCAAGCCCAAGGACTGCCAGTACAACCCTAGTGGACAGGAGGGCCCACCACCCTGAAACGGCGCTGATGCCGGTGCGAGATCCAACAAAACATTCGGGATTGTTCCACAACGCAGTGCGGCGGACAATCCCGCGCTCCCTCGGCCCAGGGACCTTTGACCGAATTCAGGAGTACTGACGGGCCATAGTGACGGGCGCCCGTAGGCAACTCGCGATTCCGTCGACCGGTCAGCTCCTGGATTCGTTCGCCAGTCCCGAGCACGTAACCCTGAATCCGGGAACGCAACCTGCCCGCCCCCACTACGAATAGGTCCCTACCAAACAAAAACCCTCGCGCAAATAAACAACAACAAAAAATTGCCAATCCAAGTAACTACGAAAGGCCCAAATAACGAATACACGGAATTCTACACCCCAAGCGCACATGTGCAAACCGGGAACTCAGAACTGCTATCACCCCCGTTATCCCCACTTAAACTTGTACCCTTCTTGGTACAAGATATGTCCTAAGACATCTTGGGTCCCAGTCGCCCCACAGATGGATGATCCTGACGATCGCCCGAGTGTCGGCGTTCCAAGGGAGCCTCAGAGGGGCCCTCGCGAAGATGTCAGACGCGTCGTGGACCAGCCCTCTGGTCGACATTACATCAGCAACCCTCAGACGCGCCGACACGCGCACGGCCGACCGAGCCCGCCATCCGTGCCGCACTGGACACCCGCAATGGAAAGCCGAAAATGTAAAATCAAATTTTGATTTAGGGGTAACCCCAAGGATTGCCAGTTCAACCCTAGTGGACAGGAGGGCCCACCACCCTGAAACGGCGCTGATGCCGGTGCGAGATCAAACAAAACATTCGGGATTGTTCCACAACGCAATGCGGCGGACAATCCCGCGCTCCCTCGGCCCAGGGACCTTTGACCGAATTCAGGAGTACTGACGGGCCATAGTGACGGGCGCCCGTAGGCAACTCGCGATTCCGTCGACCGGTCAGCTCCTGGATTCGCTCTCCAGCCCCGAGCACGTAACCCTGAAACCGGGAACGCGACCTGCCCGCCCCCACTACGAATAGGTCCCTACCAAACAAAAACCCTCGCGCAAATAAACAAAAAAAAATATATTTAAACACCCAAACGGTACATGAACGGCTCGGAGTAGGTGACTACGATCATAGACTTCTCGAATACCAACTACGGTTCAACCCGAGGGACTCCTAACTCTCTATTGGCAGTACAAACTGTACCTACGATATCACCGTGCCAGAACAAGGGCCCGACATCTTGAAACAGTTTCGAAGAACTTAAATGTCGATTATCTCGAAACTATGTGTTCCAAGACATCCCACCCCCGCCCCGACACAGCGATATGTAGACCGTCGGTGCAAAGATGGCGGTGGCGTCACGACATCAGATCCTCCGAAGAGATAGATTTGGGACAACAATGTCAACACACGTCAAGTCACGAAACTAACATTTCCCAAATCAGTAAATGGCGCCCTCAAAATGTAATCCCAATAAAGGAAGATTTCGAAAATCAAGTAAAATTTTGAGGTCGCCTGCCGATCACCTCACCACCCAAGAAACAACGGCTACCCTCCATAACAGATAGACACAAGATGAAAACGGGAGGAACAATATCACTGTCCAGAAGCCATGAACTGCTAGACCCAGCGGGAACATGATTCAATACCAAACACCGTGATAACCTACTAATTGGGAACCAGATCAAAAAGGTTTGAGGGTGGCCAGTTGTGGGACTTTTACCCACCGGCTGGTCATACCCCGGCAGGAGTATTCTCAGGCCCCTTCCTGCAGAGCCCATGTTCACGAGGTCTACTCATCATCCGGACTAGGCTTGAGGTCTTTCGTGTGCCAGGTACCTTTCACATTCCCGGCCGCATCCCGCAGTTCATAGGTCCAAGGTGAAATCCGTTTGTGTATCACGAAGGGTCCGACATACTTAGGAGCCAACTTCTGGTTGAAATACTTGGCTGCATCTGAGAGGACGTAGTTCTTTTTCCAAACCAACTGATTCGGGAAGTACTCAACGTGACGACGTCTAAGATTATATTTATCGCACGCCTTTTTCCCAGCTACCTCAAGGCGTTCACGTACTTCCTGAAACATCCTCCTAAAAGACTCATTCTTGCTACTGACACACTCCGATGTACCGTCCTCGATGCCTACTTCTCTACTAGACACATAGTCAGCCCCTGAGAGTTTCATGTCCCTACCGAAGTTGATGAAGAATGGTGTGAGTTTGGTTACCTCATGTTTCGATGTTCGAAGGGCACACCCGATTTTAGTGAGACTTTCATCCCAACTTCGATGGTTGTCTGACACATACATAGCCAACATGGTCTTGATGGAACGATTCACCCTTTCAGTTGGATTGGCTCGTGGGAGATAATGAGCATTGAACCTGATTCGACACTGATAGCTTTCAGCAAATTTACCAAATTCCTTACTTCGATATTGTGGCCCATTGTCACAAATTATCACCTTAGGGACACCAAATATCAAAAATACTTCATCTTCCAACTTGCGGATGATCGCCTCCTTCGTTGCCTTTCGGAGGGGAAACAAGAGGGGAAATTTGCTAAGATAGTCCGTCACCACCAATATATACGAATTACCACGTTTCGACCTCGGTAAAGGACCCATCAGGTCCGTGGAAATCATCTCCCAGGGCCTATCAACTTTCGGATTCGAAACCATCTTATCGGTAGGAAGATCATTGGACACCTTGTAAGCCGCGCAGACAGCACAATGGCGGACATGTTTGGAGATGTCAAACCTCATCTTAGGCCAATAATATTGCGTAGCCACCCTCGCCAGTGTCTTGTAGACTCCAACATGACCAGAAGTTGGAGGTTCATGGGCCGCAGTAACGATTGCTGGACGTTCACGTTTTGGAACTACTAATTTCCAAGAATCTACAGGTGGAGACAACTCTGGGTATGGAGAGGGCGAATGTTTCCAAAGACGACCATTTGTCTCCCTCCAACCAGCGAACTTCAACGGATCCCTCCTGACACTTTCCAACATTCTACAATACCAGCGATCATCTTCGAACTCAAATTTAGTGTCGGAATTCCCGTCCTCCACAGCATCGATAACCGGAACGGCCCTAGACAATGTATCCGGAACAATATGGTCCCGTCCCTTCCTATGAACAACCTTAAAATCATATTGTTGGAGCCTGACAGCCCAACGTGGGGCCATTGTTTTCCTAACTAGTGTCAAAATATTGGTCAAGACAGTTCATTTGTAGTGGTGGGAAAAAAATTTTTTTTTTTGCTTCGATTTCTCCAACAATTTTTTTTTTCTCTTGTCACCTGGTGACTGTATTTGTTTAACTTGGTTGAAAAGAGTTCATCATGTCTCTAGGAATGAAGGTTAATAGATTGAATTCAGAGGAACTCTCTTATGAACTCAAGATAAGAGGGATTGCCCTTGGTACAGTAGAGGAGATGCGACACTCTTTGACCATGGCGATGAGACTTGAGAAATCCGGAGATAGTATTAAATACCCTAAATATCCCTTCACCGTAGAGGAGGATGAACTCGCCATTGAGAGTAAATTATTAGAGTTAGACCCACTCATTAAGGCATTTAACGATTTGGCTACTAGTACTCAATTTGCTAAGCTCCAAACTAAACTAACCCATATTTTAAATCGCATTGAGCATCTTGATGAGGATAAGTCGGATAAGCGCCCACACTTCCTGGCAAAAGCTCTAGCTTTCCTTAGTGACTTGCAAAGGAAAGCTGATGATTTTGCCAAAATAGACATTCCACCTCAAGTTAGTATTTTGGGGCAGAGTAATTTTGGCAGTTCTATTCCTCCAGCACGTAGGTCCTCTAGTGCTGCGCCATCTCCTACTCGGGCTAGCACATGCCAGGTTAAACCGGTGTTGCCCATCAAATGGGACTGTAAGTTCTCAGGAGACAAGAAGGGACTTTCACTTAGCGCATTTTTGGAGCGGATCGAGGAGCTCAGAATTGCTAGGCACGTTACTAAACAAACCTTGCTTGAATCTGGTATAGATCTTTTTAGTGGTAGGGCCTACCAATTCTATCTTGCCTATCGTGATGAAGTAGCTAATTGGGATGAATTTGTGAACTTATTAAGGGAAGAGTACTTATCATCAGATTATAATGAAAAATTGTTTGATGAACTACGTAAGCGCACTCAGGGGGCCGATGAGTCCATTGGCATATATATTGCGGTCATGACTGGCTATTTCAATAGGTTGACATGCCCTCTGACGGAGGCTATGAAACTCAAGATTTTGCTGAAAAATATTGCCCCTTTCTATCAAAACCAATTAGGCCTGGTCGACATCACATCGATTTCTCAGTTACGTGAGTTGTGTAGGCGCCTTGAAGCCAGGAAGGAGTCGGTGGAGAATTTCGTAGCTCCCTCAAGAAGAACTTGCACTCTGGAACCTGATCTAGCATATGTAGACGTTGCCGAGGCTTTTGTTGATAATTCTCGTGATTGTGTTCCTGTCGCTTCCAGTCAAGTAGGTGGGCAGCAGGAGGCTCCGGCAAATGACATAATATGTTTCAGGTGTAACAAGCCAGGACATAGGGCAATTGGTTGTACGGTTCGCAGTGGTATGTTCTGTTATCGTTGCAAGAGGGAGGGGGTCACGGTTAGGAGCTGTCCAGATTGTTCCAGGCAGGGAAACGGCAACCGGCGCTCCTAAGGAATCGAGGTAGGTGTGCCGGAGGTGGTGACTCGATTGAAAAACTTCAAGTTATATTAGATTATGTACTGGATCAGGCGGCCGGGGACGAACGACCTTATTTGAAAGTGGACATACTAGGCAAGCAGATATTAGGGTTGTTGGACTCTGGTGCGTCCCGCACGATACTTGGTGGTAGAGGGATGGATGTAGTGCGTGAGTTGGGGTTGCCTCTAGATCGAAGCAAGACCACGGTTTGTTCGGTGGCCAATGGTAATCGCTGTGCCAGTATAGGTGTGGTTGAGCTCCCTGTATCGGTGAAAGGGTGTGTAAAATTGATAGAGGCCATAGTTGTCCCTGAGTTGTCCCATGTATTAATCCTGGGCACTGACTTCTGGAGGACCATGGGAATCGTCCCAAATCTTCGCCAGAACGAATGGCACTTCTCTAAAGACCCCGTCCTGGTTAATGCTGTGGAACATGTGAGTGGGCAAACTCATTTGACGGCCTTGGAGAAAATGAGATTGCAGGCTGTATTGGATCGCAACATGTCGTTAATGGGTGGAGGTCTCGGTTGTACCACGAAGGCTGAGCATGTTATCCACACTGATAGTCCCCCCATAAAGCAGCGGTATTATCGTGTAAACCCTGTTGTACAGAATCAGATAGACAAGGAACTTCAGGAGATGTTAGAGTTAGGGATAGTGGAACCATCTAATAGTCCTTGGTCTTCGCCCATCCTACTGGTTAAGAAGAAGGACGACTCATTTAGATTTTGTGTGGACTATAGGAAGCTCAACGCTGTGACAGTTCGAGATAGTTATCCACTACCCCTTGTGTCTGATACACTGGATAAGCTCCGTGATGCTAAGTATCTATCCAGCCTGGATGTGAAATCAGCCTATTGGCAGGTACCTATGGCAGAAACTTCGAAACAATATACGGCCTTCACCGTGCCGAATCGTGGGCTATTTCAGTTCCGACGGATGCCGTTTGGTCTGCATAATGCCCCTGCTACGTGGCAAAGGCTAATAGATACCGTGTTAGGTCATGACCTTGAGCCCTACTTATTTGTATATCTAGATGACGTAGTAATTGTCACCCAAACGTTGGAACAGCACCTGACAGTGTTGGAAGAAGTGTTTCGTAGGTTGAGAGAGGCCAACATCACCGTTAGCATCGATAAGTGTCAATTTTGTCGCCCGGAAATGAAGTATCTAGGTTATGTCGTGGATAGGAATGGCTTACATGTTGACCCAGAAAAGGTGAGCGCAATGCTAGAACTTCCTACTCCGACAAATGTCAGCGAGGTCCGCCGGATTGTTGGAACTTTCTCGTGGTATCGGCGCTTCGTCCCTGATTTTTCTTCCATCATAGCCCCAATTACTGGCCTGCTTCGTAAGGGTTGCAAGTTTAGTTGGACGGATGAATGTGCTAACTCCCTTCGTCGGATTAAGGAGTGTTTGGTGGCAGCACCGATTCTGAGCTGTCCAGATTATGAGAAGCCATTCGAAGTGCAGACGGATGCCTCTGGTTATGGGGTGGGAGCCGTCCTGACTCAGCCGTATCCCGATGGCGATAGAGTTATTTGCTACATCAGCCGTTCACTCACGCGGCAGGAACGGAACTTCACGACCACGGAACGCGAATGCCTAGCTGTACTATGGGCGGTGGAGAAGCTTAGACCGTACCTGGAGGGTGTGGCTTTCACGGTAGTCACCGACCATTATAGTCTCCTCTGGCTTCAAACACTTAAGGACCTGACTGGACGTTTGGCTCGTTGGGCTGTCAGGCTCCAACAATATGATTTTAAGGTTGTTCATAGGAAGGGACGGGACCATATTCAAAGATCAATTAGACAGCCTGTTGTGATTTTAGTTACTTCAATCAGCTACCTATATGATTTAATTCTCTGAACCACTTCGTAGGGCACAATTTTCCAGATACAAGGTTTAATCAATATTGTAACAGTTGATGCCTACAATAGATAGTGACTTCTATAATCAAATTAAATCAACCTACCCTTAAAATCGGGGTTTCTTTCTATCAGGCACCAGAGTTTTTCCAGGTTTTCCAAAGTGACCAACCTAGCCTCTAGACAGTGTCCAATCTAGCTTCTAGAGTTTCAGACAGTCCTATTTGACGGATGATCGGAAATCTAGCCAGTCCCTAAGGCGCTGTTGATACAAACGAAATTCCATTACTAACCCCACAATATACACAGCCCAAAATTCTTGAAGTGTTAGAAATCCTTTCTCATGATAACAAAAAAAAACATAACTAATCAACCCACCTGCAATCAGGACTTCTCCATCTCGTCAATTACTTCACGATGTCCAGTGAGGTTATGGAATGTTGCGGCGACAATATATCCTCACAAGAGAAAGATTTGGGTCATCGATCAAAAATTTCAACACACGTTGAATCACACAAATTATCACTACCCAAATCACTAAATGGCGGCCTCAGAACATAATCCTAATTAAAGATGATTATGAAAATCAAATATAATTCTGAAGACGCCAGTCAAACGCAATCAAGCCACTTTTCAGAGAGAGAGAGAGAGCTAACGAGAGATAGGGTCCCTTGATGGAAATTGACGTATTTGTCATCCTAACAGGGTATGGACAGATCATAGCTGCATTCTTTTTTAATGATCTAGAGACTTTAGTTTTGTCTACTGGCATCCCTGACATTGCTGTCACATCACATCCATGGGCGCTACAGAAAATCATTCAAAATTTCAATAATAGGTATGTACAGGGTATTCACTTGTTGAGGAAGATCATATGGCGAACGAGTTTTGTAATGAAGATCCGATTCTATTCAAAATTGGTATCTGGGGGTTTTCGGGGGTAGGAGATGCGAGATGATGATTGTTTCGTCAAAATTTGAAAATTCAAGATGACGGATCCAATATGGCGAAAGACATTAGTTTATATAATTATTACTCTACCACAAATAAAAAATATGTAGGATGCAACAGTGAAAATAATGTGCCTATAAGTTATCTGCGTATTCCTACTTCTTTGTTATTTTCATCAATAAATTATTCGAAAATAACTTTTTATTTAAGAGATACGGAAAAATCATATGTATAACATAAGGGTAAAGTATATTCTATTCTCAATTTTCCTCCATATTTTACGTATTACTTTCTATCAGCCTACTTTTCGTCTCATACGAAGTTTTATACATAGTGTGATATTAGTCACTCCATAAATTCTTCTCCGAATTGGATTTCCGAAAATTTATTCAGCTCACGTGACATGAGTACAGTAGTTCAGATACCCACATCGAGGTTTCCACCATTTCTCAATCATAAGGCTCAGCTCATTCAGCTCATAGATAACTTCTGCTCAGCTTGAAATCAGAATTCATTTAGTCAATTCAGTCAACCCTGGTATACAGTCTAAGAACAGTCTCTTTTGGTGAAATATATTAAGCTTTCAGTACAATTCATGTGTTCCCTACCTCGCAAAGATTATGCTGGAGTAGTAAACTCTAAAACTAGAGGATTGTTCATCTATATCTTGGTATAGTTGAATCAGGAAATTACGTATGATACGCCAGTGACCTCAATATAACCTGAAAAACAACGAATGTCAAAAATCTAGTGTTTATCCCCAGAATTGAATAAGGATGGAACTATATAACTGTTTCACGAACACTTTAGAGTGAGAGGAGACGAGGATCTGTCCGTACCCTGTTATGATGACTTTAACGTCAATTTCCATCAAGGGACCCTAACGAGAGACAGAACACCCACTCAAAGTCATCCACTGGTCATCGATTCAAAATTACCTGGGACGATCCCTTTAGGGACAGAATGCAAGGAGAGAGGGCGCAGCAGATAAAGGTATGTCCACGCCTGCACGAATCAATTTCACAGTATCAGCAAAGTACTGTTGGAAGCATTTCTGAATGCATAAAAAGATTGTACAGCCTCATTTGATAAATGCGACTGAATGACCCAAATAAATATTTCAATTACTGTCGTGTAACGTGCCTTCAATTTGATGAACTTCCATCAATGGTGGGACCAGAAATAAAGAAATTATATATGTCAACAAAACCCTTATCTCCAGTATATTTTGGTCGCCTGAGTATTAACGTCGAATTCTGTTGGGAATTTCATATTTTGCGATTCGCATAAATTTCGCGGAACCCGCACAAGCACGAACACACCTTAATCCGCGTCATTTCTGTGTCATACCGCACCTTACCCTACCCCACAATTTCTACACTTCGTGCAAGAGGTACTGTTCCCTGACTGACAGTTAGCACGAGGGCGTGCGAGAACGCACGAGAACCGATGATCACCTAAAGGAAGAACAGCTCCGAGACCGCTTCCAGCTAACTTTACTTGAGTAATATAACCCGAAAATTCCAAACAACGTAAACAATAATACAGTGCCCACGGCCCCACTTTTATACCAACAATTCAATCAGTTCAGGACGTAGCGATCGTTCATTAGATCTTTATCACAATAGAAGTCAGATGGACTGAAAGGTATGCTAAACATTGTCTCGCTGCTCCCAGTGGATATTGAATCGGCCAACTGATTACTAAGTTGCTAAGAAATCAAATGATGTATCTTCCCAGTGAATATCCAGGTAATTGATGGAGGTAGGTTACTTATCGATGTGTTTAATTGAGGATATATACCTAACGTAGAAAATGAACGTTACATACTTTATTAACGGATCGTCGAAAAAATGCATCATTTTGAATGAATATTCATAACACGATTATCAAAGCTCTGAATTTGAAAATTCCGAAAACATTCCGAGAGAAAGCATCAATCAAGAGGATACAGATGAGAAAAAAAATTCTGTTCAAACGGTAAGGTGAAGATCACGATGCAATTTTACACCCACTCAATTATCACCCTGTAGCAATGCTATCTGAGATTACGGAAGTTTCATATTGCCACAACTAACTGTTGAGAGATTAGGCTGATCATCGGTAAAAACCGATTTCAAATTGGTAAGGAAATTCGTGAGTTATTCTACTTTAAATTCAGGCTATATTTTGGACCTCGACGTTATCAATGTTGACCAGTTTACTTTGAAAATAAATGGATATTTTCTGTTAATGACATTGGCGTTCCGTAACACCCGAACACCCGACTCACCGTGAAAACTTGCAGCAGCAGACAAGTCCCCCTGCTCTCCCCGTACTCCGACACCTCCAGCAACCTTCGCGGCCCCAGCCGCATACACCACTCGCCCAAGCAGGGCACCAGCGCCCCGCCCAACGCCTTGTCGCTCTCGCCCGCCGTCTGCCCTAAGGGGGCGTGCGAAAGAAGGGCGGAGCACAAGGTAGAGACCACCTGGTTGCCCAGGCGGGGGTACTGCGACCACAGCAGCGGCGCGTGGTCGCACAGGAGGAAGAAGATGTTGCTCGCCAATTGGACGATGATCTTGTTGTTGAACTGCGGAAAACAAATGATTTGTATCTTTGGATGTCTCTCAGACTACAATCATAACCAAAGATAGACACCGCGATTCATTCTTGAATCATTAAAAAGTTTACGCCACCAATCCTAAACGCAAAAAATGGATAAATGAAGGAAATGACGAATGGTGGGGATAACTCGATACCACTGATATGGGCTCTACAAAGTATTTGTCAGAAAAATGGTACTTGCACCATCATGAACCAAACCAACTCGATCTCTTGATAGATGATGATGTATGTAACACGGAATACTGTAGTAATTATCTTCGAATGGACACTAGAACTGGAAATTATTTGCTGAATTTAGATAAAAGTCGAGACGACTTGGTTGCCCAGACGAGGGAATGAGAAAGAAGATGTTGCTGGCTAATTGGACGATTATTTTGTTATTGAACTGCGGAAAATGAATGATTTGTATCTTTGGATGTGCTTTGGATGTCCCACTGACCAATAAAGAACAAATGGAACATACATGAGGATGGGCGAAGAACTTTTACGACCAACAAAAGAGCATTAAAGCAGCAGCAGCACTGTTATTATGTTCAAATATAATTTTGTCTATTAAGGTTTATTGATGAACATGTAGAGAAATATAATGCTTTATGTTTTAAAAATAGTTCTTGATTGACAATGTAATCAAGAAAGTTGTAGAAAGTGTTTTTTGTTCTTGTCATGAATTGCAGCAACTAACTTTTGTTTCTTCTTCATTATTTCAACACTTTAGTTAACACAGAACATAGGTCAATGTAAGATTTGGTCGTAAAGTTCCACATTGAACGTCAAATATTTCCATAACTAGAGTGATAAAAAAAGCCACAGCATTTATGGCTTATCCGGCAAAATTTTGGGATTTCAGACTTTGACATTGATCTCACGTTTTAGTAGCGCCAACAGGTGAGACTGGGAATACTAACTCTCATTGGACGATGATCTTGTTGTTGAACTGCGGAAAACAAATGATTTGTATGTTTGGGGATGTCTCTCAGACTAAATAACCATAGATAGACATCGCGATTCATTCATGAATCATTGAAAAGTATACGCCAATAATCCTTAACACCAAAAATGGATAAATGAATAAAATGAAGTATCGTGGGGATAACTCCATACCACTGATATGGCTTTACATGCGGTTATCTCCAGATTCACGGCACATACAGTTTATTCCATAATTTGTTCAAGTTTTTCACAATGTTTTTTTGCATACAGCATACAGCATGGTAGAATAATTTAGAGATGAAGGTAATGTGAAATTTGATGTTCTGAATTTTGAGAAAATCATATCGAAGTAGGAATAAAAAATGAAAAGTGTACTGTTACACCACTTAGTAGTCTACGTTACCTTTAGTGCCAGCAGTAGCACGTTGATAGCATCAGGAACTTTTGGATGAAAAGTTTTGTTGTTCAGTTCTTTATACACAAATACTCCTAGAGCGGACAAAGCTATACATCTAGCCTTGCCTTTAGGTTCTCTTCTACCAGCTCTTAGTAAAATACTGACGACGTGCTCCTAAAAGTTTGATATAAATAAAAACTCGCACAGTTCCAAGGGAGTGCCTCGAACATCTCATGTCACGCCCTTCAAAGAGTGTGTACACACTTGTCACCACTGACATTGCCGAATTGTCATAATTCTCAGATTCGAAACGTCGGACCTGAAAATCGAATAGGCGTCCCCGCGAAAATGTTTTCGAATATATCTTGTTAGGAATAGAGACGGATAGAACAATTTTAAAACCATTTTTTAAGGTAACGAATTTCAAAATGATGTTTAACATTTATTTGAGTTGCCCAAAGACGAGACGACATTTCAAGTGTTCGTTGAAGCTTCAAATTCTAATATTCATTACATGGAAATACATTCATTGACACAATATTGATATAACTATACACAATGAGCGCATTATGTGCCTTTGGTGTTACGCCAATTTTAGGGTTTCAAATAATAATATGTCTGAACTCCTTCGATGAAGCGGTACAAAAAATTGCCACTCCATCTCTTATAAAACATATTTTTGTATCATGTTTTTTGTCCTTAACATCATGACAAATGTGTCGACTCTTTAAAGAACTTCCAACATCCTGTATCTCGAAAACGAAGCAAGTTAGGACACATGTTTATATGAACTTTATTTCCTTAAATATTACAAGGAATCAACCCTTGAATTTTTTTGGTGTTATTTAGATTCACCCTTTATATATTTTTCAAATGTAATGCGCCGTATATTTTTATAGATTGGAATTTCTCAATTCATTCTGATTTCAGATATATGATATATCAAAATATACAGCACATTCCATCTGAAATATATATATATTTCTGTATACCCTGTATATTTGATTGATTCGATATTGCAACACTTGGGTGGAAAACAAAAAAGATAAAAAGAGGTTCACATCAATAAAACTAGCCTTGAATATCACCAAAAATTTCTGGTAAACCAAAGGGTGATAGTGGAAATGTATTTCCTATGAAATCAAAAAGAAAAATCTTTCCTAGAACTTTCTCGAGTAAATTTCTTTATTTATTCATTTTCTTCACCTTTATATCGGGACACTTCATGACTCTCATCTCTTGTTCTGGTTGCAGGACCGAAAGACCACTCAAATCGTCTGGCTGACTCAACAAATTCGCCAGAATGGAAACAGCCTCTGTTCTAGGCGAGGAATCCAGTTTTTCTGTATTATTCAGGACGATATTGCACGCATGTATTAAATCTAGTAAAAGTAAAGAGGCGCCTGGCAACTGAAGAGAGAAAAACCTCGGTCCAAGGTATTTCAGGCATGTGTTCAAAACTGGTTTTGAGTTACTAGTTAAAGCTGTAAAATAAAATCAAATTGAAAGATATTGTATGTATTGAAACACCTAAATTTTTGTGTTTACCTGAATGAAGGAATCGATAAAATTGGGGTAAATACGTCCGGTGTTTCATATCACAGTTCACTGTCACAGTACAAATCAATCTGAGAGCATTCAATTTTCCAGGTTCGAAGTTGTTGGGCAATGCCAGCGCTCCAAAACACCAAGGCAGAATCAGAGTTAAAGGTGGTACCAGCTCTGGCGCTTGGGGAGTACTCATATTATCCGTGGAAATGCTTTGGTTGTGGTTGATCTTGATCAGGGTGTCTGTCAGTTTCACCAGGTATTCGAATACTTGGGAATGAAGTTTGGGGTCAGAAATTTGGTTCACATCCCCCAGGGCACCTAAAAAGATCACCAGGTATAATTATTCATTGGAGAAGCTGAGATTTGAGATTGGAAGTTTTCTAAGCTACACGTTCTGTGACGACACTTTGAAGAGAGTTTGGTGGTGTCCCAGAATAACGTTGGTATACTCCGGGAAGTAACCCTGCAGATAAAAATAATAAACAATGTTTATATCAACATGTGCCCGAACATTTTTCCTAAGGAGAAACATAACATTTCATTCATAAAACACTATTTGTTTTCAATCATACATACTTCCAGAGTTTCAAATGAGTTAGAAGGAGATGGCTTTAAAAAATGGCAACGCTGTAAACTGTGCGTCAATGTTCACACGTTTCTTTCTCGCGTAGGTTAAGCGAGAGACAAGACAATTTTACCACAATTACAACGCTATTTTTCTTATTACAAAATGTTTGGGTCTAATCTTTCAATTCTAATACCAAATATTCGTAGTACCTCAGTTACTTACCTAATTTTAATCCATCATTCAGTGGAATTTGAACAAAAAAAAACAAGGTTCCTTGCAATAATTTAGTTAAATTACCTGCGATAACTACACCGCTGCTCAAGTTAAAATAAACATACAGGGTGTCTGTAAAAGGTCATTACAAAGACATACCACATATTCCTTAGACCAAAATAAGTCGATTTAAGTAAAATTACCTCAGTACAAAGTTGCATCGTTTGGGCTCCAGAGGGCCTTGAAGTTACAAATTTTTACACTGTTTTTCCCATATAAATTTAAAACGGCATATGCGATTTTGCTGAAATTTGGTATATTGGTAGAGTTTTATGTGGCAAAAATAATGGTGTCAAAATTTTGACCGATAATAATACATAAGCGTAGAACTTGATTTTTTAAATATTCGCACCTTTAAAAATTCTACGCCAATGGAAGAAAAGGAGTTTGAGTATGAAATTCAGATTGCGCAACTCATTTACTTTAAAAAAGGTACTCGTGATAAGACTCGATTGCTCTCATGGTTTTGACGAAATTTGCATTTTAGTAATTTTAGAACAAAAAATAATTATTAAAATACAAACTTTGTCAAAACTATGAGAGTTAATCGAGTGTTATCAAGGTAACTTTTTTGTAGTAAATGAGTACCCATCCAAATTTCATACTCAAACCTCTTTTCTGCCATTGGCGTAGAATTTTTAAAGGTGCAATTATTTAAAAAAATCAAGTTCTGACCAAGAGTCATGATTCGTTATGTGAAAAACTATTTCTATCTTCGAGAAGAAATACGAAAAGTGAGGTTATTTTGTGTTGTTTCACCTCCAGGGTCGGTCATCTGACAGACCTTACACGCGACCCATAGATTTTGAGGTTATGTTCGGTGTTATTTCATTTCAAGAGGTAAATGGTTTCAAAAGAAAAATAGTGGCACATGAGAACACTGGGATCATTACATTGAATTTTCTGTTTTACCTAGCATTCTTTTCCAAAGAATAACTGCAACATCCGGCAGCCAACCCCTGACAGTACCACCACACACAACCCCTCTTGTTTCACCAGATAGTTCTAGGATTTGATGGTCAGTTGAGAACATGTCGAGCTGTATGGGCGAGTCCTTGATGGAGTTACTTTCAAGACCACTGGACGGAGCTGGACTAGGTGATCTGGTACGGTCTGTTGATTCTGTATCAACCGGGGCGAGGTTGTCTAGAGATTTCGATCTCCTTCGATTCACCTGAAAGACAAAAATCATCAGAAAAAGTTGGGAGCAATTTGGCAATCAACAATAAAATTGGTAATCCTTAAATAAAAATAATAAGTATTGGTCTTCAGCAAACTCAATATGTTTTAAGAAGAAACTAAAGAGAGTAGGTACCATTACACCCAATGTAACTCCACAATATCGGCTGAAAAACTAAACGTACATATGTTTTCATGGTATCTTGCATACACTTCGTTAATGACCGAACACATGAATATGGAAATGAATAAACAAATTGAATATTCAGTTTCCAATAGTTTTAGCAATGCAATATTGGTCAATAATTTCAGTGAGTAATAAATTGTCTGCTGAGAAATAATAACGAAAATAAATATCTGAACAATTTCGATTTTGTTTCATCATATCTATACTTACTTTGAACAGGTTCATCTTCTGTGTGATCAAACTATATTTTCTCGAAGAAAACATTTTTTATCCTTTGATAACCGACCGAATTGACAAAAAGTACCGCAAGTTCACCTTGATCAGTCACTTTACCACAATCATGTTTGGCATACTTCCATTCTTAAAATAAAATAAATCATTCATCTTTTGTAATCACTATTTTCTTTTTTCTGCTTCACGTGTATGGAAGTTCAGATACATTGAAGATAACATTTTTCCAAATAGTTTTCAGTAACGAAATGATTTAAAAATGACCAAAATATTACTGATGCTCGTTGCACATAAATAAACCATAATTAGTTGATTCTTACAGATCATATTAGGGGAGTATGACATGTGGTATCAAATTTCTGGAGTATATTTCAGTTACACACAATCTTGTTTTGTTGTAAAGTAAATGTTGTTTACTATCATAAATTGAGTAATATCACTATGAAATGAAATGTTCAGTTGGTATAGATAGAATATGGTATCCACTAATGAAAACTGAACATGAAAATGGTAGATTCAAGATCAATGAATGAAAACATACTGTAACTCATTTATATACTAACATCAGTCTGTCACTGAGTGTCAAACTATAGGAAGACAATTTTCAAAGGATAATATTTTACATTTCTCATGTTGAAAACGGGAGTAGATTCTTTCCGACAGTATTCACTTCTGACAAATATAATAAATGTTCATCCATCAAATGCTGGATGGACCACTGATTTAATCGACTCAAATAGTGAAAACCATTAATATAACAGCGATGATAGCGATGATATGGATAATATCGAAATGTTTCAATTATGAAAACCGCTGAAATATGAAAACTGTTTACATTCAATAACGCTACTATTTCTCGATTTCTGTTTTTGGTTTATAAATATTCATGGCTTCAATATAAATAAGACACTTTTTATTTCATTATTTGTTATATATGGTGACACCAAAAGTATGGTGGGAAAATAGTTAGGTTTGTTGTATGTAAACGATTCTAGAAAAAAATTAAAAAAAACCCTTTTATGTAAGAAACTATTGTCCCACACAATGTTTAGTTTGGATTCGTTTCTGCTTAAAGGTTTGCTTAGATGATAAGCAATATAATTATCGATCGATTTCATGTATATTGAACTAATAGAATATATCCTAAGTGATTATAATCAGTATTTAATTCTGAGATGATTTTTTGTTTTTATATTTTTGTGCGTCTACTGTTTTTTGATTTTTGAAAGATTGAATTTTGAATTGATAAGTGAGATGGATATTTCTATAGACTTTTAAAAATGTTTAAACAGTGACTGAAATCTACTTCCCAATAAGGTTTTTCGAGTTATATCCCGACATTGCGGTTGTCAGATTCTTGCAAAATATAGATTGTCAACTCACAATCACAGTACTAAATCTCCCAATCATTTCAACATAAGATCTATTCTATGAATTGAGAATTTGAAAGTATTTTTGCTCACATTGTGCGGCTTGATTCTGCTGAATTTGTGTTTCACCAACATGTTAGTTTCGCTGTAACTCCTCGTGAGTGGCGACCTTCCCATCTTCGACGAAACATGGCCATCAGGTAAGCTCGAATCCTGTCTGCAAATGGCAGGATAGCCACCGTTGGCTGTACTGCACGGAGTGCTGTTTTCAGGTCTGCATACGGGTCTTCTACCTCTTTTCGTTTTTTGTTCATTCAGTCGTTCAAGAGGCAAGTCTGTCAGATCCAAATTGTATACGTGCCGTGCTAGTACCCTCGTAAGGGTCTCCAATGTTTTCTGAAATCATTGAACTTCAATTGATTACAAGAATTTAAAAACTTTTCAATCATCTTACCGCCCATTCTTTGATTAATTCTTCCCAGCTAGTTAATGATGTTAAAACATGTAGGAACCTATCCCACAGTTCTCTGGATATCAGAACATTCAAATTAGCTTTAATCCAGGTGACTATTAGAGTTTGGAATATGGCAGGGGCTAGTTTACCACCGAGAGTGGATGCTTTCTTTTTGGGAGGGTTTTCACCCAGTACCAGAGAAGTTATCTGCAGTAAAACTAGCAATAATTGTTCCCTGCAACATTTTTAAATGTGATATAGAAAGAAAAAAATGTGCATCAATATATCACCATGTGCTGTTATCCATCCTGGTATTCATTACCATGTACCGGTAAATGTTTAAGACCCTTTTACAAGCATCAGTTTGTTCCTCAAGCGTTTTGGGAACAAGAGCATTTACTTCCAACAAGAAAACATTTGCTGCATGGGTCATGAACAGCTGATATATATTCTGGAACGTTTTCAAAAAATAAGTAAGTTCAATGTTAATTGTTATGAAACTATAACTAGGACATCTAGAATGAATAGCAATGTCAGCAAGAGCGAGACAGTATTGTTTTAGCCGAATAGGCCTCACTCGGTTTGCTGAAAAGCCACTCAATAGCAATAACATAGCAAAATCGTCATGTAGAGTCCAACCACTACTTAGATGGGACAAATTCCGTTCCCCTCCACACCCACAAATGTTTTCCAATCGGTCATAACGCGGGAAAGTTATCACAGGCAACAACAAATTTCTCTAGGTATTTTATTTGACTGACCCACGTAACAAGAGCAACATCTGATAAAATGTAATGTTACCTACTTCAAAATCGGTCACATCTATCAGAGACTAAGGAGAAATTTTCGATAACCACCTTCCCTTCAATGAACATATTGACAATATGTTTATATATCCCTATTATGAACAAATATGTTTCTTGGAATAATGACGAACAACAACAAATATCGCCCTTAAAGCTAGAAAAATGCTTTGTTTTACTCTTCGTAATAGTACTTTTCACCGACAATAGTTAAAAATATCGACTGTTGTTTGGTACAATCACTTCTTGAATATGCATTCCATGTTTGGTCACCACAGAAAAATACACATATTGCTAGAATTGAATCAGTCCAAAATAAGTTTCTGCGGTATCAAGCATTCAGAATGAATTTATATCCAAGAAATGATTATAACATCACCATAAAGAATATGAATCTTTTAACTCTCGAGAGACGCAGAACACATACTGATCTGTGTTTCATTTTTAAACTCATAAATGGCTACACTATATGTCCGGATTTACTACAAATGATCAACTTTAATGTCCCACAGAGAACACTTCGCAATATGCAGCTCTTTCAAATTAAATTGCATGCTACAAATTATGGCTCTCACTGTCCAATACCTCGAAGTCTTAAAAGGATTAATGATTATAATCTAGAAATCTTCGGTGAATCGCTGGATTTGTTCAAAACTACTCTGAAATGATTATTGTAGGTGTGCACAGTACACACATCGTTTGTTGGAAATAATTCTGTAATTACCTATATGTATATTTGTAATTTTCTCTTTGCTGCTTGTACAGTTTAGTTAGATGAAACTAGAATTGAGTAGTCTTAGGCATTGGTTTATTTACTTATGTTCATGTATTATTAATGTAATTTTTTTCAGTAATGGAGGTATCCCGTGAATAAATAAATAAAAATAAAAGTAGCGGCTGGATCCTAACTCTCAATCTTAATTGTCAAGACCATTATGCTCCTAATGAAAATTCCAAACTTCGCATAAAAAATCATGCAACAAATTTTGGAAGACTAATGAAGAAGTTCCACCACGAGCAAACAAACCAAAATAGTATTCAGGAAGAGCCCAAACCTGCATGCCAGCCCTAACCAGCAAATTCTCCTTATGGATGGCTCCCAAATAAGAGTCATTTCTGAGCCTACTAGAGCGTGTATCCGGTGTAACCTCTTCCCCTAGATTTCTAGGTGCATCGTCAGGAAGTTCCAGCGCGTATGGAGGCATTTCTGCTACGTTACCTAAATGGAAATCATCATTTCATAGGGTGTTTGGATTGTAATGATAAAGATGGAAAGCCCTAATTTCCAGTGAAAATGGAAAAAGGAATAAACTCCAGCGCCCCGTGTCAGAGTCGAACTCACAACCTCTGGGTTACATGCCCAACGCTCTGCCATTTGAGCTAACGTGTCATCTGTCGATCAATCTTGACCCAGAGGTTGTGAGTTCGACTCTCACACGGGGCGGTGGAGTTTTTTCATTCTCCATTGTCACTTGAAATGAGGGCTTTCCATCTTTATCATCAACATTACTTGACTCCTATGTTTGGATTGGGACCAAAAGTAACAAAAAAGTTGATTGTGACATGTCTTGAGATATTGCTCTAAGGTATCTACAGCACCATCACGAGAGAGTACCTGTGATTCGATAGAGTAAATTTTATCAATTCAAATACATAGAATTTGAATTATACCCCAATGTGATGTTATGATAGTTTTCATGCATTAGTGAATAGATGAATAATGGAAACATGATGTTACAAAGTGGAGTTTATATGGTATTGAATCCAAAAAAAAAATGCGGTAACATGCGTTTATGAAGTAGAAAATTTCCCCGAAGATGGATGTATGCCTGGATGTATACCCAGGAAAAATTGAACTCATGGGCTCTGAGTAAGGTTTCAGTGCATGAAATTCAAATAATAGTGGCATAATAGTAGCATAATAAATAATGAATATCGAAAACAGTTCAGCTTTTTTCCTCGAATTTTCTGGTACGTCCCAGCCGACCCTGGCGAGCCGTCACTGGATAGTAGTTTATGTCAGTGGAGCATCGCGATGTGCACGTCATGCTCACAAACAGCTTATGGCAAAATAAAACCATCTGACATTTGACAGAAAGTTCCGTACTCCGTTTGTAAGTGGATGTTTTGTTTGCTAATGCCATAAGAAAGAAGCTATGCCATTCACAAGATTGAAGTGGGAACCTGAATCATGCACCCTTTAGGATCTGTCATATATCCCTTACTCACTCTTACTCACGTTTTCGAACATGAACGTCAGTTTGAGGGTTTCTGCGCATTGAGCAGAAGCATTTTCAGGCGAGCAATTCATCCGAAATTTTTCGATATTGCATATGTCTGTCTAGATTCTAGATAATAGATAGTAGCGAGTTTTGTCATTGGGAATGGTGGATTTGCATGATACTAGTATTTGATTCGTTGAGCAATCCATCATTCGATGAATTTAGCCACACGCGAATATGTTTGAGCATGGTTTGTGAATTGTGAGTTGATTTTTGCATATAATTTATTGAAGTAATTATTAATAATGGTTGGTAATGACGTTTTCACTCCCTTCTATACAACACTTTTGGCCAATATGGCATTAGCATTCTACTTTCACTATTCATAATTATATAATAATATGATATTTGCTATTGTTACCCTGTATCAGATCCTTGTACAGGCCGATGATTTTCCTAATGGCCACTACGTGTGTGAAATTGAGGAGGAATGCTTGGCGATACAATTCGTGAATGAAGTTTATGTTGTCTCTGTTGCTGCAAAATACCTCACGTACTATCTGAGGGGCCAACTCCTCATCACTGGTAGTTCTGTTAGTTTGTATGGATAGTGCTGGAAATAAGAATGAAATGGTTGTACAATCCAACAACAATTCTCAATTCGCGAGATGTAAACAATAATGGAGAATTGCGAGTAATGTTTCTCGTTGTGTACTTCGAAAAATTTCGAACAATGAATCTTAAACAGGAAGGATACATCTTTTGAACACTGCATTCTGACCGAAAATCGGTTGATTTGCAAAAAAATTATCGCATTTTAAAAAACGAGGAAAATTCGAGTAGCCCACTTGATACTCTGAGCACTTTAGTTGTATCAATCAAATAATAACTAGACAATTGAATTGCATGACAACTAATGAACAAGATATTAACACCAAGAAATATTAGCATAGAAAATCTTCCCTTACTCTGGAGCAATTATTGAAATATCTCTTACTGGAATCCAAGCTAGGATGAGAAGAGTCATGCTGTGAATCATCATCGTGTGAATGTTGTGAAGGCGATTGGATGCTGGGTATAGAATTGGGTCCTGCACCACCACTGATTTCGTGGCCCTTCTTCGTCTGATGCATGTAATTTATCACCCACATAATGAAGGTTACTCGGCAATAAACGAATTCGTTTTCGATCTCAGATCTTCTCAAACCCGGCAATTCTGTAAAAAAGATCAAGTCATAACAATATGTTCACGAAGGCTTCTGTTAAATTGAACCACCCGAAAATGTATGTCAAATTTAGTTTGTTGTCAGTGTTTTACTTGATCGTTTTGTGTGCATTGCAAAAGTGGTACTTTGGAGGTACAAAAAATGATAATAATGAAATATCAGGATTCTCCAGGAGTGTTCTTTTCAGAAGCTCCTATTTTGTCGTGAAAAAATTAATTCTAACTCTGATGCTCTGTTGAACGGAGAGATTTGGTGCAGAGGTAAATGTAAAACTCCTGGCTCTCAAGTACTTCCAAGCTCAATTTCAGAAATAATAATAAGGTTATCCAACAAGTGTTGAAACATACCATTTATTATTATTGACAGTGTTCAGATTAACTGTTGGGTGAACTAAACTAGTATTACCAAGCAGTCCATGATAATGTGGATGAAGGAACTGAACATGAAATTTATCTCAAATAAATTGTTTTCCAAATGTTACAAGATGCTACATGCTACGAAAAAATTAGGTTATGCTCGACGCATTTATTTGGAAAAAACTGTTCATGGCTTCAAGGGTTTCCATTTAAAATAAGAAAGTTGATGTTACTTCCGGTCAGACCGGAAGTTAACTTCGACATGTCAAATATGCTCAAATTCTAGCTCTTATGTCATTATATCGACGCTCCAAATTTCACAAATCTACTTCATACAATAACTGAGATATTCCGTAGGCAATACTTCCGTAGCCACCCGGTATACTGTGAATTTAAAACAGTGATAATGAATATTTTGAAGACGTTAATGCTCAATTTGACAAACATTTTCGTGTTCCAATTGACACATCATTACTTTACCTAGATTTGGTTTATATAAAGATGTCTCTTTCCAGAAGTGTGGACAAAGTTTTGGTAAATAGTATCTTTTGAATTTTTCTAGCAGAAAACCAAAACATCTGTGATGGTAAGCACTTTTGTCTTGCCATTCAAGTTTCACCACAGTGTGAACCATATATTCCAGTAGGGCTTCCAGAAAAAATTTACTCGAATAATCTGGGACCTTCTCGCCACTAGATACGGGCAAAATCGGTAAGAGTTCAGTCGGTGTCACAGGGTTCTGCGCACTCGTGTCGTGAAAGACACTCGCACTGTTCTGCAGTGGGGTAGCTGTTTGACCAGAAAATGCTGGGACTAGAGCAGCAAACATATTGTGCACATATTCAGGGGCATTGTCATTTAGTGCCTGATACCACATCAAGAAGTATCGGATGCCTTGACGCCGCAGTTTTACCGTGTTCCCTGGATGTAAAAGTTTGGAAATTAGCCTCCCGAGGGAATGAAGCTGCCATCTTCTGTGGATCAATTCCGGAAGTAAGCACAGCACTTGCTCGAGGATCCAGAGGGTGCATTCCAATTCTTCTTTATGTGCTTTGTGTACTGAAGAATAAACAGCAATAAGAGTATGTGTTTTATCAGTTTTTTTTTCAACTTACCCAAGTGGAAGGACAGCTCTGACACCACAGAAACAGAGAGAAGCAAATAATTAGACATTATTCAGGAAATATTTACAAGACATGAGACAGTAGAATAAGCAGAAATATATTACACATGAGTAAAACTTCAGAGTAGAGTACCTACATCTTAGAGCCATATCAAAAAAATAAAGTGGATTCTTTACCTGTGACCTGTATGTACAATTAAGAATTTGAAACTTAATGAAGTGGACTGGAATGATATCATTGTTATTATAATTTAACTATACAGAAAAGTGCACAAAAAACAGCAGGACTGTGACTTTTGAATTATTCGAGATAGGGTTTTGAAAATTGGTGGGCACCTAGTATACCAAATTGCTCATTGACGAAACAATTTTTGTTCTATCGGGACACCCTGTGTTGTATTCCAAAATCGGTTAGGGATTGTCGTCACGAATTCATCGATACCGGGTTTTATAGGGTTATTTCAAACGATTACGCAGATATTCGCGTTCTAAGTTTCCATATGCTCAATGAGTGTGACAGAGGAAGAAGTTTTGATATTGCGCACGGAAACTTCGAACGCAAATATCTTTGTAATTGTTTGAAATAACTCTATCAAACCCGGTATCGTTGAATTCGTCATGATAATCCCTAACCGATTATGGAATACAATACAGGGTGTCCCATTTGAAAATCAGAAGTTGGGGTCGTTTCCGGTGAAACTGGGAGTATTAGAAGAAAAAATGTTTTATCAATTAATGAGCAATTTGGTATACTTGCTAGGTCTCGAATAATTAAAAAAATACAGTCCTGTCCGTTTTTGTGCACTTCTCTGTATGTAACTGTTTAATATACAGAATCTTCAAGCATGAAGTAAGATATAGTTTTGGGAAATCAACTGAGAACAATGATAAAATGATAGGTGTTATGTGACAATCCAAGTAGAAGAACAATTTATGAAGTGAAGTTTTCTCTATGAATGAATTGAACGAACTGAGAAGCAAGCATGTGAGGATACTGGTTGTTATTCAAGTCTCTAGCCAAACTTCAAGGGGTGATTCTAAAATTTCATGTACACATAGGTCCAGAAATGCTTCGTTTTCAAAGTTTCAATAACAAATCGTTTCTTTAATAATTATTACTCAAAATTCAGATTTCCAATTATAATAAAACTTAGTGAATTTGTTAAAATATCAAGAAGTATCAAGAAGCTTCTTTTGGTGTATTTAGATTCGAAATAATGATTCCCGTGGCGTCGCAAGTTGTTACCTTTTCGATGTTTATGGAAAATAAGGTACCTACATCAGAGTGATTTTCCAAGTTCGTTATTTTTATCAGATTACAATTGAAAATACAACTTTCTTGTCCCCTATTATATTTTTGTATACTATCCCTTAGTTTCTGAGGAAATAATGAAAAATTGATTTGTCTCCAAATTTGAATATAGGTGGCCCTTAAATCACCCATTGGGATCACCCAATAACCTCAATGAGTATTATTCTGAAATTTTGATACTTTCTCAGCCACCAACCAGACTAAATTTGGAGATCACGAAAGCTTATACAGGATTTTTCACTTAAAACTCCGCATGCCAATATCTCGACAACGAATAGAAATATTCAATTTCTGTAAAAAGTAGTCGAAGGATGGGGTCATGTAGATTTCAATCGATGTTTGAAAAATTCATCACCTTCTAAGAGCTGAGCGTCGCTTTGAAATTTTGAGCACTCAATAGTAGGTACATGTTATTTATAAAGTTTTTTGTCATTCACTCGAACATATTTATTCAACTTATTTCGGAGTTGTACCGGTTTATAGTAAACGTTTCTTGGTTGACAAAAATGCGATTACGGATGATTTTCACAAGAATGTCGTTCATTTTACTCATTTCTGGTTGAACTAATAATCAAAATGATTATTGCTGTTAACTACTTACATACTTCATGATGAAACAAATTGATTTTTTATTTCAAAATTATGTTCATCTGCTCGAATAAAACTATCAAAAACTGTGAGCAGATGAGCTTGGGTTACTTGCAATAGCGGCAACACACTGCACTAATTTTGTCAATACGATTAGCCATATTATCTTCGATTGGTTCTTCATGGACAACGTTCTTTAGGTGACCCCAAAGAAAATAATCTGGTGATGTAACGTCCGGGGAGACCTCGCCGGCCACTTTATTGGTCCATTAATGCCAAACCATGGGGTATTCTCTGTTTGAATACCTCGTAACACTTACAGCATTATGAGCGGGCTCTCCATCATGCTGTAGCCTCATAATCATAAAAATTCGCTGATTACATCTTTTTGTAATTTTTGTAATCCAACGAGGATGGTTTTCGAACCGAAAACGATAGTTGTGTCTGTTCACGATTCCATTATTATGGAATCGGATTTGATAGCTCCATAGAATTTACAAGACAATTTTCTTGATAAAAAAATTTGAGAATCTTAGTAAAGAAATTCATTCTTCTAGCAGGATCACCTGCGGTTCTAATTTATGCATGCAATAGTCTAGTTTTGCACTTGAAACAATTGCAATAACAATGGTTGCCAATTTAGCTGATATTAATGACATTCTTTTAAGAATCATATGTAATCGCATATTTTGTCAATCAAGAAACATTTACTATAAACCGGTATAACTCAGAAATGAGTAAAAGAAATAAAAGTTCCAGTAAATAACAAAAGAGTTCATAAACAACATGTACTGTTCACGGGATTTCAAAGTCAATGCAATCGAATTATATTTTCGATGCGTCGCGACGCTCAGCTCTTAGTAGGCGTTGAATTTTTTAAACTTTGAACAAAATCTACTTGACCCCATCCATTGACGACATTTTACAGGAATCTAATATCTCTATTCGTTTTCGAGATAATGGCGTGCGGAGTTTTGAGTGAAAAAAATCATGAAAAACAACAATCAATACTTCCAACTTCAACAACCTGTATCGTGAAAAAGAAGCATTCAGGAACTATATTTATTAGCCCCTTGAAGTTTTGCCAGATTCTTAAATAACACCCTGTATAATTCAGATTAGTGAATTGTTAATGTGTTATTCAGAAAGCGTAAGTAATTTAAAAAGTATCAACAGTTAGGTAGGTACTCATAAACTAATAATAATCCATATGTATTATCCATTATCACAGAGTCTTTTCCATTTGAATAAGGAAATGATCCAAAATTATGTCTCATGTAGAAGTACTTTTGAGTTTCCCAAGTTGTGGAGAATTTGAGTGATCTAATTTTGGCCACGTAAAACACAACAATATACTACATTCTTTTCACCATGAACCCTACTAAAGCCTCCTTAAAGGCCATACTAAATCAGAAATAGATAAGAAATGGGGCTCTTTATTCTAGATAAATTATCTGCAGAATTATTTTGTTGGTGTGATTTTTGAATACCTTGTACAATAACCTATGGTTTCTCTGCTACCATTGAACCTACAATCAATACTATCGTCATAAAATATGCTTTCAATAGAAATGTATTATGTAGTGTGTGTAGTTTTGGTAATTATTTTTTAAAAGATGAGCAAAAAATTTGATAATAGGTAATTAATCAACCTAAATTTTGCCTTTGTACCCCAATACATTAAATTGGTGAAAAATAATATATTCTTTTCAACAATGGCTCTGCTGACTTCACCAGAAGCTAGCAAAGCCATAGATTTATTTATTCACCATAGAAAATAACACATTGCCAACAAAAAACAAATGTGAACCAATAAAAACAAAATAAACAGGCTGCTTTGATAGAATAGTGAAGATGAATCAGAAATATGGAAATAGGGTAATAAATTAGCCTAAAATAAGCCCTACAATTTCACTATATCAAACGAGATATCAAATCATCAAAAAATATTGGTATTCAAGAATGGCTTTGCTGAGTAGGGCCAAAGCTAGCAAAACCACATATTTTTCTATCATAGAGGCAAACAAAAAAATTGGGAATATGGTAATAAATTTGCCTAAAATGAGCCTAGAGTTATGTGATGAGTCTCATATTGAAATTCGTAAGTGGCTAGCAAGCTTCTTTAGTATGTGTTATAAATACTATTAAAAATCTATTATCTGTGTCTCTCTAATGCATTAGTTTTTGGACAAAATGCCATTAATATGAATGAGCATGGTGAAAAGACTACTTTTATATGAAATATGGACCTATCATGCCTTGTTATCTAGGTGAACCAGACAGCTTTTATGCCAGCATATATCTGAGTTATTTAACTATCAGAGGATTGAAAGCTCTTTATCAAAATACCAATTCCAAACTAATTCTATACCTTCTGTCAAGTAATAATCTACCAGAAACCACTTTTTTTTTTAATTGCAGCCCAATGTTTCAGAAGAACTTATCATTATTATCAATTTAACCTCTTGAGTGAAAGAAGTGACAAATGTACTGAAAATTTTGAATGGAATAATGATGGTCTGATAATAGTTATTTATGTATTAAGGGAATTATGAGGGCCTTAATTACCGATGGCAAAGTTTGCGTCCCGAGGGCCTCTGGCCCGAGGGACAGCAATTGCCAGAGGTTATTAAGGCTCTATAATTCCCGTGATACATAGATAATTTTATTTCTGACTGATTTCATTCATTAGATACCTTCCCGATTGGAAGTTAGACATGTTTTTCCGTATAGTTTCAATGTCATCAGAACGTCAGATGATGATCTTGACTACGGCGAATAGGAGATTCCTTATTGCTAAGTTATTGCGTGGTTGTTGCTATGCATTTCTTATTTAATTTTAGCTAGAGGGAATTATAGCATCTATAACATCCCAAGGGAGTTATGACCCTCATTATAGATATCGTAACTATGACGATATAAGCTTATAATGTCACTGTCAGAAATAAATAACTTTATATTAGGTTCCAAGTTGAACCTAAGAGTTCCAGCATGTCTTTCACTCTTTCAATCATCATCCAGTGAGTCAATCAGTAAATTTTAAATGAAAATTTTTTTAGCTGTTGGGTTAAAATTGAATATGATTGAATTCATGATTGGTATGAACGGAACTAACATTTGAATCAAAACTGTTGAAGAACATTTCAGTAAGAAATTTAAGCCACTCTACTAAAATATTTGTGAATATATTATACCTAATGAATAAACATACAAGTAGACACATTAATTTATACAAATAATGATAGTGGTTAGGGTTGTTATTGTTACATCTATTTGGCTATCATGATCTGGAGGATTTAGAGAATTTGCCAGGAGCCAGAATAGAGGCCCTTTATGTCATCATACTTTTTCTAATTTTATTCCAGTATACCAACCTCTCTGCCGTAAATTTGTTTCCGTTTGTACAAAACTGTCATACAGTACATTATAAATGTGACTGAAATTTGCTTCAAAAAATCCTTTAGCTTCAGCAATGTCTACATTTTCTGAAAATATATTACTTTAGTGATTGAGAAACCTAAGAAAGATATATGTATGCTACCTAAAATGATTTTCAAATGTTTAATCCTAGTAGCTACATCCTTTTTTGAGTCTTGAAGCTTGGATGTTGATTTCTTTATATCAACTAGATTTCTCTTGGTGAACATTATTGTGACTGTGCATCAATGTATTCGATTTACAAAATCCATCCTATTCACTATGGTATTAACGAACATTTTTCATTGATTGTTAATGTTGAACCGTCGAACTTGATTACTGGAAACATTCACCAGAAATTCCAGAATTGTGTATGATTTTTGTGATTTTAAAGAAAAATACAAATAAAAGATCTTGATGTTGACGTATACTAAAAAAAGACAGACGGCTGACGGAGACAGGACGGCGGACTGACTTGCAACTGACATTTTTGTCAAAATAAGGTCAAAATAATGTCAAAATCATTTCGAACATCTGACAAGTGAAACGAAATTGTTGCACGATTCCCGACTGTACCAGACCACTATAATAGTAATATTCTTTCGTTCTGAACCAATTGAAATATCTCAATCGAACTGAACTGGTTCAGTTAACATGCGTTCTTTCGCATTTAGCTCATTTCCCCCACCTAACGCTTGCTGGTGAATCGAAGTGAACTTGGAGAACCAAGATTTTCTTCGATTACATTGTTCAGTTGTCAAGTTAATTTGTCACTGTCATTTTCGAATTCAAATGGAAGCGCCAAAACAAATTAAAATAAAAATGCCCAAACCCCATGAAAAGGTGATCTTACATGATGCTGTTAATAATATGGAATACTCCGTTTATTTATCCTACGAAGATGCAGAGAAGTGCAAAAATGGTAATCTCGATTACAAAATTGATGACCTATTATATAATTCCTCATATGTTTATAGATTTGGCTTTTGCAAACTCCCTCCTTTTTCATGCGAAATGTACAAAATCCTATTCGAATGCAGCTCAACCAGTCCAACAGCAAGCATATTCTGCACAGCAATCCCCAGAAGATATTGACGTGACGTGACGAAGAAAGTGTGCAGGAAAAGACTCATTGGACTCATAACGAAACTTTGGCTCTCATATCAGCTTATGAAGATCATCTTGAAGATTTCAAAAATGCAAAAAGACGAAAGAAAGTCTGGGAGAAAATTTCTACTGCATTGAAAGAAACTGGGATTTCTCATGATGCGGGTAGGTGTGAGGTCAAATGGAAAAATCTCTTGAGAACATATAAGTCTATTAAAGATACAAAAAAAAAGACTGGACGAGGAACCGTTAAATTCTTATATTTCGACAGACTAGATGGAATATTAAGTGAGAGACCAGTTATGAATTGTACCCATACATTCAGTTCCACATCACGGAATTCTGAAATTTCTGAAGAATCCAATAATGATGTTGGTGATAACAGTACTGTTCAGATTTCACACCAAACAGTTGAAGCAGTAGTTCCACCAATAAAATCATTTAAAGAAAGGCGAAATAAAGTGAATGAATTAATTAATCTCAAAATTGATTATTATAAGAAAAAGAAAGTTGACGCAGAAAAAAAAGATGTCTTAAAAGCAGAAAAGTTCGAATTGCAAAAGAAGTTGGTTGCCATAGAAGAAAAAAAAGTTGCAATTCTCGAAGACTACCTCAAGAAAGCATAATAACAGGAAGTTTTTTATTTTGTTGAATTAATGAACTGAGCTCAGTATATCAAATAGAAATATTAATAGTTCTCGAATGATGTTAAGTTACTGGATTAGAATTAAAACACATTTTCAGAATCAAATATATTTATTAGGTATGGATATATTAATATAACATGTGAAAGACCTCATCACGCCTAGTTATTCTTGGAATGCCGTCTTCATTATATTCATATTCTACTTGAACATTTCCATCATTTTCTACTATAAACTCTTCACCCAAATCATCCCAAATAATGCAAAGATTATGTAAAATAATGGCTCCCACCAGACAATTCACAATAAACTCAAGATCTTTATTGTGGAAACCATATAACCTACGAAATCTACCTTTAAGCAATCCAAAACTATGTTCCACTATAACTCTTGTTCCTGATAAGCGTCGATTGAATTCTTTCTGATTATCAGATAAATGTCCATTGTCTTTGTAAGGTGTTACAATCCAATTCAATGATGCTGGATAGGCACTATCCCCAATTATATAATAAGGGTATAGAGCATTTTCATCTTGAATTTTTTCATATATTGGAGATTTTCTCAATAGTCGTGCATCATGCATGCTACCAGGCTCTCCAACATAAATATCTGTGAAAATCTTTTGGTGATTCACAATGGCTTTTCTGTTCACATAATCTTCTTGATTCTGTTTTGGTTTATCAATTTTTATGTGGCAGCCATCTATTGCTCCAACTACCAAAGGAATCCTTTTTTTTTCTTGAAATCTTTGTGATAAATTTGGAAATTCATTAACATCAGGAAATTTTATGAATCTGCTATGAGTTTCCTTAAGAGCCATGATACACAATTTTAGGCATCCATGACATGCACTTTCTGAAACATTGAAGCGATCTGCTACTTCTCTGAAGGTATTCGTATTGGCTAAATACCACAACATCATATGTGAACCATTTTTGCTTTTGAAATTTCCGGCCAACCTCCAATATACTTCTTTTGGATTTCTATAAGATCTGAAAATGATATTCATCAAGAGTACAAAATTAAATAATTGGTTGATACTTTTTTTTCATTGGAAGGCAAAAAGGGAATCTCTATTTTGTTGAAGGAATAGATCAAGGAACATGTGTACCTAGGGAGGATCAGGAGAGAAAGTAGGCATTGGATTTTTTTACATTGGAAGATTATACATTCTCGGAAATACTCCCCTTGGCAAAGAATTCCAAAACTTTGCCATTCTATAGACAAATGGGTTCTGGTGAGGAGTTGTTCTGCATCTCAAGGTTGACGACAAAAGAATGTGCTGAATGAGCTTGTCAAATACGTTTCTGCAGAACATTTTTCCTGGAAAAGTGGGTATCTATAGGGAGAAGTGAAAAGTCGGCGACTTTTCAACTGTGTTCCAATGATGTCAAGGAATCAGTGAGTATGGCATCACCAACCAGGTGGAAGGCTCATCTCTGGATGAATTCTAATCTGAAATGTTGAAAGTTACCAAACTACAAAGTTTCTGTAAACCCTTTTGATCAAACCTGAAGGTTTAACCGAGAATTTTTTGATAAAGTGATATAAATAAGTTAAATGCCTACCTATACATTCTTAATATACATAGAAAAAATTGGTCAAACAGTTTTCATTATATTTGTAAGTATACTGCCTATGACAATATTATTGTCAAACCTTACCACAAAGTTTTTCAACAGAATTTCTAGTCATTCTGAAATGTCTTTTGAAGTCTTCATCAGAATACTGTTTTACAGTATTTTCAAAATAATTTTCTATCCTTGCCCTCTTCATTCTCATTATATCAGTATCACTGTCCAAGTCACTGCTATCACTACTACTGCTACTCAGATCTTCCACTTTTATTGAACTGGTTTTCATGATATTTTCCTATAGAAATTAATATTCTCTGTGAGCTCAAATTCATCATACCTGATGCCACATTTGGCCAAAAAAGTACTTCAAATTCTGGCTCAAATTATTGCTACGGGAAGCAATCATCAAAAGGTATACTCACCAAAACAAATTCCATCATATTCAATCCTTCACATATATTTCTAAATGTGTAATTATTATTAATAACAATATAATAACCTTATTGTTTGATGTATGTGACACTAGCGACAAACCGACAAACAAGATTCTTGTAATTAGTAATCCATCCGAACCTCTTCTTTCGTCTTAATCACGACAGCTAGATCGATGATACAAAAGTTCAGTTTCATCTTGTTCAGTTTCACTTTGATCAGTTCAGTTAGATGGTTCAGAACGAAAGAATATTACTAATATCGCAACCATATAGACATTAGCAGAGTTGTGGTATCAAAAGCGAGAGCCACTATGTATACGCCAGGGAACCGAATGATGGCCCCGGCTCTCTGAGCGGGTCGAGAGGCAAGGGGTAGGGAGATCGGCACATTCAGGCGAGTGACTCAACTGGTGACCAAAGCACAGTTTAAGGAATGGGTATCAGTTAACTCACTCGTCGTCGGCCGTTTCATGTTCAGAGATCTGAAGGGGCCGCTGCACGTGTTCCTTGCGGTTGCTTGCGGCACCGATTCCAGGAATTCACTGTAGATACGGGGGTATGAAAGATTATTTCGCGCGATGCATATGTACCTGTGATGATTCGAAAGTTGACTGTGGTCGAAATATTCATGTGATAGGCGTGGTTGGGCATAGAAAAGGTACGAATGAATCAAAAATAAATTAAGAATTAAGGTTTATTCGAAAATTTCTACAAAAATCGACAATAATAATTGAGTATTATACCAAAACAAGAAACTTGAATACTTATGGGTATATCAAAAGAAATCCCAATCAAAATGTTCTGCTGGAGTAGAAATCCAATGTAATCAGTGAATTTTTGGTCATATAATTGAACACAACTAATCAAACCAACTTCATCATGATAACTACATTCAGTGTAATTATCAATCACTATGACAACACGGTTGACTTCGGCTACTTCAAAACATTTTCTGCCGAATATCCCTCGGGCATTGACAAATGCCTCATAATTTTATGAAAAATTTATCAAGCTCGTTGCTTGATAACAGCCCTCAGCCTTCGCTTCGGGCTGTTACCAAGAAACGAGCTTTCGATGGTCATAAAATTATCTCGTCTATTATCAATGTCCCAGGGATATTACTACTGATAATTGACTACATATTCTATAAGGAATAATTACAAATGCTTCAGTATTGAGAGTATTGTATTCACTTTGGATACTCTTCCGGTTTTTATGCTTCGATTAGCAAATTTCAATGTGAAATGGATTCGGACTCTGCAATATAAATCAATGAACTAAATAGTCTAAAGGAAATGTTTTCACACGGGTGACTGAAAGTTATTTTTGCGAAGTGTTTTTCCAGTGTGCTTTCAATATTTCCTTGAAGAACCAGTTCCTCAAATTCACGAATAAAAATATTCTCCAATGCTTCAACAAATTCGACGATATTTCTAAAGGGCACAACTAAACCTCCCGATGTTGTGTTACTATGAGATGGGGGGTTGCAAAAAACGGTTTCCCTGTCACTTAAATTATTGAGTTTATGAAAATTGCTCCAAATTCCACATGAATGTTGTAAAAGACATTTCCTCAAGAAATAGCCAGTTACATGCATAGACTTTGGAGATTTCGATAATCGGTTGTATAGACTCTAAGTGGAGTGTATGTAGGTTTAGCTATCAGATTTTGATTTACATTTTCAACGATGTTGTTTGAAGCGATATTCAATAAGACTTCATTAATATCTCCCGTTCAATTTGCACCGTCCGTTTGATCAAAATATTTCAAAGCAAACATTTTCTTGAACGAACGACAGAATTGTATGGGAGTTGGATTCTCAACATTTCCACAACAGTTCCTAATTTGTCCGAAAATATTTTCCAAACAATCTTGGTTGAGATTTCGAGTGAACATGTATCTATATCCTTTGGCATATAATTTGTTGAAAAAAATGAAAATTGAATTGATAGTCAATCGTCAACCGATAATGAATTTCAACTGTTTGGTTACATTTCGCCATCTATATTTTCTACACGTAAATCTTTGGATGAATCATTCATTTCTTTCAAAAAAGAGATTTGTTTTTCGGTTCCCATAAAGGCTCCAAAGTTAGAGAGAGTGTTTAAATTCAAAATGTCGATAGGCATTATCGCCGTAATCAAATGTAACACTTTTCTGACGCACCCAATAAAAATAGCGGACAACCGTACGTATCAAAAGCGAGAGCCACTATGTATACGCCAGGGAACCGAATGATGGCCCCGGCTCTCTGAGCGGGTCGAGAGGCAAGGGGTAGGGAGATCGGCACATTCAGGCGAGTGACTCAACTGGTGACCAAAGTCACGAGTCACGTCTAACGTCTAAAGGCTACGGTCCGACCTCAGCACAGTCGGTACATGACTGACTGTTTATCATTGTTAAAAAATATGATAGAAGATTATAACCCCCATAATCCATTCGGAATCCTAAGATGCCGTTGGATCATAAGAGGATAAATGGACCCGATGAAACGTTGCCTTACAGTTTATTTGCGAAACAAAGTACACCATCATGGAATCAGATATTCAAAGAACTACAGAAAGAAGGAAAACGAAGTGATGCTAGAGGATTCTTGGATCACAGAAAAGTTTGTAAGTACACCACTAGAGGTAATGATCCAGATTAAGACAAGGTACTGTTTCAGTCCTAAAGACCGGCATTGTGAGCCAGGCGAAAGGATCAGCTTATATAGAACTTGATAATTCCAAAGTAATTGTCTCTGTGTTTGATCCACATGAAATACCAAACAGACAAGACTACTCTCTCAAAGGAGAAATCTACTGTGAATTCAAGTTTGCTCCATTCAGTTGCAAAAAACGTCGTTTACACCAGAAAGATAATGAAGAAAACCAATACAGTGCCATCATGAAGCAAGCTTTAGAATCAACAGTGTGTAGACATGAGTTTCCAAATTTTCAAGTTGATATTTATGCTCTAGTACTCCATAATGATGGATCCTGTCTTAGTGCAGCAATAACTGCAGCTGGTATAGCACTATCTCATGCTGGTGTTCCTATGTATGACATCATAACATCTGTAACATTAGGAATTCAAAAAGACATGATACTTCTGGACCCAAATGTCTTGGAGCAATCACTTTGTTCTGGGCCTATCTTAGATGACACCAAGAATAGTGATCATGGTATTGTGGTTATTTCTATTTTGAATAACCACAACCAGATATCACAGTTTTACCAGTCTGGGATGATTTCTTTAGAAAAACTGAATCAAACTGTTGAATTACTTCAAAAAGCCTGTTCAGATTTGGTACCTCTCATTCAAAAATGTCTGGTAAAACATGTAATTAAGACTTTAAAGTCTAGTGGGGAAGGGTGAATAACAATGCATTTGAAATTTTTATATTAACCATACATTCTATGTATATTACTAATAAGTTGGAATTGATAATATACTATATTTTCATTCCTTTCAAATCAACATTTAGTGCACAGAATTATTTGATATTGAAATGCATTTCAACATGATGATTACAAAATTTTTAGAGAAGCATGATCAACATATTTGCAATAGTATTGTTCATTCCTATTATTGTAGCCAGGACCAAATTGTTTGTTTTTATTCATTTGTATTTTTTATTCAAACCTAATAAGTATATAATTCAACCCATTATCAAATAAATACCCAATTTATTTAATTCAGATAGTTGATTTGAATTTATTATTTGCCTGAGAGCATTTGTGGATTAATTTATGGAAAACTCAGGAAAAACTCCACTAAAGTGGTTTCAAGTTTTTAAACCTGTCAGTGCCATGAGGATCACTAGAATGGGCATATCTAGTCGTTTAGAATGATTTAGTGTGATTGTGATCTATGATTAGGCCATTTCAAATTTCAACATCACTTGGAATTGAAAACATTCAAATTGAGATTAAAACCACAGAATGAATTCATTCAATTTGGATCTATAAAACACTTCAAATTGCAAAATGAAAACTGCAAATTCTGTGAATTGGAATATTTGGAATTGACCTAAAATACAGGGTGTCTCTGAAAGGTCTGTACACAATCTCTGCACATCGAAATCGCTCCATTGCCGAGATACAACAGGGTGGTAAATTTGAAGAATAAAAATCAAATTTCTCATAATTTATGAACATTTTTTAAAATATTACTTGAAAAATTAATATCCAGTAGTTTTTGGGATGGGAAACACCATAATACGGACACCTTTCCACTGTGTGACTATTAGAAGGTGCTTATTATACCAATATTGACCTTACAGATGGACCACATCATGGTTTAGAATGGCCATGTATCTTTTTTCTCAGTATAGTTTCACACTTTATTCGTTGAGAAAATGATGATCTAAGCATGAAAAGATACCCCTGTAAAAATCCGCTAAAGTGAGCCGATTTCCAGATATTTTGATTTTTAGTGTTGGAAGCAGCACTGGAATATTTAAATTATTTTGAATAAATGATGTTTGCTGTTATCTTCGTGAATGTAATTTGGTCAGAATGGTCAGTGAATTGGCAGTGCAAATATGTATTCTTCAAAATACTTTCTCACAGTGTACTTGTCAATTTTTATTTTTTAGTAACGGGTAGGGTGACTTTCACGGTGCTTTTACGTCAATTTCCATCAAGGGACCCTAGTAACGGGTAAGTTCTTAGTTGATTCAAATTGGCTTATTTTGACCTCAGGAATAGGTGCTAAAGTTTTGTACAGGCCTTTTAGGGACACCCTGTATAATACATCATCTTCCAATTTTATTGGCCTTTGCTTCCATGATGGCGCATTTGGTTTATAATCCTTGCATTTGGCCAGAATAAAAGTTCATTGGAATAAAATCTAATAGGTCGCGTGCACGAAGACCGACCCTGGAGGCAAAATATTGAAACACAACCTCATTCTTATGTGAATTATTGAAACACAACCTCACTTTTTTATTTGGTTACAGAGGAATCAAAAGGTTGAAATAGTTTTTCACAATATTTTGGCATACGAATCGTGTTTCTTGCGTTATTCATTAATTCAAGCATGCCTTCGCATTGTGCTATTGTACAATGCACAAAAAATGCAGCAAGAGACTAGGGAATATGATTTTTCAGGTAAATAGTAATCTCACATAGTTATCATTATGAAATGTTCTCATTCCTTATTAAAATTCCTTCTGCCTTCTGCCACTTCTGCAATACAAGCTAATGCTGCTAATACATTGAAAATGTCTACAACACACACGATCGTCAGCATGTCAGACCAGTCCTACCGATTGATTGCATGAATCCAATCTTCTTGCATTATTCTAGAAATTTCAGGTATATTTCTATTAGCTGATCCTATTGCAGAAGGAATTCCGATGAGAAATCAGAAAAATAACCAAATTTCAAAAATGAAAACTATGTGAGTAACTATAGTAGGTACTTACTTCTGAATCATAATGTACCATCCGGATTTCTTCATCTTCCGCTGCAGTTTTTGTGCATTTTACAACAGCACAATGTGATGGCATTAGCGAATTGATGAATAGCGGAAAAATACGATTCATATGCCAAAATAATTGTGGAAAACTATTTCGATCGCTTGTAAACAAATATGTTTTGCCTCCAGGGTCGGTCATCTGACAGTTCTTGCACGCTGCACGCGACCTATAATAATCTTAACCTTATCTTAATCAAGAAACGTAGAAGAAGAAACTCGAACATAACTGTCATACGCTGACATTCACTCTTTTGTTCTTCTTCTTCCCTAATTCCTTTACCATCTCTCCTTTTCCTTTACAGGCCTTACACCCTTAGCGCCTTAGCTGCTTGTTAGCTGCTGGTTTTCAATGTATTTAGAATGACATCAAATTTAATTCATGTTTTAGTGCCTTTAGTGGAAGTAGTGGAACGGTGGATATCTCCCATAGAGAAATGAATATCTCCTCATGATTTTCAGAAGGCCGTTGAGGGATGAATCTGGGGAAAATGGATGTTTTTGAATTCAAGGATGCAAAATGTAATCCTGATATTATCCATCCATATACACAGAATTTGAAAAATAATTCGGTTCCCATTGTAATTGATAATGGTAAATATTTCTATCAGAATAATATACATTATCAATTCCCTCTGTTATTTTAGGTTCTTATATGTCCAGAGCAGGGTGGTCAACTAGTGAAGCACCTGTTTTACAATTCAAAAATATAATAGCAAAGCCTCGAAAAGAGAGGTCCAAGAAGGACACTATAGAGCCAATACAGATTCCACAACTACAAGTTGGAAATGATATTCTGAATATTGAGGCAGTACGATTTCAACTGAAAACACAATTTGATCGTAATGTAGTTACTCATTTTGAAGCTCAAGAACATCTGTTTGATTACACATTCACACATCTAGGAATAGATACTGAAAATTCTGTGAATCATCCACTATTTCTAACAGAAGCGTTTTTGAATCCAAATACTTCCAGACAGTGTGAGTAGGGTACTTTCCTTTTCTTAGTTTTTTACAGGATGTTTCAGAATTGAATTTACCTTCTGTTTTGGCTAAGCATATTGATTATTTTCAAATATCATAATTGTCCTCTGAGAGTTATTTTTCAGATCCATCTCAGATCTTGCCTCAGATATAATGAAGAAATTGTCAGTTTTTCAATAAACAAAACCTGCTTCAATTAACATGAACTTTTTTCAAGTTGTATGAGTACAAACTATGCAACCATGAACCAATAAATGGTTGTTTCACCAAAATTTTGATATAACATTGATGCAGATGTCATTAAATACCATTAATTACTTATACTCTATGCAGCTAATTTTTGTAGTAATGTCTGAACTGTTATTTGAATGCTATGGAATACCAGGAGTAGTGTATGGAATTGATTCCCTATTATCCTATCATTATACACAAGCTAAGCCATTAGAAAATGCCCTGATTATAAACCTGGGCTACCAGACATGCCATGTCATTCCTGTTCTTGGGAATAAGACTGTTTTTGAGAATACCAGGAGACTTAATATAGGGGGATGGAATGTCATTACTTTTCTACATAGAATATTACAGCTGAAATATCCTGCACATGCAGCAGCTGTTACATTGAGTAGAGCTGAAGAATTGCTGCACACAATTTGTGTCATAGCTTCAGATTATAAGGAAGAGATGAAGAGGTGGACTGACAATGAATATTATGAAAAGCATATTAAGAAAATCCAGTTACCCTTCAGTTCAGCAAGTACCAGTTCTGCATTAACATGTAAGTAAATTTCAGTTTGAGTTTGTACTTTGGTGTTTATAATTTTGAATGGTAAAAAATTATGAGAAATGTAGCAGAACCAACTTCAACACATGTATTTGTTTCAAAAAAGAAAATCATGTGAAATTGTAAAGGAAGGTGTATGATCACCATATATGCAGGTACTGTACATACCTTGGTGTTGGTTTTGCTGCTCTATTTTTTATTATTGTGACCCATAGGAATTCTTGGCAGACTGATTTATTAAAATGGTTTAGACATTATAAATACATACCTTGGTGTTGGTTTTGCTGCTCTATTTATTATTTTTGCTTGACCAAAAGGAATTCTTTGTCAGACTGATTTATTAGAATGGTTTAGACATTATAGGGATCCAGAGAATCAAACTGGACCAAGAGCAAGTTTTATTCAAGTAAATAAATAAAATAATGAAATGTTTCATATGAATTATTTACATATCCTCTGAAAAAATGAACTATCAGTTACCTATATCAATATATGGACTGCCCATACTGCCATCATCAGTTTTAGGTCAATATTGCTGAAATATCAATATGTATGTATGTTGATATTCATTCAGGAATACACATTTTTGGTGAAATATAGATTTCATAATTTGAGTGCAGAATTTGCATGAGTGAATAAATTGGTTCTCATTTAGTAGAACAACAAAAGGAAAGAAAACGTGAGCTTGCCAGGAGATTAACAGAAATCAACGCTCGCAAAAGGGAAGAAAGGTTAGCTGAAGATCAAGAAAAATTGAGACAATTATTGGAAATTCAAGAGATTATTGATTTTGGTGCAGATAAAGATGAAGTAGACAATATTCTAGCTGAGTATCAACTGAGGAATGTGAATGATTTACAAAAAAGTATACTGAATCTAAATATGAAAATTGAGAAAATTAAACAGAAAATAACTGCTGCCAATAATACTGAAGATCTGGAAGAGCCCCCTGTGAAGCAAGCTAAATTATCCAAAATGGTGTTTGAGAATGAAAGTGCATTACATTCATTTTTAGACAACATTAAAAAAATGGTAAGTTAAGTTTCCAGATTTAATTTCTTACTTGTATCATAAAAAATATTGTAGAAACAAGACATTCTAAACAAAAAACTCATGAGGAAGCAGAGGAAACAAGACATTTTCAAAAGAAGAACAGCAGCTGGTCAAGAACGCATGAGAATTATTTCTCAATTAGCAAGAAAAGAGAAAGGAAATGATGATTTTGGAATGAGAGATGAAGACTGGGATATTTACAAGACTATCAGCAAAGATGGTGAGATTATTGATTCAATTGACCATGCACATAATAGCCTTCATAGTTCCCATGCTCATGGCATCAAATTGTCATTGAAAATCAATTCAGGAAAAAGCCTACTTTGAAATTTGTAGCCAATTTTCACTAAACTTCAGGAGTATGTAGTTTATTTTGAATTTCACCAAATCTGTGAATGATTTTTTGGAAAAAGCATGTTGCTTTCTCAAGAACACTTTTTACAGATTTTCATAATATTTTCAAGTTTTATAATACATTAATATATTTACAACTCCCCGTCAAATTTGTGTGCTAATTGGTTTATGGAGAAAATTTAATTCATGTATCAAAAATCCCATAAGCCACTGTGATTTTGTCATTGTGCCAGTGAAAAAATTGCCATAGGTTTTCCTAACCTAACCATGACATCCAGAATGTGAAGGAATCTTGATGGCTGTATGTATATAATCTGTGGATGTGTTGTGATTTGGAGACATCCAGTGGAGAAATTGAGAAATACTCAGGCATTCATTTTGGGTCCAAGTAAACTAGAAATTTATAATTCAAGTTTTGTTGCCTTTAGGAAATTTGACTCAAATTACTGCCTAGCAATTTTTTCAGTTTGATTCCCAGGCAAAAAACAATCCCATTAAAATGTCAAGTTTACTTGGACAATGAAAATGAAAGCTCTGGTGTAATAATTATAAGTGATCATACAAAATGTCAGAAATCTTGGGTTTTTAAGATGATCATTTGAATCTGTGGTATTTGTAAGCTACATGTTTGTGAATAATATACCTAATTCCGTGCGTATTTCAAAATGTTCATGTTCACAAAGGAAGAAAAGACTCAAGTTTTGGGCCGATTTTTCTTACATTCATTGCAGCAACTGATTTTTCGCATGCTAACTCATCACAACATTTTCATACTGACTGCAGTGATGGTAACCTTTTATACCAGATCATTGGAAAAAAAATCCCTACAATTCACAACAGCGAAAAACGCAAAAATTGCACTTGAATCTGGCAGTGTTTCCAGTGCAGTGTCCTGTCAGTTTCAAACTTATAATTTTTATCCCACTCGCACCCTTGATAGACAAGCCAAGACGCTATAAATATCCAATGATGTTACAAACCATAGATCATAAAAATCATGGAAATAAAAATGGAACGCTCTGACCTCCGAGATGTTCTGATTTGGTTCCGATTCAACTTTTTTCAAATCGATATAATGTCCGAAAAAGTATATACATAGGAGAATGAGTCATAATTTTTGTCTGTTACGCAACCAAGAAAATACAATTTCGAGTGACAACGGAAAATGAGAAAACTCCATCGCGTGTATCAGTTTAATTTTGAGCTGCTTGACTGGTTCGAGGACATACCGTTCAAATGCACCTAGCACCAACACTATTCCTAGCACAAACACTATTTCTACTCCATTTCAACGATTTTTTGTAAGCAACTTCATGTCCATTACACAGCTTCGCGGATGATAGTACCCTCCATACCGCCTTCTCTTCCAGGGTTCCAATACCAGCCAGGCAAATCAGGAACGAACGAGGGAGAAATGTTGACAACATAAATATGGACTTGGCAACAATTCTCGAATCGGGATCCAATATCTTGGTAGATTTTGATGCAAACAAAACACAAGCATGCCTTTTCTCTACAAAGGCCGATCTCACTGTGCCCAACATGAGCTTGTCAGGAGTAACCATACCTTTGAAGACATCCATTTCGATGCTTGATATCACTATCAGCAATAACCTTTCTTGGCAAAATCACGTGACATCAATTGCTAAAAGTGCATCCCAAAAACTTGGTTTTCTGTTTTGGAACAGGAGCTATTTCACTTCCATCAGCTGCTTATGATTTATAAGGCACAGATCCGACCTGTCCTGGATTACTCTTCCCACATTTGGAGTGCAGCACCCAAACATACCCTGAAACTGTTGGATTCTGTCCAAAAAAGGGCAATTTGCCTCATGGGTGATGCCTCGCTCACAAACTCATTCACTTCTCTGGAACACTGTAGAAAAGTTGGCGATCTGGCTCTATTTTATAGATATTTTCATGGACGATGCTCTTCTGAAATATCAACAATTGTTCCTCCCTTGGCAGTCCCTGCGACATTAACCCGTCGAGTTGAGGCTCCGCACCCCTTCGTGGTCACTTTGGAGACCTGCAGAACATCTCTTTCCAAAGACTCGTTCATCCAACGAACAGCGAGGCTCTGGAACACATTACCCGAGGCATATAACCTCCAGAAATTTTAGAAGAACACCAATTCCTACCTTATTTTTCTTGGTTCTCACGATGTTTTTTGAACATTACAGGTTATCCCTTTTTGTGGGAACCAGAACATAAAAAAATGCACTGGAAATCCTACATACCGCCATTTCAATTCTACTATAGCCAGCTTTTAGAGTTAATTGATTCATGGTGTACCAATTATTGATCGTAGGTGGAGATTCCGATAGCGATGTTGAAAATGAGAAGCTCTTGGAGTTCGAGGAAATCTTGCGTACTCACGATCCCCAGGAGTTCGACGAACATGCCAATCTGGGAGAGTTGCATCAACTACACGTCGGCATAGAGAGGTATCGAGCACCCGAGTTGATCTTCAAGCCGTACATGTCGGGCTCCCCAGAAGCTGGCCTGTCCGAAGTTATAGGTTATGTTTTGTCGTTGTTCGGCGATGAAGACCAGCTGAAATTGGCGGCGAACGTTGTGGTCACGGGGGGTTTGGCTAATTTGAAGGGGCTCAGGGAGCGGTTGTTGGTCGACCTCATTTCTATAAGGCCGTTTCGATCCGAGGTGAATGTTAGTATTATGAGTGACTCTAGTTTGACGGCCTGGTACGGCGCCAGGCAGTTTGCCAGGTCGGGAGAGTTTAAGAAATGCTTGTTGACAAAAAACATGTTTGAAGAGTACGGGCCCGAGTATTTCAAGACGCATGTTGCTTCTAACATTTATTACCCAACGCCTAATGAAAGTTTAATAGATGTTGATGTTTAGTGACATTAGTTTTTCTTTCATCACAACCATTTCCTATAGATAACAAATGTTTGGTGTACTGGCTGTAATACTTCAATTTTTCCTTCATAAGAATTAGATACGTCACATATACATATAGATTAGGAATATTATAAAAACCAAGTGGCTAAAAGTAGAGATTTACAGATTAAATAAAAATCAAAAACCTTAAAAAAAAGTCTACATACAAACAAACAAACAAAGATAACTATGATATATAGGCTATGATTAAAACTCTATAAAAGTTATGTATAAAAAAAATAATAGATAAAAAATAATGTATGAGAAATAATGGTTATTTTTTAATATGGATGTGAAGGCAGCTATAGTAGTAGGTAGTATAAAATACATTGAGAGTCAAATATGAATGCATGTGTTTTTTTAAACTATTGAGACTCGATGCTTTGACGTAAGTGGGTAGTGAGTTGTAAAGATTTACATTGAGAGAGGTTCTACTTGATTTTTGTAATCTTACTTTAGGTGGTCTTATCAATTGACAGCCTCTAGTGCCTTCCTCAAGACTGTTGTGCCTCTTAAGTGTATATTTTATTATTCGAAAACCCTCAAGAAAAAGTCCAACACTGATAAATCATGTGACCGTGGAGGCCACCTATAGTTATATATAGGCCAATAATATAGTTGACTGGTTCAGAGCCAATAAGCTTATGATTAACCTAGAAAAAACTTTGAATATGACCATACTCCCGAATAAACACAACGAACCATTACAAATTACAACTATTGATGGTAACATAATCCCCGTGACGCATACAAAGTTCTTGGGCTTTATCATCGATGATAAATTGGATTGGAAATCTCATATATCTTATATTAACAATAAACTGGCAAGCGCCGTTTATGCAATTTCCACAATTAGAATTAATATCGGCACCGCTGCTGCCCAAACAGTTTATTTTGCATATTTTTATAGTATTCTGAACTACGGAGTTGAATTCTGGGGAAACTCAGTCAACTCAAATTCCACATTTATATTACAAAAAAAAGCTGTCCGGGCCATGTTGGGTTTAAATAGACAAGACTCATGTCGCAGGCACTTTGTCAACTTGAGGATATTCACTCTCACCAACCTTTATATTTACAGAGTAACAATCGAAGCATTTAAAAGAAAACATAATTTCAAAAATCTATCAGATATAGGCTATATTCCGAATTCAACTGGCAGTACTGAATCTGCTGATTTTCCATTCCGAAATCAAAAAATTCACTGGAAGTGACAGATGCTTGTCAGCAGATATACTATTCATTCCAAATATTTCGACTCAACATTCTGCTGAAATTGCTGAGTATCAAAAGGTAGTGTGGCTTCAGTGAACTGTCATATTTCAGAGGAGGAAGGAATGTAACATTCATTTCCGTTATTAATGAAATGATTCTCAATATCAGAAAATACCTGGAGTATGAAGTAGTAGAGCAGGTAAGGAAAGGAGCAGCATTGGCTAAATAAACTAAATAAACCTGGAATGTCTCCTAAAATTCATCATTATTAAGGCATATTGCGATTTTCATGAATCTCAATTCTCAATCTGGTACATCATGAGAAATTTATGGCAACAAAATGTCCAAGTATTCTTCATCACTCGAGCTTGAATCGCCATCGTCAACAATCGTAGAAACTATAGAGGATACAAGAATCGATTTCTCTTCCATGTTGAATATTAAATTTCCAAAATTTATAACAAGTAGGAGGCAAAACATCTAGTTCAGATAAACGAGACACTACTACTGATGAAAACCATGAAAACGTGTCCCGAATTACAGTAGTGAATTTTTTATTTTATATTTCGGAACACAGATTTTCAGCAGAGTCAGTGGATCAACTTACAGTACTGACCAGTTGAATTCGGAATATAGCCATACATAGCTATAATACTCGTAATAACAGATTAATTTTGAAACTAATGTTCATCTATGAGGCTAACAGAAAAGGACCATTATATATGGGTATCATAATTTTAAATCACCTACCGAACTCACTCACAGAAATTTGCTCACTGAATCGCTTTAAGAAATCACTCAAACAATATTTACTGTCAAACATTTATTATAACCTAGGAGATTTTTTTTCAAACAATTGTCAATAGTATTTTCAACCTCAATATTAATGTTTATTTCTATTAATAACTATTTCATTAAATATTTCACTGAATTTACAAAAGCAAATACCGAAACATCTATTCATTGTACATATAAATGATAATTTCTGTGAAAGATTATACTTGCACTAAATTTGTGAAGTATTGCCAAATATCAACTCCGATTTGTATACATTATTTATTTTTCTCTCTCGTTATCTCAAATGTTCTTAGGAACTTGCATTGATTTGTAAAAAAATGTATTTTTTTGCACTCACTGTATTGAGAAATAAATCTATCTATCTATCTATCTATCTAGTGGGTCCATTTGTTTCAATCCAATCAATTTTAACCTGCTCACAATTCGAGGCTGATAGTGCAGATACATGAAGAAAATTACCAGAACCATTGGATTGTTTTTGTCCTTATCATGAAAAAATCAAAAGTAATATTCCTTCAATTGGAACTTATTTATGTGAAAAATCCATAGCCCACTATTGAAATACAATATTTCAGTGATTCTGAAGTATTTTTGAGAATTTTATATTCATACATTATATATCATTTGAAGGGAAAAATTCAAGGAATTTAATAGGCTAATAAAATACAGGGTGTTAAATTTGAAAAATCATAAGTTTGAGTCGTATCTCCAGAACCATACCCCGAAATAAATAATAAGTGCGCCACTGGATTCTGCGTAAAATTATCTATGGAATAGGATTTCAATTTGACATTTTCGCTAAGATAATTCGTAGATATGGAGGGGGTCCAGAGTGTGAATTTTCAGAAACGCCTTGTAACTTATGAACAAAATAAATTTGGTAGAATCTGACAGGGCCATCATGAGTTTTACAAAAAAGTGGCATTGGCACAGGACCACGAAAACCGAAAGGTTCTACCTTCAACAACAACCGAGATACCTGGCTGTCTCAACCAAAATCAAAATATAACTAGATCGGTGAACAGAGACGATGATTCTATTTGACTCAACTGTCAATTTTAATTATATATATACTAAGATGGCTACAAGTGTAGCCATCTTAATATATACTTAGATATACCTGTGAATGACATCTTGGTTCTCTTAACCTTTATCTTATGAGTAACGTGTGTATCAATCAATCACCGATTCTCTGCAACAACAAAACGTATCATTCTTCATTGTCATTCATCATAATAGTACAGATAATAGCAAACACGTTTCATTTTCAGAGAAACACTTGAAGGTTGTATAATCGACGTATGCGAAACACGCTTATAGTCGCCGCAAATATATGCAACATCATCGCATTGATGAAATAATCATCGCTATTTGATGGATCATATAAAAGGAAGACCTCAAAAATTTGCTTGTGAAGAAACTAAATTATGTTCTCTTTTATATTGGAAAAAAAATCTTTCTAAAAATATAAGTAGATCTTCAAATTTTCATTTCACTTTCATTCCTCAAATTTCTTTATTTGAGGCAAAATCATTGGAACAAAGGAATAAGATAAAATCACTCGTCCTACGTACTCGTGATTTTATCAATCGTTTTGTTTTCATATATTTACCAAGTAAACAAGTTTTCGTGGAAAATAAAAATTATCAATCAGGTTTGAGGACACGATATATCTCACAAACAAAACAATAAAAGGAAGAATTAGATGATGTGAAAATAAATTGTCAGACCTGCCCCTGAGCATTCGCTTTGGCTGTTGTACATTGGTTCAAGAGAATAAATATGTTTTTCTACATTCATGCAAAAAGCAGAACTTTATTGAACTATATTTAGTGGAAAAAGAAGTTCTTTATTGCACTTAGTGCAATAAAGTTTTTATTGCACTCATCTGTCATTCTACTTCAACGTGCTGTCATCATGACAAACATTTTTTATATTGCAACTGTGGTTATAGAAACGTCAGTCAAAAATTAAGTTGCGTTTTTCATTTTCCTACACCTAGTGCCGCACCTCAATAAATCATTTTTTGCTTTTTGCATGAACGTAGAAAAAATGTTGTATGCAACTCGTGCAAAAATTGTTTATTGCACTCGACGTGTTGTCCAACTCGGCCTAACGGCCTCGTCGGACAATTTTACGTCGAGTGCAATAAACATTCACTTTTTGCACTTGTTGCATAAATAACTATTTGACAGTGCAATATAAATAAGGTTTTATCGGGAATATCTTTTTGTATCGATAAACATGTTTAATTGTATGAAAGTTATATTGTCATGGCAAAAATCGAGAATCGAGGGAGTGACTAATCGCAAGAGCTTACTGGAGCGATCTTTTTTCTGGAAATTGTTTGCTAAATTTCAATAAAATTTGATGCCTTATTCAGGACAACAATAGTGTACCTGAAAACATCGATACCTCAAGATATAATAATTTCATATCATGGTATACTCTGCTGATTTAGTGGACTAATCTGAGGTCACGTATTAATGGCATAAATATAGCAATAATTGTTGTTCACAAGGTTGTTTGATAGTCTATGTAATTGATAATTTCCATAGTTGGCAATGATTGCCTTACCTAAATCAAGCAAAATCCAGAGATTCCCTTTGAAAATATAATGCCTTTCGGATTTAAAAAAGCACATGATTGTAATGACTCTGTGATGCTAGCATACAGTGTGTCTCATATTGTATACACTCCAGTACCTTCCATAATAATTATTATGGTGGTAGGATTCCTAAGATGCACTCATTACATATGCTTCTAATGAACGAACAGTGGCGCAATTCAGCTGTCTGAAAAACTGAAACAATCTGGTAAAAATTCTAATGGAAAAATAGACATGAGTATAGGAAATATCACGAGAATTCGATTTGTAATTTGTTAGAACCTCCGAAAGAATATCGGATGTTAGTTATTGTCATTGGAAACATACGATAACTATGTAGGTTTGAAGAGATGGAGAAAATGAGAAAAAAAACCATCAATATATTTTGTGGTCATTCCTCACGACTCCATGTGTACAATATTCTAGTTTCTTATTGAGACATCCATATACAGGGTGATTCAAAATTCGATGTAAATATTTTAAGGACATAATTGTTTGGGTCAAAATAAGACTTTTATTCTTATAAACATGTGCCTTAAAATGCACCCCTTCGTAGCTACGCCACTGTAAAGTTCGGTAAAAAAAGGATTATCTGACTGTGACTAAAATAACGGGTCACATCTTCTGAAAATTGGCATGTCCTTGTCTCTTTAGACACTGTGGGCCATAAAAAAATTGAGAAATTCTTGCATTTTTCCATCATCGGAACAGGAACGCTTGCATATGGAGGTAATCGCATGTCGGAAAGCATTCGAGACTGCTATTTCAGAGGCGTGCGGTACTGCAATATTTGCACTTGATCCCAATTTCAAATAATCTTTCGTTTTTTAACAAACTTACAGTGACTGTAGCTCGAAGGGGGTGCATGTAAGGCCACATCATTATATGAAGAAGAACAATACGTACCTACTTAAGATATTCACATCGAATTTCGAATCACCCTGTACATTGAATGGATAGTTTTTCCTCATTTCTCTCTATCTCCCCAAAACTAGTCGCTTGATTCCAACAAAAAATGCAACAGTTTGAATTTGTCTTTTTTTTCAGTAGCTGATTTAGTCGAATTTTTTAATTTTCGTTATTTTGTTTTTTTTTTGTTCCTATTTCAATGTTTGTACCTGTTGATATGTGATATTATTTCATTATTTTTCAATACTATTTCCTTTATTTTGTTATTGGTACCAAATTATGCACACATTTATTGAAACCAACTATATTTTTTTTCCTAAATATTGGATATTGGACCTAGACACCCCCCCCCTCAGGGATAAATCTCAATTACGCCACTGTGAACGAATAATGACGGTTTTCTCACACAATCGATGTGATGAATTAAAAAAGGTACAGAGTATGTTCAATAAAAAAATGTATTAGTCCAATGTTTTATTACTGTCTATACTTCTGAAAAATGCAACAAATATCCCTTAGTTGTAAGTACTCCTCGACACTTGACATGAATTAAAAAACGTAGTGCCCACTTGAGAACTAGGGGTTTCCCAAATATCTCTTCAATGTAAGATTTTGGTAATATATCTGCAACATAAAGAATATCAATTAATAAAAATAACAGCGAGATTCTCAAGAGATAACAGAGAGCAACAATCTCTGGCAATACTGACCACTTGGATCACTATGTGTAAGTAGCTTTATATCATTATCCTTGCAGAAATCCTGTAGGGACGGCGGTACAACGCAACAAGTGGCAAGATTTATTTGTATAATATTGGGTTTCACGTTCGCCCATTGATGTAGTGCTCTGAATGTATTTTCCTCAACATCGGCAATTCCTATTTCCTTAATTTTGTCACTTTCAACTAAACTTTCTAGTATCCTCCATGCATTCTGTATCTGTTCCAAATTATCTTTTTTGTCCTCGGAATGCTGCTGTTTGAAAGTTATGATCACGTCATTAATTCCATCTACATTCAACATTGACAAAGCTACCAAAAAATGAAACAAATGGTTAGTATACTAGAGTACCTACCTTCATGTTTTTTTTTATATAATAATACGTCAGGTTCTTCTACATACTCTTGAGAATTTTAAATAGGCAAGTTTAGAAGCAGGTACTTCATTATCATCGAACTTTAATTTATTCAAATTAGTTATGAAGTGACTACTTAGCCATTATTTGCTTTCAAGAATCTTTTGATTGATTTTAACTACGAATTTCACTTTTAGGTTCCTAAAAGTGTGATAATCAGGAGTAAATTATCTGATTTGCCTTGCCTATACATATATTGAAATAATACTCATATTTTCATTCATAGAAATGAAGACAAAATCCAAAAAATCCATAGAATTTAAAGAATTTAATTTTTGATTTTAATCTTGTGGCTTCAGCAAAACAATGTATTTTATCTAAAAAATTTCTGAACAAACAAGGTGTCACCGACTATCGATTGAATTTCTCTTTTAGGTTTCAGATAGTAAAATTTTAAATGCAGTGATATTTTCGGCAAAGTCATCTGATTTGTCCTTACTAGGAATATATTGAAATAACACTAATACAGTGCTATTGTGAAATACTGGCTAAATTCAGTTTTAGCCAAACTATCCATTTCTAAGGAATCTCCTGAAACAAGTCGATTTTTAATCTCAATTTGCCACATTTTTAAGGGAAGATATATAGGATGATCCACATTTGAGTTATCACATGACCTTGTTGACAATTTTCTCAAATGGAAAAAATTTATGGCAGGAGGACTTCATTGACTGATGATGAAATTTCAAATTATATCATACTGATTTTGACATCATTTGTTAATATAATAATTTGACACTCTGCTGAATTCAAAAATAGTTCAGTGGCACAAAGTAGATGTTAGACAGAGAAAGATTTATCGGACCTTTCAATGCGGCCACGTTGGTAGCATTGAAGAGAAAGATGGAAGAGGAGACTCTCCCGTTCAAGGTAGAAAAGAGCTCAATTTGACATTGTTGTTCAAAGAAGTAACGTTTTAATGAATTTGAAAGAATTGTCGCGGACGTCATTACTCAAACGTGGATCACCCTGTATATTTGATTGTCTCCTATAAATGTGGCAAACCGAGATTGAAAATCGACCTGTTTTAGGAGATTCCTCAGAAAAGGATAGTTGGGCTAGAAATGAGTTTATTCAGTATGTATTTTATGACAGTACTGTATGGGTATGTATGTATGTATGTACAATGTACATTAGTACCTATCTGTTTTCATTAGTTTAACTGGATATTTTTGACAAGAGCTTCGGGAAACATAAAAAGACGAAAATATTTAAAATTTGATTTATGACCTCAGCACAGTCTTGTAAAAGGATGATATACTGTGGCACAGTTGAGTACTAAAGATCTTAGATTCTTAAGAGGATTAAACTGTGACCTGAGTCAATAACCCTTCAGGTATTTAAGTTCAATAAAGTACAGTATTGATTTTAATATTTTATTTAAATGGAAATGGCACAGCCATACAAGGAACTTTCCCATGAATCTGATTATTCTGATTGGCAGTTGGTAGAAAAATTTAAATATTTACTTGGCCTCAAAATTATTATAATCAAATTATAATATTAGAGCAATATTTTCCCATACATTCAAACATACATTGGGTAGATAGAATATTGTTACCTTGTTGAACAGCTTCAGCTAAAGAGGCTTGGTTATCCTTGTTCAAGAAAATTTTAAATCCAATTTTCAAGTCTGCAAGATCATGTTCATCTATCTTCAAGTTGTCATTGTGTCTATTCACTACCAATAACTGGTCAGACTGAGGTTGTGAAGTGCCATTAGATTGGAATTCTTTGAAAGTAAAATTGATGGCATCAGCCAACTGAAAAATGATTTATAATAAAAAGGTGCAGAAGAGTTATGAAATAATTGAGAATTCTAGTACTAGTAGTAATTTTTTATTAAACAGGGTGTCCGGACAGGTCATGTCGTAATAGTACTTCATATAAAAAAAAATTGCTACCGCACTTCGTTACGGAGTTATTGACCTTGAAAGTTTGAAAAGAAAATTTCATGTATAACTTTTAAACGCTTGCCACGATACCAATGATATTGGGGCAAATAAATTAATCATACTAATACTCCTTTCAAAATGTAAACAGCTGTTCAGTGATTATGTTTTATACAGGAGGGGAAACATTTTTTTTTTTTCGTTCAATGGAGACATTTTTGACAAATTTGACATTTTGCTTCCACCGTTTGATTTCTTCATCTTTTTAAAAAAAATAGTATTATTTATTTCAATCATTTCTTGTACCGTTCTAGAGAAAATCGCATTTTAAAAACATACATCCCAACAATTTCAAAGGTAATAAAATAGTTATTTATTCACCAAAAGGTAGTAAAGAATATCAGTATTACCCAGGGACCAAGATTATATCACAAGGCTTCAGCCGAGGGGTATTAGCTATAATTATTTTTATGTCAAACTGACAGAATTTGTTTCACTATCGATGTTTACATCTAAGGTATATACCTACCTTAGTTACATTGTTGAAAACTCCACTGCCGATAAGACCAATCAGAATTGAAAGACAGTGTTTTCCTGATAATACAAGTTGTCTTTTACTTGTGATTGGTCAAATGAGTTGGAAATAGCATGGGCAATCAAAAATGTTGAATTGGAAAAAAGGTTTTAATCTGGTATAGCCTATAGGATAAATACAGGTCTTCTTCATATTTCTCCTTATACAAGGACCTACCGGACATAGATATGCTTATCAAGTAAGTTAAGTGACCTAGCTAACAGAAGATCCAGCAAAACACTTGGTAACATATAAATTATCAAAATCAATATGAATAATGATAGGATAATATCCTCAAAAAAGTTTGTAACATGTAAATTGATACCTACTTACTATTTGAAATTAATTATGATGGTTTGATTGTGCATAATGCATCATATGATACCCTAGCTAGTAATTATGTGAGAATAGGTATACAATTTTTGATAATTCACAAAATAATGAAGGGATGCCAAAGATGGAATGTGAAAACTTCACAAGTGATGGGATTCCCACAAAATTCTTAAACACATGACAAGTTTTGCTAACACAGTATAGCTTCATCAGGTGAAATACCTACTGGTATAGGTACAATGAAAAATATTTTTGATGTTTTTACATTTGCTATAGATTTCCATCAAGTAACGGCCAAGTCTATTTAATGATGAAATATTGGATTTTTCCAAATATGACATCCTGTGTGTAATAATAAAATACCAAGGGCGGATACAAAGGGGGGGTTAGAGAAGGTGATCACCCCATGCCCTTCAAGCCAGAAGCATTGAAAGGAATCCTTGTCAAAGAATATATTTACCATATCCACGAAAGACACTCAATATGGAGAAAACAATATAATTTTCGAAATACAAACCTCTTCAGATAAATTTTGATTGGGCTTTTTGGTGATGTCCTTTATGGACAAAATATTGCCTGTATTGATAATGAATTTATCCATATTCTCCAAACTGTAATTTGCCATTATAAAACTTGGATTGAATCACTACACAGATACCTAGTTATTTATATATTATAATTGTGGTTCGAATTCACTCCCAATAATGGAGAATAATAATCACGTCTTGTTTGAAGAATCGTTCGGTGTTCGAGAGACGGCTACGAAATTAGAAGTCACGTTTAACTGAGTTTACTATCGTATTACTCATGGATTGTTCCTAATTGTAATTCCCCACCATCATCCAACCCATCACTATCGCTTAGTCATTGTATGGTTGTGAAAAAACTGCATTGCATATCTATCCACCTTTATTCAACTCAACGATCCTGCATAATCTCACATCACAAACATGTGAGATGAGATGCTTGATGCTTATCGCCCTTATCGGCTTATCACTTTATCACATACTAATATTTGCTAATGTAATATATGTTGTAAGAAGAAGAAGAATGAAGCATCCTACGCACGAATGGAAAGGTTACGCTTACGCAATACGCACGCAGCCGCGAAGCGGTGAGTGCGTATTAGGGATATTTGATTCACATTACCCGTCATGGTTAGAGCTGTGGTTAAAGCTAATAATCCCATTTCGTTATGTCACAGTTTAAGGAATGGGTATATTCCTTAAACTGTGGTTATGTTTAACCGTGACGTAGTTTTCGTTTTTGTACACTACCTTCACTACCTGGTATAGGTGGTTGAAGGTAAACTTGATTATTTGTTTACAAATTATGAATGTGAAAAATGGAGGTGTAGAACCCTAATTGAAGGTTTAATTAAACTGGTCACTATTTATTACTTTTAGGTCTCAAAATACATAAAAAAAAAATATCCAAACAATCTTCATGTTCTCTTGTTCTCTTGATCTTCCCCTTCATTGTTCCCCCTTCCCTCTCCTAATCCTCTTCTTCTTCTTTTTTCTTTTTTTGTTTAGGTACGGACACCTACAGTTCGGCCATCCTGAGTTGATGTTGACCCAACATCACTGGCAGGCTCTTCCACTATTATTCTAATTATTTCTTCATCTTCACTTTCTTCCTCACTTTCATCTTCCTCATCTGCTTCATCTTCACTCTGAATATCCTTCCAAACTTTTATTCTGTCTGGGGCTAACACGGCGTTGTAGGGCTTCTGAGATATTCGGAATTCAGGAATATCTGCTACACAGTATCTATCTTTGTCCAAGACTTTTGTAATCTGATAAGGCCCCACAAACTTTGATGACATCTTTGGACTTATATCACATTCTGGACCAGTACGTTTGACCATTACAAAGTCTCCTTCTTTGAAAGTCTTATGTGGCCTTCTTTTCTTATTGTAGTTCCTTTCATTTTCGTCTTGTGTCTTCTTAATTTTATCCTTTGCTTCCTTTCGTGTTACTTCTCTTTCCGTTACAAATTTATTCACGTTTGTTTCTTCTCGAATATGATCCTCTAAAGTTGAATCCCTATTCAAAGTTATTTTGTATCCAAAAAATACTTCTGCCGGAGTTTTCCCAATACTCCGCTGTACAGTTGAATTCAGGGATAATTGAACTTTGGTTAAAACTTCTGTCCATCTTTCTGGCTCTTCACATTCTTTTAATATAGCTGGCATTATTACTTTATTCAACCGCTCTACTTGCCCATTAGCTCTTGGTGTTTGCACAGCAACATTTACCAAATGTATATTGTTTTCTTCACAATAGTTGGTGAATACTTGACTGGTGAATGCACTACCCCGATCAGTTATTATTCTCTTAGGCGTCCCAAAAATTTTGATAAGATTTTTCATTATCTTGACCACTTCTTCAGTATTTGTTGTCTTAGTTGGTTCTAGGAATGAAAATTTCGAGAATGCATCCACTATACACAGAATATATTTATAACCATGCTTAGTCTTTTCTGGAATTTTCAAGTGGTCCAGGTGTATGGTATCAAATGGTCGATCACCTTTTTCTATGGAATGTAAATATCCTTCATTTGTTACATTTTTATAATTGTACTGTAAACACTTCATACAATTATCCAGACACTTTTTCACAAACTTCCTCATATTCTTGAAATAATAGTTTTTCTTAATTTCTTTTAATGTCTTGTCTAATCCAAGATGTGATATATCCTCATGAACTTTCATCACTAATTCCTTCCTCATTCCTCTTGGTACAACAAACAAGTTTGAACCATCAATCATTTTGAAAACTTTTCCATTTACCAAATTATAAGTGTCTCTGACTTGATTTCTATCCAACTGTTCTTTTATTTCTTGTAACTCTTTGTCTTTTGATTGAGCAACTACTAACCAATCTTCCATATCAATTTCTATAGGATAACACCTGCTTAAAGCATCCACATGTTGCATTCTTGTACCAGGTCGATGTTCAATAGAATAATCAAATTCTTCCAATCTCTGACTCCATCTAAATATACGACTATTCTTTTCCTTTTTATTCAATGACATTTTTAAAGCATTACAATCTGTCACCAAAGTAAAATGCTTTCCTAAGAGATATACTCTAAACTTTTCTAAAGCTTTAATTATAGCTAGCATTTCTAAATCGAAACTATGGTACTTCGACTCATGCTCTGTAGTTTTAGCACTATAATAGTAGACTGGATGAAATTTATTGTCCTCAAACTTCTGCATTAGGATTGCTCCATAACCAATTGAACTTGCATCAGTGTGAACTTGAGTTTCGAGATCAGGATTATAAATTCTTAAGACAGGATTATTTGTCAATGCAAATTTCAATGTTTCAAAGGCAGTCATTTCTTTCTCACCAAAAATGAATGTTTTATTAGAACTTAGTAAATCTGTGAGTGGTCTTGCGATAAATGCAAAATTTCCAATAAAACGTCTAAAATAGCTGGTCAGGCCTAGAAATGATTTTACCATCTTTTGATTAGTTGGAACTGGATACTTTTGTATTGCTTCAGTTTTGTTTTGGCTTATACAAATATTACCATTAGTTATCCTATAACCAAGATAATCAATAGTAGTTTTCAGAAAAGAACATTTGTCTAATCGAATACTAAGGTTATGTGTCATAATTCGCTGAGAAACTTCTTCTAAAATCAGTATATTCTCTTCAATTGTCTCTGTTGCTATTAAAATATCATCCATGTAAATTTGTATCTTATTATTTCGAATCATATCTTCAAAAATATAGTTTATATATCTTTGGAAAACTGATGGACTATTTGTTAGGCCAAATGGCATTTTTAGAAACTCAAAATGTCCATTAGGAACCACAAATGCTGTATATCTGACAGATTCTGGATCCATATCAATATGAAAATATCCATTTTTTAAATCCAAAGCACTGAAAAATTTTGCTGTACTCAAATTATTGATTAAATCATCTATAACAGGTAGGGGAAAATTTTCTTTTAAAGTTTTCTGATTCAGAGCTTGATAATCAATGCACATACGTGTTTCCTTATTTTTTTTGGGAACCAATACTATGGGGCTGGCGTATTCTGAGATACTTGGTCTGATGATATTTTTTCTCAGCAGGTCATCAATAATATCATCCACAGTCTTTCTTTCTGTAAAAGATAATCTTCTAGGTTTAGATCTCACTGGTTCATTGTCTTTTAACAAAATTTTCATCTGTACACATGATTTAGGATGTTTTTTCTCAGCAACAATTTCAACATGTTTTACACAGTTCAAGATGATTTGTTTCACTTGCATTTGGTAGACTAAGTCAATATCAGAGTTTATGTTTACCCTTTTCTCACATTCGAACACTTCCATATCAATGTTAAAAATATCATTTTCACAAGAGTCCTCATAATATTCAATTGCTTCAAATATTATGCAATCTTTTTTTACTGTCCATGTAACATTGTCTAAAAAGTCTTGTCCCAAAATCATATCATTCCTAATAACATCATCAGGAACAATAACTGCAGTCGTTTTGAAACAGTTTCCATCTATTTTTATGTCCATGTTGACTACTTTATTGCATAATACTCTAGAATTATTCAGTCCCACTAAAACTATGTTTTCACTGTCAACTTTAAAAGAAGAGTCATCACTTGAATCATCCACAAGGCTAGATTTTATCAAAGTTTTCTTACTTCCTGTATCAATCAATGCAGATAAACAGACACTATTGAGCCAGATTTCTTTATGATACTTATTAAACTCAGTATTTATATTCATTACAGAGGAACTGTGTGTATTTGCATTAAAACGAGTTTCACTTGTTGAAGCCCTAGGAGCACCTGTATTGTTAGAAGAACTGCTATTTGGTACATTATTTCCAAATCTACAATATTTTGTGGTATGTCCATAGCGCTTACACTTGAAACAAAGTGGACGATCATGTTCATCTCTTGGTGGCAAGTAAGTAGTCCTTACATTCCTTGGATTTTCAGTAGGTTGATTTGAATGTGTATTTGGTGATTGTCTGTCATTTTGCCTCATGTTATTTCTAGTGCTTTCTCTATTCTGTCCACTTGTCTGTCCAGTAGTAAACCTTTCATTTCTTTTGGCTTCTATATTCATGAATTCATGCATGTCATGAAGTAAACAATTAGTATCAAAATGGTATTTTGATAACATTGAATCACATAATGATTTTGAGAATAGTCCAACTAACACTTCATGTTTCACTTCCTGGAAATCCAAATTAAGTTCTAAGCACAGTCTAACTTTCTCATGGAAGTAACAGTCAATGCTTTCACCTCGCTTTTGCACTCTATTTATCATTCTCTTATACTTCTGTGATGTTCCTTCTTGGATAACAAAAGTTGACTTGAAACAATCAACAAACTCTTGCCAAGTTTTGATATTGTCCTTCTTGGTCATATACCAGTGATAAGCTCCTTCAATAAGTCTTGTTCTTGCTGTTTCCAGCATATAATTATCTGGTAAACCATGCAATATTTGCACACTATCTAATTTTTGCAACCATTGTTTAGCTGCGGAACAGTCTCCATTAAAATTTCCGATATTCCTTAGTACTTCTGGGATTATTGCAACATTATTTGACACAATTGGTGGACTGGCATTGGCATTAGCAGGAACATTACTCAATTGGGATGGGGTAAGTCGTTCAACAACTCTTTCAAGAAATTCATCTCTGCGCCTGGTTTCCAATAAAAAAGTATCAAACATTCGTTGTAGATCGAAGTTAACATCTCTTCTGAGGAATCTCTCATTCCTTAAACTGTCAGTACTCTCATTATCACGATCGGTATCCTGGTGGTTGTTTTCGTTTTCAGATTCCATTTGGTTTTCTCTTTCTCCGTTCAAGGATGGCTGATAGTGATGATCACCATCTCTGCTGGACATGATCAAAATGCGGATTTGACTAAACGCAACTTATCTAAAAGGCTATCAAGGCTATATCCCACTTCTGATGTTGTAGAACCCTAATTGAAGGTTTAATTAAACTGGTCACTATTTATTACTTTTAGGTCTCAAAATACATAAAAAAAAAATATCCAAACAATCTTCATGTTCTCTTGTTCTCTTGATCTTCCCCTTCATTGTTCCCCCTTCCCTCTCCTAATCCTCTTCTTCTTCTTTTTTCTTTTTTTGTTTAGGTACGGACACCTACAGAGGATATATTCATTATTCAAAATTTTTTAGGATTTTCTCCTCGTTTCAATAAAATAAAAATATGAATATTATTTCAGTTTTCAGTATATGATGGGAACATTCGAAACATTAAAATGAATGGAGTGGATGTCGAAGTAAGATACGTTAAACTGAGGAAGTGAGTAAAGTGAAAGAAATAGGAATAAAAAAATAGTTAATGTCTACGTCAGTATGACGTAGTTGCCTCCCACTACCATCACCTGAATACTCTTACCGTGTTTTACGGGGAATGTGAATGAAATATCCCTATTGTGTATTTCCATGAGTGCATAATTGCTTATTGCTTTACAACACGCATTGCGTACTATACATTACCTACGGCCTTATAATTTGTCTTTCAAAACAGTTCGTTTGTAATGTTTTTTTTGCTCTTGACATCAGTTGCTATGTCAAAATTGCCAAAGCTGTTGAGGGCGTCTGACGTTGCGATGACATGAAAATTACGGGAAACATTCCTAAGGCGGCTCTTAGATTGAGAGTTAGACATGTTTTCCCGTAGTTTTCATGTCATCTTCACGTCAGATGATGACCTTGACTACAGCGAATAGCTCAATGCTGCCGACATAAACCGCAATATGTGAAAAAGCGCAATATTAATCAAATTTATCTGACAATTGTGCTCATGAACAACCTTGCTCATGAACCTTGTTCACTGCCAGGCAATTTTGTCAAAAGAACAGTACATTACATTAAATTTGCCACAGCTGGCTCTATTAAAGATGGCTATGAATTGGCATGTTCAAAAAGACACTAGGGCATTGAACATTGTTACAGTCTTTTTGGAAAATTGCTAACTTGAGCGGCTCTTAGAAAAAAAAGAGCACAATTTTTCACAAAATATTGCACTTTTTGCACCTTATTGGCAACACTGAATACCTTATAATCCTCTGATAACCTTGAGATTTTCCGCAGCGCGGCACCATGTTTGAATGAATTTGAATGACTGGTGGCGAGAGACGTTTGTGTTTGACGTCAAACCTTATGTCAGTGGTTGACACATGACACACATGACAGTGACTAGTGACAGTACTGACAGTGACTAAGTGAACTAAGTGATATGAGCTTAGATCATTATACATACACCATTCACGACACGACTGGGGTGAGTTTGAATTTTGGTTTGAATTTTCCTAATTTTCCTTGATTTATTCCAATTTTTCTACATAAATATTATTTCTTATCTATTTGTATTTGGGTTCCGTCGACGTTTCAAACAAACGTGCGTAGTGCGTGTTCATTTTTTAACCGATTAAACGAACTTACCTGTGAAGTTCAATCGTAATTATATGAGGCGCCTCGTCCGCAGAGATCACTTCGGTAGTATCGCTCGGCGATGCACTAAGGTCACGTATTATTAAAGAAGAAGAAGAAGAAAAGTTTTCTGTTGTTCTATGTTCCAACCTCTTCCCATTCCCCACTTCATTAAGTTTAAAGGGGGAAAAAGCTGTATTGGGATAAGATTTGAATTTTCCGGCATTATATACAAATCGGGAGAGGTGGGGGTGATCTCTGCGGACGAGGCGCCTCATATAATTACGATTGAACTTCACAGGTAAGTTCGTTTAATCGGTTAATTATATATCGGCGCCTCGTCCGCAGAGATCACTTTGGTAGCATTTTATAGATAACTTACATGCTTTTTCCCTGGATTCATATAACCATGATATGTACTTTATTACATCATTAATGAATTTACATTAATTTTCTTTTACATTTAACATTATTGTAATAACTAGCCAACTAGCCTAATACTGCCCTAGCAAAGCTAGTATGGTCGTTAAGAGGCCTGTTATAGAAGCGGGCAAATACATTTGATTTGTTTGTCCAACCTGCAGTCCGTCTAATAGTTTCTAAAGTTGCCCCATTTCTGTGTGCAGCTGATGTGGCTGCGTGTCTGGTGGAGTATGCTGAGAATACTGAAGTGTCAATGCCCGCACTTGATAAGGTATTCTTTATCCAGCGACTGATTGTACTTGTGGTAGCTGTTCGAAAGGGCCTCCTTGTTGTCAAGAATAATAGATCTTGTACTTCAGATCTAATTGGTACCGTCCTCTCGATGTATACGATCAAAGCCGCTGCTGCACAAAGAGCAGGCCTTTCTTTGAAAAAAGGTATCTTCAAACACGGCTGTTCGCGTCTTGCACTGGTTGTCTTCAATTGGTCGGGTATAAGGATCTGTACTAGTTCTGTGGAAACAATGATATTTTCCACTTTGATACGGGCTATAGTTTGAATTCTGTGGCCCGTTATCAAGGCAAGTAATGTAACAACCTTTTTGGATAACAGTTCTATTGTTAGGAGTTCGTTTGAAGGTTGCTGTTCTAGATGAGTGAGCACCCTTTGAGGATCCCAGATAAAATTATATTTTCTTTGGGGTGGTTTAATTCTAAAAATGCCTTTGAGAAACCTCTTAATGATTGCACTACTTCCCAAGTCAATTGAAAGAATCAGTGATAATGCTGATCTGATGGTATTGAGGGAACCATAGGAAGGGTTCCTTTGTCTGAAGTGGTCTTCAAGAAATAGAATAACTTGCTGTTCGCTTACTTCGAACAATTTCCATCCTTTCTGAAGACAATAGTTCCACCAAACCCTATATGTGCTCTCGTACTGTCTAATTGTGGCCTTCGATAGTGATTCCATGAGAATGGGTACTGCAGCTTCGGGAATGTTCTTTTTTAGGAATGCTTCCCTGATAACACACCTACCACCAGGGAAAGCTGATTTTCCAGTGGATGCTTCTTGCTGAAAGAAGAAAGGAGTATATTTTCGTTAGCAGGTATTATCATGGGTCCTTTGATAAGTAAACCTTGGAATATGGGAAACCATGGTTGTCCTGACCAGTAGGGCACCACCATGATACCTTCAGCCTTGTCGGATATAATTTTATTCAAGGTTCGGAGAACGAGTGAAAAGGGTGGAAAACTATAAAAATAGAATTTTCCCCAGTCTACCGTAAACGCATCTACAGAATATGCCTCAGGATCTGGCAACCAAGATATAAAGCGCTTACACTTGGTATTCACTCTCGAGGCGAATAAATCAATTTCAGGTTGACCAAACATATCTACCACTTGTCTAAATATTACATTATTTAGCTCGTATTCAGTTTCTGAAGGGAGAATTCTGGATTGTTCATCGGCTTCAGCATTATTTGCAGAGCTAATGTAAGATGCAGTTAACCATATATCTCTGTGCTCACACCATTTCCAAATGTCTTTTGCAAGGTTATGCAACTTTGAGAATCGAACACTCCCCATGCGATTCACATAAGCCAGAGCAGTAGTGTTGTCCGTTCTGACCAAAATGTTGCATGATCTGTGGTCACTAATGAAACATTTGAGACCGAAAAATATAGCTAAAAGCTCCAAGTAGTTAATGTGGTGTGTTTTTTCAGTTACTGACCATCTCCCATTAGTTTTCTCTCCTTTATGGCAGGCTCCCCAACCCGTTGGACAGGCATCTGTAAATATTTCGGTGCAAAATTTGTCTTGCCTGATATTGTTCTTACTATATCTAATGTGTACCTCCCACCAGTTTAAATCATCTGCAAGGTAGTCTGGAATAACCATGAGAGCCTGGTAAGAGTTATTAGATTGTGTAAGAGCCCTTGTTTTGGCTCTTTCCAAGGACTTTGTATATAGCCAACCATATTTGATAGCTGGACAAGCAGCTACAAGAATTCCTATAAGATGGGCAAGTTCCCTAATTGTACATTGCTTTTTATTCCTTATATCCTTAAGTTTCTTCAAAATAGAATCTCTCTTTTCAGTCGTAATTGATATAGTCATGTTTGTGCTATTGAAAATGAATCCCAGATATTTAGCTTCCCTGGAAGGAGTAAGCTTGCTTTTCTGGTAATTCACTATAAACCCTAAGGATTCTATTAATTCAACTGCTATCTCTGTATGTCTTTGAGTTTCTATAGCATCCCTGCCTAATATTAAGATGTCATCTAGATAGACTACACAGGTTATACCTTGTTGTCTAAGCTTGGCAGAGACCGGTTTCATTAACTTTGTGAATACATAGGGTGCTGTCGATAACCCAAAGCAAAGACAAGTGAATTCATATATGTTATGATCAAACTGAAACCTCAGGTACTTTCTGTGGTTCTTGTCTACACTCAACGAGTAGTAAGCATCCTTAAGATCAATAGTGGACAAATAGCATCCAGGATACATTAGTTTTAATGCTGTTCGGTAATCCTCTAGCTTAAAGTGAGAACTATTTACAAAAGTATTAAAATACTTCAGGTTCAGAATGAATCTAGCTTGTTTATTAGGTTTAACAACCGTAAAGAATGGGGACAGGAATTGATCCTTACATGGCTCAACTTTCATTATGACCCCTTGATTTGTTAGATCCACAATGCAAGATGTTATGCTGTCCTTTTCAATTATTGGATAATAATTGGTCAGTTGTGTATTTTTTCTACCCAGAGGTTTACAAATCAAGGGTATTTTATATCCATTCACCCAATTCAGTATAACTTTATTATTGGTTATGGTTTTCCATACTTCATAAATAAGTTGGGGTCTACCCCCAATCTGATTTCTTACCTCTATTGCCTCTTGTAGTACCTCCTCTTGTCCTGGTTCTGAGGGTAATGCCCTTTCTGTCTCACTCCCCTCTGAAAGTGAGATGGGCCCTTGGGGTTTAAAGAATGATTTACAATTTTCTTTGACCCTGAGTTTGATCTATATTTCCTGACATTGGCGGAGCTATTAGGCTGTAATGCTCTCAGTTCATTGCTTGATTTTTCTAGGATCTTTGCATCTTTATATTTTTCTCCAAAATTCTTGCCCAGAAGATACTCATCTACTTGGCTATTGTATACTATATCCTTTGCTGGCTTTGACAGGAAAAAGTTTACATTTGCTCGTCTGTCTAAGGATAGTCCATAGTGGACATCAGACAGGATTCTACCTGCATCACTCAGTGGAGTTAGGATCTTATTTCTCAATTCTGAGGGTTCTTCCTTCAGAATGATATTTAACGCAGTGCCAATAGCACTGATGCCTCTTCCTAGGTTGTCCTGAGCCAGGCTTAACCTCTTGTCCTTTTTAGATCCTTGTTCGTTAAGGACCAGGGCTGCCTCTGCATTCAACAGAGGAGCTTTCAGTCTTCCACCATTTGATGGAAAAGGGTACTTTTCAGTTAGTTCTGCATGAGTTTCTTTACCCAGTCCTGAACTTAGTATATGTTCCCATCTAGTGATTACTGCTGTGTGTAGATGGATGACATTCTTATCCGTTTTTGCAGGGTCTTCACCAAGACATTTAATTGTTTCTTCATCCAGGTTTGCATCTGGAGAATGGGTTGAAGGTGATTCATTTTCATTATTAGTTTTTGGTGAATTCATCGAACCCAACGTGGGTTCTTCAATGCTGATTTCATCTGAGTCTGGTGAATCAGAGATTTCATTTATTGTATTTAATGTTCCAGTGGATCTATTAGAGCTACATGCTCTAGATGGGCTGGTGAACATCCCAGAACTACTTGCTCTGGGAGGACTAAAATTTCTGTCAGAACTCTTTGCTCTGGTTGGTGAGGGGCATCTAGAACGAGAGCGGCGTGCTTTCGCTGAAGTTTTGTGGGGACTACGCGTCTCCCTGAGAGTCGAGTTAGGTCTTTTACCGCCAACATGGCGGTCTCTCTCTTTCAGAGCCTTTTCCAATCTCTTAATCCTTTTTTCCAAGGATCTAGATCGATCCCTGGACCTGGAACGTTTTCTCTTATCCTTTTTCATCCTGATATCTGAAATGAAGAGTTTCGTTAGTTTTGGAAATATAAATTTTTTACCTGTTTCGCAGGAAGCGTCGTGACCCTAGCACACGTAAAAGCGTAATGAAGTGGGGAATGGGAAGAGGTTGGAACATAGAACAACAGAAAACTTTTCTTCTTCTTCTTCTTTAATAATACGTGACCTTAGTGCATCGCCGAGCGATACTACCAAAGTGATCTCTGCGGACGAGGCGCCGATATATAATCTGGGGGTTATTAATGTTGAATCATTCATTACCAACAAGTGGCCAAGAAAACATCAACAAGAGTAGAAAGTGTTGTGGTGGTGTTCAGTGAACAGCAAAGAGCAAGGCCAGTATAGTTTTTGCTGGGTTTCGCTCAGTTTCCAATATATCCAGTATCATATATTTTCAAAACTCATCAAAACAAATTCCAATAAAATGCCTGTAGATATTCCTGGATTCATATATGCTGGAATGGTAGCTGCTGGAGGAGTTCTCGGATATTATAAGGCTGGTAAGTATCTGGTGCAGTATCTGTTTACATTGTGGTATTACAGTAACAGTGTTCTTCATTCCTTGAGCAATTATAGTCTTGGGCAAACTGGCTGAATTATCTTTATAACATGCCCTATTCCACTTATCACTGGACTCACTGGATATTGGTCCAATAGTTTTTTGATAATTTCTATTGATTTGAAGTCATCTAAAGAATTTGACCATTTACCAATAAAGTACCTGCTTATTGTTGGTGATACTTCTGTTAGTAGGTACTTATATAGCTAATAGGTGTTTCTTATTCTGTTGGTCTGTTGATATCAAGATGCAACATGAAAGCATCAAAATTAAAATTGGAAGGTAGGTATCTCTGATATGCAATCTATGCATTGATAAATCATGACAAGCATTTTTCAGAAAATACTATCCTACTGATAATTACCTTTCCTATGCAATTTTTCAAAGTCTCCCAATAGACAGTCTACTCCTACCTAAATTCAGACACTAGTAGTCAATTTGTACCAGTAGTCATGTTCAGTTGCTGTTGTCTTATAAGCTCATCTTCTAAAACACCAGACATCTGAACCTTTCCAATTCCCCTATAGTATATACTCTATTATATATTTGTAATTATTTTCTAGGTTCTGTACCATCTCTGGCTGCTGGTTTACTTTTTGGAGGAGCTCTAGCATATGGTGCATTGGAAGTTAGTAGGGATCCTGCAAACTATTCTGTTCAGTTGGCAACAAGTTCAATTTTAGCTGGTATAATGGGTTATCGATTTTACAATTCTGGAAAAGTAATGCCTGCTGGTGTGGTCTGTTTGTTGTCAGTTGGTATGATCATGAGAATTGCAGGAAAGGCCACTGGGATAACAAGTCCAAGAACCACTTGAAGTAACCAACCTGAAATTATTCTTCCAATATTCTTAGCTTTCATAGGTATTCCAATAGTCATAGTGTTACTCTGGAGTTAATTCTGGTGGTATTTGCTTCTTTCCACAAAATAATTGGCTTCATTTCAAAAAAGCAGTAAAGCAACTCATTCCTTGCTGGTTTTTCAAAAAAAACTGGGAATATTTAGGGGGATATGAAATGATTTTTTGGTCATATAATATTCCTCTTCTATAAAATGATATAGTTTGTAAACATTTACTTTATGAATTCATTTTTCTAAATTGATGTAAAACAATAATTTTTTGTTCACAGTGATATTTGAAAGAGTAACATCACAGAGGTTTGTTAATCTATGGTAACATTATGTCTTCTATTATTAAGTCTTCCTTATAGAAAGGAGATAATAAACTTGTTAAGTTTAATCATTGTTTTCTCTACAAATGTGTTGTTTCAGGTTGTACATTTATTACCTTATATTATACATTATCATGATATAATATAATTTGAGGTGGTGAAATTAATAAAATTGAAACAAAAAATAAAACAGTTTATATTTATGCAAATTATCATATTGTATTCAATAGTAGGTATTTGAATTGAATGATGTGGACATTAAAACTACTAGATATGTTTGTATTCAAATTCTTTTATGAATTTTTCAATAAATCGTGACATTTCTATAATGAAATGTATACTTTTTTGATGTTTACAATATATTTTTTAACAGTTAGCACTAATGAAATATTTACAAAAGGAATGAATTGAAGATCATAATGTAAAATCACATTATTATCCAAATTTCAGTAATATATAATAGAATATGATTTCTATTTCCACGGATTTTCTAATTTCTGGGTCAGATAGCAGACTCTTTTTGTCATCAATTCTCATGCAAACAATTGCAATCAATATAGTTTTTGGAATTTGATAACTTCTGCTATAATGTACTGTTTATTCTGATCTGACCAGAATATTCATGAAATACTGACAGAAAATGAAATATTTAGAGGTACTTCCAAGCTTTCTTGAAGCATGTTTTCTGAATTTCAATTTGGATGATTATATGAAATACTGAATATACATGAAAAACAATATGAAACCATGAATCATTTTTGCACACAACAAAAACTTAAATAATTTAATAACCCTATAATTATGATCCACATGTTTGTTTTGATATTGTCTATGTGAACTGTACACTTGAAAATCTTAAATCCTAGAAAAATCACAACCACTGATATCGTCTGTTCTTTATGAATCGATGAAGGGCCATTGTGAATTTGAAGAAATATTCTTCATTAAAGTTTCAGCTGAAAAAAATTAACAAACATTAAAATTCGAGAATCACATTAGCTAAGATTATACATTACAACTAAATAAAGAGGTATGAACAAATCTTTATAAAAGTAAAATGAGTATAGGTATGTAGTAGTGCATAGACAATCATGCAACGTCAATAGTTTATCTTGAATATTTATTAAAATGACAAGAAAATGATCATTCATTGTTATATGTTTATTTAGAAAAATAGATTGAAAAAGAATAGATGTAGAACAAGACATTCCCATGTTAATGCAAGACATCTGACATGAAGATGATTTTGAAATTACATCTTACCCTATCACGAATGTCTTCCACTTTTAATTTGAAGTATTGTTAATATTACTGCTGATTACTAGTACCATAATATGATCTTTTGAAATAATTATGCATACTCTGATGGTTTGTCTCATATGGATTTTGTGTTGATTTTCCAAAATCTCCAAAGTCATATGGACTCTTTGTTGTTTGCCTTCTTAAAATGAAGTAGTTGCTTATGAAGGGATTACTAGAAACTGTTGGGTAGTTATTGGGAGGAGTTGATTGATATTTGGGACTAGCACTGCTTGATTTGGCATCTGTCCCAAAGTTGAGGAAATTGTAAGGAGATTTTGCTCCAGATATGTAAGGAACATTTTTATTTGATTTTGTGGAATATGGAGTTGGTTGGGTAGAAATGGAATCATAGTTAACATTCTCGTTTTGAACTTGATTAGTTTCATAGGGACTGTCTTGGATTTGGTTATTATCACTCAGAAACGTTTGGTATTGAGTTTCATAAAGCTTATTTTGGTAATTATTCAAGATTGCATTATTGTCTTTGTAACCATAGATACTCCGTTGCTTCTGGTTTAGGACGTCTTCTTCTTTTTCCTGCAAACTGTGTGGAATATGTAATTATGATTCAGTGTGAAAATAAGTCAACTAGAAGCAATTATGGTTCATATAAAAGGACAAAACTCCAACATCAACATTTACATGAATTCACCATCATCATTCACCAAATCCTTATATAAATCCATACCTATTGTGTAATGAAATAAACTTACAATGGTCTTGGATTTCCATTTCCTCTTACATACGAAGGTGCATTTTGGGAATAATCTGGAATAATATTTTCATGTTCCGCTACACATCTCCCGTTCAGACAGTACTGAAAAGATAGTATTCACGTACATTTTATATTGTCATATTTATCTAAAAATTCATCTTACTTGACCATCTCCACAAGGTGAACCTTCTGCAGCAGGCCTATAAGCTACACAGTAGCCACTGCCTGCATCGAAACAAAACAGCTGTGCACATACTCTGTCGTCTTTCTGGAAAATCGAAATATTATGTAAGATAATTATATTTATTGTTAATTTCGGTAAAACTGCACTTATCTTGTAATTGTTTTTTTTTCGAAATTTTTTTTTGGTACTTGCGTATTTTTCTCTGAAAAACGAGTTTGATAATGAAAATGTGAACAAACCATTATTTATTAAGATATTTCACCATAAAGTTACAAATTTCACCTTCTTTTCCGCCTGTCTTTTGGATCGCATTTAGAACAATTTGCCATTTTTTTTCATCATTGGACAATTTATATATCACAATGACACATTTTTTTGTATTATATGAGTCAACTAGAAATATGATTTTCTTCCAATTTATCCATATTTAGTGAAATAATAATAATAAATAAATGAAAATAATGGCGTGTGTAATGTCATTCAAAAGCAATCTGTTGATATTTGACATCTCGTATTTATGATATGATTGTTCACTTAATATGAAAAACCCGCTATAAAAATCATATTTTGTGTTGAATTTTCTATAAAAAAATGTGTCATTGAAGTACAGAGTTAGTTTTATTAATGTGAACCCCCCTTTATCTTTCCTGTTTCACACTAATTCAAAAAAATTAAAGCTGATTTTATACAATTTTTCATACAGATTCCATTCATATTGACAAAGGTGCAATATCTCTTCAAATATACAGGGTATAGAGAAAAATATATTTTTTTCAATGAATGCGCCGTATATTTTGATAGATTTGGATTCCTCAATTAATCCTGATTTCAAATATAGGATATGACGGATTCATGATATCTCTTCAAATATACAGGGTATAGAGAAAATAGTTATTTTTGTGTCTAGAGCGCGAAATGCTACTTTGGTGATCGAGATCTGATTTTTTCAACGAGGCGTAGCCGAGTTAAAAAAATAGTCGAGATGACCAAAGTATTTCGCGCTCGAGTTGCAAACAACATTTTTTCTATAAACGTCAAAAAATATAGTTCTAAAGTAAAAATATGCTTAGCTTGATATAAAAAATAGTGTTGAACTGGCTTAAAAGGCCTCCCCCTGTCCTCCCTAGGTACGCACGATGTTCCACGAACATAATAGGAATTTCCTTTCGTGCGTTCCAAGAGATAAAACAAAGTTATTGTTGAACATTCAGAAATAAATGATTTCGTAAATGTTTGCTCGATTGAGGACCATAAAGTTGAAATATAAATATCTCATATATTTTTCATAACAATGCGCGAAGTTGGTACTTCGCGCACTGTTTTACTTCGCGCATTGTTTTGTGCAAGGTATCATGGTAATGTAGGAAACTGAAAAAAGTATCACTTCGCAATTTTTTATCAAGGCGCGAGCCCGTCATTTTTTGACGTTTGTAGAAAATAGTTATTTTTGTATCTAGAGCGCGAAATGCTACTTTGGTGATCGAGATCTGATTTTTTTTACGAGGCGTAGCCGAGTTAAAAAAATAGTCGAGATGACCAAAGTATTTCGCGCTCGAGTTGCAAACAACATTTTTTCTACAAACGTCAAAAAATACAGTTCCAAAGTAAAAATATGCTAAGCTTGATATAGAAAATAGTGATGAACTGGCTCAAAAGGCCTCCCACTATGCTCCCTAGGTACGCACGATGGTCCGGAGAACATAATAGGGATTTTCTTTCGTGCGATCCAAGAGATTAAACAAAGTTATTGTTGAACATTCAGTAATAAATGATTTCGTGTATGTTTGCTCGATTGAGGACCATGAAGTTGAAATATAAATATCTCATATATTTTACATAACAATGCGCGAAGTAGGTACTTCGCGCACTGTTTTACTTCGCGCATTGTTTTGTGCGAGGTATCATGGTAACGTAGGAAACTGAAAAAAAGTGTCACTTCGCAATTTGTTATCAATGCGCGAACCTTGTCATTTGTTGACGTTTGTAGAAAAATATATTTTTTTCATTGAATGCGCCGTATATTTTGATAGATTTGGATTCCTCAATTAATCCTGATTTCAAATATAGGACATGAGGGATTCATGTCTATCAAAATATACAGCGCATTTCATTTGAAAAGTATATATATTTTCTGAATTCCCTGTATATTTGAAGAGATATTGCAACACTGTCACTGTGATTGGATATGAAAAATGATTGCATAAAATCTTTATCATCAATTTTTTTGATGGGTGGAAAACAAAAAAGATCAAGAGGGGTTCACATTAAAAAAACTAGCCCTTTACACCATGATGAGTACCTATATATATAGTGTCCAATGACAAAATAAGAAGAGCAAGTAGCTGTTAATGCATCCAACACAGGGGGAAAAAGAAGGCAAAATTCCGAACTTTTTCTTGAAATATATTATCGATAAATAGTGGTTTGTTCACATTAACAATATCAAATCAGTGTTTTTCAGACAAAAATACGTAAGTACCACAAAAATTTTCGATAAAAAACCCATCGCATGATAAGTGCAGTTTTACCCTAATTTCTTGCATGATTTACATGTTGGGTGAGCAGACTTTTTTTGTGTAGTTGAGACACCTATTATTTCTGAACCATTATTGGCAATAATTTTTATACAGGGTGTACCAGAATAACGTTCGTATACTCCGGGAGGTGATTCTGCAGATAAAAATAAGAAAAAATGATACATTCTGTCCTAAAATACTTCCAAAGGGCTGATTTTATTAATATATCACACTTGGGGTCTAACGGTAATGATTACTCGATTTTGAACACCCTGTTTACAGGGTATTCCATTGTAAATAACCAAGTTGCTACTTCTTTCTGTTATATGTATAGATCACGTTAACTCATGAATAAGATATGAAAAATACCGTACACTTACAAAACAAGCACTTGTTCCTCTATCTTTTCTACACTGAGCATCTAGAGTCAACAGTTTTCCTGGTAAAACTCTTGGTAAGTTTTCATCTTCATGTGGGGCATTGTAAAGACATGTCGCAGTATCTCCACTGAAACAAATAAAAAATAATATCAATATCTAACTCCTACATTTATATTGCAGATTGCATATTATGAAAAAAATATCCTCTTCATTGTATGTGTCTTTTACCTTGTAGTAACTTTTATGTCATTTTGCAATTCCGAACTAGACCATACTGAAACCTATAAGACTGTTGGTGGAAGGTGAATTGCACAATATTTACATTATAACAATGAACAGAAAATGCAGATTGAAACTGTTCAAGAAGGTGATCATTTGGCAATATTGAAGACTTGTCATTCTCTACCATTTCCCAAGAATCTGCATGAAACTACCACCATAAAAAAATATCAGATCATATAGTGACTGTAAATTATTTCAATATCTAGGTATCCAAAACAACATGAAAAATGAAAGAAATCTGTCGTTTCAGGGGATATAGGACTTTGAGCTTGAGAATCCAACACGCAAATCACTGGATCAGTAGGTGGTATAGAAATTATACCTCTAATTATACTGTATATCATATGCATTTTCATGTGACATGACTCAATTATATATTTTTTTAAATGTTGGATATATTATTATACAGTGTGTCCCACTTACCATGCTCACCATGGGTATCTTTTTAACGGTGAGAGATACGAGGACGGTTAAATGACACCAAATGTGGAGTTTGTCGAGGCCAACTATGATGTGAAAAAATATTTTGATAAAATCTATTCGTTTTTGTTTTATACGCAAAAAACAGATTTTGATCATTTTCATGTCTCCTCCGTAACTTCTTTATTTATGAAAATATTCAAATAGGAATTTCACATTCTCGTGGCAGTTTTTCAGAGTGATTTGGAAAAAAATATGAAATTTATACCAACTCCTCTAGAATTTGAGATATCAGCACCAACTTTAGTTTTTCAAATGTAGGTCATAGAGCTCACTATGACTTAGTTACAAATAACTTTTTTTTCTCTTACAGATGATTTGTCGCAGAAATAGTTTTGTGTTGATAACAACGGAGTTATCGTCATTTATACAAAAACAAAAAATTATTTGGGAGCCGCCATCTTGAATTTATAAATTTCAACAAAAAAATCATGATCTCCGACCTCAAAAACCCCTACTTAACAATTTTGAATGGAATCGGACCAAATCTTGTCCGCCATCTTGGAGCAGCCATTTTTGTTAATTTCAACAAAAATTCCATAATGTATTGTCATCGAAATTACGAACACCTGCCAAATTTCAAGTTAATCGGGGTTATGGAATTTTTGTTGAAATTAAAAAAAATGGCTGCTCCAAGATGGCGGACAAGATTTGGTCCGATTCCATTCAAAATTGGTGAGTTGGGATTTTTGAGGTCGGAGATCATGATTTTTTTGTTAAAATTTTAAAATTCAAGATGGCGGCTTCCAAATAATTTTTTGTTTTTGTATAAATGACGATAACTCCGTTGTTATCAACACAAAACTATTACTGCGACATATCATCTCTAAGAGAAAAAAAAGTTATTTGTAACTAAGTCATAGTGAGCTATGACCTATATTTGAAAAACTAGAGTTGGTGCTGATATCTCAAATTCTAGAAGAGTTGGTATAAATTTCATATTTTTTTAGAAATTAGTCTGAAAAACTGCCATGAGAATGTGAAGTTCCTATTTGAATATTTTCATAAATAAAGAAGTTACGGAGTAAACATGAAAATGATCAAAATATGTTTTTTGCGTATAAAACAAAAACGAATAGATTTTATCAAAATATTTTTTCACATTATAGTTGGCCTTGACAAACTCCACATTTGGTGTCATTTAACCGACCTCGTATCTCTCACCGTTTAAAAGATACCCATGGTGAACATGGTAAGCGGGACACACTGTATAAGTATTATATACAGACATAGTCCCTCCAATAAATCAGATTCGCAATTGCATGAAGGAACATCTTTGAACGGTTTTATTGGTCTAAAATTGAAACTGAAATAAAAACATCAATTCTGAGAACTGAAATCAATGTGCTTATACAGGGTGTTACGAATTCGTGGCTAAGCATGGGGATCTCTGCAACCTCAAATTGGAACAATTTCAATTATTTCCGGAATTCCAGAAAAGAAGAAAACATGCAAAATCAGTTCTCGATCACCAAAGTGCGGCAGCAAATTATAACCGTTTTTCGATCTTAACGAAGGCGATATGTTGAAAGGTCTATGAGAAGAGTTTTAGAAAAAGCAAACAAATGCTTGAACGCAAACGAAAATATTTGTGAGCATTTACTATGAAACAAAAGTAAATGTTCGGTATTTTTTTCATATTGGATATTATTTGTTTGATCAAATATTAAATTATGTTTTCATCGTTCATAAATATTATTTCATTTTCATTAACTATTAATACATTTTTCTACAAACGTCAAAAAATGACAAGGTTGCCGCAGTGATAACAATGTGCGAGGCATTTTTTTTTCAGTTTTCTTACGTTACCACATCATATGTGCGAAGTAAAACGATGCGCGAAGGATACAAAAATATTTGTATAAGAGCTATTCAGTTATGTATTACTTCGAACTAAATAATGTGTTGGACAAAGACAAATTAATATAGAAACGCTGTGTTAGACAAAGATGAGTATCTATAACATTTTTTTCCACTGAAGTAAACATTTTATGAATAGTTTTGGTACAGCACCAAATCAAGGAGGTCGAAAACTATCGAAAAAGGAAATGAAAAATCCAGGTCCGTATTTAAAAAAAATAAAGTTGATGATGGCCGCTCGATGAAGAAACGTCAGATTTCCGATTTGATAATTCCATTTTGTAGAGGAGGAAGAGTGGCAATGATGAAGTGACATTCATATCGAAATATCTCTGTTAACTGATGGGAAATAAATAAAAACGATTACTTATGTATATGTTCCTTTCTTTCCGGATAGCTGAAATGAATAAAAACGATTACTTATGTATATGTTCCTTTCTTTCCGGATAGCTCTGGAAATAATTGAAATTTTTCCAATTTCAAAGCAGCATTTTGTTGAGCATGACATAGTGCAACTTCGCCCTAATTTGACATACTCTCTGTATGGTCACCCACGAATTTGTAACACCTTGTACAGGTACCTACCTACAAAAAGAGCACATGCGAAGTGAAACGTACTCTTCAATTATGATTTCCATGGGATCAGTGATCATTATATTGGCTATTCAATGGATTTACAAATTTACCTGAGACGGTAGGTAATCCCTAGATGTATTGACTTTAGAAGATATATCAAGGTGGACAAAATTCACTCTACTTATCTTACTTCAAAAAATGGTGGAAGCTGGACACACTGCAAGAAGACCACCTGAATCCCCTTTCTGTATGTCTGAGATCAGACATGATGAAACCGTCAGTCCATTGGCATTTTTCTGCCCCTGGGCCTCCCAGATATGATGGTGGGGGGCTACCGTCGTGAACAGCACCTAACCTATATTTATAATAACATAATGTAAACTCAAAATAAAGTGCTCAAAGAAACACTGAAAGAAACCACTGAAATTTTCAACAATTTCCAAACTGCCATAACTTTTTGAAAAATTAATAGATTTTCAATCGGAATGCAGTGTTTGGAAGATGCGATCTTTCTGTTCAAAATTCCTTGTTCAAAACTCGTCGGAAGTTTTTCTGTCATTATACACCAAGTGTTCGAAAAAAGTATTACAAACGCTCCCGTATTTTAGGGATTTTTTTTATTTTTCTATTAATCATTTTTTCCGAACGTTCAAGCCAATATCTCGAAACGGTTTTGTAATTTTCCATATTCCTCATACAGGATGTTAAAAATCGATAATTTTTCATTTTTAGGTTTTCATCACATCATTTCTGATTTTAAAATTATGCAAGCCACATTCAACGTATTTTGCCACTCTATACAATGGAACACATCCTAGAAAATGGATTCATATTGCGTTGAAATCATCGACAACTTTAACAGAAGAAGAATGAACTTTTTTTGAGAAATGTTCAGAATTTGGTGAAATCGTCTGTTCAGTTTGGTGCTGCCATAACCATCTATGCTAAACACAAATCCTTCATTTGGATCGATTGCTCTGCTCAGTATCGCGAATTGATTTCGTGATTTTTCAGATATGGCAATCCAAGGGGGCGCAAGGAAACCCTTCTGGATTTTTCTGAACAATTCATACAAATAACGATGCTATAATGGTTTTAAGATATTCCTGAGTTGACATGGAGTCAATCAACCTATTTATCACAAGGTTTTTCATTGCGTAATCGAAAATCAAACGAAAAAGTCGATTCCTTGTAATCAACACTCATTTACGCAATTAATACCACTGCAACACCCAATGTAATGCTGTCGAACCGATGATGACAGTTGAAGAGTAGACTCAAATAAGGGGGTAAGTACCAAATACAGTATTTAATTTTTATTTTATAAAAATGTGTTAAATACCATATCTCATGTCCCTTAGAAGGGGCTAAGTTCCAAACGAAGATTTTCTTCCCGTTTTCGGCTACACATATGGCGCACCTGTGTAAATGCCAAGCGTCGTTTCCAATTAAAGGGGCAAAGTGCCATCAGTATCATTTTGTATGGCAAATAAATGGAACGTTTTGTCCTGCATCATTCATTTTGCAGTGTTTGCTCTCTCGGAAGCATTGTGTTTGTGTATTCTTGCGTGGTATAAATAAAATGAATATTAGAAACGATGATAATTATAATAAGATAAAAGATAACCCAGGATATGTGTTTTTCAAAAAATCGCACAGTGATATCGAACGTTGGCAAAAGATAAAAGTTCTCAAGAAAAATATATCTGGAGACCAAATAAAAAACGTACAGATAGTTGGGCAGGAATCGACCCCAGAACTTAATGAAGCTAAAAAGCAAAATTTACGTGCTATGATTCCTTATCTTCATTTACCAGAGCACCGGGAGTTCTACCAAAAACTCACAGTATAGTTGCCGGCACTTATCTACCATGAAAATGCTAGTGGTACTTCGCCCTTTTCCATTTTTTTCATTTTCTTTTATTGTTTGTATCAAAAACATTTTGGATTTTTGTGGGGTTTTCTCACTTTGTTTATATTTTAAGTTTGCAAATAAATAATTTTGTCAAATTACAAACATTTTTATTCATGAATGGTTGAATGAATCGGTTTTTTGAGTCTGCTGAAAGTTTTTCTTTTTGGCACTTAACCCCCTCATTCAAGTCTACTCTTCACTTGTGTAAGGTTCGACAGGAGGCATTATATTGTGTGTTGCAGTGGTATTAATTGCGTAAATGGTTGATGAAGGAATCGACTTTTTCGATAGATTTTCGATAGATTTTCGATAACGCGATGAAGAACCTTGTGATAAATAGGTTTCTTGACTCCATGTCAGCTCAGGAATATCTTGATACCATTATAGCATCGTTATTGTATGAATTGTTCAGAAAAATCCAGAAGGGCCTCCTTGCGCCCCCTTGGATTGCCTTATCTGAAAAATCACGAAATCAATTCGAGATAATGAGCAGAGCAATCGATCCGAATGAAGGATTTGTGTTTAGCATAGCTTATGGTTATGGCAGCACCAAACTGAACAGACGATTTCACCTAATTCTGAACATTTCTCCAAAAACATTGATTCTTCTTCTGTTAAAGTTGTCGATGATTTCAACGCAATATGAATCCAATTTCTATAGGATGTGTTCCATCGTATAGAGTGGCGAAAGACGTTGAATGTAGCTTGCATAATTTTAAAATCGGAAATGATGTGATGAAAACCTAAAAATGAAAAATTATCGATTTTTAACATCCTGTATAAGAAATGGGGAAAATTACAAAACCGTTTCGAGATATTGGCTTGAACGTTCGAAAAAAATGATTAATAAAAAAATAAAAAAACATCCCTGAAATACGGGAGCGTTTGAATTCTCTAAAAATGAAAAATCATCGATTTTTAACATCCTGTATGAGGAATATGGAAAATTACATAACCGTTTCGAGATATTGGCTTTTAAACGTTCGGAAAAAACGCCTGGAATACGGAAGCGTTTGAATTTTTTCATTTGTGTAATACTCTTTTCGAACACTTGGAGTATAATGACAGACACATTCCCGACGAGGAATCTTGAACAGAAAGATTGCATCTTCCGAGAACTGCATTCCGATTGAAAATCCATTGATTTTCTAAAAAGATATGACGGTTTGAAAATTGTCAAATATATCAGTGGTCCACTTGTTTCTTTGAGTTCTTTAGTTATTTATGTACCAAGGACAAAACACTGTCTATTATAGTCGAGTCTGCAAAATGTTAGCCGAGGCCTTAGCCGAGGCTATAGCAATCAGGCGAGACAAAGACAGTTTTTCGCCGAGGTGCATATTATTACATTTTTTTGTCGACCTCAAACACTTATATTCACATCAGGGTCCTATTCTGAAATCTATCGGATTTCGTGAATGATTAATTTGACAACAGCAAATGACAGTTGTTGTCAACTCACTCTCCGCGCGGACCAGGGTTGCCGGTTCGATTTTCATTCCATCAGTAAATACCTTGTCAAAAATTCAGTAGAATTCAATAGATCTGTGTAAGATCTATTTTATGCTATGCGAATTCCAAGAAAGGATAATGAAATAAACCTATGAAGTCAAAACATTATGTACTTTCATCAGTAAACAGAAAAGTAACCTATTTCCCACAAAAAAGAAACAAACGAAACAAACATTCTCATAAAAATATAATCATATTCCTAATTCTCAATTCGAAAATACTCACAAATATCACAAAATACAGTTACATATGTACTCATAAGATTTCAGTATATGAAAAACAGGAACGAATAGTGAAAATGAACAACAAAAATACAAAACAAATAAAAAACTTAAACGTAATAGAAACAAACTGTTATCAAGGAGCTATATAAAAAATTGAATTTGATCTGAATCAGATGAAGTATTGTCCTTTTTTGGTTTACACATGTCATTAGTACCTATACAGAGAAGTGCACAAAAAACGGCCAGGATTGTAACTGTTGAATTATTCTAGATAGGGTTTTGAAAATTGGTGGGTAGCATTAAGTATACACCAAATTGCTCATTAATTGAACAAACAATTTTTCTTCTATCAATTTCAATTTCACCGGAAACGACCCCAACTTTTGATTTTTTAAAGGGACACCCTGTATTCTATTCCATAATCGGTTAGGGATTATCATGACGAATACAACGATACTGGGTTTGATAGGGTTATTTCAAACGATTACAAAGATATTTGAGTTCGAAGTTTCCATATGCTCAATGAGTGTGACTTCGCAATAGCAAAACTTCTTTCTCTGTATTTATTTGAAAATCAAAAGTTGGGGTCGTTTCCAGTGAAACCGGAAGTGATAGAACAAAAATTGTTTCGTCAATTAATGAGTAATTTGCTGCCCACCAATTTTCAAAACCCTATCTCAAATAATTCCTGGCCGTTTTTGTGCACTTCTCTGTATGTGGATTTATTACTTATTTTGTAAAATCAATTCAATCAGAGCGTGCCGAAATACCATGCAATTTATAAGTGTATGTGATTAACTAAAGATTAATAATAATAAATAGGTGTCAAAATATTTTTCAGTAGGTTATGAAATGTTTCAGTGGATCAGTAGATCATTATGCAAATCAGGAGATCTACTGAAAATTCAGAAGAACTGGCAACCCTGCAGCATACGAAAAGTGTTTGCGGACGAAAAGTTAGTGTCTGTGAACAAAAAGTACTTGCCTTCGGAAATATCAGTTTTTCGTTCGTAAAATATGATTACTAGGACATATATTGCAAAGAAAGGCTCGTGAAAGAGATAATAATCGGGATTGGAAAAAGTCGCCAGCAGGCGATATAAAGAAACGATTCAACGACAGTTCAGTTTGTTCATTCCTTCATGTTCGTGTCTGTGTTAAGGTCTTTCATGAACCTGTGTGTACGTATTTATACTTTATGTCGATTTTATTTATTTCACTATTTTTATACCCGGAAAGCCACCCTAAATGTAAGTATCTATCAATGTTGTTTTCTGTAAAGTGTGATAAGTGTTTTATTTTCAACGATTGTTATTTTACATGACTTATTTTGCTTTTATCAAAACCCCCCATTTTAAAATATCATTTCAATATGTATGTTCTTTTTTTCACTTCAGTGTCCTGAAGATGAAACAATAGAGTTTGGAAACGTCGACAATTTAAAAATTGGTTTTCTTCAACATTTCGACCGAATTCCCGCCAACTCAACACCAGAAATCATATTCAAAGGTCGCCATTCTATTCAACCATAGAATTAGACTGACAGATATTTGATTACTTCAAAAGAATGACAAAGATGTCTGCAACCTTGGTGTCATTCCTGTTGAAAACTCCAAATTTCATGTTGTGAATTTTTTGATTTCGATATAATGTAATATCTTTTCAATATCAATTCGTCCTTTTCCAGTCACATAAAAAAATACTTTATTATACACGGAAAAAATATTAGATTTTAGCTCACGGTTTTTTGTCAACACAACCTGGAGCTAAAATCGAATACGTTTTTCCCTTGTATAATAAATAACTATTTGTAGTCCAGGAAAATGCAATTCCTATAATAATATATGTCTAATGTATGTACGGTGCGTATATTTCTCCGTTATATTGGGAAACCATGTATATTGGTGTCCATAATACCATATTGTCTGCTAAATATGGAGAAAAAATCTAGTAAGCTGCAGTATCTGGTCTGCTCAAACAAGGAAAATCACCTACAGGGATCTGTGGCCGATACAGTAGTACCGCCATACGGTCAACTCGAGGAAACATTTATTTCATTTGTTTTCCTGTCAAACCGACATAACCTTGAAAATCGTAAATGAGTTGAGCATCCCTCAGCGGTGGCGGTAGTAGTAGTATTGATTATCAGCTTTTGATCCGGGCTCTGATTTTCTTACTTGTTATGATCATGTAACACTCAATATAGAATGTATCCACTTATGTTGCAAAGGAATATCACTTGGATATCCATGAATGGAGACGGTTTCACACTTTCTGGTAGGCACAATAAGAGGAGACAGAGTTTGTTACAAATTATTAACAGAATAAACTATTATAACACTCTGGGAGCACAACACAAAACTATATCTATGAACGAGAGGGATATTAGAACAATGAGAATTGAAAAAGAATGATATTTTAGGAAAAGAATACAAAACAAGTCATGGCACGACAGCTCTTGACACTGACAACTTACATAATCACAAATTTCGAAAATTTTCTAGAAAAAAGTGAAGATCATTTCGTGGTCATACACTCAACTGAGCTATAGGGAAGACCAGTAGTTCCAGCTCACTAGATTTTTTCTCCACATTCAGCAGACAATGATAATACAAACGCGTTGATTTGGACTATATGATTAGGTCAATGGCTCAGAGGGCAAGTAGTTGACTAAGCATCTATTGCAATTATACCTTAAACTTAATTCTTTCATGGCAGAAATAATAACCATTTTTCATTGCATAAAATAGTTATTTGTACACCAAGGTATTTAGTAAAGAATATCAGTATTAATGATAAACCTAGAATCTCAAGACTAAGAGATTCTAGGGAAATTTCGTGAATCGATTGTCAGCTGATGCAAGACAGACTGTTTCGACTTGCCATAAGTCTCATCAGTTGCACTGGCCAGCTGACAATCGATTCACGAAGGGTACCTCCATATATCAAACAAGTCGAAGCCCTGAGGGGGCCGAAGGACGATCTAGCCTTCATAGCCATCTAGTGGCTTAAGTGCAAGGTGTATAGGTAGATTCATCAATCATACCTTGCGACTAAGTCGTGCATATAGACCCCTACGTCTATATGCTTACAGAAAAGACATCCATGTCAGATTCTGTAGACTATCGCAACACCTGTGATTCTCAAAGTGGTTTAATGTTCCACTAACAGATGGTGATAAACCTAGAATCTCAAGACTAAGAGATTCTAGGGAAATTTCGTGAATCGATTGTCAGCTGATGCAAGACAGACTGTTTCGACTTGCCATAAGTCTCATCAGTTGCACTGGCCAGCTGACAATCGATTCACGAAGGGTACCTCCATATATCAAACAAGTCGAAGCCCTGAGGGGGCCGAAGGACGATCTAGCCTTCATAGCCATCTAGTGGCTTAAGTGCAAGGTGTATAGGTAGATTCATCAATCATACCTTGCGACTAAGTCGTGCATATAGACCCCTACGTCTATATGCTTACAGAAAAGACATCCATGTCAGATTCTGTAGACTATCGCAACACCTGTGATTCTCAAAGTGGTTTAATGTTCCACTAACAGATGGTGATAAACCTAGAATCTCAAGACTAAGAGATTCTAGGGAAATTTCGTGAATCGATTGTCAGCTGATGCAAGACAGATGCTCGACTTGTTTGATATATGGAGGTACCCTTCGTGAATCGATTGTCAGCTGGCCAGTGCAACTGATGAGACTTATGGCAAGTCGAAACAGTCTGTCTTGCATCAGCTGACAATCGATTCACGAAATTTCCCTAGAATCTCTTAGTCTTGAGATTCTAGGTTTATCACCATCTGTTAGTGGAACATTAAACCACTTTGAGAATCACAGGTGTTGCGATAGTCTACAGAATCTGACATGGATGTCTTTTCTGTAAGCATATAGACGTAGGGGTCTATATGCACGACTTAGTCGCAAGGTATGATTGATGAATCTACCTATACACCTTGCACTTAAGCCACTAGATGGCTATGAAGGCTAGATCGTCCTTCGGCCCCCTCAGGGCTTCGACTTGTTTGATATATGGAGGTACCCTTCGTGAATCGATTGTCAGCTGGCCAGTGCAACTGATGAGACTTATGGCAAGTCGAAACAGTCTGTCTTGCATCAGCTGACAATCGATTCACGAAATTTCCCTAGAATCTCTTAGTCTTGAGATTCTAGGTTTATCACCATCTGTTAGTGGAACATTAAACCACTTTGAGAATCACAGGTGTTGCGATAGTCTACAGAATCTGACATGGATGTCTTTTCTGTAAGCATATAGACGTAGGGGTCTATATGCACGACTTAGTCGCAAGGTATGATTGATGAATCTACCTATACACCTTGCACTTAAGCCACTAGATGGCTATGAAGGCTAGATCGTCCTTCGGCCCCCTCAGGGCTTCGACTTGTTTAATATCAGTATTACCCAGTGACCAATATTATATCCCGAGGCTTCAGCCTACTAAGGTGTAGGTATATCACCTTTTTTTCACCACTAGTAATACATTTCAATCATTTTAGTTCTGTGAAACTGAAATATGAACCTATTGTCACTATGAAAGTACTTCTTTTCAATTCCAATTAAAAATTTACCTACCAGATTCAAGTGCCATCGCTACGAATATCACATCAGAACAGTGTATTCGGGTTAATTATATCAAAGGTGGCTATGTCTTTATTGACTAGTGGTTCATACAATGTCGAAAACTACCTTAGTAGTAATAAAAACACACTTCACGCCTCGAATAGGAGTAAATAATGGTAGGTTTTATAGCTAGTGGTGGAAAAAAACATCTTATAAACGTCCGTAAAGATGGAATAGTGATCGGATTATATATGAAAAATTTATGGCACAAAACTAAATCTTACAAATGGCCAACTTCGTGGGCAGCTACGATTATACCACTGAATCCTCCGGTGTCTTCAATGATCGCCACGGAATTGACCTTTTCCAGTCGTTTGTTGACCACACAAGCTCCTCCCACATAGGCGAATCCTGACAAATTATTTGGTGTTGTGAACAATAAATATTATCGTATTTTATGTAATCCCTCACCATCTGAAAGCCTCCTTCACCAATAACCAAAAGCTGCAGAAGATAATGTGTGTAATTAGTAGAAATATCATAGCTGAGTATAGTATTATACCTTCTCCATTGTTTACTATCTAGATATACATATTATGTTGCGGGATGTGTAGACGTATCAGGACCGTATTTGAAAAAATGAAGTTGATGATGGTTATCCTAAGACGAAACGTTGAATCAAAGAATTGATGATGCAAAATTCAAAAGGATCAAAAGTTGCCATGAAGACGTGTTTTCAGTTTTGTCATAACTTCGTTATTGAGGCCAGAAGAAAATAAAATTGAAAATCCCAAAATTCTGTATTTTGGAAATAACTCAAGAACGGAAACTCATATCACAAATTTTTTAAAGTATAGTACAACAAATAGATATAAGAAATATGAAAAATACAAAATGAATAAAAAGGTGATTTTTATGCCTCTTTCACGTTGAGGCGGGAAACAACATGTGCTCATTCCTTCTTTCTTTGTGTAGGGGAGATAGGGAAAAATTACTTCGAACCTCATGCATAGATTACCGGAGTCGTTGATCTATGCCCTATGACATTTTTTACATTCTGATTATGTCTTATAATGAGTGAAAGGTATAGTATTTCGAATTTAACTTATTCCTGTATCAATCATGTTTAACAATTCTGCGACTTTTCCACCGGTAGCAAGAAATACTATTTTCTGCAACCGATTCAAGTCGTCCATTTTAACTCCAAAATTAGCTCTCGAAGTTGACGTTCCTATTACAAAAATAGGTACCTATGTTGCTAGGCAACACTTTTAGTCCCAAGAAGCTAAAGTTCAACTTTAACTGCAAGGACCTGAAAAGGATGTCGACAAACTGTAACAAAGTGAAGTTGTCTAAGGCCTTGTTTCTATCTTCTTACTTATGTTATTATAATAATTTGTTAAGTGAGTGACATTGGGTACTTACTTAACTTATATTTTAGTTAGGTATCAATTCATGTTAATCAATGTCAATCAACATTGCAAAAATCATTGACACTTGCGGTGCTTCTGAGCTCGATGAAAGCAAACGCTCGGGTTCGGCTGTTTAACTCTTATCAATGAATCACAAACATTCCAGGTAAACTTCGAAATGTAATATCCCCCCAAATACTTTTGTTCTTGTATTCATTCTTTGATTTCGTTTCGTCTTATATCTTCTACTAATAATTTTGTTGGTGCTTCACTCGTGCAACTTTTTTCTCCCATCTAACAAAATCTGTTGCATTTTATAGTAGTAGATTCTGAATGCCCATCAAAACTACTCAATTTTTGCCCATTTGAACGTTTCTGTGAGACCAATATCAAGTGAGATAGCTGTTGAGTAAAATATAAACAATCACCCTGTACATACTGTCAAAAATAAAAGTTATCGGGGGTGGTATTTTATAACGTGTCACCCGGTATACAAATTTCCGCATTTGGTTGGTTGGTTAGTTGCATATTATGAGAATATTATAATAGAGTAGGCAATCTCATTTGCATAGGAATGTGCCACGAAATTTTTGATGGGCCTTTCCAGTCATTTCTGGAAAAAATATATCTTGAAATATATGGCTCTGAAATACCTTGAAACAATTTTTTGAGATTTTTTCCCCATCAATTTATCGTATAAAAAATTATTAAAAACGCCAAAATGTATGAGCGAATTCAAATGATCAGTAATGGCCGCGAAAGGTGTTACGTCAGTGCGCGAGCAAATTGGATTGGTAATTCCATGACCTTGCGGGTGCCAACAAAATGCAAGATGGACTTGACAATGTTGCCTATTTTGACAGAAAGCTATGATCAGTCGGATATTAATTCATGCCTCGATTTTTTCATTTTGGCAAATATTACGGATGCTGTTAGATAACTCAAATTATAGGTAACTACTCACCTGAAAATTTCGTGGTTTTAAATTTGCATTGATTCATTATTGATGATTAGTTAGTTGGTTGATTTCTGTTGGAGAATTATTCAAAATTATAAGAGACATTTCAGTGCAGGTATTCGTGACATTCGCAGTTTCAAAACCCTTCCAAATTCTGAATCAATCAATATACTAAATTGCTTACTTGGCTCTATTCCTATCGATTTTCAGCACAAGCATCACTGTCTGCCTGTCAATTATATTGAAAAATAAGAACAGTGAATGAGGTAATTTCAACTTGCCAACATTGTTTTAGCACCAGTTGCTTCATCTCCTTCTCTTGTAGACATAGTTGCCAGAGTAGCAATTGAATTTTCCGAGAATGAGTGCTTGACATAATATACAGTAACAATGTTCAAACATAACTAAAACCCAACTAAGTATATAAAAAGTTCCTTACTGTATAGATGCCTGCATTACAGTTTAACCTAGCTAATCTTGAAACTAATGGAATACTTTGGAGCTTAGAGTGAATTGAATGTGATCAGCAGTGAATTACCAATCAACTAATCACCTAATAATTAATTACACCGTCCTGCACATAGGATCAATTCAAGGATTTTATTGAGATCTGGCAACAGCGGAGTGATTCCCAGCTGTCAGAACTCCAACCAATCAAATTGCAAGAAGACACTGACATCACAGCTCAGTAGCGTTTGAATTCAAAGGCATTGAAATAGCATTTTCAATATTAGATAATTCATTTGTCGTTCGAATATGTGTTCAGGAAAACGATTTAAACTTCCCTTCATAAAAAAGGAATATTCTCAGATAAATTATAGCGGAATAAGGTCACATTTTACGATACTGGAAAGGCCCATTATCATTGAGGATCCTTCCAAAGCAGATTATAAGAAAAACTGATCAGTATATCAGTATAAGTAAGCTATATTTTAGTAAGTAAGCATAAGTGATTGTGTATTTCAAGCTGTGGACAGATAAATGGAGGTGTATTTGATTCACTTATTCATTCATTTATTTATTTACATTTTATGGATTCTAGTAAATCATTCAAGTGTAACGGATGACAGGTTTTAAGGTACATTCTTCAAGGTGGATGAATAATTTTTCGGGAAAATGGGCGAGGAGAACTGGTGGTAAGTCGAAATGAAGGTACAGTGATAAGAGCGAGAGTAGGCCGTGCTTTCTTCTCGTGAAAAAGATGAAAAGAGAAACTACAGTGTTCAGGAAAGAATCGTTCAAATCAGAGGTACCTATTTAATATACATATAATTATATTTATATGTACGAGAAAACGTGCTGAATTAAAAATTTTGCCCCAGTCGTACCTGCAGTGCCGCGATTGCAAACATCATTGGGGTATGATCTCCTGCACATGTCTAGTCTGTAAAAATTAAAGAAAAAACGCGATGTATTTGTGTAGTTTCATGAATTTCATGAGATGCTAATAGCTTGATCAAATGTTGTCTGTGTTGTCCCTGTTTGGAATTAACTTGTTTATTAGTCGATCACACAATCATCTCCACATTTTTCCAAGATGTTTCAGTTTCTATACAGGGTGGTCCATATTTTTGAACATTAATAGAGGGCGTTGGAGTTCCATCAATAACATAATAATTCCATGAAAAAACAAGTAAGTAATCCTTTTCAAATTCGCCGCCATACTGTCTTTCTTTTTAAACTCGCGTCTTTATCAAAAGTCAGAAATGGTTACAAAAATTTATAAGAGCCGATACGCAGGTATTATATAATCAGTTTCTGGAATAAGTAGAACGCCGCTGGATATTTTCTAGGAAATCAGTTATTCGCAAAATTAGTTATTGAATTCTGAAGAAATTTTGACCAAAAGCTGTTTTCGAATAGAATAGAATAAATGATCACATCCATGGTATACAAGTTATGGACGAGTCATACAAAGAAACAGAAAAGTTACAAAAAAAATATAAGTGATAAAATCGATTAAAATCGATTAAAATTAAAATAGCACCAGTTGTCTACCAGAGTCATTGATAAACTCACTGGAGTGGTTGATTTTGTAGAGACTCATTCCGACAAGAATCTGTCCCAACGTTTTTTTAAAAAGATCCAACGACAGATTTCTGATATCTGTGGGAGGAGAATTTAAAAGAGATATTCCTATGGATTTGCTCTTTTCTAATCTCCTCTTATGAGGTACAATATTATATGCGCATATCTGTTTTTATAATCATGAATGTCGTGAGTATGTAATGAATTTATAAATCTTTTTCAACATGTATGAGATTTTCATAGACATTTGTGAGTATAAGGTCATGATACCTAAATCTTGAAAAAATGGTAGGCAATTCATTCAAAAATAATTCATGCCCATGCAAACCATTGTTTTGCATGGGCAGTAACGTCTACTGAAATGTCGTCAATATCTGTGCTAATGGGATTCAGATGAATAGAAAAGGATATATCATCTGCATACAATATTGTCAGTAATTCATGTTTCAATAGCTTTCATGTGAAGGCATTTTTATATTGAAAATAAAAAAGACCTAATATCATACCCAAAATACTATAATCATTTTAGAGAAGCCTATATAGGCATTTCGGCAACTAATAAATTGTCATTCTCAGAAGAATTGGATGATAAATTAGCTTATATACTCTATAATATGTATGTCTATGTATAGTATATTTCGGAATAGGTATTTTCCGGAAATTACCAGCTAGAGGAAAGGTAATATTTATTTCTTTTCAAGGTTTACTGATGATGATAACTTGGATGCAGAAACAATAATATCCAGATTTTTTTAAATACCTACGATTGAAATTAATGTTTTATTCCTAATGAACATTGAATGAGAAGGTCTGATATACACACGCGGGAAAGATGGATGAAAATAAATTCTTTATTTATCATTTTCCTCTAAGATGGTTCATTTTATTTTACCCAAATTGATTCTTTCTATGTCTTGATCATACGAGTTATTGAAAATTTGAGTCTCAAACATAAAACTTAAGTCAACCCCTGATAAAGTAAGAAAGATAGATATTTCAAGGAAACTCTTAAGGAGTTCTTGCTAGTGTCCGTCATACCGAATTTTCATTGAATTATATCAATTAGGTACTTCAAGAGTCATTCAAGAAAATACGATTTCCAGTTTCCTTCAGGGGCCGCTCTTGTCTCCTTAAGGAGTGCATGTAGAAAACATTTTTATTAGATTATTTTATCTTATCTTTATCTTTTCTTAATATTTATTAAATAGATTATATACCCACATTTTCCTGGACACCCTGTATAGTTATTATGCATTATTCTCATATCACTTGAGACACAGTTTAGGGATATTCCCTAAACTGTGCTCAAGATGGCACCCGAGCAGACTATACCTTTTCAACTTCAATTTCGGAATCGGTTAGTTATATTTCGGAAAAAGTAATCTCGATTTCAGAATTGGTAAGTTCGATTTCAGAAATGGTAAACTCAATTTCAGAATCGGTGAGATGAATTTCAGAAAAAGTCCATTCAATTTCAGAAATGGTAAGTTGTATTTCAGAATTATTATTGGTAGGTTCAATTTCAGAAGATGAAATCCTTTTATATATTCGAAATGTGTTTAATTGCAAAAGAGAAGACTGTTTACAGTGGATGGAACGGTGTTTGAGAGCCCTATGTTGAATCAGATTGAACATAATATATGGGGTGCCTTCAAGTCAGAAGTGAAGAGCTCCTTGCAAGAGCATCGCCAAAGGGTCATAGCTGGAGATCCGAACAGATTGCTCAACCAGATAGAATTCAGACTGCGATGTCTTGAAGAATGTGCAGATCATTCAATGAACATGATAACACCTCAAATGTGTTTGCATTCTTATAATCATGTGCAACGCCATTATCTTCCAGCGATTCAGATGGAAGGCATCTGTGGATTACATTGTTTTTGAAAAGTTGAATATTTCAAATATGGTTTGTTAATCTCACATGCAAATGGAAACATTTCGAACAAATATAAGGATTTTTTTTTATGATATTGAACCTACCAATTCTGAAATACAATTTACCATTTCTGAAATTGAATGGACTTTTTCTGAAATTCATCTCACCGATTCTGAAATTGAGTTTACCATTTCTGAAATCGAACTTACCAATTCTTAAATCGAGATTACTTTTTCCGAAATATAACTAACCGATTCCGAAATTGAAGTTGAAAAGGTATAGTGCCGCCACGCGAGAACAACGTCGAACATCCCACCATCACGTTTATATGGAAATGCTTGTGTTTTTGTTAGACCATTAGTTCAATATTAGGAGTTCCATAGTTCCAAAACTTTGTAGCGCCTCGTAATCTGCTCCAAGTTAGTAGGTACTCCCAGCTATCGTATATACACGCTACTTAAAACTAATATCAGAATATGGTTAAATTGTGGAAAATTACCAGCTGTTCCTTTGGTGCATCGTCCACCTTTTCTACGTCGACACATGTCATATCTATCAAAATAGCAAGATTTAATGAAATAGTGATACACTTAATATATATATAAAACTATTGAAATATTGTACGTTTAGAAAATTTACAAATGAACTAATAAAAAATGCTCCTTGAGTGGAAGTGAACGCTTTGTACAAACCAATTGAGGCGAGTGGACTGAATATTTTTTTTATTTCGCACTAGTAGACATTTGAATCGGTGAACGTGATAACTACGGCGCACGACTTGTGGGCGTGGTCTTGTCAGCTCTCAGCATTCAGCACAATGTTGTCAAGTCTCCAACATTCACATGCTATTTTGTTATGGAGAATAAGAAACATTTGGACATGCTGGTTGCTCGAAGAAGTCAAGAATGATCTTAAACATCGTGGGTTCCTCCTATTATGTTTTATTCAACGACAGGACTCTAACTTCTTTTTGCTAGCTTGTTTATTGGTGACTTGAAAAAGCATAAAAACAGACGTCATCATTTATTCGACGTATCGCCAAATGGCGGCCATGAAGGTTTGTTTGAAATGAGCTCTGAAATTCAACAATTTCGAACAACGTAAAGACTCATAATTTACATAAAAATGCGTGAGGAGTGTTGCAAAAATTTATTTAGTTTCCTAACGACACTGTGGAGTAATTGAATGCCAATAATTCATTTTCAGTCCACTCGCCCATTATAAATCTGTACGTTCAAATTAGAGGTAATTCGAATATCAAGAGAAAAAACTCGAAACAAAATTAAAATTTCACGTAAATCTTCCAACTCCTAGGGGTCATCAAAAGGCGTATATGTTAGAAGGAGAAAAAAAAACAATGCTGTTGATCACAAGAACACATGATAAGAAGTACTCACCTTATCAGCAACGAGATTTGCAATAGGTACATTTCATATATCCGGAGTGAGACCTTGAGTTTTTTTCAATTTAATAAATTATTACAACCACTTATTATAATTTTTATTATTAGAACTTATATTGTATTATTATGTGATGTATTCTTCTGCTATATCTTTCTCAATAAACCAATTCTTTCTTGTGAAAATGAAATCATTTGAAATTATCAATTGAATGCATTTTTATTGCCTCTGTTTGTGAGTCATAAGCGTTGGGAGTTTCAAGTGAAAAACCCTAGGCTTACTTTTCAATTTGATTGAATATTTAATTATGTTGATTCATGAACAAATGATACCTACGTACTTTGTTATCGCTACGGCAATGTCGTACACTGGTAGTCTTCGTTCTCTAAACAAATATTTTCCCATATCAGTCAAAGCTGCTGCGGAATCTATTGCATCTCTTCCAACTCTGTTCCTCTCTAAATATGGAGTTGCATCCCTACCCTAGAAAAATTACACGCAATCCATTGTTTGGCAGAATATTTTCCAAATAATTATGAATATTTCCAGATTTCGACCATGGCTTGTGCGGACGCTGTTCTGAAATTTCTCCAAGAACACAATCGACCTTTTTCCAACAACGATATCCAAAGTGGGGTTAAGGGTTCTGGTGATTTTGGGAAAGCAGCTGTTCAGAAATCTCTAGATGTCTTGGTTAGGCATGACAAAGTCAAAGAAAAAGTGTATGGAAAGCAGAAGGTGAATATATGATTTATTGAATAAATTATGCACAAACAATGGAAATACACTCAGTTCCAAAAAAAGTGACGCACTTGAAAAAAAAATAGTAGGCCAATTTTTATTTTATTTTATTTGTTGGTAGGTAATGCATTTGTCTTTAAATAAAAATAAAGAGGTGAAAATGATTTCAAAGCCTCCTTGATGGTGGTAGAATAACTCGAACCATGATTTATTCTTAATTTTTGACTCACCCTGTGTGTTAATTGAGTAATGGCATAGAAAGTGCTTACACCCTATACGAAAGAGGCTTCTTTTGCGAGCATTTTGTTTTTTTATTCATTGATCTATCTCTAAAATTTTTCGAATTACAGCTTTTTTTTGCTGAATCCTTGCAGATTACCAACTTTCTGAATTTATCGAGAAACTATTTTCTAATGAAATAAACTGATACCAATAATTTTAAAAAACATTTTTATAAACACAAAATTATAAATTGGGATGACTGCTTAATACCGTGTATTGCATCCTCTAGCAACTCTAAGAACTTCTAATCTACGAGGCATACTGGAAATTAAGTTGCTTATCGTTTCCATTGGTATACGATCCCATTCTTCCACTAATGCATCTACCATTCCTGCGAGACTCTCCGGAGACCTCTCGCGAGAACGTACCCTTCTCCCTAATTCATCCCACAAATGTTCTATAGGATTCATATCGTGGCTTCTCGCAGCGCATTCTAATGATTGTGGTAATACCAGTAGGTTCTAAGAAGTTTCGCACTATTGCTGCGGTGTGTGGTTGGGCATTATCCTGCATCAATATAAAATTATTGCCCACTAACTCTGCATAAGGTAAGACATACTGCTCTAAAATGTCAATGTATATTTGGGCATTCATCGACTGCCTCACCGGAAAAACATAAAGGGGTGTCTTTCCATTCATTGAAATCCCTCCCCACACCATAACGGACCCACCATTAAAACTTTCGCATTCTGTCATTAAATTTTGATTACACCGTTCACCAGTTCTTCTCCACACTCTTTTTCTTTCATCCACCATGTTAAGGTAAAACCTTGACTCATCCGTAAACAAGACATTCGACCATTCAGGAATATTCCACTGTCCATAATTTTCAACAAAATTTCTTCTAGCAGGGCCTTTTGCAGGTCTTCTAGCTTTTAAATTAACTTCTTTTAGACGTCTACATACCGTCTTCTTACTTACTGCAACATCACGAATTTGGCGAAGATCTTTCTGAACATTTACCGCAGTATTTGATAGATTCCGTAAAATCCGCAATCTCAACAAGCGATCATCTCTTGAGGAAGATTTTCGGGGGTGACCAGAACCGACCCTCCGAGCGGTGCTTCCTGTTTGTTCGTACTTGCGGATTGCTCTACGAGCAGTTGCTTCATGAACTTCAACTGCACGAGCGGCGTAACGTTTACTACGCCCATCGTTTACTAACGCATCTAATCTTGCTACTTGTTCAGGATTTATTTGAGGCATTTTATGTAATTTTAGTCGATAAAAAAAGACACTTAATTAATGACACAACGACAAATGGTCAAATATGGAGGCATACAACAAATTAGTTGTTATGGCAACGGCCGTTGTTTTTTTAGAGACAATGTGATCCTACCAGAGTACAACCTAATCAATTTTGAGTACTCTGATCCTTCAATAAATTGAATTTGTGGGATAAGCGTAAGGTATCAGCAAAAAAAACTGTAATTCGGAAAATTCTAGAGATAAATAAATGAATAAAAACAAGATGCTCGCAAAAAAAGCCTCTTTCGTATAGGGTGCAAGCACTTTGTATATACCATTACTAAATTAACACACAGGACGAGTCAAAAATTAAGAATAAATCATGGTTCGAGTTATTACACCACCATCAAGGAGGCTTTGAAGAAATTTTCACCTCTTTATTTTTTTAAAGACAAATGCATTACCTACCAACAAATAAAAAAAAATAAAAATCGGCCCACTATTTTTTTTTTTTTAAGAAGATAGGTCAAGTATCAAATGCTTCACTTTTTTTGGAACTGAGTATATGTCTGTTTCAGGTATATTGTATAATACAAAAACATGATGCATCTGGAAGTAAATTGCGGGAACAACTGCTGGAAATGGATAGACAAGTCAATGATATAACATTGAAGATGAACGAAGTTAACGAAAAACTCAAGAGCAAATCGCAGTTAGTTAAAAATATGAAAGGAAAAATGACATTGACTGAAGCTATTCAACAGAACGTGGAGCTTGATGGTGAACTGGAATCAATCAAGCAACAACTGTTGAAATATCATGGAACCCAAACTATTTCCCCCACGAAGAAGTTGGAAGTGGAAAAAGAGTTTGAAAAATATTTGAGTCATTACAAAAAACGTAAGCGCATGTGCATGGATATATTAAACTCTATTTTGGAAAATTATCCCAAAACAAAGAAACAGTTGTTTGAAGATATTGGAGTGGAAACTGACGAAGATGTTGGGTTTTCTATTGAGAAGCTGTAGCTATCTTTAAGTTAATATTTATAGTTGATCATTTCGAAATATATTATTTTCATTGATTTACTTACTCTACTAATGATAATACCAGCAATCGATATCCTGATCTTGGGTCCTTTCAGTAGTTTATACCTTAGATCCACTCCGTTCCAGAAAGACACGAAATATCTCTTTATTTGGATGTTGTCACCACCATGTAATCGGTATCCATCATAATCGACAATAACCAAAATTTCCGGATAAATTGTGTATGGAGCTTCTCGTTTGTTCCGTGACTTTTCTAAGGCTTGTGCACTTCGTTTATATCTTTTCGCTAAGTGATCTGGTTCCATGAAAGCTGAAAAATCAGTACTTATATACGATCGAATATTACAAAAGTACATAAAAAATATAAGAGGGCGGTATTGTATACTTTGTATCCATCGATATTTCAGATATTTCAGAAATGTGCTACTCATGAGCTTAGACCATCACAGACATTTTTGGTTATCTATCTTAAACAGCGAAGCCGTTATTTCACTTCCTCACAGTAAAATGGGCCACCCTGTACATATCCTTTCATCTGAAGTTTCAGCTTCAAAATGAGCCTGGGATTCGAAAAATCGGTTGATGAGTCAAAAAGTTATGACTGCAAAACCGAAATGTTATGTTTTTGAGATCACTCTGTGAAAGAAATCAGAAGACGATTCGAAAAAGATAATGAGGCCATCTTTATACCTCTGCTGTCAAAGTTGGAAAAAAAAGTTTTTCTTCATTTGGGATCCTTTTGAAAATTCCGAAATTTTGCACAGTTTCAGGTAACACCCTGTACCAATTTTATGTGAAGTACCTTATGTTTCAAAATAGTACAAGGTTAGTACAAAATAATAGCTGAATGACTGGGCTAGCGAACAATGTGATCCGAATTCGAATTGTTCGAAGCAGAAAAAAGTTATAATTTTTTTTCTACTCACATAACTAAAATGGCATTTAGCGTACGGATATGTACCACGCTAAATGATCGATTTATCAAGGATTGTCGATCTGTGATTTATTCAAAATATTAAACACGTTACCATGGCAACACGATTTTTTAAAAACATTACCATGGCAACACAGTTCTTCAAACACAGCTTCAGTAATTTGAGACATGTCTGGTCTGTCAATTGTATCAACTGTCAACTGTTATTTTCGAATTTTGTAGCAGAATTATTCAAACAATATTCGTTTGTATCAGGATTCTTCATTAAAAATATATGCGAAAAGTAGACGAGAGTGAAATCGAAGAGAATGTTCTGGTACTTGCATATCTCCAAGAAGTGTGAAAATGAAGCATCCATCTTTGAGAACAATTTATTCATTCTGCGCTAAGCATAACAATAAACGTGAAACAAAGGTTAGTAAGCAATGGACTGGACACATCTACAACCAATATCACTTATACGTGTCTCGCTGGTTGCATGCAGTTGCATGTATTATATGTTCTCAATTCCCATTCCATTCGAATTATTTTGTAGGTTAGCAGGAATTGCAGGTATGTTAATGTTATTTTCGGAGTTCGTAGAAAAATCATAGTATGTAACGCGTTTATATATAAACTCTTCTAGACACTCGTTTATTAAACACTCGTTCCGCTATGCTCCGCTCGTGCTCAAACTACTCGATACTAAAAGGACGTTTATAACACTTGTTACATAATATACTATTAACAGGGGTTAAATTTTAGGGTGTGACGAAATTAGTGTTTCGTAGTTAACTTTCCTGGCTATAGGCCACGCAGAACATTCAATTGCATCCTCCCGAAATCTATACAACCATTCGTATAGACAAATAAGATGATTCCTTCCTGAATGCTGAAAGGTGCCTAAATTGTTCAGGAACGCTTGACTACCTGCAGACCGGTTTCGAGCTTTTGGCTCTCATCAGTGCAGGGGTGTCCCTGATGGCATTCATGACCGCCACCTGGTGCGAACCTCACTCAAGGTAAACACATCTCAGCATTTAATACCCATGAAGCGTTCGGTATCTGCGAGATGGACACGAACGCCATCTGAGTAGAAGGAAAGGGACATTGCAAAACAAATTCCCATTTCGAATAAAATGGGAGTGGCTGATTGCCCGACCGGCGTAATTTCAACTACGAGAAAGCAAAAATGCTCAAAGTGGAATGACATGTTCAATAAATTTACAAAGCTCAAAGTCATTTCCACAAAGCAGGTTCATAAATGAACGACTCTGGTAGATAACTAGACCAAAACAACTACTTTCTTGGAAATGCCACACAGAACATTGAATTACATCCTCCCGAAATCTATGCAACGATTCGTATAGGCGTATCAGATCGCTGATATTCCTTCTGCCTTCCTGAATGCTGAAATGTACCTAAATTGTTCAGGAACGCTTGACTACCTACGGACCGGTTTCGGGCTTTTGGCTCTCATCAGTGCAGGGGTGTCCCAGATGGCATTCATGATGGCATATAGCCAGGAAAGTAGTTGTTCCTCTCGTTTTGTTCCTCTCGTTATCTACCAGTTCCGTTCATTTATGAACTTTTGTGGAAATGACTTTGAGCTTTGTGTATATATTTAACATTTAATTCCTCTCTGCGCATTTTGAATTTTTCGTACTTTCGTAGTTGATACCTTGTTCTGTTATTTTTTATTTCAACTCACCATAATCGCTCATAGTGACGTCCTCCTCCTGTTTCCTCTTGAACACAATATGGTGATGCACATTTTTCTTCCGGTTTATGGGCAAACCTGTGTCGATTGCCACTTCTGCGCTCAATTCTCCGTCCTGATCCAGGAACATCTCGTCATCGTTGATCGTTTCGAGATCGGAATCGTTTTTGTTTTTCGACTGTATGACGGATCCCCTCAAGCGGGAGGGCAGCGGCCGTATGACTAGATGAGATCCAATGCTTCCTTCCTATAGGACACAATAAATGGGATTAGGCCTGGGAAGAAAAATCGATATATCGATAAATTTATCGAATCGAAATATTGGTATATTGATAACCATCAATATATCGATAAATAAGGATTATGAAGTTATCGATATATCGATAACTATCAATTTTTTCTCAACATAATCACGATGTTCTGAATACTCGAGATAGTTCTATCGTTTTATTGTTCACGAAATTGTGTTGCTGTACGGCATTATAACTTTTGTCTGGATATCACAAAAGCTTCTATAAGAGCCACACAATTAAAATGAGTTAATTTTTACCGATATTTTGAGACAAAATTGATAGTTATCGATATATCGATGGTTATCAATGTACCAATATTTCGATATATCGATGGTTATCGATAATCGATATGTGAAATCCAATATCGCCCAGCCCTAAATGAAAAATCTGTTGCCATGGCAACGATCGTCATGGTAACGAGTAAACAAAAACCCGATTCCCGTGGTGAGGAAATGCGTAGTTGCCAAGTTGTCGGGTTTAGTTTGGCTGAGATCAGTTATGGAAAAACTATTGCCATGGCAACGATCGTCATGGTACGAAAGCGTAGAAAGGCCACTGTTGTGTGTATTTTATTTTATTTCTTTATTCAGACTTTCAAATTCTGACTTTTTTTTCTGAATTCGGACTTTAAAGTCTGAATTCAGACTTTTTTCTCTGATTTCAGACTGTTTGCATTGAATGCATTGAATACATATTCACATTAGGTAATACCAAGGGTGATAAACTGATTTCAGGAAGTACCTTTTATATGTCATTTACTTTTCATGGGGTTGATGCTTAATTTTTTTATTATATGCAGGTCAGTAAGTCAAATCGTCTTTAATGAATGATGTGAATTCAAATATATTTATACCCTATATAAAAAGCGAGAGTATAGTTTATACAGGGTCCTGCAACTCACCTCCCGTCTTCTATACAGTATGATGCAAATGTATGGAATAAATTCATTTCAAAACAAGACGACTTCCGAAAAAATCCAAAAACTAGACTTCAGAACTTTATTAATTGATTTATTTTTTTAAATAGACGACCCTTCGTTGTTCAATTCTCATTAGCAGACCTCTGCAAGATTCAGTTAATCAAATGATAAGCCATTTTAATTTCAATTTTCTTATGCAAAATGTTGACTGTTGAATAGACGATCAGTAGACCTTTCAAACGAGGTGTCACATGACCCCTGTTTTCATTTGAAAAAATCGTTCATTACGTCATTACTTCAACACCGATGACGTAACATATCTCATATGGATATCATGAGATGAGGCTTCAAAAATGAAACCTCACGTGTTTTTGGAATTTTTTAAAATGTCGCCCATTTCTGAAATAATGAATTTATTCCATACATTTGCATCATACTGTATATAGCTTAATTATCAGTTGCGTTAGGATTTTGATATTTCACAGACTTCAATTGTATCATAAGGCGCATACCAGGAAACTAATTTCGATCATACCGGGTGTCCCACCGGAAGTGGTAATAACTTTCGAATTTCGAATGGAACACCCTGTATATCATTGCATTTTCAGATTCTGCATCATCATTTTCTGAATCAAATGATACCATATAAGTGACATTTCAAACTTCGATATTGATTTTAATTTCATTTTTGAATTTCCATTTGAGTGTGCCATGACTTGATCGAGTCTGATGTACTAATATTGTCAGATTTAATGCTAAAAATATTGAATCCTGTCAAAAATGTGAAATTTCTTGATTTATCTCCAATTTTGGTTCATCAAAATGTTTTGGTGGTCCATGATCCTCTTACACCCGGTATATGGGTATATGGTGTGTAGTATGAGTCTGTATTCAGAGAAAAAAGTCTGAATTCAAAGAAAACAGTCTGAATTCAGGATTTGGAGTCTGAATTCAGAATTTAAAGTCTGAATTCGAGAAAAAAGTCCGAATTCGAGAAAAAGTCCGAACTCGAGAAAAAGTCCGAATTCAGAAAAAAAATCTGAATTTAGAGAAAAAAGTCTGAATTCAGACAAAAAAATCTGAATTCATAAAAAAAATAAGTCTGAATTCAGACTTTAAAGTCTGAATAAAGAAATAAAATAAAATACACACAACAGTGCCTTTCTACGCTTTCGTATTATGGTAACGAGAACGAGTAAACAAAAAATCCGATTCCCGTGGTGGGGAAATGCGTGGTTGCCAAGTTATATCGGAGAAATATTGCTTTATTCATCAATTTCAAAAACACTCTTCAATACAACCATCCTTCACGTGCCAAGCTATTCGACAAAATCAAAAAGAAACAGAGCCATTTTGGAATATTCATTACGAGGTATCGCGCAGGATATAGGAAAAGAGACCAAAGGTACTGGTTGTCTAATACAGATGGAAACATCTCGTTAGTTCCAAATTTCGATCCACCCACATTTCCATTTGCCTTCATTTCGATTCACCCATACCTTTCTTCATGCGCACTTTCTGATTCAGCCACAGTCTTCAAACACACACGAATGATGCCTTGCTACCAATTCTGATCGATGTGGAAAAATATATTTTTTCCAAGAAGAAGAAGGTTCATTTAAGCCGAGTTAGGTTAGATTGTTTAGAACAAGTAGTATCATTCCTTATGATTTCAGCTATACTAAACCCGATAGAACTTATTATTCCAGATTTTTTGGGATATTCTCTCCTCGTTTCTATAAAATAAAATATGATTTTTCCTTTTCCAAAAAACTTACTGATTACCATAGTAACAATTCCGAAATAAAGCTTATTGGTTGAAAATGACTGGTATGAAGTTTTCATTGGAATATCAAGTTTACTTCGACAAAAAATGTTCATGAAAAAGTGATTGATTATTCTGAAAATGAGGATGTCAGAAACGGTATATAGGAGATACGAATTTGGTTTGTTGCGGAAAAAAAGTTGTGCATTCAGAAGGTCATTCCAGCAAACTTCCATAATTTTCAAATTCATAATTCGTGTATAGTTTCGCCGAGGTTTATTTCATAATTTTTTGCCTGTCTAATTTCTTGATTTGATCTTTGAACTTTCACCCTGGATAGATCGAATCTGATGTGGATGTTAATATAGGGTTATGTAATAGTTAACGCCGGTTGGATGCAGACATGTTCAATTAAATGTTAATTGTGATCGTGGGAATTATATTAGCGTAACTCATCTCAGATGTTGATGCCACGAAGTTCATTTTACTTTAAACGAACATTCAAATGATTATCGTCATATACCATCAGATAAAGATTACTCACTTGATTGCATGGTCTTATTATGTAAGTTATTACTAGAAATCATTATAATGAATGCATGCAGTAGGTACCTAGGTACTTCACTTTTTGTTAATCGATTCAATCAATACTCTCTATATGTAGTATTGATTTTTACTCGTTAATTAGTTTGTTTTACGATCCTACCATATGGAGATCGAAAAAACCCAGTTGATCCAAGAATCTTACGTCAAACATTTAGTTGGTAACATACAAAATTCGGAAAAGTAAATAAACATTGTGACAATATCTGACCGAATCAAAACAATTCATGATAATTCACACCTCTCCCAAAGGTATGTGACCAGTTTATGATTCTATATTAAAATTTTATTGCATATTTTTCGTGCTACTGCTTGTCATTCAGAGGTGTGAATTCTTGGAAAACAGTTTCAACTTCCTCAACCCCTGAATATGCGTCTCCGTACAAGTTTTTTTTGCGTTCAAGTCTTCGTTGTAATTGTACTGTATGCCTGATAACGTGTGGCGTGTTTGTTAGACTATTCCACTTGTTGAATTTAGTTTTATATCACCCTGCTTTTGATGATAACTTATGTCAGTTCAATTCATGTGACAATTTCTCAGAAAAATAAAAAAATATTTTTTCACATATTTTATTGAATTGTGTGCCGTTATTTGCGCTGTAATTAAAATTTGGTCCTTCGACGCTAACTGAACGCGCTATGGAATTCAGATCGACTGCCAATAGCGAGGGGGAAGCGGTACGACGTAGTAGTAGGTGTACCAAGAGAATAGAGAATATACCACCAAAGGGGTATTCAGCGACAGTGAATGGTAATGTAGCTTCAACTGAAGTGCCTGAAGACTATAATAGTGCCATGTACAAACCCACTTCGAAGAATAAAACCTCAGGTTTGGTGGAAAGCTCTAAAGCTGCAACGAAAACCATGTGCAGGTCTGGAATGATAATGCCTCATGCTCGGAATAAAAGTTCCAGGTATGATGAAAGGTCTGAGAGGCAAACAATAGTCTCAAAGAAGTCTAGCCTTAATCAACTGAGCCTAGAACTCATAGCAGTTGAACAACAGAACCGGCTAGATGAAGAAGAAGCCAACGAACGTCTTCGAGCAATCGAAAGAAGCCGTGAACATCTCAAAAAGAAACAAAAATCCATGAGAAAATACTAGAACAGGAAGCTAGCTGTGAGAATGATTATGTTCCTGAAGAAGATTTGTACCAGAGTCCCAGCTATCTGAACAAATGGCATGAAGGAGCTAGAGGATGCATCAAATCTAGTTCAACACATTCTCAACATTGCTATTCTATTTTCCAACAATTTCTTCGCAGAAGCCTCATCTCAAACAAAACGAAGTCCTTTTCGATGCTGCTAGACAGTGCATTGAAAATACCTTTGCCACTAATGAATTATTGATGCGCCAAAGAGTCAGAATCTAGCACACTTTTCTGGTGATCTTCATCAATGAATTTAGAAATTCAACAGAAACTCATGATTTCACCTATGAAGAAAATCTGTTGCGCTTCGAAAGAGCTTTGAAAGGCAGAGCACAGAAAACAGTGAAGGCTTTGCTATTTTCCTCGAGAAATGTCCCATCAAGATGATCCGATCAGTAAAAAACATTGACTTCCGTGTGTATCCTAAAGGAGAAGTATTGATAACATTCCTCCTAGAAGTTGCGCATATGGTGAACTCTAGATCGCTAACTCATATTTCTGTGGACCCTGTAGAGCCCGATGCCATTACTCCAAACCACTTTTTGTTGATGCGACCAGGAGGAGTAATAATAATAGTGATAGTAAAACCTAACCTGAATTCGATTGACAGCAGCATAAAAATGTTTCTCCCATTAAAAAAATTAAAGAATTCTTGTATACATATTATGTTCGAAAATGATTCGTTCTCAAGATTCTTCAGGTGCAAAACACTGTATTTTGAGACATTTGTTTCAAATATGAGAACTTTTTTATTATATATTTGTCACTCGATAATTTCTGAAAAATATCTTGGAAAATCATTGTTTATTGTGACAAATTCATGGTTTCTTGCTTTGAATTAATATATGCCTTCGAGCTAAAGGAACAGGGTTTCCCATGTTCTTTGAAATTTCGCGACAGAATGATTTTGAGCCAAAATCTTTGACTATCACAAAAAAATGCAGTTTATTATCATAAAATCATAAAACTTTGTACCAAAGAATGTTGAGCATTTGCTTCAAAGTTTTTTGTACGTTGCGACAAAATATCCATGGATTGTTTAATTATCAATCACCTCTGTTAGCAAGCACTAATTCGACCTATTCCTAAAAACGGCGAGCCCAATAGTTTTTCAGATCTTCGTCCTATTAGCATCCTTCCAATTTTATCCAAACTCTTAAAGAAAATCGTGTTCAAGCAACTCTACGATAACTGTTATTCAAATGTCATCATTCCCTTTCCAGCCTTTGTAATGTTAGATTTCACAAAAGCTTTTGATACTCTAAACCAACAACTTTACTTTCTAACCTGAAATATTATGGGTTGAACTTGACCACAACATTTCTTTCGAAGCTACGTGAGTGGAAGAAGTCAAATAGTGAAGAATAACATTAGTGAATCTCAATTCCTCAAATTGCATAATGATTTACCTCAGGGATCGATTCTGGGACCACTTCAATTCCTTATATGTACTGCTGAATTATCTAATTGCCTTTGCCTGTCAGACTGTAAAAGCCACTTCTATGCTGATGATAGCCGATTATATTATAGTTTTTATCCGGAAGATGCCTATTTAGCAAACTATTTCGTCAACAAAGATTTATTATCAACCTCTCAAAGCAACATAATCTTCATATTAATCCCACAAAATCCACTCACCTATTATTTGGCAATGAATGTCGAATTAATCGGGTGAAGAATGATATCAACATAGTCATAGGAGGTGTTACTTTAACACTAGTATCAGTAACAAAAAATTAGGTTTAATTATTGACTCTAATTTGAAATTCACGGAACACGTCAGCAAATCTATTCAGCGTGCTTAGGGGTGTCTTTACAATGACTGTTATCGAATTAAAAAAATGCAAAACAACTGCACTAGACTGATCTGGGGCTTGCGCGGATCTGATCATATCATCTCTGGGCTGGCTTTTCATGAAAGAACGCCGTCGTCTTCTACATGCCACTACTACTTTTTGTATAAGATTATATCAATGAGAAACTTCCCTTTATGAGCAAATACAATTTCGTCATCAATTGCATAACCTCAATGTAAGGAATCTTGCTACTGTGAACATCCCACACTACTACAACAGTAAATTAGATTCAGTTTGTTTTCTTGGAAAATATCTTGTAATATCTATACTTATTATACATATATTATGCACTTAGGTTAAAGTGTAAGAATAGCTCTTTGTAGCTAAACTTTCGCCTAATAAAAGTCCTATTATTATTATTATTATTATTATTACTATTATTTCGCACTATGCAAATGCAGGGCGCCATTGAGGCAAAGTCAAATTTCTTCAAACCAAGGAATCCTTCTTATCTGTGCAACTTGTCCGAGCGGTTTTTCCAACACAACGGAGAAAACTTGGGTGGATCATCTTCGATGGCCCACCCGGTATGCAATTATGCGTATCTCCCGGCGACAAACGACGTGTTTTGATATTGTGAAAATACAAATTCGGTTATGAAATTGAAACCGTAGCTCGACCTTGCCCTGATTTCAACGCAGGTAACACCGGAAATAATCAAATATCATTCATTATTAATTCATATCACTTCATTATTCAAATAGGCTCATTAAAAATGATATATACGTATTAAATAGATGACTGATGTTGGATTTAGATGAGTTAGGACAGCTTCAGTTTACGAAGCATTCGCTATCCTCATCTTCTCATTTGTCACAATGAGTCACGTGAGACATAAAAAAAACATCCATGAACGTCCCAGTTGTAATCTGACGCCGTGGTATTAGCGGACCAGGGTAAAGTATATGCAAAGTCAGTTGGAGGAACACATCACCGGCGGGCCGTCGGTCCCTTTGAAAGTTCAAAGTGTCACAATGAGTCACGTGAGACATACAAAAAACATCAATGAAAGCTCCAGTTGTAATATGATGCCGTGGTATTAGCGGACCAGGGTAAAGTATATGCCAAGTCAGTTGGAGGAACACATCACCGGCGGGCCGTCGGTCCCGTTGAAAGTTCAGTGTTTTTTTTTATATACTCTGGGTCCCACGAAGAGGGATAGTATATGCAAAGTCAGTTGGAGAAACACATCACCGGCGGGCCGTCGGTCTCGTTGAAAGTTCAGTGTTATTTTTATATATTCTGGGTCCCACGAAGAGGGATATCCTGTAATGTTCAGAGAACATCGTGAGAACCAAGGGATATAAGGTGGGAATTGGTGTTCTTCTTGAATTTCTGGAGGTTATATGCCATATATGTGAGACGTTAGCGAGTAGGTCACCAGTTGATCTCTGATGAGGGAAGCCATATTGCCTATCGTTGATAATACCTGAATGTTCCAGGTATTTCATGAGCTCGATGTTGATAGCTCTCTCCAATATCTTTGAAATAATAGATAGCAGTGCGATCGGTCTGTAGTTGCTAGGTAGGGTCTTTTTGCCTTTTTTAGGAACTGGTTGTACTCTTGCAATTTTCCAGTTGGAAGGAAATATCCCCAATTTGTAGGAGTAGTTGAACAACCTGCAGAGAACAGGTGTTAGTTCGGGAGCACATTTCTTGAGAACAATCGGTGGTATTCCGTCGGAGCCACAAGCTTTGTTGGTGTTGAGACCCAATAAAATCTTCCTTACAGTACGTTGGCGAGAGGTGATCTCAGGCACATGACTGTCAATTGGCGTTATGTTTGGAGGTTGTTTTCCCGATGAATCCAGAGTGGAATTTCCAGCAAATAAATGGGCAAAAATATAATGGCTTCCTCCTGGGCAGTTGTGGCTAGTGTTCCATCTTCCTTGGAAAGAGGAGGAAACGAGCTGGAAGTGAAGTTTCTTCCTACAACCTGCGAAGGACCAAAATGAACGGGATCCGTTAGGACCTTCAACAAGTTTTAATCTTATTTTGGCATTATGAGCATCCTTTGATGATCGAATTGTCTCATTGCATATGCCTCTAGCCTCGACATATTCTGCTCTAATCTCAGGGCCTGGATTTTTCTACCATCGATGGAATGCTGCCTGTTTGGAAGCAACAGCTCTAGAGCAGTTTTACTGAACCAGGCCTTATCGGAAGATATTCTCCTCGTAGTGTTCGGTATGTAGGTTTGCATCCCCAACATGATGATTTCAGAAATTGTCTCAACACATCGAATTGTGATGCCACATGAGACGGGTAGGAATTGTTGTGCTGGATGGTACATGGAAAGAGCAGGTTGTGGAGATGCGGGTGTGGTCATAGTTTCCAAGTGGAGCACAAACTTCAATTCCATATGGATCAGGATTGCTGGTGAGAAAAAGATCTAGTGTATTGGCAGAATGGTTGTTGACATCTGGAATGTGGGTTGGTAGTTCGACTAGTTGTTCTAGACCGTGAGTGATGGCAAAGGCCTCAGTTTGACGACCTGCATCATCTGTTTTGTTAGAGAAGTGTGCGGCAGCGCGCACCTTAATTCCTCTGATGATATGTTTCAACTGACTTTGCATAAACTAAACAACTCTCTAAAGTCCAACTCGCTATCCAAACTCGGTCTCAACATATCACGTGATGAAAAGCCTCAATGAGATTTAGGCTCTTTTGACATTGACAGCTTTATTATTTGTCATAGGAGAATTACGATTTAAAATAAAGAATTAATGACGGTATTGGACTGCTTCAAAGCTAAATCTTATTCCATCATTTCAACTTTGAAGATACCCCATAAGTAGGTATACCTCTATACTAACCCAAAATCTAATTCACTGCCAGATACCTAATTTTTTTAAACATTAAAATTCCCGATATTTTGAACCATTGAAAACCCAGGATAAAGCCAAATTGAGCGTGACGTACTAATTCGTCTACCGCAATTCAACCGCGATATCATGACTAGGTACAGTCAAATAAAAAGAACATGTTCGACATCTCAAACGAACTTTTTTTGATAATCTTTAATCTGATTTATAACTAATTCAGACACCTATACACTTGTTTTCTTACCATTTCAAGATACAACCGCATTAGTATGCAGATACACGTTGTTATGGTTCAGATAAACAACATATTGACATTATACTTTGAGCAAATGATTTTTTTTCGATCTTCTGAACCATTATTGTTATCATCAAGTTGGCAAACTAGTTTGGGATATCATGAAATCTAAATGACAGAATAAGATTGAAGCATTTTCAGTCCACTAGCTATCATTTAAATTCAATCGGTAATTAGGCAAATGAATCAAACTGGTCTGTGATAAAAAAAAAGTGAAATTACACCATTTTGATCCCAGAACGATATTCATTTGATATGGAATCGTCGCTGAATATTTCACTCATTGGTCACTGACAAACCTCTTGATCAGGATCATTTCAGAATCAATATTTTGGTGCTCCATTCTGCTGAATGGGCTGCAAACAATCAATCAAGTACAGATCTTAGTATCTGCGACCACCCAGAATTTCCAGAATAGCAGTTTGGTGTTGTCAATCACTTCATCTTCTAAGGAATTATCACACCGAAGAAAAAAAAAACATTTGGATAATTTTATTTTACACTGTAACACATGGATACAAATATATTCATATACATACAGGGTGTCTCTGACGAAACAAAACTAAGTGGAAATGTGAAAATTTAATTATCAAGCTCAAAATGATTTTGAATTTTTTCGGAAATCAAAATGAAAAATTACACTTTTCTCGAAAACGGTTCGTTATACAGCATTCTAACATAATACCTTTTTCATATAAAAGTGTTCGGAGAATCATATTCTGGTAGAAGAAATGAGATTAATATGGAAAAAAAAGTTTGGGTATTTTTATAGCATTGGTTACGAGTTTCATACCTCCCTGTATAATTAATCATGTTTCCTTACCACGATCCGATTATATCATCGTATCATATCTTATCGAATTTCATGATTCTATAGGATCAATGAAAACAACGATATTTTCATCTGAAGAATTACATCCCATGCAGAGTAAAGGAACGTTATTCTGGGACACCCTGTATAGAGGCATACAAAATGACAGCATACATTTATTAACCGTCTCGTTGCCCGAAAAGAGGTTTGCTACAAAGTCGAATTACATAATGTTGTTGCAATTTACAATAGTTGACTTATTCGTAGATAAAATAGCTAGAAATAACGCAGTGAAATTCTTATTTGAAGTATCTCCAGCCAATAATATATAAGAGATGAAAGAAATGGAAATCATGAATTTTGTTTGGGCACTCGAAAAGTGTCCGAAGGTAAACACGATAATGTATTGAATGGAAACGATAAAAAATTAGAGCCCGAATGAAAAGCATTTCAAGGGCTATTATGTATCGCTCCACATATTTCACACATTGAATAACACTTCAATGATGATAAATAGAAAGTCATTTTGGATGGAACTATTCTTATCACTACCTAAAGTCACCGAACATCAACTAAAGTTCAAATAATCGACAAGGGACCGTTGTCTTCGATCTGCCTGAGTTCTCCTCTGACCCGTTGCATCATCGTTTGGACGACCCCAGCGTTGATTTCTCTGATTTTTCCCGATATACGACGTCGGAGTTGTTCTTGATTTAGTGCTTCCCATCCGTTATTGTAGACTTTCCGGCTCAATATTGCTCAGAAGTCTTCAGTTGGGTGTGTCTGAGGTAGGTTGGGGGGATTGTCCACTTTCGGTACAAAGTTGATGTTGTTGGCCCCATACCAATCCCTTGTGATTCTCGCATAATGGCATGAAGCAAGATCTGGCCAAAACATAATTCCGTCATTCGCATGATTTGTATTCAAAAACTGAAGCAATTTAGAAAGACATCTCTGTCAATATATCGCTCTGCATTCAAGGCCTCACCACGAACAACACCAATGTAGGGCTGTGAAATGAAACCTGCCTCAGAAATGGCACACCATACCAAAATTTTTTCCTCAAACTTCTTTTTGCTCTTGAATCTCACATCGTCAGGAACATTTGCGTGATCGTCCGTGTCGAAACCATCATTGCCCTTCATCTCAGAGTTGGCCAAAGTGAAATATTTTTCGTCGTCCATCACGATCAACTTGTTGGCAAAATGCACTCGCCTCAACGCGCGGCAACATCTTGGAATTCTTTCTAACTGAGCCTCTGTGTATTTTGGAGCTTTTCTCCTTTTCCGGAACAAAATACCGTAGTCTTTCCAACATGAAATCTTCTGGCCAGTTTTCGCTGTGAGATCCCAATTCTGTGTTTAGCTGCTTGAATAAGTCTCCGCTCTGTTAATTTTTTTTTTTATCGATTGGAGCGCACGAAAGGGAATCCCTATAATGTTCAAAGAACATCGTGCGTTCCTAGGGAGGATAGGGACAGGAGGTAGGTATTGAAATTTTTTTTGAATTTTTGGAGATTATATGTTGTTGGGAATACTTCCACAGGCAATGAATTCCAGAGCCTAGCCGTTCTATGAATGAAGGAGTCTTGATAAAGTGCAGTTCGACATCTTTCGAGGTTGACAACGAAAGGATGTGCTGACTGGGCTTGTCTAGTTCGTCTGATTGGTATTGCTAGTGAAGGGATGATTGCAGAGATTTCCGAAGAACATTTCCCGTGGTTCAAAACCCGCGGCCGACCGTTTTCTGACAAGCTCATACATGGTATCCCTTCTTCAAAATCTTCAATTGTACGATATATTGTCGATTTACTTATGTTCTGATCTTGAAAAATATCGACAATCCCTCCTTTCGTCATTCGCCCAACGAGATTATAAATACCTCGACGAAGATCCATTTTATAAGACATTTTGGTAAGCGCCTACCACGCGCAAACCAACAACTTTTGCATTGCTTATTTAGATGACAAGACGGGTGACATTTAATTACCATGCCTGCTTGATTTAATGCATTTTATCACTCAATCAAACCAGGTGAATTTTTTTCCCAAAACTTTCGGACCATACGTTATATCCATTCGAACTAATTTTGTTCGTGGTATCTACTGCCTATTAATTCAACGCTAATTATGGTACAACTTGTGGAATTGGTAGATTTTTCTTCAAAATGAACCATGAGCTACCTACTAACACCTGATATAATTACGAAAATATTCATTGTTGAATTTAGTGCGGATTATCTGATCAGCAGTTTAGATATGGGATCGAATGTTTCAATAAATACATAAGGTAAAAATAATATGAATATAATAGGTACCCACTTACCAGTATCAAACCATCACCATCCGATCTCATTAGAATGGCTGCCTGGTTTTCTTCATCTTGATATAATTCTCCTATATCATCGTTGGTCTGAAAAAAGGAAATGTTTGTTTTAAATAATAGATATAGTTAAAGATAAGTAGCGCTCAAATATTTGATAACAATAATACAATCAAATCACAGAATTAGACTGACAGAAGTGACATCAGACATTTGATAACTTCAAAAGAATGATAAAGATGCCTACAACGCAGGTGTCCCTACTGTTAAAAACTAATGTAATATCTTCTCAATATTGATTCGTCCTTTCTTCTGTCACAGAAAATAATAGTGTATTATACACGGGATAAATATTAGATTTCAGCTCACGGTTTTTTGTCTCCCTCCGCTACGCGTCGGGTGACAACACAACCTGGAGCTAATATCTACTACTTTTTTCCCTTGTATAATAAATAACTATTCCTCAAAGGGAGGATGATTTGAAGAACTTAAACTATACATTCAATTTTGATACTTTCAATTCAATCTATTTATAACAAACAATCTTCAATACAAATCCAACAACACGTGAATGGCGAATGAAATTTAGTCGAAAGTCTCGTACATTTTTCACTGGTTTTTTATTCAGATTTAGGATATTTAAATCTCAACACTTGCCGTTGAGTTTCAAGTTATGGTTATGCGTTTTGCCAGGAGATTTCTCACTGTCTCCCATTTACATTTTAATGAGAAAATAAGTAACTGCAAAATGTTAGGTCATTTCTGTAAACGCGTGTATAGGTAATTGACATATTTTTTCCCATATCTGATTATAAGGTGTTATATCGTTAAATCACACAAACGTGTGAATGAACGACAAATTTGTTAGCCGTGCATAATGATGTCATTGGGTATAGTTAAATTTGTCACTAAACCGTCTATATAAAATCTCTGTACATAGTCCTGAGATCAAATAAGCCGATTTAATCCAACTTACTTCAGGCCGAAATTGCTTTGCTTCCGAGATACTGGGTAATAAATTTAAAAAATAAAAATCTACAAGTACACTCCAAAAAAGTATTTTGAAAAATCCATTTTTCTACAAACGTCAAAAAATGACAAGGTTCGCGATTTGTTGTTTCGTCTTCCACCAAGTGTTGCCTATCTTTTACACTTCTTTCACCGTACTGATTAGGGCCAAAAGCCCGAAACACGTGTATACGGCTAACTCTTCCTTATAAATGAAGTTACTTAATTGTGTATGTCTAAATCAGTATGTATTCATTATTCCAAATGTTTTGAGATTTTCTCTCCTCGTTTCAATAAAATAAAAATATGAATATTATTTCAATATACGTGTAGTAAGGACAAATCAGATGATGCGTCCAAAAATGTCACTGCGTTTAAAGAATTTTCCTACTAGAGCCTAAAAGAAAACTTCACTAGCTTGTCAGTGACAATTTGTATTGAAAAAGGTTTGGAGAAAAGAAATAAAGGTATATAGAAAAAATATCAAATTTTCACTTATCTTTGGACGTTTCGGGACCGAATCTGCTCCCGTTTTCAACATAAAGAATGGTTATTTAAATAGCAAATTCGTATCTGTATTGAAACTTTTCAGTTCTCAGCAGTGACAATTGGTGACGTTGGCAATCAAATGAGTTACAGGATGTTTTCATTGATTAATCTTGAATTAACCATTTTCATTCTCATATTTCAGTTGTGAATATAGCATATATTATGTTCTGTCTATATCAACTGAACAAGAAGCAATGCTATTGTCTCCGTTCAGAAGAATTCACGCAGATTCCTTGATTTTTCTCTTCTGGTTGTTATCTTCTGTTCCAATGATTTTAATATTATTCCACTTGGCCATATGTAAAGCAAATGTTGTTGCTAAAATGGAAGTGCATCCATCCTACATCTGCATTCCACAAGTGGAGTGGCACGGTCACCTGACCATGTTGAAAGATACCTAATAAGTATAGTTGGGAAGTGCCAAGGATATGACAAATGACACTCTACACGAATGACAGTCGTCCAAGAAACCTCTACATGACCCCCAGATTTGCTTCAACTAAATAATGAATAATAAAAAAATTCATGCGGAGTTTTGAGTGACACTGTATATTTTACATGTCGCGTGTGTACCTCAAGGAGGCTCCATTGGTTACGGCACTGTTTTTTCTATATAATTTATTATCCGCCTTCTTCTCGACCATTAGCCACAGAAAACGTAATTATGGGCGAGTGCCGTGGCATGTAAATGACAAAATGACTGACATAATACCAAAATGTAGGCCAATCTCTGCTCAGCTGGATCAGATTCGAAACTTTCACTATCGCTTGCCAATTCATAGAACTATTATCTGCGGAATCGAGAGACAGTCGAGAGCAATCATAAGAAATGGAGATGACCTAGGCCAATAGTGAAGATGTTGATGGTTTAGTGAAGATGTTAATGTTTCTAGAACTGTCAAATTCATTCGAGATGAATCAGGATACTCCTCATTGAACTCTCGGCATGTTCTGTTGATATTCTTTATGCGTTGACTAAAAATTATGAATAAATCCATCAAAATCACATTTGAGAAATTGATGTTTTCTGCCATAGTACTTTGAAACTTATGGAACATGAATTCACAGGATGACAATGAAGGAATAATTAGATATTTCTTTGTCAGAATGAAGTTCACTGCCTACTATTTAGATCATTATCAAGTAATCATATGTTTCTACTGACAAACTAAAATGTCATTTAGCGTACGGATATGTAGGTACCTCGCTAAATGATAGATCAATCACGGAATGACGATATGTGATATATTCAGAATATTAAACACGTTACCATGGCAACACAATTTCTTTAACACATTACCATGGCAACAGAGTTTTTTAAACACACCTTCGTCGTTCGAGTTCTGTCCGGCCTGTCAATTGTAGGAACTGTCAACTGTCATTTTCGGCTTTTGTTGCAATCAGAATTATTCAAACAATTTCTGTTCCAGTCATGGAATCCATCCATCCTTCTCAAAGTGGTCCAGATTTTTTCAAAGAAAAAAACAAAATATCACCAAGTCGGTCGACCACAGAATGTTAATACACAAATTGTATTGTTTGTGACTAGTTTCGGCTCAAACAGCCATCTTCAGACACAATACACAGTACCTATAAGGCCACGTGGAAATCACATTATAAAATAAAATTAAAAACTGAAGAGCTGTGGTCATTCGGCCAAAAATCAGTCCGGTAAAGGAATGCTAAAATTTTTGACTAAACAGCCAAAAGAACCCAACTATCATAAGGTTCAACAGTGTAATAAAGCTTTGTAGTCGACCGACTTGGTGTTATCTTGTTTTTTTTTCTTTGAATTTCTGATTGTTTCATAATTCTTCATTGAACATGTATGCGAATGTATAGACGAAAGTGAAATCGAAGAGAATGTTTTAGGTAGATACTTGCATATTTCCAAGAACTCTAGGTAAAAATGAAGCTCTCATCTTTGTGGGCAATTTAATGACAATAAACTTAAAACACAATATTCATGTGAGAATTATGCAATCAGAACATGGATACAAACTTGAGAAATGGAAAACTTTTGACACCTCAACGAATCGAAGAGTTTTTATCTACTACGTCAAGTACGTCATATGAAATCTCATTCACAAAGGTCAGTAAACAAGCCATTTCAATAGGAATTGAATATGTTGATTCCAACGCGCCTGTTGATATTCGTTTTCAAAATTTCCATCTAAAATTATGTCATGAACTTATTTTATTCTTCGACTATCGCTTCTATGAAGTCTTAATTGAAAGTTAGCAACGTCCAGCTGATTCCACCAGAGTCAGGCATTGGTTCCAGCGCCAACACTGTCATCACCAACCGACTGGGGTTGGATAAAGACCAGCGGTGTGTATGAACCTCTGGACAACGCTACATGAAGCATCCAAGATTTGCAGGAAGCTCATCTCTTGCAAAAGCACAAACAGTATAAAAAAGTGCAAGTGCAAGAAGGGTGATCTGGAATGCACACAACTGAGTGCTTGCCTTGTGAGTTTGTGACGGGGACTCGGAGAGTTCTCTGATTTGAGTTTCTGAAGTTTCATTCTGATGCTGATGTTGATGATGAATGCTGAATTGAACATTATCAGACAAATAGCACATAACAATGGTTATCCTTTTCACCTTATTGATGAAATCTTCAATATCCAATTAAACAAGATCGTTAATCGTAGTTTATTACCAATTAATAATCAAAGGAGACGTTTTGCTTCAATACCTCATGTGGACTGTTTCCCGAAAAATCAGTAATCTTTTTCTCAGATAGTTTTCATTCTTGAAATTTGGTAATTTCTCTGATTCCTCATCGGAATTCTTTCTGCAATAGGAACTAATAGAAATACTCGTGAAATTTCCAAAATAATGCAAGAAGATTGGATTCATGCAATCAAACGAGAGGACTGGTCTCACATGTTGACGAAATATGATCATGTAAGCTGTCGACATTTTCAATCTTTTAGCAGTATTAGCTTCTCTTGCAGAAGTGGCAGAAGGAATTCCAATTAGAAATGACAACATTTCATATTGAAAATTATGTGACATTACTATTTACCTGAAAAATCATATTCCTTCGTCTCTCGCTGCATTTTTTGTGCATTGTACAACAGCACAATGCGAAGGCATGCTTGAATTAATGAGTAGCGCAAATAACAAGATTCGTATGCCAAAATATTGTGAAAAACTATTTCAATCCTTCGATTCCTCTGTCAACAAATAAAAAAGTGAGGTTGTGTTTCAATAATTCACAGAAGAGTGAGGTTCTGTTTTAATATTTTACCTCCAGTGTCGGTCATCGTGCAAGCGACCTATATCGGTCTGAGATCAATCTGAGATGCTCATATCGGTCTGACGTCTGAGTCAAATTTGGTGAATCTATCAAAAAGTGCACAATAATCAGCTAAACTGCTGTATTACTACCTTTTTTCTGTGACGGGAAAAAAGTTTGGCATTTCATCTCTGTTGGCAGGTTATAAAATGTCACTTTTCATAAATTACTTTTTTCCCGTGGGAAAAAAGTGAGTACTTCTTTCCCGGATATATATCACATATATATACTCTGTTAATGGCTTTTGTTGTGCTATAGTTCCGAAAAATGAGTCAATAATACCGTCTCCGAGAAAGAACTGCAAGTCCTTTTATCTTCCATTCGACTTCGCGGTTTCGTATATCACTAAACAACTACTGAATACGCAATTTTTTAAAATCAAATCACAGAATTGAACTGACAGAAGTGACATCAGATATTTGATTACTTCAAAAGAATGATAAAGATGCCTATAAAACGCAGGTGTCCCTACTGTTAAAAACTTGAAATTTCACGTCGATAATTTTCAGATTTCGAAATAATGTAATATCTTCTCAATATTGATTCGTCCTTCCTTCTGTCACAGAAAAAAATAGTGTATTATACACGGGAAAAATATTAGATTTTAGCTCACGGTTTTTTGTCTCCCTCCGCTACGCGTCGGGAAACAACACAACCTGGAGCTAAAATCTACTACTTTTTTCCCTTGTATAATAAATAACTATTATTGAAGGAAGAATTTTATTTGCTAGCGTTTCTCTGAGCATGCATTACCATAGACTATACTCACCTACCTATACCATACTATCATTATAATTGTACCTATAAAATTTTTTAATACCTATGAGGAAGTGATTGGTGCGTGGCAAGGGCGTCTAAGTAAAGAACCGTGAACCTTGTACGTTATGTGAAAGGTTAGAGGTTAAGTGTATTCATGTTGACTTTTCAGTTGTTGAATGTTGACAGCATTCAGCATTGCTTTTGCTTTCTCATGGACCATGCGGAATTACGTGATGTTAATAATGAATGCACGCGGCTGCATTTTTACGATTGCGTACTACAAGGTGATTATTGAACTACGAGTGTTAATGAGATATAAATATTTCAGTATGGACTCAGGAACATATTTCCTTAACACTTGACATTAAGCTTCATGTATTCGACGAGTACGTGTAATGTAAGGTGATTATAGGTATTCTAGGTATCCCAGCAAAAACGAGATAGCTGGCGATTCATGGTATACACTGTGCCCAAAATAAGGAGGGTTAGTATGGTATGGGCATCTCGGAAACTACAAGAGTACTAATGAAAAACCAATAGAATCACTATAAAAAATCTCTGATATGACTCCATTTTCGAATAATTTTCAAGGAACTGAATTTCTGAAATTTCAATTTATTTAGCTATGACACAACTGAAAATACATCTTCATTTCTACTTTTGATAATTCTCAATTTGGCATCATCGATATTCCGATCCAACATTTCGACTTCGAGCAACCATCATTAACTTTATTTTTTCAAATATGGTTCTGAGAATCTGATATCTGATTCGAATAGCCCTTTCTATTCTGATTTCTACGATATGCTACATATTATGGTTCTGATGCGTTTTGAGCGTTTGCTTCAAAAGGCGACGAGTTGAGAGGCGGCATATAAGAAGCAAGAAGCAATATAATATACTTGTCGCCTCGTCGGCGACGAGTATATTGCTTCTTCTCTTTTTCTCTATCGCCTCTTACAATTCATTGCCGGGGGCTGATAGTCCCATAGCACCTCCCTAAATCCGGCACTGGATTTGATCACCATTCTTATACAATGAAAAAGGAAAACTACATTGCCGAAATCAAGTTATTATTTTACAAACGTGTAGGTACCCAGATAGCACAGATATTCATGGGGTTATCTGACAGTGTTCGGTTTGAAAGATATTTCGATTTTTTTTAGCGGTTTTCGTTTTCACATTTTTTTCAATGTTAAGAATTGCCAAATATCATTAGCGATTTTTTTCAAGAAAAGTCGACCTTACCACTGGATTCAACGTCCTTTCTTTAGGATTTTAGGAACATTTTTCAATGCAATTTTGCGAATAGTATTGGAGTCGAATTTTCTTAAAATTGAATTGCTGATATTTCGCTTTTTCTGTATATAAAACATATAGTATGCCCTGAATATTTGAAAAATTTCTCGCAAATTCGTTCGAATGTAGAATATTCGATACCCTTTCTGATGATGACAATTTAATTCATGTATTGAAAATCCCATAAGCGACTGTGTATGTGTTATGTAAATTTTTCTCAATTTTGTGTTCTCAGAAAATCTAATCTGTAGAGTGTCTCGATTAGGAGTCTGATGCGAGTAGAAGAATTGTATTAATCAACAATAGTGTGATTCACTTATTCGTTAAATTATCTTACCAAATTACACCCCATTTTTTTTGGGTCGAGGTAAACTTGGAATTCATAATTCAAGTTTTGCTGGGAGTGCTCCGGTGTTAATAAGTGGATCACACTGTATACGTATATCCTGGTTATATCCAAAATAACTATAAATATTCATAAATTAATCCTTTTCGAATATTCATTCAGTTTTAATTATTCAAAATATCCACAGACCATTCGATTGAGAGTATTCAAAATCATAGAAAATTCATAGCAAGACCAGTTTCAAATTTTTTTTAGCTCACCACCGCAAATCGTTTCTTGCTGTGAGCTCCCTACGTTTTATAGAAAATTATTGAAATCCCCGATTTTTCGGACCTCTGAATACGAGGCGATGATGTGACGTCAAAACCCTAATACTGAAACAAGACTATTCCAGACAGAGATGAATGATACATGATTTCTGACGGAGTGAATTAGCGCGAGATCACAGTTGAAAGAATAATATATCAGTTGCCTCAGTCTCCGTCGGGCGTTTGGTATTTTCTTTTAGCGAGATGAGGTCTCTACGTCATAAGAGGGTCCGTTTTCAGAAGGTACTATCATTTATGTCCAAAAATAAAACATTCCAGTTAATTTTTCGATCGAATTATGTCGTCAATCATTATTTATGTATAAAAGGATCATTATAAACATGGTTTGGGTTTAATGTTCTACTAAGGTGTACACGCCTTTAAAAGTGTGATAACAGAACAGCATAGGGGTCGATTGATTTTGGTGTGTTCTAAAGCAGTGAAAAAAAAACTCCCTCTGCAGAGTGAAGATCGAATTTGTCACACCCTGTAACGTTAATTTGATTTCAAAAGGATTACTGTCATTCATTATCGAGTATTATCTTCGTGTTCCCATGATATTATCATACCTGAAAATAATTTAGAATTCATTGTTAGATTCCGAAATTTTGCGCAGCAGCACGAATCTATATGAAATATTCATTATTCTTGGTTATTCTATCTAAAACCGATAATTTGCATAATTCCGAGTTTAAAAGCAGGTTATCAGTCGTTTTGGTTTTTGAATGGTAAGTATACCGTTAAACAATGAGCAGATCCAAATCTGAATGATTATACGACTTTTACTCAGGTTGGCGGTTAGGTAATAAAAAAGCGATAATATTGGTTATTATCACACAATACAGGGGATTACGTCTATTGCGTTGAGAAAAAAAGATAATAGTGGGAGAGGAAGAACACTACACTATACTATAGATTCTGAAGTCATAAGAATGACTGTTGTCGAGAAATATGAGTTGATTTCTATGGGGACTGGAGCATATTATACCGGTATAGCAAAGTAACTGAATAATTTCAAAGCAAACTAATGTTATTCATTCTGTGACAGGAAATAAGTTTGAAATTTCATTTCTGTTGACAGACTATGAAAGGCCACTATCAATAAATTACTATATATATCACATATACAGGGTGATCCACGGTGGACGGCCTATTAGAAGTATCTGGAGAACGAAGAGACAGAACATTCTGAAAATTGGGTTGCTTTGATAATTGAACATTCTCTATCCGTCTAAAATATTTTCATCGCTACAGTGTTGCCACTTCTATCAGAAACAACTAGCAACTTCGTTATTTTAAATTGAGCATCCTGTATTTTATTGCATTTTTAGATTCTTCCTGAAGAGCTGATTTCATCAATGCATCACACTTGAGGTCTAGCAGGAATGATTACAGCGATATAGGGTGTTCAAAATCGAGATTTTTCAATTTTAGGATTTTTTTTGTGTCGAAACTATTCATTATCGATCAAAACGGATTACATGTCCGTATCTTAACTTTCGATTTACTATCTACTTACATTTAATTGGAACAGATACTGGGTGATCAGAATTCTGAACTTTTTGGAGAACCCTGTATTTTTTCCCATTGAATTCCTGTAGATATTATTGAATCAAAAATCAAGATAGGGTTATGTAAGCCGTTTTGATCGATAATGAATAGTTTCGACACAGAACAATCCTAAAATTGAAAAATCTCGATTCTGAACACCCTGTATCTATGTAATCATTCCTGCTAGACCCCAAGTGTGATGCATAGATGAAATCAGCTCTTCAGGAAGAATCTTAAAATGCAATGAAATACAGGGTGCTCCGTTCAAAATAACGAACTTGCTAGTTGTTTCTGATAGAAGTGGCAACACTGTATCGATGAAAATATTTTAGACGGATAGAGAATGTTCAATTTTCAGAGCATCCCAATTTTCATAATGTTCTGTCTTTTCGTTCTCCAGAAACTTCTGATAGGCCATCCACCGTGGATCACCCTGTATATACACTGTTGATGGCTTTTGTTGCGATATAGTTTCGAAAAATAAGCCAATAACACTGTATCCGAGAAAGAACTGCATCCATTTGACTTCGCGGTTGAGTAAACTACTAAACAACCACTAAATTGGCAATTTTTCAAAATCAAATCACAGAATTAGACTGACAGATATTTGATTCTTTGAAAGAATGATAAAGATGCCTGCAGGAAAAGTTGCCTGCAACGCATTTGTTATTCCTGTTGAAAATTTCAAATTTCATGTCGATAATTTTCTGATTTTAATATTATGTAATATCTCCTCAATATTATACAGGGTGTTTCATGAGAAGACTCACATAGCCAAATGGTTAATAGGGGAAATCAAGACGAGTTGATGTATATAAATGGAAACATTTTTTGACCCCCCATAACGAAGATACAGGGTATTATGCGAAGTTGTTATATAACTTTGATGGCCGATATTACAGAAATGATTCATCGTAATCTGCTGAAATTTGGCAGCGACGTTCCTCTCCTGAAACTATTCAAGATAACATTATGAAAAAAAATATATTCAGGTCCGGACTTGGGAAAATTTCATGTTTCATTGTTATGTCAAAAAAGTTCTCTTTGTGACCACTTTTCTCGAAAAATTCCATCAGATTCAGAAAGATCAGACAAAATGCTATAAGAACTGCTCTTCAATTCACACGGCACACTTTGACCGGTTCAACAAAAAAATATGGAACAAAATCGTTCGAATAAATTTTGAATTTCGACCTGGCTGATAACTGTCAACTTTCAACTGGTATCATGTGGATTGATTTTTCGTACATTTTTGTTGAATAGTAATTGACAGAAGTATAGACGACAGGAAAAAACACGATATTTTTTTATCGAAATTCCGGATAGATATTATTATTCCTGACTTTGTTTTATGGGTTTCAATAATTGAAGTAATGATAAAATATCTAGTAGGCCCTCTGTTTTCCATTTATGTGACGACTTGACGAGACGTGACGTTTGTTGATAATCCGAACTGATAGGTAGGTACTAGGCTAGTACTAGGTAGGTACCAACTGATGGAATTAGGACATGAGGATTCATGTACCCATATTATGGTGATTCATCAAATTAGTTATGCCATCACGCATAAACACAGTTCCATTTTTGGTTATTGATACACTTCTGCAAGTGATATAAGAATGCATATTAGCTATTTATTCGAAATTCCTTGTTCATCCTTGTGAAGGTTTTACTGCAATGTATTCTTGGGTCTGGAAATATTCTATGGTATTAAACATACAATCGCATTTAAATTTTCGTCTTGTTCAGCATTTGAAATATGAAGTGGCACCTAGACTGCGAGAATATTTCGATAACCAGTGTTTACTTATCAACAAACGCCACCTTACATGAAGTAAACACAGGGCCTACTTTATAACAAATCAATAAAATGTGGTCACGAGTAATCATATCCATCTAGAAGTTCGGTGAAAAACTAACATGTCAAATCATAAAAAAATCAGAACTATTCTCTCTTGTCAATTTCTAACTAATGGAAATGTACAAAAAAATCAATTTACACGAATCCAGTTGAAAGTTGAGAGTTATCAGCCAGGTCCAAATTTAAAATTCATTCGAACGACTTTGTTCCATATTTTTTTATCGAACCGGTCAAAGTGTGCCGTGTAAATTGAGGAGCAGTTCCTATAGCATTTTGTCTGATCTTTCTGAATCATGAAACATGAAATTTTCCCAAGTCCGGACCTGGATATTTTTTTTTCCATAATATTATCCTGAATAGTTTCAGTAGAGAAACGTCGCTGCGAAATTTCAGCAGATTACGATGAATCATATCTGTAATATCGGCCATCAAAGTTATATAGCAATTTCACATAATACCCTGTATCTTCGTTATGGAGGGTCAAAAAATGTTTTCATATATATACATCAACTCGTCTTGATTTCCCCTATTAACCATCTGGCTATGTGAGTCTTCTCATGAAACACCCTGTATATGATATAAAAAAAATGTGTATTATACACGGGAAAAGTATTAGATTTTAGCTCACGGTTTTTTTCTGCCTCCGCTACGTGCGAATGGAATGGAAGTTTAAAATGACTTGGAGTTCTTTCTCGGAGACGGTGTTATTGGCCGGGAAAAAAGTACTCACTTTTTCCTGAGAAAAAAAGTAATTTTATGAAAAGTGACATTTTGTAACCTGTCAACAGAGAAGAAATGTCAAACTTTTTTCTCGTCAGAAAAATAACAAAATAATCAAATGATACCTACTTGTCAAAGTGAACTGTGTAATATCATTCGATTATTCGATGTGTCGAAATTATTACATACATGCACAGTGAATTATTGTGTATCTGATTATGGGACATTCTGAGATTAATTGTTAATCTTTTATATGAGATCTACAATCAACTTATACTCCAGAGTTCGATACCTCTATTGTCTTGAGAGATACGAGAAAAAGTTCATTATCAAAATTGAAGTGATGAGCGATGTCCACATTTCTAAGTTATTTTGAATTATACAGGGTGTTTCATAAGGTCACAGCATATCAAAGTTATGTTTTTTTCAAAGAAACACTCTATATATATCATCTTGAATTTGAATTCTACCCATTTTCCCCATTCTTGCAGCAATATAAGGTTTTACTAGGTTCTGCAAAAGAATTTCCGGAGCTATGGCCACTTTTATGTAAAAATCTCAACGAAATCGTCGCCCTGTATTGATCAGAACGAACAACTGAGGGTTCGGCTTTTATTGTCAAAATAATTTGATAATGGTCTAGTTTCCTTTCAACCCATCACGTTTTTAATATCTCTCATTTTGTACACAGGGTGAAACAAAACTAGTGCCGATGATTTTCTCAGTTATTTCAGAAGAAACACCCTGTATTTCATGGCATTTTTAAAAAGTACTCACAGAATACTTTTACTTTTGTTGAGCATTTCCTATACCTAAATGTTACTGTTATCGAATTAATTTGATTTTCACGAATTTCAAGAAACCATCAAAATAGTATGATACTCATTGAGTATGATAAAATGTTGTTGTGTTATTATCTGATGTATGTATAGTGACTGGCGTTTATTTTACTAAAGGTTTGGTAGTCAATACTGACTATTCCTCTGAGTGTCAGGCAATAAATTCCAGTGCTTTGTCGTTCTTAAACAAACTAATTTTGATAAAGAGCCGTATCGAAAAATATTAAATCTAACTATGAAAAAATATATTTATTCTCTATAGGTAACATTTATTGAAGAATATAGTAATTTATTCATTTATTTTCTAGAATCTATTAAAAATAAATTGATTTTCATTTTTCGATGAGTCAAATAGTTCCATATATTTTCACTCCATTGTATTTTGTAAGGCAAATTGAACACCTGAAATTGTCTCCAAACAGTTGTTTCAAAATACTGGTATAATGGATTATTTCCTGTTAGTGATTGCAACAACTTTATGCTAACGAACTACATGGTTTTTTGAAGCGATTGAATAAGTATAGTTCTACAAGTGAATTTGCATCAAACCACCGAACATAAAATAGAAACAATTTCGCAAAGTCTATTACCACAATTGCTCTTAGCAAATTTGAGAAAAAAGTAGGAAACACGTTGGGTACATATAATGGTCTTTAGAATACACGGCGTGTAAACAAATCGCGACCTCATTTATTGACAACGCCTACAATACAGTTCAATCACATCATAAGAGAAGTAAGTGCGTTTCTTAATCCAAGGTCAAGTTTTTGTATTCGTCATGTTACGTACGCTTGTTGTTACATTCATCACTCTGTAGTTTCAGAACCATTTTTTTGTTATAATAGGTAGCAAAATAGTGAATTGACTGCCACGAATGATAGTTCATTCAGCTGTTTTCAATAGTTGATACCTCGATATTTTGATTTTCATGTGTACTTTCTTATCATAATTTCGCTTGGAAATATATTAATTCAAGCAGAATTTGCTTCTCCCGAACACCTCTGTCGTTTGCCTTTTGCGATGATTTCCACGAAATGAAGTACACTTACACCACAGTGCACACAATACATTATGGAATTTTTGTTGAAATTAAAAAAATGGCTGCTCCAAGATGGCCGACGAGATTTGTTCCGATTCCATTCAAAATTGATAAGTGGGGGTTTTTGAGGTCGGAGATCATGATTTTTTTGTTAAAATTTATAAATTCAAGATGGCGGCTTCCAAATAATTTTTTGTTTTTGTATAAATGGCGATAACTCCGTTGTTATCAACACAAAACTATTACTGCGACATATCATCTGTAAGAGAAAAAAAAAGTTATTTGTAACTAAGTCATAGCTATGACCTACATCTGGAAAACTAAAGTTGGTGCTGATATCTCAAATTCTAGAAGAGTTGGTGTGAATTTCATATTTTTTTCGAAATCAATTTAAAAATAATATATAATATATAAATATTTTCATAAATAAAGAAGTTACGGAGGAGACAAGAAAATGACCAAAATCTGTTTTTTGCGTATAAAACAAAAACGAATAGATTTTATCAAAATATTTTTTCACATTATAGTTGGTCTTGACAAACTCCACATTTGGTGTCATTCAACCGACCTCGTATCTCTCACCGTTAAAAAAATACCCATGGTGAGCATGGTAAGTGGGACACACTGTAGATTAGTCCACTCGCCAATTTCACCAAAATTGGAGGAGAGTTCAAAAAGTTTCGGGTCGATCAATTTGGTAACATTTAAAACCCCTGACTTACAACTTACTTCTGGCAATTCGACATATTCGATACCATGTTGGGCAGTTGCATTCGGCTCGATAGTCCAAATTTTCAACTTTCCCCTCTTGAATAGCCCTTCAGTGGGCACTAGGCTTAGGTTGAAAGGTGTTCCGAAAGCTTTCAGTTTCAGGTTTGTCGTACGCGGATTCAGTTCTCTGTTGTCGAAGGGCCTACTGGTTTTGGGATCTAAATCGTCATCTTCTATGAAATTTTCTATATCGTCTGGTATGCTTCTTTTTTTCACATGTTGCACAGGAACTAAGTCGTATTCTGGCACTGAAAAAAAAAACGAATATTGTCTACTATACAGAGTGTAATTCAATTGATGGTTATAAATATAGGATAATGTACCTAAGCACATTTTGAGAAGAAAAGTTGATATGAACTTATGCCCTGAACCTCTCATGTTTCGAGCTATTGGGTATTAATATTTTTCTCTACGGCTATAACACAAAATTGCTCTTGTTTTACTGTGTTCGATACGTCAATGAGGTACTTTGTATATCATCAATATTATTTCCGTATTACAATTCATTATTATTTCAAGAAAATCTCATCGCTCATGGATTGTCAAATGTGAAGAAAAACCTGATCTGTCTAATAGATGAGCATTACTTGACAGGAAATCATCAGATGGCTCCAAGACGAAAAAATCGAAATTGCCGCTGTTATCTACTATAGCCGTAGAAAAATTATAGTGTATAACTTGCACGGCATGCTAATTTCCTACTCGAATGATTGCAGCATTCGCCTATGGCTCATGCTGCAAACTTCATTCTCGTAGGAAATCACTATATGTTTCCGTGCTCGTTAAACAATATACTATTTTCTTCTCATTAATGATTGAAGAAACTTTCACAATGTAAAAACTGTTACGTTTATATGAATACTTGTCAAAATAAGACCCCAACGCAACCAGCCTATACTAGTATATATATATTTTGATGTTAAATCGTAGTTGGCAAGATAATAGCTCTTTATTTTTCGAAACCCATATCAGTGCAAGCAAAATATCTTGAAATGGGTGTGAGTACATCAAGAGAAAAGATAGAATTGTCTTTTGCCGTAAGTCTCATTTCAATGAGCATTATGTAGGTATCTCCAATTAGTTATTTTCGAGTTTTCGACTATTACTTTAGGTATTAGTATAGGTATTCGCCCATAAAGAATCTGGCAACGCTGTAACAATTCTGATGTCATTAAGATTTCAATATTCAAGAAGTGGCGTACTCAATTTTTTTGAATCTTTTTGTCCAATTTTCGAGATGAAATATCTCGTTAATTCGAAGACTTGAGAAAAATCTGATATTTTGGGAATATTTGTTACACTAAAGCATATTGCTGTGTTCAATATGTGTACTTATTTTAATGCCACCCTGTATATATATATATATATAATTTCGTCATGCCACAAATGTATGAAGAATGGTTTTTCCACCACTAATCTGAGAAATCACCATTATTCGAGGATTTCATCTCATGAGAAGACCCACTTTTCAAACCTAGATAAATAATGATGAACTGATGAAATAAATTTATCTAGGCAGGAAAAACTGTCAATATAGTGTCAATGATATTTTGCAATATACACACAGATACCGATGCGTGCCGATGCGTATGGAACAAACGGAAATGATACATTCTTGAAACCAACTATAGCTGGCTACAAATCTCATAACAGCTGAAAACAACTTTTGAAGTATGAAAAATGTTTGGAATTATCTGATCATCAATAATTCTAATAAAAAGGTCACAACCACGGTCACAACCAATACCAAATCATACGTGGACTGTCATGTGTGAATTAGACCAAGAGGCAAGAATTCAAATAACCATGACTTTCGGTACCCAGCAAACACGTTACATCACATGGCAGTTTTGCGAAGTCTCAAATTGCAAATGGAAATATGTTTTCATTTTGATTACGTATATTTGTTGTGAACGTGGTAACTTTGAGACTTTGCTTTGTTAGCAAAAAATCTAAGATGCAGTGATAATTATTTCAGGATGATAAAGAATAACCACAATGTCATTACCACAAAATGTGTTAAAATTCTGGTTGAAAAGATCGTCATCGAGAAACATCGCGACGAAGTCTATTCGAGAAAGTACGAAAGCTCAGGAGTGCCATTGGAAAAAAATAAAAAGTCGAAATTTCGTCTTAGGAATTCGAAATTTCGTCTCAGTAACTCGAAATTTCGTCTTATTAATTCGAATGTTTGACTTACTAAGTCGAAATTTCGTCTTACCAAGTCGAAATTTTGTCTTACTAACTCGAAATTTGGAAATTGCGTCTAAACTCACAGCCACCGAATGGCGTATTCTGTGTGCTTAGTATCTCTTCATTATTTAGAGCGAGTTGAAAATATGTCCTCATTTTCAAAATCTTTACACTCATATACAAAGTGTCCCGAAATTAGCCTGCCAAACTTCACCAGTGGCTTTTACTACCAAAAATAGGAAGAAAACTGTCAATGAACATGGGACGAGACTTGCCTCCTAAGAGAGCTATGGCCCCCCGAAAGGGGGCCCTCGAAGATGATATTTCTTGAGTATTTCCGAAACTCCATGTAATAAAAAAATTCCCCTTGGTACAACTGAAATTTCTATGCCCAATGCGGTGTAACTAAAATCATTTCAAAATTTCAATCAGGAGTGTATAATACAGGGTGGGACTATATTAAATATTGCTCCAAACATTTTTTTTTGCATATTTTTCGACAATTTAATCTCGGATTATGAAATTTCACACCTCTTTACAGAAAAAAGTTACTCTTGTTCCGTGACGATCAGATGATGTATTGTTATCGAGTTAAAACAATTTAAGAATATTGTTACATCTCAGATATTATGCATACCATTGCAATGGAGCATAGTGGAAATGGAAAAAAATGCACAAAAATTGAAGTAGTTGCCACTATGATTTGAAAATTGGCAACGTTATGCATAAGATGTGAATGCATCAATATTTTTAAATCGATTTCAATCGAAAATGATACATCTGATCAATGCGGAACAAGAGCACTTATTTTTGTGAAATGGGGTGGATTTTCATAATCCGAGACTACATTGTCAAAAAATATGCATACGAAAAAGTTTGAGCAATATTTAATTTAGTCCCACCATGTATTTAACACTCCCGAATGAAACTCTTGAATGATTTTATGTTCACCGCATTGGGCATGGAAAGTTTAGCTCTTGTACCAAATTGCATCATTTTATCACGTGGCGTTCCGGAAATATTCAGGGGGCCATAGCTTCCTTTGGAGAAATTCCTCGACTCATGTTCATTGGAACTTTTCTTCCTATTTTAGGTTAAAGGAGCTGCTGGTGAAGTTTGGCAGGCAAATTTCGGGACACCCTGTATAATAGAGATCTGAGTTGAAAAACTAAGAAAACAGTGAACGAAAACTGGCACCCGTCGTGGATACCTAGATCTAGATGTCTTTTGTAATGGCCAAGAACCATCAATAAAGCCGATTTCATATTATGACTTTTCATGAAAACTCGAAATTTCAAGTTAACTATGTCGAAATTGCGAGATGTCGACTTACTAATACGAAATTTCGACTTAGTAAGACGAAATTTCGAGTTGGTAAGACGAAATTTCGACTTTCTAAGTCGAAATTTCGATTTTTCCATTGGCACTCCAGAGCTTTCGCAAGAAAGTCACCATATCAAAAGGAATAAAATGGAGAAGTCTCAGAGAATACTCGCATGAATGGGCCCATGTGATTATTAAAAAGACATTTATTGTCTCAAAAACTTCCACAGCGACTATACGGAAATATGTTTTATTTGGGCTATATTTCCAAATCTCAATGCGTACTTGATATCGCGGACATTTCGCTGCAAATAAGAGCGGGAGGAGATGTTTTTTACATCGCACGCGGATTTCAGTTGCAAAATTACTTCTATAGTAATTAACAGTTACCAGTGTTTGCTAGGTAAGGACACATTTTTTGACTAATCAATACAATTTCAGCATTTTTCACCAAGAAAAAAAAAAACAATATGCGGAAGTGGAATAATACTTTTTCACGGCCCTTATCAGATGTTTAACTGGATGATAAACCCCCAATGGCCTCATGTAAATTATACTGATATACATCGATTATAGTTCAGGTGGTCCATGAAGAAATGATACAAATTTTACAGTCTTTTACTTCCTCAAAATTTGAGGACAGCACGAATTTGGTCTCAAATTAGCTGAAGTATGTAACCCTCAGAAATGTTAGTATTATGTTTGAATCCTATGATGGTTTTATATTATACATAATTGAAACAAATGAATAATCGTCCTCTGTAACTAACTATTCATTGAAGGTCAATTTAAGGCTACAATTACACTTATATATATTATTATTATAGAAGAACGAGGTTGAATTTTTCAAGATTTTCATAATGCAAGACCAACGTCAATGACATCATTTCACATATAGTTGATTACTTTAATGAAATAATGAATTGATGAGCACAAAAACTGTCAGACAGTAATGAAGTAGCCTTGTGGAACAATCAAAATATCGGAACACTTTCTATATACATCGTGTGCCACTTTGAAACGATTGCCATCTTTATTTCAGTTAAGTCATGTGATCAGATTTTCTGACACAAAAATTATTGTGGGCAGTGCGTTTTTAGTAAATCACAATGTAGAAATTAAAATCATATGTAATTAACAATTGTTGTAATGGAATTCTTCTCGGAAACAGCATGGGATATCAAATTTATAGATTTTGATACTCCACAGTCCACAATATCGAGGATCGATTCTCATCGTTTTTTCTGTTAGTCTTTGAGGGATAAATAGTTATGCGAATTTTTAATCAGCATGGTCATGATTTCTTCAAAAATCCTTGACTTTTAGTTCATCCTAATATTCCTAATAGATCTGGTTTGAGTTTATTGAACATCCAAATTCTCATATCAACCTTTAAGTTTTCGTCGTTTTGTTGGCAAACATGTTTTCTCCAATTGTTTATTTTCGTTTCCTAATGAAAAGTAGAACAACTTGATTACTCACGAAATATTGAAAATATTCTTCTGATTCCCATTTGAATTAGTCTAGAGATATACATTGTGTATCTAAATAACACCAAGATGAAATAGAGTTCAAACAAACATGTGTCCTAACTTGCTTCGTTTTCGAGATACAGGGTATTAATATTTCCATGAAAAATATTTTTTTTATTCATTACTCAGTTGTCTTTTCATCAATTCCAACAAATCGTTGTGGTTTTGTTAATAGTAATATGAGGCTTCTTCTGGTGCAATTAGATTGGAAATAGTATTTCCAGTGGCGTCACAGTGGGTCAATTTATTTATGGCGAATATCATTGAACGCCACCGGTTTCATATTTTTATTAGATTCAACTATTGAAATAACAATTTTTTCATCCCCCGTGTGATTTTTGTATACATAGCTCAGTTTTTGAGGAAACAATAAAAATTCGATTTGACTCGAAATTTTAATGTATAGGTGTTTTCAAGACTTCCATCGATATCACTTAATAACCCCCATTAGAATCATTTTGGAATTTTGGGGCTTTCTCAGTATCTATCTACACTGAATTTTGGCACCATGAAAACTTAGATACAGGGGGTTATAAATAAAAACAATAAATACCTCCAACTTCAACATCCTGTATCTCCAAAGAAGAACAAGTTAACAAGTTGGGACATAGTATATTTAGATACACCCTGTATATGAACAGATACGCGACAGATACGCTATACTTATTTTCATATAGAGCCAACACATCTGTAACTTTGGTGATCGAAGATAAATTGGATACTAATAATAAGTCTCATTTAAGACGTCTTTATAAAGATGGCGTTGGCTATACTCTTTTGGGGAACTCCTGTATCTCAATTATCTTTCAACTTATCAAATAAGTAAAAACTGTCTCTTATACATTATTTCACGTAGAATCTAGTGACGTATTCAGATTTTCAAAATAAACCGTCATTATTTAGATTTAACCCATATTTTTGTTTCCTCAAATGGAACACCCTCTACATTTGTTCATATTTGAAACATTGATGCTTTTCGCTTTCCAAAAATATATTACACTTATCTGATATTCCAAGTATCTATATTTGCCATGAATTCAGATGATTCCTAGTTCTTCAGTAGATTTTTCCTCGATGGGCCTTGTAAATATGTGGCAACATTGTACATATTACTTTGTATATTGACCTTGCTGCTGATAAAGTGTTTCGTCACACACCAGTATCAATTTTACCGACATTCAACATCTATCAATATTCAGCACTATATTAATTAAGTCATGGAAACCATCCATCCTTCTCAAAGTGGTCCAGATTTTTTCACCTGACTGAATTTTGGCCAAATGACCCTTGCAATTCATTTTTCAATTGAATCCACGTGTCCTTTTATATGTACTGTATACTGTGACTGAAGATGGCTGCTTGAGCCGAAACTAGTCACAAAAAATCTTTTTGTAATTAGACTTTGTGGTCGACCTACTTAGCGTTTGTGTTTTTTCCTTTGACTATATTAATTGACTATGGCCTAATGAGTAGGTGGCTATGACAAAAAAGCGAGTGTTTTTATAATCTTTGTCACCTATTCCTGTCTGATTCACAAAATTTGTATACAACAGGAAATGATAATCCAGGATATCAAGACTAAGGAAATTTAAAAACCAACTTATATCCCAACCATAAATGTATAATTTTCCGTAGTTTTCATATTCTGGATTTGTATTCGCCTTCGTAAATTCATAAATTCGACAGGTAGGTGACGAGGATCAAGAAACATACACTCGATTTTTTTTCATTGTCATCACCTACTAATGAGGTCCACAGCTATTATAGTAAATTAATAGTGCAGAATATTGGTAAATGTTGAAAGTTGGTAAAATTCAAACTAGTCTGCGAGGAAACATTTTGAGGTGTGAATTTTTATTATTGAAGATTGAATTGTCGAAAAATAACCATACGAAAAGGTTTGAGTGATATTTAATTTAGTCCCACCCTGTATTATACATTCCCGAATGAAACTTTGGAACCATTTAAGTTTCACTGCATTGGACTTAAAAAGTTTAGTTGTTGTAAAGTTTAGTTGTTGTACCGAATTGTTTCCTTTCATCACATTGCGTTTCGGAAATATCCAGGAAATATTATCTTCAGGAGCCTCCTTTGTGGGGGCCGTAGCTCCCTCAGGGGCAATTTTTCGACTCATATTCATTGAAACTTTTCTTCCTATTTTTGGTCGTGGAAGCCGCTGGTGTCTTCGACTCGGAATAATTTTCTATCAACAAAAAAATTAGTGACCTTGAAAAAAATATCGACAATAAAATTCTGCTGCTAGGAAGATTCTAAATACAAATCTTTAATCTTCAACTTCCATGATGAAACATTATTATATAAGTTAATTGATTATCTGTACCTATAGGTGGTCAGTAAATGTTCGCATGTACATTTCAAACATAAATTATGGAAGAAGAATATGTAAAAGTCGGAATATATGACCAATAAAGCTAATAGAGTATTTATGTAAATGTCAATGTCAAGGTACGATCGTGGATGCTCGAATTACGTAAGAAAGATGGAACATAAGTTGTCTAGCGATATGGCATCAGTCGATGCGTGTAATGAGATCGAGATGGCTACAGCTACAGGCCATTTTGCTTTCTTTCGAGTTCCGATTGAGATGATTTAATTTCATTATATCATGAGCAATTTCAACATCAAAATTCTACTTCACTCATTGCCTATACGAGGTGTTTTTGAAATATGTACAGGGTGTGCCTCTTAAAATGGAACCCCTCCCCTTAACTCTTTTGTTTTCAGAGATGTGAAAAAATGTTGAATCAAAAAGTTGTTTGAAACGACTCAAACTTTTATTTCGTGAAGTTGCTTTATATACAAGGTCGTTCGTTTTTCCGGAAAGGACATTAACTTTGATATTTTCAATGGAACACCCTATATATGAGTTGCATATTTGGATAAAAAATAATTGAGTTTACCAAAATACCGAATCTTCCATTGAAACTGTCTATTTATATGTTTTTGTATTGAGATTAAACGATTTCAATTTCATAATAAACAATACTATGATATTTCCATGGAGCTTGAAGAATATGTAAACGTTATTTCAAAGCCCACTATATTCAACTTACATTAGATGATAGAAGGTTCATAATGCTGTATTTTGGTAAATTTTTATCATCACTAACTCAACTATTTTTCATCCGATTATGCAACTGATATATATTTTTGGAATCAAAACTGAAGGCTCTATCGATATATCGTAAATTATATAGGCTGTTCCATTGAAAAAATCAAAGTTGATGTCCTCTCTGGAAAAACGAATGACCCTGTATATGGAACAACTTCGCAAAATAAAAGTTTGGGTCGGTTGACACAACTTTTTCATTTAACATTTCTTCATATCTCTGAAAACGAAAGAGTTGAGGGGGATTCCATTTTAAGATGCGCACCCTGTACAAGCTGTCCCAAATTCGATGTCCTTACGAGATATCTCACTTATTTTCAGAGATAGAGATTCGCGGTTCTTTCTTATTGATCCGCCTTGTAAAAGTGTGGTAATATTTTTAATACTTCAATATCATTCATTTTCATATTTACCCTGTTACTGACAGTGTTTTGTCACACACTAGTTTAAATTTTACCAACATTCATTATTTACCAATATTCAGCACTGTAGTTATTGACTATGAAAGCTGTGAACCTAATTAGTAGGTGGCAATGAAAAAAAAAACAAGTGCAGAATGTTTCATAATTGTTGTCACCTGACTACCTGTCGGAGTTTATAAATTTTCCATATAATGGCGAATAATAATAATCCAGGATATCAAAACTACGAAACATTATAATATATTCTGATTAGAATATAAGTTGGTTTCTAAATTTTCATATAGTTTTGATATTATAAACATTCAATTATATATCTTTGGATCCGTAGCCGTTTGAGAAAACCACATCAAACTTTGTATTGTTGGATTTGTAATCATAATCACTAACTTATCATGGAATAAAATAGTGGGTGTTCCATTTGAAAACCGAAAGTTGATGTCCGTTCCAGTTCAATGTTTCAGCTTTGAGATGTGATGATTAAAGAAAAATGTCCGAGCGGTGTTTCATTGGTATTGTAACACTACGGATGGGCCACTGTATATATAGCGGTCTAAGTTAGTAGTTATGTGACAAAAACTGAGAAAGCCATTGAAACAAATGAGGAACATGAAGAAAAGTGGAGGAATTATAATAAGAATAAAGCTAGATAACACGATTTATATGATCTATATTACTAACTATATCTTGGAGATTCGTCGTAGTATCTCTGGTGATAATGAAAATACAAATTTCCCCTAACCTTAAAGAGTTCTCTTTTATATTGCTGCTAGCCTAAATATGCACTGGTTTCATTTGTATTCATATCTTTGTTGAAGAATGTCTTAGAGTTGAAAAAGAAAATATACTGAGAGTCCAAGATACATTATACGCATCAGTATACCTACTGATCATGTCAAGAGTTCTGAAATGGAGCAAGGCTGTCAATTTCACGATCTCCTCATTTGTTTATATCTTGTTAATTTTCACAAATGACACTATATCGATGATAGGCATATTGTTTGTTGTGTACTTAAGATTACAATGGCTTGTTTTGTGATAATAATCAGTTCCATTTATTGAGTTTCTGAACAATCAGGTCATTATAATAAGGTTTATTAGACCGTTACTTCCTCACAAGAGAATGCATGATCGATAACAAAACATCACGAAAAACCAAATACTACCCTTCTATACCTATATTGGTAACCTTTGCGTTGTTACGCTTTGTGCCCGGAATGTTCGAATGTTTGACAGAAGACCGAAGTGGAAATGTGACAGATGAGCTTGGATGCTTGGATCGAAATTTCTATACGGCTGTTCATATAGATATATGTTCCCAATGGCCCTTTTTGTTGAAATTTCCATCAGCTCTCTTTGAATTTTTAGGTTATGTTGCAGGCTAGTTATGAACTCACTACTACACAATGAAACAACTGTATTGCAATGAAAGCATTATTCTATCGATTTTTAATATGATCAACTCCACCTGTTGGAGTTTGTCGACTCCAAAGATTTCAAATCTCAGCCTCCCGAACGCCTCGCACTCGCCGAGAAAATGAAGTGACGTTTTTTCGTCTTCCCCACATCTGCGGCAAGTGGGGTTGTCCTCCATTCCCATAAGTCTAACGTGTCTGCCTAGCCTGTTGTGTCCTGTGAGTACTCCTATGAGGAGGCGGAGTACTTAGCGGTATCTGCCAAGCAGCCAGTCCTTCCTTGATTTGCTCGGACCGGTCACGGGTTCCTTGGCCTGCCTACAAACTGTGACATTCCTCCAATATTTTCCTAGTGCCTTGTCTTCCCATTCATCAAGGGCTGACGTAATTTGGCTCCTTGCTATACCTAGTACAGGCTCCAGTCCCAGAAACGGCTCCGCGGATCCGGCCCTAGCAAGTTCGTCTGCTGTTTCGTTTCCGGGCACCCCACTGTGACCCCGGACCCATACCAGTTCAACTTCCTTTGATTCAGCTAATATCTCAAGGCATTTCCACATTCCTGTACCAATGCCGAGCTTGGTCTGTGATAACAGATAGCCTTGAGTGCTGCCTGACTATCCGAACAGATTTAGATTTTCGGCTCTGGTCTCTCTTTCACCTCTTGCCTCTCTGCCACGACCAGGACGGCGAACACCTCAGCTTGGGAAACTGTGGTGTGTTTTCCTAGAGCGTAACTTTCTCGTATGTTTCTTCCTTCCAGATAGATCCCTGTGCCCGAGGTCTGTTTGTCAGTCAGACGGGATCCGTCTGTGTTTCACACCAAGTTTCCTAAGTGAAACTCCATTGTATTGCTTCTGCATTCTTCTCTGCTTGGCAGAGTAGGTTTGAACTTCCTATTCCATCTCAGCCTGTCCTGCACTTTATTCACTCTGAGAGTGGAGAAAGGAATCTCCAGCTCCACCGTTACCATCGAGACAATCGATGGTACCGGCTCCACCCACTTTGCTATTTTTGCATGTCCCGCATCCTCAGGTGGGTCGCCATTGTTGGTATTTTGGGTAAGTATATCTCTGTATTTGATTATTCAATCACAGTCTCCGGAACTTTTATGTTTGTATCTGCTTTATCCCCTGAAGCTGTCATCTCAAGAACAATTCAAAGTTATTAATTACATCACTTCACTGGCACATCAATATAACATTTCGATTCGACACAATTACTTATGATTTAACGGAATAGAAAGGGTGTCAACTGTTTTTTATCAGTGGCTTCTGAACTTTCTCCTTTTAAATGTCAAACTTATTTGAATGTTAATTTCCGACTGTAGGAAAATGACTTGTCAAGGTTGTAACAAAATGCAATTTTGTCTAGTTTTATGGACACCGATTGATAATAGTAATGATAATGATTAATTTCATTGAGAAAATGCATGACATATCATTTTCTACATTTGAAATATTACATAATATTCCTCATATCATCAATAATAGTTGATTATGCCACGAGCCAGGAAAAATACGTATCATTGTGAGTAGATAGTGGAATCTATACTTTATTTACGACCTGCTCGTGGTTTTTGTAGTATAATTCCATATATGATTCCCTTATAATGTTCTCTCGGGTGATTCAAAAGTCGATGTAGATATTTCAAGGACATATTGTTGGGATCAAAATAAGACTTTTTCTTTATATAGACATGTGTTCTAGAATTCACCTGCATCATTTCACGCCCTTTAAAGAGTGTGGAAACGCTAGTGTGTACAATCCTTTTACCTTCTAGATCATGGTACCTTTTCTATTGAAATTCTATTGGCCAGGGAAATTACATGTGAGAGTTGGAGATATGATGAAAATATATTTTTTCGAACAAACATTCTCTAGGGAGTTATTCAATCCGTTTCGTTTTCGTTGGGACACCCCGTATATTGACTCGAATGAATTAACACACTTCAAACTAATCAAAAAAATCAATTCCATAAAAGAAAATCAATTTTATGAGGTACGTTCGAGACAAAGGTGTGCATGCAGTTCCCTTCAAATAATCCACATAGATTCGATTAATCATAATCAAATGAATAGAACTATGAAATGTCAATTTTCAGTTGACCTTATGAGAAATCAGTGCCGGTAATTGCAATAATCACAGCTGAAAACAATAGTGACTAATAATAGTGATAATTTATTGAATAACTGGGCCCGTTAAGAAATATTTTCTTGTTATTGTTACGTAATATCATAAGTATATAAACCCTGAATACTAATCGACAACAATTAACATGTTTTCTAACGGTTTACAAATACTCGCTTGATATAACTGGCTTGAGCAGTTTATGATCAGTCTGCGGAAACTAATCAAATAGTATTTATATATGTTTTGGAATCCACGATCATTCGTTAAAACTCAACTTGCATTAAATTTTATAATTATTGATCAAAAAATTGTCATCATAAATGCACTATGCACTTCTCACCAGCAATCCTGATCCATATAGAATAGAATATAAGTTTGTGCCCCACTTGGAAACTCTGACCACTTCCTCATCTCCACAACCTGCTCTTTCCATGTACCATCCAGCACCACAATTCCTACCCGTCTCCTGTGGCATTACAATTCGGCCGACTGGCAAGGTCTTCGTATGTTTTTTTCAGCATTTCCATGGAAGAGAGTTTGTTTCTCCTCAGCAGATCAAACACGATGTGCTGAGACAATTTCTGAAATCATCATGTTATAGGGATGCAAACCTATAACGAACACTGCAAGGAGAACATCTTCCGATAAAGCCTGGTTCAGTAGAAACTGCTCTAGAGCTAACGCTTCCAAACAGGCAGCATTCCCTCGATGGCATGAAAATCCAGTCCCTGAGCCCTGAGGCCTGACAATTCGATCATCAAAGGATGCTCATGATGCCAAAATGAGATCAAAACTTGTTGAATGTCCTAACGGATCCCGTTCATTTTGGTCCTTCGCCAAAGCTGTAGGAAGAAACTTCACTTCCAGCTCGTTTCCTCCTCTGACCAAGGAAGATGGAACACTAGCCACAACGGCCCAGGAGAAAGCCAACATTTTTGCTCATTTGCTGGAAATTCCACTCTGGATTCATCGGGAAAACCAGCTCCAAACATAACGCCAAATGACAGTCACATGCGGGAGATCACCTTTCGCCAACGTACTTTAAGAAAGATCTAATTGGGTCTCAACACCAACAAAGCTTATGGCTCCGACGGAATCCCACCGATTGTTGTCAAGAAATGTGCTCCCGAACTAACACCTGTTCTCTGCAAGTTATTGTTCAACTACTCTTACAAATTGGGGATATTCCCGTCAAACTGGAAAATTGCAAGAGTACAACCAGTTTCTGAAAAAGGCAAAAAGACCCTACCTAACAATTACAGACCGATCGCACTGCTAATATTATTTCAAAGATCATGGTGAAAGCTATCAACATCGAGCTCATGAAATACCTGGAACATTCAGGCAATATCAACGATAGGCAATATGGCTTTCGTCATCAGAGATCAACTGGTGACCTGCTCGCTTACGTCTCACATATATGGCAGCAATCTATTGAAAAATATGGTGAAACCTTAGTAGTGGCACTTGATATCTTCAAGGCATTCGATTGAGGCACCACGGACTCCTCGCCAAGCTTCTATCTTATGGCTTGCCTCCCCAGCTATGTTCTCTGCTAGCTAGTTTCCTCTCAAACAGGTCTCTCCATGTAGTGGTCGACGGAATTTCATCTGACTCTCTTATCAGAAATGCTGGTGTTCCGCATGGATCAATTCTAGCACCAACACTATTTTTACTCCATATCAACGATTTGTTGGAAGCAACTTCATGACCAGTATACAGCTTCGTCGATGATAGTACCCTTCAGTGCTCGAATACCAGCCTGGCAAATCAGAAACGAACGAGGAAGAAATGTTGACAATATAAATATGGACTTGGCAACAATTCTCAAATGAGGATCCAGTGACTTGGTAGATTTTAATGCAAACAAAACACAAGCATGCATTTACTGTTGGATTCTGTCCAAAAAAGGGCAATTCGTCTCGTGGGTGATGCCTCGCTCACAAACTCACTCACACCGTAGAAGAGTGGGCGATCTGGCTCTATTTCATAGATATTTTCATGGACGATGCTCTTCTGATATATCAACAATTGTTCCTCTCTTGGCAGTCCTCGCGAGATTAACCCGTCGAGTTGAGACTTCGCACCCCTTCGTGGTCACTGAAGACCTGCAGAACATCTCTTTCCAAAGTTCTTAGAAATAATTCCTCAGGCAATGAATTTCAGAGCTTTCCGTTCTAATAGACAAAATAGTTTTGATGAAGTGCTGTTCGACATATTTCGAGGTTGAATTGGTCACAGATCAATCGTATGAATCACAAATCAGGAGTTCATTGTATTTCTCGCTCCGATCCAAACTGCAATGCTGAATATGTTGGACAAAGTGGTAGAAAAATACCAACCAGAGATACAGAACATGTTAAGATCATTGAAAAATCCAAGAATACACCCACCGCCTTTGTTTGATGAATATGATACCAAAAGTTCTCGCGCAAACCACATCCTTAATTCACGCCATAGTTTTGATCCAAATCAGGACCTTAAAATTCTAAATGTTTGTCCAAAAGGTATATAGAGGTTATTGAATTTACTGGACATTTTCGAAATTAACTCTTTCTCAAATAATAATTCTGTCTTGTCTCTTGATGAACAAACACATTTTGACTGTATTAAATTTTTCAATGCTTTGGATTTTAATCGCTGTTGGTCTCAACTCTTATTCCGTGGTATATTCATAGTCAATTGTTATTGTTATATATGCTCATTGTCAGAATTTCATGTTTTGTCCCTTGACATTGACTTTGACTTATGCCAACGTCTTGTCTACTTCACTATTTGACATTATTCTCAGGGTTTTCTAACCACTTTAGTTTAGATTCAAACACGTCCTGGCTGTTTGCCCCATTAATTTTATTGATAATTTCTTTAAGTAGCGCTTTCATAAAGGCACGGGGAAACCCCTTTTTCAAAAAAACCCGTTAATTTATGGTGTTGTCAGAAACAAAACCTTTTGACAATTACCCTTGATATATCATTTTGGGATATGAAATTTCAATGAGATGAATGGTATGCGCTCTCAAGTAACGGGGACCTTCATTTATCGAGAACCCGTTCTTCATTAATAAACTCGATTTTTCGACTATGGGCATTGACAACATTAATTACAGAATTAGTAGCATCACATTTTTTCAACTCAGAGTAAGTCAAGAACAAATTATGTGATCCTTTCACATCAATCTTTTTGTATTGTAGAGCTTTCAATTAGGCTGAAGATGGTCTTTTATAAGACCGAAACATGTCCCTTATGATTGTGTAACAACACCATTAAAATTTGTGGAGATGACTTAGAGCATCCCTTTCTTCCTTTGGAAAATGTCACTCCACTTTGAGCAAGATGAACTTCTATCAAAGATCAATCTTATGAGTTAGTACTATGCTCAAGAACATCACTATTATCGAAAAATAATTGAAGAAATATCTATACTATGTAGAAACATAATGGAAAATTTTGTTAACAAATTTCGAATAGTTAATAATGATAATATTTTTTCAGAAGATCTATAAATGAGAATGTTCGTATACAATATGATCTTTATTCATAACATGCAGAATTTATAATCCATACGTACAGCGGCAATTTTTTAGCGAAATACACGGTCTGAAGTATATTCCTGTTACATTTCAAATTCTGGTGGAGGAACTAATTTCAATCACCCCTTTTCCCAGATACAGTGTGAACCAAATACGTCAACTATCGATTCCGTTTATGATTCGTTCATTCATATTATGCAAGTTTCCGACTCCAAAAGTATAGCGACATTTTTCGAACAAGAAACATAGTCTAAGGAATTCGATATAACCCTTTCAAATACTGGTGGAGGAGCAATTTTTGCTCGTCTATCAGTCATATCTGTTTCACAAAGACGGATAGGTACATATATAGCAAGTAAGGAATTCTTTTGGAACACCAGTGTTTGGAGCATGTGACCAGTTTGAACTAAATAAAAACAACTGTTTAAAAACTTAGGGTTTATACGAGATTTATAAGTGCCAGACCGTTTCTGCTCTGCTAGAGAAATTCGAACCAAATCAGTCAGTTTCATACATTCTTATCCAGTTTTGATGTGACCAAATTCTATTCCAATGTTTACCTTCAATGGCGAATAATTTTGAAAGGAGAGAAACGTATAGGAAACTTTTTTATTCGAATACTACTTCGTTCTGAACTATGACCTTTTACTTGAAAAATTTAGTACCTTTACACAAATAAACACACACTATCAAAATTTTTAGAAATTACCAATCTAAAAATTTCAAATAAATTCCATTCTATAACTTTTCACAGAATGCCGTTACTAATATTGTTGATTTGATTCCAATTTCTTTTCATAATGGGGATTTACATGAGATAGTTGTGATCGATAGGTTTCGTTGAGGCACCCAGTATAACATAACATCTATTCCGTTTGATATTAGATTGTAGTGAAAGATCTAAATAAATGGTAGGTACTTACCGAATTCATGTGAATCAACCCTGAATGTATTCCTTATTTCTTCTAAACTCATATGTGTGTGAATCTGAAACAATAAATGAAATCGATTGGAATTTTCATGTACGAGAAGTTGGTGCCTTAATATGAATACTGTCTGTAGGTTTATCAAGGAGGTGTTACATTCATTTTACCTGATTATTTGGGATTTTCTCGCCTCGTTTCTACAAACTAAAAATATGAATATTATTTCAATATATGTGTAGTAGTCACCGCGTTTAACAAATTTTCAGGGAGCCTATAAAAAAAATCCAATAGCTTGTTAGTGACAGTTTGTTTGAAAAAAAAGTTTGAAGAGAATAAATATCTTTGCAATAAATTTAAAATCATAGGAAAGGAAGATAACAACCAAAAGATACCCACAACCATCATTAAGTTCTTTGAGTGAACATTTTTTCAAGTGAAGATGATCTACCATCCGATATTGAAAATTCGCCGTATTTTCAGTGTTATCTGAATTTTCTATGTGTTCATTCAATAAACGATTTATTTTGGTTGAAATTTAATTCTTATCTCATTACCGTCCTGTATCTTTTCCGTCCTGTCTCTAAATGCTTCTATGCAGCTGTTATTGAATTCGTTCATCATCAACGGGACTCTTCCAGTTCCGAAAGAAGGAAAACGAATCCTTAAAAGTCTAGTTCAACTTCATAATAAGATTCTAAACGTATTCTGAAATTTCTGACGAAACAATTGAATAGTGGGCACACCAGAGAAAATATATAAACATCTCAGTCAGGACTTTCAAGTATGTTCACAGTCTAAACCTTCGATCATCCAAACACCTCGCACAGAAGAAGTTGCTTAGGTCCCTGTTCAAGAACTCCATATTCTTCACCCACCTTCGGGTCATTCATTGATCGGATTATATTGCTACCACATTTTTAATAACTATTTTCAGTTCCTGAAAACTAGAAAGATATTAGTTCAGCTAAATAGAAGAGGCTTATTGGAATCGAGCGATTTGAAAAAATTTAACTTCTGCAAATGATTGATTCACTTGTCAGTTGTCATAAGATGTTGAAAATTTAGATATTGAAAGGATATTGAAAGGATATTGAAAGGATATTGAAAGGATATTGAAAGGATATTGAAAGGATATTGAAAGGATATTGAAAGGATATTGAAAGGATATTGGAAGGATATTGATTACATTTTGAACAACTGCTGTAATCATTATGAACCATTTTTATATTACCTGAATACTCAGAAGTTTTTATTGACTATCGAATTCAGATAAGTTGGACGTGAAACAACTTGTGCATGTATGATATGGATTCTGGAGCATGAAGAATCAACTTAATACGGATGTTACTTGTCAACTGAACACATATTTTGACCTAGATACTGGTGCACTATATTTATGTTAGGTAACATAATAATATGATGCACTCAAAGATGCACATTTTAGAAATAATCACATGGTTTATGGAAACACGTGCTGGTACCATCAATGTAATACAAATCAGAAATGCTATAATCGTCATAAAAACTTCCCATTCTTCCTACATGTATGAGATTCCTATGCCGAATGACTGAATTGTATAGGGGTCTGCCATCAAGTGCCAACAGATAACTCTGAAGAATGGGTACGCTAATACGGATGATGTAAAATTGTGATTCTATATATTGCATCAAACTATTGCAACCTCGTAACATTATGATTTGTCAACTGTCACAACCAAGTACGTAGGTACTAACTGCAATCTTATTAAAAGCCTATAACGTTCAAACAATTTCGAGGTACCGAAAAAATGACTAAAATGTGTATCTACCAATTCAACACGCAATAGCTTTTATAATAAACTGTTTGTGATTAATTAAAGTAGATATGATTCAGATGAATGTTTCAGATGCTGACCAGCAAAATTTTTAATATAGGAGAACTGCACGAAATAGGCCATGCTTTAACTTCTGAATCCTTCCAGTTCGGACTCTGACATTTGGTGGGTAGCAAGTATACCAAATTGCCTTTTATTGTCAAAAAGAGTTATTTTTGAACCTAGTACTCGAGAACTGTTTTTCAATGGGGCGCAGCAGAGTTAAAAGAACAGTCGAGATCACCAAAGTATCGCGCGTACGATTTTACAAACAAAATTTCTTCTACAAACGTCGAAAAATATAGTTCTAAAATGAGTAGTATGATTGGATCAATAGTATTGAACTGGCTTGAAAAGCCTCAATCAATGTTAAACCAACCATAACAATGTTGTTTATTCTTGAAGACCTAGTACATCTTTATCAGGAACTGGAAGTTTTGTCTAGCAACATACCTATGTTCGTATCATTAATTGAAACGTCAATTCTAGATCTAATTTTGGTATTAAAATTGACGAATTTTGTGTTACCTATACCTATAAAAATCGCGATTAACCAAATTATTTCATGATGATAGTGAATTAATAAATCAAAAATATATGTGTATTGAAAAATTATTCACTCCAATCATATGTTGCCCATTATGCTTCTAGAATTTTGTGAGAATTCCTTAGCGATTGCATCAAACTATGATAATTGAGACATGTGTAAAACTAATGCACTGAGATCTGAATGCCTAATAAAATATGTTTCAATTTTTATAACTGAATTCAATCACGTATTGTCAATAAAAGTCAATGTCACCAATCTTGCAAAGTAGGTACAACACCCAGTACACAAAAGTTTATTACACAATACAGAGTACGCATGATGCATTTTAATTCTGAGTATAGTCTATACAGTGTCTTCCAAGTCTGAGATCAACGTATTTTTTTTCTATTACAATGGGAAGTGAATAGGTCAAAGGATATCAAGACATATCTACGGTTCAATTATACAGGGTGATTCATCTGAGGTTTAGAAGAATTACTCAGAGGGTTGTGGTCACATTCAGAAAATGTCATGAGTAAATTCATTGATCTTTGAATGAATTGTTACGGCACCGAAATACAAAAATTAAATGTAATTTTTTCCTCAATGTATGTTCTAGAGAGACATGTAGATGGCCCATAGAGCTTCTATTTGAAAAAAAAATATTTTATCGAAATGTGATGTGACTGAGATGATTCATGGATAAGTGACACGAGAAAAATTTCAGAAAAATCTACGTTTCGCTAGTATTTGAGACTCATTGTGAATAGCTTTGACCCCATCTCATTCATCCACGAGGTGAAACAAAATAACAATTTGAATAAATTTCAACATTTTCGAAAAAATGACATTTGACATCGAGATTGCACTCGTTTTGACCTGTTGAACTAGAATATGTAATAATAAACAAGGTGATCCATTTGAAAATACAAAGTTGCTGGCATTTCCGGAAAAACCGGAATGAAATGTGATCGAATCCGAAATGGTTGCTTATACAGGGTGTATCTAAATAACACCGAAAAAACTCAAGGGATGATTCCTTGCGATATTTTAGGAAATAAAGTTCATATAAACATGTGTCCTAACTTGCTTCGTTTTAGAGATACAGGGTAATGAAATTTTCATGAAAAATCTGTTTTCTATTCATTTCTCAATTGCCTTTTCATCAATTTCAATAAAACGTTGTGGTTTTGTTTGAAGTAATATGGAGCTTGTTCTAGTGCAATTAGCACTAGAAGAATAAATAATGAAGTAAATAATAAAATTCGATTTGACAAGACAAGACAAGATTTGAAAAATCAAGAAACAAGACTTAGCGCCGAAACATGATGAAAAATAATAGATGTTTCATTGTTTATGATAATTCAGAATTGATATTCGAATTAAAAAGTTTTTCAACATATTTGGCTTTACTGATTCACAAATTGAATTCCGTAGAATAGGGATACTTGGAACTGCGGGATAAATTGGAACAAAAATTCATATTTTCAAAGTACCCCCTGAAATCTAGCTGATTTCATTCTAGAACATCGTGTCGTACATAGTTGTTCAGTATGGTTATATGTACATATATACTAGTTGATTGAAAATAAGGGGCGTTTGAATGAATATTGTTTTAGGAATGTTTTTTCATCATATTGAATCTATAAACAGGGATATGACAGAAAAATAGCAACAAAAGCTTCAAATAAAAAAACATGATCGATTCAATATACGGCGTTCATTCCATATGACTCAATATTAATATCCATTTCACTAGCGGGATGCCGTGATATCACTGCTCAACTTTGAATAATGTTGCCAATTATTTTTTTCATTACGAAAGTCAGAGTCGCAAAAATTCGACGAAAACTCGGAACAGGCGCAAATGATTGTACTTATCTGTTTGTAATCATAATAGGTTCCTGAAAAGACTTTCCCTCCATCCACCACCACACAACAACCCCCTAACTCCCCACTAACACCACCAAAGAGTTAATTTTTCAGTTTTTTTTTTGCTAATTTCAGAGATTTCACTAGTCCTTTTTGTTGTTAGGAATCATATTGAAGAGATATTTTGTGTTTTTAATGAAATACATTCATAACAATGCTAGGCATAATGTCTCTTTGAAATATTTTATTTATATTGGATTACTTAATCACAAACTGATTCCGGATTGATTTATAGATAACACTTACACAAATACTTATGTACTCAGTATGCTCACCATCAGTCGATAAATTGACTACAACGAGACTTTTGTTTTCCTTTTCCAAGTTTTCAAAATCTGTGGATAACTTGGAACATCGCTATTTGTTTTTCAAATATCTTCCTAACGGCTGAACCGGCGATGATGAATATTTGAATAATTATAGTACATCAACTCATACATCTTCTGGGATAGGTCAAGATTCACAACCATGAACAATAACTTTGCCATGTGTTTTTGTATCTGAAAAATGTTCCAAGTATCCTCATTTCACGGTAATTCATATGTGTAACACCCCCACATAACGTCTCAGCCGTTACGCCATCTAGCGGAGAACTTGAAATGATAGCTGTCCATTTTTGTGACTGCAACTGGTGGTGTTATGGTGTTAAATATTTCCAATGAGACTTTGGAAAGGAATGTGTGGCACCTTTGAGTTCAGAATTCTACATTGGTCGCTGATGCATAAAATCAATGAAACGCCATGTGTTGAACACGATTAATTGTATTACCATTCACCTTTGCAGATAACTTCCGGAAAGTATATACAGATCGAGTTTACGTAATCATTTGCCTCTTTATTATGACAGCAGTCGTAAATTTTACAGGCAAGTACTCAGATTCTTTTGTATCATACCGAATGCCGATTATAACACTGCTCTAGAGAAAAATTTACTCTCACTATTCCTTAGTTATAGTAGGTATAGTATATAGTATAGATATTGTTATTTAATAATTCAAAGATGAATTATCACAGAAAACTGAACGAAGTGAATATTCATCAGTAAATGTATGAAGGGAAGAGAAAAAAGCGTGGATTTGGTTGGAAAACTGAACATACATTTTCACAATCACCAGGATGCAGGAATTTCGTCTAGGAGAGCCTATAGGCGATTAACATGGTGAAGGGTTGACCAAATGTCAGAACGATTTGTTCATTCGTTCAAGGGAAGGCATATAAGTAAATATTCATCAGTAAATATATGATGCCTGGATTTGGTTGTAAAACTGATGAAACATACATTTTCACGATCACAAAAAGGATGTAGCATTTTAGTCTAGGAGAGCCTTTAATTAAGCGATTAAAATGGTGAAGGATTCGCCAAATTATTTCCTTAAGCAACGAAACGGTGACAAAACCAACTGATGAAATCTCTACATTGTCAGGACTATTATTTGTTCATTTGTTCAACGAAAGGCATATTATAAGTAAATCTGGACCACTTTGAGAAGGATGGATGGTTTCCATGACTTATATAAGTAAATATTCATCCGTAAATGTAAATGGAGAGAGAAAAGCCAGGATTTCGTTGGAAAACTGATGAAACATACATTATCACAATAAAAAAAAAGATGTTACATTTCGGTTGTCAGCCATCAGATACATTATTTGCAACTATATATGTAATGATATCATTACTGACGTTTAAAAAGTTTGAATCTGACGTATTACCTATACCAGAGAGTTGAAAACGATACACCATTATGAATTTTATTGAGATTTCCCGTACTCAATAGTGAGTCACTCTGTATATAGGGTGTCCAACGAAAACTTCACCCCCGATTTTAGGGCTACGACATGAAAATCCGGAAAAACTTTGCCTCTTCCACTCTTTTATCTCTAAATTCGTTACCGATGAAAATTTTAACGCGGAATTAGACCTTCTAGGAAAGTACTCAATGAAATCTTCAAGATGAGTTAGCTTCAACTGAGGAAAACAAGAATTGGGAGTAACTACCGGTTCGACCGGAAGTGCCTATACCTATACTTTTACTTCATATCACCCATGGGTGGAAAATTTACCACCCGTGAACGATGTTTTCTGATGCAGCTTTTATGACCCCTTCTTTGGCGCACCAATATCTGTACGTATTATATGCTTTATGATACCTCGGTCTACTTTCTTGGGGAAGAATTTCTTTCTTCGCTGCTTCCTTCATGTTTGGCGGTGTGCACTCCAGCTCTTTATCCGACATTTTATAAAAATTTCAATTACACCGTCCGACAGAAACAAATATTCGCCTACTTACTGTTGAGAAAATAAGTTATTTGTTGGTAGTTGTCGTCATTATAGAAGTTACGTCTCTATGGTTGTCTTTGTAATTTTAATGTTGACGTTCAAGAAAAAATAAGGAAAATGATGCTTTTTTCCGAATTTTTGTTTAAAAGATTATAGTTGAAGATAAAATACCATACAAACCTCGGTGAAAAGTTACATCACTGACTCGAGATAATCTAATCTCTCAACAGTAATGTAACACTTTCCACCTTGGTATGTAATATACTATTTTATTTCTCCAGATTTGTTAGGAAGTTTTCTTGCCGTCTTGATGATTCAAAATATGAGGAGATGAAGGGTATAATAGTGAGGAAAAATCAGATGATTTGCCCCAAGCGTTCTGAAAAGGAGCCCGCACCGCAATAGGGGGGAAATTGGCTTTCGGTGAATTTTCTCGAATTTTGGATATATCGTAGAACTCGTGATGCTGATGATATGTCCCAATTATCAACGCTGTAAATTCAATAGTTTGGATTATACAGGGTGCTAAAGTTGACTTTTTCAAAATTTCGAATCGCCATTGTGAAGTTTCCTTTTAGAACACCAAAATCAAATCGACTACGTTTTGTTTGTCCCTGTGGCCGGTGGAAATCCACTATAGAGTTCAATTATATCTGCACGTACTAACGATATACAGAGTTGGTCCAAAAACAACAAATGTTTTAATTATTTCCGAAAAAGTGAGCGGTTGAAATTAATTCATTTTTCGACATTTTGTAGTATACTAATATCAACATCAATTCATGATAATTGCATTTCTTGAATCAGACTACATATTATACACAAGATGTTCAAGTTTCCATGATATTCATATCCATCGAATGATTGGAATCCCGTGATACTTGGTGAGGAAGCTGATAATTCGTGATGACAATATTCTATGCAAAACCCTGAATTATACAGGGTGGTTGTAGAAGTAGTAGTAGTATAATAATAGTAGCTGTGGTAGGTAATCGAATAATAAATATCGAATATCTTGTGTATAATATGTAGTCTGATTGAAGGAATGCAATCATCATGAATCGATGTTGATATTAGTATTCTACGAAATTTCGAGAAATGAATTGATTTCAACCGCTCACTTTCTCGGAAATATACAGGGTGTTACATAATTCAATACAAATATTTTAATGACATATTCCTGGGGTCAAAATAAGACTTTTTTTTCCTATAAACATGTGTCCTAAAATCCACCCCCTCCAAACTACAGACATCGCGTGTAATGGTAAGTTGAGGAAAGTGAATCGATTGTGACATGACGGTTATTATGACATACCACAATGTCAGTTTGGCATAAAAGATATTAATTAATCATTAGTTACCAGAGAAAAACATAATCATAGCTCACTAAGTTTTTTTTAGTATAATAATTTGAAAATACACCCCTTTCATTTACTAGCGATTTTCTCTAAAACGGTTAGCTAATTCAAGAAAATGCAAGAGACTGAAATGTATGATTTTTTAGTGGCCAATTCAACGATGATGTTTGAATTCAATTTTTTTTGGAGGAAATAGAAAATGTTTGCCATCAAATCTGTATGCAAACCCCATTCACCCCTTTCGATTCGAGTTACCTTATTTTTGAATCAAGAAATGAATAGATCGTCTAAAAATACAAGTGCCTGTGAATTTTCAAAATATTTGATGCATAATTGTAGCCACAATTCAAAATTTAAGATTTTTTTTGCGCATCTTGCGATGTCTGTAGCTTGGGGGGGGGGGGGGTGGATTTTAGGACACATGTTTATAGGAAAAAAAGTCTTATTTTGACCCCAGGAATATGTCATTAAAATATTTGTATTGAATTATGTAACACCCTGTATAATTGGAACATTCGCTATTCTTGGACAAACTCTGTATATCGTGAGTACGTGCAGATATCATTGAACTCTATAGTGGATTTTCACCGGCCATATTGGCAAACAAAACGTAGTCGATTTGAATTTGGTATTCAAAAAGGAAACTCCACAATGGCCATTCGAAATTTTGAAAAAGTCAACTTCAGCACCCTGTATAGTCGAAACTATTGAATTTAGAGCGTTTATAATTTGTACATCTGATCAGCATCACGAATTCTACGATATATCCGAAATTCGATAAAATTCACCGAAAGCCAATTTCCCCCCTTTTGCGGTGCGGGGTCCTTTCACTATTGAAATTTTGAATTGACTCGATCGTTACTTGATGGAAATACATGGAAAATGTGAAGTTCGTACATTCTCTGTTGGAAGCCTGAAAACAATCCATTCAATATAGTCAATGACATTCTGTTTTGGAGAATGATTAAAAAGAAACAGAAATATCAGTGTAGTGTAGTATTTTTTTAGGTTTCTTCTGCCCTCATTATTCTGAAGGGATTTTACGTGCTTATGTCTGATTGTCTATACTGGCATTTTGTTTTCAACACTCCTCATAATGCTGCCAAATATAGCTGTCCATGAAGGAGATGGGTAATTTTTTGGTAAGGTAAGGTGAGAATTTATATTTTTGAGAACCTGGTAGACCGCAGAGCTCTTGCGCCTGCAATTTTTCATTTTGCACTCACTAGGTATACTGTATACCTACTCATTGTTTATTCGCCCTTGGATACGGTATCTATAGATACACTCATAAGGACCCAGGAAAAATGAACGAGAAGTACCGCTAATATTATTATTATTAATGTATTTCTTTTGGGTATACATATCAGCCTTGCATTTACTTCCATTTATAAAAATTGAAGATTAATCAACAGAATGTTCTTCAGAATTGAAACATTCGTGGATATGATTCATGTTTTCTTTATATCGTTATTTTTATTTATGTTCGGATTTTTGTCTACATATATAAGAAGTCTTGCATAGGGTTGGGAATAAATAGGTATAAAACCAAATCGATTTTTCAACGCCTCGACACAAAAATTGAAAACTTGAAAATTGTTAAGACAGTAGATACCGATTGCTTGAATATCGTATCTCAGCTTCAACTAGAATAAAAACGGAAGGAAGTTAACAAATAAAGCTAATTATCTTTATCAACAATGTTATATTATGCGGCATAATTAGTATTACATGAGAAGTGGTAATCATGTCGACTTTCCATCACAAAAAAGAAATTTAATAGTGGAATCACAAGAGTGCAGACATATCGTGTACTAGTTTATATACTTATATTATTACCAATAGAGAACATCTCCATTGTAAATCTTTTCCTTCCTGACTATTATTATTCTACTCCCATGGTACAGCAATATAGCGAGATATTTCAATTCAAATAAGTAAAGGACCAACTTCTGGGCCTCTGAGGAACATCTGATCAGAATGTTTTATATTATTTCACATTTTTTTTCAACAGGAATATGTTTTTTTTTCGATTAGCAGCAAATATTAATTTTGCTGACACATATCAATCAGCAAAGTATTACTTTTCCTGTCTAGGCAGCAAAGTGAGTACTTTGCTGCCTAGGCAGCAAAGTGGTTACTTTGCTGATTGATATGTATCAGCAAAATTAAAAATCCATAAATCGGTTATAATTTCCTCTTTATACTCCATTCGAGACTTATCCGGCAACAAATTCAACTCTCGCTACGCTCGGCTATGAATTCAGTCTCGGCAGTCAATCTACTACTTTGCTGCCTAGTTAAATAAATAACTATTGTTCTCTATCAATTGATACGAAAAAAAATGCAGATATTCATCTTATGAATGTAACGTTTGTATAACTGATAGAGAATAATCATATTGCTTTTTGAAAGAAAATGTGAAATAATATAAATAATACTGATTACAAGTTCCTCAATTTGTATTTCGAACTAAAGTTTTTATGAAAAACTGGTCGTTGACGTGTCCGCACATAATAGAAGATTTAAAGTTTCTATACACATTATGGTGACACTTATATTAATGTTTGTTGAGGTAAACACATTTCAGATATTTCAAAATACAGAAACTAATGTTCAATAAACAATGAGTATGCTAATCAGATTATCAAATATTAATATTCCATTCCTACATTATTCGAAGATGAACGACGAATAACATTTTGACTTCTCCATTACATAATACATTTATGATGTATATCATCAACAGAGAGCCGATTTCAAAGATAACGTCTATATTTAGCAGTAGGCTCCTCAAAATAGCTTAATATTTTGCATAATATCAAATATAATATGATAAATAGATGCATTATCATATTTGTATTTTTTGTTGCTTCCATCTTAAGGCCTGCCTCCAAAGCTATGTTCTCTGCTAGCTAGTTTTCTCTCAAACAGGTCTCTCCATGTAATTGTCGACGGAGTTTCATCTGACTCTCTTATCATAAATCCTGGTGTTCCGCAAGGATCAATTCTAGCACCAACACTATTTCTACTCCATATCAACGATTTGTTGGAAGCAACTTCATGTCCAGTACACAGCTTCGCGGATGATAGTACCCCTCCATACCGCCTTCTCTTAACCATACTTTTGAACACATCCATTTCGATGCTTGGGATTACTATCAGTAATAACCTTTCTTGGGAAAATCACGTGAGATCAATTGCTGAAAGTGCATCCCAAAAACTTGGTTTTCTGTTTCGGGCTAGGAGGTATTTCACTTGCAGACAGCTGCTTATGATCTAGGCACAGATCCGACCTGTCCTGGAATACTGTTCCCATATTTGGAGTGCAGCACCCAAACATACCCTGAAACTATTGGATTCTGTCCAAAAAAGGGCAACTCGTCCCGTGGGTGATGCCTCTCTCACAAACTCACTCACTTCTCTGGAACACCGTAGAAAAGTTGGCGATCTGGCTCTATTTGATAGATATTTCCATGGGCGATGCTCTTTTGAAATATCAACAATTGTTCCTCCCTTGGCAGTCCCCGCGAGATTAACCCGTCGAGTTGAGGCTTCGCACCCCTTCGTGGTCACTTTGGAGACTTGCAGAACATCTCTTTCCAAAGACTCGTTCATCCAACTAACAGCGAGGCTCTGGAACACATTGCCAAGGGAGGTGTTTCCCGAGGCATTTAACCTACAGAATTTTAAGAAGAACACCAATTCCTACCTCATTTCCTTTGGTTCTCACGATGTTCTCTGAACATTACAGGATATCCCTTTTCGTGGGAAAAAAAATCAAAGCACTGAAGCTCAATATTTCACCAGATATTATATTTTGGGTGATTCCATTTTTTTCCGCAGGAATAAAGTGCCTGATAGATCTGCGAATTTCTCTGATTTTGCTGCTTTAAAGAAGAATATATTTATATAAAATCGCCACGAAACTAATCAACGTTCTGCTAACAACATAATAACTTATTTCTGATTCTCATAATAAATAATGGAGGTACGTCTTATGTTAGTTGATGATCGATCGTCAATCTTGTAATCAAAGTAATATGATAATTATCCATTATAATAACAACAGTACATTTGAATAATTCATTGTGTAATATGATTGAAACAATGATATAAAGACAATCAAATCACATGTATACTATATGGAAATAACGTAACTACTCAATATACAACTGAATTACTGTCGTGAAGCAAGAATTTAGAAAGACTTAGGTTTATAGTATATTTCAGATATAAGATTATCTTGAAACTAGAAAGCAAATATGAGAGAATTCAAATAGACAAATGCTGCCAAAGTTATCAATCCATTCAACTTTCAGTGCAATAGTATATTGAATTCAAGAAGACAATCCAGAAAATTATTCGGAGTCAATGGTACCAATCCGATTATAATCCAAATGACCAGGATTCAACAATTACAATAGGGAATATCGATAGATAAAAGTTATAATATATTTCAGTTAGTGGTTCATTATTACATAGGTATACATCATAGTCGTTATGGTATGTCTTTTGACAATTAAAAAAATATCCATAGCTAGACGGATCTTATTAAAAATAGTATTTTGATCAGCAAGATATTATGTCTCTATATGAATAATGAATATTGTGAATAAGAATTGAGAGATGTATTACAGATTACGTGAATTCATTGCATAACCTATCTCATGATCTCCTCATGATATATGCTTAGAAAAGATGGAATATAATAAAAAGTGGATGGCAAACGGATAATTGTTCAACTAATTATCACTATATATTCTATAGTTACATCGTATGAGAGTAAATCGTATATGTTCAGTACCTTTATAGAATCCAATATTATATTCATTAAAATCTGATTCAATGAGGAACATTGTCTGATCCCGTCATTTTTTTTTTTGTTCTGGTTCCCACGAGAAGGAATATCCTGTAATGTTCAGAGAACATCGTGAGAACCAAGGGAAATTGGTGTTCTTCTTGAATTTTCGGAGGTTATATGCCTCGGGGAACACCTCTCTTGGCAATGTGTTCCAGAGCCTCACTGTTGGATGAACGAGTCGAGAAAGAGATGTTCTGCAGATCTCCAAAGTGACCACGAAGGGGTGCGAAGCCTCAACTCGACAGGTTAATCTCGTGGGGACTGCCAAGGGAGAAACAATTGTTGATATTTCAGAAGAACATCGTCCATGAAAATATCTATAAAATAGACCCAGATCGCCAACTTTTCTACGGTATTCCAAAACCTAAATTAAACCTTTAAAAAAAACACAACTTGACGTCAGTAAAATCCTCACGGTTAAGTAATTAAAACTTTAGAGCGTTTTATGTTAATTCTCATTCTCGAAAAATATTACCTATAAATAGTAGTCGTAACAATCGCAGAAGGCAGACTTTCGATAGCAGTCATTTGGGATAGACATCTTCATATTTTTTTCCCATAAGGAAATGCTCAATTCAAGAGAATGACCCGTTGCAACGATATATACCTTTTACTAACACTCTACATTTTGATTAAAATTGCCAGTTACCCATGTTTAAGCACCTGTTGATAATGCTTTAGTACTCCCACCCCTATTCTTAGTATTGCTCTCATCTCTAATAGAATAGGGATACTTGGAACTGCGGGATAAATTGGAACAAAAATTCATATTTTCAAAGTACCCCCTGAAATCTAGCTGATTTCATTCTAGAACATCGTGTCGTACATAGTTGTTCAGTATGGTTATATGTACATATATACTAGTTGATTGAAAATAAGGGGCGTTTGAATGAATATTGTTTTAGGAATGTTTTTTCATCATATTGAATCTATAAACAGGGATATGACAGAAAAATAGCAACAAAAGCTTCAAATAAAAAAACATGATCGATTCAATATACGGCGTTCATTCCATATGACTCAATATTAATATCCATTTCACTAGCGGGATGCCGTGATATCACTGCTCAACTTTGAATAATGTTGCCAATTATTTTTTTCATTACGAAAGTCAGAGTCGCAAAAATTCGACGAAAACTCGGAACAGGCGCAAATGATTGTACTTATCTGTTTGTAATCATAATAGGTTCCTGAAAAGACTTTCCCTCCATCCACCACCACACAACAACCCCCTAACTCCCCACTAACACCACCAAAGAGTTAATTTTTCAGTTTTTTTTTTGCTAATTTCAGAGATTTCACTAGTCCTTTTTGTTGTTAGGAATCATATTGAAGAGATATTTTGTGTTTTTAATGAAATACATTCATAACAATGCTAGGCATAATGTCTCTTTGAAATATTTTATTTATATTGGATTACTTAATCACAAACTGATTCCGGATTGATTTATAGATAACACTTACACAAATACTTATGTACTCAGTATGCTCACCATCAGTCGATAAATTGACTACAACGAGACTTTTGTTTTCCTTTTCCAAGTTTTCAAAATCTGTGGATAACTTGGAACATCGCTATTTGTTTTTCAAATATCTTCCTAACGGCTGAACCGGCGATGATGAATATTTGAATAATTATAGTACATCAACTCATACATCTTCTGGGATAGGTCAAGATTCACAACCATGAACAATAACTTTGCCATGTGTTTTTGTATCTGAAAAATGTTCCAAGTATCCTCATTTCACGGTAATTCATATGTGTAACACCCCCACATAACGTCTCAGCCGTTACGCCATCTAGCGGAGAACTTGAAATGATAGCTGTCCATTTTTGTGACTGCAACTGGTGGTGTTATGGTGTTAAATATTTCCAATGAGACTTTGGAAAGGAATGTGTGGCACCTTTGAGTTCAGAATTCTACATTGGTCGCTGATGCATAAAATCAATGAAACGCCATGTGTTGAACACGATTAATTGTATTACCATTCACCTTTGCAGATAACTTCCGGAAAGTATATACAGATCGAGTTTACGTAATCATTTGCCTCTTTATTATGACAGCAGTCGTAAATTTTACAGGCAAGTACTCAGATTCTTTTGTATCATACCGAATGCCGATTATAACACTGCTCTAGAGAAAAATTTACTCTCACTATTCCTTAGTTATAGTAGGTATAGTATATAGTATAGATATTGTTATTTAATAATTCAAAGATGAATTATCACAGAAAACTGAACGAAGTGAATATTCATCAGTAAATGTATGAAGGGAAGAGAAAAAAGCGTGGATTTGGTTGGAAAACTGAACATACATTTTCACAATCACCAGGATGCAGGAATTTCGTCTAGGAGAGCCTATAGGCGATTAACATGGTGAAGGGTTGACCAAATGTCAGAACGATTTGTTCATTCGTTCAAGGGAAGGCATATAAGTAAATATTCATCAGTAAATATATGATGCCTGGATTTGGTTGTAAAACTGATGAAACATACATTTTCACGATCACAAAAAGGATGTAGCATTTTAGTCTAGGAGAGCCTTTAATTAAGCGATTAAAATGGTGAAGGATTCGCCAAATTATTTCCTTAAGCAACGAAACGGTGACAAAACCAACTGATGAAATCTCTACATTGTCAGGACTATTATTTGTTCATTTGTTCAACGAAAGGCATATTATAAGTAAATCTGGACCACTTTGAGAAGGATGGATGGTTTCCATGACTTATATAAGTAAATATTCATCCGTAAATGTAAATGGAGAGAGAAAAGCCAGGATTTCGTTGGAAAACTGATGAAACATACATTATCACAATAAAAAAAAAGATGTTACATTTCGGTTGTCAGCCATCAGATACATTATTTGCAACTATATATGTAATGATATCATTACTGACGTTTAAAAAGTTTGAATCTGACGTATTACCTATACCAGAGAGTTGAAAACGATACACCATTATGAATTTTATTGAGATTTCCCGTACTCAATAGTGAGTCACTCTGTATATAGGGTGTCCAACGAAAACTTCACCCCCGATTTTAGGGCTACGACATGAAAATCCGGAAAAACTTTGCCTCTTCCACTCTTTTATCTCTAAATTCGTTACCGATGAAAATTTTAACGCGGAATTAGACCTTCTAGGAAAGTACTCAATGAAATCTTCAAGATGAGTTAGCTTCAACTGAGGAAAACAAGAATTGGGAGTAACTACCGGTTCGACCGGAAGTGCCTATACCTATACTTTTACTTCATATCACCCATGGGTGGAAAATTTACCACCCGTGAACGATGTTTTCTGATGCAGCTTTTATGACCCCTTCTTTGGCGCACCAATATCTGTACGTATTATATGCTTTATGATACCTCGGTCTACTTTCTTGGGGAAGAATTTCTTTCTTCGCTGCTTCCTTCATGTTTGGCGGTGTGCACTCCAGCTCTTTATCCGACATTTTATAAAAATTTCAATTACACCGTCCGACAGAAACAAATATTCGCCTACTTACTGTTGAGAAAATAAGTTATTTGTTGGTAGTTGTCGTCATTATAGAAGTTACGTCTCTATGGTTGTCTTTGTAATTTTAATGTTGACGTTCAAGAAAAAATAAGGAAAATGATGCTTTTTTCCGAATTTTTGTTTAAAAGATTATAGTTGAAGATAAAATACCATACAAACCTCGGTGAAAAGTTACATCACTGACTCGAGATAATCTAATCTCTCAACAGTAATGTAACACTTTCCACCTTGGTATGTAATATACTATTTTATTTCTCCAGATTTGTTAGGAAGTTTTCTTGCCGTCTTGATGATTCAAAATATGAGGAGATGAAGGGTATAATAGTGAGGAAAAATCAGATGATTTGCCCCAAGCGTTCTGAAAAGGAGCCCGCACCGCAATAGGGGGGAAATTGGCTTTCGGTGAATTTTCTCGAATTTTGGATATATCGTAGAACTCGTGATGCTGATGATATGTCCCAATTATCAACGCTGTAAATTCAATAGTTTGGATTATACAGGGTGCTAAAGTTGACTTTTTCAAAATTTCGAATCGCCATTGTGAAGTTTCCTTTTAGAACACCAAAATCAAATCGACTACGTTTTGTTTGTCCCTGTGGCCGGTGGAAATCCACTATAGAGTTCAATTATATCTGCACGTACTAACGATATACAGAGTTGGTCCAAAAACAACAAATGTTTTAATTATTTCCGAAAAAGTGAGCGGTTGAAATTAATTCATTTTTCGACATTTTGTAGTATACTAATATCAACATCAATTCATGATAATTGCATTTCTTGAATCAGACTACATATTATACACAAGATGTTCAAGTTTCCATGATATTCATATCCATCGAATGATTGGAATCCCGTGATACTTGGTGAGGAAGCTGATAATTCGTGATGACAATATTCTATGCAAAACCCTGAATTATACAGGGTGGTTGTAGAAGTAGTAGTAGTATAATAATAGTAGCTGTGGTAGGTAATCGAATAATAAATATCGAATATCTTGTGTATAATATGTAGTCTGATTGAAGGAATGCAATCATCATGAATCGATGTTGATATTAGTATTCTACGAAATTTCGAGAAATGAATTGATTTCAACCGCTCACTTTCTCGGAAATATACAGGGTGTTACATAATTCAATACAAATATTTTAATGACATATTCCTAACACCCTGTATAATTGGAACATTCGCTATTCTTGGACAAACTCTGTATATCGTGAGTACGTGCAGATATCATTGAACTCTATAGTGGATTTTCACCGGCCATATTGGCAAACAAAACGTAGTCGATTTGAATTTGGTATTCAAAAAGGAAACTTCACAATGGCCATTCGAAATTTTGAAAAAGTCAACTTCAGCACCCTGTATAGTCGAAACTATTGAATTTAGAGCGTTTATAATTTGTACATCTGATCAGCATCACGAATTCTACGATATATCCGAAATTCGATAAAATTCACCGAAAGCCAATTTCCCCCCTTTTGCGGTGCGGGGTCCTTTCACTATTGAAATTTTGAATTGACTCGATCGTTACTTGATGGAAATACATGGAAAATGTGAAGTTCGTACATTCTCTGTTGGAAGCCTGAAAACAATCCATTCAATATAGTCAATGACATTCTGTTTTGGAGAATGATTAAAAAGAAACAGAAATATCAGTGTAGTGTAGTATTTTTTTAGGTTTCTTCTGCCCTCATTATTCTGAAGGGATTTTACGTGCTTATGTCTGATTGTCTATACTGGCATTTTGTTTTCAACACTCCTCATAATGCTGCCAAATATAGCTGTCCATGAAGGAGATGGGTAATTTTTTGGTAAGGTAAGGTGAGAATTTATATTTTTGAGAACCTGGTAGACCGCAGAGCTCTTGCGCCTGCAATTTTTCATTTTGCACTCACTAGGTATACTGTATACCTACTCATTGTTTATTCGCCCTTGGATACGGTATCTATAGATACACTCATAAGGACCCAGGAAAAATGAACGAGAAGTACCGCTAATATTATTATTATTAATGTATTTCTTTTGGGTATACATATCAGCCTTGCATTTACTTCCATTTATAAAAATTGAAGATTAATCAACAGAATGTTCTTCAGAATTGAAACATTCGTGGATATGATTCATGTTTTCTTTATATCGTTATTTTTATTTATGTTCGGATTTTTGTCTACATATATAAGAAGTCTTGCATAGGGTTGGGAATAAATAGGTATAAAACCAAATCGATTTTTCAACGCCTCGACACAAAAATTGAAAACTTGAAAATTGTTAAGACAGTAGATACCGATTGCTTGAATATCGTATCTCAGCTTCAACTAGAATAAAAACGGAAGGAAGTTAACAAATAAAGCTAATTATCTTTATCAACAATGTTATATTATGCGGCATAATTAGTATTACATGAGAAGTGGTAATCATGTCGACTTTCCATCACAAAAAAGAAATTTAATAGTGGAATCACAAGAGTGCAGACATATCGTGTACTAGTTTATATACTTATATTATTACCAATAGAGAACATCTCCATTGTAAATCTTTTCCTTCCTGACTATTATTATTCTACTCCCATGGTACAGCAATATAGCGAGATATTTCAATTCAAATAAGTAAAGGACCAACTTCTGGGCCTCTGAGGAACATCTGATCAGAATGTTTTATATTATTTCACATTTTTTTTCAACAGGAATATGTTTTTTTTTCGATTAGCAGCAAATATTAATTTTGCTGACACATATCAATCAGCAAAGTATTACTTTTCCTGTCTAGGCAGCAAAGTGAGTACTTTGCTGCCTAGGCAGCAAAGTGGTTACTTTGCTGATTGATATGTATCAGCAAAATTAAAAATCCATAAATCGGTTATAATTTCCTCTTTATACTCCATTCGAGACTTATCCGGCAACAAATTCAACTCTCGCTACGCTCGGCTATGAATTCAGTCTCGGCAGTCAATCTACTACTTTGCTGCCTAGTTAAATAAATAACTATTGTTCTCTATCAATTGATACGAAAAAAAATGCAGATATTCATCTTATGAATGTAACGTTTGTATAACTGATAGAGAATAATCATATTGCTTTTTGAAAGAAAATGTGAAATAATATAAATAATACTGATTACAAGTTCCTCAATTTGTATTTCGAACTAAAGTTTTTATGAAAAACTGGTCGTTGACGTGTCCGCACATAATAGAAGATTTAAAGTTTCTATACACATTATGGTGACACTTATATTAATGTTTGTTGAGGTAAACACATTTCAGATATTTCAAAATACAGAAACTAATGTTCAATAAACAATGAGTATGCTAATCAGATTATCAAATATTAATATTCCATTCCTACATTATTCGAAGATGAACGACGAATAACATTTTGACTTCTCCATTACATAATACATTTATGATGTATATCATCAACAGAGAGCCGATTTCAAAGATAACGTCTATATTTAGCAGTAGGCTCCTCAAAATAGCTTAATATTTTGCATAATATCAAATATAATATGATAAATAGATGCATTATCATATTTGTATTTTTTGTTGCTTCCATCTTAAGGCCTGCCTCCAAAGCTATGTTCTCTGCTAGCTAGTTTTCTCTCAAACAGGTCTCTCCATGTAATTGTCGACGGAGTTTCATCTGACTCTCTTATCATAAATCCTGGTGTTCCGCAAGGATCAATTCTAGCACCAACACTATTTCTACTCCATATCAACGATTTGTTGGAAGCAACTTCATGTCCAGTACACAGCTTCGCGGATGATAGTACCCCTCCATACCGCCTTCTCTTAACCATACTTTTGAACACATCCATTTCGATGCTTGGGATTACTATCAGTAATAACCTTTCTTGGGAAAATCACGTGAGATCAATTGCTGAAAGTGCATCCCAAAAACTTGGTTTTCTGTTTCGGGCTAGGAGGTATTTCACTTGCAGACAGCTGCTTATGATCTAGGCACAGATCCGACCTGTCCTGGAATACTGTTCCCATATTTGGAGTGCAGCACCCAAACATACCCTGAAACTATTGGATTCTGTCCAAAAAAGGGCAACTCGTCCCGTGGGTGATGCCTCTCTCACAAACTCACTCACTTCTCTGGAACACCGTAGAAAAGTTGGCGATCTGGCTCTATTTGATAGATATTTCCATGGGCGATGCTCTTTTGAAATATCAACAATTGTTCCTCCCTTGGCAGTCCCCGCGAGATTAACCCGTCGAGTTGAGGCTTCGCACCCCTTCGTGGTCACTTTGGAGACTTGCAGAACATCTCTTTCCAAAGACTCGTTCATCCAACTAACAGCGAGGCTCTGGAACACATTGCCAAGGGAGGTGTTTCCCGAGGCATTTAACCTACAGAATTTTAAGAAGAACACCAATTCCTACCTCATTTCCTTTGGTTCTCACGATGTTCTCTGAACATTACAGGATATCCCTTTTCGTGGGAAAAAAAATCAAAGCACTGAAGCTCAATATTTCACCAGATATTATATTTTGGGTGATTCCATTTTTTTCCGCAGGAATAAAGTGCCTGATAGATCTGCGAATTTCTCTGATTTTGCTGCTTTAAAGAAGAATATATTTATATAAAATCGCCACGAAACTAATCAACGTTCTGCTAACAACATAATAACTTATTTCTGATTCTCATAATAAATAATGGAGGTACGTCTTATGTTAGTTGATGATCGATCGTCAATCTTGTAATCAAAGTAATATGATAATTATCCATTATAATAACAACAGTACATTTGAATAATTCATTGTGTAATATGATTGAAACAATGATATAAAGACAATCAAATCACATGTATACTATATGGAAATAACGTAACTACTCAATATACAACTGAATTACTGTCGTGAAGCAAGAATTTAGAAAGACTTAGGTTTATAGTATATTTCAGATATAAGATTATCTTGAAACTAGAAAGCAAATATGAGAGAATTCAAATAGACAAATGCTGCCAAAGTTATCAATCCATTCAACTTTCAGTGCAATAGTATATTGAATTCAAGAAGACAATCCAGAAAATTATTCGGAGTCAATGGTACCAATCCGATTATAATCCAAATGACCAGGATTCAACAATTACAATAGGGAATATCGATAGATAAAAGTTATAATATATTTCAGTTAGTGGTTCATTATTACATAGGTATACATCATAGTCGTTATGGTATGTCTTTTGACAATTAAAAAAATATCCATAGCTAGACGGATCTTATTAAAAATAGTATTTTGATCAGCAAGATATTATGTCTCTATATGAATAATGAATATTGTGAATAAGAATTGAGAGATGTATTACAGATTACGTGAATTCATTGCATAACCTATCTCATGATCTCCTCATGATATATGCTTAGAAAAGATGGAATATAATAAAAAGTGGATGGCAAACGGATAATTGTTCAACTAATTATCACTATATATTCTATAGTTACATCGTATGAGAGTAAATCGTATATGTTCAGTACCTTTATAGAATCCAATATTATATTCATTAAAATCTGATTCAATGAGGAACATTGTCTGATCCCGTCATTTTTTTTTTTTGTTCTGGTTCCCACGAGAAGGAATATCCTGTAATGTTCAGAGAACATCGTGAGAACCAAGGGAAATTGGTGTTCTTCTTGAATTTTCGGAGGTTATATGCCTCGGGGAACACCTCTCTTGGCAATGTGTTCCAGAGCCTCACTGTTGGATGAACGAGTCGAGAAAGAGATGTTCTGCAGATCTCCAAAGTGACCACGAAGGGGTGCGAAGCCTCAACTCGACAGGTTAATCTCGTGGGGACTGCCAAGGGAGAAACAATTGTTGATATTTCAGAAGAACATCGTCCATGAAAATATCTATAAAATAGACCCAGATCGCCAACTTTTCTACGGTATTCCAAAACCTAAATTAAACCTTTAAAAAAAACACAACTTGACGTCAGTAAAATCCTCACGGTTAAGTAATTAAAACTTTAGAGCGTTTTATGTTAATTCTCATTCTCGAAAAATATTACCTATAAATAGTAGTCGTAACAATCGCAGAAGGCAGACTTTCGATAGCAGTCATTTGGGATAGACATCTTCATATTTTTTTCCCATAAGGAAATGCTCAATTCAAGAGAATGACCCGTTGCAACGATATATACCTTTTACTAACACTCTACATTTTGATTAAAATTGCCAGTTACCCATGTTTAAGCACCTGTTGATAATGCTTTAGTACTCCCACCCCTATTCTTAGTATTGCTCTCATCTCTAATAACCCTAACGTCAAGATGTTTGTGTCATCTTTCACTTCATGTCAAAGATATTCTATTTCACGCAACTTTTCTGATTATCGACACCATTTGCTTCCTTTCCCACCCACTGTCCGATTGTATGAGTCAATGTGGTAAACTTTTTACTCCAAAAAGAAAAACCAAATTACATACTCAATCATGAAGATATTGATATTTTGACAAAGGTGATCCGCATTCAATTGCGCTCCCTTCATTTTTTCATCAACAAAATTTTTTAATATGTAAATTACATTTTTGATTTGTGAATTTGTGAAATATTTTCCCCAGAATAGATGAGGATTGTTTGACTTAGCTTTTTGTCTTTCCTATTGTAGTACTTTCTGTAACAAATAATTTTTGCTGATGATGAAGCTTTGAAGCTTCCTTGTCCAATGTTAAATAAAGTATAGTTTTGGTGAAGTTGACTGTAAGATTTTCTTCCTGCCTAGTTAGCCATGTTATTCGACGCCAATGGAATTGCACATTTTGTTCTATTTTGTAGTCATGCAAAGATTCAGATATTCCTAATAACTTTTTGTAACACGATTCAGCACTACAATAACTCCTCTTTCATAGCCACATCAAAGTAGGCTTTAATGTTTTGTTTCATTATATTGTGGTCGGTAGTAAATTATTGTTTCTCATAAAAAGCTCGTCATGTTATTGACCAGTTATGAATTATTATTAGTGCCCACCTTTATAAATATGTATTCACAATTGTTCGTATAGAGTCGCTTCTAACCTGGCAATGAACTATGGGTTGCGTGCAAGAACTGTCAGATGACCGACCCTGGAGGCACAACATTGAAACACAACCTCACTTTTCTTATTTGTTTACAAGTGATTGAAATAGTTTTTCACAATTATTTTGGCATAGGAATCGTATTTTTCGGCTATTCATTAATTCGCTCATGCCATCACATTGTGCTATTGTACAATGCACAACAACTGCAGCGGAAGACGAAGGAATCCGGTTGGTAAATTATGATTCAAAAGTAAGTACCTACCAAGTCACTCACATATAGTTTTCATTTTTGAAATTTGGTAACTTCTCATCGGAATTCCTTCTGCAATAGGAGCTGATAGTTGAAACTCGTGAAATTTCTAAAATAATGCAAGAAGATTGGATTCATGCAATCAAACGGGAGGACTGGTCCGACATGCTGACGAAATAAGATCATGTCGTGTGTTGTAGACATTTTCAATCTATTAGCACTATTAGCTTGTATTGCAGAAGTGGCAGAAGGAATTTTAATAAGAAATGACAACATTTCATAATGAAAACTATGTGAGATTACTATTTACCTGAAAATTCATATTCCTTCGTCTTTCGCTGCATTTTTTGTACATTTTACAGCAGCACAATGCGAAGGCATGCTTGAATTAATGAATAGCGCAAAAAACACGTTTCGTATACCAAGATATTGTGAAAAACTATTTCAATCCTTCGATTCCTCTGTAAACAAATAAAAGAAGTGAGGTTATGTTTCAATAATTCACAGAAGAGTGAGGTTGTGTTTCAATATTTTGCCTCCAGGGTCTGTCATCGTGCACGCGACCTATACATAATACATAATACCACCCCAATGTTAGTAGCGCATGTATCCAAATACTTTGGAAAAACAGTAGGTTTGTTTTTCCTGGTGATATATTTGTCCCAAATAAGTTTTCGCTCTAGTTAAATAAATCAATACACAGGAAACAGTATATCGCTGTTCACTTCTACTCGCAAAAAAATGTAACAATGTCATAATCATGCTCACAAAAATGAAATAAAAAATTCTCATAGGATTGATAACTTGATTGAATGATGAGGTTCTGAGTATCATTTTGCGCACACAAAATGTTCATTTTTTTATCCGCCATTATTTCAACAGTAGAATTATAATCACTTATTGTTGATAGTTGAATAAATTAATGTTATTTTCTCAGCCTGGTTCAAAAGCCTAAAAGCAGACTATCAATATTCCTTGTGAGTACATTCAGTTAGTGAAGTACCTATTGCTATGAATTATTCATGAGTCAATATCATTCATCAACCATTTAATGTGCTCAACTCATTGAATGAAATTGCCTCTTATTTATAATTTGATGAATCTTTTTTCGGTAACGACGAATAACCAATAATTGACTTTTGATCACCCCATGCATGGCATATATCTGAGTATGGATACAAAACAAACGGAAATGGAAAGTCGGAAGTATTCTAATTAATCTCTTGAAGAAATCTTTATCCTTATGATAGTTCCTGACGCATCGGCCAAACTCAACTTCACCATAGCGTGGCAACTTATACAGAGTGCTTCCTAAATTGGGACAGTGAATACAATGAGTTGTACTATGCGACATAATGACATAATATATCCAAAAAAATAGCTTCGAAAATGTTTCCAAAAATGTGCGCTCCCATCCATACTACAACTTTCAACTATAATTGAATGTCCGGCAACATTGCAAGAATGTAAATACTTCACAAACGATAAGATTTCAACAAAATTCTCAAACAAACGAGATGTTTTGGTACAATGAACTAAACTAACCTTGGCTTGTCAGACTTTTATACAGAGAAGTGCTGTGAATAGGTTCGATAAACCTTCATTTTCGAAAATTAGGCACAATATCTACATGAAAATACGGTGCACCGGATTAACTTGAAAGGGTAGATAGCTAATACCTGTCCAGAGGTAACTAATCCTTCAAGTTGGGAAAGTAGGATACATGAAAGTTAAGCAAGCCAAGGTTGGTTTAGTTCATTGTACCAGTATATCACCTGACGAAGATACTGTGTTAGCGAAACATGTTGTGTGTATAGGAATTTTGTGGAAATTTTATCGTTTGTGAAGTTTTTATATGAAAAAAAAAAACATTGCAAAAGTCATTTATACTTTCGGTGCTTGTGATCTTGCCGAAAGCGAACGCTTGGGTTGGGCTTTCAACCTCTGATCAATGATTTATAAAAGTTTCAGGCAAACTTTGAACCTCATTATCTCCCGAAATATTTTTTTACGAAAATTTCGGAAACATCCATGGTTAGAAAGAAGACTCCTAACTAACGTGTTGCGATAAAAGGTAAAAATACAATGATTTTTGTGTATATTACAATCGGAAAATAGTTATCTCTCTCCCAACACCATAGAAAGTGGCATTCCTATGACACTTGACAGGCAGCAAAAGTTTGTTGCTATGCAACGTTCCAACTTATTTGAATGAAATTGGTACCTAATCAAAATTGACACTCACAAAAAAAATCACAAAATTGGTTTTATAACATTTGGAGGAACAATTATATGTTTCACATGGCAGCAAAGTAAATTGACTTGAATCTACCGTTTTCATGTTCAGTTTTCAGTAGTCTCCGTTCAGAATAATGTATACTAACATCATCACTCATCCATATGCCAACATCAGTATGACATTGAGAAGTGTCAAAAGGCGAGTTCGGAAATACGGAGTGGAGTCAGAGTAGGGTTAGAGTATAGCATTTGCAGACCACGTGATTTGAAGAGTCGGGAGATCAGGTTGGGGTACTTCAAGCAAATCCGAACACTTTCGCTCTTCCCTTTGCTCCATGACACTGACAGCTCCTAACCGAACCTTACCAATACATTTATTGTGGTCTCAAACACATTCATCAATTTGTTCCCTATCAATATTTTATTTTCATTAGTCGCGTTAGGCGTTAGAGATCATTCGGATCAAACCCATGTCGCGTACCTTCAGTGCTCCTGCCGCAGCCACAGAAGATTTGATGGATTTTGTGTTTGTGAAACCCTCGCACTTGCAGAATGGACAATAATATGGATATAAGGAATAATAAAATGCGAGCGATCGGTTGTGTAGTAAGATTTGCTATCTACTTCTTTTGTGATAATGATGAAGAAGATCATGAACAACCCAAAAAAGATATTGTTTATCTTGAACGCGGAATTGGACGTATGACTTCGGATTAATTCAAAATCCATTCTCGAATGGATTCCAATACTTTCGAACATTTATTGGAAAAACTACATGAGTGTCATGTTACATCTAAGGGTCATCCAGAAATTACTGTTGAGAAAAATGCTTTAGTTACCATATGAACACAATTTTCAACTCGATTAACTATGAATGAAATTCGAATTTGAAAAAAAAGTGGAATGCCAGACAGGATGAGCGTCAAAATTGGCGACGTCTGATGTTTATTTGGAAGTAAAAAAGGAGGAACTCTCAAAACTCCTGATTTATGAAAGAGTCATCAGATTGAGTTCTATTTGCCTAGTTTTTAGATTCCGAACGATCGAAAATCGACCCTACATGAACACAGAGTGAACTGTTTTGTCAATACCGAACGTATAGTAGTTACCCGGAGTCACTTGGAGTGACTCTTTTTACAATTCCGTACTCGCCCCAACTAGAACAGAATTTTCGAAGACAAATATTTTACATTTTTATGTTGAGAACGGGAGCAGATTCGTTACCGAAACGTCCAAAGCTAAGTAAAAATTTGATATTTTTTCAATATATATATATCTATATCTCTTCTCTTCAAACTTTTTTCCAAACAAAGTGTCACTGACAAGCTATTGGATTTCTCTTTTAGGCTTCCTGATAGAAACATTTTTTAAACTCAGTGACATTATGGGCAAATCATCTGATTTTTTCTACTACACATATATTGAAATAATACTGATATTTTTATTTTAAAAAAACGAGGAGAGAAAATCACAAATAATCGAGTAAACTGAAAGTTTTTTCTTTTATAAAGGGAGCACAAGTTTTTGGCAGATACTTCTATGCCTTTAGTTATCCACTGTTTTTGTTTTTACTTTCTGTTTCAGTGAGATTATTGACTTCCAATTTTTTAGGTACATGCAGTGCTTCTATTCAACGAGCAATGTGGGTAAGCATACTCACACTCGTCACCTGTATTTTTTTCAATCATTGCACTTTTCCTTCAAAATGATCATTCAAATCCTACTTTTTATCTCTCATGTAATATCGGTGAAATGATTTATTTTACAGATAATTAGAGAAGTATTGGTCCTCGTATATGGTTGAATGCAGCTAACGGAAAAATACTATCTCAAAAATGGAATAATTTATAGTTATTTTTCAAAAGGTGAAACTGTAATTCTCATTAGGAGATAATTAGGAAGTCATTGACGCGTACTTGAAAACCGAGCTTATAAAAGCACAACCCGAGGTGTTAGCCGAATATTCACCAAACTTCAACTTGTCTTGGGTGATATCCTCTTATCTCTTCCTTTTCTAATCTATCCTATCGGCCAACCCTTTCGACGTCACTCGTAGGAGAAGGAAAACTTTTGGCCTTCTTCGTAGACGAGTACAGGGATCGGAAGAGTAATCTTCAGGAATCTGAACCAAAAGGGTCTTCCATATTGAAGTGGCCCTCATGCAATGAGCACCAAGATTCGTATATGGTCAAATTGATAACGGCATGTGGGTAAGATACAATGGGCCACTCATTCAGGTGAGCCTACAAACGGGGTGGAGTGTTTAGTGGGTATACCTGGAGTCAGGGGACTCTCACACTATCAAATGGGGGATTAGACCGAGATGATGTCCATAAAGGATTCCAACCACCTCGACGACGACGTCGAAATAAAAAAACATTGAAATCGGTATCGTATTCAAAAAGCGAGTTATCACGAAACAATGGGCTTATATCACAAAAAATTTTCATTTCATAATCCAATAGAACTCACCCAAACTAGCTCACCACCGCAAACCGTTTCTTGCTGTGAGCTCAAAAGGTTTTATAAAAAATTATTGAAATCCCCGATTTTTCGGACCTCTGAAAACGAGGCGATGATGTGACGTCAAAATCCTAATACTGAAAAAAGACTATTCCAGACAGAGATGAATGATACATGATTTCTGACAAAGCACCAAGATTGGTGAATCGGCAAGTTGATTTTTGAGACAAAGATAATAAGAACAAGTGGGGTACGTAGTTTTTGAAAGGTATCAGATTAGTATAGATGTGGTTTCCATAAGGTATCAGTTTATTTAGAGGTCAGATAATTTATACGACGTTTTATAGCGGATTATATTTTATCATTGCTCATGTAAGATGGAAGTAGAGGCCATGGCACCATATCATGAGTATATTTTTATATTGAAACTATCATTGGGCACCAAGGATGTGTATACGACACTATGAAAGTTTGGAGAACTGGAAATTTTTCCCACAAACTACGTACTTAGCCGACTCGACTGTCTTGGTTTTTCCGCACAGTCGAGTGAGCTAGGTACGTAGTTTATGAGAAAAAAATCAAGACACTCAAGTGTGCTTTTTTACTTTCTTTTGTTTTTTGTTTTGTTTTCTATTGGCAAGTGATTATTTAGGAACTTGTAATTCTTTAGTTTTTTCATCGTATCTCCCGAACTATTGAATTCAGAGAAAAATAATATACGGATTTTTTGTAGATTTTATCATAAGGAATAATTTTGGCTCCCCAACATTTTCAGATATTTCCAGTTGTTTTCGAGATATTTGGAATTATCTGAGAATAAAATTTTCAACACTTTTGTTCCATCTTCAAATCAACAAAATGAAAAAATATTTCATAGTTCAGTGGAAGTGGATGAGCTTCATCTATCGATAATCTTTGTTTTTCAATATATATTCATAGTACCCTATGGGACGTTGAAATTTTTTTTTTCATATTTTTCACTTTATTTCCTGTACTATTGGGTTTTCAGAAAAAATAATGGAAAATAGTTTGTAGGAAATGTTCCAGTGGATAACTTTGCACTTCTGATAATTTTCGATTTTTTCATTTGTTTTCGATATATATTGAATTGAAAGGATTTCAAATTTTGATGTTTTGATTTTCATTTGTTTTTCCATTTTCCGATGGATGCACGAAAAAATAGTTGAATAATAATTTGTTGCGTCATCAAAGAGGCATAAGGTGCATTTTTCAAATTTGGATTTAGTCTATTGGTTCAGGAGATATGTCGTTTTAAAGCGAACCGTGTTTCTCGGAAAATCTCCTTGAAAAACCCACTTGGAATTTCCCGATCCTGCTCAATTTCAATAGGCTTCGTCTCTCTCTGATAGAGGTTTTTTTCACAAAAAATGAAATCGATCGGACCACTTTTGCGATTTGTAGAGTGGTTACAAGGAACTTCCGGTGAAAAATCGAAAAAACCCGGAAAAACCACCTTAGAGTTTTCCGATTTCCTTCATATTTTAATGACATAATATTGTTTTGAGTACAATAAGATGGCAAAATTTCAAGTCGATATGTCAAAGGGTTCCGGAGATATATCGATTTATGATTAACACAGAGTACAGACAGACAGACAGACAGACCACACACAAAAACCAAAGTTGCTCAAAATTCGATGGGGATCATTTTCTCCAAAGCAACTATACCTCTATCTCGCTTAGTTTCCGAGATAGCATTTTTGGCACGGCCGTAGTATACTCCACTATAGGTATAGCGTCGTATAACAAGTTATACACTATAATTTTTCTACGGCTATAATAGATAACAGCGGCATTTTCGATTTCTTCGTCTTGTAGTCATCTGATTTCCTGTTAAGTAATGCTCATATATTAGACAGATCTGTCATTACTCGAAATTTGACATTCCATGAGCGATGAGATATATTGAAATAATGACACAATGGAGTCAATGTGATATCAGATTCGGAAATAGAATTGATGACATACAAAGTACACCTCATTGATGTATCGAACACAGTAAGACAAGTGAGGTACGTTGTTTTTGAAAGGTATCAGATTAGTATAGATGTAGTTTTCATAAGGTATTAGTTTATTTAGAGGTCAGATAATTTATACGACGCTATAAAAGCAGATTATATTTTATCATTGCTCATGTAAGATGGAAGTAGAGGCCATGGTACCATATCATGAGTATATTTTTATATTGAAACTATCATTGGGCACCAAGGATGTGTATACGACGCTATGAAAGTTCGGAGAACTGGAGATTTTTCCCACAAACTACGTACTCAGCCCACTCGACTGTCTTGGTTTTTCCACACACTCGAATGTGCTTTTTTTTACTTTCTTTTGTTTTTTGTTTTGTTTTCTATTGGCAAGTGATTATTTAGGTACTTGTAAATTTTTTAGTTTTTTCATCGTATCTCCCGAACTATTAAATTCAGAAAAAAATGTTATGAGGATTTTTTGTGGATATTATCAAAAGGAATAATTTTGGTTCTATAACATTTTCAGATATTTTCAGTTGTTTTCGAGATATTTGGAATTATCTGAGAATAAAATTTTCAACACTTTTGTTCCATCTTCCAATCAACAAAATGAAAAAATATTCCATGCCTCAGTGGAGGTAGATGAGCTTCATCTATCGATAATCTATGTTTTTCAATATATCTTCATAGTACCCTATGGGTCGTTAAAATTTTTTTTTTCATATTTTTCACTTTATTTCCTGTACTATTGGGTTTACAGGAAAAATTATGGAAAATGATTTGTAGGGAATGTTCCAGTGGATAACATTGCACTCTTGATAATTTTCGATTTTTCCATTTGTTTTCGATATATATTGAATTAAAAGGATTTCAAATTTTGATGTTTGGGTTTTCATTTGTTTTTCCAGTTTCCGATGGATGCACGAAAAAATGATTGAATGATAATTTGTTGCGTCATCAAAGAGGCATACGGTGCATTTCTCAAATTTGGATTTAGTCTATTTGTTCACGAGATATGTCGTTTTAAAGCGAACCGTGTTTTTCGGAAAATCTCCTTGAAAAACCCACTTGGAATTTTCCGACCCTGCTCAATTTCAATAGGCTTCGTCTCTTCCTGATAGAGGTTTTTTTCACAAAAAATGAAATCGATCGGACCACTTTTGCGATTTGTAGAGTGATTACAAGGAACTTCCGGTGAAAAATCGAAAAAACCCGGAAAAACCACCTTAGAGTTTTCCGATTTCCTTCATATTCTAATGACATAATATTGTTTTGAGTACAATAAGATGGCAAAATTTCAAGTCGATATGTCGAAGGGTTCCGGAGATATATCGATTTATGATTAACACAGAGTACAGACAGACAGACAGACAGACCACACACAAAAACCAAAGTTGCTCAAAATTCGATGGGGATCATTTTCTCCAAAGCAACTATACCTCTATCTCGCTTAGTTTCCGAGATAGCATTTTTGGCACGGCCGTAGTATACTCCACTATGTATAGCGTCGTATAACAAGAAGAAGATCAATTCAAACCGATATTAACTTTTTGCAGCTCCATGTAAAACGGATCAACAAAGCAATGTTGCTGCGTTTATGAAATATATTGGATTATTGTGAAATTGTAATGGTGCGCAAATAGTTTTGAGATTGAGACATTTCGTTGTCTAGAGATTGTTCATATTCCAATGATTCAACCTACAATCGACAACTTGAATATATTTTTCTGCAGTAGTGGTAGTGGATATCAAAAGATATTTCAATATCGATTTCGATCTCTCGGATATTTTGTTTGGATGGATGGCAATAGTGATAAGTGTCAGTTTTAACTATGGCGAGATGACGTTTCTACGTCATAAGAGGGTCCGTTTTCAGAAGGTACTATTATTCATGTCTAAAAATAAAACATTGCAGTTAATTTTTCGATCGAATTATGTCGTCAATCATTATTTATGTATAAAAGGATCATTATAAACATGGTTTGAGTTAAAAGTTCTACTAAGGTGTACACGCCCATTGTTTATTACATGAAACTTTGACTCTCTGGGTATTTAGGACGGGTACCAGATAAAACGATTGTGAGTCATATTTTTCTCAAGGAATATAATATTAATAGACTGACTTCCTCTACATGGACACTCTGTATAATTCAATATACCTGAATGAATCTGAGGATGACTAATGGGAAACAGAATTAAAAATAACTTGTGAAGGTAGTCCACTCACCTCGTAAGCTGCACATGTGCTAAAAAGCCATGAAGTAAGTAAAAAAACCAAATGTTCCATCTTATCCTGTAACAAAATCATATAATTAATGCGTATGCGGTCATAAATAAACAGTTTCAAGGCAAAGGGGGGGTAATTGAAGACACTAGTGAATAGATGATTCATGTGCCACAAAGTTTGTTCTGAAAAATTGTGGAGTTCAATGAGTTTTGAAGTTCTCTTTATTTGTATCGTAATACAAAACATGACATTATCTGTTCTGAATAAACCTATTTCACAGAATCTCAATGAGAACATGTGGAACAAAAAGAAGTTAACAGTCTTGAGGAAAATCTAAAAAAAATCACATGAAACCTTCATTCATTATGAAACAATGTTACTCTCAAGTATTTTAAATTCAATGGAGGTGTAATAGTATATTACGTAACAAGAGTTGTAAGTAACCCATTACGCACGAAATGAAAGAAAATTCATGTGTGCGTAATGGGCGGCTTACAACTCGTGTAACGTATTATACTTTTTCTACGCACATTCATCTCCTTTCATTGATTGAAAAACATCGCAATCATCTGAACTTTATTATAATATTTGTCAATGACAATTGAACAATTATTTTAAATCGATTGTGCCTTATTATTTAATGGTGATGACCGGTTATTTATAATTGTAGTACTGCTCGGTACATCAGGAGACGAAGATTGAGAATTGGTTATTGCCTCCGATAATCGTAAATGTTTGGATACAATTATATTTTGTACAATGAATTGACAATATAAATGACATGTGAATAGAAAATAAATAGTAGTCCAAAAAACTAAGAAAATACGCATTCATGATGCTTAGTCAAATTTAAAAGAAGTAGAAATAAAATAATAAAACTGTGCTCATGTGCTGTTGAATATTCAACTGAAAAATTATTTTCTAGAAATAATGTATATAGCAAAACATCGTTTGCCGGGTCAGCTATAGCACGCTATAGTAATGTTATAGATGTTGAAACATTTATGCAGAAATTATTTCTTTATTTGATTTTAATTCGATTTTTTTGTGATGCAAACAACATTACAATAGGTACCTGTTATTCAATTGCACACATCATCGATAACTGTTGTTTATTCTATTTAGGCAGGTTCAACCTATTCATTAAAATACGAGGTGAATTTTCACAATATTTCCATTAAATCGACATAGCTGAACTCCTGATGCTCTATCGTGTGTGAAGCCTGTAGTTTCTTATTTATTTCATTAATAGAAGAGTGCATTTTTTTTACATTATTATTACTATTACACCATCTGTAGATTGGGCAAATATTTCTAATATTTGAAGTTTTCCCCTCAGTGGCTTCAGGCGAAACGATTCATATTTACAAAAACAAATCGATAATAATTATACTTGATATTCAGATATTCTGTCCATCAGAGAAAGTGGTAAGTGATTGGTGGCAGTGTCGATGAATCAGAAATATATCTCGAACATAGATTAAAATGTCTCGAATAAAAATGTAATAAACTTCACAAACAATCAGATAACATTCTCAATAAAACGAATTTTTGCTTTTATTGATTGCTAATGATTCCTAATGATTAAGTTTCATTTTATATTTTCTACATGTAAAATTCCGATAGTGTCATCAATACCGAGATGAAAACTAAAATGTTTTTCTAATATAAAAGTTGTCCAAACTTCTTAATGGTTTAAGTCGCCAAATTGAAATTTCCTTTATGAATGTATGTTGATAAAATACATTTTTCTGATACACTTCTACATTTCTGCTATAGTTATAAAGGGTGTTTCTGAAGGGTGAGTCATGATTTTCTGAAGACAATCTTTTTTTCCTGCATTAGTTTTGGTGAGAAAAATAGGAGCATTAGATAAAGCGAAGGAAATTACTTCACGAAGGTACTCTTATCAAAATACGCAGATTTCTATCGTTTTTGTGATATTTGAGTTTTTGTAGTCACATCAGAGATGTTTTTCCGCTTGACACTTTCCAAATTCTAGAACAATTTTGAAAAGATTGCGTGAAAAAGAATGTTTCAAGACGAAAAATTCAAAGCCTACTGAATTATTGTTACTAGTGAATTTACCTGCTGATATCATGTCACTACAAAAACTCAAATATCTCGAGAACGGTTACATTTTTTATATTTTGAGGATGAGTACCATTTTTAGGTAATCTTCTCCACTCTATCAGATGCTCTGTTTTTTTCATCAAGAGGAATACATGAAAAAAAGGGGTCTTTAAAAAATCTTGACCCACCCTCTAAACACACCCTTTATGACTATAGCAGAAATATAGGAGTGTATCAAAAAAATGTATTACATCTTCACACATTTATGAAGGAAATTTGGTGGCTTTTATCATTCAGAAGTAAGCTTGAAAAATTATTTTTATTTAATCAACTTTGGAAGGATATTTTACACATTTTGGACCATTAGTTCATTCAACAAACTATACTTATTTTTCAATATACCATCACGTCCAGTAAGCTGGGTACATATTTTGACTCACCCTGTTCATACTTAGCGTATATTGAATGTTTTCTTTTTCGAAAAAATCATATGATATAAGTGAATGCGAAGGTTAAACGTTCTACCTGTTTGACCTATTCAGGGTGTTAGTGAATAAGTGTGACAAACATCAGGATGTGATTTCTTGTGAAGTTCATATAAACATGTGTCCTAATAACTTGCTTCGTTTTTGAGATATTCATGTTGAAGTTGGAAGCATAAATTGTTAGTATTTATAACCCCCTGTATGAGCTTTCATGGTGGCAAAATTCAATATGATTGGGGACTGACTAAGCCTCAAAATTTCGAAATGATTCTCATAAGGCTTGTCCGTTTGTCCTTGCTCTACCTGCTGAACTTGATTTTTTTCTTTGACTTTCTTTGTTTACATCATGCCATGAACAGAGACAACTATGGGAAAAGAATCAGCTTTAGCAAGTTTAGCAATACAAACGAACAGGCCTATTCAGTCTAATGAAAATATGGAACCTAGTGAGATCAGTGGCGTACAATCATCTGTGACGCCAATGGAGAATATTATTTTGAATCAAATAACACCAAAAGAAGCTCCATGTCACTATCAACCAAACCACCAAGTTTCATTGAATGGGGTTGTTAGGTTAATACTGCGGAATTCACCGAAAAATCACTTTTTAGATTCGAGATTGCAGTTACGCACCCTAGCGGTCATTTGAGAAACTTGAAAATATTTTCCAGGATTTTCTCTTGGGCGTTTTAGTAATACAAATTTTTGCCTACGATGGATAGTTTCCTAGATACAGTACCTCGCATTCTTAGTTGGCCACCCTGTACACACTAGTCGAATTTACGCCACAAACCCATTTTATACAGATCATTCCGTGTATAAATAGTATTTGATGCAATCATTCGTTATTTAAAATCACCTCAATTTTTTTTTCAATAATTAATTCTGGCGACTTTGAAAAACGCCAGGTTCGATGACGTCATGAACCGAATTCTGGCTTCCGCATGAAAAGTAGGACCACATATTTCGACGCTGCCAGATTTGTAACTAGTAATCACCATATCATGAGATTCAATATGATCAATGACAATGGCAATCACATTCACAGAAGACCTAACTTCCTGACGTTAATATCGGATGTCACCTTCATCGTCAAGATACGAATATTCAAAGATAATTCTCATATTATCTGATTAGTCAATTGTGTGTTGTGTTCTCTGTTATCTGAAGGAAGTATTCAATCCAGAAAATGTATTCCATATTCTGATTGAAATGACAATCAGAAATATTCTTTATCAGAAATAGAGAATTGATACGTGAGTCGAATCTTATATGGTGTTCTCGAATCATTCCGTCAACGCGTTTTCCTGATTTTTTCATGTTATGAGATATCGTGAATTCCAATAATTATTTGAAAAAGTAACAGAGCTCTGAGGAAGAAACGGTTTGCGACAGTGAAATAGTACTCCTAAATAATGAAACAAAATTTTTCATTCAAACAGGCCCATTTGATAATAAGACATTTGAATAATGAATAGAAAAAATGATTTTCCACGGAGATAATGATACCCTGTATCCCGAAAACAAAGCAAGTTGATGATTCGATAGAACAATTTTGAGGATTGTGCAAAGATTGCGTGAAAAAGAATGTTCTGAAACGAAAATTAGAGAAGTTCGAGGCCTTTATTAATTTTTCTCGCTCTATCGAATGCTTCACCCTTTATAACAATATCACTAAAATGTATTTGTTCTATTTTAATTTTGATTTCATATTAATATTTATATTCAACTAGTAACTCCTGTAATTCTACCAAATTTCTTGTTTATAAAACTTTATGTTTTGTGTGAACAATAAATGAATAATAATAATAATGATAATAATAAGTGTTTGGGATCACACGTTAAAAGGTAAGGCCCCCGTCATTCCTTGCTCGCACAAGACTTTCGAAGACTTTTGAGGGTTGCTCGTAAGGGGGCAACCGAATGACGGATAGAACAAATTTTAGAACAAATTTTTTTTTAGAACAAATAATAATAATATCAGGAAAGTAAGAGTGTATCAGCAAAATGTATTCTATCAACATACATTCATGCAGCAAAAATCAATCTGGTGGTTATTACCGTTTAGAAGTTCCGCGGGAAAATAGTTTCAATTTCATCAATTTTGGAGAGATATATCTCCCTTAATACTTATACATTTTGGGCCATTTGTCCATTCATCAAACTATGCTTATTTTTCAATGCATTATTACCTCCAGAAAGCTTGCTACATATTCTTGACTCACCCTGTATATAGAACATATTATTATCATTATTAGTTCCTGAAATCTGACTAGACATGGTTAATTCTAGACTATTCAGAAAAACACTTTTACTACTACTGCTATGAAAAGTAGCGCAATTCTGATAACTTAGTTTTAAAACCATGTATTGCTCATACTGTGAGAAATATTTTTTCTCACGGCACTTTGCCAACACCACATACATTTCCATGGAGAATCAACAAAAATCGACCAAAACTTGGCTGCTGTTCAGTTTTGAATAGTTGTCACAACTGTCAGAAGAAGTTTTTTAAATTCTTCAGGGTTAGTTCTCATTAGTGCTTTTGATAGAAATCGCATTTTCAATCAAATATTATTCCAACAATTCATAATAAATATATACAATAGTATATTGTACCACATGTGGGGAAAAGCACTTTTCTCACTCGTGTGTTTGCATCACTCGCCCTTCAGGCTCGTGCCACAAACTTTCACACTCGTGAGAAAAGTTGAATTTTTCCCACTTGTTGCACAATTTACTATTGTATGTAAGCAGTATTGAGCTTTTCTATTCCTATCCCTTGGGCCGAATGAAAAAATCTGTAATGTTATGTTTAGGTTAAGTGGGGACTTTTATAGTAATTTTAATGAAAGCTTGTTTGTTTCATCTATGGGAAAAATTAGAAGTATGGGAGTGTAGGATCATTATTCTCTTAACCGTGGTTGAGATATGACCTTCGGTACCACTATTTTTCTAATAGATATTTGAGTACCGAGTCTGTTTTATTGATTCAATAAAATGAAGAGTTATTTTTCACATATATAAGCGTTAATTTTAATTAATCAATAATATAAGATGATTATGGAAAAATATCCCCAACCAGAATTTTTTGTAGAGTAGATGAAAATTCGCTACACTATATGGAGGTCCTATTTCACATTTCCTCAACAAGGTCCATACAAAAACCGACAAATTGTTCATTCCTCACATGAACGGGTTTTGTTGCTCTGACCCTGACACTATTGACAATGAAGGCTGAAGGATGTCTGTTTTTATTAAATTTTGTCACACCTTGTATTATGAAAACTAACGGTTTAGTAATTGCCATTTTTTACATAATAGGAAATGTATTACATTCATGATTGTAATTTTCAGCGTACAAGAACACAGGTAAGTAGGTTCATTCTGTGCAAAATATTACGTAATGGCTTGCACCAAGAATTCGAATAACGCTTTGTACGTCTAATTATCTTTACGTACATATATCTACAGTCACATAGATTACAGATGGAGCACAACATTATTAAAATTTTCAAAAATTTCAGGACCAAGCTGGATTTCTACAGTCTGTTCCTGAATTCAAAGTCAAAGGCTTAGGTTAAATTCCGCGTCCATTAAAATAAGAAAGGATCGAATATCCGCGAAAATGATTCGTATTCAAGATGTATAGGTCTGATGAGAATCTATCAAATGTACTGCCCACATTCAAAATATTCACACCATGCCCAAATTCTATGAATTTTTATCTGGTTCACATTCAGTATATTCCCACTATGCCCACATTCAGTATGTTTCCATTATGCCCACAATTTATAGATCATCATCAGGCCCACAATCACTATATATCACATATTCACTATATCCTCACTATGCCCACATTCGATTGGTTCCCAACAGGCCTACATTCGCGATAGAAAATAAGCTTACGACACCTATCGGAGTTCTTGAAAGCTGTCAAAGCGGCATGTTTACTTTGTTCTCATTGGTTCATATATTTGTTTTTTGTTTGTGCCAATTTGTCATATCATCAAAACAAACCGCTCAGAAGTGTTCAAGTTGCTGCCGTCAGGTAGGGCGACGTGTTATTTTCTATCGCGAATTCGTTATCTTCCCACTATGTCCACCTTCAATAGATATTTCCAAATCGAAATATTCCGAAAACGGAACTCAGTATCGAGTTTTACCAAGAGTACCTTTTTGGTGTGAAATTGAATGATGTTCAAGTTCAGCTATACGATATGCGGTCATGTAATCGCATCCAAAATTTCATGTTGGGATCATAGAAATGTATGTATAATTCTAGATCACAGCTGGATAGGTAAATATATTCGAAGACAGTTGTAGAATATAGATTCTCATGACTCAAAAATGAAATTTTCGATGGGATTACGTCAAGAATTATCACTTTTTCTCAAAGCGTTCTACTGGTCGAGGCAATCTTCGTTTACAAATGAATCATCAATTCTACCAACCTTGAGTTTGAGCATAGACTTCATTGTTCCAGTTTAGGAATAGTGGTCTATTGAAAAAAAAATGAAAGATTTCAAATGTTCAAAACATTTATAGGTATTTCTTTTCTGCGTTCCTAAGGAGGAACATGAGCCGTTAAGAGGTTAACTCTACACCTGGACTCGGATGACACGCAGGTATAGCTATAGCTGCCTCCGTGGTGAGGTAATAGTTGTAGCCCTGATAATGCAGGGTCTTCTAGGCGAGGCAATATATTTTGAAAAAAAAATCCGGTAGATTTTTAGGTGCTAAAATCATCAATAATGCCACGGTTATTTTCAAACAAGTAGAAATTTACCGCCAGTAAAAACTGACGACACGATTTCGTAAATAGGGGCAGACTATTAAATAATAAATTAAAAATTAAATGAATTTGTGTGAATAAAAAAAATGATTGTGAGCGTGGTCTTATCAGGTCTCAGCATTCAGCACAATGGTGGCAAGTCTCCAACATCCACATGATATTATGTTGTGCCTTGACAACATTGCTTCATGAGTGGAAATGAAAGATTATCTGACCAATAACGAAAGAGCATAAAAGCTAACGTCACCATTTATTCGACGTATCGCCAAATGGCGAACATGACGGTACGTTTGAAATGAGCTCTGAAAATCAACAAATTATAACAAAGCATAGACTCATTATTCACATAAAAAAAGCGCGAGAAGTGTTGTACAAATTAATTTAGGTTCCTAACGAAACAGTGGAGTAATTAAATGCCAGCAATTCTGTTGAAAAAACAGGAAAACTCATTCAACACTCGATCATTATATTATATTATTTTGACATTGATATAGTTTTTGAAAATATAAAATAATTTGTACAGTTTCTGTCAATACTTGCTGATTTACTGGAACTCAAAAAATTCATTATCAGTTCATTCGCCCAGTGCGGCTGGCTTCTGTTTGTTGACTCCGTCGATTTGTTGTTTCGTCTTCAACCAGTGTTGCCTATCTTTTGCACCTTTTTCACCGAACTGATGAGGGCCGAAAGCCCGAAACACGTGTCTGCGGTTAACTCTTTCTGAGAGCTTTGTCCAATAATCTCTCCCATATTGTTCTCTATATATGTTATTGAAATAAGCAAACAAATAATTGAATACGACATGATCACTTCATATGCATAATCAGGTCTCGTGAACAAGAACGTTTCCCTTTCATTAAACCGCATTGACGGAATAGAAATATATCCACTCATATTTGCACGAGTTAACGTAGATTATAGATAAAATGCCAGAGGGAAACCATATAAAAGATCTGATATTAGCTATGCAATAATATTATTTATGGTAAGCGTTTGAACTTGCAAGATATAATCGTTCACATTTGTCTAACGACCACACAACCGTTAAAAAAACACATTATGTTGTCTACTTTTGTTAATTTTTCAAAAATCAGGTGAACAAACATTCTTATCTTACTTTTGGGTGTATGATAAATTGACATTCATCATACAGGGCGTGGAAAGAAATTCTGAATTGAGACTTTATCACGAATCTGCGATTAGAGGTCTATAAAAATCACAAGTTTCCATCGTTCAAGTTTGAACCCCCTGATTGGGTATGAAAGTGTTGAAAAGGAATATTCTCAGATAAATTATGAACATACAAAAATGGATATATATTGATATAAAGCAATACATTGAGAATTTGCATTCTCTATGTAATGAGAATATTCACTCTTTCTCAGTTGATTCAATAGAAAACAACTACTTTCCTGGCTATATGCCACGACGAACATTGAATTATATCTATTGAACACACACGATAAGAGTTTGAAAATAAAATATAAAAAATTCTGAAATTGAGAATTTGCATATACATATTTTTGTCTGAAGGAGAATGCAAATTCTCAATTTCAGAAGTTTTTATATTTTATTTTCAAACTCTTATCGTGTGTGTTCAATAGATATAATTCAATGTTCGTCGTGGCATATAGCCAGGAAAGTAGTTGTTTTCTATTGAATCAACTGAGAAAGAGTGAATATTCTCATTACATAGAGAATGCGAATTCTCAATGTATTGCTTTATATAAATATATATCCATTTTTGTATGTTCATAATTTATCTGAGAATATTCCTTTTCAATTCTTATCTTAGTCATTCAAACGTTAACTAGGGGGGATGTTAGTTTATAAACAGGTAAATGTACACGTTTCGACATCTGGGGAGTTTATAAGCATTAATATTTATATATTTACTTTTGAAAATTGTTATTAATTGAGATTCAGAATCTGGTGGTGAGGGTGATACAATCAATTATTGAGTATTACCTTCCTACATTTTAGGACGAAATAAGATGCCATATCAATTGAACCGTACAAAATGGAAAAGAAATATGAACTTCAACTACCCAGCGAGCACAAATAAAACATCTCAGAGATGTTAAAAGTACGAGATTTCGAGACAATGAACCTCCACTGCGATGTTCTGTTCACACATGAATAGAACTATTATAGAACAGCCAATGTCCACCGCAGGCGGCAATTATCGAGATGTCCTTGATATGTCACAAAACTACCTTCTCCCTAGTTCTTTTTGAAGCCTCTTCATGGACACAACAAAACATTTTCAACGCGTCTTGCGCACATTAAACGCTGTAAAAAAACCATTTTCGAGGTACTTTTCTGGAGCCTTTTGTCAAAATGAACTGTTGTATTAGGATTCCATTTCCCTTGAATGAAAAAATGTATTAAAAATAGATTGAACATAAAAATATTTTCTTGATATGAAATTACCTTCTTAATCGGTTTCTGAGTAGTGCTTACTATACTCAGACATATAATTGGAAATAGGTTTCCCAATTTATGAAATATTCTCCACAATGCATAATTTTGCAACTGCGGAGAAGCGGTGTATCGATAAATTCGTACTTTTATATATTGATTACACTGAGGCACCGAACAACACATCTTGCATCTGATGGTCATTATTACAAACTAAATAAGTCTTCTAACACAATAAACTTCACCAAATTCCTTTTTGTTCGTTAGCAGCGTGATGTAAGCGTGACACGCTGCAAACGCGAATGCCAATTGCGAACAAGAAGAACAAAATCGAAAACAAATCAGAATTCATCGTATTGTCACGTAAGCATGAGACGTTGTGGTGGGGCAAACAAAGAAAGGGCACAAAAGAACAAAAACAATACTTTCAATATCCTTCTAAGACCTCTTTGGGAAGTGCATATTACGCCTCAAAAAAACATCCTCATGCCTACATTTCTAAAACATCCCAAAACATCCCAGGGATATCTCTCAGTAGGCAAACAAAGAAATGCCACAGAAGAACAAAAACAATACCTCAATATCCTTCGAAGACCTCTTTGGTCAGTGCATATTACGTCTCAAAATATTATCTGCATGCCAACATTTTCAAAACATCCCAAAACATCTCAGGGATGTTTGTGCTCGCTGGGTATAGTCTCAACTTCATTGTCATCTAATGAAAGTCAACCTTGTCCTGAATATAAGTACGTTATATTATATTTTTAAATTGAAACATGATGATATAGAAGTGAAATTTGGATGGTTCATTTAGGGTGTTGAGTATATCAACAAGACTCTGAAAATGATCGTCACGTCGAGATCCTTCCTCTGACACGTATTGTTCACAAAATAGGACATTAACACATCATTAACATTAATCATAGATAATTACTATATTATTTAGTGACCCGAATATCATACATCACTACTCATTTTGATGTTGATGAATTAATTTTACGATATTCAATAATTATAAAGCTATGGCATATAGGTACCCTTTTACATGAAAGGTATTACGTCAATTTGCATTTTGCGTGCATATAAGGTTGTGAAGGCTATAAGAGTTACAAGATTTCCATTTAATTCTTGTCTTGCGAGATTCGATACGCTGAATTAGTTGGGTTTATAGAAATTAGGTGTACCGAACCCACTTTATTCCATGTTTAAGTCATAGAGATAAGTTAGTTAAGTAATAAACTTGGAATTTTAAGTTTTTACCAAGAATTACCTCTGAGTTGCAGGCATCTTTTTGATGTAATCTTTATCATTCTATTGAACTAATAAAATATCTGTCAGTCTGATTCTACGATATTATTTTAAAATATTGCGAACTTAGTGGTTGTTTAGTAATTCAAGTAACCGCAAAGTGGAATGGAAGATAAAAGGACTTGCAGTTCTTTCTCGAAGACGGTGTTATTGGCTTTTTTTTTCGGAACTGGCACAACAAAAGCCATCAACCTTCGATCATACAGGAAAATGCACTTTATGATCGAGTAGGTTCATCTTCAGTGATATTCACTGCCCGTCAACAGCCATGGATCCACCCGTATTTCCGGAAAATTATATTACACACAGAAAAAAAATTTCTTCGAATGAGAAAGGCCATTCTCTTGAAAATTCAATGGTATATTTGCTTTGAATTAAGCATATTCTTTTGAGTCAAAAAATCTGGTATGTTCAAGAAAATAGTGTCATATTATTGAAATATATTCTCGAACCAAGAATGCAATCATTCAGTTAATAAATTAATTACTTCACTCAATCAAAACGGATTTTTCAATTCGCAGAAGCGTACTATTTTGTTTCAATAAATTCATTGATCCAAGATTATAAGTATACATTTCTTCGAAACAAAGAATGCTCATATCTTCGAATGATATATTCAGTTTTCTCAAGTTGCAAAAACCGAATATGTTGAGGCAATACGTAATTTTCTTGAAACAAAAATATAAATAATTATTTCTTCAAATGAAGCATTCTAATTTCATCATATTGATATTACAATTGCATCAACTCGAAGACTTCTGATAGTTCTATTCTATGCCATACTTACTTGATTCAAAAATATGAAAATCAATTTTCTCAAATGTAGGTAATGTAATATCTTCAACTTGATGATATCAATATTTTCTCTAACTAAAGAAGCAACATTTTGATTCAATACTTTATTTACTTGATTCAAGTCTATGAGTAGGTATTTCTTTGAATGAAAATAATAAGCCTCGAAAATCAAGGGTAAGCAATCCTGTTGCCAAAACTCAGTCCCCAGTCTACAATCATTATTGACAATGCTCACATCATTATGACAGGCCCACAACGGCGAAACGGCATTAAATTGCGTAGTTTGAAAATTTTTAATGTTTTATATTGGGTGTGTATTAGGTGTGAATTGTCTTAGAACATGAATATCTAACAAATGCTGAACTTGTCGAGAGCTGGTGAAGGTACAACATTGAATTCCCTTGGTAAGTAGGTATTTGCAAATTTCTGTAGTCATTGTGAGTGAATCAACAAATTCTCAATCAAAATAACTGGAATTTAATATTATCCTGTTATGAAAATATGCTCATTCTGGAATACGAAATTCTTTTGTAGCAAAATGACGACTGGTTGATGAATGAAGAAGTATTATCTACAAATGAGGTAATGCAAAGACTTGAAAGAACCTTGAAATTAGGTGAGAGAAAGTTTCCTGCCGAGTATCTCGAATCTATATACCCTATATATCTTCCAGAAGGTATGCTATTACTGGAGTCACGATATTACATATTATAGAGGTGAGTTTTTAATCAATTATAATACTTATGTCATTGTTTGTGACCGTTATCATTTTCAGCAAAACTTCAAGAAGACGAAATCAATGCATGCATGGGATTATTCTATAACCATTTGGGGTCATGATGGACTAAACTGATCCAAGATGTACCTATACATGGGATTATGGTCAACTAAAGAAACAAAAATATATTTCTACGCGAATATTCTGTGGAGTTTAATTATCTCATTAGGAATCATTCACAGTTTTGAATCAAAAACATTATGATATTTTCAACTGAGCAGTCAATATTTTGAAACAAAAAATAGTCCCATTGGAGAGAATGAGCTAAATATTCATTATGAAAAACTCATAAATTCGGATCGAAAATATCAATGTCTCTATTGAAGATTAACAAAATTTTGACTAGAATAAATTGTTTATTTTGAAATGAAAGAGAACAATTCTCAATAATAGTAATCCATAGTTGCAAATTATGAAAATTATTGTTTCCACTTGGTGGATGGATTTCTCACCTCAAAATTATGGTTTTCCTGAAATAAGTAAATGGTTTTGTCAATATGAATCGATTTCATTCTCACTTCAACATAACAGACGTCTCCAATTATGCATATCTTAATTTTCCCACAAGAGACTTATTGAATAAATCATTGTTTCGGAACAAGAATATCATCTCTTTCGTTATATACAAACAAATTATTTTCTTGGACCAACCAATGCAGTCATGCTCAATACAAGAGATTCTTTTTTTGTGTGTAGGAGTCGAAATAGGTTGAGAATCAATTCGGATTCGGAATCAGGACGCTAACCATTCATATTTTTCCTGGACAATTTTCAGTTCTGAAAATTTCATTTTTGTCTCACTTTCCATGAAAACATCTCCATATCTTACGTAATCGTTGTTAGGATACTGAAATTTGCTAGAGCGGAAGATATGTACTCTATAACTAAGAGGGGTCATCTTCAGTGATATTCACTGCTTCCCAACAGCCATTTAAGCACCCCAATTTCCGTAAAATGATATTAGAAAGCAAAATAGGTTGAGAAGCACTTCGGGTTAGAAATCAGGGCGCCCAATTCACTAATTATTCATATTTTCTGTTTCTGTTCTGAAAATTTCCTTTTTGTCTCACTTTTCATGGAAACACCCCCGTATCTTACGTAATCATCGAGTAAGGATTGTTAAATTTCCAGGAGCAAAGAGTATTCCAAAGATACAGTCATTGACCAATTGAAATTGCTATTAGTGATATAAACTGCTCGCTAGCAGCCATGAAACCACTTTCATGTTGGAAAATCATGTTAGCTAGGTTGGAAATCACTGCTGATTCGAGAGAAAAAAAACAAAACGTCTAATTCACTAAGTACTCATATTCTTTCTAAGAAATTTTCAGTTCTGAAATACTTAATTATGTCTCACTCTTCATGGAAGCACCCTAGTATCTTACGTGATGATTGATGTAGGAGTCTGAAATTTTTAGGAGTAAGCAGGAGACCAATGACCAAGTAGGATCATCTTCGATGATACACTGCTCGCAAGCAGCCACAGAATCACCGACATTCCAGAAGTAAAAATTCATTAAATCGGAAAACTCACTTGATACTTGTTCTGAAATTGATTATCATTAGGTGAGTTCCTATCAGTGAATGAAATAACAATCAGAACTAGTACAATCGAATTGATTATCAGGAGTGATCCAATGGATTAGAAATCATAACGAGTGTCATTGAAATTAATTATGAATGAATGAATTCGAATAGTATGAAGAAAACCATTAGTGATAATGATGCGTCAAAACATGGGAAGTTAGTGAATTGGACGTCCTGTATCCGAATCCGAAGTGATTTTCAACCTATCTTGTCTCTTGATATTATTTTCCGAAATTGTGTGTTACAGAACTGAAATTTTTTTCAGGTTGAATATGAATACTTAGTGAATTGGGCGTCTTGATTCCGAATCTGAAGTGATTTTCAACCTATCTTGACTCCTAATATCATTTTTCGGAAATTGGGGTGGTTCCATGGCTGTTGGTGAGCAGTGTAAATCACTGAAGATGACCCCACTTGGTCATAAAGTGCATTTTTGGTATATTTCTCACTCCAGCAAATTTCAGGATCCTTACCCAACGATTATGAGAGAGACACTCTGTATATCCGGAAAGAAGGTACTCACCTGTTTCCGGGAGAAAAAAGTAATTTACGGAAAGTGACATTTTATAACTTGTCGACTAAAGCGTTTTATTATTTTTCTGTGTTGTTCAAAGTGATTCAATATAAAGGGGATATTCAGATTTATTCGATGATACGAAAAATGAATATAGGACCCAAAAGAAACTGAAACATGTCAAGCAGCATATCTTCATGCCATAATTTTTGTGTCAAAACCCTGTTCATGCAGAGTTTCAATCGATTTCTTGAAATAGCAACAAGCCTCAAAAATCGTCCATTTCGTGTTTTTTCAAAGGTTTCAGGAAAAGTGGCCAGAGTTACGCAACTTCTTCTTCTACGGTTTGAGAAATAAACATACTGTACCTTTGAGATTGTCAGTACCATGTGAAAATACATTTATTTTATGTGAAGTTCTAATTCCAATACCTACCTCCTCTTCCTAGGTACGCACGATGTTCTTCGAGCATTATAGGAATTTCTTTTCGTGCGCTCCAAGAGATGAAAAAATATGTACAGTGTGTCCCAAATTCGATCCTGGTTATTGTTTATAGAGAGTTTAGCGCATAGCCTACTGGATATAAAAAGAAAAATTGGAAATCAGTACTCCTCATGCGATAAAACTGTGACTGTGATACATCACTAGAGAGGAAATTCTATGCTGATTTCAAATCTGTTAAAATCCAATATGGCGTCCATGAGAAAAATTGAAGTTGTAGGTGATATCTCACAAATTTGACATTTTGATGGAAAACTGTCAAAACCATTGAAAAGAACACCAAAAAATGCTATGAGAATGTTGAAATCATTTTCTCATAAAATCATTAGTTTCCGAGATATTCGAACAAAACAAAAATACAAGATTTCACTCTTTCTCAAATAACTCAAGAATGACTGAAGCTAGCCTGGATTTCTCAATAGATTCTAATTCAACATTGAATTTGCTACTATACTCTGCCAATTTAACCGGTTCTCTATCTTTCATAGTTACTGAGATCCCAATGGTGAGGATCGAAATTGGAACACATTACTCATTACATTCATTGAGGAACTTATTCCGGAAAATGCCTTCAAATAAATTGAATATTTGTTAACAAAATAGAAATCTGTGTAAATCTGCCTGAATATACTAGGTGTTTTTGAAATGAGAACACATATATAACGAATATTCTCATAATATTAGATATTTTCTAATTCTTTTGATTAACGAAAAATGTTGTCCAGAAAATTGAACAATTTATTCAACTCCGCGTGATTGTGCCTTCTACACGAAAATTTGAACAGATGTCACATCAGAACTGCAACAGTGTAGAACTGGAAAAAGAGGTCTCACCCCAAATTTTATTTTGATACGTACATTTTTCCATTGGTGACATTCAATAGTATACAGGATGTACCTAAATAAAACCGAAGAAATTAAAAAGGGTGATTATTGTGATATTTTAGGAAATAAAGTTCTCATATGAACGTGTCCTATAACTTGTTTCGTTTTCGACATACAGGGTATTGAAATTTCCATGAAAAATCTTTTTTCTATTCATTTCTCAATTGTCTTCTCATCAATTTTAATGAAAAGTTGTGGTTTTGTTAATAGTAATATGGAGCTTCTTCTTCAATAGGCCATCTAGATATATTTTTCAGACGCATGCGCTCGTTTTTAGATCCAAAAATTTATTGGGTGAAGCGAAGGTGGAGTCTCATTGGCTATAGTCCCAAAACAAGTTGCTGATTGGTCATTTCGAATATTATTGACGTTCTGTCTAATGTCAACAGTGTCAACCGCCATGGGCATTCGTCATTGAGAAACAACAATGGCAACATAGTATTCTTGTTTTTATATTCCTGGTGTGTATTAATTGTATTAAAATAATTTGATTCCAAAAAACTCGACTTGCTCGTTACTGAGGAGTGTATGGTACTATGGTGTAAGTATTTCGGTGAAAATGGCCGCCACTGTCGTTGGATGCGAGATGTGAACAGAGATAGTCATTTCTCATCTAAATGAAAAGGCCTATTGGATTTTTGGGTTTTTCTGAGTTTCATATTTTTATTAAATTGAACTATTGAAATAACAACTTTTTTATTCTGTGTGTGATAAATATAGTTTTTGAAGAAACAATAAAAATTCGATTTGACTCCCAATTTCAATGTAGCTGTTTTCGAGACTTCCATTGAGATTACACAATAACTCCAATTAGAATCATTCTGAAATTTTGGGGCTTTCTCAGTCACCATTCATACTGAATTCTGGCACCATGAAAGCTTATACAGGGGGGTTATAAATAAAAACAATCGAAGTTAGGACACATGTTTATATGATCTTTATTTGCTAGAATGTCACAAGGAAAATCCCCTTGCATTTTTTTGTGTTATTTAGATACACACTGTATACGTCCAGCTTTCTCAGGATTTGAAATATCTGTATTCATTTCAATGTCACCCTGTATATAAATGATCATTCATTCTGCAAAACAGATTTGTGTAATTTTTCCACTGTCTGTAATAACTTTGAAGAGCTATTGCCTTGTGTTGGTAAACCACATAGTGAGGTGAGGTACCCGCAAAAGTCAAGGTCAGGTGACAATGAGTAGGCAACGAAAATAATGAGTAGACTGCGATAATATCGAATTTTAGTGTTAAGATCAGGATAAGGTAACGTCATGTCAACAACTATGATCAAGATTCATTATGTAACTGCTTTTTTGAACGCTGAAAACTCAATGAATAATGAAAGACAACTTATTTAACGTTATTGTTCAGTTAATGGGTATGGATACGTGTGTTCTTCCTGAAAATCATTAGAGGAAAAAAGATTGGTAGGTCGAGTAGGTTTTGGCATCCCATATAATGCCCCATATTTTGATAATGAAGTTTTTGGATTGAATCTCGGATTGAATACTTACTGCAGATAACTGAGAACACAACACACAACTTGAAAATTAGATAATATGAGAATTATCTTTGAATATTCGCATCTTGACTAGATGAAACAAGGATTTTTGTATTTCTGGGAACTAGGCATTACACTGTTGCCTGTGCCACAAAATAATTTGGGATTAAATAAAATCTCGATCATTATTAGGAATACTAGGGTATTTTCATTGGTGCTGGAGCATCTTGCAAGTATATAGGTATTCAATAAGTGATTATTAGAAACCAGGTAAAACTATCGTCTTCTGTGAATGTGAATACTATTGTCATTGGTCATATTGAATCTCATAAGGTAAACACTAGTCACAAATCTGGCAGCATCTAAATATGTGGTCCTACTTTTCATGCCAGAATTCAGAAAACGATGAATTTCGGTTCGTTTCATGACTTCATCGAAGCTTGGTGAAGTAACGGCCGAATCAATCAAACACAAACAATTGCGATGCTTTCTGAAATACAAGTGACTTTTCTGAAATTCAATTGGCGCTTTCTGAAATCGAATTGACGCTTTCTGAAATACAACTGAAGGTGTAGTGTAGTAGTCCGCTAGATAGCACTGACAGCAATCACAGTTGTCCTGCAGAAAGCTCACCATTCTTGTTTGATCACTTCGGTATATTTGAACATTTGCTTGAATCGATAAAATCTGAAAAGATTTTGTCCCATATAGAGAATGAAATCATACTTTAGCGTATATATGCTATTTTTAGAAACATATATAAGCAGCAGGTGACTGATCATAACTAATGAGTGCTAATTTGAGATTGTATCATAGGTATAGTCAATGTAATAGTAATAAATATAGGAAATATAGCTCTGAAATGATAGTACCCTCCATACCGCCTTCTCTTCCAGGGCTCCGATACCAACCAGGCAAATCAGAAACGAACGAGGGAGAAATGTTGACGACAACATGAATATGGATTTGGCATCAATTCTCGAATGAGGATCCAAAAACTTGGTAGATTTCAATGCGAACAAAACACAAGCATGCCTTTTATCTAGAAAAGCTGATCTCACTGTGCCCAACATAAGCTTCTCAGGAGTAACCATACCTTTGAAGACCATTTCGATGCTTAGTATCACTATCAGCAATAACCCTTCTTGGGAAAATCACGTGAGATCAATTGCAAAAAGTGCATCCCAAAAACTTGGTTTTCTGTTTCGGGCCAGGAGCTATTTCACTTCCAGTCAGCTGCTTATGATTTATAAGGTAGAGATCAGACTGTTCCCATATTTGGAGTGCAGCACCCAAACATACACTGAAACTGTTGGATTCTGTCCAAAAAAAGGGCAATTCATCTCGTGGGTGATGCCTCGCTCAGAAACTCACCCACTTCTCTGGAACACCGTAGAAAAGTTGACCATCTGCTGGCTCTATTTTATAGATATTTTCATAAACGATGCTCTTCTGAAATATCAACAATTGTTCCTCCCTTGGCAGTCCCCGCGAGATTAACCCGTCGAGTTGAGACTTCTCAACCCTTCGTGGTCACTTTGGAGACCGGCAGAACATCTCTTTCCAAAGACTCGTTCATCCTACAAACAACGAGGCTCTGGAACACATTGCCAAGGGAGGTGTTCCCCAGAAATTTGAGAAGAACACCAATACCTACCTTATTTCCCTTGGTTCTCACGATGTTCTCTGAACATTACAGGATATCTCTTTCCGTGGGCACCAGAACATAAAAAAAAGAACTTATAAACTCCGAAAGTTCAAAAAACATTCCAACATTTACCTCCACTCCCTATTCTTCCTAGGTACGCACGATGTTTTTCGAACATTATAGGAATTCCCTTTCGTGCGCACCAAGCGATAGAAAAAAAAATCTGGATGAAAGTACCTACTATGTCGATTATAAGGAACAATATAAGGTTTTTATGCACCTGTTGAGCGTTGTTGATAGTCGAATTTCGCAACACCATGTATATTTTGAATAATATCAGAAGAATAGAGGGATTCTTGAAAATTGGTTTACTCCATTTAAAACTATTTTCTATCTATAAATCACCATTTGGTTTTCATTTGGAGCAATTTTTATTTGGAGCAGTATTCAGTAAGAAAATTTCACACCGATATTTAAAAAAATACTATGATAAGATAACGCTCAATAAAAATTAAAAACAAAATACCGACTTTAGTTACGCATAATATCAATAAATCAGCTGGTGGTAGTTCAAACTATTATTGTGGACTATAAACTCTGATCTTAAATGTAAATGTCATTTTATTAATAAACGTCAAAAAAAATCCAGGAATATGTTTAGTTGCTGTGATAACGGTACAAAATACAGGCTTTTAATTGGTTGAATTTGGTGTGAAAATTTCAGGTGATTTATGGATTCCTTTCAGAATGTTTATGACACTTCTTCCTCAAATAGAAAACCAGACAATAAAGTCAGATATAACGTCAATAATTTATCGAATATTGCCATCAAAAACGAGAAGGAATTCTTGAAATCACCTCGAAGTCGATCAAAAATGTACACTACAGGACATTTTATCGATCTGCCAAATCTACAATCAGATATTAACATCAGCCCACAGAAAACGGGCTCTTCAACATCCAATTATATAAGAATGATCCCCATTACATTCAGCTTGTCAATAATAAATTAATAGAATTCGAACATTCATAAACGAGCATCATAAATTCCTAATCGTTTATTAACGAAGAGAGTATATTATTTATTATTTTTTCAGTTCTAAGCTGTCATGAAATAATAGAAAAACCACCTTCTCAAAGCAGGAGTTATGTTTGTTCACTATTTCTACGCAAATTAAAAGTGGCTGGCACTTGAAGACTAATTTACCGTGCTAGTCCTGCCAAGAAATATGTTCCAGACTATTGTGAAGAAGTACTTTCCCAGTCTAAGAAAACATGGTGTTTCTCCAAGCGACATAGGAACTGGCTTTTTATGACAGTTATCAGACAGCAAAGGTGTACTTTCTCTCAGTCCAACCTCCTCTAAATCAAAAACTTTTCCTAAATTTGAGAAACAAAAAAAAAACAGATAATGAGTGAATTTGGTTTGATACCTAATGCTAATTAGTGAATTGTGTAACTTTGACAAATTCGTTTTCCTGCTTTACCAAAACGTTCTTCAATTAAGTCCGCCCCCACATAACATCTTTTTGGTATAATCTCAAACAAATCCAATTCCAAGTAATTCAGAAACGTTTACATAGTATTAACGCAGATTAGTGAAAGGAGACCTACTAGTTTTCTTCCTTTTCTGTTGACTCCTAACCAAAATAATATTCATAGCAACAGCCTGGTAGTCAGAAAAAAATTGCCTTATCATCATGTCTGGCTCATACTTTAGACAAAATCAAGTCACTGGATGACATTGGGATTTATTTATATAAGAAATATATCGAACACAAACCTTCTAGTTGTAGGTGTTACTTTTCTCATGATGTATTCAATCTATGCTATGATGTTTTCTTATGAATATGAAAATAGTGAACACTATACTTTTTCTACGGCTGTAACAGATAATAGCGGAATTTTTTATTTCTTCAGCTTGTTAGCTGTCCGAGATGCTTTCATTGCTTGACATTTGACATTTCATGAAAAATGACATTTATTGTGGAATAATAACAAAGTGAAATAGTGAAACAAGAGTAATTTTGTATTATAGCCGTAGAAAAATTCTATTTGATTGGATTGGATTGTTGGAGATTGATTGACTTCGAAAGTATACCCAGGTAGAACATCATATTGGCTAGAACTTGGTTTCATATTAGCCCAATATTCGAATATTGAATATGGAATTACTAGATTGCACCAATATCAAACCAATTTTTCATTTCAATATTCGATCATCAATCCATTGCCAATATTTTAATAACATTGAAATTTTGTGACCAGCCGATATCAATTTGTCAATATTTATTTGATATTGGAGGAATATTAACGATCACAATATGTCAATTTTCATGATGGGCTGATATTGCATTTCCAATATCAAATCGATCTTGGAAAAAAATATTGACTCAATATCCAATTTATGATGGTTAGTGAATATTGCATTTCATTGTCCAGCAATGTTGTAATAACATTGAAATTTTGTTTCCAGCCGATATTTATTTACCAATATCTATTCGATATTGGTGAAATATTGACGATCACAATGTCAATTTCCATGATTGGGCTAATATTGTATTTCCAATATTGAATCAATCATGGAAAAAAATATTGCATAAATATCAGATTTATGATGGTTGGTGAATATTGCTCTTCGTTGTCCAGCAATATTGCACTGATATTGGTGGATCAATATCATTTCGATATTCAATAATCAATCCAGTGCCAATGTTGTAATAACATTGAAATTTTGTGACCAGCCGATATCAGTTTGCCAATATTTATTTGATATTGGCGAAATATTAACGAATACAATATGTCAATTTTCATGATGGGCTGATATTGTATTCCCAATATCGAATCAATCTTGGAAAACATATTGTATCAATATTTTGTATTTTTATTCAGCCAATATTAGTTCATCAATATGCGACCCATTTCAGATAGATATAACTAATGAAATATGCCAGAACCAATATTGCACTGACATTGGATTTCTAATATCGAATCGATATTCGTGATATTTCTCTTAGTATTTGAGCTACGTTATAACAGCTGGCGCCACTAGCACGCCTCCAACAAACGACTGCTGAGAGACATCAAATACCGCATTCGTTCAACTTGCAAACTAGGTATTCTGGGATACAGGAAACGAAAATGGATTTGATATTGTACAAATATCGCAATTTTTTAATGAGGCTAATATGGCTTCGAATTTTGATTTCGAGTTTTGTTGAAAAACGAAATTCAATATTGGTTGAATATTATAATTCAACATGAAGATAATATTGCAAAATAATCACATCCTCATTTTAGCCAATATAGTAGGGGAATATGAATTCAATATCGATTTCACATATGAAAATTATAAGAAACCAGTTTTCTTTAAGTTGGCATCATATATTTGTCCAATCTTGTATACGAATATCAACTCGATATTGGATAAAGCATATCGAAACAAGATTGAAATTCAACATAGCACCAAGATTCCAGAATGTTCACATTGATTTATTGATCCAATAATTAAAATTAATATTTTCCCAACATTCACCATTTATTGACTCAATATTGAACCAATATTAGTGTTCTACCTAATGACAAAATAGTAAAAAAAAATCAGTGAAAACATAAATTCTTACGAATATAATGCATTCTTTGCCACAATAGCGGAAATTATAATAGAACAATTAGTCAGCGGTGACGATTATTCCGAGTTCACTTCAATAAATGATGAGTTGAAACCTAAAGAGCCTGGCTCTTTCTATTTTGAACCCATCAATTCCTCTGAAGTATTTAATGCGATTATTCAGCTCGAAAATTCCAACTGACTCTTGACTCTTACGACTTGAATAGCAGGATAATCAAAGAATACATCCAGTTTATAGTATAGAGCCTCTGACTATCCTGTACAACTGTACAACGTGTCCCAGCTAAAATGTCCCCCCCTGTAAATAATCAACCGCGCGATCGAATGACTTGAAATTTGGTCACCCAGTCGTAGGTATACGGGGTCACACCGAAGTGCACCCCAACTTTCTTATTTGAATAGGAACACTCAGTATATTATTCCATATTCAAGTAGAGTTCATTATTAGAAATTCAACAATGCCGGGTTGATGGGATTTTTTCAATCGACTACGAAGATATGGCGAAAAATAAAACGATTCAATATAATATGTATATGATTAGATTTTATTAATATAACACGATTGAAATCGAATAAAAAAAAATAATTAAAACCTCAACTGCTCAATATGTTGTCCAGTCTGCTGCAAACATTTTCTAGCTCTTTTAATAACGTTCATTGTGAACTTATCTATCACGTTGCGATCAATAAATTTGTGGTTTTCTCGTTTATTTCTACCATATTCACTATTGGCGACTCATAAACCTGTTGTTTCAAGTAGCCCCTTATAAAAATCAAGTGGGATGAGGTCTGGCGACTGAGCTGGCCAGTTGCTATCACCATCAAGACAATTGGTGGTGATTAGATTTTGATTATTTTCTTTTCATTCGATTTCAATCGTGTTATATTGATGAAATCTAATCATATAAATTTTTTATTAAATCGTTTTATTTTCTGCCATATCTTCGTAGTCGTTTGAAAAAAAATCCCTTCAAACCCGGCATTGTTGAATTTGTAATAATGAATTCTACTTGAATATGGAATAATATACTGGGTGTCCCTATTCGAATTAGAGAGTTGAGGTGCACTTCGGTGTGATCCTGTATACCTAAGATTTATTCAATAGCATAATTCGAGTGAGCATCATCAAATATACTGGGTGACCAAATTTCAAGTCATTCGATCACGCGGTTGATTTTTTACAGGGGGAGACATTTTAGCTGGGACACGGTGTATACTTGAAGCAATATTTCCTAATGAACTGAAGATCACTAAGATAATACCTATTTTTGAAAAAGGTGATATTGATAAATTGGAGAATTATCGCCCAATATCTATCATACCTATATTTGGTTAAATATTTGAAATAATAATAAAACATAGATCACAGATATACTTCGAAAGCAAGGATCTATATTGAACAAAGATCTGGATTTCGAAAATCATGCTCGACCGGACGGTTTCGAGAAGAGACAGCAAACTGCAGTCACTGTCTGCGACTTGACCAGAGCCTTTGACTGCGTCTCTCACCATATCTTCTTGAAAAAGCTTTGTGATTACGGTATTAGAGGAATTGCACTTTCTCTCTTCCAATCTTACCTTCATAATCGAAAGCATTACGTTTTCCTCAACAGCAACAAAGCATCTGGATTTGAGGTCATGAAATCTGGAGTACCCCAAGGCTCTGTTCTGGGGCCTCTCATTTTCATCATTCACATCAATGATTTTTTCTATCATATGTTACCAAACAAATGTGTCGTTCACTGGAAATCTCTCGAAACTTAACAGAGACAAAACTCAGAATTTGATCTTCTCATCTAACAGTAAAATTAAAAAAGGTGATAAAGTAAATCTACTAGGAATCACAATAGATGATAACCTGAACTGGCACAATCATATTGATGACTTATGTTCCAAACTTTCAGCATATATTTCTGCTTCGACAGTTGAGATCTATAGTAAGTTCTAAGATTCTCTTGACAGCATATTACGCATTTTTCAATTCGCATCTTAGGTATGGTATTATTTTGTGGAAAAACTCCTCATCTTCTGATAGAGTTTTCAAGCTTCAAAAAGAAGCAGTTAGGATATATCGAAGACTGGAACCTTTGGCACGATAATACACTACACTGTTTTACCACTAACCAAACCGATTTTTTAACGCCTCGACACGTGTTTCGCTAACTATGTTAGCATCTTCAGGAGAAGATTAAAACTGAGTTTTAATCGTTTTAATAGTTTTAATCTTCTCCTGAAGATGCTAACATAGTTAGCGAAACACGTGTCGAGGCGTTAAAAAATCGGTCTGGTTAGTGGTAAAACGGTGTAGTGTAGCAGTTAGGATAATTGCTGATGCAGATTATATAGATACATGTCGTCCGATATTCAAAAATTTAGGAATAATACCCCTTCCTACCTTATATATTTACCATTGCCTTCTTGAAATCCATGAAAAAAAAATGAATTCGATAAAAATGCTCATTTCCATGATTACAGTACTCGCAATGCTGAACTCATCAGATCCTCAAGATACAGACTACATAAATCTGCATCTAACTTTCCGAACACGAAATTGTACAATATCTTATCACAAACAGTGAAAAATCTTACAGGTCAAAAATTCTGCTGCAATTGATCTTAACGTAGTCAAATAAATGCTATCGATCTATATCTATCTATATATCTATCTATCGATCTATCTATCTATCTGTATATCTATATTATTTTAATTCTTGCAATTCAGTTGCATATAATATAAAACGTTCAGGTTGAAGTCTTGCGTAAAAAATATTATCTAGTCAATTATGCCATTGTTGTTCAGTAAAGTACTTTCATTATTATTATGATTATTATATCAGATAATATCGAATGTGGTACTCATTCAACCACGTTCAACCATCATAACCATTTACCTATAAAAATTATATTTGATGCGAGATTTGATGAATATATAATATATCACCATAGCTTACGAAATTTACCTCTATTTTTATTACGTGATAACCAGGGTGACAACGAACAAAGATTAATTTTGTTAAAACCATCAAGCAAAATAACTAGCAATGGCGAATCTTGCACGCATCTTTGCGCCATCAGAGATGTTAAAATCAACCGCAAACAGTTCAGAGTATTCAAGCTTGAGTAGTTATATTATATTATGAAAAATTATGGGTAGCCTACCTTACGTAATGACGAAATAAATTAGCTTATCGAATTCATTCATCGTCTCCCAGATTATTTCCACTTGATCGCAGAAATATAGGAAATAATATTCTAATTGTAATTAACTTCCTCGAGTACATATATGTATATACTTTCAATTTTACAACTTTGCTTAGAATTTATTATGTTGATTTTAAATTTGTAGTTTAGCTTCCGTGAACTTTCGCTTTTATTCCTTCAAGGGTTCGTTTTCAAGTGACATGGTCAATTTGCAATGTCTTTGTTCTTGGTACTGTATTACAATATTGCATGACTATATAACATACCATTTTGTAAGAATACAGTAACGTATAACTTTTCATTGAATTATCATGAACAATTCGTTTATTTTTGTCCACCTCTTGTACTGAGGGAAATCCAGGATTCGAAAATTGGGATGCTCCATTTGAAAAAAAAACGAAGGTAGTTCACCCCTCGGTTCACCCTGTTTATTGAACTATCATTTTTGAAAATGGTGAATTGAAATTGAAATTAAACTGTTCCAAGAATCTTTAGCTCTCAGAATCTATGCTTTCAGTGAATATATGCGTCATTTTATGGATGCATTGTGCAGATTGTTTTATATTAGCCTAAATGGAAAAACCTCTGATATCGAAAATATGAATTATGGTGTGCCCCCAGGCTCTGTCTTGGGGCCACTTTTATTTATAATCTACATCAACGATTTTTTTTATCACAAGGAACTCAAAACATGTATTCCATTTGCAGACGATACAACGCTGATAAACTCCAATCCCATCAATACTTGCCCCATAAATTCTATTCTAGCTTTAGAAAAGAAGGGCTAATCCTGGTTTTCTGCAAACAAGTTGAAACTCAATGATAGCAAAACAAATCGCATTATCTTTTCATCAAAAACTTATCATGGAGACACTGTCAAACTTCTAGGAGTTACTCTTGACGATTTATTAAACTGGTCAAAACACATATACGAATACTTTGTTCTAAACTTTCAGTTCGATTTTCATAAGAGTAATCGCGAATGCTGGATAAAGAGACCACTGTCGGCCTCTTTACCAACAATATGGTATTATGTCATTATCATCGCTTTACATATATCACCCCAAGTGCTGGAAATTTATAACAATAAGAACTACAACTTAATTTCCATTTTCAAGACCAAGTTAGGCCCTCTAGATACAGGTTGGCAAGATCTTCAAGGAAATCTCTCAACGTGAATCTATACAATACTAGAGTGAATACATGTTACAAACATGGAGGCTAATTAATTCAAAAAATGGGTGAGACAATTTCTGACAAAATCAAGTTTTTATTCGGTATCAAGCTTATTGAGTGGTCCGTGGTGCCAGACTCGATGGAATGCCTTGGAGATAGCAAGTGCCACGGCTAAGGTTTTACCATATTTTTCAATAGGTTGCTGCCATATATGTGAGACGTAAGCGAGCAGGTCACCAGTTGATCTCTGATGACGGAAGCCATATTGCCTATCGTTGAAAGAAACTGACCTGACCTGAGATGGGATAATGACATGCGATAAAGCCATAAAAGTATTAGCCGTGACAGGGTCGTATTTATTTTGTTATTGGCTCTACACATTCTGGAATACTGTTAGTTATCAAGTTCTGCAGTGATAGTATGTTTGAAGATGTCCAGTGCAAAAGCCATTTCAGGCAGTAGTCAAAAATGTTTGCTTGCTGAACCAAAAATAATTGTTAAAAGTGTTTATTTAAAGTTAGTAGAGCACGGCCACGAAAAATATGTTTCATTAGAGGAAATTCCAACTTTAACCGGCGTACCTGAAAGTACAGTCTGAAAAATTGTTAATAACACTGTCAATATCCTAGAATCCATAAAATGAATTATTATTAATTTGGAAGATACTAGTGATAGCGTAATTGATTTTTTCTACGGCTATAACACAAAATTGCTCTGTGTTCGATACATCAATGAGGTACTTTGTATGTCATCAATTTCATTTCCGTATCTGATATCACAATGACTCCATTGTGTTAATATTTCAAAAAAATCTCATCGCTCATGGAATATCAATTTTCGAGTCAAATTTCAAGCAGGACATCAGATGGCTTCAAGACGAAGAAATCAAAAATGCATTTGATATCTGTTACAGCCGTAGAAAAATTATAGTGTATACTATATAGAGTAAGATATGGTGTGTTCTATTACAGAATATAGTATTACTAATACTGCCAGTTATTAAGTTCTGCGGTGATAGTGTGTTTTTATCAGGTATAGTGCGTAAATCCGAAAAGTCAAGCCATCTGGGGTCAGGACAGTTTCTCAGATCTTGAAAAGAACTATACATCGCTATGGTGGAAGTGAATTCTTCAAAAGTGGTGATGATGGCCTCATTGGTTGTTGAGAATCAAGTTGGCGCTTAACAGCGTATCACGTCATGAAGAGCTTTTTAAATGCATGGTGCCGATATTTATTATCGAAAAAAAGAATTTTTGATGATTTACGAGAGATGTTATCAAATACTATTTATACATGGAGACATACATTCAAATATACTAAGGCAGATTTCCATGTGCCATTTTGCTAAAAATTATTTCATGATTTTCCCAATGTCGTAGAGCTCAGAGTATTCAATTTACTCGCTCCTGAAATGAGAAACTTCAGTAAACCAATAGCTCTACAATTGCACTCCAAGTCCTTATTCCTTTTGAAACAGAATTATTACTCCCGTCAGGAAATGTTTGGTTGATATTATATTCTTTAAGAACAGTTTACTTATTCTTTAGTTTCATTTTTGAGTGTTTTTTCATAACTAATTCTATGTATACAATGTACCTTTTAATTATCTTACAAACATTTGACGCCATTTATGTAAATGAAAATAATCCGAGCAATAATCTCTGTCATTACCATTACTACTAAATTTTTATCTTCTGGACAATTCCGGTAAATTTTATTGATTTGATTTCCATTAGATGTATGATAGGCAAAGTCGAGGGCAAAGTTGTTCTTTGTTCAAATAAATCACCAATTTCATTATTCCCACAATTCAAACCTGTTATTTTTGAAACATCTGCGTATAACAAAAAATAATTTGCATAATGTGGCATTAAAATTTGTCGAGGTGTTTGTCCACTCCGACAATTTATCATGAACCACAATAGGTATTATAACAAGTTTATCATCAACTATTTTCTCGTTTCTTCAATGATTGCTTGAAAAAGCAATGTTTTTTATAAATTATTCAAATTCAAGAAGTTCGAGGATCTGATTTATATCATATCGAACATCTGTAGATGAATATAGGATTCATATTTTGTCTTTCACAGGACTTAGCGAGGTCAATAATATCCGAGATAATATCACATTATCAATTATACAGGGTGATTCATTGGGAAATTCGCATACAGTAAGGGTAGATGGAGGACACCGAGGTGCTTCTGAGTTATCTATATTTCTTAAGTCTATCATTCCTTATAACCAAGATACAGGGTGATTTATTGATTGCCACCAATTTTTCAATTAATCATAACTTATGAACCACCTTATACAATTTTTTGATATTGGGTCTGTATGTTCTTTGTCCACAGTGGTGACAATTGACATAATAAAAAAAGATTTCATTCTTCGCTTCGCCCTCGAGCTACAAATCGCACCTTGGAAAAAATCTTGCATTTCTGTCCCTTGATATATAATGTACTATTTATTCTATACCTATTTAGGGAAGTTCAGAAAGCAATTGCCAAATTCTGAAATAATGGTATTACGCTATACCTAGAAGGTAATTACTCTAAACAATCAGCAAAATACGACAAAGTCGTGTTTCAAGTTTCCCTTTCACTCGCCAAGTTTACTTTCGAATCAGTCTGTTTCATAAGTGCATGAATTGTGAGAACTATTCAAGAGAACAACAATAATTTGATAAAACCCAAATGCTCAAAATTGGACAGTGGACATATCGATTCACATAATGAATTATTTACCTGTTGATGTGAACTTTCCCAAGTAGAAAACTGGGTGTTTTGAAGATATCACAGACCACTTAGCACTCGACAATTCGCGTTGACATACACTGCTTTTCAATAACACATTTTTCAGTTTTCAGTCACTGGCTCTCGAGGAAAAGAATCGTATTGTTCTCCGTGTCAGAAATATATCAAACCGTATTAAGTAACAATCGAAGGAAGCGTTTTAGAAAGTGGCAAGAACAGACGCGATTCGGAAGAGTTGGCTCTGGTTATCGCAAACATATGATAGTTCTCCAAGGATCGACTGAAAATTTGAATTACTGAAGAATTGACGGTAGTGTCGCGAGTAACACTGTTCGCCAACTTTAGTATTTATTTTAGCATTGTTGAAAGATATGCGTGCGCAGAGAAGTCTTAGAATATTGTTATAGAGAGGGAAAGTATAGTGAAAGGAAGTAAGGACATGCGGTTATACTCGGGTTATACCTACCGCAAGAATAATGCTCGGGTGGTTTACTTGAGTAGCCTGGCAGTGTTACAACATTATTTTGTAGATTGAAGTGTTGTTAAGTAAGACCAAATGCTGGTGGTATAGGCATACCCGTATCTGTGCCGTATCTTTCGGCTATTACCGCGTCGGTACAGGGTCATTCATACTCTTTGGGTCGATACTTCAATAAGAAGGGTGATCTTGAGATGATTTGTTTAATGAAATTGTCACTGAAAATTGGTATTGTTTTTCAAACTTCCAGACATAATGATCGATGGATGAATAAGTATTCGGGAATAGAAAATAAGTCGAATGCGTGAAAAGGCCAATGTTGTGTGTAATTCATTTCATTTCTGAATTCAGGTTACATACTTCTCTTTGATATAATATGTATGTATTTATACATAGGTTGTTCTCACCAATGAAATAGATGTATCCTCCTTTGGGTGCCAGAAAAGGAGCGTCAACACCACTGGACCAGAATCAGTATTGGAAACTCCCTTTCAGGAAGGAATTTAACAAAGACGAATAAGTATTGAGAAAGAAGCACCAGCAGAGGATTTCAGAAAAGAGATCGCCTAAATCGAGAAATATCTAGAATTTTATTGATCAGCCTGATCAACATTGTAAGGCTAGGCTAACTGAAAGAACATCACTTGCGGGTTTCATGGGAAAAAGCCGAAGGAACATCACTCATCACTACCAATACCAATATCTACCAAATAAAGTGATCTCCAAATTTTATTATTGGAAATATTCAAGTGGTTACCCAAAGAATTGCGAAAGTGTTGACAAGATCCAATGAAATTGGTTTCATATGATTATTATATAATTTAATGATATTGAAGTTGGGAACCAACTCCCCAGAACTCTGAACTTGTGCATCAGGGTTAGGAAGAGCGGAACCTACAGGTTTTCTAGGGCGCCGAGGTGCTGCAAGGATTACATTTTTTTTGTTTTTATCGCTTGGTGCGCACGAAAGGAAATCCCTATAATGTTCAAAGAACATCGTGCGTTCCTAGGGAAAATGCTGAGCCAAGCCAGATTCGAACAGATAGCATGCACTCTCCACCGCAATTGGTTTTCTAGCAAATTTCAGCTCCTTAGACAGCTCGGATCTCGTGCTTTGCAGATTTTTTGGAAATATTCTGCAATGTACCGGTAAAATCATTGTAATCTGTGATGCCCAACACAATAATTAATAATCAACGATTTATCGAATATTTCCCAAAATTTTGCATAACTTCCATACACAATGATTTACCAACAGTTATTACAATTTAACGTTTTCAATGCACTTCAGGAATTTGAAGGGTATACCTTTATTCCCTATTTTCGGGAAAAATGTGGTACTTTAAATCCCTAGGATCTTAAAGTAAATTTCTTTGCAATTTATAAATGTATTTTCGAAATTTCTGTTGCAATTGTGGCTTTAATGATCGAATATACGCTCCACAATTACGATGCTTTAGGCTTTTTTGACTTTTCCAAGCAATATACTAGCAGTACCTATCCTTCTGTACATTTTTCTAGGTTCCGTTCTTTGTACCATTTGATAAACTCAGATAACTCTTTTTTATATTGTTCTCCAGATTTTCGTGGTAATAATTGACCTTCAGCTTCAGCCAGAGACAACGTGTGCTTATCGCGAAAATATTAGCTGTATTTGAATTCTGATTGGTCTGACAGCGTTCATGTTTTCAACGATGTAACCATGTATACCTAATCAAAGTCTGGATGTAACCATGGATAGCGAAGCAAAGTCTGTCAGTTTGGCATGAAATAATAATGGCTGTACTTATCAGAATGAATCACTCATTTATAATGAATACTTTTTATGCTTCGTGAACGTGGAATAGTGTAGCAAAATAGCACTCTTTTCTGAATATCTTCTCATAATTCTGTCTTTCATTGTTAACTCAATGGGGAAGTTTCCTTCAGATGAATTTTCATAAAATAAGTTCGGAACTCTCCAGTTTTATGTCCACGCTGTACAGAATGGCGACCGATAAAGTCCAACTCGTTTTCATTTTCAAATTAAAGCAATTTATAATTTTCGGGGCGGCAAATTGTGACGTACATTCTGTATCTAGTCTGAAAATAGCCGATGGTGAAGAATATATCGAATAGCGAATAGCTAACGAATGAAAAACGATTGATAGAAATAGAAGAAGTAAACTGGTAAACAAAACCATCAAAAACATGCAGAGGGTAGTTGGGTTCATTCTGACAGGTAATGGTTTTGTTATTTATGCATTGGAATATCTCGAATAGAGCTCGATCCTAAACGAAAATATTATTGAATCAATTCATCACTATCGGCTACGTTTAATGATGTTATATCCTTCCTAATTTACTGTCATCGGTCAGAACAGAATGAAGCCGACACCCATGGCTCCTTCCTCTTGTTGTGCCTGTCAGTATTTTGAGTGGTGTGGATGCACTCGAAGTATTTGGCGCTGTTGCAAAATATAATCTGCAACTTTCCTAGAAAATAGATCCGTTTTATTGAGAAACAAACTCATTAGCAGAAGCATGACTGACAAGTTATGGATAACATAATGTAATATAATGATAGTAAAAAACTATAGATACTATTGCAAGATATCATAATTCATCTTTATTAGTAATCAACTTCATTCAGCCAATGAGAGATTTATGGGAATTATTCATACATATTGATGATGTCGGCAACGTCGTACTGGCACAGGGAATAGTATTTTAACTCTGTGTGAATGTGGATTTTCAGAAAGAATTCATAGGAATGGTGGAGGAGCCAAGTTCCTGATTTATTTATTTTTTTCTGAAGTGAAATTTGATCTTACGAAGAAAAGAAAAAATACGTTGCTTGGCTACACAATTTCGTGAATAATGAAGCAACAACAATCTCTAATTATCAGAACATCATGATTTTACTTATGACAAGATCGACATTTACAATAATATGAGAGAAAGATTCAAACATCCATTCAAATTTTGTAATCTACAATGCTACCACTTAATGATCCTAATAGCGATTTTCTTGATTCGAATTAAGTAAAAGGTTATCCGAATGAATATAATTCTTGATAATTTCACCTACCGTCCATCATCAATAATTTTCTGAAACCGTGAATCAAATCGGGTTTTTAATAATACACACATTAACGGTGAAATAGGGCAACAAATGATAGACGCATAATCAAATTCATTGCATCAACGAAATTGCCTAACAAACGTTGGACACGCAAAACAAAAAGTTTAAGAAAATTGAGCGAGTGATGTATAGTTTGGTTTGAATGTTCTTGAAATGATCAATTAGAAATCTTGATACATAAAACGATTACCAAGCTATCATTGATGCAGGATTATATAACAACACTATATCAATTGAATTATTTCAAACTTTCGACAAAATTTCTCAGATTATATCATTATAATTTTATTATTCGTCGTGAGAGTTTCAATTGAACCGTGACATCGTACTAAAACACTATGAATTATTATATTCAGCGTTGGTAAACTGATGAAGTATATCCACAATAATTGTATAATTGTATATCCAAAGGGCTATTCTACACGATTTTATCATATGGCTGTTTGTTTGTTGCACATTTATTTACTAAATTTGTATAGTAGTCTAAGAGCTGGCTACATAAAACAGTTTTTTCACCACTAGCTATAGAACCTACCATTATTTACTATTCGATTATTATTTTCCAAATCAGGAACAGAAATCTGAACATTCGAATTATCAACAGGGATGGTGACCATGAATTCAATATCAACATATCATTTTAATTTCAATTCGAAATCATACTAGAAAATCAAACGAATCTCGAATCACTAATATATCCGATTATAGACAAAAATAAATTTTAATCCGTTTGTTACAAGCCATAACCCAACCCAACCGGAACTTTGACTTCTAAATCCAATATTATGTTACCTTGATGATTGTTAATTGTCAATAATACTTTTATTAATATTTTGCGATTATAGACACCACACTGCGAATTTGTCATGAGTCTTATCTTTTGGATGAAGGTGATCCTGGATATCCTCATTATAACGAATCAAATTAAGAACATGACTAATGATACGTCGCTCATCACTAGCGATGTCATATTTCATAGGTATATTGATTATGTATTTTGGAATTGAATGAAAAATTAATTGTATGAAAATACGATAATAATAATAAATCTATTAATAGAGACGAGTTGAGAAAATGCAAAAAATCTAGTGGAATGAAATTAAGCACATTAGTATTCGGCATGAAGAGTGTTTTTCTGCGACTGTTCATCAGAAGAAGTTGAAGAACTGTATATTTATTAAAACACCCTCGTATCTTATTCCCTAATTATCGAGGAATGATATTGAAATTCGCAGGAGCTAGAGAGGTATGTGAGATTGCTCACAGAGCAAGGTGTATTCATATTCATTCATTGCTCGCCAGTGTACAGGGTGATTTAGGTTTTTAGGCATGAACTGATATAAAAAAGTTCATATAAACATCTCGTTCCATAGCTACAGGGGGTCGAAGTTGAATTATTTTTTCTATTAATTGAAATATCTCGCTTACTTTTCAAGATATCATTTTGAAATTTGATGTGGTCAATACTTTCTAGAAAATCATCATTTAATTCATTTTAAAGATTCTCAAAATCTACAGAGTGATACGTTTTTGGGGGTAGAGGCTTCTTTATTCCTCCCAAACTTTTTCTTAGTACGGCTGTGGCATCTTTCAATGATCAAATTGTGTGGATCGTTCAATTCACAGGCTTTCTTTGCTCCTTAATTTTTTAGAGAAACGAACCGTGTTTGAGATGCATATATAAGCATATACGTTGTAAAATATGTTAATTTTGGATATGTTTCGCTTAAATTTTAGTCTTTGACAAAATTCGTTGAAAATGCAATGAAATTACTCACTGAAATTGCAATCACAGTCCAATCTGGATCAGTAACGGGGATACGAAGGGTAGAAAGTCAAGGTTTTTTTTTCAGTTAAATAAAATTCAAGCGAAACATGTGCAAAATTAACATGTTTTAGAACGTGTATGCTTATTTATCTCAAAAACGGTTCGTTTCTCGAAAGAAATTGAGAAGTAAAATAGCCTCTAAATTTAACGATCCACGCGATTCGATCACTAAAAGATGCTAGAGGCGTACTACGAGAAAGTTTGGGGGATAAAGAAGCCTCTACCCCCAAAAACGTATCACCCTGTAGATTTTGAAAATATTTAAATAGCTTGAAATGATGATCTTCTGAGAAGTATTGACCACAGAGAATTTCAAAATGATATCTTGAGAAGGACGAGAGATATTTCAATTAGCAGAAAAAAATAATTAAACTTTGACCCCCTGTAGCTCCGCAACTGCACGAGATCGGACTAATGTTTATGAAAACTTTTTTGATTAAAATGATAAGATCTATCTCCCATTTTAGTTTCTGCCTTTAAACCTGAATCACCCTGTATAGAGAGTGGATGATTAAGATTTATTCGTTGTATTATTTTTCATGATCGTGCATTTGCTACTCCAATTCTGCATTCATAATCTCAATAAATAAGAAGGAACAATAACAAATTCGAATCCGAGGGCAATATAACCAACAAACAAAAAAATTCGAAAACTTTTTAATCACATGCTCACATGGTCCCAATGACTCGCCAAAATAACGAATTTTGTATCTTCTTTTATTCTCGAATGCGATGTTTTTCGTTTACAGATTGTTAAAGGTATCACAGTTTTCCGCAAAATGACATAAAGCGAGATAGGTACGTAAATAATTTGAGAAATGGAGGTATAGGTACCTACTGAATTTCTGCTAATTGGACTTAGGAGGAATTTGAAACTCAGATGAGATCGCTCCGCTCTGCTGCGCTCGTGCTTAAAATACTCGTTATATACTAAAATGACGTTTATAACACTTTGACCACATCTCATTTATCCATATGGTTAACTAAAATAACAATTTCAATCTCAACATTCTCGAAAAAAAAAAATTTGGCATGAAGATTGCACTTGTTTTGACCTGTTGAACTAGAATATGTAAAAACATACAGGATGTTCCATTAGAAGAAACAAAGTTGCTGGCATTTCTAGAAGAAACGGAAGTCTGCCATATTGGACTGTAATGTGATCAAATCCAAAATAAGCAACTATATGACTGTACCAAGTTTCAAAAAATCCGTTCAAGAATGCGGAAGGTATCGGGCCACCCCTGTACCCTGTGTCACCCGGTATATAAATCTGTAGATTGTCATTTGATTGTTTATTTTTCTGCTTAATCGAAATCGGCGGTGTTTATGAAATTAAAATATTTTTTTGTTCCGATCTCCTACCTGGATTAATATTTCGATATCACTGTTATTGTGATTGTTTGTTTGATGTTTGATTGATAATATTTTATGTTTATGTGTCAAACATTTTGTGAACTGCGGTTCGAAATTGAAATAGATTAACAGTAATTGGTGGCCAAAAATGTAGGTAGGTAAATAATTCTGAGAATGAAATCGAATGATATTTGGAAGAGTCATTTCTCATATGGCTACAAAAAAATGTGTCTGTGTCTATTGTGTTTATTAATATTGGAAAAATAATAAAAAGTTAATGATAATAATGATCTGAAATATGAGACTGGCTAGTTTACTGATAATGAATTATTGGCATTCAATTACTCCACTGTGTCGTTAGGAACCTAAATTAATTTTTGCAACATTTCTCACGCTTTCTTTATGTAAATAATGAGTCTATGCTTTGTTCGAAATTATTGAATTCCCGAGCTCATTTCAAACGAACCATCATGGCCGCCATTTGGCGATACGTCGAATAAATGGTGACGTCAGAGTTTTTATACTGTTTCGTTATTGGTCAGATAATATTCCATTGCCACTCATGAAGCAAGGTTGTTTATTCACCAATTATAATCATATATAATTATCAAGAAGATGATAGATTCCTGTCGTTGAAAAAACCATAATAGAAGGAACCCATGATGTTTTAGATCATTCTTGCCTTTTAAGAGCAACCAACATGTCCAAATATTTCTCATTCTCCATAACAAAATATCTTGTAGATGTTGTAGACTTGGCTACATTGTGCTGTATGCTAAGAACTGACAAGACCACGCCCACAATTCGTGCGCCGTGTTGTCACGTTCACCGCTTCAAATGTACTCTAGTGTGGATTGATATAATTATTATTTAGACAAATTCATCATAAGTGATAAGCCACAAATCATAAGGGAACATTTTTAGACAATTGAATTTTTATTGCTTCCCACGAAAAGGGATATCCTGTAATGTTCAGAGAACATCGAGAGAGCCAGAGGAAATAAGGTAGGAATTGGTGTTCTTCTCGAATTTCTGGAGGTTATATGCATCGGGGAACACCTGCCTTGGCAATGTGTTCCAGGGCCTCGCTGTTCGTTGGATGAACGAGTCTTTGGGAAGAGATGTTCTGCAGGTCTCCAAAGTGACCACGAAGGGGTGCGAAGCGTCAGCTCGACGGGTTAATCTCGCGGGGACTGCCAAGGGAGGAACGATTGTTGATATTTCAGAAGAGCATCGTCCATGAAAAAATCTATGAAATAGAGCCAGATCGCCAACTTTTCTACAGTGTTCCAGAGAAGTGAGTGAGTTTGTGAGCGAGGCATCACCCACGAGACGAATTGCCCTTTTTTGGACAGAATCCAACAGTTTCAGGGTATGTTTGGGTGCTGCACTCCAAATATGGGAACGTATTCCAGGACAGGTCGGATCTGTGCCTCATAGATCATAAGCAGCTGACTGAAAGTGAAATACCTTCTGGCCCGAAACAGAAAACCAATTTTTTGGGATGCACTTCTAGAAATTGATCTCACGTGATTTTCCCAAGAAAGGTTATTGCTGATAGTAATACCAAGCATCGAAATAGATGTCTTCAAGTATGGTTATGCTGGGCACATTGAGATCGGCTTCTCTAGAGAAAAGGCATGCTTGTGTTTTGTTTGCATTGAAATCTACTGGAAATGAAGTTGCTTCCATCAAATCGTTGATATGGAGTAGAAATAGTGTTGGTGCTAGAATTGATCCATGCGTTACACCAGCATTTATGATGAGAGAGTCAGATGAATAAACTCCGCCGACCACTACATGGACAGACCTGTTTGAGAGAAAACAAACTAGCAGAGAACATAGCTGGGGAGGCAAGCCATATGATGGAAGCTTGGCGAAGAGTCCGTGGTGCAAGACACGATCGAATGTATTTGGATGATGATTCTTTTTAAGAAATGAAAAAACAAATAGTCCAGTCGCCTATTGATTAACTGAAGGTAAGTAAAAAAAATCTAACCGTCGTGCAAGCGGTGGTCTGTGCATCTTTGTAAAAACGAGTTTGTCATGGAGTATTCTTGAGAAAATCCTCTGATGGATTTCGTGTTGTATATGAATTGGCTCACCGTTCCTCTATAGGGCAATAATGTGTACTGCCTTCTTCTTTTCACGTTTATATCTCTCGGTACTATATGTATACAAGCACATTCATTATTATTCTGCTAATCTTTCTTCTCTGAGGTTTGTTACGGGGCATATGCATATCGGTATTTATTTTTTTAGGAAGTTTTTTCTTTAAATTCTCAAGATTATATCATCTATGTATTTTGAAACGCTTTGCTATAGAATGTTTGTATTTCTTGTTGAACAAATGAAGGAAAACAAACTGAACTTCAGAATTCCGAACAACACTCACTGTGTTGGGTAAAAAAAAAGATTATCTCAAATTGTGATCATAATAACGGATCGAGTGCAAGTACTGTGCCTCTGAAATATCAGTCTGAAATGCGTTTGACATACGATCACCTCCGTATGCAAGCTTTTAACATATTGCGTTCCCCTTTCGTTGATTACGATTTTCTATCAAACGATTAGTTGTATGGAAAAAATGCAAGAGTCAGAATTCTTAGATTTTTTCATGGCTCACAAGATCATGCTATCCAAAGACAGAGCTTCTCTTTCTAAACATAAAATTTGAGCCGATAAAAGTGTTGACCTCCCTCCAACGCCTTGAGTGCTGCCTGACTATCCGAACAGATGTAGATCTTCTGCTCTGGTCCCTCTTTCACCTCTTGCCTCTCTGTCACGACCATGACACCTCAGCTTGGAAAACTGTGGTTTATTTTCCTAAAGCGCAGCTCTCTCGTATGTTTTTCCCTTCGAGATAGATCCCTGCGCCCGAGGCCTGTTTAGACGGTATCGGTCTGTACTTAGCTTCCTGGGCGAAACTCCACTGTATTGTTTCTCCATTCTTCTCTGCTTGGAATAGTAAGTTCGAACTTCCTATTCCATCTCAGCCTGTCCTGCCCTCTATTCACTCTGAGAGTAGTGAGAGTGCAGATAGGAATCTCCTGCTGCACCCACTCTGCTATTTTTGCATGTCCTGTTATTGTCCCTTCACTTGCCCAGTTTCCTGAGTCCCGCATCCTCAGGTGGGCCGCCATCGCCTCCTTCTTCATCCAGATTTGAGGCGGTGCTAGCCCCAGCATTACTTCTAATGCTACCGTTGGTATGGATCCTCTGGATCTCTTTGATAACTTGATTATAATTGGTGACTTGACAACCTTGCTTTATGGAATGGAAGATTATCTAACCAATGACTAAGCAGCATAAAAGCTGACGTCGACGTATCGCCAAATGGCGGCCATGACGGTACGTTTGAAATGAGCTCTGAAATTCAACAATTCTGAACAACTCATATACTCTAAATTCAGTTTAGGTCCTTAACGACGCAGTGGAGTAATTGAATGCTATTAATTCATTATCAGTCCACTCGCCCATTCTGCAGAGAAAAATAAGAAAAAATATTCTCAACAATACATGTCCGGAAATGCAAGTTATTCTGGAATCACGAAATACCTACAGAAGGAGAAGTCGATATACTAATACATTACAAGGAGATGCGAAACTCGTAACCAAGGCTGAATGTCTCATTTTTGTTCATGATTTATTGCATTTTCAGTACAGAAAACCACATATTTCTCCCTCTTTCACTCTCATATGAGCTATGGTATACAACTATATGGGGAAATTCATGTCATGCTATACACATTTTTAGGATGCAAAAAAAGGCTTTGAGAATTCAGCTAAAATCGGATACAGGGATCACTGCCAAGAATATTTCAAAAAACTTGGAATTATGCCACTGCCAACTCTATATATATACTGTGCTATAGTTGAGATGCACAAAAAGCAGTCATGTATGATAAAACAATCTCATATTCATGAACATAATACAAGAAAATGTCATCAGATCAGACTAAATCGATATCGTCTTCAATTATCCCAAAAAAATAACCTAGATTTTTCTATGTATAATATTTTGCCACAGGATCTCAGAGTGCTCAGTGTGAATTCCTTCAAGAAACAACTTAAAAAGTATCTATTGAGACACTGCTTCTACTCAGTCGATGACTTCAGAGAACATTTTCGCATTCACAAACAACTCACATCTCCTTAGCTGTCCAAATTTGGTTTGTTTGTTGTCTTTCATTTAGTGTTCATTACTTGTGTATTGACTTTTTTCTCTTATGGAACATTTTAATATTGTGATTTTAGATTTTTAAACTTGTAATTTGTTAACTTCCATGTTCTTTTTATTTTTAATATGTGAGCTTAACAATATAACACTACTTGTATAGATAGATAGATCTTTATTGAAATAGGATATCCTAGTATACAAACAAGCTAAAAAGTATAAAGTAAAATAGGTATGTGGTACATATTAAAATGATTTAAAATATATGACAAACATTGGATGAATACATTATAAAGTTAGTTGAACACAAGCATAATAATATCTCAAAACAAAAATTGTAGCTACACGTAACAAACATAATAAATATCATATATGTACATTAGACAGACATTTCTTCAGTTCGTTTTTGAAAATGTTCAGAGATGGGCTATTTTTAATTGCATTTGGTAATCTGTTGAATTGATCAAAACCCTTGAAAAATAAAGAGATCATAGTGCTTTTGTGATTTGTTCTATTTATATATAAATTATTATTATTTCGAGTGAAGTAGTGGTGAATATCATGATGGAAGACAATGTACTGTTTGAAATAAGATGGTCCTAAATTGTTTAATATTTTATATATGAATATCATTGTGAAATAAAACAGTCTTTGAGAAACAGATTGCCAATTCAAAACATTAAGCATAATAGTAATTGGAGTATCTCTACCGCACTTCAAAATGATCCTCATACTACGATTCTGAAGTTTTTGGAGTTGAGACAATTTATTCTGATTGAATAGATATAGGATAGATGAACAGTAGTCAAAGTGTGGCTGAACAATTGAATTGTAAACTGTGATTCTTGACTCTGTTGAAAGATTATTGGAAATTCTGGAGAAAAAGAATAATTTCTTTGAAATTTTCTAATGAATATACTCAAAATGTTCATCAAACGATAAAGTGTTATCTACCTGAAATCCCAGATATTTAGTTGTTTTAACTACTTCAATTCTTTCATCATCAATGTTTAGGTTGATATTTTTTGAGTTTATTTGGCTGTATTTATATTTGGTGGTGATTATCATCGCTTTTGTTTTCAATACATTCAACTTGAGTTTATTCATTTTCAAGTACTTGTTGACACTTGCTAAAGTAGTATTCATTTTGTGTATAGCCATTTCCAGGTTCTCATCGCTGCATGCCAATAGTGTATCATCCGCAAAAAAGTTCATGAATTCACATGCAACAAACAATGGCATGTCATTTAAATATAGTATGAATAGAAGGGGACCCAGAACACTACCCTGGGGAACTCCAACATCATTTTCTATTTCACAAGAGAATATATCTTTCACTCTTACCCGTTGTTTTCTGTTGGTCAAATAATTAGATAACCAATTGTATACTGTGCCCTCTATTCCATATCTATTCAATTTTGCTAGTAATATAGTCCTATCGATGGTTTCAAATGCTCTTTTGAGGTCAAGGAACACAGCCACAACAAACTTATTACTATCCAGTTCAGTTTTGAATTTACTTAGGGATAGTTGAACTGATGATTCACACGAGTACATTCGGCGAAATCCTGATTGGTTATTGATTAAAATGTCGTTTTTTTCAACATATTCAATTAGTTGATTATATATTGCTGTTTCTAAAACCTTCTCAATAGGTGGTAAAGTGTTGATTGGTCTGAATTCGTTAGCTTTAATCGTATGAGGAATTTTAGGTATCGGAACAATAGTACTACTTTTCAATCTTTTAGGTATTTGACCAGTTTCCAGAGAGGTATTGATAAGGTGCAATATAACGTGACCGATAGTCTCAAAAACTTGTTTCAATATTTTGGAGTTGAGGATTTCATGTATACTGCACTTATTGTCCAAAGAAAGTATAATTTTACGTAGATCTGTTAATGAAAGTAATCTGAATTCTGAGAAAGTTTTGTATAAATTATAGTTTTTATTGTACCATGACTCTGTATAGTTGATACTCTCAACAATTTCATTTATGCTTTCTACAAAATAACTGTTGAAGTTATCTGACATTTCAAAGTCATCTCTTAGTAATTTAAGTTCGCCAGTTTTTTCAAACTGTATACAGTTTGGAAAGTCAATATCATCACCTTTAACAAGCTTTTTGAGGGTTTTCCACATTTGTCTAGAGTTATTTTTATACCGATCAATTTTTTCAAAATAATATTGGTCTTTTTTTCTTTTCAACACATTGACAACATCATTTCTCAATTTTTTGAATAATTCCCACTTATTTTGTTTTTCTGTATTTGAACAGTTTCTGAAGGCTCTGTAAGCACGATCACGATCCTTAATTTTACAGTGAACTTCATTATCAAACCATGGCAAATGACTGTTATGAATACAATTTTGTATCGGAGAAACATCATCAATAATTGCTTTACAATTATTCACTATTTCTTGATAAATAATTTCTACATCAGTAGAATTTAGTGGCCATTCACATGATATTAAGTTCATTTTTATAGAGTCCAGATTATTTTCACTGAAGTTTCTATATTTCCTAATTGTTTGATTTTCTTTATTATGGATATTAGTGAAGTTAACAGAGATTGTTGAATGGTCTGTTATTACTGGATATAAGTGCACAGAAGCTTGACATCCATTTTTGTTCGTTATCTTGTATCTTGTATCTGACCTGCTACAAACATAGATTTTTTTGTCTAACGTGGTTAAATAAATTCTATCTATCTATATGATTCTTCAAATACTATAACATAAATGTTGTAAAACGAACCGTTCTCGAAAAAAGTGACATTTATCATTTTGATGTTCGAAAACATTCTCACTCCACGGTATTATATATCATTTCCTCAGTGCGACGAACGATTTGGAAGTTCATATTACATATAAGTACCAAATATCGTGAATCTAGGATCAATAGTAACAAAGATAATTGAAGGAAAATGCATTTACGGAACTACATTCAAAGGGCTGTAGTGCCTTTAGGAAGCATATGTTCGGATACATATTGATGAGCAAATTTTTTTAACATTCTTACCTTAGGAAAAACCTTCCGAAGTAACGGATGTTATTCTGGCACACCCTATATGATATCATATGATTCAACATAGAATAAATAATCTGTTTCCCTATTAAAAAAGTTACCTTATATAACCTACCTGAATGAATATTCAATAAAGTCAGATGATCTGGTGAAAAGACCATGTATAATTCACTCAAGTGACGAAGAAAACTGTTAAACTTCATTTCAATGATGACATTGAAACAGTAAAAAAAAGCAATTTGAATAATTTTGGTGTCTTTACAAAACTCTTTGTTTTCGGTGGTGGCGAATTGCGTTGTTTCGATGTATCGAGTATATTATCTGAATAAATGAACAAAAAAATATATTCACAATATCGTGAGTCATTCATTCTTCAAATTTGATTTAGTAATATCGGTCCCATATTTTATATGACGAACAATTCACAATATTTTGGGATTTAAAGAGACGATTTTTATATAGAATAACCTTCAAACAACATTTGCAAACCTAATCCATGTGAACACCTGACATGGCTAACCGTTCGATTGAATATATTAAACACAATTTATGATAGGTATGGATATTTCATGAAAGATTCATATCTGAAAAAACACGGCTTTAGAATTGTCATACTGCTAGGCACTGGTTCCAAATCTAATTAGTTATCCTGCCATGAATTTTACAGAATTCATATTTTTTTAGGAAAAACCAATTAGGTTATCCATCAGTAAACCAAAACTTTGTAAGAAGAATCGAACAGTCGAAATCAAATGGAAATATAAAATCTTTGATCGAACTGAAACATAACCAATTTTGGCCCATAACTGTTGCCCGGAGGTCAGGCACTGAAATTGAAGACACAAAATTTCAATTAAATTCGTTTGTTCATTGAATGAACAGAATGTATATCTAAAAAATATAGATCCTTACCAACATCGGTTTATATTGTTCCATCATTACTCTATAATCCAAGTTCACAGAACCAAATAAGATATCATCGGTGATAATACCTCGTATAACCCACATATTTTGCGAAAATATGGTTCCAATGTGAACCTAGTAGGTAACCCATTTCTCATCGGTCTGATGATAGATAGATACATCGTAACAAGAAAAAAAAATCCATCAAAAAATCCATAATCGAATACCTCGTATTCGCACAGAATTATAATATTGTAATTAATACCTCGTAACCCACGCAATAGTCAGAACACTGATATTAGTGATATTATACTTTTTAACTTGTTTGTTTTCTTTGTTTGTTTGTTATTACCTATATAAATAAATATAGACATACAGGGTGATCCATAATATGTGGGACGCACTTCGAGAGGTCGTGTCAAGAAAATGAAAAAAGTTCCCATAAACAAAGGTCATGAAAGGCTTCGTTTGCGAGATACAGGGCGTTGAAGTTGCGAATATGGATAGATAAATACAAAAAGCTCAGAGTCATTTCCACACAATGTTCATAAAATGAACAACAATGGTAACTTTCGGGAGGAAAACAACTACTTTCCTGCTAATGCCACGCAGAAAATTGAATTACATTCTCAAGAGATCTATGCATCGACTCGTGTAAACGAATTCTGATACAAGTGATTCATTCCTGAATGCCTATTGATTTCAATTTAGCCAGGCCACGCTAGACACCTACGAACCGGTTTCGAGCTCTTTGACTCTCATCAGTGCAGGGCAATCTCCAGCCAGCAGTCCTGAGACCGCCGATTAAGCGTAGCCTAGCCAAATAGAAATCAAGTCGGCATTATATTTCCTCAGAGGCGTCCTACATAGAGTAGAAAATAAGGAAAGAAACACAAATCAATTGGCATTCAGGAAAGAATCACTTGTATCAGTATTCGTTTATACTAGTCGATGCACAGATTTCGGGACTTTATAATTCAATGTTCTGCGTGGCATTAACCAGGAAAGTAGTTGTTTTTTTTCCGAAATCTACCATTGTTGTTCATTTTATGAACATTGTGTTTTTTTCATGTTCTGGTTATCACGAAAAGGGATATCATAATGTTCAGAGAACAACGTGAGAACCAGGGGGAATAAGGTAGAAATTGGTGTTCTTAAATTTCTGGAGGCTATATGCCTCGGGGAGCACATCCCTTGGCAATGTGTTCCAGAGCCTCGCTGTTCGTTGGATGAACGAGTCTTTGGAAAGAGATGTTGCAGGTCTCTAAAGTAACCACGAATGGGTGCGAGGCCTCAACTCGACGGGTTAATCTCGCGGGGACTGCCAAGGGGAGAACAATTGTTGATATTTCAGAAGAGCATCGTCCATGAAAATATCTATAAAATATAGCCAGATCGCCAACTTTTCTATAGTGTTCCAGAGAAGTGAGTGAGTTTGTGAGCGAGGCATCACCCACGAGACGAATTGCCCTTTTTTGGACGGAATCCAACAGTTTTAGGGTATGTTTGGAAGTGGAAGTGAAATAGCTCCTGGCCCGAAACAGAAAACCAAGTTTTCGGGATGCACTTTTAGCAATTGATCTCACGTGATTTTCCCAAGAAGGGTTATTGCTGATAGTAATACCAAGCATCGAAATGGATGTCTTCAAAGGTATGGTTACTCCTGACAAGCTTATGTTGGGCACAGTGAGATTGGCTCTTCTAGATAAAAGGCATGCTTGTGTTTTGTTTGCATTGAAATCTACCAATTTATTGGATCCCCATTCGAGAATTGTTGCCAAGTCCATATTTATGTTGTCAACATTTCTTCCTCGTTCGTTTCTGATTTGCCTCGCTGGTATTGGAGCCCTGGAAGAGAAAGCGGTATGGAGGGTACTATCATCCGCGAAGTTGTGTACTAGACATGAAGTTTCTTCCAACAAATCGATGATATGGAGTAGAAATGACTTTGAGCTTTTTGTATTTATTTTACATTTCATTCCACTTTGAGCATTGTGGTTGAGATATGGATATAGGATGTTCTTATGTCCACCATTAATGGCTTATGGTGGTGGCAAATTTAGTCTGCTATGAACATGTCTTGAATGCACAATCCTCTTTCATATTCTTGAGTGAAATTTCGAAAAATGTCATCGCCACCTGTTTTTTTCTGAAAAATCACATATCAATACCCCTTAACGGTGCCCCTGAGAGTCGGATATACTAAATAATGCTACCGATTGAATCACTCTCAGATACTTATAGTGATTCACCAGAATATCAAAAGTTTTTGTTCATTGGTTATCTAGTAATTCGATGAAAATTATTTTTCAACTTTAAAACCTTGTATCTCGCTACGATCTATGTTTATGGTAACTTTTTTCATTTGTTTGAGACGCTTTATTAGCTCTCGAAGTGTGTCCCACATATTATGAAACAACCTGTATATTTTTATCTGAAAGATAATGCAAATTCTTGATTTCAGAAGATTTTATTTTCAAATTCTTATCGTGTGTGTTCAACAAGAGATGTAATCCAATGTTCGTCATGGCATATAGTCAGGAAAGTAGTTTTTTATTGTTGAATATATCGAGAAAGAATTAATATTTTTATCAGGAAGAGAATGCAAATTCTCAATTCCAGAAGATTTGATGTAAAATAAACATTCAGGTTGAAAACTGTTATATGTATATGCATATTTCGCATAATAAGGAAACCAAGAAAGATATCAAAACAAATGAAGCGCTGATAGCAAGGTCCGAATGGAAATAATCTGTAGGGTTCCATATTAGTGGATATGAAAAAAATAACAGCCAGTGTAGCTAAGTCTCCTGTATTGATAAGGACCGTTTCTATTGCAGATAGAAAAGTGCTCACCAAATTTCAAATTTCGTTTCAACAGAGATATAAAATGAAAACCAAAAATGTATTCCAACTTCAACACCCCGTATAATGAAAACAAGTTTCTCCACGATAAAACCAAGAAATACGTGTGTATCGATTACCAGAGTTAGACGAGTCAAACCTGTGACACCCTGTTATATCCGGCAAAAAAGTACTCACTTTCCTATACTCGAAATATCATGATGATATGTTCGAAAACAAATCCATTCCACAATAATAATAAACATAATGATAATAATACCCCTATATCGAAAAATAAAGAAAATTTTATTTTGCGAAAACAATCATTGTAATTGAAGGAACATCAGACAAACACTTTATTAAATCCTCATTAGGTACCTAATGTATTTTTTGGTGTCAGTCACTCCGTTTCAACAATTAGTTGAACAGCAATAATAACATGTCTGATGTCTTTGTGAAGCCTAAAAAATACCGAATCATATTTCGATATCAAATTCGCTTGATGCTGAGGATGATTGACCGTGACCTTAGTTTGACTACTCTGAAAGTCCAAGAAATGAGAAAACACTCCATCGAGCGCAGGTAATATCATAAATTGGAGTTGTCAAAGCAGTATATAAGAGCATACATGAAAGTGATTTCAAAATTCAGGAGATATCTAGTTGCGCAAGTTCTGGCTGTTCTCGCTGAATGGGGTTGAATGAGGTTGTACCACAGATTAACAAATTTCAATAATTTCATATCTCTTAGAGCGCACGAATAATAATCAGTGGCAGCTCGTGACTTTCATGACAGAGGAGACTGAATGATATGATATTTATTGTGAAAAACATCTCTCTACGACTCACCCAAATCAATAGCTTTAATGACATTCTGTTTACCAGTTAACCTGAACTCAATACTTGAAGAGATGTGTTCCTGTGATTTGCAGTGTCTATCCAATCCGCGAGGCAAATTTTTCAAATCATTATATCCTAATCGCCCCCCAACATGATGACTCATCGGTTGAAAATAATACGCAGTACCAACAAAATAGCTTATTCCTTACCTCAGATCCCGTCAACCAGATATATTTTTTATAATTATCAGAATTGAACGAACGATTTTGTTTGCTACCTGTTACAATCAGATTTTTTAATTCCGGTGTCGGACGTTCGTTTTTCAAAATCAATTCATCTTCATGAGACAAAGCACTGAATGGGTTCACCAAAAAGTATTCCACTAAATCGCAATCGTTTAAAACACCCATTTTTCAGAAATTTATAGAGCCCCTAACCATTAACCTTACATAAACATAAACAATGCACTCGCACTAGATTGACCGCAATTCGCGACGCGACACGACAAACTCGTGCTATTCGGGCGTATTCGGGCATTTGCTTTGCGCGCGTGGGTTGCGCGATGTGAAGGAGTCTAGCCTCCTATAGATGTTGCCAAGTTGAATATTTTACGCGTGATTTGCAGACTTCAACGTGTGATGCGTGGGCAAGCACTGTTGCCAGCTCAAAAATATTTACCTAAAGACAGGAAATAAAATGAAGATCCATGTATTTTGGTGTCCTTTTGATGAGAAAGTATATATAATATCGGTTTAAGAAGAATCTCTGAGGAGGCTCAGCCTCCGTTGCCTCCTCTGAGGAGCCGCCACTGATAATAATTCCTATATTGTGTCACCCAATCAATATAGGTCCTGCCACTCAATTAATTTTTCTGGTTCGTGTACAACTTTAAAGTCTCTGTCGTTTGTCCTTCGTTCAAATTGTCATAAATTTTGTACTGAAATGGTTGCCTTCTGAATAACACCGGAAAAATTCGAGGGGTGATTCTGTGATGAAAATTAAGGTGGGTGGTTGGTATATAATTTTTTGGAAAACCTATCCCCGGAAAAGTGGCACCCATCTGAAAATTTTCAAAAAATGGTTTTCCTTCTGTATTTCTCCTGTATATTGAGCTGAAGACACGACTCTAGGTAAATATTATTCGTCAACAAAACTGAAAATTCTGTAATGTTCTCAATCATGAAGTATTCTTAGAAGGGGTTGAAATATTCAACCCCTAAGATATTTTCTCTCGCAACTTTTTTTGGAGCAAATGCTTGAGTTTTCGAAACAACTTCTAGAGATAAATTAGTAAATTATACACCAAGGTGATAAAGAATATCAGTATTATACAGGGACCAAGATTTTATGCCAAGGCTTCAGCCGAGGGTTATAAGGTCTCATGCTAATAATATTCTTCACTTCCAAGGTGTACCTATATCAATTTTTTTCACCACTGGCAATACATTCCAATCATTTTAGTTCTGTGAAACTGAAATATAATATGATATTGTTACTGAAAGCTCTTATTTTCAATTCTAATCAAAATCTATTAGCCATTGGACGATTCGAGTGCCATTCCTGCGAATCTCGCCTCAAATCAGTGAATTCGGGTCAATCATGGCAGAGGTGGCTATGATTTTATTGACTAGTAGTTCATAAAATGACGAAAACTCACTTGGTAGTAAAAACACACTTTACTGTAAATAATGGTAGGTTCTATTGCTAGTAGTGGAAAAAATGCATATTTTCCGCTGTTCGTTAAATGTAAAAAAGTTCGAGTTGTTGACAGAGCTCATTTCGACAACTGGAAGGTAGGTGTACATCCAGTCGTACCTTGGTTTGAATGATGAGCAAATTTTTCGCCTAAAGTACTCGGATCTACTTATACTGTTGTGATGAAGGCATATGAGCAACTGATTGTCGCCCAGTACTTGCGGTTGAAAATCCAGAAATGATTTATATTGTAGGTACACACCTGGGCTTCCAGCCTGTTTGGCAACCTCACATGCTGATTCGAAGACCACCATTTTTATGGTGTTCCTTCAGATGACATATTTTATGCAAATTCTGTATACTATAGGAGTATAACCATAAAAACTACTTATGAATAAGAATGAGCGAGGACTTGTGAATGACGCGCATCAGAAACAAAAACCTGTGGTTGCTAGCGGAAAATTGTTATCAGTAACCTTTAACTTTATCGACTTCCCAGGTGGTATTATGAAACACTGTATTTCCGCTGTTGATTGGAAACTGGATATATGCTGTGTTTTCGTTTGACATTGAGTCATATCTCTCTTGGTGTTCGGACAACGAAAGTTGCAAAAAACACTTTTTCTACAAGCGTGCGTGATTCACCCTATACCCGCACGCAATTTAGTTCGGGAAGTGTAATTTTCCCGCAACATTGCCGGAAAATTTTTCCACACTAGTGGAACATATAAGGCAAAATATAACTGGTAGGTGATGGAATATGAGAGTTTGAGTTTGTTTGTTGCAGTATTAAGTATGTATGTTCAGAATCATCCATCAAATTGCACTATTTAATGTGAAAATTAAGAAATATTGAAAAATAAAAATGTATTATTATAAAAATCCCCCTATAGATTTGGATTGATCTGATGAGAAACGATTATTGTTGTCATGCAAATCAAACCTCAAATGAGATTGTAATTGTCGAAGTGACAGACACAGCGTTACTGTCGTTTTCGATTCAGTGGAATTGCCACAATGTGATCAAAAACTTCCAGCTATAGGGATGCAATGAAAATACCGGATGAAGAAGAAGTATTTTTGGCTCATTTCCTAGAAGTGTGTGAAACCTAGAGACCAAACACCTTATGGGCCTGCTGGCTTCCGCAATGAACCTTTACATAATGCGTCAAACTGTAAGTTCACAATAGCTATTACTATAATAATCAGTAGATAGAGAATATATTTCTCTCTCTTGTTAGTTGTGAATGAATAATCAATTGAACAAATCAATCAACTTCCTACGCGTGTAGAAAAAATATTGTTCCTAACTCATGCGGAAAGTATCATTCCCGCACTCGACTGCTTGCCCGAACTCCGCTTCGCGTCGTTCGTGTCAACGGCAATCGCGTGCGGAAAAGAATCACTTTCCGCACTTGTTAGGAAAATTACTATATTATTGCAACTTTTGTCATGCATGCCTTCATTTTGCAAAATGCACGCCAAATTACCAACTATACTAATATTATAAAAAGGAATGATTTGATTGTTTGTTTGGCTGAACATTGGTGGGGAGGTAGCTTAGAACCAGGAGAAGGATATAGGATACTTCTTATCCTGGTACCATTAGGAAATTCAAGATGGCGGATCTGATATATCGGACGAGTTTTGTAATTATGGTCCGACTCTATTCAAAGTTGGTATCTGGGGGTTTTCAGCATCGGAGATTATGATTCTTTCGTCAGAATTTGAAAATTAGGGCAGAATTTGGAGATTCAAAATGGCGGAACCAATATGGCGGACGAGTTTTGTAATTATAATCCGATTATTTTCAGAATCAAATTCGTGATCTGGGATTATGATTCCTTCGTCAAAATTGAGAAATTCAATATGGCGGATTCAAAATAGCAAGTTTTGTTATTAGGATCCGATTTTATTCAAATTTGGTAACTGGTGGTTCTCGTGGTCCGAGATTATGATTCTTCCGTCAAAATTAGGAAATTCAAGATGGCGGACCCAATATGGCGGACGAGTATTGTAATTATGATCCGATACTCTCTTCAAAATTGTTATCTGGGTGTCTTCGGGGTCGGAGATTATGATTCTTTTGTCAAAATTTGGAGAGGGCGGGGTTTGGAATTTCAAGACGGTGGAACCAATATACTGGACGAGTTTTGTAATTATATATACCGATTTTATTTCTAATTTGTAAGAGAGCGTTATCCGGATCAAAAATTATGATTCCTTCGTCAAAATTAGGAAATTCAAGATGGTAGATCCAATATTCCGGACGAGTTTTGTAATTATGTTCCGATTCTATTCAAAATTTTCATCTGAGGTTTTGGGAGTCATCAATCATTAGCGCTTCAGTCTATTTGAACTTCCATATATTGCAACGGCAGGGAGTATTATATCGCGGAAAAACACTTTGGGGTTAATTATAAAGCCTTTAAAAGGCATGCGGTGTAAAATGGGCGAACGTCACATGCCACCATCTCCTGGTTCATAATATTGTATGACAGATACTGAATGAATGCACACGCTCCATGAAACCAAGTTTGATATCGTGAATCTGTAAATGGAGTATTCGTTATAATGATGCCTCACTGCTATATTGTGCACCTTCATTGTGCCTTAGTGTCCCTCGAGAATATCTGAACTGAGGACAGAAGAGGTCGCGTGTACGATGACCAACCCTGTCGGTGAAATATTGAAACACAACCTCACTCTTCTGTGAAACATTGAAACACAACCTCACTCTTCTGTGAAACATTGAAACACAACCTCACTTTTTTTATTTGTTTACGGAGGAATCGAAGGACTGAAATAGTTTTTCACAATATTTTGGCATACGAATCGTGTATTTTGCGCTATTCATCAATTCAAGCATGCCTTCTCATAGTGCTGTTGTACAATGCACAAAAAATGCAGCGAAAGACGAAGGAATTTGATTTTTCAGGTGAATAGTAATCTCACATAGTGTTCATTATGAGATTTTGTCATTTCTTATTTAAATTCCTTTTGCCATTTCTGCAATTGAAGCTAATACTGCCGAGAGATTGAAAATGTCTACAACACACACGATCATATTTCGTCAGCATGTCAGACCAGTCCCCCCGTTTGGTTGCATGAATCCAATCTTCATGTATTATTTCAGAAATTTCACGAGTATTTCTATTAGTTTCTATTGCAGAAGGAATTCCGATGAGATATCAGAGAAGCTGCCAAATTTCAAAAATGAAAACTATATGTGAGTGACGATTATAGTAGGTACTTAGTTCTCAATCATGATGTATGTACCAACCGGATTCCTTCGTCTCCCTCTGCATTTTTTGTGCATTGTACAACAGCACAATGTGATGGCATGTCAATAAAAACTATTTCAATCACTTGTAAAGAAATAAGGAAAGTGAGGTTGTGTTTCAATGTTTCACCTCCAGGGTCGGTCATCTGACAGTTCTTGCACGCAACCCATACAGATACACCTTAACCTCACTTCTCTCTGACAGGCGGGAGCGATTTCGGACAATTTTTGGACAGTAACGAAACACTTTCCACTATTACAAGGGAAAAATAATAATAATTGTTTTATTCATGTTCTATATGAGTATCATTTCTCAACTGGAGTATTTTCAACGAATCGATTATAGCAGATAAATATAATAATCAACAACATATTCCTAAATCCTAATGTATAATATAATTAAAATAATTTAGCTTGTACTTACTACCATTAGGATTAATATTCATTCCATAGTTTCGAAATCATAGATTATGAAAAAAACATAAGTACAAAATTCACTGGTAACTACCTATTTGACAATATATTACCTCATTATTATAATAATATCTATAGGTAACTTCAATCCTATATACAAAAATTATGGTTCCTAAAATTCGACGACTATAAACGTAACAGTAATGTTAATATAATGAATATTCTAATCAATAAGAAAGTTCTAATATTCCGTAACGTAATGTTGGGCAGGAGGTCTCCTCTGTTGAAGAGAGATGTTGATTTCTTCGGGTGATCTGAATACTTGCCCTTGAGCAAGGTGTGGCCTCAAAGTTGTTGGGGATGCGTACTGGAGCCGTGGTTGTCCAGTAACTCGAATCTGAGAAGTTCAATTGCAAATGAGAATGAAAACGGCAACTCTATCAAAGCACATCGATGAGATATCGAAAACTATCTAATTTATATACAGCTCCTGAGGATCAGTGATTTAATCTATATTTATGACACTCAAAGTGTATTATAATGGGCTTATATCACAAAAAAAAATTATTTCATAATCCGATAGAACTCACCCAAACTAGCTCACTACCGCAAACCGTTTCTTGCTGTGAGTTCCCTACTTTATGTAAAATTATTGAAATCCCCGATTTTTCGGACCTCTGAAAACGAGGCGATGATGTGACGTCAAAACCCTAATACTGAAACAAGACTATTCCAGACAGAAATGAATGATACATGATTTCTGACAGAGTGAATTAGCGCGAGATCAATTATTAACTTATCAGTTGCCTCAGTCTCCGTCGGGCGTTTGGTATTTTCTTTTAACTATGGCGAGATGAGGTTTCTACGTCATAAGAGGATCCGTTTTCAGAAGGAACTATTATTTATGTCCAAAAATAAAACATTCCAGTTAATTTTTCGATCGAATTATGTCGTCAATCATCATTTATGTATAAAAGGATCATTATTAACATGGTTTGAGTTAAAAGTTCTACTAAGGTGTACACGCCCATTATTCCCAGACAGCACAGAATATTCTATTATAATGTTTTCACAACATTCACAACATACCTCTTTCAGAATATTCCGAATAATATTTATAGAATATAATGAGAATCACCTGGATGATCATTGAATGTATAGTTCGAATATTCTGAGTATATTCTCCAAGTATGTTCACAGAATATATTATTTAGATACTTTCGTTTTTGAGCTACAGGGAGTCAAATTTTTCTGGAAAAATTGATTTTTCATTGAAGATTCAAAATAGTTTTCGCTAATTTTGAACTCATGCCCATCTGCGGTAGCAATGTGGAAAATCAAATTGACCGCTCTTTTTTCCAATTACTTTCTCCCTATTCGTTAGGGGCGCTAAAATCCATATATGCTTCCAAACATTATGTCCTGGTCTGATTATGTCTGAATTACCGGGATTGAAGGCGTTCCTACCTAAATCATCGAAAAATATAACCATCAGAAAGATCGTAGAATGGAGCAGTAGCGACCTACGAATTGTGACATAGCGAGTCTGAGATTCAACATATTTGGTTTCACCAGTACATATTTCAGGAAAATCTCAACTCATCGGCCATGGACTGTTGAAAAAAAGGGTTTGTACAATGAACTGTAAACCTCTAAGGGTGAGATACAAAAGACCCATATGAAGTCTCGCCTCGCGGTGGAATCTAACATAACCTATCCTCAGACAAAAATTATTGTGTTACCATCACGCAACTTTCTTCCTATTTTTCAAAAGAAATCTGTATCTCTTCTCGATATTTCTGAAACGATTAGTTTGGTCTCATATACAGAATGTTCCATTGGAAACGGAAAAACTTCAACGGTGGGTGGAGCTCATCAAGTTGGTTTTGAATATATCATATTTGTAGGGTCTCACAAGTTGTATATCCCAAAAACTTGGTTTTCTGTTTCGGGCCAGGAGCTAATTCACTTCCAGTCAGCTGCTTATGATCTATGAGGCACAGATCCGCCTGTCCTGGAATACTGTTCCCATATTCGGAGTGCAGCACCCAAACATACCCTGAAACTGTTGGATTCTGTCCAAAAAAGGGCAATTCGTCCTGTGGGTAAGGCTCACAAACTCACTTACTTCTCTGGAATACCGTAGAAAAGTTGTCGATCTGGCTCTATTCTATAGATATTTTCATGGACGATGCTCTTCTGAAATATCAACAATTGTTCCTCCCTTGGCAGTCCCTGCGAAATCAATCTGTCGAGTTGAGGCTTTGCACGACCCCTTCGTGGCCACTTTGGAGACCTGCAGGACATCTCTATCCAAAGACTCGTTCATCCATCGAATAGCGAGGCTCGGGAACACATTACCAAGGAAGGTGTTTCCCCGAGGCATATAACCTCCAAAAATTCAAGAAGAACACCAATTCCTACCGTATTTTCCTTGGTTCTCACGATGTTCTCTGAACATTACAGAATATCGCTTCTCGTGGGAATCAGAACATAAAAACAAATATATGGTGTTTTATCAATTTTGATCAATTCCTGAACCACCCAGTATATTCTTTTGAAATTTAGTAGGCGTACACGATTCCTTCTTTTTCTACCCAAGCAACTCACCTATCAGTCATAAGAAAAATCCAGGTCCAGATTAACGAAAAATCATCATATTTCTAGATCCCAAAAGGAACAACCTGTATTTTGAAATTTTCATAATCCGCTTACATATTTGGAAAGTACACAAAAAGTTTAATCCGAATGATGTACTTTTTATCTTCTCGCATATAATTTCACCAAAGAATTTCTGATTTTGAATTTGAGGTTTCATGCATTTGGATAGGTAAAAATGGAATGTTTCAAAATCGAATAACAAAATTTGCCACAAACCACCCTGTATATCCATTTGGAATTCCGTACACAAGTTCTCCTTTCTCTACCTTGGGCAAAAAAAGAAGAAATCGTGTACCAAATTCCAAAAGAATATACTAGGTGGTTCTTAAGTTATGTCGTCACATACATTTAAACAACATTTATAAAACACCCTATATCTCGGATATAAAACTGGAAAGACCCTACTAATATGGTATATTCAGAACCACCTCGATGAGCTCTACCCAACGTTGACATTTTTCCGTTTCCCAATGGGACACTCTATATAATGAAGGTAATATCTTCTGGGCATCAACTTACAGAGTGTTGATGATGTACAGGCCTATCGTCTTCTTCCTGTTCGTCGTATCTAGATCGGTACTGTTCTGGATAATACCTGTCGGAATATACCAGAGTTATGTTGGGTTTTCGTTGATGCTCTTCTAAATTGAGAGGTTTGTACAGGTAATCATTCACGAAATGATAATCTGTGGATTTTTCACAAACGTTCTCACCGCCTGGTGGCATGCAAATCAAATGAACCTGAAACAAAATGAAAGATAATACTCCTGAGGTATAAGGTACGTATCTAATTTATACACTTGAGAGATAATTTCTTGGACTCTTGAGTGCCATTTCGAATAGTCACTCGTACTCATAGCTCTATAAGACGGTGTCAAATTGATATCTACTTATTGTAGTGTTTTTTCTCGTGTTGCTGACGTCAAAAGAACAAGTGAACTTTCTATAAATTTGTTCCGGAGTGGGACGTTTTCGAGAATGAAGAAAACTGTCCACTTAGCGTTCAGGAAATATTTACAAAATCATGCATTTCTCATATCCATCGTAAAGGTATCGCTTTGAATCTCGAAAGCGACCAATTAACGGAAATACATATCATTCCATTGAGTTCATAGCAAGTATTGTTATTCTATAGGTATCTATCGTTCCTGACAGTTCTAATAGTTGATTGAATTTCGGTGCTCAAGAAATTTTTAGGTGAGTTTATTATATTTATATTTCACATTTGGAAGTGATTCGATTTCATATTATTGTTCATGTAGTTTATCAACTATGTTCAACCTCTGAAGAAATATATAGGCGGCAATTATGAGATAGTATTCCATAATACCAAAACTCCACAAAGTAAGAAGAGGAATGAGGAAGATGAAAAAAAACGGAGTGATAGCAGAAACAGAATAATGGATATATCCATTCTTTCATCCACTATAGTAGATATGAACAGTGGATACAAAGCCTAAGATTTGGGCACACGAACTATGTACCAATGCTAACAACGATAACTCCATGATTTTGTCGTTAGTATAGACATCAAATATACACAGTATGATGCAAATGTATGGAATAAATTCATCTCAAAACAGGACGACTTCCGAAAAAAATCCAAAAACTAGACTTCAGAACTTTATTAATTGAATGTATTTTTTTAAATAGACGACCCTTCGTTGTTCAATTCTCAGTAGCAGACCTCTGCAAGATTCAGTTAATCAAATGATAATCCATTTCAATTTCAATTTTCTCATGCAAGATTTTGACTGGTGAATAGACGATCAGTAGACCTTTCAAACGAGGTGTCACATGACCCCAGTTTTCATTTGAAAAAATCGTTCAATACGTCATTACTCCAACACCGGTGACGTAACATCTCTCATATGGATATCATGAGATGAGGCTTCGAAAATGAAACCTCACGTGTTTCTGGAATTTTTTAAAATGTCGCCCATTTCTGAAATAATGAATTTATTCTATACATTTGCATCATACTGTATATCTGCTATAGGTATTTTATATTATCCGACCATTTTTTCGGTCTACAGAAATGTAGTATTTGTCAATAATCCAAAATATTATTTTATTATGTAGATTTGTTATCATGATTCGGTCTAATAAATTTCTGAGCTACACCATCACCATTTCAAATTTATATTTCATTCAATAGTTTCCGGAATAACTCAAAAAATTGAAACGGTGTTCCATAATCCCCGATTCTACTTTATAAACTTTCAGACTGGCGGCATTGGATCCTCTCAAATGATAAATATGTAGGGAGCACTCTAGCAATTTTAATTTAGATCTCTGAGCAAACAGATTTCATCGAAAATTTTGAAATTCCCAGACTCCAACCGCTCCAACGCAATGTTCAGGACACAAGTATCACATTCGCCATATTTTAAAGCCAGTCTTCACCGGATCCAAAGAGAACTATAATCAGGATGTTTCCAGAGTAACATAAAATTGTTTATAGAAGTTTTTCACTACATAAACTACTCCTAGTATAGATAGTTTCAAAATACATCTCGATCGACACTTATCAGCTCCTTCGCCACAATATGAAGTCACTTATTACAATTATTTCAAAACTTCAGACTGTCGGCATTGGATCCTCCGAAGTACATAAGAGCACTCTAGCGTTTCAAATTTCAATCTTTGTGCATGCGGATTTCTTCCCAGACTACAATTTTCAGGACACAATATGTATATCACCTTCGCCATATTTTAAATACAGTCTTCACAAGACCCAAAGACAATATAATCAGAATGTTCAAGAACATGATAGATCAATTCTTAGTTCCCAAAGTAACAAAAAAAGGTACAAAGAAGTCTTCTGAAATTTCAATTACCCCTAGTATTAATGGTTTCAATATAATTATCGATCAATTCATTACCTGTCAATAAATTTAATTTCATTTAAGGACTTTGATGCCTTCATGCACAACCTTTTTTTAACTTCAAAATCTTCTTCATGATCAAAACATAGTCCTCAGCGTACCTAGCCATATGAAAATATTTGTGTTCTAATTTCTACTGCACATATTATTACAATAAGAGTAATCTATCAATATTGTTCTCAAAGTCTGATTTGAACAGGTAACTAGAATTTTCTGAATGTTCAACCAGATTTTGAAAAAATAAGACGAAGAAATTGTTTTGTCTGACTTCGACAGAATTGTGCAAATCACACTTATACTTACTTGTATTCGTCGTTAAGAGATAATAGTTGGTCATCTTTTAGGAAATAATTAATGAAAGATGAAAATTAAGCGAGCATAAATCCGCCTTTAACTGCCTTGATTTGGAAGAAATTGGAGTTTCACTAAGAACCTTCGCCACAATTTCAAGTCGTTCAAAAATTATTTTAAAATTTCAGGCTGTCGGCATTGGATCCTACCAAATAATATATAGGAGCACTCAAGTTATTTAATTTGTCATCTTTGTGTAGATTCTATCGAAAACCTCGAAATGCCCAAATTGCAATGCATTTTTCGGGATACAGTTGTACCTCCGCCATTTTTCAAAGCCAGTTCCACAAGGTCCAAAGAGAACTATAATCAAGATGTTTATGAAAATTACACAAGATCAAGAGATTATTACTGGGTTCCCAGAGTAACAGAGAAGTGTTCATAGAAGTCCTTGTTTGTGATAAGATTGAAAGAATTCTGATTGATTGGAACGTTTCTATATGCACATGAAAACATTGATCTGACCTTGTTATGTATTATCAGTTATCTGACTAAATATTATAATCATATATCTTCGAGTCTGAAGGGATCATTTTGGGTAAATACCTGGTGGAAGCTGAATCCTTCTGGACATATCCAAGAATGTTTGGTGTTCTCCTGGCAATAGTGAAATACTTCACAATCCAATTCTACGTCAGCATAATAACCGGTATTTTTTCCATTGCAGTGGAATTTGGACTGTGGTAGCAACAAGCTCAGCCTGTCTGGTTCTTCTATTTCTTTCTCTTCTGCTAGTTGATTCACTTCCTACAATTATATTAATCATTGTATTATACTGAATTATTGTCTAAATCAGTGTGATTAATATTAGTGCCACAGAAAAACGAGTTCAACAAAATCAATTAGTTTTTTCAGCAAATCCAAAAGTAAATTCATGAGTTATTATTTCCAAAGTGTACTCAGATATATATAGTTTTCATGACTGAGATGTACTCCAGGAATTGAATTAGATACCATTGACAATTTCATTGAACCAATGCACTGAAACAGATAAATGACATTGAAAATTACATATTATTTTGAACGAAAATCTCGAATATCTCAATCTTGTTGATAGACAGTAGTATAATGCATAAGAGTCCGATTGTTTGAGTCCAATGACAGGAACAGTAGCTATTCAAAAACGAATGTGGGCGCACCAAACAAATCTGAAGGGTCTATGGTAGGCTTTTTTTTTAATGGAATGCTATGTATATCAGCACATTTTTTCAAGCATTTTATTGACTACGACTGAAGCACTTGAATGTAATGATTTTATTTCTATGAAAGCCCTGTCGTCGCGATTGTGGAATTTAATAAGAAAAAATCATAATGCTATCTGATGAACAGAACAGATGTTCGATATTCCTGATTCATTTTCATGCCCTAAAATATTCGAATAGAACACTTCGTATCTTTCAGAGGAAGGATTGAAGTAAGGCTTTGGCAACAATTTTACAGCTAGTAGCATCACACTTTTCAAGAACAAATAATGTAATCATTTCGAATCAATCTGTTTGTATTGTAGAACTATCAATTAGGCTAAAGATGGTCTTTTATAAGATCGAAACATGTCCCTTCTGATCGTCTAACAACACCATTGAAATTTGTGGAGATGACTTCGAGCATTCCTTCCTCCCTTTTGAAAATGCCACTCCACTTTGAACATTATGGACTTCTACCAAAGATTACCTCGTATTTTCATGACCATATCAACTTACCTATGCAAAGGTTATGAGACGGATGCTTTTCGAATGGTCATTCCTAACCGTTTTCGATTTATCGTATTCTGTAAATTTTTGGTTGTTCATTTTCACTGATACACATGTGCCATAAAAAAAGCATGAATTTTTTGTAACTTTTTTAGTGTTCTCATATTATCACATGGAGCATTCTGAATATTCCACATGGAAATATTCAATTACTCTTCGAATTCGTTCAAATCAATGAAATTTCAATCAGATATCCGAAAATGGTTAGGAATTGCTACAGGAACACACATACATGAGATGTTCGTATTCTAATACTATATCACATAAATGAGGTACTCTATCTGAATCGAAAGAAAAACGATTCAAGAAGTTTCTAATTGAAAAATATTTTTTGTCTCATCGAGTTCTATCGATTCCTGGGGTCTGGAGTAAAGGGAAGAATAATTATTCTGGATCTTGAAAAAAGAAATCAGCATCATATTGTAGTTCAGGATCACATGTATGATGAATTGGTGTATTCAACTATTATCATATACTCCGTGTTTCTTTCCTACTGTGTAAACGTGCGGTATTTCAAGTTGGGCATTTATTTTGGGCAATAAAATCGATTAAACTTTCAACGCTTTCTAATATAAATGAGCTGATTTTCAATTCCTCAATTAAGTATTCACAGTATTCGATTTCTATCACTATTATAGTTCATGTTTATTTTATTGATGTTGATCATATACAATGTGTACATTGATTTTTAATTTCAATTAAGAAGAGCAGATTGTTGAAAACACCAGGAGGTCAGTGATTGAACAGTGCTCAACTAATTTTCTAAGGTGTTACTTTTTCAGCAACTATCTGGATGGTACCCATACTTCCCGGACGATTTTTCTTCCTGATGGACTAGGCCGGAAAGAACTATAATTATGATAATCAGATATGACTGTGGATATCTTGGTATCCAGTTGATGGAAACCATAGTAACGACATAACGTATTGACATTGAAATATATGACAATTTTCTTTTGAAATGTTCACATGGTTTACGATAGGGCAAGTGACTGGTTGATCCTTCCCAAATTCTACGGAACTGGCGGAATTGCCATTTCATCATAATTTTTCCATTCTCCAACACCTCCTACGTAGATATCGTACTTCATCTTAATAGCGAAAAAATTTCAAGATATTTCAACTTGAACATGATGCTGCACAATATTTTGGTTTTTTTGTGCATCAATTATGTCGATATTTTGGATCATTGCATTCCATTTATCAATCAAATGGAACTTCAATCATAACATAACAGACACGAGCTGTTCAATTCAATTTTTTGTTGATATGGATCGAACTTTTATTTGATTAATGAATGCAATACATTGATACAAAATATCGACATAATCAATACACACATCGAATTCAAAATAATTGGGCAGCATTATGTTCAAAGTTCGAAATATCTTGAAAAAGAATGCCTTCATTGCTATGAAGAGGAAGTCTGATATTCAAATAGTATTGGAGAATCGAAAATTTGTACTAAAATTGCAATTCCCGCCAGTGGCGTAGAATTTGGGATGGATCAACCATTCACTTGCTCTTGTCGTACTCCAGGTACATATAGTTTTTGAATTTTCAAATAACTGTAACTCAGTGTGTAACCTCATTTAATCTAGGTGGAATATTTCCAAAAATAGATGAAACACCCTGTAACAAAAGAAATTATACCTGTATTTGTTCTCCACGTCTGACGAACTGCTGTTGCTGATGTTGCTGTGGTCTTCTTTCAAATTTTGGTGGATTCGTCGGGTAAATCTTATTGCCTGCCGCCCTTACTGGAATCGGATAGTTCTGGTTCGGTTGCAGCGTCGTTTTTAATTGTATAGGGTAGTTTTGGTTAGCGTATGTAGGAGCTCTGTCTTGACTTTGTTCAGGTTCACTGAAACAACAATAATTTTTTTTCCGCCACTAGCAATAGAACCTACCATTATTTACTCCTTTTAAGACGTAAAGACGTAAAGTGTGTTTTTACATATTCCAGTTCTACAGAACTAGAATGGTTGAAATGAATTGCTAGGAGTGAAAAAAAATCAATATACACCTTGGTATTGAAGAATATTATTACCGCACGAGACCTTATACCTCTCGGCTGAAGCCTCGGGATATAATCTTGTTCCCTGGGCAATAATGATATTCGTCACTATATCAGTGTATCAATAACTTTTATTCGAGCTAACCGACATAGAAGATTACCAACTAAATTGTTTTTTATACTTCATACGCCAAGATAGCAAAGAATATCATTATTATACTCAGGGATCAAGATCATTTCCCTAGGTTTCAATCGATGGGTATGAGGTCCCGTGCTAATAATATTTTTTCTATGACGGGAAAAAAATTTGGCATTTCATCACTGTTGGCAGGTTATAAAATGTCACTTTTCATAAATTACTTTTTTCCCGTGGGAAAAAAGTGAGTACTTTTTTCCCGGATATATATCACATATATATACTCTGTTAATGGCTTTTGTTCTGCTATAGTTCCGAAAAATGAGTCAATAATACCGTCTCCGAGAAAGAACTGCAAGTCCTTTTATCCTCCATTCGACTTCGCGGTTTCGTATATTACTAAACAACTACTGAATTCGCAATTTTTTAAAATCGAATCACAGAATTGAACTGACAGAAGTGACATCAGATATTTGATTACTTCAAAAGAATGATAAAGATGCCTATAAAACGCAGGTGTCCCTACTGTTAAAAACTTGAAATTCGTCGATAATTTTCAGATTTCGAAATAATGTAATATCTTCTCAATATTGATTCGCCCTTCCTTCTGTCACAGAAAAAAATAGTGTATTTATACACGGGAAAAATATTAGATTTTAGCTCACGGTTTTTTGTCTCCCTCCGCTACGCGTCGGGAGACAACACAACCTGGAGCTAAAATCTATTACTTTTTTCCCTTGTATAATAAATAACTATTTTCACTACCAAGGTTTATTATATAGTTCTGTGAAACTGAAATATGGACCTATTGTCACTATGAAAAAAGCACCTATACAGGGTGTTTCATGAGAAGACTCACATATCCAAATGATTAATAGGGGAGATCAAGACGAGTTGATGTATATATATATATATATATATATATATATATATATATAAAAACATTTTTTGACCCTCCATAACGAAGATACAGGGTATTATGTGAAATTGTTATATAACTTCGATGGCCGATATTACAGAATCTTCGTAATCTGCTGAAATTTGGCAGCTACGTATCTCTACTGAAACTGTCCAAGATAACATAATATGGAATGAAAAATCCAGGTCCGGAAAGTTGAGTTATCAGCCAGGTCGAAATTGAAAATTCATTCGAACGATTTTGCCCGGTCAAAGTGTGCCGAGTAAATTGAAGAGCAGTTCTTATCGCATTTTGTATAATCTTTCTGAATCTGAATTTTTCGAGAGAAGTGGTCACAAAGTGAACTTTTTTGACATAACAATGAAACATGAAATTTTTCCAAGTCCGGACCTGGGTATTTTTTTCATAATATGCTATCTTGAATTGTTTTAGTAGAGATACATCGCTGCCAAATTTCAGCAGATTACGAAGAATCATTTCTGTAATATCGGCCATCAAAGAAATATGTATATCAATTTCACATAATACCCTGTATCTTCGTTATAGAGGGTCAAAAAATGTTTTCATATATATACATCAACTCGTCTTGATTTCCCCTATTAACCATTTGGCTATGTGAGTCTTCTCATGAAACACCCTGTATTTTCCATCCTAATTGATTAGTATGATTATGACATCATTATGACAAGTCGTTATTTCTAGATTCCTATGTCATTTCTGTGAATCTCGCAACAGAACAGTCTTCATTGGCTAATAGTTCATAAAATGACGAGAACTACTAATCTTGCGCGTTGAAAAAGAGTAAATAATGGTAGGTTCTGAAGCTTGTGGTGGAAAAAAAGGTTTATATTGGTCTTCCATTGAGAAATTGTCTGTGGAATTCGAGAGCAATCCGGCGTAATTTGTTATTATCATTTGAACTAAACATCCAGAGACATCCTAATGAAACTGAATGACTTCTCACTCTGACTTCTTCAAACATTGGTTTAACTTCGCAGGTTCTTTATGGAAAATTATGAAAAAAAAATTTCGCGGAGTATCTTCGACAATTTATTTTGATTTTTCATCAATGGCGTGATAAAATAGTTTTCATGTTCTTTCCATAATTTTGTTTATGAATTTTTTTCTAGCTATGATTTTGATTGGGATAAAACAATTAATATAGTTCTTCGATAAACCTTATCGGAATCATCCTACTTAACAAGACTTCAAGGCTTAGGAAAGCTCAACTGCATATTTCTCATGAAGAATCCACTATGTATCCGATCAGAGTTTATTGAGTTTGAATGTTTAGTTGAATTTGATGAATATAGATACGCCATCATTTTGGAGATTCAGATTCAGGAATAAAAATCGTATACCTATGATGATAAAACTTCAGAACAAACGATTGATCAATTTCAAATGCCTCTAGTAGAGGAATATATAGGGTGTTTTCATGATTGCTGAGGTAGGTACATACATACCGTCTTCAAGTATTTAGTTCTCGAGATACAGGGTGTTGGAGTTGTGAAATAGAATTTTTTGTCTGCAGTTACTCATGAACAGCTGAATATTTTTTTATTTATAATTCCGTATAGAATGAGGTCATGCATAGAATGATGAGTTTATATTTACTTGTCGATTTCATCGTCATATATATATTCTTCCTCTTCTCTACTGGCTACTGTTGTGGGTCTGAATCCTCTGATCGTCGATCCAAATCCATTAATTCGGAGATCATTCGTGTATCCTGAGGTTGGAGTAACAGATGGTTCTGGCAAAGCGTGAACTGATACTATTCCCAGGCACATTAATGGAAGAAATATTATATTCATCCTGAAAATATAGATTGATAATTATATTATCAAGAAAAGTGTGAATGACTGTATATATCATCACAGGTATTCCTTGGGAAGAATGAATAATTAAAGGGTGGGTGCTGTTATACTCGTATAATGTTTTTTTTTGGGGTGGGGGACCTACAAATAAATAAATTTTATTCAATATTATAATAATATATATATATATATATATATATAGTATAACATGTTTAATTAATCATAACCTTTTAAACTATTGTATTTTATCTTTACATGAAACTCTATAAAATTGTATCTTCGCCCTATATCAGTGTATCACATATTTTTTATATATATTTTACTCATTCCATATTTTATATATTATATTTCACTTTTTCTTATTTACTCTGTATAAACAAATCTATGTTAGTTTTATAAGAACCACTGTAGAATGCGTCCACAAACAAGCAGTCCACTGCTTCGTGGTATATTCTTTATTCACCCCTGTACTATCATTTTTGTGAATAAATTATTATTATTATTATTATTATTATATAAATAATTTTTGGATTTCCACTTCATTCACTCCACAGGATTAAATGGTGGTAGTGATCTGGGGCAGAATGAACGGCTGGGGCAGTTCATTTTTCAGAAAATTACTGCAACATTATCATAACTCAAAATGTAATCTTATATTGTGCATGTCATTTGGGTTTGTATCAAATGTCACTGTCATTTGTCCTGTTATTCTGTCAACGTCTGTTGCTATGCTTGACACTTCGTTGCCTTCTCCTCGACTTTTGTCTGGCCATTTTAAGACAGGGTTGGAATAAGTCATGAGTTTTATAAAAAAGTCAAAAAAGTCTGACTCTTTGAATTAATTCGGACTTTTTTGAATTAATTCATTTGAGAACAAATCAAATTCTATTTACTTGAACAAAATACAAGAACATCGCAAAAGCTAAGTTTTTGTTTTCGTTGAAAATCTCAAAGCATGACAATAAATAATTAAAATATGCCATTTTTGCAACATGAACTGAGACTATTTATTGAATGAAAAATGATGTTTATGCAACTTGAATTACTCATTGACAATCTTCATTATAGAGGCGCTTTACAGTTATTTTCAATAAAATGCAGCAATTTCCATGGCGCGCCTACGGATTGGTGTCACCTTGGAAAACAATTTTTCGATGCATTGCAAGAAATGAGTCCGGACCTATTTATTTATAATGTGGTAATTTGTATTACTGGTGCAATTCTAGTGGTGACATGTTAGCTTTTCGGAATTTCACTCATCTTTAGATGATACACATTGGATCTTACTTTTCTTGCCTTTCTCATGGTTTCTTCTACCCAACTCTTGACCCAACTCAAAACTCGGTGAGAAGTAATACACAGAATCTATGACAAAAAGACATTGCAAGCTGGTAATTCCGATTCAGTGTTGAAAAGCCTACATATTATTTTTGCCGGAAATATGAATTGGAGCAATCAAATGCATGAATGAAATATTGTGAACTGTAAAGCGGCTCCTAGGAAATTTTGTTTTCCGCGTGTGGTGCTTCACGGTTGTCAGTTGTCAGCTGCCATCGGATATTTCATTTTGAACTAGTTTAAATTGAAGGTAATAATGCGATTTGTTCCCATTTGATAAATTTTGAATTAATTCACGACTTATTTGAAGAAAGTCATTTGAATTAATTCACGAATTAAATCACTGACTTAATTCATATGAATTAATTCGTGCCAACCCTGTTTTAAGATGAAACTCCTTTGAGTGAATTATGTTGGTGTTTAACAATTTTTGTCAATGTTGAATCTAATGATAATTGGGTTCTTTTGGCTGTTCAGACGGTTCAAAAAGTTTTAATATTTTAACCGGATTGAATTTTTGGCCAAATGACCCTGCTACTCAAATTTCAATTCAATTAATTATCTGATTCCACGTGTCCTTTTATAGGTATGTTTTTTCCTAAACATGTTATATTATTCTTGTAAACCAATATCTTTACAGGTACTGTATACTGTGTCTGAAGATGGCTGTTCGAGCCGAAACTAGTCACAATAAGTAAAACTTTTGTAATTAAACTTTGTGGTCGACCGACTTAGTGTTTTGTTTTTTCTTTGAAAAAATCTGGACCACTTTGAGAAGGATGGATGGTTTCCATGACTTATATAACTTATCATATATATATATATATTTTTTATCATCACCATTACTTTTTTCTTGTTCTGCTGAATCAGATTATTCATATCTTTCCCATCATTTGTTTCATTTTCTTCAACAGAACTACTAGACATTCCGTATATTTTTTCATCACGTCTTTTTACTTGTCCTGAAGTATAGGTTTCAACCTGTTTGGACAGTAAAGATTTTATTTTCAAATTTTTTCATGCTATTGCCCCATTGCCTAATATTATATGAAAACTCCATTATTCTTGTTTCTGTCATGTATATCGGGTAATTGAAAGAGAAAGTGTAATGCAATAGCCGGGGCTTGTATGTATGTAATATTTGGAGCAAAAAAGTTCCGTTTAAAAGTGCCTGCGGTTCTCCTGATATATTCGAACAAGTGCAAGCCGAAAGAATGCACCGATTACGCAATGGAAGCTATGTGAGATCTGGGAAAATTTTGGTACAAGACTCGTTATAATCACGTAATCTCTTGGAAAAGAATATCACAATATGTAATTACGACAGTTTTCAGCCGATTTCAACAAATAAACAATAATTGGCACCTGCGTAGGAAAAGGGGTATAATCCAAAGCCTGTAGTTTTGGGAAATCGAGATTGAAGGTTAACATGCTCGCATTTTCTCCACATATATTCGCATGAAAACCTTTCACGATATGATGATATGTTTGTTTACGACCTCGATAATCTGTTTCAAGGAACCATCAAATTTTCAGTTTTGAGCAGAAAAATATTCGACTTGTATCCATTCCCGCGTGAATTACAGTGAAAAAACTAACATATACCCCTTATCCCCATTTGAGTAGTGTATGAAATTATCAGGCTCGAGATATGCTGAACTCTCGAACTTCCGAATTGTTATCAGATTTTTTTCTACAAGCGTGCGTGATTCACCCTATACCCGCACGCAATTTAGTTTCGGAAGTGTAATTTTCCCGCAAAAGTGCGGGAAAACAAAGATATGATAAAATTGCTAATAATATGAGTGGTTGGTGTTGGAATATAAAAGTTCAAGTTTGTTTGTTGTAGTATTAAGTATGTATGTTCAGAATCATCCATCAAATTGCACTATTCATTGTGAAAATTAAGAAGTATTGAGAAATAAAAATGTATTATTGTAAAAATCCCCCTATAGATTTTGATTGATCTGATGGAAAACGATTATTGTTGTCATGCCAGTCAAACCTCAAATAAGTTTGAAATTGTCGAAGTGACAGACACAGCGTTACTGTCATTTTCGATTCAGTGAGAATGCCACAATGTGATCAAAAACTTCTAGCTATAGGGATTCGATACAGATGCGTTATTACCAACGAAGTCTTGAGAAAGGTATGAGAAGCTATACACGCGTTTTATTGAATGGTGCAACAATAATGAAATGAAAATACCGAATGAAGAATAGGTATTTTTTGGCTTATTTCATAGAAGTGTCTGAAACCTAGACACCAAACTCTTTATGGGCCTGCTGGCTTCCGCAATGAACCAACATAATGCGTCAAACTGTAAGTTCACAATAGCTATTACTAATAATTAGTAGATAGAGAATATATTTCTCTTGTTAGCTGTTGATATTTGCATGAATAATTAATTGAACGAATCAATCAATTTCCTACTCTTGTAGAAAAAATATTGTTCCTAACTCATGCGGAAAGTGTCTTTCCAGCACTCGACTGCGTGCCCGAACTCCGCTTCGCGTCGTTCGTATCAACGGCAGCCGCGTGCGGGAAAGAATAACTTTCCGCACTTGTTAGGAAAATTACTATTACCACCAAAAAATCTTTTTTTCTGCTGTCTCACACGAGGTTCCATTAACATAAAAGGATTTCCTCACGTAAAGTCGAAAGATTGGAAAAATATATCAAATACGAAAGTGAACTTTATTAGTTATATGAGAATACAAAAACAGCTTCAAATATGAATAAGAGGTATATTGCCTTATAGAAGAATCTGAATGAAAAACCAATGGAGATTTAATCATTCAGAGTCTTCATCACTAGATGAAATGGTATTTGGAATATCATCCTTTGTCATTATATTTTGATAAAACAAATGGTAGCCTGATATCTTCTATTGCACTTGCACCATCAACAAAATCTCTCAGTAATTGAATCCGCTTGGAATACATAGTCTCAATTCCGAATCATCAACAATACAAAATATTTTTTCGGTATACAACATATGTCCTCACATCACTGTAATTCATTGGTCATTGAACAAAATCATCTGAGAATAATATTTACATGTTGAATCCTGTCATTGCGGAAGTAGTGAAAAGGGAAATAAGTATAATTCTATCATCCGATGTGTACTGGGCTGAAATATATGCTGTGGTCGGATATATGTTCACTCAAATCTCTCTTCTCTACTACTTATGTGAGAAATATCTTGTGCAAAGGGGCATAAATATACTCAAACTCCTAAAATTTAAGAATATATGGAAGGTATGATTCCTGTGAAGGGAGATAAGTCCACTTATACCTGTTCTCACAACTCACCACAGTATTCACCAGAACATAGGATGGAAGTATGTCAACATATATCCATTTTCATAAATAGTTTTATGAACAACAAAACTGTAAGTACAATTACATCCCTTTTCACCAAAAACTTCCACCAAGTCGCTCTCGCGAGTGGTCATATGTGTATATATATCCCTTCCCACCAAAAAATGGTCACATTTTGTAAATGTCACCTTTTTCACATTGCAATAACTTCCCATAGGTGGAAAATGTTGTTTTGGATATCAGAGACGACTTAACTCAATTTCCATATTTTTAGACATATATCCCTTTTGCAGAACAAGTGCCAATTGATGAACCATATTAGTAGGTACGTCAACCAAGGACTTTGTTTCCAGATGTTTTTCCGCACTCTTATGAATTCAGCTTATTTTCAATTCCCTAATGTTTCACAAGTTGATATTGTTGTAATATTTCTTCTACCGGTTAGCCGCATGAAAGTAATTATTCATCAAAAATCGATTAAAACGTGCAACGCCATGATTTTGATGAAATTGTAAAACGTTTTATCGAAAAGAAGTAACAAATCTGTTATGCCATAGTTGATGTTGTGCTATTTTCTCACCAAATTTGGATCGGTATGAATAACCATTAATATGATCACTTTTTCAGAGTCGAATATCCTTTTGTGTGGTGCGTTTTTATTGAATAAAAAAGATTTTGATTTTCATGAAATCATATTATCGTAATTGATCTTGAATTTACCATTTTCATGTGCAGATTTCGGTAGTAAATATACCATGTTCAACATCAATTATTAATGAAAGCATCCTGTAGCCCATTTGTTTGCCAACGTCACCATTCGAAACATCAATTATTAATGAGAGCATCCTGTAGTCCATTTGTTTGCCAACGTCACCATTCGAAACTGAGAAGTTTCAACACTGATATCTGAAGGCAATTTGTGAGAGAAGAATAATTTCCATTTTTTATGTTGAAAACGGGAGAAGATTCGTTTCCAAAACGTCCAAAGATACCTTAGTGAAAATTTTCTATAGGTATACCTGTTTTCCTCTTCTCCAAACCTTTTTCAATACAAAATGTTAGGCTCTCTAATAAAAACGTCTCAAAACGCAGTGATCTTTTGTAGCAAATCATCTGATTTGTCTTCACTACACGTATAATGAAATAATATTCATATTTTTATTTTATATAGGAACTAGGAGAGACAATCCCAAAAAATCTTAAATAATTACATGTTTATGTTGAGAACGGGAGCAAATTCTTTTTTGAAATGTCCAAATATAAGTTGAATATCATATTTTTTCAATACATTTATGTAATATTCTTCTTCTTCGAACATTCTCCAAGGAAGGTGTCACTGACTATACCGATTGAATTTTCCTCTTATAGGTTATAAATATAAATATTTTGAGCTCAGTAACATATTAGGGCGAATAATCTGATCAGTTTTCACTACAAGTTCATTGAAATAATACCTACTAATATTTTAATTCATAGACGAGAAGACAAAAAAAAACGGTAGAGAAATAAATATTCCACATCCTCTTTTGACATACAGAAAGTATTTGAAATATTCTTAACTCTGACTAGCATAAATTTTTCGTGAAAATAATCCAAATTTCGATGAATGAAAGGGGTGTTTTGTTATAGCATACAAGGCTAATTTGTAGGAATGATAATACCTACATAGTAGGTATGAATAATTATTATACATAATAATAGCCTATTTCATAGTGCAGTGAAAAAGTAACACAGCCAATTTAGTATGCATAATAAGTAGTACGATTTCGTCGATTTCAGTTGTCTGCTTGTATGTGAAATTGAACAATGAATGATTTGAACATCTGTTCAAGCAATAAATACGAAAAGAAACCAATCATCAGACCATTAAAGTTTTACTCGTGTCTAAGAATTTTGCACTCGAGCGTGTGCAGATGATAATTGTATGAATAACATGCGCATATTTTATATTTAATACTTTTATTATTGGATTTTTTATGATTTTAGAAAGTGAAAAGCTATATAGAATCATTTTCAGTAGTTTAATTATAATCATAATGATATAATCACTGAGGAACAAGCAGGCACGTATATCAACTAGAATATAATTCAAGTTATTGTTTATCTCTTGATGGTAAAATACCTATACTTGAACAAAAGACTACTATGGATTGGATCACAATGTTGATAAACAACATATACAGGATGATCTATCATCAGCTCACCATTGAACTTTGGTAGATAACCGCTGATGAAATACATTTTCCAAATTGTTTGTTTTTGTCCTTACTACCAGGTACCTTTGTAGAAATATTGAAATAATACTCTTCATTTTATTGACAGAAACGAGGGAAAAAATCCGAAAAATCTGAAGAAATTACAGCAATGACTGTCAACTGTTGATAATAATTATCAGAATATATGGGTTGAGGATCAGGGCCAGATTTAAGCATAGGCGCACCACAAAAAAGTACAAAATAATGTCACTGGAAGTAGTCTTGCTTAGTATAGAACTTATAGAACACAACATTCTGAGACAAGTTAACCATAAGAAAATCATAAACGCCTCCATTATGGAGAAGCTCAGATGAAAACCAATCAGCAAGAGTTACTGAAGTGAACATGATTCGCAGTACATTCAATATTTGAAAAAGATTTATTCAGGATGTACCTTCGAACTGAAGAAGAAGTACTTAATATTGACAGGTATTTTTCTTGTTGACTCACCAATGTACATATACATTAAAGTGTTAAAGTTATGTTATATTATAACGATGTTGAAGTTAATCAAAAATCACCACTTTGCACCTAAATTTTCAAATATTTTTTCTGATGAGAGGCCACGGCCCCATACTTTCATGGGGGGTACTCCATACCCCCTGATTCTCCACGATCCCAGGGTCTGCACAACAGGTGTAGCCTAGGGGACTGTATTATCCAAATCTGGCCCTGAGTGAATATTATATATATCGTTCTATAACTACAACACTGTTTTTCAAATCACAACTTCATTGAATGCTTTCTTCGATCTGTAATTGAGGTGATATAAAATTTATCGGTTGATCTCAAAAGTAACGTTATGCTCACATTTCTTAATATTATTTTGTTACGCTCGACTTCGTATACTGTTGCATCCAGCGAAGCTTATCATTAGAAGGACTAATTCTAGAAGAAATTTATCAGTTGATCAATTATTGAATCGTTCCTATAGGCAGTAGAGTATAGAAATGAACCGAAAGGTTTTAATATCGATCTGTATCAATTATTTTTACACCAAGATTATGAGGAATATGGTTATTACCCAGGAACCAAGATTATATCCCGAGGTTTCTGCCTAGGGGTATAAGATACCATGGTGATAATATTCTGTACTACCAAGTTGTATATTAAATTTTTTCATCATTAGCAATATATTCCAATCATTATAGTTCTGTTAAACTGGAATATGGAATTATTGTCAATATCCATGTCCATGACAGCATATGACAAGTTGTTTTTGATAATACCTACTAGATTCCAGTGCCATTCCTGATTAGGCGAATCTCGCATCAGAACAGTGGAGTGGAGTCTGCTATGTCTTTATTGACTAGTAGTTCATAAAATGACGAAAACTACCTTGATAGAAAACACCTACTTTACGCTTTGAAAAGGAGTAAATGATGGTAGGTTCTATATACCTATAGTGGTGGGTATAAAACTGCAGCTTATCAGACTAAAACAAACTGATGATTGTACTACTTCAACCTAAGATTGAATTCGTTTTGTTTTGATGGAATGGTACAAAAATTTAATTTTGTAAAATGTTCATCACCCATGACTTTGATAGGTACTTTCGATCCGATTAATTATTTCGTTGTCACACTCTGAATGATTTCTATTTTTGAAGTTTACTTACAATATTTTAATGAAATCGATTTCAACACCATATACATGATTTGATGTTTGCAACCGTAGAATACAATATTGTTGCTTTTCGCACAACACGGTTGGACCACTCACAGTGCATAAAACCAGGGCCCACTCTATCTCACCTAGAGTAGGCCCTGATAAAACACATTCATTCTGCTAAAGTTTTATAACATGCTTACTTGAAGAAATGGCGAAGGATCTACAGTCCCTTCAGTATGATATTTTGGAGTGAGAAAGGTCAAATTCAAAGATTACTGAATAGTTTATCTTCTGTAGTCTATGTCAAATTTGCTGAGTTATTTCTTAGTTTTTACACACTTGTCTTAAATAGTCCTGTCCTGCAGGTGAAAATGAGAAATAGAATTTCAAATAAACTGAAAAAAACAATATTGGACATAGCCCTGTTTCGGGCTTTCGGCGCTCATCAGTACGGTGTAAAAAGTGCAAATGATAGGCAACACTTGGTGGAAGACGAAACAACAAATCGACGGACTCAACAAACAGGAGCCAGACGGATACTGGAACTGAAGAAACGGTATGGATGTGTTTGAAATCCAATTGCGATGGATTGGGGCATTCAAAAGTGAAAAGTTAGAAAATGTGAATTTGAAATGAACATTTTTGTCTTTGAAGATCCTGGAAATATGGTTTCAGAAGATTTATGGGATTCCGACTCTGAATCTGATGGACAAATAAGCCTTGATATCTTCCCGAAAAAAAAAATCTTTCCTCTTCCCTAAACACACTGTTATAGTCAATGCTTGAAAATAAGTTCCAATTTCAGGTTTTTATGTTGTAAATGATCACTTCCAATGCTGAAATATGAATAAATGTAACGTAAACTTACTTGTCTGATATAACTAAACTATTTGAGACTACACACCTGACTGAAGAATACTAAATGATTTGATCGGTCGAATAAGAAATGTGGCGTGAAAGTAAAACTAGAGGGAGAGTAAGTGAATATCCGAGGAACTTTCCCGTCTGAGCACTGCTCGCGGCCTGTTGCAGAGACAACATTCGAGACGTAATTTTTCTGGTGTGTACAAAACTATAAACTCTTACTTTGTATGATACCTCGCGCTCAAAACTAGGCTATGTTACGCCCATATAACAAGTCATCGGAACTGATTGTTTATACCATACACTTGTTTATACGGTGAAAAAAGCCGCAGGTGAGAAGCTGTGAAGTCACCGATTTTCGCGGGCTGGATTTTGGTTCGCCCACAAGCTTTTTGTTTGTCGTAACAGGTGGTTGGAGAGCAGAGAGCTGATGATGATTTGGACAGATTATATTGTTTATCATTCGAAGAAAGAAAGTTGCCAATTTACGCCCACGGGAGGAAAACAATATTAACTTGTTGCCGACCCTTCTACGGTGTTCCAATGATGTCAAAGAGTGAGTGAGTGTGGCGTCACCCACCAGGCGAATGGCTCTTCTCTGGATGAAATCTAAGAGCATCAGCGTATGTTTTGTTGCTGAACCCCATATGTGGGAACAGTATCCTAAAACAGGCCGTATCTGCGCTTTTTAGATCATGAGAAGCTGTTGAGGTGTAAAGTAGCTTTTCGCACGGAACAAGAATCCGAGTTTTTGTGAAGCAGCTTTTACGATGGATCTGACATGATTATCCCATGAAAGAGTGTTGCTGATGGAAATACCGAGCATAGATATGGTGGGCTTGGTGGGGATGGTGGTGCCAGACATTACAATGTCGGGCATACTGAGTTCCGCCTTTCTAGAGAAAATACAGGCTTGATTTTTGGTGGCGTTGAATTCAACTATAGGTTGTCGGTTCCCCAGGCTGTGATTTCAGCAAGGTCCTTTTTGACAGCATTGACCTGCCTGCGCCGTAAGTTCTTAGTTTCCTGGGAAGAAATGGGAATTCTGGAAGAGAACGCAGTATGGAGGGTACTATCATTACTCCCAACAGATAATTGATATGAAGAAGGTATTATGTTGGTGCCAAAATTGATCCTTGTGGAATGCTGGAATTGATGCCAATGGTATCAGACGATACACCGTCCATCACCACGTGAAGCGATCTGCCTGAAAGAAAACTCGATAAGAGATGGCATAGTTGAGGTGGTAAGACGTTCGATGGTAGTTTGTGGAGGAGTCCTTCGTGCCAAACACGGTAGAATGCTTTCGATATGTCCAACGCAACAGCTAGAGATCCCCCGTGTTTTTCTAATGAAGCTTGCCATTAGTGAGTGACGTAGGCAAGTAGATCTCCAGTAGATCTTCGGTGGCGAAGGCCGTATTGTCTATCATTGATGATTCCTTAGCTCTCCAGATATTTGATAAGCTCAATATTGATGGCTTTCTCCATCACTTTGGAGATTACTGATAACAGGGCAATGGGCCTGTAGTTGTTGGGCAGGTTCTTGTTCCCTTTTTTGGGGATTGGTTGGACTCTAGCTGTCTTCCAGCATGATGGAAAAATACCCGACTTGTACGGGACGGTAAACAACTTGTAGAGAATCGGTGTTAATTCTGGTGCACATTTCTTGAAGATAATGGGTGGAATTCCATCAGGACCGTTAGCCTTATTCGTTTTGAGACCAAGCAAAATTCGTCTGATAGTGCGTTGACGGAAGACGATTTCGGGCATACGACTCTCAACGGGAGGAATGTCTGGCGGCACTTTTCCTTCGGAATCTGAAGTAGAGTTTGCTGCGAACATCTCTGCAAAAATATTTGCTTTCTCCTGCGATGTTGTTGCTAATGTGCCGTCGGACATTATTAACTAATGTGTTTTCTTTCTTAGGTTGTGAAAATTGTAATATCTGTATTTTACACCTAGATGGTTTGCAATATTTTTTATATTTATTCAGTCTTCTCATTTTTATGTATACCTAATGCGATGATCAGTTTGCAGATTTCATTAATTCACACAATGAAGTACATTCAATTCGATTTTATTCGACGACAATAAGTTTAGCAAACAAATGTTGAATATATTTGTGCACAAACGACCTTTGGCCGAAACATTTTTTATATACCTCAGTAGGTAAAATGAGCAAATTATTTCTAACTGATGAATCTTGTTTTCATATTGATGTAATCGTAAAGGTGTGTTCACTGAGTTCTAATGACGGAACCATTTTCATACATTTACATATTTTATCAATCCATTTTCGATTGCCTTCAATAGTTGTTCAACTGATACTCAACTATATTATATATTCATGAGCTTTTAACTTTATAGATTACAGGTTCGATTGTCCATATTTGATTGGCATGTTATATCATCATAATAGTAAAATTAATGTTGTAACAATATCAGGCACTAGGCACTCCTAATACAGTTCTATATAATGCAAATATTTAGAGAATCTGTTGTCTCCTTTATGCCTACTCTATAGTTAGGGATAACAATGCAACAAATCAAAGAAAGACAATAGCTATGCCATTGCGACATTTTATCAATAGTTCCATCATCTTCTCCTCAGTAAGTGCACCTTCATAATAAGTTATTTATTGCTAAAAATTAATATAGAGGTCACAACACTCAAAATGATATTATGTGCATATATATATTATTTTATCTGAAGGAGAATGCAAATTCTCAACTTCAGAAGATTTTGTTTTCAAACTCTTATCGCGTGTGTTCGATAGATATAATTCAATGTTCGTCGTCGCACATATAGCCAGAAAAGTAGTTGTTTTCTGTTGAAAAAAAAAACGAGAAAGAATTGTTATTTTCATCACCTATATACAGTGTGTCCATTTAGTGCGTAATTCTTAGATATCTCGAAATCAATTATCACAAGAGAAAAACTTTGGAGAAAAAACTTTTTCAGTTACTGAAGTTGCTCATTTCAAAAATATTTCCAACAATAGTGGGTGTTTTATAAAAGCACGACAACTCGAAGACGAGTTTTTTTAAATGGAACACCCAGTATTGTTCATTCGAAATTTATTCCGCTAAGGTTCAGCTCTACATCGCTGTGAAAAAAATTGAATTTGGTTGCGGCGTTGCCAAATTATAATTGATAAACCTAATTTTACTACTATTGAAGGGTCATTTTCAATTGGGTATGGTATATTTATTTATTGAAATTTCGAAAATATTTTTGGCATACAGTAGTAGCAAGGTCTCACGTATACCAATTCAGTTTTCTTGCGAGATAATCCTTTACAGGGTGCTAAAATTTACATTCTGAATATTGTAAGATTCAGACGACGATCATTAGAATTTTTCAAATGGAACACCCTGTATTTTTCATCACAGATTCATTTCGACATCATTCGCCTTCTCATCGCTGAAGAAGAAATCAAAATCGGTTGCGGCGTTTTCTAGTTATGAGTAATTTCCTTTTACTACTATTTCGGGGTAATTTGTACGTCATGATGGTTCCTTTATTTGATTTGAGTGTGGGAATATTGCTTGCCACATGACATTCGAGGTTCTACATAGATCATTCAGGTATTTTTGCGATATGTGCATCGTCCAAATTTGAAATATTCCGTAATCTTGTTACTTATGATTTAAACAATATGTGAAACAAACAAACATGCCAAAAGCAACGCCTGTCTTTGAAACAACTTCTACAATACAAACAATGAAGATGCGGATTGCGAAAATTAGGACAATTTTTTGTAATTTGGGCCATTTTTATTGTCGTTATTCCCACAATCCAAATCTCCATTCAACTTGAAGGAGGTAAACATATAATGATACAAACAATATGTCTCTACTATACGCGGCTTTTGGGAGGGAATTCAGCAAAACTTCGAATCAATCCAAGATATATTTGATAGTGGCGATGTTTGACAGGTCATTACACAAATATAAGTGTGTATTTCGAAGAAAATTCAAACTAGGAGAGCCTGTTGATGTTCCTATTGTGAAAAAATATGTGAATGGTCAATGAACAAATTTGATTATACCGTAGCAACGCAATATTTCCACAATATAAATAAATGAAAGAACTATGACGTACAAATTACCCCACAGAGAAAAACGTTTCTTTGCGTGAAACAATCTCATTTGTTTGACTTATATTTGTTTGCAAGAAATAAATGTTATTTGCGAGAAACAATTGTTATTTCTTAAAACCAAATCAAATTCTTTGTTTGAAATCATCGGTTCATTTGAATGACATTTGTTTGGGTGAAACAATAGCATTTGTTGAAAATATATTTATTTCGAAGAAATAAATGTTACTTGGAGCAAATAAATATTATTTTGAACAGAAATATCACATTGTTGGCGAAAAATAATTTTGATATGAATATGAACAATTGATATAATTGTCATGCACAAACAAAAAATTTGTATTTAAAAAATATAATTTGAACAGAGCGAGTGTGTCATTCATCTCGAATAAATGCGCTTATTGAAATTACATTATGGAATTGTTCGTTTGAATGATAGCACAATTCATAACAAAATATAGTAATTTTTGGTCCAAATCAAATATTGCATTGATTATATGCGATGGTTTTTGTTGTGTAGTCGAATGTTCGCATGATTGGGAAAATGAGAATACAGATCCAGAAAAAGTAAAAACAACTGACTTATTTTCTTCTACCAAAGTAAAATCGACGATGCCCATGACTGAAAAAATCACCAAACCAAAACTTAAAGTCTTAATTATTGTTCAGTTCGGTGGCGTGACTTGTTTCTATAATATCCAAAATCAGGGTTGCCAGATCTGACAACAAATTAGGCGCTATTGTCTTTGGGTCATCAATGGCTTTTTGACATGATTTCAAGAATTGATGTTTTATGGCTGGATCTCCTGCAAACCCAACATGAAGTTGTATTTTTACTCGAGCTGAATACCTATTCTGAACATGACTGATACGCAATTTGAAGCAAAATTTTGAACCTGAAATGCTCAGTCATCAAGTATTTTTGAAAAACGGGTAAACGTCCAGTCAGCAAACTTTAATTTTGGTCTTCGAATTATATTTCCCTCACCTTTGGACTCGCCTGGCACCTACTTCTCATCAAAACCGTCTGTCAATTTGTATCTTTTTTCTACAATGTCTAATTGACATCATAATATAATTTCAGGTTTACAGCGGCAAGTTAATTTTTCAAATCATTTTTACACTTGAAAAATTAAGGAGATGATGACATGCAAGGGTTAGACCTTCATCCTTTGATTCATCACTATAAAAATTTCTTGTCTTATACAGATAATATAAAAGGTTCACGAGCTCTCCGGCTCCATCTGGCAACCCTGTCTGAAATGTATACAACTACCAGACCCGCCATAACGCATTCGTTTTGTATCTCTGATGATGTGGTTGGCCGGGTCGTATCGTACAGTGGTGATTTAGTATAGTTAATTCCACAGCATATTTACAGATTTTCACTATTCTCTCAATGTGTAGTGATGGATTTTTCAGAAGAATGGCATTTGGGTCATCTGGTCCCAATTTTCAGAAGTAAGGAATTGTAATTCATACTTGAAAATCGGAATAATGGCGTGAAGTTTTTTATGATTTGTTGATTATCTGATGTTTTCATACCGATCTAAAGACAAACCGTGCAATTTGGTAGGTCATAGAAGGATGTACGAATAGGTAGGTAGGTATATGTGTGATATTTCGTAGATAAGTATACTTTCTAATCTGCTGTATATTGAAATATTCCAGTGAAATGGCGTTCAAACTCTTCTATGATTTTCAATGGAAGATTCCATGCAGTCAAATAAATATTTCTTTAATTCAAATGTCACCAGCTTCACTTGAAACAAAATATTTGTTTCCATGAAACAAATGCGATAATTGGTATGTTAAATGTTTTGATTCTATGTTAGCGCATCTTCGGGAGAATATTAAAACTCAGGAATCACCCCTTGAATTTTTTCGGTGTTATTTAGATATACCCTGTATAAGTATTTTGAGATATCATGTAACTATATAGAGAACATAATCACTAGAACAAAAATTATCACATCTCTTTTCTTCATATGAAAAATTGTCATCAATGCACTTCAATGTTATGGAATTTTTATTTCCTTGTTATGCATATATTTCATCTATTCCCGCAATAAAATATACTAAACTTTCAGGAGAGCAATAAGAAATCTGCTACGTCTGTCATTGATGTGAATACTCCAGTGATTTCCGAAAACATTTTTATTGATGCTGATGCACCGGATGATAGAGCCGATGATCCACCTGCCAAATATTTGAGGTTGGATACAAATAACAGCGATCAACCTGCTTCAGGATCATCATGTATCTTGACTTCTGTAGTATCGAACCCTAACAGTGTGTCTGTCACATTTTTTCTATTATTCAATAAAGTTTGTTATAGTTCAATTTTGTTGTTAATTCTCAATTCCTTCCAAGAGGAGTATTGTTTTCTAAGAAATGAAATTCTTCTTAGGAAGATTCTATTTCTTTGAGTTTAATAAATTTTTGATTTCGTTCAAATCTACAATTTATTTCTGGTAAGGCAATCCATTATTTGAGCTTGTTTCTTCCAAACAATTTCCTTGTTTTTCTCAAGCATTGACATCTTTGAATCAAATTACATTTACATATATTTATTTTCCACAAATAATCATTTGTTTCTTCCAAAGAATGTTCTTGTTTCTGTCAAGCTCTGATTTCTTTGAAACAAATTTCATTTACATATATTTATTCTTCACAAATAATTATTTATTTCTTCCAAATAATTTCCTTGTTTCCCTCAAGATTTCATTTCTTTGATGCAAATTATACTTATTCACTATGAATAATTCTGATCATGAATCCAAAGAAATAGTTTTGATTCAAACAAATACACACTTTCTTCCAAATTATGAAACATATCATTTTCAATAAATTATATAGATACAAAAAAATCGCTTATTTGAAAAATCAAAAGAATGGAAACTTTGATTCAACCAAGCTTGTTTGTTGGACCTATTCAAACTTCGGATTTCTTTGAATTTAACAATATTTGTTAAATTCAAAGAATTGTTTTTCTCTGTGCCGAAATAGTAGTAAAAATAAGAAAATTATCCATAACTTGATAACGCCGCAATCGATTCCGATTTTTTCTTCAGCGATAAAAAGGCGAAAGATGTCGGAAAGAATTTTTGAATTGAAATACAGGGTGTTCCATTTGAAAAATTCTGATGAATGTCATCTGAATCTTGCAAAATTTTAAATGCAAAATTGAGCACCCTGTTGAAGAACATGTCGCAAAATTACTGGATTAGTGTACGTGGGACCTTGCTTTTGCCGCATGCCAAAAATATTTTCAAAACATGAATAAATTAATATATCATGCCCAATTCAACATGACTCGTCAATAATGGTAAAAATAGATTTATCCATCATAAGTTGGCAACGCGGTAACCGATTTCAATTTCTTTTGCAGCGATGTAAAGGTGAACCTCGGCGGAATTCATTCCGAATAAATAATACTGGGTGTTCCATTTGAAAAAACTCTTCTTCGAGTTGCCCTGCTTTTATAAAACACCCATTAATGTTGAAAATATTTCTGAAATGAGCAACTTTAGTAACTGTAAAGGTTTTTTCCCAAAGTTTTTCTCTATAGGTTATGGCTTTAGAGATATCGAAGAATTACGCACTAAATGGGCACACTGTACATAGACCTAGAGAATGAATTCTCGATATATTTATTTATATATGTGTACATCCATTGTTTTATGTTCATAATTCTGAGAATATTCCTTTTCAATACTTTCATCCAATCGAGGGGTTCAAACTTGAACGATGGAACGATTAGATTTTTTCAATTCAGATTTTTTTTTCACTTTTCACGTCCTGTATGATTAATATCAGTTTGTCATACATCCAAAAACTCAAACCACCCTGTACACAAAATTCATAATGAAATCAGTTGCATCTTCCATGAGCTGGTGAAATAGGCAAAATCAAGGTATACACTTTTTTTCCTTCATCAGTCAGCATTGACTATAATAACAGGTAAAGTTATTTGATGATTGCCAAAATAAGTTCGAAACGTATTAAAACCACAATATGAAGCATATCGTTGAAATATAAGAATAGAATGAGCTCTTCGACTCTGATATCAAAATATCAGTGCCGTATTTGAAATGAAGTTGATCATGATTGCTCAAAGACGAAACGTTCGAAGATGCCACATTGAATATCATCAAAAGTTGTCCTGAAGATCCAGTTTTGTCATAACTTCATTATCAACGAGAAAAAAAATCAAAAACAAAATGTCATATCAGGGATTTCTGAAAGTAATTTCTTTGGTCCTACACTCGCGCAAAGTTTCTCTCAGTTAACCAACTCTGTATCTATTTCCAAGAAATCCAAGATTCCCATACTGGCCCTCGTTATCTTATTGGGCACAGTGTATACTGAACCTGTCAAAATGAAATAATAACTATTCATCATTATAGTTCAATAATCAATTTTTAATCTTCGATTCCACTTTACGGAATGGGATAATCCATAATTCTTTACCTGCTAATTTGAATACACATGCATGGACAATACATCTACATTTTTTTTTCTAATCCCATCCATATTTTTATTTTATAGAAACGAATGTAGCAAGCAAAATGAATGAACCACCTCCTCGATTAACCTACAGACAGTATTAACCCATCCATATTCCTATATTATGAATAAATATATTAGATTGAATGAGGTATGGGAAATATAATTATTGTATTCTTCTTTACTTTTGAACAGATCATTGGTAGTTTCAAAATATAAGTACATTGTATGAATATGTAGAATATTAATATGTAAATATAATGTTATTGTTATATTAAGATAATTATTATTCATAATCCTTCAAGTATTACTATAAGAGTATTACTAAAATATACCTATTTAATTTCAGTTTTTGCTTTGAATAATGTTATATGCATATTTTATTCCTTTTGTTTTTGTCACATATAATGTACTTACTTTTCTTTATATTATGTTGAATGTTATATATTTTTATTATGTAAAGTGTTATAGGAATCTATAATAATGTAATTGTTTGATATACCACGTACAAGTTGCCTCTGCAACTTCTGTGGGCATTTTAAATGTTTGTTTGTTTATTGTAATCATTGTTGAACTATTTTATGATTATTATTTTTGAAAAATAAACATTCATTCATTCATTAAACGTCTTTAGTCCATCATCGTTGCTCAAAGTGGAGTGATAGGATTCAGATTCAATGAAGAAACTACGAAACCGTCTACACGACTTTTTAATCTGAAAATATCATTTCAGCCTGATGATCAGACATTTCATATATGTTCGGAAGACCATGTCCTGGATTTTCATCAGGTTGAAAAGTCGTGGATATAAATTCGTGCTATTTTCATCGAATATCAACAAAATATATTATTTATAGGCATTCTATAGTGGAATCTCTTGAACATATTTGAAAATAATACTAGAAGGATCTTTCAGCTTTCGAGATTTATAACAATTCCCCACTATATTTTCCAACCATAATTTTGGATGGATTTCAAATTGTGGCGAAGTTGCGAAACTTAGGTACTGAATAAATTGATGACTGTCAATAAATCTAGAAAATTACAACTATTTTTCCAGCAGTCCGAAGAATTGCGAGAAGGGGCCATTTTTAATTTTTTTTCAATTAGTTTATCGATCTATCGATATATGTATATATTATAATACTTACCAAAAAATAAACGTGATACCTCTATCTCTATGCGCAAGTATTGATATTTGTATAACTACCATATTATGTATTTTCTTCAAAAGGTTGAGTTTCGGAAATTTTGTTCTAAATAGGTTTTATTGCAAATTTTGTCCTCTACAAGATGGATGTTTAGAATTTATAATCCGACGTTTCGGTTCATCATCCACAACATATTTTTTTTTTCAATTGGTCTTGGATTTTCTTTGAATTATCTGATGAGAAGTGCATGTCTCACAAAACTGATGTGTAATATTCTGTAAGATTATTTAATATTAATTTCAATATTGAAGAAACATGCTTGGATCAGAGTAATAACATAAAATGAAGCAAAATAAATGTCGACACCAGTTTCGTCTAATATTATCTTGTCACAAAATCATTTTGATATACAGGAGTCATTGAAAAGGGAAAGTGAGATAACGGCTTCGCTGTTTGAGATAGTTGAACAAAAATGTTTGTGGTGATAAAGGTTCATAAGCAGCACATTTCCAAAATATTTCGCGTTATACAGGGTGACTCAAAAATGCGTGACGTATCAAAGTGATACTTTTTATTATGGGACACCCTGTATTTCATTGCATTTTCGGATTATCCCTTGTGAACTGATTATATCAATGCATATCACACTTGGGATCTAGCGATAATGATTACTGGTCAAAACGGCTTACATGTCCCTAACTTTTGATTTACTGATATTTAATTTGAATGAATACAGGGTGGTCCATAATTCTGAATTTTGTACTACCATGTATTCGTCTAAACTTTGATATGCCCCGCATATTTGAGTAACCCTGTGTACGCAAAGTCATTAAGAAATATGCTGCTCATGAGCCTAGAACATCACAAAAAGTTTTATCCATCTCACTCTATCTTTTATCTTTTATCTATCTCACTTTCCCATTTCAATGAGTAGACCTATATTGGTAAATTTAACAAATAATGCAACATTTTTTAGCCAAGATCTGTCGAAGATTTGTCGTTTTCTACCTTGGTTTTAGCATAGGTACTAAGAAAACATTTTCATCAAACTGTGAAATATGTACGAGTTTTTTCGCCAAATAAGTTTACGCTATTCAAATATACCATTCTATATTTCCGAACTCTGAACTATTTCTTAATAACCACGCCCTTATATCTACCTATCCATAAGTATAAAATAATTCCCGAAAGTCACTCCTAATCCTATTGCCCTATTCGACTCTAATTAAAAATTCATCATATCACCAGAATCTCTGAAATTCACCCGCCCTTATCCATGATGTATCATGAGCCTTTGAGACAAATTAAGCATTTCCTATAAAAGCACCACCATAATTTCTACCCCACACAAACGTAGTTTGACAATTGGCAAACTATTTCTCAAGGTCTGTCAGGGGCGGGGGTATAGTTCTGCGCAGGCATTATACAACCCTTAGTTGACTTAGGCTAGGGTAGAAAGGGCCCGCTCGAAGGGTGGCTTGCAGAATGTTTAGTGGTGCTACACAGAAATGTTGTGAAAGTCCTGACAACAACAACCAGTATTATGTGACACATATTCTATAAGGTGAGTTTTTCTCATTTATTTATTCTGGAAATTGGGTCAAGGTCATACCGGAACTTGGAAGGTGCGGTTGTTCTTTTTTTTGAATTATTGAAAACTTTTAGCAGGTAATAAGCTTGAAACATACGAGATTTGTTGTTGCAATTTATTGTCAGGCACAAATTATTGCAGATGTACTAGAACATGTTCGATTATTTTTTTAGTTTTATCCTTGATTATAAATTCTCAATGGTTTTATGAATATAATGTGATGGATAATATTAAGGGGTTTACGTATTATGAATTCTTATCAATACCATCACTTATGGATATTATTTCATTGCTATGGAGCTAAGGATTAATTCAAGAATAGTAGTAGAAGTATAATGAGTTATAATATAATAATACTCAGGTATGTACCTATATAATACAAAAAACAATCACTAATCCTAAAAAATGAAGAAGCTTTCATATGAAATAAGCTAAAATAGATACGAGTAGTGTAAGTTTCACTAGTGAAAATTGTACACTGCAGCAACAATAGATGTTTTTAAGGCTTTAATGTTGATATTTTCACGAATAGCTACCTATCTATATTCTCACGACTATCTATATTCTCCTAAACAAGTCAACATCATTATTAATTATATCTGTAACAATAACATTATTCTTACTTAAAAATTTCAATTTGATAGTGGGTGTGAATATCAGTATTGAGCAAGCAATTTTGATTTGAGATGGAGACTGTCATTTGAGCGAAACTCATGAATTTATATATTCACCATCAACATTTTATATTCAGTTTTAGACTTACACACACACATTATCTACAATTATCAAGAAATCTCTGTAATAGCGAATATGTTTTTTTGCATTTGTAGTCGATTTAGTTTTCAACCATCAACATTTTGCCCTTGCCCTTCCGGATCAATTCCTGAAAAGCGCCTTGCTGCACTTGGCCGTGAGTTGGTGCTCTTATTTTTATCGATTTCTTCTGCTCTTTCAATACATGGGGTGGAAAGTTGAGGAGCGAGAAAGAGAGAGGGCGAATATAACTGTTCCTCGAATGTTTGAAATGCCCCATCGGCCAACCACCGCTGATAATGGATACCTTTGGGTCTCCTCTATAGGGGTTTCTCTCTGTATAGTTCAGTCAAAATCTGCAAACAGACATTATCTAGTTTCATAGAAATTTGGCTCTCGACGCAATATAGGTAGCTACTTCATCATCGGTTTCAGAAAGACAGGAACATCAATCATTTAGATATTTCATAATCAAGTGATTTTGCAATTTTCAATTTGCTTTCTCAAGTAATTTTCCAAATAATATACTTTCTAGGCCGACAGGTTGAGATGTTTAGTAAATTTAGCCTCTTTTTATGGTTATGCAGAAAGAGTATGTTCCTTCCTAATATTCGATATGTCTATGTGCATACGTCAAAAGAGGAAAACATCTCCCCTTGTCTATCATGGACTGAAATTACATCTCGAATTTTGTTCCATATCAAAAAATATATTATGGTATAGAATTGATCGAATAGACCTAATGCATAAATCGCTAGGGAGTGACGTCATGTAGGTACGTGTCTGCAAGAAATACATCTTGTTTTTAGAGCTTTATTTATTGTAATTAATTTCTCTCTGTGTTCAGTGATGTATATCAACAGAATATTCCTTCGTTGTTGTACCATGATATCCATTATGGTATACCTACTCAAAACATGATATTTCCAGATGAATATTTGATTTTCATGTGAAATTTTACAACGGGTTTCAATGACTATTTACAAGAAAGTGATGATGTTTTTCTGTCATCTGTTGTTAAAAAAACATCATATAGCATAGAAGTCAATTTTCGCCTCGCTTCCTTATTTTTTCCCTAGGTGCTGTAACTTGTCAGGAGCAAATGCAGCTTTGCTTAGAAAAATATCTTGTCTTTGCTTCTGTACCTAAGTGAATAACTATACTATTTCTCTCCTAGTGAGATTCTATCTAAGATATAGGTTTATTTAATAATTAAAAATTCAGCCTTAGGGATCATTTGCCTCATGATCTAGAGTTTTATATTATTGTTTGATTGTTTATTTCATTATCAGTTCTGAAAGTTCTTAGTAATTACAGTATATATATAGTATGGAGAAAATAAAAGACCAAAATATGACATAAGTGGTTTAGTGAATAGTTATATCATAATTAACAGCTTTAATTAGTTGAATATTAGACAAACATGATATAGAGTGAATAACTGATATTGGAAAAAAAGATCAATATCACCTATGTGTTATGTATAGGTACATACATAATACTTTCCCTAATTCAATTTAGCAGTTGAAATAGAAAAGACAAATGAGATTACAAATTCCATGAGCACGTCCTTAAAATCATGTTTCATGAACCAATTTCAGGCTGAAAAATACTTGCACACAAGACCAGTCCAGTAAATTTTCATTATGAAACGATTTTTGAAAAAGGTCATGATATTATGTCACATCCAGGAAAAACCGGAACTGCAGTATACCTATCACAATATCATGCAAGAGATTACTTTGATCCTGATGAACCAATGTGCAAGGTGTTTGATTAATGCTGTAAGAATATCCAACGGAATGTTTCTGTGTCAGAATAGGAAAAGATAGATGATGTTGAAGTTGTATTTCTGTTTCTCCAAAACCTATCTATCGGTTTTCTGACTTGCGAAATTTGAATTCGATTTTTATATTGCTAAAATAGGTGATAGTATAACTTCTTTTTTATATGTTTATATACAGGGTGAGTCAAATATGTGTACTGAGCTTTCTGAAGGTGATAGAACATTGAAAATTAAGTATAGTTTGATGAGTGAACTAATGGCCCAAAATGTAAATTAAGGGGGTCAAAAAATCTTGACCAACACATATCACTGACTGACTCACCCTGTATATAAACAACAACAATATCAGAAATGTATACATTTATGTAAGAAATTTCAATCTGGTGGGGGTTAACGTTCAGTAGTTATGCGGGAAAATTATTTAAATATTATCAACTTTGGAAGGTTTTATCTCCCTTAATATAATTTTGGAATATTAGTTTATTCATCAAACAATACTTATTTTTCAATGTACAATCACGCCCAGGAAGCTCTGTACACATTTTTCACTCACCCTGTATATATTTTTCTAGGGACCCTTTTCCTCATTTTCCTACCATGCGTGAAATAGTGTGCGAAATACATATTTCGTGCACACTGCACGTAAGCTATGTGGGATTTTTGTATTTTAACTTGTATGGTCCTCAATCATCAAGCAAAAGTTCAACAAATCATTTATTTCTACATGTATAACAATAATTAAGGCTTTTTCAACCAGTTCACCGATATTTTTCCATTCCAGCTAAGCATATTACTTATTTTAGAAGACATTCAGTTTGCAAATCGTGATCGAAATACTTTGGTTGCACTAGATACAAAAATAACTATTCAGTAAAAACTAGTCTCCATTAAGTTTCATGTTCTTCTTAGCATAAAAGTTTCTCGAGGTGATGAATTACCTACTTCTCGAATGATTTATTGAAAATAATGAATCATTTCAAAAATGAAATAGGAAAAACCAAAATATAAATACAACGTTCTCTGTATTTTGTGAACACCCTGCATATACAAACTGATTAAAAAAAAACCACTCTGAGTTTCAAGCACCCTATGAAAGAATGTCGGCTTCTTCTGAGTGCCGATCGACAGAACATTTCCACTTACTGAATGAATCGAGAAAGGAAAATAAAAAACGTATCATTTTGAATTTTCAATCTTGAAAATGAAAATAACAGAAATTTTGAAAAATCGCCAAATCGGATTGATATGAAACCTAGAGATTTTCTGATTTGAATATGAGGGTGTGGTACACATGGCCACTTGATATTTCCCATTTTGCGCCTTTTAGACAAGAATTTCACTTTACTATAACTCGAAGAGGGTGCGCATCCCGTTAGAATACGTTTCTGTTCTATGTGGTGGCAATCCTGACCTATGAACAAGGTTTTATTAGAGCCTGGCACTAGCTCAAGCTCAAGTGTGAATGACAGTGGCGTTTCTTATAACACCCAAATCACAGATTAACAAACCTTAACTCTGTACCCAGATATAAGTTGCGTAAACGAGAAACTTCATGACCTTATATCATGATTCCATTATCATAATATTAGAGTTAGAGTTAAGAATCTAGAAAATGAAGCAGTGATTTGGGTGATTGAAGATACTTCTCTGAGATCGAGTGAATCCATTTTATCTAGAGATGTTTATAATCTTACTCTTAATGAACATATGAAACCATTCTTACTTGAAAGAATCATAAACTTGTGATACTCACGATAAAAATGTCTTCTACTTTCAAAAAGTTTAGTTTTTCGACAACTGTCAACAGTCATTCCTAGTTATTCCTTGTAGGGAGACGGAATGAAAAGAAGCATCCGGAATCGGGTAAATAAAACGCAACTTTTCTTAGCGAGCTCTAAATGCAATATGGAATATCATAATGAAACTTCTTTGTATTCCTCATCCAACATTCTCATCTTCAAGTGCCAATAATAGTTTTTCCACCACTAGCTATAGAACCTCTATACTAGTTATTTGCGAATGGACCTCGAGACTTATCAAGAATCAGTCTAACCTCTGAAAAGTTATAACCAAATTTGTACGGCAAGATGGTTGTTTGCAACACTTGCAGGACACTGATGATGATCAAAAACATCTCAAAACGTGACTTACAGTCACAGAACATGCCATGCCAAATATTATGAGAATCGATATCAGCCTACTATTTTCATGAGCAAAATTATTCTTTTCAAAAAAATCTTCAACGCCTTGTACCAGCTCAACTTTTGGATATAGGTAAGTTGGTCTAAATCAACTTGTTTTTATCCCAGGAGTCCACAGCCGAGATATGTCCCAACCTTTTACAGACACCCTGTATATTTTTAGAATTCATTGGTCAACCTGGGACCAAGATTTTGGTTGTAAAAACGAAGATTGGTGCAGGGTAAATTGCCTCAAAATGTGTTCAAAAAAATCTGTTCGACTAGTCGGAACTTTCTTGGCCAATTTCTACGGGAGAACAGTAATTCCATCAGGTTACAAAATGTTAAACGCCTCTTGCATTTGTATAGTTATAGGTAAGGGACAAATAATGTCCAATAAGTTTAAAAAAATGGTTGATGGGAGAGGATCAATTTCTTCCTTAACTAATGCGAAGCACTCCAAGCAGAACATTATTTTATCCTCCTGAAATGTTCTGTATATGGCCAGGAAAGTATAGTTGGTTATCACACGATATCTACCATTCATAAACGTTTTTCCCTCTCTGTTAACATATCATTCCAGTATTCCACGATGAGTATTTTGACAAGTTTGTTTCACGTATAGTTATTGTTTAGTGACTTTTAGATCTAAGTATCTTCGGCCTCCCTATAAGTTTGGGTTTCCTCCTAAAAGCATAGGAAATATTGTTATCATCAGCAATAATAGTGAAACATGAAGAAAAGTATTTGAATAAATGATTGGTTCAATAGTAAATGTCACGTGTTATATTACCAAAAATATTGTTGCTCATTCAAATTCTATAGGAACATTGTTAAGTATATGTTGATTATATGTAAGTAAATCAATATTTGGAACTTCTTGGATGATTACAGCAAGACATATTGTATAACATTCTACAGTCGTACTAATGAGCTATAGCTCAATATCGTTTGTTCATTTCTATTGTTCGCGGCATTTTCTTTGATATACTCAAGTTTCTCTTCAAACCGCCATTACTTATTTCTTTGCTTAGTTTGTCTCACGGCATTACTCAAATAGTGGTTGCTTAAAATATGATTATTTTTTAACACCTTCACACATTTTCAATTAAAATACATAACATGAAAGTATGTAGGTTAGTGTTAGTGTATACACGGTTAAAGTAAATTCTCCTCGTCTTCCAATATCTATCTTGAAGCATAAAGGCTCACCCGGAAGAATCCTAAGACAGGTGCATTGTAATATCAACATTATTAATGTAGAAAATATCCGCGATTATGTAAGTATAATCCTAAAGAAAAAATGTTTGTTTTACCACTCGAATCCAGTAGGTAAATACGGCTACTAGATTTTAATCAGGATTGAAATGGAGTGCTTTCATAGTGACAATATAGGTTTCAGATCAGAACAATATAATTATTGAAATATATTGCTATAGAGGTGAAAAAAATGTAATGTACACCTTGTTAGTAAAGAATAATATTACCACGGGACCTTATTGAAGACTCGGGATATAATCTTGGTACCTGGGTAATGATGATATTCAATCTTCACTACCTTGGTGTGTAAATAGATATTACTGTTCATAACAGATTTCAATATTTGGTTCTATTCAGCTGCATTATTTTATGTATCTAGATTTTTGTGACGACATTCGACAATCAAAGACAAATTATTGTTGCACTTATATACCTGAAAGCGAGACATATACCGGGTGTCCTAGTGCGTAGGCACCTGTTCCCTGTTCTAAAGGAATGTTGGATGTTGAACTGATATAATATACACACAATAACCTTTAATTTAAGCTTAATAATCATCGAAAGCCGCTTCCGGTTTAACAGGATTTAATTCTAACTTTTTTATTTCAAGAGAAACTCTGTTTTTTTCAACTTTTTGAATTGTACTCAGAGTTACCTTTCAAATGATTGGAAGCTCAGAGTAGGTAAACATTTCGTCAAAATATAATCTCGATAGCAGGTAAGTAGCATAAAATAGTCTTTGATTTGTTTCTAATATACCGAGTCCATAAATTGTATGAATTTGACGCCTTGTAGGTATGACGGTCACGATGCATAGGCCCATCTTCGAAAAATCAAGCCATTATTTCCGTATTATACTTATCTTGAATCTTCACACCTGATATCACAAGGACGATAAGAAACAACAACCACTTATTTTCTAATCTTGTAGTATTATTCGAGTAGGTAGGTATATGCCTCTCCTTTATCCTCTCCATTGGGTCTACGCCTCTGGAATCATCACCGAGATAATAGTACACATGGAACTAAGATTATGAATGCAATATGGCCTTGAAAAGAAGGGCTTTTCTGAGAATTCGGATCTCTCATCACTGAGTTCGGTTTCTGCTCAAAGCCTCTTGTTATGGGTAGGTAGTTTATTCTGAATGCACTTGGAGGCTCATTAGAATCATAAGGGCTAGTAATTCCAGATTTTCGTCACGAAAATAGTAAGAATGGATTTTGTTCAGTCCATGGAAAAATGAGAGTTCAAGGAATGTCTCAAAATAAAAATAAATTCTGTTTCCCTGGTAGGTAATGAGTATTGTAGAATAAGGGAAATTAGCATGTTATCTCATTAGTTTTCTAAACTACTATTTATTTTCTACATCTTTTTAATTTGACTATCTGCTTGGGGGTTATATGGAAGAGCAACCTTGTTGAATGTCCGCCATATTGGATCCGTCATTTCGAATTTCCTCATTATCGCAAAGAACTAATAATCTCCGACCCCGAAAACTCCCAGTTACCAATTTTGAACAGAATCGAAACATAAATACAAAACTCGGCCGCCATATTGTATCCGTCATCTCGAATTTTCAGATTTTGAGGAAAGAATCATAATCTCCGACCCCAAAAATCCCTAGATACACATTTTTAATAGAATCGGATCATAATTACAAAGCTCGTCCGCCATATTGGATCCCCCATCTTGAATTTCTTGAATTTTTTCTTCCTTAAGAACCCTCTCCTGACAATAACAAACACAAATCGGTCCAGCCGTTCACGCGTGATGGCGTTACCAAGGGAAAATTTAGGGATTCATTTTTGAATACAGGGTGAGTCAGTGTTTTGTGGCAGAACTTTTGTTTTTGTTTTTGTTCTTTCGAAAACTGTATGGGTTCCAAGATATATGTCAAAAATGATTTACTTGTAATGAAATTTTATTTTTCGAGTCCGTATTTTGTTGCAGGATTGCAACAGCTTAAAAAACTTATTTTTGAGATGAGATCCTCATGTGAAAATTATTATATGTGTGGGGGCTTCGTTTCCGATATACAGGGTTTCAAAGTTTGAGATTTGTCTTGTGGTTTACAAGTTTTCTTCTAAATTTTTTTAAATTATGAATTGAAATATGGTATAGTACCTTGTACAATTTGGAAACGCAAAATTGAGGCTATCGAACGTTTTTGAATACCTACAGAATGATATAGACTTTATCAGGAGTCATGCTAACTTTGAAACCTACTCATATATGTTGATAGAAGATTTTCATCTTGAAAAAATGTCTCCTTTGAGCTGTTGAAGTACTGCTACAAAAAACTGACTCACCCATAGAGATTATTGAAAATTATTGCAAAAACAACATTTCATAGACCCTTTGTTTTTCAAAATACTTATAATTGACATTGACAAAAGACAATGTATTGCCAATGTAAATCCTCATAATTTGTCATTAACTATGCTTTCTAAAAAAGACACAAAATATCTAACTCTTCACGCAACTGAAATATGGTCTATTTATCATATTTTACTTGGAAAGGTCGGACATTTTGTCCTGTTTGTGAATTTATTGGTATAGGTAAAGGTATAGGAGGTATGAAAATGGTATAGGAAAGTCAACTGTAACACCTGGTAAGGTTTGTTAATAAAGTGAAATACCAATAATTGAAACGACAAGTTGTGAATGGTTGAATGGTATGATAATTCTAAAAGATTTTGAATAGTATACTATCTACCTGTAATGAACAACAATAGTAATTTCAATGTTTCCAAGAATACCTACATAAATAAATCTAACAAAGTGTTAGAGAAGATGATGGTCCATAACGATATGAAGTCAATAGTCCAGTGTCCAAGGATAATTCAGATGCGAAAACTTCCTTGGGAAACTAAATAATTAATGAACACAATTTATGAAAATAGAATCAATCTCTAGGAAAAGCATTGTCTTTACTCCTATACATATAACCCACCATTTTTTAGTATGCGCATATAAAGGTCTTCAATTTCAAAATAAGCCATCACCCTCTATCACTTTTGGTGTGATTACAATTTCGAAAAAAAAGTAGATTCAAATATCGATTGGGAAGTTCACTACTATGCATCATATTTTATGTAGAGTTTGAGTTTTTTTTTTCAATCAAGCCAGTTGGGAAATTATTCCACTTGAAGTCTTCACCCTGTATTATACAAAATACAATTGTCTCAGTTTTTCAAAAGCTTCAAGGTTATATGATAGATATATTTTTCCATTTCTTCAAACACAACCTTTGGTTTCCATACTTTGAAATATAGTACAGTTTTATCCTTCTTTTTCTCGTAGAAAAGTATTTCTAAGCTCCGGTCCACTTCATTGATGTTCTTATTAGATTATAATCTGCTTCTGATTCTATTGTATACATATGTATGAGTTAATTCAATTTATAATATGTTGGTAACTACTCCATTTTATAAAGTGATTCGAAATTAAACCTCATACTTATATCTATATACCTGCCTACTCTATGCGGCCTATAGCTATAGATGCCTATTATCAAAGACTACAGAAATAAACTCTATTATTGTACGGTAGGCCCTGATTGTACCCGTCTTGTATACGAGAACAAGATATAATAACAGCTTGGCAGGTAGAAAAGAACTACCTACATTTTTGCATTGCATTTTTCTTCAAAATGTTCTCATTGGAGTGGGAATCTCAGCGGTTCAGTGAACCTTTGGGTCCATGGTAAAAATGACCTGCTACGGAATCTTTTTAGAATCTAAGGGTGGGTTGCAACCCATATTAGTTAATTTCATCTGGCCCATCATTCATTACCTACATAACAAAAACATTAATTAGCAGTTTTGATTCATTTAAGGTTCCAGGTTGCCAAGTCACAAACTATTCATAAGTAGGTATATAGCAAACGTTCAAATGGGCGAGTATGAACTATTTTTACAACTAAACATACATGTTTTCATTTTTATTCTGATTATTTTGTTTGGTGGGTCTTGAAATTCTATGAATTTGGAAATTTGGCGGACGAGCAACCGTATTCAATAACAAACCACCAATATCTGCTATCTTGGTGAATTTTCCGTTTCATCAATTTACAAAATATAAGATGAATAGAGAAAGAACTTGGACGTTCAAATAAACGTCAAATATACTAAATCCCTATCATAGCCCCAAGTGGACCACGAACACTTTCTCATCTCTCGTAGAGAAATGAAAAAAAAAATAATACACTTCGTGCACTAGTGCACATCTGTTTAAATTTCATAAAAGGTATTATGTGCACAGAGCAGGTCATGAAAAATATTTTGTACCTATTTTGTGAGGATAATAGAGGGGTTTCAATGCAAGTGCAACTAAAATTTGTCTGAAAAACTATCTACCTGTGCCCAGGTAGAATTCGAAATTCACTGGAAGAATCTGTATGTTTGTGAATTTCAGATCATGAAACTGTATTACAAAAATTACGAAATTATAATATTTGATAATAATATGTACCTACTCCATTAGTGTATATAATCAAGGCTACTACCTAAGAAAATATCAGTTGAAGATTATTTCACGGAGGCTATATTTGATTTTCCGGATGATAATCAGGAAATACCATACAGGGTGAGTCAGAATAAGACCAACAAACTTCATGTACGGATTCGTTACCTCATTTTGAAGTGTGAAGTTTTAAACAACGTATGTCCTGAAATCACCCTGAAATCCATCATCTCTGAGATACACGGTCTCAAGAGTACGAAAAAAAGCAAGGTTTCTTCGAAACCCTTCCTATCCCAGATTAATCAATGTAATCACATGGAGTTTCTATTTTTGAGTTTTTATTTCCATTGGTATGGTTACGGTCCTATGTCGCCACATTTTCCTTCATATTTTTGCTCAGACAGATTGAATTTCAAATTGGTGTGTGACATCGGTTAGGCTCATTGATGCTTCACCTGAAAGTAATTACATTTCACATGCCTAAATGTAGGGGTTCCTGAGATATTTGCATTGGCCGATTAAGGCGTCTCGCAGACTGAGGCGCAATATATTCCAGCTCCCCTTCTCTTTATTGAAAATATCAGGGAAAATATCTAATTCTTGTTAAATGAGCATTTTTTTTTATTTCAACTAATTTTTCCCAAAAGTCAACTCGTCATACATCATTGTATTCAGAAAATAAATGTCGAATAGAAAGAAATTAAAATCAGTGGCGTCATTTCAGTGAATACCAAGTAGAGAGCAAGGGTCCCAGAAAAACTGTATTGCTAAGAATGCGCCGCCGGCGAATATTTTTCTGGGATTCAGGGTAAAATGCCTTCAAATCTAAAACTAGATTCTTCCATAATTATTATTATAGTGTTCATTTTCATGTTATCATTTTTTTTTCAATTGATATAATAATCTATAACTAAGAACAAGAATATGCATAATAAGCGAAAAATATGTTAAATAATTTCTATAGGCTGAGTGAGTATATGTGAATGTTTATTTCTCGAGATTTTTAGGATTTTCTATCTCGTTTCTATAAGAATGAATGCATATTCAAATATAGTTTCATTAAGAACACAGAAGATGTCACTGTTTAATAGAATAAATAGAGTATCTACGATTACCTTCAACTTTATTCTCATTGGTTTCAGTGTTTTCCTCTTTTGATCTCAATGGTAGTAGTAGTAGTATTGTGGGGAGGCTGTAGCCAGGCAAGTAGGCCCCCATGGGCCCTTTTTGCCAACCCCTGCTCTCCACATATCTACACATCCCTCTTTTAGTTGTCCTTTTCGAACCTTCCCGTCCTTCTGATGAAGGTCAGGATGTCCGTCCACTCTAATTCGACCAAGTCTTCCTGTTGTAGTTTATCTACTCCAAAGATTTCGAATCTCATCCTTCCATACGCCTCACACTCTCCGAGGAAGTGAAGTGATGTCTCCTCATCTTCTCCGCATTCGCGGCAAGTGGGACTATCTTCCACACCTATGAGTGATAGGTGTCTGCGTAACCTGTTATGCCCTGTTAGTATCCCTATAAGAAGGCGCAGGACTTGGCGATCCCTGCCCAGCAACCAAGCCGTCCTTGGCTTGCTAGGACCGGCCACCAGGTCTCTCGATTGCCTGCAGCCGCCTATACGCCTCCAATATACTTCTAGTGCCTCGTCCGCCCATTTGTTAAGGGCAGACGAAGTTTGGCTTCTTGTTATGCCCAGTGCAGGCTCCGGCCCCCAGAATATAGTTTCATTAAGAACACAGAAGATGTCACTGTTTAATAGAATAAATAGAGTATCTACGATTACCTTCAACTTTATTCTCATTGGTTTCAGTGTTTTCCTCTTTTGATCTCAATGGTAATTGAAAGGATGCATCAGACGAATATGAAAATTGATTTTTTTTTCTTCCTTTCTGCTACCTACGGTTTTGAGCACCCGATTTCTTTTCATTTTCGTTCATTGTTGATGTTGAATTTCAAAAATGAAAAGGCTTGATTTTTGTTTATGAAGACGGTGTCGGTTCGCACTCTTGCTTACACACATCACACAGTCTCTTTTTCAATGTTGACGTATGTAGAGGGTGGGTCAAATCGGGCACTTTCAAAGGGACAGTCCTATTTCCGTACAAGATAAAAAAAACTGATGTCGGTGCCTGTTGGTCAATTTACATGACGAACTCAAAGGTGAATTCCGTGCATATGGATATCTATCTTTCTTTCAGAGTTACAAGGTGTTTTTCAAAAATGTAAATTTTTGGAAAGTGGCTAAATCTCTTTTTTTTGTCGAAAATTCTTCGTTTTCATGAAAACATTTTCGAAGCATTGTGTTTGTCATGAAAATTGTTCCTCAGGCACTGGAATCACCGTACACCAAGTTGCAAAATAGGAAGTTTCTTTCAAGAAGAACAAGTTATATTCTTGAACAAGATATGTTAAGAATTGATTAAAACGATTATAGAAGAGTGTGTTTTTATACATTTAATTCTTCATCAAAAAACATTATGCAGAATTTATTCAGTGTGTTATATATATTTCAACAAGATATAGGAAGGCCGATATCAGTGCCTCAGGAATGATTGTTATTACAAACTCTATGATTTGCAGTTATTTTCATGAGAACATACAGAATTTTTGCGAAAAAAAATAGTTGTAGCCACTTTTGAAAAATGCCCAATTGATCATTACAATATTTTTCTTCAACACGTGGTACTATTATCTCAAGACATTTCTTTGATATTTCGCAAATATCTCAGAAATGTTATTACTTTTAGGTAGAGTATCGATAAGCCTAACTGATGACATCGAACTAATTTGAAATTTCATCTGTCAAAGAAAAAATATGATGGAATATCATACGAACGTAATTATGCCACTGGTGATCAGTATTCAAAAATGAAAACTCCATGTGACTATACACTGACTAATCTGGAATAGTATATGAGTACCAAGTTTCAATTTTTTTCTTCCAGGGGTTCCGAAAAAGTTGATGTTAACTTTTTTTTTGTTCTTTTAGGGCATACGTTGATAGAAACTTTTTACTTCAAAATGAGGCAAAGAATTATCCGTTTACGGTGTTTGTCGGTTTTATTCTGAATCACCCTGTATAGGTACCTAGTATCCTATTATTAGGTAAGTTTTTCTTGACTTTGCTGGAAAAAAATAGCAGGCGAGTTATTGAGCCACGCAAGTGCAAGAAAGAGCATTCATCCTACATCTCAACTGCCTTTACTTATTGAGACTTAGGTAAGTAACTACGGCAACCAAAGCTGTCAGTCAAATTGAAATTTCATGTTGGAATAACCGCCGTTTCAAATTTTACGTTCAACAATCAAAATTCATGTACAAAGCTACTTCAAAGAAGATCGCAAAGTTTAAAAGAAGATATTATTCATTTTGCAGTTCTTCATCCTACCACCACAGTTACCATAGATCCACCAAACATACAAGAAAAGAAAAATGTCCTGCCTCACAACTTCAAGTTTTCCTACCTCTACATCTTCATCTCTACCTCTCTCAATCGGTGCTACCACCTCCTCAGAATCTTCCATCGACAACTTCATAACGGACATCATTTCGGTGAGTACCCTATATCTATTTATATCAAGATTTTTTCTGAATACCATAATGGGATTGCTAAAGTTATGTAACCAATTAGTCTATACGAAGAAGGGCGATTAATGAGATCAAAATCAGTTCAGATTCCCCAAAAAGCTATAACCCGTTAAGGTAAAATCTTTGTTTTTTCATAAACTATGACAAGAAATCTCTTGAAATATTTTCGCACCTATTCATTCACATCCTATATATTTTCTAGGAATCGTCATATAGTTCCTCAATTTTTCCACTGAATATGGATACCTTGAAATCCTTGAATGATGAAATTGTCATGTTTTTTTAATCATTTCGATATCGGATCCGTGTTCCAAGCATCAAAATACGTACTTGAGCGCAAAAATTTTCCAAAAATTCAAAATCAACTCTTTTTCAGGCTGTGACAAAAGAAGATGTTTCGTTATGCGGGAATTGTGAAGAGGGTGCCTCCGCATTTTCAAAATGCATGGATTGCAGCGAACGACTATGTGATACATGTGTTCGAGCACATCGAAGAGTTCGATTGACCAAAGATCACAGAATTTCCAGGTTTACCAGTTCAATTGTTACGCCGCCTCACACCACCAGTGCTGGATCTCTAGGATCCTCATCTCAAGTAAGATATAAACTGACTGATGAATATCTCAGAGTTTCTTAATTCTCAATATTTCATTCAGTAATGACGCTTTGCGTCTGGGTTAACTAACTAATCTCACGACAGGAATGAATCACTTCACACCTCGGTGTGTGATATACTATTTCATTACACTTCTTTGAATTCAACATGTTTTTATCTATATTAGTAATATTGTAAGATAGGCTTATTCGGGCTATCACACGGAAACAGTACCCGGAAAACTTCTCTCTTATTTTGATCATCATTTAATGGACAAAGAAGATATGATGTAATATACCGGAGTAACAGAGAGTCTCTATAAGCAATCACAAAGGATCACCTAGGATGTACTGGTGTTGTTAGGGTACGAATTGTATGGTAGATCTCAAATAATTCTTCAAAAACTCATCAAACAAATCATGCCGAACCAAATTTCTGAAATAAAAACGTGTTGATATTTTTCCAGATTGACCTTATGGTCACCGCAGAATCTATACCCAGCGAGCACAAAAACATCTCAGAGATGTTAAAAGTACGAGATTTCGAGACATTGAACCTCCACTGCGATGTTCTGTTCACACATGAATAGAACTATTATAGAACAGCCAAAATGTCCGCCGCAGGCGGCAAATATCGAGATGTCCTTGATATGTCACAAAACTACCTTCTCCCTAGTTCTTTTTGAAGCCTTTTCATGGACACAACAGAACATTTTCAACGCGTCTTGCGCACATTAAATCGCTGTAAAAAAACCATTTTCGAGGTACTTTTCTGAAGCCTTTTGTCAAAATGAACTTTTGCATTAGGATTCCATTTCCCTTGAATGAAAATATGCATTAAAAATAGATTGAACATAAAAATATTTTCTTGATATGAAATTACCTTCTTAATCGGTTTCTGAGTAGTGCTTACTACACACAGACATATAATTGGAAATAGGTTTCCCAATTTTTGAAATGTTCTCCACAATGCATAATTTATTTGCAACTGCGGAGAAGCTGTGTATTGATGAATTCGTACTTTTATATATTGATTACACTGAGGCACCGAACAACACATCTTGCATCTGATGGTCATTATTACAAACTAAATAAGTCTTCTAACACAATAAACTTCACCAAATTCCTTTCTGTTCGTTATAGCAGCGTGATGTAAGCGCGACACGCTGCAAACGCGAATGCCAATTGCGAACAAGAAGAACAAAATCGAAAACAAATCAGAATTCATCGTATTGTGACGTAAGCATGAAACGTTGTGGTGAGGCTAACAAAGAAAGGGCACAAAAGAAGAAAAACAATAATTTCAATATCCTTCTAAGACCTCTTTGGGAAGTGCATATTACGCCTCAAAAAAACATCCACATGCCTACATTTCTAAAACATCCCAAAACATCCCAGGGATACAACTCAGTAGGCAAACAAAGAAATGCCACAGAAGAACAAAAACAATACTTCAATATTCTTCAAAGACCTCTTTGGTCAGTGCATATATTACGTCTCAAAATAACATCTTCATGCCAACATTTTCAAAACATCCCAAAACATCCCAGGGATGTTTGTGCTCGCTGGGTATAGTAGCTTAGAGCCCTGAAATTTCACGGTGAGCCCTTATTTGAGACTTACCTACTATTGTTTTTTTCTAGATAAGTACAAGTCCTTGCAACAATGCAATCAACAATTTGTGTGATAGTCACCGAGAACCTCACAGGTTATTTTGTCAAACATGCATCACCCCCACGTGCACGGAATGCCTGATGGAGGACCATTGCGGCCACCAGCTCACCTACATCGAAGATGCCATCGAAACGGCCAAAGTTGCGAATCAAAAACTGAACACCGAAACTCGAACGGCCATCATGGCCGTCAGAGAAGCGATAGACAACGTGCAACGTATGTCCGAGAACGTGGAGCTCAGGTCCATACAGGCGGCTACCGAAATTCGAAGCGTTATGAGAAGGTAAGATAATTGAAAAGGAATATTCTCAGATATAATTATGAACATAATAAAAATGTCTGTCTGTCTTCTTGTCTGTCGTCAAATATATTCATATGTTCACCATGCTCCATGCTATAAACAAATGTTGTTTCTTGGGAATAATAAAGGTGATTGATTGATTGATTTGTTGTAATAGCCGAGAAAAAATTTGTTGGTAAAGACTCATACTTTATCTTCTATCAGTCAGATCAAATTTTCTGGAAACATGTCAGCTTCGTCGATATTAAACAGAAATTGGATCTACCTTTTGAGTGGGTCCAGGCCTTGTTATAATAACTCCATACGGCAGCACGGTTAAATTTGAAGTGGCAGTAATCGATCTCGGGACCATTAGTTCCAAGATCAGACGCACCACGACACGAATAAATGTTATATTTCATATTTATCTCCGTTTCTAGGTATATATCTGCCTTAGAAGATCGAGAGATTGAGCTACTGAAGCGCATCGACCAAGCGAGACAAATCAAGGGAAAACTACTGATGTCTCAGGTGGAAAACCTACGCGTAGCTCTCTCGAAGCTCACCTGCACATCCGACCTTCTTAACGAAAGCGTGGACGCTACAAACGCATTCGACATAATCGGCATCAACGAGAGAGCGACCAACGACCTGAAACAAATCCGGACCTTGAGACCGGAACTCTCCCCCTGTGAAGACGACGGTATAATGTTCCTACCGCCAGACAATGGCTTCCTGCGTGCAATATCCTCCATTGGCAATGTATCTATAAGTTCTTCCATAATGTCTTCCAGGGTCGTGAGACCTCCGCCGGTCATCAAGGACCAGCAGCTGTTCGCGAAGCGCGAAATCAAAGAGGAGCCCATGAGGAACCGTCCCATTTTCGGTGCCAGTCCGGTGATCGCTAAAGACACCGGACCTCTGCCTTCTTTGACGTTTGGCAGCGAGGGTGAGAACGACGGCCAGCTCTGCAGACCTTGGGGCGTTTGCTGCGACCATCTCGGCAACATCATCGTGGCTGATCGCAGCAACAACCGCATTCAAATCTTCAACGCGAGCGGAAAGTTCATACACAAGTTCGGCGGTCAGGGTACAGCCCCTGGGCAGTTTGATAGACCGGCCGGAGTAGCAATAAATCATCTCGGGAACGTCGTGGTTGCTGATAAGGATAACCACCGCATCCAGGTGTTCAAACTCGACGGCACTTTCATCCTGACCTTCGGGGAAAAGGGAACCAGGAATGGCCAGTTCAACTATCCATGGGATGTGGCGTGTAACTCGCTGGGGCAGATTGTGGTTTCCGATACGAGAAACCATCGTATCCAGCTGTTCACCAGCGACGGAACTTTCCTGAACAAATACGGGTTCGAGGGATCTTCGACAATGTGGAAGCACTTCGATTCACCAAGAGGCGTATGTTTCACGCCCAAAGGCAATATCATCGTGACCGACTTTAATAATCATCGTCTGGTGGTTGTGGAGCAACATTTTCTGCAGGCTCAGTTTCTCGGCCAGGAGGGATCCAGTTTCAAGCAGTTTTTGAGACCGCAAGGTGTCATCTGTGACGATGAGGGTAACATTGTCGTGGCTGATTCCAGGAATAATCGGATCCAAGTGTTCGAGAGCAATGGAAACTTCTTGTGGAAAGTTGGTCAGCCTGGAAAGTGCCCTGGGGAACTGGACAGACCCAGTGGTATCTGCCTGAATCCAGAAGGTCGCATTGTCGTAGTTGATTTCGGAAATAATCGAGTACAAGTTTTTTAGTGTATACGGTTTCCTTTGGCTAGGCCGATTTTGTTTTCCATGTAGTTTTTAGTGTTTAGGTATATTTTAATCGGTGCATCTTGCATAATTATGCTTTCCTTAAGATTTTAAGTCTTACATGTTTATATACATTTTAATCACGGACCAGATTGAAATTGGTTCCAGGTATTAATACTTTCTACCTCATGAATTGAAATGACGGGTTGACTACCTATATTTTTTTTTATAATTCTAAATATTTTATGTTTTAACAGGGTTTAGCAATGAAATTATATATTGTGCTGGTATCGGTCATTTTAAATGGTGTAATCGAAAATTCCTGGTTCATATATTGATTGAATAGTATATGTTTATGTTATGTTGAGAAAACTTGCTGATGTGCCACAATAACTTGAAGTTAGGTACTGAATAAGTATTAGAACTTTATAAGTATTAGAACTTTATCTACACAAAACCAGTGGAATTTTTGATATGACCAACCGATGTAAATTGGCTGACCTAAAGATTTATTTAATTTAAAAAAGTTAATACTTAGTTACCATAATGCAATACTGAATGGCAATGAATGAGACTGATTTGCACTCTGTAAGACTGATATTTCCAGTAGCAAATTAGAATATTTTTTATTCCTGTGAATGCTGTGTTGTTGGCATTTAATGTCATACATTGACTTAATCAAATGGTAAATTTATACTATCGTATTGTATTTTAAAAAAATGAATATGAGATGCTTGTATTTTTTGCTATTGTGCAAGACTGAAATTATGATTGTTATTTATCGCAAATCTCTTATTAGAATGGTGGAATTTTTCTTAGTATAACTATATACAAAATGAATTATACAGTAAGCGTCTGACTTTTACTTGTTCATTTTGTGATTATGTTAAATTATTTTTTGAATAAATCATTTTTACTCATTCATATTCGACTTCCTACTTCTATTTGTATTCAGATACCTTTTGCATGTAGTCAAATGAAATTCATAGTGGTTTCACAAGGCTTTAATCCCTTCTCATAACTCATCTCTCCTCTAGTACTAGAGAACAGAGTAGGTACCTACTCAGGAAATCTCATACTCTGCCATATTTCATGTTGATTTAACCTCAATTAACTCAATCCAAAACTACTTATTCCTTTGAAGTTTTCAAGATGAAATTATAGAAAGGAATATTTTAATAGATTCATAATGAATCAACAAAAGTAAACCCATTAGACATTAATGAATGTATTTTTTTGTTATTTGACAATGCCAACATCATTCAATTCTTGGAAAATGTTAGTTTTCAAATTTGACTTGAAATATAGTAAAAAAATCAATAAAAATTCTATGTCGCACGATTCCCTTTCGTGTGCTCCAAGTGATAAAAAAAAATTTATTATGGACAATTTTTTATCATTCTTATTCTTTTTATATAATGGTATGTGAGGTGGGTATCAAAAACCATGTAGGTACTTGACTGCATCATCATCTTCAAAGAGTGCTAAACCCAAGGAAGCATTGTAGGATTAAGGTGATTTAGGTTGAATCAACATCAAAGAACATCCAGAACGTTTAGTTTTTGTATCACAAGAGAGTTTCTGGCCACACTGTATTCATACAAATCCTACCTCAGAAACTCTAAGCAATAATTCACTGGCAAAAGACCCAGACAGTGCTAACGATTTTCAGTGCCAAGTACTAGAGGTCTCCTAATCTATAGATAGAGAGCTGGGTTTATCTGTGTCCTGAGAGAATTATTAGCCTTCATGGTGACATCATGAAAATTGATTATTTGTGCATATGTGGATCAAAATTGGCAGTGAGGAAAATGGGGATCATAAATTTGGAACTCTATATTTGAAAAATTTCTTCAAGTAAAAATTTACCAATTCAGTTGGCCTCTTGTGAGGCCAGGCCATTTGGTTTGTACAGATTGGTTTGTATGAAACATGAAATATCAGAAATATTTTTCTTTGTTGAATGGTAAATAAACTACATTTGATAGATTTTCTATCAGGACAATGATTCAAGTTAGAGCCTAAATTTTTTTTTGATCAGATATTGCTATTCATGATACTATTTATTGTTATTGCTTCCCCATTAGATTGAAATATGAGTTCAATGTGTTTTTGATAAATGTATGTAGTTTGCCAAGTAAATGAAAATGAAAAAACTAAATCAGTATTTTAGTCTTATGAAAAATTATTTAATATTAAAATTCTTAAAAAATATATATTTTTCAATACCATATATCAGTATCGCCTTTTCTGTGTACTTATGTAAAGAACATTGTTTCCTCTTATAAAAGCATCCCCAAATTTGTTTTTCAATTGACCATTCACATATTCCTCTGTTTGTTCTAGTGCTATGTTCATATATCCATCCAAACAAGCTAGAACTCCTGAAAAAAATAAATGATAAGTTTTTATTTCTATAGATATGAAGATGATCCCACCTCTGTAATCCACTCCACTATTGAGTTTCACAACAACAGGCCTAGCATGGATTTGCTGAATGAACGAAGACAAAGCTTCTTTGCGACTCATCTCTATTGAATCACAGTAGAGAGCTTATTGAATATTTCTTATGAAATATTGAATTTAAATTACGATGAATATACGAAAACAATGAACAAATCGAACTCTTCCCGTTTCTAACCTGAAATATAATTTAATGACCATTGACCATTGACAATTGACAGGACATGTGAAAAATCCATTTGATGAAACCAATGAACTCAGTTGTTTACATACATTTCATTGGATAAAACATGGCTCGCACCTCGCACTGAGTGCATATTTCGTATTCCATTGGTGATGCCGACGTAGAGAAAAAATAATACGAGCTAGATACGAGCTGTTTCCATCCTTCACTTTCCGTCCTTATAGATTCGAAAAATAACTCTTATTTTGGTCCAATGTTTTTGAGATATAGAGGCGATGGGCCATATTATTATATAGAAATAGTACATATATGGTAACACTGGTGTCGGGTTCTGAATTCCATTGGAAAACTGGTTCACACATGAGCTCAGTGCAATGACGGCTACCCCGTTATACAGTATAGATATTTAGCCGTCATTGCTCAGTGCAACAATTCTCGATAGGTCGTGTGAAGTCAGTGCAGTTTTGAAAATGGCGGAAACATTGGATATGAATAGTTTGAAAACTAAATTGTTAGTGGTAATATAATCATCATCATCAAATAGTGATGGGAAGTTGGAGGTTTCCAGGAAATAAAGGAGATTACTTTCCACAATTCATAATTTTGTTTGAAGTACTTGACAAATTCAATGATGAAGAGGTACCCATTGAAAAAAGAGCTTAATAAAACCTGTGATTCCATTACAATAATTGTTTCTTTTTTCCACACTTCTCACAGATATTCGTCGTAGTACACTATACACCTAGGAACAGAAGTGGTATTTTAAATCCCTAGACAAAAAGTGTAATAGCCTGACCAATGTCCAGGGAATTGAAGCCCTGAGGTGAATATACTATTTTATGCACTTGAGGAAAGGTGAAAAACGTTGAAAATAACGAAAAAATCAAATGTTACTAAACGCTATAAAAGTTAATGAAACTTGACTAAATAACGTTAGGTACCCTATCTTCTAAAACGTATTAAAGGGGCTGATTGTTGCCATATCAACTATCTCAATAACTTTGGTGATCCAGATTCCGGGGAAAAAGTGGTACTTCAAATCCCTAGGGATTTAAAGTACCACTTATTTCTTTCTAGGGAATGGAGGTAATAACCTTCAAATCCCCGAAGTGCATAAAAAGTTATTGGTATCAGGTTATCTAAAAACATAGATTAATGCTATAAATAAGCATTCATTGAGACGGTTTAAAATCAATCTTAACACCAGCATAGCTGTCCTCAATGCGGGACCAAGACCAACTTCTGTCTCTTCCGACGTAAGGAAAAAATAATACAAAACTTGTCAAACCAATATAATATGGCTGTGAAGGATGGAATCCTTCACTTTCCGTCCATATAGAAATATATTGAGTTCATTGTATAGAAAAGACCTATCATTTCTCATTTTGGTCCCATTTTTGTTGAGATATCGTATAGGCGATGCGCCATATATAGAAATAGTAAATATATGCTTAACAGTTCAACAAGAAAAAACAACTATCGTCATGACGTCATGTCAATAGTCGAAAGAGTCAAAAGTCACTCTCATCTCATAATAGTCATAATGCATAAGTCATCTAGTCATCATAACATGTTTTTTTTTTTAGAAATCCAGAGAAATATTTTGAATATTGTTTGAAATAAAATTAAATGTTAACTGTAAATCGGAGAACGTAGATAATAATTATATCAGGTCGTGGTCAAATCACTATTCCATAACATTGTTATTTGAATGAGAAAAGGATTCGAATATGGATACAGTTTCTACTCCAGTTGCTGAGGGTCCTCCAGAAGAATCAATAAAACAAATAGGGTGTTCTCATTATAAAAGGAAATCAAAATTTGTTGTAAGTCTGTGAGGTTAATTATAATTTCGTTTCCTGAGGATTCTTTCTGAATTTTCATTTCAATAATCTTTTATTGTATTCAACAGATTCCTAAGAATTTCCTGAACATTCTAATATGACCTACTTGAATATACTGGGCTCAAAATCAGTTAGATATTATACTCATTGTTATTATGTTTCTATTTTATTTCAGACTCCATGTTGCATGAAAGTGTATACATGCAGATTCTGCCATGATGAGAAGGAAAATCATGTTATCAACAGAAAAGAAGTGACAGAATTGATTTGCAGTTTATGTGATACTAGGCAAAAAGTTCAAGCAAATTGTGTGAACTGCAATGTAGGCTTTGGAAAGGTACTCAAATTAATATTTCAACAGAAATATGGGTAAAACTGCATTTAGCATGCGATGGGTTTTTTTCGAAAATTTTTTTTGGTACTTACGTATTTTTGTCTGAAAAACACGAATTTGATAATGAAAATGTGAACAAACCATTATTTATCAAGATATTTCACTATAAAGTTTCAAATTTCACCTTCTTTTCCGCCTGTCTTCTGGATTGAATTTTAAACAATTCACCCTTTTTTTTTTCATCATTGGACAATTTATATATATCACAATGTAAGACACATTTCTTTCTATTATTGAGTCAACTAGAAATATGATTATCTTGTGATTTATCCATATTTATTGAAAAGAAGGAAGAATATCATTTGAAATAATGGCATGTGTAATGTAATTCCAAAGCAATCTATTGACATTTGACATCTCGTATTTCCGTATTTGGATTGCCCATGGATAAAATGGCCGTCATCTGGTATGCGGTATGCTTGCTCACTAAATAGGAAAAACTCACCATAAAAATCATATTTCCTGTTGAATTTTCTGTATAAAAATGTGTCATTGAAGTACATCATGAGTATATAAAGTGTCCAATGACAAAATAAGAAGAGCAAGTACCTGAAAATGCATCCAACGCAAGGGGAAAAAAGAGTCGAAATTTCGAACTTTTTTTTGAAATATCTCGATAAATAGTGGTTTGTTCACATTTTCATTATCAAATTCGTGTTTTTCAGACAAAAATACGTAAGTACCAAAAAAAATTTTCGAAAAAAAACCCATCGCATGCTAAATGCAGTTTTACGGAAATATGGAATGTTTATGAAATCTGAGATTTGTTATTATTTATTTTAGTATACTTGTTTGGAATGTAATTTGTTTGATGATGAAGATAAAAAACAGTTTCACTGTGGTGGATGTGGCATCTGTCGCATTGGTGGAGCTGACAAATTTTTTCATTGTCCAAAATGTAACATGTGTCTACCTGTACAGCTGAAGGAGGGCCACAAGGTATCCAAATATTTTTCAAGATTTGAGGGGCAGTTTGCTCAGCATCTAAACTTGAAATCACTGATCAGATCATAATAATTGAGTTCAAGGATGTTCATTGATCTTTTAATTTGACACAGTTATTAGGAATCCTGAAAACCATTTTATTTTAATAAAATGTATCAAAAATGTACAAAATATAGTCAACCATGCAGTATCTACTATCAGCCATTATTGTTCATATAGTCTGCCTAGGTAGGTAAATAGGTGGAAGGTATTGATTGACAAGCATCATATAGGTTAGTTTATTTATCTACTCACTGAATCGAATGTAGGCATTTGCTCCCTCATTTAAGGTATCAAAGTTATCATTTTACTCCCACAAGACTTTCGAAGACTTTTGAGGGTTGCTCGTAAGGGGGCAACTGAATGACGGATAGAACAAAAAAAAAACTCCCAAGGAGTAAAAAATAACTCCCTTGGGAAGTAAAATACATTGGCTTCAGCATGAATCCTTTGACCATGATATACCTAAAAAATCTGTGCAATCCTAGTTATCAGTGTCTTTATCACTATTATAAAACAAATAACAGTATTATCCTTTCTGAATTCCAATGATGTCATAGGCTTATTATTGATCAAAAGTTTCAAATGGAGTTATACAAAATACCTTTGTAATGCATAATGATTTTGATCCAGGCATAGACCACCTGAAGCACAATTTCAAGAATGATGCTTCAAAAGAATTTGCTGGGTGATAAAATCATGTATATATATATATACAGTGTGACCCATTTAAGATGGAAGCACCCTTATAAAACTTACATTTTTCAACCGATTGGAATGTTTTTTTTTTGTTAGGTAGATATTCAAAAAGTCTATTAGGACACCAAATATCATGAATAAATCTCCATTTCCAGGGCCAACTAATCTGATTTTTCAAGGTCAAAAATCTAAAAAAATTACTAGCGATTTTTTTAGAAAAAATCTGACTACACCACTGGATTTGTGACATTTTCAAATGGGTAACATGTAAATTACGTTGAAATGCGTCAATCAATAAAAAAGTTATAAAGGAATGAAATTTGAAAAATATGCTGTTTAATCAACCCACCAATTCATGTTCAGAAATTTTATGAAAATTCTGTATACTCCACTGGATTCAGGATGTCTTGAAATATTACTGATCACAGTTTCATCGAAATCTGTTCAGTAATAAAAATTGATGGGTTGATTCTCGGGTTGATTAAACGGCATATTTTTCAAATTTCATTCCTTTATAACTTTTTTATTGATTGACGCATTTCAACGTAATTTACATGTTACCCATTTGAAAATGTCACAAATCCAGTGGTGTAGTCAGATTTTTTCTAAAAAAATCGCTAGTAATTTTTTTAGATTTTTGACCTTGAAAAATCAGATTAGTTGGCCCTGGAAATGGAGATTTATTCATGATATTTGGTGTCCTAATAGACTTTTTGAATATCTACCTAACAAAAAAAAAATCATTCCAATCGGTTGAAAAATGTAAGTTTTATAAGGGTGCTTCCATCTTAAATGGGTCACACTGTATATATGATGGGAGCAAAGATTAATTTCCTCACATGTGTGTTTAATGGCTTCCTCTATGTGTCCTGCATTAAACTCCACATGTGGGAAGAAATGGATACCTTTCTTCCCTTGGTTTATAAATAGCTATTATATCACCAACAGAACAAAATCCACTCAGTTCAGTCAAAAATAATCATTATTTATCCACAAGATCCACACAAAAAAATAATTTGTGTATTTCTGAAACAGAAAACTTCCTAGTGGAATAAATTGAAATTTGTAATGGGTCCTTCAAATGTTCAAGTCAATTTTTAAATTCCAAATAGCCCTCACACAACGATTTTCTAATGAATTTCTTAGTTGTAATACAAAAAAAAAATTGATCCACAATACAGGGTGTTTCAGAATTGTAGTGACAAGAGGCTAAGGTAGATTTACATTCCACTCAGCAAACCATAAAAAAAATTATATGATCATGGCCCTGAAACAGCTTCATTTCCAAGATACATGGTTTTAATTCAAAGAACAAAAAGTTTATCATATACAGGGTGTCCGGAAATTAGGCGCAAAAAATCAAGGGGGTGATTCTACATGATAAAATAAGAATTTCATTTCATACGTACGAGGGTCCGGAAATGCATAGTTTTCAACATACAGTGTGTAAAAACTTTTAAAAAAGTTCGGTTTTTTATGAATATCTCAAATGTCCTTCCACCGATTTCCTTGAAATTTGGCAATGATATTTCTTGTCATGAGGGGCTGATATAGCGATAATTCAATCGGAATTATGAAAGTCAGTGGCGTCCCAGGGGGCAACCTAGCGAATATTATTGTCAATAAAATGTGCGCCACTGATTTTTTTGAATTCTTTATCTTCATAACCTATTGACCAACTGAAAATACAACTTTTTGGTCTCTTGAATTGTTCTGAAAATTTGCTTCATTTCCATGGAAAAAAATAAATACCAATTTATTGCATGAATTTGTGCCAAAAAATTCCTTTAAAAACTGGGGTGAAAATAAATGCGTGATCAATGTCCATAGACATAGAATAAGTATGAAGATTCATTCTCTCCAAATATTTCTCAATACATGTTTGACACACTCTACACTCTGTATATAGAGAACTATGTATTCTCGCTCCAGGGAGGCGCAGTTTTCGATGATACAAAGTGTGTCAAACATGTAATATGAAATATTTGAAGAAAATGAATCTTCATTATTATTCTACGTCTATGGACATGGATCACACATTTAATTTCACCCCTGTTTTTGAAGCTTTGTTTTGCACAAATTTATACAATGAATTGATATTTATTTTTTTCCACGGAAACGCAGCAAAATTGCAAAACAATCCAAGAGACCAAAATGTTATATTCTTAGTCAATCATTAGGATATGACGATGTATAATTTGAAAAAATCAGTGGCGCACATTTTAATGACAATAATATTCGGTAGGGTGCCCCCGGGACGCCACTGGATTTCACAATTCCAATTCAATTATGGCTAAATCAGCCCCTCATGACAAAGAATATCATTTCCAAATTTAGAGAGAATCGGTGATAGGATTTTTGAGATATTCATAAATAACCGATTTTTTCTAAAAAGTTCGACACACTGTATCTTGAAAACTATGCATTTCCGGACCCGAGTATATATATGAAATAAATCTCATGTTTTCTCATGCAGAATCACCCCCTTGATTTTTTGCGCATAATTTCCGGACACCCTGTATAGCTCAAAACTGCTTCAGCAGATTTAAATGAAATTTCCTTTTTTCATTTGAACTTTACATCCAGAATTCAAGGTATTACATAATATGCTTAGAATCTACACCCTGTTTCTCAGTATACCAAAACCAATGAATCTTCATTGAATGATGGATTGTTTCATGAATCAGATACTCATATATTAGTCATATATAAGTATTCTTTCCTGCAAAGTATGTTACACTGATGAATTTAGCAACATAATGATATTCACAAGGTGAATATTCTTAGATTAGAATTCATTGGCAGATAGAGTGGCTGAATTCATATCTGTAAAATCTAATATGCATTCTCCAACAATATTTTTATTATAGGCCAATAATGGTTATTACTGATAGTGGCTGGAATTAGGCCAATTATACACTATTTAACTGAATTCCTTTTGTTATAGATCCCCATTCCAATAAGACTTGGTTAGGGTGAATTTCTAGAGGTTTCAAAATTTCTGCACTCAGTTTGTCAAAAACTAATGAAGACATTGAAAATTCCAGAATACCATCTTGAATTGGATTTTGTTATCTTTCAATCATTCCCAGCTGAACTTCATTTTCGTTGTGTTTATTCAAAGTGTGTGTAAAAGTTTTTTTTTTTCAATGGAACATCCTGATATTTTATTGCACCCATCAGTATACCTGACACAATTTTTTTCTTACTAGAGTTTTCTATTAACTCAAATTTCTGCTTCACATTTTAGTGTGTTGAAAATGTCTCTAGAGCCAACTGTCCAGTATGTCTTGATGACATTCATACCTCAAGAATTCCCTGTCACATACCGCCTTGTGGCCATCTTCTCCATCGTACTTGCTTTGAGCAGTTACTGAAGGCTGGCCTTTATGCCTGTCCCATATGCCAGACCTCGTTAATGAACATGGAACAGCTTTGGAAGTACTGGGACTCAGAAGTGGAGAGTACTCCTATGCCTCCCGAGTATAGTAATTGCTATGTTGAGATTCTTTGCAAAGATTGTCATAAGGTAAAATTTTTGGGTTAGTCATGTATTCAATTTTTAATATTCTCTGTTATGAACATATGTCTAATTGTTTCTGGGAAATAAACATGATGATAATAATTTGGCCCAGCTATAAGTATTCATTTGGAAATGATTTCTGCTCCAACCAATTAATCAATATCATTTTTTCAGGAAAGCAGTGTTAAGTTTCATGTTGTAGGTTTCAAGTGTACTCATTGTGGATCTTATAATACTTGCAGAGTTAAAGGACCAATAACAGTGAGGGGTAAGATGAAAAATACAAAACTTCCACATGTTTTGATTTCAAAATGAAATTTCCAACTATTACAATCTACAATAAGTTGTGAAAAAGTGGCTAAAATGTGGAAAATGCTCTTTGGTTCCTATAAAAATAACCCATTATTATGTTGAATGTTCCAGAAATTGTTCAGGGTAGCATTCTTGTTCCCAATCCGATATTTTTGTAGAGTTATATGTAAATTTTTGAGTGGGGTATACTGGGTTTCCACATACTCTGTCTCATTTCAAATGCTCCTCCCCCTCTATCTTAGATATAAGTCATGTGGTATTTACCAAATTTCGACCGGTATGAAAAATCTTCAATATGATCAGTTTTTTAGAGACGAATATCATTTTAGTTAGACTGCTGTGCATTTTCATTGAAATGAAAAAGGGTAGTTTTTTATGAAATCATATTAGGAATTTACTGACAGGAAAACTGACCTCATAATATAGTTCTTCATGGTTTCTAACCTAGATATATGTGAACTCTCATATGATTCTTATAAAAGGTTTCAGAGAAACAGGCTCATCTAAACAGCATTTTTTCCAAACGTAATAATTATTCACTCTGCAATGGCGAGTTCAACTAACAAGTCTAGAAAAAAACTGTTTTTGGACATGTTGCATACACTCGTATTTCGGCAACCATGTAGAATATCAAATCAATGAGACACATTTCCATATCACAGTATATTATAACCTTTTATATACTGTGTCGCATGTTATTTTTCTTCCTGGAATAAAATTTCCAACATTTTGATTTTTATTTGTATCAAATACTGAAATTTGAAGAGTTTGTCTTGTTTTTTTCTCTTTTAAATCATGATATTCTATCTACCGGAGCCATTGAACGTTCCAAAATTTGCAGTTGATTTGAATTCACTATTTTTTCGAGGCTGAAAATGAAAAAAATTAAGCCAATCCTGCTAATTTGGAATGAGAATTTTTTTGCATTGAAGGTTCAAAAGCATTGGGAACAATAATATGAAGTTAGTTTTCTTGCAAAAAAAATCCTAATATGATCTCATGAAAATCGACCCCTTTTTATTCAAATAAAAAAGCACGGCACTGTCCGAAAGGATCTGGAAAACCGGTCATATTGAAATTTATTCATACCGGTCCAAATTTGGTACAAATCGCAGGACTAATAGTTGAGGTATAGAGGGGGGGGGGGGCGTTTGACATGTTGTTATACTCGCCAGCTTGTCATTTTTTTAAATAATAATGATTATATATATTATATTTTAATATCAGAATCATCTGAACATGTGTCATAAGTCCATCATCAGCAGAATGATGTGTTACGAGAAATTTATATAATTAAAAAAAAATATAGTGAGACTATCTAATTCACTGTGGTTATGTTCTCTCGTGGAAGAAAAAAAAACCGGAAATATTAGAATATAAAAATTGATAATGAACTGATGCAAAAAATTGAGGATATTGTTGAAGGCAAAAGACATAGGTATTGATAGATACATCACATTTTTTCGAAAAAAGGCACTTTTCAGTAGCCGAACTTCAACAGCTTGAATAATATATTTTTTTAAGATGAAAATATTATGTGAACATATATGCGTAGGAGCCCTGTTTCCGATATACAGGTTGTGAAAACTGCATTCAGGGGGATGGACACCATTTAACTGAAGTAATTTTCCACAAGTGATATTTATCTTCAAATTTTGTGTATTAAAATAATTGCATTGCATTGCAAAAACGTCAGGTTCCTGTCTTCCACCCTGTATATGTTTCCTTCGTATTGCAAGTGACATAGGTAAATGTACACTCAGTGGAGAAACACTCCACCAGTTCCTGCCATTGGAATTCGCTATTAATGTGCAAGTTTTTTATGTAGGGTGTTTATTGGCTATGGACTTTATGAATTCAACATAAATATCTCAAAATCTAATAAATACATTGAAAAGAGTGTCCCAGTTAAACACCACATGCATGCAGAGAAGAATTTTGGTCTAAATTTACCTAAAATAATCCGATTTTCTTTTCCAAAGTTTCCTCCTGAAACCTAATGAAGCCTTATAAAAAGTAAAACTAGCATTTCCTGGCATTTTCATGGTGTTTCATTTTTTCAATCCTGGCGTGCTTATTTACACTTGAGAATCATTCGCCTGGAATTTTCTGTAAATGTCAAGAAAACTGAGACAACTTGTATACTTCTAGACACAATAATATTTATCTGAAAGTTATCATAATTTCTATTAGCTACCTATTCATAATTTGTTATGTGCATTACAACTGAATTTCTGAACATTGAGCGCAATATACTAGATAGTACAGCTAGATATTATTTTAGGCTACCTAAGGACTGCCATAAGATATTTTGCTAGGTTTTGCAATTCTCTGATATCTGTGACTAGATATATTTATTCAAATTTCCCAATGTTATCATTAGGAAATGGTAAGTTTTCAAAATATTGGATCATAATTAAGTATTTTTTCGATAATGAGACTGACCAAATATTCTCCAACAAATTTAATAGGTGTTTGAGGAAATTAGTGATTGGTATTAATTCAAACATAGGTAATCATCTGATGTAGGTACTTATAAAAAAATCCGAAAGTTCCTTATTCATCTCTTAGACTTTTAAAAATACTAACCACATTCAGTACTTACTGTTGTATTATTTGTATAATAAAGAATATCTTATTATGAAAAATAATGTTTAAATCTGCTTGAGTAGTACTTGATGATGAAAAACATTCATCTCTGGTTGACTATAAAGTGCCTGCAGCTTCTGACATTTAGTATTCATAAAGTTGAAGCTCACTTTTATATGTATTTTTTTTTATCTTTTGAATACCCATATTTGAAATTTAGAGTTTTTGATTTTTTATTTTAGGCGTTGAGATGAATATGGAAAATATGAGCTTGAATGATGGTCAACCAGGAGTAAGTGCAGAAGACGAGATCAATGAAGGACGTTTTTCAGAAGAAAACTGAAACGGATTACTAGTAAATTCACACATATCTAATCAAAACATTGTTTTGCTTAACAATAGTCAATTAAGAATATGTTTTTCCTTTGATACCTATTCCTTAGAACCACTCTCAATAGGAATATTTTTTGTAATGCTATATTTGCATATTCTAGAAACAGAATAACTAGCCAAATTAACAAATCTATTATAATTGTTGTCGTACCTAAGTGGATTGTTCCCATATTTCATTACCTAGTCATGTTTTTTTTTTGAAATACTATTGGAATATATAATAATCAATATATCTGGTGAAATGTTTTACAGCATTTTTATTGATATACCTATCCCATGAGCTAAGTGATTACACTTAATAAGACAATGCTCACGACCAATGCATTAATCTGTGGGTATATAATCTGAGAATCTATGCATTATACTCAATGACAAACATTATGATTCTGATATAAATTCTGTTATGGGGTAAGAATTTTATTCAAAATAGGTATATGTTATTATATGATATGCATATATTATATAAGCATCAATTTGTTCAGTCATTTAATGTCCAAGCAATGTCCTCATTACCAATAATCATAGTTTCCATAGCATACTGAAGAAACGAAGAAACTAGAAACATCTATTTTATTCATAGTTTATCTCTGCTACAAACCTAAACGCACCAAAAGGCGAAAACCACCATAGCCAATTCGCAATGGCGCCATCTATTGACGACCTTTTCTAGAATTCCTAGAAAACAATAAACGATAAAGATAAAACTGATAAAACAGTCGGCAAATTGTTGATGGACACAAGAGGACATTCAATGAATTGCTGTTCTTGCTGTTGACCCTGTTTTGATGATTATGTTCATGTTATAAATACCATGCAACATCACAGCAACTTCATATTATGAAGCAGTACGTTCATCCCATCACTCATATTTGTTAAAATGAACATGAGTGGCGTACCTGTAATGAAATAAACATTTTCACAATAAGGATCACAATGAGGTATTCAATATAATACAAAAAATGAGAACCAATATAAATATTTCCGTTGAAAATCTTTTAAATTTTCCCGCCGACAGTTTGACAACTTACTAGCGGCTGGGTGTCGTTGATTTGTCAGTAGTGTGTAGTGAGTGTGTGTAGTGTCCCAAAATGGCTACCAGTGATGATGAACCTATGCACCATTTATATGAAGTTTTTACCACTTGTTTTAATAAAATCGCGAACAAAGCACCTGGTAAGTGATTCTTTAGTTAATTATGCATCGAAATAGTATAATTTTGTTCCATTTAATCGCTATAATCCGCCAGATGAGATCAAAATATTACCATGCAAGCGCGTGTGATCCCAAAACATTGAACAGCTTGCTTTAAAACCCTACCGAAGAAATTTCTAAACTCGTTCGAAGTGGCCGAAATTGAAGGCAGTTGTTGAAATAATAAGCACCATTCGTTTGTTGCAGTACTTTTTCACTTATAGTTTCCAGAAACAATAGATTTCCAGAGTGAAACTCGTAAAACCGAGCGTAAAACCCTTTATTTGTGTCATGTTGGTGCATTGTAGAGGTTTCTTTTCTGTTTACATCTCATGAACATGAATTTGAATTGAACTCCTAATCTAGTAGAAGAATAACTTGATGTGAATTAATATTTACCTAGAATATAATGCGAACTTTGTAGTTTCATTGAATCATTGGGTATCTAATTTATTTTATTATCTGTCATTAAAATTATTACCCTCCTCATTACCTATCTCTTTATTTGTAATTTTTGGTGAGTACGCCAATCTACACAGATATATAGGTTCTACATTAGGAAGGTACTTATCATCTATCTGGACATAAATCGGACATAAATCAACCATCTATTATAATAACTATTGATACCAAAACCCCATAGCCTGAACTGATAGGTAAATTAAAATACAAATTGAACTTACCTACCTAAAATAGGTAATTGACAAATGTAGGATTAAGCAAAGGATAAGGAATACTTCCAGGAATAGGTACGGTACCTTTCTTAATTCAGTTGTCGATTATTCTAGACTTAGATATTTGTCAAGTGAAACAAACAGGGTGTAACAAATTCGTGGCTAAGCATGGGGATCTTGGTTACCTTGACTTGAGAGATACAGAGTAGGTTAAATAAGGGGGCAAAGTTGTACCATGTCATGCTCAACAAAATGCTGCTTTGAAATTGGGAAGAATTCTATTATTTCCGGAGATATCCGAAAAAAGCAAAATCGTTTTTATTTATCACTCAGTTTATTTGTCAGTTTTCCTCCTCTACAAAATGGATTTGTCAAATTGGAAAACCGACGTTTCTTCTTCGAGCGGCCATCATCAACTTTATTTTTCAAATACGGACCTGGATTTTTTATTTCATTTTTCGATAGTTTTCGTAGTAGTTCTCCTTAATAATATATGATGGTGTATGAAAACAATACTTCAATGAAAAAAATGTTTATAAAAGATATGGAGATATTCATCTTTGTCTAACAGAGCGTTTCTGGTATTAATTTGTCTTTGCCTAAAACATTATTCAGTGCGAAGTACCTCCTACATAGGTAATTGAATTACTCTTATTTCAAAATCTAAATGCATTATTAGTTATACGAAACCAAAAATGATAATTAAGCAATTGTTTATTATTTGATGAAATAATATTTATGAATTATGAAAAAACAATGTAATCAATACCTATGCAAAAAATATCGAACATTAAGTTTTCTTTCATAGTAAGTGCTCAAAAATATTTCCGTGCATTCATTCACTTTTTCTAAAACTCTTCTCACATACCTTTCAACAGATCTTCTTCCATGGAGGCAATGGAGCCGTTTTAGTAAACGATGTTCTTTATGGCGTCCCAGAGAAAAAATACAGTGGCGGTTTTAGAAAAAGCAAATAATGCTTGATCCCAAACGAAAATATTTTGTTACAAGTTGTGTTTTCAAAATTCATAAATATTATCTCATTAAATAATCAACATTTATTGTTCAATTTTCATTTTTGGTTCAGTATAACTTATAATGTGTTTCGAATAAGAGCAATTCAATTATGTAGGGGGTAGTTTGCACTGAATAATGTGTTAGACAAAGACGAGTACCTATCTCCATACCTTCTTGATGATGGCTGCTCGAAGAAGAAACGTCGGATTTACAATTTGATAAATCCATTTTGTAGAGAAGGAGAAGGGGCAATGATGAAGTGACATTTATTTTGAAATATCTCTTCAAATAAACTGAGTAATAAATAAACACGATCTTGCTCACTCTCCTTTTTTTCCGGATAGAATTGAAATTTTTCCAATTTCATAGGAGCATGTTGTTGAGCATGAAATGGTGCAACTTTGCCTAATTTAACCTACTCTGTATCTATAAGATTACTGAGATCCCCATATGCTTAGCCACGAATTTGCAACACCCTGTATACCTACTCAACATCGATCTTAACATAATTTTTTTTATATGAATAACATCCATTATATTTTATGAGGTACGTAGGTATATTAAGTATGTTTAATTTTTCTGTTTAATAATTATCCTATTCTGTCAGGTATTTATGAAACGCGAGATGAAACTTTAATTCAAGCAAAAATAATTCGGCTACAAGCATAATGAGATACTCAAGCTTAGCAAGGCAATTATTACAATAATAATCATCTTTATCAATATTACCTACCTACCTATTTGATATATTTTAGAGTGAGTGAGCTTATAATCTCCAAAAGTTAAAAACAAAGTCCAACTCCTACTTCTGTTCCCATCCACCTCAACAGCTTCTCATGATTCACAAAGCACAGATACGACCTGTTCTCTGCTCGGTTCTCTGTTCTAACATATGGGGTTCAGCACCCTAAAATACTCTGATGCTCTTATCCTTCCAGAGAAGAGTCATTCGCCTGTGTGATGCCACACTCACTAACACTTTGACGTCACCGAAACACTTTTCCATAGATACTTCCACGGGAAATGTTCTTCAGAAATCTCTGTTATCATTCCACGACTAGCAATACCAGCCAGACGAACTGGACAAGCGCAGTCAGCACATCCTTTCGTTGTCAACCTCGAAATATGTCGAACAGCACTATATCAAAACTCGCTTCTCTGTAGAAAGGGAAAGCTCTGGAATTAATTGCCTAAGGAAGTACCTTCGTGAACTTGAAATCTCCAAAAGTGAAAAAAAATTCAACAGCTACCTGCATCCAATATCGCCCGATTCTATAGAGACAGGTACAGGTATCTCATAGGGGTTTCATTTGAAAAATATGAATTTTTCATCAATATTTTTCGAAAAAAACTAAATGGTCTTGGCCAAATCGTATTTATCTACGAGATACACTGAAAAAACAATTTTAATTGTTTAAAAAAATACCATTTGACATAATGTTTGGACTTATATTCCAGGATATTATTGCAGAAACAAACAAGCTTCAATGAATTGCTGGTACATTGTATGAAATTGTAGATCTTGCCCAAAAAATATACCTCTTTTTACAGATTTGACATTTAGTGAAATAAAATAGTTGATTGCGCTTCTTGTTCAACGAATAATTTATTTGAATTACATTTTTAGAATGCAGTAGCTTCTTGTAGGAAATTGGCAAGCTCCTTCAGATACTGCTGCTTATTTCCTGTTGCCGGACTTGCAGATACAGGTCTTCCTACATAAGACACTCCTCTGCTGGAACCCAGAATAGTTTCTAATCTTGGTTCCACGAAACTCCAACCACCTTGGTTTTTGTGCTCTTCCTGTACCCAAACAATCTGAGCTTTGCCATATTTTTCACACTCTTTTTTAACTAAATCGAACGGAAATGGTGCTAGTTGCTCGATTCGGGTCAAAGCGATTCTCGAATTCAACTTTTTCTCCTTTATAGCTTTCGCAACATCATAAAACACCCTTCCACTGCAGAAAATCAACCTTTCAACCTTCTCTGGTTTTTGGAATGCCGGTCCCTGTTCTGGTATGATGCGCTGAAACTCGGTGCCTTCAGTCATGTCGCTAATTGCACTTCTTGCTTCAGGGAGTCTCAAAAGTCCTTTAGCTGACATTATGATCAGTGGTTTTCTGAAAGGAAGAGCAATTTGCCTCCGTAGGATGTGAAAATAGTTGGCAGGTGATGTCAGGTTGGCAACGATCCAGTTGGTGTCGTGAAGCTGGCGCATAGCTACGTCCTCACCATCAGGTGGTAAAGTGTCAGGATCTTCCGCAGCCATCGTAAGGAACCTTTCCAAACGAGCGCTCGAATGCTCCGGCCCTTGACCTTCCATCCCGTGTGGCAAAAGCATCACCAGTCCAGACTGACGTATCCATTTTATTTCTCCAGCCGAAATGTATTGGTCGATAACGCATTGCGCTACATTGGAGAAGTCCCCGAATTCTGCCTCCCAAAGAACCAGGCAGTTTGGGTTCGCCAAGGAATAGCCGTGTTCGAAACCCAGTATAGCGTATTCACTGAGACTGCTGTTGCACACCGTGTAAGGTGCTTGGTCGGGATATAGATTGTCCAAAGGGCGATAAGTAGCTTTATCGATTTTTTGATGATGAAGAACGTGGTGCCGTTGCGAAAACGTTCCCCTCTCGACATCTTCTCCGGAGAGTCTGACGTGGATGCCATCTTTGAGCAATGATCCAAAAGCCATAGCCTCAGCCGTCGCCCAGTCCACCTTCTTTTCTTCTAGTAGATGCATTCTAGCTTTCAGAACACGCAGGAGTCCTTCGTGGATAATAAACTTGGTGTCTTTGGGAGGCGAAGAAAAATGCTTGCCAATATGGATTAGAGTTTCTTCTTTGACACCAGTCTTGCAATCGGCTGGTAGATCTTTACCTTTGAAGAATCCTTTCCAAGGACTATCTAACCACCATTGGTTCTTTATCTGAGTTAGTTTACTTGCGATGGCAAACTCGTCTAGACATATTTTTTCGTACTTGCTCTGAACATCTTTCACTTCTTCTTTGGTAACAATGCGTTCTTTGATTAGTTGTTCTGAGTATTTATCCATGCAATTCTTCATTGTATTAATCTTTTGATACATCAAAGGCTGAGTGAACATTGGTTGGTCCACCTCATTGTGGCCGAATCTTCGGTATCCAACCAAGTCGATCACAACGCTCTTCGCGAATTTAGCTCTCCATTCCGCAGCAACTTTACTGACGTGGATCACACTGTCTGGCTCGTCAGCATTCACATGAATGATCGGAGCATGCACTACTTTGCCGACATCGGAGCAATAACGAGAAGATTTTGCGAAACGAGGGTCAGTCGTGAAACCAACTTGGTTGTTTACGATAATGTGGATTTCTCCGTGAGTGGTATAAGCAGGCAAATCCGTAAGCTGCAACGTTTCGAATACAACCCCTTGGCCGCACATCGAGGCATCACCGTGCAGTATGATGGATAAAACCGTCTTACCCTCTTTGTCTCCCTTGAAGAACTGTTCGGCTCTAGCTTTTCCTTGGCCGATGGGCGCTACTACTTCGAGGTGAGAAGGATTGGCCAGCAGTGCTATTCTGATGTGTTTGTTCGTTACCCGGTTGAGTCTATCGATGCTGGTGCCCAGATGGTATTTGACATCGCCTGAGCCCAAATCGGCGGCTTCCAATCCGTAGAATTGCGTGAAAATGTGATGTAGAGGTTTGCGGCATACGTTGGCCAAGACGTTGAGGCGACCGCGGTGCGCCATCGAGATTATAACGCTGTCTACGCCGTGTTCGGTAGACTTATCTATTATCGTTTTCATGGAGGGTATGAGCATTTCCAACCCATCGATCCCGAAGCGTTTTTCGTTCGGATATTTCTGCCCCATGAACTTTTCCAGCTGGGTCGCTCTGGTTAGTCTGGCAAGAGTCAGTCTCTTCTCATCCGCGCTGATGTCCGTTGCGCTCGGGGTTTCGAATTTTTGTCTCAGCCAATCGCACTTCTCAACGCTATTGATGAACATATATTCCAAACCGATGTATTTGCAGTAGGTTTGTTCCAATCGCCGAATTATTTCTCTTAAAGGTAAGGCGGTGTCTTTGCCGCCTATAGAAGTAGTCGGTGGCAGTTTGAACTCCGTATCCATGTCGCTTTCTTGCAGCTTGTGGTGTTCTAAGATGATTTTGGGGGGGCTGCCGGCTCTATCTGAATCGCTCACTTGATCTGATATACCGAGAGGGTCCACTTGGGCAAGGTAATGTCCACGAACCTGGTAGCCTCTTATCATTGCTTGGACAGCTAAATGTTTTTCTATGGTTTTTTCATCGCAAGCTCTTCCTTCTGAGCCAGCGGTAGATAGAAATGCACGAGTGCTTGATTCTCGTTGCTGTGAGCAAGATTTTTGTACTGGGTTCTTTTCGGTGCATTTGGTGGACTTACAGTTCAGAAATGACTTGGAGGCGACGGATGTATTGCAGTTTCCATATTTGGTAGATATTGAGAAGTTGCTTGTTAACTTGCTCACTATAAAGGCCTGTTTTCTTTTCGAAATTTTCGTAACGTTCTGCATTCCGTATTATTTACTTTTTTTCATCAATCAATTGTGTAATTACTTATTATATCCACCTGAATAACAAAAACTCAGGAAGTTTTGATTCGTGAATTATTTTGTAGAAAAGCCGTCAACATTCTGTCAATTGTACAGATATGTCAATAATGTGACAAATTACATTCTAAGTAACTCAAATTATTGTCTAAACTATTGATAGTAACTACCCAGATGTAAAAATGACTTAACGTTTCTTTGAAGTTTAGTTAACATTTAAAAAAAAATACTGTTTTGCTCTTAATTCGGTCACAAAGAAAAAAAAGTAAATACTTCGATTTACAAACTATAGCGGAACCACCTAAAAGTGATTAACTGTCCATGTATCATATCTTAAATATTCTTAACTACTCACCAGTAGCCGAGGTAGTAATTATACAGAGTGTCCCTGAAAGGTCTGTACAACATCTCAGCAGATAATCCTGCTGCTCTGATTCAGAGATACAGGGTGGTTAAGTTGAAAAATAAAAATCGAATTTTTCAGAATTTATGGAAATGTTTAAACGTATCACTTCAAAAATTGGTATCCGGAGGTTTCTTGGGATGCGAAACCGGAATACGGACATGTTTCACTGAGGCCATTAGAGGGTGCCATACCTTTTTTTCCCCAGTGTATTTTATAACTTATTTCGGTGGGGAAATGATTTTCCGAACATTTTCAAGCAAAAATGGTATTCTTGTGAAAATCTGTTGAAGTATGCCGGTTTCGGGATTTTTCGTTTTTATAGTGTTCGATGCCGCACTAGTATACAGGGTGATCCACGGTGGATGGCCTATCAGAAGTATCTGGAGGACGAAAAGACTGAACATTCTGAAAATTGGGATGCTTTGATAATTGAATATTCTCTATTCGTCCAAAATATTTCCATCGGTACAGTGTTGCCACTTCTATCGGAAACAACTAGCAACTTTATTATTTTGAATGGAGCACCTTGTATTTTATTGCATTTTTATATTCTTCCTACGAAGAGCTGATTTCATCAATGTATACAGGGTGTCCTTAAAAGGTCTTTACAAAAAGCTACCACATATTCTTCAGACCAAAACAATTCGATACAAGCAAACTTACCTCAGTAAAAAGTTGCTTAGTTTGGGCGCTAGACGGCTCTGAAGTTGAAATTTTCAAATCGATTTTGCTTCATAACTTTCGAACGGCTCATGAGATTTTTTTCAAATTTGGTACGTTGGCATAGACTCATCGGGCAATGAAACTCATATCATAATCATAATGAATATCATTCCATGGGCGTAGAACTTGATTTTTTCAGGAAATAAACATCTAAAACTCCTACGCCAATGGAAAAAAATTAGTTTCAATATGAAATCTAAATTATTCAACTCATTCACTACAAAAAAGGTACTCTTGACAAAAGTCGATTCCTCTCATGGTTTCGACAAAATTTTAATTTTAGTGATTTAGAGCATAATTAATAATAAAACGATTAACAGATATTTCATAAAAATTGTTCAAAATGTTCACCATTTTCACGTATACAAAGATTTATACGACGCAAAAAGTTGAAATGTACTCTTTGCATAACTTCTTCATCGCCTGTAAGATTATTCGTCGCCTGTTGGATACGTTGCCATAATTGTTCTACAGTATTCACAGGGGTCTTGTAAACCGTAGACTTGAGATAACCCCATACAAAATAATCCATCGGTGTTAAGTCTGGAGAACGTGGTGGCCAATTCACGGGTGCATCATTACCTCTACCTATCCATCTGTCTGGGTACTGTTGGTTTGAAAAATTCCTAACATCCACCGAAAAATGTGGTGGAGCTCCATCGTGCATAAACCACATATCTACCCGATGTTGGAGTGGTAAATCTTCCAACAAATTTGTCAACGTATTTCGTAGATGTTGTAAATACATGTCTCCTGTTAATCTTTGTGGAAGTATGACAGGACCAATTATAAAATTTCCTATTATTCCAGCCCAAACGTTGATTTTGAATTCGTGTTGAAAATGGTTTATTTTAATGGAATGAGGATTTTCAATTGCATAAACGTGTTCATTATGAAAATTAGTTATTCCTCTTCTCGTGAAACAGGCTTCATCAGTGAACAAAATATTCTTTCCAAAGTTCAGATTCATTTCTCTTTGCAAATTAATGAACCTACAAAACATCAGACGACTTTGTGAATCATGGATTAATAAATCTTGAACTGGCGTCTTGTGGTATGGGTATAATAATTGTTCTCTTAGTACTTCATGAACGGCATTCCTAGAAACTTCTAGTTCATTACTTATCCGTCTAGTACTCAATTCTGGATTTTCTTCAATACGGTCTAAAATTTCTGCTTCGACTTCGGGAATCCTTACATAACGCTGTCTTCCATAATCACCAGTTCTAGGAGCAAAATGACCGGTCTCCCGAAGACGTCTCTCAACTGCAGCAAAGGTTGGGTGGCTTGGTACGCGACGATTTGGAAACCTTGCCGAATACACCCTCACACTCTCTCGACCATTTCCTTGACAATATCCGAATACCAATAACATATCGGTGTATTCTTCATTGGTGTATTGTACGGCCATGATAAATCAGAAAAGTCCGATATCAACAATCAACGTCAATAAAACTCGACAAATCAACACAGATGAAACTATGGAAACCAAGAATGTGAATATCACTGTTTTCGAGCAGATAATAATAGTCTTCAGAAAAAAAAACCAGTGCTACTTATTTTCAATAGAAATAACCTATGCAAAAAGTACATCTCAACTTTTTGCGTTGTATAAATCTTTGTATACGTGAAAATGGTGAACATTTTGAAAAATTTTTATGAAATATCTGTTAATCGTTTTATTATTGATTATGCTCTTAATCACTGAAATTAAAATTTTGTCGAAACCATTCGACCATTTGTCAAGAGTACCTTTTTTGTAGTGAATGAGTTGAACAATCTAGATTTCATATTGAAACTAACTTTTTCCATTGGCGTAGGAGTTTTAGATGTTTATTTACTGAAAAAAGCAAGTTCTACGCCCATGGAATGATATTCATTATGATTAGGATTTCAACTTTTTGCGTCGTATAAATCTTTGTTCACGCGAAAATAGTGAACATTTTGGAAAACTTTCATGCAATATCTATCAATCGTTTTATTATTTAAATATGCGCGAAATCACTAAAACTTAAATATTGTCGAAACCATCAGAGTAATCGAATTTTATCAAGAGTACCTTTTTTGTATTGAATGATTTGGGCTATCTAGATGTCATACTGAAACTGATTTTTTTTCATTGGCGTAGAAGTTTTAGATGTTTATTTCCTGAAAAAATCAAGTTCTACGCCCATGGAATGATATTCATTATGATTATGATATGAGTTTCATTGCCCGATGAGTCTATGCCAACGTACCAAATTTGAAAGAAATCTCATGAGCCGTTCCAAAGTTATGAAGCAAAATCGATTTGAAAATTTCAACTTCAGAGCCGTCTAGCGCCCAAACTAAGCAACTTTTTACTGAGGTAAGTTTGCTTGTATCGAATTGTTTTGGCCTGAAGAATATGTGGTAGCTTTTTGTAAAGACCTTTTAAGGACACCCTGTATATTACACTTGGGGTCTAGCAGGAATGATTACAGAGATACTAATAGGCCATCCATGGATCACCCTGTATTTAAATTATTATGAATAAAACATGTTTGCTGTCATATTCGTGTATGTTATTCGGTCAGTGAATTAGCAGTGCAAAAATGGATTTTTCACAATACTTTCTTGGAGTGTACAGTCGTATTCAATAAAAAGCGTACGAGTGTTGAAAAGAGAGGTTTACGGCATCCTAGTTCTAGTTGTATAAAACTGGCTCAGCCAATGCTTTCTGTTTTTGAGAACCTATGACAACTTTACTGTCACAATTTGGTAAACAATCATTTCCGATAGCCCATTTTACGCAAATAGAATGACGTTAATTTCTCTCTTACTACTTTTAAGCTTTTTTTCTGAATACAGCTGTACTTGTCGATTTTTATTTTTTAACCTTACCAACCTTTAACTCGGGAACGGAGAAATTTCGGACTGAACTGAGATGTTATACATACCTTTTAGGGACACCCTGTATATATTATGTATGAGTTTCTCTGTATTATTACACAAATAGCTGCTAGCAGCTGCCTACAATAACTGCCTTCTGATCTACCATCACTGTGTCACAATACTAATCTTTCTCGCCTATAGTTATTTCGATGAAAATAATATCTTGAAGGATGGTGATAATGCATTGGTTATCAAGATTACATATTATCGATTTCGATGATTTGATTATCAGTTTTTTAAGACAACTTTCAGTTCGTGTCCCTTCGATCGGTCGGAATATGGCGTTCAACTCCAAAATTGAATATTTGTTGAACGAATTGGGCGATGCATTTATGGAAACATATTTCTCCCAAGGTAAGAAGAACTAATGATTTTTACAAATGACCTCGAGTAAAACGGTGTTCATGAATCTGTTTTTATCGTTCATATCTAAAATATCATCAATCAGGGGTTCAGTATGGCCAACTTTTTTTGTCATCCGATATAATAGGAAATGAGTTAATACAGATTTTTTTTTATCATGTGATTAGATTTTATTGAGCGTATCAAAACAATCTTCCTTACTCTTTTCAGCTCTAGACCTAAAATTTTTTCTGATATTATTTTCTTTTAAATTGCTCAGTCTCATCTTGGTAAAAATTCCCCACATCTAACCTAAGAGAAAAATGCAACCGATAGTCAGTGACACCTTATTTTCAGAGATTTTTTTTAGTGGAGAAATATAAGTAGTATACCTATCGAAAAAATATCAAATTTTCACACAACTCATTTGGGCGTTTCCGGAACAAATCTGTTCCATTTTTATTTTGAAAACGGCATCAGATTTATTCCCAAAATGTCCAAATGAGCTGAATGGAAATTTGATATTTTTTCAATAAACTTAAACGCAATGACATTTTGGGTCAAAACATCTGATTTTTTCGTACTATTTACCACATACATTGAAATGATTTCATATTTTTTTATTATTATAGAAACGAGGAGATAAAATCTCAAAAATTCTAGAGAAATGGTAAACTTCGATTTCATTGATTTAAAAAAAGCCTAATAGTTATTTTTGAAATTTTGATTCCTTCAGCAAATAAAAGTAGACCTTGCGAGTGAATGTTTCAGGTTTGTCTACATTTCCAAAGACCTTGTGTTTTTCAAAATCGATTAACCGCTTACAAAGTAAGAAAGGCGTGAAATCGCACACAATGTATATTCTGGTGTGAAAAAATCCAAAAAACTAAAACGACAGATTTTTTCAACAATCACTTTTTATACATGACTTTAATCTTGTAGTGGTATTATTAGATGAATACTAACTTTATTCCACTAAAGTTGGTGGAAACATAATATTTTGTGACAAGGAACTCGCATCAGTATGTAGTATTATTATTATTAGGATAAATAAAACACAATTGAGTTACGTTAGTTACACAAAATAATAAAGAATAAGTCGATAGGTATTAGCTCATGCTGTATCAAGTCAGTCGTCCGACCACAGTTACTCGACTCCCATCAAAAGTTGACGTTGGTAACTTTGTGGGCCGATTTGAAACGTGACCGATATTCCCAAACAGCTGGTTGGTCAGACTGATGGTCAGACTTCATACTGAACGTAAGTGCCCGGTCAAACCACAGACTTGACAGCCTCAATTTCTTAGTTTTTCACAAATTCATTTTACTAATTTTGGTAGAAATATATTTTCTTACAAGAAACTTGAAGTACTATTTAGTATCAATGAAATTTGCTCACGTAATAGGTATTGTTAGGTTAAATAAAATGTGATTAAACGACTTTAGTTGAATGAAATGATAATAAATAAGTCTATAGTAATCTATGGTAAAAGTCCATGGTATCTCAAAGTGGAGTGAATAGATTGATAAACAAGACACACCAAGTCATCTCCACAAATTTATTGACTGAATAATCAGTGTCTGAACATGTTTCGGACTATCAATAGTCCATCATCAGCAGAAGCATATTTTGAATGACAATTTCTACAAAGAACAGTTTTTTATATAGTTACAAATGTTATACCTTAAGTTATGTATACTCACGTGGAAGTGAAAAAAGAAAGGCAACAATAATATTAATATTATACAGTTTACATTATTAAAAAAAAATAATGAAGGGCAAATTGCCCATGGCCCAAAGGGGTCTTTATGGAGGATCCCAATTCCCAATACTTGTTCATCCAATTGATCAGCGGTAGAGAGGTGAAGAGGGGGTAGATTAACTTGACGAACAAAGAATATCGGGTGAGATGCGAGAAGAAGCAGGGCCGTAATGAGTCACATGTCAATGAAAGACAACATTTTTTACAAAAAATGTTTCAGAAACAACAAGTAAACTGCGGAAGGATTCAAGATAGGGCAAAGTCGAGGGCAAAGTACTAGTAAAGAATCCTCGTTAGAATTTGAGGGCGTTGAAAAATTTTTGGCAATCAAAGTTTGTTTGTTCGTTCAAGGAAATAATGTTGTCATCTTTAATTGATTCATTAATTTCAAATATCACTAATAAAGTTAGATGGGTGCCCTTATGGCATATATGTAAAACTTCAAGGTCATTATTTATGTCAAAGTGATGATTACAATTAAGGATATGATTAGCAAATGAACTTTTTGTATTGTATAAATCTCTGGGAGAATTTTTGTAGCTGTCAATCAGTTTAACATGTTCATTAACGCGAGTTTGAATTCTCCTTCCACTATGACCAATGTAGTGTGCCAAACAATTAGGATGTGAACAAGAGATTTTATAGACACCTGATCTGTGTAATGGAAGAATATTGACTTTGGTATTGACTAACAAACGGGAAATTGTATCTGTGGTATAAAATGAGACGTTGATGTTTCTAAAATTTTGCTTTCGCTCGGCTTCGCTAAACGCGCCGCCTCGCAAATGCAAAATTCGCTTGTCAAACAAAATGTCACTTTTGATCCTAATAAAACAATCTACTATTCTCAGATTCAGATATCTCAGGCTTTTTCAATACTTCGCAGACGACTGTAATCTGTGCATACCGGCATACCCCTACTCATGTGGATTACTCTGGTTTTCTCTGACCATCAGAGTCACCGACCTGTCCAAATATGCAGTTGTGAATTTAGTGACTTTTCCTTGTATTGTAATACCGCAATGTAGACAGACGTTTCTCCAATCATGCATTTCTTCTGTTTTTGACAGTATATTTGGCGTTATAATCGTTTTCTCCTGGGCTAATCGTCCATCACAAATCGAATCGGAAAATGTGGACGCCATTGACTAAATTATAGGATATTATTATATGGTTTCGAATTCGGATGCGAATCAAAGTGTATATGACGTGTTTAATGGATTCTCCGGATAACGAATTAGCGTTTAAATTATTAATGGACCTTAAAAGTCTATCAATTAATTTGTGACAGATTATGCATTGCGACTGTTTTCGAGTGAACAAGCCGAACGAGATTGTCACAAACTGTGCATGGTGGGCTATGCGAAGTGGTCTTCCGTAATTTACTGGGTGTTTCCGAAAATACTGGTCCAAGTTTTGTTCACCGTTCCATAATATATTATACCAAATCATGTATAAGTAATTCGCAGTTGAATTTACAAAGGGGCGTATATCGGAAAAAGGCGAAAATTGTATTTTTGGTGTAACAAATGGCGCCGGAGTTGATTCATTTGCTCTCAAATTGGCGTATATCAATAATTCATGATAATTTAGATGTTACGTTGTTTTTTAATTCAGGCGTATATCTGAAATAAGTGGAATATTTCGAAGCACATCGGCGGACATGAAATTCGCCCATATAAAATAGCATTTTTGTGAAAAAATAGTATGAAAAGTTCGACACAAACTGGCGAATATGAAATAGGGTACTACTCAATATCATCGAATCTTATCATTTCTTCAGTATATTTAGTTCTCATGAGCTTCTATTTGGTAACAAATGCTTGTTACTGGTAGTTTTACCCAACGCAAATATGTGACAACCTATTTATTGACAAACAAAATCTATCCGGTTAATTTTATGCCGATAAAATGCATATTCGTTCAATTGTGAAATTTGCAGGTTCCAACTTGTGAATTCTTAGTTATCTTATTTACTGAGCAATAGTCATGTCGGCTCTTGACTAAAATATCAAATTTTTATCATAATGGATCTTAGTGGAGTAGACAGATGTAGAAAGAAAATTGGTGGTTTCCAGTGACTGACTTGTTTGCAAAAAAGTGGGACGGTGATTTCCTAGACTCCAAAACTCTTTCCAGAGCACTTGGTGTTCGTTAGTCTGATGAAATGGATCCTAGATCAGATAGTTTGAATAGAACAAATTGCTAAAAAAAACGAGGAGGAAACAATTGATATCAGCTCATAGATGTGTTTCCTAGATGTTAATCGATAAGTTCATCATGTATGTTCTGCAAATTCTCCGTGAAAGAAGTTTTTGGCGTGAATAAAAAAACCATTGTGCTAATAAGGGATCACACTTTAACTCAATACATGATGAAGCTTTTGCCACAGGGCATTCAGAACTTAATCTTGAATCTCTTCCTGTATAATAACCAAGTCATCAACCTATTTTCGAAACTCAAATTCAGGTCAACACTTCAAAATATGAATCTACTATTTGATCGGAGTTCCACCAAAATCAGACAAGAAATGAACAAGTTAAAGGGCGATAAACTTTGCAAATTTTTTTGTTGGCCGTTTTTTTTTCCGGTGAGAGTATATTATGTCACATTATAAAAGATCGACACCCGTCATTCAGATTGCCTAGCATTCTTCCAGATTCAAGATTCCGAATTCTGATCACCCTGTATCTGTTCCAATTAAATACCAGTAAATGAATAGTTTCGACACAAACAAATCCTAAAGTTGAAAAATCTCGATTTTTAACACCCTATATCTCTGTAATCATTTCCGATATACCCCAAGTGTGATGTATCGGTGAAATCAGCTCTTCAGGGAGAATCGAAAAATGCAATAAAATACAGAGTATTCTATTCGAAATAACAAAATTGTTGCTACTTTTTGATAGAAGCGGCAACACTGCATTGCTGAAAATATTCTAAATGAAGAGAGCGTATTCTAAAATATAAGCATGCATATTTTCATGGATTTCTCCCGACTGATTCTCGATAAAGAGATAGTGTAAGTTCGTCGAGACATACCCTGTATACGTGTAGTGCATGAGGACAAATTGGATGCTTGGTCCCAAAAAGTGTGTGCGTTTGAAAATTTTTCTATCAGAAAAGTTCATTGGATTGTCAAAATGTTATTTAACATTTTTTATATTGAAAACGGAAACAGATTTGCTCGTCCAAAGATAAGTGAAAATCTGTTTTGTTTCATATACCTGTATTTCTCTTCTCCAAACCTTCAAATCAAAGTGTCACTGATAATTGAATGAATTTTAGTTTTAGGCTCTGATGGAAAAAAATTGAAACGCAGTGATATTCTGGGGCATATTATTCGATTAGGTACTCAATCCTATCATAAAAACGAAAAGGATGAACTAAAAAATTATGTACTATATAATTGAATTAAACAATAATAATGATCCACCCATTGTAATCATTCGTAGACTGAACTACAATGACTTATTTATACTAAAGTTTCAATTTTTACAACTTTCGGAACCTTTTGGTATTCATTCTTTCTTAGCATGAGAAATGCCGATGTTACATGAATCCGATGTCAGTACAAACGGATTCACCGTTCTGAATCATCAGTGGCGTAGATTAAATTAGAACATTAAAGCAATTCGAGAAGACCAAATTGATCCTGAAAGTTGATGATTATTACGAACTGATAGCAAACCCAAAAAAATATTGTTAGTTTATGAATTGGTGCAAAATTTGTCTTTCAAACTGCAGTTGTTCTAGTCTCAAAACATATATTCGGCGTCAATCAGTGAATCTTAAAAGGAACTTATAACCTCCAGAAGTTAAAAAAAATTCCAACACCTACCTCCTCTCCCTATACTCCCTAGGTGCGCACGATGTTCCACGAACATCGGAATTTCCTTCCGTACGCTCCAACAGATAAAAAAAATTGAGATATGCCTACTCATTTCAAGTTTCAAGTATTTGCAGGCAAACAGCGTAACTCTACATTCAGCCGTTACTATGTTTGCCGCATGGTTGGGGAAGAAAAAAAAAAGGAGATAACTTTTCTCAAACCTGAACGTATATTTTTCAGAAAATTACGTGGGAGAACAATGAGACTACTGTTTCTAAACAACCTAACCAGACTCGGCCTTAATGCACCTCCTTCCGTCATTACAGGAAATGCCTGAAACTTTTTGGCAAACGGTGTACGAAATGAACAGGTATGCTGTTTGCCGGCAATACGTGAAATAACGCCGACATAGGTCATGTTCCGATATTGTTGACATTACTGGCCACACTGGGCAATTTAGGAACCCGAAACACTAGAAGTAGCTATGCATTTTCATTTCATTTCGGAACGATTTCGGATTTTGGCAGTACTGGTATACACTGGTAGCATAACATAACCATTGTTGGTTTTTATTTTCATCATTCTCATTATTATCTTCTTTACTCACATGGAAATTATGGACATATTATCCTATAGTGATTCTGATTCATCAGAAATACCAAGCTCTAATACCTCTAGTTCCAGTGATGAAGAAATGAAGCATAGTTGTGTAATATTTTATATCAAAAGTTAGAATAACAGATTAGTGGCAGTTTCAGCATCTACTGCCTCTGTGTGATCTTCCAGTACGAATTCATATATCTTCCCAAGGTAACCAAACTATTCAAACGCTTAACCTAACATTTCATGAATACTGGCACTACATCACCATTTCTGCACCAGTGGCCAACAGTAAACTTTAAGCCTCTAACAGGATTCCTAGCAATGACCCGCGAAATCGTTGCCAGTAAATTTCAGTAAAATCGGAACGATAAAATATACTGGGCAGTACTAGATCATATACACTGTATTCAGATTGCTCGAAAAATTCGGGAAGCACATTCCTTGCGTTAGGACAAAATAGTGTTCCTGAATATATAGGCGGATTTATGCACACAGCTTTTTCATTAATCTGTAATTTCACAATCATTGACAATTTCACTAATAAGTTGAAAGTTGGTATTCCCGTTCATTCATTTATGCACTTAATTTGAATTTTATCTTTCATTAACTATTCACTAAAAGATGACCAACTTTTATCTCTTAACGACGAATCAGGCATTCCAGAACACGTGACTTTTGACAAATTTCTAATGGCCGCCGGTAGGCACACAAGTATTTTTTGTTGATTTACGTAGCAGCAGTATAATCTTTGGTAGATATATCAAATAATTATAATGGTTTTTTTGAATAAAAGTGGATATTTATTATCCTTGGACCGCTATAACAAAGATATTGCGATACGAAAGTATGTGTGCCTACAGTCGGCCATATTGATTTAGATGGTTTGACAGCATCTTGGATAGGTCAATACAAATAAAACTGACTTGCGCAGGCGCGATTCTGTCATAAGTCAGACGAATAATTTCTTCCTCTTCTTTTTTCAAAATTTGGTTGAAAATTATTCTGAAAATTCTAGTCGTATGTTCAAATTAGACTTTGAAAACAATATGAATGAATGATTCTCATTTCAATTATGTGATGACTGTATGTTATAACACAAATATTTTCATTAGACTAAGTAGCTGAGGACTATGTTTCGATCAAGAAGATTTTAAAATTAAAAAAAGGTACTGCATAAAGGTATCATATTATAGTCCTCAAATAAAAATAAACTTCAATGACTGTCAATGAAAGCAACAGATTAATGAAAAAGCGATGTGCATAAAATTTTCTTTTCCATAAATGGCATTTCAAACAATCTATCTCATTAGCTATTTTTGAAACACCCTGATAGATAGATTCACGTAGAAAAATGAATTATCATTATATCAGTACCTAGTTAACAATAAATTGAGTCAAGTTTGAAAGAGTGCGCTATCAATTTTTTTTTCACATTTTAAGGGGGGTCACGTGGTACCTGGCCTTGAAGGCCTTTGATTCTCTATCCAGCACAACTTCGTTTGTGCAAATCGGCCAAGCCGTTCAAAACTGACAAGGGTTTGAAATTTGCTTGAAATATTTTACGAACACAATTTCATGTAGCAATTAGTACAAAGTGCTCTAAAAAGAGTCGGCTTTGTGTTGAAATTTTGAAATTCTGGAAATTTCAAACCCTTACCTGTCTACCCTGTCTGTGCAAAACGGCGGAGTTGAATAGAGAATCGATATAGTTTGAAAACCAGATACCAAGTGGCTCTCCTTTACATTTGAAAAAAAATTACGGTGCTTTTTTGTCCTCTTGACACTTGGTCACGTGACCACAATCATTTTTATGCCATCAGTAAGTATTGTAGTAAAAGAGGTATATTTCCACCTGAATTTCACCCGACCTCGATAGCTTGTTATTGAGAGGGGGAGAGGACTTTTTACGTTACATTCATTGTATCATCTTATATTATTATGACTATTTTTGGTTACGAAAGTTTAGTAAGACTATTGCTATTTATTTATAGAACAACACGAAACTTGAACTTGACTTTTTCGTTTCGTTGACACAAATAAATGTGATCGTGCGATTTTAAAACGAATTCTTGAAACCGTTTCAAGTATCTCAGTGACGCACGCCACTGCCGTTAAACGCAGAACATCTGTCTTTGATAGCCAACCGCCTTTTAGCTTCGGCATGCTTCGGTAATTACGATTCTATGTTGAAACTCTTTCGGTAGTTCGAAACACTCATTTTTATACACTCTCGAGAGGGTAATAGTATGTGTTACATTGATGTTTGTTCCGTTTTCTATTGGTTTTATGCTATGTCCAGTATGCAACCACAGCTATGAATACCTTTGTTTTTTTTGTCTCAATTTATATAGACTGCTAATGAATCCACTTGGATCTCCATCTCCAATTTCAGTAAATGTAACATACTCTAGTCACTAGTGTCTATACTAGATTCTCACTGTCTTAGATTAGATTTAGATTTAGAGTGGGGCCTTCGGGCTATCTGCCTCCACGCCGCGACCTTTTCAGATCTATGTTGTCTGACCTCAAAGTCCTTGTTCTTGAATTATAGCTACCTCACCGGCAAAAAAAACCGGCCACCAAAAAATTTGCTCAGATTGTTCACCCTGTAACTTTTATAATCCTCGTCCGATTTTTGTGAAATTTGGATCAAACCGTAGATTAGATTTTTGTGGCCTAAATATTAGTTTCCGTGAAAAGCTGATGATTTGATCATTATACAGGGAACAACCCTGTGGCGAAATTGAGTGATTGAACTTGGATTCATTATGCTTTGGATTGATGTTTGATCCCTTCTTAACACAGTAGTCTTTATTATTTCACGTCAATATCTTATTTTTAAGAGAAGATACGAGTGTTTTAAGAAAGTATGGCATTTTTCATTTGTCATAACAATAATCAGAACCTACATAAACTTATCGATGAACAACTTGAAGAATCAATGTCACTAATTTTCAACCTCTTTTCTTAAAGTAGACCTATAGTCAATAACGACTTAACGAGTATGCCCTCCTCGGCCTTCTCGAGTTTGATATACAACATTCAACCGTCGTAGCATATAGTTGATCAAGTGGTCTTGAAGCTTGAAATTCTCCTTGAAGGGCGAATCATAGTTCTTGAAGTGTCTCTGACAAGGTCTGACGAAGGCGAATGAGCTTCCGGAGTTCATCCCTAAGGATGCTCTATAGGTTCTGAATTATGGGTAATGGTTAATAAAAATTTCAAAAATCCATACTTTCTTGAAACACTTGCATCTTCTCTCAAAAAGAAGATATTGACATGAATCTTGAACCATTGTGGTAAGAAGGGACGAAAAAGGATCACAATTCAATTCAAAATAAGATGGTTGGAGAAATGGAGAATTATTTTTAATGAAAATAATAAAAATCCATACTTTCTTATAACACTTCTTCTCTTTAAAAGTTGTTATCGACGTGAATCAAGAACCATTGTGTTCCACCACTCACCTCTTCCACAGGGCGTTATAGGAGGTTAAGGGTGGGAAAGTAACTTTTGTTTTTCCCTGTATATAATGATCAAACCGTCATTTTCTCTCAGGACCTAATATTCAGGCTAATATTCTGAAATATGAATATACGATTTGGTCGAAATTTCACTAAAATCGGACAAGAATTAGAAAAGTTACAGGGCAAACGATTTGGCAACACTATTTTGATGGCCGGTTTTTTCTGCCGGTTAGTGTATTATAAAATATAACTTTTTCTTTCAAATTTTATCTGTAATATACAGTGTGTGCGATTTCAACTAACACCGTACATGTACTGCAATTAGGTAAATATTTGATATTGTTTAAAACATATTGAATCGATTCAGCATATTCATTACTAGTTTTACTAATCTACCCTTATCCCGGTAGTTACACTACATGGCGATCCTGCCAAAAACAAAACAGTTAAGGTTTTGGCGGATTTAAACAGTTAAGGTTTTGGCGGATTTTGTTGGTGAAATAAGTTTGAAAATGAGAGGAAAATCATCGAAAGAAGAAGTAATCATAGCGCAGACAGCAAGTGGTGATGCTGATGCCAAGTTATCACACATCTCAAGAACAGAAAGGTTGCTGATTTGTTCGGTGGTATTAGGCTTCGTAGACCTAGTCTATTTTATGATTAAAAAGTGGCGAAAGAATGTCAGGAAAATTGTAATTTATGAGGTCATTAGATGTCAGAGCAGAGACAATCTGAATGCTGCAGTTTAGTGCAAATGGTCAAATAAATACATGACAAGGAGACAAGGACTTGCTACAGTGTAAAGACTGATATTGGAATATTTTCACCGGTATTCAGAAACGAAAGTTCGAAAACACAGTACTCAACGAGATCTTTTCGAAAATGTGAACAAATCTGAAATGTTATACACATAAAATAATTTCTTCATTTAATGAAATATGCTTTGTTAATGTAGTATGGAGAATACAATTTTATTACCGGAGCCGTTTAAGACTTCTACAACCATGAAAATAATTTCTTCTTTCTTCCGTTAATTAAATATGCTTTGAATCAAGATGATGACTTGTTTATATATACTGGAATAAACGATTCCTTGATATAAGAATTTTTCATTTTAAATTCAGTAGTCTCTGACCAAGCGTATATATTGCTTGAATTATGAAGAATTATATATTCTTCCTATGAGTAAACTAACTATACTCTAAACAAAAGTCTCATTGCATAGATTGTCAAGACAATTATAATCTTCATTAGGAGAATACTTTTCCCTAATCAAATAGCAGACATTTTTATTATTCACTGCAGCAGCTTATTTCATAACAAGAAATTGATAAGATTGGACGAATAAAATGAGGTGTTTCAATTGAAACTACCATATTGCTGAATAAGAAAACTATCATTTGCTCGATTGGAGATATGAAATAGTTCTTCATTTAAGAACTTCAAACGTGATGAGGAAAAGAAGTATTTAAGAAAGAAAAGTCTCGAAATTGTCTCCACAAAATTATCTGATTGGCGAATATAATCTGCAGTTAATCCTGCTCAAAAAAGGTTCGAAACATGTTTCGACCATTCAAATGATCATCATCATCAATCATTGGTACATCTTGCAAAGGTCAACATTTTGAGTGAAAAGTGACATGATGGAATTATACAAGTATCAAAACTGTTGAGCATCAAGAATCTGATAACAACAAAAGTGTTATGGTGATGATCACGAGGTTATGTAGCGATTGAACATTATTATAAAAAGACTTGTTCGTCATTTTGTCAAAATGAAATTAAGTGTGTTTTTCGAAGAATTTTGTGCTTTTTTGCAATTCACTCATTCTATTTCATTTATTTTATTTTGATTCCATCAGCAATACGTCCTTGAAATATTTACATCGAATTTTGAATCACCCTTTATCGTTTTTCAATGACAATTCAATTCATGTACAAAAAATCTCCATTCAGAATTGTGAACGAATCTTGATGGCGTTTATGTAAATATTTCTCAATCTTGCGTTGTCAGATGAGTAAATCTAATCTGTCTGTCTGGAATGTCGCGATTTGAAGCGTTTGATACGGTGTGATGCCATTGGAGAAATTGGAAAAACTATCAACAATGAGTACGTATTTATCTAATTGTCTTTCCGAATTACACTCGAGCATATTTTTTTTGTGGTCGAAGTTGACTTGATATTTATATTTCGAGTTTTGTTACCTTTGAGAAATTCAAATAAAAAAACTGCAAGTAAAAATTAATCGTCCTGCGGTTTCGTAATTTTTTCGAAGGCAATTTTTCTCGTTTAATATCCAGACAACAAAATTATCATTTGCCTATAATTTCAGGAGAGGGGGGAGCTTTGAGCTCAGCCAAAAGTTGAGAAAATTCAATAACTAGGTTCTCTTATACACCTCAGGTATACCGTGGGTGAAACAGGGAACATATAACAGACTGTAGTTTTTTTATTTGAAGAGATAAGAATTTGAAATTCACAAGAGTGACGAATTTTCTCCGACCACCTATTTGATCGGAAGTATAGACCCAACTTTTTTCTTCATATAGCACCCTGTATGTTTCTGTAGCCTATCTTATTTGCCTTGAAATTCTCTATTCAACTATGTATCACAATCTGAAATTCGTTCATTAATTGGATGTTAAATTGCATTTTATTGAAATACATGAAGTTGGCTGTGGCCCGAATACAATGACATTTTGATGCTTGATAGGCTTAGAAATCCAAAGATCATTACTTAGACGATATTATCAGAATATTTTCCATAAAATTTACAGGCTGTCTCCTATGTCACCCGGTATACGCACGATACTCCACCAACGCGCGATCGATAAGATAAAAAATCATTGTTTTCATCTCCATTCAAGTTTGCAGATAAAATGAACATTTCGAGGAAAATGTTGAACCTGAAAAAAAATAATCATGTGAAATACCTCTGAGCAAATAGAGGCACATAAAAATATCTTGTGGTTTCATTTCTTTATATCAATTTTATGTTCCGTAATATCGGCCGATTAACGAAATTTGATCGATTAAGTTTGTCCATTCCATTTATCGACAAAGTCGTAAAAGTTGGTTATTTCGGAGAAGTTCGAGAACTTCTGTATTTGGGCGAATCGAACTTCGATAAATATTTCGGTTATAATTTATTACCGTAGGTTCGAAGAAAATCGGCATGAATATTCTGTTCAAAGCCCGTTTCGAAGTTGTTTTGTGTAAAGCAGTAAGATACCATAATAATTTGAAAGATGTTTCTTCCTGTTTTTATCATCATCATGATATCAAAATCACTAACCGTTTGTCAAGATTCAAAATTTCAATCAAGCAATTCATACTCCAGTATAAGAAAGATATATTGAAAATATCCTAATAATAAAAATAAAAATTGCTGAAATCTCTGTTTCTCTTTCTCACAATAAGTCTCAGCATATCCATATTTCTTCCACTTCTCGCGTTCGCTATTGATTATATCAAATTCATCCATAGACCACTCAAAAATGACGTAATGCTACTATATACACGCATCTCGATTGCTTAGGTAGATTACTTGTTTTTTAAGTGGGATCATAATGTCAATATTATACAGGGTGTTTCAAACAAACCTTACCTTGATAGGGTAGGTAGAACACTTCATAATAAGTTGAGTTTGTTCAGTAAAAAAATGTCATGGTGGCATCTGTTTTCAAGATACAAAATGGTCAAAACATGTTTCTTTTGCACATTTTTTAAGATTATATCGAAACTACTGGCTACATTATTGGTAATGACATTTTGTATGGAAGTGTTTTGAAAGCTGACACATTGCATGACTTTGTTTTTATATAATATCAGACTCTCATAGAAGGCGCTAGTTACACGGTTCGTATCGAGTAGATTTAAACATAAGTTTTTTGAGGTTAGATTTCCCAATCCGAATGTGAACTTGAGCATCGTTGAATTCAACATAAAGAAGGTACCTTTGATAAAACTCAATACTGTGTACCGTTTTCGCAAATGGAGTATTTTCGATTACTATAATTTATTTTGCAAACATTGTACTGCCTCAATAACATATCGCCCTTTTCATATAAGGTTCTAAGGGTAACATCTACCCATCTTGGGGGTTGACCAAGAGGGCTAAAAATATGCATTTGAAGTGTTTTGACATTGAAATTGACCTATTTTTTTGATTTTTCATTTAAGTCACTGGAAGGAAGATATTAAGGGTAGGAAGTTTTCTAATTGACACGGCATTTTCGGAAACTGCTCAACAAGAAATGATGAACTAGGGTACCGTTGGAAACAGAATTGAACGCCCTTCAAAATGATGTGCCACTTGACCCCTCTTCCTATTTGAGAATCTGAGGGAAACATCTACCCCTCCTAGGGGGTTGAACCAAAAGGGTTAAAAATATTCATGCCAAGTGTCAATAAAATTGACCTGTCTTCTCGTTTTTTAATATCAATCAATCAATCAATTTATTTATTGTTTTCTAAAAACATTACAGTTTTATAAACAAGGAGTTTACACAGATGGATAAAGTTCCTAAACTTAGTTGTATACCTAAAAGTACCAAAGCAACGTCCGGTATTTTATAAGTTAGAAATAAGCTACCTATTATTATGATGTGCGTAGTTTCTGTTCTAGAAAGCAGTATATCAACAAACTTATCTATCCAAAACTAGAAGAGGCCAACCTCGATGCATAATAATAAACTGGACAATAATTGACAATTCAGCGGGTAATATAATGAAAAACAAAGCGAGATTAACAAGTAGCAGTGACAATAACAAGAATTGCAGACCAAGACTTAATTATTATTACAATGATTATTTTTTCGAAGGAATAAGGAAAATATCAACATCAGTACTTCACTCATTCATAATGAATGAGCGGAGTTTCACAATATTACATAAATGGGCAGAGATGGATTTAGCAGAAGATATTGTTGAGAGTGTCGACCAAGTTGTTGATGGTTTCCAAAAATGGAGTGTCTTGGGGCCTCATAGCAGTGTAAATAGGACAGTCGAACATAATGTGCTGTATAGTTTCGAACTCATTCTTGTTGCACACTGAACATAATTCTTTTGGGTTGATGAGGTATGTTGAGCCACGATATGAAAATTTTATAATGTAGTCACCGCTTAGCCTGAGTTGGGAAATTGATCTGGTAACTTGTAGTGAAACCTTCATATGTAAGTAACTTTGAGTTTCATGAGAAAAAGTGAGATACTGGTTGAGGGACAAAAATGTCGAGCGAGAAAGCAGTGACCGGTCTTCATTTTGTAAGTGAGTCATATATCTGGAAAGTAATGTCTTCTTATTTTGACGGAGTGTTTTGTCCGTGATTTCGGGCAAAGGGAGTTGGAAGTTTGCATATTCAAGCTGTTGTATGACTTGCAGGGTCCAATTGTATCTTATGTCCGTGGTATTATTGAGGTTGAGAAGTCTTTCAAAACATAATCTGGGAAGAGTCTCTCTAATTTATCATTGAGTTTCATGTTCTATGTTGGAAAATCAGAATAGGTTATAGGTGGGTATCTTAGAGATCTAACAGACTGAAGGGCCGATACATGTTGCATTTAACAGAAGATTAAGTTTGTATCCATATCAACGTATACCTTAGCTGATAAGTTAGAGGAGTTGATTCCTAGTTAAGTTAACAGCGAGCTATATGCAACCGGCCCTGATTTCGAAGCTCTGCTGTACTTCCTACCGTGAAAATGACAAACCAACCTGTCCTGATGGCGAGGACACATTCAGATAATATTCATTAGCAGGCCATGTCGGAACAATATTTCGGATCTAATAATATTGCCGGAGACTTGTTCATCGAGGCGTGCCTCGTGAAGATGACCCTCGCCAACTTTCTAGTTTCTATGAACGTACGGTTGGTTCCGATATCATACGGGTCGAGGAATCCTCAGAGGCAAATAGCCAGAAGTTCGCCGTGTGTAATGGCCACTGACTTGACGATTTATCGTCCTTCGGTTGGTATTAAGGTCGTTTCTGTGACGAGATACTTATCTGTATCGAAATACATGCGGTATTTTCAAATTATCGCATATTATATCACCACCACCTTTTGAGACTGAAAATGATGATTCATAATTTTCTAAATACACATTTAAAGTTCGCATATTAATTTTTCAAACCCGAATATTTCAAACCCTGAGAAAGCTCGACGTATGATATCTAATGGGACCAACAGAATAAAATTTGGGGTGAGACTCTTCATTCCACCCAAAGTTCTACGATGTAGCAATTCTGTACAAATTTTCATGCGGTGAAGTACTAGTTATTGACACACCAAGGTAGTAAAGACTATCCTCATTACCCAGGGACCAAGATTATATCCCGATGCTTCAGCCGAGGGGTATAAGGTTCCTTGGTATTGATATTCTTTACTACCATGGTGTATAATGTGTGTAATGAATTTATTTCACCACAAACAATATATTTCAATCATTATCGTTCTGTGAAACTGAAATATGGACCTATTGATGCCACTATGAATGCACTTCCCTTCAATTCTAATCAAAATAATAGCCATGAATATGACAGCATATGTCAAGTCGTTATACTGATAAATACGTTCTAGATCCGAGTCCCATCTCTGCGGATATCGCAGTGGTTCATAAAATGGCGAAAAATACCTTGGTAGTAAAAACACACTTTACGCCTCGAAAAGGAGTAAATAATGGTAGGTTCTACAGCTAGTGGTGAAAAAAAAATCATCTTTTTACAACCATACAGGGTGTTTCATAATTGAATGTCAATATTCGAGGAGGCGATGCTTGGGCCCATTCTAAGAAGAAAGTTTCATATGAACATATTTCCTAAACATCCTAACTTCTGAGATACAGGGTGGTAAAGTTCTTGTTAGCATCTAGCAACTAGATGCGCTACTGCTCAGTGGAATGTGCTTAGATCAGAGCCTATGACAGACGTGTGTAAAGACTAGCTCATATAGTGTTCGGCAGGCAGCCGAGTTAAGAGCAAACACTACCGCGTCATCACAAACAGTCGAATTTCTTCCTTGCCCCGCGCAGCTCCAGTTTGTAGACATATATCTATCAAGAGCGGTTGTACAGGTGGGGGACTCGTAAACAATTGGAAACGCAGCCTCTGTCCGCAAGATGCAAGATATTATTCATTATTTCCATTTTAGCTTTTCTTTCTAGTAGCGTCAGTGGAAGCGTAGCTGAGATGGGAGCAGTGGCGTCGTTAGGAGCTTACACAAAATATTGTTTCGGTTGCCTTTTTCAGTGCTGATATATGCTATAATTACCGAATACACGAAGTAGGCAGTCGAGATGTTTTACTGAATTACTTAGCAAAAAAAATAATTGGGGAATTCACGGAAAAAACCGAAGAAAAAACTCACTCCGCCTTGAAGTATCACTAGATAGTAGATAATCTGAAAATTCACTAGTAAATGTTCAATAAGTGGGTATTGAACGAAGCTTTGATAATTAAAAAAAAAAGGACTTCACAGCTGGTAGCCAGATGAATTTTATTATTACTCTTTTTACCGGGTAATTTTGATGCCGTTCGAGATATAAATTTCAGGAACAGCCAGGTTCTCGTGGCCATTACAAAACGATTTTTCTTATTATATTTCATAATTTTGCATGATCCTCAAGTGCTTCCTAGAACATTCTCTGATTTCCAAGCCTCTCGGTACTCTCGGATCTACAAGCTTTGGCAAGAGGCAATTGAAATAAAATATTGTCAATTTGGGAACCATTTCATTTTCCAGAAGTTATCATCTCACCTGGATCTGTGACAATGGACTCAAAATTAATGTAACAAAGACGAAATTCATGATTATATCTTCGAAAGCAAATTTAAAAATGATCCAGAAAAAAAAAATGAAATTCAATATTCTGATAAACGGAGAAATCATTGAAGAAGAGAAAATGTTCAAGTATTTGGGAGTGATCATTGATAATCAACTGAATTTTAACAGCCATTGTGAATACATTAAAAAGAAAATTGCGCGAGAAATAGGTTTCATGTACAGGCTTGGGGATAAAATATCTCATTTCATGAAATTAACAATTTACAAGTCAATGATTACACCTCATATTGATTATTGTGGTACTTTACAGTGTTTCTTGAGTAACGAACAGGTTATTACACTGCTAAAAATCCAAAATCGTGCAATAAGAGCTACCTTGGGTTGTAAAAGACGCACACCAGTCACAACAATGCTGAACACATTGCAATTAATGAATATCAAGCAAAGAGTTTCATATAATACACTCATTTTTGTTTATAAATTGAAAAATAACATGTTGCCTTTGTATTTATCAAGTGAGCTAAATTATGTTCAAGATGTACATTGTCACAATACCAGAAGACAAGCAGCGAATGATTTCTATATAAATTCAGTAAATATTGTCTGTGATACTTTATATACAAAAGGTCTGGTATTGTTCAATAATTTGCCCTGTGAAATGAAAAGATGTGTGTCACTAGATAGTTTTAAAGAATCGTGTGTGTTATTTGTGAAAGAATAGTTATTTGTTTAACTAGGCAGCAAAGTAGTAGATTGACTGCCGAGTTGAACATATAATTTTTTTTCCGATTGTTCATAATGATATGGAAGAATATTGTATTTGCGAATTATTACGATTCCCACAATCTCTTTATTTTCCTGTATAGTGTTCAATTAAAATAAAATTTGATAGAAATCGCAGTTGTTGGTTTGACAATTCATGACATTTCTGACAGTTGTGCGAAAAAATATCGGTATATTTAAATTATCATATAATGGACAGTGATAGCGAACTGGAAGTATACTTACACCTCCATTAATAAGGGAGGTGGCAAAAAATATAGAGTAGAATTTGTTGCCGGAGAAGTCTCGGATCAAATATGAAGGAAATTATAAACGAATTATGGATTATTAATTTTGCTGATACATATCAATCAGCAAAGTAACAACTTTGATGCCTAGGCAGCAAAGTACCCACTTTGCTGCCTAGGCAGGAAAAGTAAAACTTTTCTGATTGATATGTGTCAGCAAAATTAATATTTGCTGCCAATCGGAGAAAAAATTATTGAGAAAGGGGAAATCTGTTAATTACCCTTATATTAAAATATGTGACGTAATTCATGTGTCTGTGTCTTAGTTCCATATTTCTATGTTTTTATTTATTGACTTATTGTATTTCATTGTAGATTTAACTGTAATGAAGAGCACTGTGCTAATAAAGTTTGATATATATGATCAATAGTTACCTCTTCTACAAGGCAACTTTTTGGACTCCATAAAACGAAGAAACATTTTTCCCTTTTGCGTTATTGCTAATTGCCCTTGGACTTGAAAATAGTAATTATGTTTTCTATTCAGTACTAAGGTGTTGTTTTCGAGTTTGCCGAATTTGAACTTTTTCATCCTAATTCCCTCTTCTGGGCATATGTCCTTGATGTTGAAGGGACACTTTATCTCCACAATAGCATTTTCATCCACCAACCCATCAGGACTGGCACCCAAAAAATATTTTTTAAAAATGAAAAATCCACTTTTCCTAACTTTAATATTGTTTTTGACTTCGATGGCAAAAGGTACGTTCAATTTCCATATTCGGTTGCTTTGCTGCCTTTGAATTTTGAATATAATAATCCTTTTATTGTATTAATGCTGCGGGTGTTCGATTTCATTTCTCTTTTCTGGTAGTTCTTTCTCTTTCACTTCTTCGACCCATTTTTCTTTCCACAATTCTCACTTGATTCACTGTCAAAACACGAATGAGCAAGGAGCAAGCACCCAATACTTTATTTACCTCCCCTACCCATTGAGGGATTAGGATTTCCAATGAATAATTATTGTTTTCAGGTACGCCTATGAAAACTATTGCATACAACCTAATCTACTAAATGCGACGGTCCGGACGGATTACCAAAATTGGTTACCAGAATGAGACAGCAACACCTAATCTTGTCGATTATTAACAATATTCATTTCACCCTAGGTAGGAAGATTTTCCAACGTTGCCAATTGGGTCGAGGTTCGTTCGAGAGTTATAAAACGACATAGGTGGCAGCGCCAATCAGATACAAATTTCATGATCGTAGAATCGATTTTTCGTGAAAACTATAGCTTTTTTGTGGAAAATGTTTGTTTTGATGGATTCAGAGGCCTCATCAAAGTTCCGGATCTTCATTATTTTTTTCATTTATCAAATTTTTTTTTTGAAAATTATCACAATAAAAAATCAAGGAAGTTCCGGAATTTCGAAAAATGAAATGCATCAGTTGCACTAAGAATTTTTTTTTTGAAAAAAAAACTGAACGCATAAAACCGATTCCCGTTTTATCAAGGTAGTGTTTGCTCTTAAGAGCAAGTGTAACCCTTGTCCATGTCATTTGTGCTCGTGTTTATTGAATTATGACCATAATATAACAGTTCTCAAAAATTAATATAGCCTACTACAATGAAAAGTTATAATTCCAAAATACCAAATACGAATACGAAGTTCATAAACTATGAATTGTATTATTTCTGAAATTTGATCTAATAAATAAAATCTATTTCTCTGCTTTGTGATACTGTCATATCAACGATATTGCTATAATCATGTCGTGAAAACCTTTCAATTTTTTTAAACGAAAACCGTGCATCAGATTGAAAAAATTGTGGTGATCAAATTTGCTTAGAAATGATTGTGAATTTCAGGAATGATTCAAATTTCGTGATTAATCAGTGACGTACCATCAATGTCTGCGAAAAGGGGTATGTGAAATTCCGGACATTCCTCCGTCATCTGATAACGAGTTGAAACAAGAAGCAAATAAAAGTGGATAATGTCTCCTTTGCGAAAATCCAAACGTGCCGCGATTTAAACGGATCTAAGTTAGTGGCAGCACAGAGCGTCAATACAATACTGATCCATCGGATATTATCTTTCGACGTTCAACGGTGTTACGCACTCATTCGAAAAAGATATTTGTTTTTAATCTTTTTGCCAATTTTCCGATACACCGTTGATTCAGGGAGATCAAAAGCTATTAAAATCAATAACACAACATCCAGGGCCGTATTTAAAAAAAAAACAAAGTTGATGATGGCAGCTCAAAGACGATACGTCGGTTTGAAAATCTGAGGACACCATCGTGTTGAACAGAAAAAGTAGCAATGAGAATGAGTGATTTGTTTTGTTATATCTATTCAAATAGGGTCAGAATAAAACACAATATAAAATCGCAGATATTCGTTTTTTTTTTCAAGTAGAAAACGGCATTTTGTTAGTCATAAAATTGCGCAACTTTGCACAATCTACTCAGATTTCACTCACCCGGTACTAGTAGTCAAACCAGAGAATTTGTTTAATTTTTATTCTGATAAAGAATAACGAGTTACAGCTTGAGGCGTTTTTTGCGAGACAGTCTGTATACATGCATATTGATTTTTAGATTTATAGATTATTATTAACTCTGTTTTTTTTTTCAGATAAGGTCGGGTTCCAGCCTCCCTATGGAGGTTTAGATAACGGAATGGTAAGTAATTTTTTCTGCATATGGTTCCAAGTTTCATGTTATTATTTACTTATATACAGTCATTAAACATTAAATGAAGTATTTGTTTTCTGTATACTCTATAATCAATAAATTAATGACTTTGAGTCATGAATTGCAGATAAGCTTCAATTAAAATCTAATTATTGTCGCTTTAGATCAAATGAATTCTGTGAATAAATCCGCGATAAACTTTTGATCTTAATATGCTAATGATCTTTTTGTGTAATACAAATACTGCGCTTTTAGCTTATTATGAGTGGAACATTATTTCAAACATAAATTTGATAGTGTGTGTTTTCCTGATCGAAGTATTTTTGGCAAAGATATTTATACCGAAATCAATATACCTAGATATCTTTATGATTTATTCAGTGAGCCGCATAAATTCTAATCAATTATAGTTTTTTTAGTTCCTTTCTATAAGACATATTTATCAACAGACGAATCTCATTAAAACAGTTGTTTTCAGAGAATATCAATTTCAACTAATAAATAATGATCAATTTGCAAATTGGACAGCGAGTGGTCCAACACGTCGGGTGCTAAAAAACTCGCAGTTTTGTCATTAGTTGCATAATAATAATATATAATACTTTTTTTAGATTCCGTATTCTGAAACTCGACGTTTGAACAATTTTTATTTGAATATTGTTGTACTTCGTGGGTTCTTCAAATATAGAAGAGAAACTTATAAACTAACCACTATGATATTGACATTCTAAGCAAAAAAAAAGTATTTTCTCAGTCGATTTGAGAGATTCACTATAGTTCTGTTGAATGAGGCGAAGTTGCACATTTACGAGCTGAAAATTTGAAGTGTCATTTATGGTTTGTTATTCTTATTGTCTGTTTTACGAATAGCCAAACCGATTTTTCAGACGCCTCGATACGTGTTTCGCTAACTATGTTATCATCTTCAGGAGAAAATTAAAACTATTGAGGCGTTTAAAAAATCGGTTTGGTTAGTGGTATAAAACCTCGGGTAAAACAGTGTGGTGTGATTATCGTGCCAAAGGTTCCAGTCTTCGATATATTCATTTGATGTATTTATTCATCCAAATTTGTCGTGTTTTATTTTTTCTTCGGTCTACTTGATGTGGTGCTGATTTTAAGTCCCGTTTTTTGCGTTTTAACTCTGTTTTTGTAATGGTACCACAGGTTGAGAACCGCTGCTTTAGATATTACATTTATTTCCCAATCATGAAATATTGGTAATGCCTTCTATCATATCAATATTGAATTATTATACCAGCGTCTCAAAACATAAATAAGAATTCGCCCACTTGAAAAAATCAGAACGTGTGGTCGAGCGGAAATATGTAGTATATTAAAGTAAAAGTGATAAATATGGAAATAACAACTGAACATTTGTTAGTGATATTTTATTTGACGTTACATGCATGATGTGAGATCGATGATTAAAACGTTGACCATTCAGACTTCACGTTTCTCGGGTCTTTGATTGCCGTTTGTTGCCGTGGTAATTTCATATCAAATACCACAAGTGATTGTTACGACAGCTTGTTGCCTAATAATTTCGCGAATGACATTGTCTATCAAAACTTTCGAGCCGTAGGCGAGAAGTTTTGGAACAAGGAACAATGTCATCAGCGATATGTCAATCGACAGATATTCCTCTTCTTCTTCTCTGCACAGGTGGGCGGGTGCGTAGACCCCTGCACTCAGGCCTCTTCAGTCGGGCCCATTGTGCGCCCACTTGTGTGAATCAGCTGGGCATGCCGATTTCTTTGACGAAATTCAGCAGCTTCCTCAGCTGAGTCACTTTCACATCCTTTGGGTGCAGTACAATGCTCCCAAAGGCAGCTTTCCTCTGATGCACCAGCGCGGGGCATTCAGTGAGTATGCATGATGATGTTTCATCATCCTCCAAGCACCATCTGCAGATGGGATCATCTTTGATCCCTATGAGTTCTAGATGCCTGTTGAGGTGGTTGTGCCCAGTTTAGAGCCCAACTACCATCTTGAGATCCCTTCTATTAAGTGACAGGATCTCTCTCGTGAGCCTTTTTGAAGGTTCCTTTATATGGAGCTTTGATTGTCTCATTCCTGGTGTGTCCCGCCATGTTTCAAGGAACTGCCCCTGTAGCATTTCCTTCATGATGGACATAGCCGTTCTATTGGGTATTCCCAATATCGGTTCTGGTCCAATAGGTGTCGTTCCTGAACCGATCTTGGCTAGTCTGTCTGCCTCCTCGTTCCCCGGGATACCAGAGTGTCCTGGAACCCACATGAGGCTGACTTTCCTAGTTTTTGCCATATTTTCTAAAGCACTTCTACACTCGGACACCAATTTAGTTGTGATCCTATCGGATCTCAATGCCATAATAGCAGCTTTGCTGTCCGAGCATATGGTGACTGGTCCACGTCCATCGACAGATATTATCAGGAAAACTAGTATCACGAGTTGTATTCGTGTGACTATTTCATGATTGATATAATAAACGAGCGCCTCGCATCATTCTGATGGCTTCCACCATAATTGACGTTATAAACGTCAAAAATTTTAACGCTGAAAAACGAGGTTGGTTGATCACGTGTAGGTCAATTCGGCTTCTTTATTGGTTGAGCAAGTCCTGGAAATTTTTAGTAATACAGGAGAAACCGTGAAAATGGTCGATTCTGATTGGTTCTCGAGAACAAGAGTCATTAAATTAAACACGCTGAGGCTTTCTTCAAATAACCAAAATAGTGTACCAATAAGAAAGATATTATAAAATTGAAAAAATGTCACTGTATTACCGTGAATTCAATATCAGATTTACAAATGTTGAAAATATACTAATTATATCCATACCGATTTCCAAACATTTCATCAAACCGTTACTATAATCTACGACCATAGGACAATTCAGTAGAGAATTTAGCTTCTGAAAGAATTTGATTAATTTTACGATTTATTTATTCTCATTTTATTTAATTATAATTTTTTTCCTTCATTGTCCCCTGGAGACAAATATACCAGTCGGTTCCAATTATCATTTTGTATGTGTGTGACTAATTAACATGTTTTAATCTTAGACATAAATCAATTAATTCCAAACGATTACACCCGCATGTTACCTTCACTAGTTCGAATTCAATGTCAACTTGGCGGAACTTTTGTTGTGATTTGGTAGGTATGCATAAATATTTTCTAGAAGCTACATAACTTACTTCTTTCCAAGGCGTGAACTGGATCTTTTCGGGCGCACGGAAGGAAATTATTATGATGTTCGAAGAATCTTTGAAAGTTCAATGAGAGCGGCAGCGCTGCCCGACATTCCTTTGATGATGTGTTTCGACCGGTTTCAACTGACTGCATAAACTTTACGTAGGAAGGATAGGGAGAAGACGTAGGTGTTGGATTTTTTAAAACTTTTGAAGGTTAAAAGTTCTTGGGAATAGTTTCATTGTCAAGGAGTTCCAAAGCTTTGCCGTTCTATAAACGACTGGAATATAAGGTGTTCCATTTGAAACAATGATAGACAGATACATAAGAGACGAGGTATTACAAAGAAACCCTCTCAACGAACGCCAATATGCGTATCAGCCAGGCAAGTCAACTGACTTAGCACTGGATGATCTGAACAGGCTACTCTCAAAGTCGATAGAGGACAAAGAAATAGCTATAACAACATTCGTAGACATAGAAGGTGCTTTCAACAACGCACCAACAAATTCTATAATCAACGCCCTAGCAAGGAAAGGAGTACCACTACTCCTGTGCCAGTGGATAAATGTCAATTTGATAAATAGGGTTATCATATCAACAATTGGCGAGACAACTCTGACAGCTAGAGCAGATAGGGGATGCCCACAGGGAGGAGTATTATCGCCCCTACTATGGGCCATTCTAATGGATGAACTGATCAAAAGGCTAACATCCAAAGGGTATTATTGCTTAGGATACGCCGACGACCTGGCGGTTATCGCTAAAGGTAGATTCGCAAGTACGGTCTCGGAGCTCACACAAACCGCTCTAAACATAATTAACAAGTGGTATAAAGAGGAGGAACTCTCCGTGAACCCTCATGAAACCTCTATAGTGAATATAACGAAAAAGTACTCAACGGGGTAGAAATTCCGTTCGCCCTAGAGGCAAAATACTTAGGAGTCATCTTTAACAATAAGTTAACATGGAATCAACACCTACCAAAAATTGCTCAAAAAAGTACAGTAGCTTTCAATCTGTGCAGACGAAAGTGCGGAACAAATTGGGGACTGCAACCAAAAATGACCACATGGCTCTATGCCAGTGTCATCAGGCCTATGATAGCATATGGGTCAGTAGTTTGGTGGCCAAAGACACAACAGGCTGGAGTGATTCGAAGGCTCAGTGCTATTCAAAGGCAAGCTTGCCTGAGTGCCACTGGTGCAATGAAAACCACTCCAACAGCCGCTTTAGAGGTCCTCTTGAACCTGCCACCACTACAAATATATATTCAAAGCGAAACCAGAGCAGTCATGAGTAGATTATCAAGGGGGCAAACACCCATAAGCAACGCGCACGGTGAAGACTATAGAAAGCTATATGACGAGTTGGAAAGCGATATCATCATGGGAATGCCAACGGATGGCATAATTCCAAAATATAGCTTTGAAAAAACTTTCAGAATAAGTATACCGGACAGAGAAGCATGGAAGGAAGGACCACCTATCAATGCAGACATTGCTGTCTATACAGACGGCTCCAAAACTGAGGAAGGATCAGGAGCTGGTATTTATGGGACCAGCCAAAGACAAGAATCTCACTGAGCTTAAGTAAATACGCGACAGTGTTTCAGGCAGAAATTATTGCAATACATCATTGCGTGAAAGAATTGATAAGGCAAGAATTTAAAGGCAAAACCATAGCAATCTATTCAGATAGCCAGGTGGCCATCAAAGCAGTCAACTCTATGCAAGTTAACTCGAAACTAGTATGGGACTGCGACTGCATAGAAACCCTAAATGAACTGGGCAGTCAGAATAGACTGACTCGAGCATGGGTACCAGCACATACAGGGTACGAGGGCAATGAAGAGGCAGACTCACTTGCCCGAGCAGGAGCAAACAAAGCTCTGAATGGCCAAAACCCTTCTGTGGTATTACGAAAGATATACAAAAGACTAGTATCAAATCATGGATGCAAACCAAATCTCAAGAATGGTGGAACAACTCGCCAGGAATGAGACAGGCAAAAGAGTTTATTAAAAAACCATCGCCAACATTCACAGAATATCTACTGAGCCAGAAACGAAGTTCAACTAGAATACTAGTAGGACTTCTCACAGGGCATTGTAGGCTCAACAAACACATGAGTACGATAAGTCTGACTGAAGAACTGCTGTGCAGGTTCTGTCAGCAAGATGAGGAAACAGCAGTACACATACTTTGCCACTGTGATGGCTTGTCAAGACTAAGGCTCCTTGAGCTGGGTGAGGAAAAACCAGAAGCCCAAAGATACACAGGGAACAAAGTTGTTCCTTCTTTTAGTTAGAAGCGGCAACGCCACAGGGCTGAAAATATTTTAGAACGACTTCCCCCTAGAAAATGTTGTTGACGTGTTTCCGATTTTTTTCATAATCCGCCTTTGGCGACCTACAGACTACAGAGCCTCTGTTTCGTTTTCAAAGGGCCACACTGTATATTAACCTAATGTTCCACAATTTTTACAATGTATCTTAGGTCTTGTCTAATACTATGTCAAATCGGTCTTTCTGGAATAAATTATTCATTCATTCAACAATAATACAGCGCGTTCTTCCCTCAGGCGTACGCGCTGAGTCCGGCGGGTCCGGCGTACCTGGGCGCCGGCGCGAGCCCGACGCAGGCGCCGGCCGCGGAGCCGTTCGCAGCCGCCGACAGCCCCTATTTCCCCTTCAACGCGGCCGCCCGCGGTCCCGGCAGCCGCCTCTCGCCCGCCAAGGCGAAGGTCGTCGTGCGGACGAAGGAGGAGCCGGCGGGAGGGGCGGGCTCGGGGGCGGCAGGGACGACGCTGGACGGGCAGTGGGGAGGAGTGGTGAGTGTTCCGTTTGTTGTTTTCCTATTTTTTTATAGGTATTTTTGCAAAGTTAACTTCGAAGGTACAGGGTCATTCCGTATATTTAAACAGCCTGTACAGGGTTTATCATTGAAGATAGAGAAAAACTTCGAATGCAAAAGTTGTAGGCGTTGTAGGGTTTGTTCTGAACCTCCAAAAAATTATACCAGATGAAACAAATGAATATTGCTTATATAAGAAATGGGTACCAACTTCGTTATTTTCAATGCAATAACTAGAATAACGGATTTCTATTGGTTGAAAAAACGAAAAAGTCAAATTCTGACATGTGAAAGCAATAATAAGATATAATGACTGGCACCTATCATCACATTTTAATGTGGAGCGGACGGAATTACAGCATCATCAGACAACACAAATTGATATGTATAATTTCAATCCAACAAACTGAAACTAAGTTAGGCGATAATTTATTCATTTGCCTCTAGTTCATTCTCTGTCCTTCCTTCACAAACTTGCCTTCCCTACCTCAGCGGCGTAGAAAAACCGAAGTTTCAAATGTTGAACTATTAAATGAAAGTAGTCCATAATTATCCATGAATACTTGATCATCTGATAACGAAATGCTATAACGTCCCAAAGAAAAGTAAAAACATTGTAGTTAATCGAACGACACCTGTGTTAATAACTATCCTGAGCAAAATCATTAAAAACTTGCACTTTCCTGTGCGGAAATTGAAGAGGTCCAGATTACGCAACTTTTCTCTAATTCAATCAACTTACTATCTAATAATAATAATAATTAACTTCTTTATTACTCACATCACATCTTAAATCAGCATATGAAAAAAGAAAAAACAATTGAAATGAGTAAAAGGCGAAGTTCAATTTAGGTGGAGATAATGAATCACCACTAAATTGTTCTTCCACTTAACCTTCTATATAGTCTCTTATTTCAAATATGGATGTCTGCATGGTCAAGTTTGCTACCTTAGATTGAAAATAGTACTTTTAAGTCTCTTACCGTTTATGAAATAGCAATACTGTCCCTATTGAATCGTCCCTGTATAGAAGAATACTTATACTGAGGAAGTGAATTATTATTTTTCTCTGTGATGGAAAAAAAAAGTTTGACATTTTATCTCTGTTACAAAATGTAACTTTTTATAAATTACTTTTTTCCGTCGACTAAACATTCTATGTATATACCGAGGTATGTTGTAAAAACAACAATCTTAGTAGTGGAATAACGTCCATAAGGCATGTTACATAAACAACACTCTGTGAATATTCGAGTAATTAAACAATACTTTCAGCATGATAGTTCTTGGATGATCATTTCAAACTGCAATCTTAGTACTGGAATAACATCCATTAGGCATGTTGCATATACAACACCAGGTATCAGGGGATCGTTGCATCAACTAATCTTGGTACTGGATGCAAATCCATGAAGTTTGTTGCATAAACAACACCCCTGTATACTCGCCTGTATATGTTTATGAGTGCATCTGGACGGATCGTTTTCATTGTCAGATCATATTATATCAATTACAACGAAAATGAGAATATGAAACTGAATAATTTATAATATAACAATGTGACAGAGTTGTTGTCAATCTGGAAGAAAATCTAATTTTTAATTTGAAAGCATTCGACTTTTAACCCCAAAAATTCCGTCTGCGGATCATCTTTTACTATGCATTTTTTTTAACCTTGGTATGCACTGAAAAACGTTTTCATAAAATGTGTATTTTGATTTCAAAGTTGTATAGGTTCTAGTACCAATAGGTCGCGTGCATGATAACCGACACTGGTGGTGAAATATTGAAACACAACCTCACTCTTCTGTGAATTATTGAAACACAACCTCACTTTTTCATTTATTTACAGAGGAATCAAAGGATTGAAATAGTTTTTCACAATATTTTGGCATACGAATCGTGTTTTTTTGCGCTATTCATTAATTCAAGCATGCATTCGCATTGTGCTGTTGTACAATGCAGCGAGAGACGAAGGAATATGATTTTTCAGGTAAATAGTAATCTCACATAGTTATATCATTATGAAATGTCATTCCTAATTAAAATTCCTTCTGCCACTTCTGCAATACAAGCTAATAGATTGAAAATGTCTACAACACACACAACCATATTTCGTCAGCATGTCAGTTCAGTCCTCCCGTTTGATTGCATGAATCCAATCTTCTTGCATTATTGTAGAAATTTCACGTGTATTTCTATTAGCTCCTATTGCAGAAGGAATTCCGATGAGAAATCAGAGAAATTACCAAATTTCAAAAATGAAAACTATATATGAGTGACTATAGTAGGTACTTACTATTAAATCATAATGTACCAACAGGATTCCTTCGTCTTCTGCTGCAGTTTTTGTGCATTGTACAACAGCACAATGTGATGGCATGAGCGAATTAATGAATAGCCGAAAAATATGATTCGTATGCCAAAATAATTGTGAAAAACTATTTCAATCACTTGTGTAATAAAAGTGAGGTTGTGTTTCAATGTTGTTCCTGCAGGGTCGGTCATCTGACAGTTCTTGCACGCAACCCATAGTTCATTGCCAGGTTAGAAGCTGACTCTATACGAACAATTGTGAATACATAGACGGTCGGTGCGTTATAGAACTTGTTACGTCACTACCTCTAACGATTTTCCGTCATGTTCTAACGACTATTATCTTTGGGAAATCTAGATGGAATGCAAAAAATCTTGCCTATTCAAATTTCACCAAGTACCCAAGTAGATGCAGCTTCCTATAACGAATCCGATTAGTAAGCGTTCCTGTTCCTTCAACTCCCTTGCTTGCTAAGCCACTGAAGATGCCTTTCGCAGCGTTTTCGCGATGGTAATTCGAGCCCCTAATCGACAAGCTCCTTTGTTCGGGGGTATATGCTAACACGAACAGGACGTGAGACGTGATATTGAACTCGGCTGTGGCACTCGAAACGGAGGATTTGGAACGGAGAAGTTGGTGTCTTTAGTTTAGTCTCTGTAAGAGTATCTGGAAAGCCATTATTGCTCCGATGGGGTCGTACACACTATGTAGTCGAATTTACGCCACATATTTTCTATTTGATGTTTTATATGCTCCTGAGCAGCCCGGGTAGGTACTTTATTTTTAAGGTTTATGCACCTGAGCAGCCCAGTGTATGTTGCACTTGAGCTACTCCAATATAGAACGCATTTCAGTGAACTTTAACAATGAACGTCACTACGCATGCGCTCTTATTGTTTACTGAAATATAGCCTATCCATGTTGATGAGTCTGATTCTGGAGACGGGCTTGTCAGTTGAACTATTTTGATACATGAAAATAGATAATAATGATTGAACATAGCCAAAAATAGCTTGTCATTTGACAATGACAGAGGGGTAGGGGAATATAGATGGTGTAGCACGGTGAAGCACATCAGGGACTTCAAGCACTAACGAAAGAGACCGCGCTCCTGCCTACTTTTTTCGCTCTGGAGTAGCTCTGGTGTTACCCTCACAGTCAAATAGAAAGTTCATTGTATGTTGCACTTGAGCTACTCCCAAATAGAACGCATTTTAGTGAACTTTCAATGAACGCCACTGCGTATGCGCTTTTATTGTTTAACCTTTTGGAAATATTGAAATATTGCCAATCTATCTTAAAAGTGTCCTATTCTGGAGACGAGCATGTAACTTGAAACTATAGAAAATAACCTTTAATACAACCAAAAAATAGCGTGTCATTTGACAGTGACAGAGGAATAGGGAAAGGCAGATGGTGTAGCACGGTGAAGCACAGGGGCTTCAAGCCGTAAAGAAAACGCGTTTTTGTGTCTAAATTTCTTGATCTGGAGTGTGTAGTTATATAGAAGTCTGGAACCTTTGACACCATAATCCACTACACTGTTTTACCACTAACCGAGCCGATTTTTGAAACATCTCGGCACTTGTTTCGCTAACTATGTTAGCATCTTCAGAGGATGATCAAAACTGCTGTTTCAGTTTCAATCTTCTCCTGAAGAACATCGACCGAGTCTATTGTCATTTTTCCTCGAACCTACCATCAAAATGGTATCAAAATGGTATCGGATGGCATAATACTTATCTCGTTATCAATTCGCACAGGAAAGTGCAATATTTCAATAATTTTGCTCAGGATACTGATTGGCACAGGTTCCGTTCGATGAACTACGATCTTTTTACTTTCCTTTGAGACATATATCATTTCGTTATCAGATGACTGTAGGCCGGCTCTCCTACTATAATCGGTACAATTCATGTCTATTCTGTTCAAGCAAAATTTCTCTTCGCTCGCTTGCTTCGCTCGTCTCGAAAAATCCCATCGTTACACAAAATGACGCGTTTCCTACCTGGTTACGTGAATATCCATTTCATGTAGGTATGGATATTATTTGATACAATAATTAAGCATCAAGTATTTAAAATCATATCTCTTGGCGAGCACCTTTCGAAAACGATAGCTCGTGATGACGTTATACAGGGTTTTATCAATTAAAAACTCTATAAGGAGGCTCGAGGTGTACTATCGAATGGCACCAAAGTTATATAAACTCATGCTACAAAAAACTGACTCACCCTTATAGCGATCAAAATGAAATTTGGGGCGAGACTCCTTTTTCCACCCGAAATTCTACTCATCGCGAGCTTGTTGCCTCGCTTGTTGCTCATGGAAGGCATACACAGGGTGTTTCTTTAGGAATGGTAAATACTTCAACTCTGGATAAGGATCACGGGGGGGATTTCAAGAAACCCATGGTTATAACTAAGATTCAGTATTTTTTATCAATTTTGCCATATCTTTGTCGTCACATAATTATACTCAATCTATCCTGTCGAATTGATTGAGGCCAGTAGATTAGTCTATTTCTTCGGATTCCAGAACCGAGAACAAAAAGAATGCAAAAAAAAGAGTGCACATATTTTACAAATTACAAGAACTCTGTATGATACTACCCCCCACAGGCTTTTTTCATCGCTTGGAAGGCACGAAAGGAAATCCCTATAATGTTCGAAGACTATCGTGCACCTAGGGAGGATAGGGAGAGGAAATAGGTATTAATTTTATTTTACTTTTGGAGATTATAAGTTCTTGGGAATACTTTCTTAAGAAATGACTTCCAGAACTTTGCCGTTTTATGCACAAACAAGTTTCAGAACATTATTCGAGTTATTGCTATTTTTCTTGGTCCTTGATGGTTGACCCAACTGTTGATTGGTCTGATTGTCATCAAACATGAACGGACCTTTATAATTTTCGCAGCGATGTATTTTTATTTCGGAATAAGTGTGTCGATATGACCGAGGATATGACCGTTGAAATTGATCCTGGTGTTTCGAGATCAGAGATAATTGACTTTTGAGTTGTCTGTTTAGCGTTACGGCAAATGGCGAACTTTGATGGCAAATCGCCGAGAGCGTCAGATTCGGCTATATATAATTGATCCAGCAGTGTTGCCGTTTGTACTTGTGTTTTCACTTATACACGGAGAAAATTTTGAAGCTACAATTATGGTGATTATAGTAGGTTATGTCATAAAATAAGAAATCATATTTTTAAAAGTTTTGAAATTTCACATTTATGTTATTTGTGATTTATCACTGTAGAAGGCACGAAGCTCTCACGCAGAGTATATCGTTGGAAGGTAGCATCAAAAAAATAGGTTGATATAATAGTTTTCCGCTCGGTTTTGCGTAATAAAGAAAAAAGCAGTCGGACTAGATATGATACACTTCAGTGAAAATTCGCAATAATTAGGTCTGTACACTTGAGACGAGAGTAGCTATCTAGAACAGTAGCGTCTCCAAGAATATTGACACGTCAAAACTAATATTAATTCTACTATTTCCATATTGTATAATATTCATATTGGTTCGCAGTGACACCTTATTCATTATTAAGTAATATTGTTTATGTCATTGTGTCGGAAAATCGCCATATTTCTTTCAGTTATTTTCTCAAAACATCTTGAAATTATTTCATCATGAGAGCCCAATTGATTTATCGTTGAAATACCTCAAGAAACGTTACTGAGGACACTGAAAACGCCTTCGTGGATATGCAAGATTTTCTTCTCCTGAATAAAAAACAGCAAATGATGCCATTCATAGACAACTTTATTGGTACTAATGATAAATAAGATATTTATGAGATGAATTGTGATGACTGTATAACATGAATTATATTGGACAAACACGTCGAAGCATTGGCACATGATTTGAAGAATATATTGCTCTCTTCAGATATAATCTGTTTATGATAAATCAATTGACAGCGATGACATGAAAACTACGGGAAAACATTCCTAACTCCTGGATTAGATCGAAAATCAGACATGTTTTCCTGTAGTTTTCATGTCATCGCAACGTAAGATGATGACCTCGGCTACCGCGAATTGAACAGTTTGGAAAGTATTATGTGATGGAGATTATCTGACCAATCAAAATTTAAGACCCACTCCTAGTTCCACACATTTTGATCTTCTTCAAATCCATTATCTAAACCGTGAATTAGAAGAAATAATGAAAATTGCGTTTTAAAACGCCATATTTATTGTATATGTATATCGGCGACCTATCTATTGTTATGTATGTTCATTTCCTAATGAAACAGATAAATACATAATAATACCGTCTCAATGGTAATCCATTTTAATTCCAAAATTAGCTTTTGAAATTGACGTTTCTATAACTGACACAAAAATAGGTTTGTTCCTAAGCATCAACACTTTTGGTTCCTAGGAGCTTCAACTCCTAGAAACTACAAAGGATGTACTAGGTCATGAATAATGAACAACATGGCTTAGTATTCATTATATTCAACAAGAAACTCAAACACAATTACATAGTCAATTCGTAATATTCATATTGGAACCACGATTCGAACATCCTTGAAAATTGAATAAACCTGATCTGTTAATGCCTTAACAGTATTTTTTTCAATTGATCACTTCTTAGAAAAAAAAAAAAAAGAGTTGGTGTACTACGGGATTCGAACCCACAACCTTTGGCATATTAGGCTACTCACTTCATGTTTTGTGCAAACTTATGTACAAATAGCATTTATACAGGTGAAATATTCCTGACCACACGGACTATTTGTTGCATCCAAGTTGCATATCGAATCCTTATTGCACGGCATCCATGTCAACAAAAATTGTAATAAAGTAAAGTAGTCTCAGGTCTCTTTCCATCTACTTACTCATACAATTATAATAACCTGTCAAGTGGATCACATTGGTGGTTGCTTCACATATATGGGTGTTAATTCTTTGGGTTGCAGAAAAACTAGCATGTTTCATTCGGATCAAAAGTGACCTTGTTTGACTCGCAAATTTTGCTTTCGCTCTACTTCGCTAGTAACTTTTGATCCCAATACAACAATCGACTATTTTCTCTTCGATTGAAAGGAACCACCGTTCTGATTTCCTCCCAAGAACTTTATATTCGTATGCCACTGATTTCCTCTACTTGCTAAGGCAATCTAAATGTCCAGCACAATAAATTATTTATTGCATTCTATCGAGTTAATAAGCGCACCGATAGTTATCTGTTGATGTTTATACAGACAAATCAATAATAATTGCGACAATGAGATAATTATTAGCTCTGGAAGTCGCGATCCGACTTTTTTGTTTTGGAGTTTCTCTAATTGTGTGATCTAAATTGTTCTGAAATATTCCAATTTCGCATAATATGTACCTATAATTGCCTAGAAAACGAGCATGTTGTTGATCGTTAGGAACGTTAATGCAGTGACGGATTGAGCGGCTGATGGTAGACCTCGGGACGCCTGGGGGCCATCAGGGGCCCCGTGACTTCAAGGGGCCCCGAAATCGATAAATTTCGTGTTGGAAACTGCCACATCAGAGATAGCAGAATATTCAGTCTTCATTATTCATGCAATAGTCAGTAGTGCAGTTCAGTGACGAATCATTGCACTGCACATCAGTGATTCTAAATTACGAAAAACTGAAAAATTCAAAAATTCCTCCAGAGCGAATGCTATAGTATTAAAATAGTTGATTGAACCTCCTCTCCTGTAATGAACAGGTTCCTAATCTAATACTTGGCATTCACAGGCAAAGAAGAACATACTAATCGACGTATTATTTCCTGAATATCGCCGTCACAATATTTTCGATTGGTACAGAATGACAGTTACATCACGTGACCTACGCGAAACTAAATCGTATATAATTTTTTCAATTTGAATAATATTGCGCACCACAGTACTCTACTTACATGGTCATGGCCACATTTAAAAAAAAAACTTTGGTGTTCTAATATATGTACAAGGTGATTCTAAAATAGGTGGTCAAACTTTGGGAGTATATAGAGTGAGTGAAATAATTACGGAAACCTCGGTAACATTTTTTTCTGAAGTGCCCCCCAAAGGGGGCCTCGGAAAATGAATTTGTATAATTATCTCCAGCGCCTTGTATGATGAAAATCTGAAATTTGTTTATCCAGTAACTATTTAGTGCCGGTTCGAATGGAGTTGCAATCACCTCAAAATCAAATACAGGGGTGTGTCAAAATAGGGAGGTAGGGGGCAAAAAATTAAAAATAACCCCAACTTTTTTGTTCATCGCAATTTCAGTTTTTTTACATGAAATTATGAAATCTCAGGGCTATTAACATAGAAAAGGAGCTTATGTTGAATCTCGATAAAATGAACCATTAGCGAATTAAATTGATTTTTCCAAGATTCCATTTAAATTGCAATTTTTTATTTCAATAGTTAAAGTAATGAAAGCTTGTTTTCAACAATATTTTTTATTTTATTTTTAATAGGATCAGTCCATAATAACAAAACTCGTCGGCTATTTTGATTTCATGAATTCCCACAACGAATTCTAAATTTCCAACCCCAGAAACCCTCACATACCAATTTTGAATCGAATCGAACCATAATCACAAATCTGGTCAGCCACATTGGAGCCGCCATAACGCATTGTCAACTGTCATCTGCCAGATTCTAAGTTGATCAGACGATTAGAAGTAGGCGAGATTTTACCTAGATAATTAAACTAAAGTACATACCAAAATCGCAATTTAAATGAAATCTTGAAAAAATAAATTTTATTCGCTAATAGTTCATTTTATCGAGATGCTACAAGAGCACCTTTTCTATGTAAATAGCCCTGAGATTTCATAATTTCATGTCAAAAATCTGAAATTGCGATGAACAAAAAAGTTGGGGTTATTTTTACCCCCTACCTCCCTATTTTGACACACCCCTGTATTTAATTTTGAGGTGATTTCAACTCCATTCGAACTGGCACTGAATTGTAGTTGGATAGACAAAATTTCAGATTTTCATTATACAAGGTGTTGGAGATAATAATACAAAATCATTCTCCGAAGCCCCCCTTTGAGAGGCTGTATCTTTCTTGGGGGTCACTTCAGAAAAAAATGTTACGGAGGTTCTCGTAACTATTTCACCCACTCTTTATACCTACCCCCAAAGTTTGACCACCTATTTTAGAATCACCTTGTATAACTATCAAGTGTCCCTCCAAAAAATGAAGTTAATAATATTGAGGGTCGGCCATTTTGTTTACTTCTCAGACAGTAAATAAAGTTGATGCCCAGCAGGAAGTGGAACATTAAAATTTGATACAGTGTGAGTCTATATACAGCGAGCGCAAAATAGTTTGAATTAAGTTATGTCCAGAGGATTAGAGCAGCTATAAAATTGTAGCATCACAAAGCCATACCCATAGTGATTGGTGAAAGTTTGAGTTTAGAGCCTCAAGAACTTAATCGGAAGGTGATATGACATTCATTTATTTTTTCACCGGTACTTGATGACCCTATTTTTATTGTTGCCCTATTCAATGTATCAAATTTTGCTTCTGATTCCTTATGGGTCAGGGGTGGGTGAACACCCCAGGAATAATTAGTTGCTTTTTCGAATTCCTCTAATTGGGGCTCGTTACGGAGAATGCCTAATTAAGTCATTCTATCGATAAAACCCCTAAAACTCTAATATTTTCGACACATGCAATGAGAAATTTCGTTTTTCCTCATTACTAATATGGGAATTAACACATGAGATTTGGAGATATCCGTATACGAGTATAGCGAGTACATCAGAAAAAAGGAAGGTATATTACCTATTGGACGTGGTCCCATGCAATAAAGATTTCTCAATTGTTTTGTTTTATTTTTAGGAGCATATGGGGAAATGGGGCTGTCTCTACAAATTGTCCACAAATTGGGAAAATTCAATATATCAGGGATGTACAGGAAAAATTAAAAATAGCACAGGGGCAGATAGGGAAGCAATGATTTTCATGCAGAAAAAATCGTATTTACATCATGGGATCGAAGGTTACACACTCACTCAAAGAAATTAATGGGTTAAATCAACCAAAAAGACCATATGAAAATGAGCCTACCTAGTTCAACAATTATATCAACCAGCGAACAATAGTTGAATACGTTATGTCACGATACAATTCGAATTGTTGTTTTGATCAAGAACATTTGTGCTTAGTGCTTAGTACTTAGTCTCACAACAAAATGAGTGTTAGTTAACCATTATTTTTGTCCCTATACTCATATTGACTGTTTTTCACGTTCTTGTACCACTCAATTGTATGAAAATAATTAATTTTTGTAGACATAGAAAAAAGAATACAGATTTTGAATAAATGAAATTTTTCTGTGACGGGAAAGAAGTTTGTCATTTCATCTCTGTTGGCAAGTTATAAAATGTCATTTTTCATAAATTACTTTTTCCCGTGGGAAAAAAGTGAGTACTTTTTTCCCGGATATACATATATCACATAAATATACACTGTTGATGGCTTTTGTTGCGCTATAGTTCCGAAAAATGAGTCAATAATATAGGTACCGTTTCCGAGAAAGAACTGCAAGTCCTTTTATCTTCCATTCGACTTCGCGGTTACGTATATTACTAAACAACCACTGAATTCGCAATTTTTTGAAATCAAATCACAGAATTAGACTGACAGAAGTGACATAAGATATTTGATTACTTCAAAAGAATGATAAAAATGCCTACAACGCAGGTGTCCCTACTGTTGAAAACTTGAAATTTCATGTCGATAATATTCAGATTTCAAAATAATGTAATATCTTCTCAAAATTGATTCGTCCTTTCTTCTGTCACAGAAAAAAATAGTGTATTATCGGTGGTAACGATTATACACGGGAAAAACATTACGCTACGCGTCGGGAGACAACACAACCTGGAGCTAAAATCTACTACTTTTTTCCCTTGTATAATAAATAACTATTATATACTCATCACATCAAATCTTCGACATGTAGACAAAAAATAGAATAATCATTTTCTTAGTGTGTCCACTTCTTCAACACCAGTAACATGGAAAACTTCTTTTCTCTTCATGTAAGTTGGAAAAGTCCAATCCAACCAAAGAAACATATCGACATTATATTTTTTACCATAAAATTGTTTGATTTTTACCAAAACAAATCCATCAGAGTGGTGGAATGGTGGCCAACTTTGCAATATATCTACAGTATAATTTTCTTCATTTATGATTTTTCGTCTCCGTAATTTGGATGTATACCCTTCCATTTATCCTCTATGACTGACTTTCAATGGACTGCTATTCAATTGCAACCACAGTTTATAATCTTCTTCGTGCAAGAAGAGTACAGTTGTGATAGGAAATATACAAAATAAAATGTATTATATAAGGTCCGAAAATCACAATATGATGACTAACGAGCGCTTTCATTGATCTATTATTTAATAACTCCAGCACATAATCAGTTGAAATTGAAGAATTTTTGATGATCGAGGGTGAATCCAGATGATATATTTTTCAAAAATAGTATGGCAATATGTTTATTAATGTCGAATGTTTTCTATCCTTATAATACATTTTGAATATTTTCCATCATAACGATACTATTTTTGGAATTGTTGCTAAAGGAATACGATTGAGATTTACATGCATTTCAGGTATTGAATGCATATTTGTCCCTTTTAAAAACATTAAAATTTGCTCAAATCCAAATTATCGATACATACCATTCGAGAGTTATTGAAAAATTAAAAATATTAGCGTTTGAATCATGTCCATAACTTATTTGGGTGGAAAATTGTGAAACGGTTGTGCTAGCTTGAGGTTGAGCTGGCCCAACACATTTATTTCGCTAACCGCTTGAGTTGAAAAAATGGTTCAATTAATAGTTATTAAATACTGTCTGTAGGTTAATCGAGGAGGTGGTACATTCATTTTACTTGATTTTTTGGGATTTTCTCTCCTCGTTTCTATAAAATATAAAAATATTCGTATTATTTCAATATATTTCTTTCCTTCAATCAAACGAGGAGAGAAAATCCCAAAAAATCAAGTAAAATGAATAGTTAATAAATTCTACTTATATGATTTTCATTTGATTGTGCCAAAACGGCTGTGTCAGTATTATATACCTGATTATGATGCGATAACTATAAAAAAGCATCTATATACCTAATCTTGTTTCGGAAATAATTTGATACTAGTCTAGTTTGAATTTTGCAATGCGAAATGAAAGACAATACAACAAAACCTACATCGGTATTGCATGTAATGAAATCAGAGAATTATATAAATGCATGTTCAATTTGATGTAGAATGATTCAAGGAATTCATCCTTGAAATCGCAACATGTTTTTCCCATGATATGATCACGTCGTGCAGTCATAGACGTAGATTACATACTTTGTATTCTCTAGCAACAATCACAAAACTCCAAATTTTTGATGTAAAGCACCTTTTAAATTGAAAAATATGTTGTTTCTGTGACGGGAAAAAAGTTTGGCATTTCATCTCTGTTGGCAGGTTATAAAATGTCACTTTTCATAATTTACTTTTTTCTCATGGAAAAAAAGTGAGTACTTTTTTCCCGGATATATATCACATATACACTGTTGATGGCTTTTGTTGTGCTATAGTTCCGAAAAATGACTCAGCAATACCGTCTCCGAGAAAGAACTGCAAGTCCTTTTATCTTCCATTCGACTTCGCAGTTACGTATATTACTAAACAACCACTAAATTCGCAATTTTTTGAAATCAAATCACAGAATTAGACTGACAGAAGTGACATCAGATATTTGATTACTTCAAAAGAATGATAAAGATGCCTACAACGCAGGTGTCCCGACTGTTAAAAACTTGAAATTTCACGTCGATAATTTTCAAATTTCGAAATAATGTAATATCTTCTCAATATTGATTCGTCCTTTCTTCTGTCACAGAAAAAAATAGAGTATTATACACGGGAAAAATATTAGATTTTAGCTCACGGTTTTTTGTCTCCCTCCGCTACGCGGAGCTAAAATCTACTACTTTTTTCCCTTGTATAATAAATAACTATATATATCCTATGATATTTTGATGATAATCGAATAATACTGTTCAAAATTATGAATGATTTTGAGTTTGAATGTGAGATGAATGTGAATGTAATATCCTTTTAATGATACGACAATGGTCTTCCGAACATGGTAGACTGCTGGGCATCTGCATTATTTGATAAAAATTCACCTATATCAGCAGTAGACAACACTATTGTTCCTTGCTGTAAACATATATGAATAATAAACCTTGCAGACTTTCATGAACATCATCCGAATTATTGCTATTGGCCATCATGAATTACGTACTATGATAGCGTATTTGCGTAATTCCTTGATTGATATACACTTTTAGAATGTGTGGAATTGAAAGAATAGCGCTTCGTCACTTCTGAAAAATAATCTGAGATTGAAATACACTCACAGGGAAAAAACCTGGTGAAAGAAAATCTGCCAAATTGATCGCCCAGTAAAATGTTAAATTGTCTGAAAAGGAATATTCTCAGATAAATTATGAACATACAAAAATGGATATATAATAAAGCAATACATTGAGAATTCGCATTCTCTATGTGATGAGAATATCAACTCTTTTTCAGTTTATTCAATAGAAAACAACTACTTTCCTGGCTATATGCCACGACGAACATTGAATTATATCTATTGAACACACACGATAAGAGTTTGAAAATAAAATATAAAATCTTCTGAAATTGAGAATTTGCATTCTCCTTCAGACAAAAATATGTATATGCGCACATCATTCTGAATATTCAACAGAAAACAACTACTTTCCTGGCTACGTCGAACATTGAATTATATCTGATGAACATCCAAAAGGAGAACATCCTTCGAAATTGAGAATTGACATTCTTTCTCAAATCGGATGAATAATATAATGTATAATGATATAGAAATATATATTACCAGTATATTCAGCATTGAAATGAAAATTGGAATGTATAGAAGAAGTATACTGGCATAAATTCTGATCTTGATGAGCTTGAAAACTTCCAAAAATAATCATTCATATCAGTGATATGGGAAATATTATCGCTCACACACAGGTTATATGACTTTATTGCAATGAAACCATTTCGGATTTCTGAATCCTCATCAGTAACCATGATGTCCACTTATTCTTACAGCCATTCTTCATGATATACACAATTTTCATCTTAAATACAACTAAAACCGAGTAAAACTATAACAAAATGGCATCTGAGAAAATTTGTTGACATTCTATTCCTGTCATCTGGACGTTTTTGCTTTCGGTGACATTTCGAACAAATCGTAGATCTGTGTTTTGGAATGTTAGCATGGTCGTTGCCAGGGAGGGGCAGGGGTGCATCCATGCGGATGAAATTTGTTGAAGCAAAAAGCACAGATGTGACATACTTAGTTGGGAATGAAGAAAAATCAATAACTTTTGAACCATCAACAACTGGATATCCACATATTATACGGTTAGTTTGATTCGAAATGACCTCTACCACCTCACTTCTTTTGAACCATGACTTATGGGACACCCTGTATAATAATATATCTGATAATTATTGATTTTATTTCACTAGAGTACAGGGAGAGTGAATATTCACTTGATGTTTTCTTTTCAAATTCAATTCCGGTATTAAATTTTCTTACCGAATCCCCCACGTTCATATTAATTGCCGGAAATTTGTCTCGTACATGAATTTTGAACGAAAATTATCAAAATATTTCCTGCAATAATTCATTCCCTATAGAGGGATGTCAAGTAAAAATTCCACCCCAGTGATGTGCATACAGTTAAATTGGGTTGTTATGACAAATTACCATATAGCAACGTATGGACATTTTTTTCTCGTGGCGTTTCTCAGCGTATGAAATCGGTTTTTTTATGACGTTCTAATGACAGAATAATATTTTGACGTCTTCGACTCGGAATAATTTTCAAAATATCCATGAGCTATGAAAAATTTCCGGAAATAATTTGACCGCTAGTGGTATTACAAGTGAAAATTCCACACCAGTAATGTTAACCTAACCAAATTGGGATCCTTTGACGATTCACCAAAGCAACTTATGGATTTTAGCAGAAATGGTTTTCTCGTGCGAAATAAATCGGAAATTTTTTTGACCTTTGACAGAATAATATTTTGACGTATAGAGCATCTTTGATGAGATGATCTCTAGAAGCGCATTCGTCTTCATCGAGCCTTGTCAGGAAGAAATTGCCGGTGAGTGCTGAGGAAAAGGGGTGGAAATAATCAATTTCAATTTCAAAATGTTTTTCAAGTTGTGAAACAATAAGTTCATGCGCATGCTCCGAATTATTCATAAAAATTTAAAAAATCCATACTTTCTCAAAACATTTGTATCTTCTATTAAAAATTATATATATATTGACGTGAATAAAAAACAATAGTGTTAAGGAGAGATCAAGCCTTTAAGATTCACATACTTGCTGATCTGTATTTCCTTCGTTATTCTCGGGATGGATAACTCGATTTTGAATAGTCACGGTCAGCATTAGTTTTTTGTCTCAAACAACGATAATGTTTGCCTTCATTTGATTATCGAGCAAAACACAGTGGAGTATAGAGAGAAATAAATAATCGCTCTTTTATTATTGTTGATATGCTAACCAACCTAACATTTTCCACGTCTTTTTCCTATACTTGACACGGTATTTGCTATTAGGGCACCTGGTCCATACACAAATATGTCACTCTGTGGTTGTATTTATATTGAAACTAAAATTCTAACACCTTGAAAATTGAATAAACCTGCTGTTAATGCAGGTAGAATATTCTCACTACACAGATTCTTTGTTGCATTGCATACATATGGCACGGCATTAGTGGTTAATTCACATATTTATTTGAGTCAATTGTTTTGGTTGCAGAAAAAAACAAAGTGTCACTTTGGATCCTGATAAATCAATCTACTATTATCTACTTATTGAATCGAAAGTAGGCGTTTTCTCTCTCATATAAGGAAACAAAGTTGTCAATCAACTCCCACCTCCCGTGGGAGGTAAAATAAATTAGCTTCAGCATGCATCCTTTGGCGTCGATTTGATCGTTAATTTTTCTGGAAGTTATAATCTCTCTATAGTTGAGAGCCAGTGAATTATTCAGTTCTTTGTCAATTTGAAAATTCTTCTCTGTTTACGGAACGAATACTTCACATCTTTATATAAATACAATGTGAAATGCCATAAGAAAAATCTCGTACTTAGATCACGATCTATGCGGAGCTCTCCATATTGGTAGAGTAAATTAATCAACCTCTTAAGGTAACCGCAGATTTGAAAAAAAAAAATGCTGAGAAATTACTACAAGGTAAGTGTCCTGAGAATCAAAACAAAAGATACCGATTGCCTTCTCTATCTCCATATCGGTAAATTCAACCACTTACTCGTATTAACAATGGAAACTGAATTTAGAATAAGAGCATAACTATGATGATGCAACTTTGTCAGTTTTAATATATGAGACAGATACAGTAAATATAAGAAAGAACAACTAACAAATAATGTATCAGAACAATAGGAAAACTAAGTATACCCTTACAGACCTGGTATAAGTATTTCAAAATTTTGCATTTGTATAGATTCTATAAAACTTAAAAAACCACACATTCGATAAAAACGACTCCATTAGAATAAATCTCTATGACAATTTGGTGTTTTGGCGGAGAATGGTTTATAAGTTGAATGAGAGGCAAGTTGGTCCTACTATGTTTGTGAAAGCTGTGTAATGTCATCTCGTTGTTTGTAAAGTCTTGAGAGAAGAACGTGAAGTCCAAAAAGGAGTTTGCTTACACCTACCTCTTTCAGTGGCGGCTCGTGCTCCTTTCAACAGGGGAGGTCGAATGAGAAGTGTGGATGTGAAATTCTACAAAAAATCTGTGGACATTCATAAGGATATTTTTCATAGAAAAGAGGCCCTGATATCGTCAGATCTATGGTCATATTGTTTATGGCCATCGGACCAAATAACAATATAGGTTCAATTTCGTACAGTGAACATTTATTAGGACAAGACGTAACAAGAACCTTATATTGTGATTTTCAACTTCATATTTCCGTCAAGTTTGGGCCAAACAAAAGCGAGATGAACTATTCGATGTATGGAAATTCTTCAGGAGGCTCACCCTCCGTTGCCTCCTCCGATGGGACGCCACTGACGTCCTGAGTGAAGTCCGGATGATTTTTGTAATAGTCTGGTATAACAAGAGTTACGGAAAGAAATTCGAGAAGTGTCGATGAAGTACGTGAAGTGTGCGTGATTTACTCATGAAAAAGTACGTGCTATCCTGATTGATTCGGTGAAGTGCCGATGAATTTCGGGAATCATTTATAAATTCGTGAATTATTGATCATGAAGTCTGGTGTATTCAAGCTGAGGAAGTCTGTGAAGTGTCACAAAAAACTAATGTTTTGTACAAATCGTCGGTTCACCTCTCCGTGAAGTTTCCATGAAGTACGTGAAGTAGTTTTGATGAATTTTGTGGGATATCGGCCATGAAGTGTGGTGTACAAGTCCGTGAAGTACCGATGAAAACTTGTGGGACTTATTCAAAGTCCGTGAATAAATACCTCAGAAACTGGAAGTGTGGTGTTCGTTACAAATCCTTGGTTTGCCTCTAAAATATACCTAATGATATCAAACTAATGTACAGGGTGGCTGGAATTCGAGCCTCATCATTGGGATCTCATTAACCGTGAGAGATACAGGGTCGGTTAAATTATGGCAAAGTTGCGCAATTTCATGCCTAACAGAATGCCGTTCTGAAACTTGGAAAAATCCGAATAATTTCGGAGAAATCCGAAAAAAATCGAAATTCCATAAAATCGTTTTTATTTTTTCCTGGTGTTATTTGGAGAAATTAATCAATATGAATAAAACTTCATCGAGGCCACTTTTTCTTCCCTACAACATGGCGTTATCAAATTTGAAATCTGACGTTTCGTCTTCCAGAAACCATAATCAACTTACTTTTTTTAAATACGGACCTGGATTTTTTATTTCATTTTTTGTTACCTTCAGATAGCCCAAAAACTATGAGCTATCACAAATTTCTATTTTCAAATGTTTCAATGACTAAAATTCACAGTTTCCCAATTTTTTCCAAATATTCAATGCAATTACCGAAAATCGAAAAGGCGGCTATGCTTTTAGAGATGAAAAGTTACAACCACTCGTCAAAGTTTGACAATTCAAGGTTTTGAATAATTTGCGCGATCAAACATGGTGTTTTCCAATTCAAAGAAACGTGATATGGTCCGAATTTATTATAGTGCTAATAGAAACTCGCAAATTTCATGTGAGAGATATTTACAGCAATGCCCCGAACGACCACAACCGCATTATACGTATTTCAATAATTTGGACAAGAATTTGAATCTGTATGGTAGTTTTAGTAAGCCCCGAAATGCGTATGGCGGAAGATTTGGAGCTGAAGATGAAGGAGCTGATATATAAGTTTCGAAAAGAAATAATGTATATTTGCGATAAATTTGATCGGGAAATTTTGAAGGTTACGGAAAATCCCCGAGGTTCCACACGACAATTTGCTCTAGAATTGAATATGCCTAGAAGCCGAATTCAGAAGATTCTCAAAACTCATAGGTATCATCCTTATAAATTACATGTCAGCCGCAAGAACTAAGACCAGGAGATAATGAAAGAAGGCTAGAATTCTGCAATTGGCTTGATAGAAAATCGCAACAGAATGAAGATTTTTTAAATAACATTATCTGGACTGATGAATGCAATTTTTCTACGAGCGGCCTTTTCAACAGGAATATAATGAGCATTATTATGCGGTGGAAAATCCGCACCAAAATCAGCGAAGGCGAAGGCAGGGACGGGCATCATTCAATGTCTGGGTGGGGCTGTATCGAAACAGAATCTTGGGGCCAATTATTTATGATGGGAATTCAAATAGTGATCGGTACCTTCATTTCATCCAAAATTGAGATGCTCTTGAAGACGAGCCGTTAAATATACTCCAGCAACTATGGTGGCAACAGGATGGGCACCACCCCACACTGGAAGGGCCGTTACTCAGTATCTAAATTAAACATTTCCCAATCAGCGGATTGGAAACCAAGGAGTGATGCGCTGGCCTGCAAGAAGCCCCGATTCATCCCCGCTGGATAACTTTTCATGGGGATATTCAAAAAGGCGTTTATTTAAAGATATTCCACGGGACATAAATATTTTACGACAAAATTTAATGTTTGAAATAACAACCCCCTACGAGGTAGAGGAAGAATGATCCAGCGCGCGCTTACTGGCAATTTGCGATGACGCATACGAAAATGCCAAGAGGTGCAAGGGGGACTATTCGAGTATTCACTTTAGAATTTCATTTTGTTCTAATTACAATTTAGTTACATAGTTCACATATTTTTTACCCTTAGTTATATTACTGATGAATAATAACTCGAATAATAATGTTTAGTTTCGGATTAAATATTTTGAAAAAATAAAGTAACTGTGAATTTTAGTCATCGAAACATTTGAAAATAGAAATTTGTGATAGCTCATAGTTTTTGGGATATCTGAAGGTAACAAAAAATGTAATAAAAAATCCAGGTCCGTATTTAAAAAAAGGAAGTTGATGATGGTTTCTGGAAGACGAAACGTCAGATTTCAAATTTGATGACGCCATGTTGTAGGGAAGGAAAAGTGGCCATAATAAAGTGTTATTCATATCGATTAATTTCGTCTAATAACGCAAGAAAAAAATAAAACGATTTTATGGAATTTCGATTTTTTACGGATATCTCCGAAAGTATTCGGAATTTTCCAAGTTTCAGAGCGGCATTTTGTTGAGCATCAAATTGCGCAACTTTGCCATGATTTAACCGACCCTGTATCTCTCACGGTTTACGAGATCCCAATGATGAGGCTCGAATTCCAGCCACCCTGTACAGGGTGGGCCGAATTGGGCACTTTTAAAGAAGAGTCCTATTCTAGAACTAGATGGAAGAAAACTTATGTCGGTGCCTGTGGGCCGATTCTCATGAAAAACTCAATGGTGAAATATCTGTCTTCGTTTCGGAGTGTTTTTCGAAGATGGACATTTTTTAAAAGTGGCTACAGATATTTTTTTTAGCACAAATTGTTTGTTCTCATGAAAATAACTGCAAAGCATTGAGTTTGTGATAAAAATTGTTCATGAGGCACTGAAATCGGCCTTCCTATATCTAGTTCAAGAATATAACTTGTTCTTCTTGAAGGAACAGTTCTATTTTGCAACTAGGTATACGGTGACTGATTTTAGTACCTGAGGATCAATTTTCATGACAAATACAGTAATTTGGAAAAGTTCTCATGAAAACGAAGACTTTTCCCAAAAAAAAAGAGTTATAGCTACTTTTCAAAAATTCACATTTTCGAAAAACGCACCTTGTAACTCTGAAATAAAGATAGATATCGATATGCGGCACCCACATAAGATTTTTTCTATTTTGTACGGGAATAGGACTTTTCCTTTAAAAGTGCCCAATTTGGACCACCCTGTACAATTAGTATTCAGTGAAGTTCCGTGAAGCTTAAAAAGTTAAGTAATAGTCCGTGAAGTGCCCATGATGTCTTGTGGAACTTCTGGGAAGACCGTGAAACGGAAATATCAGTTTGCCCCCAAATTCACTTTTATATAGGTAATTACATCAAAATAAAATACTGTTAGAATTCCTTCAATCGTGTGCGAGGAACTGTATACTGTATAAGTGCATAACATGCCTCTGTCCTATTCTCTGACACCTGTCATGTGGCGACCGTCTGCCGTAATACTATATCGTAAAATGGACCGTGTGCTGATTTTTGCAATCGAATAATTGGGAATTCCCCATCTGTCACTCGAATCACATTTCCATAGCACGAGTAACAGGTTGTTGGCAGAATATAAGGGTCAACGGCTGGATTTTCTGTAAACAAGGGTCATGGTTTTGTTTTCTTTGCAAGAGGTGTTCGGAATAAAATTAGGTGTTCCTTATTAGGCCTTCTGGTGTCGGATATTTCCGAAAAGGAGAAAATTCTGATTAAAATGTGTTTTTCTGCAACCGATACAAAAGTCGTCCATTTTGATACCAAAATTAGCTCTTAAATTGACGTTTCTATTACTGACACAAAAATAGGTATGTTGCTAGGCAACATATTCAGTTCCTAGGAGCTGAAGTTGAATTTTAGTTCCTAGGAACTAAAGTTGAACTTTAGCTCCTAGGAACTAAAAAGGATCTACTGGACGTCATCAAGAATAAACAACATTGTGACGGTTGGTTATTTGGGTTGAGACGCATACCTGATTTGTTTCCGATTTCAGCAGATTTGGCATTTCATACCCATGCTGGATATATAAATACACCTTATTATAGTTTTGGAATTATAAACATCTCAGCTAAGTATTTTTGTTTGATCAGGGAAGCCTTCAAGATTCAAATACTTGCTTGATCTGTATTTCATTCGTTATCTCAGGATGGATAACTTGTTTTTGAATAATCACAGCAAGCAATACTAGCAATAGATTTTTTTGTCTCAAACAACGACATTGTTTAGCTTCATTCGATTATCAAGTCAAACACAGTGTAGTATGGAGAGGAATAAATATTCACTATCATCATTGTTGATATGCTCACTAACCTAACATTTTCCACGTCTTGTTCCTATAGCTGGCACTGGCGCGGTATTTGCCATTAGAGCACTTGGTCCATACACAAATATGTCACTCTGTGGTTGTATTTATATTGAAACTACAATTCGAACATCCTAGAAACCTAACCTGCTCTGTTAATGCAGGTAGAATATTCTCACCACATGGATTATTTGTCAATATTTGTTGCATTGCATACATATGGCATGGCATTGGTGGTTACTTCACATGTTTATTTGAGTTAATTGTTTCGGTTGCAGAAAAAATAGCATGTTTCATTCAGATCAAAAGTGACTTTGTTCGACTCGCAAATTTTGCTTTCGCTCGGCTTTGCTGAACGCTCCGCCTCGCAAATGCAAAATTCGCTTGTCAAACGAAGTGTCACTTTTGATCCTAATAAAACAATCTACTATTTATTGCAGACAGATCATTTTCACATTCATTTCTTTGATTTCATGCAATATTTTTCATGGACTCAAAAAATTAAGGCAGTCAGATTGCAAGGATAATTATTATTATACTATATGAAAATATTTGATGAAGGATGGAAACCATCCAAAGTTCTGTTAGTTGTTGCAACAAATCCTGTATACGGTCGATATACAGCGAGGGGTAAATCTCCAGGAAAAATGTGTACACCAGACTTCCAATGACCAAAGACTTCCAAAGACTTCCAAAGACTTCCAAAGACTTCCAAAGACTTTCAAAGACTCCCAAAGACTTTCAAAGACTCCCAAAGACTTCCAAAGACACCCAAAGACTTCCAAAGACACCCAAAGACTTCCAAAGACATCCAAAGACTTCCAAAGACATCCAAAGAATCCCAAAGAATTCCAAAGACTTCCAACGGAGTGTACACCAGACTTCCAAGGAGATTTACCCCTCGATATACAGTGAGCACGTAAATGTTGGAGTAAATTCGTTGAAAGCTCGATATGGCCAGTGGTGAAGAAAAGCTCATACACGTCGACTTTTTTCTTTCTGTTGCGCATTTTTTTGTCTACTTATATTTTTGATGACGACATCACTGTTCGTGTCATGACTCCACTATCATCAGAAATTTATGAATAGATCAACAAATGCGCATCTGAAAAAGACAATGGACGTGTCTGAGCTATTTTTCCCCAGCTGTATCAAGCTTTTAATGAATTTGTTCCAACCTTTACGTGTCTACTGTATATGAAATAATAATTATTGTATGTTTCAAGTTATCGCAAAAACCTCAATCGAGTTAACCTTGGTTTTACCACGTTTTACCTAGAGTTCCTAAATGTACTTGACACTGCTGATTTTGACGTTTTTTGTATATCACAAAAAACGTCAAAACAACAGTGTCAAGAACATTTAGGACCTCTAGTTTTACCCTCAGTTTTACCTAATTCAAATTGGAAGTGCCTAATATTTATGTTCCTGAAGAGATCACGATAATATCAAAAAATTCTAAGATGGAAATTAGGTATCAACTTGGTATACAATCATGGTATCCCAGAATAACGTTCCTATACTGCAGAAGATAATCCTGCAGATAAAAATACAGCCCTCTGAGGGTAGGTCCTTTATTAAACTTTTCTTCAACTGTCTTTGTTACCATTGATCCTAAATTCACGAAATTCGGAACCTAAGAGTAATTTGATCTTACTTATCGTTTCGCGGTACCGAAAACATTATTTAAAATACAGGGAGGTGCGAAACTCGTAACCGATGCCATAAAATTGTCCAAGTTTTTTTTTTTCACGATGTATCTCAATTTTATTATGAGAATATGATTCCTCAAACACTTTTACATGAAAAATAAACTTCTTTCAGAATTCCGTAAAACGGGCCGTTTTCGAGAAAAGTGTTTTTTCATTTTTATGCCCGGAAAAATTCTCCTAGAGAGATAAAGACTAACTGACTATGCAAGCTCGACTTTTTCTATAAGAACAGAGGCCCAAAATCATTATGAATTGTTTCGGACACCAAAATGAAAAATACACTTTTCACGGCATATTACCAAGAGTTTCTTTTTTATGTAGAAGTATTCGTGTGTACCAAAAACGAGGTAAATCTTAAATAAAACCGGGACATTTTTTCAGTATTCCCAAGAACTGATAACCTAAAAAAGTTGAAAAAAATCCAGCTCGATTTTTCACGAACATTAAAGAAATTTCCTTTCGTGCGCGCCAAGAAATAAAAAAAAATAAGGCTTCGGTTTTTACGGTTACGAGATCAAATTTTCCTATAGAGAAAACTAAATTTCGTTATTCTAGGACCAATGGTAACAATTATTGAAGAAAACTGTATTTAGGAACCTACCTTCAAAGGGTGTGTATAGGGCTGAAGAATTTTCGAACAAATGTTGATATTTGGCACATTTTTCTCACCTGTATTTGTAGAATTACAGCTCCGGGAATATAAGAACGTTATTTTGGGACACCCTGCATGTGATCAAATAGTGCTTGTTTCCTCTTTCATTTTTCTATATTTTCCGAAATTTATATATTTTCTTGGCAAGGATGGCAAAGATAGTTCGCCGATTACAAATTCAATAGGTACTCTAAATGAAAAATGAAGGATTTGATGTTAGTGAAACACATTGAATATATCATGAATATAACATTTTCGGAGAACAATGGTTAGTTTCCTACTACTTTTATCATTCATTTACAATTATGTCTTTGTTGTTTTTACATAATTCTTCCATAATGAGTATAAACATGATTAGAAAGTATATTGGTAGAAAACCCACGCAATGACCAAATATGTTTAAAGACATGCATTTGTGTTACAAAATATAAGTTACATTTCTGTGGCTTCAGGTGACTGGATAGTGGATACGCCCAAAGCTCAAGTTTTATTCAAATTAATGCATTGTTTCTTGAATGTTACTGAATGTTTCATAGACCACAGACAAGTTCATTCACCGAAAGTATTATTTTGATGACGTCATACTTATAGTGAAACATCTTTCTGTCAATATCTGTTATAGCATATTAGTTTTTTTTTTACGAAAAAATATCGATATAGACACATTTGGAATCTACATAAATCCCAAGTTTCAATATCGTAATTTGGTGCTTATTTCGACAGTTCCCAGTTTACATATAAGTTGATATTGGTAATCTATACTGGGCGTTTCGAATATTTCTATGCCTTCAGACCCACTGGATATTTATGGATCGATAAAAATATCTTCTCAAAGATATTACACACATGATTCATACGATGTCAATGTCTAAGATGTTTCACCAATTCAGATTATATAATGATAATAATAATAATAATAATATCTTTAAATTTTGCACACATGCTTGGATAAAAGTTTCCACGAAAAAAGTAATGATTTCAACTTATGCAAAAAAGGAGCTGAAAACAATTCAGAAAAGATCTAGTTCAAGCCTCTTCAAATATTGTACAATAAAAAATTTATACGTTTGCATATGTATACAAGATTGGCCCACTTCAATATTGTATGAATTAATTGAGGATAATAATATATAGTAAAAATGACCACCCTGTACACTGAAAGAATATAAGTAATTGCTCAATCATTCGGCCAAAAGTATAATTCAGTTTCACAACTGTTACAGTATCATTATTTAGTATCGTATGTTCAATTCGACCAAAGATCTTGTTCGTACTGATTGGCTTTTATTGGTTAATTTAGTTGATAGACCAAAAGTTCAGATATGTTATGATTCCGGGTTCAGTCAGATTATTTTCTTTTGCAGTTGTTTATTTTCCAACTGCAATTGAAGCAACATCATAAAACCTATATCAAGTGACGCATTTTGGAGAAGCTGCTTTAGATAATGCGAAAGAAGGAGAGGAGGAAGTTTAAAATCAGCTTTTATTGATAGATAGCGCAACCAGTGTCGTACAGAATTTAGCATTTTCTTTGGAGTTTGTCAATGATTGATGATTATTTTTCAAATAGTCCTATCGTTTGGCTGAAGAGCTACCTATAGCTTGCCTACGAATATGAATAGAAATAAAATATCATCAAAACAAGATATAATGTTGTTTTGTGTGGCAAAAATTCCTTAGTAGCTACGTATGAATGGAAATACTCCCTATTTTTTTATGCTTTCCCTTTTTTCTTTAGGAAATGTGCTCAAGATTTAAAGATTTACTGACCACGTTATTGGGAATAGTTGTTCTATTTTCATTGATTTGACGTGTCTGTCATTAATCTGCATAACAGTTATTTATTATACAAGGGAAAAAAGTAGTAGATAGAGGGAGACAAAAAACCGTGAGCTAAAATCTATAATATTTTTCCCGTGTTTAATTCACTACTTTTTTCTGTGACAGAAGAAAGTACGAATCAATATTGAGAAGATATTACATTATTTTGAAATCTGAAAATTATCGACATGAAATTTTAAGTTTTTAACAGTAGGGACACCTGCGTTGTAGGCATCTTTATCATTTTTTTTAAGTAATCAAATATCTGATGTCATTTCTGTCAGTCTAAGTCTGTGATTTGATTTCAAAAAATGGCGAATTTAGTGGTTGTTTATTAATATACATAACCGCGAAGTCGAATGGAAGAAAAAAGGACTTGCAGTTCTTTCTCGGAGACGGTATTATTGACTCATTTTTCGGAACTATATCACAACAAAATCCATCAACAGTGTATATATATATATGTGATATATATCCGGGAAAAAAGTACTCACGGGAAAAAGTTATTCATGAAAAGTAACATTTTATAACCTGCCAACAGAGATAAAATGCCAACCTTTTTTCCCGTCACAGAAAAAAAGTACATAAAATTCTTCTTTTCCACGGGGAAAAACTGTCCTTTTATCTTCCATTCCACTTCGCGGTGACGTAAATTAATGAAAAACCACTAAAATCGCAATATTTTGAAATCAAATCACAACATTAAACTGACAGATATTTGATTACTTCAAAATAATGATAAAGTTGCCTGCAAAAAGATGCCTGCAACGCATCAGGTGTAATTATTGCTGTTGAAAACTTCAAATTTCAAGTCGATAATTTTCTGATTTCAATATAATGCAATATCTTCTCAATATTGATTCGCCCTTTTACCTGTCACAGAAATAAGTTGAGTCTTATACACGGGAAAAGTATTTATATTATATTTTTCCCTCCTTTACGCGTTGGGAGAGAACACAACCTGTAGTTGAAATCCTACAACTTCTTTCCCTTGGGTATTAAATAACTATTTTTTCAAAATTTGTAGTACCTAGATGACCCAAGTTCCTTCCACAAGCCGCCGAGTTGAAAATCGATGAATGAAAATATATTGTCTTATTTTTCTTCGAATTCGATAAATTGCGATAGAATGTTTGAACATTCTATCGCAAATCTATCAGTATGCGAGACGACAAAGAAACGGAATTTCTGAATCTCATTTAATCGATTGTTTCAACTGCTTTTGAAGTATAATCATTTCAATGATGTGTTCCAAGTGTGTTTTGTTGATTACCTTTCTATACAGGATGTCCTTTACAAAAAATTTCTATTATGTATATGAAAATGATCTGATCATTAATAATTCTTCTCTGTTTACTTCGAGGTTTATTTATAACCAAAACTGTAGCTGCTAGTACTTCTGAATAATATAAAGACGTAAAAAATTATGCTAGCGGACGATCGGAAAGAATTTCAGTGACTTAGTGATACCTAATTTTTGATACGTTCAGATATGGTCGCAAATCATGGTGACTTTTGCGTGAACACACGGAGAATAAAGAATGGTACAAACGACTAGAATCACTGTATATCTCATCACGAAAAACGTAATGAATAGGCAAAACTTTTCTCCGCAGTAAAATATACTATATAAATACCTAATCATCTGTTATGAGGCATCGTGGTTGAATTTAGCTGGAATATTTTCAGAAGAACACCACAGAGGGGGTATTTGATACTATGACCAGCTTTTGTGATCTTCACAAATCCAGCTGATGTTGATTTCGAGTGCTAAACTGATTACCCATAGGTGATAGTGAAGTATATGTCATATCAAGATTGCCGCACCATTGGCATTGATTTTAATAAGATAACATTTATGTTAAATATCATTCGAAGTATATTGGACGATCTATTGTCTTCTATATTTTTGAAGGTCAGCTCAAGGAAAAACTGTTGAATTTCCTTTCACATCAACTGGAAGTGACATCTATCCTGGAAGATTGGAAAACTGATGCTATAATATGTATGCGTATATTTCTATAGATTTTTTCTCCTCGTTCCTGAAATAGAAAAACTTAAAGTTTATTAAAACCATAATCCAACAAATGCCTAAATATATCATATAAATAATTATGTTACTTTCATATGGTGGAAAACTGCCTATTGAAATTACCATTTCTTCAATATAATGGTCCATGATTGTTATATCGAATTACCGATATTTGAAATGGAGAATTTTTCAATCAGTTTGTGTGAATAATACGACTAATTTTATCATGCCATCATGCGACATATGAGTACTTATGGTATACCCATCACCTACCTACATCAGCCTTACTTACCTATATATAATTAGCTATAGATTTAGATAGCTCCATACCGGTTTCGAGCCTTTTTTGGCTTTCATCAGTGCAGGGTAGTCTCCAGCTAGCAGTCCGAAGACCGCCGGTTAAGCGTAACCTGGCCCAACAAATCCCAATCGGCATCTATTCTTCTATATAGTCTAGATGGCGTTAAACCCGTGTACCGAGCATAGATATAGTGGACTTCGTGGGAATTCTAGCAGCAGACATTGATATATCAGGCATATTGAGTTCTGCCTTTCTACAGAAAATACAGGCTTGAGGTTTAGTGGCGTTGAAATACAAGTTTTGTTTATTATTAATATATTGATACTATATTGTAGTCATCACTACCCAACATAACGTCAATAAAATATAATATATTGAGGGTTATTATAAACTTTTATACCTACAAAACTCCCCCTTAAAAAAAATCATCAATCATGTGATGAAACTGGCCTTATATTTTCGTTGTTCTTCTAAAATCTTAGCTTAGGACTCTCTCTGGTACATACGTCTATTTCCAGATGTCTATCAGCTTGTAGTATTGTCGTCTTCCCATGTAACTTATAATTTGGTGAACAACGTAAGTAGTCATTATGCGAAAAGCTATGATGCTGAACTGATGCCTCCAAACACTTTTTCCATACACCTGGAAAATTTTCGTAACATATCAGGTAGGTTTTCAATTCTCGAACTGCTGTTTCTGCAATGCCATTACCTGCTAGATGATATGGGGTGGTATGAATCAAGTTGATGCCCTTAGATGAAGCCCATTCTTTCATTTCTAAAGACATGCATGCTCTTCCACAGTCGCTAACAATATTTTTCATGTTTTCTATGTATGGAAGATGGTTCACATAATTTTTAACTGCAGTTGAACTTTCTTTTATTACCTTAGCTGAAACGTATCTGGTTTCTTCATCGATGATATTAATGAATGATTTCGTTTTCATGTTCTGGTCAGATTTTTTCGCTATCTCTCCGAAGTCTATATGTATTGTTTCAAACGGTTGTTGAGAACCTAGTTAGGTAGTTAGTAGGCAGGTTTTCATTTAGATCGACAATGGTTAGGTGAACAAAATTTGATTTTGGCAAATACTTGAATTCAACATGCTGACATACTGAACAGGTTTGTACATATTTCTTTATTTCTTTGCTCATTCCCTTCCAGGAGAATCGGTGCTTGATGTTGTAGTAAGTCTTGTAATATCCATCATGTCCTCCTATTCGTCATCATGGTAAAGTGTTAAAATTTCCTTCACCATTTCCCTCGTTCTCACCAAATATCTTCCATCATTCATCATAACGTCAATACAATATAATATTTTGAGGGTTATTATAAACTTCTTCACCTACAAAACCCATTGTGGTAGAGGAGTAGTATTATTCCTACGCACTTGGAACACAACCTAACGTTGTCATTTCCTTAGTAGTCAAGATTTTTCTCGTGACAAGAAGTACAGAGAAGATCTGGAGAAGGAAGCAACTGAATGGAACTTACGAACCATGTACGAACCAACCTGTATGATATATCAAATCGTTATTCATGTTCCAGTATTCGGGTAGTGCTTGGTTTGTTGACTTTGGTCATTGTCCCGATCAACAACTACTATTCTCGATTGGCTTCATCGAGACACTATCAACCGTCCTGCTGAATACCAATCTCCGGATTCTCTGAAGTCGAAATAAACGGCACTGTTGCCGTCACAGTCCAATCCACCTGCCGAGCTTACAAACTTTCTCGATTGAAATTCCCAAGGCCTTCCCCAGCGCGCTCCCATGTCAATAATCGCAAAGTGCCAAGCAGTCTCGCGCTCTCGACCAACAATCGGCCAAGAGAATGAGCAGTGGGGAGCGGATAGTCGGTTTAGTCGGTTTCCATATAGTCATAGTTTCATTATTACATATTCATGCACGTAACGTAACAAACGGAAATCGGAAAGTCACGATAATCGTAGTGGGCTGGTACTGGTGCAAGTGCTTGGTGCTCGCGCGATTCGGATTATTAGGCCACTTTTCGTTTTCTACGGGCAAAATACGAGCGCCTATCGTCCCGTAAAGTCTTTTTCATTATCCGTCGCTCCGGTCGCTCGTGTCGGTTGACATTCCCGACGCGTTAGACAATAGTCGGAGTTGGCATTGTTTCGGTTTGCAGTTTTGAAGGATAACCGCTTTGTTGCATATCTAGTAGGCGATTGACGTATTGGTGATTGTTTCTCGCCTGGCTACCTTACTAGCTAGACTTCTTGTCGCTCAATGCTCATTGTTGTGATCGGGCGTTTGAGGTCATGGTTATCTCCTTCGGTCCGGTAGAAAGTTGATGAAGTTGTTGCCGACTTGCGATGGACTTTCAGAGTAGGCAGTACGCGGGGGTGCATCACTTGACGCAGTGGAAGTACGCGACACCTTACGCGAATGTCGATAGTGGGGTGAGTTATTGCTGCGAGAGAAGAATGCATAATGCGAGCGAGTTATGATGCTGGGTTTATACAGGGTGCATCTGAATAACACCGAAAAAAATCGAGGGGTGTTTCCTTGTGACATTCTAGCAAATAAAGTTCATATTAACATGTGTCCTAACTTGCTCCGTTTTCGAGATACAGGATGTTGAAGTTGGAAGTATTGATTGTTTTTATTTATCACCCCCTGTATAAGCTTTCATGGTTCCAAAATTCAGTATAGATGGAGACTGAGGAAGCCCCAACATTTAAAAATGATTCTAATTTGGGTTATTGAGTTTATTCAATGGAATTCTCGAAAACACCTTAATTAAAATTTGAAGTCAAATCGAATTTTTATTGTTTCCTCAAAAACTAAGCTAGATACAAATATCACACAGAGGATAAAAACGTTGTTATTTCAATAGCTTAATCTAATGAAAATATGAAACGCAGAAAAACTGGTGGTGTACAATGACATTCACCATGAATATCGATAAAATCACGCACTGTGACGCCACTGGAAATAATATTTCGAATCTAATTGCACTAGAAGAAGCTCCATATTACTATCAACAAAACCACAACGTTTTATTGAAATTGACGAAAAGACAATTGAGAAATGACTAGAAAAAAGATTTTTCATTTTAATATTCTGTATCTCGAAAACGATGCAAGTTAGGATACATGTTTATATGAACTTTATTTCCTAAAATGTCACAAGGAATCACCACTTAAATTTTTTCGGTGTTATTTAGATATAGAATTAGAATACAAGGAAATATCTATGAGGAATCATTCATTTACATCTGTCATTTAAATCAACAGTTAAGAATAACAAAGTTCAAGGTCAACTTTCAACTTAACAACTAAGAATAAGGCAATTATGGAGACAGAACTTGAAGATAGGATTTCTTATTCTCCGAGTGCAGTTTGGTGATATTTAATTAGCACTTGATTAATATCATATATTTATAGAAACCCTCATGATTATTAATTGTTGATTGTTAATTCCTAATTGTTAGTTTAATTGAATCTATAAACCCAGCATGAACCCTATTTTTACTACTTGCGCAAAATTCTGATGTATATTTATTATATTATTTTGGTTTCTGTACTCGTTATTCATGCAGTTTCTTCATTCCTATAGATATGTTCGTTTTTTTCACATCGCCAATATTGTGCATGTACTTTCTTGGGTATTTCACTCGAATGTAAGGTAATTTCACTTATTTAAAAATGAAGCTGTCTCGGAAGTTCTGAATGAACGATTTATCGAGTTATGAAAAAAAGTTCCACTGAAAATAAAAATAAAAAACGAATGCGTGTGTTAAATTAATGCGCGAATTAATGAATGTTGCATTTTCGAAAAACATTTTGAAACCAGTCGATCACCGTTCCATAATGAATGATTATATGTATCTAAATGCATTGTATTTAGACTAGAGCAAAATGAAAGAATGATACACATACCTACTTACACATAGTTGTTGTTCATGAGTTATCAATAATAAATCCGAGAATACATTACGTAATGGAACTATGCAAAAATATAAACTGATAACTGATACGATATATCAGATACGGCATATACCGACAAATGATTTTAATTTTCCGATGCCTTAGGCCAGAGTTGAGAGATTATCTAAACAAAATTATCACTTATTCAGTGGATATGGGGAAATTGAAATTACATTACATACCTATGCCTGAATCTTTCATCAAAGAGCAATTTTCGGAGCAATCATTCCTGAATTCGTAAATACTGATATCAGGGGCCCCCAGATATTTTTCCATATTCCGACAATATTTGAAATTGGTATGCCTTTTAGAAAAAAAAGTCACGGATCGAGTCCGAGATGGAACTAAAATGTCTTGAAGGGTCTATACTGTCCAATTTGAATTCGATGAAACTACCCCAAAATAATCACCCTCAACTTCAAATTTTGGTGCCCCATATTTTAATCATGATTTCACATCAATTCGAATGATGTATCAACACAAATACACCTATGTTGCTAAATTCACCAACTGGTCCGGGTTTAATCCCGGGCGGGCCAGTACCAATATTTTCTTACCCATTTGCTGTTTACCGCTTTTATGTTTGTGAATAAGGTTATATAGAACAAGTGATCATGCACCTTTTAAAATGGCCGCTGGAGTACATAAAGGCCAAGTAAAAGCATTGTTTGATCCATGTTTGATGTTTTCACCAGTTCTCGGTGGTATATATTGTGCTAATTTAGTGAACTATAATGGCTTCTGCAAGGAAATTTGATCATTTGGTGACAATGGATAGATACTGACCAGCAGTATAATGCTAAATTCCGCGGGCTAAACTCAAAGCAATAGACGACAAATAGTCGGTAGTGAATATCAAACGTTTAGTAAAATGAGCGCCAGTCACTACATTCATCTAACTACAAAATGGGCTTATATCACAAAAAAATTGTATTTCATAATTCGATAGAACTCGCCCAAACTAGCTCACCACCGCAAACCGTTTCTTGCTGTGAGCTCCCTACGTTTTATAAAAAATTATTGAAATCCCCGATTTTACGGACCTCTGAAAACGAGGCGATGATGTGACGTCAAAACCCTAATACTGAAACAAGACTATTCCAGACAGAGATGAATGATACATGATTTCTGACAGAGTGGATTAGCGCGAGATCACAGTTGAATGAATTAAGATATCAGTTGCCGCAGTCTCCGTCGGGCGTTTGGTATTTTCTTTCAACTATGGCGAGATGAGGTTTCTACGTCATAAGAGGGTCCGTTTTCAGAAGGTACTATTATTTATGTCCAAAAATAAAACATTCCAGTTGATTTTTCGAACGAATTATGTCGTCAATCATTATTTATGTATGAAAGGATCATTATAAACATGGTTTGAGTTAAAAGTTCTACTAAGGTGTACACGCCCATTGTATAATACTACATCAAATATACCACTACAATGTACATGTATGGTACAGTTTTTTGAGATTTTGCAGTCAGGGTTACCTATCAACATCTAACAAATCCGAAGGTTTTCCTAAAAGAGTAGTTTATATTACAAGATAATTCTCTTTGCAGATAACTTCTTACCAGTCAGAAAATATTTGCTGCAAACTCCAGCATATTTGGCTTTCGTTTCAGTTAAATCCTGGTCTTCTAATCACTTTAATCATTTTTTGATGTCGTTTTATAGATAGTTTATTACTCGTTGGATTATGTTTGAAATTCAATTCACCTGTGGTAAATCTGAAGAAACTCGAATTGTCACGTTGTTTTCGACTTCCACATCCAACAACACAACAAAAAGACCACCGAATTCTGTGAACTCATCTACCTTTTTCCTTTTCCGCTTCACAAGGAGCTTTACAATAATGCAAATCAGCAAAATGAAACTAGACAAAAGATAACCATAACAATGAACTCCAAGTCTGTATGTACTCCAGCAGCCATTTTGAATTTATTTTGACAGCATCTTGGATAACCTTATAGATCTGTGTTTGTAGAAAGTAATCTTATGTTTTGAATTGACTCGACCGTTACTTGATGGAAATCCATGGCAAATGTAAAAACTTCACAAACGATAAGATTTCCACAAAATTCCCAAACACAGGACATGTTTCGCTAACACAGTAGCTTCGTCAGGTGATATACTGGTACGATGAACCATGAACTAAACTAACATTGGCTTGCTTACTTTCCCAACCTGAAGTTTTATTGTCGCTCTCCAAAAATTACAGCGCTCCGCTTCATTTCGTGGCGCCTCTCTTCGTGGAGCGGTAATCTATCACTTGCGCTCTATTCACAAATAGCAATAATATGTAAACGTGTAAAAGTATAGTAATGTAATGCTAGACCAAGGGATAGACACTCGAGATTATGTCCAGTCAGCCATTTCGACTGAACTAAAAACCTAATGAGATCAGGGAGAAAATGAACATGTGGAAATTTCGGTTTGTCCCAATACCTATCTCCATAAGTTTTCCGAATTCTTCAAACTTCGAGTGAAAAAAAATCTGGGGTTTCTTTGTTCTTGATGATCTTGATGATTTTCTGTAGTTTTTACAGTAACTTATGAGATATTTTGACCGAACAATAAGTATATTGGAACGGAAGAATGCAATTTTATAATTCAGTTGGTGCCTTCTCCGCAAATATAGTTCGAAACGTAGTCAAATGTTTCAGTATCAAGAATAAAGGAGAAATGGAACTCGTTACGTATTCTTTCCTTTTTACTGTCAGTAAAACTTGAGAGAGCTATATATTTTGTATCGAATTTGTGTAGGGAAATTTATTATCTGGGGTGGTTAAACGGCCATTCAGCATATTTCCCCAATCCCCAATATATTTCACCACGGTGGACTTTATAGCCTGATTTTTGTCCGGTCATCATTTATGTATGTCTTCCTTTGGACTACCGGAGATATTTCCGGATTTATGACTTTTTTCGGATAAATCACCGCTCTTTTTCCGTATATACCTACTGAGGAGACAGCTAATCTTAATTAATACTCTGGTCTACCGGATTGGATACATAATTTTTGTATTCGACTATTTTACCACAGTCACCAAAGCTTCAAATTTCATCATCATATCATGCAAAAATAATTTCTCTGGCAAACAAAATTTTCTCTGCAAGCATAATTATAGTTTCTTCATACAGGGTTATTCAAAATTAGATGTGAATATTTAAAAGACGTGTATTGTTGAAATTCAAATAAGACCTCAAACGAACTTCGATGAACATCTTTCGAGCTACAGCCACTGTGTATACAGGGTGTATCCAAATAACACCGAAAAAATTCAAGGGGTGTTGCCTTAAGACTCCTAAATTGCTCCTTTTTTTAGATACAGGATTTTGAAATTGGAAGTATTAATTTATTTTTATTTATAACCCCCTTGTTTGAGCTTTCATGGTGCCAAAATTCAGTATAGATGGAGACTGAGGAAGTCCCAAAATTTCAGAATGATTCTAATTGGGGTTATTGTGTAATCTCAATGGAAGTCTTGAAAACACCTACATTAAAATTTGGAGTCAAATCGAATTTTTATTGTTTCCTCAAAACCTAAGCTAGATACAAAAATCACACAGAGGATAAAAAAAGTTGTTATTTCAATAGTTCAATCTAATTACCCACTGTGACGCCACTGGAAATATTATTTCGAATCAAATTGCACTAGAAGAAGCTCCATATTACTATTAACAAAACCACAACGTTTTATGGAAATTGATGAAAAGGCAATTGAGAAATGATTAGAAAAAATATTTTTCATGGAAATATTAACGAAAACGAAGCTAACTTACCCATGTTTATATGAATTTTATTTCTTAAAATATCACAAAGAATCACCCCTTCAATTTTTTCGGTGTTATTTAGATATACCCCGTATGAAGAACATTGTGCCTATCTCTAATTACGGATCGAATCTTCTGAAAATTGTCATGCCCCTTTCTAGGAATTCTATTTCTTTTTAGCTTCAAAAATTGTATCAGCCAAATTTTGTTGTCTAAATTCCATGTTTAAAAAGAGAAACTCTAAATTCAAATAGCATAATCGGATTTCCAATGGCGGCGTTAGTGTTTGATTGTTACTAAAAAATGAGTAGCGAAGGAAAATTCCCAAATTTTATAGAAATCCATGAAAGGTCAATCCATTTTGTACAAAAAAGGGTCGATGATAAGGTAAAAGCTTTTCCCGGCTTCTCCCTCATTTGACATATGCACATAGAAATATCCAATATAAATAAGGAAATATCCTTTCTGCATAAGCATAAGAAAATACACTACTTTTGCTAAACAATCTTACCTAAATCGGCCTTAATGAACTGTCTTCCTAATAAGTCTGTTTCTAAAAATTACTTGAGGAAACAAAATAAAAATACGTTGACCCTCGCGAGGATCGAACCCAAGCTTCAGGCGTGAGAGAATTGCATCTAAAATTTGGGTGTGTGAGTGAAATTACTTTTTCCCACCACTAGCTCTAGAACCTTACATCATTTACTCCTTTTCAAGGCGTAAAGTGTGTTTTTACTACCAACTCATGGCTACTAGATTTCAATCAGTATTGAAAAGAATTGCTTTCGTATAGTGACGATAGGTCCATATTTCAGTTTCACAGTACTATGGTGACTGAAATATCCTGCTAGTGGTGAAGAGAATCCAATATACACCTTGGTAGTAATAGTTATTAAAATTTATGTATCAAGGGCGTAAAGTAGGCGTTTATGGCCTGTGGCGTAAATAATTACACGCTGAAGGCCATAAACGCATTTCACGCACGTGATACATACAAAATTTTATGCACTAGTGGTTTATTTTCTGACTCAAGAGTAATGACTATAACTATATGACTATAACTAATATTCCCTCGAATTTAATTTGTTATACCTATAAACTCAGTAATCAAGATAAGCGTAATGTTCATGGATGATTTACATATAAAAATTATCCTACGGATATTGCAATCATCATAATAGTAAAACTCTTTGGTCTCTAGAAGAGATTCATTCTTCAGAATTTAACAATATGCATACCCAGTATATATACCTACCTAATTTTGACGTTGTCAAGCAAGCTGAAAGGTTGTTTTCTATACTCTATAGCAATACATCCAATAAACAAGCTGAATTGTCATTCTTTGACTGAAAAGTAAAAATTAGTGATAATACTATGGAATCGGATAAAGAAGAAGTTCATGATATACCGCTGGATATATTAGAATCTAGAAAAATGATCATGTTTTTCATGAATCGATATGTGGATATCAAGAATCTAAGAACAGCGGGCGGTAAAGTGCACTTTACGGCCCGTGGGCCATAATGAGCCCGCGGGCAGTAAAGTGCAACTTAACGCCCGCAAAACCGGGCGGTAAAGTGCACTTCACGGCCCGCTAGTGCATGAAAAATATTATAACCTCGGGACCTTATACCCCTCGGCTGAAACCTCGGGATATAATCTTGGTCCCTGGGTAATACTGAAATTCTCTACTACCTTGGTGTATAAAAAACTATTCCTCCCTAACTTTTTCTTCCCAGAGAGTAAAAGTAAAAGTGACGTCGTGGTACGTCATCAATGAAATAACTTATACGGCATTGACGACCTAAACTATATTCTATTATACAGGGTTATTCACGTTATTCGACACGGAGCATTGTGGCTAAAGCATTCGGTTTTTTTTTGATAGTTTATTTTGTTGATGAATAGGGACCTATTTATGTTGTACAGGGTGTGCCAAAAACACGAAATGTATCAACGTTGCTATTTTTCAAATGGAATACCTTGCATATCATTGCATTTTTAGATTCTCCCTGTAAAGCTGATTCCATCAATAGTCTATAGAGATAATATAGGCGGTGTTCAAAATCGAGATTTTTCAAATTTGGAATTGTTTGTGCCTTATCTATGCATTATTGGTCAATACGACTTATATGTCGCTATCTTAAATCTTGATTTACTGTTTACTGACATTTAATTGGAAAAGATACAGGGTGGTCGAAGATTCATAATCTGTCCAAATAATCTATAACACAAATTGAAAATATGTAGGAAGCATCAAGAACGAAAATAACGCGCGTTCTTCAATAAAGTTTGTTTGTTAGTTTCATTAATACATTATTTGAATTATTTGAAAATGACTTGTTATTTGAGGAAGGCGGAAAAATAATATATGTTTAACATCGGGGTAAAGTGCCTTTTCTTCCCTCGAATTATCATCAGGCGTCGGGCAGTAAACTTCATCCTCGGGAGGAAAAGTAGTACTCTTTATACACATTTCTATTGCATTGTAGCATAGACTTTTTTCGTCAGTCTACAGTCGAGTACATTCTTCCATCCTTTCCGGATCTCGAGTTTAGTGCTCCAGAATCAGCATCGACAAGCGGTCTCTGAGCGAACGAATGTATTTTTAGATGCGTTCAAGAGCACTCATCCTTACAGTGTTGCCAACTCAGATTTCCAAAAGTCGCAAATTGGCCACCTAAAAGACACCAAAAATCACCAAACCGAGTGACATTGATAAAAAATGTGCCGCAGGCGGAAATTTTTGCAATTCTAGTGATTTTCTGGTGGTTTCAACTTCAGTTCAGTTCACTAGATAACACCAGGTGAAAAATAAAACGAAAATAATAAATTATTCATAACATCAACAACATACTTGAGTATCCATATTATAATACATACAAAACAAGAAGTAAAAAGCAACATTTGCGATCGTACAAAAACAGCCAAAATTGGACATAACCGTTAGAAACTGATCTCAGTTATAACTAGTGAAAACTTTTCTCTAGTATTACATTATTTAAATTGAAATATCATATAAGGGCATTTCGGAAGCGTCCTCAACCACCAGATTTCACCATTTATTTGAAAAAAATCACAAAAATAAGAATAAACACTATCCACTAGATGCCATAATTTGTTACAAAACGAGAACTCAAACCACCAGTTTTTTTTCTTCAAGCTAAGCTTTATTCAGAAAAGTATTTACATAATTACAGTGTTTTCCTAAATCTAATACATATACTATTCACAGTTCTGAACAAAAGTAACTCCTAAGCAACATATATGATGTTGGTATCGGGATCGGAGTTCCGATAGTGTCCAGTTTTTTATTTATTGCTTTATTGTAATTTGTCAATTTGTAAATAAGTGCTTTCTCAGGTTTACAGTGAATTTTTTCTTATTGCTTATACTTTTAATTGACTTTGGAAGAGAATTATATGTTTGCATTTCTTTGTTCACAGGGTTTCTTATTGCTATATTTGTTCGTACATTTTGAAGGTGTAGATTATTTCTGTTCCTAATGTTGTATTCATGAATGTCATTATCGTAAGTAATTGTAATGTTTGTTTTTATATTGTGGTGAAGAATTCTATGTACAAATTTACACTGTTCTAATTTGAATATCTACAAAATCAAGTTTTTGTATTTGTGTTATATGGTATACCAAATGTATATTTGTCCGATTCTGTAAGGAAAATAAGCTCTTAACCGCTTTATTTTGGAGTATTTGGCACCTATTCAATTGAGTTAGATTGGTTGTGCCCCAAATTACTATCAAGCATCTAAAAATTGAAAGAAAATAAGAATTATTATAGATCATCCTCTTGACATTATTATTAAGAAGGTCTCTGCATAGTTCTAGTGTGTAATCCACTAAATTGGCAACACTGCCCATCCAGATGAAAGACTAAAAGAGGATTTCTTCGCGATGCAATGTGCATCGCACGATATCATTTCCTATTTATCAGATCCATTACGTTTTCTATGAAATATAAATTCCGTCCGGAACGGAGTCGATTCTAGGAATCGCGAATCGTTGTTTCGAAGTGAGACTCCTATCCTATACACACATACTCCATTGATTGCTTTTTATTGATGAGTCGATCTATTTTTTATAGAGCTCACGCTCGCTTACGTAGGTATGGATAGTTTTTTCATGAGATGATCTGGATAGAGTGTATCGGAACAAATGCGGGTCATACAATATTCGAATCGAATCTAAAAAAGTTCCAAGACATTCGGAAAAGAATGGTGGGCATTTTGTTTTTTTGTCCAGTGTCCCAGAAAATGTTGAAGAAATGTACAGGGTGACTGGAATTCGAGCCTCATCATTGGGATCTCGTGAACCGTAAAGGTGGCTAGCGTACATGTGTGTCATACTTGTTTGACATAATGTGTGTAGATCTTGTATGACACTTGGGTTTTATCCACAGACCTTCACTCTAGCTTGTCGAACATGTTAGTTTATTAGTGTACGATGAGCAGTGACGACGAATACATTTTGTTAGCAGCGGCGTACGCTGTCTTGATCAAAAAGAAAAAATCAGCTTTCCAACGGCGAGATAGAAAGAAATTGGTGAAAGAATGGCTATCGAAACGCTTAGAATATACGCACATAAATATTCTAGAAGAATTATACGCTTGGAATCTGATGATTGGCGAAATAACCTGAGAATGGATGAGGAAAGTTACGTAACTCTATTAGAATTAGTGACTCCTATGATTGAAAAAAAAGAAACTATTCTAAGAGCTGCTATTCGCGAAAATCACGAAGTGTGCGGCCTCTGGTGGCTAACTTTACGAGTCTTGCGAGTATGAACAACAAATATGGCGACCATTGTTTTGAGTTTCTGTGTTTAATTTGAAAATAATTTATTTGTTGAACTGCATATTCCAGAACCTCATTTTTCCCTGATGAAAAAACTCGAATTATTGCATGAACTTTTATTGTTTACAATGAAGAAGCCAGTACCTACCTTATAATAAATAATATACATTTTCTGAAGCACAGTTAGAATCCTTGTATAAATGTTGGTTGCAATGATTCGATCTTGAGAATAACTTCAAGTCTTCAATTGCTGGAGATCCTTTTTATGTAAATCGATGATATTGTTCATTCTGAGCAGCCTCTCCAACCATATCTTCTTTTCGCAGCCTCTTCACTAGAATTCCATCTCCTTCATAAAAGCCAGTGATATTTCTTGATGAATTCAATTATTTCTTCATTATACCATATTGTTGTAATAGCTGATTGCGAGGCTGATTGCTTATATGGCTCCATTCCAGTCCATGCAAGTGTTGAGTGGACCATTCCGACCATTCCATATGTTTGAAAACTGTGGAATTGTAGTGTGATATCAATGATGAATACCACCATTGTCCACATCAAAATGGCAATTTCTCTGCACAAAAAGTAATTTTTTCCGTACTGGAAACCTTGTACGTATTTCACGAAGTCAACTCATTATTCACTATTTTGCAAAATGATTTCGAAATAAACAATTTGCAATGAGTGCATACGGCAATGTTTCTGTTGTTCATCTTCATACTCAGTTTGAAAGGACCCCGCACATTTAGTACGTGAAATGGCTTTCAGCTAAATTTTCTGAAAATTTGATATGTTTAAGACATTATCGTCCTTATCACACAGTCCAATTTACAGACCGATCCTATGACCAGTTTTCGAGCTACAGGGTGTCAAACATTAGATTTTGGCTGTTTAGAATATTTTGCATCAATTTGAATTATGTGCTCTAAGTCGTGATTATTCTTCAGTAGGAATGAACTCTTCACGTCTAATATCTACCTCATGAATCCCTCTATTCGGTTAGAGGATAATATCACATACAGAGTATTGCATTCCATCATGACAAGGTAATATTCTTGGGAAAAGACAAATATTGAAAACATCAGAATTTCGATTTTTACTCAATCACTGAAAACTTAAAAACAAACGGCTAGAATCGGCCAATTATGTGACACAGTATGGGTCTTGATCATAAACATGAGGATTCATATGATTACCTCTGATACCATGTCCGGTTGGCCATATATAGGGTGATGACAATTTGAAAGCTTATAGAATTGATGTAACTCAGGTACAAAATGAAATACATTTCTATAATATATGAAGTGGAAAATGAAATGTCTCATGAAAAAACCCACCCCCACCAAGCCCCTGATGAGTCACAACCACCCCAACGCATATCATTTCAATAGTAGCCCCTACTTATTGTGATACCTCATTGAATAGCTTGGTGAAAATACATTTCAGTGGTATTATTCATATCTCGAACTGGGTGAACTAATAAAAAATATTCATCACCTATATCATTCTGCTGGGGTGACGTATTAATTCTGTAACTTTTTGTAGTATGGAAAAAAATCGTTATTATCGAGCATTATATAAATAACCATGAAAGTGAAATTGCTTATGTGAACAGTTGGCTAGTGAAGCGAGAGAAAACTAAAATCTACAGAATGTTCTAGTAACCTAACCTAACCTAACCTAACCTGAGCTGGTCAGACGGTATAAGGACACAGCTCCATTCAATCCAGCAGAACATCTCCAAGATAGAAGTTGTAAAACTGTGACATGTCCGCTATGTTTGAATTCTCAAGAGAATTTGTATTTTGATGATTGTCAAAAGCTGCTGATAGATATTTTTCACATTGTGGCTCACATTCTGGCGAGATGGTCGTATTGAGACAAGTTGTCAGATACCATAATATGACATCAAGCATTGCTATAGATGAACTGATAGGCACAAGCCATGAATGATAGTACATAATGGGTCGCACTGTTGATGGCGATTTCCGAAAATATTGTTGCTTGGGTCTTCGCTGGAATTCAGCAGAGATCGTTCACTATCTATATCTGCTTGAAGACTATATATATTTCATCCATGCGGTTATTTTTGCATATTGTTATGTGCATTACAAACTGTTTTGGAGTCTGAATGGAGCTGAGTAATATTTCTGCATTGGTAATCAGTATTCCTATTGTTTTGGAAAAAACTATTGAGATGATATGCGTTGGGGTGGTTGTGACTCATCAGGGGCTTGGTGGGGGTGGGTTATTTCATGAGACATTTCATTTTCCACTTCATATATTATAGAAATGTATCTCATTTTGTACCTGAGTTACATCAATTCTATAAGCTTTCAAATTGTCATCACCCTATATATGGCCAACCGGACATGGTATCAGAGGTAATCATATGAATCCTCATGTTTATGATCAAGACCCATACTGTGTCACATAATTGGCCGATTCTAGCCGTTTGTTTCTAAGTTTTCAGTGATTGAGTAAAAATCGAAATTCTGATGTTTTCAATATTTGTCTTTTCCCAAGAATATTACCTTGTCATGATGGAATGCAATACTCTGTATGTGATATTATCCTCTAACCGAATAGAGGGATTCATGAGGTAGATATTAGACGTGAAGAGTTCATTCCTACTGAAGAATAATCACGACTTAGAGCACATAATTCAAATTGATGCAAAATATTCTAAACAGCCAAAATCTAATGTTTGACACCCTGTAGGTCGAAAACTGGTCATAGGATCGGTCTGTAAATTGGACTGTGTGATAAGGACGATAATGTCTTAAACATATCAAATTTTCAGAAAATTTAGCCGAAAGCCATTTTACGTACTAAATGTGCGGGGTCCTTTGACGTTGATTTGACGTTTAATAGACCCATCTATTGCTTCGTGATTTTCGCGAATATCACGACATGAGCGGTTGACAGCCACACTTCGCTATTTAGTGACTATGAAAGGAATTCCTGATTTCCCTCAGCCGTTGGGAAAAATAATACCAGAGACCTGCAAAGCTATATTTTTCGACAGCAATGAAATATGATATAACTGCAAATTGTCATCATCAGTTTCCTGCTCGCTTCTACTCCCATCTTCCTGATTTTCAACCAAATTGTTGACCGATTCACGAGGTAGTATTTCTTGATCCTTTGTGAATAGCAGTAGGTTTCATACCATAAATGGGTCTCGTATACTCTTCCTCTGCTCCTCTACCCGATCGTTTTGAAACACTAATTTTCTCCATTTCTCTCCGGAAACTACCGCGTATGCTATCTATTTTAGCTTTCACCGTTTTTGTTGTTGCATTTGGCTCAATCTCTTGCAATTTTTTCAATAGGACTGCATAGGCTGCATCTTCTTTATTTCGATTTTTGTAATCAGAGCTTTTCACTTTCCATGAACGACTTATATAGAGTTCAATGATCTCAAATCAGACATTGTGACTGACAGTGAATAATAACCCAAATATACGTGAGACACTGTAGTCCAAAATGTATGTAAATGAAGTTTGACGCGTGCCACACACCGGCAATCTTGTATAAAAGATTCCAAAATACCAAATACGAATACGAAATTCATAAACTATGGATTGTATTCCTGAAATTTGATCTAAATAATAAAATCTATTTCTCTGCATTGTGATATTGTCATATTAACGATATTGCTATAATTATGTAGTGAACAGTTTTTTATTTTTTTTAAGCGAAAACCGTGCATCAGATTGAACAAATTGTAGTGATCAAATCTGCTTAGAAATGATTTGAATTTCAGGAATGATTTCAATTTCGAGATTAATCAGTGGCGTACCATCAATGTCTTCCAAAATAGGTATGTGAAGTTCCATACGAACGCCACTGTTGGCAAAAAAAAAAGTGGTACACTAACTGATGCCTCTTGATACATAGTACAATTAGTACATGTATGCCAAATTTCATTAGAATATCTGAAGTGATATTACAGATATTGATAAAAAACTATTAATTTTTGATAACTTTACCACCCTGTATCTCAGAAGTTAGGACGTTTAGGTCATACGTTCATATGAAACTTTCTTCTTAGAATGGGCCCAAGAATAGCCCCCCCAAATATTGACATTCAATTATGAAACACCCTGTATAAATAACTAATATGCAAACTCTCACACGGTTTACGACACTCGCCTCCGGCTCATATCGTACCTCGTGCTCGTGTTTAATAGTTATCAATACTTCAATATATGCTTGTTTCATGAAATATTATTCTGATTTCAATGATTTTGCTAATCAATATTTTTCTATGATTTTGGAATTATCCCGGATTATCCTAATTGAACATTGAGTTATACCAGTGGTGGAGTCAAAGTTCCATAAGACATCTGCTTATATCAACAGTTTCAGTCGTTTTGACATGTGAAGAAATCATAGCCTCCCCTGGAAACTGAAAGTTGTTGTTGATACTCTGTCTCCTGTTGTTCTCTGGAAATCAGATGAAACATAAGGTTGCTTTACACTGTATAAAAAATGCTACCCTCATCCTTCTTGATATCGAGGCCGTTACCTACACGCCGGCAGTTATGTAAAATGCATTATCATCCGAATCCGAATGTAAGATTTTAAATAATTTATGAACATTTTATGTGCTGCTCTACATAAAACATATACGAATGTCACGTAGTAGCCATAAATTTAGCGGAGTAAGTTATAGCTGATCGTGTTTTGCACATTCGAATATAGAAGTAGTGACTAAGGAATATTTCAGACTTGGGTAAGAAAGACGGATTGGCGAAATTTCCCATTTTTTCTGGAATACAATTCGGAATATCTTGCACTAATATGTGGTATATTATAAGAACTGCAGAGTCCACTATAATCCATTGAGATCTTATCATGTTATCGGCAACTACTTTTGCTGGTAACTTCCGAGGCCAATACAGGGTTATTTAGTTTTTTTCTGCTTTACTTCAATCAAGCATAGTGCTCATTGAGATGAGTAAAAAGTTTTATAAACATAGGTCCGGAAACGGTTAGTTTCCGCTATATAGGGTGTTGAAATTACTCATCAGATCTAGGCATGAGTATAGGCTCTGATCATTATTTTTTTCAAATGACAACTGAAAGCGACTGAATTTTTTTGATCAAATGCGGCACTGTTTTTATTATTTTTTGTTCGAGAATTATTTGACAAAATTAATTAAAAATAAATTCTCAATTGACAAAAATTGACATTTTTATAAAATTTTGAGATGTAGGTATCATTGAATGTAGTAAATGTCGTGAATGTCAATGAAATGAACGCCAGTGTTTTATTTGTTAGATTTTTTGACACCGTATGTAATTTCAAAGTATGTGTGAATTGTGTGTTTAACGACGGCCTGTTTGAAATTTTTTTCACAGCTCTCACTTGAAAATCACATGTGGTGTTGAAATATATGACAAATCGAAAACTGACATTCATTTCAGTGATATTTACTGCCACATTTGATCATGCATCCTCCGATGCATCCCAAAATTTAAAAATTATATATACTTCTTGTAAATTGAGCAAATATTGTTCATTTCAACTAATTCTGTTCAAAAGACACCTAGTCATATTTCATTGTATTCCTAAAAAAATATGAGATCAGAACAAAACACAAATTTTGCATGGCGACATTCGGAAAGAAAGTTGACAGTCACTTACTGTCTGTAGGTTAATCGAGGAGGTGGTACATTCATGTTTCCAGATTTTTGGGGATTTTCTCTCCTCGTTTCTATGAAATAAAAATATGAATATTATTTCAATATACGTGTAGTAAGGACAAATCAGATGATTTGCCCCAAAATGCAAAATGTAACTTCGTTTAAAGAATTTTTCTATCAGAGAGCCTAAAAGAAAAAATTCACCAGCTTGTCAGTGAAAATTTGTATTGAAAAATGTTCGGAGAAGAGAAATAAAGGTATATAGAAAGAATTTAAAATTTCACTATAGCTTCGGACGTTTCGGGAACGAATCTGCTTCAGTATTCAACATAAAAAATGGATATTTGAATAGCAAATTCGCATTTGACGCTTTTCAGTTGATATATAGATGCAACATGGTATTTACTACTGAAATCTGAAGATGAAAATGGTAAATTCAAGATTAATTGATGAAAACATCCTGTAACTCATTTGATTGCCAACGTCACCAATTGTCACTGAGAACTGAAAAGTGTCGAGACAAATACGAATTTGCTATTCAAATATCCATTTTTTATGTTGAAAACGGGAGTAGATTCGTTCCCAAAACGTCCAAAGCTAAGTGAAAATTTGCCATTTTTTCCATATACCCTTATTTCTCTTCTCCAAACCTATTTGAATTTTCCGTTCAGACTCTCTGACAAAAAATTATTAAAACGCAGTGACATTTTGGGGCAAATCATCTGATTTGTTCTAACTACACGTATATTGAAATAATATTCATATTTTTATTTTATAGAAACGAGGAGAGAAAATCCTGAAAAATCTGGAATAATGACCTTAGGCCTTAGGCTACTGTTGAAATTTGAAAAAAAATTATCTGAGCCTACTCATAATTATCTGATGAATAATTTCATTTGTTTTATATTGAAATAAAAATGAATAAGAACACTAAAATTCTCTCAAAATTATCGTTATTTTTGGTATCCAGTATACCTACATTTTCACATATTCATGAGGTTCCGCCCCTGGATCTGCCCCTGATATGAATTGATTCGTAGGTACCAACCCTGCCTAATACAACGATCCTTTTCAATTCCAGTATGGCTCCGACGAGTTCGCCCACGAATCCCCCAGATACACGTCGCCCGGCGCCGGCGCCGGCTACTACATCGGTCCCGAGGGCGGCGGCGGCGGCCCGAGCCCGGCGGGCGGCGAATGGCCACCCCACGCATACCCCTACCAGACGTACGAGGCGTACGGACTCATCCCCGAGGTGGAGCCCGGCCAGGGGCTGCCGCCCATGTCGTCGCTAAGGCCGGGCGGCACACCTACAACCACCACCGCCAACGCTGCTGCTGCGACGATGCTGGGTGCGCCGCCCTTCGTGGCGGCCGGTCATCAGGATGGGGTGGCGGTCAACAAGGGTTTGGCGGGTGTGAGTATTGTGATGTTGTATATTTAATATTTGTCAAAGCTGTAGGAAGAAACTTCCTCTAACCAAGGAACACTAGCCACAATTGCCCAGGAGAAAGCCAACATTTTTTGCGCATTTATTTGCTGGAAATTCCACTCTGGATTCATCGGGAAAACAACCTGCAAACAACGCCAATTGACAGTCATATGCCCGAGATCACCTTTCACCAACGTACTATAAGGAATATTTTATTGGGTCTCAACACCAACAAAGCTTGTGGCTCCGACGGAATCCCACCGATTGTTCTCAAGAAATGTGCTCCCGAACTAACACCTTTTCTCTGCACGTTGTTCAACTACTCTTACAAATTGGGGATATTCCCGTCCAACTGGAAAATTGCTAGAGTACAACCAGTTCCTAAAAAAGGCAAAAAGCCCCTACCTAGCAACTACAAACCGATCGCACTGCTATCTATTATTTCAAAGATCATGGAGAAAGCTATCAACATCGAGCTCATGAAATACCTGGAACATTCAGGTATTATCAACGATAGGCAATATGGCTTCCGTCTTCAGAGATCAACGGCATGGTGACCTGCTCGCTTACGTTTCACATATATTGCAGCAATTTATCGAAAAATATGGTGAAACCTTAGCCGTGGCACTTGATATCTTCAAGGCATTCGATCGAGTCTGGCACCACGGACTCCTCGACAAGCTTCCATCTTATGGCTTGCCTCCCCAGCTATGTTCTCTGCTAGCTAGTTTTCTCTCAAACAGGTCTCTCCATGTAGTGGTCGACGGAGTTTCATCTGACTCTCTTATCATGAATGCTGGTGTTCAAGGATCAATTCTAGCACCAACACTATTTCTACTCCATATCAACGATTTGTTGGAAGTCCAGTACACAGCTTCGCGGATGATAGTACCCTCCATACCGCCTTCTCTTCTAGGGCTCCAATACCAGCCAGGCAAATCAGAAACGAGTGAGGGTTGCTGGGCTGTGTGCACGTGAATATATACCAAAGAAGGGAAGATTTGTATTTCGTGCATGATAATTTATTCAATATTCGTAGCAGAGCGCTTTCGACTGTTGAGTCATCAGCAGTGCGTACTCGTCAGGTTAACAGGGAAATTCGTCCATAAAAATATCTTTGGTCCAGTTTAAAAATAACGACATCAAGGTAAAATACGTTACAAACAAATTAAAATGTGTTTCCCAAAAGTGGGTAAAATATGGATTTCATTTTGTTAAGCAGCCATTGTCGCTGCGACATGTCGTGTTGAAGTGAACTTGATGAATTTGGGGCAATGGGCTTAGAGTCACTGGATTGTATTAGTTGATAAGTTGGGCCAACTTCACTGAGACAGGGCTCGTACATTCACATGAAGCAAAACTGTCAATGCCAGGCTAGAATTCTGGTGAAAACACCTTTCCTGATTAGAAAAACCTTCCATCTGAGTGCGAGTGTGACAGATTTTCTGCAGATGCATCGAAAGATGATAAATCGAATACATCCCTATTATCTTACCATATACAGTGCAGTTTTGGAGGCAACTTTCACTTTTTCTGGCACTCACTTTCCACCTACCTACGGGTCTGGATATTCTCTACCCATTTGGAATATTTTATATCTTCAATAGTTTGAAGAGCCAGACTGATGCTATTGTTTGTTTTTTTTCACCATTGAAAACTGTAGGAATCTCCGCCGGCGGATAGCTAGACCTCCCTATTCTCTTGATCTCAGGTTGGAAGTGATTTTTTATGATAGTGTTAGTCCTATGCTCTAGAGTCTAGGAGTCTAAGGTGTAGCTTAACCGTTGATTGCTCCTGGACCAAAAGGACCTGTCATCATGCAATTTGCAGGTTGTTGGGATGACAATACATAGCAGTCTAGGTTATATCAATTCCCTCGAAACTTGGTACTTTTTCAAATATTTTCGAGACGAATGTGATCGTCAACAAGAATAAAAAATACTTATTATTCAATATTTTTTCTCAAACTAGGTACAGAAAAATTATAAACTTTCCCCATTACTCTCATCCTGATGACTGACCAACCTTCCTGTTATAGATATATCCAGCAGCTGAACAGGCGAGCGCCAGCAGCTACAGCTCGGCCCCATCCACACCGGTCAGCTCGCCACCCCCGATAGCACCTACAGGGTGGTTGACCAACCACAGCACTCCGCATTCGCCGCACTATACGCAAGCCGTCACTGTAAATAATACCGTCGCTCCTCAGGGATTACACATGGTGAGTACTGGGGCCCTGCCAGTTGATTATGTTGCGAGCGGTTGCGAGTGAGTAGTGAGCTGAGATCTAGAAATATCTACATGGCGAGGCAGAATGAGTCAGAATAAGACCGACAATCTCCTTTTTGAGGTGCCTACCTCTCATCTCAATTCTTTTGATACCCAAAACTTTTCAAGTGGCTGAAGAATATACCGATATGTTGTAGGAAATTATCATGGGTAGTATCATGAGTGCAACAGCTAGAAATCTACCACAGATGAAAACTGATGTCAAGATTTCGTAAGTAGGGACACAGACACAGTTGCCATATGTTGAAATACGAATGGCAATTTCAGAAACAGTAACTATTCAATAGTTCATAAATACTCAATTATGTATTGGTATTTCTCAGTAAGCTTTCAAAAATCCATTGTCCTGTAATTTTTCCTATTATATATTGTGTCTTGTTGCATATGATGAATTTGTGTTGATAATAATTATATTAATACACACTTACAGGAGATATGGCCGGTAAAAGTGACAACACAGGATTGTGGGCGTTGTCTTGTCAGCTATCAGAGTTTAGCACAGCATTGCCAAGTCTAGCCTAGCCAACATTTACATGATGTTTTGTTATGGAGTAAAAGAGATATTTTAACAAGCTGGTTGCTCGAAACAGTCACAAATTAACTAACTATATTATCATGACTTTCTCCTGTTAGGTCAAATGAAATATTTAATTTGGATATTGTTTTAATAAACGACAGAACTCCAACAACTTTTCAATAACTCGATTATAATTGGTGGCTTCATGAGTGGGAATGGGAGATTATCTGACCAATAATGAAATTGCATAAGAATTGACGAGATCATTGCTTGGTAACACCAGGAGTCCGCAGGATGAGTGGTATTACCTTAAAGCAATTTGATCCAGTTCAAGATTCCTGGCAGATTTTTCAATTGTATTGTGAGCATGAATTGTTTTTATTGAGACAACTCTACGACCTATATGAAACTGTCATCTCAAAGTCATACCAGGTGACATGATGTTCTATTTAGATTCGTGGTTGCCGTGACGACGTAGTTTTACCGACTGGAAAGAAAGAAGCACACCACTCTGATGCTTTCTTATATCGCAGGAGATGATGGTTTCATATAAGATAATGGCATCTTGACAATCGATGATGTCTCTACTCAAGATTTATTTGTAGGACCTCCCCTTTGCTGTTCATCGATGAACCTAACTGATGTTGAGAACTGATTTGTCCACTCACCTGTCTAAGCAAAATTTTAAGGAAACGGACACGACTGAAGCTACTGGTTTACCAGAATTTGAAATATAAACTTCAAATTATTGCGTTTTTTGACTTCTAACTTCTAACAACTTGCATCTCAGGAAGTTTTAACACATTGATAAGAACATTCCACTTGAAAATGAGGTGAAGAAACTGAAATCCAAGTTTTTCGATCTTATTCTGACTCGCTCTGTGTAAATTTAAAGTTGAAAGTGAAAAAATTCGAAGCTTTTTCGCGCCATGAGAAAGGTGGAGGGAACGAACCAATGAAATCAACGAAAGATAGAGAGGCAACGAGCAGGAATCTGCTAATAAAGGGAGAATATCCTGAAGCCCTGGAAATGCACCAAATCACACTATCGATTTTCAGTTATTATTTGCATGATTGTGTGTTCTTAAATATTTCTTATTTGATTGCCATGGTTAAATTGCAATGAGATGCATTCTTTTCTCTAGTCTAGTGATATTCTGTCTCATCTAGTTCATAAAAATAATTAGATTTTGACTTGTTGTAACCAGGAGCTTCTCTATCTTTTTACACATCCAGCAATTTTGATAGTAATTCATCTCACTCTCCTGTTGGTTTCAATGCTCTAAGTACATAATAGCAAGGCGAAGGTGCATCTATTACTTCAACTACTATACATTATGAGTATCCTTTCGACTAAATGGCTATTAACGTGGTCTCGTGTAATCTGCAATTCTCTATTGGCATCTAGGGAATTTTTCTATCCAGAAAAATGTCGAAAGGGAGCAGTTTCCAACCTTGCCAAAAAGTTCCTCTTATTTTGATGCTGTTGCCGTTGTAAGATTTTATATGTATATTGTACATTGTATATACAGATGTTTTATCCAATCGTTACATACAATATAGGCATATTATGAAAGGATGGCATTTTGCAAAATGGCCAGTAACGGAGAAAAGGGATTGTTTTACTGTGTTGGCCAGTGTTGCCAGATCTACCGTTCAGTGTACTATATTTTTTAATATATATGAAGTAAATAATATTGATTGTTGCACTTCTGCGATTCTGAGCGAAAGCCTTGAATTTAATTTATTTTTGATTAATGCATTATGATATAAATTTGATGTTTATTACTTTATTTTTGCATGATTTTTTTTTGTTTTTGTGTGATGAAGCCTGCACCTGAAGCGCAACGTTTAGATGATGCTATTGGCTTCTTAAGGGAACATGCTGTTGAGGCAACGGTGAGTTTGTTTTTGTTTGTGGTCAATGGTATTTGAATAGCTTTTTGTTTGTTTTCTTTGAATTCCGCCAAATTGGGATGATGAGAATGTTCACTGCACTAATTACAGATTACCCAATTTGGATATAGTTTTTTTACTGAGTAACAAGAAATGAGGTACATGATTTTGAATAGATATTAGAAAAATTCTTCACCATTAGCTAGATAACTTCACAGGAGTGTCCTGAATTTTTTCCAATAGTTCCAATGAACCATTTTTCCATTGTATTTATTGTGTGCCTGCTGATTTCAAATCGATTTCAAAGATAACATAATAATGGTTGATTCGTAAAATATTATCGCCACTGTTGGCTCATTTTGATTAATGCCCTCACAATTTTAAGATAACCAAACAATTGATCATCCAGAAAAAAATATGGTATGCTCTAATATAGTTATTTTTGTATCAAGTGCGCGAAATGCTACTCTGGTGATCGAGAACTGATTTTTTTAACGAGGCGCAGCCGATTTGAAAAAATGAGTCGAATATCAAAAATCTCATATAGTTTACATGCAGTGCGCGAAATATATGTATTTCTCACACTATTTCATTCTGCACACTATTTAGCGCGCAGTGTCCTTGTAACTCAGGAAAATGAAAAAAGAGTCAATTTGCATATTTAATCTATGCAATGCACGAACCTTCTATCGGAATTGAAAAAGAAACCTTGGCGTACAATGATTTTTACTATGAATATCAATTATCAGTGCAACGGCACTGGAATTATAATTATCTCAAAAATTGAGCAAGGTGCACTAAAGTTGTACTTTATAATAGTTCAATGTAATGAAAATATGAAATATAGAAGAAAAACATTATAATGAAATATAATGACTTGTCAACAAAAACGCCAAGTTTTATTGGAATTGAAAAAGTCAAAATAATGCTAAAACTTTGGGTCTACGGAAATAGTACTTTATTATGGTCATAGGGGCCCCATTATTCTAATGTGCCCAGGGCCTCTGATAGGTGAAAGACGGTCCTGGTATTCGATTCCACACAGCCCGAAGACCACCTACTCACGAACCCCATCTTTTGCTTCAGGGCACCCGCATGGAAGAACGCCTGGACGACGCCATCAACGTGCTGCGGAACCACGCGGAACCGCTCGGGCTGGCTGGGCAGCTGCCGGGTGGCCTCTCGGCGCATCAAATGCAGCAGCTCGGGTACGCTGCGCCGCCCGTTCCGCCCGACCACCACCTGCCCGATACCGTCAAGACCGAGGGGCGGACGACGTACAACACAAGTCAGTCGATTTTTGTTATTTATTTATTAACGGACAAGCCAATTATGCAATTCACAAACAGAAAGTATAAATCGAAGACTGGAACCTTTGGCACGATAATACACTACACTGTTTTACCACTAACCAATCCGATTTTTAAACGCCTCGACACGTGTTTCGCTAACTATGTTAGCATCTTCAGGAGAAGATTAAAACTAAATATCCTATTCTAGTGTGCTGCTTATATACTAGGTATGTTCACCCAACCGTGAAAAATACTAACCGTCAAGTTAATGTTTGTCATGGTTGAGTTCACATGTTAATCTTAATTTTTATATTACTAAACTATATAGAGGGCTATATGGAATAGGTCCATTATTCTTATTCATTACTCTATTACTATTCTTGAATATCACTAAGCTTTCATATGCGTCTAGTTTTTTTATATTATTAACTTGCTCAACTAATTTGAGGTTAGTGATATGTGTGTTATGATTGTGATTGAACATAATATGTTCGGCTTCACAAGATTTATCTAACCTGCCATATTTCAAATGGGCCATGTGTTCTTTGAACCTTGTTCTTCTTATGGGTCGCCTGGTTTGGCCTATATATGTTCATCACAATTCGTATATTCCAGACTTCTCAAGTTTGTCCACTTTATCTTTTTGATTGTCTAAGAAATTGCCTAATTTTGACCCAGACTGATAAACGCTTTCAAAACCTAAGTCTTTGAAAACCTCATCAAGTGGTCAGGTAGCCGTGCGGACAGAGTGTCTATATTCTAATTCGCATTCGCTTGCCGGTCGTGGGTTCGATCCCCGTCGACTGCAGAAATTTTTCTGATGGCCCAAGAAAGTGTTTGGGATCACACGTTAAAAGGTAAGGCCCCCGTCATTCCTTGCTCGCACAAGTCTTTCGAAGACTTTTGAGGGTTGCTCGTAAGGGGGCAACCGAATGACGGATAGAACAAATTTTAGAACAAATTTTTTTTAGTCCCTCCATATACTATTGGGATTGAACGGGATTGGGATTCTTCTAGATTTATTTTTATCCACTTGAAAAGTCGCAAAATTTCGAAGTGTCAACTTAAATTTATGTCTACGTATTAATTTATCTACTATTTTGATATCGTCAATGGGTATGATGTTTGACATGTCAACTGCCAAAGTATTCAAACCTCCCAAGTAGCATCAACTAAGTTAGTCCATATAGATTTCTGCACACATAGTCAAAACATCAATTGTGACATCTTTACTCTTTTCAGAAAAACGCAAAGAACCTCCAGATAGTGACACCAAACCATCCAGCTCTGTTGAAAGTATAAGTCAGCCTAACTCAACTAGTGGGAACCCACCAAAAGCTAGTAAACGCTCAAGAAGATAGTAAGTCCCGTTTTGAAATTATACATTATTCTCTGTCTCTTACAGTTCATTTAACAATGGCAAAATTAACGACTACATTGTCAGTCCTACCAATTATTGAAGTTTTGATAACATTTCGAAATCCAGGAAAATGTAATCAAGGTATTAAATTGGTATGATGTGCCTTGTATTTGTTAATATTCCAGTATGTTTGAATCTCAGAAAAATGGGTGAAATGTCATATTATACTATATATTTTTTTATGATAATCAACCAGTAAAGTGAATTGGTAAAGGTTTTAATCCAGGGATACCATGGACTAAAGTTGATGTTGAATCTCGAGAGTAACGGATGGAATTACTGTCTTGAATTCATTTCATCTTCTCTTCATACCATCTGTATTTTATTTCACTATCACTAAATTAAATTGAATTTATTTCACTAGAATTAAACTGGATGATCACTTTGAGCAACTTGTTGAGCTAAGCAGCACATGTGGGAGTTTTATAAAAATCTCATATTGTTCTCTTTTAGACAGAAAAATATATACTGAAGATTGGGTTTCTTATATAAAACTGCAATTGAAGACTATGATGATTTTAATCTTTGGTAGAAGTCCATATTGCTCAAAGTGGAGTGGTATTGTCAAAGGAAACAAGGAATGCTCAAAATCGTCTCAGCAAATTGTGTGGAGACGATTTCGAGCTTTCCTTCCTTACTTTTTTATGATGATTTTGTTCCCTCTAATGTTGTGTTTGCATATCCACAAGGTACAATATACCGAGATATCAAAAATTCTCTTGTCGTCAAAAGTGGTCATAATTGATATAAACATACATACAAGATTCTAGCTTCTATTAGGGTGCATGTCAATTTGTTGTATTTGTCATTTCACTAGGATGAAATTAGATGTCTCATCTTGATTGAAAATACTTGTAGTTTTGTATTTAACTCTGTTCAATTATGTTGATCACTAAACAAATTGAATAAAGAGGAATGTGCTGCATACTTTTCAAAATTAACAGGACTTGAGATTTCACCAGTTCCAAAAGGAAAAGTACTCAATATTTAGCAAGAAATTGAGTGAGAAGCCCAGCAATTGTTCAAAAGTATTTTCCATGCATTTGAAGAAACTGGATAAGTTAGGTTAAATTATATTATTAATAGCAGCAGATTCCACTAGATCCAAAAGAAAAAGTACTGAATATTTAGCAAGAATTTGAGTGAGAAGCCCAGCTATTGTTCAAAAGTATTTTCCATGCATTTGAAGAAACTGGATGAGTTCGGTTAAATTTTTTTATTAATTGCATCAGATTTCACCAGATCCAACAGAAAAAGTACTAAATATTCAGAAAGAAATTGAGTGAGAAGCCTAGCAATTGTTCAAAAGTTTGTTTCATGCATTTGAAGAAACTGGATAAGTTAGGTTAGATTGCATGTCGTTTCGTGCGGCAAAGTGCAGTTTTGTCCATGTGGATAGCCATCTGTCAATCAAATATTGTACTAAACTTATTTCACAATCATTCTAGACCACTTTTGACCAATATAATTCTTCATGTTCCCAAATACTATATTTTCGAAACGGTGTACTCTTTTGCCTCAAAATGAAATTGTTATTGGTTTTGCCATTGTTGGTTCACATTTTTAAACAAATTGTCTGAGTAGTTGTTCAAGTAACGGCGATGACGATGAAATAGATGACCCCAGCAACAAGGCTGTACGCGAGAAAGAGCGTAGACAGGCTAACAATGTTCGTGAACGGTATGTAAAAAAATGATCGAATTAGAAATGGATTCACATAATACTATACTGTTTTTCACGATGCATGATGAAAAATACACAACGTGATTTATATCATTCGTGTAAACCGAGGTCATTCATTTTTTCTTTCTGTAGCGGGTAAAAGTTTGACATTATCTCTGTTGACAGGTTACAAAATGTCACTTTGCATAAATTACTTTTCCCACGGGAAAAATAGTGTTTTTTTTTCAGGGTCTATAGTTGCACTGTTGATATCTTTTGTTGTGCCAGTTCAGAGAAATAAGCCAATAACATCGTATCCCAGAATGAACCGAAAGTCCTTTTATCTTCCATTCCACTTCGCGGTTGCGTAAATTACTAGAGAACCACTGTTCGCAATTTTTTAAAATCAAAACACAGAATAAAATTGACACATCCGATTACTTCAAAAGGTTTCCAGTGCAACAATAAAGATGAGAACAATACTACTACACTACATTCATTTCAAGATACAAGTTTTTGATTGGTTGGAATATTTGTTCATTTCGTTTTTGGAATAAAATCAAACGACGACTAGACAGCAGTCAGTTCTAGTCTCTAATTACATTGTCTTAGGATTATTTGGAAGGAAACATCGAAAAATACTGTCCTACGTTTAATCCAGGAAGTGGTATATTCATTATTCCAGATTATTTGGGATTCTCCTTACTACATGTTCATTGAAATAATAATCTCATTTTTATTTCACAGAAACGAGGAGAGAAAATCCTGAAAAATCTGGAATAATGTATAAATTTCTTATTTTTTTAGAGAAAATACGTATATTCTTTGATTCAAAGTAAAATACTTTTTAGGATTATCAAATTTCGCTTCCGAGTTCCCTGATTATGATAATGTCAGTCACTCAGTTCAGGTTCTCGACTTATAAAATTTTTTGTTCAGAATTTTATTTTCCTGTTCCAAAAATTTTGATATAATGACAAGATTTCAAATTTGATAGAAAATGGCTAAAAATTAATGAAATTTCGTCTTCCTGCACTGAAATGTTCAATATAATAGCCAGATCTAAATGAGTTAGAATAACAAACAGATGACATACCTACTCATGGAAACACTATAATGAAGACAGAACTGACACTGAATGTTATTGTATTATCTGGAATGCTCGCAAGGAACTTCTGTTATGTACGTTCCTAGAGGGGATAGGAAGAAAAAATAGGCATTAATGCTTCCCTAGGGAAATAATGTCAAAGATTTGCCGTTCTTGGATAAACGAGGTTTGGTAGAATGATGTCCGACAGGGATGTGTTGACTGGACTTGTCGAGTTCATCTGAAGCATATTTTCCATGGAAGTATTTATAAAACAGTGAAAGGTCGTCGACTTTCCTACGGTGTTCTAGAGATTATTTCAATAATTCATTCTTGCTTTTACACACCTTTCTGATAAAATGCACTCTTCACTAACATATCGACACCGTCTTCTAAGCTTAAGGTAGCTTGAGTGTGGAAGCTTTCTGAAAGACTACAACACAAGAACACTTTGAGTGCAAAATGCAGTATCATTACCTGGGGTCGTTGTATCATCAATTTCTGCTATTTTGATGTGACTTTTCGAACTCTACCAGCGTTTGCTGTCAATCCCGAGTTTGTTGACTTTCATTGAATGAGTTTTTTTATGATATAAATCACGTTGTGTATAGACAGAACGTTAAATATTATTTTGCGATGTTGAATATTATAATCAGGTGAAATCGAGAATCAAATAGTAGTGAGTGAATCTTTTTCGGATTATAATGATTTAGCATCTCCTTTCTAAGTATTATCTCTTTATTTTATGAAGTATTATTAGAAAAATGTGTTGTCCTAAAAATTCCTTGATCCTTTCGTCACCCGTTGTTGCCCGTATCAAAGGCTCATGTTCAGACACAAATAATGTTTTTGTTTTCAAGTGTAAAATTAAATTTGTAGGTACTCTCATTTGCACTTGAAAGCTACGTTTATCCTCGATTCAAGAATCTTTGTTTCCCAACATTTGTTTTAAGATTGAGCATGTAGTAGATTTGTTTTTTGATATTGTTGAATTGCATTTCTAACAGAGAAAGAGAGACACATAGAATATGGGCCTATATCTTATGCTACCTTTTTCGAGCATATGTTATTGAGATTATTCTGACTCATTGATTTTTCTCTCTAATAATAATTGCTACCTTTCCCTCGAGTTTCTTGTCAGGAAAGTCATGCTTCCAGTGTATTATTGATTTTAAGAATAACAAATAACTATCTCGAAGGTATCTCTTCAGGACTGTGCAGGAAATACCTTTTCCATCAAGAGGTCCACCCTTACGTTATATTGGAAAACAAAATCAAAGTTGCAATAATGCCATTTCAACCCCCTATCAGAAATTTTACTGGGAGATCCCTAAAAGCATGACAAACCAAAAATCAACACCCTGGGTTCAAAGTAGTAGTATATGTACTTCGTTGATATGTATTTACATACCAACTAGCCATCGACCTTACAAGAGGTCCTTCAGCCCCTCCTGCCAAGGCTACGAAAGTTAGAATTCGTAAATTCATAAATAAAAATTCTCTGCTCTCCCGGGGATTCGAACCTAGCAACCTTTCGATGTTCTGATTACTAGTCATTCGCCTCAACCACTGCGCCATTCCGCCGTCCTGGTTTCTACATTTTTGTTGAAATATACATCTTCAATGTTTCAATATCATTGATAGATATTGCTCAGATATTGTAGGTCATGATATTTAGGTTGACATGCTGGATGATACATATTTTGAATACTGTTAGTAACAAGATGGATAAAACTTCTTTCCAGTACACCACTGACCAGATTTCATTACATTTTCAAAGTGTACCATTCAATAACCGAATTTTGAGTCTACTGATTATTGACAACAACAGTTGCTTTGTCAATTCATCTTGAAGGGGTTGGAAAAAAGTGATCATGCTAACTTGTAAGAACGTTCTTCGAATATCATTTTACTGGAGAAATTACTAAATAAATGAATAGTATAGAGAGTTACGTACCTCAACACAAAAGTACTAGTGGGATTCATTGATATTCAGTTTATTTTTTTCCATTCTGCTTGGTATTTATTTTCTTCCTTCTTCCTTATTCCATCTATTTAATCAAAAACATCATGGTTATCGATAACGAGGGAAACGGTAGCTTAAACAATGAATCCTCTGATAAATACAATCAATTGACCTTGACTGAAAACATTGCATAGTATTCTTCTCAATGCATCTGAAAAATCTTGGAGAATTATTCAGGATTGAAAAAAGTCAAACTTCAACGCTCTTTACCTCATAATGATTGTTTTAGAGCATAATATGTCTAATGAAAAGGTGATAGTTTCTTATCGAGTTTAATTAATTCCTATATTAAAATTTGATCACCTTGAATAAATATGTATTTTGAAAAATGAATTTGTGGTTTGTTAAGCTTCTAGGAATCACCCTGCAAGACACCTGATAAGAGCCGTGAATAGTTATTTTTGTATCTAGTGCACGAAATGCTACTTTGTTGATTAAGAACTGATTTTTTTAAAGAGGCGCTGCCGAGTTGAAAAGATGTTCGAGATGACCAAAGTACATATTTTTTACAAACGTCAAAAAATATAGTTCTAAAGAAGTAATATGCTTAGCTCAATATAAAAAATAGTGTTGAACTGGCTTAAAAGGCCTTATTTATTGTTAAACAAATGATTTCTTGGATGTTTGCTTGATTGAGGACCATAAAGTTTAAATACAAGAATATCATATAGTTTACATACAATGCGCGAAGTATGTACTTTGGGCATCGTTTTACTTCGCGCACTGCTTCGCACATTGTGTCGTGGTAGGTAAAGTAGAAAACTGAAAAAAGTGTCACTTCGCAAATTGTTATCAATGCGCGAACCTTTGTCATTTTTCGACGTTTGTAGAAAAAACAACTTATTGCGGCATTCAACTTCCGTTTATTGTTTTCTGTTTCGGTGGAAGGAATCATAAATGAAGGGGTGGACCTCTTTGATGGATAACCCTGTACAACATAAATAGTGTCTGCTTCAAATTTTGCAACACATGAGAAGAAGGTCATAGGTAATGTTTTTTGTTGAGGACCACATTTCAATCAGAGAAAATAAAAAGTTCATTTCAAATGTGAATCGCTGGACCAATAGTTACTTGATATAGTCTGCTTGCCTTGATATGAATGGTGGTTGCTGAGGTTGCTACTCAGACAGTTTTCCGATTTTTCTCATTGAGTCGATTGAATGAAATCAAAAGTTTCATGAAGTCATTTGTCTGAATTTTCATAGAACTCAAACGAAAAAGATGATAGAAATTCTGGTTTCATTCACTTCCATTTGGATTTTGTTCGAATTTGATATTCATTCATGAATATTGTGACAGTTGTTCCAGTGCTGACGAAACAGAAGAGGGTGATTTAGATCCAGTTATGAAGGCACAAAGGGAAAAAGAGAGGCGACAGGCTAATAATGCCAGGGAAAGGTGGGATTTTGACATGTTCCCATTCGTTTCAATCATCTTTGAGGTTATGTGTCGAACGTCTTGGCCTATATTCTTGTATGTGTTTCTCATGTTATAACTGAGTCAATTAATTTCTCTCCACACTTTATAATCAGTCGATATATCCGTTTGTTGATTAGATGTGATTGCATCGGAGTGAAAGGTGGAGTTTTTGAAATTAAATCACTCAGTTATTCAGAAATAGAAAGCTTTGGTTCATCTCATGTCGATTGCATAGTTTGTAAACATTGATTAACCAAACATTTAATATGATTGATTTATCCCGAATTCTTCAAATCATCAATAACATCTCTAATGTGAAAGTATTGAAGAACAAATAATTGCGAATATTGGGTCACGCAATGAGATGGAGAGACCAATCATAACGTAAATAAGGTGATCCATTTAAGTAGGGCTGCATCCTAGTGCATTTAGGTTGCTGCTTGGAAAATGAAAAGTACAGACATTATATTGGTGTTTTCATTCTGAATCAAGTATCTTTAATATATTGAGAAATAATCTCAACAAATTCGTTTAATTATCATAGTTCTTGAAATCTTGTATGTTTCTGGGAAATTATATGTGTGATTTATACACATATATACAGGGTGTCCCATAAGTAATGGATCAAAAGAAAGGGGTGGTAGGGAGGGTCATTTCCAATCAAACTAAACATATATGTGGTTATCCAATCATTGATGGTTTAAAAGTTATCATTGTTTTTCCATTCCTATAAAAAGAATTAATAAAAATAAAACTATTTCACACTTGTGATTTTTTCTTTCACAAATTTCATCCACATGGATGCACCTTTCCCTGGAAATAATTTTATGACATGTATCACTTCTTATCAATCATCTGAGGAAAATTTTGTTTCCCTTGAGTTTTGTCAGCGAATCAAATATTCGAGTTGATTTTTAAATGCCGCTGGCAGATTCAAAAACTACCCCACGGAGATAACCAATCATAAGAAAAAGTTGCTCATTTAATACAGATTCCGAAATAGTATAATATATGTGGTTATTCAAAACAGCCTTTTTGTTATTAATTTCTTTGAAATGGGTCGCATTTAAAAAAAAATTGAATAACTCTTGAACCATCAACAATTTGATAACAACATATACCGTTAGTTTGATTACAAACGACCCCCCCTACCACCCCACTTCTTTTGATCCATTACTTCTGGGACACCCTGTATATACATACATTTTATATCAAGATCATGGTCAATTCATGTACAACTTCAATTTCGTAACTTGAGGATACTAGATAATAATTGGATGATTCCAGAAATCAATCGGAAATTCGCCAATCATTTTCCCTAATTCTTAAGTCAGGACTGAGTTAAGTTGAGAATGAATTCACCATGATATAACTTCAGTGTTCAATCAATTCCTTTAATATCTGATCTTATAATAATTCACTTACTTTGACGAGATACCAATCAATCCATGACATATTTTGATAGCACTACCTTACTCATTCAATAATTTTTAATGATGCTGAATTAAAATTAGCAAACATTTCTGGAAAATTTTTGCAAAGAACTTCAACTTCACCAGATATTGGATCAATAGTTGAGCCTTTTTTATACGTTGGTAGAGAACATTTCAGTGGCTATTTGTTGTTTGAAAGCAATAAAATATTCAGCAGTTACGTGATTCTTCAATTAAATGTAATGGTGTAAAGGGACTTATTGGATCTAAGTAGCGTCTGCTTGAGATGAATAATTTTTTTAGGATACGTATTCGTGATATAAATGAAGCTCTCAAAGAACTTGGAAGAATGTGTATGGCACATTTAAAAACGGACAAACCACAGACGAAACTGGGTATATTGAATATGGCTGTAGAAGTTATCATGACTTTGGAACAGCAAGTTAGAGGTGGGTTTATATTTTCTATTTTTCTTTTACTTGCATTATCTGTCTCCCCTCATTATCTTTTGTTTACTCTCTATGAGTTTTTAATGATGTTTCTCTTTTTTTTTCAGAGAGGAATCTGAACCCGAAAGCTGCTTGTTTGAAACGACGGGAAGAAGAGAAGGCAGAAGATGGGCCTAAATTAGGTCCAGGACCGCCACATCACATGCTCTCTGCCCCCCATTACCCCTCACTACCAGTAAGCATATGATTCAAAATTTGAACTACACCTCCCCAAATAATTAATGCATCTCCAAAAATTTGGGACACATTCTCGTCGAAACTACTTGACGATTTTTATTTCGAATGATATGTCATCTTCTGAATATTGGCGAGCAAACTGTATTCGCATAAGAACCTCTTTACCTATTATGAATACCGGGTGTTGTAATTATAACGTGTTTTCTTCATGACATTTGTAATGCCCTATGGAATGTATCAGTTACGTTATCAAGAAGTACACGTTAGCCTTATCGATTTTCAACATTCCTTCTTCGGATTTACTCCATTATCTTTCTATGTCCCCAGAAATACAATTTCATAGCATAACATGATTTCATTGATTTCAATTAGCATTATAAGCACCAAAGTAGCAGACTATTTTCTGAGAAGGCATTTCTTTGACTGGTCGCATAAAACTTGTGAAAATGATAGTCCATATTGGTGATTTTAGAACCGCATAGTGTAAGAATTTTTGTTGATTCAATATAATGCGCCAGGCCTCACGTCGCCTGAATTGTGAAAATATATCTAGAGGAAGTCTGTATCCCTATACCAAGGCATGGCCAGCTTGCAGCCCGGATTCAAATCCCATTGAGAATCTCTGGGATATTCTTCGGGCAAGATTACAAGACGAACATAATTTGAATACTTTGGAAAACACACGGCAGAGGCAGGATTCAAATTTTGGAAGACATGGACCAACATGACATTATAGGTCTCTTATTTTAGTTATAGGCCGTCTTTGCCAAGAAGATATTCGTGCCCTTGGCGGACATTCTCACTACCAACCTTTTATTTTGACTTGTGACGCATTCATTTGCGTTTTTTCGTTGTTCAATTTGGATATCAATTTTCCATAAAATCCATGAAAAAAATTCAATTCAAACTTGAAAGTGTAACTATTATATTCTACAGGGTATTACAAATTCTATGAAAAAACACGATGTAATTGCTACACCCGGTATGTATAAAAAATATGTTTATTTCTGACAGTGACATTATAAGCTTATATCGTCATAGTTACGATATCTATTATGAGGGTCATAACTCCCTTGGGATGTTATAGATGCTATAATTCCCTCTAACTAAAATCAAATAAGAAATGCATAGCAACAACCACGCAGTAACGTAGCAATACGGAATCTCCTATTCGCGGTAGTCAAGATCATCATCTGACGTTCTGATGACATTGAAACTATACGGAAAAACATGTCTAACTTCCAATCGGGAAGGTATCTAATGAATGAAATCAGTCAGAAATAAAAGTATCTATGTATCACGGGAATTACTGAGCCTCAATAACCTCAGGCAATTGCCGTCCCTCGGGCCAGAGGCCCTCGGGACGCAAACTTTGCCATCGGTAATTAAGGCCCTCATAATTCCCTTAATACATAAATAACTATTTTATGCATATACAGTTTATACACCAATGTTCAGAATTAAATAACCTGTCATTCGAAAATGTTTTCTAAACTTTTGGCTAGTTTTTGGTAGAGTCCCTCGATGGAAATTGACGTTGAAGTCATCTTAACAGGGTACGGACAGATCATAGCTGCATTCTTTTTTAATGATCTAGAGACTTTGGTTTTGTCTACTGGCATCCCAGACATTGCTGTCACGTCACATCCATGGGCGCTAAAGAAAATCATTCAAAATTTTAATAATAGGTGGGTACAGGGTATTAACTTGTTGAGGAAGATCATATAGCGAACGAGTTTTGTAATTGTGATCCGATTCTGTTCAAAATTGGAAGGTATCTGGGGGTTTTCGGGGTAGGAGATAATGATTGTTTCGTCAAAATTTGAAAATTCAAGATGACGGATCCAATATGGCGAAAGACATTAGTTTATATTACTATTACTCTACCATAAATAAAAAATATGTAGGACGCAAGAGTAAAAATAACGTGCCTATAAGTTTTACTGCGTATACCTACTTCTTTGTTACTTTCATCAATAAATTATTCGAAAATAACTTTTTTTTTAAGGGAGAGGGAAAAATCATATGTATAACATGGGGGTAAAGTATATTCTATTCTTTATTTTCCTGCACATTTTACGTATTACTTTTTATCAGCCTACTTTTCGTGCCAGACGAAGTTTTATACATAGTGTGATATTATAGTCACTCCATAAACTCTTCTCCCAATTGGATTTCCGAAAATATATTTAGCACACATGACATGAATACAGTAGTTCAGATACCCCCACATCGAGATTTCCACCATTTCTCAATCATAACGCTCAGCTCATTCAGCTCATAGATAAACTTCTGCTCAGCTTGAAATCAGAATTCATTTAGTCAATTCAGTCAACCCTGATATACAGTCTGAGAACAGTCTCTTTTGGTGAAATATATTGAGCTTTCAGTACAATTTATATGTTCCCTACCTCGCAAAGATTATGCTGGAGTAGTAAACTCTAAAATTAGAGGATTGTTCATCTATATCTTGGTATAGTTGAATCAGGAATTCCATATGGAAATTACGTATGATACGCCAGTGACATCAATATAACCTAAAAAACAACGAATGACAAAAATCTAGTGTTTATCCCCAGAATTGAATAAGGATGGAACTATATAACTGTTTCACAAACACTTTAAAGTGAGAGGAGACGAGGATCTGTCCGTACCCTGTTAAGATGACTTTAACGGCAATTTCCATCAAGGGACCCTAGTTTTTGGTGGTGCGATAGTTTCTGCTATAATTTCTGTAGTAGTATAGTAGTGTATAACTGTATTTTCCGAATAAAGGCAGAAAAATTGTGATAAGGGCAAAATCTTTACTAAAACTTACGTGCTAGTAATTTTGAAATATCCCACCAGTTCAAATTTCCCTTCTGAAGAATATAACTTGGTCATTCAAATTGTTCGAGTTTCAAATTCTTTGAGTCTTTAGAACATATATTTCAAATTTAATGGAAATATTCTCCAGAATAAATATCAGGTTTTGCCTGAAGTAAACTCAATTCTTGAGTTCCATTAGTGGCAATAACAATATCAACGTTCCTTTAAGTTTTCAGGATACAATAATGTCTATGCTGTCTGGTTTTGGACATCAAAATGTATCCAACTTCAATGACATACCGGGTGGCTACGGAAGTATTGCCTACGAAATATCTCAGTTAATGTATGAAGTACGTTTGTGAAATTTGGAGCGTCGATATAATGACATAAGACCTAGAATTTGAGCATATTGACATGTCGAATTCAACTTCCGGTCTGACCGGAAGTAACATCAACTTTCCTATTTTAAATGGAAACCCTATTTTTATTCTTTTCGCTTTATTCAGCATTAAATTCCCTTTTCAATGACATATCACAAGTTGGAATCTAACCAGAAACTAGATCAGAAAAATATTATTATTGAAATTCACCGAGTAGGCCGTGGAAGCAAAATGAAAGCCAAAAATTGAAAAGTTGGCTATGGAATCCATATGTCACTTGATAACAATTGCTACTACTGTGATATTTTAATTTCATAAATCTGTTTTTTTGTTTTTTGAAGAATAATAATTGGATTTTTTGGTATTTCATTTCAAAAAATGACTTTCTATTATATCATTAGAAAGGAATGGTTATGCTTAATAGTACAGGCAAGAAAAAGTTGCATGATCCTATTATGGAACTACAGAGTATTGTTTCTTTCCCAATTTTTTCAATATTTTTTTTGGCGGATTTTTATAACGCCGACGAATGGAAATAAAATACCACAGTCGTAGCAACTGTTATCAAGTGACGTATGGTTTCCACAGCCAACTTTTCAATTTTCGGCTTTCATTTTGCTTCCACGGCCTGCTCGGTGAATTTCAATAATAATTTTTTTCTGATCTAGTTCCTGGTTAGATACCAACTTGTGATATGTCATTAGAAAGGGAATTGAATGCTGAATGAAGCGAAAAGAAAAAAAAAAAGGGTTTCCATTCAAAATAAGAAAGTCGATGTTACTTCCGGTCAGACCGGAAGTTAACTTCGACATGTCAATATGCTCAAATTCTAGCTCTCATGTCATTATATTGACGCTCCAAATTTCACAAACCTACGTCATACAATAACTGAGATATTCCGTAGGCAATACTTCCGTAGCCACCCGGTATATCGTATTCTGCAAGAATGTTGGAGTTAAATAATAATTTCTGGAAGGAATTCTCGTAGCCCGCAAAATATAGATAATATTTTTTTCTTACAAGGATTAAGTGATGTCAATAATTGTTTTTATATTCTTCACTGGTAGGAGTGTTAATTGTATTATCAAGCAGTGGCTCGATCAGTGGTAAATGAAAACTCCTTTGAGATGGAACATAAAGTGCCCCAATATCTTGAAAGCGAGTTCATATTATGTTAGAACAATGGTTAAAATTGCATGCTTGTATCACAAAATGCACAATTGTCATGAGTTTTTCTACTATGCCGTTTCACTATTTGGTGTTGGTGTTGTGTTGGTCCACGTAATGTTCATTTCATTGGGTAATGTTTTTTTTTGTGAATTTCCAGGGGCCACCTACCAATTTGCCTCACAATCCAGGTCAGCCGCAATAGCAGTGATAGTACTTTCTGCTACCTGTACATACACTCTCGTACAAAACGGCATCATCATATTCATCATACATCATGCATAAACGATTATCTATTTTTTTAAGAATATTACGTAGTGATACAGTAATAATTATTGTATTTTTACTTTCCATCCTTGTTTATTACTTACGTCTATTCACTTAACTTTCGCGGAACAAATTAGAAGACAGCTTTATTTATTTTTAGAAGTCAGCTAGCTGAAAGTCATTTCAGTCTATAACAACTTCTGAAATGGGTACCTCCACAATCTTTGAGAATTAATTATTTTCTTGGACAATATTGGTTCTGATGTTATCATCATCACCATCTGTTATATAGTTATCGTTATAGGGAGAAATAGTGTTGTGGTAATATTGAGAAATATTTGTGTGCTCGACCAGTCAGCAAAACTTAATTGAGATTTAATGGTGATTCAAAAAATTCCCCAAACCCTGAAATTCATTCAACAGATTGTCTCTGATAAAAAATTCTAGGTTATTCGATTGCAAATTAATTGTGCAAAATCTATATTTTGCCGAAAGTTACCAATCCAAATGCAAACATTTCGTTAGAACACCTGAAAAAATTATTGAGATGTATATTCAAGTCACTGATAGAAACATCTATCAAACTTCAAATTTGGTGTTAGTTTCTATAATGCATAAAATCGCTAACCCCAAAAACAGTTTTTTATGTATCAAGGGAGTAAAGTAGGCTTTCATGGACCGCAGCGTGTAAGTAAGACATGATGTTCTGAATTATACAGGAAAGCCTATCACGAGTTATTTTTACGCCGCGGGAGTTACATTTTACGCCCGCAAATCCAGGCGGTAAAGTGGCTACTTTACTCCCGGTCTTGAATAAAAGTATTTTTTCTAGATATACTCAACAAATCGATAAATTACGAAAATATTGATTGATTAGAGTTACTCAGGATACAATATTTGATACATATGCAAAATTTCAAGCAAAAATAAACTAAAAACTAACAGAAACATTGGTTCTTTTTTTGTTTTCTTGATAAATTTACTTGATTGAGAACACATTTTGCTGTCAGTTTTCTGTATAACATGAAAATTACAAAGATGGATTTTTTGTATCCACAGAGGAATAGGTTCTTCCAAAATTATACAGTAATTTACTCTGAATTGGTATTGGAGCGAAATGCAAAATATTAATATGAACGATTTCAACTTCACCGGATTACTCAGATCTATTTATAACATATAATATAGTCAAACTATATTAGGCACTTGCACAGGCACGATTCTGTTTGAAGTCTCGTTTTTTTTTCAGGATCTGGTTGAAATTTCTGGAAAGTGACTATTCAAATTAGACTTTGAAAACAATAAATCAAACTTACTCAAATAATGTGAACAGTGGATGTTAAAATACATTCATATATATTTTCATGGAGCAAACTGTTATTTGATCATAAAAAGTGTTTGAGTTTGAGAAGGTAGTTAAACTAGCTAATTCCACAAAATAAAATGCATTTATGGTCGTGTCTATGCATTGAGTCGCCCCGACATATACATATACATTTGCACGCATGCTCATATTCCGCTTGACGGATAGAATATTTTTGTCTAAACATCGGGGCGTTCACTACATTTGCTATCCATCTATTTGAACATTTTTACAAACCTAAATTTTTATCAAGTTAGCTCGTGGTAGAGTCCGACCACGTTAACTCTAAGACAGCATGTGGTTGCGTATGCATTGAATATAATATGCATATGCGTTTAGTCACGTGGTTTCCCAAACTTGATGTGGTCGAACTCTACAATGAACCAAGCGTCAGCATGTCACGCCTGCAGCCCGGGGTTCAGTCCTTGCGAAGGACAACTTTTTTAATGTTCTCTCATTTCTCTCTCTCTGTCTCTCTCTTTCTCTCCTCTAATTTTCTGAATATATTTTCGACGAAGAAGTTTCATTTAGGCCGACTTGAGTTAGATTGTTTATAAAGAGTCGTCTCTTTCATTCTTTATAGTAGTTTTCCGAAGAATATAGCTTTTAGGAAGGTTCATTTAGGCATTTATCCTTATATTACGTTATTATGTAGTTGTTTATGTTCAAGTTTTCATTCCATCAGAACCATTATGCATTACGCATCGATGAATTGCAATTGTGATTATTTTTCCACGATGTTCTCTGAACATTACAGGATATCCCCTTTTCTGGGAACCAGAACATGAAAAAAAAAATTCAAAAATACTCCTATATTAATAACCAAAACAATGTCTCATAAGGGGTGATTTTTTTTTCAACATCACAATTTTTTGATAATTCGCTTTCTCAGGTCACCGTGTATAATAATTCTTATATGAATTTCAATTATTCCAGGCATTATAGTATGTCTACAGAGTGAGAAAAGTAAGGAATAAAATCAATTCAAATTTGAATTATCTATGAAGAAATGGAAAGAAGATGAGAAAACTAAATAATAAAAACTAAAAAATATCATTAAAAAATTAGAAGAAAAAAAACTAGAACAGCAACCATTCATAACGAATTCAGATGTTTGTATTCTCCTTCATCCTCTGTACCTACACTTTTCATATCTCTTTCGCACGTTATTTTCAACTCTCCTCAGTTCTTCTGGTGGTATCTATCTGTAAACTTACTATTCTTTGTCGCAACTCTCCTCTATTTCTTGTCCTGAATTTCTCACTCTGTACCCAGATGATCTAATCCTGACTATCTTCATGTCTGGTATTATTCAAATTCCTGAAAGAATTATTGTACACGGTGACTTGCAATATTCACTTATTCAAGAATTGTAACGTTGATAATAAACACCCCTTAGGTGATATTGTTTTGAAAATTGATGTGGGAGTATTTGTGGCTAGTCCGAATCAATTGCCATTATCAAAATTCTTGTGAAAAAATGCCTAATCCGATTTCTTTAATTTTGCGATCGCAGTAGGCCAAGAAATTATGTTTGATAATTTGTTTGCTCTTCAAAGTAGATAATTTTGAGTAGTATATTATGAGAAAAAAAATTCTTGAATCGTCCTAGGAATACGAAAGTATAGGGGTGGGGTGGAGCAAATTGAAACACACTGTATATGTCGGGGCTCGCCGATGAATAGAAGCGGCCTAAATCTAATTACAGTTGCAGAAAGCAACAATCAGTGTTCATGAATTCATGTTTCAACTGGGTCCTGAAATTTCAATAGATTGTCAAATTCACAAAGTTCTGAATTGGTGACAAAATTACATGATCTCGTATTCTAAATTTTGTTAGCAAATATTCATATAGAGGTATCCAATTCATTTGATCAAGGTTGCCACTCATGTCATTCGACTTCTGGTTTGGGGGATTTCATTGAATACAAAATGTTGTAGCGTTCATATCTTTTCTGCACTTACGGGACTAAAGTGTGTACTTACTGTTGGCCAGGAAACTGACAAAATAATCGACTGATTCTTGTCAAACTCTGACAGTTCACTTAATTTTATTCTTTGTTCTCCCGAGAGTGCAAAAAATAATGTTCATACTGTGGGACTAAAGTGACTAAATCTCTTGAGTGGTTATGTTTCCCAGGCGAAGCCCTCTGGATTGAATGAGTCATTTTAGTCTCATGGTAATCATGGTATATGAGTTACTATTTACCGTGCTTTCACGTCTAGTCCTCACATAGGACATAACATCGTGCGATATCGTTATTTTACGTAGCTGCTAGCACCAAGCACGACCGAATACTTTGCGTATGTAGTGTTTTTCAATGAAAGCACGGTATATACCCATAGCGATAGATATAGTTGAGTAGGCCATATTGCGTTTCACTCTCAGTAATTCATTTGATGCTGTTTTCAGCAAAGTGCAATGAAATACTGAGATCATAATGAGTATGGTAGTTACAGTTAAGTTTTCGATACTGGTTGAGTGAACTCAAAAGATACTAAAAATGTCCGATCACATCTAGAAGATCAAAATGTTCATTTCGGCAGCTGAAATTCCATCTTCAATAGACCCGAAAAGTAAATAATGAGGTTAGAAAACGTTCAGGATATCTACCGTTGATTTTCAAAGAATGTCCTATAGTTTAATTCTCAAGTCTACCTAGTTTTTCAGCTGGCTAGTGTTCGAAATCGTTCATTTCAATATTACAACCTGCATTAACATGATGTATTGGAACATGACAAATAGAGAATTTGGGATATTTTCATGAGATAGATGGAAAGAGATCGAAAAACATCAGAACCAATATTGAACAAAGTCTAGAGGTAGTGGAATGGATTTCAGTTATTATTTTAGCTACATTGTACAATTTTGGTGGAATTTCATTAGTGGTTTGAGATGATGTTTCCCAGTTGTGCCAAACGAATGATAATACTCTTTAAATAAAATTACTTAATTAGTTTATAATATCCTTTGTATTATTATTGATCTCTTAATCTGCCATTTTTTATTTCTAGTTATATACATATCTAACTATAATTATGTACAAATTAGGAGGTTTTAGTGTGCATAATACATATTTCAATTTTTTTCAAAAAAATATTGAGGACAATTTGAAATTGAAATGAAAGCATTAGTTAGATAATGAGAATGATTATCGAACAAACAGTGAGCTATCATTTATTCATTTTCATATAAAAATCATTTCATGTTCTGATAATGTATTTAATAACATTATTTTATTTAATACATTATTTATTCTCATACATTCATGTTCATTGAAATGTCTCAAACCACATATAATAAACGAATCTACATTGCACCAATATTGAATTTTGACTTCATTCATTGGAGGTTACTTATTATATAACTTGTAATTCTTGTATATATATTATCTATTATTTTTTTCATGCAATATACTTATTTAAAAAGCCACCCGTTTTTCCTGATGAAAATGCCAATGAAAAACAAATTTCTTTTTATGTTAATTTATTTATACAGTCCTAAATTATTTGTCCATTTTTGCTGGTTGCAGTGTTTTAAAGTGCTTTGTGCAACGGATTTTAAACTTATTGATGATTCTGTTCATTATTTTATTTTTATAATTTTAAGTTTATATTTTATATATTTTAAATTTTAATTAGGAATATACTTAGGAATATTTTTCTTAAAGGTAAACATGTAATATTTTTCAGCTGTTTATGATTTTAGTATATTAGGGAATTATATTTATATTATTTGTTTTGATTGTTAAGATTATTTTAATTACTTTAACTAAAATTTTGTACTAAGTACGATATTGATCTAATTCAGTTATTGTTCCCATAAACAGTCATAAATGAAAGGATTTATTGGATATCATTGCGAAATTGATTGAACCCATGACTGTCCTCAATTTTCCTCACTTTTTTTTTATTCAAAACATATTGGAATGTTTGATAGATAATGAAATATTTCTGGAACACAATTTCGAAATTTTCAATATTTTTTCAATCCTTCATCAACATCAATCAAAACCTTGTGAGTAACTCCAATATATTTTGATACAATGACAATAACTAGATATTATTTATCAAATATATGACAGATGGTCGTTTGGTTGGGAACATTGGCACAGTTAAGGTAATTAAATAGGTATTATTTCGTTGAATAATGAAAATTTATCGATTTTATAGGTTTTTTACTTGCAATAAAATTCGACATAGTATATTTTTTTGTAATACCAGTGTTTCTTTCATTCCATATGGCAGCCATGTGAAATTGGCAGCAGAAAGCACTGAAAGTTTTTGGCACTAAATTCTATTTTTCATTTTTTCGCGGATAAAGTTGGCAGCCATAATTTTTTAGCCATTCTCGGTGCAAATATTTTTGCGACTTTTCTTAAAAGTTACTGAATTGTTGCCTACGAATTCTGTAAAAGTGTTGCGAGCATTTTATATTATATATTTTTGTAGTTATCTGACAATTTTTAACTTTTAAGAAGAGTATGTGGTTATTAAGTGATTAGGACAAATTTGTAAAGCTTAAAATTAAGCCTGTATAAACGTTTCAAAGCGGATGTGTTTTTAAATATATGATAAAGTATATATGACAAAAAAAGAATATTGAGTGATGAGGAAGAATTAAGTTAGGTTAAACAGCTAGACTACGACATAAAAATAAAATTATTATCAACTCTATGTAATATACAATACGTACATAATATACTATGTGCCATTTTTCATAATCTATGACTATTATTTCATTCCTTTCATCATAACTATTACCATTAAACATAATCAGATATTCAGGTTTTGAATTTTCTGATATGATAATCTAATCAAATGGTATTTTTTCGAAAACATGAATGCGGTAGAAAGTCTCCCAACAAGATCACATGTTTTTTGGGGTGCTGAACTGGATCAGTCGTAGTTCCGGTTCATTCCAAAAGAACGCAAAAAACCTCGAAATTTTTTGAGTTTTCCTGGTTTTCCGCTGATATCTAGCAATAGACTCACCATACGGAAAATGTAACCGAATCCAAAGTTGAAAAGCATAAATTTCTGCGTCGAATGACGTCTCTAACTTCCATATTTTTATTCACATTGAAATCTTGTCTACTGTGAAATATTGTGAATCAATGCATGCTGAACAAGACATGTTATTTGGTCCAAGGCCTGCTATGCACATTGAAAAAGTTATGAGCTCTTGAAACCAAACAAGTTATAACCTCTACCGGCACAAAAGAAATTCTAGAGGGGCTTCATCATTACCATCGAGTCAATCGATGGTAACAGCTTTATGCCTATAGGTTATGAATGTATGTGTGAGTGTAAAAATTGTTAACCATAACGAATCTGATTTCTGTTCTGTTCGAATGTTGAATTGAAAGTTCAAGCCTTCATCTTGGGCGATGTTTAATGTAGTTTTGTGAGTAAGTGACACTGACACGATTTTCGAAAGTTCCTAGTGTTTTTTTTCATCAGCTTAGACTATTTGTAAAGGAATAAGCGCCGTGGGCTCAAAGTGACACTTTTGGGCCTCAATGGGTCACGATCGTAGTGCTCACGCTTCTTTTTTCCGCCTGAGCGTAAACTTTTCTTTTAGGCCCGCATTGTCGGGCTTAAAGTGCCACTTTTAGGCCTACGTGCCTAAGATAATGTTGGAACGATTATTATTTTTCATTCACATCCCTAACAACACCAGTACATCCTAGGGACTTCCCATGGACGTCCCTGATTTTATACTAGGACATCCCAGGGATGTCCTTTGTCGGGACAACGTACATACTAGGGATGTCCCAGGGACATCCGCTGGCCGCTAAAAAAGGCATCCAAGGGATGTCTTTCTGGTACGTCCCTGGGATGTACCAAGTACGATGAAAGGATATCCCTAGGACGTCCCAAGGATATCCCAGGGACATCCTTTCGACAAAAGAAAAAAGTTGCATGTCGAGTAGGGATTGAACCCTTGAAGATTTATGTACTAAACAGATTTATAAACAGGACTTAACTACAGAAACCTGAATAAATACAACTTTATTAGGAATTGGGTATAATCATTATCATTCTTGGGTGTTTAAAAATGTACGATTTCTGTCTGCGAAAAATGGTAATTTCTCAAGAAGTTCTGAGACTTTATTCTTTATTTTCATTACAATCATTTTCCGGAAGAGAAACAAACATTTTCAAAAAAATTCAACTCTATAGTTTGATGAAATTCAATGACTCTGATGTGAATGGATATCAGATACTCCAGGGACACGAATAGGATAACCTACTGCAGGACATCCCCTGGATGTCCCAATCATGTCCTTGTAACGCGGGACAAAAAAAGGACGTACCTAGGACATCCCTGTGTTGTTAGGGATTGTAAACAAAAAATGTCGAATTGAACTCGTTCAGATGCATATAATTGAAATATGCTCAGAAATCACTATAAACTTTCAAACAGAAATTAAAACTTGTAAAGGGTACTATTAAAACATTCAATAGAAATCGGATTTATTATTGTTGACAATTTTCACACTCACACATAGGTACCTTCATAACCTGTAGGTACAGACAGATGCAAAGAACATGGCGCTGTTGGATGGTGTCAGCGCTCTTATTGCAGAAGTGACTAGAAATTCTATCACCGCCGATGCCCATGTGCGACATCTCATTCGCATCTGACCGTACAATGCCCCTCTAGAATTTATTTTGTTCTGGTAGAGGTTATCTCGCTTGGCAACAAGAGCTCACAACTTTTTTCAGCAAGATTTAATCTATGTAATACCTACTACATTTTCACAACATTTCACCGTTGACAAGATTTCAATGTTATTTTTAATCAATCAATACTGTGTGCTTTATTGTTCAATAATAACATTTCTTATTGACAATAAAGCATGGTTTAAAATTATTCTAGTGGATTTCCACTGTGTTCAGTAGGAAGTAATATAATATTATTACATGTATAAAAACAAATGAAGTCAACATTGTAAAAACATACGAAATAATACAAATAGGTACATTATGTAAATTTGAACAAACACCATTAAAAAAAATAGTAAAATCATAATACATATTGGTGCGAGGTACTATTTTAAATCGCTATCGTCATTGAAAAAATGCCATTTTCACCGACTTTTATGAAAACTGCAAAATACTCACTTTGGGACGACTGTGATTCAAAACAGTTACTCTATAACTATATGTGGTGTCCCGCTAAGCAAAGTTGAAAACTATGTTGATGCAATGTTGAAGCAATTACTGAAAAAGACGTTCAGCAATATTGCAAAGGTCAAGTTTGATAATGAAGCGTTGCAGCAATATTACAAGTTGCTGTGACATTGCTGGAACGTTACATTTACAAAATTTCAGTAATTACTACAACCTTGCATCAACATAGCTTGCAAATTTGCTTAGTGGGGTTTGGTTCAAAGACGTATATATATCTGAAATAGGGTGATAGTTAAGAACACAGAGATATCGCAGCGATGTATCAATTGTGATCTGCGATATCGCATGCTATTTCGCATAGACGTCGCTGTGATTTCAGAGGGATGTTATTTTGTCCCACTCAAGTTTCATCCATGCGATAAGTTATTTGCGATATAACAGCAATATCATTTCTGCATGTAATTGCAATATGTCGTTTTATTTGTGATGAAAAAGCGATGTGTTTTTGCGATAAAACTACGATGTGTTGCGAGATGACGTATATACAAGTGTCTCAAACATGTAGCGATAAGGATGGCGGAAGAAGATGGTGAAATCACCGATTGTGTTTTGTTTCGACCAGAACGCTTACCTACACCTCATTGTTCAACAATAATGGCATAATAGTTCTCCCTTCTCATTATTTCAGAGGGGAAGGCATTTCCTTGTTTTTCAAACATCAAAGTCTTGTCTCATCAATAATAAATCAATAATATCATAATATATAATAGCAGAATATGCCTGTTATTAGAATAATTGACGCTTAGAATAATTATCAAATTTCATGAGCTGATCAACTGCTGCTGATTAGTACTGATGAAAACCATAGATTTGAAAACCATGGAAACGTGTTCCGGATTACAGCACAATAATTTTTGATTTTATATTTAGGAACACAGATTTTTAGCAGTCAGTGGATTTATACTGACAGTACCAAGATACAGTACTGTCCAGTTGAATTCGGAATATAGCCTAATTAATGTTTTAAAAACAAGGACATCCCTTCCCCCTCTGAAATAATGATAATTCACTGAAGCCACACCACCTTTCGATAGTCAGCAATTTCATCAGAATGGTGAGTCGAAATATTTGGAATGAACATAGTATATTATGTCTGCTCATAAGTATCTGTCACTTTCAGTTATTTTTTTTGTTTGTTTTGTAATGAAAAATCAGCAGATTCAGTAGTTTCAGTTGAATTCGGATTTGATCAGGCTTTAAACCCCTGTAACGTTCAATATGGAGGGTCAACTTGAAATAATAGAAGTAAATATTCTACATTGTAAAACGCAGAAAATATCCTGTATCCTGAAAATGTAGGAATTTGTGGATAATATATATATTCTTCACGAAAGTTATGTGCATGGCGTCCTCATTCGAAAAGCAATAACAAATAAAAATAGTAGCTACATTTTTAGAGACGTGGAGCATGAAGAAATGGTATTTCTTTGTGTCATAGTACCATGATGTCAATTTGAACAAAACGTGACGAGCAAACTAAGGAAAAAAAATTCCTATACACGTGTTTTATATTGAGAGCCGAGACACAAGTGGATAAATGTTCGATTTAACCTACTAAAAACACATTAATAGAAATAATAAACTTGAAATGTAAATATAAAACATATCCAATGACCCGACTCGTTTCTCTTGGCAAGCGATAAAATGGGACAAATCAATTGATAATATTTTGAAAAGTATATACCATTCTGATGCATCATACGTAATAATTATATTTCCCTCTACCAACGAGCATAATATATCGCTCAATTTTTCTCTCTTGGAACGCACGAAAGGAAATTCCTAATGTGAATGAACATAAAATTGGATATATACAGGGTGTTTCGAAATTCGACCGACAACGCTTGACAGGTGATAGCGCTCGTGATTTCATAATCACTCTGAGATAGGGACATACGGTCTTCAAGTGTTCAGTTCTCGAGATACAGGACGTTAAATAAGTTGAGAAATTAAAATAGTTTTTTCGCAATATCTCAAGAAAAATTGAATATAATGCTTTCAACGTTGGTATATGGTTTCATCTTTGAATGGGTCATTTTTTGACCAGGAAGCCATTCCGGACATTTCATCCAGTGGTGCCCTACAGGGGGTTGTGGCAACTTTTCCTCTCATATTTTCCACGCCACTGATTGCAGTTTTCGAGATATTCGACCCAAAATAGAAGATTGCATAGTAATATTTCATCATTTTCAGTAGTAGAAAATTGCAGAAATATATTATATAAGTATTAGATACTATTCAGATTTCATTCTATAGCTGAACAGAAATAGTTAATCCACGCATAAAGATAAAACAAACATTTTTGTAATTTTCTCTACTACTGAGGAAGATGAAAAATTACTAAGTAAACTTCTATTTTGGGTCAAATATCTCGATAACTGTTCTCAGTTGAAGATGATGCATTTTTTCAACATATTTCAACAATCAATTCGAGAAATTGGAAATAATTGAAATTTCATCAGTGTCGTAGAAAATATGGGCGGAAAAGTTATCACAAAACCCTCTGTAGCGCACCTCTGGATGAAATTCTCTGAATGTCTCTCTGGTCAAAAAATTAACCATTGAAAGATGAAACCATATACCGAATTTGAATGCATTATATATTCAATTTTTATTGAGATATTGCGAAAAAACCGCACCCGATAAGAATTTGAAAACGAAATCTTCTGCCCAAGTAGCACACATATATTGGGACAATATCGGTGCAATATTACGAAAATATCGGCAAAATATTGTGAAAGTAATATTGGCGAGAAAAAAAATGTGAACATTCGGCGATATTGGTACAATATCAGTTTCCAAATGTGGGTAGAATATTCTCATATTAATATTGGTTGAATATTCGTAGAGTTATATCGGACACAAAATGTAATATCAATATTGGCGAGAAATTAATGGTGAACATTCGGCAATATTGGTGTAATATATGGAAATATCGGTGAATCATTGAAAATCATTATGAAGGTATGTTGTCTCAGAAATATTGGTAGAATATTCTCATACCAATATTGCTGGAATATTCGTGAAGTTATATTGGTCACAAAATGTGATATCAATATTGCTGATAAATGGACAGTGAACAATTGACAATACTGGTGCAATATTGGTTGGAAATATTGGTATACATTATTGAAAATCATTATGTAGCTATGTTGTCTTCAAAATATTGGTGGAATATTTTCTTACCAATATTTGCGAGTTATTCGCATCAGGAATAATCACAAAGGTCAGCCCAGCCGGAGTGCAATGGAAGGGCCTTGCATTGGGGAAGCCTCCGTGTTGATCACGGTTAACCCCTACTCCAGGTTATAATACTTTACAATCCTCTAGAGCTAATATTTATATTCTCTCGTCTGATCGGCAATGGGAGTACGTTACCAATCATTTATAGCGCCATCTATCGACATCGATTTGGGAGTGCGTAATATGGAATAAATATTGAAATTTCGATATCGATATGTATTCTCAAAACAATATGTGAACAATATTGCTCACATGATATAGTGAATCACATATCAGCCAATATAAGATGATATTGTTTTCTGAATATTGCTAGAAAACTATTCACCCGATATGCAATTGAACTTGAAATTACAATATTGTTTTTCTCTTCTATGTCCGATATAAGATATATATTGAATTGCTGTTATTGATATTCATATTTGAATCATTGAAAACCCCTTCAGAATCGACATGGGGAGAATGTTCAAATTGCGATATTGGTTATGATTGTTGGAAACAATATGTATACGATATTTTCCGCATGATATCAATTGAAACAATATTCATCCAATTTGCCGTCGAATCCGATTACACAATATTGTATATCCGCTTCAGAATCGACATGGGGAGAATGTTTGAATTGCGATATTGGTTATAGTTGTTGGAAACAATATGTGTGCGATATCTTCCGCACGATATAGTTGGAATGATATCAGTCAATATTGGTAAATTCTATGTTCCAAATATTGTTGAAACAATATTCTACCAATATGCCCTCGAACTCGAACATACAATATTTCATAACCGCTTCAGAATTGACATGGGGGAATGTTAAAATTGCTATATTGGTTATAATTGTTGGAAACAATATGTATACGATATCTTCCGCATGATATGGATAGAATGATATTAATCAATATAGGTGAATATGATATTTCGAATATTGTTGAAACAATGTTCAACCAATATGCCGTCGAACTCAAATATACAATATTGCACAACACAAGAATCAACATGGGGACAATATTCAAATCGCGATATTGGTTATAAATGTAAGAAGCGAATTGTATACGATATCTTCCGCATGATATAGATAGAATGATATCAATCAAGATGGGTGCACATAATAATTCAAATATTGTTAAAACAATATCCAACCGATATGCCGTTCAACTTGAATATACAATATTGCATAACCGCTTCAGAATCGACATGGGGAGAATGTTCAAATTGCAATATTGGTTGTAAATGTCGGGAACAATATGTATACGATGTTGTTGTATCGACATTCGTAAAACAATATTATATAACATTCATAGATATGTTTTTCAACACATTGTTAACGAATTTTACAAGCTATATTGCTCCAATATTGTAGCTGACAATCCATATTCAGCTCAGGTTGAACCAATATCCCACCAATATTATTATTCCAATATTGTTTGTCCAATATACTCTCATATTGGACCTACATTATTTTTCACATATACGATATATCTATATCGGCCCAATATGAAATCGGGTTCCAGCCAATATGATGTGCTACCTGGGTGAGGTTGAGGATTTGCATTCTCCTTCATCAGATTGAAGTATGTATATATATGCACATAATATCATTCCGAATATTCAACAGAAAACAAATTTTTTGATGTAAATAATTTATCTGAGATGAGTTGATTCGAATAAAGTCATATAACCTGTTTGTGAGAGATATAATACCCATATCACTGATATACGAATGATTTTTTTTTTGAAGTTCCAAGCTCATCAAGATCAGAGTTTATACAATAGGTATACTTCTCCTTTATATCTCAATTTTTATTTCAATACTGAACATATTGGTAAATTATATTTTTATATCATGATACATCACATTATTTTTCAGATTTGAGAGATTGTCAATTCTCAACTTTAGAGGATTTTCATTTTTCATGCTTTCGACGTGGCAAAAAGCCAGGAAAGTAGTTCTTTTCTGTTGAATACTCATAATGATATTATGTGCATAACATAATTTTATCTGGAGGACAATGCAAATTCTCAACTTCAGAAGATTTTGTTTTTAAATTCTTATCGTGTGTAATGTATTTCTTTATATACAGGGTGGCATTAAAATAAGTGCAATTATTTCACACCCTGATAAAGCTCGACCTATACTATCGAATGACACTAATAGAAATAATATAGCGGTCAAAATGAAATTTGGGGTTAGACCTTTTTTCCACCCAAAGTTATACATTGTAGCAATTCTGACGTCACCTCTGTTAAAAATTTCGTGCGAAAGGCACAATCAGAGGCGGAGTTCAATGATTTAAATTATTTCAAAGTAGCGTATATTTTTGGGATAACATTTCTCGTTAATTAAAAGAATTAGGAAAAATCTGATATCATATGCCACATTTCGTTGCAGCCACATCTCGTTGCAGCCACATCTCGTTGGCGCCACATTTCGTTAGGCCCACAGTCTCCGAACGTACCCGAACGATGCACTGTTGCCACATATAATTCAAAAATCTCGATTATACTGAAAAGGTTATTGTGGCCCTAACGAGAGACTCATCTTGATCAATCCACGTTTCTTTCAAGCTACATTTCGTTGCACCCACATCTCGTTGGGCCCACAGTCTCCGAACGTACCCGAAAGCTGCGCTGTTGCCACAAGGTTCCTTATTTTACTGAGAAAGATATTGTGGCTCTAACGAGACATTGCGGTATACTTTCATCTCGTTCAAGCCACATTTCGTTGCACCCACATCTCGTTGGAGCCTCATTTCGTTGCAGCTACATTTCGTTGCAGCCACATCTCGTTGCCTGAGACGGTCGGCATTTTTTTATTTTGTTTTCTCAAGTGATTTTCTGAAAAATATAATTTTTAGAAAGAAGGTTCATTTAGGCCGAGTAAGGTTAGTTGGTTTAAAAAAGTAGTGTCCTTTTTTATGTAGAGGGATATTTTCCTTCCTGAAAAAAGTACTGTCTTTTTAGGAAGAAGGTTCATTCAGGCTGAGTAAGGTTAGATGGTTTTAAGAAAGTAGTCTTTTTTTTATTCTTCCTTGCTGAAAAAAGTACTGTGGAGGCATTTACTGTGCTGTTGAGGCTGATAGTGATTCGCTAGGATCGGTCGTGAGCGAAGCTCATGGCCGGAAATTTTCTATTAACTTGATTCTGCACCGATTAAGGGTATTGGTTATTTACCTGTGGCTCCAACGAGATGTGGCTATAACAAAATGTGGCTTTAACGAAATGAGGCTCCAACGAGATGTGGGTGCAACGAAATGTGGCTTGAACGAGATGAAAGTATACCGCAATGTCTCGTTAGAGCCACAATATCTTTCCCAGTAAAATAAGGAACCTTGTGGCAACAGCGCAGCTTTCGGGTACGTTCGGAGACTGTGGGCCCAACGAAATGTGGCTCCAAAGAGATGTGGCTGCAACGAGATGTGTCTGCAACGAAATGTGGCTCCAACGAGATGTGGCTGCAACGCGGCGCACTCTTGCTTTTGACCTCTTCATGGAGAAATCAAAAGAAATATTCCTTCAATTGGAACTTTTTCTATATGAAAAATCCAAAGCCCACTATCGAAATTTAATGTTGTAGTGAAATGAATAAGCTCTACTAATACGAATGATTTCTTTATTCTCACCAATATCAAAATATCAACTGCCGATCGCTGCTGCCTCATATCAGTAGGTATCAGAATCAGATTCAGAAAAATACTTTATTGTCCAAGAAGAATTTCTTATTGACAAAAGTTAGTAATCACATAGTATACACCTCGAGGTATAGTACCTTTACTTATAGCATATAAACCATGATATATATAGGTAACGATATATTATGAATTTAAATGTAAATACGTCATTTTTACTCCCAAAATGAATAAACGAGATATGTCAGACAATTAGTAGAGAAACTATATAACAATATATAAGTGAACAAAATGTAAAAAAAAGTGTGAAAAACAACTTCTACAGAATGGGGCTTTTTAATTCTAAACAAGATATCTAACATTTCCCCCCTATAAAAATGTAATAAACATTCAAAGAAAATATTTTTTTCTTCATCGAGATATTTGATAATCTGTCGGGTAGGAATTTGACAGGTGGTAGAAAATTCTTATGAAAAAAATGAATGTTCAAAAATAAAAATCGACCTGTCCTAGAATTTTCTGAAATATATTTTTGTTGTTTGTTTTGGAGATAGGAAGGTACGGATTTTATTCCATTATATAGGTTTCCACACTGTATAAGCTTCTTGCTCTCTGGAAGATGAATGAGCTTATTTTATAATAGCACTCAATATAATTTACCACGAGTTTTAGATCCAAAAGTTATTTGATGACTATTTCAATGTGTTCAACCTAGAACAATTTATTGCTCAATATCGATACATTGTGATGAAAAATAGTGACAAATATATAGTATACATAACTCAAAGAAAATGATTATTGTGATATTCATGTCTCACTATTTCTTCCCTTCAAAAATGTTCTGGAAGTCTTTCAATCTTCGGTTGTCCTCAGATTGATGATGGAGCTCTTCCTCTTTCTGCTCCTCTTCTTGTCTTTGATCTTCCTCTTTTCGACGCTTTTTCTCTACTTGGTTGCGTTTTTCCTGCTCAGAAAACCGCTCCTTGATCATCTTGATAATCTCCTTCATGATGTTGTTTAAAATGCCGATTTTTGTGTTCACATAAATTGCCTTCAATACTATATTTGTTAATAGGTCATTTGACCGAACTACTCTGTTGCTTGTTTGTACATACGTATAGGAACTCTGTGTCCATTTTGTCAACACTTTTATTAAATCATGTTACAATAGCACGCTACAATGTTTCCACTCTTAAAGACGAGTTTATGTTAACATAACTGACTTACTGTACCGTATAACTATCAAATTACCACTGTACAGGGTGATTCTTAGCGGATTTCATGTAGGCCACAAATGGTAATGAAATAATATACAGGGACAGGTTATGTCACGACGAGCTTACACTATCTCTATATCGAGAATCAGTCGGGAGAAATTCATGAAAATATGCATACTTATATATATATATTTTTTTTATCGCTTGGAGCGCACGAAAAGGAATCCCTATAATGTTCAAAGAACATCGTGCGTTCCTAGGGAGGATAGGGACAGGAGGTAGGTATTGGAATTTTTTTTGAACTTTTGGAGATTATATGTTGTTGGGAATACTTCCACAGGCAATGAATTCCAGAGCCTAGCCGTTCTATGGATGAAGGAGTCTTGATAAAGTGCTGTTCGACATCTTTCGAGGTTGACAACGAAAGGATGTGCTGACTGGGCTTGTCTAGTTCGTCTGATTGGTATTGCTAGTGAAGGGATGATAGTAGGGATTTCCGAAGAACATTTCCCGTGGAAGTATCCATAGAAAAGTGAAAGATCGCCTTTCTACGGTGTTCCAATGATGTCAAAGAGTGAGTGAGTGAGTGTGGCGTCACCCACCAGGCGAATGGCTCTTCTCTGGATGGAATCTAAGAGCATCAGCGTATGTTTTGGTGCTGAACCCCATATGTGGGAACAGTATTCTAGAACAGGCCGTATCTGCGCTTTGTAGATCATGAGAAGCTGATGAGGTGTAAAGTAGCTTTTCGCACGGAACAAGAATCCGAGTTTTTGTGAAGCAGCTTTTGCGATGGATCTGACATGATTATCCCATGAAAGAGCAGTGTTGCTGATGGAAATACCGAGCATAGATATGGTGGGCTTGGTGGGGATGGTGGAGCCAGACATTACAATATCGGGCATACTGAGTTCCGCCTTTCTAGAGAAAATGCAGGCTTGAGTTTTGGTGGCGTTGAATTCAACTAGGTTGTTTGTTCCCCAGGCTGTGATTTCAGCAAGATCTTCATTGACAGCATTGATCTGCCTGCGCCGTGAGTTCTTAGATTCCTGGGAAGAAATGGGAATTCTGGAAGAGAACGCAGTATGGAGGGTACTATCATCTGCAAAGCTGTGGATGGGGCAAGTTGTTACTCCCAACAGATCATCAGAATACGCTCTCTTTATTTACAATATTTTCAGCAAAGCAGTGTTGCCGCTTCTATCAAAAAGTAGCAATAACTTTGTTATTTCAAATAAAATACCCTGTATTTTATTGCATTTTTAGATTCTTTCTGAAGAGCTCATTTCATCGATATCAGAATTCTGAATCTCGAACCACCCTGTATCTGTTCCGATTGAATATCAGTAAATAGTGAATCGAATGTTGAGATCGGGACATGTGAGTCGTTTCGACAGACATTGAAGAGTTTCGACATAAAAAAATCCTAAAATCGAAAAATCTCGATTTTGAACACCTTATATCTCTGTAATCATTCCTACTAGACCCCAAGTGTGAAATCAGGTCTCCAGGAAGAATCTAAAAATGCAATAAAATACATGGTGCTTCATTTGAAATATCGAACTTGCTAGTTGTTTAGACGGATAGAGAATGTTCAATTATCAAAGCATTCCAATTTTCAGAATATTCTGTCTTTTCGTTGTCCAGATACTTCTAATAGGCCATGGATCACCCTGTATATAGATAACTATTATGTGAGTTACATACAATTTGATGGGAATAAATGTATTATTATTGCACCCTTGTACCAACAACCCTTGTTGTCATATTGTTTCATTTTTACATTTTTCATGTGATTTATTTAAAAGTTTACCTACCAAAACTTCATACAGCTGTATCTCAGTAGCTATTCTTGACAAGATCCCTATACCAAATCACGAATTGTAATTGAAGCTTATCTACCCTTTAATAAGTTGCAATCAACTTTGCTGAAAAATTATTACTTGACAGTGAAAAATCGCTAATAATATCTGGAATCAAACAATTTCTTGAAATCCTGAAAATTTCCTCCATGCTGAAACTATAACAAGGTCACGTATTTAGCAGTCTTTTGGCGGTGGCAGCGCTTCTAGCGCATTGGCAAGGTTTAAAACTTGGGATTCTCAATATTACCTCTCTATATATAACATATACCCAAAAATCGAACCACAATTCGGTTGATCCAGCCCTGCATAATTTAAAAAAGGTGATCAACCACAGAACTCAAAGACCTAAACCGTTGATTAATATATTACGCTTAGGCGCTAATACATATATCAATCAACGCCTAAACTCATAGCGGACTTAAAAAATGGCGAAGGTTCATCGATATATGTAACAGAATTGAAAAAATGGCGACATGCAAATTGCTTAGGTATTCACCAAGTTCACACCATTCACAGTTGAGGATTTTGAATATCTGAATGTCGTAATATCTAATCTTCTTTGATGCCATTCGTTACAGTGCACATCAATGTGAAACAAATTCGCATCTCATAATAATCGGGATTTCGTAAACATGGTCGGTTAAATAGGGGCAGACATTGATGATTCGAAAGACTATCAATATTATTGATGTCGTTGGGATAGTTGGAAAATATCATTGGTTCGGTAGGTAGTTGTTTTGAAAGAACTGGGATTTAAAAAATAAACAAGTCCATATTTATGTTGTCAACATTTCTCCCTCGTTCGTTTCTGATTTGCCTGGCTGGTATTGGAGCACTGGAAGAGAAGGCGGTATGGAGGGTACTATCATCCGCGAAGCTGTGTACTGGACATAAAGTTGCTTCTAACAAATCGTTGATATGGAGTAGAAATAGTGTTGGTGCTAGAATTGATCCTTGCGGAACACCTGCAAATAAAACTTCGAAAAACTAATTTCTGTTCTGTTGATTTTAGTTGTTAGGAACTAAGGATTATTAATCTTTTAAAGAAGTTCATGGTAACTCAGAATGGAGTGGTGTGGTCTCGGGTGTGGTTCATAGATGAAAACCCAAAGTCATCTCCACAACATTTATTAAAATGATCAAAGATCAATCGTAGAGGAGCATCTTTCGGGCTCATATAAGCCCATCATCAGCCAATAGAAAGTATCATAGTTCTAGAGAAAGATTTATTACTGAAATTCCAGGGACATTAAAAGCTTCAATTCGTTTTCAAGCATGGTTTCAATTAAAAAAACGTATTTCCGTTGAGTTTAGTTGAATATGACGCACTAAATTTTTATAATGGAAGTTGATCTCTTAATTACAATTTCTAGCATTTGAACGTATAGTGGTAACTATATGTATCGTATATGTATTTTCTCTGAACGGCGGTATCGTCAACTTTTGGCAGAAAACCATTACCTATGCAAATGAAAGTCCGATGACTAAGTAAACATATATCTAAATTGGTGCGAATTTGCATAACGTCTTTAAGTACCTACTTTAGTTGTTGTTTCCTAAAACCGTATTTTTTCATCGGAGCTAAGTATAATTTTATTGCACACCCACATCTTTTCCATCATTTTTGTGTGTCAGTAGAACACGTTCAATGTTCTGTCATATTTGCTGATGTATTAATCCCAATTCTCTTCATTGGAAGAACAAATTTGAAATGAAAGTTTTGCTCTGATATAAACCTGTTTGTGTACTTATGGAAAGTGATCCAGGAATATCAATTAGTCTCATGTATCCTATACTAGGTGACAACAAAATCATTGGCCAGGGCGTTATTCAATTGTTTCATAAGTTAGAATTTTGATATTGAGATCGAAGATGAAGTTTCTTAAATCCCATAGTTTCCTTGGAAAAACAATTGAGTATCACCTGACGAAATTCTCAGAGTGTTCACCCCAATTACTATTTTGTTATCAATGAAATATACAGAGGAATCAAATTGAAGATTCTGTATTCTGTATGTGATACAAAAGGGTGGTCCCGGAAGATCAGCCTATCAAAATGACTGGCTATGCGAATGCAAAGTCATATCAGGTCCTTATTTGCAGTTAGAAGAGGTACATCATGCTAATTTGATCAACAACCTGGGACCTGATCCTTCTGGGATCCAAACTACACGAGATATAAACATGAGATAAGAAAATTCTAATACTGAACATATTGGTAATATCCAAGAAAATTCAAAATCATACAATTATTGAACATTCAATGTTCCAAATATGTTTATTACTGAAAATATAATTGTTAATTTGTGAATATTTTATTGAATTATTATGAATTAAATTTTTTATTCAAAACTTTCAAACTTAATTAGTTTTATAATTTAGTACTGTATTAATCTCCCTAACGTACATTCGATAAATTTTTTGTTCATAACAAATTGCATTTAAATTTTATTGTCATCTGGCAAACAAAGGACCCCGCACACTTAATACGGAAAATGGCTTTCGGCTAATTTTTCTGAAATTTTGATATGTTCCAGATATTAGCGTCCTTATTACACAGTCCAATTTACAGATCGATCCTTTGACCAGTTTTCGAGCTACAGGGTGTCAATCATTTGATTTTGGCTGTTTAGAATATTTTGCATCGATTTGAATTATGTGCTCAAGTGATAAATCTTCAGTAGAAATAAACACTCCACGTCTAATTTCTACCTCATGAATCCCTCTCTTCGAATAGATAATAATATCACATACAGGGTATTGCATTCTATCATGACAAGGTAATATTCATGGGAATAGACAAATATTGAATCACATCTCAATCACTGAAAACTTGAAAACAAACTGACACACTATGGATCTTGATAATCAACATGGGGATTCATTTGATTTCCTCTGATACAATGTCCGGTTTGCCATATATAGGGTGAGGGCAATTTGAAAGCTTAGAATTGATGTAACTCATGTATATACAAAATGAGATACATATCACGAATGGTTCATAACTGTTTATATAATATATAAAGTGGAAGATAAAATGTCTCATGAAATACCCCCACCAACCCCCTGATTCACAACCACCCCAACGCATATCATTTCATTAGTAGAAATAGTAGAAATTGAACCTACCTAATCTGAAATACAACTCACAATTTCTGAAATCGAATGGACATTTTCTGAAATTTATCTCACCGATTCTGAAATTGAGTTTACCATTTCTGAAATCGAACTAACCAATTCTGAAATCGAGATTACTTTTCCGAAATATAACTTACCGATTCCGAAATTGAAGTTGAAAAGGTATATATAGTATGATAATAATCTGACGAAAACGTTCCAATAAGTCACGGTACTATTTTTTGATGTCCCGAGGGTTTCGCATCGAAGCTCAGTTACACACAGACGAGAAAAATCCAGTTCCGATCCTGCTGCATTCAACAATGTTAATGTTAATCAGACACGTTGTTCCACATTTTCGTAAGTGAACCACCGGACCAGTGAGCTTGAGCAAGCCGGTGCGATCTCTCTTCCTTATAAATACTTCTCAACCATTTGCGGCCTTCACAATCGTGAAGAAGTTCAAGGCGTCTCGAAGAAACTGTGTTAATGTAATCACTAGAATCTCTTCCGCGGTTCACAGAAAAAAAGCGCATCATGACGCACAGGGTCATCTTGGTTCTCTTGTTGTTCGTCTATCAAGTTAGCTCTGAAAATGTGGAGAACTCGACGGCGAGAGCTGAAAATTCAACGGAAAAAACTGCAGTAACTGCAAGAACAGCTGCTGATGATAATAATATGGTGTATGTCGAACTGGTTACTTGTGCGCTTAGGTATGACACTGCTTGTTTGGTGGGTGTTGCGGAAGATTATTTGGATATCAGGAAGCAGGAGCTCTTGGGTAAGTGAAGAACACTTCATTTTTATACCTAAAACATCATTTTAAATAATAGAAATTGTCAGTTTGAGTAGGGAATTGCACATTCACCCTTCGTCCTATTCATTCTATGGTATTCATCATGAGTTCACAATTCGTCTCAATATTTCTGAAATATATTCTTAGAATATCTTGATGAATGATGGTAGGAACGTCAAAAGCAATCTCTATTCTATGTATTCAATCGAAAATTTCACATCTAACATTTTCGAGCAAATAAAAGTGTTTTTCTGTAACCGACACATAAGTCGTCCATTTTAATAACAAAATTAGCTCTTGAATTGATGTTCCTATTACTGACACAAAAGTAGGTATGTTGCTAGACAACATATTTAGTCTCTAGGAGCTAAAGTTGAACTTTAGTTCCTAGGAGCTGAAGATGAACTTGCTTGATTTATATTTCATTCGTTATTTTCTGGATGGATAACTTGTTTTTGAATAATTACGGCCAGCAATAGTTTTTGTCTCAAACAACAATATTGTTTACCTCAATTCGCTTATCAAGCCAAACACAGTGGAGTATAGAGAGAAATAAATAATCGCTTTCATTATTGTTGATATGCTCTTTAACCTAACATTTTCCACGTCTTAATCCTATACTTGGCACTGGCGCGGTATTTGCCATTAGAGCACCTGGTCCATATACAAATATGTCACTCGTGGTTATTAATATTGAAACTACAATTCGAACATCTTTGAAAATTATTGAATAAACCTGCTGTGAATGCAGGTAGAATATTCTCACCACGCGGATTATTTGTTGCATTGCATATATTATATGGCACGGCATTGGTGCATGGTTACTTTACAAAAACCAAAAATATTTGAAGCTCTAGTGAAAATTATAAGTGGAAGTTTTTCGATCAATGTTTCCCTGAAAATGAATCTAAGATGGCGCCAACAAGATGGAAGCGATTTCGTAATTTCTCACCCAATTTGTCTGAAAATGTTCAACTGGCTGATTAACAAGGTCAAGGATCTTGTTTTTTCTTTTCGGAATTCCGAAGTTCAATATACTGCGTCACATAAACGACTGAAAATTGTTATTTTATTCATCTCTTTCGAGATTATCTATAGTTCGAGTAATACATTTTTTTGTTGAAATTCAAGATGACAGATCCAAGATGGCATTGAGTTGTCAATCCTTGTCTGATTCGCCTGAAATTTACACTGGATGGCGAGCTGGATGGGGTGGAATATATTTCGTTGATGATTTCAAATTCGAGAAAATTTACATATTGTCCGATTCGGCTGATAATATACAAGAATTTTTTGGATCATAATAAGAAAAAAGTTCCCATGGATAATACAGCAGGGTGTTAAATGTGTATTTTCAATTTTGCGTTTTAAATAAATTCCTTTTTCCAACAAATCTAATATGTAATTCACTCAACAAGAGAAATTTTCGAATTTTGTCATTCCAAATCAGATGCATGAATTATTTCATATCCAAATATTTCGGAAACAGATGCTGGTAGCGTGTTCTACCAAGTGAGCAATTCATATTATTCGGTTGCGTCTATAAGTCTAGAGAAGTTATGTATGTTTTCTCAAAAGACATGTAGGTGGCTCCCCTTATAAATTGGAGCAATACAAATAACTAATTCGAAGTCAAAGAATTCCTAGACATCACCTCGTATTCAAATATATTAGTAGGAGAGCCTGCTGCAGATTTCTACCGTCATCTGATAACGAAATGATATATACAGTGTGACCCACTTCTAATGGAACCACCCCTGTATCTTACGTAATCGTTGGGTAAGGATCCTGAAATTTGCTGGAGCGAGAGATATACCAAAAATGCACTCTATGACCAAGTTTGGTCATCTTCAGTGATATACACTGCTCGCCAACAGCCATGAAACTACCCCAATTTCCGGAAAATGATATTAGGAGTCAAAATAGGTCGAAAATCACTACAGATTTGGAATCAGGACGCCCAATTTACTAACTATTCAAATTTTTTCTGAAAATTTTCAGTTCGGAAAAATGAAATTTTGTCGCATTTTTTATGGAAGCACCCCCGTATCTCACGTAATTATTGAGGTAGGGTTCTGAAATTTGTCGGAGGAAGAGAAAGTCCAAAGATAAAGTAAAATACGTGAGATACGGGGGTGCTTCCATAAAAAATGCGACAAAATTTCATTTTTCCGAACTGAAAATGTTCCAAGAAAAATTTGAATAGTTAGTAAGTTAGTAGTCCTGATTCCAAATCTGAAGTGATTTTCGACCTATTTTGACTCCTAATATCATTTTCCGGAAATTGGGGTAGTTTCATGGCTGTTGGCGAGCAGTGTATATCACTGAAGATGACCCCACTTGGTCATAGAGTGCATTTTTGGTATATCTCTCGCTCCAGCAAATTTCAGGATCCTTACCCAACGATTACGTAAGATACCAGGGTGGTTCCATTAGAAGTGGGTCACACTGTATGTCCCAAGGGACACCTATGCCAATCACTATAATGAGCAAGATGATCAAAAAATAGCACTTTCCTGTGCGGAAATTTGCACTCGATTTCGCAATGATAACGAGATAAAAATTATGCCATCTGATACCAATTGAATGGTATATCTCAGAAACCTACCTGTGCCATCCCCTCAGTCTGAGCCAAATCCATGGCACAGCAATTTATTTGCTCCTATTATGCCGGACATATTTCCGTCATGTGATAACGATTTATATAGGGTGATCCATTGAGAAATGGAACTATACACCACTTCAGGAAGGAACAGAAATTGTCGAGAAATTGTACATGTCGATCCAAAATCATACCAAATTTTATTCAAATCGGTTTTCATTGTAACCCATTGATAGAACGTTATATACTTCAAGTATGTCTATGTTCTACTCATTGACTATTGAGACTATTCTTTTATCACATCTATACTCATTATAATATCAATCATGGATCTCGAGATCCATGATAAAAAATGGGAATTATTGATAAATTATCAAAAATCTTGAGCTGAGGAATCTCAATCCTCAGCAAATATCATTTAGATAACTCGAGAACTGATCGTGATCACTGATCCATTGATACCTGCGATATAGTATCCATAATGATTACATGTACTTTTTCACAATGATTATTGAACCTTATCGTGAAATGCGTCATGGGGCTCTCAAGCGGTTTTTATACAGGTTGTCCGCGATTTTTCTCATTTCATTTCCCATTTTGAGCATGTACACATGTTCGAAATACAGGTGGTCAAAGTTCGAAATTTAGCACATATTTGTCCCAATAACTCAAGTATACAGGATGTTTCGAAATTCGACCGAAACGATTGACAGGAGATAATAATATAATAATAATAATATTTTTTCTGTGACGGGAAAAAAATTTGGCATTTCATCTCTGTTGGCAGGTTATAAAATGTCACTTTTCATAAATTACTTTTTTCCCGGATATATACGACATATATATACACTCTTGATGGCTTTTGTTGTGCTATAGTCCCGAAAAATGAGTCAATAATACCATGGATGTATTACGTCCATGAATAATACCGTCTCCGAGATAGAACTGCAAGTCCTTTTATCTCCCATTCGACTTCGCGGTTACGTATATTACTAAACAACCACTAAATTCGCAATTCTTTTAAATCAAATCACAGAATAAGATTGACAGAAGTGACATCAGATATTTGATTACTTCAAAACAATGATAAAGATGCCTACAACGCACAGGTGTCCCTACTGTTAAAAACTTGAAATTTCACGTCGATAATTTTCAGATTTCATAATAATGTAATATCTTCTCAATATTGATTCGTCCTTTCTTCTGTCACAGAAAAAAATAGTGTATTATACACGGGAATATATTAGATTTTACGGTTCACGGTTTTCTGTCTCCCTCCGCTACGCGTTGGGAGACAACACAACCTGGAGCTAAAATCTACAACTTTTTTCCTTGAATAATAAATAACTAGTATTGCCTCTTCATTACACATTCAACATTCAATATTTAAATATTTTCAATACTTTTTTTGCCAGAATAAGGAATAATCATTGAATGACAGTATCAATCACAATATGACATAATAAAATAATCATATGAATCACAGTTATAACAATTATCACATTTCGAGTTATCAATCAGGGATAAACATAGTAGACCTATAGAAACCGGAGTTGTGCATAGACTGTATATACAGGATGACTCACGGTCGAGGGTAGGTTAGAGATTATAGGGAACGCAACGCAGGAATATTCTGAAAATATGACACCTTACATTTTCCCACCTGTTCTATCGATCTGAAATATTTCCGAACTCACGACGTTGCCACTTTTATCGAAAAGTCTTAGCAACTTCATTTTTTGAATAAAACACCCCTTATATTATTCCATTTTTATATTCTTCCTGAAGAGCTGATTTTATCGATGTATCTAACTTGGGGTCTAGCTAGAACGATTACAAAGATATAGGGTGTCAAAAATCGAGATTTTTCGACTTCAGGATTCCTTCGTATCTGAAATATTCATTATTGGTCAGAACGGCATTCTGACATTCTGACATTTAATTGAAACGACTACAGGGTGATCAGAATTCTGAATATTGAACCATCCTGCATTTGTTTCAATTGAAAGATGGTTAATCGAAAGTTGATATAGGAACATGTTAGTTTTTACGACCGATTATGAATAGTTTCCACACAAAAGCAAAAGGTGAAGAGTTTCGATTTTCAACACCCTATATCTCTGTAATCGTTGCTGCTAGACTTCAAGTGTGATTGCATCGATGAAATCAGCTCTTCAGGGATAATCTAAAAATGCAATATTAAATGAGTTTTCTATTTAAGAAAATGAAGTTGCTAGAACATTTTGATGGAAGCGGCAACGTCGCGATTTCGAAATTATTTTATATTGGTAGAACAGGTGAGGAGATGTACAATGCGAAATTTTCAAAAAAATTCTGCGTCCACCGTGAGTCGTGTATACGTATACATATATGTTCAATCGTTTTGAATATATAGTATGTGGGAATACAATTCGAGATTTGGAATCCAAGGTAGGGAAATATGTTTGGAATAATCAGGTTTTAAAAATTTTGATATTTAATATATATTTCTTAATAAATGCGATATTAGGAAAGCAACCCAGTTTAATATGAAATTATATGAAAGATTGTCCTCAGGATTTCATAATTACTGATATTGGGACATACGATCTTCAAGTGTTCAGTTGTCGATACACAGGGTGTTAAAGTTGAGAGATTAAAATAGTTTATTCGCGATAGCCCGTCAAGAATGATTGAATATTTTGCATTCAGATTCGGTATGGTTTCATCTTCGAATGGGTAATTTTTTGATCAGAAAGTCATTGTGGACATTACATTCAGTGTTGCGCTTCAAGGGGTTGTGGTTTCTTTTCCTCCCATGTTTCCTACGCCACTGAAAAAATTTCGATTATTTTCAATTTCTCGATCATTGTTTAATTTTGTTCAAGAAATGCATCACCTTCAACTGAGCTGAAATGAACAATTTGTATATTGATTTTCCACCATTTTCTTCAGTAGAAAATTACAAAAATGTTTGTTTCTTCTTTCTGCATGAAATGACTATTTCTGTTTAGCTACAGAATGAGTTCTATTAATGATTAGGAATGGAAAAAATTATTGAATTTCATAAATCAACCTTATTATCGGCAAAATCTTTCTTACTATCAGCGTACTCGATATAGAATCTAGTGTATATTACTCACTACCTCATCCTTTATCAATTTATCAATGTAACCTATTATTACACATCATCATTGCCTAAGCATAACAACATTGTAACGGAGTAAACTATACGGTGATAATCACATATCGCATTAGATAATTGAAACAGACTAGTATTCAGTACAATAACTGGATATAGGCAAGACAAATTCCCCTTTTTTTACAGCTACTGATGATACTTTCATTGTTTTCAATTTTTCGAATTTCCTGATGTTCAATTCTGGTGGAGAAACGTTACAACCTCCACCTGAAATAAAGTGAACATCAGTTGTCGAGATATTCGACATGTATTTGACCCACAATAGAATCTTGAATAGTCAATATTCATCATTTTCAATAGCAGAAATTAATACAAAAAATATCGTTGTGCACAGTGAGTTGATTAGAAACATTCATTTTACTTGATTTTTCAGGATTTTCTCTCCTCGTTTCTATAAAATAAAAATCGAATTTTCACTTATCTTTGGACGTTTCGAGAACGAATCTGCTCCCGTTCTCAACATAAAAATGCATAATATTTTTCTTCGAAAATGTTTTTCTAATAGTCTGACACCTTTCAGTGACATACCCCCTTCCCCATTAACCCAGAGACAGTATTTGATTAGAAACCTTTCAGTTTTCATTCACTGTTTGAACATCAGGAATAGGTATTTCATGCAGAAATAAAAAACCTCAGGTGTAGGTCATGCGATTCTTCAACATAATCCAACAGACATTTCGGTTAATTGAATCTCAACAAAATCTCATCAGTGGCGTAGAAAATATAGGAGAAAAAGTTATCACAATCCCCCATGCACATAATACGTCACTGGATAAAATAACTGAAGTTACTGTATCGACAAAAATAGAAGTTTTTGAAAATAAAATTATAATTCAAAATTGAATAAGAGTACTAGCATGACGTGAAATTGATGTTTATGTCCAATACTCTAATTAAAATCACTAAAAGGTTTCGTCAAGTGAAGTTACCAGACAATATTAATCCTGAATCATCCACGTGGCTCCCGCTTCAACGAACTTTTGACTAATAATAATAATATTAAAATAATATTCCCTATATAAAATTATGCCTCTGTTCGATAGTAAGTAAGTAGCTTATTATCCTTTTGACATATAACATATGTATAGGAAATAGTCAATCAATTTATGTTAGTACAAATGTAGAAATACAAGAAATTGTTGATAATTCTTAACATTAAATAAATAGATAAAATTGAAACATACAATGAATATAAGACATACAATAAAATGTGATTAAAAAAATACAATACGAGTGTGTTTATCACACGTTATCAGTCAATAAAAATTCGTTTATATTATAAAACGACTTATCTGCTAGAAATAGTTTAAGTCTCCTTTTAAAGAGTAATAGGGAGTCACAAGACCTTATCTCTTTTGGTAGAATATTAAACAATTTTGTGCCAAATAAATCTGGAGAACATGAAGAAATATTCAGTCGTCTTTTTTATTCTGATGTCACTTTTATGTCTCGTATTATGTGCGTGTACATCCATGTTGAGCATAAATTCATGTTTGTTCTGGAAAACGTATACACATAATTCAAATATATTATATAAACAAGGAACTGGCAGTACATTGAAATCTTTAAATATACTTCTGCATGAACCCATCCGCGGAATTTCGAAAATACACCTAATAATTCGTTTCTGAATAGTAAAAACATTACGTGCATGAGATGAATTACCCCAAAAACAAATGCCATATTTTAGCCGTGATTCAATTTGTGCATAATACAAATTTAAGAGCTGATGCGTATCCAAAACAGTACGTAGGTTAGCAAACATATATTTCATTGAACTCAATTTTGAAATCAATTGTTCACATTGAGGTTTCCAATTTAGGTATTCATCTAGATGAATCCCCAATATTTTTACAGGTTTGTGAGAATTTGTAAGAAAAGTGTCTTCTGTGAGAATTTCCAAATTCTCAACATTTCTTTGATGATTATGAATTCTTATAATTTGTGTTTCATCAACATTGAAAAAAAGCTCACGCCCATTGAAGAATCTTGCTACTTTATTTATGATACCATTACATTTTTCTTTCAAGATTTTCGTATCTGAATCGAAAACGATTAATGAGAAATCATCAAAATATGATCCAAATGATTCACATACAAAATAAAAAGTACAGGCCCCAATATTGAGCCCTGTGGTACGCCTCTAGTCAAACTCCCAGTATCAGATTCAACAAATTCAGTTTTTCCACCATGTTGAAATTGAAAGGTGACTATTTGTTTAAGATTTTTCAAAAAAGATGTGATCCATTCAAGTGCTGAGCCTCGCAATCCATATGTTTCCAATATTGATAGGAGTTTGTCATGATTAACGCCCTCCATCAATTATATCTATAATTTCATGATAGAATGAAAACAATGCGGTAGTAGTAGACATTCCCGAACGGAAACCATGATGTTTCTCACTAACCACCTGATGTCTATCTAGTGATAATAATTGATGAATATACAGTGAAATTATTAGCCAAAAACGAAATATTTTATTGAGGCATATTCGGTCGGTTGCTCCTATCGCCATATTTTGGTCAAAAAAAAATCATCCTCAGCATATGTCCCTATAGTTATGACTCACCATGTATAGATGAAGCTCCGGCTTGAATCTCTGAAGGATTCAGAATCGAATCCTGCTACGATAATCTCTTTTTCAGTGATTTTCAATTAAATCGGTCTATTGAATCAAATAAATATATTTTTGAAAAAAATGAAAGTAATTTATATCAATTGAAATCTGGAAGATGTTATGACAGACTAACATAATCTACAAAATACAAGGAAAATACCCAAAATTCAGCCAATTTGATCGAAAGTCATTTCCCATAAGATCTGTGCGGACTGCCTTTATTGGCCCATCATATCCATACATAATTTCGAAACATAAAAATAAAATAGAAATATTACATGTCAATATGCATCTAAAAAATTTGTGTATTATTAATTATTATATTTTAATAATTTATTAGATAAAAGAAATGTGGTTAGGTTGAAATATCACAGGTCATGATGACTACATACAAGAGAAACAGTATTCTTCATTCATAACGTGGGAAGAAGGATCTGCAATGGTCTGACTCTCACTGGACCATAATGCTTGTTTTCAAGCAAGTTTTGGAGATGACCTACTAGAGCGAGTCGACTGGTAATTTAAGGACATGCTCGTCAAATAATGTTGAAAAAAGGGGTTATCGCTTTCATTTTGGCAACAGGTTGTTTATTCTGACAAATGGAGAGAGATCGATATACCGTTAAGTTTTATCCATAAAAACCGGAATAAGTGAGTTATTCATTTTCAGAGTGTATAGACGTATATACTTGATCATCATAACGAGATGCGTACACATTACACATTTTTGTGAGTGATCAGATAATTGAGAGGATATTTCACAAATCTATTCCATCCTAGATCTAATCAATGGTTTTATGAAGGTGAAGGCATGATAATTTTATTAGTCTTGAAAGCTCTTCAAATTAACTATGAATCAATAAATCATATCAACATATACTGATGTTGAACAGTTGAGGACATGTGGATATTTTTCAAATAAAATATATTTTTCCGTCGACCGCGTATTAACGACTAAGTTTAATGTATATGAAATCGTTCATTAATGACCCCTATTAATGGACGATTTGTCTATTAATGCACGATTGTTTTATAGGCAACTAAACGTACACCGCATGCATTCATTGTTTATGCTATAACTACCGGAATCTGCATTTAAATCGAAAATATGGATTTCATCGACGATTTTCCGTTAACGGGTTCGCCTTTCCAAGTTTCTGACACGATTTTGATGTTATTCCCTGTTTTCTAACACAAGGAATTTATTTCCTATGTTGATCATTTCGACAAATGTCAAATGACACTAATGTCAGTAACAAGGCTACTGGGTGATTCTTAGCAGTTTCCGGATGGATGATGAATTCGCGAACCAAGTTTTCTTCATTGCAGGAGAAATGAGAAATATAGTCGACGGAAAAATTTTGTAACCAACTTGTATATTAAAAGGCGATTAATGATCTCGAACATTAACGCACTCGCTTCGCTCGCACGTTAAAATATCTCGATCATTAATAGCCCTCATTAATATACTAGTTGGTTAAATAACTATAAATAGATGGTTCAATTGAAAAAAAAAAGCAAAACAATGTTACATTAGCTGACTATCTCGAAGGTCAATAATTATGGAAATGAATTTGAAATATTTTGACGGTTTACCTGACCACCAGTGCGGTGACTCGGGTTCAACCGCCAAAGATTACCGCGCTCCGCTCCGCATCGCGCGGTAACTTTCTTTGTCGAGCGGCAATCTATCACTTTGCGCTCTAAATACACAAAAAGGTATATTCCTCTTCTTCTTCCAAAATGTGGTTGAATATTCTGATAGCTCTAGTCGTGAAATAAGACATATTGTTATATGGATGAATGATTCTTATTGTGATTATATGAGACCAGTGAGACCACTGAATGCTTAACACAAATATTTTCATCGGGCTAAGTACGCTGAGGACTATGTTTTGATCAAGAAGGAGAGTCAGAAATTAAAAAATGGTGGTGTATAAAGGTATCATGCTGGGTTTATATAGATTCAACTGAACTAAGAATTAAACTAACAATTATGAAATTGAAAAGTTGAATACAAGGAAACATCTATGAGGGTTTATACATTCACATCTGATGTCATTTAAACCAAGAATTAAGAATTTTGAAGTTGGCCAACTTTCAACTTAACAATTAAGAATTATGAAATTCAGGAGACAGAACATGAAGATTGGATTTTTTATTGTTCAAGTCGAGTTTGGTGATATTTAATTGGAATATTTTTCATGGATTCATGAATTGTAGAGACCAAAATCACTTTTTAACATCATTTTGATCTTTAATCCAAAGACATTTTACATTTGATTCCTAATTAATATTAGATATGTATAAACACCCTCATGATTATTAATTGTTGATTGTTAATTGTTAATTCCTAATTGTTAATTTAATTGAATCTATAAACCCAGCATCATTGTCCTGTAATAGAAATGAACTTTAATGACATTTGTGGTGTGAATAAATCCACCTTCAGTGTCTCGGGGGCCCTGCGGGAGTTCCTGCAATTTGTTTCAGGGAACTCTATACCCATGATACAGCTATTATTATTATTACTACCATCATTATTGATATCATCGGAGAATGAGATGCAAAAGGACTGATGATCAAATATTATGTAGGGCACAAAGTTTGTCGACAATCAGTTGCCCAATGTGGTTAAAAAATAAGTAGGTTTGACCCAGACTGACCGACAGATAGATAAACTAAGGTGAATGAAACCATAAAAATCAAGAGATGAAGACCTTGAAACCAGTACAAGACTTCCAGTTTGAAAATGAATCATCTTCAAAAGTGCTATATGATTATAAATAGATAAGTTTGAGAAAGTATTTTAAGTAGGTATTCAACTATAATAATCGATAATGAAATTCATAGTTTTATGATTGAAGATATTGATAGCTAACAATTAAATTTCCATCATGCATCTCTATGAGAGAATAATTATAAGTAGTTTAAAATTGAGAGATCCGATAATATCAGTAATATTTAGTTTCAGACATTTAGAGAGATCTAATATCCTATACCAGTCTACTACTTGTATGATACTTAGTTCAATCCGATTAGAGATACTTATAATACTTCCGTTTTCATTGTGCTGCTAAGGTCTCAAGTGGAACAAAACAATGTGTCGAAGATGAGTAATTGAGGTTAAATCGCCCATGTTGCGCATTCTAGGTAATTAAGAAGTGAAAATCGACTCTAGATTTTGTTCGGAGTGTTAAAGAAAGAAAGAATGGAGAAAAATAATTTTGTGTGTATGTAGTTATATCTTCAGTGTCACCTGAATTGTTTACGGGCGAGATGAACATTAGAATTCTTCTCATTTTCCTGTTACCTTCAAATCTCTCCATGTATTATCAAGTCAATACAATCATTTATAAATTTGAACCATATTCGAACACTATAACAATAATTAATAGTGTTCGAACTGAAACGACGTAACAAGTCATCGATAGGATCTCACTTGCTGTTAACTGTATAACAGTAAATTGATTGATACCGTAGAATGGGGTGACTTGAAATCGTGTGGTGACTTGAAATATAATGCAGTGAAAATTTTGAAGTAGTGGCAACGTCGCATGTCAACGGAAGAAGCTAAACTAGTCTTTCAGTCTAATGATTTTTTGTTTATTTTTGTAGTTTTTTATCTTTTTTGTATTTTGCTAAAAAATATTTGTTCTAAAACACAGTGTTTCATTTCATGTCACCACCTAGACCATCCTACTTGAAATAATCGTTGATAAGAAGTCATATTTCAAGTCACCCCATATTGGGGTGACTTGAAATATGACGTTTGACTTTTTTTTTTTTCGAAAACTACACTATATAGAAACGGTTTTAATGTATCGTTCTGTTCTTTAGGGTCGAAAGAGTTGGTGACTATTTTTAGTTTGGTTGAAAGTTGCATGGTAAGGTCGCAATCTATGGAAGTGTGTCAAAAATCTTATCAAGTCACCCCATTCTACGGTACTTATATCAATGTATATTTTTGCAAATCCGGGACAAATATATGTACCGGACTGAAATGACCCATTTGATCCCTAGAGGGAGTAAAGTGAACTGCCAAGCAATTTAATTATCTGAAAGCAATGATGATGGAATGAAGCTATGGCATCTCTTATCGAGTTTTCTTTCAGGCAGATCGCTTCACGTGGTGGTGGACGGTGTATCGTCTGATACCATTGGCATCAATTCCGGCGTTCCACAAGGATCAATTTTGACACCAACATTATTCCTTCTTTATATCAATGATCTGTTGGGAGTAACAACTTGCCCCATCCACAGCTTTGCAGATGATAGTACCCTCCATACTGCGTTCTCTTCCAGAATTCCCACTTCTTTCCAGGAAACTAAGAACCCACGACGCAGGCAGATCAATGCTGTCAATGAATACATTGCTGAAATCACAGCCTGGGGAACCAACAACTTAGTTGAATTCAACGCCACCAAAACTCAAGCCTATATTTTCTCTAGAAAGGCGAAACTCAGTATGCCCGATATTGTAATGTCTGGCACCACCATCCACACCATATCTATGCTCGGTATTTCCATCAGCAACACTCTTTCATGGGATAATCATGTCAGATCCATCGCAAAAGCTGCTTCACAAAAACTCGGATTCTTGTTCCGTGCGAAAAGCTACTTTACACCCCAATAGCTTCTCGTGATCTACAAAGCGCAGATACGGCCTGTTCTGGAATACTGTTTCCACATATGGGGTTCAGCACCAAAACATACGCTGATGCTCTTAGATTCCATCCAGAGAAGAGCAATTCGCCGGATGGGTGACGCCACACTCACTCACTCTTTGACATCATTGGAACACCGTAGAAAGGTCGGCGACCTTTCACTTTTCTATCGATACTTCCACGGGAAATGTTCTTCGGAAATCTTTGCTATCATCCCTTCATGAGCAATACCAGTCAGACAAACTAGACAAGCTCAGTCAGCACATCCTTTCGTAGTCAATCTCCAAAGAAAATAGCATTTTATCAAAACTCCTTCATCCATATAGAACGGCTAGGCTCTGGAATTCATCGACTGAGGAAGTATTCCCAACAACATATAATCTCCAGAAGTTCAAAAAAAATTCCAATACCTACCTCCTGTCCCTATCCTCCCTAGGGATTTCCTTTCGTGCGCTCCAAGCGATAAAAAAATATATATAATGAAGATTATCAAACTATGGCGGAGCACTTCCGGCTTCAGCCTGGAGAATCAGACATAAGTGACAATCATTGTTACAGGATTGAGAAGGTTCAATTATTACAGTTTTATTTTCGATTCTTTATACTGAAGCAAATAGGGCCATTTCATTTGATTGATCTAGTGTCTTTCCAAAGTCAATTGGAACAGCTCCAGCATTCGCAGGAATGCTATATCAATACATTTCAATCATTTGCGTTTTGTGAAATTAAAACATGGATCTTTTCTCACTATGAAAGTACAACTTTTCAATTCTAATTGAAATCTACTAGCCCTGACCATGACAGCAAATTAGTATGACATATCATTATCGATAAATACCTATAGATTCGAGTGCTATATTCCTGCGAATCTCGCATCAGAACAGTGAATTCAGCTTGATTACAACAGAGTGTAACGAGCCCTAGAGTTCTAGGTAGGTGTAGTATCACCCTGTGTTTCAGGTAGTTATAGTATCACCCTGTAATAGTTTTAGTTTCAATATAGCTGATAAGATCGCCTTGTACTGGAAAGGTGATAGTTGCGTGTGATGGATGGTTGCTAGGAAAAAGTAGGAGAAACAGAGAAGATAAAAAGATTGTCAGAAGATGTCAGAATTTTTTTGGCAAAGGTTTCAACTGATGAAACTGTTTTGAAAACCTTAAAGTTAGCGGAGTAGCAAGAAGCAAGACCTCAGAGTTGAGGAACCTGTAAGCGGAGTATCAAGAAACCATCGTTCTTTGGAGCAAAGTGCTACTATCCACACATCTAGAGACTGATCGAAGGCGAGTCTATAGGCTAAGATAGTTAGAGATAGGGACTTGTTCTGGGATTTAATAAATTGTAATTTTGAAGTTGGTTGCTTTATATATATACAGGTAGATAGTTTTGGTTGTCCTATTTAAAAGAATTCCATTTCCCTAAAGAGTGTACTCTACAAGAGGTGACTAATGACTATGTCTTCATTGATTAGTTATTTATAAAATGACGGAAACTACCTTGGTAGTAAAACCAAACAACACGCCTCGAAAATGAGAAAATAATGGTAAGTTTTATAGCCTGTTGTGGAAAAAAATATACACCTTACCTATTATTTATTAACCCGTGACCTCATATCCCTAGGCTGGAGCCTCGGGACAATCTTGTTCTCTGGGTGATGATGATATTCTTCAGTACCTCGACATTATTGCCTCTGAATGATTTGAGGCGTAGGTTTTTTTTTATTAATTTGACAATATATATTTCTGTAATCAATCTGCATAGATCGAAATTAAATCAATGTTTTGTCACGCGCTTGTGATACTACTACTACAAAAAAAGTATATTTGTCATTTGTTCACAGAATTTTTTTCATAATTTCACAAAAGGAATGAAAGCATATAAGGAGAAGGTACCCTGTATAAATAATAAATGGAATGCAGGAGATTATAATGTAATGATCTTTTTCCTGTTAGAAAAAATGCACGAAACTAATAATTCTGCGCACGATTGTCGCCTAGCCAGTGTATTCACAGAGTGTACGTTTCTATCTAGTAGTATAGTGGCGCACCGAAAAAAAAAAATTGGCGGGAAAAGCATAAGCGAATTTTCAGAACAGATTTTTTTTTCGCCTTGAAAACTTGAAATGCCTTCAGAAATAGTTCATTTATTAGATATCAACGTTATTGACAATTGGAACGATATGGTATAGACATAAAAATACTCCTATCATTGACTATCCTGACGTATATAGATGGTTGTTCACAGAAAGCTTCCTTCACAAGTTCCTCAGAAGCTATTGCTAATAAAATTCCGAAATTGTAGATCTTGAATGTAATATACCCGCGTTATGCCTATCCAATTTTCACTTAAGTTTGTTTAATATTATCTTTCAATGCCAATACAATCGGAAATTACCTTGCTTCTATAACTCAATCGGTTAGTAATATCACAGTTGAGAGAATATTACATATTTCTCTCAACTGTGGTAATATGGTAGAAAGAACTGACTGATGGTGGTTGTGACATCGAAAAATGATGTGCCTTAAAAGCGTTGCTATTGCGTTTGAGACAAAATTACATTATTTACTTTCAATCCCTGGAGGATTAAAAGTGCCACTTCAGTCCCTCATATGGGGAATCAAAAGTTCCCTATTATTCCCTGAAGTGCATGATTGAATTTCAATCTTGACTTTATTCTAATCTACCGTGTGTTCAAGAATGGTGTACGGGTGATGGCACGCCAATGAATTAGAGAGCTGAAGCAGACGAAAAATGTTTATAATATTGATTTGAGAAGTTATTATGCAAGCAGCGTCTATTAACTGTAAGTCTAGCGGTCAAAAAAATCATTCGAATATACCCATTCGGGCGAAGTAGCACAAGATTGGTCCGGAATTATAAAAATTTGTTTGATATTGTGGGAAATAATCAGGCTAAACAGACTTTTTGAGTAGCCCATTACAGTTAGACAAAATATGACTAAGAACAAAATTCCCTTCGTATGCCATTATCAATATTTTGATTTCAATGTGAAAGTTTTGGATACAAAGCAGCATCTACTTCATTTTTTCACATTAGTAAGAGAGCCGGCTGCAGATTTTTACCGTTATCTGATCGTTATCCTGAGCAAAATAAATTAAAAATTGCACTTTCCTGTGCGGAAATCTGCACTTGACACAATTATTTTGGCATACGAATCGTGATTCTTGGCTATTCATTAATTCAAGCATGCCATCACATTGTACTATAGTACAATTCACAAAAAATGCAGCGAGAGACAAAGGAATCAGATTTTTCAGGTAGGTATATTGTGATCTGAAAGTACTATAGTCACTCACATATAGTTCTCATTTTGATATGTTGTCATTTCTCATTGGAATTCCTTCTGCAATAGGAGCTAATAGAAATACTCGTGAAGTTTCTAAAAGAAGGCAAGAAGATACATGTATAGGAATTCATGCAATCAAATGACTGGCCTAACATGCTGACGAAATATGATCGTGTGTGTTGTTGACTAGACATTTTCAGTCAATTAGCTTTTTTAGCTTCTGTGGCTGAAGTGGCAAATGGAATTCTAATGAGAAATGACAAAATGTGATGGCATCCTTGAATTACACTACTACCCGAAAAACACGATCCTTCGATGTAAATAAATAAGAAAAGTGAGGTTGTGTTTCAATGTTTCGCCTCCAGGGTCGGTCATCCTGCACGCCCCTAGTAGTCGCTATTGCAGGCTCGTCTTCAGACCTCATTATTGACGCCTGATATATAAGAAAAAAATCGCTTTATATAATAAACTGGCTGGGGTATACTTGCACCCTCCAATCACTCTTTATTTTCGAGAGTGGTTGATCTACTACTATACGGTTTCCAAGATATCACAGATTTAGGAGAATTGACAACAAGTTAATTTAGAGTATATTGTTACGGCGAAATTATCAGTAGGGGGGTACCAAAAAAACCCACGACACCAGTGGAAGGTTAAGCATTTGATGTTTTTTTTTCTGGTTCTTCCAGCTCAAGCAGATGCACAAGTAGCGAGATCCTTGGGAAGGGCAGACAGTGAGAACACACCATCCCAACTGGCTAATACGATAGAAAAGCTGATTACTGACCTATCAGGCTTATTCAAAAATGGAATATTCAGCCTTTTCAGTGCTAGAGAAGGAGATGATGATGACGTTATCGATGACGGAGAAGATAAAGACGATGAAGAAGAAGACGAGAAGGATCAGAAAAACGATTCTAAGGATGTCGGAGGTTTGTGTTTGCACTTTGTACATAATCACTGCGATATTCATCACGAAGTTAATTTGAAGAAATTGTAATCGACAAAACCCTCACGACAAAGTTTATTTATCAGTTGAACGGATCGATCAGAAGGGAAGTTCATTTACAGTTTCTGCCTATCAGCTTCTGCTTTCATCACACCATGTAGCAGTAGAATTTTAGTAGTTAATATATTTGTACAAGTTCGTAGATTTGTGTGCACAGTAGTTTTTTGTGGTCAATTGTAGTATTTTGATCTTTCTTTCAGAGCAGTGCTTTGTTACAACAGTTGGTAATATTGTTACCGTTGATAAAGATACTTCAATCAAGATTTTAATGGAAATGCAGAGTTTTTTGTTTCAAGATGTGGGATCTTGTATTCCATTATTTTTATGCAATCGCAAATTAATTGAATTACAGAATAAAAAATCCTTCCATTCTATTTTTGATATAGGTCTATGATCGAATATAATGTGACTGTTAAGAATCTTGATATATACTTTTATTGAAGTAGTTACAAAAATAACCCTTGAAAGATGCAGGTTTGGACTTGAAACAAAAAACATAGGCATTTTTCAAATGTGACATCAAAAAGTTGTTATCCACGATAAACGATCAATTTTATATACGATTCTATTTTATTCCTTATAACAGTAATGACAAATCTACACTTATCTACGAAATGTATTTCTCTTAACACTCATCTTACACTCATATCACTCCGTTTCATCTGTCACACCACTTCATGTTTTACAAATGATATACTACCTACCATACAAATTACAAACGAATTTACTCCTACTACTTACTCACTGCAATCAATAACACTTTCTTCGATCGATGATGCGATATAGACAATAAGATGAAGAGGAAAAACAGACGATAAAAACAGCAAGTCATTTATCGAATCGATGTTGAACTTAGCTATTATTATTGATGTTACTGACAAAATTGTGTGGAATTTTCATTGGCGTCACGTCTTGATGAATTTAAACAGGTTGTCCCAACCGCAAGTAGACTTGAATAAATGTGAAGTTCACGAACTATAAGATTTTCACAAAATTCTCTATCACACGACATGTTTCGCTAAGATGGTAGCCTTTTCAGGTGAAATACTGGTACAATAAACTAAAAACTAAACTCACATTGGCTTGCCTAACTTTTATATCCTCCTTTTCCAATCTGAAGGATTAGAATTATCTGTGGAAAGGTTCGATAAACCTTCATTTTTCGGAAAATAGGTACAATATCTACATTGAAATACGAAGTACTGGATTAACTTGAAAGGGTTGATAGCAAATACATATCATTTCCGACCAAGAAAACAAATTCAACAGCGGCGATAAGTGAAATGTCAGAATTTTCGCAATTGTTGATTATATCAGATTATTATATTATGAATTATGATGGTTATAATAGTTTCGATGATAACATCGAAATTCGACACGTAGAAAATGAAGAAAAAAAAATCAATCATTTTGAATCAAACGCGATCAACTTAACGATCAACTAGACCTCAATAATTCATCGCTGTTGCATTTGTTATTTTCAGTAGGTAATAATGTATTTGCTATCAATCCTTTCAAGTAAATCCATTACATCATACACTCAGTTCCAAAAAAAGTGGGGCACTTGATATTTGACCTTTCTTCTTAAAAAAAAAACAAAAAATAGTAGGCCGATTTTTACTTTTTTTCAATTTGTTGGTAGGTAATGCATTTGTCTTTGGAAAAAAAATAAAGAGGTGAAAATGTTTTCAAAGCTTCCTTGATGGTGGTGGAATAACTCGAACCATGATTTATTCCTAATTTTTGACTCACCCTGTGTGTTAATTGAGTAATGGCATAGAAAGTGCTTACACCCTAGACGAAAGAGGCTTCTTTTGTGAGCATTTTGTTTTTTCATTCATTGATTTATCTCTGAAATTTTCCGAATTACAGCTTTTTTTGCTGAATCCTTGAAGATTATCAACTTTTTTATCGAGAACCAATTTTCTAATGAAATAAACTGATACCAATAATTTTGAAGAACATTTTCATTAAACACAAAATTATAAATTAAGTTGACTGCTTAATACCGTGTATTGCCTCCTCTAGCAACTCTAAGAACTTCTAATCTACGAGGCATACTGGAAATTGAGTTGCTTATCGTTTCCATTGGTATACGATCCCATTCTTCCACTAATGCATCTGCCATTTCTGCGACACTTTCCGGAGACCTCTTGCGAGAACGTACCCTTTTCCCTAATTCATCCCACAAATGTTCTATAGGATTCATATCGGGGCTTCTCGCAGGCCATTGTAATGTGGTAATACCAGTAGCTTCTAAGAAGTTTCGCACTATTGCTGCGGTGTGTGGTCGGGCATTATCCTGCATCAATATAAAAGTATTGCCCACTAACTTTGCATAAGGTAAGACATACTGCTCAAAAATATCAATGCAAATTTGGGCATTCATCGACTGCCTCACCGAAAAAACATGAAGGGGTGTCTTTCCATTCATTGAAATTCTCCCCCCCCCCCCACACCATAAGGGACCCACCATTAAAACTTTCGCATTCTGTTATTGAATTTTGATTAAACCGTTCACCAGTTCTTCTCCACACTCTTTTTCTTCCATCCACCATGTTAAGGCAAAACCTTGACTCATCCGTAAACAAGACATTCGACCATTCAGGAATATTCCACTGTCCATAATTTTCAACAAAATTTCTTCTAGCAGCACGATGTTCGGGCAATAATTTGGGACCTTTTGCAGGTCTCCTAGCATTTAAATTAACTTCTTTTAGACGTCTACATACCGTCTGCTTACTTACTGCAACATCATTCATTTGGCGAAGATCTTGCTGAACATTTACCGCAGTATCTGATCGATTCCGTAAAATCCGCAATCTCAAGAAGCGATCATCTCTTGGAAAAGTTTTTCGGGGGCGACCAGAACCGACCCTCCGAGCGGTTCTTCCTGTTTGTTCGTACTTGCGGATTGCTCTACGAGCAGTTGCTTCATGAACTCCCAATGCACGAGCGGCGTAACGTTTACTAGGCCCATCGTTTACTAACGCAACTAATCTTGCTACTTGTTCAGGATTCATTTGAGGCATTTTATGTAACTTTAGTCAATAAAACAAGACACTTAATTAATGACACAACGACAAATGGTCAAATATGGAGGCATTGTGGGATAAGCGTAAGGTATGAGCAAAAAAGCTGTAATTCGGAAAATTTCAGAGATAAATCAATGAATAAAAAAACAAAATGCTCGCAAAAGAAGCCTCTTTCGTATAGTGTGTAAGCACTTTGTATACCATCACTCAATTAACACACAGGGTGAGTCAAAAATTAAGAATAAATCATGGTTCGAGTTATTCCACCACCATCAAGGAGGCTTTGACAAAATTTTCACCCCTCAATTTTTTTTTTCAAAGACAAATGCAAAACCTACCAAAAATAAAAAAAAATAAAAATCGGCCTACTATTTTTTTTTTTTTTAAGATAGGTCAAATATCAAGTGCGTCACTTTTTTTGGAACTGAGTGTATTTAAATCTAGATATTGTGTCTATTTTCCGAATATGAGGGTATATGGAATCTAATCACAGGTAATTCTAATCATCCAGGTTGCGAAAGTAGGATATGAAAGTTAGGCAAGCCAATGTAAGTTTGATTTATTGCACCAGTATTTCACCTGGAGGAGCTACTGTGTTAGCGAAACATGTGTGATCAAGAATTTCGTGGAAATCTCATCGTTTGTTAAGTTTTTACATTTACTATGGATTTCCATCAAGTAACGGCCGAGTCAATTAAAAGAAAAAGACGCGATTAACCCTGATGGATACATTTCAAGAAATATCATAATATCATACATCGACCATGAATTTATTCATCAATATCCCTCTAAGTACTCCATAAACATTTGAAATGACAAAGTGGTTGAAAAAACACAATTTTCTGACAAGTGTTTGGATTCTCTGATATAATAGTTGTTTTCTTTTAAATCCCATATCAGTTCATAATTGAGAAATGACTATCAAAGTTCTTCAGATATGGAAAACTAAGAAAGTACAAGGGCGTAAAACGGTCATGCGAAAATTTTTTCTCAATTTCCATGCAGTTATAACTTGAAATTAGTACAGTGTGTTCATAAATTTCTTATGCAAGGATGGTACCAATTTTATCTTCTGAGAGGGTCGAAAATAAACGATATCAGAATTCCGAATTTGCTTGAAAATCATCGAAATCTAATCAATTTAGCAACTTTAAATTTCAATTTTCTCCCCGATGATGTCTGAGAAATATTAGATTTTCCAACAATATTCATTTTCTACTATAGAATCACAACGAGCTATTCATAGAAAAAGTGTACAAATCACTTGAGTCGCAAATTCCTTCTTATTCTTGAAACGCGTTCAAGAAAATTCGAAACTCTTTTATTTTCGACCCTTTCAGAAGATGAAATCAGTTCGTCCAATTTGTCGCGATGTCGATTTTTTATTTCTTCTTCCTGATGACATTTGACGGAGATATCACTTGTATAGGAAATCTAGGGACACTCTCTACTAATTTTTTCGCCTACCATATATGATAATGAATCATACCAACCCTAAAATTGTGACCGAAAGTAATGTATATCGTCCCTTGGGCTTTTTAACTCGTAACAACACGCGATTATGTTGTTTTCCACTATCTTGACACCTTTGTTTCGACGTTTCAAATAAATTTCCATCAAACGTCAGTGTGAATCAAAGTTCGGAAGCAATAGTTATTTATTATACAAACCATGAGATAAAATCTAATTTTTCTCGTATATAATACACTATTTTTGTCTGTGACAGAAGAAAGGACGAATCAATATTGAGAAGACATTACATTATTTTGAAATCTGAAAATTATCGACGTGAAATTTTAAGTTTTTAACAGTAGGGACAAAGGGACACCGCGTTGTAGGCATCTTTATTATTCATTTGGAGTAATCAAATATCTGATGTCACTTCTGTCAGTCTAATTCTGTGATTTGATTTCAAACAATTGCGAATTCAGTGGTTGTTTAGTAATATACGTAACCGCGAAGTCGAATGGAAGATAAAAGAACTTGCAGTTCTTTCTCGGAGACGGTATTATTGACTCATTTTTCGGAACTATAGCACAATAAAAGCCATCAACAGTGTATATATATATGTGATATATATCCGGGAAAAAAGTTCTCACTTTTTTCCCACGGGAAAAAAGTAATTTATGAAAAGTGATATTTCATAACCTGCCAACAGGGATGAAATGCCAAACTTTTTTTCCGTCACAGAGAAAAAGAATAATTATGTTTGGTAGGCGAAAAACAGTTGTGTCTCATACATGCAGAGAACCCTGCTAAAGCTCAATTTCTGCCCTAGCGACACTATATATACTATTGAGTTATAAATCCCTGGAAACATAACATGTGCTTCACTAATTTGTCAGATAATTATTATATTTACTTCTGATTTAGATACCCTATATCCTTATACAGCGTGTCTCATTTCAAACGATCCCCCCTCTATATCTCAGCTATCAGTCGTGCGATCTTTACCAAATTTGTATCAGTATGAATAATCATCATAATGATCAGTTCTTCAAAGACAAACATCATTTTGGACAGTGCCATGCATTTTTATTGAAATGAATAGGGGACAGTTTTTTAATAAATCATATTAGGCATTTTTTCAAAGGAAAACTGACCTCATAATATTGTTATTCATGGTTTGAAACCCACATATGGGGAATTTCATAAGATGCCTATGAAGGTTTTCAGAAAAACAGGCACATCCGAACAGCATTTTCGCGAACGTAATAATTATTTACTCGCGGAAACGGTGAGTTCAACATAAAAAAGTATAACTCGTTTTTCCTTCCAAATCATGATTTTTCATCTACCGGAGCCATTGAACGTTCCAAAATTCGAAGTTGAATTCACTATTTATTCGAAACTGAAAATGAAAAAATGAAACCAATCCTGTTAATTCGAAATTGAGTGATTTTTGCATATGGAGGTTTGAAAGTATAAGAAACAATGATATAAGGTTATATTTCCTGTAAAAATGCCTGATATGATTTTATGAAAAATCGAAACCTTCTTAGTTCAATAAAAACGCACGGCACTGTCCAAAATAATGTGAATCTCTGTAAAACTGATCATATAGGTCGCGTGCACGAAGACCGACCCTGGAGGCAAAATATTGAAACACAACCTCATTCTTCTGTGAATTATTGAAACACAACCTTACTTTTTTATTTGGTTACAGAGGAATCAAAATTCAAAAGGTTGAAATAGTTTTTCACAATATTTTGGCATACGAATCGTGTTTCTTGCGTTATTCATTAATTCAAGCATGCCTTCGCATTATTGTGCTGTTGTACAATGCACAAAAAATGCAGCAAGACAGCAGGGAATACGATTTTTCAGGTAAATAGTAATCTCACATAGTTAGCATTATGAAATGTTGTCATTCCTTATTAAAATTCCTTCTGCCTTCTGCCACTTCTGCAATACAAGCTAATGCTGCTAATAGATTGAAAATGTCTACAACACACACGATCGTCAGCATGTCAGACCAGTCCTACCGATTGATTGCATGAATCCAATCTTCTTATTCTAGAAATTTCAGGTATATTTCTATTAGCTGATCCTATTGCAGAAGGAATTCCGATGAGAAATCAGAGAAATAACCAAATTTCAAAAATGAAAACTATGTGAGTGACTATAGTAGGTACTTACTTTTGAATCATAATGTACCATCCGGATTTCTTCATCTTCCGCTGCAGTTTTTGTGCATTTTACAACAGCACAATGTGATGGCATTAGCGAATTGATGAATAGCGGAAAAACGCACGGCACTGTCCAAAATAATGTGAATCTCTGTAAAACTGATCATATAGGTCGCGTGCACGAAGACCGACCCTGGAGGCAAAATATTGAAACACAACCTCATTCTTCTGTGAATTATTGAAACACAACCTTACTTTTTTATTTGGTTACAGAGGAATCAAAATTCAAAAGGTTGAAATAGTTTTTCACAATATTTTGGCATACGAATCGTGTTTCTTGCGTTATTCATTAATTCAAGCATGCCTTCGCATTATTGTGCTGTTGTACAATGCACAAAAAATGCAGCAAGACAGCAGGGAATACGATTTTTCAGGTAAATAGTAATCTCACATAGTTAGCATTATGAAATGTTGTCATTCCTTATTAAAATTCCTTCTGCCTTCTGCCACTTCTGCAATACAAGCTAATGCTGCTAATAGATTGAAAATGTCTACAACACACACGATCGTCAGCATGTCAGACCAGTCCTACCGATTGATTGCATGAATCCAATCTTCTTATTCTAGAAATTTCAGGTATATTTCTATTAGCTGATCCTATTGCAGAAGGAATTCCGATGAGAAATCAGAGAAATAACCAAATTTCAAAAATGAAAACTATGTGAGTGACTATAGTAGGTACTTACTTTTGAATCATAATGTACCATCCGGATTTCTTCATCTTCCGCTGCAGTTTTTGTGCATTTTACAACAGCACAATGTGATGGCATTAGCGAATTGATGAATAGCGGAAAAATACGATTCATATGCCAAAATAATTGTGGAAAACTATTTCGATCACTTGTAAACAAATATGTTTTGCCTCCAGGGTCAGTCATCTGACAGTTCTTGCACGCGACCTATTGATGGTTACCTAACCTAACCTAACCTAACCTAACCAAATTTGGTTGGAATCGCATGACTGATAACTGAGATATAGATGGGGGGCCGTTTAAAGTGAGACACGCTGTATATTACTGTAATATGTGAACTACTATAATCTTTGCTACTATGCAGGATTAACATTTTGTATCAAATAGAATACAATTTATATATTTTTATCCCCAATCGTTTTTTTTTTCGTGTGAATCAGTGTGATTGATAATATCATCGATTCAGTGTTTGTGCCAAAAACAGGTATAGTATTTTGGTTTTGATTCCATATCAACGGTTTTGCATGATTCGAATATATAATAATCTATCACATAATGCATCGATTAACACAAGTTCCACGAATTATATATTTCAAATAAAATACATCATTCATATTTCCATCTGAATTATCAGCTATTCAGGAATAAAATGAAAAATGAGTGAGTTTGCTTCGAAGAATAAAAAAAAATGAAACTGATGAGTGATATTGCTTCCACTCATATATATGAATGTGTATGTGGAAATGAATTTGATATGAACCAGCTCAGTAAGTATACTTTTGAAGTTTTCGTATTGAATCCGCACCTGGAATGGGCTTCCGTGTTAAGCACACAACATTGTATAAAAGTCAAAAGTATACTATCTTATCTCAATAGCATTGCTTGAATCGCCTTGCATGATTACACATATACAATTTTTTTGCTTAAATTGCATGTTGCGATCTAAATCGTTATAAATGAATATGATTCTTACGTTTCTATTGTCACAGTTTCACATCTAGCATAATCTGTCCTGTGTATTTAACAACTTCTTCAGAAATATTGTCCATATAATTAATATTGGAGAGTAATCCATCAGGTTTGATGTTAAATCTTGTACCAAATAGCTTCTCAACAGTTTGGTCCAGGGTAGTAGTAGTAGTAGTAGTAGTATATTATGTTCTTGTTGGTGTGTATATACCTACACACCAACTGACCAAAGACCTTACGAGAGGTCCTTCAGTCATGTGTGCTCTGTGTAGGCTTTGTTACTGACTCCATACGCCCCCTGATTACTCTCCAAGGGAGCCCTCAGAGGCTGCCAAATGTGCGAGCCGACTCCTAGAAATTCTTTCAATTCGGCGGATGTGTGTGGGTTGTCCAAAGCAAGAAAAATTGTACGTCAGATGCTGCCATGATCTTTTTTATTTATCCATTTCGCAAAATAAAAGTAAAAAAACAACTTTTGGATCGCTTCACCCACTGCGCTATTCCGCCGTCCAGTATGGTCAAAAAATAAACGAAATAACAGCAAGTATATTTCATACTAGATAGAAATTAATCGTAAAAACATTATTGAGTTATTTATAGCAGAAACTTTTGAGGTTGGCAAGTCACTGATTAATTATCATTAACCTCATATAATTCACCCTGTATATTATACCGGGTGTTTTTCAAAAGTGGCTCACCCTCATAACTTTTTTGTTTCTACAGATAAACAAATGAAATCCGGTGTGTAAGTATAGTACATGAATATGCATTATTTGACGTATTCAATTGTTTCCTGTCACTTCCGGTTTGACCAGAAACGACCCTCATTTTCTTATTTTAAATGGAACACACGGTATATTTTTACTTACCGTTTGAAATGAGATACGCTGTAGTTTCGTTCATGTTGAATATTTCCTCATGAAACTTGATACATATGAAAAAAATCGCTAATATGCATTCTGGATTCTTCTGCCTCTGGATGTGATCTAGTAGGCCTTGATTTTTGAAGAAAATGGACGCCGCTTAGCTCAAAAGTACACCTTTAAAAAAATTTCGTGGTAATCGCTTCATGAATAAAATATTTATGAGTGTGTGGCCCTCTTTCGAATGGGTCACTCTGTATAATAATTGCTGATTCGTATACGATCATACGATAATTATATATGTTGGAGTATTTTTCTTTCATTTCCTCATTGTTTGCAAAGAAGTCGTGCGATTTATTTTTTCTTCATGACAATGAATAAATCACATGTATAATCATTCAAAATTCTCTTGAAACTTCAGAATTTAAAATGGAATTCAAAATATGATGCCAATAAAAAATGCTACAATCGGTCAACGGGTTCCAAATTAGGATGTTGATGCCACGTTGCAATCGTACACACTGTATAATAATATATATGTTTATTAATACAAAAAATTCCTAATATAAAAGTAAGATGAAAAAGATAACAAATGACAAAGTATATGAGTAGTATAAGTAGTAATTTTGATCATTTTGATCTATATTGTATTAAATAAACAACCAAACCCATAAAACCTCAGCAGGTTGTCATGGGATGTATGGAAAAAAAGAGTCTACTAGCATATGCCCTGAGCCATAATTATATATTATGTACGTTCCTACATTTCTATGATACTAGCTACAATGTCAATGTCTAGCTCCAGTAAGTATACTTTAAATTTTTTCTTGATATATTCGATTGAATTGATTTCAAGAATATACATTTTATAAGTTTCTGGTAAATAGTTGAAAATCCTATGCAACGATAAATCAGCTAAGATACGGAAAAATGAAGTTACGTTTTGGATGGTTTTGGAATGGCAGTTCAGAGACTTCGTAGTATAGGAATATACCAAAATGAATTTTATTACTGATGAATTAATGCTGAATATAATATTCTGCCATGTTCAATCATCGTGCCTATACATTAGCTATATTCATCAGAGAGCTCAATAGCAATCAGTAATTTAGGAACATTGGTAAATTCTCAAGGCTATAAGATGAGCAAGTAATAAGTATAATACTTACTTGATAAGTTACAGTTATAGTACAAAATTAGTCATTCCAAACCCCCTAATGACTTCGATATATTATCAGTTCTCATTCATCATTTCCCTCGAATTATTTTATCAAGGAACTAATGAGAATATCATACTAATTTATCTTCAATCATCCTGAACATTTAACAAGAGCACGATATTAACAACGCATAACCCAATTCATAACTGCATGCATTTCATTAATCTGCTTTTCTCCTAACCCAAATAATTCGCTTATTTTTTTTATTACCACACATATTTCAGTATCGAGGAAGTTGAGCTCGAAGAAAAAGAAGAAGGGGCCTTTGAAGAAGATCGGCAAGATGGTCAAAGTTTTCGTATTGGCTGCCGTAGTAATAATCAAAATAGCCTTGGTGATCAAAGTGATCGAAGTAGCTCTCAAATTCAAACTACTTCTCGTCGGCCTTGGCAGTCTCTTCATGCAAGTCATCAAGTTTTGGCTGGATTTCAAGAAGAAAGACAATCACGGACATGGTCATGGTGATAGTGGCATAGTCTACAAGAACAGCCCTTATGACAGTAGTGCTAGTGGAGTGGAATGGAGTGATCCAGGGATACAGGGAGAATATCATGCAAGATCTTTCGTGAACCCCAAGGATTATGCACAAAGATTGGCTTATTCTCAGCACTAGTGAAGATTTTTATATTGGCAGGCTATTGCTGGTGATGCCGAACTTCGGAGAAGTTGAAGAGATTAACATCAAGCAAGCCATAAGTTCTGCGAACATTCCATATTCATCCTAGTTATTTATTATATTTATATAGTTTTAAATTATTCATGATTATATCATACGAATTCAAATACTTGTTTTTATATTGTGTAGCATTAGGTCGAACGTTTAGGCATTAAATTAGTTCAACTAAGTTTGACTGAAGTTCTGCCAAAGGAATAGAATAGCTTATATATCCAGAATCCATTCTCGTTATTACACAACCAATAATTTCAGTAGGTATGGATATCTTTAGAGTGAGATTCAGTGGCGAATGGGGCTATTTGGGACCCGCAGCCCCTGGCATTAAATTATAGGATATGGGAAAAATAATAAAACACCAATCCCCCTCTTCTTTTTGATGAAGATAAAATATGCGGCATTCAACATAAATACCTATTATTAGGTAAGGTATAACTTTCATTTAACTCAATTACTGAAGAAAAAACCAGTATTCCATAGGCAGTCTAGATGGTCGTTGAAACATTTTGAAATCGTAATTTTATAAATAACCCAATCTTCTTCCAATATCTATACGATGAAGAAAAATAATCGGGATGAAGGATTTCCAATGCGTCAAAACGAGATGTTCTCGAACCAGTCGATCAGATCAAAATTCGACAGATACACACGATGGATAATCAAGTATCCAACTGGACTACTGTACATTAATTCATCCCCACTTCGTAGCTAGAACGCGTATCCATATTCCATATTCATAATAATTAACACGCTTATATTAGCATGGAAATTATGTTTTCCTCCGATTGGCAGCAAATATTAATTTTGCTGACACATATCAATCAGCAAAGTATTACTTTTCCTGCCTAGGCAGCAAAGTGAGTACTTTGCTGCCTAGGCAGCAAAGTGGTTACTTTGCTGATTGATATGTATCAGCAAAATTAAAAATCCATAAATCGTTTATAATTTCCTTCATATTTCATCCGAGACTTCTCCGGCAACAAATTCAACTCTATTTTTTTTGCCACCTCCCTTATAAATGGAGGTGTAAGTATACTTCCAGGTCGCTATCACTGTCCATTGAATAATAATTTGAATATACCGATATTTTTTCGCACAACTGTCAGAAATTTCATGAATTGTCAAACCAACAACTGCGATTTCTCTCAAATTTCATTTTAATTGAACACTATACAGGAAGAATAAACAGATTGTGGGAATTGTATTAATTCGCAAATACAATATTTTCCCATATTATTATGAACAATCGGAGAAAAAATTATATGTTCAACTCGGCAGCAATATAGATTGACTGCCTTAGCTGGATTCCTAGCCTCGCTACGCTCGGCTATGAATTCAGCCACGGCAGTCAATCTACTACTTTGCTGCCTAGTTGAACAAATAACTATTGTATGAATAGAATAGAATAGAATAGAATAAAATAGAATTTATTCATCACTGAAATTTTACACATATATACATAATAATATATACATGTAAGATATATGGGCTAGTCAGAAATAAAAACATTAAAAACAAACAATCAAAAGCATAAAATTCAAATAATGGGAGCCAAATACTCTTAAAACTTAGCATCTAAGGAATCTTGAATGGAATAACCACAAAACTGTTTATAACGTGAGAAAGTATGCAAGTTCTTCTTGTTGAGTTACTCTTATCGACAATACTTTTTATTACATCGAAATACTTAATGCCTACATATTTCGGCGAATTTTGGCAAATTCCAAGTCTAGAGTAGTGTTGGTGGATAGCTTCACTATTCCTCATGAAATATGGATGCACGTCACAATTTTTTTGAAATTCTGTTTCGTTTTCTTTGACATACATTATCAACTGGACAATGTACAGACAGGGCAGTCTTAGGATTTTAAGTTGTATGAATAGTGGTTCACGAATGCGGGGAAGCTTCGTAAATAGTCCGTAATATTTGTTTTGTGAGCGACATGCTTGGACAAAATATCTGGAAGATCCCCAGAAAATCAATCCATATTGAAGGGTCGATTGAATGAACCCAAAGTAGAGAATTATCAAAATGTAAAATGTATGTGGCGGTAGGTATCTTCGATGATCGATGTTTATTCTCGAATGAAATAGTGAAAGATGCTCATTCACCAACATTTAAAAGTTTTCCTTCACCAACATTTCAAAATGCTCCTTCACCAAAATTTCAAATGTTCGTTTTCAACCCGTCTCCAAAATTTCAAATGTTCGTTTTCAATCCTTCAATAAAATTTACAATGCTTTTTTTATATCCATGTGTGATTAATGCTCTCCGTCACGCTTCGGTCATCAAACTTCACACGCGGGAAGAAATGGATACCTTTGCCAAATGTATGTACGCTGCCTTTACTCCATTGATATACATAGCTATTTTTCTCTACTTCTTTTTTGTTTGGCTATCTATTAGTTTTTTAAACTACCTACAATTTATTTGCAGTGCCTAGTGCTCCCAGTAAGAAAATTGTATGTGATGAGTAAGCATTTGTCTTTCTCTGATTATCAGTTGAGATAACGAAGTTCCATTGCACACAAAAAATTATTTGGTGCAATGAATGTCACGAATACTTTTCCCAGATTTTCCTTGTGAACATATCAGAATTCACTAGAAATTAGGTATTTTATTCTCAACCATCATAGGTGTACTGTACTGATGCCACGATCCGAATAACATTGTTGCCAGTTGCTGTGAATAAAATGTTGCGAGAATTCATAGGATAAGTGAGTGACTTCCTTCCGTGATTTAGCGACATATATAAATATAATATTTGATCTACCTGCTTTGGTTTCATGCAGTTGTCAATCTCGTCACAGATTCACATTATCAAAATAACTTGAAAGTATTACCTACTTCAACAATGTAAGGAACGCTAGATTTCTGACATGTCGCATTGTCTGCAAAAACAACACTTAAAACATTTGAAAACATCAGAATTTTGACTACGCTAGTTGATTGAGAGACAAAATTGCTGGGACTACAACACTGCACGTAAATTGTGATAGAGGCAAACGGCCTGCAAAAGAGGAAACAGTGGTACAGTTGAATAGTTGACCATCTACCGACTGGTTGGGGAAAATATAGTTCAAATGCATTGAAAATCCTATAGGCCGGCAATTTTTTTCAATATCTGCATACTCTTTTCATATTTTAATCAACACATAGAATCAATTTGTAAATCAAGAAGGATGTCTGTACAACAGTTAACTCAAGAGAACCATTTTGGACTGTATGCGTGTTTGATCTTCTATACCTACTTTATAAAATGGGTCTGATGAACAAAAATAATAATATTATGGAGGTTTGATGTAATAACAAGAATGGGTCCATGATGGTGTAAAGAGTGGTGTGACAATTTAACTTTTTCTTCTTTCACTTGCATTCGATGTTATGTTGTACAAACCATCATCATAAACTCTATATTTTATTGAAGGTAATAAAGAACTAACACAGTTCCTTGGCGTTTCATTACCTCACTTCTTTCTTCAAAACAAAACTTCGATAGATTCATCGCATGTGACTAACCGAAAGTGATGGAACATCTAACTTCTCTCTGGTAATAAACCCATAATGATATTTCAGAAGAAAGAGGCAAAAAGAAAAAGAAGACAAAGAAGAAACAGAAATTAAAGTATCTCATTATCTTCGCAGTGATAGTGGCCAAACTGTGCCTGCTTGCAAAACTCATACAGGCTGCTTTGCTCTTCAAGCTTGTACTTTTGGGTATAAGTATATTGGGAGTTTCAGTCGCAAAACTGATCGTCCTTGTTAAACACGGAAAACAGAAGACCATTTATTATGAGAACTCTCATCATGACCACCACTACGAACATGATGATTGGGAGGTTGATGATCATCATGGTTGGGGTAGGAGTGATGCCCAAAATTTGGCGTATTCCAACCAGATCCGCGAAGACAAGAAAAGTATTTAGTTGCACACCTGGTAGAGTGAAGTGTGAAAATTGACTAGTCATATATCTACATAGGAGTATTTATTATTGATTACTTACGCAAATGACCAATATTATAATGGTAGAATACTTATGCTGGAAAAGTGATTTCTATTGATCCACTTGATCCATGTTTGCAAGCACATGCTTCCAACAGTATAAAGGAACTATTTACAGGGTGTTGAATGAATAGTGGAAACAAATCAGGAATTGAGTCCGTGCCATATTTTATGAAAAAAGTTCATATTAACATTTGTACTATCTTGCTTATTTTTAGGTATACAGGTATACAAGGTTTTCATGAAAAGTCGTTTCATTTTGTCAATTACTCAAATCCTCTTGTCAATTGCAATGAAACTTGGTTTGTTTGTGTGAGCAGATTCGAAATACTAATTCCAGTGGTGTCGGAGTGAGTTACTATATTGATATTTATGGTATACGGCACTGGTTTTTCAGAGTTTGATATTTTCTTCAGATTGAACAATACTAAATTCAACTTTTTTTGTACCATATGTTACTTTTTTATCTCTTTTAGTATTTGAGGAGACAATAAAAATGCAATTCGACTCCAAATTTCAATGTAGATGCTCCCAAGATAACCATTGAGATTAATCAATAACCTAATAAGTATTTATCTCGGTATATATCATTCTAAAATTTCAAGACATTGTCAGTCACCAACCACACTATGAAAGCTCATAAAGGGAGATCATAGAAACATCATCCTGTATCTCAAAAACTGAACAAATTAGGACACATGTTGAGATGAACTTTTTTTCCTAAAATATATCAAGGAATTACTTCCTGAATTTTGTCACTCTCAATGATTCACACCGTGTGTATATTTTGGTTCAAGAAGGTTGTTGCGAAATTTGAACCAGGTAGGGTAAGGTAAGGGACATTAGGTCGTCAAGTACTCATTTCTCGATAAACAGAGTTTTGAAATTGACAAATCGAAATCGTTTAATCACAATAACTCAAAAATGGTTGCATTTTTTGCATTCTAATTCGGTATATCATTGCATCTTCAAAGATCTCAATTTTTGACAAGAAAGTTCTTTCAAACATTTCAGTGTTGCTCTACAGAGGATTGTAGTGCATATTTCTCTCACATACTTGATATCAAGATTGTTTAGATTGAATCGAATTTACTGTTCAGTGTGATCCCCTAATGTCTCTGATGTAGTGTGTATTCTAGTATTCTCCAGGTACTCTTTTATTATAATGATCATAGTTGTCATGTAGATATATCTAATTTATTGAGTAGATTTTATTAAATCCATAATTTCGAACTTAGGTGTTTAATTTCAATTGTTAAGAATTAATGAACTAACGAAGCAGTGAACAATTTGAAGGGTCCTATTTGCTTTTGGGAACATTTTAGACTATTTGGCGATAACAAGAGATACGTGATATTCATAATCATGATTATTCATTTTATGATACCTAAGAATGGAAAACAGTTAACTAGAACCAAATACATAAATTACTTTCTATTTGTTCTTCACATACATATAATGAGTTTGTTAAATAATGAAATAAACCATCCAGTTAATCGACCATCGGTCATCTGGTCTTTACTATTTGCATAACGGAACTCTTAATATATTAACGTAGAATTAGTGAAGTGAGAATGTACACAAAAATTTGTACCTAATGTCATCAGACAACTACCGTTTGGTTTCTGTTATTAAAAGACCAACTGGTAAACCAATCTGGTATACATATATCTGTAGAGTGATCAAAAATAGTAACTGATGTGGACTACAAATACCTAGTGGGCTCATATACAGTTTTGAATAGGTCAAACAACAAAAGTTTCCACTCATTTCCCCCAATATTCTTACATCATTACTTTTGATTTAAAATTGATAACTTAATTCATGCATGCTTATAGCAATTTTCAGGAATGGCATATCGAATTTTTTTCTTAAAAATACTAAATTCATCATTATTTGGAAAACTTCTTTTCAATTCGAAGAAATTCTCAGATCATTAACTCAGGGTGGTCGTGGTTCAGATTTTTCAAATTATTTTTGGGAAGTGATATCGAATAATTGTATTCAACTAATGGTGAAGTGAAGCTTTAACATTCTTGAGATATTCTACTTATGGAGGTTTATACAAACCAAGTTATTGTATGATTTTTTTGAATATTCATTGTTTGTTTCGAGGGTTCATATGAACCTCAATAAAACATCTCAATTTGAAGTGATAATCTCCCTAATCTTAAAAACTTCGAAATGTTCCATTTGAGAATTGAAAGTTGATGTCACTTCCGACCATATGATTCCATGAACAAAATACAACCACCAAGTATCGAATGTACCTTTTATACCTGTAAAATTTTCAAAATGTTATCTTGAATTACTCAAAGTTAACCTGTCTCTTAAGAGGGTCTGAATTTGATATAAAAAGCGAGATACAAATAAGTAATGTATTGTCAGTTGTACGATGAACTGATGATATTCTTCATTCAGGGTGTGGAAAACTGAGACAAACCAATCACGAATCTGTGATTAGAGGTCTGTGAAAGCAAATTTCAATCGTTCGATGAACTGATGATATTCTTCATTCAGGGTGTGGAAAACTGAGACAAACCAATCACGAATCTGTGATTAGAGGTCTGTGAAAGCAAATTTCAATCGTTCAAGTTCGAACCCCTTGATTGGGTATGAAAGAGTTGAAAAGGAATGTCATATCTATTCTCAGATATACTATGAACATGAACAAATTCAAACAAATAAATACATTGAGAATTCGCTTTTCGATATAATCAACCGTGTGTGTTCAATAGATGTAATTCAGTGTTTGTCGTGGCATATGACCAGAAAAGTAGTTGTTCCCTGTCGTATATATCGAAAAAGAATTCATATTTTTATCAGAGAAATCAATATATTTCTTTACGTTTCCTTCTTTTCATATTCATAATATATCTGAGAATACTTATTTCTTTTCCAAATCTATATATTGTTTTTTTTCCATTGAACTGAATTCCTAAATTCCGCGAGTCATTATACGTCATCAAATGGGTCAAAAAAGCATGAAGTGGAGAATAACTCATACGATTCATCATTCTAAAATATTTAATCACTTACAAGCATGGAGTAAAAGATTATTAATCAACATAGAAACATAATGTATGTATATATATACTATTTCAGAGAATTCTAGAGGGACGAGAAAAGAGAAAAAACCACATAAGCTCGTCATATTAGTTCGCAAAATAATGGTTTTCGTTGTGATCGTCACAGTGCTGAATTTCCTCCTGAAGTTTTACTATGCCCTCTTAGCCAAAAAATACCTACTTCTCAGTTCCGGATATTTCTTGATCCATCTCGTAAAGTCGTGGTTCTGGATAAAAAATGCCAAACATGGGCCTGCACACATCGAGTATGACGACCATCATTCTTATCACAATGTTGACCACCATGATCATTTCGGGGGAGAATATGATGACGAGCACTATTATGACGGACCTGGACATTTGAAAAAATACGACGGTGCCTACGACACCGTTCAAAAACCATACGAAGGAGCCTTTCCATCTTGGCTTTAGGTACCTACACCACAGAATGATAATAATTATCTTTGGAAATTCGATGGAGCTAAGAGACTGGATATTTATTTTCGTGTTGATATGTACATATTTATCACTCACTGTTCGTTAATTTATTTATTTTACTTATTTATTATCAATAAATAGTTTTACTCGTCTAATAAATATGTATTTATTCCAGTAGCTCTTTCACTAAGATCCACCAAGGTTCTGAATCCAATGAAAATGTATAAATATTTGTATTAAGTATACAATGAGGTGGTTCTGTGAATTTTAACAACTCGAACAACGTCGTATTTCGTATGTTTTTCTTATCGAGGCACCAACTGATTCCGCTGAAAGTAATCTCGAAGTTTATTGGCATGAAATAATCATGGCTGTACTTGAATCACTCATTTATAATGTATGCTTCGTGAACGTTAAATAGTCTAGCAGAATACCACTCTGTTCTGAATATCTTCTCATAATTCCGTCGTTCATTGTTAACTCAATTGTGTTGTCGTACAGCAATATTAGCGACAGAATTATCTCCAATATTCAGAACATCGTGATATTACTAATGACAATTTAACTCATGTATGAAAAATCCCATAACCCGCTGTGATTTTGTCATTATGACAGCGAAACAACTTTGCCATAAGTTTTCCAGCGACAAAACGAAAACTTACTTTCGTAACCATGACAACCAGAATTATTGTGAAAGAATCTCTGATGGCGTTTATGTCAATCTTTCCCAATCTTGCGTTGTTCGAATAGTATGTAATCTGTGGAAATGGCGCGAGGAGAAATTGAAAAAGCAATCAACAGTAATGTGATTAACGCATTCATCATTGGCTTACCGACTGAAGCAATTTTTGGTTCGAAATAAACTTAATAATGAAAATTAAACTCCAAAGACTTAAAAAAAATTGTTTGTCCTACGAACTACTAATTTTTTTGAAGGCAATTAATTTTTTTCGATCAATTTTCAGGCAACAACATTCTAATTGAATTGTAAAGTTTACTTCGACAAAAAAAGCTCTCGTGTGACAATAAGTGACAAAACGAAACCTAACATTTGAAACCATGACAACCAGAATTGTAAACGAATCATGGTGGCCTTTATGTCAATTTTTGCCAATATTAAGTTGTCAGAATTGTATCTAATCTGTGAAATGTCGCGATTTGGAGTGCTGCGAATGGAGAAATCGGAAAAAAACAATATTTATATGATTACGTTTTCATCAAATGTTCTTAACGAATTACACTCGAGCATTATTTCTTGGATCGAACTAAACTTGAAATGTAGAATTCGAGTTTTGTTGCCTTTCGGAAATTTAACTCAAAAAATTGCCACAAAAAATTACTCGTCCTACGGACGAAGGCAATTATTTTCGTTTAATTTCCAGGCAACAAAATTTTCATTGAAATTTAAAGTTTACTTCGACAAAAATCAAGGTCTCTGAGAGTTCACTGTCTTGTTGTATAAGTATTATAGTAAAATTTCTCGCTTCTAACAGCTTCATATCAAAACAAAGTAATTCCATGTATGTCTATAACTACTTTATGAAAAAATGATTATTTATGAATGGTTGATTAATAATCTGTGTTTTAGATAAGCATAAAAGCAGTAACGGTATCCCATATATTTTTTTATATAACAACTGTTCAGAACCGATAGTTTTTTCATCAAACATAAAATGAAACGTACCTCCGCAATAAATCTCAAGAATTTTATCACTGATAGGGAGTCCAAAAAATCTTGTTAGCTCATGAAAATGTCATACAGATACAAATGATTAAAACATGATGGTAAATTATCCACAAAAAATATACCGTTTGATTAGAAGTAGGTTATGATGGCTTTATGATATTACAATTACAATTCTAGATGTTTAATATACAACAACATCTGAATATTAATTTTTGGGATTGTCAGGTATCATGAGTGAGGTCATAAAAATGAGAAAAAAAAACGGTAATGGCATGAGAATAGGTTAAGTTCAACGTAAAAAAAAAAACTCCATCAACATCATTGGACGATGTCATCACTAACCCATCAGTAATGTGTCAGTCAAGTAAATATACATATTCTCATGATTTGTGAAGGGGCATAGATATTTTATGCCTCTCGGTTTGTCTATTTCCATTCTTTAATTTGTCATTAACACCATTCCATTATGATGAATGGTACGGTATATACCGGTATATACCCGCACCTAACCTAGGTATTAAATTATTGTAGGTACAACTTCTGTGTAGTACTTACCTACCTAATATATACGCCAATGCAAATTGCAACCGTAAAATTCCGCTTTTCATGAATGGTATAGGTATTTTTCGAGGCACTGTAAGTATCTATAGGTCATACGGAAACACAATAGGTAAACCTACAAACATACTGGACAATCACATTTTACACCAAAAAACGAAACATATCATGTTCATTCCCATTTAACGATCATTGGGACGAGAATTTTGTGATCCTTTCAGCATCAGCAAAGCAAATGAGAAAGAAAAAGAAAGAAGGTCTCATTCACAAACTCATCAAGCTTATACATAAGATCATACTCGGAGTGGTCATAGTGGCCGTATTGAATTACATCCTGAAATTCTACTATGCCGGCCTGGCTTTCTTGAAATGGCTAGTTTCCTTCAAATACCTGATCCTGAAGGCCATTGCGTTCTGGATATGGGTTAAGCATCAGAAGCACGCGGAGCCGGTGGTTCATTTTGAGCATGCGCACCACGATTTCCATGGACCCCATGACAGCCATGAAGAGTATGAAACTTCTCATGACGATTATGAAAACCATGAGCATCCATACTGGGGTAGGGAAGACCGAGCTCACGAGATGGCTTATTCCAAACAGATATCGTCGAGTAAAGGCTCCTCAGATTCTTGGTTTAGTAAATAATAGTATGTGATTATGTGATCAAGGTGGATTAGTCACCATCTTGAATGTTACATGAGATTAGCTCTTAATTTGTGACCAAAATATTCATTTTTCAGGCTTCTTTGTTGAATGTCGTCTCTATAATATTAGTAACATTTCAATATTAATTATTAAATTTTTCGCCCCAAAATATCACTGATGCTCATAAAATAATTTCACAATTAGGAACCTAAGAGGAAAAATGTATCGGTCATTAGTGATACCTTGTATTGAAAAATGTCTCGAAAAACTATAGAATTTTTCTCATCTTTGGGCGATTCGATTAATTGTTAATATTGATCTCTTCGTTATTGGGAGAGACGTGCAGAGAAAATCCCAAGAATCTATGGTACCTAATGATTATTTATTCAGTTTCTCATTAGTTTTACATCTATTTATCTACTTATATTTATTTATTTATATATTTATTTATTTATTCATTTGAGAGTTATTAATACGTTAAGGTTATATTTATATACGTATATGTATATAAAGTGATTGTTTGGGCATTTTTCTACTAGGTCAATTCAATTCATATAAGAATTCCTATTGTTGCTCCAAAGATTGACCAAAGTATTGATAGCGTTAATCTTCTTTGGTATTGATATGATACAACCCACAGGTTGATTGTTCTGTGAGAATTCTATATTTATTTGTTGTAAACTAAAATGATTATGTATTTCAAACCGAATCGTGAATAAAGTATTATTATTATCATTATTATCAATATAGGGTAGACCAGGGTCGGAAGTACCAGGCGGCGAAAGTAACAACTCAAATATCTGAAACTAAAAATACAACTGCGCTTGCGAGATGGCAACACTGCTGAACTGTTTTGTAAAAGGGCCCGTAGTTGTTTTCAATGCTCTAAAGTAGGTAATATTTTTCGAGTTCTTTTAAAGTAAAATATTATTTTTTTGAATGCAGGTATTTGTACTTCATCGTATAATTTAGATATTTCTGGATAGCTTGACCACAACTGATTATCAATTTTTGCCCCGATCATCCAAAAGAATATAATGGCTATCAAAAAGTACGGTCGGAGGCAATAATTGTAGCCCCGCCAAGGATTGTAATTACTAATATATTTTTTAAATCCAAAATGCCTCGTACGAAGGTAAGGGGAACCATTTCATCTATGGGAGAACTGACGAAGGTTCCAAAGATATATTAGGAGTTAAGGCGTTTGCACCAGTGACAGTTAGACTTTTCTCCAAGGCTCCACCTAGAAGAGAAGGAAACAAAGGTAACAAGAAGAGAAAATCACCTATATATAAAACCGCTACCCCTGAGACAGCAGAAATCAGGGCACAATATGAGGAGAAAAAAAAGTGTTGAGAAGAATGTTTCTGGCCCTAAACCACTAACAAAAAAATCAACCCAAGAAGAATGAACCAAAGAAAGGATGGAAGGAAGAATGAAGCGACGAAGAAGACTATTTCTGCCTTGTTCGCTTTGAATCAACACTTCAGGTAAACCAGGGCCCTAAACCAATAACAAAAAAATCCTTCCAAGAAGAATGCAGCAAAGAAAATGGCAAGGAAGAAGGAAGCGATGAAGAAGATTATTTCTGCGTTGATTCAAAGCATCATACACTTCAAGTAAACCAGGGGAAGGATGAATGCTTTGAGTGCAAGCGATGGTCACATGAATAATGCTCAAAACAAGAAGACTTATATATTTGCCATGAGTGTTATTCAGATGATTACTTTTATCTTCGAAAATGCAATATTACTTTTTTGTAGTTCAGATGCGACCGTGCCTGTAACAACTTTCATACCTGGTTTAAATGACTTTTTTTCAACTTCTGACCACTATGGAACCCGCAGAGTGTTACAATCGCCCTGTAGTTGGCGGCGGTAGGAACATGTTTCCTTACTTTGATTGAAAAAACTGAATGGTACGTATCAATATTGTTATATATGCAGTGAATGTCTGAGCGAGAAATGTATTTGATATACAGGGTGCCCGCTAAAAGGAGGTCAATCCATTAACCATATATTCCTTGAACAAAAACATTATGAGTTTCTAAATACCATTTTTCATTTTAGCCTTTCATATTCGATATACAGGGTGTCAAAGTTGGAAATTAAAAACAGTTTGTTTCTAATTACTCGCGTATTTGATAAGATATTGATCTCAAAATTGGTACATCACTTCAGCACAAAGAGTTACATCGTGTGAAGAAAACAAAACAGGAAATAACTGTCAAATATTCAAAATACTGGGGGTCAACTACACACTGACCCCCATATTTTTTTTATACGTGCGCTAATGACTTCCTATCTATTTTTCTTCAAGTGTTCAATCATTTTTGAGTATTTTTTGCGTCTTGTAAAATTTCGATAAAATTATTTGTTTTTATGATAATTCGAAAAGTACTTATAATTATTGTTTGATGCCTATGCAGCTTACGGTAATCTCATAATGTTCACATTCTCCTATTTATTTCGTCGAAATTGAAAGAGGGCGTAACTTTTTACGTAGAAAAGGTAAATATGGAAATACCGGATGCTCAGAGCGAATGTATAAAAATAATTTTTACAAAAGAAAAAATGCAAGGACTCATGTCGAATGAAATTTTTTTGCAAATCGAACGGCGTGAAATTTTTTTGATGCGGTCAAATAAAAAAAAACGTTGTTTAGAATTTCGGGTGAATAATGATTTTGGGAGGATGGGGGGTCGATTGACGAGTCCACCCTTTTGAAGAATCATTGAATTGATTTTTTTCGAAAACAGCAAATTTTTCAAAATTCTTTTAATATTGGTTGGAGCGGTTTTGGGGGGTGCGGAATCTTTAACAAATATTTCCGAGCCCCCTCCGTATGGTATGTCAAGCGCGAACGAACGGGAAATAAAATCGATATTTTTGGTGGAATTATGATATCCATGATTTTAATAGCTACTTGATGAAAGAAATAGCAGATCAGGATTGTCTGGGGATGTACGAAATATTTTGTGTACCTAGAAGCCACATATTTTCCAAAGGCTAAGATTTTCTTTAAATAAAAGGGCTCGCATGTGTATTCAAAGAATTGGAGGTCAGTTGAGTTTCTATAAATTTTTTTTTGGAAAAATTATTTTAATACATTCGCTCTGAGCACCCGGTATTTCGATATTTACTTTTTCGTACGTGAAAAGTTACGCCCTCTTCCAATTTCGACGAAATAAATAGGATTATGTGAATATTATGAGATTACCGTAAGCCGCATAGGCTCAAACAATAACCAGTACTTCTCGAATTATCTTAAAAAAAAATAATTTTATCGAAATTTTACAAGAGACAAAAAATACTCAAAAATGATTGAACACTTGAAGAAAAATAGATAGGAAGTCATTAGCGCACGTACAAAAAAAATATGGGGGTAAGTGTGTACTTGACCCCCAGTATTTTGAATATTTGACAGTTATTTTCTGTTTTGTTTTCTTCACACGATGTAACTCTTAGTGCTGAAGTGATGTACCAATTTTGAGATTATTATCTCATTAAATACGCGAGTAATTAGAAAAAAAATGTTTTTTATTTCCAACTTTGACACCCTGTATATCGAATATGAAGGGCTAAAATGAAAAATGGTATTTAGAAACTCATATTGTTTTTGTTCAAGGAATATATGGTTAATGGATTGACCTCCTTTTACCGGACACCCTGTATATTACAGTTCCCCGGCTATTTGTTTTTGAATTGACAATGTTACTTTCAACCCTGGTCTACCTGTGGCTTGGCGTGTATTTGATTCTTTCGGTTTTGTTCCACTTGCCTCTTTTACCTTCAACAACTGTGCTTCAACACTCGTTCAGAAATCTACCACCTACCACAGAACTGGTCTATGAGTTCTGTGCCACCTACATTTTATTACTTATGTGTGTTTTAACACCGGTTTCTACATTTTGATGCATGAGTAAAATGTGTTACTACTATAGTAAACTAAATAATGCGTTGAGTAACTCAGGTTTGTGAATGTTTCTAATGACGTGATAACGAAAAACAAACATGATATAAGTTCATTTCTTGCATGTAATGTGATGACTGATTCAGATGTAATATTTTAGCTCGGGAAAGAACTACGGCTCATCGAACGAAATATAGACAATTAGCAGGAAATGGTTTGATAAAAAAAATGATTAGGTTGATAAAATTCTTCATCTTTGGGATCGTCGTGGTAGTCAAATCTTTTCTACTGCTCAGAATCATCCACGCTGCTATCAAGTTCAAATACGTGCTGATATCATTTGGATACCTTATCCTGAGTGCTGTAAAGTTATGGCTGAGAGAAAAGAGGAATGCGAGTACAAAAGTGGTTTATCATCAGAATGCTCAGAATTACTATCATCATGATGTTGATACTGATTGGATGGATGATAGCTGGAAACGTACTGATGATCACGAAGAAACCTACAGGGGACATTTTCCGTATCAATAATTCTAATTTTTATACATCCTCTGAAGTCTATCCAGATTATCTATATCCTACTACAAAAAGAAGACTGATTTTGTGTTATATATTGTGTTTGTTTATTTCCTTAAATAAAATATTTATCGTCTCATCATTGTATATATATATATATAATATATATAGTATTATGGGATAAAATAGTTTCACAAATGCACAGTAGTTCAGTAGTGAACGACGTCACACGTTTTGAAGGTGGAATGGTTCTCAGTAAAATTTCCTTTGTTAGGTTTTTGACAGGTTATTGTATCAACTACGAAATATTGTATCAACTACGAAATATTGTATACTCGTTAATGGACTGATATACAAATACTGATGAGCGTTCAAATTACGAATCAGTAGTAATAAATATTATGGAATCCGCAGAGAAAAATGCAAGAAATCCATGAGATTTTATCTATACAGTGTTAGACCTGGAGGCGACAGGGTTTTTGCATGTATCATAGGCCCCACGCCGAGGCTTTGGGGGCTGATAGACAACGTTATTCCCCACTTTGAATTCCCGGTATGGCACCCCTAAAGTGTAGCTTTTAGGAGGGGTGAATTTTCAAACGTGTCATTAATATCCATGCCCCTGGATCATAAGCCCCACTTTTATTCTTGTTTTATGTCGTCAAGGAGGTCGCCAAAGTTCGCGAACTCGTTATGCCATACCAATATGGCGTCACTTAGGGTCCGCCATATTTACCGCAACGTGTAATTTTTCCACTGTGGATATGAATCATGGGCCCCACGCTGTTGTTTCGTGATCTTTGTTAACAATGAACTGTAGAACAAAGATTTCAAAACGCCATACCTCTGGGGCGTCGCCAAGTGGCCGCCATATTGGGACGAACATGTCAATTTCAGCAATGAACATGTATAATAGGTACCGGTATGGCGTTTTGGTTTTAAGATGCTATGTTGCATCACTTTAGCGGGGATTACACTGCCATACCGATAGCGTGTCGCTACAGGGGTGCCATACCGAAAAAACTATTTTTTTTTGTTTTCAGCAACGCTCTGGAATGGCTGGGCAGAATTGCTTCCAAACTTGTATTTATAGGTTTTGGAGGTCGCTGATTACGAATTTGATGTTCTACCAAAATAGTAAATTATGTAACAAGTGTGTAATAAAGTGGTTCTTTTTTTTCGATCAGGAAAGAATTTCTATGAGTAAAAAAAAACACTTTACACACGTGTTGCATACAATATTTTTTCCACAACTGTCCATCCAATTTTCATGAAGTTCATTACCTATTCAACCTCAATCATTTAATGGTGTATTCACCTAGTTTCTAAAGAAGAAATAGCCACAGGTACCTTGGCCTAAACTGAATAAATAGCTCAAATAATCCCGTGTACAGCGCTCATGAAATGACAAAAGAGACGCGTACCTCCAATATCAATTGCCCCGAATGCGTTTTCGCGCTCTCTCGCGTCTCATTCGCGAGCCGCCTTGACTTTTTTTCGCTTCGATTGCTGTCGCGATGAATCCGTATCAGGCGAGCATTACGTCTCCTAGCAACAACCGTGAAGACAAGTGCACTATTTTTCACACTTTTTCCTGAAATAATGAAACAGTATTTCGATATTGAAAAATGACACACTTTAGGTGCACAAAATACACAAAAAGTGACTTTTTTTGACAGTTGTAGAAAAAAAATTATTTTATGTATATTGATTGTGCACGTTAGCGACATGCCATGGGTATGGCAATGATATATTCGTGCTTTATACTTCAAAATATACATCAAAATGCCGGTATGGCAGTGGGGCCTTTAATACACTTAACCTATGAAAATGTGACAACTTTGGAAGCCAATATCTGACGTTGGCGACATTGCATCGGTATGGCGCTATTAAAACTTTGTTCGGGACATCAGAATTAACGAAGGAGACGCATTTCCATGGTGGGGCCTATTATTCATCTCCATTGCTAAAATTGACATGTTCGCCCCAATATGGCGGCCACTTGGCGACGCCCCAGAGGTATGGTGTTTTGAAATCTTTGTTCTACAGTTCATTGTTAACAAAGATCACGAAACAACAGCGTGGGGCCCATGATTCATATCCACAGTGAAAAAATTACACGTTGCGGTAAATATGGCGGACCCTAAGTGACGCCATATTGATATGGCATAACGAGTTCGCGAACTTTGGCGACCTCCTTGACGACATAAAACAAGAATAAAAGTGGGGCTTATGATCCAGGGGCATGGATATTAATGACACGTTTGAAAATTCACCCCTCCTATAAAAGCTACACTTTAGGGGTGCCATACCGGGAATTCAAAGTGGGGAATAACGTTGTCTATCAGCCCCCAAAGCCTCGGCGTGGGGCCTATGATACATGCAAAAACCCTCTCGCCTCCAGGTCTATGTTTCCTCTTTAAAATCATTCAGATTGGGGGGTCAGCCTACCTCCAATTTGAATAACTAACTTCTCTCATTTTTATTTGTTGATTGGGTATTGATAATTCATACGGCTAATGATGCACTCTGGGTCCAAAACATTTACCTCTTCAACATACATAAACAAATGTTGAAGAATATTGCGGAGATGACTTGGGAGCTTTCTTCTCTTCGTTAAATTCAGAAACTCATTAACTTTGATTAACCAGAGACTTTCTTCAAATATTATCATTGAATAATTTTCATAGGATAAATGTGCCGAGTGTATTTTTTGGGCGGAAATCATCAAATTATCGTCATATTTTTCAATATTATTCAGATCGAAGGATGGAAATATTTTAGTGTTGTCTGAAGACTCGATGATATCGAGATTCCACCGAGAATCACATTATTCTTACATTTCACACAGGGTTACTTGAAATATTGGTGAAATGAATCATTTTGTAATAACTTCCACAACTTTACAGGACAGGTAGAGCACTGATGATGGCTTATATATAACAGTCACTTGCGCTTTGCGGTTTGACAATAAATATATTTACACGAAATTTTCATTTGATTCCCCAGCTTTTGTCAGAATAATTTCATTGAGATATACCTATATCAAGAAGGTTCTCGATAGACAAGAAAATACTTAATTATTCCATTCCGAAATCACCTTGTAATGCCTAATTATCTGGATGTCTTCAATTATAACGATCACCCTTGAAGGATGAGTATTCACTTGGACAATAATCAGGATGTGTATCAACTCATCCCTTGTAAAATGTATGAATTGGGATTCATGATGACATCAGAATATTGCATACCAATATTAATTTCCCATTTGTTCATTATATATACCAACGAAATTTCCCATTAGGTACTGAAAACAATGACAAAATCTGATCCAGTTGAATAATACTGAATGAAACGAAGATCGTATGAAGATGATAATATTAACTGAAAATATTATGCGATTAACACCTTCAAATCCCGAAAAGATATTGGTATAATAAATACCTAACCGATTTGTAGTTTGAACGCCCTGTATTTCGAAATCTGCCATTTAACGAACAATGCGATTATGCACGTGTGGGGTCCAATTTGTATAACCATATAAGCATAGATTAAACAAACCATTAATCTATGATATAAGTATAAATGCACAAAATTACTGTATATTTAGGTAATTTCCACAGTAAAGATTTTTTGCAAATGACATTTTTATCAACAAGCAATGTAGAGTTATGCCGTATTATCGACAAATCAACTATATATAATAATCATCATTAGATGGTCCTTTTTAGTCGAAGTGAAAAATAATGAAATAACGAAGATGGGGAAGTTTCCATCTGATAAATTTTCATCTAATTAGTTATGATTTTGCAATCTTAAAACGAAAGTAACACCAGAAAAAGAATGCACAAATTTCTGTATGAGAAGCATAAACATTCAAATCCATAAATGTACTAACGAATACTACTTAAACAGCATGTAGGTATCGTAACATTTGAAATTCGATCAGAAATACTGAAAAGTTTACTTGGTTACTCTTATCTTAATATTCTCAGCAAAACATTATCTTCCGATATCCACCATTTATAATAAACAGAATAACATCATGTCGTTCCGAGGCTGTTCTCTAAGCTTATGGAAAAAATATAAAAATACGTAAATCAATGGTGTTTCATGAAGTCCACGAATAAATAAAAATCTGAATCTAGAAAACTTCCCCATTGTACGGCGCGTCTGAACTGCTATCCTGAAAAAACTGATTTTTACTGCAACTGTAAATAAGACTTTTTTTTTGATAAATCTCCTAATTTACAGTTGCAACTATAAATTGTGTTTTGAAAAAATAAGTTTTCTCTGCCTAATTTACAGTTGCAACAGAAGATTAAGCAGAAGAAACTTTTTTTTAAATATCTCCTAATTTACAGATGCAACTGTGAATTAGAACTACATAACTTTTTTTTACACATCTCCTAATTTACAGTTACAACTAACTGTAAATGAGTCAGAGAAAACTTTTTTCCAAAACATTCAAATTAGTCTTAGTTCACAGTTTATACTGTAAATTAAGAGATATTTGAAAAAAGTTTCAACTGTAAATTAGGAGATATTAAAAAAAGTTTTTCCTGCCTAATTTACAGTTGCAACTGTAAAGTAGGCAGAAGAAACTTTTTTAAACATCTCCTAATTTCAATTACGGTCTAAGGACTGCTGGCTGGAGACTGCCCTGCACTGATGAGAGTCAAAGAGCTCGAAACCGGCCTGTAGTTGTCTAGCGTAGCCTAGCTGAATCGAAATCAATAGGCATTCAGGAAAAAATCACTTGTATCAGTAAATTAGTGCTTATTTACAGCTGCAACTGTCAATTAGGCAGAGATAACTTTATTTTTCAAAACACATAAAAAACAAGTTTTCTGTGCCTCATTTACAGTTGCAACTGTGAATTAGCTAAGTTCGTAAAAAAAAATTTTTTAGAATGGCAGTTCAGACCGTTACATGAAAATGAAGAAACAAAAAATGTTTTTCTACATTTTTCTAGCTATTTCGAAAGACGAATTTGTCGATCACTCGGAATAATAATACCTACGTAGTTCTAATCCACGCAACAATGTATTCTTATTTTGTAGGCACATCTGATGGCACACTATGGTAACTGGGCAACTCTTCCTAGAAACATCAATTCAATAACATTCCTTGATTTTTTTGCAGATCGAACTATCAAACAACATAGAGACCGAATAATGAGATGGATCAGAATTTTTATTCTAGGAAAAATAATCAAGTCCAAAGCTGACTTTGCGATACAGCTTTACATGGCAGCAATCCAGACTAAGATATTCTTGTTGTTGTTGTCAATACTGGCGATAAGTAAAATCAGGCTCTTCATGGACTTGAAAAAGCACCCTGAACCATCCAAGGCCATATATTATGAGCATGCGCAGCACGACCATCACTACGATGGGGACCCTTGGGCACATAATGAAGAGAGTGGGGGATTTTGGGGCCGATGATCTAAAAAATAATAAACAGAAGGTTCAAATTAGATATATGCATAGTAGTTTGAAGATATATATTACTTATCTTGTCGTTCGATAGTTGTTGAGTGATTATTTATTGAGACTGATTTTCTGAATTCTTTGATATTATTATATTTGAAAGAAAAAATCGTTATACAGATGTGATGCCAAGGATGCATTATAGAAAATGAACTGAATGATTGTATGCCATTCAAGCTTTCTGAATTCTAATATTTGAATGTTGAAATCACCATGCACTACTGCAATAAAAACCAGTTACCATTTTTCGCTTTCATTCTTCAGTGTGGTTATTTTTTCGGGAAATTCATTTTGCAACTGGCAGTCCAGGTGTTCAGTATCTTTGGTAAAAACTTGATGCGATGCCAATGGCAGGTTCTGGTCTGATGAAACCATTGGCGGAACCTCTCCTTGCATGGGAATCTGCTGTTTCATTACCTTCCAACCAAGAGTGGCTAGAAATCCAGATCAGAGACAATTTCCAATATCTCCACACATAAATCAATAGCCATGTATTTTCGCCTGGAATGGGGTTACCTGTAGGTTGATATGTCTGTTCTAGACCTGATTTACACTAACATCAGGCACTCGCAAGTCAAAATCATCTATAGACGTAGAACTCGGCACTCACGAAGTAGGTACTACCATTATTTATTCAAATCATTTTAGAATTCATATTAAAGTGACACGATTGATGAATGGAAATATATTGAGGTAGAGAACAGTATTATTTGTACATGAAAGGCTCAATCCCTATATTTATATTGCATATAAACACCTATATTATAGGTAACGCGGTGACTTCAGTTGAAGTTTATGCATATGTTAAGTGGCCTGTGAATTTCTATAATGCATAAAGAAACAGTTCAATATCCTTGGAAATGTAGTATGTCTACTACCAACTTGTTGTTAAGGTTCTGTTTCTCTTCATCTTCATATCTTCTGATCTCAGCAATCAAGATCGTTATAATGCTGATTATTTTCTTCGTATGATTTTAAACCAATCAGAACGTTTGATTGAGTTGAGCCACCTTGTATAATTTCGAATATACGTGGATATACATAGAGTAACTCCACCAATCAGAAATTTTGAATTATTTCCATAGTAACCTATTCAAATTGTTATACAAGGTGTATCTGAATAACACCGAAAAAATCCAAGGTGCGATTCCTTGAGATATTTTAGGAAATAAAGTTCATATGAACATGTGTTCTAACTTGCTTCGTTTTCGAGATACAGGGTATCAATATTTCCATGAAAAATCGTTTTTTCTATTTTTACTCAATTGTTTTTCCATCAATTTCAATAAAACATTGGGGTTTTGTTGATAGTGATATGGAGCTTCTTGTGGTGCAACTAGATTCGAAATAATATTTCCAGTGGCGTCACAGTGGGTGAATTTATCGATATTTATGGTGAATATGTACGTGTACCCCACGGGTTTTTCTGGGTTCATATTTTTATTAGATTGAACAAATGAAATAATATTTTTTATCCTTTGTAAGATTTTAGTATCTAGCTTATCTTTTGAGGAGACAATAAAAATTCGATTCGACTCCAAATTTTACCTACAGTATTTTCAAGATTTCCATTGAGATTACTCAATAACCCCAATCACATTCATTTTGAAATTCCAGGGCTTCCTCAGTCTCGAACCATACTGAATTTTGGCACCATACAGGGAGGTTATAAATAAAAACAATTGATACTTCCAACTTCAACATCCTGTATCTCAAAAACGGAGCAAGTTATGATACATGTTTATATGAACTTTATTTGCTAGAATATCACGAGGAATCATCCCTTGAATCCGACTTTCTTTGTAACTATGCAGGAATTTATCGATGTATAAGCCAAATATTTTGAAGTACCTACTTATGGCATTTATAGTATCTCTACTGAAAATGCACCTCATTGAGCAATAAGGAGATTAGTCCATTTCATGTGTATATTCATTAAGAATAACCAAGCAATTCTGGAAAACGAATGATCAACAACAACAAAATGTTAAATGAAGCTGAAGATTCAAAAACTGGAGGATAAGAATGTTTTCAGCTACGTATGAACTGAGGAATGGACCAATGGAATTGAAATACATTTTTTGTATGGGTCACCCTGTACCAGCCATGAGGAGATGTCTGTAGGTACGTAAAAGCAATACTGATATTCCTTAGAAAAAACTTTTATGATTCAACGAGTTCGTTTCAATTATTACGAAGCATGAATTTAAATTTTTACGTTAGACGTAAGAGAATTCAAGAAACGTTAGATTTATGTTTATGATGAACAGGTAATGGCTGGAACAAGCAAAACATTTTTATCGCCATCATTTCTTGTCGGTCGTCGACTGTATTGATGGAATAAGTTCTGGAAGAACATGTTCTATTTTCTTCTTCAACTCATAACGTCATTTATTTGAACATTATTAAATACATGGAATTTACAAACAGAATATATTTTAAAATAAACGTAAACGTGTGCCATTGTTGAAAGTTTATCAGCGCATGCTCCCAACACAGGAAAGAATAATGGGCAAATTTGAAAATGCCAACTTACTATCGTCAAATTATACAGTGTAACTTTTTGATATTTTCTTCGAGATAATATCAGATACCACGTCATCCATTGCTAGACACTTATACCATTGTAACTTAGCAGAAAAGATAAATTTTATACATATTCCTTGGGTAACTATCAGAAGATGTTTCCTCAGTATGTCTGAATAGTGCTAACCCCTGGCCAGACAAACATACAGTGTACTGTCGTCTTCAGTGATCATGTCGCGGTTGGACGGTGTCAGCGCTCTTATTGCAGGAGTTATTAAGAATGCTATCATCGTCCATGTGCGACATGTTTTCTGAAGACGACTGTAGAGTTCGTAAAGTATTGAATAAATTCATTTTCAGTCAAACTATCCATTTCTGAAGAATCTTCTGAGTTATGACGATTTGTATTTTCATTTTGCCACATTTATATATATACAAGGTGTCAAGGTGATTGAATATTGATATTCATCCGTATACATAGATATTCTTTTTATTTTCAGCTGTGTCACTCTGTATGACAAAAGAAATAGCGGGCTTCCGACAGGACGTTATGGTCATTGAAATGCACCATCTTCCTCGCCTTTCTTGGATGGTATATAAACTATCCACCACTTCAAAAGGAGTGATAGTTGAATTTTTTCTGTACCCACGAGTGTTTGCCAAAGAGGTGAAGGATGAAGTCTGTTCTAGTTTTTCCGGTTTTCTTCTATTTGGTGAACAGTGCTCCAAAATTGCGGGTGGGTAAAGTGGTTATTAGTGATTTTTAGTTATATTTTATGAAATTTCTGATTTTTACGATAGTATTCTTGGGAAAACAAATATTTCGAGTATAATCATATATAATTCTAATGAATGTAAGTTCACCTGTTATTTTTTTGTCAAAAATGATCTAACATTTTTTAGTTCGCCTAAAGCCCAAGAAACGTTTCATAAGATAAAGAGTCATGCTCGGATTCTTTGTCAGAAATTCGATTATTTGTTGTTAAATAGCATGTAGAGAATGTTAAAACTACAAGCTTTTTCGTGAAACTGCGCATTCAGCGTTGTTGAAAGTTATAAGATTGACTTATATCCTATATCCTATCGATTTTGTTACGTTTGAATCTTTATGATTCTTTCTCCTCTTTTCTATAAAATGAAAATAATATTTTATTTCGGGAACGAGGAGAGAAATCCCAAAAAATCTGCAAAAAAAGTAATGTATACCACCTCCTCGATTAACCACCAGACAGACTCAGTGTTGTAATAAGTATAGCATTTTCAACTCGTGTTTTATATATACATGTACACTATATATTTTCATAATTTGACTTATAGAGCGAAAACTTCCCCAATGACAAGATGTCGGTATCCTATATACATATAACATTCGTTTTATCAGACATATTGTTACATTCCTTCTTCCTTCTCTTGAATAAATCCTTGCTTACCTAATCTTTGAGCTGCCATCAAGCATTAATCTATGCATCAAGTAATACTCCAAATAAATTATTTGACAGCCGATATAATGGAGTGTACGTATTCCTGTGAGTTTTGGAATTCTACACTTTTTTGTAACGTTTTGAGTATTTCGATTCAAATATTCTTTATGATTGCCGTAAGCCATCAGCCATTGTATGATGAACGAGTCAAATAAAGTGAGAGTGTTGTTTCTATCAAAAACCTAGCCCCTCGTGCACTCAAAAATCTAAAATATGTTGTTTTTTTGTTTTTTGTATATTATCTTTGGAAAAACAAATTGGACCACTTTGGGAAGCATTGATGGTTTTCATGACTTATAATATGGTATATAATGATGACATTATGATAATAATGATATGGATGAAATTATTTGAGTAAGAAAACTCAGTTATTTGCAGCAAATCTCAGTACTCAATAGGTATATACAAACTGAGTCAAATTTAAAACAAAAATATTTTTTCTCGGCAGTCCAAAGAATGCAAAATAGATAACGGATAAATTATCAAATAGATAACCTATAGATAGCTTACACAGCATACATGAGAGGAACCTATTGTTCCAGAGATAGCTAGATTTAATTTAATTTATAGTCGACATGCTAAAACAATACATTATTTTCTTCATATCTTTACAGTTGCTATACTGTAAATTAGCACTTCTTTCAAACAGAAGACGAATACAAAATAGTGTACGTTTTGGAAGAAAAATATCATATTATATACCATATGGAAGATATTGAATTTTGAGGTTTGCCTGGAATTCTTGTGAATCATTGATAAGAGGTTAACAATCGAACACAAGCATTCAATTTCAGCAAGGTCAGAAACACTGGAAGTAGAATCCGATAACGTTAACTTTGGGACATCACGTGGTCACGAATGCATTGAATTAATATAAGAATTGCGTCATGTGGTGTCCCAAAGTTAACGTGGTTGGTCTCTTAACGATGACTTATGCAATATTATTTATCTTCCGATTTAGGAGATCACAATTATGTGGATTGAATTTCAGTCATACCCTCTAGATCACTGGATCACAAGATATTGATAACTCTGGGAAGAAATATCCTGGGGGGATTTGAGCTTGAACTTGGAATCGTAGAGGAAGCAAAGAGAATGAGCTATTATATACGAGATGTGTGAATTAAAGTTTCGTTCGCCCTTTAAATAGTGTGGACACGCTTGTCATGATTTTAACAGCTGAACTTGAAAAACATGAGACCCAAATATGTTTAATAAGAAATGGAATGTCATTTTTCTGTACTCCTTCATTGAACGAGTGCAGACACATTATTATCTGAAACCCTAACAGTGGCGTACCACCAAAGGCACATAATGCTCATTTTATACTTAGTTATATTAATATTACATCATTTAATGTATCTTCATGAAATGAATATTAGAATTTGAACACTTGGAATGTCTTCTCGTCTTTGGGCAACTCCTCCATTAATGGTAACCGTCATTCTTAGATTTTTTACAATTCGTTACCGAACGAGACATATTCGAGAACATTTTCGCTGGTACGCCTATTCAATTATCAGAAATGATGTTACAAATCTGAGAATGATGACAATTCGGCGATGTCAGTGGTGACAAGCGTGTCCACACTCTTTAAGACTCTATATACATACTACCCCATCGAATATTGATAGCGTGATAGTGATTTATAACAGTTCAGCAATCTCAGAAGCTTTTTTCGCTAACACTATTACAGAATTCGAATAAGATTTCACAACGTCGAATTGTTTCGTGAGTGTTAGAACTCTGAGATTGGTATGAATAATTGGAACACTTCTGCAGACCGATAAGAACCCAGTTAACCACACATGTCTCAGCTCTATCACAAGATAGATCAGTCAGACAACTTTGTTTCAATACACCGTTCTGGAATATATGCAACTTGCATCTAAAATATAACATGTGACTTCTACATATCAGTGTTTCATCACGCGTTCTATCAATGTGATAAAACTGGGGAATCCCAGGCGTCTTCATAAAGGAGATCACTTGAACAACTTTGTTTCATCTTACGTTCTATCAACGTGATAACGTTGGGGAATCCCAGGCCTCATCACAAATGAGGTCAATTAAAGAACTTTTTCTACTACTGCTATGAAAAGTAGCGCATTTCTCATAGCTAACTCAGTTTCAAAACCATGTATTGCCAATACTGTGAAAAATATTTTTTTCTCACGGCACTTTGCCAACACCACATACATTTTCATGGAGAATCAACAAAAATCGACCAAAACTTGGCTGCTGTTCAGCTTTGAATAGTTGTCACAACTGTCAGAAGAAGTTTTTTAAATTCTTTAGGGTAGTTCTCATTAGTGCTCTTGATAGAAATCGCATTTTCCATCAAATATTGTTCCAACAATTCATAATAAATGTATATACCGAGATTTGACAATTTTGATAAATACACCACCAGAGACAGAGATAATGGAAAAAGCTGCGAAAGTTGGATTTGTTTCCGGAAATTTCAAGAAAAAAGTATGAATTGGCATATTGGTAGGAAAAATTTATGGAATCTGAAAAAATACAGAAATCTTTTTCGGAAAGTGTACTTTTTTGAAATACTTTGAGGAACTAGAAAAGGCGTCTACTCTTTGGTCACAATATTCAATGTGGCATAGTGCCACATTATAAAATTAATACAAATAAGTTACATTACTCGGATTCTTTGAATAAGTGCAGTTGTAGAAAAAGTATAGTGTGCAACATGTGGAGAAAAGCACTTTTCCCACTTGTTGCACAATATACTATTGTTTCATCACACGTTCTATCAACGTTATTAAATTGAGGCATCCCCGGCGACATCATAGTCTAGGTAAATCGAATAACTCTGTGGCATCATAACGTCCTGCATGTTTTAACATATAATGATGTGATCTGACATTGTAAGAATTTGAGCACGTAAAATTCAAAGTTGTGGTTTATTAACAACCACGAAGTTGAACAATTTCATAAGTTTTCCAAACCTCACTTTTTCTGAGATTTTCATGAAATTTGGTAACAAAATTAGCAGCACACTATAACAGGAGGACGATCCCTCGTTATACCTATTATACCTACCCTCTGCTTATACCTATTTCATATTTTCATTTCACAAATGTTTTGAGGTTTGTTAATTATTTGTCTGTGGATTGGAATAAAGTTCACATTTTCAATCCTTTTGTTTCATTGTTTCGAATGCCACTCCATGTGTTTGATGGTATATTCACCGATTTTTTAATTTCATCACTTGATCAAATTCAGCGAATATATCCTGAATATCTTCGTGTTGCATTTGAAATTGATATAAATACTGGTATGAATTCAAGTCATGAAAACCATCCGTCCTTCTAAAAGTGGTCCAAATTTTTTTTCAAAAGAAAAACAGAAATACACCAAGTTGGTCCACCACAAAAATTATATCACACAAAATGTATTGTGACAGTATAAATTCATTGATGATTAGGGATGGAGCCAATGAGAGCACAGATTTTTCAAACACGTTTCTGGCATGCTCTATGAAAAGAGCTATCACGAAAAAAAAATGTTTGAATCAATAAAAATCCTGAAAATTCAACAGAATCTGAGTGTCTGTCATATATCCACAACAAAATATTTTGTTACTTCAACAAATTTGTCTTGTCAGATTTCAATTTAGAATTGACAAACAATTTTGTTGAATAATATAGTTCAATTTTCCAATTACTGAATTATTTCAAAACTGAGAGAAATTAGATTGATTCTTAACTCACACAAGTCTCTGACTTTCGAGGGTTGCTTTGCAACTAAGCTGGCGGTTAAAAACACTTTTAAACACTTTTAAACACTTTTAATTATATAAACGGAAGTAGTATTTGTACACCCCAAAATCGAGACGAGCGTAGGAAGATGGAAAGGAACGCTATCTAGTGGCAAAAAAGCAACTAGATAATCAATCAACAAAAATTTGTTTGATATAATGTATCTGTTGGTTCAGTTCAAAAAAATAATCTGTTAGAAATAACAACATATTTCTTGAAAATGATGTTGTATCAACAAAATATAATGTCGTCAAAATCAATCCAATTTTGTCGACTAGAAGAGAAGCATTTGATTGATTTAACAATAAAATGAATGTTGAAACAACAAAATATGATGTTGTTCGTTGAATCTTTGTTAAAATCAATCTAATTTTGTCAAATACACACGATGCATTTGATTGATTGAACAATGAGAAGATAGTTGAATCAACAAAAATGTTTTTTATGTCAACTATAAATATTGTTGAATGAATTGAACCTTTGTTAAAGTAAACAAATATTCCAATTAAAATATTTTGTCTTTTTGAATAAGTCGCTTATTGAAATTGATATATGTTCTGTTGATTTCGTAAAATTTTTTTCAATTTGACAAAAAAAAATGACCAAATTAATTTTGTTGGTACAAAAAATCTTTTTTTTTCTGTATATAGAGACATAGTCATTATTGTGATCTCACAGGAGCATATCTCAGTCAAGTCTGATGTTGCATCAGTGATATCTGAAGTCTGTGATTTCATTTGAGGCGGATATTCATCTATGCTACATCTCTGATGGAAACATCTCTGTGATAAAACATGGATCATTTTGAAATGCAGTAGTGATAAAGCTGCTGCATGTTTTGGTCACCTGGAAAACTACTCGAGTACTTGTCCGCATCATACTCTTCGCTGTTGCTATGGTGATGGTGATGCTCAACATAGAAATGTATAGAAATTTAACTGGTGGGCTCACTCTTCAATTGTTTCGTCAGACTAACTCTCGATATGGAACAATTGCAAGCGAGTTTTGGACGTGGGGTTCAGGTATTTGCGATAGAGGCGCCATAATCGGAAAATCGTTCAAAACCTTGGTTCTGTGTGAGGGATGAATCTATTTCCATCATTGTTCTGTGGTCGAATAAATACTGTGCTCAACATTTTCATTCAAATTTCAATTTGAAATAGAAGCAAGAAATCTTTTTTGTAGCCGATTTTTATTTTAAGCTTCACTTCTTTCATGACATGAACCAATTTAAACCATGAAATCTGATGAATTTCCTCTCTGAAGAACCAGAACAAAGAATGTATCAACTATTGAAATAGACCAATATCGAAAATCATAATAGGCAGATATATGGTAACTGGTACTCACCTTAGAATTTATTCACACCAGTTCACGCTAATATTTCAAATCACTGAAATAATACTGTTGTAGAACAGAGATTTTCTTTTTTTTATGGTGGATTAGGTATTTTACACAAAATTTAGAAACTACGGAACACGTCCCTAACGAACACTTGACCCCAATCTCAGAAATAACCATTTTTTCAGCTAAAGAATATTTTTGACATATTGACGTTTCGATCCTTTGATCAGGAATCAGTTCACTGCTCTGATCCAAATCATATACGTATCCAAATATTTATCGGTCGGTAATATGTTTCCTGTAAATATGGATTGTAACCAGGATGAGCTTAGCGAGATTTACCCACGTCAAGTATGTTTATCAAAGGTTTATCAGAGCATATCAGAGGGACCAAGCGCACCAGTTCAATTTCTATGAATCTCTCTCAACATGTTATCGACCATTTATCGACAAATCATGACGTCGGACACCTTGAATTATTTCAAACTTCAACTGTTTTTAGAATAGAAATGTATACTTTCCTGATGTTTTCAGTTGATGCCAGAATATTTACCTCCTCCGCAACTACTCACTCTTCCTAGTAATGCTACCAGCATACGTACAGACATAACAGATTCATTCCATTGCGAAGGAAGAGATTACGGATACTATGCCGACGTGGAAAATGATTGTCAACTTTTCCACGTGTGCCTTCCTGTCACGTACGCGGATGGACGTAACCAGACGTTCAGGTGGAGCTTCATTTGTCCCGAGGAAACGGTCTTCAATCAGGTTGGTATTTCATGGAAATGAAAACTTACAAGGTGGCGCAAATTCGCAAATAATTTGTTTTTTGTACTTTCGAAGTTTTCCGTATTCGACGAGTTTTTTTGACACTTTCTTGAATTGCTGAATTGAGCAACATTTAATTGAATGAAACAATAAATATAAGTGTCATATTTATGTACAACAAAATATGATCTTGAAATGGGCTATTCTGCCGACCATCATTGTAGCTTAAATATTTATGTAAGTTATGTTTGATTCAGACAGACATATACTTACATATTCTGTTAATTTAACAGAGAATGGTATTCTGCCAGATTTTTCAGAAGAGTAATTATCTATTTCGATTATATATATAAAATTGTCCTTTTTTTATGATCATATCATTTCTAAAATTGATTGATATTTTTATTGATGAGTAACAATTGGAATTCCTATACCTCCCAACTTCTTCTAGAATGATGAAACCAAACACATCAGGATTTCTTATATAACATCAATATTATTACCCCTATACGTAATTTAACAATTACAGCGAGAAAAGCGGGTCTGTAACAATGTTACATACAATGTCATGTCATTTTATAGAAATATATCGAAATCACACTGACAGAATACCTATTTGCGTTATCACAACCCTCTGTAGCATACCTCTGGAATAAATTCTCAGAATGTCTTTCTGGTCAAAAAATTAACTATTGAAAGATGAAACCATATACCGAATTTGGATGCATTATATTCAATTTTTCTTGAGATATTGCGAAAAAACTATTTCAATTTCTTAACTTCAACGCCCTGTATCTCGATAACTAAACACTTGAAGACCGTATGTCCTTGTCGGTCGAATTTCGCAGCACCCTGTATAAAAATATAATGTAGCAGAAATAATGGTTATTTATGTTGTCATGGATGTTAGGGCAGCTAATTTGTGTGAAAACAGCAGCCGCAGTTGGCAGCCACTTCGCCAGAGATGCTCGATTATGTACCGTGCGCCCAAAGAAAGAAGATGCACGAAGGAATGATAGCAGCCATTTTAATCCAATAGACGATCGTATACACGAGAACTCCTTTTTAACCATATTATATCGAATTGAAATACATATCGATCGGATATAAAAAATGAGATATACTGCCTGACTCTGAACTCATTATGATAAGAAAATATTTAAAATCATTATTTTTGCGAATATTTGTTGTATAACTCAGAAAGGCTCTATAGTGTGCACGGAGTTTTCCTTCTCAAATTGATCAGGGAAAGGATGGGAAATATATTTCCTGATTCGAAACTCATTGGCCCCGTCAAAATGATGAAAAAATATTAAAAATCATTATTTTTTCGATTATTCGTTGTATAACTCAGAAATACTATCGTGTGCACAAAGTTTTCTTTCTCGAATCGATCAAGGATGGAATAGAGATTATATTTCTTGATTCGAAACTCATTGGCCCCCCGTCAAAATGATGAAAAAATATTAAAAATAATTATTTTTTCGATTATTTGTTGTATAACTCAGAAAGGCTATCGTGTGCACAAAGTTTTCTTTCTTAAATCGGTCAAGAAGGGGATAGAGAATATATTTCTTGATTCGAAACCCATTGGTCCCCCGTCAAAATGATGAAAAAATATTAAAAATCATTATTTTTTTCGATTATTTGTTGTATAACTCAGAGAGGCTATCGTGTGCACAAAAATTGTTTGCCCAAATCGGTCGGAGAAGGGATGAAGAATATATTTCTTGATTCGAAACTCATTGGCCCCCCGTCGAAATGATGGAAAAATATTAAAAATCATTATTTTTTCGATTATTTGTTGTATAACTCAGAAAGGCTATCGTGTGCACAAAGTTTTCTTGCTCAAATCGGTCCAGAAGGAGATAGGGAATATATTTCTTGATTCGGATTTCATTGGCCCCCCGTCAAAATGATGAAAAAATATTAAAAATCATTATTTTTTCGATTATTCGTTGTATAACTCAGAAAGGCTATCGTGTGCACAAAGTTTTCTTGTTCAAATCGGTCAAGAAGGAGATAGAGAATATATTTCTTGATTCGGATTTCATTGGCCCCCCGTCAAAATGATGAAAAAATATTAAAAATCATTATTTTTTCGATTATTTCTTGTATAACTCAGAAAGGCTATCGTGTGCACAAAAATTTTCCCCCAAATCGGTCGAAGAGGGGATGAAGAATATATTTCTCGATTCGAATTTCATTGGCCCCCCGTCGAAATGATGGAAAAATATTAAAAATCATTATTTTTTCGATTATTTGTTGTATAACTCAGAAAGGCTATCGTGTGCACAAAGTTTTCTTGCTCAAATCGGTCCAGAAGGAGATAGGGAATATATTTCCTGATTCGGATTTCATTGGCCCCCCCGTCAAAATGATGAAAAAATATTAAAAATCATTATTTTTTCGATTATTCGTTGTATAACTCAGAAAGGCTATCGTGTGCACAGAGTTTTCTTGTTCAAATCGGTCAAGAAGGAGATAGAGAATATATTTCTTGATTCGGATTTCATTGGCCCCTCGTCAAAATGATGAAAAAATATTAAAAATTATTATTTTTTCGATTATTTCTTGTATAACTCAGAAAGGCTATCGTGTGCACAAAAATTTTCCCCCAAATCGGTCGAAGAGGGAATGAAGAATATATTTCTCGATTCGAATTTCATTGGCCCCCCGTCAAAATGATGAAAAAATATCAAAAATCATTATTTTTTCGATTATTTGTTGTATAACTCAGAAAGGCTATCGTGTGCACAAAGTTTTATTGCTCAAATCGGTCAAACAGGAGATGGAGAATATATTTCTTGATTCGAAACTCATTGGCCCCCCGTCAAAATGATGAAAAAATATTAAAAATAATTATTTTTTCGATTATTTGTTGTATAACTCAGAAAGGCTATCGTGTGCACAAAAATTCTTTCTCCAAATCGGTCGGAGAAGGTATGGAGAATATATTTCTTGATTCGAAACTCATTGGCCCCCCGTCGAAATGATGGAAAAATATTAAAAATCATTATTTTTTCGATTATTTGTTGTATAACTCAGAAGGGCTATCGTGTGCACAACGTTTTCTTGCTCAAATCGGTCCAGAAGGAGATAGGGAATATATTTCCTGATTCGGATTTCATTGGCCCCCCGTCAAAATGATGAAAAAATATTAAAAATCATTATTTTTCGATTATTTGTTGTATAACTCAGAAAGGCTATCGTGTGCACAAAGTTTTCTTTCTCAAATCGGTCAAAAAGGGGATAGAGAATATATTTCTTGATTCGAAACCCATTGGCCACCCGTCAAAATGATGAAAAAATATTAAAAATCATTATCTTTTTCGATTTTTTGTTGTATAACTCAGAAAAGCTATCGTGTGCACAAAAATTGTTTTCCCAAATCGGTCGAAAAGGGGATGAAGAATATATTTCTCGATTCGAAACTCATTGGCCTTCCGTCGAAAAGATGGAAAAATATTAAAAATCATTATTTTTTCGATTATTTGTTGTATAACTCAGAAAGGCTATCGTGTGCACAAAGTTTTCTTGCTCAAATTGGTCGAGGAGGAGATATGGAATATATCTCTTGATTCGAAACCCATTGGCCCCCCGTCAAAATGATGAAAAAATATTAAAAATCATTATTTTTTTCGATTTTTTGTTGTATAACTCAGAAAAGCTATCGTGTGCACAAAAATTGTTTCCTCAAATCGGTCGAAGAGGGGATGAAGAATATATTTCTTGATTCGAAACTCATTGGCCCCCCGTCGAAATGATGAAAAAATATTCAAAATCATTATTTTTTTCGATTTTTTGTTGTATAACTCAGAAAAGCTATCGTGTGCACAAAAATTGTTTCCTCAAATCGGTCGAAGGGGGGATGGAAAACATATTTCTTGATTCGAAACTCATTGGCCCCCCGTCGAAATGATGGAAAAATATTAAAAATCATTAATTTTTCGATTATTTGTTGTATAACTCAGAAAGGCTATCGTGTGCACAAAGTTTTTTTGCTCAAATCGGTCGAGGTGGAGATAGAGAATTTATTTACTGATTCGGATTTCATTGGCCTCCCGTCAAAATGATGAAAAAATATTAAAAATCATTATTTTTCGATTATTTGTTGTATAACTAAGAAAGGCTATCGTGTGCGCGAAATTTTCATTCTCAAATCGGTCAAGAAGGGAATAGAGAATATATTTCTTGATTCGAAACTCATTGGCCCCCCGTCGAAATGATGAAAAAATATTAAAAATCATTATTTTTTTCGATTAGTTGTTGTATAACTCAGAAAAGCTATCTTGTGCACAAAAATTGTTTCCTCAAATCGGTCGAAGAGGGGATGGAGGATATATTTCTTGATTCGAAACTCATTGGCCCCCCCGTCGAAATGATGGAAAAATATTAAAAATCTGTATTTTTTCGATTATTTGTTGTGTAACTCAGAAAGGCTATCGTGTGCACAAAACTTTTTTCCTCAAATCGGTCGGAGAGGGGATGAAGAATATATTTCTTGATTCGAAGCTCATTGGCCCCCCGTCGAAATGATGGAAAAATATTAAAAATCATTATTTTTTCGATTATTTGTTGTATAACTCAGAAAGGCTATCGTGTGCACAAAACTTTTTTCCTTAAATCGGTCGGAAAGGGGATGAAGAATTTATTTCCTGATTCGGATTTCATTGCCCCCCCGTCAAAATGATGAAAAAATATTAAAAATCATTATTTTTTCGATTATTTGTTGTATAACTCAGAAAGGCTATCGTGTGCACAAAGTTTTCTTGCTCAAATTGGTCAAGAAGGAGATAGAGAATATATTTCTTGATTCGGATTTCATTGGCCCCCCGTCAAAATGATGAAAAAATATTAAAAATCATTATTTTTCGATTATTTGTTGTATAACTCAGAAAGGCTATCGTGTGCACAAAGTTGTCTTTCTCAAATCGGTCAAGAAGGGGATGAAAAATATATTTCTTGATTCGAAACCCATTGGCCCCCCGTCAAAATGATGAAAAAATATTGAAAATCATTATTTTTTTCGATTTTTTGTTGTATAACTCAGAAAAGCTATCGTGTGCACAAAAATTGTTTCCTCAAATCGATCAAGGAGGAGATAGAGAATATATTTCCTGATTCGGATTTCATTGGCACCCTGTCAGAATGATGAAAAAATATTAAAAATCATTATTTTTTCGATTATTTGTTGTATAACTCAGAAAGGCCATCGTGTGCACAAAGTTTTCTTGCTCAAATCGGTCAAGGAGGAGATGAAAAATATATTTCTCGATTCGGATTTCATTGGTCCCCCGTCAAAATGATGAAAAAATATTAAATAATCATTATTTTTTCGATTATTCGTTGTATAACTCAGAAAGGCTATCGTGTGCACAAAGTTTTCTTGCTCAAATCAATCAAGGAGGAGATAGAGAATATATTTTCTTGATTCGGATTTCATTGGCCCCCCGTCAAAATGATACAACAAATAATCGAAAAAATAATGATTTTTAATATTTTTCCATCATTTTTACGGAGGGCCAATGAGTTTCGAATCAAGGAATATATTCTTCATTCCCTCTCCGACCGATTTGAGGAAAAAATTTCTGTGCAAACGATAGCCTTTCTGAGTTATACAACAAATAATCGAAAAATAATGATTTTTAATATTTTTTCATCATTTTGACGGGGGGCCAATGGGTTTCGAATCAAGAAATATATTTTCTATCCCCTTCTTGACCGAATTGAGAAAGAAAACTCTGTGCACACGATAGCCTTTCTGAGTTATACAACAAATAATCGAAAAATAATGATTTTTAATATTTTTTCATCATTTTGACGGGGCGCCAATGGGTTTCGAATCAAGAAATATGTTCTCTATTTCCTTCTTGACCGATTTGAGAAAGAGAACTTTGTGCATACGATAGCCTTTCTGAGTTATACAACAAATAATCGAAAAATAATGATTTTTAATATTTTTTCATCATTTTAACGGGAGGCCAATGAAATCCAAATCAGGAAATAAATTATCTATCTCCTCCTTGACCGATTTGAGCAAGAAAACTTTGTGCACACGATAGCCTTTCTGAGTTATACAACAAATAATCGAAAAAATAATGATTTTTAATATTTTTCCATCATTTCGACGGGGGGCCAATGAAATCCGAATCAGGAAATATATTCCCTATCTCTTCCTTGACCGATTTGAGCAAGAAAACTTTGTGCACACGATAGCCTTTCTGAGTTATACAAGAAATAATCGAAAAAATAATGATTTTTAATATTTTTTCATCATTTTGACGGGGGGGCCAATAAAATACGAATCAAGAAATATATTCTCTATCTCCTCGTTGACCGATTTGAGCAAAAAAACTTTGTGCACACGATAGCCTTTCTGAGTTATACAACGAATAATCGAAAAAATGATGATTTTTAATATTTTTTCATCATTTTGACGGGGGGCCAATGGAATCCGAATCAGGAAATATATTCCCTATCTCGTTCTGGACCGATTTGAGCAAGAAAACGTTGTGCACACGATAGCCTTTCTGAGTTATACAACAAATAATCGAAAAAATAATGATTTTTAATATTTTTCCATCATTTAGACGGGGGGCCAATGAGTTTCGAATCAAGAAATATATTCTCCATCCCCTCTCCGACCGATTTGAGGAAAGAATTTTTGTGCACACGATAGCCTTTCTGAGTTATACAACAAATAATCGAAAAAATAATTATTTTTAATATTTTTTCATCATTTTGACGGGGGGCCAATGAGTTTCGAATCAAGAAATATATTCTCCATCTCCTGTTTGACCGATTTGAGCAATAAAACTTTGTGCACACGATAGCCTTTCTGAGTTATACAACAAATAATCGAAAAAATAATGATTTTTAATATTTTTCCATCATTTCGACGGGGGGGCCAATGAAATCCGAATCAGGAAATATATTCCCTATCTCCTCCTTGACCGATTTGAGCAAGAAAACTTTGTGCACACGATAGCCTTTCTGAGTTATACAAGAAATAATCGAAAAAATAATGATTTTTAATATTTTTTCATCATTTTGACGGGGGCCAATGAAATCCGAATCAAGAAATATATTCTCTATCTCCTCGTTGACCGATTCGAGCAAAAAAACTTTGTGCACACGATAGCCTTTCTGAGTTATACAACGAATAATCGAAAAAATAATGATTTTTAATATTTTTTCATCATTTTGACGGGGGGCCAATGGAATCCGAATCAGGAAATATATTCCCTATCTCGTTCTGGACCGATTTGAGCAAGAAAACGTTGTGCACACGATAGCCTTTCTGAGTTATACAACAAATAATCGAAAAAATAATGATTTTTAATATTTTTCCATCATTTAGACGGGGGGCCAATGAGTTTCGAATCAAGAAATATATTCTTCATCTCCTCTCCGACCGATTTGAGGAAAGAATTTTTGTGCACACGATAGCCTTTCTGAGTTATACAACAAATAATCGAAAAAATAATTATTTTTAATATTTTTTCATCATTTTGACGGGGGGCCAATGAGTTTCGAATCAAGAAATATATTTTCCATCTCCTGTTTGACCGATTTGAGCAATAAAACTTTGTGCACACGATAGCCTTTCTGAGTTATACAACAAATAATCGAAAAAATAATGATTTTTGATATTTTTTCATCATTTTGACGGGGGGCCAATGAAATCCGAATCAGGAAATATATTCCCTATCTCTTCCTTGACCGATTTGAGCAAGAAAACTTTGTGCACACGATAGCCTTTCTGAGTTATACAACAAATAATCGAGAAAATAATGATTTTTAATATTTTTCCATCATTTCGACGGGGGGCCAATGGAATTCGAATCGAGAAATATATTCTCTATATCCTCCTTGGCCGATTTGAGCAAGTAAACTTTGTGCACACGATAGCCTTTCTGAGTTATACAACAAATAATCGAAAAAATAATGATTTTTAATATTTTTTCATCATTTTGACGGGGGGCCAATGGAATCCAAATCAGGAAATATATTCTCTATCTCCTCCTTGACCGATTTGAGCAAGGAAACTTTGTGCTCACGATAGCCTTTCTGAGTTATACAACAAATAATCGAAAAAATAATGATTTTTAATATTTTTCCATAATTTCGACGGGGGGCCAATGAGTTTCGAATCTAGAAATATATTCTTCATCCCCTTTCCGACCGATTTGGGGAAAAAATGTTTGTGCACACGATAGCCTTTCTGAGTTATACAAGAAATAATCGAAAAAATAATGATTGTTAATATTTTTTCATCATTTTGACGGGGGGCCAATGATATCCGAATCGATAAATATATTCTCTATCTCCTTCTTGACCGATTTGAGCAAGAAAACTTTGTGCACACGATAGCCTTTCTGAGTTATACAACGAATAATCGAAAAAATAATGATTTTTAATATTTTTTCATCATTTTGACGGGGGGCCAATGGAATCCGAATCAAGAAATATATTCCCTATCTTCTTGTGGACCAATTTGAGCAAGACAACTTTGTGCACACGATAGCCTTTCTGAGTTATACAACAAATAATCGAAAAAATAATGATTTTTAATATTTTTCCATCATTTCGACGGGGGGCCAATGAGTTTAGAATCAAGAAATATATTGTTCATCCTCTCTTCGATCGATTTGGGGAAACAATTTCTGTGCACACGATAGCCTTTCTGAGCTATACAACAAATAATCGAAAAAATAATTATTTTTAATATTTTTTCATCATTTTGACGGGGGGCCAATGAGTTTCGAATCAAGAAATATAATCTCTATTCCATCCTTGATCGATTCGAGAAAGAAAACTTTGTGCACACGATAGTCTTTCTGAGTTATACAACGAATAATCGAAAAAATAATGATTTTTAATATTTTTTCATCATTTTGACGGGGGGCCAATGAGTTTCGAATCAGGAAATATAGTTCCCATCCTTTCCCTGATCAATTTGAGAAGGAAAACTCCGTGCACACTATAGAGCCTTTCTGAGTTATACAACAAATATTCGCAATGATTTTTAATATTTTCTTATCATAATGAGTTCAGAGTCAGGCAGTATATCTCATTTTTTATATCCGATCGATATGTATTTCAATTCGATATAATATGGTTAAAAATATTACAAGAGTTCTCGTGTATACGATCGTCTATTGGATTAAAATGGCTGCTATCATTCCTTCGTGCATCTTCTTTCTTTGGGCGCACGGTACATAATCGAGCATCTCTGGCGAAGTGGCTGCCAACTGCGGCTGCTGTTTTCACACAAATGGGCAGCTATATATTCCCCAGTATTATATTATACATTAGAGATCAAATGTGAATGCATGTGTTTTTTAAAACTATTGTAACTCTATACTTTGACGTTTGTGGGTATATGTTGTAAAGATTCGCATTGAAAGAGTTTCTATACTTGATTTTTGTAATCTGAATTTAGATGGTCTTATCAATTGACTGCCTCTTGTGTTGTGAGTATGAAAATCAGCATTCTTTTCGTGATTGTTCTTGTTTATATGTATCTCTAAAATAGATTGATAGATGTAAATGGATGGTAACGTCATGATACTGAGTTCTAGGAAAAGCGGTCTACAGGAATCGGTAAACTGATCATTCTTACTGCTTTTTTTGTAACAAGAAAACTTCCTTTGCATTAACACCATTTCCCCATGGTATTATTCCATATGACATTCTTGAATAGAAGAAAGCTTGATAAGCTGATAGTAAGGCTTGCAAATGATAGTCACCATTTTACGGAGTAAAAATAAGTATTCAGAAATATTCATACATAGCTGCTCTGTGTGAGCTGACCAGTTTAGTCTGTCGTCCAGTGTAACACCTAACAGTTTGACAGTTTCATCAAATGCTTCTGAGTTGTTTGTAAAAAATAATATGTTGTGTTTTATTTTTATTTAATTTGAGATTGTTACTACTGAATCAAGTTTCCGCTTTAGCTTGAGCCAAATTTATATATGCCAATGAACCAAGTGTGCTTTCATTTGAGCTGATGAGAGTAGTGTCGTCCGCAAATGCAATACAGCCATAAGGGCACATATATGAAAAAATGACATTAACATAGATAATGAATAGGAGAGGACCTAGTACAGAGCCTTGTGGGACCCCACATGCTAATCATTCAAAATCAGATAAGTTTACGTCTATTACAACACATTGCTGTCTATTAGTTGAATAGGATGACAAAAAACTTCAACCAAATTTTTATTCTCTCTTAATTTTTGTCTTTTCGCTCTCAGAACACCTCGGTACTTTGTAGCTCGAGGGCGAACCTTGGAACAAATCTTGCATTTCTGTCCCTTGATGTATAATGTACAATTTTCAGGAAATGTTCACATGCACTAGAGCCGACGAAGCGATTCAATGTGAAGAATCTCCAAGATTTTACGAACTCAACAGAAACTTCGGCGGTGAAGAAGTCCTCGAAGAAGTAGTTGATAGTTCCCCCACTGAAGCTCACTACTTGGAAGCAGCAACCGCTGTTCCAGAAGTTCCCCAAGCCATTGGCCGCAACTTGTCCAGAAGAGGAGGAAAGATACTTGAGGTCTTGAAGAATTAAGATGGTATCTCAACTGCTTGCAGTGTTGCTTTAGATTTTTGGTCCTGGAGTAGAACAATGATTCAATGGCAAGTAATTTGGTACTATAAATTGAAGGACTTGTGGACAAAGCTGGAAGAAAGTCCAATAAATACATTTTTTTTTGCAATTCGGAACGAAAACTTATCACATGATATTATATATTATCCAGATTCATAACATTATTTCCATGAAAATCAAGAATGATATAAGGAGATAGTGAAAAGTATTTCAATAACGAAAGAACGTAATTGATGGGTATTTATAATCATCCATGACGGAATGAAAAAGTATCTATATGGTGATATAATGCTTATTATCAAGCAAAGTCTCCCTTGCTATTTTCCATTCACTGCTTTCCTAATTCATAATAATATTTTCACCCCATCCGATTTCACAACTAATAAGTTACTCAGTGATAACTCGGACTTTTCGTGATAGTATAGCTTTCTATACTTTGTTGTAAGTGAAGGGCTTCAGTTTTTACATTAGTAAGTTGCTTCCTTAGGCATATATTACATTATCCTTATTGAAGATTTATATTCGTCCAAAATTTAGAAATTATATTTAATATTTCTCTTCTTTTTTTCGAAAATTAGTGTTTGAACTTTTTCCCTAATTAAGTAATGTCTACAAACCCTTCAATTTATGGACCTTGCCTCTGAATTACTGTATTTTATGATCAGATTTTTGATTCATTTCGATTCTTGAATCGATAATATAATAATTGTTCACTCCATGAAGTACCATAATTATCATGAAATGTTTATTGGGATTTACCCCAATGGCAGATAGACTGATTATATCTCTATTCTATATATCTAATTCGTTAATTGTGTAGAGATTGTTATGATATTCCCGAATATTTCTCGACCAAAGATGTGCTGCCATTGTGTGGGTACATTCACTTGTTTTATGATAATGAAATAAATGATCAATAAACAATGGAACCAGACGTTTATTTATTGCATGAACTAACTATATGAGTACTTTAAATTGATGGAATGTGAATTTGATCAAGCTCAATAAAATAGAATTATAGAGTAACAGAGATCGCATGTATCAATAATGATTCCTAGATGATTCGAAAATATAAGTTCTGATATACAGGGTGTTGCGAAATTCGACCGACAACGCTTGATTAGTGATAGCCCTCGTGATTTCATTATCACTGAGGTAGGGACATACGGTCTTCGAGTGTTCACTTCTCGAGATACAGGGCGTTAGAGTTGAGAAATAGAAATAGTTTTTTCGCAATATCTCAAGAATGATTGAATAAAATTCATTCAAATTCAGTAAATGGTTTCATATTTGAATGAGTCATTTTTTGACCAGAAAGTCACTCCGGACATTTCATCCAGTAGTGCCCTACAGGGGGTTGTGGTAACTTTTCCTCCCATATTTTCTACGCCACTGATGAAATTATGATCGATTATTTCCAATTTCTCGAATTCATTGTTCAATTTTGTGCAAATGATGCATCACCTCCAACTGAGCTAAAATGAAAAGTTTTCGAGATGTTCGACCCAAAATAGGAATATGTAATATTTCATCATTTTCGGTAGTAGAAAATGACAAAAATATTTTTCTGGTGTTGAGTAGATCAGATACTATTCAGATCTTATTCTGCAGTAGCTGAACAGAAATAGTTTTTCCACTCATAGAGAAAACAAATATTTTTGTAATTTTCTACTACTGAGAAAGATGAAAAATTACTATGCACACTTCTATTTCGGATGATCAAATATCTCTAGAACTGTTCATTTAAGCTCAATTGATGGTGATGCATTTTTTCAACATAATTGGAAATAATCAGATGGATGAAATTCTTGAAATATCTTTCTTTTCAGAAAATGAACCATTGAAAGATGAAACAATATACCGAATTTGAATGTGGAATATTCAATCAATTCTGAGATATTGCGAAAAAACTATTATTATTTCGCAACTTCAACGCCCTGTATCTCGAGAACTGAACACTTGTCCTTATCTCAGTGATTATGAAATCACGAAAGCTATCATCTGTCAAGCTGCTAAGTAGTATGATTTTATAAAAATCCGACCTATTTTTATTTCAATTAAATCGCACGGCACTTTCCATATTGATGTTCGTCTCTGAAAAAATGATAAATATGATCATATTATATTGATCGATGGTTATTCATCATACCAGAAGTATTTATTCTTATAGTTCATGGAAAAACATGATCTACTCAATTCAGACTGAAATGATGTATGATACAGCCAGTTGAGCTTGTTATCTATATCTCTATCCCCAAAAGTACAGTTGAGCTTACGTAAACAATAGAGATTTAACCGAGGTGTGTATCTTCGTGATATCTTTTGAATATATAATGATATTTGAAATAGAGTATTTGAGAGCTAACTCATTATCTATTCTAAAAATCAGTCTGATATACCCGTTCCAGTAATTTTATTATTAACTAAATAGTATGCTAGTAATATCAGCGATGAGTGTAAAACTAACTGAAAAAAAGTTGCACACAATGTCATTCACATAGCGATCAAAAATAATGTTGGACCTAGCACTGATCCCTGTAGGCCCAGATTGCATAAGAGCACATTCTGAGTCGTGATATGATTGATGATTACCCAAGATTGTGTATTTTAGTCTGACACATCATTCGTTGCGATTAATATGATTTGAACCAATCGTTAGACAAACCTCTGATTCCGTAGTAGTATAATTTCTCCACAAATCATGATTTTCACAATCAAGTGCTATAGAGAGGTCACAGAATATATTTGAATTTTTGTGGATATTTTTTTCAATTCTAGACTCTCGTTTGAGTTTTCTATCATTTAGCATCGATAGTACTCAAGTTTATCTTAATCTGAATTGTGATTCTGTAAAAATTTGCTTAGATAAAATATCATTCGTTTGTTAATAATCCACTTCAGTTATTTTGATAAACTCCAGAGTAATGAGATTCCGCGGAAATTATTTTTATCGGTTTTAGAAGATACAAAATTGATTGCTGTAACAACGAACTCGACAGAATATGTTTCAATAACGAATTCTTGATGTTCGAAGTAAAATTCATTGTGATAATATTTTCCGACAAAAAATCCAGAATATATACCACATACATTGAATAAAACCGTTCATTGAGAATATAATCGACAGAAGCTAAACAGGACTAAATTTCTTCATATCTTGTCTGAGATTCTGGTGGGAAGCCATCAATAGACTGAAAGCATATAACCAGCTTTCTGGCATAACCTTTTTCAAATATAAAAACTATATCAACACGAAAGTGTATCATAATCAAAACTCCAAAACATTAACGAATCGGTCTCGCAGACTGGTATTCATAAATTTGACATGCATCTTTATACATTCTTGAATCCAAATAATCAACTGCCGCATTATTTTCAATAATATCCTTCACATATCGATTATATTGCTGCTTCCATATGTTTTTCGCCTACCATATGAAAATGAATCATATATCAACTCTGAAAATGTAACCGAAAAAATAATGTATATCGTCCCTTGGCAGAAAATGAGCCCGCAGCACGATTTTATAGTTTGTCACTATCTTTGTTTTTATCTCTTGGACCGCACGGGAGGAAATTCCCATAATGTTCGAAGAACATCCTGCTTACCTAGGGACTCTAGGAAGAATATAAAGAGAGGAGGTGGGTTTTTTAACTTTAGATGATTATAAGTTATTGGGAATATTTCCATTGGCGAAGACATCCAAACCTTTGCCGTTCTTTATAGACAAACGAGTTTTGGTAAAGTGCTGTTTGACATATTTCAAGGTTGACAACGGTTTTGCTATAGCGATGAAATGATAGCAGAGATTTCTGAGGAAGATTTCCCGTGGAAGTATCTATAGAAAAGTGGAAGGTCATCAACTTTTCTACGGTGTTCTAATGAGGTCAACGGTTTAGTGAGTGTGGCATCACCCACCAGGCGAATGGCTCTTCTTTGGATGGAATCTGAGAGCATCAGCGAATGTTTAGATGATGAACCCCTAAAACCATATCCTATATTTTTAGCCATCAATTAAATTAAAACCTCTATAGGACTTTTGGGCTGTGATCCGAAATACGTTTTTCGAGTACTACATTTTTAACATAGGTCTTTCTATGAGATCAGTCAGCAAAAATAGGAAGGGGTATTTACAAGACAAAGCTGCTATCAGTGCTATCCTATTTTTCCACCTCAGTTCTATTTTATATCTTCATGTTCAAGTAGGTATTACTTATATCTTTTTCGAAGACCATTTCTTGTCCACCATGTATTATTTATGAGCAAGATTGTCACCTATATTGCTATAACATGTGTTATGTATGGTGATTAGGGCAATTATCATCGATATGGGTTCATTATATTGCATCGGCATAACATTCCATTCATATTATTCAACTTCAATCCAAGAACAATGAAATTGAAAGACAAAACAATGAAAACTGGCTCAACTTTTTAATTGAATATTTAACAAAATTTCATAATCCCTTGTCATTGAACAATTCATTTGATTTGACCAACAAAATTAAAGATTTTGAGATTCCTCCAGAATCTATTCGTCTATCTTTTGATGTTGTGAATCTCTTGCCCCCTCAAGTTGGTCCGTGAATTTTTTTAAAGCTGATTTGTTATCTTTTTACATTTTGAATATTAACACTCTTTTAGACACAGTTTTGAAGCAGAATTTCTTTTAATTCAATGAAGATTATTTTCCCAAATCTCTGGGCTTGCAATGGGTAGTAATCTGTCACCATTATTGGCCGTGATTTTCCTTTGGAATTTAGAACAAAAATCACCGACTTTCCCTTTATTTAATTTATTTAATTTATTTAATAAAATCTGTTTCTGCCTTGTACGTTTTGATGGTTCATTATTAGAAGTTAATCTTTTATTAGATTTCTTGAACACCTTACACCCTTCTATTTGTTTTACCATTGAGGTTGCTCAGAATAACTCCCTCCGTTTTTTGGAAACCTATACTCATACAGACACCGATGTTCAGCTTACTTCTAGCTATCCGTGGCTCCATAAATGTCCTGCTTTCATTTTTTCTTCCACAGTATGTTCAATATTCCTTCATTTTTTTGGATGTATGATAAATTGACATTCATCATACAGGACGTGGAAAGAAATTCTGAATTGAGAAAACCTAATCACGAATCTGCAATTAGGTTTTCTCAATTCAGAATTCAGAAAGAAGGTACTTTTTACAGGAGATCATTATACCTACATCATATTGGAATGTTCGACGACTCATTTTACCAACAGAGGTTACTGTGAAATGTGATATGGATCCCAAAATTTGATATAAAATATTACGAAGATCTAACAAGAAATTCTTCCAGATGGCTACGGTAAAGTGGTGACAATTTACCTACAGAGCTACAAACGTATTTTCAACATTTATTGTATGTGAAAAAGACTAATTTTCAATCGGTATTGGTATTCTGATCATTCCATAATATAGGTATGTTAACCATATCTGTATACTCTCGAACAAACTCTTCCACTTCTACATAAGACACTATTCATATCGTTATACCTATGATACAAGTGGATAAGAATTAGATAAATCTATCATTTTGTGAAAAAAAAATCATGACATGAAATGTAATGTCCCCTCCCCCCCCTCCTTCGTCCAAAAAATCTTGCTGGATGCGCTGCTGTTAAAAGGTACGCTATAAAGGAAAAAGGGATCGGTATCACGTTCGTAGTATATTTTTTCGATTTATTGATTCCTCATTGTTTTCCTTAGTCGAAAAATTGTTTGCACTAACTTTACTCACTTTCAAAAGTATTTTCCTCTAAATCTGTGAATTTGGAACATACCTATATAGTTCATCTTGTACGTGGTTAGGTAATAATTATCAATTTTGAGATGGCAGCTTAATTATTGGGCTTATTCACGTTCGTCAATGAACGAGATTCATTACTATTTATGAAATTATATTTCAGGTTTGAGAGATTATATGCTACGAAGTTTGAGAATAAAATTGATTGGTACCTGTCAACGGAAGTGAAAGCTATTTCAAAATATATGGAACATCCAGTGGCGTACCTACGAGGGGCGGGAGATAAAGGGGATATATCCCTCCTTGTGATGATATAGAAGACACCACTGTCTTTCACGTATTTTACGTTTTCATCTCTCTATATATATATACACATGGTGTTTATTAAACGTGCGGAACAAATTCATGAAATCGTTCCTCGGACTATTCTAAGAACATTTTGTTCCTTGATGATTTTTGAAAACTCTCTTTGTTCCGAAAATACAGGGCAAACAACATTTTCGAATTAAATAGCGTTGATATTTTTGAAATTGTCAAAAGTGCGAATAAAATTGCTACACTGTGTTTACCAAGTACTTACCCAGCAAACACAGTTACATGATACCGATGTAACAATTGAGACCTGTGATATCACATTCTATGTCGAATAGACGTCGCTGTGATGTCAGAGGATGCTATTTTGTCCCACTCAAGTTTCATCCATGTGACGTCGCTGCGATATAACAGCGAGATATTGTATGCAATGTTACTGCGATATGTTATTGGGACGGAAAAGCGATGTGTTTTGAAACGAAAAGAAGGTTTCCTCAAACATGATGTGATAATTGGTACACCACTGTCTTCTGATGATATCTACTATTGATTATGTTATGTGTTGTTGTGACAGTGACTGGTTGTTGGTTCCTCGGACCTCCTGTCCATTCGATCGTTTTTTCATTAGCGCAATCCTTGGTAACTATACAAATCCAGACTGTTAAAAAATTATGTAGTGTGTGTCGGCGAGATGTAAGCAAACCAACAAGAGTTTGATAGAAATGTAACGGATATTTGCAAATCTAACTTGACTTTGTTGAGTAACGTACATTCGCATGTATTCTTGTTCACCCAACAAATATCTAAATAAAAATTTTTCGAAAAGTTCTAGCATATGAGTTTGCTTCTGTACATCGCAGCGATGCATTATTCGTGATATCGCACTGCTGCCTCATCGCGACATCTCAGAGATGTCATGTCGCAGATGAGTTTGCCTCTGTACATCACAGCGATGTAACATTCGTAATATGGAAGTTTTGCCTCATCGCGACATCTCAGAAATATCATGTTTGCAGATATTTTTGCATATGAACATCGCAGCGATGGAACGTTTGTGATATCGCACTGTTACCTAAACGCGACACCTCAGAGATGTCATCATGTCACAGATGCGTCGTTGACTGGGTACAAGATTTGCTGGATGTTACTCGATAAAAAACTACCCTGATGGTGTTTTTCAAAGAGTTCTGCAGCAAACAAATTTTCAGAAATCATCAAAGGATCATCGTTGGTCGTTGTGTGAGACTAGCACGGACTAGCTTGAAAGCGCATGCTCAAATCAGCGATTATGATGAATACAATAGTGTACAGGCTTTCATATCAGCAGTTATTTCTCGTTTTAGCTGACTGAAAATTCGGCATCTATTTTCTCCCAATAAATATTTTAAATCGGAGGAACAAATAAGGCATTCAGAAGATACCTATTGGAATTTCCTCAAACGGTGCAGTGTCAGTTACATACATAATATATCTACTAATATTCCTAAAATTATTATCAAAGCTGAAATGAAAATGTGACATAAACATTTGAATAAATCATAGGCCGAGGCGCTTAGATTTTATTCTGCATGCAAGGCTCAAATAAATTATTATATTCACCAATAATCATGAATAAAAATGTATTTTGAAAAAAGTATTCCCCGATGTACACTTTTGGGTATACGCCACTGAAAACATCCTCATTCGCTCGCCGTATTCCGAATTTCATACAGATTCCAATTTGATGTACTTTTCGAGACATCTGAGTAGCTAATACGTCTAGTTATTCTCGTCAATAATCACCCTGAGAAAATGGCAGTAAAATATCATCAACCGCTAGCGAAGCCCCTGGCCTGGGGTGAGCAATTTAATCTGTTAGCTCATCAAAGGTTAACACGTTGTTTCTCACCCTGTAGTATAAACAGCGCAAACCGAGAAATACGCACAGCGTTGCCGATTCTATCCCAGAAAACGGATCGTTATCTCCATATAAATATATCCCACGTAAAACGTGTTCGGGTGCTCGGCAGTTTGTGTTGTGGTGTGCTCTGAATCAGCTGCGATCACACATGTGGGTCGATCACACGTTACTTATTTCCATGAACAAACTCGTTAAGTGTACTTAAACTTGTGATATCTACCGTTGACAATGGATACAGGGACGAAAGTTACCAAAAATCGAAATCCTGCGGAAAATGCGAATCCCCTATCCCTTCTAACCTTTGTGTAAGTTTATTTTTGATATCTCAATTATAGCCTTATAGACTTCAGGTTATTGTTGAAATTATTTTCGCCGTATTCCATTTTTTGTCTGCATTGAAATAGTTATATCTAGTAGAAGTCAAAAACAAGTAGGTATACCTACCTACATTTGGCACTCAACATTCAGCTTGTATCCTGGTCATTACCCTTACCCGAGCCCTTACCTGACTGCTCATCTACAACACATCATGACCTTTTCCGAGTCCTTTTCCTTCTGTATCTGTAGTCAAACCCAAACTTTGCCAAACCTTGATGCAAATAAACTGACGTCTAATCCCTGCCTTTATGTAAAGAATTTCTGGAATAAGCAATCAATAATTGAATGACGCACATTGCTAGCGCTATAGGAACAGAAAAAACAATACCCTACAATACGTTTCGAGTACTGAAAATCTCGAAGAAATAGAACCGAGAATAGAACTGAAAAGTACTGAGAAACTAGTGATTGTCATTTTTTGACAGTACTCACAACTGAAATGAGAGTTTTCACTTACACAACATACAGATCATAAAGGTTCCTAAACAGATCAAAAGGTAATTCATATAATCAACTCGAAAAATTACCTTTATCATTTTATGTATTTATTTTCATCAATTAATAAATGGACAACAATAATAACAACAACATGAAACTGTTAATGATTCAAATATAAAACTGTTTCTGATAAAGTCATGATAGACACAATTGAAAATAACATCTCCGCAGTGTTTAGTTTCGGCACTAGACTAGCTCACACATTTGATTTTTCCAGCGCCTCTGATTTGTTCATCCACCTCACAATGACATGATTCCGATTTTTGAGAAGCAATAAATATAGCAACTTGACAAAAAATGACACACACAAAAATCTGTGACTCATCAGTGCAGTGACGTTAACAATGGCATCTGTCAAATCCTGAAAAAAATACAATTGAAACTTGTAGGCAGATGCAACATTGAAAATGATAATGACCTATAGGCATGTTCGTAGATCAGTGGAAATACCTCTAGGACGATAGTATCTATACTATGATAGCACAATCATTCATATACAGGGTGTATCTAAATAACACCGAAAAATTCAAGAGGTGTTTCCTTGTGATATTCTAGCAAATGAAGTTCATATGAACATGTGTCCTAACTTGCTCCGTTTTTGAGATACAGGATGTTGAAGTTGGAAGGATCAATTGTTTCTATTTATAACCACCCTGTATAAGCTTTCATGGTGCCAAAATTTCAAAATGATTCTAATTGGGGTTATTGAGTAATCTCAATGGAAGTCTTGAAAAGACCTGCATTAAAATTTGGAGTCAAATCGAATTCATATCGTTTCCTCAAAAACTAAGCTAGATACAAAAATCACACAGAGCATAAAAAAGTTGTGTAGTTCAATCTAACAAAAATATGAAACTCAGAAAAACCGGTGGAGTACAATGACATTCACCATGAATATCGATAAATTCACCCACTGTGACGCCACTGGAAATATTATTTCGAATCCAATTGCACTAGAAGAAGCTCCATATTACTATTAACAAAACCACAACGTTCTATTGACATTGATGAAAAGACAATTGAGAAATGAATAGAAAAAAATTGTTCATGGAAATATTAATACCCTGTATCTCAGGCAATCAACCCTTGAATTTTGTTGGTGTTATTTAGGTACTCCCTGTACATATAACTATAGCTAAAACATAGACCTTGAAATTACATGATTCCGAGAAAAAACACACAGCAGATCCGCGAGTATCAAGGTATTTCAGATTTCAGCCTTTCACAGGTATTACAAAGTATTTCACAACCACTACGAAGTATTTCAAAACCATTTCGACGTATTTCACACGATTTCACAACCATTTCTAAGTATTTCACAACCATTTCAAAGTATTTCACAAGTATATTTCACAGTATTTCAATAATTCACAGGCATTTCAAAGTACCGGGTGACCAGTTATATTCTGACCCATTTCAAATGCTTATATCTCTGAAACCATTCAAGTTATCGTTGTGCAGTTTGGACTAGTCTATTTTGATATTTTTCAAGTTTTTTTTTTGACAGGTTCACCTTCTCTCTTGAACATCCGATTCTACCGGAAACAAACTAGCCATTATTCAGGTATAGGGCAACTTTTTTATTTCATTGAATCACCCTATATTTTTGCACATTCAGAAAGACTGGTCTTTCCTCTTTCTAACAATGTATAACAAGTTATGTTTTCTCAGAAAACTATCAGAGTTATAACTGTTTGAAACAACTACTGCATGTGGAATGGTTTAATGAGATTTTGCAATGCAACCAAAGTCGTCTTTGAAAATCCTGATCACAACACATGAAATGCCAGATTAGATGTGTCAAATAAAGATTGTCGAGCATTTGTACTTTCTTCGAGTTGAAAAATGTTTACTTTGACTGAAAAAGCAAATGAACTCATCATAAATCTGCATCAGATTTATACTCAATATACGGTAATGTAATTCAGCATTTCAGGATAACGTCCTAATATGCAGTAGATGCTTCAAAGAGTTATAACTCTGATAGTTTTCTAAGAAAACATAACTTGTTATAAATTGTTAGGAAGAGGAAAGACCAGTCTTTCTGAATGTGCAAAAATATACAGGGTGCTTCGATGAAATAAAAAAGTTGCCCTATACCTGAATAATGGCTAGTTTGTTTCCGGTAGAACCGGAAGTTCAAGAGAGAAGGTGAACCTGTCAAAAAAAACTTGAAAAATGTCAAAATACATTAGTCCAAACTGCACAACGATAACTTGAATGGTTTCAGAGATATAAACATTTGAAATGGGTCAGAATATAACTGGTCACCCGGTATTTGACATGAGTTCACATGAATTTAAAGGTATTTCAGATGTATTACAAAGTACTTCACTAGTATTCCATTTCAATGTGTTTCACCATTGTCGTTCTAGATGACAACCTAGCTAGGTAGTTAATAGGCGAGAGCTTATTATACCTCCTCGCACAAGGTCGCCTACTAGATTTTCATTTTGATCGACAATGGTTCCACCCTCGGTTCCACCGAGTTATCCCTCGCAGATCAGTGAGAACAGAAAGAAAAACGTGAAAAAATACTAGGTCGTTTACGATCGATGGATAGATATGAGATCTCATCTATGCTACAATGAAGTAAAAATGTACGATTACACATTAAACAACGGCATGATTTACTACTGCACAAGTTCCTATTCGAGTATTCACCACTTGACATAAAAACCTAGAAAATCATTGTAAGTATAAAGTGGCATCCGAGGTGGCATCCTAAAATACGGGGTCTGTATAAATAATGGTAGAATCATAGTGGCCATTCATATATCTTAATGATTTGCGGCCGAGTTTGTGGCTTTTTCCTTATGGAGATCGAAAAGCAATCTAAAGAAAAATGAAGCAATTTTCTCGTACAGGTCCGATTTTAATGCGGTTTTTCACATATTGTTCAGAAAGGCCGTCGAAAAGGAGACCCGCCTTTTAATTGTGCATCTAAAGGTGCATTGCATCCGGCAAACCTGTCAAAATGAACGAAACGCTGCGAAATTTGGTACTGAGATGAGTGAGATGTTTTGGAGGTCGCTCAATTCGAATATGCATGTACCAAATTCGAGATCAAATTCACCAGACGTTATGGAGGGGAGAAACCCGGGGAACTTCCGGCAGCCTGGGTGGGCGTGGGTTCACGTGGACTTCAGGATATTTCAAAAGACTGGAAAAATGCCCCTCGGACACGTTCGGTGCCTCGGAGGATCATGCGGGCGCTGATTCCGAATTCGAGGGCGAAGATTAGCCCCCAGCGCTCGTAGAGTGGGGAAAAATTCAATTTTCTAGAAATGGCTGGAAAAATTTCTCTCGGGGGTTTTTGCGGGTGCTAATTCCGAATTCGGTGGCGAAAAATACCCCCTACAATCTTTTGGGGGTAGAAATTGAATGTTCTAGAAATGGCTGGAAAATAGCCCATTGGAGGTTATTGCGATCGTGGAGGTGTGTGGAATTCTACTTGTCCGATTCATGCGAAATAATTAAATATATATAAATAATTAAATATACAGGGTGATCCACGTTTGAGTTATGACTTCCGCGACATTTTTATTCAAAAGGAACAGCCTTTATATATCATTATATATATGCATTTCCTCTCATGAAAACTGCACATGCGGGAGGAAATGGATACCTTTGCTGCCTTGATTCATATAGCTATTAATTTCTATTAAAAATAATGCATTAATTTGTTATTATTTTCCTCGAAAATGATTCATTTTATCGACAATAAAAAAGAGGGAATTTTTTTGAATTCCAGGTTCAAGCAACTCAAATTATTTTTTTGGTCTTTGTCATGCATATGGGGTGTTGAAAATTTGAGCCTTAAAGATAAAACTTAGTCCACTCCTGATGAACTATAAGGCAGGTGAATTTGTTTCTAGGACACTATTTTAAGGAGTCCTTACTAGTGTCCTTCATATTGAATTTTCATTGAATAATAATTATACAGTGCTTTTCTTTAACGTTCCCCTATTTTTATTTTTCGAACGGGTCAACTAAGAAAATTGAAACTTGGAATAATTAAATTGATGACAAATGAAAATTTCAAGATGGCGACTGGGTGCCATCTGGTGAGAAAAATTACATGAAAAGAGGGGTCCTGTGGCACATCTTTCCGAACCTCCTGACGAATACTACACAACTCTTGAATATATAGACAATATCTTCACCTACTACAAAATGGCAGAACATTCAACAGTTGCCTGAATACAAATACTACAGTGCTTTTCTTAGACTTCCCCCCCCTTTTTTATTTTTTGAACGGGTCAACTGAAAAATTTGAAACATGGAATAATGAAATTGATGCATGAATACTATATTTTTTGTAGTAAGATTGACAGATGAAAATTTCAAGATGGCGACTGGGCGCCATCTGGTGAGAAAAAACTAAATGGAAAGGGGGGTCTTGTGCGAGGTCTTGTGGCTCCTGTGAATAATCTTTGGTAGATGTCCATGGTTTCCGAGATGGTTTCTCAAAGTGGAGTCAAGTATTGAATACTAAATGATACACAAAGTCATCTCAACAACATTTAACGTGATTAAAACATCAAAAATTGGTACATGTTTCAGACATATTATATACACCGTGTCCCAGCTAAAATGTCCCCCCCCTGTAAAGAATCAACCGCGTGATTGAATGACTTGAAATTTGGTCACCCAGTATATTTGATGATGCTCACTCGACTTATGCTATTGAATGAATAGTAGGTATACAGGGTCACACCGAAGTGCACCTCAACTTTATTATTTGAATAAGGACACTCAGTATATTATTCCATATTCAAGTAGAGTTCATTATTACAAATTCAACAATGCCGGGTTTGATGGGATTTTTTCAAACGACAACGAAGATATGGCAAAAAATCAAACGATTCAATAAAAAATGTTTTTTATAGGAGTATAAGTTGATTATATTGACATTGTTGATGGACATAAACTTTGATGATGAAGAATAATTTCAAAATCTTTTGTGGGTGAATAATGTTTGTATATGAAGCAATCAACAGATTCAACTTACTGAAAGTCTCGTTGAAAGTGATAAATCTTGTGAGCAGACATACCTAAGATCCATTCTGTATAGATTCCGTATAGATTTCAATGATCTAATGATATCAACTCCTAGACAGTGCCTCTACCGGATCAAGTATAGAGTATACTAGGTTAGGCATATGTGTGGAAAAACCCAATTTCTAACTGAACTAGTTTTTTTTTTTCTACTGAGAATACCTCGGAGAATACAATATTTTGTTCTCTTCTACTCAGTGGCCTATGTTGATTCCTGATCGATATCATATTGTTGTAAATATGGAGCAGTCAGCAGTTTTTGTTCTTCTCATTTCCATTGATATAAAATTTGGCGTGTATGTGACTGGTGGTTGTAGAAATATAAGATGTAATAATGATAATTGATAAAAAAATTCTCGTGAGATCAATAGTTATTATATATTATTTACGAGTTATTTATTATAGAAGGGCAAAAAGTTGTAGATTTTAGCTCCAGGATGTGTTGTCTCCCGACACTATTTTTTTCTGTGACAGGAAAAACGACAAATCAATATTGAGGAGATATTGTATTATACTAAAATCAGAAAATTATCGACGTTATTTGAAGTTTTTAACATGAATGACACCTGCGTTGCAGGCATCTTGATCATTATTTTGAAGTAATAAACTATCTGTCAGTCTAATTCGGTGATTTGATTTTCAAAAATTGCCAATTCAGTGGTTGTTTATATAGTAATTTACGTAACCGCGAAGTCGAATGGAGGATAAAAGGATTTGCAGTTTTTTCTCGGAGACGGTTTATTTTTCGGAACTATAGCATGACAAAAGCCATCAATAGTGTATACATATATTCATGTAATATATATCCGGAAAAAAGTACTGACGTTTTTCCCGTCACAGAAAATAGTAATTTACGTAACAAGTCCGGGAAATACTGTTTATTTTGGACGAGTAGACAAAATTCTAGGCCAAGCCATAGACGAGTCCTGGAAGTCTGCGAGTCAAAAAAAAATTGTTTTTGGACGTGTTGCGTACACAATTTTTTCGGCAACCATCATATGTAGAATAACAATTCAATGAGACACATTTCCATATTATATTTCATTATGGAATACAATTTCTTCTTTATTAATTCTTATTTGTATCAAATAATGAAATTTGAACAGCGAATACCTTTACCTATACTAACTGCTACATTGGAAATTTCGTATGGACATTTTCAAACTCACTATCGCTGCTGCTTCCGATAGTTTATTGCGATAATTGCAACCAAACTTTCAAAAATCCAAATGTCAACTAATTTCATGTCTAATAGCTGTCAGCCGATATTTCGCTGCTATGGTAATTATCATCTGTATTTATCAAAACCTTATCTACCAAGATTTTCATAGTCACAGTGACAACGATGTGATACTTCCTGGCCTAGTACCGAAAGTACTTACTTCCCGGACTAGGCCGGAAAAATGCTACTTTCTCAAAGAAATAGCGTCCGGGAAGTGCGAGGGGAAGTGAGAACCCCCGGACGGTTGCCGAAAAAAATACTTCATAGACAATAATACTGAGAGTTCCATTTGAATTGAAATGACGTCCATATACTCCTAACAATCATCGATAGCCCATCATATATGCATAGTAGTTTTCTATGCTCATGAAAATAAACTATTGAAGTCTATGATAAATGTTCAAGAATTATAAATAAGTGTCCTTTTGTTCCAGTTTTGTTCGCTCCTATGAAGTGAATAATCATGTCAATTTGATACTGGGTAATGTTTACGTCGTTACCTAACTATTTCCATGCAATGATTGTTCAAAGGTAAAAAAATAGCGCTGAAAAAACGCTGATGAAACATTGAATGGATTGGATTATTTCCCGGATTATTATTTATCGATTAGGTAGATACTTACCTTACCTCTAGCCTTCTCTATTACATAATTCGAAGGATAATTATAAGTATTATTATTTTTCTCGCAAAATGAGATAGAATCAAAGATATTCAATGTAGGATATTGATATGGATTCAACAAATTCTTTCGAATTTACCCGTTCTTTAGTAGCCTATTTCTGAAGTACGAAAATTCTATATGCCAGTCTGCAACAACGACAGAACTCAAGTATTTGGGTTCTGTGGCAACAACCACATGAAGGTGAACGTTTCTCGTAGGAACATTTGCTAGACAACTTGGGAACTCCTTTAAAGGATAATATACTGTGGTAAGGCGTAGCATAATGTTCTATGAATTAATTCAAATAATCAATCGGATTGAAGTAGTATCGCAAGTAGCTAACACATTTTGAAATAAAAACTATAATGACATTTTTATGTTTTCTCTTCTGATGATTCAAATCTTCTTCCATATAATTGTTCAGCATAAAAATGTTCAACTTTGCTCTACATCAACCGACCGATTATATATCAACATAGGAAAAACCTATTTCATGAGGTTAATAATTGGCAAAAAAAAGCCTATACTTGGATTTGAAAATCAATTTAGTTGGACTCATTAACAAATTATCGTCGGTGGAATTTCTAGAAATTACAAAAGACTGCTGTCTAACGTAGAAACAACATTTTGATCATTCATCATCAAAACTACATTCATCATCCTTCTGGTTTAGGAACTTATATTCTATATTTTATCTGAGTATCAGTTGCTCTGTCTATATCATGCAAAAGTCGGTTCCAAGATCAGATTTTTGAGTATCTGTCTTTGGGGTTACATTCTATTTTATCTGAGGATCAGCTGCTCAGGCTATACCACTTTCTGAGAGGTCATTTTGAACATTTGTTGTGGATAACCATTCAATAATTCATTTCATACATTCATTTACTCACAATTAGAAAACACTGATATGTCGAAAACGGCTTGTTGGAATTCAAAAAACGTTGCACTGATAGTGTCAGACTTGGATGCTCTTTGCAATGATGTATTCCATGACCCTTATCCCCTATTCAAATTATCGAGGGGGCTGCTCTGGGGAGTAGAGGGTTGAACTATGTATTATCTTTCTTGGGTCAAACTATGTCTCTTTCCAGATAAAAATCGACGTGTTTCATTTTATTTTTGTAAAATCATTTTTTTGCTTTTTATTGAGGGTGCATAGTCTTGAATGGACCACCTGGTGTATTTTGCAAGTATGCACATTATCTTCATTTGAAGAAACAAAAACAAAAGCATTCATAATTTCAATACACGTCACAAGAATGACTACTTAGGTACCATCGAGGGTACCATGTACCGACCATGTTAGAATACCGTACCAATAAGTCGCCTAACAATATTGAAACATTGAAATAAGAACCTTCAATAAGATGCCAATCAGTCTGAGAAATTCTTCAACGGTATAATCATTTGAAAACCAACAGTTGAACATTTTTTTACTTGACAAGCGTGGTAGTGAATTTTTTGAGAATTTGTATTTTTGCTACTTCTTTATCGCCATGTGACAAGTCCTATACAATTGATGTAATTGTCTTAGAGGATAATAAACGTATCTTATCTCATCTTACCTCATATCTCTTATAAAAACTGAAATCCCAATGGTGGATCTCGATGAACCGGCACCCTGTATATATGGTTAAAAAAATGAACCTCCATGCACATTTTTTGACGTGTTCAAGTAATTTCTTGCAAACCCTCAATGTAACAGTATGATATCTGATTTATTCCACATCCTATTACCATATGGTGTATATTTTCTATAAATAATATCCAAAGTCCAAATTATCTATAAATACACTTACTTTTGTGAAGGTCAAATTTCATTTTTAACTATTGGGAAGTGGGTAAATGATAATCTTGATAATTTGATGGACCGACTGAAATAAAAGGGCAATGTTGACATATTTTGATGTACCTAATATGTATATAACATTTCATGTTTGAAATTTGCGGTTATTGAGAATAAAATACTGTACTGTACTGTACTGCACTGATAAACTTTTTGGGCATAGACACAAAATATCTCGCAAAATATTTATCAATTTCATTTGTTTCAGATATATGTTCCCAATATTTAGAAAGACATTTAAAGAGTCCTTAACAGAAGATGATCTCTTTAGTCCACTCACAGAACACAAATCTAGCATCCTAGGCTCTAAATTAGAAAGAATATGGAAAGAGGAATACCGGATACACAAGAAAACTGCTCTGCACAGAGCATTATTTAGAGTATTTGGTCTGTGGTATTCGATTCTAGGAATACTGAAACTTGTAGATGAACTTTTATTATTGTAAGTGTCCACTTTCTTATATAGTACCTATATGGGTATCTTTCATGAACCATTGGAAATAATATAATTTCCGTATCTAAATCACCACTAAGCTCATGCAGTAGAAAACCAATTGTGTATGCATTTTGAAAAAATATTTTTTTCATCGAGGGACGTAATCTCATGATACATTAGAATAGTTGAAGTACATTATTCCTAAGCATCAGTCTGAATTGTACACGAAATATCAATCCTATTGTAAGCTACAGAATTAACTAAGAGCATAGATTTTAAGAGTGATCCGGAATCATTCAAAACTAGTCTCACTGAGGAATTACCAATAGACAGCTGATCATGAATTATTAGGACTTGCCAACTGAGAAAATTCTGCCACAAAATGGACATCCCTGGGTGCAGACTATGCAATGAGGCTTGGAAAAGTTGGTTCATGAATATGCGCACTACGTATATCAAATTGCGCCGGCCTTGGATAATTTGAAACATCCCATATATATCATCGTTGATAATACAATATGTGCTATGCAGTGGCGGCTCCTCAGAGGAGGCAACGGAGGCTGAGCCTCCTCAGAGATTCTCCTTAAACTGATATTATCTATACTTTCTCATTAAAAGGACAACAAAATACATGGATTTTTATTTTATTTCCTGTTTTTAGGTAAAATATTTTTGAATTGGCAACAGTGCTTGCCCACGCATCACACGTTGAAGTCTGCAAATCACGCGTAAAATATTCAATTTGGCTACATCTAAAGGAGGCTAGACTCCTTCAGAACGCGAAACCCACGCACGCAATGCAAATGCCCAAATACGCCCGAATAGCAGGTGTTTGTCGTGTCGCGTCGCGAATTGCGGAGAATCCAGCGCGAGTGCATTGTTTATGTTCATGTTAGGTTAATGGTTATGGGCTCTATAAATTTCTGAAAAATGAGTGTTTTAAACGATTGCGATTTAGTGGAATACTTTCTGGTGAACCCATTCAGTGCTTTGTCTTATGAAGATAAATTGATTGTGAAAAACAAACGTCCGACACCGGAATTAAAAAATCTGATTGTATAACAAACAAAATCGTTCGTTCAATTCTGATAATTATAAAAAATATATCTGGTTGACGGGATCTGAGGTAAGGAACAAGCTATTTTGTTGGTACTGCGTATTACTGTCAACCGATAAGTCATCATGTTGGGGGCGATTAGGATATAATGATTTGAAAATTTTGCCTCGCGGATTGGATAGACACTGCAAATCACAGAAACACATCTCTTCAAGTTTTAAGTTCAGCTCAACTGGTAAACAGAATGTCATTGAAGCTATTAATTTGGGTGAGTCGTAGAGAGTTGTTTTTCACAATAAATCTCATATCATTCAGCCTCTTCTGTCATGAAAGTCTCGAGCCGCCACTGGTGCTATGGTAAGAACAAACTACTCTAGTTCGATGATAAAGCAGCAAGACAAAAACAAACAAACAGATTACAGATCTCATAAAATCTACTATGTGTAGAGAAAAACGCTTTGACAGGACAACAAAACGAAGATCAGAGATATATGTAGCCCACAAAATAATGATCCGCCACTGTGGGGACCTAGTTCCTCTAAAGACAATTTGTATACTCCAAACCTGAGTAATATCGGATGATAAAACTCACAATAAGTATTGATAATGGTGAATTCCATATTGGAACTGGGGCAAATTCATTGGAAAAATGCATAGTAATATCTCTTCTGAATTCTTAGCACCATTCACTCGATCTGAACTTCTTTCATGCCTATATAGATTCTCTAGCAACTTATCAAACCAGTATCCAACGGTTTGCAAGATACCCATTATTTAAGTAGTGCAGTTCAAAGTCATAATAATCTACAAATTTCTTCTTATAAACGAAATTCATTTTCAGAATTGGTATGCCATTATGTATAGGAAAATTAGTGTCATTTTTCGAAACCGGCCCAACGTCCACATCTCAAGACGAAGCCTTCATCTACGCCGGCATCCTAGTATTATGTTTGATAGTCAACACGTTCCTAGCCAACCCAACGTTCATGGGCCTACAGCACATCTCCATGAAGTTGAGAGTCTCCTGCAGTTCGCTGGTGTACAGAAAAGTCCTGAAGTTCAGTAAAACGGCGCTGGGCAACACGACGGTAGGGCAGTTGGTGACCTTGTTATCCAACGATGTCTCGAAGTTCGATCAGATGTTCGTTTTGGCCCATTACGCTTGGATCGGGCCGATCCAGGTGGCCTTGGGAACATGGCTACTCTATAGGCAAATCGGGATCGGATCGTTGTTTGGCGTAGGGTTTTTGGTCTCATTTGTACCATTACAAAGTGAGTATCCATTTTGCAGCCCTTCCGAATAAAAAAATGAGAGGAGATACATTTTCCCCTCCAATGACTACACTGTAGCAATTCTAGCGTCTCCTCCATTCAAATTTTGATTGATCTAGTCTGAATATACAGAGTGAGTCAATAGTGTGTTCCTCTTCGAACCGTCAGGTATATAAAAAATATTCGAATACAACAGTTATAGGATTTTATGAGAGCTATCACCTAAAACTATTTTCATATCTATAGGATGTTCGAATTTCAAGATATCGGCTGATGATGGGTGTTTTTGAATGGGAAACCCTGTGCATTTTCAAATTTTTCCTGAAGAGCTGATTTCATCAATGCATCACACTTGGGGTCTAGCGGAAATGATTACAGAGATATAGGGTGTTCAGAATCGAAAATTTTCAAATTTGGGATTTTTTTTGTGTCAGAACTATTCATTATTGGTCGAAACGGCTTACATATATATGTTCCTATCCCAACGTTTGATTTACTATCTACTGAAATTTAATTGAAATAGATACAGGGTGATCAGAAATCTTGAATTTTGAACCACCCTGTATTTGTTCCAATTAAGTGTCAGTAGATGGTGAATCAAAAGTTGAGATAGGAACATGTAAGCCGTTTCGACCAATAATAAATAGTTTCAACACAAAAAAATCACAAAGTTGAAAAATATAGATTTTGAACACCCTATATCTCTATAAACATTCAGTGCGATGAAATCAGCTCTTAAGGGAGAATCTAAAAATGTAATAATATACAGGGTGTCTCATTTGAAAACACCCATCATCAACCGATATCTTGGAATTCGAACACCCTATAGATATGAAAATAGTTTTAGGTGATAGTTCCCAAGAAACCCTATAACTGTTGTATTCGAATTTTTTCTATATTTCTGACGGTTTGGCTAATATAGAAGGAGAACACACTATTGACTCACCCGTATGTATGATAAGTTTTGCTGTTCGTGATCAAACATTCGGACAAGCCCGAACTGAAAACTAAGGAAAATCAGAAGAATAATGCGTAACTTCCTGGTTTAGAAACTTATAAACAATAAAATATTTTCAATATTGGTGACGGTTAGTCAGGGACGGCAGGGTAGGCAGGGCCGTACCAGAAAATTTGAGGAAAAAAGCTGAACTATTTGATGACTAAAATAATTTTTCGAAACTGTTTCCAATATTCATCGTTTATTATGCTACTGTTATGCCACTATTATTTGAATTTCATGCACTGAAACATTTGGGTAAGCCAATTAGCCTTCCGAATATATACCGAAAATGACGAACTAATTCAGTTCATATAAACATATACTTTTAAAAGCGTCGTTTTCGAGATATTGGGTGTTGAAAATACGAGTCTGAATATTGTTTTTTGATAAAAAGTTCGGAACGGTTTGAGATAAATCAACAAAATTTCTCACAGATACAAAATTTTTTACGCTCTATAAGATGAAATGAAAATTATTTCATGAAGTTATTCAATGGCAGCTGAATCTGGGGGTGGTGAAGGTAAATTGAAGTTTTATTGTGATTGTCCAGTTATTATTTTTCATTAGCTTATATTTCTCATATTGTTAATCCGGTTCAATTCTAAAACGTTGTAACCCATTGAAAAAATACTAGAGAACTATTGTACGCAAAAATCTATCTGTTTTCTTCCTTCACCACCCCCAGATTCAGCCGCCACTGAATCACTTCATGAAATAATTTTTATTCCATCTTATGGGGCGTAAAAAGTATAGTATCTGTGAGAAATGCTGTTTATTCATCTCAAATCGTTTCGAACTTTTCATCAAAAAACAATATTCAGACTCGTTGTTTCCATACCCTATATCTCGAAAACGACGTGTTCAAAAGTATATGTCTATATGGACTTTTTTATTATTTCTACGACTACAACACACTGTTGAATTTTTTGTATCACGAACCGGACCACCCTGTATATTATTATATTTCCAGGTTACCTCAATCTGGTGACTATTTCACTCATCTTGAAATTCTCACATGATCTGACCAATCATAAGCTGAAGACAACTTGTATCATCGCGTAAATACTAGGTGTCTTTCAATAGTTTCATTTCTGATTGGTCTATCAGCGAACATCGTTATATTACTGTAGATAATTCTTTTCAAAATTATAAATAATATACCTCAGAACTAAATTGACTTTAAATCCCTTGAGTGTTCTTTTCCTTGCGCTGAACCCTTGAGAAAGATAACATAATCGTGGAATTGAATGGTTAAGCTTAGTTCCGTCAAACATAATACATAATTATATACAACTAGTATCATGACCACATACCACGTAATATATGTTTACCAACTATTATTTAATTACACATTCAACACAACATATTGCTATTGTTATCTCTCAGTTGACACAATTGGTCATCATAATACAAAATAAACTCAAGTGATAAAGAATTTATTATTGTGTTGGCTACTCACAATCAAAATCGTTTCATTAAGGAATATTCTCTATTTATATGATTCATCATTATGTGTAATTCTCATTTCAGTATATCTCGCTAATAAAACATCAGTTTTGAGACTACGCACTGCACTAAGGACAGATGAAAGAGTTCGATTAATGAATGAAATCATCTCTGGTATCCAAGTAATCAAGATGTATTGCTGGGAAAATTCATTCGCAAAACTGATATCATTTGCTAGAGGGTAAGTAATCAAGCAAACCTTATATGCAATCACGCTATCTATCGATCGATTTTAGGAAAGAGATGAAAGCGATCAGAGCACATTCCTTTCTGACAGGAATAATATATTCCTTCGAAATATTCATAACTCGAACTTCTATTTTTATCAGTATCTTGGCATACGTTCTACTAGGAAATTACATAACCGCTGACAAAATTTTCGCAATAACTGCTATCTACAATTGCCTTCGCCCTGTTATTACAATTCTGTTCTCGCTAAGTGTATCATCTTTAGCTGAAATTCATGTCACCATACTACGAATACAAAAGATACTAGCATTCGAGGAGAAAGAAAAATCAGTTGATCACTTCGACAAACTGAACGGAAATGACTCGATGCCTCTTATTATCAAAAACGGTACGAACAAAGACACAAAAGAATTGCCCCAACGAAATCCCAAAGCTAAAATATTACTGGAAAAGGTCTCTGCTAAATGGGTTGAAGACGCAGCAGAAGATACGCTGAGTAACATCAGCGTATGTGTCTCCTCAAACAAGATATTAGCTCTCATTGGGCCTGTAGGTAGTGGTAAAAGCAGTGTGATCAATTTACTGCTCAGAGAATTGCCGGTGAAGTCCGGCAAAATGGAACTGGTAGGAAGAGTTTCCTACGCATCTCAGGAGCCTTGGCTTTTTGCCGCTAGCGTAAGACAAAACATCCTCTTCGGCGCAGAATATAATGAAGAGCTGTATCAGAAAGTCGTAGACGTGTGTGCTCTCAGATCAGATTTCGCCTTATTCCCCTACGGAGATAAAACCTTGGTTGGCGAGAAGGGAAAGGCCCTAAGTGGTGGCCAGAAAGCCAGAATCAACTTGGCTAGGTGCATATATAAATCAGCCGACATCTACCTTCTTGACGATCCACTTTCGGCAGTCGACGCGAACGTTGGTAAACATTTGTACGAGAGATGCATCAAAGACTTTTTATCGAACAAGATTTGTGTGTTAGCTACGCATCAACTGCAATATCTCAAAAACGTTGACAATATCATCATCATGAATGATGGCGAAATTGAGATGGAAGGTACATACGAAGATCTGCAAAAGAGTGGACTGGATTTCGCGAAGATGATGGAAGATTTCCATAGCGAGGAGGTGGTGGAAAAACAAAAAAAGAAAATCCAATCGAGACAGAATACTATTGTGGAAGAATCCGAGAGTGAAGACGACGAAGATCAAATTATGGAGAAGGAATTCCAAGGATCTGGTAGCATCAAAGCAGAGACTTATTGGAACTATTTTAGAGCAGGCGGAGGAAAAGTTTCAATTACAGTTCTAATATTCCTATTCATTTTTTGTCAAGTTTTTGCTAATGGTGGGGAATATTATGTATCATATTGGTGAGTTGACAAAAAAGGTAGCTACGAGTTGTATCAACTTTTTTTTATTCTGTTCTAGGGTGAATCAGGAGCAAGAATTTACAAACAGAATAACCAATAATCAAACAAATGAGACCTTCGAAAGAAATACCATAATTTATTACTATTCGGCTCTAACCATTGGAACTATAATTATTGGTTTGGTGAAATCGATTTATTTCATGATGTTTTTCGCAGTGGCATCTGGAAATTTGCACGATTTTATATTCTCACGGATAATAAGGGCTACTATGAGATTTTATAATACAAACCCTTCAGGAAGAATCCTTAACAGATTCTCGAAAGACTTAGGAACTATTGACGAATATATTCCATCTATTATAATAGATGTAACTGAGGTAATTTGTAATCAAATAAGTAATGCACATCAACAATAATTGGAATCATTTCAGATATTTCTTCTGCTCATTGGCGTTATTGTATTGTCATCCATTGTTGAACCTTGGTTAATTGTCCCATCTGTTGTTCTGATAGTTATATTCTACTTTGTCAGAGTTATTTACATCAAGACGAGTAGATGCGTGAAACGAATAGAAGCAATAAGTAAGTTGAGGGAAAAAAGGAGGAATTATGATTTTTACGAATGTATAGAAAACAATGTTTTTCAGCTAAGAGTCCTATGCTGAGCCATCTGACTGCGACCGTCAACGGACTGAGCACAGTTCGAGCCTTCTCTGCAGAAGAAATGTTGATCAAAGAGTTCGATGAATATCAGGATGTTCACAGTGCTGCCTGGTTCCTGTATATGGCTTCGAGCAAATGCTTCGGATTTTGGCTCGATATCATTTGTATTGTATTCATTGCAGTTGCAGTTTTCCTCTTACTTGTTTTCAGTAAAGGTGAGTTCACATTGTAGTTATCTTCCATAATAAAGTAGTAGGCTTTCGACTGTGTTTTCCACAACATATTACTCGAAAAACCCTCACATTATGGTGTTAGAGGAATTATTTTAGACCTAATAGAACATACTTGAATAATCGTTTCCAGGCAGTTTTTTATGACAATGAATTTTCTGAGATGAAACCAATTAACCTAGGTGTGCCTCAGGGATCTGTATCGGGTCCGCTTTTGTTTGTGATTTAGATTAATGATCATTCATCTCTACAACTATATGAAACCATGTCACAGTGTATTATTTACTGATGATATATCGCTCATTTACTCTGCAAAACATCTTTCAACTCTTGCTGATCAATCTGTCTAAATACAAGAAGAATCCAATTATTGGCTTAGTGTTAATAAACTTATGATGAATAACGATAAATCACAAAACATGGTGATATCTACAGCTCAGCCATTACCTGAGTTCCAAACTGTTATATTATTGGGTTTCACCTTGGATAATAGGTTAAATTGGTCCAGCCACAATTTAAGTTTGACAAGTCTCAGTCATCTCCACCATACTTGAATATTAGTATACATCTATTCGCACATGATAATATGAACAGAGAATCAGGTAATTGTTTCTATTTCACTTTTCCATATCGTATATCAGCAGCTGCACCACTAGAATCGTCGTGTGATTCCTCCAGTTCCCTGGGCACGATGATGTGTCTTTCTGATTGGTAGCCTTCTCTAATCTTTTCCACTGCATCTGTAAATAATAATAATATAAAATAACATCTTCTTTAAATACGATGAACACACACCCACTTTCAACCTATAGTAGTCAGTATAGATAAATACTTCATTATTTCTAGTTCATTGAAAACGAATTTCAAACATGAACTGTTATTCTCATTTTTATAGTTTCCTTGTACAACTACTAGTGTATTGTATGGGGTACCTAACAGCTGAGTCAATTGAGAATCATTTTCAGTTGAACTTGAAAAAAAAAATTCTTGTGTGAGTCTTATTTTTCTGTCTTCTTTATTTTATTTTGTCAAATATATTTATGTATTCACCATGTTCTCTGCTTTCCTGCTATAAACAAATGTTGTTTCTTGGGAATAATAAAGTTGATTGATTGATTGATATCTGACTGCACGAAACCCAACTGTTCAACGAAGTATGGGGGTTTCGTTTGAGAAAATCAAGCAATTTGAATTTTCTCTGCTCAAATAGGGCAGAGGTGGTATCACACCCACTGAAGGCATGGAGGAAAAGCACGATGCCTGATGGGAAGCCATTTTAGCTATTTAATGTGGAGGAGGAAAACTGGGTGGGATCTAAGTCTTTTCTGCCATTTTTATGGAGACATACCTTGGAATAAGGGGAACCACCTCAACAGGCACCTAGAACTCATAGGGATCAAAGATGATCCCATCTGTAGATGGTGCTTGGAGGATGATGAAACATCATCACACATACTCACTGAATGCTGCCTTTGGGAGCATTGTACTGCACCCAAAGGATGTGAAAGTGACTCAGCTGAGGAAGCTGCTGAACTTCGTCAAAGAAATCGGCATGCCCAGCTGATTCACAGGACAAGTGGGCGCACAATGAGACCGACTGAAGAGGCCTGAGTGCAGGGGTCTACGCACCCGCCCACCTGTGCAGAGAAGAAGAAGAAGAAGAAGGGGAGCCCAGTCCATAAAGAATACAGAGTGAAATCGATGTCCTCTTCAAAAATGATGAAATTATTAAATGCTTCACATTTCGTAGCTTTCGTCTCCACAATCAGTACATCGGCATCCTCTTCTGCTTGCTTGGCATTCACTTCGTGCCTCTGGAACTCATCAATCAACATTCTTATAAGGCATTCCTTATTGTTGGTTCCATCGGACATCAATTTCTCTTGGGATGCTTTTATTATGGTGTGCCTTTCGAATAATAAACTGCCTGACAATGATCGGTAGCGGCATAGACTACAGAGATGCCCAGCACTTATAGAGTAATTATAGTTTGGGTTTTGTGGCTCATAAATAAATACTTCAATTCACCTGATATTTTGGTTGAAAATGGACCAATTAGGGATGAATAGCGAACTTTGTGAACCCTGTATCTTGGAGCTATTAGACCTAATAAACTAAATTACAGCTCAAACTAACGAGAATTCCGAATACTAGAAGAAGTCATAGTGACCTCTTTTTGCGACAGCCTCCGCATGTGTTTTTTTTTTTAAATAATACCACAGTTCAAAAAGTTTAAAAACTTATTGGTTTTGACGGCAATAACTGAACCCGAGTAAATTGCAGAGTGCTTCAAATATATACGAATACTATTCGATGCGACCGAAACAAGAGAGCAAGTTTATCTCCATTATTGAAATTTCAGCTATTTTTGTGTACGTTATCACGACTGGCCTAATAGCCTTATACCGTTATTTCTTCAGGGTAGACACACGTCGTTTCATTATAGTGCTTTGGTTTCAGAAATGCAAGGAGGAGATTTGGGTCTTGTAGTGACCCAATACATCGGCTTGATAGGAACACTGCAATGGGGCATGAGGCAATGGACAGAACTGGAGAACAATATGACCTCCGTAGAAAGAATTCTGGAGTACACTAAATTAGAGAGTGAACCGGACAGAAAACAAGAGAAGCCCCTTGCTGCTAATTGGGGAGAAAAAGGCCAAATCGAATTCAGAGATGTGAAGTTGAGGTACAGCGATAGCGAGCCGTATGTACTGAAAGATATGAATTTCCTGGTCCAGCCACGAGAGAAAATCGGTATCGTCGGAAGAACCGGTGCCGGGAAATCATCTACCATAACTGCACTTTTTCAGTTATATCCTTTGGAAGGTACTGTGATCATTGATGGAGAAGATACCACGAAGATGCCTTTGGATACAGTGAGGTCGAAGATATCGATTATTCCACAAGAGCCGGTGCTGTTTTCAGGTGGGTGCTGTAGCGATTATAGAATAATATGAACAATTTGAGTCAAAAATTATTTTGCTCCACCCTCTGAGTTCATCTCATGATCACAATGAATAGTATTTGGTGTCCCTCTTCGTGATAGCATTCTTCCAATCACCAGTGATAAACAAATCAGTAGTTATAAACAGTGATCGACTTCCAGGCACCCATGGCCATACATTAGTACGCTAAATTGCTTCTCGATTCTTCTCCCAACAAATATAATTTGATTCGTCCAAAATGGTTCCTTCCAGCGATTATAGCTTGTAAGTTTAACTGCAGGTAGCTTACTCAATCGTGGAATTTCTGGATTGGCTCTGGTGATATTTTTACTAGTATCGGTATTAAGAAGTAGTAGTTTGGTAAATCTATCCTTGGGACTCTATATTCACGGATTTCTGGCAGAACTTTCCATACAACTGTGTTCAATATTGATTATAATTATCTCGAACAGCTCTGCTTGTTCGAATGTACAACATTTTTCAGTTTTTTCATATCTTATGGGAACCTATCAGAGACTTCAAACAATATCTTTCAGTCAACAATAATTATGGATGGTTCAAATGTATCGATGTCTTCGTCGTTTTTCCCAATTTTCTATTTCATCATGAAAAAGGTGGAATATTCGCGATTGGCATTAAAGAGGCTATCTGTTGATTCAAAGTTATCCTAGTCCATCAATAACATTTTATGTTATTCGAGCCAGATTCTGATTGCCAAGTCATCAAAACAAAGAAAAGGAATATATCAAAGCTGGTTTATTTTTCACATCAGAGCTGCGACAGTGATGAAACAGAGTTATTTGATTAATCTCGTTTATTTTGACGCATGGAATGTCTCAATCTCACCGCATTCTGATAAAACATGTGTTGAGAAACGCTCTTTCATATCAATACAAGATACATTCTAGATACACACATCAGATTTTTGAAAAACGTCTTTTTTTTCGTACAAAAAAATTTTGTCCAAGAAGAAATATGCAAATAAATACACTGTGCACTCACTACACTGTTTTACCACTAACCAAACCGAATTTTTAACGCCTCGACACGTGTTGTGCTAACTAAGTTAGCATCTTCAGGAGAAGATTAAAACTGATATAGTGCACTCCACTGTCTTTGGAGCCTTCATCAGGAGCACATCTGATTCAATTTTCAAAAGAAGAATGTATAGATATGGCATAAATGAGTAGAATTGTTGACATTCCCAACGGTTTTATCGTTTTAATCACTTATTCTTTTCTCTCGATCAACATCAACGATTAAATCCAATCAAAACCAAAGCAAAGCAAATTTGTGCCACTGCTTTATGTTCGTTTGTGTTTTTCTGAAAAACCTCTCCCCGGAAAAATTACACCCTACTACAGCTCTGCTTGTTCGATTGTACAACATTTTTCAGTTTTTTCATATCTTATGGGAACCTCAGAGATTGTGACGACTTCAAACAATATCTTTCAGTCAACGATAATCATTGATGGTTCAAATGTATCGATGTCTTCGTCGTTCTTCTCAATTTTCTTCATCATCATAAAAAAGGTGGAATATTCGCGATTGGCATTAAAGAGGTTATCTTTTGATTTAAAGTGATAGGAAAACATAGTAGTCCATTAATAACATTTTGGTTATTCGAGCCAGATTCTGATTGCCAAGTCATCAAAACAAAGAAAAGGAACATATCAAAGCTGCGACAGTAGTGAAACAGAGTTATTTGATTAATCTCGTTTATTTTGATGCATGGAATGTCTCAATCTCACCGTATTCTGATAAAACATGTGTTGAGAAACACTCTGTCATAGCAATACAAGATAAATTCTAGATACACACATCAGATTTTGAAAAACGTTGTTTTTTCGTACAAAAAAATGTTGTCCAAGAAGAAATAAAGAATGTATAGATATGGCATAAATGAGTAGAATTGTTGACATTCCCAACGGTTTTATCGTTTTAATCACTTATTCTTTTCTCTCGATCAACATCAACGATCAAATCCAATCAAAACCAAAGCAAAGCAAATTTGTGCCACTGCTTTGTGTTCGTTTGTGTTGAGCAGTAAATCAAACTTTCTGTTTGTTTGAGTTGAGCAAGAGATTAATGCTCCTACTGGATCATAAAAATCATATCAGTGACGTCAGATTACGTTGATCTTCATGATTTTTTGGGGATGTTGAGCTTTTCAAACGAACTGGCATATATAATGTTCATGGATCAATCATGATATTTTCGATTCCAGGTTCCATGCGTAAAAACCTGGACCCCTTCGACCAATACGACGACGAGGTGCTGTGGAACGCCCTGGACCAGGTGGAGCTCAAAGAGGTCATCGAGGACCTTCCTGCCGGCCTGAATACGGCCGTCTCGGAGGGTGGCGCCAACTTCAGCGTGGGCCAGCGACAACTGGTGTGCCTGGCACGGGCGTTGATAAGGAACAACAAGATCCTGGTGCTAGACGAGGCCACGGCCAACGTGGATCCGCACACTGACGCTCTGGTGCAGACCACGATCAGGGAGAAGTTTGCCGATTGCTCGGTTCTGACGATCGCTCATCGGTAAGAAAAATTACGTGAAGGGTGTTTCGATTGGGGCGCAAACTTTCATAGGTTTAATATAATAGGTTTGTTCGCGTTTTAAATCGTTCAACACCGATCGCACTGCTATCTATTATTTCTAAGATTATGGAGAAAGCTATCAACATCGAGCTCATGAAATACCTGTAACATTCAGGTATTATCAACGATAGGCAATATGTCTTCCGTCATCAGAGATCTACTGGTGATCTGCTCGCTTACGTCTCACATATATGGCAGCAATCTATTGAATAATATGGTGAAACCTTAGCCGTGGCACTCGATATCTCCAAGGCATTCGATCGAGTCTGGCACCACGGACTTCTCGCCAAGCTTCCATCTTATGGCTTGCCTCCCCAGCTATGTTCTCTGCTAGCTAGTTTGCTCTCAAACTGGTCTCTCCATGTAGTGGTCGACAGAGTTTCATCTGACACTCTTATCATAAATGCTGGTGTGCCTGGCACGGGCGTTGATAAGGAACAACAAGATCCTGGTGCTAGACGAGGCCACGGACAACGTGGATCCGTACACTGACGCTCTGGTGCAAACCACGATCAGGGAGAAGTTTGCCGATTGCTCGGTTCTGACGATCGCTCATCGGTAAGAAAAATTACGTGAAGGGTGTTTCGATTGATGCGCAAACTTTCATAGGTTTAATATAATAGGTTTGTTCGCGTTTTAAATCGTTCAACACCGAGCGCACTGCTATCTATTATTTCTGAGATTATGGAGAAAGCTATCACCATCGAGCTCATGAAATACCTGTAACATTCAGGTATTAACAACGATAGGCAATATGTCTTCCGTCATCAGAGATCTACTGGTGATCTGCTCGCTTAGGTCTCACATTTATGGCAGCAATCTATTGAATAATATGGTGAAACCTTAGCCGTGGCACTTGATATCTCCAAGGCATTCGATCGAGTCTGGCACCACGGACTCCTCGCCAAGCTTCCATCTTATGGCTTGCCTCCCCAGCGATGTTCTCTGCTAGCTAGTTTGCTCTCAAACAGGTCTCTCCATGTAGTGGTCGACAGAGTTTCATCTGACTCTCTTATCATAAATGCTGGTGTGCCTGGCGCGGGCGTTGATAAGGAACAACAAGATCCTGGTGCTAGACGAGGCCACGGCCAACGTGGATCCGTACACTGACGCTCTGGTGCAAACCACAATCAGGGAAAAGTTCGCAGATTGCTCGGTTCTGACGACTATCATTTCGAAGATCATGGAGAAAGCTATCAACATCGAGCTCATGAAATACTTGGAACATTCAGATATTATCAACGATAGGCAATATACACACACTGGCACAATTAGGGGAACGGGCAAAATTTTCACTAAGTTTGACATCAATTTTCTCTCGAACCCATCGCTCGATTTGAATTTTTTTTTCACGAATTGTAGCTTCATTCTTCTTCACGAATACATCTGAGGAATAACACCCTTTGAACGAATCGTCTTTATATCATATACAGGGGTGTAAAGAAAGTACGGATTTCTCGGTATTTTTTTAGACATCCTGTGGAGTGAACCATTGATAATTGAAACGGTTTCTCAACATCAAATTGTAGCCCAATCTATTCCGGATATTCTCGTTTTCTATTCATTTTGATATCTCATTTATTCAAGAAAATACAGAGTTTCAAAGAAAAGGTGGATATTGGTATTAATTTTACCACCTCGAAACTCGAACTGGGGATAAGAACGTGTCGTTTTTCAACTTGTTTCTGTGAGGATTTTTACTTCAAGATGAAAATTGTTCACAGTTTTACCTATCACTGTTTAAAGACACATAATATACGAATACTCTTATGAATATGCAGGGGTGATAAAAGTTGCTTCAATGTTCTTTTGGTGAAATGTTATTGTTTTTATTGTTGATCAACGTTGGCTATTTTGTTTATGTCATTGATTATTGTCAAAGTCAAGCAATTCACAATTCCAAATTCATAAATTTGATTAATAAAAATTCAACATGGGAGATTTGACTCCTACTGATGTGGCGAGGGCTGTAGCATTAATTGAAAATGGTAGATCGTACACAGATGTTGCTAACATGCTGGAAAAATCAAAATCTACGATTTATCGGAATGTGAGACGTTATTTGGAGACGAACAGGAGAGTACGTGAGGAGACAAGGCCAAGGAAGAAAACGATCAACCACGGCTAGAGATGAACGATTTTTAGTCTCCCAAACACTACGAAAAAGACGTACAACCGTACCCCAATTGAAAAACGAACTGAAAGGAGTACGTGGAAGACGAATAAGTCATCGGACCATCAGCAGATCTTAGGGCCTATAGAACGAAGAAAACTCCACAACTCCAGCGACGTCATCGGGTGGCTAGACTCAGCTTCGCTAGGCAGCATGTAAATTGGGAAAATGACCAGTGGGCCAACGTTCTTTTTACAGATGAGAGCTACTTCTTCATGAATTCAATAGATGACAGGGAAAGACTATATGAACAATTTAATTTTACTGCTACTGTCTCCTATGGCGGAGGTTCAGTCATGGTTTGGGGTGCAATATGTTTAGGGGCACGAACAGAGTTAGTAGTGGTTAATGGTGCTTTAAATGCAGATGGCTATATACGAGATGTTCTTCAACAGCATGTCATACCATTCGCCTCCCCATATCGGAGAAAACTTCTTGTTAATGCACGATAATGCCCGCCCTCACGTTCAGTCTACAACTTTTCAAATACATCAGTCGGTATAAGAGCAATCGATTGGCCTGCATGTTCGCCAGACCTTAATCCAATCGAACATGTATGGGACATGTTGGGTAGACGATTGAGGTCCAGAATTCCCGCTGTACAAAATCCCGAGCAAGTAGCAGCAGCTCTGGTTGAGATTTGGGATAATCTTCCTCAAGAAATGATCGATAATGTCATCGAAAGCATGAGCAGACGGATGACTGCTGTAATAAGAGCGCGTGGAAGTCACACACGTCATTGAAATTATTGTTGGTGTTCTGAATCCGTATTGTTCGTTAAGTTAATGTTATACAGAGGTGTGCACAAAAAACGGCTAGAGCTGTAACTTCTGAATCATTCGAGATCGAAATTTGAAATTTGGTGGGTAGCAACTATACCATATTGTTCATTTATTGACGAAAAAAATATTATTCCATCACTTCCGGTCTAACCGGAAGTGACCCCAACTTTTGATTTTCAAATGGAACCCCCTGTATATTTTTCCATTATTGGATCCAGGGTATCATTTTACATACACCAGTAGTTTTTCCGGATCAAAATGTCAGGAGGAATTTTTTCAATTCGTTTTTATCTTTAAACATTGCCCATCAATTGGTAATAGTAATCAAGATCTAGGTAGCCTTGTAAGTCAATTTCAATGTGACAGTAACATCCAATAATAAGTTTCAATACGGGTGATGATATTTTCTATTTTATAAACATGAATAATAAGTAGTTAACCGATATGTAACAAGTTTATTTTGAGTGTTTGGAAAAATCGTACGATGCTGATCGTGTTTATAGAAAAAGATATCCGAATAGAAATCATCCTAGCCATCAGGAATTTGGCAGATTGGACGCTAATCTACGTCAATTTGGTAGTTTCAAAAAACCAAAGAAACAACAGCGAGAGTTTTATGCAGATTTGGAATTGAATGTTTCACTCAGTGTACAAGGAACGCCCAGGACATGTACAATTAGGATTGCAAATGATTTTGGTTCGACACGAAGAACAGTTCTTTCTAATTTGAAAAAAAATAAGTACACGCCATACGTTCCTCGCAAAATTCACGCCTTGGAGCATGATAATGACAGACAACGTTGGACACATTTCTGCAATATTTTTTTGAATAGAAGGTTTAATCAAGATCCTGCATTTTATAGAAAAATATAATGTGGTCAGATGAATGCACATTCGTGCGAAATGGCAGACGAAATCACAGATGTTGGTCACAAGAAAATCCCCATTGTAATGTAGAAACCAACTTCCAAACAAGATTTAGCTTGAATGTATGGTGCGGAATTCTTGATGATATGTTGGTAGGCCCGTTTTTCATCGACGGTTCTTTAGAGCAGTATAAGTATTTTGAATTGCTTACTGGTTATATTGAGAATTTTCTGGACCAACTTCCCCTCGCCAATCGTTATGAAGTCATTTTCCAACAAGATGGAGCACCGCCCTCGACCGCCACACAATACGCGTTTGAATGTGACTTATTCGAATACACACTTTGGAGAAAGGTGGATAGGAACAAATGGACCGATACGGTGGCCAGCTCGCAGTCCAGATTTGACAGTCATGGAGTTCTTCCTTTGGGGTTACTTGAAGGATCAAGTTTATCTATTCCAGACAGAGAATATAGAAATCCTTAGGCATCGAATATTAGAGGCTTGCCGCAATATACCCCAAGCATGCATCGCACAGAATGGGGGTCAATTTGAGCATTTGTTGTAATACATTTTTTATCGCCCCTCTTTCTATGCTACTGAAGATAATAAAGATTGATGTGGAGTTCATTCTGTTGTTCTTTCTGTTTCACACAAAATGATCCGGAAAAACTACTGGTGTATGTGAAATGATACCCTGAATCTAAAAATGGAAAAATATACAGGGGGTTCCATTTGAAAAACAAAAGTTGGGGTCATTTCCGGTTAGACCGGAAGTGATGGAATAATTTTTTTCTTCGTCAATAAATGAACAATATGGTATAGTTGCTACCCACCAAATTTCAAATTTCGATCTCGAATGATTTAGAAGTTACAGCTCTAGCCGTTTTTTGTGCACACCTCTGTATGTTATTGAATGGAGGCTTTGAAAATTACATTTCTTTCTGATCATATCTGTATATTTCTAAGAAATCTTGTCACAATAGACTAATAAGTGAAAATGAGAGCAATATTCAACTTGAAAGGGAAATTATCTCAGAAACAACTTAAGAAACGACACATTCTCAGATCCAATTCGAGTTTCGAGGTGGTAAAATTAATACCAATATCCATACATTTCCTTTGAAACTCTGTATTTTCTCGAATAATTGAGATATCGAGATGAATCCAAAACGAAAATATTCGGAATAGATAGGGCTACATTTGGTGTTGAGAAATCGCTTCAATTATCAGTGGTTCACTCCACAGGATGTCTTGAAAAATACCGAAAAATCAATACTTCCTTTACACCCCTGTAGGCCCTGTATATGATATAAAGACGAATCGTTTGAAGGTGGTTATTCCTCAGATGTATTCGTGAAGAATAAATCTACAATTCATGAAAAAGAAATTCGAATCGAGCGATCGGTTCGAGAGAAAATTGATGTCAAACTTAGTGTAAATTTTGCCCGTTCCCCTAATTGTGCCAGTGTGTGTATATGGCTCCCGTCATCAGAGATCAACTGGTGATCTGCTCGCTCAGGTCTCACATATAGGTATGGCAGGAATATATTGAAAGATATGGTGAGAACTTAGCCGTGGTGATTTGGTAGAAGATGATAGCAGCGAAGGATCTAATCTGTGCACATTGTTGATACAGACTGCCAGGCCATATAAGAACGAGCGCTTGAAAATAATTTTTTCATGTCTTGGCACGCAAAGAAGGGTGTTTTGTCGGATATTCAAATTATGAACTTCTGATCTGGAAGTGAGTCTGTTGTGTGAATAGGGGAGGTGTTTCAAAATTCCTTAAATTTTCCTGAGATGATATCAATACCAGCTAGATAAACTACTAATGCTCTTGATTTATAATATTTCTATTTGAAATTCGAACAAAATTATGAATATGCCGAAAACATGACACTCGTGACAGATATGTCAAGATCAAGATGTTTCCGCATGGATTATTTGTTGTGTCCTGTCTCTATATGCTTCTTTTTTCATCCAACAACTTTACAATTGTGAAGATATTTAAATAAAATGGTACGTATGAACTTTAGTCGAACTTGGATAGTAGGTGTCTTTATACAGTAAAATTGATTTAAATATTAAATTAAACCATATAAAACTGAATCAGAAAATTTACATAGAAAACTACAAAATTGAAGATCATTAAATTGAATCCCGCGGAAATCTATGCAACATTTATTCATATAAACCAATTCTGATTGCGAGTATGTTTCTCTTTTTTAGAAAAGAAATATACATTTATTTGCCTTCTTCTACAATAATATATTTTCAATTCGAAAAAAAAAATGAATGAAAAAAGTGTTCTTGTCTCATACGTCATCATAATCTGAATTCATTATACTTAACACTTTCTCCATCTGAAACATTGAAATGCTGAAAATGCTTCCATCCATGATCTCTTTACGAGTGGTGGTACTAAAACAGAACTGAGATGACGTTTTTTTTATCCCACCGATTATATTTTTATTTCAAATAATTCATTTTTTGGTTCAAACCAAAGTAAAAAAATCATCTGTAAATCATTCGTTTTCATATACTCAGCCCAAAGAAATTGTTTTTCGACATTATAACATACAATATGTGAATTGTTTAAATTATCTGATTGTGGGACTTTCTGTGATTAATTGTTAATCTTCTATGTAATATCTAAAATCACTGTCTCCCATCGTCCAAATAACCAAGTTGGGATTAAGGTCTTTGAACAAGTAAAATAATAAATAACAACTTCTCTCCTGGCTATTACCACAGAAAGGTATAATATCTAAAATCACTGTCTCCCATCGTCCCAATAACCAAGTTGGGATCAAGGTCTTTGAACAAGTAAAATAATAAATCACAACTTCTCTCCTGGCTGTTACCACAGAATATTAATTTTTTGTCAAATATTGGAATACCTAATATGAAAATGATTAACGAATGTAGGTACAACATCTATTGTTGAAACATAAAAATGCATAGATCCACATTTTCAGGCTAATATCAGACGAGAAATGACGAAATAATCTGCCATTTTGAACACATTTTCGAGTTCAAATTTGTAATCCCAAAATACAATTTCAGACGTATCGGAATTCTCCACTAGGATGAAGACGACATTTCAAATGTTCAACATGTTTTTATATAATCAGCAGATAGGCTTGGTAAGCCTTCAATGTCGATTAAATACTTCCACAAATTATCTAATTCGTAATTATATGACTGAACATTCATCAAGTAACGAATGTAATTATCAGGTCCTTCCCAAAGATTTATGTAATTTGTTAGTCAATGTCATGAGAAGAGATATTTTGGTATCCCCTTCCTCCCTTCTCTGGTAACTATAAACCTATAATGTGTTGGTCACTTTCAACTAGATAGAAGAAAATTGATGTCGGTGCCTGCCATGCAAAACTCAATGGTGAAAATCGTATATCGATATCTGTCTTCGTTTCGGAGTTACAAGGTGTTCTTCAAAAATGGTCATTTTTGAAGTAGCAAATTTTTTTTTGCAAAAATGTTCTCATGAAAATAACTGCAAAGCATTCCCCTCGGTTTATGTAGGAAAGTACATTTAGCCCGAGGCCGAGCTGGGATAGATTGTTCAGAAAAAGTAGTCTTTCACACAGGGTGTATCTGAATCACAACGAAAAAATTCAAGTTGTGATTCTGTGATGAGAATCAAGGTGGGTGTTGAATATGAAATTTTCTGAAAAACCTCTCCCCGGAAAAATTACACCCTACTGAAAATGAAAAACAAAATGGTTTTCCTTTTTTATTTCTGCTGTATATGGAGCTCAAGACTAGTTAAACTTGGAAAATATTATTTTTCAATAAAACTACACATTTTGTTATCTTTCCAACCCTGAAATATGCTTAGAAGGGGTTGAAATACTCAACCTCTAAGATATTTTTTTTTGACAAAAAAGTTTCCTTGAGAAACATAGCAAATACTTGAGTTTTCAAAAGCAGTTTCAGAAATATGTAAGTGAGTAAATAAATTGGGCATCACAGCCACGTTTTTTCAAGGACAACATACTTCAGGGTTGAAAAAATGTGTAGTTTTATTTACTATTAATATTCACCAGTCAGTCTCAACCAAAATAATGCAGATAAGGTTCTCTTCACACCATCAATCAATTTCTTTTTTTTTTATAGTCGAACTTATCTTATATCACAACAATTCGATGATCGCGCCAAAGAGATAATCAATTCAACTCCAATTTGTTGTATATATCTCTTTGTTGGCAAAGCCGATATACGAATTATTTCTACTCATTGAATTTTGTCCAAATAATTCAGTTTCATATTGGACTTGAAGGTTATTGCGGTACAATTCAATTTAATTTTCATTTATAGATTACACACGGTGATGGATTCTGACAAAATTCTAGTGATGGACGCTGGTACTGTAGAGGAATTTGATCATCCTCACAATTTGCTACAGAAAGAAAACGGAATATTACGAAGTTTAGTCGAGGTAACCGGATCAATAACATCTAAACATTTAGCCAGCATCGCTGAAGAGGTGGGTTATCTCCAATCTACAATTTCCCATGATTGATTATTTTTTGTTCTTTTTTCAGAACTATCTGAAGAAGAAAAACATATAAGGACTTCCTCTCAACACTATTGATTGAGGGACATACCTCGATAATTTACCTCATCCATCATTTAAAATAAAGCCTTCAATGTACATTGATATTTAAATCTACTTAGTTTGACTGTGATGTTTCAGTAGTTTCTAGTAGGTAGGTGATTATACAACCAATTTGTATGGCGTTCTACACCTTTTACAGTATTTTACTGCACATATAACTTGTAATTGTCAAATAATTATTAGGAGTAATATTAAGAATCTCTCTATAGTCAGAGACGCAGTTTGATTTTTTATGAAGACAATTCTATTATATGTATATTTCCTATGAATATGATGTCACTATTTGTTTAATATCGGATAGTTCAACTCGATATACGTAATTTCAGTCAATTTCGGGATGTGACTAAAGCGAGTGTCAACACTATCGAACAAGATAATGAAAGCCCATTGAGTCTGAGGTAACAATGTGAAAACAATTCAAAAGCTGAGAAATAGTTATTTATCTTTCCTCTAAATGTTTTGAGATTCCCTCTCCTTGTCTATTGATAAAGATATTAGTATTATTTCAAAATATTCTGAATTTTGAGCGCAGTGACATTTTGTAAAAAATCATTTAATTTGTCTTCACTACAAGTAGCTACCTATATTGAAATAACACTAATATATTCAATCATATACTAGATTATGTTATTTGACCAGTTCCGTATGTGATTCTCATATTTTTATGTTCGGACTTCGAGAAACCCAGTAACATTTGTAGTGAATAAACAGGAATGAGATGTAGTATGGCTTCTCATCAAATATGTACTTAAAAAACTTAAACGGATATTTAATGTTCCCCTCGCTTTTTAAATATTTCTCAACGTGTGATACTCTGAACTATACTTATAATGTCAATATATGAAATGAATTAAATATAAGTGCCTATAGTTGAATAAGAGCGCCTACATCCAAATATGAAAAATCTTGAAGTTACTGAGCATTCTGAAATCAATTTATTTTTCTAAATTCTAAATAGAAATCCTGGATTAGAGTTGAATTCTGTTGACGGGATATATTATGAAAAACTCAAAATGAATATAAATCAAGCAATCCAAATACCTTATGAACTTTACTGATTGCAAAATTCAGTCACATTTCACATTAAAAATATTCTAGAATCCCAATATACAGGGTGTCCCAAAATTGCTGGGACACAGAGTTACCACGTGTAGAGGAGGTCAAAATAAGTTGATTGGACCCAATTTACTTATGTGCCAAAATGTACCGTTTGTCCGTGAGAAGGGTTCAAAGTTCACTTGAAAAAACACATTTTTGTACGCTGTTCAGGAATAAGTGAAACGAATTTGATGAAATTTGGCAATAGTGTATTTCAGAGGATTACTTTCCTTTTGGTAATCTGAGAAACCTAGAAGAAATTGTAGAAGGGCTGAAACCACCCTCACCCCCTGACGTTTTCTTCAGAACTTTTTTAAGGGTCATGATACGGTTCTGCAATTTCTTGAGCTTGAAGACTCATCAATTACCTTCATTTAATCACTCTTGTAAAAATTTCGTATACCAAATAGTTTCGAAGAAAAAAAATGTTCTCTCAAATAATGCTACCAGATATTCCTATAGTACAAGTTACAATTAAATTGTGATATAAAACTTAGTTGGCAGTGGAAACGAAGGCAAGTCGTGATTTCGACAGGAAACAAATTTATTGTCATTCAAGTTTGTTGTTGACGTTGTCTGTAAATGTTTCAATAAATTCTTCAATTTTGTTATTACCGCGGGTACCATTACTATAGGAATATCTGGTAGCATTATTTGAAATAACATTTTTTTTCTTCGAAACTATTTGGTATACGAAATTTTTACAGGAGTGATAAAATGAAGGTAATTGATGAGTCTTCAAGCTCAAAAAATTTCAGAACCGTATCATGACCCTTAAAAAAGTTCTGAAGAAAACGTCAGGGGGTGAGGGTGGTTTCAACCCTTCTACAATTTCTTTCAGGTTTCTTAGATTACCAAAAGGAAAGTGATCCTCTGAAATATACTATTGCCAAATTTCATCAAATTTGTTCCACTTATTCCTGAACAGCGTACAAAAATGTGTTTTTTCAAGTGAACTTTGAACCCTTCTCACGGACAAACGGTACATTTTGGCACATAAATAAATTGGGTCCAATCAACTTATTTTGACCTCCTCTACACGTGGTAACTCTGTGTCCCAGCAATTTTGGGACACCCTGTATATTTTGTGGAAATTGTTATTAGTTTTGCCCTGAAATTGAATTCTCTTGCTTTGGTACTTGATAATTCATCAAGATATCTCTTATTTTTCTGAAAACAAAGAAAGATAAAGGTGTTGCTGTCATTTATTTTTTTAAACCGAATATTTGATTTATCCCACCAATCACCATACCATTATTTCATTGTATAATTTAGTTTGATAACTATATATCTATACAATGAATGCATTATCCTTATTGTGACGAATACATTTCCAAAGAAGTTGTCGAGACAGATATTTGAATTTTCAAATATATAACCAGCCACAAAGTATACCATACGTATTACTCTTCCTTTCTCCAGTTAGTTATCGCTCCTTTATTTATTATTGATTCATGAGTTGATCTTTTTCAAATGTAGGTAGGTAGACAAGTGGATTATTAGTGAAATAAAAACATATTTTTGTGAGATCAAATTTTATTTATTTATTAATGCCTTTGAAATTGATGATGATAATAAAATATTTATCAGATAAGATAACTCTTTCCATTAACTCCTTATCACACCATATGTTTGCTGCTAGATTCTTTTCAAAATTTATAAAAGGATAAATTAGATTAATGCACGGCCGGGCGTAAGGACCACTCTACCGCCTGGTTTTGCGGGCGTAAAGTGGCACATTTCGCGCCCGGTGAATAGATAACTCATAATGAGCATGCCTGTATAAATCGAGACATATATGTTTTAGCTGTGACGGTTCATTATCTTATCGCAGTTCTCTTGATATTTCTGAGATACAAAATGATAAGATCGAACCCAATATAATCTATCTGCTGTGATCAGAAAATTGACTTTAGGTCACTATTGTTCGTTGATTCCGTTTATGATATTCCTCATAAAGAGTATGTAGGTATTCCGACTTTGCTGCCATGTGAAACATATAATTATTTCTCCAAAAGTTATAAAACCAATTTTGTGTAATATTTTTATTGATAACTCCATCATTTTGTGTTCACCTAATGTCAGTGTCAATTTCATTCAAATTACTTGGAACTTTGCATAGCAACAAACTTTTTGTGCCTAGGCAGAGAAAGAACATACCTTTGCTGCCTGTTGAGTGTCATGAAAAAGTCACTTTCCATGTCGTGGAGAAAAAAATAGTCTTGTCTCAATAGACAAAGACTACTTCCATCTAATTTCGATTGAAAAAGCCGTTTTCGAATATCTTCACATATACACGTTCAATTATAATTACAATATTTTATCAGTTAATCTTTTTGCATATAAATATCAAGATAGGTAGCTTTGGAATATTTATGGTTTTGTTGTTCACCTTCCATAGTTCAACTTTACAAATCAAGTCAAATTTATCTATTGTTTGTTTAGAATAATAATATCATTTGTTTGGGAAGATGTGTGATATTTTTGTAGGATTTTCATATCCTCAGATTATACAGGCTGGCTGAAAATGATTTTTCAATTCAGAACTTTTGAAAGTGATTTTTCTCGAGTTTTTCAAATTGAACACCCCATATATCTTTAGGCCATTTGGTGTAAAATCGAAACACGAACATCTTTGATCTCAACATCCATATTGATATTCGTAACCATTTTTGTATTATTGATCTTAGAAAATTATAGGTTGGTCATTTTCATCGATACACATTCTCATTAGTTTCAAAAGTCCAATTAATAATTTAGTGAACTTGTTTTTTTAGAAGAATTGAAACCCGAATTGAGGCAAACATCATATATAGTTCATATGCTGGTCTGTAATTCACAAAGAAAAAAAGAAAAAAAATCCGGGAGACCACTGATTTTTTAAATCGACATTATCGTGACCTCTATATTGAAAAACTACCAGTGAATTAATTTTGAATTTTTTCATTTATGCTAAGACGATGAAAAAAATAAATTAGAATATGTCCATTTCAAAACACACAATTCCTGCGCCACGAAATTTTGTCAATTCATTGGTGTGGCTGGTGCGACGTCTCCACAACAAGCCTATTGTCCTTGAACTGGCCATTCACACTGCAACACTGCGGAATGACGAGGTATCAGAGTGAGATAGCTACAGTTCGGGACTAATACGTCACAGCTCCACCATCATATTTGGCTTCTTGGAATATCGAAAGGAATATGTTGATTTCAAAACGATATAGATTCGATTCCCTTCAACTTATAACTCAAAATATTGATTGTACATAAAACTTAAATCATGATTCGTCGATTGAAAGAGGTTTGCACGGATTTCTTACCTCAGTGGTCTTCCCCATTGTGCGAAATAGGAATTTTGTTCTTCTTCACTTTATGAATAACTATAGCATATGAACTATTTCTGTTTGTTTTGAGTCTGGTATCAATTCTTTCAATAAAAAAACAAGTTTCATAAATTATCGATTGGACTTTTTGTTGATGATGATGTTTTAATATCAGATGAGAATGTGTATCGATGAAAATGGCAAACCTATAAATTTCGACCTTCAATAATTCTAAAATGGTTACGAATATCAAAATGGATGAATATGATTATTCTCTCTTGAATTTCTTAGTTGGGTATGCATCTGCAGATGACATTATTCCGAAAAAAAAATTAATAACTTTGAAATGATTGAATAATCTAGATTTTTTCCGGTGCCCCCTGTATATGCGGCAATAATTTCTAGTGATGGACCTTGTTGTCTCATTCACATTCGTTTTTGAATCGAGTTTCTAGCTATCATAGAACTCGAGCAATCGAGCTCCGAAGCACTAATGCCAAACCCTGTATACCATACAATATAAGGATCATGAATGCTTCACGGATATCACGATGTGTGAAAGCATAGCGGTAAATTGGAATTCACATTGAACCGCTTTATTGCCAACGCAGATGAGCATGACAAGTTTTATCAAAATCAGCGAAAAGGAGTTTGAATAAATCAATGAAAAATCGATTTTTTCTGAAAAATTTTATTATCTCAACAATTTTTTCTCTCTTTTTCAGAGTATCTCAAACTATAAATATTTTATAGGTGCATATGGGTACCTGGAGAACATACCCAGAATATTCGAACAATACATCCTGTGATCATTTCTGAATATCATTCATAGAATATATAATGAAATATTCTAGGAACGTTCCTACGATATTCAGACGGAATGTTCTATGAATATTCTCGTAAAATATTCTATGAACATCCAGAACATCCTCATCATACTTTATGAATATTCTCTAGAATATTCTAGAGGAGGTATGTTGTGAACTTTGTGAGAACATTCATAGCCATATTCTCTGCTGTCTGATGGGATACGGAGTGAACCATCTCGAATTGAATTGGTTATGAAGGTCACGGAAATAACTACATAGTATAATGGACGCTGCTGCCGATTTGATCATCATGCTGTTAACAACTGAAATTTGGGACGACTTGGGGTTAATATCTTATGCATCTGTTTCACCATCGGAAGCGTCTGCTTGTTCCTCAGGAGTCCTCAAATCAATGGCGAATTTCCTAATTGGCCTCTCACTACTCCCACTTTCAGCTTTCACTCTCCTTCCATAATCTTGAAAAGCTGCAGCCAAAGCATAGGTAATTCTCCTCGCTTGGTCCCTAGATTCGCATACAAAACTATGGCATTCGAATGGTATGCCATGGTTCAATGTGTCTTCTAACACGACGATCATACTGAATACCCTCGTGTAAACTAAATCTTGCACTCCGTAAGATATCATGTCTACTGTGAACTGGGTAGGGGTGTATTTAAGTTTTTTATCGGTAACTTCGACGAACTCTATTCCTCCTTCAGATATCTCCAGTTTGACGATGGGCAATATAATATCAGCTGGTAGATTTTTTGCTTGGGATACCAGGAAGTCTACTGGTTTTCTTGTGTGCTTCATTCCCCATAGTCCTTTAGCAGGGTGTTTACCTGTTGGAGAATGAAACAAAAATTAATTTTTTTCTGTCTAAAATTGTTGTATTGTTTAAACTGTATCTTGGTTTGCTGGTTGAAATGATGGTTGAATTCAAATTGTTTTAATGAGAATTGTTGCATATCATAAGAAGGATAGAATAGGACAAACAATAATCATTAATGTACTATTAGACAACTTCTATTGTAATAGTAACGAATCTCTGGGGTTGCACCCGCCGCCAGAATGAGAAATAGACAATAAAAAAAATGTTTCCTCTTCCGGGTGACACATCAGACTCATGCAATAACCCCCTGTTCTTCTTTGCTTTTCAATAGCTATATTTCTGGAATTTGGAACACTAGAGGGCCTTTTCTTACATTTTTGGAAATTTTTTCAACTTCCGGATTTTCTGGAAATGACATCAACTTTCGATTTTCAAATGGAACCCCTCTTCATTTTATTCCATAATCAGTTATAGATTATTATAACGAATTCGCCGATACCGGGTTTGGTGGGTTATTTCATGACGAAGATATTTGCGTTCGAAGTTTGCATATACCCAATGGGTGTGATCTTCGTCACACCCATTTCCAGGAACCGGAACTTGAAGAAATCTTCCTAAAATGTGAGAAAGTGCCCTCTAGTAGGCGTATTCGATGTTCCAAATTTCAGAAATATAGCTAAAAAAAAAGGAGAAAAAGGAGGTACCTATACCATAAGTCTGTGTCACCCGGACCCGATGTATGTGTGATATAATTTTTAATTCAGCTCTCCATGGAGGACGGCATATCATAAACGTGGATCACCTTGTATGTTTTATTCTTCCTTAAAAATGAGGCAAACTGAGATAAAAAATCAAAATGTTCCAGGAGATCGCTCTGAAATAGTTAGTTCGGCTAAAAATGAATGTATCATTGACTAGAACTGAAAGTATTCAGTATACAGGGAAATAAGTGTCACAACGGAAAACTGTAGATTCCTCATAATAAAATAAACATTTCTTTCCTCTTCGAAATTTTTCTCCGGGCTTCCGTTTTCAAGATACAGGGCGTCAAAAAATCAAAAATGTTCAGTTTAATTGAACACACTTTACAACACTTGATGAACTTAACAATCTGAAAACAGCATCGAGACCAGCATACTCAAGAACCTGACATTTTATTGAACATATTATTAGACAGTTCTGAGTATTTATTTCCAGTGGATTTTAAGACGATTTTTGGAGATTTTCAGGATTTTGTATGTTCCTATTCATAAAGAGCCATGTTTCGTGGAAACTGTTCACTTTAGAGCATTGAGACAAGAGGATGTTTTTTGTGTGGAAAATATTGGAGCTTCAGAATGTACTTTAAAAATTACAATTTCTCCAGTGGTATAAATGTTTGGGGGGTTGAACCCTTACGAGGCGTTGAATTCTCCTCCACTGACATGTCCAAGGAAATTGATCAAGAGCCCTAAAAGTAGTCATTATTGATGATGAAGTGTGTATACGAAGGCTTAACTCCGTAGCTCAAACGGTTCCTGATATAGTAGCAAAAAACAGATTTTTTTTGTATTTTTTTGACGTCCTGTATCTTGAAAACGGAAGCCCGGACAAAAATTTCGAAAGGGAAAAAAATGTTTCCTTTTTTTTGATGAGGAATCTACAGTTTTCCGTTGTGACACTTATTTTTTAACACCCTGTATAGTGTGTCCAGTTTTCGATCTTTTTGCCATATTTTACGCGATATCTCAGTTATCTTTGGAGATAGAGTATTGTAGTTTTCACATCACTTCCTTACTTTTTTGTAAAACGAATAATGCCTCAAACAGAATTTTTACAGTTCGTATTCATGTTTTTGAGATACAGGGCGAAGTTGAAAATTCTCACTTTTTGAGCTCCTCCCGTATCTTGGATACTTTTCAATACAGTGGCGTATTCCTTTTATATCTGCAATCTCTCATTATTTGAAAATGGAGCCAAAATAATTTTGTGTCAAAAAAAAAATTCAACTATAATATATTTTTGATGAGTTATAGGAAATCTGAATCGAACTGGATTTGAATAAAATATTTTGGCTTCATTCTCTAATAACAATGTAGCAAAGCACTGTGCTATACGGGTGGTCCTCCAATAAAGGTTTCGCTAAATCAATTTGAATCTATCAGGTTAACTCAAGTGTCCTAATTGATTGATTTACGTCCATATAATTTCACGAGTAGAAAGAATCAATAGATCCTAGTCGGTATACTGAACTCATTAGGATTGATAAAAATGGTTCTTGGACTGAAGTACTGAAGTTCAACTATATAGGGTGTCCCAGATTCTTTCATACAGGCAATATCTCAGTTCGGCTGCTTGGGACAAAAAGTAAAATATTGCACTGCATGTCAACCCAAAATGACTTTGAAGTGACTGTGTCAAAATCAACTTCTGTCGAACAAACCTTGAAAAGCTACCCTCAACATCATTTTTTCAATTCACACCCTATACATTCTCAGTTGATATGTGAAGTGCAATCAATACTAACTTCAACGATGTATCATATTTGATAATTTGAATGACGTCGAATTGACAGAACACAAATTTTCAGTAAACATACCTACAAGGATGTACCTATAAACTGACTAAAATATGCATGCACGAGCAACAGTAAAAAAACATAGCAAACGAACTAATCTACACATGTTACCGTTTCCTTCGAATTTTGTAATATTGGAAGTATTACGTATGTCAAAATATCAAGCGTGATATATCGTTAAAGTTAGAATTGATTGCACTTCACTAATTTGTTTTATCGCTTGGAGCGCACGAATGGAAATCCCTATAATGTTCAAAGAACATCGTGCGTTCCTAGGTAGGATAGGGACAGGAGGTAGGTATTGGAATTATTTTTGAACTTCTGGAGATTATATGTTGTTGGGAATACTTCCTCAGGCAATGAATTCCATAGCCTAGCCGTTCTATGGATGAAGGAGTTTTGATAAAGTGCTGTTCGAAATCTTTCGAGGTTGACAACGAAAGGATGTGCTGACTGGGCTTGTCTAGTTCGTCTGACTGGTCTTGCTAGTGAAGGGATGATAGCAGAGATTTTTGAAGAACATTTCCCGTGGAAGTATCGATAGAAAAATTAAAGGTCGTCGACCTTTCTACGGTGTTCCAATGATGTCAAAGAGTGAGTGAGTGTGGCGTCACCGACCAGGCGGATGGCACTTCTCTGGATTTTGTGAATAAGTAATTTGACAACAGCAAATGACAGTTGTTGTCAACTCACTCTCTTCGCTTCGCGGATCAGGGTTGCCAGTTAGATTTTAATTCCATCAGTAAATACCTTGTCAAAAATTCAGTAGATTTCATTTTTTTATGTTCTGGTTCCCACGAAACGGGATGTCCGGTAATGTTCAGAGAACATCGTGAGAACCAAGAAAAATGAAGTAGGAATTGGTGTTCTTGAATTTCTGGAGGTTATATGCCTCGGGGAACACCTCTCTTGGCAATGTATTCCAGAGCCTCGCTGTTCGTTGGATGAACGAGTCTTTGGAAAGAGATGTTCTGCAGGTCTCCAAAGTGACCACGAAGGGGTGCGAAGCCTCAACTCGACGGGTTAATCTCGCGGGGACTGCCAAGGGAGGAACAATTGTTGATATTTCAGAAGAGCATCGTCCATGAAAATATCTATAAAATGGCCAGATCGCCAACTTTTCTATGGTGTTCCAGAGAAGTGAGTGGGTTTGTGAGCGATGCATCATCCACGAGACGAATTGCCCTTTTTTTGGACAGAATCCAACAGTTTCAGGGTATGTTTGGGTGCTGCACTCCAAATATGGGAACAGTATTCCAGGACAAGTCGGATAGCCTCATAGATCATAAGCAGCTGACTGGAAGGGAAATAGCTCCAAGCCCGAAAGAGAAAACCAAGTTTTTGGGATGCACTTTTAGCAATTGATCTCACGTGATTTTCCCAAGAAAGGTTATTGCTGATAGTAATACCAAGCATCGAAATGGATGTCTTCAAAGGTATGGTTACTCTTGACATTCTTATGTTGGGCACAGTGAGATCGGCTTTTCTAGAGAAAAGGCATGCTTGTGTTTTGTTTGCATTGAAATCTACCAAGTTATTGGATCCCCATTCGAGAATTGTTGCCAAGTCCATATTTATTTATGCTGTCAACATTTCTCCCTTGTTCGTTTCTGATTTGCCTGGCTGGTATTGGAGCCCTGGAAGAGAAGGCGGTATGGAGGGTACTATTATCCGCGAAGCTGTGTACTGGACATGAAGTTGCTTCCAACAAATCGTTGATATGGAGTAGAAATAGTGTTGGTGCTAGAATTGATTCTTGCGGAACACCAGCATTTATAATAAGAGAGCCAGATGAAACTCCATCGACCACAACATGGAGAGACCATGAAAGGATAATGAAATAAACCTATGACGTCAAAACATGATTTAGAAAAAAGAAAAGTAAATTATTTCCAACAAAATAGAAACAAATAAAACAAATACTATCTGTAGGTTGATCGAGCAGATGGTACAAAAAATGTATATGATGTATCTTGCAAAAATGAAGCTGAGGGTGGTTTTTCAGGGGTAATTTGACGGAAGTTGACTTCGATACAATGGCTTCAAAGTCATTTGGGTTCGACCAGAGGGTTATTTTTTTGAATTTTTTTCCATATAGCATAACTGAGATATTGGCTGTATGAAAATATATCAGTTATGCTATATAGAAAAAATTTCATACCCGGTATATAGGTAGGTATAGTTACTTGTTATTTTTCAATCTCTCACTATATAATAGCTCATATAACTAACGCCCCCTGTATGATAATGGTGGGTGAGTAGTTATATAGGTACGATAAAAAAATGCAATTCCCAAACCACTAAATCAATAACAATAACAAATCAATAATTAAATGGTTTTCCATTCGCCGAATTATTTTTGAAGGACTATCACTGTTATCAGGAGAACAATGGAGAAATCAAAAGTACATGAAAATTATGCATACGAATTTGTTCCAGCATGTATAGTTCACATTCTACATTCCTACATAGCATACACATATATCGAATTCAATTATGACTATACCGGGCGCTACAAATAAATGGTAAAATATTCAGATACAATATTTGAGATTTTTTATCATCACAATGTTTCTAACTAAACTCAGATCATCGAATGGAACCTGGTATATATTTTGAATTATTCTCTGGTAGAAGAGTCCGGCCCAGTGGCGTAACTACAGGGTGAAAAATCAAGTAAATATAATAATGAAGTTTGTATGTAACTTCACGAGGTGATTTATTATTAAACTTTTACAAGTAAAAGTGTTTGAATAAGTATTATGAAATAAAAAATACTAATATTGTTGGTGCAGCTTCTTTATATTGGAGGGAGCTCATCCGATGAATATGCCACGGACCTCGAAGGCCCATGGTTAGCTCAAAGCGGAGTGGAAAATTTAAAAGGAATAGGTAATGATCAAAGTCATCCCCAACAATATTAAATGACGTAATCAATCATTCAGGTACATGTTGACATAGGTAAGTCCATCTATAGAAGGATGTAACAAGTTCTACAATATTTTCAGTCTGTTTGTAGAACTTCCTAATATTTGGCTGGAGACGGGCTTTTGTTAGTCCGATAAATGTTTCAGAATATCTGATAATATAATCGAATTGCGTCAACAATGGGCTAATTCTAATACTGAGAGAAATCAAGCACTCATTGCTGCCGCGAAAACTGATGCTATTTTTTTTTGAAGACCGTTTTAAAAAGGTTCTCACACGTCTTCGATTGGTCATACCCACCTCACCCATGGATATTTCATCAAACGCAGTGAATCTGTTGGTGATAATAATTATGTGACATAAGGATGTAAATGATATTCAGTATTTAGTCGCTAATGAGTATAATGATCGAACAGATCGGCGATGTGAATAAGATGAATATAAAAAAATTAAATAGTGTGGAGATGACTTTGAGCATTAATCTATGCTTTGAGTATTCCTTCGAATTGTTTCAACTCAGATTTCCATTATTAGAGGGAACGGATGATTTTTTTTTCTTTCAGTAATAAAACAGCATTTTTGGTCTCTAGTATCTTAATAAAAATGGGATTTTATATTGTTAGGTACAACATATATCAAACATTAATATGGTTATATAAGAAGAAAAGTTTCACATGAACATAAACCTCTTATAACTTTCGAGCTATAGTGTGTTAAAATTTTAGTAAAACATTCGTTTTCTCATCATACCTTCAATACTGCTCTGGATGTGTTCATGAAATTTGACATGCACCTACTAAGCATCATATGGTTGTTTGAATGAAGGATGTGTTCTTGACAAAATTTTATTCAAGTAAAGTCAAATGATTTTTCATTCAAGTAAGGTCGCATGATTAAATTAGCCAAAAAGGTTTTAATTTTTTCACGCGTCTGACGCATAAAATTCAGGGAGTCAAATTGTTGCAAAATAAATGAGGATTTCAGAAATTATTTTGATTTTTGGACAAACAGGGGTGTTTCATATTTTTTTAGAAAGATCTTCCTTGTACATACATTCCATACAGACGCCAATGATAGAAATATTGCATCAAAAAAGGTCTAAGTTAAGAGGTTTAGAGCATATGTTCATATGATCTTTTAATCTTAAAATTACACCCTATACCGAAGACTAGAACCTTTGGCACGATAATCACTACACTGTTTTACCACTAACCAAACCGATTTTTTTACGCCAAATCACCTTATTTCTTTGCTGAACTGTTCATGAATCGGTTTGAAGCGAATCCAAAAAAAAATTCGAGTATATCCCTTGGGTTTGGATCTAATCCAATGTCGACGATATTTTTGCTATTTTTGATACTGAAATCACGGATATATAGATAACTCCATTTCAAAATTGAATAATTGCTTCCCCTCTATCAAATTCACATTTGAATGCGAAAATAATGGTCAATTACCATTCCTAGATGTTCTTGTGATCCAAAATTGATGTTTTTAGAAAAGAAACTAACATACTTAAATACATAACTAATGACTGCAATCACTGTTTTCAACACAAAATGGCAAGTTTAAATTTTCTAGTACATAGACTAGTTTTATTTCCTCTGAGCGAAGAAAGATTCGATGTTGAAAGAAGTGTTGTTTATAAAGTGGCAGGCGTCATTAGGTAATCCAAAAGGTAAGGTGGGCACACTTGAAAAGTCAGGAATATACGAAATTAGTTGTAATGATTGTGATAAAACATATATAGGCCAAACCAGGCGACCCATAAAAACAAGGTTCAAAGAACACCCAACCACATTTGAAATATGGTAGGTTAGATAAATCGTGTGTAGCTGAACATATGTTAAATCACAATCATAATACACATATTAATAACCTCAAATTAGTTCAGCAAGTTAATAATGTTAGGAAATAAGATGCATATGAAAGCCTAGGGATTTTCAAGAATAGTAATAGAGTAATGAATAAAAGATAATGGCTCTATTCCATATAGCACTCTGTATAGTTTAGTGATATAAGATTAAAATGAACATGTGAACTCAACCATGACAAAAACTAACTTGGAGGTTAGTGTCTTCCACGCTTGGTACATAGTATATTAGTAACACAATAGAATAGAATATTTAGTTTTAATCTCCTCCTGATGATGCTAACATAGCCAAACACTTGTCGAGGCGTATAAAAAATATCGGTTTGATTAGTGGTAAAATAGTGTAGTAAATTACACCCTGTATGAGACTGTCTGTAAAGTGGTTCTAACAAACTAATAAAATAAATTGTTATAGTCAAAATACCAAAAATTCTTCAGTTCCTTCGCAACTATGTTTAGAAAGTAAATAAGAATCGTTCAAAATCGATTACAAGTCTGATGAATTCGTGAAGAATCACGCTACAATTTCTGAGGGAACACGAAATTGAGCCTTGATTTCAAGAGGAAATTAATGTCAAACTTAGTCAAATTTTTTCCCGTTTTCCTTATTTTGCCGGTGTGTGTATGAGATATTTCGTAACTAACAAGAGACGTATGTAATATAGGTATTCTCATGAGGTATAATAATATATAGAAATTACAAGGATTCAAACGTCAACTGGGTATAACCTTCCTCAGTGGGGACTATTCACTCACGTTTTTCCACCTACCTAAATATTTGACAGTAAATGATAACGGCAAATCAAGCACTGTAACGATAATGTCCTTATCCCCCATATCGAAATATTATTGTAGGCTCTAAACACTGATAACGAATTACAGCACCACACCTATATGAAGCACAATGAAATTTAGGACCTCATTCCCACAATGCTACACGTTACTTCATCACAACTTGTTCACGACCTTACATCCGTTTTTTTTGTCATCCTCATTGGCCAGTATGGTTCCGTATCGACTGTCATGATAATACCCCCTTTTCGTTTGCACCTGCTATACTCCCCACTTTGAAATGCAATCACCTTATCTCGGTACAAGCACACACATAAAGCTGAAAATATGTATATCAAATAATGACGATCATATTATCTACAATGATTTTTATTTATTTTACATAGATACCCTGTGTGCTAGTTATTTTCATTTCTAATGGCAGGAAATGAAGTCAATGTGTACTGTGTAGTCGTGATTTGTTTCGGATAAAAATGCAGGTACTATGTGACGAGATTATTATGATGAAAAGTTTTCATTTGAATATAGGTAATAGTAATTTTCCTAACAAGTGCGGAAAGTGATTCTTTCCCGCACGCGACTGCTGTTGACACGAACGACGCGAAGCGGAGTTCGGGCAAGCAAAACATGCAGGATTCCATTATGGTCGATCAAAAATTGAAAACGAACTGATAACTTCATTTTCCATGTCTTTCAATCAAATTTCATATATATTTTCACATTTATTCCAAAATGAGGTTCTCAAAAATTTTCAACTTGAGATGCATCGTTGAATTCTAAAAAATAGCTGAATTCAACAATAAAAAACTTTCATATCATCCCATTTAAAAAAAATCTAATTTGCTCTGATTCACGTGAAGAAGAATTGACGTTTGCACCAGTTTGAATTTGATTGTGTTACTTTTTCAAATCATATATGTATTATGAAGAAGTACGGAATTGAATATTACGACATTATCATAAGCGACATAATAAAGAATCTGTTAAGGGTAATTGGAACTGTGTGATCATTCTTATATACTAATTTCGACGAACAGTGTGTTAGAATGAACTATTCTTGATTGATAGTCAATTCTCTAAACCTACTAGAAGATAACAGACACAATGGCTGATGTTTACATTTTTCAAAAATACTTACTTATGTATTGATAAATATATTTCAATAACTTGACTGTTAATTTAGTCTCGGGACAGTCTGAGTTTTATTCCTGACCTAGTGAGTCGGTGCCAAAAATATTTTAAAAGATTGTGATCCGCTGTATATCAACAGATTCTGATTTATTATAAAGGTGAGGTTCGAGGAAACAGCAGAAATTTGATGATCCATTAGTTTGGTGAATCACCATCACTAATTCAATAATAAGAGAGAAAGCTATGATGGCAATTATTTCAGTACTTTCAAGTACAGGCGACAAAGTTATTTCAGATGCCCAGCACTTTATATTTCACTTATGTGTGTGTGTGCCAAATTATTTTTCTCAATGACGCCGCTGTCAAAAATAATATGCGTGAGAAATCAAGCAAAATAATCTCGTTGTCTGCCACTAGCCACTTTTCTAAATAATATTACGTATATATCTACGCATCTACGCCCAATGTTTCAAAGTAGGTGTTACTTGGTGCTACTAAAAGTGCGTAACTAAAACTAATCAAGCAGTGTTGCCAACTTTTTAAAATGATACCACAATGAAAAAGGCAGGTGAGAGTATGATATTAACTGGTCAACATTGATAACGACGTGGTGCAAAATATAGTTCGAATTCAACTCAACCCTTTTGAACAACTAAATTTTAACGGAACCCTGAACCCTAAACTGAAAGCAAAACTAAACTGCTCAACACAGGAAACGTAAAATCGCATTTTTTTGATCAAATTTGAATCATCATAACTTTCGAATTCCTCAACCGATATTCAATTACGTCTCCCGTTTGAAAGATTTTTTTTTATTATTATTTTTTTTTTTTTGGTCAAAGACATATTGCTTCATATATTTTCTCGATACTGTAAAAACATTTTTGGAATTGTCACACGTGTTAATGAAATATGAATGTTTTACATAATTTGATGCTCAAATTTCTATTGGCTTTGTGTTCAATGTGTTCCTGTCCATCTGTTCGAACGGTGGTCAAAAATCTTGAAATGATGCATGATCAACATATTCTTATATACAGGGTGGTCCTCAAACAACAATTATGACAGCAAGTAATAAAAAAAATCTTGTTTTGACGAGCAAGAAAATTTCGAAGCAGGAAACCGATTGAGAAGTTTTCTGGCGAATAAAGCGTGTAGGAGAGGTTCTCATCACCATGTCAAGTTGCTACAAAATATATTGCTGATCTTGCAATCTCGTGAATTTTCATACTTTTCATGTTCACTTCAATGTTGGATTCAATTAAAGGTGAGAGTGATATGTGATTTGAACTGGTGTTATTGATGAAAAGTCATGGAACTGGAACATTGTGACTGTGATGGAGTTCAATATGAAAAATTCATGTTTTTTCTGAGTCAGGACATTACAAATCCATGTGACTCACCTCTGCCATTCTTTTGACTTTCGACAAATATTCAATATAAGTCCTTTGTGAAGACGTTCACCGCAAATGAAATCACATCCTGTTACTCGTTAATCTTCTGCAATTGTGATGAATTATGTCAGTTGCATGGTATGTCTCGGCAGCAACTTTTCTTATTTAGACGACATCCTGTATATTTCTTCAGTCTATCTCATTTGCCTTGAAATTATCTTCTAAAAATCTATCACAAAGTGAGAACGACGCTCTGAAAATCCGGTTTTTCTAACAATTCCAGTGGTTTGATCTTGCAATAGATTCTGTAGCAACATGACATGGTGATGACAACCTCTCCTACACGCTTTGATCGTCAGAAAACTTCTCGATCGGTTTCCTGCTTCGAAATTCTCTTGCTCGTCAAAACAAGATTTTTTTTACTTGATGTCATAATTGCTGTTTGAGAACCACCCTGTTATAAGAATAGGTTGATCATGCATCATTTCAAGAATTTCTACCACCGTTCGATGTGACATTTCCAAATGTTTCTTACAATATCGAGAAAACATATAAAGCAATATGTTTTTGACCCAGAAAAAAAATAGAAAAAATGTTCTTTCAAACGGGAGGCGTTTCAAATTTTTAGAAAAATGCACAACTTTGATTATCATCCTGTAGAATCTCATCCGGAAAAGATGAAATAGTCATATCCATAGATTCGATAGTCAATGAAACGAGCTTTCAGAAACTGAAAAATAATTGGAAATCGGTTGAGGACATCGAAAGTTATGATGATTCAAATTTAATGCGAATTTACGTTTCATATGTGTTGATCAGTTTAGTTACATGTGTACTGTTTCTTACTAATCATACGAGAGAAGTTAGATACAGTGAGGAGTAAGTCAGTAAGCAAGAGATAAAACTAATTTCATTTAATGGGAGGCATAAAACTGATTTGATTCTCTATATCAACCGGGTAATATCAGACTTGATGTCTTCTCATGTCGGTTGCATCCAGCTTATTGTGGTATTTCGTTGTTGTAGCTGTATTTGCTGAAAATCACGTTTCACAAAAGTACGTTTTTGGGAATGGCAGAAGAAAATTCATCACAAACCCTGCACCAAAAATTATTCAGAGACAATATTTTTAAAATTGAAAACATTTTTGTGTCCGATGTCATTTCTAGAAATGATTCATGGATCTCATTTGACATATTTTCAGGCTCCTGCAATTTCGATGAAATAACAGGGTTTTGAATCCATGATTCTATTTTCAGTTTCGTATACGGTCCTTCGGGAAAGTAAGAATAAAATGTCGCTCGCAGATCATTGAAATATTGCTATAATTCAACACATGTTTCATTTCAAAATATTTCTGTATATCACTGAAACTAAGGTGGCTAAGGAACTCAATTAGTCACTTAGCGGAGCCCTACCAGAGGCTTTTCGGTGCACACTTTTAGTAACGCTGTAACCTAACCAATTTAGACCGATGATTAGCCTGATCTTTAAACAGTTTGTTGTGGCAATATAAAACCCAGTGATTTGAGATTTCTACAGAATGATAATTGAATAAGTGTATAATGGCAATGTGACCGTCACCTTATCCGATAGAGCAGATTTTTTTTTATATTTTTTTCTGTCCTGTATCCTGGATGATTGATGCTTGTTCTCGGAACGTTTTCGGAATTTCTAAATCTAGGGCTTTGGGAAATTGGAAGTATACCTCTGAAAATTTTTCGATACATCTATATTTCTCTTTCTCAGTTTTCGAAGAGTTACTGACAATGGAATGATTTTCTCTTTTAGGCTTTCTGATAGCAAATTTTTCGAACGCAGTGACATTTTGGGGCAAATCATCTGATTTGTTCCCACTACACGTTCATTTAAATGAAACGTATATTCTTATTTCATATAAACGATGAGAGAAAATCCCAAAAAAATCTGGAAGAATGAAAATATCCCCTTCTCGATCAACCTACAGACAGATACTATGTTTGATACAATACAATACAATACAACTGTTAGATGCATATTGTGGTGTACAGATGGACAACAAACCAATTGAATTAATTAAATCATGATTAAGTAGTGGCGTGCAACGACTTTGTTGAGAATAGAACCATAGAGAGGAGGGTCACTCTCTATTAGTTGATTTTTCATTGTGATGCGTATGGTACGGAATTGTTCACTCCATTAGTTTATCCATTTTATTTCCACATTCAACATGGTGCTCTTCTACTACAGTTACGTTGTTGGTAAGTTGACGACTATTCAACAAACTTTTTTGAATTTTTTATCAGTCTCCAAACTTCTAATGATAGTCAGTAGATCCACCTCTTTAAGTGGTATCGGAATAACTGTACTGTATGCACATACTTTTGAGCTCTAAAATACGGTAAATGAGTGCACACTCTAATGAATAAAATAATGAAAAATAGTTATTTATTATACAAGGGAAAAAAGTAGTAGATTTTAGCTCCAGGTTGTGTTGTCTCCCGACGCGTAGCGGAGGGAGACAACAAACCGTGAGCTAAAATCTAATATTTTTTCCGTGTATAATACACTATTTTTTTCTGTGACAAAAGGAAGGACGAATCAATATTGAGAAGATATTACATTATTTCGAAATCTGAAAATTATCGACGTGAAATTTCAAGTTTTTAACAGTAGGGACACCTGCGTTTCATAGACATCTTTATCATTATTTTGAAGTAATCAAATATCTGATGTCACTTCTGTCAGTTCAATTCTGTGATTTGATTTTAAAAAATTGCGAATTCAGTAGTTGTTTAATAATATACGAAACCGCGAACTCGAATGGAAGATAAAAGGACTTGCAGTTCTTTCTCGGAGACGGTATTATTGACTCATTTTTCGGAACTATAGCACAACAAAAGCCATTAACAGAGTATATATATGTGATAATATATCCGGGAAAAAAGTAATTTATGAAAAGTGACATTTTATAACCTGCCAACAGAGATGAAATGCCAAACTTTTTTCCCGTCACAGAAAAAAGTATATTTTTCTCAGTAGCGAAAGTTCAAATACAAAATCAGCTGATCTAGTGGAATAGTGTATTTGCAAAATGTGTTTTTTCTATGTCAAATCTATTCGAAACATCTTTAATTTTATTTATTTATTCATTTTTATTTATTTATTTCAGTTATTGCATTACATTATCTTCTTCATTGATACATTTCATACAAATAATATATAAAGTATAATTAATTTTCTAGTAGGAATGACATGAATGATCAGACAGTAATTCCTGGTATAAGATCATTCATGAAGTATTATCGACTGTTGTATAATTGAAATTACAAATAGTGAACAAAACTTTCATATTATTAAGATATCTCAAAATAACAGTCATATTATAGTGAACAAGAAGGGGAAAAATAAAAACAGTGAAAAAAAAAGGAAATTCATAGTCTTTCAGCTTTGATCATTCCTTTGCATATAAATATATTTCTTCACTTTATTTTTGAATTGCATAATATTTGGGCTGTTTTTGATATCATCTGGTAATTTATTGAATTTCGAAATCGCCTCATGTGTAAACTATTTTGCGAATGTTATTCCTTGGAGAGAACCGTAGATTTGAATATTAGATAAATGATGTCTTTTATTATAGGTATCTTCATGGAACTATATAATTTGTATGGTGTTGTGAATAGAACAAATGCATTGTATAATATTGCGCCATGTTTATTCAATGAAGTAGCTGACCATAAATCGACGCTATTAGAAACGTGGAACACCCAATCGAATATCAAAAATCCAGCAATGTGGGGATGATTCCTCCCCAACTGAATTAATGAAACATATTCCGTTTTGATTCTAACTAATTCATAACTAATTTGAATTAAAACACCTATATAAATTTTCTTCAATTTTTAATAAAAACCAAAAGTGAAGTAAATTGAGGCACTTCAATTTTTCGCCACAAATGTTTAGTACATATTTTGTTATAAGAACTGTATTATGGAATTTCTTGACTTATTGAGATGATATATTTATTGTAAAGACATTGAATAATCGTATTCAACCGCTGTATAACATTCAAACACTTCCATAAGATTTGCTGAGTTGCAGTTCTAACAACTTTCACTGCTACCTGGGATTACTGTGAATGAAATAAAATTCCTCATCAATTTTGGCGAAACAGCGAATTGGCCTCTGCAAAATATTAGCCAGTATCACTGGTTCCTTCTTTTTCCATGTCCTGGTTTTAAATCTGAAAAAAACGGTCACCTCACCTCATAAATGATTGTTCTAGGCTGACCCCTGAACCGTAATGGGCGACTTCTCCGTAATCACTCACAAGGGGTTCAAATTCCTCATCACCAAGAACCCGTCCAACAACTCCATCGAGGGATTCATCAAGGACCTCAAGAGAAACAACGTCAAAGTCGTGGTGAGAGTATGCGAACCAACCTACGATACAGAAGCGCTCAAAGGAGCTGGGATTCAAGTCTGCAATCTGCCTCTACAAGACGGAACTTTCCCTTCTGAAAGGATAATCGACGAGTTCTTTGATATCCTCAAGAGGCAGTATTACATCAATCCGGAATCCTGTGTGGCTGTACACTGCGTAGGAGGTAACGTGCAGAAAAACCCTTGAATTCATAATAAAGGTGAAAAAATTCAGGGGGGTTATTCCTTGCCAAATGTTTAGGAAAGAAATTAAAATTAACATGCGTTCTAACTTGCTCCGTTTTTGAAATACAGTTTTTTTTTTGTCGAGGTGGTTAATGTCCTTCATGGACATCTTATGGGTCTATTCCCCCATATATGATAGTCTGGGAGCCCCTTGACTCTAGCCAGGATATACCCACTAAAGACTCCACCCTGTTTGTATAGGCTCTCTGACCGATATCTCCGACGGCACTCAGGCTTAGTGGCCTATTGTATCTTACCTAGTAGTTTTTTCATTGTACCCACTCCGTTATCTTTGTACCTTGTACAGGTCTGTACAAATACTTCACTGGATGTGAGTTAAACACTTCTGATCATCTCTCTTTTGCGGTCCAGTGTCTCGCATCCAAGCGAAATGTGCCTATGATGGCCCATCACCTGTAGTTTCAAATATCGCGTCCTCACTGTCCTAGAGTGCCTCGAACATCTTATTTTACGCTTTTGGCAAAAAATTATATGTTCGAGGCTTCACACTGTCCTACCGCCACACTCAGCTCATGCATCATGCCTATTTAAGCTTACTTTTCTCCTAGGTGATTTTGGCGTTGGCGATGCTAGCAATGAAACGTCGCTAGCATTGCCAATGCCAAGGTAGCCTAGCAGAAAACCTTAGTCAGTTGGTAATAATTGTCAGAAGCTTTTACTTCATATTAGTGATTTTATTCGTAATAAAACCGAAATTGGAGAGTGTTGATCTATAAGAAAACTGTCCTTAATGTTTGAACTTCACTCTCATAGGGAAATGAATATGACAGCTGTAGTATATGAATAAAAATGCGCATTATTGTCGGTCTATTTTTGTCCTCAAATTGATTCTAGTGTAAATAGAAAATAGAGGTATGCAGTTCGTTTATGACTTCTTCCTTAATGTATTGTTTCTCATGTATATTTCCTGGAATGTTTTCCTAGTAGCTCTAATGTTTTGCCTGATGCTATAGTCTCTAACGGACGCTCGTGCTTTACGTTTTGGTACCCCATGAATCTGACTTGCCTTGCAAGTTCGTCAGCCTTCTCATCGCCAGCAATTCCCTGATGTCCCGGTCCAGCATGTTGACGTTGGAAGTATTAATTTTATTTTTCTAAGATCCCGTTTTTCATGCTTTCATGATATACATATATTTGAGTATATTGAGAAATCTCAATTTCAATTGCTTAATCAATTAAAACGATGTACTTATCTCGAAAACGAAGCAAGTTAGATGACAAGATGACAAGATGACAAGGAATTAGATACTGAATTTTATTTATTTTCCTAAGTCACAGCGCCATTATACATTTTCCGATATTGATGTAGGTACAAGAAAGCAAATACTTGTTTTGTAGTTTTTCGGCCGTTACTTGATAGAATTCCATTGTGAATGTAAAAAAAAGATGACATTCCTGCAAAATTCACGTTCCACTAAGACAGTAGTTCTTTTCAGTGAAATAATAGTACAATAAATTAATCTAACATTAATTTGCCTAACTATACATAAGTACATATACAGGGTGTTGCGAAATTCGACCGACAACGCTTGACAGGTGATAGCCCTCGTGATTTCATAATCACTGAGATAGGGACATACGGTCTTCAATTTTTCAGTTCTCGAGATACAGGGCGTAAAGCTAAGAAATAAAAATAGTTTTGTCGCAATATCTCAAGAAAAATTGGATATAATGCATTCAAATTCGGTATATGGTTTCATGTTCCAATGGTTTATTTTTTGACCAGAAAGACATTTCTACCATATTTTCTACGCCACTGATGAAATTTTGATTATTTCCAATTCCTCGAAATGATTGTTCAATAATGTTGAAAAAATGCATCACCTTCAACGAGCTAAAATGGACAGTTATCGAGATATTTGACCCAAAATCGAAGTTTGCATAGTAATTTTTCATCTTCCCCAGTCGTAGAAAATTACAAAAATGTTTGTTTTCTCTTCATGCGTGGAATAACTATTTCTGTTCAGCTACAGAATGAAATCTGAATAGTATCTTATCTACTCAAGACCAGAAAAATATTTTTGCAATTTTCTACTACTGAAAATGATGAAATATTACTATATGCAATCTTCTATTTTGGGTCAAATATTTCGAAAACCGTTCGTTTCAGCTCAGTTGATGATGCATTCTTTGAGCAAAATTGAACAATGAATTCGAGGAATTGGAAATTATCAAAATTTAATCAGTGGTGTAGAAAATATGGGAGGAAAGTTACCACAACTTCCTGTAGGGCACCACTGGATAAAATGTCAGGAATGGCTTTCTGGACAAAAAATGAGTCATTCAAAGATGAAACCATAACCGAATTTGAATGCATTATATTCTATTATTCTTTCGCAGCACCCTGTATAAATCGGACCCAATGGATTGAAATACCTTCGGGCAGGCTAATAATGAAAAATATGCACAATATCTACATTGATATTCAGTGTGAGATATCAATTATTTAAGAGGAGTGATACAAATATTATCTACTTACGCTGACCTAAATTATCAAAAATTTATACCAAATAAAGAATGAAACTTAATCATTGGGAATCAATTTATTTTTTCAGGTCTGGGTAGAGCACCTGTAATGGTAGCCATAGCTCTCATAGAGTTAGGATTCTCGTATGAAGACGCAGTTAGCCATATCAGAGAAAAAAGGCGAGGAGCAATTAATGCCAAACAGCTCGAATTTCTCTCAAAATACAAATCCAAATCTCGATTAGTCAATGATAAGAAGAAGACTTGCAACATTCAATGAACGACCCCCTTCAAGTAGATGTCATAAGATGACACAACAGTCTTCAAATCTAGATTAATTGTCGGCAGCTGAGAGAATGAGACTCTTCAGATAAATCAACTTTTCACTAGCCGCTTCAATACTCGTCAAAAATTCATTTTCTATAATGTACCATATGTTTAAATGATTGTTTCTCGTTTATCTCTACCTATAGAAGTCGTTATTTGAATTGAGAATATGGGTTTATTTGAATTTCAATCATTTGATCCAAATAAAATTTGTTTGGGTAAAACATCCTCACTGCCAATAAAATAAATCGATTTGTTTGTATTGAATAATAGGGTCATTTGAAGGAGGAATTGAAATTCATCAAATTCAAGAATATATTTTCTTGAACAAATAATAACAACTATAGTTTATTTGACATAAGAATTCAAAATCACTATTTTCATTAATATATTTTTGGTTTATTTGAGTGACGTATCAAAGAAGAACTGCACAAAAAATGACAATGCACATATTCGTGTATATATAGCATTTTTTCTGATAAATATGTCAAAAAGGCTTTTTTATATACCATAAGTGATATTTTTGTTTAGATCTAATGTTTGATGTAGAGGCGATGGCCACCTATTGTGAGTTTTGGCTTGATACGCTGATGGTTCTGCTACCATAATCTTTGTTTATTCTTCAAGTGTTTTCTAATGGAATTGGTCTCTCGAATCAAATGAATATATTTTTTAACAGAATCAAAGAATTATTTTTATCAACTCAAATCTGGAAATTGCTATAAATATTTAATAATTCTTTGCTTCAAATACTTGAATATATCCTACAAGTGAGTAGATTATTTTCTTCATTTAGGAAACTGTTCACATTTTATAAAACAACATTTATTGCATTGTCTATCAAATAATTCGATGTTTTCAATCAGAACTCCTATTTCGTCAGCCATGTAAGAATGAGGGATTTATTTAGGTAATAACTGTCATTCTTAAAACAAATTTTAATTAATTTAACTGATCCAATATTTCTTTACCTTAGGAGATTTTAAAAAATGATCTGATGTATATCAATTAATCATTATGCATGTTTATGCATGTTGTGTGTGAAAATATTGTATAAGTACATGATTTTGTCCAATATTTGGAAATATATTATGTGGAATTTTTTTTGGTGTATAATTCCGACGGCGATGAAACTTGGGCTATACAGAGTGATTCACGGTGGATGTCGTATTAGAAGTATTTGGAGAACAGAAAGACAGGTCATCCTGAAAATTGGTAAGTTGGCTAGTTACCATGTGTGATACATTGATTAAATCAGCTCTTCAGGGAGAATCTAAAAATGCAATGAAATACAGGGTGTTTCATTTGAAATAACAATTACAAAGTGGCTACTTATTTCTGATACGAGCGGCAACACTGGATGATTACCAATCTTCAGAATAATCTGTCTCTCCGTTCTCCAGATACTTCTTATACGCCATCCACCGTGAATCACTCTGTATATTATGTATTGATTTTTCAACAACAATTAGTTGAGAACCTATTCGCATTCCTAATGAGCTAATATTTTATTGCTATGATGGAGAAGCATATTATACAACAATCATTGGCAAATCAGTTCAAAATAAAAGAATTATGCCAGAAAAATATCAAAATCTACAATATATAATTATAGTAATAACCTTATTAAATAAATCCGTTTGAAGCGCATAATCTTCTAAATTTCAATGTATAACGTTATAATGTCGAAAACTACCTATTTCCCACGTTTATTTTGTGAATAGGGTCATTGTTGCCAATATGAAACTAATTTAAATTCATAATTAACAAGATATTGTTACTCCAGAAAATTATTGATTTTTTTCACTATTCTGCACCTCATTCTCATCTAGCGAGCCTTATAGATTTCTCATTATAATGTATCGAATTTCAATATAGATTTTTCTGATAGCAAATGAGCAATGCACGAAAAATATAAGAATTAACAACTTAAATTTCAGGTAAATATATACAGTCTGACCAAGATACGAAGTCGGTTAAATGGGAACAGCCTTCAGAAATTTTCAAAATTATTCAGTTATATATCGAAAAAAGTTAATTTTTGGATTTTTTTTTCTCCGTTATTATTAGAGATACAGAAAAACTAAAAATAATTTTTTATAGCAACTTTTGATGACGTTTAACGTAATGATACCTATTTTTTTATGCGACGTTTCGTATTCGTAGAACCATCATCAAATTTCGTGTTTTAAATACGGTCTCCATAATTTTTTCACAGATTCTGAAAGCTTCCTTTATTCTGAATTCAACCATGTATTATACAAGGTGATTTGAATGTGTTTCGACCTATTTCTATCCATCATCAATGTTTTTCAGAAATTCCAAACTGGTTTTTTCCAAAAAATATTCTAATTGATTTTCAAGCAAAAAAGAAGAAAATGACTATTTTTTGTGCTAGTACCTCTCCCTCTAATCTACGCTGGTGGATTACCGCAAATCAGAAGATATATTGGGTGATAAATTTGAAATGAAGGCTCTGTATACATAAAGGGTTGGCAGAATCCCTGATGAAATAGTCACATTTCTCGAGAACAGCAGTTACTTTAACAAGAAACTTCCGGTGAAAAATCGAAAAAACCCGGAAAAACCACCTTAGAGTTTTCCGATTTCCTTCATATTTTAATGACATGATATTGTTAAGATGGCGAAATTTCAAGTCGATATGTCAAAGGGTTCCGGAAATATATCGATTTATGATTACCACAGAGTATAGACAGACAGATAGACCACATACAAAAACCAAAGTTGCTCAAAATTCGATGGGGATCATTTTCTCCACAGTAACTATACCTCTATCTCGCTTAGTTTCCGAGATAGCATTTTTGGCAAGGCCGTAGTATACTCCACTATATAGGTATAGCGTCGTATAACAAGGGCAGATATAGAATAAGTTTGCATGTTTCTAAGATAACCTAGCCATTGTTGCCACCTCCACATCAACCTTCTTATTTGAAAAAGCATATTCTATATACAGTGTGTCCCACTTACCATGCTCACCATGGGTATCTTTTTAACGGTGAGAGATACGAGGTCGGTTAAATGACACCAAATGTGGAGTTTGTCAGGGCCAACTATAATATGAAAAAACATTTTGATAAAATCTATTCGTTTTTGTTTTATACGCAAAAACAGATTTTGATCATTTTCATGTCTCCTCCGTAACTTCTTTATTTATGAAAATATTCAAATAGGAATTTCACATTCTTATGGCAGTTTTTCAAAGTGATTTCGAAAAAAATATGAAATTTATACCAACTCTTCTAGAATTCGAGATATCAGCACCAACTTTAGTTTTTCAAATGTAGGTCATAGCTCACTATGACTTAGTTACAAATAACTTTTTTTCCTCTTCCAGATGATATGTCGCAGTAATAGTTTTGTGTTGATAACAACGGAGTTATCGTCATTTATACAAGAACAAAAAATTATTTGGAAGCCGCCATCTTGAATTTATAAATTTCAACAAAAAAATCATGATCTCCGACCTCGAAAACCCCTACTTACCAATTTTGAATGGAATCGGACCAAATATTGTCCGCCATCTTGGAGCAGTCATTTTTTTTAATTTCAACAAAAATTCCATAACTCCGATTAACTTGAAATTTGACAGGTGTTCATAATTTCGGTGACAATGAATTATGGAATTTTTGTTGAAATAAAAAAAAATGGATTCCATTCAAAATTGGTAAGTGGGGGTTTTTGAGGTCGGAGATCATGATTTTTTTGTTGAAATTTATAAATTCAAGATGGCGTCTTCCAAATAATTTTTTGTTCTTGTATAAATGACGATAACTCCCTTGTTATCAACATAAAACTATAACTGCGACATATCATCTGGAAGAGAAAAAAAAGTTATTTGTAACTAAGTCATAGTGAGCTATGACCTACATTAGAAAAACTAAAGTTGGTGCTGATATCTCAAATTCTAGAAAAGTTGGTATAAATTTCATATTTTTAACGAGATCACTTTGAAAAACTGCCATGAGAATGTGAAATTCCTATTTGAATATTTTCATAAATAAAGAAGTTACGGAGGAGACATGAAAATGATCTTAATCTGTTTTTTGCGTATAAAACAAAAACGAATAGATTTTATCAAATTTTTTTTTCACATTATAGTTGGCCTTGACAAACTCCACATTTGGTGTCATTCAACCGACCTCGTATCTCTCACCGTTTAAAAGATACCCATGGTGAGCATGGTAAGTGGGACACACTGTATTTGCCCATATTTGATTAGGGGATTTCAATACGTGTTCAAAGCTACAGGTTGGATGTGTCAAACGACAAACGACTACGAATATATTGATATTATGGGAAAACCAATGAGTGTACCTGTGAGATAAAATGTCGGAGATACTTATTATAATCCTATAGTTACAATGATAGGGCAAATGGAATAGAGTTACCTTATAAAATCATGGAATGGAAACCATCCATATTTCTCTAAGTGATCCAATTGTTTTTTCTTATAATAATTACCATAATTTCATTTCATCGTAGTCATATGTGACGTACCATCCACAAACGTGATAAGTATCATTGAATTCCGAATGAAAATCATTAAGGGAATATGGAAAAAGATTAAGGTGTCCCATTAAATAAGGAAGTAATTGTGAGTTATAGAAAAACGGAAAATATATAACAACGGTGGCTTTGTCATTTTCCAATCAAACATTATACAGGGTGTTTCATAATTGAATGCTGACCCTAAAGGGCGATAATCCTTGGATGATTTTAAGAAAAATTCTTCATGTGAACATAGGTCCGTAACAGCTTCGTTTCTGAGATACAGGATGTTGAAATTTAACAAAAAAATCAGTTATTCCCCAATATCTCTGGAACCGCTCTGGCTTTTTTCTTCAATTTTGATACATGCCGAGTATGAATAGAAATACATTTTTTCCATAATGAAGGATTTCTTAATTTCCATCAGTGGCGTCCCTGTTAACATACCCTGTCATATTTTTCATCAAAATAATGATACGCCACTGTCTTTTTCCCAAATGAATATTATTTTTGTAATTATCCTTTATCTTCTCATAAAAATGGTCTCTTGTCTGTTTTTCGTCCGGCAAACGGTTTTTGAGTTAGAAAATAAAATGCATTCATTTGCTTGTCCCTATTCGATTTTTACTCTTAGTCATAATTTCACAATTGTGGTAACCAAAGATCTGAGCAATATTTTTATAATTTTATCGTAACTATTTTTAAGTATTTGTAAAGGAAAAGAGCCAGAGCGGTTTCAGAGATACTGGGGAATAACTGATTTTTTTGTTAAATTTCAACATACTGTATCTCAGAAACGAAGCTGTTACGGACCTATGTTCACATGAAGAATTTTTCTTGAAATCATCCAAAGATTATCACCCTTTAGGATCAGCATTCAATTATGAAACACCCTGTATACGTAACTATATCCTGCGAAATTTTTCAAAAATATCTGATGAACAATTCGTGAGATATTTTTCCGCTTCAGAACTTTTCGCCAACCCTGTATACTCAAAAGACATACTCCTACTCCTGAGATCCATTCAGAAAGTCTTGAGAAGAAGCATCTTACCGCGTCGTTGACTAGGAAGCTTACCTAATATCAGCAATCACCACCACATATAAAATAGAAGAATTTGAATAAAGTAATCATTGTTTCGTGAATTTACAAAGACTAAATATCTACCTACATTTTGGGATTTTTCTCTTCCGATTTCGCTTCATCATGCCGTGTTCATTTGGATACCAAAAATATGTGTTCGTTACAATTTTTTCTGGATTATTAGTGCAGTTTGTTTTCAGTGTAAGTGTTTTTATGACAACATTATTACCTAGCTCGTTAGTGATAATCTTGCATTTTTTCAAGTGAAGAATTCGAAAATGAATATGTCTCAATTATCCAATATTTCATGGAAAATTTCGTGATTTTTGGAAACAAAGATCATTTCATTCAATTATACACGATAAACTTTTACATAGGTCCTTTTTCAATGTTTCATGATCTTCATTTGATATTTCGAAAACCTACGAGTTTTGAATTCTGAAAATATTCTCCTTAGATTCATTGATATCTGTGAAAACTTCATAACATATTTATTAATTATACAAGGGAAAAATATATTTGATTTTAGCTTGAGGATGTGTTGACTGCCGACTCGTAGCGGAGGAATACAAAAAACCGAGAGGCAAAATCTAATATTTTCCCGTGTATAATACACAATTTTTTCCTGTGACAGGGGAAATGACGATTCAATATTGAGAACATATTACATTATAAAAAAATCAGGAAATTATCGATGTGAAATTTGCAGTTTTCAGGCATATTTTTGTAGGCATCTTTATTGTTACTATGCAAACCTTCTGAAGTAATCGAATATGTTTGTGTCAATTTCATTCTGTGTTTTGATTTAAAAAAATTGCGAACTCAATGTTGTTTAGTAAATTAAGTAACCGCGAAGTGCAATAAAAGGTAAAAAGGACTTTCACTGTGTCTCGGAGACGGTGTTTTTGGCTTATTTTTCGGAACTAACACAGCAAAAGCCATAAACAGTGCACCTATATATCTGGGGAAAATGTGATTTATGAAAAGTGACATTTCGTAACCTGTCAACAGAGATAAAATGTCAAACTTTTTTCCCGTCACAGAAAAAAATATTATTTGTTTCATAAAAGAAACACCCCTTAATATTCAACATGAAAATTGAACCGTTATACAAAAAAGTATTCATGAACGTTGCTGATATCAGTTTTGAATTGAAAGATTCCCAATATACATGGTGGCCTTCAAATTGATCGCCCCTGGAATTGATGACAGGTGGAATACAAGGTTTTTGACACCTGCTAATCCTGCCATACACACAAATATTTCACCAAAATGAAATTATTATAATATTTTGTTTATTAAGATACGTACATATACTGAATTCTTTGTTTTCAAGCAATTTCCATACATATTGTCGATCCAATATACAATTATAATACCTCGTACATGGAATGACATTTGGGTTCTTACATCAGGTGCATTCTGAGTTTGAGACTTTTAGAGAAATGCATATCAGAGTTTTTCAGAAATTATCGAAATAAGGAATCGGTATAATTTTCCATAATGTATAGATGAAATATATTCCCGAAATATGTTTTGATTCTAATCAACGGGAAATTTGAAATTGAAAAAAAATGGATTACCACACTTCAAAATAACTTAAATGATTGAAATACACGTCATTGTGTCTTCCTCAGGGAAATTTGTATAGCGGTGACGTCACAGTGTGAAAATTCAGATGGAAAAAGAAGTATTTCCACAAGAATGTTATTTTGATCCTTCATATTTTTCCAATTGTGCCATTCGATAGTATAGGTATATATCTAGCTATCTTTGGGTTCAAATTATATGTAATCATTTTGATGTCATCCTGCATGTATTTCAAATCCAACTTAGATAACAATCTTGATATCATATTGATAATTATAATCAATCAAACTTATGGTTACACGGATTATCTTCATTATCAATTGTACAGAAAATATGTGAAATTCTTCATTTTATCATCTCAATTAGTTCAAAATAGCTGAGTATAAGATAACGACAATCTGTGATTATCTTTCATTATAAATCTTATCATTTGTATCTTCTTATAAAATGTATATTCAGGGTGTCCCATAATCACCCTGCCAAACTTCACCAATGGCTTCTACGACTAAAAATAGGAAGAAAAGTATCAATGAACATGAGTCGAAAAATGGCTCTTAAAGAAGCTACGGCCCGCTTGAAGGGGGCTCTTGAAGATGATATTTCCTGAATATATCCGAAACGCCAATTCGGTACAATATCTGAACTTTCTATGCCCAATGCAGAGAAAATAAAATCATTCCAAAATTCCATTCAGAAGAGTATAAGTGTAATTACCTACATTAAATATTACTCAAACTTTTTTATATGCATATTTTTCGTCAATTCAATCTCGGATTATGTAAATCCACACCTCTTCACAGAAGAAAAAGATTCTCTTGTTCCGTATCTATCGGATGTATCATTTTCGAGTGAAATCGATTTCAAAATATTGTTACATCTCAGATATTATGCATAAAGTTGACAATTTTCAAATCATAGTGGCTATAAAAAAATCGATTACTTTTTTTCACCAAACAATTTCATAGAGACGCGTTCGATAGGAAGACGATGAGAAAACCTACCCCAACTTTTTTGCATTTGTTTTTCCATAGCCACTACGATTTATCGCAAAGTTATGCATGATATATTATGTGAGATTTGACAATAATTTACGGAACAAGAGCATCTTTATTCAAAATTCTGGGGGTTTTCGAGGTCTGAAATTATAATTCTTTCGTCGAAATTTGTAAATTCTATATGGCGGATCCAATATGACGAACCAGTTTCGTAATTACGATTCAAAATTAGCAGTAGCAGTATAAATAAATGAAATGAAATGAAATGAAATGAAATGAAATGAAATGAAATGAAATGAAATGAAATGAAATGAAATGAAATGAAATGAAATGAAATGAAATGAAATGAAATGAAATGAAATGAAATGAAATGAAATGAAATGAAATGAAATGAAATGAAATGAAATGAAATGAAATGAAATGAAATGAAATGAAATGAAATGAAATGAAATGAAATGAAATGAAATGAAATGAAATGAAATGAAATGAAATGAAATGAAATGAAATGAAATGAAATGAAATGAAATGAAATGAAATGAAATGAAATGAAATGAAATGAAATGAAATGAAATGAAATGAAATGAAATGAAATGAAATGAAATGAAATGAAATGAAATGAAATGAAATGAAATGAAATGAAATGAAATGAAATGAAATGAAATGAAATGAAATGAAATGAAATGAAATGAAATGAAATGAAATGAAATGAAATGAAATGAAATGAAATGAAATGAAATGAAATGAAATGAAATGAAATGAAATGAAATGAAATGAAATGAAATGAAATGAAATGAAATGAAATGAAATGAAATGAAATGAAATGAAATGAAATGAAATGAAATGAAATGAAATGAAAAATTTGTATCTGGGGGTTTTCGGGGTAGGTTATTATGATTCTCTCGTAAAAAATGAGGAATTCAGGATGGCGGATCCAATATGGAGGACAAATTTTGTAATTATAATTCGATTCCTTAGAAAATTTGTATCTGGGGGTTTTCGAGGTAGGAGATTATGATTCTGTCGTCAATATTGGGAAATTCAACATGGCCTGTCCAATATGGCGGACGAGTTTTGGGATCAGCATATGATTCTATTTGAAATTGTTACCTGGAGGTTTTTGGGATCGGAGATTATGATTCTCCTGTCGAAATAAATAATTACAAAAAATATAAAAAAACTAAAAACTACTTCTACTCCTCTTTAGTTTGGCTATATCTATAAAAGCTTTTTTCTTCAGTTTTTCAACTACTATTTATTTCTGTAGAGAGATGTAGATTTTCATATTCTGAGATTACATTGTCGAAGATGCATAAAAAAGTTTGAGCATGAATGAAATTTTGGAATGATTTTATTTTCACTGGATTGGGAATAAAAAGTTTAGTTCTTGTACCTTGCACCATTTTATCACATGGCTTTTCGGAAATATTCAGGAAATATCATCCTCAGGAACCCCCTTCAAAGTGGTCGCAAGGAGCCATTTTTCGACTCATGTTCATTGGATAATTTCTTTCTATTTTTGGTCGAAGAAGCGGCTGGTAGAGTTTGTCAAGCTAATTAAGGTACATATAGCATAGAAAGGGCCATTAACTATCAACTATGGTACTGAAATTGTTCATCTATTGTGATTTATGAGTGCCAAAAGAAAATAGTAGATATTACTGTGAGAATAGACATTTCATCATCATAATATTACACCCATTTCTCATCCTATTTACAATGATTATAAAATCATCAGCTACACGCAATAACCGGCGTAACATCTTAGAATAAGCTAACACATTTTTCAATCATTCTTATGTAAGCGATATTCGTTCATGGATAGGAGGTTTTCAATGATTTGCACTTGCACATCTTGGCACAAATGATAGGATTCCTCACAACCCTTGATCCTGTATAAACAGGGCGGTCTAGGTTAAACTTCATTATTGTTAATAGGCGTTAGAATAACAGGAGAGGTGTGGACTTTTATATAAGGAGGCACAATACTTGGTGGTCCCTGTCAAGAAACCATGTTTGACTTGTTATTTGGACAAGCCACCAGGTTTATTGATTGCAAGCAGCCGCCTATATGTCTCCAATATCCTTCTAGTGCTTTGTCCGCCCATTCGTTCAGGGCAGACAAAGTTTGGCTTCTTGTAACGCCCAGTACAGGCTCTGGTCCCCAGAGCGGTGTCGCGGATCCGATTCTAGCCAGCTCGTCTGCTACTTCATTCCTGGGCACCCTCCTGTGACCTGGAACCCATACTATACTTCCACTTATTGCTTCATTTTTACTATTTAGTTTCTCAGGAGCTTGGTTTGGGGTGGCAGATAGCTTTTAGCGCCGAGCACATGTAAATCTTCTGAGGCTGTGGTCCCTCTTCCACCTCCTGTCTCTCTGCTACGGCCAGAATGACGTATACTTCAGGCTGAAAAACGGTAGGGTATATTCCTAGAGCGAAGCTCTTCCTTATACCTCTTCATTCTAGGTAAATTCCTGCAGCACAGTCCCATTTGTCAGTTAGGCGTGATCCGTCCTTGTTACATACTAGGCGAAATTCTACTCTGTTCACTTCCCATTGTTCCCTGTTGAGGTGGACCTTCTATTCCATCTCAGCCTATTTTGAGCGTTCTTCGCTCTTAGGGTAGAGATAGGGACCCATTTCGCAATTTCTGCGTGACCTCTCCCTGCTCCGTTAACACAGCTCCAAGAGTCCCGCATCCTCAGATAGGCCGTCGTTGCTTCAGTCCAGTGCTGTGATATGGTCGGCACGAAATTTCCCTCTGCAATGGCTGAATATTCCCACTTTTCTGTCAAAAATCCCTCCGATCATTGAGCAGCAAAGTTGAATAGATAAACGTTCATCTTTAGATTTTGTTTTCACTATTTTTTTAGATTTTTCGATCATGCAGTGACATTTTGGGGCAAATCTATAATAAATCATCTGATTCGTCCAGCGATTACTCATATATCGGATCAATACTTTATTACAATTTATAGAAATAAGTAGAGGAAATCCCGAAATTACTATGTAAATGAATATTCCACTACCTTAATTAACCTACAGACAGTGAGTATATGTAACCAAAATATTGAATTCACCGAGTATTCGACGAGAAAAGAAGAATATTATCACTTGGTTTTGAACAATAAGCAACTATTATGAATTATTGCAATACTCGAACCAAAGAATAGTAGGATTAGTAGGTTCTTCTCATTGCCTAAACACCTTTGCCCTTTGCCTGAACACCTTTGCCTAAACAGTCAAATCACGAAGCAATAAAGAATTTATCTATCTATCTATCAATAAAAAAATCTATAATTATGTGTTCAGATCACAAAATAATGACTTGTCGAACGTCAACTATCGTTGTTTACCTCAGAATTCAGAACCTGGCGATATTATCAAAATCTCCCTCCCAAATGGCCTTTTTCCAGAAAAATCCCTTTTTTCCTCAAAGTTCCAGAAATTCCCACGAAAACGGGTATTTCCCTCCCATATAACAACACTGCTTCTGTCTTAATCCAGATTGGAAGCTGTGGCAGCCCCAGCAGTTTCTCTATCGCTGCAGCTGGCATCGTCCTCATTGCTCCTGTAATCGTCATCAGGCAGGCCATCCTTTGATAGCTAACATAACTAACGATCCGAACGATTTTTTCTGATTTTTGGTGTACATATTCTCCTTCCACTACCCAAGTGACTAACACTCTATCTAGCCAGAAAAATTCCGGAAACTGGATAAAACAAATATTCAGTGAATTCGTGTGTGATCAAAACAATCTAATATCCAAAATTTGCTTCCAAATTTTAAGAGACCACGATGAATATAATCGAAAGATTTTCTATTGATGGTCCCACCTATGATTACTGACTAATGTTGAACTTGAACTTGAACTTTGAACCTTATTATAAGTAAAATCACATTTATCTCAGATTTTTTCGTCGATGGACCAGTGTAAAACTCTTCATGTGAAATATTCAAAAAATTGAGGCTCTGCCACTAACTTAGATCAATTTGAATCGGGGCACGTTTGGATATTCACAGAAGGGACATTTGTCCCTTTCATTTGCTATTTGTTTCAACTCGTTATCACATGACGGAAGTATTTCTGGAATAAAAGGAGCAAATAAATCGCTGTGCCGTGGACTTGGCTCAGACTGAGGGATGGCACAGGTTGATTTTGGAGATCTACCATTCAATTGGTATCAGATGGCATAATTCTTATCTCGTTATCAAATCGCGAAATCGAGTACAAAATTCCGCACAGGCAAGTGCAATTTTTCAATTATATTCCTCAGGACATTGATTGGCACAGGTGTCGTTCGATGAACTACAATGTTTTCACTTTCCTTTGGGACATTTATTTATCAAATGACGATAGAAATCTGCAACCCACTCTACTAGTATGAACTTCATATTTTCGAAACTTGTGGGTGAATTTTCAGAAAATAAACAGTAATGAATTGGGTATTGAAAGGCCTTTCCAATGAAATATTGCTCGACCCCCATTCCCAGTTAGGAGACGCCCCATTTTGTGTGACGATGGGATTTTGTGGGACGAGCGAGATTCCGGAAAACACAGAGAGTATGTATAGGGTGTCCCAAATTGCTTGATTTTGGTAGTTTTTCCTATTTCCAGCTCGATTTTTCTGAAACGTCGATTGGTCAAAATCGCATTTCGATATCTCTAACCGTTTCCGAGATATAGGCGAAAATTAACATTTGACCGATCTCGAAAATATGTCATGACATTCTTATTTTTGGGTATTTTTCTAAACGGAAAAACACTTTCTACAGGCACTGGCGCTTAGGGTATCGTTCGAAATATAGATTTCTCGCAGTTTCAGCATTTCGGCCTGATTCAATGAAGCATTTTCAAAGAGATGTCACCAAATGGTTATTTTCAATGAGAAATAATATGTTTTATTGACAGCAAGGATGACTAGACATATCTTGACAAAGGTATATATTTTTTTGGAAAGCCTATTTTCGTTTAAATTTTCTAGAGTCAAAGCCAACTATATGGTTTCTATTTGAAATAATAAAGTTGGCTTTGATATTATTCCATTTATATGCGATATATTATTCTGTATCTCATCCTACGTTAAAAAGTGCCGGTTGAAAGTTGTTTTCATTGAAAGAAATATCCAAAAATATAATAGTAGAAGATCCGAACCTGAATCGACCTTCACCGAGCTGATAATAGAATGAAATATATTTTATCATGAATTTAGTATATTAGGAAACATATTAAAAATGGGTTGGCTAAAAAAATCCTGGGCAGACTATTTTTAATTATTTTTCGAAAAATTATTTTTAATTAAATGTTGCAACATCAGGATAATAAAAAAATTGTGTCCTGACTGAAAGTATAAAACGTATAGAATGTGCAGCCTTTGGATTGTCTACTCTTTACCTGGGCGAACTACTGGGTTGTCAGGTAAACACAGGTATATCGATGCCAGTTACTTTCACTGGATTGGATAATTTAAAAAAATTCATATCATCATAAGCGCTGTTTAATTGCGAACACGTTGATATAGGGTTGTCTGCGAAAATTCCGGTCCTATTAGGGGTTTGCGAATTTTAAAGATTTTAATTTCAACGCGCGTGGAAGTGTGTGACAGAAATATAATTCGTTCTATTATCAGCTCGGTGAAGGTCGATTTAGGTTCGGATCTTAGACTATAAATGTTATGGAATATTTTCAAAATCGGTCAAATCTCAATTTTTGCCTATATCTCGGAAACGATTAGAGATATCGAAATGCGGTTTTCACCAACAGACGTTTCACATAAATCGAGCTCTAAACCCCCTAGGTCAGTTTTTTTCAGTTGTTCTGGAAATGGGAAAAGCTGCCAAAATAAAGCAATTTGGGACACCCTGTAGGCTATGATACTGACTCCATACGCCACAATAGGAGCAGCACTAATTGGAACGCTAGTGAATCGTGCGGAATCATCTCCAGCCGAGACCACGAACTCGTTTTATAAATAAAAATTCTCTGCATTAATCGAGCGCTTCACCCACTGCGCTCTTCCGCCGTCTATCTGGCCAATTTGTTCGTAGGGAAGAAAACAAATTCGACTCATCTGCATCATGGAAACAACGCATTCTTGACTGCGAAACCGGATGTTATACAAGTGTCATCCAGCAACACCGGAAACAATAGACGATCAGGCCGTCAGACGCAAACAACGGATTTGCATCTGACCATCGGCCGCAGCCATTGTTACGATTTATTTCATTGAAGTCCGGATTTACAGATGGCTGAACGTCCTAATTCGTTGTATTGAGTTCATTGCCTAATTCCAGCCTCTGAAACGAAGAAGAGACTTGTAGCATTGTTTCGCAATTTATGAGATGACATCTTTGATCCTCAGTGGGTCATGTTATGGTGCAATCCGATCTGAATATCTGCTGGGAAATGAAATATTTCTTGTGACGATGTTGTGCAGCGCAGAGCGATTGTCTCCATTGTAGAGCAATTAAAGTTTGAACATTCAAATTTCATATAATTTTTTTATAATTAAGTATTTCGTTATACGCTTATACATTAGCCATTATACAGTATGATGCAAATGTATGGAATAAATTCATTATTTCAGAAATGGGCGACATTTGAAGAAATTCCAAAAACACGTGAGTTTTAATTTTTGAAGCCTCATCTCATGACATTCATATGAGAGATGTTACGTCACTGGTGTAGAAGTAATGACGTAATGGACGATTTTTTTCAAATACAAGCAGGGGTCATGTGACACCTCGTTTGAAAGGTCTACTAATCGTCTATCCAACAGTCGAAATTTTGCATAAGAATATTGCAATTAAAATGGATTATCATTTGGTTACTTGAATCTTGCAGAGGTCTGCTACTGAGAATTGAACATCAAAGGGTCGTCTAGGTGAAAAAATACACAATAAAAAAAGTTCTGAACTCTAGTTTTTGGATTTTTTTCGGAAGGCGTCTTGTTTTGGGATGAATTTATTCCATACATTTGCATCATACTGTATATACTTTTTTCACCACGAACCTGAGAAATCACCATCATTCGAGGATTCCCTGTAATGAGAAGTAACACTTTTCAAACGTAGGTGAATAATGATTATTTGTAATTGTATCTATGTAGAAAAAAACTGTCAATAGTATCAACGATATTATGCAATATACACACAAGATACCTATGCGTATGCAACCAACGAAAATGATACATTCTAAAAACCAAAGATAGTTCAAACTAAAAATCTGATTATAGCTGAAAGCAACTTTTGAAGTAAGAAAAATGTTTGGAATAATTTGATTGTTATTAATTATAATCAAAATGTTACAACACAAATCATACGTCAGCTGTCACTGTCATGTTTGAATAAGACCAAGAATTCAGTTAGCCATAACTTTCGGTAGCGACACATTTATTATGGATACGATATGTTGTAGGTACCAGTTCAATGATTGTTCAATGGTATCTTGTGTGATATTCCCTGATTTTTTCATATGGTCATTTCATGGCCAAGATATGGGATAAATCGAAAAAATAATAAGAACGAAAAGTTTTTATTTGTTGGTTCTCAATCGAAATCCGTGTTGATCACCGCATTCGTTGTTCATGGTTTTTACCTCCCATTTTTCAATTGTTTCTTCTATGGCCGTTTTATGACCAAGATGATAAACTGAAAAAATAATAAGAACGAAAAGTATTTATTTGTTGCGATGGTTCTCAATCGAAATCCGTGTTGATCACCTCATTCGTTCTTCATGGATTTAAACTCCCATTTGTGAATTTGCACAAAAAACATCATTTTTACGAACGTAAATGATAATTCACTCGGAAACGATGAGTTCAACAAAACATGATTTTCTACCTACTGGAGCTATCGAACATTCTAAAATTTACAATTGATTCGAATTAATTATTTCTTCGAGGCAAACAATTGAAAAAAGGAGTCGATTCTGGTAATTCGGACTGAGGCGAATTTTTGCACATGGACATTGCATGAGGAACAATACTATGAAGTTTTCCTGCAAAAAATTCCCAATATGATTTCAGAAAGAGTGGACCCCTTTTTATTTCAATACAATCGCACGGCACTGTCGATAATGATGTCTGTCTGAAAAAATAATTACATTAATGGACCTTCATACCAGTGCAAATTTGGTAAGAATCACAATGAACGAGGAGACATTGATATCAGCGAATAAGTTTGAAAGAAAAATCTCATCCTGTATAGCAAGTTGGCAGGAGACAATGTTTAATTAAACATGAAGATGGCCGTTTCTGAATATATTTCATGGAATGGGACATGAGTATATTTTTCCTATTTCACCCTTCCTTCTGACCTGCAAATAATATGAAAACAGTTCTTCTTGATAATTAGTGTTTAAGGGTTTGTGGAGAAACATGAAAGTAATAATATCTCACATCTGATACCTACCTAAAACTACAAGTGAATCAATCAATTATTTCAAAATAAATACAAATTGCCGAAAAAGATTCATATTCTGAAGGTATCTTGATATTTTTTCAGCAAATAGATGGTTACGTCCCTGGTCAAGATTATCCAATCTACAGCGAAATACCTCAAGGACTCTCATTCACCTGTGACCAAAGACTTCCAGGATATTATAGCGATCCAGAGGCTCAATGCCAGGTAAAAATTTATAATTTCAATTGTGACTAATTTGAACATGGACCTCAAAACAATAGTATGGAATGGAAAAGTTACGCACGTAGCCGCAGAGTGCGTAATTGCTTCACAACGCGCATTACGTACTATACTTTACCTACTGCCATATAGTACATCAAAAAAGTTTGGGCAAACAGTCTGAATTATAAGAAGATGGACAACATATAGCAGAGTGAAATAATATCAAAATCATAGGAAAGGAAGATAACAACCAAAAAAGAAAAATCAAGGAATCCGCTTACATTCTTCTGAACGGAGACAATAGCATTGCTTCCTGTTCAGTTGATATAGATAGAACATGGTATACACAACTGAAAAGTGAACATGAAAATGGTAGATTCAAGATCAATTAATGAAAACAGAGCACAACTTCCAAAGAAAAATATTTTGCATTTTCATGTTGAGAACGGGAGCAGATTTGTTCCCGAAACGTCCAAAGATGAGTAAAAATTCGATATTTTTTCAATATATCTATATATATTTCCTTCAAACATGTTTTTAAACAAATTGTCACTGTCAAGATACTGGATTTTTCATTCAGGCTCCCTGATTTGTTAAACGCAGTGACAACGAGGAGAGAAAATCTCAAAAAATCAAGTAAAATCAATTGAAAATCTAGAAATTTTGTTATTTGAAAATAACTCCAAAACGAGAAATCACACAAAAAATGTGTCATTGCATTAGTCCTACACTCTAGCTACTTCTCTGTATCTTCTGAAATTGCCAAGATACCCATACTGGCCCTCTTCAACTTGGACACAGTGTATAGTGCAAAAAATGTGAATAAAAAGAATTTTTCTGTTTTAATAGGTATGGCATTGGTGTTTACCGAGTGGGCAGAAATTCAGCTTTCTTTGTCCTAATGGTACAGTTTTCAACCAGTTTGTGAGAGTTTGCGATTGGTGGTTCAACGTAGATTGCGCAGCGGTTCCGAACTATTATGGAATCAACGAAGATCTCTACAGGGTACCACCTTCTTACAAGCAGAATCAAGATCAGTAGAAATACCTACCTCGTCCGAATGTTTTTGTACATTTACTACAAGTTATAATATGAAGATTTATTTATTCTTATTTTTTATAAATAAATCATTTTTATAAAGAAACCGTTATTTCTATAAAAGGAATTAACTCACCTCTGATGCTTGGCCAATCCCAAATTACTAAATGGCCATAATTTGCGATTTCCTTTCTTCAACTCTATCAATCCTCAATTATCTTCAAAAATTATAAACTTTCAATAACAGCAGTATCAATAAAATTATTTGAAAGCTAGCGAATGTGACATTATAATTCAATCAAAATTATTAATTTCATGATTATTATCTCTTGATCGGCTACCAATACTTGGAATTATACTTTATGAAAGATAATGAAAGCGTATATGAATATTTTCAACAAGTTCAGTTTGATCATCCATGGATAATCGTTTCTCTTTCCTCAAATAACATGTGGGTACAATAATTATGACTCATTAAATTCCGCATTTCAACCTTTGACAACTATGAATGATCACCTTGCACTCAAAATAGTATATTCAACGAGCACGGAATGATAGTGATTTCCTACGAGAATGAATCATTCGAGTAGGAAATTAGCATCCCGTGCAAGTTATACACTATAATTTTTCTACGGCTATAATAGATGACAGCGGCATTTGGCATTTTCGATTACTTGGTCTTGTATCCATCTGATTTCCTGTCAAGTAATTAGTAGAAGATCCGAACCTAAATCGACCTTCACCGAGCTGATAATAGAACGAAATATATTTTATCATGAATTTAGTATATTAGAAAACATATTAAAAATGGGTTGGCTAAAAAAATCCTGGGCAGACTATTTTTAATTATTTGTCGAAAAATTATTTTTAATTAAATGTTGCAACATCAGGATAATAAAAAAATTGTGTCCTGACTGAAAGTATAAAACGTATAGAATGTGCAGCCGTTGGGTTGTCTACTATTTACCTGTGCGAACTACTGGGTTGTCAGGTAAACACAGGTATATCGATGCCAGTTACTTTCACTGGATTGGATAATTAAAAAAAAATTATATCATCATAAGCGCTGTTTAATTGCGAACACGTTGATATAGGGTTTCTGCGAAAATTCCGGTCCTATTAGGGGTTTGCGAATTTTAAAGATTTTAATTTCAACGCGCGTGGAAGTGTGTGACAGAGAGATCCGAGGTAAGTATACTGTGTAATAATAAAGGACCCAACATCGCAGTCGCTTGTGATGGGACCCTGAATAGTAGAAAGTGTGCATGCTCGGTGTGTAAACTATGGAGGGTAGAGGTACCTCTACTACCCTTCATATAGTAAACAGTGCGTGTTATTTTGGAGCAACTGATATTTCAGTAGCAAAAAAAAAATAATTAATCAATTACATAATAATTAAATATATTTAATATAATACTAATATATAAAAACAATATAATATCAATATATTGCGTTATAACCATAATGATATATCTATAATCTATAATAGACAATAAAAATATCAAATACTTACTTTGAAATTTTTTTGCTCTTTCTGGAAATAGAAACAAAGTGGACCGCCAAAAATTTAAATTAGAAAATAACAAAAAAGATAGACTAGACATCTTGTATTACGATTTAAAATTTTATTAAAAAACAGTATAAATACAAAAATAATATTAATGAAAAATAAATTCTAATAAATATTATCTATTCAATATCTGATTCATCAGAAGTATCATTTTGACTCTCGAATTCGTCTGATTCATTAGATTCTTCCTCATTTGCTTCCATTTCGACAATGTCCTGGATTTTCAAAGGAGTTTGATCTCCGATAAAACCTGTTGGTTTCAAGAAATCATCAAAATGCCAACCATAGTTTTCAGGATTTGACTTCGCACACTTTTTACTATTCAGGGTCCCATCACAAGCGACTGCGATGTTGGGTCCTTTATTATTACACAGTATACTTACCTCGGATCTCTCTGTCACACACTTCCACGCGCGTTGAAATTAAAATCTTTAAAATTCGCAAACCCCTAATAGGACCGGAATTTTCGCAGACAACCCTATATCAACGTGCTCGCAATTAAACAGCGCTTATGATGATATAATTTTTTTTAAATTATCCAATCCAGTGAAAGTAACTGGCATCCATATACCTGTGTTTACCTGACAACCCAGTAGTTCGCCCAGGTAAATAGTAGACAACCCAACGGCTGCACATTCTATACGTTTTATACTTTCAGTCAGGACACAATTTTTTTATTATCCTGATGTTGCAACATTTAATTAAAAATAATTTTTCGAAAAATGGTTAAAAATAGTCTGCCCAGGATTTTTTTAGCCAACCCATTTTCAATATGTTTTCTAATATACTAAATTCATGATAAAATATATTTCGTTCTATTATCAGCTCGGTGAAGGTCGATTTAGGTTCGGATCTTAGACTAAATGCTCGTCTATTAGACGAGGCTGTCATTGCTTGTAATTTGACATTCCATGGGCGATGAGTTTTTTTTTTAAATAATAATATAATGGAGTCATCATTGTGATATCAGATACGAAAATAAGATTGATGACACAGTGAAACAAGATCAATCTTGTGTTATAGTCGTAGAAAATAGTAAATTCTTCTATCAGTACCCAGAATGACACATCGTTTGACAAGAAAAATATACGAGTCAATCTAAGTCACTTCTGATCCACATGCTATTTTTTCTGTAAAACGATCAGGTCCATCGATAGTTCATCTGCTTTCACTCTAATGAAGTTGAATCTGAAGAATGCTATATTTTCTATTGAAATTTGATCTTGAATTACGAGATCAATAAAAATGCCTCAAAAATTGGAGCTCAATATTTCAAAAAATAATAATAAAACATCAGTCAAATTGGATCGGCAGTTGTAAAAAGTAGGTAACTTCATTCATTTTTTCCGCTCTATTCAGATATTGAAACAAATCTACAGAATTTTGCCATACAGAGTGTTGTTTATATAAAGAGGGACCTGGATTCCAATCACTATTTCTATTCAGTTTAGGGAAATATAATTATAATATATCTACCAAGTATTAATAGATTATACAAATATAAGTGATTCAAGAATTATATAACAATTTTTCCAAAATCAAGATAACTTTCTGTATGTCGGGTATAAAAGACGGTAGACTAATCAATTGGGGGTGATTTGGAACCATCAATGTGAGATCTACAGGGTGCTTGTTTCACCGACGATATCTAAAACGTGTTGATACGTAAGAATATTTCGAATATATTCAACCATAATATGTACAATTATACAAAGAGTAACACATACGTGCGTTTCATCGATACTGAACACGTGATGAGATCTAAATGGGATAAAACATGTTTTGGCTCGTTGGAATTTGAAACACGTATTCCTGTAACATCCAAATTCAAATTTATAAGCGATGATTTCTCGAAAAATGTAGCAGTTTGTATATACAGTGTGTCCAAAATTCGATCCTCACCATTGCATGGGATCTTGGTAACAATGAAAGATCGAGAGTCGGTCAAATTACAAAAGTTTTAGAAAATTCAATATTGATTCAGAGTCCATTAAGAAATCTAGACAGACTAGATTAAGTCATTTTCGAGTTTTTCAAGAAACACTGAAATTTTGTATTTTTGATCTCCAATATCTCGAAAATTATTGATCATATGATGAAACGACTTTAACATTCCCCGAGTGATCTTTAAAATGGTTTCGTCAGTTTTTGTTGAAAATTTTTGAGAAATGACCTCCAACTCATTTTTCTTCCTTCTCTTTCTCTTCAAACATCGACAAAACCTTTCAAAAGATCACTAAAAAGTACTATCATAAGGTTGAAGTCGTCTTTTCATACAATAGTTTTCGTTTATACAGGGTGTTTCAAAATTCAGTATCAAGATTTTAGGGGCGTATTTTTCAGGTCAAAATAAGACGTATTTGTCCATAAACATGTGTCCGCAAACGCTTCGTTACCGATCTACAGAGCGTTAAAGTTAAACAAATACACGATGAGACATCCACCAACTTTCAAATAATGTCAAATGCTTCAAAACAAACCTAAACGTCAAAATGAAAATAGCAGTCAAAGCCCACTAATTCGCTTTTTCATTGTTCCGTTGAAAATTTTAATTAAATGTAGCGAATCACAAAAATTGATTTTACTTTTTTCTCGATAACGATCGCAGATACGTGAAAATTACAAGAGACAAAAAAATTTTTAAACAAAACAAAGAATTCATTTCAAGTCTCAGAATTCACCAGCGGCGCACCACAAAAAAGTTCATGGGGTAAAAAAGGCCTTGACCCCTGTAGATTCTCACAATCAAACACACATTCCAAATTTGATCTTAATATCTCAAAAATTGAAAGAGCTATGAAGAAAAAAATAAAAAAATCTTGAAACTTTAACGCTCTGTAGATCGGTAACGAAGCGTTTGCGGACACATGTTTATGGACAAAAACGTCATATTTTGACCTGAAAAATACGCCCCTGAAATCTTGATACTGAATTTTGAAACACCCTGTATATTATACCAGTATTTCACCTGATGAAGCTACTGTGTTAGCGAACCATGTCGTCTGATTGAGAATTTTGTGAAAATCCTATCGTTTGTGATATTCTCACATGATTGAATATGTTCAAAATCTCATAGCCCTCCACCTCCTTTATTCGACTATCCGTCGGTGAACCAAACACCCTGTAAAGGTTTCGTTTGTACATGCAAATCTGAAATACCAAGTATATGAATAGTAGGATCAAGTCTCCTGTAAATTACACACGTTGGAAAAATTGACATTTCCTTGACAGTTATACAAATATATTTTGAAATATTATACACATTTGTATGGATAGCATCCTACTCGTATGGTTCTGAACACGATGGACATACTTATGAGCCCAAATGATAAATTTCGATGCATTTGCATGACTTGAAATAGTGAGTAGAATCGACTTCATCTTGAACCTATTTAATAACCTTCTTGTTGTAGCTGGATAGCTCTCATAGTCTTAATAGCGAGCGTCGTCCATATATCTTGCTTAGTAAATAGTTCAGCCAGTTTTTATCTGAACGAGGTGGCAGATTTCGACGACATAGTCGAGCTAGATAACGAAAAGGAGAAAGTCAACTTTGAGGAACTATCTGCGAAAAATCCGGACTTCGAGGCACCCGAAGAGGAAGGGCCAGACCCTCTCAAAATAAATCTAATTGAAGCGCCATCGAGAGTGAAAACGGATGTTCGCGGAGTCCAAAATAAACTATTGAACTCTCCTTATTTGGGTCCATCAACTCATCATAGTGCGGAACAGTATAAACATAGTTTAGGACAATTTCCACAGCCTAAAGGGAAATTGAATATTTTCGAGTCACCACTGATATATGAGGTACAAGATGACAATCCTCAACAAGGTTATTTCTTGGTGAAACAAAGGAAATCAGACGATCAACCAAAATATAAGAAATCAGGAAAAGGTATTCATGAGGGTGGTGGTGAGCAAAATCTCCACCACAACATGGGAAATGTTTTGGAAACAGAGTCTCAACAACCTGAAAATTGTGTGGAAGAAAAGTTGGACCAAAAATCCAAAACAAAATTGATCACATCAGGTAAATCAAATATTTCATCGATGATGAAACTATTTCAATACTTTGTAAACAAATAAGAAGAGTGAGGGTGTTCGAAAGGTTGTGAACATTATAGGTAGTAAATAGGAATTCTGACACATATTTCAGTCATGAAATTTACCACTGACTTCCAAATATTCATTCACTTGAACAGAGACCCACGTATTTTTCACAGCAGCTGAGATATTTTCCTTTTTTAAAAAAAACATACTTCTTTTTATATTGTCAATCCATTTTGAGGCACTAGAGGATATTTTTTCTGCGATTTATAGACTGGAAAGTACTACAATCAGTTAATACCCCTCGACGAGACTTATTTATTCAGGGTGAGCCACCAGTAACGCCTCGGCCTCTACACGACTAAGCACTCATCATCTTGGAATTCTTCCTCTCTAGGAAGTTGCATGTCAACCTAGACCATTTGAAATTATTTCAAACATACAGGGTGTTCTCAAAAAATCACAATACACTGAAGTTACACTTTTTTTAATGAAACACCCTATAAATTTTTGCATTTTGAGATCTCCCTGAAGGGTTGATTTCAACGACTCATCATTCCTGGGGTATAGCAAAGATAATTACTGAGATATAGGGTGTGAAAAATCGAGATTTTGCAAGTTCAAGAACTTTTTGTGTCGAAACTATCCATAATTGGTCAAAACGGTCAACAAGTCCTTATTTCAACTTTTTATCCACTATCAAAAGATATTGAATCAAAACAAATACTGGGTGGCTCAGAATCGAGATTTCTGACCACCCTGTATCTATTTCAATAAAATGCCAATCGATAGTTAGTTATTATGAATAGTTTCGACACAAACAATCCCAGAACTTGAAAAATTTCGATTTTTCACACCCTATATCTTAGAAAATATTACTGCTAGACCCTAACTACGATGGGTCGTTGAAATCAGCTCTTCAGGGAGAATCTCAAAATAGAATAATATATAGGGTGTTCCATTAAAAAAAGTATAACTTCAGTGGATTGCTTTTTTTTGGGACACCCTGTATGTTTCGAAATGATTTCAAATGGTAGCCTATGTTGACATGCAACGTCTTAGATAGGAAGATTTCCAAGAAGATGGCGGAACAACATTTTTACAGGAGCTGTAGGTCCATAGGATGAATATTTCAAATTATCCTCCATTATACAGTGTGTCTCAAAAAAGTGTGACATTTCAAACTTATGTTTTTTATCTCAACTTTTGATTTACTATCTACTCATATTTAATTGGAACAGATACAAGGTGGTGCCTAACTCAGAATTCTACACCACCCTGTATTTGTTTCAATTTAATGACAGTAAATAGTAAATCAAAAGTTGAGATAGGGATCTGAAAGTCGTTTTGACCAATAATGAATAGTTTGGTCACAAAAAATTTCCAAAGTTTAAAAATCTTCAATTTCCACACCCTATATCTCGGTAATCATTCCTGCCAGACCCCAAGTGTGCTAGATCGTTGAATTCAGCTCTTCAGAGAGAATATAAATATGCAATGAAATACAGAGTGTTCCATTTAAAAAAACATAAGTTTGAAATGTCACACTTTTTTGAGACACACTGTAGAATAGAGAATGATTTCAAAATATGCATCTCTTGGACTTACAACTCCTGTAATTTTTTTTTATTTTATCTCTAATAGCAGAGTTGCTATCTCGCTTTGTCACACTATTGGTCCACCCTGTAGAAGCTGAAATTTATACATGTTACTTGGTAACAATTAGAGTCCCTGTATATAACTTTGTATATAACTTAGACAAGAGTCCGGACACAGTTATACTTCTGTCCTTTTCTGTTTTCAAAAAATGCATTGATGATTGAATAAAGGAATAAGACATATATATCGAGCTCTGTCTTCTCAATTCCCCTAGTATCAATGATTGTCAGAAACCCTTTTGAGGGTTAGATTATTTGTCAAACCGTTCATAGCCGTAGGTAGAAGTGAGAAATAGGGCTATTTTAACTAGAATAACTATTAGATTTTCGAATAATGAACAACACAGTGTTCAAATTTCGAATCGATAATTTTCATAATCAATTGCTGAGATGGCTATTGCAAATTTTTGTCATCAGATATTTCTTCACTTCATTAGATATAAGAAAGATAATTCAAGTGTTCTACGTGGTATCACATATAGCCAAGAAAATATAGTTGTTTTCTGTTGAGATATAAAAAAATAGAAGATATATAATTGTTTCAATATAATTTTCTCCGATTCTCTCAATTTAATAACACTCATCAGAAATAAAAGTGACAAAATCAAAACAACAATATATTTGATAGCGAGTGCTTTATTAATTGTGTTTCCTACCCATGGACGTATAAGTCCATGTTCCTACCTCTTCCTGCAGTCTACATTCACCTGTACATTTTGAATTTGATCTGAATTAATAACACCGTGGACTGATGATATAGCACATTGCAGTTTCCCTAAATCTTCTAGTTTTGATTTCAAACTTTCAATTTCTTTCCGCATCATCTCATTCTCATTTTCTTTCTCTGCGAACGTATCATTCAGTAATTCCCAATACGATGACGACGGGACTCTTTTTTTGAACGTCTCTATTTCATAAATTGACGGCACAGCAGACTCTTTCAATTTGAAATCAATCAGCTTGAAAAAATCTCTATCAAAATGGGCCTAAAATTCATCCATTTTGTACTGTTTTCACAAGTAAATTTGAATATTTACCTCACATATTGCGGATTTCTTGAAATTAATTTTCCATTCTGGACGTTTCATTGCATTCTTCCATGACATTGTCTTTGAAGGATCATTCGGAGAATTGAATAACTTGAATCCCTTTTCTAATGAATTATCGCAATAATGTACGCAGCAGGTCATAAAATTTCAAAGTGACAGTGACAGACATTCGGAATAATTAAAAGAAGCGGGCGGGACGACTATGGTGTTTCGTCACATTGTCAGGTGGGCAAACCAAATGAAACAAAATATTAAAAACCCCAACGGCTGTCAGTTTTGTGTCCGGACTCTTGTCTAAGTTATATACAGGGACTCTAGTAACAATCAGAAGATGTTTTCTTAGTAGACAGACCGTTCTGCTGGTGCTAGCCCCTAGCCAGACAGACATACAGTGCTTTCGTAAAGTACTGAATAAATTAATGTTCAGTCAGACTATCAATTTCCGAAGAATCTCTTGGAATAGGTCGACTTTTAATTTCAATTTGCCACATTCATACGAGAAAAGAGAAAATTAAATTTACAAGGTGATCACGTCGGAATTATCATGTCTGCGTCAATTATTTTTGCAATCTCCATAGAAAGCTGACATGAATGACTTTAATGAATTAGGAAGAAAGCCCAAATAAAAAATTATGTTTCCATTTTTTGAATTATTTTTCACTAACTTTAAGAGACCACAGAATTTAACGGACGCACTGTATACAAATCCTATGTGTGAAATATCTTTGAATCCAGCTTACCATGGAGATTCCAAAAATGTAATAATGTATAGACTGTTCCATTTGAAAAATTCATCGCGGACGTCGCATGAATCAGACGTGGATCCCACTGTATATTCAATTTCCCCTCACAAATGTGGGAAGATAAAAATAAAATTAGACCTTTTCCAGTAGATTCACTATTCACTATACTTTACGAGAACCCTTGATGTAACGGACTCACTGTACACAATTTTTTTTTATGTTCTGGTTCCCACAAGAAGGGATATTCTGCAATGTTCAGAGAACATCGTGAGAACCAAGGGAAATAAGGTAGGAATTGGTGTTCTTCTTGAATTTCTGGAGGTTACATGCCTCGGGGAACACCTCCCTTGGCAATGTGTTCCAGAGCCTCGCTGTTCGTTGGATGAACGAGTCTTTGGAAAGAGATGTTCTGCAGGTCTTCAAAGGGACCACGAAGGGGTGCGAAGCCTCAACTCGACGGGTTAATCTCGCGGGGACTGCCAAGGGAGGAACAATTGTTGATATTTCAGAAGAGCATCGTCCATGAAAATATCTATAAAATAGAGCCAGATCGCCGAATTTTCGACGGTGTTCCAGAGAAGTGATTGAGTTTGTGAGCGAGGCATCACCCACGAGACGAATTGCCCTTTTTTGGACAGAATCCAACACTATCTGTGATATTTTTTAATTCAGCTTTCCATGGAGATCAAAAAATTGAATAATATAGAGTGTGTTCCATTCGATATGAATGACGCGGACATGATAATTCCAAAGTGGATCACTCGGTATATTCAATTAACAATGAATGTGGCAAGTTGAATTTAAAAGTCGACCTATTTCAAGAGATTCTTCAGAAATTGATAGTTTGACTGAGAATTAATTAATTCAGTATAACTGTATGTCTGTCTGGCTACTGAGGAAACATTGTATAAAATTGAGCTTCCATACTTTAACGAAAGTTAAGTTTCATTTCATCAAGGTTTAAGGGTGTCTGGCAAGGGTAAGGCATATGGTAAAGTGTCTGGCAATTAATGCCGTGGTTTCTAATATTATTCCGAACAAAATATGAAAAAAATACCCTTTATAGTATGTGGAAAGTAAGTTGGTATTTTTATATACTTATCGTCTTTATCGATATTTATCGATATCTATCGATATGTATCTATATTCATCGAAATTTATCGATATTCATCAATATTTATCGATATTTATCGATAAATATCGATGTTTATCGATATTTATCTATAATTATCGATATTTATCGATATCGATAATTATCTATATTTATCGATTATTATCGATTATTATCGATATTAATCGATATTTATCGATATTTATCTATATTTATCTATATTTATCGATATTTATCGACATTCATCGACATTTATCGATATTTATCGATATTTATCGATATTTATCGATATTCATCGATATTTATCGATATTTATCTATATTCATCGATATTTATTGATATTTATCGATATTTATCGATATTTATCGATATTTATCGATATTAATCGATATTTATCGATGTTTACCGATATTTATCGATATTTATCGATATTTATCGATATTTATCGATATTTATCGATATTTATCGATATTTATCGATATTTATCGATATTTATCGATATTAATTGATATTTATCGATATTTATCGATATTTATCAATATTTATCGATATTTATCGATATATCGATATTTGTCGATTCATCGATATTTATCGATATATCGATTTATCGAACTTATCGATAATGGATATGTGGAATTCAATATCGCCCAGCCCTAGTTGGGAGCATGTGCTAAGAAACTTTCAGCTTTCATGAAATAACGAAGGTCTGGCGTTCATGGGATCAAGCTGTCATTTTAGTTGGCACCAGAATGGGGGGTGATCGTGTGTATCACATGGTATCACTGTGTTGCGAAATTCACCAATTTTGTCCATCAACTAGCACCAGTGGTGGTAAATTTGCTGTTGCTGAATCAATTTTATTTTCTATTCATGCATGATGTTTTCGAAATAAGGAGTTATTAGAAGATATCTGGGATCCACGGAAGCACCCTGTGATGGAGATTTCGAGTGCACAAGACATCATCTGTCTCTGATTTATCAAAAAGCCCTACATTTTATGGTAGTTGCACCTTGTAAATGCCACCATTTTTCTTTTTTTTTTTTCGTTTGGGATATCTGTTGGTCTGGTAACTCTGATGGGAAACTCTACTACATGTCCCTTTATGATTGTCTAAAGTCTAAACCAATTGGAATTTTGAAAAATTTCGTATTCCATACATACAAATGTGTAAAGCATACTTTTATTATATTGCAGATCCTGGTCTTGATATGAAGAAACCTGATACTTTTTGCAATCAGCTTTTCGAAATTTTCCATAAAATTCCACAAATTGTGAAACAGTTAGCAGACAGTACAGATCCACAAACACGAAACACCAACTGGAAATCTATAAAATGCATAATTCGCCAGCAAAATCCCAATTTTGCAAGATCTGGTATTTTGGATAGACCCGAAAGCAAGAACTGCTTTCAAAAATTCATACGAAGGAGGAAACGACACTCAACATATATCAACTTCAGAAATCGAAAGAAAAAATTTAACAATAATCTGGCCAAAAGAAATGCTCCTGATGATTCTCGATTCAAGAATATAATCGATTTTATTATTAAGAATAAATCATTCCGTAGTAATTATACATATGTACCAGTACTTTTTGCAACCGTGAAGAGTGTTGATTTGAATCAATTGGAAACGTCAGAAATATCATCAGTAACTGATGGGTCGTCAACAGAAAACTTATCCCTTCAAACATCATCATCTTCAGCAAGTAAATCAACGAATATGTCATCAACGAACTCTCTATTGATGTCATCAACCAACACGATATCTGGAATAACTACAGTTAAAACTGACAATACCGAGTCAATGAAACCAACAATATCTGAAGGAAGCACTTCCACTATTATTCATTCCGATAGTTCTGCTGGGGGAAGTGCAACTGCTACTTCCACATTACTACCTGCAATGAAAGAAGCAAAAAACCTGACAGAAGAACTAAGTTTTCGAATTCCAAGGTTACGAGAAAGTTTTCAAGATATCATGGATCTGATGAAGGATGAACCTATTGCAAAAAGGATGAAGAAAGAAATTTCTGACTCAGCAAGCACCACTAATGTAGCTGAAGGCAATTCTATAGGGTCTACTAGAAAAAATGATACAACCCCATCAAGTCCACCTAGTAACTCAACCGTTCCAATAACCACAACTGTTATTTCTACAGTGAACCCAGAAAGTATCAATCCTTCAATCTCATCTACTGAACATGTGCCATTCCCGAGTGAAAGTCATTTCAACTTCACTATCAGTGACAAAAGCTCTACTAAGGTAATTGATAAATTAGAATTGAAACTACCCTTCTCTGGAACGGATATGAAAACCATGATAGCAAATGGTTCAGTGTGTGCTACCAAACTATCGAATGTAACTTCTTCATTTCCAATCGATGGGAATGTTATACCAGGGGTACTGATATATCCGATCAATTCCGAAACTCTCAATAATAAGAGCAAAAGAGGAATCCAAGAGGAAGAAGAATATTCTGCAGAAAACAAATTGGGAGGAGAATATTCAGCAGAAAATAATCTAGGTATCAATTATTACTTCACAATAGACGAACCGAATTTGAATGCGAATAAAAAAGTGAGTAGATATGTCGTAAATATTTATGGAGTATTCATTTGATCTTAATGAATTTTTATTTTCAGTACATTGATTTCAATCCTCTACCAAAACTGAAGAAGGATGTATTGAATGATTGCCAGAATGAAACAGAAGAAATGTTGAATGTACTCAAGAGCTTGAACATGAAAGTACCAGATGAAATTGAGAATAGCAAAGACAAATTTGGTCCTGATTTGACAAATTCTACATCCAATATTGTACCAAATACAACAGAAACTGCTAGTATCACTGAACTTTCTACAGAAACTACAAATGTTATGGATTTCAACTCATTGTCTGGTATAAACATCAGCAGTTTAATGGAAACAAATCCAATTCCAAATGTCATCAAACCTGTTGCTAATATTAATAAAATGAAATTGTTCAATTCATCCAACGTTGAAACAACAATAGACATCGATGCATGGTGTGCCACATCAATTGGAGTAGCGAACGAAATCATACCTTCCATAACCATTCCATCCAGATCTGCAAAAACAACAACTCCTTCAAGCACTGATACGTTTTCTACAATAATTTCTTCCGAAACTCCTGAAATATCGACAAAATCTGAAACATCGATAATACCCGAAACATCGCCACTACCCGAAACATCGAAAACATCGACTACTTTTTCCATTTCGACTCCTATCCTAAATGGAGAACTGGTGAAAGAAGTTCATAAGCCTTCACTGCAACAGAAAAACACAGCTGATAAGTTGAGACAACTCGAAACAGATTTGAAACTCGTCAATGAGGTACAGAATATTCTGAACGGAATGAATGGAGCAAAGCATGAGATGAAGAAAAGGGAATTATCTTCTGATCAAACGGATTGCACCACAGAAAACAATCCAATTTTTGAGCTCAATTTCAAGGTCGTTTCAGATAACCCAGAATCAAACAAAGACAAAGAAATAAATGAACTTGGTAAAATCCTCCAATTGAAAGCTAAAACTGAGAAATGTCGAAGACGAAGACTTTCGAAATTCCAAAGAAAAAGGATGAAAAAGAAAAAGCAAAAGAATAAGAGAAAACAAAAACCCCATCGTATACACCGTTTTTTAGGCCAGCGTATTCAAAATTGCATGTGAATAAAATACACTCAGAAAATCAAAACTATGCTAGAGATGGTTCAAAAAGTAAACGTTTCCTCAGCCCTCCGAATAGTTTCTACAACAATGGAAAAATAAATGAAGCCATCTCGGGGCAAGATGAAAAACCCAGGGAATATGAAATATCGGAATCAACTACCGACAAACTGAATTCCGATCAAATCATAAAGCATCTGCCACAAAACTCATCTACTTCTGGAACAAAAAAGAAAAAGGTAACAAGGAAACATAATGATAAAACAACCCTCAATATAAAGCATTCAAATGAAAAAAGTCCATTTAGAAAGATGATGGCATCTACTGAAGCATATAATAAACCCTCCAGAAAAGTTTGGAGGAAGTATAACTTGGATATCAAACATCACAAGAATACCAACGAGAAAGAATACTATACTACAGAGCAGAAAGGTGGGTTTTGTTCATTATTTGATTAAACATATAAGTTCATTATCTCAAAGAAATCTGTGAAATTGCTGTCACGAATCCATAAACGGTTTTCCAAATTATAGGTCTGTTCGAACATAATAGGCGTTCTTTATACCAGTTATAAGGAATGGAGTTTTAAAGAATGATATTTCGTCCTTTTTGATTGAATAGACTAGGATAATTCAAAAGTTAGAATAGGTATAATCTTTCCAAATCAGTTGGAGCAATAAATGTCCAGCCACGTTTCATACTCGGTCCAATTGAATTTTAGACGGACCGACAGCGCGCGGCGTATATTTTTTGCTGGATGAATCCTTCATTGCGTTATTGTAGATATACAGGGTGTCCTTAAAAGGTCTTTACAAAAAGCTACCACATATTCTTCAGACCAAAACAATTCGATACAAGCAAACTTACCTCAGTAAAACGTTGCTTAGTTTGGGCGCTAGACGGCTCTGAAGTTGAAATTTTCAAATCGATTTTGCTTCATAACTTTGGAACGGCTCATGAGATTTTTTTCAAATTTGGTACGTTGGCATAGACTCATCGGGCAATGAAACTCATATCATAATCATAATGAATATCATTCCATGGGCGTAGAACTTGATTTTTTCAGGAAATAAACATCTAAAACTCCTACGCCAATGGAAAAAAATTAGTTTCAATATGAAATCTAAATTATTCAACTCATTCACTACAAAAAAGGTACTCTTGACAAAAGTCGATTCCTCTCATGGTTTCGACAAAATTTTAATTTTAGTGATTTAGAGCATAATTAATAATAAAACGATTAACAGATATTTCATAAAAATTGTTCAAAATGTTCACCATTTTCACGTATACAAAGATTTATACGACGCAAAAAGTTGAAATGTACTCTTTGCATAACTTCTTCATCGCCTGTAAGATTATTCGTCGCCTGTTGGATACGTTGCCATAATTGTTCTACATTATTCACAGGGGTCTTGTAAACCGTAGACTTGAGATAACCCCATACGAAATAATCCATCGGTGTTAAGTCTGGAGAACGTGGTGGCCGATTCACGGGTGCATCATTACCTCTACCTATCCATCTGTCTGGGTACTGTTGGTTTAAAAAATTCCTAACATCCACCGAAAAATGTGGTGGAGCTCCATCGTGCATAAACCACATATCTACCCGATGTTGGAGTGGTAAATCTTCCAACAAATTTGGCAACGTATTTCGTAGATGTTGTAAATACATGTCTCCTGTTAATCTTTGTGGAAGTATGACAGGACCAATTATAAAATTTCCTATTATTCCAGCCCAAACGTTGATTTTGAATTCGTGTTGAAAATGGTTTATTTTAATGGAATGAGGATTTTCAATTGCATAAACGTGTTCATTATGAAAATTAGTTATTCCTCTTCTCGTGAAACAGGCTTCATCAGTGAACAAAATATTCTTTCCAAAGTTCAGATTCATTTCTCTTTGCAAATTAATGAACCTACAAAACATCAGACGACTTTGTGAATCATGGATTAATAAATCTTGAACTGGCGTCTTGTGGTATGGGTATAATAATTGTTCTCTTAGTACTTCATGAACGCCATTCCTAGAAACTTCTAGTTCATTACTTATCCGTCTAGTACTCAATTCTGGATTTTCTTCAATACGGTCTAAAATTTCTACTTCGACTTCGGGAATCCTTACATAACGCTGTCTTCCATAATCACCAGTTCTAGGAGCAAAATGACCGGTCTCCCGAAGACGTCTCTCAACTGCAGCAAAGGTTGGGTGGCTTGGTACGCGACGATTTGGAAACCTTGCCGAATACACCCTCACACTCTCTCGACCATTTCCTTGACAACATACGAATACCAATAACATATCGGTGTATTCTTCATTGGTGTATTGTACGGCCATGATAAATCAGAAAAGTCCGATATCAACAATCAACGTCAATAAAACTCGACAAATCAACACAGATGAAACTATGGAAACCAAGAATGTGAATATCACTGTTTTCGAGCAGATAATAATAGTCTTCAGAAAAAAAAAACAGTGCTACTTATTTTCAATAGAAATAACCTATGCAAAAAGTACATCTCAACTTTTTGCGTTGTATAAATCTTTGTATACGTGAAAATGGTGAACATTTTGAACAATTTTTATGAAATATCTGTTAATCGTTTTATTATTGATTATGCTCTTAATCACTGAAATTAAAATTTTGTCGAAACCATTCGACCATTTGTCAAGAGTACCATTTTTTGTAGTGAATGAGTTGAACAATCTAGATTTCATATTGAAACTAACTTTTTCCATTGGCGTAGGAGTTTTAGATGTTTATTTACTGAAAAAAGCAAGTTCTACGCCCATGGAATGATATTCATTATGATTAGGATTTCAACTTTTTGCGTCGTATAAATCTTTGTTCACGCGAAAATAGTGAACATTTTGGAAAACTTTCATGCAATATCTATCAATCGTTTTATTATTTAAATATGCGCGAAATCACTAAAACTTAAATATTGTCGAAACCATCAGAGTAATCGAATTTTATCAAGAGTACCTTTTTTGTAGTGAATGATTTGGGCTATCTAGATGTCATACTGAAACTGATTTTTTTTCATTGGCGTAGAAGTTTTAGATGTTTATTTCCTGAAAAAATCTAGTTCTACGCCCATGGAATGATATTCATCATGATTATGATATGAGTTTCATTGCCCGATGAGTCTATGCCAACGTACCAAATTTGAAAAAAATCTCATGAGCCGTTCCAAAGTTATGAAGCAAAATCGATTTGAAAATTTCAACTTCAGAGCCGTCTAGCGCCCAAACTAAGCAACTTTTTACTGAGGTAAGTTTGCTTGTATCGAATTGTTTTGGTCTGAAGAATATGTGGTAGCTTTTTGTAAAGACCTTTTAAGGACACCCTGTATAATTTGTATAGACTGATAAAATGTTCATGTTTCAGTAATGAGCACTACAAATACTTCAATAGTAAAGAAGGCCACGATTTCCAAAGAAACTACCCCCGAAGAAGAATATGAAGAAACCCTGATGAGTAATATCGCACTATCAGACTATGAGGTTACTGGCGGAAATGAAGTCACTAATAACGCAGAAGTTTCAAACAAAGCTGATGAAATCATGAATGAAAAACTGCAAAGTATTGCTGATGATCTGCTCAATCCAGAAAATTTCGAGGCGACATTAGGTACTACACCAATGGAAAAACTTCATTACGTTAATCTCTATCCAGAGACAGTGAATGATGAATACACTGAAAACATTGAGGTTTCGGAAGATAGTGAATTCACCGTAATGAATCCGGAACAAAAAAAGAGAATGTTCTCAGTTGCAGACGAACTTCTCAGAGATTTCAACAGTTCAACCAAGTCCAAAGTAAACTTTCCGTCCACGGAATATGAGGAATCGTCTGCTAGCACTAAGAAACTAAAACCCTTGCAACCTAGTGAAATCCATACCAAAACATCCACCATAGATACTAGAGAATTGCCTAAGAAGGCAACTGCAACGACAAAACATAAAAAGAAAAATAAGTATAGTAAAGAGTGGAGAAAGTATAACTGGGACGTAGAACACACTAAACATCCCACAACTCGTGAAGAAGATTTAACGGCAGTTTCAACTAGGAATCATTCCACTACAACGTCAAATACAACTATTTTATCTTTTTGGGATTCTGCAGATGAGGATACTAGCAGAGAACCGGATGATTATAATTTTGTCTCAGAGGTATCTTCAGAAACAGTTGACGATTTGAATAACGAATCAACAAATTTCACTTCTTTGGAATATGATGGTAGCATGACATTACCAACTGTGAACGAAACTGACAATAAGGAAAAGAGAATATTGTACAGTGTAGCAGACTTCTTGCTGAATACCAAGAATTTTGAAGCAACGTTAGGTACTACACCCGAGAAAGACATTTTCTCCGAAGATAGAGAAACGATGATAGATGAAACACCTGAATCTAATACGGAATTGGAGTTAGGAAGTTTTATTTTCTCCTTGAACTCAAATGGAAGTGAAAATCTTGAGACTACTTTTGAAAATATGGAATATTCATTTACTCCAGACTTGAATGAAGATAATTTGGTAATGGCAGAATCTTCAGTAGAGCCAGAATTCTTAACTGAAGAAAATACTGAGGTATGTTCAGCATTACCTAATTTTATGTGTATGGACTGAAAATGTTGTTCAGATAAGAAAATTGAAGGCTTTTCAACTCTTTTTTGTAATATTCACTAATAAGTTACTCATCATGAAGTAATGGCATTACGGTATATTTTATATGTAGGTTCATATACTCAGTAACTGTGTTATCCTTTGGCCTATTTTTGAAGAACTGCTTTGGAAACAACATTGTGAGCTCCATATAGGTCCAAATAATTCAAATCCTAAGAAAGACACAATCAAAAACATAATGAGGTTGAAATAAAATTTGCCCTCCCAAAGCTCTACACTTCAGCAATTATGACGTCACCACCAAAGAGGTTTCCACAATTACGCATATTTCGATGATTTCAATTGTGTTAAGGTGACGTAATCGATTCTTTTTTATATATTCTCCATTCAATTTTCTGATATTACTCTAGAGTGGCGACAATAGTCTGGTCGGAGGTCATCTGTCATCTACATCACATGACTTCCGTTAACAAATGCCATCACTTCGAATCAATTAACAACTAATATTGACAATTGACATGACCTTTGACCTCACTGGTGCTTTTCAGATTATTCGACTGTGGAAGGCTAAAAATAAATCTATTATTTTGGGAATATTTACTAGATTTTATCTAAGAAGTAACTCGTTGGCTTATTTCAAGACTGAAAATTTACATGGACGTATGTCCTTACTTGCTGCATTTTCATGGTCTCAAGCATTTATTCTATTCAGTGGTGGACAGATTCTCTTCAATCTGAAATTTTACTATTCATTGTTATCGAGTAATCTCGAAGGGTATCTGTAATAGTCTCGAAGGATTATTTATTTTTTCTCGAATCTCCAATCAAAATTAAACAGAAGGAAATTTTTTTCCACAAGTGAATTCTCTTCCGTATTTTTGTTTATTTTGGAATTGTCCATAGCATCTTTTGAGAAAAAAAAACAATGGTAACACCTATTGTCCCCACTGGAATCTGCCTCAGCTGACTCAACCAACTATTGTTTTTTACATACTTCGTAATTTACTGAAATATCTCGAATTTCCATCGAGCAGTTCTGTAGTAATTGAAGAAAATTTTATCTTTTCTATTTTCAATTTCAACACCCTGTATTTTGAAAACTGATCAAATTGGGAACTTTGAGTCCTAAAATGATCCAAGAATTAGCCTCCTCCCATATGTTACATGATATATTTGGAACACCTTGTGTATACTTTTTTCTCATTTAAAGGTCAGCTTGTAGATATATAAAAATATGAAAAAAATATCTCCTATTATTGGAGCCCTGAGATGTCCCAAGCTGGATAAAAAAGCTGCAAATATAATTCTATATTCTCATATTAACTATTTGATAAATGTTTGGGGATACTGTCCAAAAAAAAAATTTAATAAAATATCTGCATTATATTAAATGACATTGAAAGTACTGTATCGTTTACCATATGATACACCAACAAATCAATTATATAAAACAACTGAATCATTCTCATTAGAAGAAATGTTCAAAATTGAAAGACTGAAAATTACATACAATATCATAAATAACAGATTGAAATCCAATTTTATTCTAACACGAAACAATGAAATTCATAATTACCAAACTAGACAACATGGTTTATTCCATCTTGATATCGCTAATTCTTCTACAGGCCAAAAAAGATTCACCCACGCTACTCTCTTTGAATATTGAATATAACAAATTACCAGATAATATAAAAAATTGCAGAAATACAATAAAATTCAAATACCAACTTGAAAAATTTATCATTTCTGAACGAAATAGATGATTTTTTTTTTCAACTTTTGATTGATATTCAAATTGATTAATATGAAATGATTTGTCAAAATTCAATACCTAATATTTTCAAATATTATATAATTTATGAGTTTATTGTAATTGTATAGTTTTACGTATTATTGTTACCTATACTTCCTTATACCAGAACTTAATTCTGACTGAAAGTCACATTCTCAATAAATAAATACAAGCCTAGCTTCATTTCCAGAGAAATATTAGCAAACTATATTTCAGGCCGTTACAATATAGCCTGACTAAAATTTCGTGTGAACCCCAAAAATTAAAGATAATTAAGACATTTTCAGAAACCACTCGTATGTTGAAAGGACATCAACCAGAACATGAGGAGATCAAAAATGAGGAACTATCAAAATTGTGTTTGACAATGAAAAGTAAGTAAATAATTATTTAGACCATTTTAGACCAATGATGTGTCTGACCAATTGATTTTCAGAAAGAGAAAGGAACTCTCAGAATACTCTGACAACCAAAATGGGAAAATCTGATGTACATTTAGATTCACAAACAGGTGTGTATTCCCAATACATTTTAGTTCTTTAGTTTCTTCAGAGTTTTCCAGTCAAGAATGAATTCTCGTATAGAGTTGGTAGTAATTAAAAATGAAGATAAATTCATAAACAATATAATAGAATAGGGGTATTCTGGGTCTCCATATTTCTCTTCCTATATGAACGAAAATGACGTTTCGTTTGTATATTATCCAACTGACAGTCTACAGATTGTATAAAATAGTAAGTTACGTAACAAGTTCGGAAAATACTGTTTCTTTGAACGAGTAGACAAAATTATAGGCCGATCCGTAGGCGAGTCCTGGAAGTCTGCGAGTCCAAAAAAATTATTTTTGGATGTGTTGCATATACTATTTTGTCGGCAACCATGTAGAATAACAAATCAATGAGACACATTTCCATATTATATTTCTTTGTAGGATACAATTTCTCCTTTAATTCTCATTTGTATCAAATCTCCGCTAAGCGTCGTTCGGCCATCTGCAATCGCGTACTGAAAAGCATCACTTTCCGCACTTGTTAGGTGAACTACTATTGTAAATATGTAGTAGGTACATACATATCTATTTTCAGGATTGAAAGCTGTGGTTGAAGATACTATGCCGGAATTATATATATTTCCAACGGTGAAGATAGAGAAAAAGCAGATCACTAACGAAGAATATGACTTTTCCTGGCCTGATGAATTCATGAAAAGAGTTAAAGCTAAGAAAGTGTCATCACAATCGCCAAGAACTACAACAGATATGCCTAGAAAGAACCATTATACTGAAGAAGTCGACTTCTCCTGGCCAGATGAATTCGAAAAAAGAGTCACAGCTAAAACACGAATATCGACAAAAAGTCCAACAGGCGTTCCCAAGAAAATTCATTACACTGAAGAAGTACCCTTTTCCTGGCCAGATGAGTTTGGGAAAAGGATAACAGCTAGGAAAATGTCATCACAATCTACTAAAACTGTAACAGATGATACTAATAGGAATCATTATACTGAGAAAGTAGCATTATCGCATGAATTTATGAATAGGAAAGAAGATAAGAAAAAATCAACACCATCGACTGAAACTATAACAGACAAGACTAATGAATTTGTGAAAAGGAGAAAAGATAAGAAGACGTCAACACACTCGACTGAAACTATAACAGATAATACTAAAATGAATCATTATACTGAGGCTGTCGCATTTTCTTGGCCAGATGAATTCGAGAAAAGAATAACAGCTAACACAAAAAAAGTATCAAAAAGTCTTACAGGTGGTCCCACGAAAAATCATTACACTGAAGAAGTTCCTTCTTCCTGGCCTGGCGAGTTTGAGAAAATAATAACAGCTAAGAAAGAATTATCACAATCCCCTGGAACTGTAACAGATGAGACTAATAGGAATCATTATACTGAGGAAGAAGAATTTACTTTGCCGCATGAATTCCTAAAAAGGATGAGAGGTAAGAAAAAATCAACAAAATCGACTGAAACTATGACAGAAAAAACTAAAATGGATCATTATACTGAGGAACTCGCATTTTCTTGGCCGGACGAATTCAGGAAAATTGTAACAGCAGAGACAATACCATCCCAATCGGCTAAATTTATTAAGGATAAAACTAATAAAAATAATCATTATACTGAAGAAATCTCATCTTCCTGGCCGGATGAATTTCTGAAAAGGGTAACAGCTGAGAAGAAAACATCACAATTGACTAAAACTATAACGGATAAAACTAACAAGAATCATAACACTGATAAGAACACATTTTTTTGGCCAAAAGAACTCGAAAAGAAAGTCACAACTGGAACAAATGATGAGTCGAAATCGACACAATTTGTGGAAATAACTATTCCAGGTATGTATACCCATAATGAAATTATTGATATTGGGTCGACTGATCCATTTTCATTTACAGGAACCACAAAAAGGATCTACCACGAACCCATCGAAGAACAACTAGAAGAGTTTGCTTTCACAAACAAACTAAATGAAATGACATTATGCGAAGCATGTGTTGATGAGCGATCGAAAAATACGACCACCACTAATATAGGTAGGTTGATAAACACGTTAGCTCTGACAGAAATGAGATCAGATTGATGTATAACGATATTTTTTCAGGCAATGATGAACGAGTAATTCCTCATCATACACATGAGAAAGAATCTGCTGGACCAACGGCAACAACAAAATTTCAGATTGAAGAAACTGGGAGAGATGGTATCAAAACAACTACATCGTCAATAGATTCCCCACTTGTAAGTGATAATTTAGAGCTTAAAGAACATATGAAACATATTGTAGAAAATATGACTGAACACACAGTCAGTGAAAATATGAAGGAGAAGATAATTACTAAATGGTTCGAGGAAAAACCGAGTTCAGAAAAATACAGAGAATCTATCCCAACGATATCAACTGACGCTAATTTTCAAGCTAGGGAAACTAAAATGATGACTGGAGAAACTACAGTAGTTACTAAAAATAATAACTCGGGGAAAAGAACTACAGCACATAGAAAAGGGACATTTTCAACATCAAAAATTGATGTGACTAGAAGAAGCTTCAAGCAAATGATAACTGAACAGTCCAATGAATCGCAAACCTCTAGGCAATTGAATGAACTAGAATCTGAAAGAACGAAAGATATCGCTCATGAAGAAGAGGATATGAATGCTCAAACAATCTCTTCAACTGAAACTCATGATTCAGTATACACAAAAACAGAGGAAAACGTCAAAAAAGAATATTCAACTTCTAGGACACCTGAAGCAACTGAAGCTGAAACGTCAATATCTACTACATCTCCAGTATCTAAAAATGAAAAAACTCCAGAATACTCTGATGAATATGTAGACACCGAGGAGATAGGGCAAATAGATATAGTAACATCTTCTGAAAACGTAACTGCCTCTACAAAAAGAAATACCATAGGTTCGAACAATTCCGAAACGATTGCTGAGATACCTGAATTTTATACTGAAGAAGCTGAAACAACGGGAGGAAATACATCAGCAGATTACTCTAAACAATCATCTATTTCGATACAGGAATGGAAATCTGAAGACACCCCGATTGGAATGAGATCAACTGCAGAATACTCTGAAAGTTTTTCACATATGAACAAAAGTTCAGAAGCTGAAAGAACTGATTTGCCTGAGAGAGAAACATCTGAAGAGAATGGGGAATTCCTATTTGTGGATAATCATTCAAAAACTCCAGAAAATATTATAGAAAGTGTAACAAAACATAAAGAAAATACTACAACTATTATCCAGACTACCAAACATAAATTCGATGAAAAATCTGTTGCTCATACACAAAAATCATCAGTTTCATCCAGTACTGAAATACGATCTCCACTAAAATACAGTGAGAACTATTCATTGGAATATGGAATAGCTGGATATTCCGGGAAAGTAACTAGTAGTGTATCAATTTCCCAAGAATTAGAGACAAATACATCCAACCTCAATAATGAGATTGAGGTAAAAACAATATCTGAAGGAAATGGGGCCACCAACATATTTTCCATCCCAGTAGAACCTGTAGAAACTGTGTCCATGAGTAAATCAAGGACTACTGAAATATCCTCAATTTCAGCTGAACCGCATGAAATAGAGTCTACAGAAACTATTACTGAGTATCCAGTTGAGCCAAATGATTCACTATCTCTTGGAACAAAACTATACCCAAATGAAAGATCTAAAACTGAAATGACTGAAATAGATCATCATATCCCAATTGGAACACAAAAAGCAGAGAAAACTCAAAGTTTATTGACTGAAGAAACCAGTGAAGGCTCCTCGACCTCGATAGTTTCTGAAACATTGAATGAAACTGTCACTCGACAACCTGTATTAGGAACTGCAACAAGAAATCTCAAACAATCCTCCACAGTTGCTCCGACCAAGAAAATTGTAGAAACTTACTCTGAATCTCCATTGTTAGATATGACTCACGATCAATATTCAACAAAGACTAGAGATAATGAAGAGCCTATATCCGAAGGAACTTTAGGAAAAACTGGAAATATCATAGAGGAAATTGGAAACACCGAGAGTGAATTAACTGGAGAATATATTTCAGAAAAATTCACAACAGTAGGATATGAAGAAATCAAGAACATTTCAATATTCACTGTTATGGCCACTAAAGAATCGAAAATAATCGGAGCAGAATCAATGCAAAGTTCAAAACATAAGGTGACTACTTTAATTCCAAATGAAATTCCAGAATCGAAGTCAACAATACCAGGGATTGATGAAGTTACTGAATCAGAAAATCTTGAAACAACTAACGTTTCAATCGCTACGAAAGATGATTGGTTGGTATCTAGAGAAACTGGTGAAGAGCACATGAATATTGGGAAAGTACCTACTAAAGCACACACCCAAGGATGGCCAACAGTAGAAGCAACTTTAGATCATACAGAAACCAAACCAGCAGATGGATCTGGACGAAACACTTCTCTAAGGACCGAACAGGTTTCACAATATGAAAAAACGATCAAATACCATGCTAAAATATCAGAATCACCTGAAGTAATATCAGAATTTCTGATATCTGGAGGACGTGAGATTACAGAATATAATGAGAAAATCACAGAATCAACCAGAAATATATCGAGATTTCCAACGGCGCTAGATGTTGATAATAACAACTACATCGAAGGCATCTCAGAATCAATGAAACAAGTATCAAAAACCTCGAAGACTAATTCAACCGATGAAAATTTTGTAACAATTGCAGGACTTAGTAAAGGAGTCTCTAAGTCAACCAAAAGTGTCTCGAAATCAAGAGTAACTGATACCTCAACGTACATTGAAAATATGCCCTTAGAATCCAGTGAAGAATCTGAAAAGGACCATAATGGTATTGAAGGATCGGTATCGAATGCTCAGAATTCTAAGAAATTTAGAAGTACTGAGCATACGGTAGCAATCTCCGAAACGATAAAACTGCTATCAGGAAGTACAGGTAGTGAACCAATCGAAGGATCTGAGAGAGTGTATACAGGAATCAATGAAAGAGTCACAGAAACTGAAAAAACTGCGGAAAGAATAACTGAATCGTCGGAGATCAGCTCAGAGTTACTTGAATCTTCATGGAAGCCTGCGAAATCTAAAGGAACTGATAGTGAGAGCACAACACAAAAGATTTTCTCAACTGAAAATAATGCAGAAACAGAAACTGAAATGCCGGAAGTTTCAAATCATGAAATAGAGTCCACTAAACGGTCATATACATCTATAAAGACAAAAACAAAATTCACAGGGACTGAGAGTGGAACATCGAATTCTCAAAGAGACATCTCTGCAAAATCTCAGGAATTCAAAACTCCCAGAACACATCATACTAAACTATCTTCAGTAGTAAAATTACAACATAAACTAGCAGAAGCTGAAAGCACAAAAACTGGAAGTTATAAGTTGTTTACAAAGTCCATAAAACCTGTTGGATTTGAATGGGAAAAATATAATGAGAGTACATCAGAACCATCAAAATCTACAAGAAGAGCAGAAACTATTCCTAAATCAACCAAAGCTGATGGTGTGTCTGAATATCTAGAATCGAAAGAATCTAGTGATATTACTGAACATTTTGAAATAATACCGACACCATCAGAAAAAAACCATGAATCCGAAGTAAACGAAGCCACTAAAATGGATAAAAAAGAAACAACAGAATTGCCTGAAATGATTTCAAAACCATACAAAAACCATATAAAACATACTGAACGTCTAGGTGATTCGAACCAAATTCTTCATTTTACTAAAAACCACCTGGGAACGACAAAGACGATACTCGAAAAATACACTAAGAATCAGGTAGAAACGGATAATCATGACACTAACGAGGAAGCCACCACGTTGATAGTAAACGTGCCAGAGTCTGCCGAATCTACTGAAACTGTTTCAGATGTTCCAGAGATAAGCATTGAAACCGCATATTCAGCAGAATCATCACCAACAACAATATCATCTAAAAAAGATGAAACTGGATTTTCAGAAACCATTGAAGAAATCTTTCAATCAATAAAAACAGGAACAGTTCTTGAAAAATATAAGATATTAGAATCGACGTCATCAAATTTAGTTTTTCCAACTAGTAGTGAAATCCTAGAATCCACAGACATTGAATCATCCAAGGAAATCGGAACGAAACGGCAATCTACAGAAACAAGGAATGAAACAAATGAGTCAGAATATTATCCGTCTCAATATCAAAGTGAACAATATACTAGAACGATCTCGTCCATTGAACCTTCTCTTGAAAATGAAGAAATTGCAAATACGAAACTTGAAGCAAACACTCCTGAACTTCAAGAAGAAATTTCCAGGTCGACCGGAGAATCCTCTGAAACTACAGAGGAATTCAGACACGATGAATCAAAACTCATGAAATCTGAAACTGAAGAAATTACAGAATCATCTGAGTTCTTGGAAGAATCTGGAGAGACCATTGATTCTAGGGTGAAACAGACCTCAGCATCTAGTGGAACAACATGGAATTCTCATGAATCTTGGGAGTCTGAGGATAAAATATCTAAATATAATGAAGATATGCTGAAATTGGTACCATCAAAATTCATTTCAACTGATATAATGCAATCGAAGGCTACAACCCATGAGATAAACGAAAATGACGGAACGGGATTCAATAAGATACCAGGATCATCAGAAGTAGTATCTACGCCTACAAATTATGGAGACACGTATGGTGAACAATCTGAGAGATTCCTGGAATCCGGTGAATCTCATTCGACATCACCAAAACTCGAAGAAACAGAAAGTGAAGCAACCATACAACATGAAGGAATTTCTAAATCATCAATATTAGGAATCGAGAGTGAAACAACTGAGTCAGCAGAGTTAATTTCGTCAGAAAATAAGTCTTCTAGACTATTAGAACAGCACGAAGATATTTCGGAATCGACTGAATCTCAAAAAGCTTTCAGAAGTGAAATGATATCATCGGAATACGATAAGCAACATTTGGGAACAACAGACTTTGAACCAGTATCACAAAAATTTAAAGTAATTGGAAAACATCACACAAAACAAAACGAAGATATTTCAGAATCTCCAAAGTCTGAGGAAACTGAAAGTATAATGACAGAATACCAAAGTGACAAATCAAAATTGAAATGGAAGTCTCAGAATGCAGATGACATAGAAGATGAAACAAAGGAATATAAAGAAATATCTTTGGAATCTACTGAATCAGAACTAACATCACACCAGCAGTCAGAATGGCAAACATCAGAGAATTCTGAAGAATATTCCGAAGTCACTAAATCAGAAAAGCTCATTCCCAATCCTGGGAAAACTGAAGCACAAACATCAGAAAATTTTATAATAATTACCGAAACCACAGAATCAGGATCACGGTCTATGAAATCTGAATCATCAGAGAATTACAAAGATATTACTGGATTAACGGAAGAAGAATCAAAGTCAACAAAATATAGAGGTATAGAGAAATCAACTGAATCAGAATTGGAGTCCCCATATTCTGGAGAGGCAGAAGGTGAAACATCAAAACACCATGAAGGAATCTCAAAACCAGCAGAATCGGAATCTGAGAAAATACAAAGTAGTACATTAGAGCATGAAGAAATTTCTGAAACAACTATTATATCAGATACAGATCCACAATCTCAAGAAACAGAGAGCAGATCATCAGAACATCATGAAGAGCTTTCAGAATCAACAAAATCAGAATCTGAGTATCAAAAATCTCAGCGAACAACCGAATCATCTGCATCTAAACAAGAATCTTTACATTCAGGAAGAACAGAAGGTGAAACACCAGAGCTTCTACGAGTTTCCGAATCGTCTACATCAAAACTGTTTTCTTCAAAGTCTATGACAATAGGAGATGAAAGATCAGAACATGAAGAAATTTCAGAATCAACTGGGTCTGAACGACAGCTTTTCCATTCTGAAGAAACAGGTAGTGAAACATCAGAATCCCATAGCAAATTTTTCGAATCCGAGCCAGAGTCTGTGCATCCTGAATCAACATTAGTGTCTGTATCAACTGAATCAGAAACAGAGTCTCCAAATTTTGAGGAAACCCAGTCAGGAGAGTCACAATCTGAAGAAATACAAAATGAAGAAATTGCTGAAACAACTGAATTAGAATCAATGTCTCGAAAATCTGAAGAAACAGGAGGTGGAATATCAGAGCTTCACGAAGGAATTTATAAATCTGAGTCTCCCTCGTCTGAAGAAATAGAAATGAAAACTTCAACATATAATTTAGTAAGTCCAGAATCCACTGAATCAGAACTGACGTCTTCACACGATGAAGACACTGAAGCAGAACCATCAATCCGTCATGATTTCTTTGAATCACCTGAATCAGATTCACCTTCAACGGAAGAAATGACAGATAAAATATCAGAACATGAAGAAGTAATTTCTGAATCAACCTCACCAAAACCAACAATGTTAGAATCAACTGAATCAGAGTCGCAGTGGCCACAATCTGAGGAAAAAAATGGTGCACTCTCAGAACCAACAAAATCAGAATCTGAGTCTCAAAAATATGACGAAACAAACAAATCTGAATCCACTGCATTTGAACCAGAATCTCTATATTCTGAAAAAACAGAGGAAGGAATTTCCAAATTGAATACATTAGAACTGACATCTTCAAAATCTGAAGCAATGGGAGATGAGAGTTCAGGACATGGAAGAATTCCTCAATCAACTGGACCAGGACTAGAGTTTTCATATTCTGAAGGAACAGACAGGGAAACATTACAATCACATGGGGGAATTTTTGAATCTACTGAATCTGAATTGGATCATCTGAAATCTGAAGGAACTCAAGGTAAAACATCATCAGGTCATGGTGATTCATTTTTATCAACGGGATTAGAATCGAAATCGTCATATTCTGGTGGAGAAGAAGGTGAAGTATCAGAAACCAATGAGGGAATTTCTCATTTCACTGAATCAGAATCTGATGCTCAGAAATTTGAAGAAATACATAAAGAGTCGTCGGTATACCATGAAGCAATTTCTGAACCAACTGAATCGGAAGATTCTTCATTTATGGAAATAAAAGGGAAAATATCAGAAAATGATGAGGAATTATTAATATCTACTGAACCACGAACAATATCTTCTCAAACTAGGCATATTGAAAGTAAATATGGATCAACTGTTTCCGAAATAGCATCTTCGAAATCAGAACAGTTTGAAGATAATTCAAAGTTGACTGAATCTGATTATAAATCACCTAAATTTGAAGAGACTCAAAGTGAAATAACAATATACCACGAATCGACTAAACCAGTAATGGGCTATTCACATTCTGAAAAAGCAGAAAGTAGGATGCCAGAACCCAATAATGACATTTATGAATTCACTCTAACTGAATATGAGCCTACACGATCTGAAATTACACGGGGTGAAACAACAGAGTATGTTGAAAACCTTCTCGAGTCAACTGACTCAAATTCAATGTCTCTACAAACTGTGGAATCGTCAGAATATGGAACATCAGAGCATCAGAAAGCAATTTCCGAATCAATTCAGTCAGAATCACAATCTGAAGGAAGACGAACCAAAACATCAGAACATCATATGGAAAATTCCATTTCAACCTTATCAGAATTACAGTTTCCAAAATCTTTACAAACAGAAGATGAGACATCAGAGACGCATGAGGAAGTTTACAGTACAACTTGGTCGGATTTCAAATCCTCAGTTTCTGAAGAAATAGAAGGTACTTCCCGATCGAATGAATCTTCAGAATCTGGAAAAACAGGCAGTAAAATATCAGGATACCTTGAAGAAATTACCGAATCAATTGAAACAGAATCTGAGCCTTTACAAACTGAACAGCCACATAACATAACAATAAAATTTCATGGAAGAGTTTCCGAATCATCTGAATCAGATTCAAAGTATTTCAAATCTGAAGAACCAGTGAGTCAAACACCAGAATATCATAAATATTCATTAAATCCGAATGAGTCAACACCTATGTTTCCACTATCTGAAGAATCAGCTGAGCCAGAATCGGAAATTTCAGATTCAGAAGAAACAGAATTTGAAACAACAGAGTATCAACAAGCGATTTCTGAATTAATTGCTTCAGAACTGGAATTTTTACATTCTCAAGAAACAGTAGGAAAGACATCAGACTATCATGAAGCTAGTGTCGAATCGACTGCATCAGAAATAACAATTCAACCTACTCATGGAATAAAAGATGGAACATCAGAACAATTCGAGGAAACAGGGAATGGAATATCAGCTGGAAATCATAGAAATATTTCGAAATCAGCTGAATCAGAACAGAAAATTACACATTTTGAAATTACCGACACGTCGGAAAATTGGAAAGGGTTTTCTGGATCGACTAAACCAGAACCAGCATCTTCCCAGTCTGAAGATGAAATTGAGAAAACATCAGTTGATCATGAAGGCATTCACGAACGAATAGATACATCCGAAGAAATCACAGATGTAATATCAGAAAAATATCCGGAAAGAGGGTCTGAAAAAACACTAACCAAAGCATTAGAACGGAATTGGGGAATTACCGTGTCAACTGAATCAGAGTTTCAAAAACCTGGAGGAACAGGAGATGGAATGTCAGAACTTCACAAAGGAATTCATCAATCTCAGTCTCCCTCAACTGAAGAAATTGAACCCAAAACTTCAGCAGATCATTTGATAACTTCAGAATCCTCTGAATCAGAACTGACGTCTTCACAAGCTGAAAAAAATGAAGAAGAACCATCAATTCATCATGGAAAGTCCATTGTCTCATCAACAGAATCAGAGTCCTCTGGATTTGAATCAACTGAATCGCCATTCCAACAAACTAGAAAAACAGAAGGTGGGACATCGATTCATCTTGGAGGAATTTCTGATTCAACAGGATCAGAGCATCTCACACATCAAGAAATAGAAGGCAAAATTACAAAACCATTCGAACACTTTCCAGATTCAACTGAATCCGAAAAGATATCTTCTCACAGCTCTGAATTATCTACAGAAAACCATGAACAGAACTTGGAATCAACAAATATATTATCAGAAATTCAACGATCTAAAGAATATACAGAATCGACAATAACTAGAATTGCTACATCAGGAGACGTTGATTCAGCTCAAATATTCCATTTCGATATGAAACAAAGTTCCACTGTGTGTGAAGAGTGTAACAGTCTCATTGAAGAGTATATACTCACCACGAAGGAGCAAGTGACCAGAAGTAGATACACAGAACACCATGAAGTCATTTCAGAATCAGATGAATCTGATTCCGAATCTGAGTCGCCAAAATCTGAAGAAGAAGGTGTCGAAATAACTGGATACAATGAAAATACTTCAGAATCAATAGAATCAGCTACGGAAACGTTGAACATTCATAACAATGATGAAGCTGAAGGTGAAATGACGGACCATTATGGAAATACTTTAGAAAAAACTGAATCAGAAACAGAATTTAAAATATCTGAAAAAGCTCAAGGCCAAACAGTCAAACAGCAAGAAGTTATTTTCAGATCTGAGTCTCCAAGATCTGAAAAAGGTGAAGATGAAATGACTGAACCAAATGGAGCTATTTATAAATACAATTCATCAACGTTTGCAGCAGCAGAAAATGAATCAACTGAACACAATGGAGAAAATTCAGAAACTACAGAACCAGAAGAAGCAGAAAGTGAAATTACTGAATACCTAGAAGACAATTTACAATCAATTAGAACTGAAACAGGGTTACCTGAATCAGAGAATGCTGGAGGCGAAACAAATGATCACCATGAAAACATGTCAAAACCATCAGAATTGGAGTTTCCTAGATCTGAAGAAGCAGAAGGTGAATCAACTGAAACTCAATCTGGGTTTCCTGAATCTACAGAAACTGAAGGTGAAACGATTGAACACCAAGAAAATATTCCAGAAACTGAGTCTGAAAAATCTGAACAACCAATTGAAACAACTGAACATCCAGATATCATCTCAGAATTCCAGTCTTCGAAAGCTGAAGTAGCTGGAAATTTAACAACTGCACGGAATGACGATAAATTAGTCTCATCAGTTGAATCAGCTACAGTATTTTCAAAATCCATAGAAACAGATGATGGAAAATCAGAACAACCTGAGGCGCTTTCTGCATCAACTGAAACGGAATCTCAGAATCCAAATTCTGAAGCAAAAGCTGGTGAAATAACAGTTTCAAAATCAACTGAATCAGAATCAGAGTTTTTAGAAACTGAGGAAGGTGGACATCATAAATATCCTCCTGAGCATAAATCTTCAGAATTTGATGATGCAGAAAGTGAAGAAACTAAAAACGATGAAAATATTCCGAGATCAACTGTGTCGGGGTTTCCTAAATCTGAAAAAGCAGAAATTGCAACATATGAAAACCAAGTCAGATCAAAATCGGGGTTTCCTGAATCTGAAGCTGAAAACCAAGAAGAGTCTTCAAAACCTAATCAAGTCGAAAATGAAATAACTGAACACAATGAAGTTAATTCAGGATCAATTGAATCGATTACGAATTCTTCGAAATCTATTGAAACAGAATCTGGAAAAACAGAATATCGTGAAGCAGTTTCCGAATCAATCGAATCAGAAGGAACAAGTAGTACAATAATGAAATACCAAGAAGACATTTCAAAATTTGGAACTGAATCGGAAACAACTGAATCTGTAGAAACTGAAAGTACATCAACTGAGCACCAAATCAATATTTCAGAATTTGAATCTGCAGAATCCGGAGAAGTTGGGAGTGGGACAACTGAATATCATGAATTCACTCCTGAGTACGAGTCTTCAAAATCTGAAGAAGTAGAAAATGAAGCAACCGAACATAAATTTGAATCGAAAGTTCCCAAGTTTGGAGAAACTGGAGGTGAAACTACTGAAAAATATGAAAATATGTCAAAAGCAATAATTGTATCAAGCTCGGAGTTTACTGAATCTGAATATGGAAGTGAAACTACTGAACGCCAAGACAATATTCCAGAATATGAGTCTTCCGAATCAGTAAAAGCTGGAAGTGGATCAACTAAAAACTATGGAGTTATTTCTAAATTAGAGTTTTCGAAATCTGATGAAATAGAAAATAAAACGACTGAACACAATCAATTAGAATCGGATTCGGTCGAATCTGGAAAAAGCGAAGGTGAAACAACGGGAAACTACGAAAACATGTCGAAAGCAACTGGATTAACACCGAAGTTTTCTGAAGCTGGAGTAAAAAAAAATGAACACCAAGAAGATGTTTCAGAATCTGAGTTTTCAAAATTTGATAGTGGAATAACTGAACAGCAAGACAATATCTCAAAATTTGAGGCTCAGAAATCTGAAGATGTTGAAAGTGAAACAATCGAAAATCAAGAAAATGTTTCAGAATTGGAGCCTATAAAATCTGAAAAAGCTGAAAGTGAAACAACTGAATATCATAAAGTTACACCTGTAAATGAGTATTCAAAATTTGACGAAATAGAGAATGGAACAACTGGACGAAATGAATTAGAATCGATTTTTTTCGAATCTCAAGATGCTGAAGGAGGTGAAACAAATATATCAGAAATAACTGAATCGGAATTTCCTGAATCTGAAGAAGCTGATGGAGAAACAATGGAGTACCCAGGAACTGTTTCAGAATCTGAATCATCAGGATCTAAAAGTGAAATAACTGACCAACAAGACAATATTCCAAAATCAGATTCTTCGAAATCAGAAGAAACTGAAAGAACAACGGAAACAGTCATATCCGAATCTGAACCTGCGAAACCTGAAGAAGCTGAAAGTGAAACAACTGAATATCAGGAAATCACTCTCGGATACGAGACTTCAATATTTGACGATGTGGAGGATGTTACAGCTGAACAAAAAGAATTGGAATCGGATTTTTCTGAATCTAAAGAAGCTGAAGGTGGAACAACTGAGACTCATAGAACTACGTCAGTAACAACTGAATCGAAATCGGAGTTTTCTGTATCTGAAGAAACTGAAGGAAAAACAATTGAGCACGAAGGAGTTGTTCCAAGTGAAACAAGTGAAAATCAAGACAAAATTTCAGGATTTGAGTCCACAAAATATGGGGAAACTGAAAGTGAAACATCTGAACACCATAACATTAATTCAGAACTTGAGTCTTCGAAATCTGAGGGAGCTGAAACAGATCAAACTGAACAACATGAAGTTACTCCTGAATACGAGTCTTCAAATTATTATGGAGGAGTGAATGAAACAAATGAAAAAGCTGAAGAGGAAACAACTGAAAAGTATAGAAGTATGTCAGAATCAATTGAACAGAAATCGGAGTTTTCTGAATCTGAAAGAGCTGAAGGAGAGACGACTGAACACGTCGAAACTGTTTCAAAGTCTGTGTATTCAGAATCTGAAAGTGCAACAACAGAGCACGAAGATAATAATTCAAAATTCAAATCTTCGGAGCCTGAAAAATCTGAAAGTGAAACAAATGAACACGATGAAATTACTTCTGAATTTAAGTCTTCAACAGCTGACGAACTGGGAAATGAGACAACTGGACAGAATGAAGATGAATCAGAATCATCGGTCGAATTATCAACAGAACCTTCGAAATTTGTTAGAACGGGACATGATACAGATCACCACGATATAGTTCCCGCATCAACTGAATCAGAAGCAGTGAAAAGTGAAATTACCGAATATCTGGAGGGCATTTCAAAATCAACTGATTCCAAAAAACGTATATCAGAATCAACAAAATCAGAATATGAAGAGGCTGAAGGTGATACAACTGTAAATTATAAGGCAACTGAGTTGAAATTGGGGTTTACTGAATCCGACGGAGGAGAAACTACTGAACATCAAGAAGATGTTTCAGAATCTGAGTCTTCAAATTATGAAACTGAAACAACTGGAAGCCAGGATAATAATCCAGAATCTCAATCTCCAAGATCTAATGAAGCTGAAAGCGATATAACTGAAAACCATGAACTTACTTCTCAATTCAAGATTTCAATATCTGCCAATGCAGAAAATGAAACAACTGAACACAATGAAGATAATTCAGAATCATTAATTGAATCAGCTACAAAATATCTGAAACCTGTAGAAAAAGAAGATAAAACAACAGAATCCGGTGAGGATTTTCTAGAATCTGAGTCATCAGAACATCAAGACAATACTTCAGGATCTGAGTCTTCACAATCTGAAACAGCAGAACATGAAAAACCTGAACATAATGAAAATAATTCCGTCTCAATCAATTCCACGACAGAATCTTCAGGATCTGTAGATTCGAATGAATCAATAGAATACCGTGGATTAGTTTCCTCATCTACTAAATCAAAAACTGAGCATCCAAAGTCTGATGCAGCCGAAAATGGAATAACTGAACGCCTACCAGAAATTTCTAATTCAACTGAATCAAAATCAGAGTATTCAGAAACAGAAGAATCTGAAGATGAAACATTTGATCACCATCGATCAAATTCAGAAACTAGATCTCCAGAATTGAAAGATGCAGAAAGTAAAAAAACTGAATCTGAAGAAACAGAAGCTGGAACGTCTGAGCACCTAGAAAATACTTCAGAATCTGAGGAAGCTGAAAATGAAACAATTGAACACCATGAAGTTATCGCTGAATATAAAAGTTCAGTATCTGAGGACACACACGGTGGAACATCTGTAGTTCATCATGCAGGAATTTCCGAATCGACTGAAGCAGAACCTCCCTTATCTGAGGAAAAAGGGGGCAAAACCAAACATAATGAAGAAATCTCCACAGTCGATATAATAGAATACGATGAAGGATTTACTGAATCTATAGAATCAGAATCAGAGTCTCCTACTACGGAACAATCTAATCAAGCCTCGAAGTCAATAAAATCAGGTAAACAACACATAGACGCTGGTACAACTATAGAAAATGAAGAAAAAACTACAGAACAAGATGAAGGATTTTCAGAAACATATGAATCAATTTCAAAGTCCATGAGTACTGAAAGTACCGAATACGTTGAAAGATTGATAGAAACACATGAATTAGAATCTGCATCAACTGGAGAAATAGAGACGTCAGAACTTCCTAACATTCCAGAGCGAACCAGAAGCTCCTCAGTACCCTCAGAAACTGGATATGAAAACAAACTTCCTGAAGAAACGTCAAATTCAATAGAGTCACTTGAAAAATTTACGAAAACTGAAAAATATGAAGCGAAAACCACAGAACTCCACAGCCGCGTTACAAAAAATGAGTCAGAACGGAGAGATACTATAAGATTAGAAGTTGCTTCAGCTCAGCTATTTAACTTCCCTGAACATGAACATAGTTCAACTTTATGTCAAGAATGTGAAAAGACAAAAAGTGTTGAATCAAACTCCATTAATGGAATCACTAATGGAAATGAAAAAATTGGAAATGGAAGCACACAGCAGAGGAAGGTAACTATAGAATCGAAATTTCCCAAATCTGGAGTAACAAACTACCACAAAACTACCACGATGTCTACAAAATCAATATCAAGTTCTCCAAAACCAGAAAGAACTGATGCATCTACTAAAAAAATTGAATCATCGATCAATTATGATTCAAATCAGTTATTCAGATTTCATGAGAATAAACATGGCTCTACATTATGCATGGAGTGTGAAACTCTAACAGAAGAAGTATCAAAGTTGAAACATGAAAAACAAGTGAGCTCAAAACTAGCTACAAAAAGTCAAAAACAAATCACAGAATCAACAGAGTTGACATCAGACTTTCAAATATCTGATTTTGAAAAAACTGAAGTTGAGTCATCAGAAGATAATGATTCCGCTCAGATATTTCATTTCAATGAGAAGAACAGTTCTACAGTGTGTGAAGAGTGCAACGGAATAACGAGAGAAATATCAACTGTCAGATATGATACCACCACGAGAATAAAAGAAACCATTACAGAATACGTAAAACATCTAGAAAACCTTTCACAATCTACTGAATCAGAATCCAAGCATCAAAAATCGGAAGGAGAAACAACAGAATATCTAGAAGATTATTCAAAGTCTTCGAAATCTGAAGAAATAGAAGCAGGGAAAACAACCGAAACCGAAAAAACAACTGAACACGTAGATAATGCATTAAAAAATAGGTCTTCAACATCAGAAGAAGTCGGTGAAACCACCAAACATTATCACGACACCAAAAATTTCTCTAAAGCAGGAACTGAACTTACAAGATCTGAAGAAGGTGAAAATGAAACAATTGAGCACCAAGAAAATATTTCTGAATTTGATATTTCTGAAAGAGCTGAAGGAGAAACAACAGAATACAATAGAGGAAGTTCAGAATCAGCAACGGAATCTACAAAATCAGTAGAAACAGGAAGTGGATCCACAAAATACAGCAATGAAATTTCAGAATTTACTGGATCTGAATCTGAGCTTATAAACTCTGAAACAGAAGCAGATAATTTCACAAGATCAACTGAATCAGAGTTTCATGAATCTGAAGAAGATGAAGATGAGACCACTGAACTTCAAGAAAATATTTCAGAATTTGAGTCTTCAAAATCTGCAGAAGCAGAAGGTGAAGCAAGTGAACATTATGGAGATATAATGTCAACTGAATCAGAATCGGAATTTGCAAAATCTGAAGAAGCAGGTGAAACAACTGGACGCAATAAAGAATCCACAGACTCTGCAACTGAATCTTCAAAATCCATAGAGAAAGAAAGTGAATCAACCGAATATAACGAAGACATTTCAGAATCAACTGCATCAGAATCTGATCTTATAAAGTCTGAAGCAGAAAGTGAGACGATCGAACAAAATGAGAATTTTTTGAATTCAACTAAATCAGAGTTCGATAAATCTGCAAAAACTGGAGGTGAGACCACTGAACTTCAAGAAAACATTTCAGAATTTGAGTCTTCGGAATTTGAAGAAGCAGAAAGTCGAACAACTGAGCACCAAAAACATATTTCAGAACCTAAATCTACAGAATATGAAGAAGATGAAGGTGAAACAACTGAAAACTATAGAGATATCACAAACTCAACTGAATCGAAGTTAAAATTTTCAAAATTTGAAGAAGCAGAAGGTGAAACAACCGACCACAATAAAGAAACTTCAGGATCAGAAACCGGTTCCTTAAAATCCATAGAGAAAGAAAGTGAATCAACTAAATACAGCGAAGAAATTTCAGAATCAACTAGATCAGAATCTGAGCTTATAAACTCTGAAGCAGAAAGTGAGACGATCGAACAAAATGAGAATTTTTCAAATCCAACTGAATCAGAGTTCAATGAGTCTGAAAAATCTAAAGGTGAGACTACTGAACTCCAAGAACACACTCCAGAATTTGAGTCTTCGAAATCTGAAGGAGCAGAAGGTGAAACAAGTGAACATCATGAAGAGATCACAAACTCATCAGAATCAGAATCGGAATTTTCAAAATCTGAAGAAGAAGAAGAAGGTGAAACAATTGAACACAATAATGAAACTTCAGAAACAGCAACAGGATCATTAAAATCCATGAAGAAAGAAACTGAATCAACCAAAAACAACGAAGAAATTTCAGAATCAACTGGATCAGAATCTGAAAAGCTTACAAATTCTGAACCAGAGTTCAATAAATCTAAAGAAACTGAAGGTGAGACCACTGAACTTCGACAAGATATTTCAGAACTGGAGTATTCTAAATCTGAAGAAACAGAAGGTGAAACAAGTGAACATCACGAAGATACAATGTCAACTGAATCAGAATTGGGGTTTCCAGAATCTAATGGAGCTGAAGGTGGAACAACTGAACACCAAACATATTTTTCAGAACCTAAATCTGCAAAATCTGAAGGAGCTGGAGGTAAAACAACTGAACATCATGAAGAGATCACAAACTCATCTGAATCAGAATCGAAATTTTCAAAATCTGAAGAAGCAGAAGGTGAAACAATCGAACACAATAAAGAAACTTCAGAAACAGCAACGGGATCATTAAAATCCATAGTGAAAGAAAGTGAATCAACCAAATACAACGAGAAAATTTCAGAATCAACTAGATCAGAATTTGAAAAGCTCACAAATTCTGAGGCAGAAAGGGAGACGATCGAACATGAGAATTTCTCAAAGTCAACTGAATCACAGTTCAATAAACCAGAAGAAAATGAAGGTGGGACCACTGAGCTTCAAGAAGATATTTCAGAATTTGAGTCTCCGAAATCTGAAGAAGCAGAAGGTGAAACAAGTGAACATCATGAAGATTCAATGTTAACTGAATCACAATCAGGGTTTCCAGAATCTAATGGATCTAAAGATAGAACAACTGAGTATCGAAAATATATTTCAGAACCTAAAACTGTAAAATCTGAAGGGGAAGCAAAAGGGAAAACAACCGAACACATTGAAGAAACTTCAGAATCAGCAACAGGAACTTCCATAGGGAAAGAAAGTAAATCAACCAAATACAACGAAGAAATTTCAGAATCAACTGGATCAGAATCTGAACTTACAAATTCTGAAGGAGAAAGTGAGACGATAGAACAAAATGATAATATTTCAATATCAATAGGATCAGAAATTCCTGAATCTGCAGAATCTGCAGGGGAGACCACTGTACATCAAGGAAATATTTCAGAATTTGAGAATTCAAAATCTGAAGAAGCAGAAGGTAAAACGGGTGAACTTCATGAAGATACATCAACTGTATCAAATTCACAGTTTTTAAATTCTCATGAGGCTGAAAGTGAAACAACTGAGCACCTGGAATATATATCAGATTCTAAGTCTTCGAAATCTGAAGAAGATGAGAATGAAACCATTGACAACCATGGAGACATCACCAAAACAACTGAATCAGAGCTAAAGTTCTCAGAACTCGAAGAAACAGGAAGTAAAATAACTGAACACAATGAAGATATTTCAGAAACAATTGGAGCAGCTACGAAATCGTCGGAGTCTGAAGGAGCAGAAACTATAATAACAGAAAACCGTGAGGAAATTTCAGAATCGACTGAATTAGGACCTCAACATTCAAATCATGGAGCAGAAGGTGTTTCAACCGAATATATAAATATTTCAACATCAACTGAATCAGAATTGGAATTCAATAAATCTGAGGAAACTGAGAGTGAAACAACCGAACACAATGGAAATATTTCAAAATCTAACGAATCAGAAGAATATCCTGAATCTGAAGAAGCTGAAACAGAGATAACTGAACACCAAAAACATATTACAGGATATGTGTCATCGAAATCGATAGAATCTGAAGAAGAAACAGAACATCAAGATTATATTTCAGGGTCAACTGATTCAGAATTGGAGTTTTCTGAATCTGAGGTTGAAATAACCGAAAATCATGAAGATATTATTACGGAGTTACCTAAATCAGAATCCGAGAATTCGAAATCTCATGAAGCTGAAAGGGTAACAACCGAACACCAAGTATATATTTCTGAATTTGAGGAAGTTGATGGTGAAACGAATCAACATCAGGATACCATTATGGAATCAACTAAATCAAAGTCAGATATTTCTAAATCTCATGAATCTGAAACAACTCAACAGCAAGAATATAATCCTGAATTTGAATATTCGAAATCTGAAGCTGTAGGTGAAACAACTGAATACCAACAAACAATTTCAGAATCTGAAACCTCAAAATATGAGGAATCATCCACCGAATATAATGAAAAATATTCAGAATCAAATGAATCTGATTTGGATTCTTCGAAATCCGTAGAGGCAGAAGGTGGAACAACAGAATACAGTGAAGAAATTTCAGGTTCCACTGAAATAGAAATTGAGCATTCGAATCTTCAAGCAGACGGTGATACAACCGAACTTATAGATAATTCGAAATCAACTGAATCTGAGTTGAAATTTCTTGAATCCGAAAACGGAACAACTGATTACCAAGAAATAGAAGACATCTCAAAATCAGATGAATCAGAATCTGAGACTTCGATATCTGAAAATACTGAAATATCAGAAAACTCAGAAATAACCCTGAGATCTATTGATTCTGAATCAAAATCTCCAAAATCTGATGAAAATGAGGATTCATCCGAAAATCATGGAGTAATTCATCAAGCAACTGAATTACATTTGGAATCCCTACAAACTGGTGAGGAAAGAGATAAAACAACAGAAAACCATAAAAGAATTCCAGAAAGAGAATCTGTAAAAAATGAAAACCCTGTGATTGAAAGCACACAACCATTGGAAACGTCACAGTTTGTCACTGTCAAATTAAATTTTGAAAATGTGTCTCAATCCAAAACCCATATGAGTGCAACTCCAGAGACTACAGAAGAAGTGGATGAAAATCAACTATTCAATTTCCACAAGAATGATAAAAATGATACTTTATGTGAAGAATGTATGACTGGCAATCAGTTGTCGACAGAAAATAAGATTCATGCATCAACAACAGCGAAACATCATGAAAAAACACCATATACTACAGTAAAACCTCATTCTCCAACTCATTTGAGCACATATAAAACAAAATCTACAGTACGCACATCTCCAAAGGAAGTGATATCTACTGAGGAATGGCCTACGGAAAGAGTTTCAATTCATGTGGAAAAATCGGCAGAGCAAATTAATGTTAAAATAGAACAGACTACAGGAAAAATTATACTGAATTCAGAAATCACTACAGGAACTTCCACAAGAGAACAAATTATAGGGAAAACGAATACTTCACAGTCAGTTAAAGAAGAAACAGAAGAGACAAAGAAAGTATCTCACAAAAAATCTACAACAGAAAATATCAAAAATATCACCAAAATAGGTTCCTCTACCCGAGTCACTACTCAGGTTACTGAAGAACAAGGAAATACAAAGGGTGAAACTACTACAAAATATACTACGACACGAGTCAAAGGAGAAGAAGACACTATACATGAAACTGCAAATACACTAGAAGACATTACTGAAAAAATTTACGTCACTACTAATGTTGTCAAAGAATCATCTGAAGAGTTGATGGAAGAAAAAGAAATTCTAACTGAAATTGGAGTTGAAGATGAAAATTCCATTATGAAAACGGCTACAGAACAACAGAACGTCACAGGAGAACAAGAAGTTTCTAGATTCAAGAAAGTTACCACTCATGCAGCTGGTTTGGTGACAAAATTGTATTCTCCGGAGTACCCAGACACCAACACTAAAATGATGGTGGTTATAGTCAATAATTCCGGTAAAAAAATTGATAAGATCAATGAAACTGCACTGGAAAAGCTCCTCAACAAAACGAGGTCAGATATTGATCTAGAATACATCGATTTTTTCAATATTTCCAAAGGTTCCAAAAGCCATACCAATGTATCCGCCGAAGCAGAATATACGAAACCGCTGATTCTCAAAGGTGATGGTAAACCTTGCAAGCAAAGTGACTTCAGTTCCAACAGATATTGCGTTTGTGATGTCGACTCATATTTGTCGAAAGTCGAATCAACCATCTCCAATGATCAAAAGGTGGACGTTACTCACTATAACTGCTCTAACCTCATCAGTTTTCACGATGGGCTGATAATAAGCAATGGGACACAACGCTTGGAACGTAAAAGACGAAGTCTTTTATATCTGAATAGTCTCGGAAGAAGTTCGAATTATATTGAAAATGATGATATCGAGAATGTTCTGGATGATGAATACGATCTGCAGGTATCAGATTCCAATATTTACGCGTATCCTGGATCAACCATCAAGATATTTTGTCACAACAAAGCTGATATGCTCTTGGAAAATAAAGGCGCATCTTATTCTTGGACATTCAGGAATGATTCTACTGCAGAAGGCAAGTACGGAAGCGTAAAAGAGCCACATTTTTCTATTTCATAATGCCGACTTGTATCTCGGAATTCTAACTCAACTCGTAACTTTGGATTCCGAGTTGTAATTTCAAATTTCTACTTTTTACTAGTAATACCTGTTCGGAATCACAACTTCTAAGTAGTAATTATCACTTTTATCTCAGAACACGAATTAGTAACCTGGAATTTCAACTTGAAACTTCCGACTTGTCTAACTCATAACTTGAAATTACAACTTGTAACTCTGAATTTCAACTTGTGTTGATATAGGGGTGAGCATTTTCGATTGATAACCCTTTCAACTTGTCATACAAATTATGAAAACTACCTATATGATTCAATTGACAGTTGCTGAAGTTATTCCTAGTACTGATGAGTCATTTCATTTGCTTTTCTGTTTTTCAAAATCGGACAATCGGTGTATTTTTTGTCAGTCAGCCTGTATATCATTAAGTTTATTCTGATTCATAGGTGACAGTTATATAATTATATTATTTTTTTACAATTAGGAGATGCACTTCCAATGAATGAGAATCCTTTGATATTGCAAGAAGTCGATATTAAAAACGCAGGAAACTATACTTGTGTCAAAACAGAGGAGACCGGAAACAAGGAAAAACACAACCATGAACTAGAATTGATCACATTTCCTATCTACAAAATTAAAACAATCCTTTTCTATGCATTCAATGACAGTTGTTCACTTTCTGATGGTGATCTTTTATATAACTACCTCCCAAAATTGATAAGTCCAATATTATGCGGAGGTACTGGAAAGCTTTGCAAAGTAGATGTGGAAAGACCCCATTGTTTCACGGATGTAAGAAATATTGACTAACTCACTTAACTCACCAAAGTTATTAAAAATAATTATTTCAGATTGACAACAACTTCTTCAATGTTACTGTAGTAGCTACAATGAATGAAATCAATCATATTTTCCCCACAATGGATGAATCCAGGTGCAATAACAATTGCAAACTTAAAACATACAACAACATGGTCGGATTAGTTAACAAAAATGCTGCTATTCTGAAAACTCTACCAGGTAGAATGCAATCATCAAATATCGCAGAAAATAGTTTCTAACTTTCTATATTTTCTAGTGTTCTCGAAAATCACTCCAGCTCTAGATTTTCTCACAAATATTACGATTTCCGAAAGAAAACATGAACTTGTTAAACGTCCCAAACTTATTACAGTTTGCAAAGGAGGATATGGAGTTGAAAAACTCAAACAGAGAATATGTGGTGAGTTTAGCATAATTTTATGAATCAAAACTACAGTCATATGTAGTGCTAGGTTTGTTCATGATAAGTCGACAAGTATAGAGTTCGAAATAAAGTAGAAGCGACATGGCTTCATTCTGCTTTCGAAGATTAATTCCATGCAAATGGAAATTTTATTGATTTTTTAACACTCTGGAATGTGTTTCATTTTTCAGTTGTTTGTCCCAAACATACCTTCAGTGGAGATGACGAAGCTTTCTGCAAAACTTGCCCAGCAGGTCAATATCAAAATCAACCTGGATCTAAAGCTTGCATTCCATGTTCCTCTCCAGTAGATGATTCGATGTGCCTACGTATGTTGGTGAGTAAATAACGGGTATAGGTTTTTGTTTCATTATACAGGGTGTTCCCCTAACTACGGTACTGAATTTCAACATGTGATTTGTGAGATCTTTTTTAGAAAAAAGTTCGTAAATACATATGTGGGTATTTATGAACATCTCGCCCGTTTGTCTCAAACTTGGTACTTATTTCGAGCTAGTTATCAGATTTTACTCAAATCAGTTCAGAGGGTTTCTTTCAAATTTCAACGTCCTGCTGTATCTCATAAACCAAATAACTACGGACATTATGTATAAATATGTCACTCACTCTCTGAAGTTTCGTCCCATAGTTATAGGTAACACCCCGAATCCGTTACCCGAATCTCATCTACATTAGAGTAGGTACACAAAAAATGTAGCTGAAAAATCATCAACCTGGTGAAGATTTTCTAGGCACTATAGCGGAGTTGAAAAATAAAAAAATAGTATCGATAAAACTGCAATACCCAATAGTTTTCTATATATCTTTACACTTTCGTAAAAGCCTGTTATCAATATCATATTGTCTTAAAAGTAGGTAATTGTTTTATGTTAGATATTTCAACAATGATTCTCTCATTTTTCAAGAAAGGGATTATTTGGACAAATCAGTGGATCTTTCATCCATCAGTTACCTATGGTACCCAATAAAAATAGTCAGTAAATTGCCAAACTTTGAAATTGATATTGATATACAATCAATAGCCTGCTATCTCCTGAAAAATTAATATCTTTTCCCAAGTGAACCCTCAAATTCTTTTTAGTATTCCGATACAAAACTATTCAAAATATATGTGGGAGCTGCCTTCGGATTCGTTTTGCTGCTCGTCGTTGTGATTGTGTTATGGAATAGTAATACAAGCCGCAGTCAAAAAAGGAATTTCGAAGGTTCTCTCAAACATAGCGGGATGCGAAGAAAGAAGATAACAGATGCGGAAAATCCAGCTCTTGAGCCACTGCTGAAGAACTATGATGAGAACCGGAAGAAATTGCCACCTCAAGTACCACCTCCAGATTTTTAATCTACTTATATTTATATTTATATTTATTTTTTTAAGAACCACAATGTATTAGATTCATATACAATGAATAAATAATTATAAAATATAGTTGGTCGAAAAATTTCCCGTAACGATAGCATGAATTTGAGGAATTATTAGTATCGCTTCAATTTTCTGAATATACTGGGTGATCCGAGTCTCAATGACCAATGTACTTCAGAGATATTTGTTCTCACAACATTCTTGAGTGTGGATATAACATTCATGTCACCATGACAAATAGACACTAACTTGTCATATAGATGGCCAGGTTTTGTCTGAACTGAAGAATTCATCTAGCCAACTATACGAGAAAAGAATATTTATGGAACATAACGTATGATTTCGATTTCATTATTGGTGAAAAAGAAATGTCTACAAACGTGAGACATTTCGATTTTCTCCGCACATGTACATTTTACAACCTGTAGTGTTTTAGTTGTTTCATAATTTTCATAAATTATTCAAGAGAACTAATGCATACAAAAACGGTTCATGAATGACCCTAGATTATTGGTGACAGTGTGTATCAAATTTATTCACCGCTCCGTATACTTACTTTATACTTGGGAATTGCTCGGTTAAATGGGTGACGTAACTAATTTAAGTCATCAGGATGGTGAATCAAGCATTAAGCTTTATTAAGCCATGCACTATTACTCGTTCTCATTCTTGTTTCCATCCCGTACGGTCGATTCACTTGTTCAAAAAAAGATCTTTTATTCACAATTAAAAAATTGAATTTCATAGTTCATCAGGTAAGTGATCATATTATATATTCTGTTATCTCTTGAAGCGTACGAAAGGAAAATCCTATGATGTTCGAAGAACATCGTGCGTACCATATGGAGGGTAGTGAGAGGAGGTAGGTGTTTGATTTTTTTTTTTAACTTTCGGAGTGTATAAAGTTTTTACTTCCATTGGAAAACAGTTTCATAGCTTTGCCGTTCTACATACACGAACGAGTTTTGTTAAAGTGTTGTTCGACATATGTCATAAGGTTGACAACGGAAGGATGTGAAAGGGCGCCGACTCTTTTAAGGTATTCTATGAAGTCAAAAAGTATTAGTGAAAAAATGTCAAGTGAACAATCCGGATATCATGATATATCTGAGGAATAGAGATATATGATTTGATATTTAATGCACAAACCCTATCTGACGTAGTGGCACTTTATTTCTCTTATTCGCGGGCGTGAAGTAGCAATTTTGCGCCCTAGGGCGGTAAATGAGTACAGCTGGTGGTACAGTAGTCCGGCGGGCGGTAAAGTAGATGATTGGGTGGTGAAGTATGTGATCGGGCGGTGAAGTAATTTCACTGTTTTTTCAGTAATTTCAAGCAGACTACCATTCGATCTTTCTTTGCCAGTGACATACATAATTTGGCAAAATTGATTCAAGATAATGTCATTAATAAATTCCAAATTTACAGTAAACAAAAGTGAAAAACGGTCGCGCATAAAATGTTGTAAGTATTCCGGGCGTAGTCAACTTATTGCTTTTATGGACCTAGGCGCTGCAGTCCATGATTCCAGTAGCAAGGCCCTTATCAAGAGTTTTCTCCATCACTATAGCTTTATAGAACCTACCTATTCTTCACTACCTTATGGTGTATTACGTACTGGTTTACTTTGTTAGGTTTCGCACGCGACCTCCTCATATCTTTCCTACCTCGAGAAAGATAATGGATTAAGATTAACAACAAATTTGGAACATTCAATAGCTCCGGTAGGTAGACAATTATGCGGTTAAAAATGAGAAACAGGATATACCGTTTTCGAGTAAATAGTTATTTACGTTCGAAAAACGCTGTTTAGATGTGTCTGTTTTTTTGAAACCTCACATAGAAATCATATTAGGAATAGGAATCACCCAGGAGAACTTCTGAATGAGTGCCTTGAAAATGCCCCAACTTACATCGATGAAAAATAACATGGTATTAACTAGGAAAGTAGTTGTATTATTTGTTACATTTCACAACAAATAATAATAATTATTATTGTTTCGCTGCAACGTTTGTCCCGCATGCACTTTAGCACAGTATGGAACAGGGACTCATTTGGTCTCGCGCGTCGTGGTTGGGTGATCTTGTGATCTGTGCCAGGGCCTACTCTGCGCTGTAAGTAACGTTCCCCCACACGAAAATTATTTGGTGCATCTGGTCGCTAGACACTAATAGTGCAAATCCTCCATTGGCAACCTTAGATCATATAAATGCTTATGATCTAGGTTGTCAACACTTGACACTTTGTAGAAATTGACATTTGCGATTGTCATTGACATTTGTTGGCATTTGAAAATTTTTCAAATTTTCACTATATTAATATTCTATTTCAATTTGTGGTATTATATTATACTATTATAGTAATATTATTTTGTACCATAGTGCTCTAGGCTGTATTTGGCAATACCTTCATTGTTTTATGTTGAAAAATTGAAATTATTTCAAAATGTCCAATAGTGAAATTCAGGACAATATTCTATTTGAACTTCTGAAGGAATGTAAGACGCTACCAAATTTCTTGGATCAAATTTTTGGATTCTTACAAAGAAGGTGAGTTTCTGAACTGTCCAGTTATGAAATTCATATAACAATTTCATAGAACGGATTTTTATCACGTCGCCAATGAACTTGATGCTGTTGTTGGTTTACCTGAAGGGTTAGCCGAAAAGTTGGTGAGGTACTCATTCTACAAATGGAAACCTCAAATTCAGAAGAAAGAATATTCTGAAATAGATATCCCTATTGCTGAGGAAGAAATTATTGTGCCTGAAATTGAACATAGTGAACCCACTGTCAGTGAAGTTGTTGGTGCTACAAAGAAAGTTTGTTTGAATCATGATTGCCCATTTACAGACTCTGAGAGTTATAACGGAAGCAAGTTTGACAACTATTGTTGGTCACAGACAATTGCAGAGATAGATTTAATCATAAAAATACCAGACAAAATATCAAGAAAAGATTTGTTGGTAACAATCCATCCATGTACAATATCTTTGAAAACAAGACAAGATGGTTTAATTTTTGATGGTGAATTGTTTCAAAAATGTAAAGCAAATGAAGCAGTATGGTCCATTGATGATAATAAATTACTAATACATCTGGAGAAATGTCAGGAAATTTGGTGGAAATGTTTGGTTAAGGGCGAGAAAGAATTAGACATTTCAAAAATAGATTGTTCCAGGCCATATGATGAATTACCAGAAGAAGCACAATCGAAAATAGAAGAACTACAGTGGAATCAAGAGAGAAAGAAGTTAGGGTTACCAACTTCAGAAGAATTAGCACTTAATGCCACACTTAAAAAAGCATGGAATGTAAATGGATCACCTTTTAGTGGTCCCTTTGATCCAAGTACTGTGAAATTCAGCTAAGAATTGGTGATACTTTACACAAATTTTTCATTCTGCCACATTTTGCATAATTGAAACTTTTTACTTGAACATTTAAAAGTTAAATTGTTTCAAATAAATAAATGAAGTTTTTTCTGTTCAAAATCAGTGCAACTCAGTCCAAGTAAAAGGAGACAAAAAATCTGGGAAAAAATGTTTGAATTGATATTCAAATCAAGGTGAATTACTGGGGATTGGGAAAACTATTGAAAATCTTGAGCAGACTTTAATTAGGTAGGTATGAAGAACCCAAGTATAATCAAATCATTTTATTCTATATAATCACAAACATGAAGAATCAGAAGTCATATTGACTCATGATGAAAATAAAATGTAAAAAAGTATATACATAAAACAGTTTAGAAGGAGAGCAAGGTCCTAAAATATTTATAAATGCATGTCTACATTTTTCTTGGGTTTTTGGCATCACTATAGGCACTGAGGCAAACCTGCTCAGATTCCTGAGATTATTTAGTCAATAATTACAATTCTTCATTGGATGAAGGTCTCTTACTTCCTGTTTCTCCCTTCAGCTGTTCATAAAGGCACTTGGAATTTTGATTTTTCAGAGCTCTATCTTCACAAAGGTATTTTTTAAGAGAGTCTTTTCCTTGATAATTGAAATACCAATCTTCTATATCACCTTCATTTTCTTCTAATAATGATTCACACTAAAATTCAAGATCATTTTTGGACAATATTTCTCACTGAATGAAAATGGTTGTTTGAGGAAATTGAGCATATGTTGATATAATCACATAGGTACCTCATGTTTTCAGATCTCAAAAAAATTATGACTACTATACCTGTGTTTTCATATTTGTTATCTCAGCACTAGGTTTATCCCATAACTCTAATGGAATACCCAGTTCAACTTTGACTCCTTTATCAACCAATCCATGTAATGTCTTGAATGTTTGACTCATGCCTTTGGCAAATCTTGTACTGTCTTCTCTCTCTTTGTGAATGTTGTATTCTAATATTCTATCACATACACCCTCTAGAGACTCTACCAATCTCAATTCTGACTTTTTATATTCTTTTTTCTTTTTAGGTTTTACATCATCCACTGCATATCCAGTTTCAATTACCTCACTTGTTTTACCAGTTTCTTTCAGCCTTCCTTCTAGCTCAGTTGCAAGAATTTTACAAACTAAAGAAAATAAAGCTTATTATGATTAGGGATTCTAGAGACTACAATGCAAGCCGTCAGAATATTTTTGTATTATTTTTTCTGATTGTAAAACTAGTTTATTTGAAATTTCAAAGATGAATTGATTTTTTTTATTATCAGGATTACCTTCACATTTGTTTGCATACTTAACACCTTCATCTTCTTCAGTGATAGCTTTGATGTTGTAACAGAGAAAAAATATAAGGAACCAACTTCTGTAAATGTACATTTTTCTGGCAGTGATTGATGAGTAATCTTTGGTGTTCAAGCCTGTGGTTCAAGCTGAAAAGTAATATACTAATCAGGCAGCTAGCACGCAATATAGACTTCAAACCTGGAGATATATGTTTGATTTCTTCTGAGATCAATAAAATTTACAGGATTTGGAGGAATCCTTATCACAGAAATTAAATATTAACCTCAAAATCAACTTCAAAATGAAAACCTAACCCTACTTCTACTCTTCTACTACAGGTTAGCAAATGCTTCTACCCCACTTTACTTCGGCCCTCTGGAGCCTTTAGGTATTCCGGTGAGCTTTTGAAAATTATGTAAACTGTGGTTCAGAGAGTACAGTATATACGTCCTTCAAGAAGAAGAATTGTTGTAGGGTAGGTCTCTGAGGCCACGAAATCATGAAAAAAAAAATAAGTAGAACGAAACTAACCAAACTGATCGATGATAAGAAATAAAATTTTGGAAAATTATAACTGAATTTTGTAATGAGTAGATACGCCAGATATTCAGATTTAGTGAAGCAAACTACCGAATATGCCAGAAGGATGAACCGATTAAGCAACAGAATATTCGGAGAAGTGGCTCGATCAACAAATTCCAAATCCATGAGAGTAGTGAAACTATTCAGTGAACAACCAGTTCATTTACGTAGGGAAGTTCACAGCTATTACCCAAGACATGTAGAACTTGGAAAACTCATGATTAAACTTCGGTATTATGGTTTATACAGAGATGAACATGCAGATTTCCAAGATGAAATGGATAGAATGCGGGCATTGAGAGGCAAAACAAAACCTATTCATAAGACCAAAGCAGAAAGAGAAAAGGAAAGTTGATTAGGAAGAAAGTTATGTAATGTATGAAGTCATCAGTAATAATAGTTTATCATGTACAATTTCATTTCACTTAATAGGTACTTGATTTATCAATTAAATGTTTTTCATTCACTACCTTAATCATTGTTTGTTGACTTGATATAAGGGTGATATAGTCATCTTAACTTGATACAAATAATCAAGTCCTTACTCAACAAATCAATGAAATTATGCAATTTTTATGCAATCTTATAATTTAGCATTTTGTGGTTCTTCTTTTTACCTCCTTTTCCATTATTGATTAAAGGCAATAGGAGAAAAAAAATTCAGTTGCTCTCAATTTTCAATAGGTACCTACTTCTTATCTCAAATGCCTGACTTGAAGAATAACAAAAACAACTAGATATCAATAATCAAAAAATTCAGGAAAAACAAACTGAAATTACCAAGGAAATAATAAAAATATCAAGAAAAAAATGTACAGTTATTTCCTGATTTGACTTTTTGTTCAGATCCTTTTTTTCATAAAATTTTTCATTTCTGCAATTTTCTGACTTCAAATTAATGTTCATTATGTTTTTGAATTTGTATCTTGAATCACTTGAAGATATATACTCATATTTATCTCTCACTTTTCATATATATATTTTCTTCTTGATTTTCATCATCAATGTGATGCTCAAATTATTATGATAAAATAAACTTACATTACATTCCCTTGAATTATGAGGGTTCACTGATGAGAAAACTTAGTCAAAGTTCAACAATATCACTGTTCATTCTTGAACTGACCAGAAAGTTTCTGAGTTGTAGCTTTAGTAGCTGTCTTTACTATTCCAAATTTGAGCCATTTAATGCCCTTCATGGACTTATCCTGATGTGGCATGGTAAGTATTGCTTTTTTTAAGAGGATTATTTATTATATCATGAATTAATGAGAAGTTTTACCTGAGGATGAAAGAAAATAAATTGCAAATTTACAAGTTATATATTATTTAAAATGACAACTTTAAATCATCAGAATACCAAAAAAATACCCTAAAATCTATTATGAAATATTCTTACATTACACTATAATACTACTTATCAATCATTGATTATTGATTTGTCCTTGGCCCTTTGCTACATCACTTATACACTGCCAAACTCCTTCAGTATTCTGATCCCAGAGAGTAATTTTATTATCTCCACCAGATACAGCCAGTATATTCCCATTCAGAGACCAACTAACATTCCACACAACATCATCAAAAGTATGCAAAACATTTGAGTTCCAATTGATACAATCATTACTTGTCCAGATTACTACTCTGCGATCTTGAGAACAACTGGCAATTGTGTACCTGTGGAGTCCAACAGATGGAGCCCAGGCAACATCTCTAACCCAGTCAGAATGAACTTCCAGTTTTGATTCCTCCACCCACCTAAATGACATGAGGTTAGGGCTCATTCAATGAAATATTCAAAAATATTACCTTTCTCCATCTTCTCTCCATATCTTGACCAGATTGTCACACCCTCCAGACACCAATCGTTTTACAGGTTGACTTTGTAGATCACTTTCCCCATTGCCAATTGGTGTGATTGCAGTGGCCCAACTAACAGCATTACAGCCAATGGCATGAGCATTTTGAATTTTCTTGGCATCCCAATTGTTTGTTTCTGGATTATAGGTGAGGATTGAAATAGATCCATCACTACTACCACAGGCAAGAATAAGACCTAGCTCAGAAGGAGCAAACTGAACTGAGTTAACACTGGAATCATGGTTTGCATACTCATAGTATTTCAACCACTTTCTTTGTTGTTCTTTCCAGATTATTACTTTTCTATCATAGGAACAGGATGCCAAGAGATTTCCAAATTTAGGATGGCTCCAAGCTATCTGCCACACAGGCCCGAAGTGGCCTTTCAAGTCATCTAGTAGAGTTGAAGCACCGTTTTTTATATCATATACCTTTACACTATTGTCTGATGAGCAAGTAGCTAAACGAAGGCCATAATAATCCACCTCTGCATCATGTATCATGTCTTCATGACCAGTATCTATTGAATTCAATAATGAAACCATGTTTGGAAAAATTCAGTGCAAAACCAAAAAGACAACTAATTTTTCTGTTTTCAAATCTTAACCTCCAAACTGCACTGTGAACTGTGACGTGGACTTGTAACTTTGTGTTCTGTGCTCTGTGGACGTGTCTCTGTCTATTGTCTCGAATGGTCTTAGCATTTTAGGGTCTTAACTATTAAAATACTTGGTTCTTAAGGGACATAATCCAGGTGGAAGAGATGAAATAGAACACCTTGATGGATTCATTTACTCGTAACGTGCTTGTAACGAATAAAATGATAAGAGAAATGTGGCTAGATGTCCAACTCTAGATAAGAGGCCAAGAAACGTTGAGAAGAAGAGAAGAGGAATGACAGGTTGAAGAAGGAAGAAGGAGGAGTGAGGTTAGATTATTATTTTGGTGCTTGTGTCAAGCTTGTCTGATCTGTTTGTGTTCTTGTTCTTCAATCTTCATTCGGTTTTTGATACAGTACAATAGAATACTCACGAAAGTATCAAGATATTTGATAAACTATCATGAGTGATCATGGAAATGTAAGATATTCGCAAAATTATTCATTTTGTATAGTTTAATTTATAATTTTTTTAGGCACCCCCAGGGCCACCACCCCCATTACTAATGAATCCTGATATGATGAAAATGCCTCCACCTGGTCCTGACAATATGAATATGCTTCAAGGACCTCCTCCAGGACCACCTGGTGTACCTGATAACATCATGGGTCCACCACCATCCAATTTTGGTCCTCCTGGAACTCAAGGATGGCCAAATGATGATTTTTGTGAGTGACATTTTTTATGATTTTAGCAACTACTAATGAATAACAACATAACTTCTTGAAGTGCATAACCATTTACCCTATTTTTCAACTTCAGATGATCTATGGAGTTAGTATTCTATATAAAATCTTAATCTCTTCTAGCTACTATGGGACCACCACCAGCAATAATGCAACCACCTCCAATAAATGAAAAACAGCTACCCTCATTGTTGTCATTGAAGGTTGATCCACCTGAACAACTCTTGGAGGGTAGTTCAGAAGTTGTTCTTCCCCAAGCTTTGGAGGAGGTTCTTGCTTTGAAAAATCAGAGAGTATTAGAACTTGGTACAGACAATGATGGAACTGGTAACCAACAGAGCAAACAACAACAACAAAAGGAACCTGAAAGGGAGCCACTATGGGAAAAAGATGATAATGCTGTGGTAGAGGTGAGAGGACAATTATACAGCTATCAAATCAAACAAGGATGAGACTGCCAGTTTTTTCTATCTTTCTATACAACAAAATAATCTAGTTTTTTGAATAACTAGCTGTCTGTCCTGGTTTCTCATGGTTGGTGTAACCATTTAAAAAAATAAGTCATTGCAATAAGTCATGCACCTATCTGCATTACATATTTTTGTGTTATTTTTTTATAGTCACTATTTACACCTATTTTCATTCTCTCAATTCGTATTTTTCTGTGGTTTTAGGTATTAATAATTTCAACCCAAGCAGTCAAGCCTTTAGTAGTTGATGTACAGGCAGCAACTCCATCTACTGCTGCATTCAATTATATTTTTAAATCATTTTAAACCATTAAAATACCCATATAAAATTTCAACCCATTAGGTTCAGCCATTTAGAAGTTATGTGAAAAAGATAACTAGGGAAGGATAATCCTTGCTATACTACCCCTTGTAATATTACCTGTTTTTCCATAGGAATGAAGCATTTTCCCACCATAAAAAGTAGCTTATGTTCATCAGGGATAATGTTAACTTCTAATGGTGAAAGAATTCCTCAAATAGGTCAAGTAGTTTTGGCGTCTATTCTATACAAACAAAGCTTTCCTCTTTATAATATTAGTATATTTCTTTCCAATAATGAATGTCATTGCAAAACAATACATTACTGGATGTTTTCATTTATAAAATACTGTTCCTGTAGAATAAAAATTATCTGTATAAATATGTTACAGGATATTCCAATTATAGAAAATACCATACCAAAATCAGTGTCAGCCAAACAACAAAAGGAAAAAGATAAGGTAAGTAAAAACAAAAAGAAAAAGAAGAGGAGGAAAAATAAGAAGGAAAGAGAAAATGATGATAAGCAGAAGGATAACAATGATGATTTGAAAGGAGCAGTGGACAAAGGATGTGTAGATGACCAAACAGATGAAGACATTGAAATTGAGTAAGCATGGAATATCATTGAAATGATTTTGATGTGCATTTTGGATGTTACACCCTGTATGAGAAGCTACCGGGGAAAGTGTACAGGGTCAAACACTATATTTTCACCCCTCCCTTAACAATTTTTATTGTAAAAGCTATGTTGAAAAATTTCAAGGTTTTATCAATATTTTCTTTCTTTAAATAGATAACATGATTCATGATATGAAAATAAAAATGTTCAAATCTCTGATCATTTATTTGAACACTGTTAAATATTTTCTTTAAAAGAATAATTACACATTGTAATAAGAATTAATAAATTGAAGCTGCCTGCATATCAAACAATTATAATTATGATATAATTTCATTATTATCCTAGGAAGTGAATTAACCCAGTAATTAGCTGTTTATTTCCTCTCCTGTTAGGATGATATTCTAATGTTTGTCAGACTAGAACTAAATTGTTGATTTCTTTATATTGGTGAAAGTGTGTTTCAAATGTAAATTTTTTTAGATACATACAAGAAACTATTGGTCTGCATGAATTAGCACCACAATATAGACAGTTCTATAGTATATTTGAATCTTTCAAAATATCTGATCTGAAAGCTGATATAGCACCACCAGTATTAGCTTTGCCAACCTCACTTTCAAGTAAAGCCATTCCAAGTGAAGATGTTGATGAATATGATGATTTGGATGATGTAGGTATCACATAGTTTTTTGCATCATGTTTGTATTTATGAGGAATGTGCAATTTGCAGAAAAAAAATGATGATAAGTCAAAGCTATCCAAAAGAAAAATGAAGAAACTCACTAGATTGAGTGTGGCAGAATTAAAACAACTGGTACATAGACCAGATGTAGTAGAAATGCATGATGTTACAGCAAGAGACCCTAAATTACTTGTTCAGTTGAAGGCACATAGAAACACTGTACAGGTAATGAAAATTGAACCAAAATTCCTATATAGACCCTCATGTTGAACCAGCTTAGATATTTACAACAAATGTATGAATTATATCTAGAAAAAAGGACTATCAGTACTAAAATCCATAATTGTGAATCTAAAATACTATATAAAAACAAAGGTGTTCCCCAAGGATCAGTGTTGGGCCCATTTCTGTATCTGTTATACATTCAAAACATTTCAAAAATAAATTTAATAGGAAACCATGCCATATATGCAGATGACGCAGTATTTTATTTGGAAACAAAAACAATGTAATTTTAGCAAACAACATAAATGAGGATTTGAAAAAAATGGAAGAATGGCTATACTCCAATCGTCTTTCCATTAATTCTGATAAGACCCAATATATAATTTTCCATCAAAGAAATAAACAAAATATTGGTTTGAATAATAAGAAAATAAGAGAGAGGTAAGAATAAATAATGAAAGATTGAAACAAACTGCATTTACCAAATACCTTGGTATTTGGATTGATGAAAAGTTAACATGGGTCAAGCATATTGGCATATATATATATATATAGTAAAATGAACTATCTCATAAATATTTGGGGTTCATGTTCCAAGAATAATTTTATGAAAATATCTGTACTTTATAAAAAAACATTAAAAGTACTGTATTGTCTTCCATATGACACCCCATCAAATCAACTTTATGAAGGAACAAATACATTTTCTTTGTAAGAGCACTATCTGATAAATACTCTCAAAATTACTTTTGATATTATAAATAAACACCTCAAATCTAACTTCATATTCGTAAGGAATTCTCAAAACCATGAACATCATACTAGACATTATGACTTATTTCATCTTGATGCTGCTAATTCTACACTTGGTCAAAAAAAGTTCACTCATGGAGCTATCTCAAAATTCAATAAATTACCTGATGATATCAAAAGTTGCACAAATATCACCCAATTCAAAATTAAAGTCAAGAAATATATCCTCTTGCAAAGAGAAAATCAAACCTGAGTGAATGATTTCTTATTCACTTATTTATTTCATCATGTCATAATGTACTTTTCATGAGCTTTTTGTTTTTTTTTAATCTCTTGTTTATTTCAATAACTATAATTTAATTTAATAATGCATGAATAATCTCATACCAGATATGAATCTGTATGATTATTCATGTTATTTCATTGTAAATGTTAATGAATATATTTATATTTATATGAGATGCAATGTAATGTTTATAGCAAAAAATGATGGATTAAGCCAGGATCAATTAAATAGCACTATAGCAGTTGAAATGTTGTAATTTTCAATTTTCTCATCTAATTTCGCCATTGAGGTACATCCTATATGAAATGAAAAATTTTCAGGACTACAGAACTACAGAACTTTTGAGACCAAGTGGATGTCTGATAACTCAAGGTCCCGAAGTATTTAAAAAGCTTTTTTAAATATATAATATAGGTATATTTCCGAGTCATTACTCCAGTTTCCACATATAGAAATATCTGCAAATTTGACCATTTAATAATCTCTTCAAATTTTTTCTATTTCTTCCATTAGGTTTTCCCTTTATTTTTATAATTGAGCTGAGACATGGAGTTTCACTCACTCTGTATATGTTAACTGTTGATCCTTCTATTTGGTCAATTTGTTTTGCTTTTGAATTCTTTGTATTTGTTAGAACAATGAAATAACTATTATAGATTCTCTTGAAACTTAAATGCTCAAAAGTTACAGGGTTGGCCAATTTCTTACATCCACATTGAAGATTAAATGCAAATCTAACCTAACAGCTACAACAATCCTGGATGCCTTTGATTTGCATTTATGTATTTAATTTTCAGGTACCCAGACACTGGTGTTTCAAACGTAAATACTTACAAGGGAAAAGGGGTATTGAAAAACCCCCATTCAATCTACCAGAATTCATAAAGAAAACCGGCATCATGGAAATGAGAGCATCACTTCAAGATAAGGATGAATCAAAAACTTTGAAAGCTAAAATGAGGGAACGAGTCAGACCCAAGCTGGGAAAAATTGATATTGATTATCAAAAACTCCACGACGCCTTTTTCAAGTAATATTAATAACAATTACAGACTTATTTACATGATAATTTCTATTTTCGGTTTAACAGGGATTGATAGAAACTATTGTTTCTCCAATGACACCCTGTATATATTTTTTTGGGAGTGTACCACCATTGTAATACAGTAGAAGTGTTTTGGTCAGTTCTGGATTTTTTGGCGAGGATCAAAATCGTATCAGTCATCAACTGACATGGAATGAAATAATAATATGGAGAATATGTCAAATCTTGAATAATTCTGATGAAAAACTGGTATAAGTTGTCTTTAGCTGGTGACATTTCATGAATAATCACCACCTACTTTAAAATTAATACTGTTTATGATATTATGTGCTGTATTTTGTTTTGTATTAACTTGAAAAAAAGGCTGATTCAATCATGGTCAAATTTCGTGAGAGTTCTTCTTACCTTTGTTGTTGAAGAACTGATCTTGAAGAAAACTGCTGTTCTGTAGTACTTGATCTGTCGTTGGGCAACGGTTGACACAAATACGACGTAGAGTTACGCGCGGTGCACCGAAAATCGCGGGACTTTTTATGAATTTTTCACACAAAAATTGCTACTCTCGCATGCGGTGATTGCGGTGTCGGACTCTAGAATGCCGGGCCCTTTCTGTTTTCGTCGCTAGGAGCGCTGTTCTCAGGATCGGAAGTAACTTTCAAAACGCAAAAACCAGTGGTAAGAATTCGAATGTGAGAAATAAATTAATCAATAAAGTTTTCTAAGTGCACCACTTGGTATATAATTAAATGTATTGGATAATGCATGATAAGCTAAATTGAAAAGTAAATCTAAAGAAAAGAATGGCGAGAGACGTTCGTGAACAAAAACAAAATATAAGATATTAATTTTAGGAATCACAACCAACATCAGTGAAACTGTTAGTTTTTGCCTTATGGTTTTGTCCATATTTTGAGAAATACAATAAATATATTGAGTCCAGTATATTTGGAAAGCTATCTGAAAGTTCTTCCATTGTGGAAGAAATATATGTATTATAGTTTGTTCTATTTTTTTAAATCCACACACTATTTGCTATTGACTTGAGAAGGAAGTAGATTGTTTTCATAGAAATCGCCTCCACAATGATTTTCTCCTAAACATAATGCTTGCTAATAGGGTAATGGACTCTACTGGTGCACTGAGGGTGAATGAAAAACTCGTCAGTCATTTTTATGGAATGTTCAATAAGGAGAACAATGGTGGATAAGAAGTAACAAACTACTTCCCACATTTTTTATCTTTTGTGAAAGAGAGTTGTATTCATTCAGACCTTTATAAAACCTGATTTCCATCATAGATTGATGTAATTTGATATTTGGACGTAGTTTCAATTCTGGTCAACTTTTCTTATATGTTGTAATGAATATCACAATTATATTAAGGAAGGTGATCTTATAACAATATTTTATTAATTATATATTCAAAGTTTTTTATCGTCAAGGAAAAACCTCAAAACAAAATATATATACAAGATGTTATTACAGAATCCCCCTTATTCATCTTTTCCAATACTTATGCAATCCTTGTTGGAATGATTATCTCCACCACTTCCAGAATTATTTCCATAATTTATCTGCATAAATTCTTGCTCCGACTGCGCCATTTTGTAATGAATATCACAATTATATTAAGTGGAAGTGGTACTTTGAAAACTTCGAAACCTCAGGGGCAACGGTTGAGGCAGAAGTATAAAATTCACTACTGGTGGGTGGAGCTTAAACACTACGCCGATGACGATAAAACCATTACTTCTTTGTAAATCCGTTCCTCGACCGAATTACGAGGGGAGTCTAAAACTTCAGTACGACGTGGCGACCGCCGCGTGATGACAATCATGTCGACTTGGCGTATATTGTAAAGAACGCTCCAATCGTAGGACTGTCGACTAGCTGTGCTAGTCGTTATAAGCTTGAAAAAAGTCGTCATCTGAGTATAATAGATACGTTAATTTAAATCCAGCAAGGTGAATTCATTCCGGATTTGCAAATAGCGAGAAAAATCATTCCGATTTTGAAGTTGATGCAATTTTTTTTTCCATTTTTGAGAGCTTGCTTGTCAGTATATTCCGAGAAATCTTCCAATGATTTCCATACGAATGTAAAGCTGTTGTTTTTATAATTTGTCGATACTAATTTCTCCTCGAATTATATTTTTACACAAAATGTTATTTGCTTATTGATTGATTTGAAGTTGTTAGTGTAAAACATGAAATAATATTGAAAGAAGAAATGGTGTAACAATAATTCAATAATATTATTTCACTTGATTTTTTTTTAATTTTCTCTCCTTGTTTCTATGAAATAAAAATATGCGTATTATTTCAATATATTTGTAGTGGGACAAATCAGATGATTTGCCCCAAAATGCAAAATGTCACTGCGTTCAACAAATTTTTCTATCAGGGAGCCTGAAAGAAAAATCCAGTAGCTTGTCAGTGACAATTTGGTTGAAAAAATGTTTGAAGCAAAGAAATATAGATATATTGACCAAATATCGAATCTTTACTTATCTTTGGATGTTTCGGGACCGAATCTGCTCCCGTTCTCAACATGAAAATGCAAAATATTTCTCTTTGGAAGTTGCGCAGCTTGTAGTTTGACAGTTTTCAGTGTCATAATGCTGTTGGCATATGAATGAGTGATTTTAGTCTACAAATGAGTTACAGGATGTTTCCATTTATTGATCTTGAATCCACCATTTTCATGTTCAGCCCTCAGTAGTGAATACCAGGTTCTATCTATATCAACTGAACAGGAAACAATGCTAATGTCTCCGTTCAGAAGAATGCAAGCGGATTCATTGATTTTTCATTTTTGGTTGTTATATTCCTTTCCAATGATTCTGATATTATTCCACTCTGCCATATGTTGTCCATCTTCAGTAAGGATATGTTCAGTTAGCTTCGATTTATCGATATGTCTTCTCTTGATATTGTACTTGTGTTCTTTAGTCCTTACTGAGAGAGGTCCTTTCGTTTCACCCGTATAATACTTTCCACAAGCACAAGGTATACTATAGATACAATTTTTTTATGATTGTTCTTCATTATCAAACATTTTTTCAAACAAATTGTCACTGACAAGCTACTGAATTTTTCTTTTAGGCTCCCTGATTGAAAAATTTGTTAAACGCAGTGACATTTTGGGGCAAATCATCTGACTACTAAATCCTTGTTGACCGAGTATTTCTGGTTCGTGCCACCAGTAGAATGATTTCGATCAACCCTTTCAGAGGGGTAATTTTATCCTGCTATTTTTCAAAATTCCTTGCTGACCGACCACTTCTGGTTTTAAGTTTTTCTTCAAATTGCATATTTGAATATATTATAAAGATATATAGATGTCACTAATGATATCATTTCGATCCTCCTCTTCAGAGGGATAGTTTATTCTTGCTGTTTTTCAAAAATTCTTGCTGCCCGAACATTTCTTGTACGAGTTTTTGCTTCAACTTGCATATTCGGATATTTTATAGAAATAAAAAGACACCATCAATAGAATAATTCTGATTCACCCATTCAGAGGGGTAGTTTATTCTTGCTGTTTTTCAAAAATCCTTGCTGACCGAGCATTTCTGGTACGAGTTATATCGTATTTGAATATTTAATATAGATGCATTGATGCCACTAGCAATATAATTTCGATAGACCCATTCAGAGGGGTAGTTTATTCCAACTGTTCTTCAAGAATCTTTGCTAACTGAGCATTTCTGATTGGTATTTTTTCTTCAACTTGCATATTATGATATCAAATATAGAGATAAAGATGCCACTAGTGAGATTATTTCGATCTATACTCCTTCAGAGGGGTAATTTAGTTCTGCTGTTGGGTGGATCGAAATAATCTCACTGGTGACATTTATACATCTATATATATATATTATATACCAATATGCAATTTTGAGCAAAAACTCGTAATACCAGAAATGCTCGGTCAGCAAGGATTTTTGGAAAACAGCAAGAATAAACTACCCCTCGGAAGGGGTTGATCGACATTATTCCAGTGGTGGGATCTATATATCTATATTATATTCAAATATGCAATTTGAAAAAAAAAATCGAATCAGAAATGCTCGGTCAGCATACTCTAATATTGGTCAGCAAATTATACGCCCCCCGCGTCATTGTTGAAAATTTTTCAAAATCGCAATACCCCACTATATGCACAAATCATAAATGATTGCTCCAGAAATACATGGAAATACAAATTCTTTGACAGAATTATCTCACCCCGCATGCTAAAAGGTTTTCACGCTTCTTTTCCATTGGTAGCTTTGAAGGTACGAAAACAGCAAACAGCGGTATATACCAGTACCTATTTTTTCAAAAAGGTCGTAAATCATGCGGCGAGGGTCAAAAGATCTTTGGTCAAACGGCAGCGCTGATGAGTCATCGTGGAAAAAACTTTGAAACCGATAAAAGAGCGCATCCTTTTTCATTGTGATAAATATTTTTTTGATATGCCTAGAACTGGATGGCAGTAGATTTTCTATCGTTTCCACAATTGTTTCTGATTCCCCCGACATTATTCCCGAGGTAATCCTAATTCAAATTATACGCGTAAATAAACGTTTTTAAAATTATATTTTTCAAAATATTTCATGTTTCGGGAACTCAAGAAATATTATCGTTTATTGTGAGAACCTCACCGTAACCCTTGATTATATACACTAGTGTGAATACTCAATGCCGTAACATAACTGTGTTAAATCGCCGTATATTCTTGAATTCCTAGGTATTTTGGAGTAGTCTGAAATGATATAAAATAATGGTTATTTGATATCCCATTGAAATTATGAAATTTTAATTTTTTACACATGCCAGACCCTCGTAAACATTGCAAATAAGGAATGTATATTTCATCTCCATTCATAAATGTTAATTCCTATCAATTCTGAGAGCGGCGCCACTCTCTTGATACAAATTGTTGCCATGCAAGGGTTTCGTAGTCCCTAACTTTTTAGGTTGATTTTTCATTTTGAGTGGATGAAAAAATTTGTACATATTTGTGAAGATCTAATCTATGTTCCTGTCGTCTCACTTTTTCGAAATTTGATTCAGTTTTTTCTAAAAAAAATCGCAAAATAACGTGTTTTTTGATGATTTTCCAATTTTTTTTTTGAAGAACCGAATCGAATTTCGAAAAAGTAAGACGACAGGAACATAGATGAGATCTTCACGAATATGTACAATTTTTTTCATCCACTCAAAATGAAAAATGACCCTGAAAAGTTAGGGACTACGAAACCCTTGCATTATTGCTTTATATCATAGTACAACTTCCTCTTAAGGAAGGTGATCTTATAACAATATTTTATTAATTATATATTCAAAGTTTTTTATCGTCAAGGAAAAACCTCAAAACAAAATATATATACAAGATGTTATTACATATGTAATACCACAAGTGATACTATTTTGCCGGAAATATTCGTTGATGGTATGGACAGCTTGTGGCCTATTAATTTCGCCGAATCACATTGTTCATCAAAACTTACGAGCCATAGGCGAGAAGTTTTGGAACAATGTCATGAGCGAAATTGAAGCAGCAAAGCTGGAGTATGTCAGTCGATGAATATTCCCAGGTAAAATAGTATCATGAGTTGTATTCATATGAGTATTCCATGATCGAGACAATAAACGAGCGGCTTGCGAGAGTTGCGCACACTGCATCCATTATTCTGGCTACCAACATTATTGACGTTTCAAACGTCAAAAATTTTATCGCTTAAAAAGTAGGAAGGTTGGTCACGTGTGGGGCAATTTGGCTTCTGTCCGATAAAATTTAGTAAACAAAAAAATATCACTGTAATACCGATGAAACCGTGAAAACGGCCGATTCTGATCAATTTTTGAGACCAAGAGTGGAATAGTCATAAATAATTTTCGATATTGTCCAATAAGAGGTACTTGTCTCTTGAGGAAAACTAATTTTAATATACCTACCTCTATACAACTGAAAAAAAAATTATATCTGATATTTGCATTCTCGGGTTTTAGCCTTGGAGTGGTATGTATGCTGTGGAAAACTTGTTTAATATTCCAATTTTGAATGCATTTCAGATACATTTGTCAGGAATAAATCCTATTCTATTCTATTCTATTATGTTCCTTGCAGGTGGCAAACGAAACCGAAGATGACGATACACGGCGACCTCTACTACGAGGGCAAGGAGTTTGAGACGCGCCTGAAGGAGAAGAAACCCGGCGACCTGTCCGAGGAGCTGCGCACAGCTCTCGGCATGCCCGTCGGCCCCAGCGCCAATAAGGTACTTGATACTTTATGCACTTTACAGGAACTACCTGACTGAGAAACCACCTCTAAGGTCTCAGACTAAATAACAATAGATTGACACCATGATTCATTCCTGAATCATTGAAGAGTGTACGCCAACAATGCTAAACGCTAAACACGGATAATTGAATGAAATCGCGAGTGGTGGGGATATTTCTGCGGAATCATTGCCAGAGAATTGATATTTTACATAGATATATTTTATAAATCTAATGAATCGGATTTTTTATGAATCTGTCTGTACATTAATGAATTAACTCTAGTGAAGTGTGGTGGGCATTTACCTAGTAGCTGGGGATTTATAAATTGGGCATTCAACAGGTTATTTATTTACTAATAACACGTTGCTGCACCTGACGCCAACATTTGAACACTTCTGAGCGGTTTGTTTTGATGGATGTGACCAATAAGCAGAAACAAATAAACAAATGTGAACTAATGAAAAAGACCGCTTTGACAGCTTCCAAATACTCCGATAGATGGCGTACGCTTATTTTCTATCATGAAAAGTGGGTATTTATGAAAAACGATTTGATATTGTTGACGGCACAAAACCGCCGTGTAAAAGTAGTAAAATGTTTGAGATCGCGCCAGATAGTAGAAAAAGAAGCAGAAGAAGAAGAGAAACAAACTCACTTTCACAATTGCATACAAGGGGGAAGTGATGATCACAGGATCAGACGCATTCACATGCATCTTCACCCCTAAGAAGAATCTGGGTAAATAACCGAAAAGGTTGAGCCCATACAGAAGAAGAAAGGAAGGAAGGAATTTCACTTTTGTACTTTGACACAAATCTGAATAAAATGGTAAAAAGAAAAGTCCAGCTTCAAAAGAGAAACCTGAAAGTCAGTTATTCTTTTGTTTTTTAAGTTCGTTGTTCCTTGTTCCTCCGTGCCTCTGACATAAGATAGTCAGTTTTTTTATGATAAGTTTTATTTTGTTTTATAAGTGGGTACTTAGGTTTTTTTTAAATATAGAGCTTGTTGTTTTTTGTCAAGGGTGTCATTTCTGTAGTACCAGATACCAGATCCCAGATTACCAGGTACCAGATCCCAGATTACCAGGTACCAGATCCCAGACAACTCGTCCGCCATATTAGTTCCACCATCTTGAATTTCCAAATTTCAATGAAATAATCATAATCCCCGACCCCGAAAGCCCCCAGATACCAATTTTGAACAGAATTGGAACATACCCGGAACAATCCCCCAGAGACCAATTTTGAATAGAATCGGATCATAATTGCAAAATCCGCCATATTAGAACCGCCCTCTTGAATTTCCAAATTTCCACGAATTTCAATACTCATTAACCTATTTCGGACGAAGAGAAATCTAAAAAATCCAATATCATAAAAATCTGTCCAGCCGTTCTTGAGTTATAAATGATGTAAATAACATGACTTTCTCTTAAATAGGTAGATAGATAGTAGAGAATAGGGATAGTTTATAGTATATAGCAATACAGGAAATATCCGGCCGAGAGCTAACATCGTTGGAATAGCGAATCACTATCTTTCCCAAGAGTAAATGCCCCCACAGTATTATTTTCGATATTTTCTCAATCAATCACTGATAAAATAAAAAAGAATGGTAGGGACGGAATTCGAGTCTACGATCTCTGGCTCATCAAGCACGCACCTTACACCTTACTGCTTTGGTCATGATGTGTCCTACGAATTTATCTACAAAGAAGATTTTATAGACGAAAGATAATCCTCTCCACACGGAATAGTTTTTGTTGCCTCCGTGTAAAAAATATATTAAAAGTATCCTATATCATTTCTAATACATCTTAGAATATGTAAATATACAAAATTGTATGATAATCGGTTGAGTAGTTTTGGCGTGAAAGTCCGACAAACAAACTCACCATCACATTTATAATATTAGTAGGGAAATAGAGATTGTACAGAAGGAGGTTGGTTTATTGTTTGATATACATCAGGAATTGATTAAGGAGTCCTGAGAAGGCTTATCGAGAATATTATTCCATTTTATATAAGTCAAACAGGTTGTGCAAAAATAACAGTGTTATCAATTTAGGAGACTAGTTGGAAGAAGGTGATTCAACTACAGACAACTGCAGAATCACTTGACTGAAAAGTTTGTAATACCCTCAGTACAGTCTGGATTTAAAACTGGCCACAGTTGTACAACAGCACTATTAAAAATCTCTGATGACATTATGACAGCTCTTGATAAAACTAAATTAACTGTGTTGTTCTTATTTGACTACTCCAAAGCATTTGACACTCTTAATCATAATTTACTCTTTTCCATCTTATCTTATAGTGGTTTGGATATCAGAGCTGTGGATTTATTTAGATATTATCTATCTAAGAGGACTCAAGCTGTAAAGAATCAAGCAAGTGTATCAAGTTTTTTATCTGTGGATACCAGGGTACCCCAAGGATCAATATTAGCCCCTATACTCTTCTCTGTTTATATATCTAACTTTCCAGATATTTTCGTTTCATGTTTACAACATTACTACGCTGACGATACGCAGTTGTATATGTCTTTTTCCTTGGATGAAGCGAATCAAGCGGTAACTACTATCAACTGTGACTTACATAATCTTTATACATTTTCAATCAACCACTGCCTGCAACTAAATGCATCCAAGCTAATAAATTTTTGGAAGTAAAGCTGAGTCGCAAGAGTTTAAGCAAGAATACTCTTCAAATATTATAATTAATGGTAATTGTATACAATTTAGTGAGAAAGTAAAAAAATTGGGAGTTTGGTTTGATGAGAACTTGAGATTGTCGCACCATATTAGTAGCTGCTTACAAAAAGCCTATGGAGTTCTAAAACTCATATTTCAATCTCGCCATGTTTTGGATAGATCAGTTAAAATCCTACTGTGTGAGTCACTTGTATTATCTAAGTTACATTTCTGTGACATTATTTATAATTCCTGTTTAAATTCAATAGATGTAAATAGAATACAAAAATTACAACTCATGCCTAAGACTAATTTTCGGTATTCGCAAATTTGAACATATCAGTCATACATTCAGAATTACTAAATGGTTACATATGAAAAATCGTCGAGAATTGCATTCTACCATGTTTTATATTAAGCTAGTAAAGGAACACTCCACAAAATAACATTCAGAACCGATGTACATTCTCTTAATTTAAGACATAGAATAGTATATTACACACCGAGGTGGGAAGTGATTCATTCCTGGCGTGAGATTAGTTAGTTAACCGAGAGGCAAAGCGTCGAGGTTAGCTATAATCTCGAGACAGGAATGAAACTTCCTACCGAGGTTTGTATACTATTTTATTTACAACCATCATATTTCGATAAAAATTAATAAATATCTGTTTCGTTCTGAACATATCTGACATAATATTACATAATTGAGGGCGGGAAGTAGAGGTGTCTAATATGACACTTCCCAACCTTCAACGACGTTAGTAATGACAACATTACATATATGGTTGTAAATAAATACTCTTATTATACCTCGTCACCATACTGAGTCATTCAAACGAACGTTTTCTTACAGTATTGCTAACTGTCTCAATAACTTACCCCACGATTTCACTTGCTCATCACTACATAAACTTGAACGAGTTCTCTTTGACTACTATTTATCTGAGCAATAATTAACATTTTCGGATTAAAATGTATTCCCTTGGTCATGTGCTAAACTATATTATCCTTTCTGTGTCCATATTAATTGATTCAAATAATTTATCAATATTTTCGCTGTTTTTGGGGTTAGATGGAAGAGCATATTGATGAACGGCCTTCGGTTTATTTTTTGGTGGGGGTATAACCGCTCTGTTACCGGCGGCTGATCAACGGGAACTCATGTTCATAGATGCGGAAACTAAAACAGTTTTATAAATTGTGACGTCACTGATGACGTCATTATCATACTCCCCTAATACCGTTATAACGCGAAAATGCAACGGGAACCGAATATCAGTTCCTGGCAAATCAACGGGATCTTGCGAAAAAATACCTATACAAACTGAATCTCGCCCTAACTATACACTAACAAAATGTATTTATATCTTTCATTAACTGGTTATAAAGACATGTATTATTATTATTCTTTGTATAATAACACCAATAAACAATTGATTGATTGGATGGATTGCAGGTGCCGCCCCCGTGGCTGATCGCGATGCAGCGATACGGCCCGCCGCCCAGCTACCCCAACCTGAAGATCCCCGGGCTGAACGCGCCCATCCCGGAGGGGTGCGCGTTCGGGTACCACGCGGGCGGCTGGGGCAAGCCGCCCGTCGACGAGAACGGGAAGCCGCTGTACGGGGACGTGTTCGGGACCACTACCAGCCATATCGATGTGAGTGAGGGTTTGGATCGCGTTTTCTTGATGTTACATTATCAAAATAATAATGTACTCAACGGCAAAAAAGAACGGCCAGCAAAATATAGTGCCCCACAATTGAAGTGGGACACCTGAAATTTTCGCTCGGGTTTGTAAGATTATAACTTCTGAGAAAATGATCCGATTTCGATTCGGTTTCCAGAATTCAAAAGCTCATTCTATTGTCTCAAAATCCATGGATTTGAAAAACTGAAGATATCATAAATCAAAATTGTACAGGGCGATTGATGGTACACTGTAAACTTGCATCGACTGGGATCACCCAATTCCGTCCCAAAAATTTTGTTTCTCCTTTCTTCAGGATGTTTCATGGAGTTCAATGCTATATGTCGAAATGATTTTTGATTTCCATTGATTGATCACATTGTCAATATGATTTTTCTAGTGGAATGTGTCAAAAATAGGGAATTTTTGTTTAAAAAATTGTTACAAGCGGAAATTTCACCGTTGCGCACTCCATGCAAAAATCGATCACTTTATTTCCAAACTATGACCAATATTGATTCAGGCTAGATTTTTTTTTGTAAATGAACTTGGCAATGTGTTTCAATTTATAGACTTTTGATCGCATCTCTACTGTCCGGATGATTACAAATGAATATTTCCGTTGCAATAATGAAGAATGATGAGATATCTTGAAACAATTTCGTTGTTTTTTCGATCGCGTCAATAATTTCAGAGAGGTATTTTTTTTTCATTTCAACCCCATTATCGACGATTCAAGATTAATTCTCAATTGCCCCAGATCCCCTCGTTCATAAGAATATTTTCTCATCCTGAAGATACAAGGCGCATTGAAAAACCATCATAAAGAATTTAGAATCTCAATGGGAATCAGAGGAATCTCTTGAAATCGTATCTTGAAAATAGAACTATTAGAACTAAAATTAATAACTATGAGTCTAAGATACTATATTTAAACAAAGGGGTTCTTGATGGATCAGTGTTGGGTCCAATTCTTTATTTATTATACATTCAAAATATTGAAAGAATGAATTTGATAGGAAACTATACCATATTTGCAGATGATACAGTGCTTCTATATGAGAATAAAAACCCAGTAGTTCTAGAACATAACATAAATGAGGACTTGAAAAAAATTGAGAAATGGCTTTATTCCAATCTTCTTTCTCTTAATTCTAATAAGACTCAATATATAATTTTTCGTCAAAGAAATAAACAAAATATTGATCTTAATATTAGAATAAAAAATGAACGTTTGAAAGAAACTGCCCATACCAAATACCTTGGTATTTGGATTGATGAGAAATTAACATGGGAAGAACATATTGACATCCTCATAGGAAAAGTATCTCCCATTATTGGTGCTTTAAGAAGATGTCCTAAACTTAGTACATATACATCAAATATTATTCTCTATTCACATGTACTCAGTCGAATGAACTATCTCATAAATATTTCGGGGATCTTGTTCCAAAAATAGTTTCAACAAAATTTCTGTTCTATATAAAAAGGCATTGAAAGTATTGTATCGTCTTCCATATGATACTCCAACGAATCAACTGTATAAGGAAACAAACACATTTTCTTTGGAACAGCACTTTCTAATCAATACTCTCAAAATTTCCTATTACACCATCAACAAAAAGCTTAAATCAAACTTTGTATTAATTAGGAATTCCGAAATTCATAATCATTACACTTGACAATATAACTTGTTTCATCTTGAGGCTGCAAATTCTAAACTTGGACAAAGTTCACACGAGGCGATTTTGAAATTCAATAAATCACCAGATGATATCAAAAACAGCCCAAATATTATGCAATTCAAAAATAAAGTGAAATATATTTATATGCAAAGGAATGATCAAAGCTGAAAGACTTATTTTTCCCCTTCTTGTTCACTATAATAATATGACTCTTATTTTGAGATATCTCAATGATATGTAAGTTTTGTTCACTATTTGTAATTTCAATTATAGCAGTCGATAATACTTCATGAATGATCTTATACCAGGAATTACTGTCTGATCATTCATGTCATTCCTACTAGAACATTGATTATACTTCATACAGGGTGGGCCACCAGTAACGCCTCGGTCTCTAGAAGGCTAACCACTTATCTTCTTGGAATTCTTCCTTTCTAGGAAGTTGCATGTCAACATAGGCTACCATTTGAAATTATTTTGAAACATACAGGATGTCCCCAAAAATCACAAAACACTGGAGTTGAACTTTTTTTCAATCGAACACCCTATATATTATTTCATTTTGAGATTCTCCCTGATGAGCTGATTTCAACGACCCATCATACTTGGGGTCTATCAGTTATAATTACTGAGATATAGGGTGTGAGAAATCGAGATTTTCCAAGTTCAAGAATTTTTTGTGTCTAAACCATTCATAATTGGTCAAAACGGCTCACATGTCCCTATCTCAACTTTTGATCAACTATCTACTGACATTTAATTGAAACAAATACAGGGTGGTGCAGAATTCAGAATCTTGATCACCCGGTATATGTCCCAATTAAATATCAGTAGATAGTTAATCAAGAGTTGAGATAGGGACATGTAAGCCGTTTTGACCAATTATGAATAGTTTCGACACAAAAAATTCTTGAACTTGGAAAATCTCGATTTTTCACACCCTATATTTCAGTAATTATAACTGCAAGACCCCAAGTATGATGGGTCGTTGGAATCAGCTCATCAGGGAGAATCTCAAAATGAAATAATATATAGGGTGTTCGATTGAAAAAAAGTTCAACTTCAGTGTTTTATGGTTTTTGGGGACACCCTGTATGTTTCGAAATAATTTTAAATGGTAGCCTATGTTGACATGCAACTTCCTAGAGAGGAAGAATTCCAAGAAGATAGGTGGTTAGCCGTCTAGAGACCGAGGCGTTACTGGTGGCCCACCCTGTATATTATTTGTATGAAATGTATCAAAGAAGAAGAGAATGTAATGCAATAACTGAAATAAATAAAAAATAAAAAACTATAATTGTCGCAGGACATCGGCGAGGACCCGAACGTCGACCGCACCCTGTGGGGCGAACTCGAGTCCGAGTCGGAGGAGAGCGAAGAAGAGGAGGAGGAGGAGGAGAGCGAGTCGCAGCCGCCGCCGGACGAGACCGGCCTTCTGACGCCGGCCGAGGGGCTGGCCACGCCCAGCGGCATCTCGAGTATCCCCGCCGGAATGGAGACGCCCGAGACCATCGAGCTGCGGAAGAAGAAGATCGAGAACGAGATGGAAGGGTGAGTGGTCGCGAGGGGTGTTGTTGAGAGTTGAGAAAACTGTTAATAATGTCACTGGCTGAAGTTCTTCCATTGTCGTTCTAGATGACACTAGGGTCCCTTGATGGAAATTGACGTTAAAGTCATCTTAACAGGGTACGGACAGATCCTCGTCTCCTCTCACTCTAAAGTGTTTGTGAAACAGTTATATAGTTCCATCCTTATTCAATTCTGGGGATAAGCACTAGATTTTTGACATTCGTTGTTTTTTAGGTTATATTGAGGTCACTGGCGTATCATACGTAATTTCCATATAGAATTCCTGATTCAATACTCAATGACTATACCAAGATATAGATAAACAATCCTCTAGTTTTAGAGTCAACTACTCCAGCATAATCTTTGCGAGGTAGGAATCATATAAATTGTACTGAAAGCTTACTGTTCTTAGACTGTAAATTAGGGTCGACTGATTGACTAAATGAATTCTGACTTCAAGCTGAGCAGAAGTTTATCTATGAGCTGAATGAGCTGAGCCTTATGATTGAGAAATGGTGGAAACCTCGATGTGGGTATCTGAAATACTGTATTCATGTCATGTGTGCTCAATATATTTTCGGAAATACAATTCTGAGAAGAACTTATGGAGTGACTAATATGACGCTATGTATGAAACTTCATCTGGGACGAAAAGTAGGCTCAAGGCTGATGAAAAGTAATACGTTGAATGTGCAGGAAAATAAATGATACAATATATATTTCACCCCAATGTTATACATATGATTTTTCCGTCTCCCCTGAACAAAAAGTCATTTTCGAATAATTTATTGATGAAAGTAACAGAGAAGTAGGTATACGCAGTATAACTTACAGACACGTTATTTTCACTCTTGCATCCTACATATTTTGTATTTGTGGTAGAGTAATAATTATATAAACTAATGTATTTCGCCATATTGGATCCGTCTTCTTGAATTTTCGAATTTTGACGAAACAATCATTATCTCCTACCCCGAAAACCCCCAGATACCAATTTTAGATAGAAGCAGATCATAATTAGGAATTTCTTTCGCTCTATATTGGATTCACCATCTTGAATTCTCCAAGTTTGACGAAACAATCATTATCTCCAACCCCGGAAAACCCGAGATACCTTCTAATTTTGAATAGAATCGGATCATAATTACAAAACTCGCTTGCTATCTGATCTTCCTCAACAAGTAAATACTTGTAAATACCTTGTACATACCTATTATTAAAATTTTGAATGATTTTTGTAGCGCCCATGATTATGACGTGACAGCAATGTCAGGGATGCCAGTAGACAAAACTAAAGTATCTAGATCATTAAAAAAGAATACAGCTATGATCTGTCCGTACCCTGTTAAGGTGACTTTTACGTCAATTTCCATCAAGGGACCCTAGATGACACTAGGTCGCCTACTAGGTTTTCATTTAGATCGACAATGGTTCCTCGGTCGATGGCCAGTTGGTTGGTTAAACCCATAGTGGAAGGAGAAGATGGTGTGCCTACGCGCATATTATGTGACGTCATCTGGGATACCAATATCAGCTGCTAGTCAAAGACAGATACCTTTGCCATTGGGGTGCGCTATGAATTCAAATAGGTTTATTGAAAGTTCTATGAGTTTCTCGATCTGTCTAAAAATGATTGAATTCATATAAATAGGTACTTATTCCACCGATTTTACTATTCCAGTGATTCAGGAGTTTGTGATCTTTCGGTAATTCCAAATCGCAAATACATAAGATTCATCATGCATTGCCAATCCCATCGAATGATCCACTGTGTGGATTCTGACAGATTAAAATTCAGCAGTTAACGATGTTGACGTTACTTCTGCTTTGACTTCGATAACAGGAGTAACATTTTTTGCCGTTTTGTTATTCAAATATTTGCTGCAATTTATATGTTGTGAGAAATCAAGTGTTTTGAATTAAATTTCAATTATTTCTAACTTAACCCTTTCATTGCGGGAACCGGAAAACCCGCAAAACGTTTGTACACCAAATACGTGGGAGACGGCTTTTCACGCACGTGTCGGATCGTAATCGACTTTTTGGCATATGACCTTGATACGCGCTTTCACATAAATCGGCCAATCGAATCACAATACGCCATAAGCCAAGAGGCGAAAAGCCAGCATGTGAACGCGCCATTAGACGCTAGTTATCGACAAAGAAGTTCCATGGTTCTGATTGGTCTGTACTAATCTATTCGAATAGCCCGCACATAAGTGTGAGCCAATCTGCAACTGTCAAGTGTCAAGTCCTATTTTATAGTTATGGTTATTCACGATGGAAGTCCCATGTTGAGAATGAAAACAGTGAATTCTCATTTTTCCGTGTATTTGTAGAATTGAGGTGATTAAAACTATGAGAACCATGTAAGGTGAGTCTTTTGGATTCGCGTGTATTTCACAAACAGTAGTATAGTGGTGTTCTTTAGTAGAACTAGTAGAACGGATACCTACCTAGCTGAATTTGACAAGACGATGGGATGTCTGATTGATGATTATTACGCCATCCTACTGTCATTATTACTCTTATTACTCGATTCATCACAATAATGTTTGTCATTAAATGTTGAAAATCGAGTTAGCAATATATGAATTACTCCATAGTTGTAGATAAAAGCTTTCATTCAACTTGCAATGTATGCATGGATGTATGTATGTTACTCTATTTTGAAGTAGATATCTTCAACCGATTGAGTTGAAATTTTGTATACACGTTAAGTTTGGATGACAATGCACGATAAGGTGTGTGAAGTTATTCTAAATCCAATTTGGCGAACTATCCAAGGTGGCAGACGTAGCTTTGAGTAGGGTCAAATCATTAGAAGGTCTCCTTATTGAAGAGCTGGACTGTTTGAAATTAACCGGCAAACAACCAAAAAATCGAAACATACTAATTTACATATTTGGAAAAAAATCATAATAAAACTCTCCAACAACAGCAGGAGCAATAACACTAAAAACAAGAAGTTTTTGTCGTAAATGTTCAAAATGTTGTCCATTTTAAATGCACTGGTCCAATTTCTTCTGAATGGAGTTGAAAGCTGCCTCAATTTCCGCTCTTGGTATAATATTTATGACGTTTTGAATTCGGACTATCATGTCATCTCGAGTAGTTGGTCGAGTTTTATACACTAAATCCTTTATCCGGCCTCACAGATAAAAATCAAGGCAGGTTAAATAGGGGAACCTATTTCATTTTTTCAATCCAAAACCGTTTGTCTAACGAAAAAAAGTTAAGAGGTTCTTTTTGTTAGTGACTAATAAGAGATTACGAAACTGATTTTAATTTTGATAAAAAACAGTGGCCTGTCATTTCCTAATGTAATAAAATTATATTTTGGTCAATATCAACGGTTCAAAGAAAGGTAGATGGTAAATTATTTTCATCAAATTATAGGGAAATTTATCCTCTTTTTGAAAACATATAAAAATCAATATACCATTACAACTATGCTAACATTTCAGCTAACGCCATCTAGCGGCGACAGCAACAGTCAAAGATTCGAAAACAAATAAGCGTATTGTAGGGAAAATTATGGTCTCTCATATGAGCCTAAGTTTGCTGAAATCCGTCGAAATAAACGGGAGAAATCTTAGTTTGTTTAAAAAAACAATTGAACTTCCCCCACCGCTTTATTTTGATAGTTAGAACAAAACGTTCCAGACAATAAATGTAGCTAAATGGTCAGTAAATATGAAAATGATTTCTTCGATATAGTTTCAATAGACAAAATTCTATAAAAATCCCATTTTTCTACTTGGTGTTTGTTGTTACGCCCCTCTACCGGACGTTTGACAAACTCGAAAAAATAATTTCCAGCAATTTCTCTTGGCGACTTTCATCATTTTTTTTTTTTCAAATCTATACGACCAATATCTTATGACATATGGCCGCTCGCTACCCTTAACTGATCACCCTGTACAATACTATTCCCCTCTTCCAGGACGGAGACCCCCGTCCTCTACCACATCATCCCCGAGAAGCGGCCCGACCGCCTCGGCGCCGCCATGATGGGCAGCAGCCACGTGTACGACCTGACGAGCGTCGCCGGCACCGCTGCGGCCGCCCCCGCCTCGGCGCCCGCCGCTCCCGCCGCCAAACGGGGCGAGGGCATGGTCGAGTTGGCGTTGGACCCGTCCGAGCTCGACATGGACAGCGACGCGATGGCGGTGCGCTACGAGAGGCAGATGCGCGAGAATCGGTCGCAGCTGCAGAAGGAGGATCTCAGCGATATGCTGGCGGAGCACGTGGCCAAGCAGAAGGTGAGGAGTTTTCAATTTTTGTATTCTTGTCGAAAAATCTCGTGTTTGGTTCTTATTAACCCATATAGCCCTACCGTCCTTTTAAAAGGATGGTAGAAGTCTCTATTATAAAAATGAGCTTAACTACTAGAAAATGGATTGCAGCACATGTACGTCGAAGTTTAGTGTATCGAGAAAAAATCTGCAGCCCAGGTGTTCGTAATAATGTTTGAGTTCCAAGAGTTGAATAGTTGAGTTTGTGATTGTGTTCATCAGCCATTTACAATGAGCAACTCGAGGTGAGTTAATATGTTTGCTATTTGTTATCACGATCACTTCTTATTTTATTCGAGTTGAAATAGTATCAAGTAACTTTTCTGGTACCATAACCATGAATTTTTATTCAAATTGAGCAGAAGAAATAGTACAAATAAATGCCGTACTTTTAAAAGGACGGTAGGTTTATTCACTACTATCAACTGAAATATTTCAATTGTTTCTTAGTTATTGGAGGAAGTCATTACCTCTTGACCAGTTGCTGGAAGAGTTAGATAATGATGAAAATGCTGAGGTTCCAGAACAAATAGCGATTTTTCCACCGGCAAATTCCAATGACGATTGCGATACTGATGAAGATTCAGGGAATGAGAATTTTGATGAGCCAAATAACTTACCAGGAACACAACTCTCAGCAGAGGTGGACTGGTACTGGTGGGGGACGTTTCCACGTCAGCAACTAGTCCCCAATGGGACCTTTTTGCAAACCCCAAGTGTTTTCAATGACTGATGTGGTTCGCTCAAGAGAGCTGGCTAATATCCTTTTCAGGCACCGCCCATCAGCTCTCTTTTCAGAGTTTTTCAGCTGTGTTTTGTAGGCTAGTAATGTACTGACTACCATATGCGCAGTGGCAGGCCTGCTAACTATCCTCGTTAACCCCCGAGACCGAGGTCTACTTAAGTAGCTGGCCCGCTCTCACGCTCAGCTGGTAGTTTTCCACACCCACCTACATACACCGTCCTACTTCTTCTCTGATGCTCACAACCACATCATCATATCTTTCTGCGTGTTCTGTGTAGGCTTTGTTACTAACTCCATGCGCCACTTTAGGAGCAGCACTTAATTGAAACGCAACAGCGAATCGTGCAGGACTATCCCCAGCCGATGCTCCGAAACTTTACAATATTTAATTCGTAAATAAAATATTGAAAAAAGTTCCTTGTCCGTGCTGGGAATCGAACCCACGACCTTGCGGTCGTGAGACGGACACAGCAGAGGTGGAAGTACAAATACCATCATAATCAGACGATGGAGAGGAGGAATGGGATAGTGATTTACCTCTAGCAACCCACGTGGAACGAAGACCAAAACAATTGAAAGAGCTTCACTATGAAAAACGAGATTTGGTTGTGAATGATTTTCCTGAATGGAAAGAATTGATATCCCACCGCCATTTTTTAATTGTTTTTCGACGAAAAAGTGATGAATCAAATACTTCATTTTTCAAACACATTCGCACAACAAAAAATCGTGCAGAAGATTATTTTTTTTATTTTATTTCATTGGCTTCCTCTTACTTAGTGGTTATATCACTCTACCACAGAAAAAGATGTATTGGCAAAATAGACGATACAAATAATAAACTGGTGTGTGAAGCTATCTCACGTGATCGATTTCAATATATTATGAGTAATATTCATTGCAACGATAATACAAACCTAGACAAATCAGACAAATATTCAAAAATGAGACCTTTGTTCAACATCCTGAACAAGAAGTTTTTTGACTACGCTCCAGCTGAGGAAAATCACAGCATAGACGAATCCATGATTCCCTATTTCGGACGACACAGTTGTAAACATTTCATTAGAGGGAAGCCAATTCGGTGGAGGTACAAATTTTTGATTGGTGCTTTGCGGCTAGGCTATATAGTCCATTTTGATCCGTACCAAGGGTCTTCAACTACACTACCTGAGAAATACAAGCATATGGGACTTGGAGCATGTGTGGTTCTACAGTATGCAGACATTCTGAAAGAAATGCCCTACGAAGCATTCCATAATTATATATTATTATATTGTGACAACTTCTTCACTTCACTTTCTCTCCTCAAAGAATTGAAGTTGAGTTAGTTGAGGAAAATAAAGGCTACTGGTACGATCAGAGAAAACCCTATTCCGAAGTCTCCATTCTCTAAAGGAACCATGGTGAAAAAACAGAAACGAGGTTATTTCATATTATTTGGCTGATGATGAGGTTGTCAGTAAATGGAATAGCGTTGTGAGTTTAGCTTCTAATGCTCTAACAGTTTTTCCGGTGAATGAAGTGAAACGTTTTTCGCAATCAGAAAAAAAATATACATAGATCAACCACGACTTATAAAATCCTACAACGAAAATATGGGGGGTGTTGATCGTGGTGATCAAAACCTGAGTGAATATAGAGTTGGCATCAGGGGGAAAAGTGGTATTTTCCCTTGTTTGCTCACTGTATAGATATGGCGGTACAAAATTCCTGGAGATCACACAGAATTAATGGAGGAGAGCTTGAACAATTAGAGTTCCGAAGGTCTATAGCTACAAACTTACTGGAAACTCATAAAAGAGTTACAAAGAGGGGGCCTTCAAAATCGTCCAAGCATTTGCATGAGTTTTCTCGTTATGATAGATTGGATCATTTAGTTTTGTACAATGAAAATCAAAGACGATGCGCAGTGTGCCACAAAAAATCAAACTTTATATGCCGTGAATCCTAAAGACTGTTTCGTGAACTATCACATGAATTTATGATTTAAATAAATATTTTCCAACGTGTTCACGAATTTTATTCCACAGACGTATATAGCCCTACCGTCCTATTAGAAGGACAGCATGTATTGACCAATCAGAAACGACGTGATTTTTTTTTAATTTTTCATGATACAACTACGTCAACTCAACTATAAAAACGAGAAATAAAACCAATTCTTGATTAGAAAAAGTTTCAGGGCTAAATGGCTTAAAGGTGGATTTATGCAGCAACATTTAACAATTATCAAGTAACATTCACCATTTAACAAGTATCAATTAAAATTTGAACTTCCTGTTTTCAATGAAGGTGTTTATGCAGACATTTAACAATTATCAATTAACAAGTAAGAAGTTGGGCAACTTTTAACTTTCTTACTACAATTGAACCAGGTTTTCTTCTAATGCGCAACTAGTACGCAGATGATCGCGGATTGGTTTCATCGACTGGTAGAGATGGCATGGATTGGTCAGACCAATGTCAGACCTGATATCCGACAAATGTTATGAAATTTGGTTTTACAGGAAACAATTGCAATCAACAAAATGATTGTGAATAAAAGTAACCCAGTCTCTTCCATATCAGAAAACATTATGAAATTCGAAATTTTAGCTCCTTATGTAAATTGTAAACAAAAATTTGTAAGGTTATGGCTTTGATAGCCCAGATTTAGGGCATGTGCGCTTGCGTACTATTGATTCATTAATAATTGTTAATTTGGTTTGCATAAATGTCAATATTCCCATCACCTCTTAATTGATAGTTGTTGATTGATAAATGTTACTTGATAATAATTGTTGAATGTTGCTGCATGAATCCACCTTTCGTTTTGAGCTGGATAGAAAGAAACCATGTGAACAGTAGCATTCAATTTGCATAAATAATGCATGAAATTACGAGAATCCACGATTTTAGCACTAAAATTACACCAGCAATACGAATTCCCGCAATAAAAACAGGTCCGGACCCATTTCCTGCAATGCAAAAAAAAATGCTACTGCTTTACAAAATTTGAATGCATTAATGTATAAAGTTGTTGAATAATTTCATTGCCATGTGTTGAACTACGATTGGGAACTTCAGAAATATTAGTTATTCAATAATTCATAAATTCTCAATTGAGTATTGGTAATATTCCTAATTAGCAGTAAGAATTTAATTGTGTCTAAATGTTCCCTTATGATTTGTGGCTTATTGCTTGTAATAAATTTGTGTGAATAATAATTATATCAATTCACACTAGAGGACATTTGAATCTGTGAACGTGACAACATGGCGGTGGGCGTGGTCTAGTAAGTTTTCATAATTCAGAACAATATTGCCAAATCTCCAAAATTCACATGATATTTTCTTATGGAGAATAAGAAATATTTGCATATGCTGGTTAGCTCGAAAAAGTCAATGAACTATGTCATGAGTTCCTCCTATTATGTTTTATTCAACTACAGGACTTTTTTTTTCAATTTTTGGAGTCGAAAAATATTCATTAACATAAGTTTTTTATTTGCAGAGTAAACGAAAGAGACAACAACAGGATACCAAACAAACCAAGAAGTATAAGGAGTTCAAATTTTGAGGTGTTATTTCAATGTATAAAGTATGTCATGTATTGGTATCTGCCTTGAATGTTGATTAAATTGCTATAGGTGTAATTTTGTAGCTTTCTGAAAACGAGTGTAATTTTCAACCAATTTGATTAAAATAGTTGCACAGAATACTAAAATAGCAAAGACAGCAGTGACGTTGTCAATCAATAGAAATGAAACGACGAAAATGCTACCAAAATGTTATATTTCAATGTACATTACAATTTCAGAGCTTAATCGGTAAAAAATTCAGGTATGAATATTCAGTTAAAAAGAGGGACTGATTCAAATATAGAAAAATATTTCATATCACAATGCAGGCCTGTCATAATTCTCCATCTCCAGATAATATAACTCATCAAATTACAATGTTCAAAAGACGGGTATGGAAAATAAATAATTTCTACATGAAAATATGCTATGAAGGGCCCTTCAATCAAAATGTTACACTAACACTTATCTATTGTCTTTTAAAGATTACCTGAATCCTTCTTTCTACAGTTCATATGAAAATATAGTTTGTTTTATATAAATGTTTATTGGTATAGTTAGAAATTAGAAACATTTTAAATGCATGTTATTCTCACAAAAAATGGAATGAAAAATAACAAAACGCTCTTGACTGCCTTAGAAATAAATAAAATATAATTCTACGTCAGTCTTGTATTTCAACTTGAATTAAATTTCTCAAAGAACTATTCAGTTCGGAGCCAGAGAAACAAAACCACCATTTCCAAAATTGCAGCCATTATCATAAAATACGAATTTTCTTCGTATTTAGAATGTATTCCATTCATGATAGGAAAATATAAGTAAATAGGCGAATTAGAACCTTTCAAAAATATTTGAATAGCCTGATGAACTACGGAAGTTAGGATAAGGGGAGTCGGTATATTTTTTAATTCCATACCTATGAATGTACAGGGCCAAAAAAGGTTGATGTTCGCTTCATGGGAAAGATCCCCACATTTCATTTATTTGTCGTATTTTTTTAGTACAATAAATCCTGAGAAAAAACGCAAAAACTCAAAAAAAAAATCGCTAATGATATTTCGCAATTTTTTACATGAAAAAAATAACATGTATGCCCTGTAGATTGAGATGTTATTTTGCAAATTTGTGTCAACATAGATTTCTGGATAGTACTCCTGCTGAAACGAAAAAAAAAAGAAATCGGTTGAAAACTATAGATTTTATAAGGGTGCTGCGGTCTTAAGTGGGTCACACTGTATTTGTCGAAATTAATTGAATCCCCTAGAAAAGTTGAGATAACAAAAATGCCTGCATTTTAATATCTGCCTCCTTTTTGCTCAAGCCTTACAATGAAACATCAAATCTACAATTAATTTCAACTATATTGGCAGTCAAAAGAGAAGATTTATCATTCCATAATGTCTTTCCATTCCACAATAATATATTCATACTGAATTGTTTCGAATAAATAATGAAATGATGATATGTTTGACATACTATGTACACATATTGAAAAAGCGTTTATATACATCTACACTCCGACTGTTTCCAACCGTTTTCATCTGAAAGATTTGGATTAGGTGAATAAATACAAATGTGAAAATGAAATCAATTACCAGTTGAGTATTCAACGCTTTTGTGGGACACTCTATATTAAATGATATTCTCTTTCGAAGGAAAAAACACAAACACTAAGTCCAAGGAGAAGGATGGATGGTTTCCATGATATTCTCTTTGTTTCTAGTTCTTGACATTTTTATATATACAGGGTGTTTCTCAAGTACGTGTAGAAAATCCAGAAGCATGTAGCTGACGTCAAAATAAGGAGAAAAGTTCGTATAAATATATGTCCGAAAGTTTCTGAGATACAGAGTGTCAAAGTTGAATTCTTATTTTTGTTTTTAATAAATTTCAAAATAATTGTGATATCGGAATAAAATTTGGTATCTAGGGGTATTTTTCAATGACAATATCAAATTTTATGTTAGTTTGTCTCTTTCGTGGGGGTGGCACCATACCTGTATAACGTTTCATAGTAAAAAAATAGATTTCTAGAACACTTTTGTGTAAAATAGTTATTTATGATATAAGTGCTAAAAGTGACATTTTATTTTGTGAGAAGGGAAGCTTCTTTGAACAAAAGAAAAAACACTTTTAGCACATATATCATACACTATTTTTTCTACTAACACCATTAAAAGTTCAAATTAACGCATAACTATTTTACATTACTTATTAATTGATTAAATAACAGCCTCGAGATAATCAGTTTTGAATCCAATTCAATCAAATCTATTCATGAAACTAGTTACCAAGGTAAACAAAAACTGAATTTGTTGATTTATCTTTCTTGACAACTAACGTCAATAAATCACGAATTATTCTTTCTCGTTTCTTCGATCCTCGATGGAAAGTGCCCAAGAAAATGAATTTCTTCCGCCGCAAATTGAAGAGGCTGCCAATAAAGCTGTTTTTGAATTATTGCCTAGTAAGTCAAAGCGACAGTACGAGTATTCATACGAACGTTTCTTGAAATGGTGTAATCAGAAAAATGTCAGTGGAAACGAGGACAGTGAAAAAGTGCTTCTTGCTACTTTGAATAAAAGTCCAAAATAAGGAAATCGTCAATGCTTTGGTCGAATTACTCTATGTTAAAGTCGATGATGAACATAAATGATCATGACATAAGCAGATATCACAAACTTGTGGCTTTTTTGAAGCGAAAGGGTGAAGGATATCGACCGAAAAAGTCAAAAGTATTGACAAGAGAATAAATCGACAAATTTGAATTTGAATTCACGAAAATAAATCCTGTCACATCTACCAATGAGACTGGCCATGGAGTTTCGTATTATAATTGTAGTTTCGCTAATTGTACTGTTAATTGAATAAACACTTCATTTTGAACTATGGTTACATATTTTCTCATGAAAATAAATCACTTTTAGCACTAGTACTTTCAACACCAGTGTCATAAACTGACATTTTAGACACTGACAGCATGCGCCAAAAATTATACTTTTACTGACGTTTGTAGAAAAAATATATTCTTGGTAGAGGTCGCTGCGAGCAACTGTTTTCGAGTTATTGGGATAAGTCGCCTCTAGTGAATATCAGAAAAGATACACCAGTGCATTTTTCTTCTTTCATTCAATATTGGAATGAAGGCAAAATATGATTTTTACTTATTTGTACCTGCTTTTTTGAACTCTTCCAATAAGAATTCAACTTTGACACTATGTATCTCAGAAACGAAACTTTTGGACATATGTTTATACGATTTTTTCTTCCTATTTAGACGTCAGCAACATGCTCCTGAATTTTCTACACGTACTTAAGAAACACCCTGTATTCTCATTGCTAACCCTGAATATTTCAAAAATAAAAATATTGAATAAAATGTAAATCAAGGACCAGCTTTTCCCTTTTCAATCATCAGATTTCCATTATCAGATGAACATAATTAAAAGAAAAAGGTTACACTTTAGCTTTGCTCATCTGTTAGGAATATTAGTTTGAAAAAATCACTAATATTTATTCACCCACGCCATAAATGGTAGATGCGATTCTCTTTCATATCAAGTATTTTTTCAAAATATAAAAATAATACAAAAGTGATCTATACAAAATATCTTATATTGTATATACACCTATTTATCTACAGTTGTTCGCTTGTAGAGCTGTCAATTGCACGTTACCAATGCTTTAAAGCTAGAATCTTCCACTTTGGGCTTTGAAAGCACTATCATTGACCAGACTCCTGAATTTACAGCAAGTCAATTCTTTTGATCTATAACTTGAAGAAGTGTACCGTTGGACTAATCATCGATTTGAGTGAATAATTGATGTAAACTTGTGGAAATGTACATTTTTTGTCAAAAGGCACACAGTGGATCAACCAGCATGTTTGGACAAGTTGAGTGGCATATCTGAAACAAACAATATATTACAGTGTTATCTACGTCTATGGCGAGAACAGAATAGTCATGTGTCAACCGAGCTCCTCAAAATAAAGCTAATAAAACGAGTTGAAGTGGTTGAAAAATTATTTATTTCTTGCCAGAAGTGTAACTCTTCAAAAGTGAATTGCGATTTATTTATTTATTTATTTATTGAACGAATAACTTCCAGACAGAATAGGCTCTGGTATAAGGAAGTACATAATTATATACCTATAGGTAAACATACCATCATTCAAAATATATCAACAACTGTAAATTGGCAAACAAAGAATAATATTTGTAAAAAAAAAATGGCATGATTAATTTTATCCAGTCCGCTGAGAAATAATCCGTTTTTTTACTTCATTTTTGAATATACCTATATTTCTGCAATTTTTTATATTATCAGGTAGTTTATTGAATTCAGTTAAGGCTGAATGAGTGAATCTTTATTGTCCGATTAGGGAGCTAGCGGCGTCAAGATGGAACAAATTATATTGTCTAGTTTCATGATTATGAATTTCAGAATTCCGATGTGAATTAGAAATCAAAAATATGGTTTTGACTTGAGAAATTAGAGAGGAAATTGAATCGGTAGTTGGGCATGCTGTTAACAAATGTATAAAACACGATTCCTTCATAAAAACCATTGTGAGCAATGTGACTGAAGCCGTCGTTAAAACAATCGAAAAGAAATTATCGCAATTAGAGGTGGCAGTGGCGGACCTTCAGAGTAATTATACTGAGCTAAAATCAGACTATGAAAATAAAATGTAAACCATGGAAACTAAAATAAGAGAACTGAAGTCACAGAAAGAAAAGACCGAAGAAAATATGGATAGAATGGATCAGGAAAGCAGAAGTTCCATCAAATAATTTTCCTGCAGGATCGAGTGATTAATTTCTCCAATCAGTCCTGTACTGTAAAGAAGTACTTCCTCGCCAAAAATACGATTTTCGAGAAAGATATTTACAATACTAGTATCCTGAAGGTTCATATTATGATATGAGATGAAAATTTGTCAAACTCATAGATTATCACAGTATGAATTGACGTTACGAATATAGTACAATATCTCACCTGCTACCAAAAACGCTAATTATTTAATCAAACATAGTTAATATTCCTTGAGTTATTAGTAGGAATATGTACAAGGTTTGGGCATATACTTGTCGTGAATCTAAAAACAATCCATCAATCAATCTATTGTATTCTCGGTTGTCACTCATTCTGCAAATGTCAACTTTGACGCGTTTTAGCTTGAGAAATAGTAGTAGTAATACATTAGTAGTAGTAGTAGTAGTAATGCAATAAGTACTTCAAAATATTCCGGTAGTTCTGGACGAACGTCAACAATTAACGACATGCTTCATTTGGAGGTAACAATATGAATTGGTTACTATGGAAATAATTCTAAATTTCTGATTGGTACTTTTTTGGTATTTTCGAAATTATACAAGGTAGCTTAACTTAATTGAACTTTCTGATTGATTCAGACATTGCCACAAATGAAGCAATTCAAACTTTAGTACCTGTTAAATTTATGATGAATTAGTTCTCATTTTTTTTTAGTAAAAAACTGACATTTGAAATAAATATTGTTTTTTCTGCGTCGTATTTTTCACAATACGTATTGGTGGTAGATAAAAAAATATTCCCAAACAGTTTTATTCATTTCATCACAATTGGCGCAGTCGGTAGGATACGAACCTTGACGATCATGTATATAAGAACTGTGCCATGTGTAATAAGATAAATCAAGTTGTTTGATAACAAGCTGATCACATGCAGTGTCCCCCATAAAGTAAAAGTGGTTTGTTCATTTTCACTATAAAATTCATGCGAAAAAACGTAAGTAACTTTTTTTTTGCTGATTGTCTGAAATTTTATTGGGCAACCTGTCTTATTATATAAGCACGAAACATGTACCAAACAACGTTTGCCGGGTCAGCTAGTGTAAATGCTTGCCTCGAACACAGGCGGTAGATCTTGGGCAATACGCATAAAGTCATTGTCTGCTGAAAACGACGTTGGTTCGGGACAAAATGTGAACAATTTCGTCTCTCCTCATTTTATATGTCTATGGATCTTGTATTCTACCAGTCTTGACTCTCGACCACCTACCTGTGACAGCCTCCTCGCGACGATCGCCGCCCCCGCTGGCATCCCCCGACCACGAGCAGGTCGCCCCTGCCGCCTCGTGCCGACCGGGCAGATGAAGAGCCGCCGCCGCCGCGTGGGGGTGGTGGTGGGGGTGGTAGGCTGCGGCGGGTACGACGTACCCCCTGCCGTAGACGCCGGCGCCGTAGTACGGCGGGAACGGGTACGCGTACGGACCCAGGTAGGATTGCGGCGGGTAGGGGGGGTAGGCTGCGCACTTTTCCACTTGCTGGAAAATGCGATTCGTTGATATAAATTGATAGTAATAGATAGATAGATAGACAGATCTTTATTTGCCATTAAAGTGGTACAAGGAACACAAGGTTTTCTCACTAAAGCTAAAACTTTACATATCGTCACCCTAGAATTATCTTGTTCTAAATCACAATTCAGTACTTTCTGAACTGAATCCGCAAAAAAATTAGAATAAAAATACTTGTTCTATATCCATTTTTGTATTTGGCTAGCGCAACGCGTTGTTTTCGGGGCGTTGCCAAGGCTCCGAAATTAGGTGTGAGCCGAAAGCATTTTAGGCGTTCCTTTGGTTGACACTTTTACGGTTAGAAAAACAAACAAATACGTTTTCGAGCAATAAATCTTCTGTCACAGCCCGAGCTGCTTAAATAATCTCCGCACATATTTGAGAACTTTCTCTTTGCTAATTTCCTTCATATAATTCTGACACAATTCTGTTGTTTTTTCATGGTTAGAATGAGCAGGGGTTAGGGTTCTGAAATGAGGTTCGGTGGTCCGCTGCTGCGCTTGCCTAATACAAAAAATAGCATATATATCGCGATTCGAATTTTCGTTTGCAAATGTTGAACTCGAGGGAAAGTGCGCGGGAATTGGCGAGGAGAGGCGGAGGCTCAACTCGACAATATACGCGCAATATCTCCCTCGTCCAACAAACGCTTGCAAAACGAAACATTCGAATCTTGATATACAATATACAATTGCAAACTAGTGTTATCTTGGTCAATTAAGTAGTTTTCACTAAATATTTGAACTATATCCGAAAATTGTTGACTACCTCCTGGAATTATCTTGTCCATTCATTGTTTGCAGAATTATAATGTTCTATCAACCAAATCTGTCACACGTTGTTCTATATCCCTACCTAATTGGTATTTTGTACTGTGAGGAATTGTTCGATATCAATTTCCACTCCACCAGTTGTTAGTCGTCGTTCGTATCTATTGTTTGCGAATACCCTTTACTTTGTTCAATCAAATGAGAACTAAATAAGTTTGATAGCCATGAATAGTGAAATTAGTTCACTACCGCCTGATAAGCCACTAGACTGTCCATCTGAAATTTGGAGGTGAGTTTACAAGGAATAATTAATTATAGTTTGACAACTAACCTAACCCTACTTTTTGATATTTTCAGTGATTTGTCTCGTATCGTGAATGAAGTTGATTCGCGATAGAAAATGAGTGTACGCCACCTATCGAAGTTCTTGAAATCTGTCAAAGCAGCATGTTTACTTTGTTTTCATTGGTTCGCATTAATTTTTTGTTTGTGCTTATTGGTCATATCATCAAAACAATCCGCCCAGAAGTGTTCAAGTTGGGCAACAAATTAATAATGCAGTTAATGCACAAAATTATTCATTGTCATCCCAAACACTGACTCAGGATTGCCCATACCTAATAATGATTATATCATTCTCAAAAATGTTGAAATTCCAATTGAACCTGAATTTCGTGCAGATATTGCAGTTCCGATAATGCCAATCAATCTTGAGGTGCAAGTACAAAACAAACAAGATCATAATGTTGATGAGACCAATAAAGAAAATATTGCGGAAACTTTGCGATTTGCTTTGCACATTTTCATTTTTTACCTTGTAGTGTTTCAGTTATTTTTTGTAAATCGAAAATATTATTGGTGGCACTGTATATTAAATTCATTTCACCACTTCGTATACTTACCCTACTATAGTCGTGGATGATATTCCTGTTCGGGAATTGATGGGTTTAAAGGGTGATGTAACTACTTAGTCATTAGAATGGTGAATCAAATATTAGTCATGCACTATACTTAGTCTCATTTTCGATTTCATCGCATACGGTTGATTAAAAAGTGGTTCGTATCATTTACAAGAGAAAAATTGAAATTCATCGTTTAGTTAAAGTGATTATATTGCATTATTCGTGTTATCATATGTGAAAGCATGAGAGGTGGTGTGTGTGTTTATATGCTTTGCTGATTTGTTCAGTCTTGTCCGCTTTCCGTAAGGTAAGTGTTTTTTTAAATGTTTTCCACGACAGATCATTTCAAAAATTTGTGGGCGTGGATAATCGAGCATGCTCTATACGTCTTAAGATTTTTTATCAAAACAGTGTTGCCGCTTATATCAGAAAGAAGTAGCTACTCCGTTATTTCAAATAGAATACCCCGTATAGTTGCCGCTTACATCAGAAAGAAGTAACTACTTTGTAATAGAACACCCCGTATATTGTCATTTTTTGGAGTCATCATAATTCCCAATACCTATCTGTAACAGTTTTCGCGAAATAAATTTTGTAAATTTTTTTGCAAAAACTTACCCATGAAAAATAACGATTTTCTCACAATGTAAATTCACAAAACATTGTATTTCGGGTCATAGATGCATAAGACCATTACATATTCTACCTATGAACCAGACCTCAGTTTCAGCATACAGGCAGGTTTAGAAGTATATATCTTCCGGGAACTCATGAAAATGACTGAAACTCAGTTTTTTCTCATGCATATTATTACTCATTTGAAAAGTTGAGACATTTTACCATTTAACTGTGTGTAAGCTACCTATACCTATCTCGTACAGTTTATTAGTGATGATCATTTTTGTTATGAATTCCTATTCAATTAAATGATTATTGGATGGTGATTTAGATAGTCTTTTATGATGAATCAAGCTAGGAACTTGTCAGTCGCACATTAGATTTCGTCGCGCAGTGTCATTTATTGATTTAACAATCATCATATGTCATTTGCACTGTGAAGTTTTAGTACTTGAGCAGTTTCTTTCATTCACCATAATATACTGAAAATGACCCTGTATTTTCTTTATTGAACGTACATAATAATATATTTATTTCTTTTCAACCACCCCCCCCCCCCCGTAAAACTATATTTACATATCAACTTTAGTCATATAGATGGAATTTTTTTGTTCGGGAATTAACCGGTTAGAAGGGTGACGTAACTAATTAGTCATCAGGATGGTGAATCAAGCCAGTCATTTATCAGTCGCATATTAGATTTTGTAGCGTACAGTTGATTGAATTGGTTTTAAAATAGTTATTTATTATACAAGGGAAAAAAGTAGTAGATTTAAGCTCCAGGTTGTGTTGTCTCCAGACGCGTAGCGGAGGGAGACAAAAAACCGTGAGCTAAAATCTAATATTTTTCCCGTGTATAATACAATTTTTTTTCTGTGACAGAAGAAAGGACTAATCAATATTGAGAAGATATTACATTATTTTGAAATATGAAAATTATCGACGTGAAATTTTAAGTTTTTAACAGTAGGGACACCTGCGTTGTAGGCATCTTTATCATTCTTTTGAAGTAATCAAATATCTGATGTCACTTCTGTCAGTCTAATTCTGTGATTTGATTTCAAAAAATTGCGAATTTAGTGGTTGTTTAGTAATATACGTAACCGCGAAGTCGAATGGAAGATAAAAGGACTTGCAGTTCTTTCTTGGAGACGGTATTATTGACTTATTTTTCGGAACTATAGCACAACAAAAGCCATCAACAGTGTATATATATGTGATATATATCCGGGAAAAAAGAACTCACTTTTTTCCCACGGGAAAAAAGTTATTTATGAAAAGTGACATTTTATAACCTGCCGACAGAGATGAAATGCCAAACTTTTTTCCCGTCACAGAAAAATAGTTATTTATGTACCAAGGAAGAAAAACTATCCATTGTCGAGTCTGCAAATTGATAGCCGAGGCTAGCAATCAGGCGAGACAATAGACACTTTTTCGACGAGGTACAGTCGTATTAAAAATAGCGTACACGTATTAAACATAGAAGATTTTGGTATCCTAGTTCTCGTTGTGTAAAATTGGCTCAGCCAATGCTTTGTGTTTTCAAGAACCTATGATTACTCAACTGTCAACATTTGGTAAACATTCATTCCTGATAGTCCGTTTTAGGCAAATAGGATGACGTTAACTTCTCCCTCCAATATACTTTTAGGCATTTGTTTTTTAATTCGACTGTACATAGTACATTTTTTCGTCGACCTCAAACACTTATATCCACATCACGTGTGTATAGGACCACACGTGAACACGTGAAAACTATCGGATTTCGTGAATAATTAATTTGACAACAGCAAATGACAGTTGTGGATTGGTTTGAGTTATGATGTTATGATTTTGTTGACTTATTGTTATAATCAACAAATTAAACAGTGTTACTATACATCAAGTACACATTCCCGGAAAATTCAATTGCTAATGTGGCAACTATGTTTACGAGAAAAAGAGATGAAGCAACTGGCGGTAACACAATGTTGCCAAGTTAAAATACCTCATTCTCCGCATAACTTCACTGTTCTCATTTCTCAATATTAATGACAAGAAGGCAAAGTTGCTTGTACTAAAACCAATAGAAAATAGAATCAAGTAAGCAATTTAGTATTGATTGAATCAAAATATGTTTTTTTCCCTATGATAGGTAACTATAGGTAGGTATGTATGTATGTATGTCAATAGGTGAGTACCTAAACTTGAAAGTAATTTACTGAATTATTGAAAACACTGACATGAGGACTAGTTGTAGAGAACTTTTTAAAGCACTCAAAATTCTTACATTGTACAGTATATACAGGGTGATCCATGGTAGATGGCCTATTAGAAATATCTGGAGAACGAAGACAAAAAATTCTGAAAATTGGGATGCTTTGATAATTGAACATTCTTTATCCGTCTAAAATATTTTCATCGATACAGTGTTGCCCCTTCTATCAGAAACAACTAATAACTTCGTTATTTCAAATAGAGCACCCTGTATTTCATTGCATTTTTAGATTCTTCCTAAAGAGCTGATTTCATCAATATATCATACTTGGGGTCTAGCAAGAATGATTACAGAAATATAGGGTGTTCAAAATCGAGATTTTTCAATTTTAGGATTTATTTGTTTCGAAACTATTCATTATCGATCAAAACGGTTTACATGCCCCTATCTTAACTTTCGATTTACTATCTACTGACATTCAATTGGCACAGATACAGGGTGATCAGAATTCTGAATCTTGAAGCACCCTGTATTTCTTCCAATTCCAGTAGATAGTGAATCATAAGTCAAGATAGGGACATGTAAGCCGTTTTGATCGATAATGAATAGTTTCGACACAAAAAAATCCTAAAATTGAAAAATCTCGATTTTGAACACCCTATATCTCTGTAATCATTTCTGCTAAACCCCAAGTAAGATGCATTGATGAAATCGGCTCTTCAGGAAGAATCTGAAAATGCAATAAATTACAGGGTGTTCCATTTGAAATAAAGTCGCTAGTTGTTTCTGATAGAAGTGGCAACACTGTAGCAATGAAAATATTTTAGACGGATAGGGAATGTTCAATTATCAAAGCAACCCAATTCACAGAATGTTCTGTCTTTTCGTTCTCCAGATACTTCTTCTAATAAGCCATACACCGTGGATCACCCTGTATATATATATTAGGACTATGTACATATTTCTATGAATTGAATAGCATTTCAACTTGCCCACCAAAGCATGATCATAACACTCGCTACTGCAATTTATTACAACCCAACTCTCATTCCACTAAACTTCATCAAAAGGGCTTTTATTTCATCGGGTGCAAATTATCAAATCCGCACTTATTTACTACACGATTTTTTATTTTTTCATTATACTTCATTTTGTATTGTTATATATGTCTACATAGACCTACCATAGAGCATTCATTTATTTATTTATATGTTTCGTTTGATATCAAGTGTTTTTGACGACTTCATTTATATTCAAGATGTGAATATTTCAAATGGATCTATCTATCTATCTGAAAGGGATTTGAAACTGAAAAGCAATAATATCTGCACTGTAATTCAATCCAAAATGAAATTTCACTCAACAATGATCCATCAACAGAAATCAACCATCAAACTAATTATGCAATGACATTTTCCGGTACTACAAATTTTCAGGTAGGTTGGTATTATTGACTGATCTAACAGCATCTGTATTATTTGCTGAAGTGAAATTTCGAGAAATAAGTATCCGACTAACTAATCATAGCTTTTTGTCTAAATTGGCATTATAGTCAATTCAAATTGCTCGCGCATAGACCTTACACGTTTCGCGGCCATGTCTGATTGTTTGAATTCGCTCGTTCATTTTAGCGTTTCCAATTTTTTATTTGATGAATTCATGGGAAAAAAATCTCAAGAAATATACTAAGGTATTCCAGAGCCATATATTTCGATACATATTTTTTATAAAAATGTCTGGAAAGGCTCATTCTCGAACAGGTCGACTGGTAGTTGCGAAATTTCTTTCATGAACAACAAGGCACAGGGTGTTGTAGGTTTCTGTTATGACGTCATCTATCATCACTACTATTTCAAATGGTAAATTTAGTTTTCATCAAGTCTCAATGGATTCATGACAGGTACCCGCATTTCATCAACAGAATTTGAAAACAGGTTTTGTATATATATTTCAGTTACTTATTCCATGTGACTAATATAATTTCAATAATAATTTTTTCAAACATTCGAGATTTTATACCAACTATGTTGTAGCTAGGAGAAGGACCCTGTCATAAACCGATCATTCAAGCCCAACGGATAAATTGCACTTTAGAAGAAAAAACCAGATCAGAAACCAGCGACCGATGACGAGTTTCCCATTCCTGTTAAGTATTATATTCAAGTTATTCTGAATATTTCTTCAAAATTTATATTTGTTATGGAAGACGATATATCATAGAGAATTTTTCGATAGTCACCTTTATGTCTCAATGGAGACACGACAGGTACCCTTACGAGGGGAGCGTATCAACCCTTGAAGTCGGTAAACCCTCTTTGCAACCGAGGTGTGCGCCTAATGGGTTAGGTATATACAGTGTTTTTCATTGAGGAAAAAATGGTTGGCTATCTGTTCCGTTCATTTTCTGAGTAATCAAATAAACAGAATTTGAAGACAGTGTTCGTATATTCAGTTTTCAATTCCATGTTAGTTTCATAATTTCAATCCCCAATCAATTTGAAATTCAAGATTCAATACAAATTATGTTTTAGATCAACGTGTTATTAATCGGCCATTCAAGCCCAACAGAAAAATTGCACAGAAGAGGAAACCAGACCAGAAACCAGCGACCGGTGATGATTTTCCCATTCTTGTTTCGTATTATATTCAACTTATTTCGAATTTTCCTCCACAATGTTATATTTGTTATGGAAGGCGATATATCATAAAACATTTTTTGATAGTCACCTTTATGTCTCAATGGACACGACAGGTACCCTTACGAGGGGAGAGTATCAACCCTTGGCATCGGTAAACCCTCGTTGCAACCGGGGTAGGCGCCTGATGGGTTAGGTATATACAGTGTTTTTCATTAAGGAGAAAATTGTTGGCTTTTTGTTCTGTTCATTTTTTTAATAATAGAGGAATATGTCGCATTTCAGAAACGGAATTTGAAAACATGTTTCGTATGTGTATATTTCAGATTCTTATTCCATGTAACTTTTATAATTTCAATCCCCTATTTACTTAAAATTTGAGATTTAATACCAACATTACCAACTCGAAAAATGAGGTGTTTTGATCATTTAAAAGGAAGAAAGGTACACCCAATTGAATGTGTTATTAACGAGGTAATTAATAATGAATGATATATGGAGCAATTGGAAAATTATGATACTAATTCTTATTTTTTTAGGATTTTCCAGAGCTATGTGGAATATTAGATTTCACAGAATTTTCTATGGAAACACCTTTTAAAGAGGAGTGTATAAACTTGGACGTTCGTAGGCATCAACAGAAAAAAATAACTAATTCTTTTTTTTCTTCAGGATATTCCTGGACTGTGCCAGAATTGCTAATTCAGGGCACTACATTGGAATTTTAACTCTGTGAACGCCTTCCCAGATAGATACATGAAATATGAGGACCATTGAGATAGGTTTTCATTAACGTTATATTCCTAAATCCGCAAATACTGCTTTTCAATAGATTTTTTTCAAGTTATTTAATATCGGATTGAACAGTCCAAAGATTAACAGTATGTTATGGTATCACGCCAGGTTCCTTCACGAGGAAAGTGTATCAACTTTGGCGTTCCTAATGCCTCATTACAAAGGAGGGTGTCGCCTAGCAAGAGTTAGGTATAAAATGTGGTTTTATATTAGTTCTTTTGCAAATTTATTATCAACAATTGAAAAGCAATATAGGTGTTTCTTCAATGGCTATCTGCTCTTAAAAGGGTCAATGTGAACTAACCTTATTATATTCCAGCTGAGAGTGTTGACATACATTATTATAACAGGAGAACAAATGAACACTTCCACGTACTACCAAGTATGGTTTGAGCAAATTCGCTATCTCTTAGCTTAGAGCATATACCTACTAAACATATACAGATAACATCCTCCATGGTCAAAAGTGAAGCCAGTTTTGAGGAAACAAATGACAGTCTGCGGGTAATAATACCTATTTGCGCATGCGCGGGATTTGTCAAAATCAAGAGTCAAATCATGGAGGACGAATTTATATATTAGTATGTTGTTGAAATTTCTTACCGATAGCAGGAAAAGCACGTCAAAGCATTGATATTGATGTCAAAACTGTCAGTGGAATGGGGAGAACAGAGCCACATTCCACATTCGGTTCTATGATTCAAACATTTTTATTTCGAAATTTTAGCGATTTGAGTGCTTTTGAAAATCGGCCGATGGTGGCAGACGAACAGGTATACAAAAGTAAGAAATAATGATATTTTGTTGAAGTGAAAAGTATACAGAAACTTGAGATCTTTGGGCTGATGGTTGTATAAACTTCTGCTGCTTTGAAACTCTTAAGACCATAGAGAAACTTTGGTTTGTCTATGCTGAAGCCTCATGAAGTCAATTATGCTTGATTGATCCTTTTGCTTACTGAAATTTCAACCACATTTTTAGGTGGGCATAAAGAACTGGAAGAATTCAGTTGTGAAGCTCACACCCAAGCAAGTGGTGAAAAAAGTCAGGCATAGATGCAATGTAGTAATAAGTAGAGCCTACAACACTATACTAGCTTTTACAATTAAAGGAAGACGAAGATTGAAGAAACTTTCCTACAAAATTAATCATGCTGTTGATGAAAAAGAATAAGTTTGAACTCTTGGTGAATTGTAAGTCTTATATAATTTCTAACTTCCATAAATAGGTAATTGATGATATTTGTTTTCCAGATAACAAATTAACTGCCCTACATACATTTCAACCATGAAGCAGGAAGAACAACATTTGAAAAGATTCCATTACTGTCAAAATCACACTTGAGCAAGGTCTTGAGATGGAGAATAATGGAGATATTTCATAGTCATTTTATTTCTATTCCTTGTATAAAATTACAAGCTTCAAATTATTCACAGTGTTAATCATTATGCTGGTTTATATGTTGAAATAAAGCAAAATTGAGAGGTACTCATTAAAGTTTTTATTATTACAGAAAAAGTGAAAAAAAAATCATTAGATTGGCTACTGAAATTGCACTTGTCTTTTCTATGGAAACATCATAGGCACTTTCACAAGAATAATCAGTCCTGGTAGAAGTTACATCAGCACTCTGGTAAGCAAGTTCTATCCTTCCAGCATCTTTGTCATTATCAGATTCATTCGATCCTCTTACTGAGGATGATGTGGTTGATATAGCTGAAGACACATTCAAGTTTTGTATGGAAGTGACCTTCCTCTTTCCCATTCACATCCATTGATCACAGGTTTTACATTTTGATGCATTGTAATCAGTGAATAGTGAATTCTGTGAAGGTATTCAATCTGCATCACAGAAAATGTACATACCTACTTCTGCAATTATTGTATTTGAATTCCCTGGAAACTTGAAAGAAATGCACATTACATAGAACACTGAAAAGATATTTTCTTGAAATGAAAGAAATTACCTTCATAATCTGTTTCTAAGAAGTGTCTGCTACAGACAGGCATATATATTTGTAAATGGGCTTCCCAATTTTTGTAATGTTCTGCCACACTTCCTATAATTTTGCATCTGTTGGGAAGCTGTACATTTGTATGTTTATAATGTCTTGCACTTGTTGGCCATTATTCGAAGTATTTTGAGACAAAAATCTTCAGCTAACTCATTCCAAAACCACAAATTAAAGCTGTTTGCTTCATCAAAACCACCAAAACTTCGCAAATATGAATTCCAGTGAAGTCTCGGTCATGATTTCTTGTCTGGGGCTTCAGATTCAGATAACAAAATATAAACATTGAATTTTAGGTTATGTCGTACATTTCACGAAAGTTTTAATAATACGCATATGTTCATTACAAAGCCATCGCCTGCTGAAAGGAATTTTGCAAACTGACGTATTTTCTCATTTTTAGATGACGCATGCGCTGTAATACAGTTTTGCTGGCAGACTGTCATTCATTTTATTTTTTGGCTTCACCTGGAGATCCTTGTTATCCGTATATGTTTAGTAGGTATAGGGCTTAGAGTAACTCAAATAAATAAATAAATAAATTAATGAATGAACAAACTCACCGAAAGCTCGATGGACCTCAGTCGATCGACGCTCTCCGAATACCACCGCTCCTCCGCCGGCGAACAGTACTGCGCGTGCGCCACCGGCGAGAAATGACTAGGCGAATTGCTGGGCGACCGTTTCACGTTGCGGTCCTCCGCCAGCAGCGACGTAATGCTGTAGTTCGATTGGCGCGGCGGTTTCGCATCTTCGACGCGATTCGCCGAAACCGCCCCAGCCGGATGACAGTTGCCGGTCGAAGTTGACGGGGTCGAGTTGGCTACGACTTGCGGCTTGCTGCGGCTCCTCTTCTGCGAGTTGTCCTCGCCCGGCGTTTTGTCCTTCTCCATTTCGCGGAGGAAGCGTTTCCTGGGAGATACGACCATTTCGGCTCTCGGTGGGGTGCTGGAAATTATGGAATTGTTCTTATCGGTGACATGGTACATGGTAACGTTGATACTGGTACTGGTGGGGGACGTTTGCACGTCAGCACCTAGTCCCTAATGGGACCTTTTTGCAAGTCCCAAGGTGTTTTCAATGACTGATGTGGTTTGCTTAAGAGAGCTGGCTAACATCCTTTTCAGGCACTGCCCATCAGCTCTCTTTCAGAGTTTTTCGGCTGTGTTTTGTAGGCTAGTAAGGTACTCACTACCATATGCTGCAGTGGCAGGCCTGCTAGCTATCATCGTTAACCCCCGTTAGAGACCGAGGTCCACTAAGCAGCTGGCCCGCTCTCACGCCCAGCTGGTAGTTTTCCACACCCACCTACATACACCGTCCTACTTCTTCTCTGATGCTCACAACCACATCATCATAATCTCTTTATGCGTGTCCTGTGTAGGCTTTGTTACTAACTCCATGCGCCACTTAAGGAGCAGCACTGTTAATTGGAACGCAACAGTGAATCCTGCAGGACTATCCCCAGCCGATGCTCCGAAACTTTACAATATTTAATTCGTGAATAAAATATTGAAAATAAGTTACTTGCTCGTGCTGGGAATCGAACCCACGACCTTGCGGTCGTGAGACGGACGCTCTTCCACTGCGCCAATCCCGGCTTCTGGTAACATTGATATATACAGGGTAATTTCAATGCATTAATGACCAGGATAAACTAATAGTGATTGAGTATACTGGATAGCCCATTCAAAAACGGTCCACCCAAGCACAGAACATAAACAGAGACTAGAAGAACCACTCTGCTCCGCCCGAAAATTTCCCTTCTTGCCCCGTCTCCGATCTCAGTACTTCTCGGCACTCTCGCGTATACCGATAATCTTCACGTTAGGTTTCTAGGTAACGCAGTGTACTTGTATACCGGTTGGAATCCAATAAGACACCTCACTTCTTCATTTAGCATTAGTTTATTGTCATAATTTTGACTAATATGAATGGGTTTGTGTTGTGTTGAAGGCTGTAACAATAAACCAGGGCATGGGATTCATTCAAGAATATTTCATTTGCACATCCATGTGAACATTTTCCATTGGAATATCTGTTATCCCTGTATACGAGAGTTCGTATTTATTATACTATAAAATTCGCTAAACATGATATTAAGAATAAAAAAGTTGATACGCCAAATATAAAATTGAATATCTTAAGAACTTAACTGAAAAACACCTATTTATTTTGTTAGTAGGTACTGTTATTGCTTTTAGGAAAGGGCCTAAGTTATTCAATATTCTATTAAAACAAAACATGTGAAATTAACTAGCAATAATAAGCATTTTGGCCTTCTCCAAATTGAATATTAATAGTATGCTCCCCTTTATTCTACATTGACTTTTCTACCTCATTGTGAAAATCGGTATTGAAATAAAATTAAACATCATGAATGCCAATGATAAATCCAAAATAAACAACACCGTTTTCTTTCTTTGAGCCGCTCTCTGAGAAATATCAAGACAGGCACCTTTGTAATAATAGTGGCAATTAGTTCATTATCAAGATCACATATTGTTCTTGTTCTTCTTCATGAGTTGTAAATAATGGAAATATAATAACTATATTATGAACGTTTTATTCTTGATACAAAATATCTCATGAACGGACCTTCTATGCTAAAATTCATAATATTAAAAAAAGTATGTATTATTCAGATTACATTTTCATTGAACCCCGTAGCGAAGCCTCTCACTTCAATATGAGCATGGCATTTCAACTGACCCTCGTAAAGACTGGAAACCAGCTGCAGGCGGCCGCTGCTTTTGTGAGCGCTACATGAAATTTCCGTCTCTGTTTATGTTTGGTGACCCAAGTTTTCTCTGTTGTAATGCAATTAAGAAAAAACCGCTGGAACAACTCAGATTTAATTGGGCAGGGCAATTATTGTATCTCAAAGTTGAAACTCTATCTCTCTCTTAATATTTGAGTGTTTACTATCTGTAGTTCAAAGATTACCGATTCTTAATGAATCACCCTGTATATGAATCATAACCTTTTTTACATTCAAAGATATGAACTTACCTTATTCTGAAACCTTTGTCAATTAATTGTTGCACAATAGAGAGAAGGGACCTTCTGCCATATTCTTTCTTAACTCTTATGGAAGTCCTTTCACTACACACTGAATTATTATATTGGGGTTCGGGAGAGGTCGATTGAGGTGCCCTTCTTTTCCGGCTTTGTTTCTTCGGTCTCTTACCCTTTGGTTGCCAAAAGTAAAACATCAGTTCTTTTGATATGTTAGGAGTCGGGTTTGTCTGTTTCCAGGAATGGTCTCTCTGCCAGGGAGATGATTGAATGGAACTGTTATCATCTGAAACTATTGCATTGATTCAGAAAACAATCTTGATTTTCCAAGTCTAATTCATTCATTATTCTCAAGGCTCATTTATTATGACATATGAGGAAATGCTCTACAAGATTTTCATTTCAGTTCCGGATTTTTCCTGAGTATTTGCAAGGCTATTCAATTTTATCCATATATTATTGCAGAACAAGTACCTACTCATTAGAAAAATTAGAGGTTAAGGGAACAAATATTAAGGTGAGTGATAGGAAGAACTCTTTTTGGTCTTGACTTGAATGAACATAATATGAAGGTTGATGAAAGAAAATATTCCTTATGGTTACTCATCAAAAATGGAACACTTAGCAATAATTGCCAATAATGAAAGCCCATGGCATTTGGAGGTTTTATTTATTTATTGAAAATGTTACTTCCAGTCAGAATCAAGTTCTGGTATACAGAAGTATAGTTAACAATAATACCTAAAACTATACAATTATGATAAACTAATAAATAATAATATTTGAAAACGTTAAGTATTGTTTTTCTGCAATTTTTTATATTATCTGGTAATTTGTTATATTCCAAGAGAGCAGCGTGGGTGAATCTTTTTTGGCCTATAGAAGAATTAGCGACATCAAGATGAAATAAACCATGTTGTTAATATACTGTCAATTTTGAAATGAACCAAGTTGAGCATCAAAATTAGCCAATCACAACCCATACTAAATCATCTAAGGACTATTAGTATTTTTTGCATTTCCATTTTGTTGTAGCTGTTATGATTTTGAATTTTTTTGATATTAAATCATATGAAATCAGTTTCATAGTTTGATATTTTATATTTTTTCTGTATGATGAATTGTGTATTTGACCATATATTGGCAATTCTAATTCTTTTCCTTTCCATTGTTTCAAAGTTATTAGAGCAAATAGTTCATTACTGAACACAATGGAAATTGCCTGAATCAAATAATTTTCTTATACTACAGTGGTTTTCTTACAATTAGCTTTTTGTATAATAAGAGCAACTTGAGTGGATATTTAGGTCATTAAAGACACCATCAATTCTTTGCCAACTTCTGATATGTGGTGATGTTACTGGTGTCACAGGCCATTTTTAAATAGCAATTTTATGATAATTTGTTGTGGACTTTGTAAAATTATCAATATTTGGAGCAGTATCACTAAGCACAATTATGAGGTGTTAGGCATGCAATAACTGTGGGTAATCTTCTTAATCAAGAATTTGACAAAATATTCTTATAAGCCACTAGTTTTGTTAACAAGTTACTGGATGTTTTATTTTTCTGCTATGTCGTCCAAATGACTTCATTTCTAAAGAATATTTGGTTTGTCAAATGAATTCATAATAGTAAATGCATAATGCATCCTGATGTTGTCTTCTAATTTCCCCTTTTTTTTTCTAAAAATCAAAACAATACCGAAAATCTGTTATTCCCAATTGGAAAAAAAAAATTATCTGGATTTTTTTCATCAAAAATAATATGCCAATAAATGGATTCCTGATGTTCCTTGATTTTATCAAATTTAATTTGGTGGATTTCTTTTGCTATTAATACAAAGAATACACAATGAAATAAATTCATGGTGTATCCTCATATTAATGTTGCATATATTTTATCCTTCTTTGCCCTGAAAATATCCGAAATCTGTAATTCCAAAGAAGAAAAATCATCTTGGATCTATTCTATTATTATTCTATTCTAATATTTGTGGAAAACAATGGAAGATATAACACAAGATGAATTGATTATGTGATTGTCATATTCAATTCACCCTCTTTTCATCCTAGAAAAATTCAGAAATCTGTGATTTTGAATAGGAAAATTATTTGTTTCACTAGGCAGCAAAGTAGTAGTATTTTCAATCTATGGTAGTAGCAAGTCTAGGTATTCCACCAAGGCAGCCAATCTAATTGCTGCCATGTGAAACATTAAATTCTTTCTCCAAATGTTATAAAACCAATTTTGTGTAATTTCTTTTTCAGAACTACATCAATTTGTGTTCACCCAATGTCAGTGCCAATTTTGATTAAAAATTTCATTCAAAATACTTGGATGCATAGCAACAAATTTTTTTTGAATTGACAGAGAAAGTATATCTTTGCTGCCTGTTAAGTGTCATAGAAAAGCTTTCTATGCAGTTTGGAGAAAAATAATCTTGTTCTAGATTTCTTCATAAAAAATACCTACTAAAGATATGCTATAAACAAAATTAATGATGTCTTCTGATGTTGTTGCATGGTAAAACAGTGTAGTGTTATCATTACAAAATCTATTTCTTTATTAATACTATAAAGTAAAAAATTCCAATAATGATATTAGACAAAGTGACAAAAATATTGTAAGAACAAACTGAACATATTCTCTTTGAAACAATAATAATAGATTAAATATTCATCAACTCATTATCAACATTGAAGAAGACACTGTAGGGGAAATTTGTGCTAAAAATTGTATTCATTGAAATCAGGTGAAAGGCAAATTCATTTTGTCATATATATTGCTCTTCAAACACAGGTATTTTCATATTTTTTCATTCTTTGAGTGAAACTCTAAGATTTATGGAATACTGATCATCACCCTATGGATTAAAATTTGAAAAATTGTAGAGAAATTGCTCATATCCCACTATATAAGAACATTTCTTCAAAAGTTCAATAAATAGAAATTAGAGAACCTAGATGGATTTGTTAATATTTCAAGGATTTTGTAAATTGAAATCATATGAGAGGCAAATTTGATTGCTCAGTTAAACACAAACTCAGCTTGGTTGAATCTTTCTCAATTAACTGCACCTAGAAAAATCCAACTGAGATGAAGAAACAAAATGAATAAATGCTCAATTTCTGTCCTTCAATATTTTGAATCTATTTAATAAATGGATATCAACCAACTCACCACTAAGAGAAGTGCTACTTTCTTGTCGATATGCTGGAGTAGAAGATGCTGTACCCTGTGGGGGCCAATAAGTCTTTCTAGGAACAGATACCCATGACATTCTCTCCCCTTCCCTAGACCTTTCCAATTCAAGAATGAATTTTCCATCTTGAAAATAATATAAATCATAGATTAGATTATCAAGTTTAGATTTCAATGGCTGATATTATTCCCAATTATTATAATGAAAACCAATCAAGTAACTTCCAGAAGAACAACTAGCTAACCTTTGTGGGTTAATAATTATGTATTCTGTGGATAGACAAGTCTAACTAATAAAATAATGGTAATAATAACTGCAGAGATCTCTTTGCATACAGATATTTGGTGAGTAAATCAAATTCAGTCCAAAGGTGGAAATCTCTGTGGAAATGTAGGAAGGGAAATTTTGAATACTCCCAAAAGTATGTAAATGGAATGGAACATAATCAATCATGTTGGTAATAATAGATGATTTGTTAATTGAATATAAATGCAAAACATGCTCTTCTTCTGGGACTGGGACAGTGCTACAATCAAGATATATACTCTCTCAGTAGTTTCAGCAAACAATAGCAGAAATATTATTTCACAATAGCAATCCATCACTGAGCAAACTGACCTTTGAAAAATTTGAGTCGTCCTCCTTGCCCATAATTAGTTTTGTGGCACTCCTCCTTAATATTTCTGTCAGCATTCCCATTCATACCATGTAACCTGTGCCCTTCTTCTGTCATTTTGGAACATTTTGTCAAGATGGTGTTTGAGGAAGGCTGAAATTCTGAAATATGCATTTCATAACTTATTTCCACTATTTGTGCCCCTTTCGTCACACAACATCATGTTTCTAAAATTCTTGTTGGATCCGATTATTTCAAACCAATACACCTGCTGACTCCTTTTCAACCCGTCGCGTTATTTCACCATCAAATATTATCCATAGCAAACAATTATCAAATTTCTTCAGATAGAATATAGACATGTTTATGCATAACTGAAATTTGAACAATACCGATAATTTAAACCGACTTTTCAGGAAATTTAAAGTAGCCCAGCCACACTCCACTTCCACTCCGTCCCGTGCTCAAATTGATGATGTTGACGGTGGCTCAGTCGGTTCGTTCATAAGTTCATTCACATTTCCACACTTCATATTTGAAATTGTTTTATTCGAGTTTGTGAGTCGATTGGAGAAGCGAAATTAAGGCAAATGATGAAGACTGGTATTATTTACAAGTGTTATTCATATTTTGAATAGATAAAAGTATAAACACCGAATTAAAATTAATTATTGCCAAATTATTCAAAATTCGCGCTCTTCATGATCTATCAAGCTTAACATTTTCTGTTTATCTGCTTGACAGAGCGTCATCTTTTGATCTTCTGCTGCTGTAAGGCCAAATTAATTTCAAAATCTACAAAATGATTCATTGTGACCGTAGGCATGTAGCAGGAAGTAATTTGAATAGAAAAAGGATATTCTGTGCGTTTAACGCGATAACGCGATGAAACAGTTTGTTGCCGTGGCGGTGTTTTTGAATTCCCTTTCTTTTTCAGTTGCGAAATTTCAATATGGATACAAATTGAATGAACAGTGAAAACTGAAATCAATAATCAGAAGATAGAGGCGTGCGCTGTTTTTCCAGACATTGATCAAGGCGAAATATGGCAAGTTAATTCTATACATCTATATGAAAAGTGAGATATGAAAAGTTACATAAAAAAAATCGGCATGGAGACGAAATCAAACTGAGTGAGAGGTCAAGGCATGTCCTTCTTCCTCCCGCTTTCGCTTAGGAGAGCCGGCTGCATATTTCCACCGTCATCTGATAACGAAATGATATATGTCCCAAAGGAAAGTGAAAACATTGTAATTCATCGAACGGCGTCTGTGCAAATCACTACAATCACTATATCCTGATAAAAATGATTGAGAAATTGCACTTTCCTGTTGCGGCGATTTGATAACGAGATAAGAATTATGCCATCCAATACCAATGGTAAAAAAAAAAACTACCTGTGCCACCCCTCAGTACCTGATCCACATTCACGGCACAGCGATTCATTTGCAGCTATATTATTCCAGACATACTCCGTCATGTCGTGATAGTGGATTGAAACAAAATAAAGTGGATACAGGAAAAAATGTCCCTTTTGCGAATATCAAAACGTGCCGCGATTCAAATTGTTCTAAGTTAGTGGCGAAGAGCGTCAATATTTCTGTGAATATTTCGCCCTCGTCGAACGATATAATATACCAGTGTGAAACTCCATATGGTGCTCACACTTCAAATATTCTAACACTTTAACGTCAATTTCCATCAAGGGACCCTAATTTCCATCAACGAACCCTAGATTCATGGATAGCGGGACGCATGGCCAGAGAAAATACGGTGGAAGTGAATTCTGGTCGAGCCCTGACTTGTGAACAGTTGGTATTATTATGTGACACTTGTGACAGCGCCGTCAGCGTCAGTATCATTTTCTAGCAGCTGCGCCTGCGCATCTGACGATCTGACTGAAATTAGTTGGTGAAATTATCCAAAGTCTCTGCTCTGAAAGTCTGTAATCTTGAAAGCACGAAAAGACGAATCTTGAAAGGTTACATTATTCTAATCAAACAACAAGAATAATAATTCAATTCGATATTGTAATTGGTTCATGAAATTGTAACTGCGAACTGAGGACATACTCCATACAAGAGAAAACAGATAGCTACAATGGATGTTCCTAACAAGAGGGCAGCTTCATCAATATTTGAAGATTTATCAAATGTGGAATTTGAAACCAGTGAAGATGTGGAAGTTATCGAAAAGTTCAAAAACATGAATCTGAAAGAAGAACTGCTAAGAGGAATCTTTGCATATGGTGAGAGATTGTTTTGAAAAATAAGGTCACTCTTTATATTAACCTACATTTGTTTTCAGGCTTCGAGAAACCTTCAGCTATTCAACAACGAGCTATAAAACCTATTATGAAAGGCAGAGATGTAATTGCACAAGCTCAATCTGGTACTGGTAAAACTGCCACATTTTCAATTTCAATTTTGCAAGCAGTGGATTTGACTATGAGAGAAACCCAGGTGTTGTGCCTATCACCAACAAGAGAATTGGCTGTTCAAATACAAAAAGTTATATTAGCTCTTGGGGACTTTATGAATGTCCAATGTCATGCATGCATTGGAGGAACAAACCTTGGAGAAGATATAAGAAAACTTGATTATGGTCAACATGTTGTCAGTGGTACTCCAGGAAGGGTATATGGTATGAAAGTATAAATATTTCAAGACTTATTCAATTACTTCAATGATTGACATTTCTAGGTATATCTAGAGAAAAAACATGAAAATTATTATAAATTGTTAGTTTGTCATAACAGTAACCAAGGATGCTCTAAGAGTGATTCCACATTAGTAAATTTGAATTTTTTTTCAGATATGATAAGAAGAAGAGCTCTACGTACCAGGGCAGTGAAAATGCTGGTACTAGATGAAGCTGATGAGATGTTGAACAAGGGTTTCAAAGAACAGATCTATGATGTTTATAGATTCCTTCCTCCATCTACACAAGTAGTTCTTATATCTGCTACATTACCCCATGAAATTCTAGAGATAACTTCAAAATTTATGACTGATCCAATCAGAATCTTGGTGAAACGGTGAGTACAATAATAAGAGAGTTGATAATATGGTTGCTGAATTTGAGAGGATATGGATAGGAATAGGCAACAATCAGTTTGGAAATATGTTTTCATTTTTAATTGAATTTGTCAACATAATATTGTATTATTATTGCACAAGACATTCTAATCACCCCTACAAAAACATACATAAACTGAACACATACAGCCCCCAACTATAAAAGTTGGCATGGTTTGTAAGCAGTTTGTTTCAATACACTGGTTAAATCTGTACTTTGTAACATAGAGCTCTCTCATAAGTTGAATTTATTATATAGATTTGAGACTAGTATTAATAATATTGATAATGATATAGGGAAAATGATATAGGGAAAGAAACTATTATTATTATCATTCCAATAATTGTGGAGAATTTGTTATGAAAGAAAAAAATTATCTATAGATAATAATAATTAAAATGCATATAGGATCTAGATATGAATACAATGTTGCAGAAACCTATGAATTCCAGAAAAATCCATGTATACACGTCTGGCAAAAATAATTTTCCTATAGGGAAACTGGAATCCCTGTGCATTCTGTGCATTATTGCCGTATTCTTTATATGGTGTTAGCTCCTCCCTCCAGGGACACAATTTTTTGGACTGATCACAACACTTACCCATTGCATGGTTTCTCTATGAAAATTATGTTTGCCAAACGTGTATATTATAATTGAAAAAAGTATCGTTTTTTTATCAAATCTGGAAGCTAAAATTCCCAAGTTTTAAAAAGTAGAATTTCTTCTTGAAACTTGGAATTTTTGGGTTCCAAATAGCCTGAATGGATGAGGCATTTGTGTTAAGAGAATAATGCCTGATATATATGCTTTCCTAATTTTTTTGGGGTCTTGTTTGTTATTGTTAAAGAGCTATGGAAAATATGAATCTTCCTATTCCTATAATGTATATATTAGGATGTAGGGCTTTTGGAATATTATATTTTGAAATAAAAGGCTTAGACTGCTTAGAGAATCGGCCGACTGGGCCGACCCCGTATGAAATAATGAGATTTCACCACCTTAAAGTGCAACAGAAATTAAAATTTCCCCGTTTTGGGATCTTCTTGTGTTCATTAAAATTAAATATTTTCAATTTCTTGCTGATTAATTGTATTGAAACAACAAATCTGAGATATGTCTTGAAATCAGATTCATTAGTTTGATTGACTGATTGTCTTTATTACCCCAAGAAACATTATTGTCTATAATAGGAATATATACAACAAAACATACACATAACATAATAAATCAAAACAAAATAATTGCACAATTATTGTTTTTCATAAAAAAAATTATAATATAAAATAAAAATATTATTATAGTTATGAAAGTCATTCTGAATATTTCTGGTTCCAGTGATGAATTGACCCTGGAAGGAATCAAACAATTCTTTGTGGCAGTGGAAAGAGAGGAATGGAAATTTGACACTCTTTGTGATCTTTATGACACCCTCACAATCACCCAAGCTGTGATCTTCTGCAACACAAAGAGGAAGGTAGACTGGCTAACGGAGAAAATGAGGGAAAACAATTTTACTGTGAGCGCCATGCATGGAGACATGCCACAAAAGGAACGTGACAACATTATGAAAGAATTCAGGTCTGGTCAAAGCAGAGTGCTCATCACCACTGACGTGTGGGCGAGGGGTATTGACGTGCAGCAAGTCAGTTTGGTCATAAACTATGACTTGCCCAACAATCGTGAGTTGTACATTCACAGAATAGGTAGATCTGGACGTTTTGGACGTAAAGGTGTGGCCATCAACTTTGTTAAATCTGATGACATCAGGATTTTGAGGGATATTGAGCAGTATTATTCCACGCAAATTGATGAGATGCCTATGAATGTTGCAGACTTGATATAAAAATATGTTATTTCATATAAGTATAATATTTTTATATTTAGCATCATCTGAATGACAAGAATGTATTTAATTGTGTAATTCTTTAAGGTAATTAAATAATGTCTAATTTTTTTGTAATTCATAAAATTATAAGTAACTCAGGATGATTGTTTAACCCAGCATCACCCAAGTTGGAGTCTCAGACGGCCAGACATATTTTAAATCACACTTCATTCTGTGATATTCTGGTGCAAATCCAGTCTTTGGTTAGCTACCAAAATAGTGACAGTGCAGTAAACATCTTTGAGGTCTGAGAAGCACCACCTGTGTCAAAGATATAAAATTTATTTGAAGAGATACATGTTAATTCTCATAAAAAAATGAATCTTATCATGATTTATAAATCTGGAGAAATTCCTAATAGTTATTTGTTTCTAATTATGGAGTTCATCAGACCCCACCTGGGTGATGATGTACAGATTTTCTATCTGGGTGACGCCGGGTTAAGTTCTCCTACCTATTGACCTATATTCTACCAATGAATTTTTTTATATTCTTGGCATGGAATTATTATGGGTACAGCATCTCAGGTACAGCTAAGCATGAGAGGAAGAATATATAATAAAAGTAAAATGAAGGGATGAGAGATATATGTGTGGCCTTTTTACTCAGAGGTTTGGAGGAGACCTCTGATAGGTATTGGATATATGAAATCCTCCTACAGATTAATTTCTAGATCTATCAGGCGAATTCAATTCCTAAGATTAATTAGTTCATTATTTTGAAAACAAATGAACATGTAGGGAGATACCATTTGCATAATTCGTTTAGTAAAAAATATATTTTTTCTATGACTACTACTGTAATATCAGAGATTATACACCCCCCAATATTCATCACCTATTGTAGACAAAACAATGTCAGGTAAGCTTCTCCTTACGCACGTGTGGGTAAAGCGACCGATATCACATGTTTTTCATTATATGTTGATAGAAGACTTCTTGGGCGATGGTGGTCAGTATTGGGATTCAAACCTTCATTTTCCCGCGTTGTCATTCTGTCAAAAATATAATATTTTTGACGCCAAGTGTGATATGTCGAAATAATAATTTTGCCAGAACGACTCCGAAGATATGTTTCTACCATGTATGGTTGTATAAACAAATAATCATAAAATAATCAGTCACACAATTTAACGAACCAGTTATTATAATCTGCAATACTACTACCAAATAATCACACTTGATGATCACGTGATATATGCCGTCAGATGGCACATTCCTTAGCATTAAAACACAATAGGTAACGACGATAAGATTATTTCTACACCACTAGAAATTCTGGAAAGAGCAAAAATGGCAACAAATGAGTTGCTACATATACACATACTGCATACCCTATATATGGAATGACAGAAGCATTGTCTGCTAAATATGAAAAAAAATTTAGATTTTTTCTCTATATTCAGTAGACAATGGACAGAAGTTATACAATACTGGCATTTAAATAGTAAATCAAAAGTTGAGATAGGGACATGTGAGCCGTTTTGGCAGATAATGAATAGTTTCGCCAGAAACAAAACTTAAAGTTGAAAAATCTCGATTTTGAACACCCTATCTCTGTAATCATTTCCGATAGACCCCAAGTGTGATGCATCGATGAAATCAGCTCTTCAGGAAGAATAAAAATACAGAGCATTCTATTTGGAATAACAAAGTTGTAGCTAATTTTTGATAGAAGCGGCAACAATGCATTGCTGAAAATATTTTAAATGAAGAGAGCGTATTCTAAAATATGAGCATGCATATTTTCATGAATGTCTCCCGAATGATTCTCGATATACAGATAGTGTGAGCTCGTCGTGATACATACCCTGTATAGTAAATTAGACATAATAATCGTTAAAGTAAAACTTGGAAACTCCATAACCCACTATACTATATATCTGTTCCCCCTGTATAATTTCATTATCGTCATTAGTCATAGATAACTCATTTGTTCGGAGATTAATCGGTTATAGCAGCATGATTCAACCTATTAGTCATTCATTCGAGACCAGAGGTGGTGAATCAAGACAGTCTTATATTAGATGTCATCACGTACGGTCGAAATTTGTGATCGCAATTGAAAAATACGCGAAAGGAATTATTTATCTTTCCAAACGGAGTGTTCACTTGAAAATGAGTGCAAGTATTGTGTTTTTGTGTTCCTCATACAATTCAGTTTCATCAAATCTTCACATTTTTCACGCAGGTGAGTGAATCGAGATTCTCTAAAATTTCTTCTGATTTTCGTGCTTTCCGTTCAGAACTATATTTTTTCAGAAGATAATAATGCGAAAAGAGCAAACCAGAAGAAAATAAGACGATTCGAAATATCTTTATGGAAAAATACCTTTTGCCTACACAGGGTGTTTCAGATTCATTAATAATAATAATAATAATATCGATATGAATACGTCAGACTTGATGAGAATAGTCATGGTACATTCAATTGGAAAATCAGAAAATATAATTGAAATCACTGTTGAAGTTTGAAATGTCACTCATAAGGTATCATTGAATTCAGTGATGCAGAATTCGAAAATGCAATGATATACAGGGTGTTGCATTTGAAAATCAAAAGTATATTATCATTTCCGCGGTGAAACCGGAAGTGACAAATGCAACTTATTTATGTAAAAACATGACGTTTACTAAGTTAATTGGTCATTCCAAATTCCAATCACATCTTCAAAACTAAAAAAGAAAAAGGGTGTGTACCATGATCCTGTTATACCCAGTATAAGGTTTTTGCCAAAATTATACAGGGTGTTTCATAATTGAATGCTGATCCTAAAAGGCGATAATCCTTGGATGATTTTAAGAAAAATTCTTCATGTGAACATAGGTCCGTAACAGCTTCGTTTCTGAGATACAGGATGTTGAAATTTAACAAAAAAATCAGTTATTCCTCAATATCTCTGAAACCGCTCTGGCTTTTTTCTTCAAGTTTGGTACATGCCAAGTATGAATAGAAATACATTTTTTCCATAATGAAGGATTTCTTAATTTCCATCAGTGGCGTCCCTGTTAACATACCCTGTCATATTTTTCATCGAAATAATGATACGCCACTGTCCTTTTTCCAAATAAATATTATTTTTGTAATTATCCTCTATCTTCTCATAAAAATGGTCTCTTGTCTTTTTTTCTTCCGGCGAACGGTTTTTGAGTTAGAAAATAAAATGCATTCATTTCCTTGTCCCTATTCGATTTTTGGTTGGTGGTAACCAAAAGATCTAAGCAATATTTTTATAATTTCATGGTAACTATTTTCAAGTATTTGTAATGAAGAAAAAAGCCAGAGTGATTTCAGAGATATTGGGGAATAACTGATTTTTTTGTTAAATTTCAACATCCTGTATCTCAGAAACGAAGCTGTTACGGACATATGTTCACATGAAGAATTTTGCTTAAAATCACCCAAGGATTATCGCCCTTTAGGATCAGCATTCAATTATGAAACACCCTGTATATCTGTGCCCCCTGTAAAATTTCATTATTGTCATTAGTCATAGATAACTCATTTGTTCGGAGATTAATCGGTTAGCAGCATGATTCAACCTATTAGTTATTCATTCGAGACCAGGTGGTGAATCAAGACAGTCTTATATTAGATGTCATCACGTACAGTTGAATTTTGTGATCGCAATTGAAAAATACGCATTCATCGTTCCAAACGGAGTTTTCATTTAAAAATAAGTGCAAGAATTTTTTTTTGTGTTCCTGCGATCGTGTGCTGTTCTGGTTTTTCGTATCGTTTGATCAAAGCATGGCATTTTTCACGCTGGTGAGTAGAGAGAAATTCTCTCAAGTTTTCCTCATATTTCCATCTTTACTTTCAACTTCAATATCTCCGAAACGGAGCGCGATATACTTTTTTTTATATGAAGTACCAACATTATTTTGGCTCACTCTATCAGTCCTATCATTTACAACATTACCATGAAAACAAAACAAGCATTTTTTGACATCTCTGTCGGTCTTCGAATCAATGGGTTATTCAGCAGTCGAATAATACGAAATTATGAAAATATTGCGGAAACTTCGGTGATGCAGCAAGAATTTAGTCTAAATCGAATTTCTCTTCCAGATTAACAAGCAATCAGACAGAAAGCAAAGTGTTTGATACTTGCCACTAAGTCGAAGAAACCCATCCAGTCAAGACGAACCTAGGAGGAGGTCGGCGCATGGTGGGTTAGGTATATTTTTTTTTATCGCTTGGAGCGCACGAAAGGGAATCCCTATAATATTCAAAAAAATATATCGCGTTTTAGTTACGAATGTTGAAAACAATATTCAGGCTTGATAGTTTCATATTCTATGTACGTCTCACGATTCAAATTTCAAATTGAGTGTTAGATCCGAGCAGCACACTGTTTGGCATTCATGGTCCTTATTATAACCCACGAAATTCAAAATGTAGCAGATGTCTACTGGGAAAACCACTATTCGGAAGGAAAGCGAATATAAAGCATTACAGTTACGGTCATTGGAAATATTATTGAGGTATGTTTCAGATTCAACATCAAATTCAATTCTCATGGAGTTTCTGATATGTGATGTTTAGTTGCAGATCCGAAAAGCAGTGTTTGAAACTTGGCAATAAATTGGAGGAAACCATCCAGTCAAGTCGGACCGAATAGAAAATCCGCAAAGAGAACTTACCAGAGTATACTTTTCAGAATTCTGATCCTTATATTCGTACGGAAGGCGATATATTGAATTCCTTTCCAGATACATTCTCAAGCAAACAGATAGACAGATATTCACCTTTATGTCTCTATGGAAACACGACAGGTACCCTTACGAGGGGAGAGTATCAACTCGGCGTTCATAAACCCTCTCTGCAAAGGAGGTCGATGCTTGGTGGGTTAGGTATATACAGTGTTTTTCATTGAAGAGGAAATCGTTGTTTATCTGCCTACCTCGTCTGCATTGAGAGAGTTGATGAATTGATGAATAATCATAAAAATATATCGCGTTTTAGTTACGCATGTTGAAAACAAATATTCAGACTCCGTAGATTTATATTCTATGTAAGTGTCACGATTCGAATTTCAAATTGATGCTTAGTTTTAGATCCGAGCAGCACATTGTTTGGCATTCATGTTCCTTACAAAATTGAAAATGTGGAAGATGTTTACTGGGAAAACCTTTTTTCGGAATGTGAGCGAATATGTAGCGATCCAGTTACGGTTGTTGGAAATATTATTCAGGTATGTTTCAGATTCAACATCAGTTTTAATTCTCATGGACTTTCTGATAAGTGATGTTTAGTTGCAGATCCGAAAAGAAAAGTGTTTGATACTTGTCAATAAATTGGAGAAAACCATCCAGTCAAAACGGACCGAATAGAAAATCCGCAAAGGGAACTGACCAGAGTATACTTTTCAGAATTCTGATCCTTATATTCGTACGGAAGGCGATATATTGAATTCCTTTCCAGATACATTCTCAAGCAAACAGATAGACATATATTCACCCTAATGTCTCTATGGAAACACGACAGGTACCCTTACGAGGGGAGAGTATCAACTCGGCGTTTATAAACCCTCTCTGCAAAGGAGGTCGGCGCATGGTGGGGGTTAGGTATCATACATTCCATACCAAAACCAGGAGATATTTCATATGACCACAACATGCTTATAGCTGCAGCCCCAGGGAAGCCCTTTCTATCAATCTCACGATAAGCTCATGTTCTGCGGTCCCTGTATAAGTAGGTGTGAGGTTTACCTCTAATGAGATTGAATCACTACCATTTTCGCCAATATATTTAATTCGAATGGGTTGCTGTAGGTGGGTATTTGTGTTTTATTCTGGATTTTGCTTTGAAACTTCGTTTTTCCATAATAAAATCGAATGGGATGAGAAGAAGGGCTCAGTTGACGACTGGTATCCTGTTTTAACCGGAAGTCCTTCGAAAAAACATTAAAATTGGCGCAATAATGACCTAAAACTAAAATTGAAATACGTGGTCGCCTAATAGCGCCATAAGCGCATGTTGTTTCGAGCCGATGGTTAGGCCTCACCACGGAGCCTGCAGGCCCTGCAGTTTCGATGGTAACGGTGTAACTCTCCACTACGTGCTTAATATGCGTTTTTTTTCATGTTTTTGTTTCCACGAAAAGGAATATCCTGTTATGTTCAGAGAACATCGTGAGAACTATTTTCTGTTACGGGTGACGGTTACGGTATTTACGGATTGATTTACGGAACCAGAAAATTTTTGACATTTCATAGTTGACAGGTTATTTGTTCTTTTTTCATAGAACATTGAACGTGCGGCATACGGTGTGACGTCATTATTTTGTTTTGAAACCGAACTTCGTTCTGATTGGTTGTGGACGAATCTATGGTAAATTTCAAAAAGAGACGGGGGCGGGAAAAGTAATGACACTTCATTTGAGAGGTTAAGTTTGTTTTCATTTTTTCAAAGTTTTTGTTTTCAAAAACGACAATATATAGGATACTGAAATACAGGGGAATCTTATAAAATGGTTTTACAAAATTCAGGAAAATTTAGACCAGAAAGACCTGAAAAAGCAGAACCATCAAATCATGGTACGGAAACTGTGAATAGGTATGTACAAATACATGCTCTTGCAAGAAGTAAAAGAACATGCAAGAACAATATCGAAATTATTATTATCTTTCAGGGAAGAAAGTTCAGAATTTCGTCTTCGACAAGTCATTGAAAATGAAAATATTGATCTTCAATATGGTTTTGAACACATCAAGGATCATAAAGAACAAACAGGATTTCTTCTCAACATGCATTCGGTATTCATAGCAAAAACTGTTATTATTAGTGATTTCTCATCAATATTCTGGTTCCAGACTGAAATTCTTGATGAAGATAAAAGGCTATGTGCTGCTGTTGATTTTTATTTTATGGAAGAAGATGGTACACGCTTCAAAGTAGCATACCCATTCATGCCATATTTTTACATTTTAACTAAGAGGGAACTGTTGCAAGAAGTTATAGAATTCTTATCCAAAAAATATACTGGCACAATAGCCCACATAGAAATGGTCATTAAGGAGGATTTGGATTTGGTTGGTTATCTTTAATTTTATGTACTTATTATTTAGTTTCATGAAATAATTCTAGCCTAACCATCTTATTGGGCTGAAACAAAAGTATATTAAGTTGTCTTTTATGAATCAAACTGATCTAATAAAAGTAAGGAAAGAAATCCTGAAAGTTGTCCGCAAAAATAGACAAAGAGTTGATGCAAATTCTTATTATACAGAGATGTTGACTAACTCCTTGACTATTTCTGCCAATGATGTGGGTCATCACAGTAAGAGAAATACTGATCAAATGGAGAACATCATGGACATCAGGTGAGGATCAAGCCCAAGAGATGAGTTATTGCCCATAATTTATTGTTTTTTTTTTTTATAGGGAATATGATGTTCCATACCATGTTAGGGTATCAATTGATCTGAAAATATTTTGTGGGTCATGGTATACTGTGAAGTCTAAGGGAAAAGATGTGCCTCCTTCAATCACACTAAGAAGTGATATTATTGAACGCCCTGAGCCTATTGTTTTAGCTTTTGACATTGAAACAACTAAATTACCCTTGAAATTTCCTGATTCAGCCACAGATCAAATAATGATGATTTCATATATGATAGATGGTTTGGGTGAGTTGATTTTTAATCTTTATTATATCACACATTTTAATGTGAGTTGCACTTTTTAGGCTACCTGATTACTAATAGAGAAATTATATCTGCTGACATTGAAGATTTTGAGTACACACCCAAACCTGAATTTGAAGGCAGATTTGTGATATTCAATGAACCCAATGAGATGAGCCTAATTCAGAAATTCTTCAATCACATCCTTGAAGTCAGACCACACATTTTTGTTACATATAATGGTGATTTTTTTGATTGGCCATTTATTGAAGCCAGAGCTGCTTCTTATGACTTGGATATGAAACAGAGTATAGGGTTTTCTAGGAACAAAGAAGGCATCTATGTCTGCAGACCAGCTATGCATATGGATTGCCTATGTTGGGTAAAAAGAGATTCTTATTTGCCTGTAGGATCACAAAATCTGAAAGCTGTTGCCAAAGCAAAACTGAGGTAATCAATAATATTCTCTTTTAATTCTTTGTATAGATGTGGTAGCTATCTGAATACTCAAAATAGGCTTATGATTTACAATGCATACTTTCTGTCAGTTTTTCGCTATCTCATAACAACCTGGGGTGTATGTCCACCAACACAATCTAAGAAAATACAGACTCTTCAAAATAAGGTAGTTAAATTTTTATTTGGATATAGCTACAGAGAAAATATATAAAGAAACAGGAATAATGCCCTTGGAACAAATATTACAAATAGAACAATGCAAATAAACTTACAAAATACAAAAAAATCAACAAAAATGTAATACTAAATTCAACTTAGTTAACGAAACTCACACATATGAGACTAGAAATCAAAATAATTTTTACCTATCAAATGTAAGAACAAACTTGGAACTAAATAATCTTATATACAAATGTCTAGAAACTTCCAACTCTTTGCCAAATCCTGTGAAAAATATAGATAGCTATTCTTCATTTAAAATAAACTTGATTCAGCACATAAATCAACAAACTACTGTACTATGATATACTTGAGATTGTAATTGTTGTTGTTTGTGTATAAGTATATTAATGTATACTAATGTATATTATGGTAACTACAGAAATTGTTATTGAATCATATGTCAATTAATGTTCCGTCACCAGCATGTTGCTGATTAGGAAAAATTGAAAAAAAAAAATTTCAGTGTTTTGTGGAAACTTGAATTTGGCCATTGATCATACTCAAAAAGAAATTGTTGTTGAAAAATGTTTCAGACCTGGTAATTCACATTTTGTTCAACTTAAAAATAATAATGCTTTGCAAACAAACAAACATATTGATGATAACAATTTGTCCTAGATATGACCCTGTAGAATTAGACCCTGAAGAAATGTGCCCACTGGCTGCTTCCCAACCTCAGGTCCTGTCAAACTATTCAGTTTCTGATGCAGTTGCCACCTACTACCTCTACATGCAGTATGTCCATCCATTTATCTTTGCACTGTGTACCATCATTCCTTGTGAGCCAGATGAAGTTCTCAGAAAGGGATCAGGTAAACATCACAAAAATCCACAATTCCATACCATAATTCATTCAATTTATATTTCTTGTAATTCCTATTTCTGATTTTTTTCTAAATGATATATTTCCTGATTATTAGGTATGCACATCAAACATATATCAGACATGGAAACAGGTTTTTATATATCTCATTGATATATAATTTATTATCATGGAAATCCATAGTGAATCTTATATTTTGTCCTATACAGTGTGTATATAAATAACACTGAAAAAATTCAAGGGGTACTGTTTCCTTGTGATATTCTAGCAAATGAAATTCATATAAACATGTGTCCTAACTTTTCATTTATAACCCCCCTGTATAATGGTGCCAAAATTCAGTATGGATATTGGGGTTATTGAGTAATCTCAATGGAAGTCTTGAAAACACCTACATTAAAATTTGGAGTCAAATCAGAGTATTATTATTTCCTCAAAAACTAAGCTAGTCACAAAAATAACACAGTAGATAAAAAAGTTGTTATTTTAATAGTTCAATCTAATAAAAATTTGAAACTCAGAAAAACCGGTCACATTCACCATGAATATCGATAAATTCACCCACTGTGACGCCACTGGAAATATTATTTCGAATCTGATTGCACTAGAAAAAGCTCCATATTACTATTAACAAAACCACAACGTTTTATTGAAATTGATAAAAAGACAATTGAGAAATGAATAGAAAAAAGTTTTTTTATGTGAATATTAATACCCTGTATCTCGAAAATGAAGCAAGTTAGGACACATGTTTTATATAAATTTAATTTCCTAAAATATCACAAGGAATCACCCCTTGAATTTTTTAGGTGTTATTTAGATACACCCTGTATATTGTATTTATTGGTCAGACAGGTAGAATGTTTCGATTTTCGAACATCAAATAAGCTCTTTGAAAAAGAAAATCATCGTTTTGAAGACAATATCCATATTTTACATGTAGAAAATGAAGGAAGCATTAGACTCCAACAATGGGCGTATACACCTCAGTAGAACTTTTAACTCAAACCAAGTTTATAATGATCCTTTTATACATAAATAATGATTGACGACATAATTCGATCGAAAAATTAACTGGAATGTTTTATTTTTGGACATAAATAATAGTACCTTCTGAAAACGGACCCTCTTATGACGTAGAAACCTCATCTCGCCATAGTTAAAAGAAAATACCAAACGCCCGATGAAGACTGAGGCAACTGATATATTAATTCTTTCAACTGTGATCTCGCGCTGATTCACTCTGTCAGAAATCATGTATCATTCATCTCTGTCTGGAATAGTCTTGTTTCAGTAATAGGGTTTTGACGTCACATTATCGCCTCGTTTTCAGAGGTCCGAAAAATCGGTGATTTTAATAATTTTTTATAAAACGTAGGGAGCTCAGCAAGAAACGGTTTGCGGTGGTGAGCTAGTTTGGGTGAGTTCTATCGAATTATGAAATAAATTTTTTTTGTGATATAAGCCCATTCACCGCTTTTGAATGTGTTTCCATAGTAGGAAATATTTACAATCACCTCTTTCAAGTTAATTCATCACACCAAATTTTATGGTATTAATTGTGAATAATTTCTGAAATGGAATGAGAGATTATCGATTATCTAGCCTGCTCACAGGTAATTCTAATCCTTTAGGTTCATAAGTATACTGGGTAATTTATGTAGGCCACACATAGCAATCTACATGTAATATTTTCAGTCCTAAATAATGAAAATTGTGCAAGCCATTGAATATCAAGAGCGGCATCAAAACTTTCGTATCTGGGTAGTTGGGTATGACCTGTGGCATAGGTGCTTGAAACAGAAGAAGATCTCTTGGCAAGATGGACAAAATATACAGAAATCCATTAATTCATTTTCAAAGCTTGAACACAAACTCTCATGTATAATGTATCCCTACTTCTACTTATCTTTCATTGAATTGTACACCAGAATGAAAATATATTTTTTTTTCACTGAACTTCATTCAGATAATGCAAGAGAAAAACAACATATATCAGTATTACATGTAAGTTCAGTGATGCAGTATCTGATTGAGGTTTATCCAAAGCAGCACCTAAGTGCTGGTCTCGGAATTGATTATGGATTGAATATCTGTAAGTATAATAACAATACAACTCAACTCTTCCTAATGTTTATAACAAAAAAATATATATAATAAGAGTTATGTGAAATAGGTGAAAGTGTGTAATAGTAGTTATGGGTGAGCCAAAAAAATATAAAAAAATACCAAAAAAATATGTACTGTAGATACGTCAGAACGACTGCAACAAATGTCTTATTTTTAATAAATGGGTACACCAACCATAGGAAGCCATGCAAGACAGCTAGTTTTAAATAAAACATTTATTTCCTTCGGAAATATGGGGAGTACGAAGTATTTACAAGAGTAACAAAATGAAGATAATTAATCTGTCTTCTTGTTTAAAACATTTGAGAACCGTATTATACCACCCTTAAGAATGTTCTGAAAAAATGTCAGGGGGTGAGGGGTGAGGGTACTTTCAATCCTTCTACAATTTCATTAGATTTGTTTCACTCATTTCTGAACAGCAAACAAAAATGTGTTTTTTTTTGTAACCTTTGAACTCTTCTCACGGAGAAATAGTACAATTTGGTATATAAATAAATTGGATTCAATCAACTTATTTTGACCTCTATTACACGTGGTAGCTCTGTCCCAGCAATTTGGGGACACCCTGTATACTAGTTGAATAAAATTAAGTGGCGTTACAATATTGTTTCAAGAAGGTTGCTCATCATATTGAAAATACAAACAGGGATATGAGGATATGACAGAAAAAATATCATCAAAAGATTCATGTCAAAAGACATGATCAATTTAATATATGGCGTTTATTCCATATAGGTTATGTGTGGTAACCATTTCACCAGCGAAGATACATTTTAGACTAGTGAAATGCCGCGATATTACTGCTCAACTTCGAACAATGTTGCCAATCATTCCTTTCTCATTACAAAAGTCAGAGTTGGGAAAATTCGCAGAAAACTTGGAACAGGCGCCAATGATTCTACCTAGTTCCTCGAATATCTCTTTTCACGCCCTCTAAAGAGTAATCGCGATAGAAAATAACACCTGACGGCAACAACTTGAACACTTCTGAACGGTTTGTTTTGATGATGTGACCAATAAGCACAAACAAAAAACAAATGTGAACCAATTTCCCTGATAGCGCCTGTTTGTCAGATACGATTCTAGAGGTTACATTTTCTGTCAAATCAATTATAGCCGTAGATGGAAAATATAAATATGGTATTAACACCCACTTCAATTTATAGTGATAGGCACTTTTCGCCGAACAACAGTTACAAAAATGAGAAGAATGCATGTAACAACATTATAATACAAAAAATAGACACATGGATATACTTATAGCTAGTTCTGTCGGTATTGAAAACGTCATTCAGTGATATACAGTGAATACAATACATATAAGGATGTCTATCATGTGGATCGTCTTTACTTTTGTTTTGACGTTATTTAAATAAATATAGGAAAACAAAAGACACTTTCTCAGTGCCACTTTTTAAGCTATACAAAACAGCGTTTCCGTACGACGTTTTGTTTCGGAGAAACTATCATCAACTTTACCCCATCCTAGACATCCTTTTCATGGACATACTTTATATCGACTGGAACCTTTGGCACTATCGGAATAGTGGTTTTTTCGTTTATTTTCCACTAACCATCAATTAACGATGAATTAGAGAGAACATGATAGCAGCAATCCGAACTCTGGCACTATCGCTCACCCTGACCAACTCGCTGATATTGGCTATGAAACGAACCCCGTTCTAGGACCTGTTCGAGAGAAAACTAGCTAGCAGAGAACATAGCTGGGGAGGCAAGTCATAAGAATAAGAATAAACAGGATGTAAGAAAACACGTTTTTTTTTCGTCAAGGTGGTTGAAATCCTTTATGGACATCATTTGGGTCTATTACCCCATTTGATACTGTGGGAGTCCCCTGACTCCAGTGTATACCTACTAAACACTCCACCCCGTTTGTAGGCTCGTCTGACTGATGTCTCCGACGACACTGAGGTCAGTTGCCCATTGTATCTTACCTAAATGCCGTTATCAATTTTACTATATACGACTCATGGGGCCACTTCAATTTGAAAGACCCTTTTCGTTCAGCTTCAAGATTACTCTTCCGATCCCTGTTGTCGTCTACGAAGAAGGCGAAAAGTTCAGACAGATATCAGCAAATTGCCCCATCCTGACGACAGATGTCCACAAATAATTGTACCATCTGGCCCGGAGATAGCAAAGATGGTCCCAAAATGCTTCAGCTGTAGAGCGGCCGCGGTCTGTCTTCCCCACACTACTTGATGGTGAGGTTGCGCTTGGAAGGGAAGAGGAAAAGAGAAGTTGGCCAAGGAAGGTCGATAGGATAGATTGGAAAAGGAAGAGGGAAGAAGATATCACCCAAGACAAGTTGAAGTTTGGTGAATATCCGGCTAGGGTACCTCGGGTTCACCATTCCCGTACTCACCATTCCCGTACTCACAAGTTGTGACCCATGAGGGCTTATTACATGTTATACATAGGACTTATGTTATATCCACATATATTGTACATATTTTTACAAGAAAATCAACTGTATTTTATCGGAACCTTTGCCGGCTTGGTTGGTGGTGAAACATTGTAGAGAATGAATATACATGAATATACATTATATCACGTTTTTATAGTTAGTTTTGGATGCTATGCATATTGCATATGTATTTATTATGTAAATTGTTCTCAATGTGACTAAACTAATTTTTAGTTAGATACATGATCATGTACAAGTTGTTAACTTTCTTGATAATGTTTTCATGAAAAACAAATTCTTTATCACTATTATATTCATATATATATAATGACATGCAAGGTTATTTCCAAAATGAAAAAATAAATATAAAGAATAAATAAAATTCCTCGGCATTCAGAAAATCTACAAATGTACAGGGGCTTCTATTTTTAAATAATGAAGTCGCATGTTTGAGTACAAGTGATCTGAAGAAAAAAAAAGTTGAATCCTTCCAGCGATTCTCAAGATACTTTCAATATTTCATTTATGGTAAAACACCTGATAGTCTTATAAATAAAATATATATCAATCTTTGTAACCAAACAAACCGAATAATATATTTTCAAGGTACATTGTGTGAATCTCTCCTCATGGTAGAGGCTTTCCACGCCAACATTATTTACCCTAATAAAGAAGAAACCGAACTGAACAAACTCACCAGAGATGGACATGTACTCCAGCAAGAGACCTATGTAGGGGGTCATGTAGAAGCTCTCGAAGCGGGAGTTTTCAGAGCAGACATACCTTGCCGCTTCAGGATCGTTCCTGAAGCGATAGATATGCTTGTGAGTCAGATTCTCAAGACGTTGGAGCATGCAATCGTCATAGAGGAAGGCGTTCCCATGGACACTGTTACAAATTTGGAAGAAGTCAGTGAGGAGATTAAAGCGAAATTATTAGCTCTCAAGGTATAGAAAATTTTTCCTTTGCAGCAAACGATACCTTGTTACTGGTGGTAGTGTTGTAAGAATGAGGAAGTCTATTTTAATCATTTTATGCACTTCAGGGGATCAAAGGGCACTTTAAATCCCTGTGGTTGATATGGTGACAATCAGCTCCTTCGATGATGGTTTAGAAGTAGAGTACCTTCCGTTTAGCATTTGATTTTTTCCGTTATTTTTAACGTTTTACCTCTCCTAAAGTTCATAATAGTTATTTATTCACCAAGGTTGTGAAGAATATCATTATAACCCAGGGACCAAGATTATATCCCGAGGCTTCAGCCGAGGGCTATGAGGTCCCGTATTAATATTCTTTACTACCAAGGTGTATTGTCACGAGTTAGTCCAGTCATTATATCCAAATAACGGACCTTACCCGTGAATAATTTTTTAGTGTTTTTTATTTCCATAGGTGTCTCGGGGGGGTCACTGGGAGTGTCAATTCACACCGACACACAGACAAGCTACCTGCGCGGAATAACCTCTTCATTTATGCCGTAAAATGCGAAGCATTGGAGATAATGATAATCTTTTGAATTTGTCGCTTTTTTCAGGTTTAATTCCCAAAATATCGATTTTTGGAACAAAAACGTGATAACCAAAATTGTTTAGAATTTGATTCTCCACAAGTTTAGTCCTCTTCCTTTATTCCGTAAAGTTGAAAATAAACGAGATAATGAAAATATTTCGAACATACGCAAAAGCTTGATTTGGTCGCCATTTTGAATTTACACTCCCAGTGACCCCCCAGAGACACCTATGAAAAAAAAAACACTAAAAAATTATTCACGGGTCAAAGTCTATAATGACTGAACTAAGTAGAACATATGTTATATTAGTAATTTGGAACCATGAGGGTTTTATGAACATTGTTAATCAAGTGTTGAAAAGGAATATTCTCAGATAAATTATGAACATACAAAAATGGATATATATTTATTGTTGAGGAAGATTATCTATTTTTGTTATATTTGTCGTTTCTATACGCTTTGTATATTGTTAAAAAGAAGAATGATGACAGTGTCAGAATTATGATTTGAATTTATGATTGTAAAAAGTCAAGAGATTAAAAAGATTCTACGATTGAAATTGAGATATTTACTTTAGAGAAAGATATAGTTTTTATATTGGTCCTTCGAGAAAGTCAGAAAAGCCCTAAGGAATACAGAAAATGTCTGGAAAATCAATCATTCAAGTGGAAGTACACTATGATAAGAATAGTGAAACTGGTAAAAACAAGGAAGCAAAATCAGATATTATTATATGTGGTGAAGGAGGAAGTCCTTCTGGTGAAATTGGAAGAGAATTACCGATACCAGAGGAAATAGTTGGATTTCCAGAAGCACACATTGAAAATATAGGAGGCTCCAGGAAAGAAAGTTCATCATTGTGCACCAGTTTATCTAAAAGACAAATTTTACAACTACGCTTGGAATCTGCTAGGAAAAAAGCTGCGCTAGAAGAAAAAATGGAAGAAGAAAAATTGAAAATACAAGAACGTAGATATCTCCGAGAGAAAGAATTGATAGATATGGAGCTGAATGTGCAACTTAGTACCGCAGGTAGTAAATTATCTAGTATCTCTGAGAATATCAAGGAAGGTACTATAGACAGTATTCAGAAAGTGAAGAATTGGTTAAGAATCCCAGAAACCAATCAAATTGAACATGAACGAGACTCTTCAGAACAAAAAAGTACCAAATCTGACGAAAATAAGTTGAAATTCGACCACACTGAATATATGATACCCGATAATTCGGATAAAGATCGTGAAAAATTTGCAGAAAAGGGTGTCAATAGACAGCTAGAAACCTTTTTTACTCGACAGTCGATCAGAGAACTACCTTTGTTCAATGGGGATCCGGAGGAATGGCCTCTATTTATATCACAATTCAGAAGATCAACAAAATCCTGTCAATTTTCAGAAGAGGAAAATTTAATAAGACTCCAGAAATGCCTTCGTGGTCGTGCAAGAGAAATAGTCAAACCACTGCTGATCAGTTCTAGAAATTTGGACGTCATTATGGAATCTTTAGAAATGAATTTTGGAAGACCTGACATAATAATCTCCATGTTGATAGAGAAGGCGAAGAAAGTGGCATCACCTGGAAAAGGAAGAACAGATTCACTAATTCATTTTTCGAATGCAGTTCTGAACTTAACATCCACTATAGAGGTACTCGATACAGAGTCTCACATGAATAACATGCAGTTGTTAGATGAATTATCGAGAAAGCTGCCATACTTCCTTCGGCTCGACTGGGGAGAGCGTCTCATAAAGAATCCAAAGGACATCAATCTGAAAACATTTTCTGAATGGTTGAAAGAAAAAGCCAAGATTTCCTGCTATATTGATAGTCCGTTGGTGAGGGCGGAGAATTCAGGAAGAGGTCCCTCAGCGTATACACGCAGAGACACCGTTTTATCGATATCCAGACCAAAGACGGAGATTGTCAAGAAATACTGCCCGAAATGTACACAAAATCATCAGCTATACGATTGTGAAAAATTCAAAGAACTGACAGAAGATGACAGATGGAAAATTGTAACAGATAAAAAGTTATGTATGTGCTGTCTCAGATCAAATCACTTCAAGCATCAGTGTTTCAAGAAAACTTGCTGTGGAATCGATAATTGCAGCGGATTACATCATCCTCTACTCCACAAGAGCAAGAATTCACCTCACGGATATGAAAACCCTGAAGAAATTCGAACAGAACATGTAAATTTGACGAAAAATGATAACTATAATGTATTACTGAAGATCCTGCCAGTTGAAATAAAATACCAGGAAAAGAAAATGTTCATATATGTCTTTTATGACGATGGATCGACAGTATCCTTGATAGATGCTGATCTTGCTGAAAAATTGGAACTAGTTGGTGAAACAGAATCCCTATGCTACCAATGGACAAACGGTATAACGCATCAAGAAGACAACTCAAAAAAGGTAGATTTTGACATATCCGATCCACGACATCCTTCCAAGTATTTTCGATTGAATGGAGTTAGAACCATCAAGAACATGAAACTGCCAAGACAAACACTAGATATCAGGGAACTGAAAAGAAGATATTCAAATACACCTTTCTTGGACCACATCGAACCGTACTACAATGAACGACCGCTACTTCTCATTGGCCAAGATCAATGCCATTTGCTTAACCCAAGAAGAATAGTAGAACTGCAGTATAACGGTCCAATCATCTCGGAAACTCCGCTAGGTTGGACGGTTCATGGTAGGATGCAAGTAGATACTCCAAATCGAGAAGAATTTCTATATCACATCTGCAATGAAGAAAAATATGCAGAACTGCACAGTTTAGTCAAAACATCATTCAGCACAGAGTCTTTTGGAGTTAGAATTCTCGAGAAATTGACAAAAACAAAGGAAGAAACAAGGTGCGAAAGGATAATGGAAGACACCACGAAAAGAATTGGTTTCAGATTTGAGACAGGTCTACTGTGGAGAACCGACGATATCAAGTTCCCAGATAACCGGAATAACGCCCTTAGCAGATTATATTGTATGGAACGAAAAATGGACAAAGATGCGCGCTTTGCAGAAGAATACTGTATGAAAATAGCTGACTATGTAACGAAAGGATATGCGAGAAAACTACGTGAAGAAGAAATCACTACAGACAACCGAAGACTTTGGTACCTACCACACTTCGGAGTATTCAATGAAAACAAGAAGAAACTGAGGATTGTATTCGATGCTGCTTCCAAAACTAAGTCAGTGAGTTTGAATACCGAACTATTACAGGGCCCAGACCTACTGAGACCACTGACTGGAGTGCTTATAACATTTCGACAAAACAAGATAGCATTCACTGGGGACATAAAGGAAATGTTCCACCAAGTGGTTATAAGAAAGGAAGACCGAACTGCCCAACGCTTCTTCTGGAGGGGACGCGAAAGACAGAAGGATCCTGAAGTCTATGAAATGATGGTTATGACGTTCGGAGCAACATGTTCCCCATGTTTAGCTCAATTCATTAAAAACAAGAATGCTGTAGAGCATGAGAAAGAGTATCGTGATGCCTCGAAAGCTATACTAAAAAAACATTACGTCGACGACTATTTAGATAGCAAATGTACAGAAGACGAAGCTATAAAACAGATAAAAAGCGTTATAGAAGTTCATAGAAGAGGAGGATTTGAGATTTGCAACTTTACTTCAAACTCTAGAAAAGTATTGGAGAGTATACCAGAGAATTTGAGATCGAAATCTATGAAAAATCTTACTGAATTTACTCAGAGCAGTATAGAAAGGGTACTTGGACTACAGTGGATGCCAGAGGAAGATGTTTTCATATTTCTATTGAATTTCAGAAAAGTAAATATGAATATTTTGAATGGAGAGAAAATTCCAACAAAAAGGGAACTTCTGAAGTTCACGATGTCAGTCTATGACCCTCTGGGATTCTTAGGAAACATTATAGTAACTATCAAGATTCTCCTTCAAGAAATTTGGAAAATGAAAATTGGATGGGATGACGAAATACCACACAGTCTTAATGATTTTTGGTGCCCTTGGGTCTCCAACCTACAAAAACTAATACCCTCTATAAGAATACCGAGATGTTATGGAAAATCTATAAGTTTGCAGGATTGTGATAGTGCAGAGATACATTCATTTTGTGATGCGAGTGAAAGAGCTTTTGCTGCTGTCGTCTATTTGAGGCTCCACAAAGAAAAAAAGATCGAAGTATCCCTGGTTGCTGCAAAGACCAGAGTAGCACCACTAAAAAGTATATCAATCCCAAGAATGGAACTGCAAGCTGCCCTTTTGGCGGCTCGATTGACACATACGGTTTTGGAGGAATTGGAAATAGATATAAAGGACATTCATTTTTGGACAGACTCCAAGACAGTTCTACACTGGATAAGGGCTGACAACATCCAGTATAAGATATTCGTATCACATAGGATTGGTGAAATACGAGATCTAACGACGAAAGATAGTTGGCATTGGATTACGACCAAGGAGAATATTGCTGATGAAGCTACTAGGTTGAACAAGGAACCGAAGATTTCGCAAAGATGGTTTGACGGTCCGTATTTTCTACAGAAGGAAGAAGTTCACTGGCCCGATGAAGATGGTATAGATATGGATATTCCCAAAGAAGAGTTAGAAATCAAGAAATCACTGCTGGTTTTGCATCATTATCAGACACCAGAGTTTCTACCCCAAATAGAAAGATTCTCATCTTACGAGAAATTAGTTCGAACCACTGCTTGGGTGAGAAGATTCATTGAAAATTGTACGAAGGACGTGAAGAATAAAAACTGTTTATCTGTGACAGAAATAAAAAGATCAGAAAAACTTTGGTACCAAGAAGTTCAGAATAAATTCTATGCAGCAGAAATCGTAAGCCTGAAAAAGGGACAAGAAATCCGAACAGAAAATATTATCTATAAGTTATCACCATTTATGAAAGACGATATTTTGTGTATGAAGGGAAGGATACCTGGAGAAGCTTATAATGAAGATTTGGCAATGAACCTCATCATCTTAGATGCCAGACACGCTTTCACGAAACTACTCATCGAGGACTACCACCGGAAATCGAGGCATAATGGATATGAATATGTTATGAACGAGATTAGACAAAAGTTTTGGATACCTAGACTGAGAAATTGTGTCAAGAAAATATGGAGAAATTGTCAGTTTTGTAAAAATAGGAGAGCACAGCCAGTTTCTCCAGAAATGGGAATGATTCCCGAAGCAAGGTTGGCCGCATTTGTAAAACCTTTCACGAAAACTGGCTTGGACTACTTTGGCCCATTGTATGTGACAGTTGGTAGAAGGCACGAGAAAAGATACGGTGCTATCTTCACCTGTATGACTACTAGAGCTGTACACATAGAAATTACATGGTCATTGGATACAGCTTCTGTAATAATGGCCATCAAGAGACTAATTGGGAGAAGAGGATCAGTGACGGATATCTACTCGGATAATGGTACCATCTTTCATGGAGCTGATAAGGAGCTTTCCACACTTGTGCAAAATATTGACAAAGATGCCATCGAAAATGAAATGTCTTCAAGAAGAATAAAATGGCATTTCAATCCTCCCACAGCATCACATATGGGCGGCTGCTGGGAACGCTTAATCCGATCAGTGCGAAGAAGTCTGCAAGTTATCATGAAAGAAAAATATCCACGAGATGAAGTATTACAAACCGCTTTCGTAGAAATTGAACATATGATAAATTCAAGACCCCTAACTTTCACCTCGGAAGACCCTAATGCTCCAGAAAGTTTGACCCCGAATCATTTTCTTATTGGGTCTTCGCAAGGTTCTTTCCCAGACACAACAAAAGATCCCAATTACGACATGAGAAAACAATGGAAAGCAGTACAAGTTATATCAGAGCTATTTTGGAAGAGATGGGTGAAGGAATATAAGCCTGAGTTGAATAAGCGGACAAAATGGATCAAGAAAGTCGAGAATCTGAAAAAAGACGATGTTGTTCTTATTGTAGATAATTCCCTACCTCGAAATACATGGCCTCTTGGGAAAATAACTAATACCTATCCTGGACGCGATGGCATCGTAAGAGTTGTAGAAGTGAAAACTCAGTACGGAACCTATCGACGACCTGTCGTGAAACTCTGCAAATTGGATGTTAACGGACAAAGGAATTTGTGAAGAAGTCTTCACCAGGGGGTAGAATGTTGAGGAAGATTATCTATTTTTGTTATATTTGTCGTTTCTATACGCTTTGTATATTGTTAAAAAGAAGAATGATGACAGTGTCAGAATTATGATTTGAATTTATGATTGTAAAAAGTCAAGAGATTAAAAAGATTCTACGATTGAAATTGAGATATTTACTTTAGAGAAAGATATAGTTTTTATATTTATATAAAGCAATACATTGAGAATTCGCATTCTCTATGTGATGAGAATATTTACTCTTTTTCAGTTAATTCAATAGAAAACAACTACTTTCCTGGCTATATGCCACGACGAACATTGAATTATATCTATTGAACACACACGATAAGAGTTTGAAAATAAAATATAAATATTTCTGAAATTGAGAATTTGCATTCTCCTTCAGACAAAAATATGTATATACACACATCATTCTGAATATTCAACAGAAAACAACTACTTTCCTGGCTATTTGCCACGTCGAACATTGAATTATATCTGATGAACATTCAAAAGGGGAACATGAAAAATAAAGAATAAAATCCTCCGAAATTGAGAATTGATATTCTTCTTCAAATCGGATGAATAATATGATGAATAATGATCTAGAAATATGACTTACCAATATATTTCTAGATCATTATTCATCATATTATTCATCCGATTTGAAGAAGAATGTCAATTCTCAATTTCGGAGGATTTTATTCTTTATTTTTCATGTTCCCCTTTTGAATGTTCATCAGATATAATTCAATGTTCGACGTGGCAAATAGCCAGGAAAGTAGTTGTTTTCTGTTGAATATTCAGAATGATGTGTGTATATACATATTTTTGTCTGAAGGAGAATGCAAATTCTCAATTTCAGAAATATTTATATTTTATTTTCAAACTCTTATCGTGTGTGTTCAATAGATATAATTCAATGTTCGTCGTGGCATATAGCCAGGAAAGTAGTTGTTTTCTATTGAATTAACTGAAAAAGAGTAAATATTCTCATCACATAGAGAATGCGAATTCTCAATGTATTGCTTTATATAAATATATATCCATTTTTGTATGTTCATAATTTATCTGAGAATATTCCTTTTCAACACTTTCATACCCAATCAGGGGGTTCAAACTTGAACGATGGAAACTTGTGATTTTTATAGACCTCTAATCGCAGATTCGTGATAGAGTCTCAATTCAGAATTCATTTCCACGCCCTGTATGATGAATGTCAATTTATCATACACCCAAAAGCATTGTTAATCAAATCATCCGTTGACATTGAACTATCGATACTGATCAATGTATAAAAAACCATAGGTGGGCCGAATTTGAAAATTTGGTAGGTCACTATTGTTGATAAGTGCTATCCGGTTAAAATATTTTGAAGATTGTGGCACTTCCGGTTGAACCGGAAGTGGACCCCAACTTCGTTATTTCAAATGGAACACCCTGTATTTTATTGCATTTTTATATTCTTACTAAAGAGCTGATTCCATCAATGCATCACATTTGGGGTCTATCAGGAATCATTACAGATATATAGGGTGTTCAGAATCGAGATTTTTCTATTTTAGGATTTTTTTGTGTCGAAACTATTCATTATCGATCAAAACGGCTTACATGTCCCTATCTTAACTTTCGATTCACTATCTACTGGAAGTTGATGTGCACTTTGGTGTGATCCTGTATATCTAAGATTTATACAATAGCATATTTCGAGTGAGCATCATTAAATATACTGGGTGACCAAATTTCAAGTCATCCGATCGTGCCATTGTCTGCTAAATATGGAGATAAAATCTAGTGAGCTTCCAGCTCATATGACATCGTTATTGATAAATACCTACTAGATTCGAGTGCCATTCCTGTGAATATCGCATCAGAACAGTGAATTCTGGGGTATTATAACAGTGGTGGCTATGTCTTTATTGACTAGTGGTTCATAATATGATGTAAATGTGAATGTTGGTAGTAAAAACACATTTTACGCCTTCAAAAGGAGTAAATCATGGTAGGTTTCTATAGCTAGTGGTGAAAAAAATATTATATAAACCTCAGGACTAATATATCGAAGACTGGAACCGTTGGCACGATAATACACTACACTGTTTTACCACTAACCAAACCGATTTTTTAACGCCTCGACACGTATTTCGCTAACTATGTTAGCATCTTCAGGAGAAGATTAAAACTCAGGACTAATTAAAGTGTTGGGCTATTACTTTTTTGTCTGGGGATTTAAAATACCACTTCAGTTTCTAAGTGTATAATGTACTATTCAATCAATTCTCATGAAATACTTACTCTATTTGAACTCAAATGATGTACTGGCGCAGACGCATTTCAGATCTGTGTGTGTAAGGGTGTTTGGGGGTGTGTGTATGCATGTCTTTCTACTATTTCGAGAAAATTTTCATCTGAATGTGGAAGAGCCAAAACAAATTTCTGATTTTGTTCTGAATTCCATTATAATTATGAAGGAAATAAAAAATGCCTATATTTTGGTAGTTCCTCATTTTATCCAATTGTCAAATTTCTATCTCATAACACATATATAATCCATACGAATATAATATGTAGATTTCAAAACAACCGACACAACAAAAGACTTTAAGTTGGATTGGTCCGGATTGGTCCAGATTGGTCAATTGCCAGATTTATTTCCTTTCAGGATCAACCAATGAGATTAGAGAGGCCACTGATATATCATTTAGATGTTGGCGCCATGTATCCCAACATCATTTTAACCAATAGATTGCAACCATGTGCCATGGTTGATGAAACCATATGTGCAGCTTGTGATTTCAATAGACCAGGTGCACAATGTCAACGAAGTATGGCCTGGATGATGAGAGAAGAATATAGTAGGTTTGGTTCATGTATCATATTTTTTTAAAGTGTCTTCATAAACCATAAAATTATTCTGAACAAATTTTATACAAGAGGGTTATCAACACACACACACACAAAGTTTTTAATTTGTTTTCAAAATGGAAACGGCTACCCCCCAATATTCATCAATTTTGCACCTGTTCTTCATTGACAATTTAGGAGGTGTACAAATTTTTGGGGGAAATCATGATACACAGAGACATAGTTCATCAATTTGCATTCCATAATCGTCCTTTACGCATGGTCTAGTCATTTTATCTAATGGTTAAAATTAAAAGACAATAATTGAAAGTGAATCGTTTGTATGGCCATATATAGGATAAATTATGTTTTTAGTGCCTGCGTCTAGAAATGAGTACCACAGAATTCAACAACAGCTTGAGACTGAGAAGTTTCCACCTCAATATCCTGGAGGACAGCCTAGAGCTTTCCATCAACTATCTAGACTAGATCAGGCTGAGTTAGAGAAGAAAAGGTTGTCGATTTATTGTAGAAAAGTGTACAAGAAGTTGAAGTGTACCAGAATTGAAGAGAGGAATACAACCATCTGCCAGAGAGAAAATTCATTCTATGTTGATACTGTTCGAGCTTTCAGGGACAGAAGGTAATAATTGGAAAGGATTAGAAATTATTAAATATACAAATATTACAGATACTTTGAAAATGCTAAGCTACTTTATTATCAGCACTGATTCGTACAGTATATTTTTAAACAATAATTATATTTACAATCTTTTCTTTGCTTCAGTTTTCGAAAAACTATCGGTTTAATCCAGGCTTGATGCGGTTGTGTTTTCAATTGCTGCTACTGCAGAAGTGACAGGAATTGTGAAGGATCATAGCATTTCTGTAAATACTTCCATTAGGTCGCATTCTAGCACTCCATATTTGCTCATTATTTCCTTACTTACTCCTGATTTAGCATTAATCTTTTGGCCAAAAATTCCTTTACTCGAATTTTCAATAAAACGCACATCCATGAATAATGATACGCAAATATCACATATCGCTATCCGTCAAATTGACAACACTGCCAACCCACAAAAAGCATTTAGGAGAATTTCCTAGGTAAAACAACTTACGAATGTCTCTCAACTGAGTTGCCATGATTAAAGTCGGGTTGCAATCTGTCATATTTATTTTGAATATAGGAGACATTTTCAAAGTTCAGTTTGCTCTAGATTTTCTGGTAAGGATTCGAGGGCCTAGCCCCTAGGTAGCTACGCCACGCCTTAGCGTGGGGACACTGGGACTATTCATTTATGAACTGATTTATTTAAATAAAAAGAACACCAACTTATTCATTATCACTAGTATTTGTTTGAAGCGTTTTAAGATACGCGGTATACAACTGTCTCCTGACTGATTGACTGACTGACTGCTGCTGTGCGAGCCGCTCCGTCTTATGTACTGTTTTGCAGTTTAAAATAACTTTATTTTTCCTATAAATATGTGCAGTTTCAAGATTTTTTTATTTTTCAGTACCTTTTTATAAAAAGTCAAGGTTCCATAGGTTTCTTATTTTTCAGGCAATGTTTTCATAACTTTTACAATTACACAAAAATAACGAATTTTTGTGATCAATAATTGAGTTCATTTGGCACCGAAATCATTCATTTCTTCATGTTTGTTTTGATAGTAAATGATCCATAACATTGACGGATTGACCCAAGGTACTAAGTATTGCTTTTGCAGACCTTGGAACCCAAGTAGAATGGGCTTTGTGACGGGTACTATAATAGTTATGAACTAAAGAGAGTAAATCATTTTTGTGTTGATGCTGGTATTGTAGTATTCTGTAACAAAATAATTTTCTCTGTAATAATTATATTTCATCAAAGGGTAAATTCGTAGGGTAAGTTCGTTTCTTTTTTGTATGTATTTTTGTATATTTTTTAGGATTTGTTGTAGGTGTTCATTCAACCCCCCCCCCTCATCCTCCTATGCTAATATTCCATAAGAAAGATGCGTTTCTACTAATGCATAATAAAGGGTATTGAGTTTTTCCAATCCTAAGTATTGAGAAACTCATCTGATTTTTGGTAGGATACTTCTTATCTTTCTACTGACATAATCGAGTTGTATAATTCAAAATTTTTGATATTTTTTGTCTGGTTGACAGTATATATGTCGGCGTCAATTAGTGAAATCCTTCATTCCCTGAAATGCCTAGTCATTTCACGTATTGTCGGCAAACAGCGTAACAGCGTAACTTCCATTTTTAGCCGTTACTCTGTTTGTCGGAGGGTTGAGGAAGAAAAATATCCTTTCTGCATATGCATAAGAAAGGAACACTATTTTTCTTCCTAGAAAGTATATTTTTCAGAAAATTACTTGAGAAAACAGAAGAAACTACTGCTTCTGAACAACCTAAGCTGACTCGGCCTGAATGAACCTTCCTTCCGTCATTACAGCGAATGCCTGAAACTATTAGGCAAACGCTGTACGAAATTTATAGTTACGCTGTTTGCCGGCAATACGTGAAATGACTAGGCATTCCAGAGAATGATGGATTTCACTGTTTGACGCCGACATATATACTGTATGATGCCAACCCTAAAACGTAACCTATGATTCAAATTTGAACAGAATATCCCGAGCACTAAAAGAGTTCTGAAGAAAAAAATGAAAAGTTGATTTGCGGACACATGTATATTGGGTGAATCATTTGGATGTTAGACAATAATCTGGAACGCGTGATACAGGAAGATCATTGTAATCTTGTCAACTTGACGATGTTCCAGCCCTCCAGTCCCACTCAGGGGAAAAGAATTACTATATACTATTTAACTGATATAACTGCGAGACCTTGTCTGTATTGTGTCTGATTCCAGATATGAATATAAGGGTTTATCAAAAAAAGCAAAGCAAGCGGTTACCCAGGCTATAAAAGAAGGAGATGCATCCGAAATAAAATCAGCTAAAAATAGAGAGGTCCTATATGATTCCTTGCAGCTTGCCCACAAATGTATTCTCAATTCATTCTACGGATATGTTATGAGACGAGGGTAATTCATTTGATCAGCATCATTTCCACGAACCAAGTTTTTCAAAATTGAATTTTCAGGGCACGTTGGCACAGTATGGAAATGGCAGGAATTGTGTGTTTCACAGGAGCAAATATCATTATGAAGGCTCGTGAGATAATAGAACAAATAGGCCGACCACTTGAATTGGACACAGATGGTATCTGGTGTATCCTCCCAGCGTCATTTCCAGAAAACTTCACGGTATTGACCACCCATGAAAAAAAGAAGAAATTCAATATCTCTTATCCCAATACTGTACTCAACGCCATGGTCAAGCAACATTTCACCAATGATCAATATCATGAATTGGTGAATGCAGAAAAGTTGGAATATAGTCTTAAAAATGAAAATTCAATATTTTTCGAAGTTGATGGTCCTTATAAAGCTATGGTATTGCCCGCAAGTAAAGAGGAAGGTAAAAAGTTGAAGAAGAGATATGCTGTGTTCAATTTTGATGGATCTCTAGCGGAACTGAAAGGGTACATCTAGAAACTTGTAGGTAGTTCCCTTCGATCAACTTTGATTTCTTAGTTTTGAGGTTAAAAGAAGAGGTGAGCTGCAACTGATAAAAAATTTCCAGTCCTCGGTATTTGAGGCATTTCTGAAAGGTGATACTTTAGAGGCCTGTTATGCTGCTGTTGCACAAGTTGCTGATTATTGGTTGGATGTCCTATTTTCGAAAGGAAGAAATATGCCTGATACTGAGCTGTTTGCTCTTATATCGGAAAATCGTTCGATGTCAAAAAAACTGGAAGAATATGGAACGCAAAAGAGCTCATCTATTAGTACAGCCAAACGGTTGGCTGAGTTTTTGGGTGATCAAATGGTGAAAGATGCAGGTTTGGCTTGTAAATATGTTATTTCACGAAAACCCGATGGTGCGCCAGTTACTGAAAGGTAATCAGAAGCAAAATTTACATTTTGATATTTTCTCATTTGAAAATTATGCATTATTCAATCAAGTCCCATATTTTTCAATATACAAGGTGTCCTAGAACAAAGTACCATAAGTTCTACAGGGTGAACTAGGGGCCAAAATAGGCCGGTTGAAATCAACTTACCTCCGTGTCCTGTGAAGAAGCACCAAAACGAATTTTGTTATTTATCTCGAAAACCAAGGAAAGTAATAAAAAATCTGCAGTTTGATTAAAGTGAGATAATAGATCTTTCTTTGAAATACAAATAAGGATTCCAAAATATTGAAGAAAATCTGGAAATAAAATTGTTCTTCATCGCCCTCTCACGGCTGAACAGTGCATTTTCGTATGAAGGTGAGTTGGTTTCAATAGGCCTAATTTGGTCTCTACATCACCCTGTAGAATTTATGGTACGTCGTTCTGGGACACCTTCATCATAATATTTAAATTATAATCTATTTTATTCTCAAAGTTAGGTTGACTTGGTACCAAGAACGAATTATTCACTCAATAAGCCCTAAGGTTGTGTTATTCAGGCACTAATTTTAATTTCAGAGCTATCCCATTGGCGATATTCCAAGCTGAAGAAACTATTCAGAAGCATTATCTGAGAAAATGGTTGAGGGATTCTTCTCTGAATGATATTGATATCAGAGATATTCTAGACTGGAATTATTACATTGAGAGATTAGGAGGAGCCATTCAAAAAATTATAACCATTCCTGCTGCTATGCAAGGAGTATGTATATGATGCTCTATAAAACTATCACGGAAATTACACATTCCACAACGTCAAATTCATTCGGAATAAACGTGATCCTGATCGTATGTGTAAGAATGGATAATTTTAACACTGCTGCCGATCGAATACCCGCAGCGGCTGCTATGGTTACGCCCAAACATGTTATCGAAATATCATCGCGTTTGACGTCTCAATATTTCAAAATTCGAGCACCTTGTATTCTCTCTTCTTTTTTAATTGTCATTTCTTGTGTTTCTTAAATCTCTTTCAAAACGTTGGGAATGGCTCACTCCAAGGACGTGCCCAGGTTTTTTTTTCGGGGGCTGCAAGAAAAAAAAGAAGGACTGCTTATTCAATTTTTCTTTCGAACTAAATAAGGGAAAAAGTCGGATTTAGGACGTTATTTCGGGGGGGGGGCGGACCTCCTCCCCTGGGCACGGCCTTGGCTCATTCCAAACTCGCGAACTATTCACTTGTTTGGAATATTGATCATTCGAATACTTGTTGTAGAATATACTATTTTCCAATAGCAGTTAGTCTGAAAAGTTCGAAGCAGATGGCGCTGCTATGTTTCCGGCATACCGGTCATGCTAGCTTTCATTCAATCAATCAATCAATCAAATCTTTATTCCTGGTTTGATAGCCCTTAAAGGTTAGGTGATGGGTGGAGTAGGACTATAAGGTTCAAAAACAAACACCGTTTTTCTCGAAATAACTGAAGAAGAGTTGATTTTGATACCCATCTGTTTCATGTTTTTCATTCAACTTATTATTATTATTTTCTCGAATTATCTCTTCAATTTTGTCTAAAGAATGAATTACCTTTTCGAGATATTTGATACTAAATGAAAGCTTGCATAGTAAGCATTTTCCATCATTACCGATAGCAGAATATTACAAAATATTTTTTGTGTGGGGAGTAGACAAGGAATTTCTGGAATTATCATTCAGATAAAATAACGTTAATTTATCTCAATTTTTTGGATTTTCTCTCCTTGTTACTCTAAAGAAAAAAACGATTATAATTTCAATTTACTTGTAGTAAGGAAAAATCAGATAATTTGCTCCAAAATGTCAGTGCTCTTGAAATTTCACTATTAGAAATCTAAAAGAGAATGTCAATCGCTAGTCAGTTGAAAATGTTTGATGAATAAAATAGGTATGTATATTGAAAAATATGATATTTCACTTATCTTTGAACGTTTCGGGAATGACTCTACTCCCGTTTTCAATATAAGACTTTTTGTTTTCGCCTTTTGACACTCCTCGCGGATAGAAATTGACAGAAAAATATTTGAGATGAAAAATGTCAATGAAGGTGGACTAGTAGACTATTTTTTAAATAGATCAATTACCCTTCAATCCCATATTTTAAAGATTTTTTCGGTCGCTAAAATCATCGATATTGTCAACAGATAGAAGTTTACCGCAAATAAAAACTGACGTCACTATTTCGTAAGTAGGGGTCCGGTAAACGTGACAAAACCGGATTGTGGGCGTTGTCTTCTCAGTTCTGGGCATTCAGCACAGCATTGCCAAGTCTATACCCAATATTTACATGATGTTTTGTTATGGAGTATAAGAAGTATTTTGACAAGCTGGTTGCTTGAAAAAGTAAATAATTAATAACTATAATATGGAATCCTTTTATTAGGTGAAATGAAATATTTTATTTGGATGTAGTTTTATTCAACTATAGGGCTCTAACAACTTTTTGATAAAATGAAAGATTATCTGACCAATACTGAAACAGCATAAGAACTGACGTCACACAACCAATAGACACATCATTTACATCAAAAACGCGTAAGAAGTGTTGCGAAAATCAATCAAGGCAAACGGTTGAAAGAAATGATCCTAATTTCAGCATTGGCAAAGAAAATATGGAAGGAAAAGCCAGTGACACGTTCATTTTTCAACTTCAACACTGTTCTAACATTGAAACTAAGTACTGTTTCTCCCTATTTTTCAATAAAATCAAGAGAATCATTACTTATGTAGCGTTGTTGAGATCAATTTCGGAAATCCCTGCCATTGATATGAACGTTGTGAATATCTCTTTTCAAATATCTTAGGTGCCAAATCCAGTTCCTAGAGTTAGACACCCTGATTGGTTGCATAAGAAAATGTTAGAAAAGAATGACAATTTCAAACAGAGACGCATCAGTGACATGTTCTCAGCGCTTCCTAAAGGAGCGAAACCCAGTTCCAGTAATGGAATCGATAAAAATCAATCTGGTGAGATCAATGATATAGAGGATATCGCCAAAAAAGGATCCAGTAGCGAGTCTTCTGTAGCTGTTGTGACTAAACGTAAGAGAGGATCGGATAAGGAGAATGAGTTTTCTAAGGAAGATTTGAACAAATCTTGGAGAGATGTACTCGGAAATCCTCCTCCAATTGGCAGTACAAAGGTACGTCTTCTATCTCAAATTTGTCTGCAAACTACACTTCTCCAAGAAACGCACCACCAAAAAGTAGCCAAAACTTTAGGAAACATTTTCGTCAAAACTACTTTTCCGACTTGGACGTTTTTTGTTTTGAATGGCAGGTTATTACTATTTGAACATTGATATGCAAATTGTATTCGCACAAAAACCTTTTTTATAAATAACGGGTGTAGCAATTACAGCGTGCTCTATTCATGAATTTAATAATACTTTGTACAGTGTAATAGTTACACTATTCGATATTGTTCAAAAATTCATTGCGATTTTTTCTAGTCTAGAAAATTGTATTACCAGATTTGAAATTCAAGATCGTGGCCATTTTTCAATAAATTGCTGGATTTCTTCCTTAGTTTTGTTAATTTTTGCTGGTATATTACAACAATCAAATGTGTATTTTGGTGTATAAACTATGGGTATGGAGATACCCCTTATTGATTTGAGGAAGATACTCATATTTGTCTTTCTTTTAAATTTGTCTTTGCCTTACACATCATTAATTAGGTGTTTTTAATTATCACTTTTTGTCTTCTAAAACTATCATTCAGTTATGAATTGAAACAATTGATTTTCTTCTCAAGGAGGAGTACACTGCTTGGATTTTGTTCCAAAAAAGGAAATGGTCATTTCAAGCTCAGCAAAAGAATATTGGTCCCTCAAATAAAAAGAAGAAAACGAATGCTAGCAATCCCTTGTTGAAATCTTCTGCTCCTGGAACAATGGGTGGGTTCATTCAAAAAGCACAAAGAGCCTTATTGACAGTTCCTTGGCAAATTATCCAAATCGCACAAACCAATACTCCTGGGGAATTTCGATTATGGACTTTGGTAAGTATAATACAGAGTAAATAACAGTCATGCAGAGGACTTTTCAGAGAGAAAAGGATTTTCACTATATATGATCTGTATCTATAGGAGTGCTTGATGATTTTACAAAGAAACAAGAGCAAATTTGGGACAAACAAAGATTTAAACACCCGATATGAAACCAGATCGATTGATATATGCTATCCCCTAAACATAGACAAAGTTTGACTGAAAAAATCCGTCGTATATGTGTATACGATTATTTAATAAGTTTCCGAATACTCATATCATTAAATAACCAGAATATGTTCGAAACAAAAGTAAAAAAATGGCTCTTAGATCTAGAACCGTACAATGTAGATGACTTACTTGAACCATGTTTACTGAAATGTTCTAAATTTTCTTTGCTCTTCTAGCTTCATGTATACATGTATGTATGAAGTTAATTTCGAAATAAAGAAACATTATTATAATTATTATTATTTTCTGTTGTTGACACCGGTTATTCCATGAGAGATTTAAGTAATCTTTGTTGTTGTATTCTTGATTGAATTTGAAGTTATTCGCGAGATTCACGAAGTGGGCGACATCTAGGTTACATAATACGAACTTCAAACTGGGGGAAAACAAACTGTTGTCTATGGATAAAGTGCATAGACTACATTGCATTCAGCTTGCTGTAGCTGTAGTCAAACTTTTGGTAGTGATGATGGTTGAGTTGGTTAATTTTTTTACATTATTACATTTTTATTAGTTTAGTGATCTAGTGATCAGTGAACGGGTGAAGAATTGGAGATAGTTCAAACAATTCAAACTAATTATGACGAGCAAATCAATTGACATATAAAAGAACAGCTACAACATGTTTACAATACCCAGATTGTCCTGCTTTGCATGAACAAATGCAAATCCATTGTTCTACAGGAGTTCAGCCCCAACTTCAATTTTATTTCATGTGGGGAAGATTTCATCGCCGAAGTTTGTAGACAAAGTGCAAAAATGTGCCTTCTGTTGAAGTCTTGTGCCTCACACAAAATCACATGATTAGCACGGAGAACTGCTTCTCTTTCCACTACTGGTCGGCTTTTTCCATCTAAATAGAGCAAAATATCTGCCAAAAGAACATCTACAACAGGCATTATTAGCGTTTTCGATCGAATATTGACAATTGATGTCAAGAAATTTAAAAACATCACTCTTATCAGTACACAGTACACAAGCTAATGGCACTAATGGGATTGAGTCAATTGAGTGAGGATTGAGTTTGTTTTCCCCCAGTTTTGATGTGGCTTTGACATGGAACGATGAAAACCGAGCGCCGCCTGGTAACATTGATTCCCGCGAATAGATATCGTGACAGAGATGACAATGTTTTTACTCTAGTTGCTCATTGTTATTTCAGAATCTTTCTTCACAGGTATTTTGGGAGTTTACTATGAATTATTCAATTCTAGGTTCAATCTGAGTTACACTTGGTCAAATTGGTAGTACCCAGAATATTTTATGTGAATTTGCGGACTCCAAAAGTTGTAGAAGAAGGTGCGTTGTTCAAGAAATGCAATCGAACATTGCCTAGATCAAGACCTGTGCACAATTTGTATTTATATTCTGTACCTGAGGAGTTATACCAACAATTTGCAAAGTGAGTATAATATTCAAAATTGACGTACCAAAAATCGAGCGCCTATTTTCCAGCTTTGTTTGGAACTTGGAAAAAATCTGAGTTGACTGGGAGTTGAGAATATTTGTTTCTGAAGATGCGATTGGTTTGTTCATCCTCTACAGATTCAAGATTTCAAAAGTACAGTGTGATTTACAGACTGACTAACAAAAACGTCCTAAGCCATAGCATTCAAATGAATGAGGTCAGATACTATGAGTAGGCTTTGATCATTATTTTTTCAAGTTTTAACTGAAACGTCAGCGACTGTCAACTTTTTTTCTTCAAATGGAACAACATATTTTTCAAATTTATTTTCTGATCGAGATTTTTTCTGAATACAGTGATTTATGACAAGTTGAATTTTGGACAAAATTACCTGAATACTGAGTTCAAGTATTTCAAACAAACATATGAATTTAGAAATGGGACGTAAATTTTTTTTCAGAACAATATAAATGATTATCCCACTTCAGATTATTATCAATCATTACGCCAAAGTATTTTATGCAATGAGCGTCTTGAATATTATAAATTTGGCTGAGATTTTTTATAGGAAGTGGGTCATAAATTTTGTTTTTTTTTTCAAATTGATTGTCAATAAATATTATCAGTAAATACCTTGCCAAAAATTCAAATCTATTTTATGCTATACGAATTCCAAGAAAGGATAATGAAAAAACCTTTAACGTCAAAACATTATGTACTTTTAGTAAACGGAAAAGTAACCTGTTATCAACAAAATAGAAACAAACAAAACAATCATTCTCAATGTAAAAATACTAACAAATATCACAAAATACAGTTTCATAGGTACTTATAAGATTTCAGTATATAAAAACAGGAACAAATAGTAAAAATGAACAAAAAATATACCATAAAAAATAAGGTAAAAAAGAAACTGTTATAACAGATGTATATAAAACATTGCATCTGATCTGAATCAGATAAAGTGTTGTCCTTTTTTGGTTTATACATATCATTAGTACCTATATGTAAATTTATTACTTATTTTGTAAAATTAATTTAAACAGGGCGTGCCGAAACATCATGCAATTTATAAGTGTATGTGATTAACTAAAGATCAATAATAATATAGGTAATTATAATAATGAATGAGTGTCAAAATATTTTTCAGTGGGCTATGAAATGTTTCAGTAGATTAGTAGATTCATATGCAAATAAGGAGATCTACTGAAAATTAAGTAGAACTGGCAACCCTGCAGCGGAAGAAAAGTGTTTGTGGACGAAAAGTACTAGTTTTCGCAAATAGTCGGTTTTTCGTTCGGAAATCAGAACGTAAAATGTGATTTTTTGTAGAGGTCGACGAAAAAATAATTCACCTTAAAATATTGGACAGCAAATCAAAAATAATTTATATATTCCCTATCTACAAATCTGTATTTTTTATTCCAGATTGATCATTTCATCAAGAGACTTTTTCATTTCAGTGGAATGTTTTTGGACCAAACAAATCCTGACGTTGAGGGAGTTTATGAAACGCAAGTAACGCAAATATTCCGAGCTCTTCTCAGCATCGGTTGCGTTTGCAAAGTGCTGCCTGGAGCTTCGAGCTTGGAAAGCTTCAGCCTGGACGAATTAGATATGGTCAGCGTAGCCCGTCAGCCTTATTTGCCGAAGGATTCGATGAAACATCTGTATTTCTATCACCACAAGCACGCTTCGAAGCCCCAACATATGTTCGCTTTGTTCCTCACTCCTGTGAAGAAAGCCGTGATAGTTGTAGTTGATACTGTGAAGACTAATCTGATGCCCAACATGGTGAATCTGTATCAAGCTGAGAGATTGGCAAAGTATGACATTTTTTCGTATCCAAAATAATCACACTAATGATCCTGCAATCAGGAATAAAGTCAAATCTTCATTCAAACTGTTGAAAATTATCCATATTCGCAACTGATGAAACCACTTGATTAATTAATTGTTAGAGATATTTCTTTGTTTCCTCCATATGGTATACAAGACATTAGCGTGAATTCACCATAGAAGATTGAGTTATGTGAACGTTATTCATGTAGGAAGTAGAATATCATTGAAAAATGCAACATTCAAAATTGAGATGTAAATTTCATTCTAGTAATGGAGGCAAAGAGGCGAAATAGGGATTTACTCGAACGTCGTGGGGACATATTAGACTGTGAAGATAAGATGCTATAAAGGCCTCATCTTTAAGGGGCTGTAGCTCCCTTATGAGTCATTTCGATCCAAGTTTATAGGAACTCTTTTTCTTATTTTTGATCGAAGAATCTGCTGTTGAAGGCAGGCTAATTGCAGGTATATGATTTGAAAATTGGCAACGTTATGCAATAATATTTTTGAATCGATTCCACTCGAAAATGATACATATGATCGATACGGAACAGGAGCACTGTTTCCTGTAAAACGGTGTGGATTTTTATAATTCGAGATTAAATTGTCGGAAAATATGCATACAAAAAAGTTTGAGCAATATTTAATGTAGTCCCACCCTGTATTAAGACTCCTAAATGAAATTTTGATTGACATCATTTTCACTACATTGGGCATAGAAAGTTTAGTACGGGATTGCATCATTTTATGTCCATGTTAGTACGCTGCACGCAGCAGGAGAAGGAAAGGGGATATCTTAACAAGCAGCACAGCTCTTAAGCAGCATGGTATGGGCACAGATCACCCAACTACCAGATGCAAAAGCCTTTGATGTTCGATGGCTCAAAATTCGTTACCCTGAATATTACCACCGTACATACGGAGAAAGATGTAATTGATAATTCTTGCTACTTCGGCTCGTGCAAATCGGCGTGTTTTTACAACTTTGTGGCTCTCCCATTTCCTTATGTCACTCTCAAATCGTCAGATTTTTGAAATGCACACTTTTCTGTATGTAATTAACTTAACTTGCAATCTGACGCGCTCGAGTTTTTCTATAGATCGATTTTATTTTACTAATCTGATCGGCTGCCCTTGACGTTCGACCCCATATAAAGGGCTCAGGTATGGGGGTAGTACTTCACAAGGTGCAAGGTTACCCCCCTCATGATATTCCTCCGTGCTCGAGTAAATCCCGAAATCTCCGCTTGGACTCCTCTACTATTCTCCACAAATGTCTAAAACCACGTCAAAAATAATTTCATTCTATGAGTAGTATTCACACAATATTATTTCAATTGTGTTTCTTGTGATTATAATAATAATTTAATTTCAGAAATCAAAAAAATCCTGATGAAGAATTACTACCTCCAGAAGATATGTCTTTTGAAATTAAAATTGAAACGAATTTGTCCCAGGTTTATAAGATAATGCAGAAAGCTTTGCAAGCCTTCAAAGACGAAAAGAAGGGTCCCACTCTGGTTGCCTTCCAATGTGCTATGGAAATACAGGATTTGCAGCATAATATTTCAAATTTATTAGATTTCCCACAAGTCAAAATACATGTACAGGTAATGAACTAAAAACTCCATAACAGCATGGAATATATTAATTCATTAATTTTTCTATATTTTTTGAAGTTTCTCCCCTCTGCTTTGGACGTTTCGTAAACGAATCTGCACCAATTTTCAAATTCTCTCTGTTTATCTCAGTTGAAAATTTGTTTCTATAATCTTGTTTTAAACGGCAGTATGTATGTGTGTGTGTGTGGGCGGTCCGGGACCTGACGCACTTAGGCCTCCCTTTTCGGGCCCATTGTGCACCCACATTCCTGGGATCGCAAGTCAGCCATGGCCGATCTCGTGAGCAAAAGAGACCAACTTTCTAGGCCAAATCTTTTTAACATCCTCTGGGTCCAGGATACTGCTCCCAAAATGGATATCCCTTGCTGCCACTACTGCCGGGCATTCAGTGAGGATGTGAGTAGAAGTCTCTTCATCCTCTAAGCACCATCTGCATTCAGGATCCTCCACAATCCCGATCGTGCTGAGATGTTTGTTCAAGTGGCAGTGCCTTGTCAGAAGGCCCACCACCAGTTTCAGCTCCTTCCTGTTCGAAGCCAAGAGGGCATTGGTCTGTCTTCGTGACGGGTTTCCTATATGGAATTTGGACTGCCTCATTCCAGGAGCCTCTCGCCAGCTGTCCTGAAATCTTTCCGTCAGGATTTCCTTTATCCTGAAGTTGCTCCAGGATCGAGTGACCCCCAAGATTGTCTCTGGACCAAACACTGAACCCTTCGCCCCCTTTCTCGCCAGACCATCGGCCATTTCGTTACCTGGTACCCCTGAGTGCCCAGGGACCCACAAAAGACATACTTTGTTCGTTGCTGACAGCCTTTGTAGGGTATCTATGCACTCTGACACCAAGGCGGAGATACCTCTATACGAGGTGAGCGCCTTGATCGCCGCCTGGCTGTCAGTGCATATAGTGATTTGCTGGCTGTGTTAGCCCCTCTCGATATTCTCTCGAATACAGGCAAGTATTGCAAATACTTCAGCCTGATAAATCGTGGCATGTTTTCCAAGGGTATAGTAATGATATGCCCTTGGGGACTGCCCATAGACCGTCCCAGCACCTGCGCATTCTCCCATCCTGGAGCCAGATGATGCACTTGGTGAGTATGATGCAGTGCCCATTCTGTTCCCAGTCTATCCCAGTAGGAATTTTGACTTAGGGCATTTTCCTGAATCGAATGATTGGTGTTATACTGCCCCCTCTCATACTGAGTGAGGGGTAGTCATCTGTAATTTGCTTTCAGAGGCGAGAATGTCCGTAGGTTCCTTCACTGCTCCACTGTACAGCTTTTTAGGCGAACGACGGCCTTCATCGCCTCGTGTTCTATATACAGGTTCAGAGGTGGCAGTCCAGTCAGAGTCTCCAGCGCCCTTGTCGGCGCCGTCCTCATTGCTCCTATTAAACGGGAGTATATAAGTTCCCGAAACGTCCAAAGCAAAGGAACAAGTAGAGCAAATACCTAAAAAATCTGCAGACATGAACATTCCACCTGATTGATTAACCTAAAGACACTTTATTACTTCATGTTTTAATTATGTTTAGGACATAGATGAACTCTATAACGTTATCGATTGGCAAAAAATTGGAGCCCGAGCTATAATTCGACATTACTTGAATAGTGAAAGAGTGCTGGAATTGATGACAGGACAGTGTAGATATTTCCATGTACCTCTCGGTAATATGCCTTCTGATCCTGCTCTATTCGGATCCGATCTTTTTTATGCCAGGCACTTGAGCAAACATAATCATGTGCTGTGGTGTTCGACGACAGATAAACCAGATCTTGGGGGAACTCAGGAAAACGATGCCAGGTATTACATATGTCGAAATACGAATGGAAACTTCAGGAATATTATTTATTTAATAATCCATAATTTTTTTATTGTAATAGTTAATATCCTTAGTTGGCTATAAAAAATCAAATTAAATGCATATGGTGGTATGAGAGAACTATACTTTTATTATTTGTTATTAGACTTTTAGCTGAAAACCAAGAAGGATCATCAGAAGTATGTAACTTGCCTGGTTGGTATTCCACGGTCTGCGTAGAACTGGACATCGACAGCTTAGCTATAAATACTTTACTTCAATCTCACCACGTGACCGACATAGAGGGCACAAGCAATATAACTGCATTTGACGCTACCGCCGTTACTTCACTGGATGACATGATGACTGGAAATCAAACGTTGACTTACGACGAAACCGCTAGATGTTCTGAGGCTTTCAAAATTCTTAGGACTATGGCAAGTGCGTGGATGCGCGATATTTCTGTGTACAGAAATGTGTTTGCAGATTTTCAAGTCATTCATTTCTACAGGTTGGTAGTTCAATATGGTATAAAACTTTCCACATCTACTGATGAAATGATTGTATCTGATTGTATCTCCTTAATTCTTTCGATAAAATTGCTCCATTGATTATGTCACCGTGTTGCTGAATTCAACAGTTATGTTATCAGTTGAAATGTGGTCTTTCGAATATGATTAGATACACACACTGGCACAATTAGGGGAACGGGCAAAATTTACACTAAGTTTGACATCAATTTTCTTTCGAACCGATCGCTCGATTCAATTTTTTTTCTTCACGAAATGTAGCTTCATTCTTCACGAATACATCTGAGAAATAATTACCTTCGAACGATGAGTCTTTCCATCATATACAGGGGTGTAAAGAAAGTACGGATTCTTCGGTATTTTTTAGACATCCTGTGGACTGAACCACTGATAATTGAAACGATTTCTCAACACCAAATTGGAGCTCAATCTATTCCGAATATTTTCGTCTTTTATTCATCTAGATATCTCAATTATTCAAGAAAATACAGAGTTTGATTGATTGATTGTCTTTATTACCCCAAGAAACATAGTTGTTTATAATAGGGATACATAAACAATATACATAATGTTATACATACAATTATGAAATTATAATAAGATATAACAAGTTAAAAAAAAAAATGCAAATAATCATGCAATATCAACCTAGTCTTTTATAAATAGGTATTCAAATAAGAAATGGGATTATCAAAGTCTCTGAAGCAGATATTTTTTTAAGTTAATTTTGAATCTAGTTGCTTCCTGTATATTCCTCAATTGACTTGGTAATGAGTTGTATAGAACGATTCCTGTGTGAAAAATTGATTGTTTGCCGATATTTGACTTGAACGTATTTGCTATTAGTAAATTTGATTGTCTTGTTCCATGATTATGTAATGAATTGATTTCATTGAAATTTAAATTCGAAATTTTCAATTTATATAGGACAAATTGAATAAAACAACATATTTTAAGTTTATATAGTGATGTCAGATCTAATAAATCTCTAGGTTTGTATAAATTCATGGTTGGTTCGAGAAAATTTAAATTGAAAATACACTTCAATGTTTTATTGTATTGTAATTTCATTAGTGGACTCAAACGTGAAATATTGGTACTTCCCCATATAGATATTAGGTATTGAAATTTTGAGTAAATAAGAGAGAAATAAATACTCTTCAAGTATCTGGTAGAAATGAAATTTCGTATTTTGAATAAAATGCCAATCAATATAAAGACCTAAAAATTTTGTAACATCTGTATATTTGATGAGTTTATTGTTGAAGGATAGTTTCAAAGGAAAGGTGGATATTGGTATCAATTTTACACCTCAAAACTCAAATTGGATCTGAAATTGTGTCGTTTCTTGACTAACCTAACCTGACCATGACTAAACCTCTGCCATAGGAGACAGAAGCAGTGAAATCAAATTGTTCATTTTGTTCACCTCGGCGATATATAGTCTTTCCCTGCCATCTATTGAATTGGTGCAGATGCGGCTTTCATATGTTAAAAGAACATTGGCCCACTGGTCATTTTCAATTAATGCTACAGCCCTCGCCACATCAGTAGGAGTCAAATCTCTCACGTTGAATTTTCATTAATCAAATTTATGAATATTGAATCGCTTGACTTTGACAATAATTAAGGACATTAACAAAATAGCCAACGTTGATTAACAAAAATAGCATTTCACCAAAAGAACATTGGAGCAACTTTTATCACCCCTGCATATTCATGAGAGTATTCGTATATGTTTAAACAGTAAACCGATAGGTAAAAGTGTGAACAATTCTCATCTTGAAGTGAAAATCCTCACAGAAACAAGTTGAAAAACGACACGTTCTCCCCAGTTCGAATTTCGAGGTGGTAAAATTAATACCAATATCCACCTCTTCTTTGAAACTCTATGTTTTTTTGGATAATTGGGATATCAAGATGAATAAAAAACGAAAATATTTGGAATAGATTGGGCTATAATTTGGTGTTGGAAAATCGTTACAATTATCAGTGGTTCACTCCACAGGATGTCTTAAAGAATACCGAAAAATCCGTACTTTCTTCACACCCCTGTATATGATATAAAGACGAATCGTTTGGAGGTGGTTATTTCTCAGATGTATTCGTGAAGAATGAAGCTACAATTCGTGAAAAACAAATTTGAATCGAGTGATCGGTTCGAGAGAAAATTGATGTTAAACTTAGTGTAAATTTCACCCGTTCCCCTAATTGTGCCAGTGTGTGTAGAATGCACGGTAACAGATTTAGTACAGTTCTAGTGGAATATTCCAGTCAGGTCAGAAGGCGCCCATATTATACCTCTAGTGGCATAATTTGGAAACTGTCCAAGTACAAAACTTCAACCCACTTCACTGTTTTACAACTAACCAAACTCGACATGGAGAAGATTTAAACTGAAATTCAGTTATTGTGCCAAAGGTTCCAGTCTTCAATATACGAAACTTCAAGTTCTGTGACTACATATTGACGTAAGCGTCATGAACTGAAGATATATATTGAGACAACTGACAAAAGCTACATTCACGAACGGTAAGATTTCCACACAATTTTTCAAGTGAAATACTTGTACAATCCTGTTGGGTCTATGGTAGTCGACGAAACAGGGCGTGTTTTTAAGAATTGTGTGTAAATCTAATTGTTTGTGGAGTTTTTTACATTTTGCTATGGATTTCCATCAACCGCCAAGTCAATAAGAAAATAAAGTGACATCTCTTGGTTGGCAGCTGGCAAGTATCTTTCAAATTATGTCACTAGTAGCGCTAGTGAGAATCTTTGTTTCGCCAATGTCGTACGTCAAACCTTTGAGTACAGGGGAATTAATTTCTCTTAATTATGACCTTTAACTCAGCCTCGCATTCCAACAATAATTACACCTATCCTTTTTTCTCAAAATCTGAGATGTATGATCATTTAGAACTGATTGAGTATGAAATTATTGGTATTATAAAGAGGAAATATGACATAATTTAATTTTTTTTATGAATTTGAACCAGCCAATAATAATTATCAATTGAATCCCTAATCAATAGGAATAGATAAGTGGCTATTATACAAGGTGTTCTCAAACTCTCTGTTCCAGTTCCATAATGACCTATCTATGAAGAGCTGTAACTCCCTAAACTCACTAGAGATTCAGGTGGAGTTAAGAAACATTGTATATGTTGGAAAAAAAATTATTTTTATGTTTTGTTATATTACCTATTTTTTTGTCTAGTATCAGAGGAACTATTAAACTTCGTCATCATAAATTACTGATACATGAAATATCGTTATTCTTTGACGTTTGAAGAAATATTGTTCACTTCATCTGGATTAATTTGTAGGTGGCTTCGATCTCCAAAGGCATTACTTTATGATCCGGCTGTTCTGAGAACGTTACAAAATTTAATGAAGAAACTCTTTCTGCAACTGGTAGCCGAATTCAAACGTTTGGGGTGTACAATTATCTATGCGAATTTCAACAAAATCGTTCTTTGTTCCAAAAAGAATAATGTAGAAGATGCATTAGCCAATGTGAATTTCATTGTATCTTCAATTCGTAATAAGGAACTGTTTCATTCTCTAGAAATCACATACAGGTATACATTTCAAATAGTCTCGAAAATTAGCATGACTTTGAAAGTATTTTATATTTAGGCAATGTTGGGAACAACTTGTTTGGTTGGATGTTGCCAATCTTGGTGGTATAAAAGGAAAATTGCCGGCCAATATGCAGAATGAGTCCCAAAATGATTCTCAGAATGAAAACGAGGAAGAAGCTGAGGCTGAAGAAAAGGATGATGGGGTGAGATTATTCTTTTGCCTCATATATTCAAATTTACAATATTTCATTTCTTACAATCAATATCAAATCTGGTTATTCTGAGTAAAACGAGTTACTGAACAAACCCAAGCAAAAATTGGTCAACATGTTCGTCAGATTGAGTGAAATGAGGACAAACGATTTTTTTATATATTAATTGGTTTAACCAGTCCATTGTGGGAGTTGAAAGTAAAAATAATGAGAACACAGCAATGCCAAATCAGCCAATTTGTTTGGGAATTGCAGTTCGTTGAATTTCCTCACATCATTGAACATATTTTCATCAATATTTCGATTAATAGGCGAGAACAGTAATTATTTGAAAAAATACCATACGTTCATCACTGTAAAAAAGAAAAAAGATTTTTTCATTCCGACTAGTTTTTCCAAAATGGATTCCTAAAGAGATTATCGATAATGGGGTTTTACTTACTAGTCGAAGTAATAACAGTAATTGATACAGTCATTCATTTAAAATCATCACAAATATGTTCTTTCGATAACCAGAATGATCACCTCTCATAAAAGCTAGCTCTCGATGACGTGACATACCTCAGTGTTTTATTGCTCAAAACCAATGAAAATATTTCCACACTCTTCCTAGAAATGAGAATTCACTTGTGCATACTCAATACACGCTGTCCCGCGTTTTTCATGATATGAAAAATTGTGAATTTCAATAATTATTCAAAAAACGTACAGAGCTCTGGGAAGAAAAAAAATGAAATACATTTTTTCACTGAAATTACAGGCCCATTCATAAAATGAACAATCAGACAGATTCATATCTGGTATGAGTTATCAAAAACTTGAAATGAAAACTTAAAATAAAAAAAAAATCCATACTTCTACAGAACCAATACTATAGAAGTGGCATAAAAAATTGTTTATACTGTAGAAACTTGAAATGACTCATGAGATACATACATTGTTATGAATAAGAAGTCTTTGTAGTTATTTGCCATGATGAAATCATGGTTACACTATTAATCGAGGCTGTACAACATATGGTATTTTCAGCCAATCGTTGTGATGAACTGGAATATCGCAGACCTCTTACCAGAGCAGGCAAGATGCCGAAGTAACTTTAATGCCGTAATTGCCGGCTACATCAATGCCATCTACACCAGATTGAAGCACAACGAACGAACTACAGTGTCAGCAGCGGTACTGAGCCAACCAACATTCGGAATCGCACAGCATGAGACAGTCGTCGAATATGCAAAGGAGTTGCTAGCTGGAGAGATTAGTCAAACTTTATTCCAGTAAGTTACGTTCTCATGGTGTGATGGGGATTGAGGCTTTTTCATCAGATTATTTGCGTGTGCACAAGTTTATTATTTTGAGAGGACTTTATTGGAATAATAATTATTTATATACCATGATAATGATGAATATCAGTATCACTCAGGGACTAAGATGATACTACTTCAAACTTTGAAAGGGAATCCCGTAGTAGTTAATTTGGCGATTATGTCCGAATTTCTTGTATTCATGTGTTATTGATTTCTTGTCAAACGTTTTTGTCAGAATCGGAGGTCAGAATTTATTGTTTTTCAGGGCGCTCTAAAGTTTAATCTATCAAATTATAAGTTCGTTTTTCGAAAAATGTGAATTATCTTTGTTCGAAATCCACTATTTTGAGCATATCATTTTACTTTATTTTTTTGAGTATATATTTTGTTCTATGAGAACTAGGGAGTTCTCAATCTTTTTTTATGTATTTATAGGGTGAATATTATTGTATTTTAATTATTCCAATTTCGCGCTAATATATGCACGATGATCCTTAATCGCCTGCGCGAGTGCCTCCGAGTCAAGGATGAGCAACGACAGCTCGTCCCACTTCGATATACCGGGTGGCTACGGAAGTATTGCCTACGGAATATCTCAGTTATTGTATGAAGTAGGTTTGTGAAATTTGGAGTGTCGATATAATGACATAAGAGCTAGAATTTGAGCATATTGACATGTCGAAGTCAACTTCCGGTCTAACCGGAAGTAACATCAACTTTCTTATTTTAAATGGAAACCCTATTTTTTTTTCTTTTCGCTTTATTCAGCATTCAATTCCCTTTCTAATGACATATCACAAGTTGGTATCTAACCAGAAACTAGATCAGAAAAAAAGTATTATTGAAATTCACCGAGTAGGCCGTGGAAGCAAAATGAAAGCCAAAAATTGAAAAGTTGGCTATGGAAACCATACGTCACCTGATAGCAATTGCTACCACTGTGATATTTTATTTTCATTCGTCGGCGTTATAAAAAGCCACCAAAAAAAATATTGGAAAAATTGGGAGAAAAACAATACTCTGTAGGTCCATAACTTAAATAGGAACATACAACTTTTTCTTGCCTGTACTATTCAGCATAACCATTCCTTCCTAATGATATAATAGAAAGTCATTTTTTGGCTTTCATTTAGCTTCCACGGCCTACTCGGTGAATTTCAATAATAATTTTTTTCTGATCTAGTTTCTGATTAGATAACAAATTGTGATATGTCATTAAAAAGGGAATTGAATGCTGAATGAAGCGAAAAGAAAAAAAAATAGGGTTTCCATTCAAAATAAGAAAGTTGATGTTACTTCCGGTTGGACCGGAAGTTAACTTTGACATGTCAATATGCTCAAATTCTAGCTCTAATATCATTATATCGACGCTCCAAATTTCACAAACCTACTTCATACAATAACTGAGATATTCTGTAGGCAATACTTCCGTAGCCACCCGGTATACCGCATCACCGTGTATGTCATTTTTCCCGGTGATTTCACATCTAACGATGTTGAATGAAAATGGTGACGATTAGTTAAATACGCGATACTTCACGTGTTAAGTGTTGAACCTGTTACATCCACAACGAGAGGGCCCTCTTCCTGCATTTCATCAGGAGCAGTACCGAAGCAGTGTCTACTTGAACGTCTCCGCCGATCAAGAACGCGAGGTAAGGCCATAAAGGTGAATCGTGCTCGATTATTCAAACTGAATCTAAGTGATACGATAATATTGAATCCACAACCGAAAATATACAGTCCACTAAAATTTACACCTAGCTGAAACAATCTTCTAAACTATCAAGTTTTGGAAATATCCATTGGAAATGAATAATATATGAAATGACACGCTAAATAGGACTAATAGACAGTATTTGCGCCAAAAGACATGTAAACTGCAATTTCTGATTTTCCCAGTGCAATATTTGCTGTGATCAAGAGAAATTTGTTATGTAGTAGTGAACTTTTCAGTGAAGATACTGTTGATAAAATGCAAATAAATCAATAATTTTATGCCTCAACAGTCTCAAATCACTACATCAAACAAAATTGTACCTGATCAAAGTTCAAGTGGTTCTCGAGTAGCTTTCAACGTTTCATTAATTGTGAGAATATTAATAATTTATAAATAAATTATAAACCTTGCTTATAATATATTGGTGATATTCTTAATTAACTATAAAAAATCCATCGTCTTGAAATGTTCCCATTTATTTGTGTTTTGGTTTATTCCTTATGATGAATTTGTGTTAATAATAATTATATTAATTCCTTTAAATTTGCACTAGATGACCTTTGGTACGGTAAACGTGACAACACAGGATTGTGGGCGTTGTCTTGTCAATGCTCAGCATTCAGCAAAGCATTGCCAAGTCCCCAGCCAACATTTTCATGATGTTTTGTTATGCAGTATAAGAAATATTTCAACAAGCTGGTTGTTCGAAAAAGTCACGAATGACTTACTATAACATCATGGCTTCCTCCTATCAGGTCAAATGTAATTTTTAATTTGGATGCAGTTTTACTAAACCACAGGACTCTTAACACCTTCTTAATAACTTTATTCTAATTGGTGACTTGACAATCTTGCTTCATGAGTGGAAATACCGGTTGGGTTTAAAGGCAGCTTCTTAGCTGAACCCCGCCCTTTCATCTATTTGTTTCTTTCTCTACCATTTGTGAAATGATGATGCTGAATAAAGACATATTATTATTATTATTAAATGATAGATTATCTGACCAATAAGGAAACAGTTGAAGTCACCATTTATTCGACGTATCCCAGAACATGGCCAAATGGCGGCCATTGCGGCACGTTTGAAATGAGCTCTGAAATTCAACAATTTCAAACAACAGATAGACACATTCTTTACATAGAAAACGCGTGCGAATTGTTCTAAAAATTGATTTAGATCCCTAACGACACAGTGGAGTAATTGAATGCCAATTATTCACTATCCGTCCAGTAGCCTGAGATTGGTAAAATTTTCGAGTTTGTTTCAGGATGACTGAGAAAATTGACAATCGGTTACCACCATTGCCTGATGGCACCAGTGCAGCTTTGGAATTTGTTAAAACTATATGTTACATTTTGGCTCTCGAACCGGCAGTGAAAGATTCTGTAGATACATTGAAAAGCAATCTACTTCGCTTAATCGGTAAAAAACTGAATATTTTCTCAGTCCACGATCAAAAACCACTTATTCTTCTAGGTGTTGGTGAATTTTCCGAAAAAGCTGTTTTCAGAGATCAAACAGTTTCGTATATTATTCCTCAAATTATATGTAAGGCTTGTAATCACTGTAGAGACATTGATTTGGGTAGAGACCAATATCGTTCTGAAACAGCTTGGCTCTGTCCTTTGTGCAACACACCTTATGATGGTGCAGAAATCGAATGTATATTACTGGATATCATCAGTAGGAAGTTTTTGGCTTATAATTTGCAGGATTTGCAGTGCAAGAAATGTTCACAGGTTAGTTGATAGTTTTAGTGAAGCAAGACATATGAATTCAAACTTTTTTGGTAATGTACTCTCCCTAACAAATTCTGTTCTTAGTTGTATGATGAATTTCTTCAAATTTATTTTTACAAATGTGTCATAGGATTTTCTTCCTATGAATAATATGATGTAAAATGATATAAATATATAACTTACCAATATGATTCAGTATTGAAATGAAAATTAAAATGTATAGCAGAAGTATACCTACTTGTATAAACGATGATCTTGATGAGCTTGAAAATTCCAAAAATCATTGATATCATTGATGTTTGGGATACATTTTTCACAAACAGGTTATATGACTTTGTTTGAATGAACTCATTTCAGGTATCAAACCCTCCTTAGTAACCTGAAGTCCAGTTATTCTTTCAGCCATTTATCATTATGTATCCCCAACATCAATGATACGACTGATTTTTTAAAGCTTCAAGCTCATCATGATCATCCTATACATTTTAATTCACATTTCAATACTAAATATATTGGTAAGTTATAAATTTAATTTCACATCATATTATTTATCCGATTTGAAAGTTACTGTCAATTCTCAATTGTAGAAAATTTTCATTTTCAAATTCATATTGTGTATTTTCAAAATATGTAATTCAATGTTCTTCATGGCATATAGCCAGGAAAGTCGTTTTCCATTAGATAGAGATGCGAATCCTCAATGTATTTCTTTATGTGTCAATTTTTTTTTTAATTTCATAATATATCTAATAATATTCTTTTTCAACACTCCCATTCTTTGTTTGTTGAACTCAGTAAGTTAATAATTATTATTTACCTTTGCAAAAATGCTGTTTAGATCTGCATAATTCATTGAAATCATATAAAAATTTACATATGGGGTTCAAACATCTGTGAAGGCAATAGGACAGGACAAAATTCTTACAGTCGACTCCACCAAAGCTATACTTTATTGTAAGCATGATATTTAAAGTTCCCTAACAAAGGGGTTCCGCAATAATTCAACTTTTTAATGATTTTTCTTAAACATTTTTCAATAATATAAATATGTAAACATAACGTTTTTCCTCCAGAACAGTACTCCTTTGTAACAATAACGCTGATGATGAAGCTTTAAAGCTTCGAAACATGTCCCTGTAAGATTGCTTACAATAAAGTATAGCTTTGGTGGAGTCGACTGTAAGAATTTTGTCCTGTCCTATTACATATGGGGGTTTGAAACCATGAAGAATAATAATATGTGGTCAGTTTTCCTGTAAAAAATTCTAATATGATTTCATAAAAAGTTGACCCTCTTTTCATTTGGTCAAAAACGCACGGCACTGTCTAAAATTATGTTCCTTTCTGAAAAACGGCTAATATCTGAGATATAGAGGGGAGGCCGTTTGAAGTGAGACACGCTGAACATACCGGGTGTCCCACGCTGATGAATAGTAGAATATGTCAATCTTGGGCTTGTAAATTAAAGCAATTGGTGAAGTTTTTTCTGGATTTTTTTCACCCAATGAGCTTTTTGTTATCGGCTACCGTAACATCAGATTTAATTTTGGTATTTCTATGTTCCTCCTGATGAAACGATTCCAACAAACTTCACTCTTGGACTAAAATGATGAAGAACTACATGTACTCAAATATCCATCCTCTGTCCCAAAATTTTCTGAAATAGGTACGTTTTTTTATAAAATATGAATGATTATTGTTTTAATTATCACAAAAAATATGGGACTGCCCAAATATGTAGGGTGGCCCTAAACTTGAATAATTTGGCAATTGCTCCTTTCAGACGTTTGTCCTAATCGTTTGAAATACCTGTTGTTCTTAAGGCCTCTTCATTGAGATGACAAATGACTATCTGTGTTTACATCTCGCATCCAACGACAGTGGCGGCCATTTTCACTGAAACAATTGCACCACACTCCTCAGTAACGAATAAGTAACGTTTTTTCGATTTAACTTAATATAATACAATTAATACACACCAGGAATATGGAAACGAAAATACTATATTGTTATTGTTGTTTCTCAATGACGAATGCCCATTGTGGTTGACACTGTTGACATTTGACAGAACGTCAATAAAAACCGCCATATTCGCCACCTTCGCATTACCCAATCAAATTTTGGATCTAAAAACGAGCGCATGCGTCTTGAAAATATATCTATATGAAAAGGCCTATTAATCTCGTTTCAGGCCCCAACGGTGACAGTTGGTTGTTATCGTTACATCAGGACGAACATAGAAACGCTAAAATATACAGGTTGTTCCATTTGAAATTTTGAATCTGTCACGTAACCGAAAACAGGAAGCTCATTGGGTAAAAAAATATCAGAAAAAGCTGCACCAATTGCTCAGATTCGCAACCTCCAAATTACAATTTTCTACTACTCTCCAGTTCCGAGATATTTCGTCCTAATCGTCGTGGGACACCCTGTAAAAGTTGTTCCTTAATTATTCTTGATAAGCCATCCGGACATGTTATTTGTTTTATACAAGCAATTCACAAGCTATGTTTATGTAGAAATAAAGCTAATTTTCCAGTTAACGATCCGAAATTGGTTAAAGCTTTTTATATTTGTTCATAATTTTTAATGATAGATAACCGTCTTGAATTGTAAGTCAAGGTAGGTTCATTTATTAGTATTACATGGTATTACATTTGAAGCTTTTATATTGGTGAAACAGGTTGTTTTTGAGTATTTTCCGAAAATATCGTTCACGAACTTTTTCGATCCAAAAATTCAAAATACCTACATTTTTTTATGATTTTGTATTAAACATTTTTGTTCTGTTTTAGATTAAGTTGGAGAACCTGATAAAACACTGCCATTGTTCTTCAGATTTCAAGTGTTTACAATCGAGGACAGATTTGATTAAACTTTTACAAACATTCTTGTCCCTAGCTGAAAAATTTGGAATGCTGGCTCTGAGTGAAACAGTTGAGCAAATCCTCAAACTGTGCTAAGAGATCTCCAATTCTTCATGTTGGTACTTATTTTAAGTGTTCTTCTTTTATAGAAGTTGAATGTACACCCATCAAGTAGGTCGTAAGTTTTAATATATTTTTAGTTATGATGATTTCTATTCATCTTTTCCTCCAGAGCCAATGCGGAGTACAGAAAAATAACTTTTTTCATAAAACGCATTGATAACAAATTGCGAAGTGACACTTTTTTTCAGTTTAGTACGTTACCATGATCTTGAACAAAACAATGTGCGAAGTAAAACAGTGCGCGAAGTACCTACTTGGCGCATTGTTATGTGAAATATATGAGATATTTATATTTCAACTCTATGGTCCTCAATCGAGCAAACATCAACGAAATCATATATTTCTGAATGTTTAACAATAACTTTGTTTTATCTCTTGGAGCGCACGAAAGGAAATTTCTATTATGTTCGTGGAACATCGTGCGTACCTAGGGAGGATAGGGAGAGGTCTTTTAAGCCAGTCCAACACTATTTTTTATATCAAGCTGAACATTTTTTTCTTCAGAACAATATTTTTTGACGTTTGTAGTAAAAATGTTGTTTGCAACTCGAGTGCGAAATGCTTTGGTCATCTCGACTATTTTTTTAACTCGGCTACGCCTCGTTGAAAAAACCAGATCTCAATCACCAAAGTAGCATTTCACGCTCTAGATACAAAAATAACTAATTTATCAATTCTTTATGTTGTCATTATGGTATAGGGAGACCAAGAGCTCCTGAAAAGTGCAATGACCTGGCAAGGATATATCTTGAAATTCACATTTAACATTTGATAACTCCATAAAATACCGGGTATTTCTCAAAAGTTGCTCACCCCTATAAATTTTTAGTTTATACAGATAAACAAATGAAATTCGGTGTGTAAGTATAGTACATGCATGTACATTATTTGGCGTGTTCAATTGTTTTCTGTCACTTCCGGTTTGACCAGAAGTGACCCATATTATCTGATTTTGAATGGGACATCCTGTATATTTTTACATATTTCTGTAGAGAATAACATTCTGAGTACAATGACACCCCATTTGCCACTTTTAGACATTTATCATCATGAAATTTTCATTTTTCAATCTAGAGTGCCATGAATGAGTTAAAACAGTTGATTATAAATCATGTTGCGTAGGAAAATAATTTCGATGAATCTTTACTTTTCATTTAATTCACAGGTTCATTCAAAATTCACAATATCATAATTATGATGTTTACTCAATTTTTTCGAATAGAGCAAGGGTGGCTTATTACCATATGGAAAGGGTATTTTGTTATGAACCACACAATCGGTATTTTGAATCAATATCCAGTATCATAATCACTAGATTAAAAAATGAAAATTTCAGGATGATTAATGTCAAAAAGTGACAAATGGGGTGTCATTAGGGCTGGGAAAAAATATCGATATATCGAAATATATCGATATATCGAATAACGATATTTAAGTTTTTAAATATTGATATATCGATAACTATCGATAAATCGATAAATATCGATATTAATCGATATATATCGATATATATCGATATACAGTGTGTCCAAGATAAGGTTGCTCAGTAATGTCTTAGAAGCAACTGTGAGAAGAGGATATCTTTATTTAGAGAATAATTGTCATCATTTTGAACAATTGTTATGAATGTTTCTGTTGGTATTGCCAAAATTAAGTTATTAAAGTAATTCGTGTAAGAATTCATAATTAATTTGAAGCGCTCCATTGAATAATATGGTGAAATATTTTTTTCCACTTTTCGGTATTGAATAACTATATAGTCCCTCAATGTTTGACACTAAATGATCAGAAATAGGGCTGGGAAAAAATATCGATATATCGATAAATATATCGATATATCGAATAACGATATTTGAGTTTTTAAATATCGATATATCGATAACTATCGATACATATCGATATATCGATAAATTTCGATCAATCGATATATCGATAAATATCGATATATCGAACTTATCGATGCATTTCAACTTATCGTTAACCGATAACTGAAATCCAATATCGCGCAGCCCTAGGTGTCATTGTACTCACAATGTTATTCTCTATAGAAATATGTAAAAATATACCGGGTGTCCCATTCGAAATAAGAAAATTTGGGTCATTTCCGGTCAAACCGGAAGTGACAGAAAACAATTGAATACGTCAAATAATGCATATTTATTTACTATACTTACACACCGAATTTCATTTGTTTATTTATAGAACCAACAAAGTTATAGGGGTGAGCCCCTTTTGAGAAACACCCAGTACATGAAATTGTTTTTATTTGAAAAATGGCTCATAAGGGAGCTACAGCCTTTTGAAGAGGCTTTCCTAGAAATGTTTTTTAATTATCATTGCTGAAACTATTTGAGATGAAATAATTGATAGTGCTCACTCAACTTTTCATGCTTAATTCAAAAATGTGAAGGGCATAATTCTATTGGCCAGAAACGGACTTGATTAGATACAAAAAATACATGCATATTTTATGGATGTAATATGTATTGATGGATAAATTATAATCTTATAGTGAACAAAAAAATAAACAAAACTCAGGAATTGATTTGATATGGAAAGTTTAACTTTCTCAATGTATTCAAACTACATTAGGTGAGTCTAATAGTTTGTAACTTATAATACAATCAACAAGCCACTTTGAAGACCTGTGTTTTATCTCTGGCATTTGATACCTTAGCTCTGGGGGGCTATTTTCATCAAAAATTATGTAGTTACAGCACTTGGAAGCAGTAGTATTCCTAGCATGAAAAGGGTACTTGACAACTGAGTCACAGGTACCTGGGGTAGGTGCTCTATGTAGAAGTTTTCCTCCACCAGATTTGATCAGGTTACCCAATGAATCCTTATTGAACTTCACATTGTAAAGTAAGACAACACTTTTATGGCCATATATGTAGAAATTCAGTTGGTCAAAGAGTTTAGGTAGCTTCAATAACTTGAAGATCAATGCTTTTTGGATGCCTTCATTCAATTTTTTGTTAAAAATTATTGAGTAATGTGGAATTGGGATAAAATGGTCATTTTTGAGAAACTGATCTATCCATTCCTGAGGTACAATTGTGCATCCATCTAATAATGCAATTAAAATCTTGAGTGATAATTTGTGTGTTCTTCTCAATATAAAGTGTGTCACTTTTTTATCATATGTATTTTGAATTTTGATATTCAACTGTTTCAGCTTATTTTCATATTCATTTTCAATGTAGTAGCAAAATGGAACTATTTTCTTATTACAGAACAAGTGTTCTACCCTCTCTAAACAAGATGGAGGGTTGATAAATATTTTCTGAATATCCTCATCCATTGTACATTCAACTGGTTTCTTGCCATGAAGGTCTATTAATTCCTGGTCTGCACCATGCTCCAACAATAACTTTATTATATCAATGTTTTGTGATACTGCTGCTTTGTGCAATGGAGTTGTATAGTCTTCTCCTGGGGTATTTATCAGTGCTCCATGATTCAACAAATATTCTATATTTTCCATGTTTCCACTTTCAACAGCTTCATGCTGGAAAAAACTTTTACTAGAGACATTCCAATTACATAAGATAATATATACCATCCAAACCCAGTTGGATATGTAGGGAATGTATGTGTAGTCATATAATCCTTGGAATTAGTCTAACTTAAAACTATATAGTATAAACAATAAAAATCATTTACCAGTGGCGTCCAACCAGCAAAATCCTGAGCATTAATGTCTACTCCCTTTTCCAGTAATTCAATAAATTCTCTATTTTTTGGTTTCTTTTTCTTACAAGCAATATGCAAAGGTGTTTCACCTTTGGCATTGACTTTTTCTAGTCCTTCAATGAATATAATTTTATACTTTTTGTTGTTATGTGCCAAAATATCACCTTCTGGTGTGTCTATATTGTATTCTGGAATATTTATCTTATCTACTACTCTAGTCTCCCCATCAGAATGGTTTTCAATATCAATTATAGTAGAATGGCTCCTAGAATGGTTATTATCAATTATGTTCTTCAAACATACTTCAAGATCTGCCAATATGTTATGTGTTGTGCGTACAATGTTATTAGTTTCAGTGTCTCTATCCTCATAGTACATATTACATTCTGGGCAAGAATAAAGACCTTTCTTAAGATACAAACACTGATGACAGAAATAGTGACCACACACTTTCACCCTCACAGGATCCTGGCAACGTTTGTTGCATATACAACACTTAAACTCTTCTTGAAGGGCTTTTAATTCTTCATATATGTTATTCAGTTGTGAAATATCCATTATAAACAGGATAAACTGGAAAAACTAAAGAATCGAAAAAGTGTAAACTTTAAACAACCCAAAGTTTTTTGGCGCGTAAATTGACTTAATTGACAGACTGACAGTTGATATCAACTGATCAAAATTCATCTTCTCGCTTTCTCACTTCCAATTTTCAATGGCTCTCAGCCATAGTGGAAGCCTTCCACTATGCTCTCAGCCAGAAGCCAGAATGGTGTGCACGTTGCACAAATTCGTTTTGCCCAAACATTGTTAGCCATTGAGACCAATCAAAGCGATTTGGGCAATAGCGGTGAATTCAAATCATTAATATTGTCGGTAAATTCGAATGTTCTCACGTGATAGTAAAGCCGAATAATAGCCAATACCTTTAATTGGCGCGAAATCAAGTTTACTGAAAATGTCACAATAGATATAATTCAATGATCGTCTCGTGAGGTCTCGTGGATCGTCTCAGTCGTGGTTCTGGTCGTGACATATAGCCAGGAAAGTAGTTGTTTTTTTTTTTGATAATCCGATAAATAATTGATATTTTCATCACATAGAGAATGCAAATTCTCAATGTATTTCTTCATATATAAATTATCTGAGAATATTCCTTTTCAATTCAAACCTTTTTTGGCATGAAAAGTATATTTTTGGGGAAATCACTTGAGAAAACAGAATAAAAAAAGCCGACCGTCGGCAGAAATTAAACCCGACCGGCGTTGAATTCGAACGCATTATCAAATGCGCCACTCAGATAATTGAAAATTTTAGTATGAATCAAAGGTATGAATAAGAAAGAATTTTTTTATAGTGAATGATAAATTCATCTTTATTATCATTCATCGAGAAAACCCAATCACCATTCTGAGAATATTCCTTTTCAAGAAAGGATTTAGTCGACATGCACAGTCAAAACAAGCGGTTGCCAGCACCTGGAATATTTGTTGCACCCTGTCTCGCTGTCTAGACTTTTCTCAACGTGTCGATTGGTCTATGGTTGCACATGGCAATGTTCTAAAATAGCTACTGGCTAATCGACAAATGTCTCCCTGGATCTAGTGAGCTTACTTCTTCAATCTCATAATAATATAAGATCACATCACGATATTACAGATAGAAATTAAAAAGCAAATAACCAAAAAGGCAAAAAACCAAATGGTTATAAAGTTTAAAATTATAAATACAGTTTCTTTATTGCTGTGATCTATACAGATCAAAATCAGCAAAGAACGGAATAAAATTCACTAAATTATTGCAGATAAAGAAAAATGAGGATATTCAGTAGTTTATTAGTGGCTAGAAGCAACCCTAAGGAACCAGTACCAGTCAAACCAGCTCGACCTTTGAAATTGGGTGCCTCTGTATCTGGGAAAGGAAACAAAAGTTCGGAAGTCTGCTGCATTTATGAGATGTCACTTATGTTCTCCTGCTTCAAAGACAATGAGTTTAATCAATCATTTTGTTCAAAGGAAATTGAATCTTTCCAAAAGTGCTATGTGAATCATTTAAACTCCAAAAGAATAAGAGAGGAAAAGGAATCAAAGGGAGTATTGATACCTGGAGAGAAAAAACTCTCTCATAAACAACTCAATCTATTATTGAGTAAATTTCCCAATATCAAGTAGTTTGAATGTCACTTTATAGTAGTTTTATTATTAGGCCAAATATTAGGTGATTAATAAATTCATTTCTATGCTCAAAATGTTATTGAAAATCCTTTTATTTACAACCATATATGTAATGTTGTCATTACTAATGTTATTGAAGGTTGGGAAGTGTCACATCACACACCTCTACTTCCTGCCCTCACTAATTCCAGTCTCACTTCCAGCCCTCACTTTTATGTCATATTTTAGGTATGTTCAGAAAGGAACAGGTTTATTGATTTTGTTCATATTATGGTTGTGGATAAAATAGTATATAAACCTAGGTAGGATTTTTAATTCCTGTCTGGAGAACATAGCTAACCTCCACTCTTGGCATCTCTGTTAACTAACACCTGGGAGTTTAATATACTATTTACCCCTGAAAAGTCATGAAACTGAATTGTTTCTTGGTTTTTTACCTTGTTGGTCATAATGGTTGTCTCTTGCCTCAGCATCAATAATAAATCCTTATTTTCCCTTATGCTGGGTTTATAGATTCAATCAAACTAACAATTTGGAATTAACAATTAACAATCAACAATTAATAATCATGAGGGTGTTTATACATATCTGATATTAATTAAGAATTTATTAAAAGTGAAATGTCTTCTAATTAAATATCAAAATGATGGTAAAAAGTGATTTTGGTCTTCACAATTCATGAATCTATAAAACATATTCCAATTTAACATCACCAAACTCCTCTTGAATAATGACAAATCCAATCTTCATGTTCTGTCTCCAGAATTTCCTAATTCTTAGTTGTTAAGTTGAAAGTTGGCCAACTTTGTAATTCTTAATTCTTAATTTAAATGACAGATGTAAATGTATAAACCCTCACAGATGTTTCCTTGTATTCAACTTTTTAAGTTTATAGTTGTTAGTTTAATTCTTAGTTTAGTTGAATCTATAAACCCAGCATTAGATTCAATTTTAATATGAAAATGAGCCCTAGTTATTATTAACTTCCCTATAAGTACCCAAAACCAATAGTTTTGGAAATGTTCCATAAAAATAGTCCTTCACTTCTGCATAATTGCCTGAAATTTTGTATTTTTCTTTGGCTGTGCAAAATATCAATCAAGGAATGAATTAATATTTAGTTATATTTTATATTATTCCAGATATTATTATTCAAGAAAAACAGTTGTTTACTGTCAGATAAATGGACCCATCCTTTGTCAGATCTATCATTTGCAAAAGTCCCATATATGACAAAATGTAATACAATTTTCATAAGAACAATCATTGTCTGCTAAATATGGAGAAAAAAATCTAGTGAGCTGGAATCTCAGAGCTGGAGTATCTGGTCTGCCCAAACAAGGGAAATCACCTACAGCGTTTTGTGGCCGATACAGTAGTACCACCATACGGTCAACTGAGGAAACACTCATTTCAATTGTTTTCCTGTCAAACCTACATAACCTTAAAAATCGTAAATGAGTTGAGTTGAGCCTCCCTCCCTCTCAGCGGTGCTCTCGGCCACAATACTGTGTCTCGGCCGGCGGCATAGTTTGTTTAGTTTCAGTGAGTTTGAGTTCAGTCTCGACATTCGGACATTCACGGGACACGGTCACTCAGTCACTCAACAATTCAAAAATATTTCATGCAGATAGTGGAGATATGACAAATATGTAGAGACCGAGCCCCGGAAACAAATACAGGGTGGTGCAGAATTCAGAATCTTGATCACCCGGTATATGTCCCAATTAAATATCAGTAGATAGTTAATCAAAAGTAAAGAGAGGGACATGTAAGCCGTTTTGATCGACAATGAATAGTTTCGACACAAAAAAATCCTAAAATTGAAAAATCTCGATATTAAACACCCTATATCTCTGTAATTATTCCTGGTAGACCCCAAGTGTGATGCATTGATGAAATCAGCTCTTCAGAAAGAATATAAAAATGCAATAAAATACAGGGTGCTTCATTTGAAATAACGAAGTTGCTAGTTGTTTCTAATAGAAGTGGCATCACTGTATCAATGAAACTATTTTAGACGGATAGAGAATGTTATTCAATTATCAAAGCATCCCAATTTTCAGAATGTCGTTCTGTCTTTTAGTTCTCCAGATACTTCTAATAGGCCATCCACCGTGGATCACCCTGTAGGTATAGTGTTGAAGGTATATTAAGTAAGCAGTTTTCATTGATACCTTTTTATTTCCATGATAAGATCATTATGACCATAAAATAATGAGGTACAATAATATATTATTCATATTTTAGCTAGGTATAGTTAGGATGCATGACATACATCATTAATGGTTGACAAATCAGCAGTCGCTCTCAGCGGGTAATACACAAACTTGTGATCTGGTATCGTAATATTTACCATCTTTGCAAGTACGTAGTTCACTATAATAGCTGTATCCGAAAAACAGATTCCTCTTAGACAAACACTCATAATACTGGGTGCATTTAGCTGCAGGCCAGAATCCAGTTTTTTTGCATTCTGGGGCAGTTGATGGTCTTGGAGCTGAAAAATGTTAAAAGTTACTTTTTCGTGCAATCGTACGCGAAGAGAGTACTTCGCGTTCTCTACACAGTGTGCGAAGTTCAACTTCGCAACCGTTACCCATACCCCTCATGGTAACGTAGGAAACTGAAAACAGTATCACTTCGCAATTTGTTATCAATGCGCGACCTTGTCATTTTTTGACGTTTGTAAATAAAATATTTTGTATTCATTCAAAACGATTTTAGTTATTTAGTTCAATAATTTTAACGATTGCACGAAAAATATTGTGTATAGATAGATGATTTGATTAATCCTTTGTGCTACAACATAGTATAAATCACACTAAATATAGTAAAGGGTACAAAACAACAATTAAAAAAAAATACACTGATATCAATGATTTTGTATCCAATTTACTTATCAGCGATTTAATCAAGTAATATAATTGATTCAGTTTTTTACAGGTGAAATGATCATGCCATGTAAACAGTGGATCGATCATTGTTCCCAAGAATTTAGTTGATTCAGCTAGCTTCAGGGATTCATTTTGAAAACTGAACCCAAAATCATGTAAAGTTCGAGATGAATATGAAAATTCCATACATATTGTTTTTTTCAAGTTTACAATCAGCCTATTCTGATAACACCAGTTACTAAATTCATCTAATGTTATATGTATACCCCGCGAAACTTTTAGGCGACCTCAAGATTATATTCGCAGCCTAGGCAAACAAATAAATCTTATTCCATTATACGAGGTGTTTTTGAAACAAGTACATATACAGGGCGCTGGATGGCTCTGAAGTTACAATTTTCGAATCGTAAAATGGCTCATGATATTTTGCTCAAATTTGGTACGTTGACAAACATCTAAATTTTCTACGCCAATGAAGAGAAAGGGATTCGAATATGAAATTTGGATTGTGTTACTTATTTACTACAAAAATGTACTCTTGCTGAAATTTGATTACTCTCAGGGTTTCGACAAAATTTGAATTTTAGTAATTATCATAGCATCATCAGTCAACATTAAAACTATCAACAGATGTGTCATGATAATTGTTGAAAATAAGCATCATTTTCAAAAAATGAATAGGTAGATGAAAATTCACCTGAGTACATAGTTGCTTTAGTCTAGGCGCTATATAGACGGCTCTTGCCTACTCAGTACAAAGAAAAAAGCATAAATAGCTGATTTAGCACATTTCAATTTTTTTCGTCGTATAAATCTTTGTATTGACGAAATGATGAAAATTTTGTCGAAACCATGAGACTTGTCGAATTTTATCAGGAGTACTAACAAACAAATCAAGTTCTACGCCCATGGAATTATATTTAACATAATCATGATATGGAAAACCGCCGGAAGATGAAAAAAAAAATCCCTCAAATACTGCTCAAAATTATTCTGCTGCATTATTCCAAAATGAAGACCCGTTGTGAATCCAAATTCTCAAGTACTTATACAGGGTGTCCAGAAAGGTCATGTCGTAAATGATATATGAGGTGATATAGAGGGTGATAGGGTGAGCCAAAATAATGTCATATAAAAAAATGTCGATCAGACTTCGTTACGTAGTTATTGGCCTTGAAAGTTTCTGCAAGTCCGCACATATGCATACTTATATCATTATACTAAGTTCACCCATGGTGTCACCACAAAATAATTTGATGTTAATTATTACAATGACTGCATCTACATGATGTTGTTGAATAACTATAGTTTTTGTTACTTTTGTAACGATTGGGATATTTTCTCTAGAACGGTATAAATATACAAGATATCGATTGAAATAAGGTAATAAGTATACTATTTTTATAGAAAAAAGATGAAGGAATGAAACGGTGGAAGCAAAATGTAAAATTGTCATCTCTGTCAAAAATCATTGCAAATCATGAAAAATCTTACCTTTTTTAGTTGTCGTTGAAGTGACCTCAGTTACCACATCTATAACAAAACAAAATCTCATTTTTTGAGCCATCAGAATTCGTTGCTACAACTTTGAAAACAAGTATTTTAATTCCACATTTCATGGACTCCATATATCTTCACTGTATTTGAAGTTGAAAAAGTAGAAAATATTTATTAAAACAATGAAATAGCTCTCTTCATCTATTTTAATGAAAAACGTTGCATTTCACGCGTAATGAAAACCCACTCGAAAATATTTTGAAAAAAAATTACAATGTTTTTTTTCCTCAGAATGAAATCATTTGGAATTCAGGTCCAATTCCTCATAAATTGATTATACCTGTTTGTGAAGTTGTACTGCCTGTCCTCTTTGAACTATGTGTCGTTGTTTCTGTAAAAAAGAATTATATTAATCGACATGCGAATTTCCGAAAAAATGTATTAAGACTGTGGAACATATAAATGATCATCCATATAGGTACCTATAGTAGGTCTCAATAATGCAATTTTCACCATAGATAATTACCAGCACTTGTTGTTGTTTTTGTTGTTGTTGTTGAATCACTGTCCTTTTCTTTAGTGCACCTGTGAAGAATTCAGAATATTCATCAGTAGGTACATACATTTCCAAAGGGTTATTGATATATGTTTGGCCCGGTGTTTAAAAGTATAGGTACAGCTTTCGCCCGATAAAAAGTAACAGCTCCTGGATCAAAAGTACCTATATTCTTCAACAAGCAGAGCTTACAAATATCACTCTGAAATTTAACTCGATCAAAAGTCGATCGTTGCCTACTTTTATTGACCAGAGCACTGATGTACACACAGTATATATACCGCATACCGCATAATTTAGTGCCCACTCAGATGCTGAAATAGTTTATGATTGAAAATAAAATTGTATTTTTATAACGATATCGTTAAAAATTGAATGGGCTCAATAAATTTGGAAATCTGTTATTGTATGTACGACTTTATTGGTATAGAGCTAGACGTCAATTATTATCAAGTTGTGTAATTTTGAACAGAAATGGAAAAAAGTGTTCAGTATAATCAGCATGATGGGTTTTCTCCATAAATATTATTTTTCTCTTTTTCGACGAATAATTCGAGTCAATATAAATTGCTAAAACATGGCTAAAACAAGATTGGAACATGATCAAACCACTTTGTATAATATATGGTTGAATTCAGAATTAAAAATGGATTCAGAATCAAAAAATACTCACAGTCAGGTCTGTATTTAAGAAAACAAGTTGATGATAATTCTACGACTACGAAACGTCGCATAGAGAAATCAATATCCGTGCACACGTTGAATTTCATCAACAGTTGCTATACACACTAACTATACAGGGTGTTTCACAGGTGAAGGAAAATATTTCAATGGTAGATATAGGGGTCGCCAAGTAGGTCCTGAAAATACCATACTTGATATGAGTCTTACAGTCTTTATTAAAGAGATACAGGGTGATTTATCGACTTTGAATAATTATTCACTCGTCCATAAGTATTAAACTACCTACGACCCAGTATATTTTTTTCAAATTTGGTATGGAGCTTTAACTCAGGACGTTGAATTTATTGACCTATCAGGCGGAATGGAAATCCAGGTTCGACTTCAGGAAAAATTTACATTTATTTTGCAATATAAAAAAACACACTGTATTTATATATTAACAAGGTTTATCAAAACAAACGTGAAGAGGAGAAAAAACTAACTTGATTATGATACTGTTTGTTTTCTCGCCACCAATTCTCATTGTAACAATCATAAACAGAAAGTTGAAAGTATGTCAGTTTTAAACATATTATAATCATTTGATATCCACCCCAGATAACACAGGATATCCTATGGATATCCTTATCAAGTCCATTTCAGGTCGGGATATCCTGGGACATGAAATGGATATCCATAGGATATCCGTCAGAGGATATCAAATGGATATTCTGATGCGGATCACCTATGGACGTCCATAAGATGTTCGTTTAGCGAACAAAAATTGTTAATTGAGAATGGTTCAAAACAATACGAATCATCACAAATATCACATGCAAATCACATGTTTATCAGAAATTCAAAGGTAGTTTTCCATCATATAACTATTGTTATGTAGGTATAATATGTTTATAGCCACAATTAAGATATCCGATGCAAATATGAATTCATATAAATAACAACACCACAGTTTGGAATTTTTCTCTGTTGTTCAATGTTTTCGTACAAAAATATACAATCACTCGAAAATAGCTCTCATATATTTACTTTTTTGTGGTCTTCAGATGGACATCCATGAGATATTCATCCATGGATTTATAGCGGATATCCATCAGAAGATATCTTACCCAGATAGCACAAGACGTCTTTAAGATGTCTGAATTATATCCTATCTTAGTCTGTACGTCTTTGAATAAGACGTCTACAAGATGTCATCATTCAGACGTTTTAAAGATATCTGATGATTCTCACGTCCTGAATACGTCTTAAAGACATCGTAATAATACAAATAAGCAATAATGATATTTGGTATATTATAATAAGTATTGATCATAATGACTTTAGAGTGTGTCATATCTGAACGTTCTCCACTCTCAGAATTCCTGAATTCCACACCTAGTTATGGTTCTATTCTCATAATATGCGTTAAACTTTTAATAAGAAATATAGGTATGATCATATTGATTCAGGCTAATAGAATATTTTCAATTTCATAATTTTTATAACTTCACCGTAATACATAGAGGTTATATAGATTGTTCAGAGTAAGTTATTTTATAAATCGGGTGGGATGATTTGAAAATACCGCCATATCAAACGAAAGAGAGATCGTAGCGCCAGAGCCAGAACGGTGTAAGCCAGTACTATTTGATTGTTTATATTTTACATTGTTTGGTTGTTTATTGAGAGGGTGTGTTTATGTTAATTTCGTTTTGAGTTCTCAATCATTCTCAGCTTTGATATTTGTGTATTTTTTAAATCCGTGTTTTCCAGTGGTTCATTGTGTTTTGATTGAGGACAATAATATCTCTGATGTTTAACAGTAGAACACCTACCTACCTCTAGTTGGAATGTTGAACCTAAAACCTATACCAACATAAGCTGTAAGTTTTTATCATTATTGAACAAGAATTCTTATGATTTGGCCATTTAGCCTGTGCATTTCAATCTGTCTATCCTTTTTCAGTTATTCAGTGTCTCCAAAATGAAGCTGAGCTCATAAATGCGGGCCACCTGGTTTTGGCTGGTCAAATGGATGCAAATGATTGCATTGAAGTATAATAAGTATTATGCCTCATTATGTTTACAGTCCACTGTGTGTGTCAGGTAAGAAGAACTCTCCCTAATAATGATATTGGTAAACTCCTGAAACTCAACTCTATATCATTGTTTTCAGGAAGAATGTGGGATCTTCCAGAGATATAAATATGCTTGGTTGACACAAAAAGCAATCAACAAAGGGACTAATACAATCAGTATTCCTATAGATGAGATGCCCTGTTTTAAGAAAAAAATTAAGAGACCAGTTATATGAAACATAATGAATATTCTCAATTTTCCTATCACAAACAGGGTGGACGAGCAACTTCTTTTCTGGAAATGTCAAACCTGTCCTTGGTAGTTGTACTTTTCAAATAAATGTCACAAAGATCAACTATTTATTTGTGTTGTATGTACCTACATGTTTGCTTCATAACTGGCACTTTAACCGAGGATGGCATTTTCAAACGGGACACCCTGTATTTTATTCCATAATCGGTTAAGGATTATCATAACGAATTCAACCATACTGTGTTTGATAGGATTTCTACAAACGATTAGGAGGATATTCACATTTCCATATCCTCAATGAGCATATATGAAAACTTCAAATGCAAATATCTTCGTAATCGTTTGAAATAACCCTATCCAATCCGGTACCGTTGAATTCGTTATAATAGTTCCTAATTCATTATGGAATAATATACATGGTGTTCTATATTGTTGAGGATATTTAGTAAATATCCCTGAAAAATATCTCATGGATATTTGTGAACAATATCTTATGGATATCCCTGAAAAATGTCTTATGGATATTTGTGAACAATATCTTATGGATATCCCTGAAAAATGTCTTATGGATGTCCCTGAAGGATATCCTATAGAAGTCCAACTCCTTCCACTCGGCACGTCCATTGGACGTCCATAAGATATACATCGGATATCACTGGATATTCTCTGGATATCCCAAATATCCTAAATGGACGTCCAATGGATGTCCATCGAATGTCCGTGTGTTGACTGGGACTATAGTTGAATAATTTACTAACTTAGATTAGATACTTCTCGTATTTACTGCTACCAATTCTAATGGTAACATTTTGAAGCAGAATAATGGAATTATGTTAATTTGAAGGAATAAAAATTATGAATAAATGCTAGTGCGTAAGATATTTTCTGTTGTTTGTTCAACTTATAAACAGAACTTGAAAAGGAATAATATTCTCGGATAAATTATGAACATGAAAAAATAGATAAATGTATATATTAAGAAATATACATTGAATTCGCATTCTCTATGTGATGGAAATATCAATTCTTCCTCGGTTTTTTCAACAGAAAACAACTATACTTTCCTGGCTATATGCCACGACCAATATTGAATTATATATATTAAACACAAACGAAAAGAATTTGAAATTAAAATCTTCTGAAGTTGGGAATTTATGCATTCTCCTTAGATAAAAATATGTATGTATATGCACATAATATAATTCTGAATATTCAACAGAAAACAACTACTTTCCTTGCTATTTGCCTCGTCGACCACCACACGAGGTAGTTTAATACTTATATGGGCGAATGAATTATTATATACGAAATCGATAATTCACTTTGTAACTCCGTTATAAAGACTGAGACTCATCAAATATGGTATTTTCAGAACCACTTTGGTGACCCTTATCTAACATTGAAATTTTTCCCTTTACCTGTGAAACATCCTGTATAAATAATGAAAATTCAATTTTTCCAAAAACTAGAAATCATTTTGAAAATTTACGGAAGCAGTTTGAATAACCGTGTGAATGAGAATTATTCCCATTCAAACGAATTATCGTATCTCCTTCCTACCTTATTAATTAATTAATTAATTGATAATATTCAACATCCGAACAGTTTAGAATCCTATCCAAGTGTGATAACTGAGAAGAATAAAAATGAGAATTAATACTTACGGATGTGATAACACCGAGTCATCACAAATGTAACCCTCTGGGCATGTCAACTGAGTGTTCAGAAGAACTGTAAAAGCACCAGCATTTACGCACGTTATGTAAGTGTTGTTTGAAAGGCATCGTACACTCGTATTCTTACATATCTCTGTAGTAGAATCCAAGTACAGAGCGTCACTAAAGTTGGTGAAAACCAAGAACTGCAAGAATATAATTTGTGTTTTTACTTCATCCAGTTGATGAGCATATTTCAAATACACTCACCGGCAAGAAAAAACCGCCATCACAAAAATTTGCCAAATCGTCCGCCCTGTAACTTTTTTAATTCTTGTCCGATTTTTGTGAAACTATGGCCAAATCGTATACTCATGTATCAGAATCATACCCTGAATAGTAGGTCCCAAGAAAAGCTCATCTTCATTATGTTTTGGAATGGAGTGTGATGTCTTGTTTACACTATATGGTGTTTGATTAACGTCGATAACCTTTTTTTGACGATGAGATACAAGTGTTTCAAGAAAGTATGTTTTTCAAATTTTCATTAACAATACTTCTCCAACCATTTTCCAACATGTTGATAAATCATGTTTTGAATTGAAGTGTGATTCGTCCCTTCTTGACACAATGGTTCTTGATTCACGTCAATATCTTCTCTCAAAGAGAAGATACAAGTGTTTCAAGAAAATATGTAATTTTTTAATTTTCATTTACGATCATTCAAATGCTCATTCGCCTTCGTTTGGCCTTGTCAGAGACTCTTCAAGAGCTACGATTCGCCCTTCATGAAGAATACTAGGCAATTCTTCAAGACTACTCGAGAAATTTGATCAACCCGATGCCACGGCGGTTGAATGCTTCAATTCAAACTTGAGGACGGCATACTCGTTATTGACTACAGGTCTGCCTTTTGTTTGTTTGGTTTTTTTCGGTAAGTGCTAAGAAAATGATGTAGAAATAAGTGATATTGATTCTTTGAGTAGTTAATCTATAAGTTTATCTAGGTTCTGATTATTTTTGATAAATATTGAAACATGCCATACTTTCTAAAAACACTCGTATCTTCTCTTAAAAATAAGATATTGACGTGAATGAGAAACTATTGTGTTGAGAAGAGATGCCACTTCAATTCAAAGCATAGTGAAGCCAAGTTCAACCACTCGATTACGCCACAGGGTGTTATAAACAACTTTGGTTTTTCCATGTATATCAGCTTTTCACAAAAACTAATATTCAGGCTAATCTTTCGGAACATGTATCTACAAATTGATCGAAATTCCACTAAAATCGGACAATGATTAAATAAGTTACAGGGTGAACAATTTCGGAACATTTTTTGGTGGCCGGTTTTTTTTGCCGGTTAGTGTATTTCCCCATTCATTAAAAATACCAACGAACCTGAGAACACTGCGACCTAAATGATCTATTATGCTCTCCGTAGTCTCCGTGGCTATAGCAATTCCATTAGTTATAGGGTGTTCCAAAATTGCTGGGACACAAAGCTACCACATGGAGAGGAGGTCAAAATAAGTTGATTGGACCCAATTAATTTATGTGCCAAAATGTACCGTTTGTCCGTGAGAAGGGTTCAAAGTGCACACAAAAAAACACATTTTTGTACGCTGTTACAGAAATAAGTGGGACGAATTCGCTGAAATTTGGCAATAGTGTATTTCAGAGGATTACTTTCCTTTTGGTAATAGAAGAAACCAAAAAGAAATTGTAGAAGGGTTAAAACCACCCTCACCCCCTGACATTTTTTTCAGAACTTCTTTAGGGGTCATAATACGGTTCTGAAATTTTTTGAACTTGAAGACTAATCAAAAACCTTCATTTTATTATTCTTGTAAAAATTTTGTATACTGCATAGTTTCTTCGAAGAAAAAAAAAATTTCTCCCAGATATAAAACTAAGTTGGCAGTAGAAACAGAACGTTTCTTTATAATAAATGTTCAATATGACGCCCTTCATTAATACAAATAATATCAATTCGACGTACAAAATTTAAATGCATCCTCCTCAGGACATCGTCGTTGTCTCGTAGTGCGTCAACGGCATTTTGGATTCTGTTCCACAGCTGTTCGGAAGTATCAATTCGAACTTCATACACACGCCCCCCAGATGAAGAAGTCGCACGGATTCAAATCTGGAGACCGCGGAGGCCATTGAATAGATGCTTCTTGTCCCCTACCAATCCATCTATCAGGGAATTGCTCGTTCAGATATTATCTTACTGCACGTGCAAAATGAGGTGGTGCATCGTCGTGCATGAAGACCATGTTTCGATGAACATTGAAGAAAGTTAAGGTAGCTAGCACCATTAAGGCGAACTGGCAATCCTATCGGCTCAACCAAAAGTTTCGATAAATAAATTTTTTATGTGAACTTTGAACCCGTCTCACGGACAAACGGTACATTTTGGCACATAAATAAATTGGGTCCAATCAACTTATTTTGACCTCCTCTATACACGTGGTAGCTCTGTGTCCCAGCAATTTTGGGACACCCTGTATAACAATCAGAAATTTCAGGATATATACAGGGTGTCCCGAAATTAGCCTGCCAAACTTCACCAGCGGCTTTTACTACCAAAAATGAAAAGGAAACTTTCAATGAACATGAGTCGAGAAATGTCTTCTGAGGGAGCTACGGCCCCCTGAAAGGGGGCTCCTGAAGATGATATTTCTTGAATATTTCCGAAACTCCATGTAATAAAAAGATGTAATTTGGTACAAGAACTAAAATTTTCATGCCGAATGCAGTGAAAATGAAATTATTCCAAAATTTCATTCAGGAGTGTATAATACAGGGTGGGACTACATTAAATATTGCTCAAAATTCTTTGTATGCATATTCAATCTCTGATTATGAAATTTCACACCTATTTACAGAAAAAAGGTACTCGACAAGATCTTGTTCCGTGACGATCAGATGTACTATTATCGAGTAAAAGTAATTTAAAAATATTGTTACATTATAGGGATTCCCTTTCGTGCGCTCCAATCGATAAAAAAAAAATATATCATGCCTAAGATTGCAATGAGGCCTAGTTAAAATGGAAAATAATGCACAAAAATTGAAGCAGTCGTTTCATCATTATTTTCATATTTTTCGAGCCTTTATGAGATTGTTTGGTAAAAAGAAAGTACTTGATTTTTTTAAAGCCACTATTATTTGAGAATTGGCTACGTTATGCATAAGATGTGAGTGTATCAATATTTTTAGATCGATTTTTTTCGAAGATGATACATCTGATCGATGCGGAACAAGAGCATCTTTTTTTGTGAAATGGTGTGAATTTTCATAATCCGAGATTGAATTGTCCAAAAATATGCATACGGAAAAGTTTGAGCAATATTTAATGTAGTCCCACTCCTCTGTATTATACACTCCTGAATGGAACTCTGAAATTATTTTATGTTCACCGCATTGGGCATGGTGAGTTTAGTTCTTGTACCGAATTGCATCATTTTATCACGTGACGTTTCGGAAATATTCAAGAAATATCATCTTCAGGAGCCGTGTAGCTCCCTTAGGAGACATTTCTAGACTCATGTTCATTGAAACTTTTCTTTCTCTTTTTGGTCGAAGAAGCCGCTGGTGAAGTTTGGCAGGCTTATTTCGGGACACCCTGTATATTGTGGGGTGATTCTAAAAAAGTTAAGTAGGTTTTTTGCCCTTGGGTTCTGTGTAGGGTGAAACATTCTGCAAGTATGTGGATAGGTTTTTTTTTCTCTTCCCCACATAACCTCTTTCTATTATCACTTGGAGCGCACGATATGGAATTCCTATAATGTTCGAAGTATTCCCAACAACATATAATCTCCAGAAGTTCAAAAAAAATTCCAATACCTACCTCATGTCCCTATCCTCCCTAGGAACGCACGATGTTCTTTGAACATTATTGGGATTTCCTTTCATGCGCTCCAAGCGATAAAAAAAAGTGAAGGATGCACACCGTGCATACTGTGATTGAAACAATAAGATATTCGACGCCCTTACTTTGCATGCGCCACAATAATATTTCGAATAACAAAAATATAATGAGGTGAAAGATTGAAACGATGACATGGCAACTACGAAATTGCCACAATGCTCAAATAAGTGGAATGAAATGTTAAATAAATACAAAAAGTTCAGTCATTTCCACACAATGTTCAGAAAATGGACAACAATAACAATGGTAGATTTCGGGAGAAAAACAACTACTTTCCTGGCTAATGCCATACGCAGAACATCGACTCGTATAAACGAATACTGATACAAGTGATTCTTTTCTGAATGCCTATTGATTTCGATTAAGCTCAGACTTTTTTCAAGTTCCCTGGTATTTTGCAGAGAAATATAGTTAGAGACAAGATTATAGAGAACTAGATCGAAATATCTGGATATTATATTTCTCAGGTGTTTTTGGAAAGCTCTCGAGCTGATAAGATAATTTTATTCTGTACAAGAAGTATCAATCCTTTCAACAAAAAAAAAACACTTCTTGAAAATATCATAGTTTAGAATTTTATATTTGTTTCTTCTGTGACGGGAAAAAAGTCAGACATTTTATCTCTGTTGACAGGTTAAAAAATGTCACTTTTCATAATTTACTTTTTTCCCACGGGAAAAAAGTGAGTATTTTTTTCCCGGATATATGAGTGCACTATTGATGGCTTTTTTTGTGCCACTTCCGAAAAATAAACCAATAACACCGTCTCCGAAAAAATAATGAAAGTACTTTTATCTTCTATCCCACTTCGCGGTTACGTAGTAACAGCCACTAAGTTCGCAATTTCTCAAAATCAAAACACAGAATTAGACTGACAGATCAATCTTCAAAAGAATGATGAAGATGAAGATAAAACACCAGTATAATTCCTGTTGAAACCTTCAAATTTCACGTCGATAATTTTCTGATTTTAATATAATGCAATATTTTCTCCATACTGATTCGTCCTTTTTCCTGTCACAGAAAAAAAATTTGTCAACACAACCTGGAGTTAAAATCCACAACTTTTTCCCCTTGTATAATAGATTACTATTTTTGATGAAATAAATTTCTCAAAATGTTCACTCATACTTCAACTTGACACACGTGGTTGATAGCCTATGATTTTCTTTTAGAATAAGTAATAAGTCTTTTTCGACGTAATACTCACAGTGAATATAACGGTAACTGTTAACATTTTCACGTCTTTCAGAATACTATTCCACATCTATAACTTTTATAAAATTGAAGGCATCAATCAATTTGTATAATAAAGTAATAATTGGGAAATAGTAAACTTGTTACTCTTGAATTTTACAATTATTTCCATGAAAATGTATATCATTGAATAAATAGGATCAGACCTGCACTATATAGTTTCCGACAATTTATGTGTTTTGTGTCATATACAATCACCATATAACAATAATAATTGCCTGAATTATTTGAATGGCGAATTGCCTAATAAAGATAATATCATTTTTATTACAAAGTTGATTTTCAAGTGGAAAACACAATTATCATGAGAAGTTTTATTCTAGATCCGATTCAGTTGAAGGCACGGAATTGAAAGTGAATATAATGCCAACAATACCACTTCTGGTCACTTTATTGATCAGATCAATAATTTTCGATTATTATTCGTCCTTATCGGTGCTATTTTTTTTACCACCTGTATGATGAGATTGTTGGAGAATCAAGTCTAACAAAAGTTGGAAAGTAGATGGATGAGAATCGACCCGAAGTTTTAACAATTACAAATAAAATCATGGCAGTTATTGAAAAAAACAATAAGACCGAGATTGAATGTATATTCTACCAATATACTTTTGTACAATCTTGTATAAAATGTGTAGGAAAACTAAACAATCGTACTGCATCAATATGATTATTAGTTGACCCAAAAGTTCCAACACATGATGATAAAAATTTGTTAAATGTACAAATCTAAACATTTGTGGGTAAGCGAAAAATATAGTACAAATTCTTTTGATGTCTGCGTATACAAAACCAACTTCACTAGAGAAATTCGTACGTCATGTCGTACGTAATCTAATTTACGATTATTCCAAACTAAAATAAAAGAATAATAAATAAAATGAAATCAGTGATGTTCATTTTGAAGAGAACATCACTCAGTATAAAAATAATCTGCCATAATATGGATTTGAATTTCGTTTTGTTGACATCTTTGAATACATCTCAGATTTAACACGAATGTTTATACCAAGTAGAAGATTTATGTTTTTTATGTAAAAATTATCATAATAATGATGGTATAATTATCTGAATTCTACAGACAAAATGTACATGCACAATCAATAGGCTCAAGAAATTACTGTTCTTTTTATATTCATGAAGATGGATACTGCATCAATATTGGTAATTTCACAAATAACAAATCTTGATCTTATTGAATAATAGTTCATGTTTGAGCTACTTGTTTTATAATAATTTGATTCATTCTATCAACCAAATAGAGACCACTTGTTGATGAAATAATTATTCAATAATATGTCCATGTAAAGTGTGTGACCCACCAACTATTCTTACCCGCACTTTTCGACCTCATTTCATAGAATTGTAAATATATGTCAATTAATTGTGGTAATTGAAAAAATAGTGAACCATTTGAGAAATGTATTCTTCAAGAAAAAAACGGTGAAAAAGTAAGCCACAACTGTTGGTGACACATTGTATATGAACATTGTAACATAAACACCTAAATAATGAATAATCTAGTTTCTAATATAATATAGGAATAGACAAATTACTAGATAATATACACAGTGATCCATTATTATTAACGGTACGATTCACAGAGACATGATATAATCACACATCCTCATCAATATGCATCTCAAAGTGACGTCAGTCTGTTCGCAGGTTGTTATATTCCTAATATACACTATTGTTTACATAAATATTCCGAATGAGGGTGGAACTTAATTTTATTGCTTTTCTTTCTCCATACAGTGTCCGTCTGTTCCCCCTACTAATTTTTGAACTATCTCGTATATCGCAACGAAATTTGGAGGGCTTGAGATTTTGAAATGGCAGCAGGGCGCCATTTTGAATTACATTTTTAAATAGAACACTTCGTAAATTATTCGATTTTTGGAAACTCCCCATAGTTCTTAACAGTTTCATCTAATACTCTTCACTCCTAAATCAATAAGTTTGCACTGAAAAAAAAAAAACTACGTTGTAGCGGTGACATCATTCGAGTTTTTGTTTGGGTTTTAAATGATCGAAATTTCACTATTCAAACTTTAATATTTCGAAAACAATTTAATTTAGGAGTGAAATCTATTAGATGAAACTGTTAAGAATTATGGGGAGATTTAGAAAATGGAATATCATAGGTAGTGTTCCATTAAAAAAAAATAATTCAAGATGGCGCTCAGCCGCAATTTTAAAACTTTGAGCTGTCGTTTTTTCATGAAAAAGTAGCTTTTCATCTCCTATCATTGAGCCCTCCAAATTTCGTTGCGATGTACCAAGTGGTTATAAAATTAGTAGAGAGAAACTTCAGATAGTTAACATCAAAATATGAATATTTAGCCTAACATGCTTCAACTTTTCGATTTTTACCAGCATGAACATACAAATTTTAGTTTTAGGTTTATTGTCTCATAGAGGGCGCTAGTGCGGCCCTGTGTTACTTCAGTAAACTCTATATCTTATTTTTCTATTGAAAAATGTTTAAAATAAGTTGAAAATCTGAGAGCCCGTAAAATGTTAAATAAAAAATTCACACTCTCTTTCGATTGAAATTACTGAGTAATTTTTAAATATTTTTTCCCGTGAGCTATATTTTCATAAGGCATACTGGGCTGAATCTGCATATTTTAGTGTTTACTATGTGGTTCAGAGATTGCCCATTCTTAATGAATCACCCTGTATATTGAGGTTACTGTACACATAATTTGTGTTAGTTATTGACCAATCTTCTGGAGACTTCAATTATTAGCAGTTCTTTCTGGACCTAAGGAAAACTGAAATTGACAGACAATTTCTGACCTATTTTATCAAAATTCAACATGCACAATCAAATCAACAATATTATAGCCCTGTATGTACACTCCTCAAACTTGTTTCCTACATGATTCTGCGACCAAAGTGACGTCATGCGCGTAGTTGGACGATTTTAGTACGCGAAACTGACACACCATGTCTCTGGTAAGAACCCAAATGAAATAGATATTCAGCAGGATTTTCTTCAAGAAGGAAAACTTAAACGAAATCACTAGTGCATCACTAGACAAACAATATCAAGGCAAAGAACTTGTCGGGATTCTAAAAAAATATAATCTTGCCTGAGCATCAAATGGAAATAATAAAGGAAGTACCATATATAATTAATCTAATTTAATATAAAATATGAATATATACAAATATTATGACTGTTTGTTCATCACTACATTCAGGACACAATATCTTTCAATTCATATAGATAAAGTATGCATCCATACTATCGACAATCATAGATTATAGAAAATCCTGTTCTAAGAATGTGGGCTATACGACACTACATTCTATTTGATATTTACAATAACAAATATTGATTTCGAAAACAAAAATGAGTCATCAACTTAATGATTAGATGAAAAATCTAGTTGTTTTTTCAGCAATCTACATAAAGACTGAAGTTAAGTAAGTGTTTGCCTTATATCCAAATACATAAAGGTAAGACAGTTTTTTTCGACTTACTGTAATTTTCCCAATTGTGACTTTCAGACGATAGAATTGACAATTTCATTGAAAATGGATTATTACCAATCCAAAATTCAAAGAGTAGTTGTAGGACTAGTAGTACTTACCGGTATTTTGTTGGTCCGTGTATACACACCAACTGATCATTGTCCTTACAAGAGGCCTTCAGCTCTTATGTTTTAGTGAAGGCTTTGTTATTTACAATTCCAACTCGGTTTCAAATTCAATCACCTGATGAATGATCATTAATAAAAAATGATGGGGAAATTTCAAAAAGCGAAAAACTGGATATCATATAGAAAATTGAGCTGACATCTTGCAGTTGAGCAATAGTGACAATAGGAATCTGGATTCCATTTGTTTGGAATTACCTTCTCAAATGAAGTCAGGAACAAGTTTTGAAGAATTTTCGGAATATAGGTTTTTTCAAAAATCTCTGAAACTAGCCAACTACGTTTTCTACCAACTACATAACTCTCATGATTTACGAGACTCAGATGGTGAAAAGCGAATTTGTTATACCAGAGAGTTTTCCATATGTGCACCAAACATTCATTCCAAAGAGTTCCTTTTCATTAAGTATTGTATAAAAAAAAATTGTAATTTCTTGAACCACACCAAGTACCAGTACAGACTACCAAACCTTTACAGAAATGCCATTCAATATTTCCTCCCATTGTGCAACAATCATCAAACATATATCTGTTCTTCCCCACAAAACATGATAAACAAATTCAAAGAGTTATTTATTCAGCTATTTACACATCAAGGGCCAAATTTTCGACTTTTTTAAATAAAATTCCTATGGGAATAATGAAAGTATATCACTGGAGACCATTAGAGCGAGACTTTTGTTTGAATATAGGAATAAATTCGACAATCAGGTCCCAAGTCATGAAATATATCTATTCCTACACAAGAAAGCAGTCAAATTGAAGAATAATATCGTCTGAAATCCCAGAAAATCGGTAAAGTTACATCAGTATTGTGAACGTCAAAATCTCTCTAGTCAAGAGTCAAACTAACATCCCTGGTGGATTATTATTTAAGCCGCTTTAGTCTTCAATTTTGCAAAAAATTGCAGCAATTTTCATTGCGCACTTACCACCTACGCACTAGATTCATTTTGGACTACTGTCCCAAATTGGGACAGTAGTAGTCCTGATTTAACTTGCTTGCAGGAGATAATTCTAGTGAAAAAAAGTGATTTGTTCTACCCAACTCCAAAAATTATTAAGAGGCAAATTTCAGATACTTAGACAAAAAGACATTATAAACTGGTCATTTCGATTCAGTGCAAAGTAGCCCGTGTTTAATTACTAATTAGAAATATTTCAATTATAGAATCATGAGCTCAAAATATGAAGATATAGCCCAAATCACATAGATACAATGTGTCTCCTGTCTGAGTTACTGGGTGTTTTATTGGAAAGTAGAAAAATCATTGGTGCCCAGTACTTTGGAACTGATTGACGTATCATAGTCATAATTGGCGGCAAGTGTAGATAGGCGATTCAAAATAAGCGATACGCCCTCTTGCGGATGTACAAGTAACCAATGGAGAGTAAATTGAATGTATGTTTACATTCAAGTTTATTAGTCATTGTGATATTTTTCGAATTTGAATTCTTCAGTAGAGTATCTCGAATTATTATTGCTTGGTTTCGAATGTTATTCATGAAAGTTTTCTACATTTCACAAAAAATAATGGTTTCAATCAGTGTATAATTGAAAGATATTTTCTCCGAGATTCAATTCAGTTGCATTTTATTCCCAGAAGTGCAGTTACAGAAGTAGATGGTAAATCAATTATTCGCACATACATCAAGCTTTGAGGACTTTTTCTCTTTCATATAAACACATGTAAGCAGATAAATCGACTACAATACCCACTCTGTGAACTTCAACATCATATTCACTCCACTTATTTTAAAATATTCATTTCACTACTGAATGGGAACAAAATGCAATCTGACGTACCCTCAAATTTGGGCATTTGTATTCGAAGTAGTGAAACATACTTTATTGAACGAATATCTGCTGAAAAGCTCCCTCGATTCACAAGAGTACACAAATAAATATTTAAAAGTGAAGTTTCATTTGCTCAAATCACTACCAAAAAATCGAAATAATACACACAAGCATATGAACCATTTCAAAACAATGTACTTTCATATAGTTCACAACCGGCCACTTTGGCGCTGCGATCTTAAATCCAGTCACCCTTTTAAATTGTTAAATAAACGTTTCTGACTCCTACCAGAGGCGTACGACAGGGGCAAGTGACTGGTTGATCCTTCCCAAATGCTACGCCACTGGCGGAATTGCCATTTCATGATTATTTTTCGATGTTCCAATACTTTCTACGTAAATATCGTACTCTTTATAGCGATGAAGTAATTATTTTTCAAGATATTTCAAGTTGAACATGAAGCTGTACAATTATTTTGATTTTGATGTTTATCATGTGGATATTTGGGAACATTGAATCAAATTCACTATGCAACATAATTACATAATAATTTTCAAATTTATGAATATAATGAATGATAAAACACCCTGTGACAGATAGGAGACACATTTTATCTAGGTGATTTGGGTTAAATCTTCATATTTCAGGCTCAGGATTTTATGGCTGAAATATTCCCAATTGGTAATGAAACCCTGTATTATTATTATTGCTGGAAATATAAAATGCAGTAATCAATTGCATGCAATTCTTAGTCAAAAGAAATATAGAAAGTGATCAAGTTTTGATGACCAATACTCCAGGAATCGATAAAACTTGATACTATACCTTTCCATAGTTATAGGTTTTGAAAAAAGTTCAATATTGATACATCTTGCGATTAAGATCGCTGTTTTTAACATCAAACCAAAAATATAGAAGTAGTATATGTACTTCGTTAGTACGTAAGTACATACAGTGCATCCCATTTTGATTGAGTCTACCAGGTTTCTCGGTTGTTATTGAAGATAGAGCATTGCGGTTTTTACGTTCATGTCCTACTTTTTTGTGAAACTTGAGTTTGCTCAATCAGATTTTGCATAACTGAGAGATACAGGGCAATTTTGAAAATTCATACTTCTTGGACCCCTTCTATATCTACGAAGTTATCAGTAACAATGTTGCGCTAAGAACAACATACAACAGAGAATTTCGAGCAGAATCCTATAGAGAAACCGTGTAATGGGTGAGCATCGTTGCCCCACCTACTCGAATATGGCACGTGTGTCAAACGATAATCCCTGCGGTTGGGCCGAACAATGGACTCATTCGAAGGAGGAGCCAACTCGAAGCATAAGACGTCTTCGTTTTCTTCATTAAAATGCCCATGCACAGAATACACACGGTTTCCATATTGGAAAATTATGTTTGTCAGTCGTTTATAATACTTTATACATAGGGCTTGAAGAAGTGCTGATTAAAACACCAAATCATGATGAACTTTTGCTAGTGGGACGTGGATTCTTCATATAAAAGAAGTATTAATTGGAGAATGGGGAAGACCACTGAGAGAAGAAATCCGTGCAAACCTCTTTCAATCGACGAATCATGATTTACGTTTGATGTACAATCAATATTATGAGTTAAAGTTGAAGGGAATCGAATCTATATCGTTTTGAAATCAGCATATTTCATTCGATATCTCAAACAGCCAAATATGATGGTGGAGTCGTGACGTATTAGTCCCGAACTGTAGCTATCTCTCTCTGATACCTCGTCATTCTGCAGTATTGCAGTGTGATTGGTCAGTTCAAGGACAATAGGCGTGTTGGGAATAAGACGTCGCACCAGTCACACCAATGAATTCACAAGATTTCAAATGGCGCAGGAATTGTGTGTTTTGAAATGGACATATTCTAATTCATTTTTTCCATCGTCTTAGCTTGAATGACAAAATTCAAAATCAATTCGCTGGTAGTTGGACAGGACAAAATTCTTACAGTCGACTCCACCAAAGCTATACTTTATTGTAAGCAATCTTACAATAAAGTATAGCTTTGGTGGAGTCGACTGTAAGAATTTTGTCCTGTCCTATTGCCTTCACTCCACTGTAAGATGGATCGCCTCATATGTTTGATCGCTGGTAGTTTTTCAGTATAGAGTTCACGATAATGTCATTTTAAAAAATCAGTGGTCTCCCCCATTCTAATTTTTTTTATTAGTAAGAGAGTCGGTATCAAAGTTCGACCGTCATCTGATAACAAGATGTTATATGTTCCAAGGGCATATAAAAACATAGTATTTAATTCAATGGTACATTCCTGTGCGGTAATTTGCACAAAATCTCGCGATTCGATAACGAGAATTATGAGATCCGATACCAAGTGAATGGTAGATCTGAAAAACCAGGAAAGTGCCATTTTACAATCATTCTGCTCAGGAGAGTGATTGCCACAGGTGCTGTTGGATAAATTTCAATGCATTTACATACCCTTATAGGACATATACATCTCGTTATGAGATGACTGTCGGAATTTGCAGCCGGCACTTGACTATATGGGAGATAAGGCAAAAAAATTAATACTTACCCTAATTCACCTACGCGAATCATAAAACGTATAGGTATCTGAAAACAACGAATAAATAGTAATTCATAGATCATAATAGGTATGAGAAATAGAAGGAGTACCTAATCAATATAAAATGTAATGAATCACACATTATAGTCATTCAAGTAAAATTTGGAAAATTCACGGCCCGCTAGCAAAAATTCATCATGATTCAATGTGTTTTTTAGTATTTCTGAATCCTATGTACAGTATTACACATCATTTCAAAAGAAAAAAAAAAGATTTCAACAAAATGATAAAATTCCATTAAAAAATATATGTCGTATCTCTAAAACCATACCCCGAAAAAAACGTTAAGTACGCCACTGTACTGTACTGCTAAAAATTACCTGTTAGACATAGTTCTTATCACAACATTATTCCTAATAACTTTGTAGGATATAGAAGAAGTCCGAAAAGTATATCAATTTTCAAAATTGACCTGTATCTCATAAAACGAAACTGTTATGCAAAATCTGATTAGGCCACCATAAGTTTCACAAAATAATTATACACGCCTGGCAATAATAATTTTCCTATAGGGAAACCGTGTGCATTCAGTGCATGGGCATTTTAATGAAGAGAAAGGCGACGTTGCTTTACGTTTCGTATCGAGTTGGCTCCTCCTTCGAGCGAGTCCATATTGAGCGGCCTGACCGCAGGGATTATCGTTTGCACGCGTGCCATACTCGAGTAGGTGGGGCAACGACGCTCACCCATTACACGGTTTCTCTACCAACTGACCATCGACCTCGATTGAAGTCCTTTAGTCCCAAAAATATCAATTCTCACAGAAGACATCAATTGTGCATAACTTTTCTTTATTTTGAATCGATGATTTTTCTTTTACGACTCAATATCTAAACTTGTAACTAGGATCGCTGCTTGAATCCAACTTTTGACTCAAGCGATCATTTTTGTTTCAATGCATATCTCACAATACAGTCAAATAATTTCATTTTCTTCAAACTGATTTTCCTCTTGTTTATTGAATCATTTTGTGAATTATAACTGATGAAAAAATATCCTAATAAATTTTTCCCACCGTCAGTTTCTCTTGTTTTGATATCTCTGTCTTTAGTATTCTGCCAAACAATTTTTCAAAATCTACCGAGAGCTTTAGGTCCCGGCAGTTCCGCTGGTCTTGACCCAAGTACGACATTTTGGGGAGATGGATTCAAAGTTCAAAGTTACAATAAACAAATTTGAAATAAAATCATTTTCAAAAATTATGTAATTCGAAAATTTGACAAGATTACAAAGGCGATGGATATATCCTCAAAAAGAGGGATTTAAAATCACCCTGAATGTATAATGTCCCTTGTCTCCACCTTCAATCCTGTACATAAAAAACCACATCCTCTACAAGAAAAAAAAAAGAAGAAAACTTATAGGATGATTTTATTTATTATACCGATTCAGACAGATTGAACCTAAAACATTCTGTATAAAAAAAAACATGATTTTTAAAATAAAAGTTCATTAGGTATATCTTGTTTTGTAAAACTTAATGAGTGATATCCCATACAAGAGTTAGGTTGCCGAATATTTCATTCACGCTATAACAGGAGGCCCAAAAACATTCGATTCTTGTGATTCAAATTTTAGCATTCTGTTGAAGCTTTTGACTTTGACCAATGTTGATATTAACTTCAATCCATATTCTCAGTAGTAGAATCATACTCTATATAAGGATTATTCTACCACATTTCTACAATTGTTTGTCAACTGACCCATTGATTGTTCAAGATTATATCAAGATCTTGAAGGCGTGTTTGTTGATTTAACTCATTTGTAAAAATCATCTATATAATAAAACAGCGATTGGAAAAAAATCGCGTGATGAAACAGCGTGCCATAAAATGAGGAGATATGACAATGCCGCTTCTCAAGTTTAAGTTAGGTTGTTTATAAATATAAGGCGGATTTATGCATGCTGCTTTTTCAATAATCTGTAGTTTCACAATCATTAACGATTTCACTATGAAACTTGGTATTTCCGTTCAATCAATATGTACCCAAATTAATTTTTATCTTTCTATAACAAACTATTCGCTGAAAGATTACCGACTTTCATCTCTTAACGACAAATACAAGTAAAACTGTGACTTGCGCAGGCGCCCTTCTGTCAGAAGTCAGACATACAATTTCTTCTTCTCATTTTTCCAAAATGTGGTTGAAAATTCAGCTAATTCTAGTCGCCTGTTCAAATTAGACTCTGAAATCAATTGGTTGAGTGCAAGGTCTGTCAGATGACCGACCCTGGATGTAAAACAAACACAGCCTCACTTTTCTCATTCGTTTACAAATGATTTTTCACAATTATTTTGGAATTCGAATCGTGTTTTTCGGCTATTCATTAATTCAAGCATGCCATCACATTGTGCTGTTGTACAATGCACAAAAATGCAGCGAGACAAGAAGGAATCCGATTTTTCCAGTAGGTTATTTAAATAAAGTACTATAGTCACGCACATATAGATTTCATTTTGAAATTCTATTATTTCTCATTGGAATTCCGTCTGCAATATTAGCTAATAGAAATTCTCCTGAAGTTTCTAAAAACGGGACAACTGGTCTGATATGCTGACGGAATATGATCATGTAGACATTTTCATTCTATTAGTGGTATTATAGCATCTATTGCAGGAGTGGCAGAAGGAATTATAATGAGGAATGGCAAAATTTAATAATGAAAAATATGTGCTGTCCCTATTTACCTGAAAAAATCATATTCCTTCTTCTCTTGCTGTATTTTTTGTGCATTGTACAACAGCACAATGAGATGGTATTCATGAATTGATGAATAGCCCAAAAAAAAAAAAACGATTCGTATGCCAAAATATTTCGAAAAACTATTTCAATGAGAAAAGTGAGGTTGTGTTTCAATGTTTAACCACCAGGGTCGGCCATCGTGCACGAGACCTATATGAATAAATTTCTCTTATTTTGATAATGTGAGTAGTGGGGCTCTGCAACGAAATAGCGCGTAACAAAACAGCGCGTGACAAAACAGCGCGAACAAAACAGCGCGTTACAAAACAGCGCTGTAACAAAACAGCGCGTAATAAAATAGCGCTGTAACAAAACAGCGTTGTAACAATATAGCGCGTTCTGAAGTAGCGCTCATTTCCGTTTGTTATTTCAAATGTTTAAATGTTTTCGCATCTCAAACATATCTCATCAGCCATTATACCTATCTATCAGTGATTGATTATCCAATAACCTATCATGTGAGTGAGTCGTTCCGTCGTTGCTGTGAAAAAGAAATTACCGAAAATTACCATAGATATACGTCATTCGATGTTTCAATTTGAAAAAAGTACATTTCCGAACGCTGGAGTTGTTGGTTGTTTGTTTCATCTTTCCCAAAATTTGTGGAGAAAAATACAACAATCAAAACTCACCACAACATACAGATCAGATGAAAGTTTTAGAGCTCGCTCCAAGATGCTTCTAGCATTGAGTTTTGTTCCTGAAGTTGACGTCCAACGAGTATTTGATGCAATCGCACATAATCAGGATTCCTCATCCTCTGAAGAATTCGCTTCATTGTTGGAATATTGGGAGATAAATTACGTAGGAAGAAAACTAATAAAATTGAAAGCTCGTTCCTACTTGGAATTTATTTCAACGCATACAAAAAAATTTGCCTAGAACAAATAACTCTGTGGAAGCTTGGCACAATTCGTTTCAACATTCATTGGATTGCCATCATCCATCGCTTCATAAATTGATTAATCATCTGAAGAAAGAACAGAATCAGGCTGAAATTTTCATCACACGCTTCGAATGTGGCTTCAGACATGGAATGGGAAATAATAGCAAATATGTGCAGCTCAACAAAAGACTTGAAAGATTAGTGAGAAATTATAACTTCGACCAAATTAAAGATTACTTGCAGTCTATTGCCTACAACTTGAGTATTTGATTTTCATGTTCAAAGACGTGTTTGTTATAGTCCAATGAAGAGTTGAATGGAATATGATTTTCATGATTTCTAATCATTTTGGAATAAGCGCTATTTAGTTGCAGCGCTATTTTGTTACAGCGCTATTTTGTTACGCGCTGTTTTGTTACAGCGCTGTTTTGTAACGCGCTGTTTTGTTCGCGCTGTTTTGTCACGCGCTGTTTTGTTAAGCGCTATTTCGTTGCAGAGCCGAGTAGTGGAGGTTAGAACACAAATATTGTTATACGGCAAAGTACGCAAAGTTTTGATCAGGAAGAAGAGTTTGAAGTTAAAGACAGATAGTGAATAAAGGCACCAAAGTCCTTAAATATACATAAATTTAATGACAGTTAATAAGAGCAACAGATTAATAAAAAAGCGTTGTGCATAAATCGACCTATAGTCTCCTTCCGACGATAATTCTTGAAACAACCTAACTACACTACATTGATTTTTTCGGTTTGGTTAGTGGTACAACAACAGTGTAGTGTGCTAACCTAACCTCGACGAGGCAACTTTTATGCCGCAGTGTCATTTTTAGAGCGCTCTTTTGTCGCTTGCTCTTTTGTCGAGCGCTGTTTTGTTTACACAGCCATGGAAATTCAACAAACAGTTAAATATATTCCATAATAAATAGAGGAAGAACAGCAAATAATCTGGTTTGATACTCCTGCTTCTGTGCAACGTTCAGAAATAATCGTGATGACTGAAATCCGATCGAAATAGTATCACTGAAAACTTGTTCATTCTGTTTTGGTTAGGTATTCTATGGTAGTAGATAGTAGTAAATAAAGAATACAGTTCATGAACATCCAATATAAGTGAGACTCACTGTAAAGAAAGCACACAATCATGTGGTCCAGCCGATTTGAGGCTATCGAGATCGCACTTTACATGTCATTATTTACACAATCACTTTTCGTCATCCTCCGTTATCCTTTCTCGAAGTCGCTTCGAGGGCGGTTCGTCAATGTCTTCTTCCAAACCTGGCAGTTGGATTTTCGTGTCAGACGCTTCCGAAGGCTGGAAATTTCGAACGTTCTCAGTCATACCATTCTCATTCTAAATGAAAACCTAGTAAGCAAGGTACATTGTCTGTTCATTGGAAAAAAAATGCAGAATTCGACCTTATCGGCGATATTTTCAGTAAGCCAGTGACCTTAATGGGCTTATATCACAAAAAATTTTTATTTCATAATTCGATAGAACTCACCCAAACTAGCTCACCACCGCAAACCGTTTCTTGCTGTGAGCTCCCTACGTTTTATAAAAAATTATTGAAATCCCCGATTTTTCGGACCTCTGAAAACGAGGCGATGATGTGACGTCAAAACCCTAATACTGAAACAAGACTATTCCAGACAGAGATGAATGATACATGATTTGTCACAAAGCACCAAGATTGGTGAATCGGCAAGTTGATTTTTGGGACATAGATGATAAGAACAAGAAGAAGATCAATTCTAACCTATATTAAGTTTCTGCAACTTTCGAATATTAAATTGTTATATTTCGACAAAAGTATGATTGAGAAATGTTCTGTGCCTAATTGCAATTAAAAAAACATCATTTAGCTGGGAATTTTGAGAACAAATCTTGCCCCTCACTGGGTAAACACAATATTATAGTAGTTTTGCTTTGCAGAAATTCATAGGGAAATTGCTTGAAGAATGAATGATCCATCTCCTAGAAGAACATTCAGGGAGATGCAAGCAGTATCTAGTCTTGGGAATAACATTGTTTCATACCAATTGATCATATTGTTGCATAGGTAAACATATCGATCAGTGACTGATTTAATGAGGATTCTCCCTCGGAATCTCCATATGATGGGTATTCTGATGTTAAATATCCTTTCAGGTGAACAATTTTCCAATGCAACTATAATAGGTACAAGCAATGAAAATTGAATGAATATTGTGGAACTTACCTTTCAGATTTTCTATTCCTCATTTCAGCAATGAGGAACTGTGGAGATTTTCTAGTATGTTAGAGACATAAAAATAATTAACCATTTCCAAATCAATTTTCGGTAGATTATTTGATGAGCCTTTTACAAATCCTGATTCAACGTTCATGTTTATATCAATATATCAATAATATGTACTAATATGATATAAAGCAAGATTTGGAGGTTAATTTCATTACGTGTCTTCTCTTCTCATTTTAGACGACATAATTAACTTCGGAATCGGAATTCGAGACTCGATGCAAATGCAGCTCCATGTGAAACGGGTCAACAAAGCAATGTTGCTGCGTTCATGAAATATATTGGATTATTGTGAAATTATCATGGTGCAAATGGTTTTGAGATTGAGACATTTCGTTGTTTAGAAATTGTTTATATTCTATTGATTTAACCTACCATCGACAAGTTGAATATATTTTTTTGCAGTAGTGGTAGTTGATATCAAAAGATATTTCAATATCGATTTCGATCTCTCGGATATTTTGTTTAGATGATATGGCAACAGTGATAAGTGTCACACATGGGTCACTCTATGGGTCACGCTCATTGGTTCCAGGCGAGATGAGGTTTCTACGTCATAAAGAGGGTCCGTTTTCAGAAGGTACTATTATTTATGACCAAAAATAACATACCAGTTAATTTTTAGATGGAATTATGTCGTCAATCGTTATTTATGTATAAAAGGATCATTATGAACATGGTTTGAGTTGAAAGTTCTACTAAGGTGTACACGCCCATTTTGTACTGAGTTATTCATTTTTTATCATAACCAAGTAACCATAGAAAATGTTCGTATTTATGTCAAGATTGCCCTTTCAGTCAACTTAATACAAAAAAGTCTTATGTTGAAACAGTGAACTGTAATATTTGTCATCTCATTGCATTTTATCAAAGTGATGGCTTGCAACCTAAGAATTAAGGATAGAGGGTTAGGAACCAATTATTTACCTTTATATTGTTGATAACTTTGCCATCTCTCTAAAAATCACACAACCATTGGTACTCTGTCAACTGAGAATCAAAAATTTATGAGTGATGAGTAGAAATAAATCCATGATTCACACATAAGCAAGTGATCCAGTGGAAGAAATCATAATAAGGACATATAAGAATGTATCAGAGAAAAAATATTCCAGAAGGATGATTACTCAATTCAACTATTAGGACAATAGTATATTACATACCAAGGTGGAAAGTGTTACATTAATGTCGATAGATTAGTTAGTTCACTTTCAATTTTTCATGTAGAAATAGTCTTTTTCAAGTCACTTAGCGCAGCTCTAGCAAGAAATATACGACGCGTATCGTATGTCCGTTTAAAGTTCAAACAGTCAGAAACAAATCTCCACTATCTCTGATTAGATAGTTATAAAATGAAAAGAAGATGAAACATCAACCTAAAATAATTGTCCATTTTGCCAATCAACAACCAAATGAATGAACATTTGACATTTTTTAGTAAACCAGTGCCATTGATAGGCATCATCATGGACAATGAACAGACAATATTATACCTCGCTCACTAGGTTTTCATTCGGAACGACGATGTTTAAAACAACCACAGAATAATTACAGATAAAAAGCTATTGATCGAATTTTTCTATCCTCCATTCTTGATAAAAATTCGATGTCTTTCATAATGTTTCCAATGAATAATCACAACAAAATCATTTCAAACATACCTGAGCATCTATTCCACCCCTTCCACCAAAAAAGTCTGTAAGCTATGATGTAAAATGACAATATAAATTCAAATGATTCCCAGTTAAAACTGAAACATGCACAACATATAAATTGAACCTGAAGATATAAGTTATGTTCACAAAGCGCAAAAAGGGAGTTTCCTAATTCAGATTTCTATTTCTCCATGATTTGTTACATAGACTCAAATTTTACTCAAGCAAAACAAAACAAAGAATCAAGTCTGGCTTCTTCACCATCCTATTGTCGTTATGTTAGCTAATCAGATTTTCCTAGTGCGGCTGTGGCACATTCGTAGGTTGAAGTAGAAGTTGAGTCAAAGTCACATTTAACTGCCACCTACCTTAACCTACAAAGACGTTTTATGGGTAGATGATCACCTAAAGTTGTGCCCGATAACTTGACATTATATTATGAGGTTGTCATGTTTTTATTTCACTCTTCGGACAATTTTCAACATTCAAGATGTATTCCAGGAAATATTTACAGATGACGAGGATGATGTCAGTGATATTGTTGAGACTCGGTCAACAAGGATAATCAGAAGAAGGCCTTTACCTATGAAATAACAAAGAAGAAATACTAATCACAGAATTCCATATCTCAGTGACAACTGCTGACATCACCAATGTGAGAGAATTTCAATGATAAATAAAATAATAAATGAAACGTTCCCACTGAATGACGAAAATGTATCTAATTTAACTTTTTACCTTTGCAGCTTGTCAACATACAGGGACTCCAATGGAGAGAAAGTAACATTTCAATATCATGAGTTGTGTTATAAAAAGTTATTATTTCTCCACACTTCAAAAAACTATTATTTGTTTCTCACTCAATCATGAAAATGTCGTTTTGCGATCATTACATTGCATTCAAGTACAAAAAAGCATTGAACTAACCTCAACATCAGTGCCCAATGGACCACAACCTTCAGTCTTCTTCAGTTTTGCGATTTTTTTCGGTTTTTCGTTGCTAAGCATATTCAGCGTTATTCCTGTCTTTGTGTTAGGCTGATACTGCAATTCCGGCGGCAAAAACACTCTTGTATTGATAAAGTCTGGTTGTGGACAGAAGTACATGGTGGGAATGCGAGTTTCGCTAGGAAAGTCCTTCAGATCGTAGTTGACCGTTTTAGTAACTAACAGTCCAGAGGCAAGGTCACAGAGGGCCCAAAGTTTCTGAAATTACAAAAAAAGTATTTTCACTGTTTCAGCACTAACCAGTGAACTACAACTCAATAGCTGGAAGAGAACTGAAATGAATTGTGGCAGATTGAAATTCAGAGATTTCCATCTCTCTTCAACACATCTAGGGCGAAAATAGAGAGATTAGAACATTCTCGTTTTTAGAGGTCCTGCTTGTGACCAATCCAATGCAACTATACAGGGTGTCCCAGAATAACGTTCGTATACTCCGAGAGGTAGTAATTCTGGAAATATAAATAAGAACAAATTTTCCTAACAATAGTCGCGTTTGTTTGTGATTCTCTGGTATAAGAATTGTGTGGAAATGAATGAAACGGCAAAGAATGAAGAATTACATTGATTTGATGACAACCATGTGAAAACCACATGCAATCAAAATGACATAATAATCATCAATAAAAAACATCAAAGTGTAGATTAGATCAATTTTTTGATCTCTGGATTGGATTGATGATACCTATTGAATGATGGTTTTGGTATATACGTGCGGGCTTAGGGGTAGGTACGTGGGAATTTCTAACTATGACTAATTAATAATCATTGCCTAGACATTGGTGTTATTCGATATTATCAAATTTGATAGTACCTATATATTGATGGAGAATATTGTAGTGAATCATGCAGTAAGCATACCATATTATCGCTTAGTAGATCAGTAACAAAGCGTTTGCGAACACATATCTTTAGGAAAAAGTCTTATTTTGACCTGAAAAATATGCATTTTAAATTGTGATACTGAATTTTGAAACACCCTGTATGTACTCAGATTTGAGTTCAAGAATAGTTCTTTGTTGCTAAACTTTCGCCTAATAAAGTCCTATTATCATTATCAAACGTGTACTCACATAGTTGATAGAATTATCATCAGGCCTCACGGCATCCTTGTGGTTCTTCATCTTCTCTATGAGATTCTTGTAGAACCCGTAGCTGAAGTAATCGCTCTTGACGACCAGCGGCTCCAAAACGAACCACAAGCACTGCCTGGCCCTCGCCAGCTGCTGCACGTCGTCCCACTTGCTCAGCTGCGGGTCGTGCGCTAAAACGGGCACGGCGAACACGAGCATGTAGTCGGGCAGAATGTGCGGCAGCTGAGAGAGAGAATATAAAATGTGTTAGGTTACGCTAGGGTCCCTTGATGGAAATTGACGTTAAAGTCATCTTATCAGGGTACGGACAGATCATAGCTGCATTCTTTTTTAATGATCTAGAGACTTTAGTTTTGTCTACTGGCATCCCTGACATTGCTATCACGTCCATATACGTATTAATAAACAATACGGATCATAACGGGTGCCAGGATGAAGCCAAAAATATGAAACAAATGAATATCCATAAGGATTTGGTGGCATGATACGCATGCGCCATGCGCTATTATAGTAGTCATCAAAGACATGCGTTTCGGTGGACAATGACGTTTACTAGCCTTTCAATCAAAGCAGTATGTGTCTGATCGTTTCAAAACTTTTCCTTATGGATAGTCATTTGTCTTCAAAAATCGGCTTCATGTTTCGCTATGGAAACAGATAGAGATTATCCGTATTGATTATTAATACGTATATGGGCACGTCACGTCCATGGGCGCTACAGAAAATCATTGAAAATTTTAATAATAGGCATGTACAGGGTATTTTCTTGTTGAGGAAGATCATATGAGGATCGAGTTTTGTAATTATAATCCGATTCTATTCAAAATTGGAAGATATCTGGGGTTTTCCGGGGTTGGAGATAATGATTGTTTCATGAAACTTGGAGAATTCAAGATGACGGATCCAATATATAGCGAAAGAAAATTTTGAGGGTTTTCGGGGTCGAACTTTATGATTTAATGGCAAAATTAGGAAATTCAAGATAGCGGATCCAATATGGCGAACGAAATTTGTAAATATGATCCGATTGTATTAAAAATCAGAATTGGTATCTGGGGATTTTAGGGGTCAAAATTGTTTCGTAAAAATTGGAAAATTCTAGATGACGGATCCAATATGGCGAAAGACATTAGTTCATATAATTATTACTCTACCACAAATAGAGAATATGTAGAATGCAAGAGTGGAAATAACGTGCCAATAAGTTACACTGCGCATACCTACTTCTTCATTACTTTCATCAATAAATTATTCGAAAATGACTTTTTACTCGAGGGAGACGGAAAAATCAGGTAAGCATATTCTATTCTTTATTTTCCTACAGATTTTACGTATTACTTTTCATCAGCTGACTCTTCGTCCTAGACGAAGTCTTATACATAGTGTGATGTTAGTAACTCCATAAATTCTTCTGCGAGTTGGATTTCCGAAAATATATTCAGCACACATGACATGAGTACAGTAGTTTAGATACCCACATCGAGGTATCCACCATTTCTCAATCATAAAAGGCTCTGCCCATTCAGCTCATAGCTAGATAAAGTACTGCTCAGCTTGAAATCAGAATTCATTCGGTCAATTCAGTCAACCCTGGTATACATTCTAAGAACAGTCTCTTCTGGTGAAATATATTATGAGCTTTCAGTACAATTTATATGTTTCCTACCTCGCAAAATTATGCTGGAGTAGTAATCTCTAAAACTAGTGGATTGTTCATCTATATCTTGGTATAGTTGAATCAGGAATTCCATATGGAAATTACGTATGATACGCCAGTGACTTCAATATAACCTAAAAAACAACGAATGTCAAAAATCTATTGTTTATCCCCAGAATTGAATAAGGATGGAACTATATAACTGTTTCACAAACGCTTTAGAGTGAGAGGAGACGAGGATCTGTCCGTACCCTGTTAAGATGACTTTAACGTCAATTTCCATCAAGGGACCCTAGGTTACGCCATTCTGAATCGCCTTCTCTTCTACAGTGTGGTCATTCAAGTGTGCAACATATGGGAATCTTTTTAATGAATTGCACAACCAAAATACAGATAGTGCCGAAGGTTGGTGCATGCTCAGTAATCATTTTAGATGCACTTAGAATGGTTGCAAGTCACACAGCATATAGGGTAGGTCAAATAATCTAAAAATTGCTCTAGAGTAAAGTACCCTCATTTCCGAAAGTTCAGCAAAATGTTAATGAGAAAAGTTGTTTACAATTGAAAGTTATGTCTAAATACCAAAACATGGCCTCCTAAGACATTTTTCAGTTTTTCAGAGAAAAGAGATAGGTTGACAATCACTTTAGATCCTCATACTATTAACAAATTCATTCATTCATAATCCATTGCAATGACACCCGTCATGATTTCTGATCCATTGGATCACTCCTGATTATGTATTCAATTGTACTAGTTCAGATTGTTATTTTGTTATGCCTGATCAGAACTGATCTCATGATTATCAATTCCAGAACAACAATTAAATGATCCTACTTGGTCATTGGTCTCTTTCATGGTCATAAAACTTTCAGACTCCTACATCAATGATTACGTAATATACTGGGGTGCTTTCATGAAAAGTGAGACAGAATTCATTATTTCAGAACTGAAAATTTTTTAGAAGGAATATCAGTAGTTAGTGAATTAGATGTTCTGTTTTCTGTTCTCGAATCCGAAGTGATTTTCCGATCTCGTCTGGTAATATGATTTTCCGTGCATGTAAGTGGTTCCATGGCTGCTAGTGAGCAGTGTATATCACTGATGGAAATTTCAATTGCTCATTGACTGTATATTTGAAATATTTCTCTCTCCTGGAAATTCAACAATCCTAACTCGACAATTAGGTAAGAAACGGGAGTGTTTCCATGAAAAGTGAGACAAAAATAAAATTTTCAGAACTGAAATTTTTCTAAAGAAAAATATGAATAGTTAGGGAATTAGGCGTCCTGATTCCGAATCCGAAGTGATTTTCAACCTATTTCGACTCCTAATATCATTTTCTGGAAATTGGGGTAGTCCCATGGCTGTTGGCCAGCAGTGTATATCACTGAAGATGTCCCCCACTTGGTCATAGAGTGCGTTTTTGGTATACCTCTCGCTCCAGAAAATTTCAGGATCCTTACCCAACGAATACGTAAGATACAGGGGTGTTTCCATTAGAAGTGAGACACACTGTATAAGACGATTCATTAGCGAATTCACTCATAGGTGAATTATCTGTTGTAAATGTGATTCAATAATGACTGGTGCACACAAAAACTTCTAAAGCTCATTTTGTACCTAAAAATGTATGTAAACCATATGACTGTTCATGGCTATTGAATAAATACTCAAATACACAAAATGTTCCTCAGAAATCGAATGTTTTCGTCCGGTCATATAAAACACCGCCGCTACATTCTCACCTGGCTCATCGCCTTGTCCATGTGGCCGGCGCCCATCGTCAGGGTTTTCACGTAGTCTCGCCGTCGGTTGATGTCGGCTATCATGAAGTTCTTGATGGTGGCTCGCAACCGGTTCTCGGTCTCTCTGCCCGCCAGGGCGTAGTATCCCATGAAGTCCAGGGGTAGGCACCGGTTTGGTAATCCCTTGTTTAAACCTGGAAAAAATATTTATCCAACACATGACAGTTATGAGTGTCATTATTAATGTCATTTTAGACAAGTAAACTCTCAAATAACACACTAGTGTGTTATAATCCATAACTCACTAGTGTGTTATAATCCATAACTCACTAGTGAGTTATGGATTATAACTCACGTTCATATTCAAAGTAGTATTCTATTTATTTATTACTATTACAAGCAGGATTCACATTGATATTGAAATTATAGGAAAAAGCTAACGGTTTATTCGAATTTGAAGTAATTGTAAAATTCGTTGGTTCATTGGAACCAGATGCTCCCATATCGGTACAGCTGCTGATAGTGCTGGAAGACGCCGACACATTAGAACCTTGTATTTTTTCTGCAATTTGTATTTTGTTATGCACCGTCGAGGACTTCCATCCTCCGTGACGCTTCAAAGTAGTCATGTTAGCCCCTGCATTGGCCAAAAGAGTCGCCGAAGACCTTCTCAGGCAGTGACCGGTGTAGAGCGCTGGTTCCTCCATGTTCAAAAACTTTGCAATTCTTGAAGGTATCTTCGACAACGTATTTATTCCCACACACTGGCTGGTACACCTGCCATTTTTGTAAAAAAAAACAAAAACAAAACAGCAGCTAGAACTAGTATTCTTTGGTCTCAAAGACATGTATTTTTTATACAAATTGATCGGGTTGACTAGAAATCCTTCTTCAAGTATGGTGAAACTCCTCAATTTCTTGTTTTTAGTATCTGGCAAAACTACGTGAATATATTTCCGTTTTTCTTGAATATTTTCTATTTTCAAATTGACCAATTCATCGCATCTACAAGCACCGCTAATCCCCATTATCAAAGCCACTTTCATCAACAAGTACTCGTCATCGGGAGCTTCGTTCAAAAACTTCTCTATTTCAGGTCGTTCTAATGTCTTGGACATCTTTGGTTTGTATCCCTGTGATTTGCTCTTTGAAAAGCTCGTTAGTTTACCATATTTTGAAATGTCGATTTTTTTATAAAGGTGAATAGTCGAGCGAAGCATCCAGTATTTGGTCCATAACGACGATGGGGCTAATTTTTTTTGCAAATGTAAAAAATAGGCCAATAGCACGTTTTCACCGATACCTTTTATCTTCCGTGAATTCATCCAACACTCAAACATTTTGAAATCCTTGTCGTAAGCATCTCGGGACTTTTCTGGCAAAATCTGCAACGCTGCTTCTTCCGCTTCCGTAAGGATATCCTCAGGAACGTAATTTTCATCGGTTTCCTCCATTTTCTATACGTTTTTGTTGTCTTTAAAAGAGTTTCCTTTTTCTGCAGGGAAAACTGACAAGTGTCAAGATTTAATTTAACATTTGCCAACAATGTATCATGCCGTGGCAACCTAACAAACAACCTACTTTAACCAAAATGTAAAAAAGTCACTATCAAGTAATTCTGACATTTATAGGGTACTGAGACGCAGGTAGCTCTGATTTGATCACAACACTAATTAATTTCTATCTCGTAAAAAAAACGATTTCTTCCACTTGTTGCATAAAACATTGTATGCCACTTTTCTTGTCACAGACAAAAATAAGTATTATACACGGAATAAATACTGGATTTTAGCTCACGCTATTTTATCTAAAATCTACTACTTTTTGTTAGGTATTTCATTCTTTTGGATTTCTGAAGTGAATAACATATCAGTTTTTTTGTTACATTATTGTATTTTGTATATGTAAATAAAATTGTATTTTATTAAAGTGAATTGATTTTAAAAAAGTCGGACTACATGCATTTTTTATAAAAGTCATGACTTATTCCAACCCTGGAATATTGTGACTTTCGCATCATTGATCTGTCTACTATGTTTTTTATTCAGTTGAACAGCAGCAATTCAGCGTCTTCATTATCCATCTTCTGTTTGCACGGTGTTTCGTATTCGCAGATACACCTCAGTGCCATATCAGTGTAAAAATGCCAATAGGTGGCGTGCACGATCACCGACCTTGGAGGTAAAATATTGAAACACAACCTCACTTTTCTGTAAAACATTGAAACACAACCTCACTCTTTTTATTTGTTTACTTATTATCCATCTTCTGTTTGCACGGTGTTTCGTATTCGCAGATACACCTCAGTGCCATATCAGTGTAAAAATGCCAATAGGTGGCGTGCACGATGACCGACCTTGGAGGTAAAATATTGAAACACAACCTCACTTTTCTGTAAAACATTGAAACACAACCTCACTTTTTTTATTTGTTTACAGAGGAATCAAAGGATTGAAATAGTTTTTCACAATATTTTGGCATACGAATCGTGTTTTTTTGCGCTATTCATTAATTCAAGCATTATGTGCTAGTGTACAATACACAAAAAATGCAGCGAGAGACGAAGGAATATTATTTTCAGGTAAATAGTAATCTCACATAGTTTTCATTATGACATTTTGTCATTTCTTATTAAAATTCCTTCTGCCACTTCTGCAATAGAAGCTAATACTGCTAATAGATTGGAAATGTCTACAACACACACACGATGATAGTTCGTCAGCATGTCAGGCCAGTCCTCCCGTTTGATTGCATGAATCCAATGTTCTTGCATTCTTTTAGAAATTCCACGAGTATTTCTATTAGCTCCTATTGCAGGAGCCATCCCAATGAGAAATCAGAGAAATTACCAAATTTCAAAATGAAAACTATATGTGAGTGACTATTGTAGGTACTTACTTCCATATTATAATGTACCAACCGGATTCCTTTGTCTCTCGCTGCATTTTTGTGCATTGTACAACAGTACAATGTGATGGCATGCGCGAATTAATAAATAGCCGAAAATCTCGATTCGTATGCCAAAATAATGGTGAAAAAAACTGTTTCAATCATTTGTAGATAAATAAGAAAAGTGAGGTTGTGTTTCAATGGTTCACCTCCAGGGTCGGCCATCTGACAGTTCTTGCACGCAACCCATATACCACCCCAGCACCACTACAAAAGCATAGAACATTTTCATCTCACCTTTGTGCAGCTTCACCGAAAATATTTCCCGAACTTGCTTCACCTCGTCCACCATCAGCTGCGACAAATTGTAAAACTGTTCGGCGGTGAACTGATCGCCCACGCCTTTCTGTTCGCACACTTTCAACATGGCGCACCCGGCGGCCAGCCTCAGCCACGACATCTCCGCTTTGGTCAACCTGCCGGACTGCAGCAGGTCCCCCTTGTGCAAGATGAAGGCGTTCAACATTCGGAAGGTTTTTTGCGCCGAGGCCGTGTCCTGTTTGAGCCCTAGCAGCCACCGGGCCATGGCTTTCAGGCCCTCCACTTTGCATCTGGTTTCTTCGGGTAGGTCGTCTTCCGAACACCAAACGTCGGTGTCGCTCGTGTCCACCTCAATGTCTCTGGCTTCTTTCACCAGTAGTTCTTTCACGATCTGAATAATTTGAATGGAAAAGATTTTCTGAATTGACTTGGCCGTTACTTAATGGAAATCCATGGCGAATGTAAAAACTCCACAAAGTTCTCAATCACACGATGTTTCGCTAACACAGTAGCATCATCAGGTGAAATACTGGTACAATGAACTAAAGTAACCTTGGCTTGCTTAACTTTTATCCCTTACGCTCCGTACCCTCACAATTGTACGGGCATTGTCTAAGTGATTTATAAGGATCAAAATATCATTTTGCTGGATTGAGAACCAGCCACTATGCTTGCGACTGTTCTATTTGCACGGAACAAACCGCATTTGCTGCTTATTTTATCTTCAGGCGACGTAAAAAAAATAAATCATTGTGTTGTGCCATTGGTCTCGACTAAAAAATGTTTCCTGAAGGTGAGTGAATAAAAAACAGACTATATATGATATTGTGAATGATTTTATGCATTGAATGGCAAATGAAAACATGATTCAACATGGTGGTTCACAGTGTCTGTTTCCAAAATTTTTTTTCGGGATCAGATTTCAGGACATATTTATTTACCATCACATTTGTGTGCTCCGGGAGCGTACCGCTACGGATCAATGGTCATTATCGATTTTGATTCAAACATTCCAGTGTGTCAAAACTATCCTCCATTCCAAGAATTTTGAATTGCAAAAAGATCAAGATGAAATTTACGATTTGTTGGATCAGATCTGGAAATCGATTCCGATAAAGATGACCAGTGGGAGTTGAATGCACATGAACAGGTAGAAGTGCCGGAGGAATATTTGTTGAGTGGGTGGATGGAAATGCCAATAAACCAACTGTTCTCCTTGCAAATAGAGAAGCTTCTATTTTAACAAATGACAAACGATATGATGAAAATGACCACTGGCCTGTCATTGATTCTCCGAAATCACCACGGACTTGCTGACTGGAAAGTTGCGGTAGCCGTTCAAGGACGAGATGTGAAAAATGCAATGTACGTCTATGCCTGTGCTTGAACAATGAAAGTAATTGTTTCGTCACTTTTCATAACGAACCATAAACAATAAATGCATATTTCTCCATGATTAGCGTTTTCTTCATTCTGAGTTGAAATCCCATTTCACTCCCAAATAACACGATTGTGAGGGTCCTGAAACTGAATTCGTTTTCTTTTTCAAAAAATGAAAAAATGAAGCTAATTTTTCAGTTGATGATCCGAAATAGGTTAAAGTTCTATGATTTTGATTATTATTTTCGATGGTAGGATAAACTTCTTGAATAGCTTTATTATGGAGTGTTTCATGATATTGAGTTCTTTATTGAAATTTACTTCCGAAAGAGGGACATTCACTAGCCTGTGTATCATTAGAATTATTATAAGCGGCAATTTTATGTTAATAAGGGTGTGTTGAATTATTAGGAATAGTGATCAGTGTGGGAAGGTTCCTGGAAAATTGAAAAATTATGTTCATCATCAATTTCACTTGTCAAATTTAAGAATTTGATGGACTTTCCTGTTTCTATTTCCAATGTGAATTTTATGTTTGGATGAATAGTAATAATATATTGGTGAAAAGTGTCTAATGGGCGTGTACACCTTAGTGGAACTTTCAACTCAAACCATGTTTATAATGATCCTTTTATACATAAATAATGATTGACGACATAATTCGATCGAAAAATTAACTGGAATGTTTTATATTTGGACATAAATAATAGTACCTTCTGAAAACGGACTCTCTCATGACGTAGGAACCTCATCTCGCCATAGTTGAAAGAAAATACCAAACGCCCGACGGAGACTGAGGCAACTAATATATCAATTCTTTCTACTGTGATCTCGCGCTAATTCACTCTGTCAGAAATCATGTATCATTCATCTCTGTCTGGAATAGTGTTGTTTCAGTATCAGGGTTTCGACGTCACATCACCGCCTCGTTTTCAGAGGTCCGAAAAATCGAGGATTTCAATAATTTTTTATAAAACTCAGGGAGCTCACATCAAGAAACGGTTTGCGGTGGTGAGCTAGTTTGGGTGAGTCCTATCGAATTATGAAATAAAATTTTTTTGTGATATAAGCCCATTGTCTATTGGTTCCTTTAAAGCATATTATAACGTCATCTACGTATTTATACCAATACAAACATTGTTTTATCAATGAATGTTTATGTATAATTCGCTCCAAGTTATCCATGAAAATTTCAGCAAGGGCTCAGTGGATTTAACATAATCAAAATATCGATTGTTTTCTTAGTAGGTAATAATATGTATTTACTATCCTAATTTCCGAAAATGTCGAACCTGTCCACAGGTAACTAACTCTCCAGGTTGGGAAAGTAGGATATATAAAGTTAAGCAAGCCAAGGTTAGTTTAGTTCATTGTACCAGTATATCACCTGACGAAGCTACTGTGTTAGCGAAACATGTCGTGTCTGAGAATTTTGTGGAAATCTTATCGTTTGTGAAGTTTTTGCGTTTTGCCATGGATATCCATCAAGTAACGGCCGAGTCAATTCAAAACCTTTATATGTAAGTAACATAGTCAAATACCAATAGCAGATATCAAATTTACTGATAGGCAAAATCATGAATATCCATTCGAAGTGATTGCTTTTGTTCACTACAATGTTTAAACATATTTGTTGTTTATACCGAATCTTGCATAGATAGCTTAAACCTGAATGGTAGACTCAAAAATGTGTACTTGATACTGCATGGATCAAATTGAATTATTGAAATGATAATGAAAATAGGGTTTGAATCTAAGACCTGTTGAAAAATTATATCTCACCTTTCTGGAAACAATATTCTTGATCTGAACTTTATATGTCTCTGGTATATTAAATGCTATATGTCCTAGAGTAACGATAGCAGTTCTATAATGTGGGGAAGTCGATGACAAGTTATTCTTTATGAATTCTAATATATTGGGAAATATGGAATCATGTAGAGCTGGCATATTTTTGTATATACAGTGGACAGCTCCTTTGGCTTGTTTTGCAGTTCCTGTCTGGGCAAATTCCTGGCAAATTGGGGCCAGCTGATCCATCAATTCTGGAAATTGTTCATCTGAAAAAATAATTCCGAGTTTTACAACAAATGGTTCTAGAAGGAAAATTGCAATAAATTCGAATATTTTTCAATTTCATCTTCATGTTTGAAAGTAAATGTTGAGGAGACAAGAAAATAGTGTAAACAAAAGAGAAAAGAAATAGGTAGGTATAGTACCAATGATGAGAATATTGGCATGATGAGTATAGCCATTGTGTTTCCCAGAAATTCAACTTGTTCAGGTTATTACCATAACTTGATTATCAAACATGAAGATGACTTTTAAATCATGTCAAACTTATAGAACTGAAATATTGTGGTAAGATTTTTAATTTATGAATAGAAATTGGTTATGCAATGGGAGACTTTGCTCCATGTTGCCAACCTAAAAGCCTTTACCAATGTAGAACCAACATTATGGAAGTTTAATTACTCAAATGGCTTTATTTTCATGAAATCTGATTCTAGGAGTCTCCTGAGCTCTCTAATAGAAATTATTCAGAAGAAAAATTAGTGTTTGTGAACTCCTGATTAGTTGAAAATCATGTTGATTCACCAGCATTCATTCTGAAATATGTCATGTCGTCGTCAATTTTACCTGACACATTTATGTCACTCATTTCAGATTATTTATTTATGGACAATACTATTATTATTATTATTCTTTGGTGAAAGTAGAGTTTGATGGTTGCAGAAGGAAGAAGGGATGATAAGGGTTGGCTTGGCTTACTGGTTTGCAAGAGGTAATATTCAAATAGGCAATAATAGTGTTTAAGGATAGCTGAAAGTACAAGACCATTTTAGAAACAAGATATTCCAACATACTATTTATAATAGCATGAGATATTATGGGTAGTAATGAAATATAAATGAACAACAATGAATATGAAGACCTAATAACATCTTACATTGATTACCATTATGGCGGTTTCTTGTCAAGTCAAGAGTAGTCTCAAACGGTTTTGTTAATCTGTGACCAGATTAACTTCGGAACCCTCATATCCAATATTCTTTATATGTTTGCACGTTTCTCATGAGACTTCCTTGGTCAGTATTCATATTTCAGTGTCAACGGTTGATTTGATTAACTAAATGTTTATAAAACCCTAATGATTTGAACTCACTAATACCGTTTCATTGGCGACAGTATTGACGTAACACAGATGCACTAACATGATTTTCAACCAATTAGAGGTGGAGTTCACAAATCACAATTTTTTTCTGAATTACTTCTATTAGAAAGCTGAGTAGACTCCCACAATCAAATTTCATCAAAATAAAGCCATTCAAGTATTCAAACTTCCATAATGTTGCTTCTACATTGGTAAAGGTTTTTAGGTTGGCAACTTGAAGCGAAGTCTCCCATTATAATTATACTACTTACATAAGCATCTATATTTTCCAAGGAAGGTGAAAAGAGATAATACCAATGGAGCAATACTTTCATCTTCCAATTGCAACAGGCTTAACAGTTGTTCGAGTACATCGGTGTACATGAAATGAGATGGAAACACCACACTCAACATCACCAACAGCTTGAGGCCCCTATCCCCAGCAGTGGCGGGATGTAAACCCACTTCCTCTATGGTATTCCCCGCCCTCAAACAATCTTCCACATAACTCACCAGGAGTTTTATAGCTTCATGGTCGATCATCACAGAGCTTATTCGCTCCAATAACATTTTCACGGTATTGTAATACAAATTCGTCATTACTGGTGGCCCTAGTTTTCTCAAGACAGCTGCCGTTGCTTCTGAACATTCTTTGCAGCTCACGGACGGTTTTGTTACATTTTCGAATTGTTCCAATAACGCTGCATCCCGTTTGAGGTGATTGCTGAACTTAGTAAGATACTCGTGAGCCTTAACAGGCTCTGGCAAGCATCTGGATAAAGCTTGCACTTTCACCCCTAGTTCTTTCAACAATTCCGGAGTTGGACCACTATGTGTCTTCCTGTGCAAATCTAAAAATTCCAATACCAGTTTTCTAACGCAGAGCTGATTCTTTTGAAGTTCCATGAATGCTTTGGTTGCGTGTTCATCTACAGTACCGAGTAGATGGTAGAGCTTTTTCATTCTTTCAGCAGCTGGAAGTTGGTACGGTACCAGACAAGTATTCAACAACCGTTCAACTAACAATCTATCTTCCATACCGACCATATAGTAACCATGGAGGATCTTATCTTTTATCCAAGTAACTGCCTTCTTTGTAGCGTTAGGGACATCAGGATCACTGAGGTGCTTCTTGTATATAAGGGCCAATCCTGACATTGCTTCTTTCCGTATTTTGAACTTTTTATCTAGAGTTCTTTCTTTCACAAATTCCAGTAGATCTTCGGAATCGGAGACAACTTGGAAATCATTTTTGGCCGTTGTCACAATAGCCATTACTACTTGATAACGGACCGTTTCCTCAGAATCGTGCTGTCTCATTTTCAAGGTGTCAGTAATGTCTTTCCTCAAGTCTGGGTGGTTCAGGAGGAAGTGCATGGAGTACTGCACGCATTTTGTTCTAATGGCGATAGAAATATCGTTGAATCTACCCAAAAATGCCCGCCACAAGGCTGAATGTCTTCTCGCCAATTCAGAATCTTTCTCGCTGAACATTTTTGCTAGAAGTGCTACGGCTGCTAACCTGTCACTCTCAAGAGGACTCTTCAATTTGCATTCGAGTTGAGGCAGGACAGCTAGTAATATTTGTGGTCTAATATGATTGAGTTCATAAATTAAATCGTATACTTTCCCGCAAATATGGAGATTTTTGTCTTCTTTTCCAAGGATCAACACTTGGTTGAAGAATGCTTGGATGTATGGTTCTAAAGTTTCTGATGTTTTTACGATAAGCTCTTTGGCCAAAAAATAAGCATTTTTCTGCTGTGTCTTGTTTGGCTCGACGATATTTATCAGAATTATATCGAGCAAGTCATTACTAACCATGTCACTTTCTGATATCAAGGGACAAAGAACGTCCAACATGAAACTCTTCACTCTGCCAGAGTGTTCGTCATTTACTATTTTGAACATGAGGTGGAAGAGAGCGCAAAATATTTCCTGACAATCTTGCAACTCAAAGCACATATTGAACGATTTAACGTAAGCCAGGTTTTCCAATAAATAAAAATATCTCTTGAAGGCCGCATCTTTAGGATCCTTCAGACCCGATAGCTGAGTGATAAGAAACAGAAAAATGGTTTTGACCTGCTGTGGATCTTTGTAGGGTGCTTCAGGAGCATACACTCGTAAAACGTCTGCCACACAGCAGGCTATGAGTAGCTGGACGTCTCGCGAAGGATGGGACAGAAACTGTTCTTCGACCAGAAGCAGAGACAGGGGAATGTATTGTTTGTAAGCCCCGTCATCTTGGCCCATCGCCTGCAAGGTGTGGGCGAGCGTTTTCAAACGACGAATCAGCTCGTCCGTGTTCAAATCGTCGCTTATTGGGCGGCAACCCGGCGGATAAATGATCCCAGCCATTTTTCAAGCCTGAAAGGGAAAGTGACCATTCAGATTCAATAATGGTGGGATATTACATAGGATACCACTAATGACAACTAGCGAAATTGAAGGTCAAGTAGAAAATGAATAGGTATGGTACAGTTTTTATAGAACAGTTTTGCCTCGGGATTACATTATTTCGAAAAGAAAATAGGTACAGTATACAGTATAGGTAGGAACAATAATTTTTGTTTATAGGATAGCATCCATGTATTCATTCACCTCATGAAGCTCAAGAAATTTGTGAATAAACTTTTAAAAGCAATTCAAAATTGTCATTGATTTTATCAGTACAGTCGTATTCAATAAAAAAGCGTACAAGTATTAAACATAGAAGATTTCGGCATTCTAGTTCTCGTTGTGTAAAATTGGCTCAGCCAATGCTTTGTGTTTCTGAGAACCTAGGATTACTCTACTGTCAACATTTGGTAAACATTCATTCCCGATAGCCCGTTTTACGCAAATAGGATGACGTTAATTTCTCCCACCAATATACTTGTAAGCTTTTTTTTTAATACGACTGTACATACCTAATTTATATGTATACCTCTTGATACTATTATAATCAGTTATTTTTATGCTAGAAAAAGAAACTCGATGCATGGTGTTATAGATCGCTAATTTGGTATATTATCAAGATTTATTTTAATTGGTCATTTTAACACGGATTTTTCATTATGATACAGATTTTGGACCAACGAAGACACATACCCTTCATTATGAAACGAATTTTTGGCCTATAGACACACGTAATTGTGAATAATCAAGAAGATCTATGTTTCTTTCCCACTTGCTCGAGTTGTTTGACATTTAATTTCAATCAACATTCAATCACATCCCGTCAAAAGTATAGGCTATTTTATTATTTATTGGTCGTAGAAAAAATAGTGTATGCAAGGTTTATGAAATGGCTATTAATACACTCGCACACGCTTTGCGACACTCACCTTCGGATGTTATCGTAACTCACCTCGTGCTCGTGTATTAATATCTATCATTACATGATCGTTGCATAAGATACTATTAACTGATATCTAGTGTTGAAAAGATATCGAGAAGGAACGTCATAAATCATAACATAACCGATGTAGAACCAATTAAAATCATCACAGAAGAAAATAAGCTGATTGTCTTCCTCCATACTTTCCTTATTCCATTGGCCACTGACTATTCGGATATTCAACAATTAAAGCAAAAGTGACCCTAGGAGGCAAAGGACACCGCACGTTTTATAAGGGAAATAGACCTCCTGTCAAATTGGCTGAATTTTTTGTATGTTATAGTCCAGACCATTCTGAACAAAATGCCCATATACTGATGTAATGACTAGAGAAGTCTCATTCTTGATTTCTTTGATAATTAATGCTCTTTGAGCTATTATTATATTATTTTTTGATAGGATATAAGTCACAATGAGAAGTTTTCATCCATATAGGTGCCGTTGGTCAAGAATTATACAGTGTGCTCCAGCAATTATGGGTGAGATAAAATATGATACTAATTGATAATTCAATAAAAAAAGGATATTGTTACGTGTCGCATTTCAATTAAGAAACAGTTTTGTCGTATTTCATGTCCACTCTGTGTATAAAGAGGAGATAGCCAGATACACAACGTTATTGACTTGTTCTATAGCAGTAGCAGAAATCAGAATGCGTTAGCATCTCTAGATGAATATTCCTTGTAACTTAGAAACCCCTTAGATGGAAATTATATTATAGTATATTTTCTCAAATGTATGTTACTTTATTTCAGAGATCACGCCATCGAAAAAAGTACTATTCGTTCGAAAATGATCAATTGGTTAACGTCAGTTGATTGAAGCTCAGAGTTGACGACGGCTGCAGATATTGAATAGTTTGGGAGCTTTCTTACGTGTGCTGATTTATGAATGTTATACGAATTGTTACTAGAGGGGAAAATGCAGAATGATATTCCTGCTCAAACCTTTGCTAATGAGAGATTGAACTAGAAAAAACTTCATTGAGATGATTTATTAATACTGTGACTTGCACAAAAAATACAACAATATTTACCCTTCATTATAAATGCTATGGTTCTATTGAGTGAAAAAAATAGTGCTATTGCTGAACGTCGTAGAACCGAATTACAACTACCACAAATACCAATAAACTCACATACACATGCAAGCATTCATATCTCACTGCGAAATTCGCCATTTATACTTCATTGGTATTTAGAACCGAATTACAACTACCACAAATACCAATAAACTCACATACACTTGCAAGCATTCATATCTCACTGCGAAATTCGCCATTTATACTTCATTGGTATTTAAGTATATTAAACTTATATAGAGAATAAACAGACAACTGAAAAGCTTCTGTAAAGAGATGTAGCTTATTGCATTTATAATGGAGGTGTAAGTACCATTTTATTTTTTGTGCAAGTCACAATAATGATCAATGATCGCAAAGAAGTTATTTCTAGTATTATCCTCCCATTTGTTAAGGTTTGAGTGGGAATGTCATTTTGCATTTTCCCTCTTAAAAGAAATAGTATAGCACCAATAAATCAGCACACGTAAGAAAGTTCACAAACTATACCTATTTAATTACTGCAATCCTAAGCCACGTCAATTTACGATGATTAATTGATCATTTTCTAAAGAATAGTACGATTTGAGATGTCGTGATCTCTGAAATACAGTGACATGCATTTGAAAAAAATATACAATATTATCCTAATATTCGACCTATAAGGGGTTCAAAGTTACAAGGAATATTCATTTAGAGATGCTAATGAATACTGATTTCTGCTACAAGTATAGAGCAAGTTAATAACGTTGTGTACCTCCTCTTTTTACGCAGGGCGAACATGAAATACGGATAAAACTGTTTAGCAATATCCTTTTTTCATTGAATTACCAATTAGTATCATATTTTATGTCACCCATAATTGCTGGAACACACTGTATAATGCTTGACCAACAGCAACAATATTGAGGAAAACTTCTCGTTGTGACTTATCCTATCAAAAAATTATATAATAGTTCAAAGAGCATTATTTATCAGGAGCAAAGAAATCAAGATTGAGACTTCCGCGGCCTCTAGCGCCAAAACTATCCATTACACCAGTTTGTTTTTTGGGCATTTTGTTCAGTGCCTTGAAATGTCACATATCAAAAATGCAGCCAATTTCCCCTATTCGCGGGAATCAATGTCACCAGGTGGTGCTCGGTTTTCATCGTTCCATGTCAAAGCCACGTCGAAACTGGGGGAAAACAAACTCAATCCTCACTCAATCCCATTAGTGCCATTAGCTTGTGTACTGTGTACTGATAATAGTGATAAGTTTTTAAATTGCTTGACATTAATTGTCAATATTCGATCGAAAATGCTAATAACGCCGGTTGTAGATGTTCTTTTGGCAGATATTTTGCTCTATTTAGATGGAAAAAGCCGACCAGTAATGGAAGGAGAAGCAGTTCTCCGTGCTAATCATGTGATTTTGTGTGAGGCAGAAGACTTCAACAAAAGGCACATTTTTGCACTTTGTCTACAAACTTCGGCGATGAAATCTTCCCCACAATGTCCCCACATGAAGTAAAATTGAAGTTGGGGTCCAGAGGAACTTCTGTAGAACAATGGATTTGTATTTGTTCCTGCAAAGCAGGACAATCTGGGTATTGTAAACATGTTGTAGCTGTTCTTTGTCAATTGATTTGCTCGTCATAATTAGTTTGAATTGTTTGAACTATCTCCAATTCTTCACCCGTTCACTGTTCACTAAACCAATAAAAATGTGATAATGTAAAAAATTAACCAACTCAACCATCATCACTACCAACAGTGCCAACACTTTATGTCATTGAAAAGTTTGACAACTACAGCTACAGCAAGCTGCATGCAATGTAGTCTATGCACTTTATCCATAGACAGCAGTTTGTTTTCCCCCAGTTTGAAGTTCGTATTATGTAACCTAGATGTCGCCCACTTCATGAATCTCGCGAATAAAACGAGCGGTATCCTTTGACGAAAAATACATTCAACGCCGAATGATTGACACTAGTGGAAACTATCAAAATATTATGTGGAGAAGATAGTGCGTATGTATGGTAGACTTTGTACACAACCAGTGACCAAAATCGCCAATATGTCCCAAAATCGAATCGCATGGGTGACGCTTTTTCATCACGTTGACAAATGAGTCAAATTGGCATCAAAAGACTCTAGTCTTCAGGTATTTTCAACTACTTTTAATCTGTCTACTGAAGCCGGAAGAAAGTAATCTTGAATAGTTACGCCCATATACCACTTATCACAGGACATTTCCAAAAAAAATTAAATGACACAGTCTTCGGCCCATCTAAAACATCCTATATGAAGGATGGGCCAAATTTGGTCTCCTTCTCTCAGACTATCAGAAATTTTCATTAAAAAAATACAATAGCGCACTGCGATCGATCGCATTCTTCATTTGGGAAAATTCAGACTCCGTCACTGGATTCAAAAGCCATCAATTATGAGAATTATGTATTGAATGGCAATATAGTACTGTTCAAGTGAAATAATAAATATTAACAAGTCGATGGACGATGGGATTATTCAATATTAATAATATCCTAACGAAATCATCTCATGAAATGAAAAATGCATATTGAGTGTGGCAAAATTGTCATTATTAAATAACCGTGACCTCTATTAAACTAGCAAAACCACCTTGGAATTTCAAATTCTCTCTTCGGCTATAATTTTTGGATAATTTATTGCGAGATTTATTGCCACTAATGCTCCTTGATTCATGCAAAAACGATATTTCTGCTAGCCTGCAAAATCACTTTCCAAGACAGAAAAATGTCAAGAAGCTGATTTTATGATAGTTTGAAGTTATTTTAGGGCTCCTTCCCTGGCCTATTTACAAATTTCTCTCAGATTGTTTTTAGCGTCAAGAATATGATACCATAATAATTTGATGCCACTGAAAGGATCCTAATAAGTTGCTCTGCTGTCAATTTGACGTATTCGAATGTCAATTTGACACATACGTCATGTTCCTAAAGTACGTACAAATTGTCCAGTTTGAAATGATTTCAACATAAAATACAGGGTTTCTCTAAATAATTGTGATATCATAGTGGTGGTCGAACTCTTTTCCAAATATAACATGTATTTCCAATCTGACAATCATTACTGAATAATCATTACTCCCATAGTTCATAGCAGGACAAGAAAATGGAAAAAATATTTCAATGGCAACTGTCATATTATTACGATTTGCTATAGATACCTTGTTCATCATTTTACTGATATACATGAACAAAGAAGAAAAGTAGAGTCGAAGAAATGATAATGGATGTCCACAACATGTCATCAATTTATTTCCCGTTGAAGAAAAGATGCACAACAATTTCAATTTTCATCTGGAAAGTATTTTTGCTGTTTATAGTTGACATGTAGATAGTAATATTGTTTACCAGTACAAGTGAATAAATCATTGTAATTCAAGTTTGAAATTGTTTTTTTGCAGATTTGAAATATCATCAAAATTAAGTTTTTATTAACTTCCTTCAAGGAGAGGTTAGCTTGATCAAGAACTATAGTTTGCATTTAGGATTTGACCCAATAAAATAATCAAATTGATTACTACAACAGTTTTCTCATTAAAAAAAATTTAAACAATCAAATTGAATATTTTTAGCCCAGGGATGAGGTTCATAACACGAGCTTGGCTTTGAAATAATTCAAGGAGTTTTGAATTCTGGTTCGTCAGATGGGGTTAAGGGTTGTTATTATAGGTTTGACTCTGATGAAATATGGTGAATTCATATTGCATACATATATTTTTTCTTAGATTTTATATCACAATAAATAGCATTTACGAAATGATTTTTCTTGCTACACAAATGTTCTTGTTTTCTCTCAGAGAATGCATGAAAAGTGCGAAAGTGGTTTGGTAACTGCTGAAAGCTTGAAGGAACAGTATTCTGAGCTCTATCAGTTTCTTGTTGTACACATTGGGATCTTTTTTTCGAACGGTGCTTCCTTTCTTTGGCTTCAAGAAGTATAAAATATCGATGGCCTAATTAATCTAATAATTATTATTCTGGAGTCATATCACAATGCAGTTGTAGAAAACAAGGATTAGGTTATTTGAATATCATAAAAAGCAGTTATCAACTTGTTTTGCTATTACAATGAACACTGCTTCCGCAGTGTGGAAGCAGTATGGGTTATGACATATTATTACTCTATACTATTATTTTGATTACGCCCAGTGGCGGATTATAGGGGAGGCGCACGCCTCGTATTTCTCGTGGCGAGGGGGCGCCAAACCAAGCGCAATTCTTCAGTTCAATTTCAAGATAGCAATTCCCCCCTCGCCCCCCCCCCCCCCCCCCCCGACCTTCTACAAAAATATTATTCCACTCACATTCTTCTTGTAACCACATTATATATCAGTATTGTATCAGTACTTACTTGAAATTGCAAAAAATCACTTATATTATTCAAAAATACATAAAATATACCTGGATATAAGCCATTTTTCGAAAATGTAAAAATTATGATAGACTGATGAATAACCTGTTTCCTGTTATGAGTGGTGGTTGTTGACAACAAAAAAATTGGAGTGAATCAGCTCTGAATTATTTTGGTAAATTGAACAAATGAGTCAGTATTCCTTGCTCCCAACACATTTTGGGAACATCTACCTTCTTGGGGTAACCTATAGACACTATCTAAAATACATTTTACTTGCTTTTTCTATTGTTCCTATTTGATCACTTTATATAGGTATCAATTTTAACAAACAGAGAACATGTAACTGAATTATTAATAATGCAATAATGTGATGAAGTTGCTGTCAGTCTTGAAGGAATCTAATTTCCAATTTGTAGGCATTTGACCTTGAATCCCAACAAAATCCTCGCCTGCGGCGCATTTTTACCGAACAAAATTTCAGCCTGAGTGTCTTGACCTCCTTATTCCTGGTATCATTGAAATTGAGTTAATGCTGTCACTCTGGAATAAATCTAATTTTCAATTTGAACGCATTTGACCTTGACCTTCAAGAAGATTTCGCCTGCGGCGCTTTCAATAACCAACGCCCCTGAAATTGTCCTTTGTCTCCGTCAAGAAGGGGGCGCTGAAATTAATTGCGACTCAGGCTGCAAAACGTCTTAATCCACCACTGATTATCCCATTTCAGGTCTTCATATTGAATGGAATTGGTATCAGGTTTGATAAAAATGAAATAATTCTATTGAGATAATATGAGCTTTTAGAATGAGCAGGACTGATGATGAATTATTGGCATTCACTTACTCTACTGTGTTGTTAGGAACCTAAATTCATTTTTGCAACACTATTCACGCTTTTTTATGAAAATAATGAATCCATGTTGTTCAAAATTGTTAAATTTAAGAGCTCAATCCAAACGAACCTTCATGCCCGCCATTTGGCGATACGTGGGATAAATGGTGACGTCAGAAAGACTCCCATCCTTGTGTATTTTGAAAGTTATGATTTATTTTCGAAATTCCAAAAAAGAGGTCCTGTGGGGATAATTCTTGCCCCACAAAATATTGTGAGATATACACATTATCAAGTACCATTAGAGGAACACATTCATAGAAAAAAACTCCCATCCACATGTATTTTAAAAAAGTTATGATTTTTTTGGAAATTCCAAAAAAAGGGGCTGGCGGGGTTAATTCTTGCCCGACAAATTATTGTCAGATATACACATTATCAAGTACCATCAAAGAAATACATTCCTAGAAAAAAAAACTCTCATCCACATGTATTTTGAAAAAGTTACGATTTTTTTTAAACTTCAAAAAAGGGGGCTTGTGGGGTTAATTTTTGCGGGACAAATTATTGTGAGATATATACATCATCAATTACCATCAGAGGAACAAATTCATAGAAAAAAAACTCCCATCCAAGTGTATTTTGAAAAATTTATGATTTTTTTTTTTGGAAATTCCAAAAAAGGGGGCTCCTGGGGTTAATTCTTGCCCGACAAAATATTGAGAGATATACAGATTGAGGACCCATAGAGGAATACATTGGTGGAAAATAGTTTCATCCAGAGACATATTTTGGAGGTTTTTGTGGCTGGTTCCACACTGAAATGTAATTATTATGTTCTGAAAAAAAAAAAAATCAGCAATTTTTTTCTCCTGATATTTTGTCATCAACACCTAGTTCCAAAAGCTTTAGTATCTTGAGGTGCCAAATGAAAAGAAAAATCATCTGATTTGAGACTTTGCTCTATCACTCTTCATATTTATCTGATGTACTTCCAAAAAACTTGCTATCAATGAATTCATGATCATAGATCATAATCTCTAGCTGAATGATTTTCCAGTAATGTTCAGATAAAAGAATACTCCATGACATACTTACTTGAAAGGTGCATTGCAACTTCTGTAAGTTTTGTTGAATTGTTTTCTGAGGAATTCAACTTACAAAACAAAGATAGGTACAAGAAAAACAAAATAATTTAGGTCCTGTGGTTGAAGTAACCTCAGCAGGAACATTAGGTACTATCAAATTATTACTGTAATAACAAGGGCAGCTTGGGAGGATTAAAATTTTTTTGCAAAAATTTTCAACCTTTCAGCCATGATAACTAATTTATCAGTAGTTAGTTAGATTGTTTCAGTTCATTTAGTATTACAGGAGAACCAAGTACTACTTACTGAATATTATCAATTTTTATAAAACAACTAAATAATTGGGAAGTTGAACAGTGGTGAAAGGAAGACTATTATCAATTACAAGTACAAGGTACTTCATCATAATTAGGTACCTAGTAGAATTGATGGTGGATTCATGCACAACTCAGCTCAGTCCCAACTTAAGAAGAATCAGAGGGTGATTGATGAATTCAGAGGTGATTGATCAATTTGGAGTTCAAATTTGAAATTAAACCATTATCGCTCATTATTCATATGGTAGGAGAGAACTGTATGAATTCACCATGAGTGAGAAACTGCATAAATGTACTTTCAAGTTGTACCCATAATACACCTAAAATTTATATCTAAGTCACATTGCAAGAACAGTTTTTTTGTTAACTTTAGCGCACTCAAGGATCTGATGGAAAACATACCTGTAAGCAACAGATTACATATAATGTACCCTCCCCATTCCTCTTATCATCAATTGGTTTTGGGTAAAGAGAAATACTAAAGTCAATATTTTCTTCAAGTTTATATAATTATTATTTTCATTATGCATGCAGCATATGTCTTCATTTAAAAGGAAGATAATATTGAAGCAGAAAATTTACCTGAGATCAGAAAACCGCCAATATACTACCGATATCTCACTTGGGGTAGATCAGTCTAGAACGTTGAAAAATATGCTTGAAATTGCATACACAGGATTGAATACCAACTCATTACAACACCAGCTCACCAAAATGTCATAAATCTGGGAATTTTATAAAATTTTACACATTTCTTCAATCAACTAGGCTAAAGACGCTTATAAAATAGCAAACTCCATTAACGGATGACAACTATGACATTTATGGCAAACGACATGTATTGTTTGTCACTTTCCTGTCAGTGTATCAGTGAAAGTCCAAACACAGAACACAGGTGAAAAATTTAAAAAATCTTGGATCATTAAATTAATTAATATAGGTAGCGTCAGGACAGTGACACTTTTGAATATGAATGGTTCGAAAGATTTAGGCCAATGACGGCTAAGGACTGTCAGACAGTCTAGATCTGTAGCCGTCATTGTTTAGGCACTTCTTTCCTAATTCAACTGTCAAAGTCATCTTGGGACTTTGATTCATTGATTGTCTTGGAAAAAATAAAAATAAATAGAAAATAGAAGTGCCATTATGTTGTGTTGTAATGTCTGAATTCTTGTTCATTTCAGTTTTTACTAACTGGATACTAGAATCACGAATATTTTCAGCAAATACTCCTATTCAAATTTACTGCTGAGATCTCCAAGCTTACATCTCTGAAGGCCTACAAAGGTTATTATTATCAAATTGGCAGGTCATCCTTTGTTATCATTTTCAATGGTTCCTCTTTCAGGTCTTTAACATTTGATTATGATTCGACATCTTCTAATCATGTCAGGATTGAGCTCTAGTTGCAGTAGGGACTGCTCAGGACGTGGTGAATGCTACAATGGCACATGTTTATGTGACATACGTTTCACTGGGGAATTGTGTGATGGACCAAACTTGCCATACCATACAGGAATTGGTGGTGTATTCTTCTTTATAAGCATAGTTTGTGCAATTCAACTCATTACTTGCATAATATCGGAATATGTGAGGTTGAAGGCTCCTAGTCTTCTTAGAGCATGTAAAGTAACCACACAGAAGTTGATCTACTTTGTAATCTGCATTGCCAGCTTGATTCGTGGAGCATACTTCATATTTCCTGTGAGTACATCTTCACTTTCTTAAATGAAAAATACATATTAGGTCACAGAAAAAAAAAACCTTCATGAATCAAATCCTCATATCATGGTGAAATAAAACATTGATATTAATTGAGATTCATTACAAAATGATTTCTCTTCTCAATAACTTTATTGAAATGAAGTTCTGAGGACTGTGGTTGAATAATCAAATACAAAATATACTAGAAATACCAGATAAGTCTTTGGAAAAACTATCATACTTATTTCAGCAACTACCTAAAATGCCATTCTCAGAAGAACTGAAAAATAAATAATGATTAGCTTACAAATAATTTTATTATTAAATAACATAGAATATACAATGTACCATATAATACAATACAATATACAATTAACTATCATGATGAGTAGCACACAATAAATTATTTCATTTTTTTTTATCAATAGTAATTCTAAATCAGTTCCAAATCCCCTAAATTGATGTTTACAGAACAAGGGTTTATAATGAAGGGTTTGCCTTTGCCAATTGTAATATTTATTTAGTTTTGCTTTTAATAATGAATAACTCTCTATTTTTTATTTCCATCCCATTCTTTTATTGCTTTAGAAATTGGGTTGTTCAATGCTACTGTAGTTCTTGTATCTTCAAGCACAATTTTCAATGTAAAGAAAGTTTTGAATAAGGTACATACCAAGTTGTAATGAATTTAAGCCATTTTTCATTTCTCTTGTTCTCTAGGTTAGCATAAAATTCAATTTTTTTTCCCTTTGCTTCTGATGTCTGCATAATATGTCTGTAACATATTCATCAACCTGAAGTTCTAGAGAAGAAACACACCAAATTGTAATACATTTTGATGAATATGAAATTTTTGAACTGTAGCTGGGATTTTAAATTTTAATTATGAACTTCACATAAACTATCAAAAGATATCTTGTTCAAAATATCCAGTAGATATTTGTTACCTTGGCAGTTCTCAAAATTCAAGAAAAATTATAATATCTGAGAAATTATAATACCAGGGAAATTACACATATTATACCTACTTACATCCTGAAGAACATTATAGATCTTGTTAGTGAAAACTAAAACTAATCAGAGAAGAAGTAATTTATTGTTCGATTTTATTTTTATAATATTTAATTTACCTTTTTTTTTTTCAGGAATCTTTTGAATATGGTTGGTCAAGTAGTCTGTTATCATCCTACTATCCACTACTCATGTCAAGTGCATCACTCATTGTGTGTTTCTGGGCAGAGGTGAGTAATTTTCACTTATTCACATCAATCATCAATATGGGGTGAGTCATAATAACTCTCAAAAACTTAATGTGAATATTCTCAGAAATAGATTGAAACAATATTTAACTAAAAAATACTGCTATTTGCCTGGCGATTTTTTTATTTGATACTTCATTTTGTATCACTATGTATGTTTATATAGACCATTTATTTATTCATTTATTTATTTTCATTTTGTGATATTTTGTTTCATATTGTTTTTGACATGTTTGTTCATTTATATACCAGCTGAGCTGAAATACTTTGGTCAATGGCTGTTTGGAGTATATCCCTAATAAAGATTCTCCCTCTCTCTCTCTCTATACTAGCTGTGAATATTTTCAATTACTCCCCACCCCTGCATCACCACCATTCATCATGACTTCATTGCAGGTATGTTCAGAGCAGTTGCCTCTATCCCTTCTAAGATATTAGAATAACATAATAACTGATGAAATGGAGTTCTAGCACTAGTTGAATTTATGCCATATATCTATTTCATTCCATTCCATTTTATATTTCATAAAATTATTCATTATTTAAATCTTCAGAACCACTCTTTTTCAATAATTGAAGTGAATTGAAGTAAAAATTAAACCAGTTAGGACATTTTTCCATAGTTTTGAATGTCATCACAATGTCATCTAATGACCTTGGCAACTGCTAATACTGCATATCATGAACATGGACTAACATTCACTTTTTTAAACTTCAACGCCCTGTATCTCAGAAACCTCGGACCTACGTCCATAGGAACTACTTTTCCTCTGAAGTTTCATACGGTAGTAGGGAAACACCCTGTATAATCTTAATATAATATATAATTGACATTAAACTTGACAGGAATAATGACAAGGGATTAATAGTCATCCCTCAGTCCAATGAGGGCTAATAGTAGATTATACCACGAGTCAATAATGATAGCTATTATTCTCGAGGATTTTTTACGAACCGAGCCGCGTTAGCGGCGAGGGAGTAACATTCCGAGAGAATAATAGCCATTATTGCGAGTAGTATACTCTACTTTATTTGCGACTAATATATAAACTTGTGGTTTCTGAAGTATAATGCCATATATTAATCCCGCAGGGAATAATGGCGAGGGATTAATAGTCTTTATTCCCTGCGGGATTAATATATGGCATTATACTTCAAAAACCACAAGTATAATATATTAGTCGTGAATAAAATTATTTTATTGTCCACCAAATTGCACTTCTGAGATATGAGGTCAAGAGAATTTCTCAGTGTTCAAGGATTGTATTCCTTTGACTATTTTATCAAATATAAGAAAAATATGAAAAATAAACAAGATTGATGTATTCTGTATATTATTTATTTATATTTTTGTGTATATTTCCATGTTGCTTACTATTTTGTTTCTTATATAGTAGCCTGTTTGTTATTATCATTGTTATTATGATTTTTTTACCCACGGAAAATATAGTAAGTAGGCAGGAACACACGAGATACAGCCTCAGTAAGTAGCTCTTTATGTACAGTAAGCACATCGCACAATTTTCGTTTATTTCACCCTCATTTCACCAGTATAGGTATGTCATGAACGCATAATCGCCGTCAACAGCGGATGACATAACTGTCAAGAATTATAATTCAGACTGTTTGTCCAAACTTTTTTGATGTACTATTCGCGAGATTCACGAAGTGGGCGACATCTAGGTTACATAATACGAACTTCAAACTGGGGGAAAACAAACTGTTGTCAATGGATAAAGTGCATAGACTACATTGCATACATCTTGCTGTAGCTGTAATTGTCAAACTTGTCGATGCCATATTGTGTTATCACTCTTATCAGTACACAGTACACAAGCTAATGGGATTGAGTGAGGATTGAGTCCCCAGTTTTGACGTGGCTTTGACATGGAACGATGAAAACCGAACGCCACCTGGTAACATTGATTCCCGCGAATATGGCAGTAGGTAATAGAATCTAAATGCCGACTGATCTACAGCCCAGCACGCCTCCAACTCAAACACAGACTGATCTACAACCGATTACGCCTTCATCCCAAGTGTTGACTAGGCAGCACGAGCTTATTAATTCAAAAAGAATTGCTGCAAAAGAGAATCTACTACGCCAAACAACAAAAATGTTGCGAACTTCAAAACAAAAGTTTCCTGCAGCCCAAATTGGTGATACCTGACGTCGACCGTGGTCGTACAGATCCCCGAAATGTGTTAGCCATTGTTGTTGGAATAGAGGATTCAGACTTTTATAAATTAGCAAACAAAAATGGCACCTTGAAGCAGCTTTTCACCCGTAATCAATTTGCAATTTGCAAAGAAAAGTTCATTACCATGGATGAGATTTCAGCTCAAGAAATTTCGGTGAGAGAAGCAGCTTCTGCTAATTCGAAAAGCGGAGGGCAAGGCTATTCACGCTGTAACTGCAAAAATAAGTGTTCCACGTCTAAATGTAGCTGTAAAAACAAGAGCCTTTTGTGTAATTCTAAGTGTCATGGTAGCTTAAGTTGTTGCAATAAATAAGGTTGCCATACATTTACTTCGTTTTTTATATTTTAGTTTAAGAAATAAAATGCATTTTTTTTATATTAATATTACGTTTGTTGTGTTTGTCTTAAGTTCAACAACTTCTTCATGTTCATTTGCAAACTCCTTCCATGACTTAATCAAAACAAATAATAACCTATAGATTTTCATTTCGTTTTCTTAAAAAAAAATCTTCCGAACATACACCATGAGTATATGATGAATGTTGACATTCGCCGGTGGAAGTTAGAAATAATGATATTTGATGAATATATCGGACATACGCCAAGTAACTTGGTGAATGTTGACATTCACTGGTAGTGGTTCCTGACAATCACCGACTTTCGGACTTTCACGGTAACACATATACCCCTCACACATTTTTATGGAAGGGGCCCCAGATTTGTCTTGCGCCTAGGGCCTGCAGTGCAGCTACCTCAATCCGCCACGGAGTACATAATGATAGATTCTATAGCAAGAGGTGGAAAAAATATGTATCTCATTAATTTCTTTGAGGAAATTGATTATTTATTTCAGAACACAATGACCTCCACTTTACCTTTTTCCTAGCATTAGCATTTTTCAGTAATAAGTGATGCCCAAAAGAGAGATAATTGTCAATACTACCATAATGTGAATCAAGGTAATAGTCAGTGCATAGGCAATAAAATTCGTATCATAGTTCCCATTGTTGAATCATTATTTAATCACTGTTCATAATATTGACTAATGGGTTAGGTGTGAAGTTCTCACCAGCAAATAATATTGATATCAGTTTTTCAGACTTTCTTCATCAGATCAAGTAAGAATTAGTTAAGTTTTGAAAGTATTAGATTCAGTGATAGAAACCGTATCAGGAATATTATCATTATTCGTTTTCATTTTTTATTACCCTAGCTTTGAGGAATTTCACGAAATGGTGATAATGAAAATGAAAGACGTAAACACTATAAAATCAATAAGAATTGCGTTCTTTTTTATTGTCGCAAAAACAGTATTCTCTATATGCATTTTACCAACTCATTATTCTATTATTTTAGGTTATAAGTTAGTTCGGTTGAATACAATAAGTTGGTTTTATATTTTTCCAATGTAGGTACTAAATCTTGAGAAATGCACATCTATCCTTTTCCCAATTGGATTTCCCCAGGTAACTAGACTACCTCGTAAATTATGCAAGAATGCATCGAAGAAAATTATCTAGATAATAGGTAAATATTTGCATTTATCGGTTGTATCATAATTATAAAAGTTTTCATTATACCTACTCGTGATCTTGAATCTTCAGAAAAACGAATAAATTGAATTATAGAGTAATGTTGGGATGATACTGCTGCTAAATTAAAAATTATAATTGAGTTCTTATCATTGATTCATTATATAAAGGGTGATCAAAATTTAGTGACTAAATTTCAAGTAATCAACAGAACGGTTCGTTACTAACTATGATTGAAGTTTTCATTTTCTACGAAAATCTCAGTTATTTCAATATCCTTGATAGATTTTGTAGGTATACTTGATATACACTATCGACAGGAAGAAGTTTGTTTTTGAGTTTGTTTTTGAGTAGGTACAGTCGTATTCAATAATAAAGCGTACAAGTATTAAAAAGAGAGGATTTCGGGATCCTAGTTCTAGTTGTGTAAAACTGGCTCAGCCAATGCTTTGTGTTTTCGAGAACCTATGACAACTTTACTGTCAACATTTGGTGAACAATCATTCCCGATAGCCCGTCTTATGCAGAATAGGATGACGTTAATTTCTCTCTGTAATATACTTGTACGCTTTTTTTTAAATGCGACTGTACGTCACTGACCAGATTTCAATACATTCCTCAATTCTCCAATTCATTATTCATTACCAAACTTTTATCCTGGTTTGAAAATTATTTGATAGGATTCAATTTTTCACGTTTTTTACAATAACTTTATCAGAATAGTTATTCACCCCAATGAGAAACGTGTTTTAACATTGATCTCATTCGATGTCCTCGGTCCACAGTGATTATCAATAGGACGAAATTCATACATCAGATTGTTATGATTATTAAGCTTTTCGAAATTGTCTTGAAGATAGTAGATTTTTATTAATAGATACGTCAACAGTGAAGTAATTCAGAAAAGTTGCTTGGAACCAAAAACTAGGTCCGTATTCTGTATCCTCACTTTTCGATATCTGTATCAGTTAGATGTTGATTCTACGACTCCTGCTACATAGAAAGCACTTCAGAGGTGTTTTTTTTTTGTAATTTCCAAGGCATTCCTAGATTTTTCAGAATTGAAATCATGTTCGATATTAGTCTTTCATCAAGCTGTGCTGAAGCCAAGAAATTGAAATATGAATCGACATTTTTACATCTCTACACACTTTTTCTTTGTTTTAAAATTCATCGTCTCCATGCATATATATGAAAAAGCATCTTCAATTTTGCTTAATTTTTTTAACCAGAAATGTATCAAAATATGTAGCTTCTTCGTGAAATGAACCTAACTTTCTATCCATTTGACTTTGTCTAAAAGTCAAGTTACTGCTTTTCCGCCGAATACCTAGAAAAGCTAATGAAAAAATATTTCGCCATAGGTCTGAAGAATACGCAAGTTAGTGCTTGCCCCAATGAGCATAGGTGCCGATTACAAGGTGTCAGTGGGGGACTGAGCAATTTTGAGCTTTCAAGATTACCATACTTGTGAGAGTTCAAATTTTCTCTGTATCAGTGACAAAATGAATTTATTTAGACCCGAATATCGTTCATCTCGAAATTTAAATCTAATGAAAAGATTTTATAATTCCATTATTTTTGACTGAGGAATCATCTGTAATATCATCCTGTTCATTTCGGAATAAGAAAAGCTTCAAAATATGCAAATGCCCATACTCGTCGAAAAATCTAACTTCTATTCAACGGTGTTAAACGTTCTTAGTAGTTACTATTTGATTTTGATATTATATCTATGGAATTTGGATATTCATTCCAGGTGTTCCACTTGCCAGGCATTCGCTGGGATAAACCTCAGTTCCTGTCTAAATCTTTCCTCGCATTCATCACATTCAATGTGATCAGCTTCAGCCTCCTCATCGCTGAAACCATAACCACTCAACTTGCCAAACCGCCACCAGATGATCCTCGTTTCTATCATCACTTATTCAATGGATGCTATGCAGTTTTGATGTTCATCATTGTTGTTTTCTTTCTAATCTATGGAGTTGAAGTGTACTTCAAGGTAATTATTTTTTGATCTGAAAAAAAAAACAGTTGATAATGGTACCTGGTATCAGACGAAACAGTTGTTTGCTGAGAATTTAATGATTTACTAGTTACTGTGTTGTTTAGGTTCGAGGAGGTTTCATCACCAAACCACTTCAACTAGCCAGCAACAATTTAGAAACACAACCTCTTCGAGATGAGCCAGACCTCAGGAATAGGATCAACCTGTCTCAACTTCACCAGTCACGTATTGGTTTGTTGAGCCAAGCTCTGATGCTCATCATCATCTCTGGATTCCTGTTTTCTGAAACTTTATCGGAATTTTGGAAAACAAAGGTAAACAAAGAATATCATCTTTTATGGAAATCTCATCGTTTTTGAAGTTTTTAACTCTAGCTTTGGATTTCAATCAAGTAACGGCAGTGTCAATACAAATTATTATCTTTTTATTCACAAATCCTACAAGTATGAATTTGTGTAGGTCATTACTATGACAAATCATAGACAGGAGTGTGGTGCAGTAGAATAGCATTTCATCTTAGAACAGATGGTCTTGAGATTTGGAAAGAGGGGACTGAAAATATCTGGAGGTTGTACTTTACAAAGATATCTTACGGCGCTTTTCAGCACTATGAAAATACTTTTGAAGAAGTTGTTGGAATATGTTTCCAAGAAACGTGTAAATGTCACAATACAATACATTTATTGTAATTGTAAAATACATCATTGGAAACTATCCTCATAGCATAACACCAGGAATTTTTTGTTTTGCTTAGATTGATTATGTGTTTCTCAAATGGTCGTTCATCAAATTTGTTATCAATAGTTATTTTTGTATCTAGTGCGCGAAATGCTTCTTTGGTGATCGAGAACTGATTTTTGTCGAGATGACCAAAGTATTTCGCGCACGAGTTGCAACAACAATAACATTTTTTCTACAAACATGAAAAAATCTTATTACCTCAATATAAAAACTAGTGTTGAACTGGCCCAAAAGGCCTTAATTATTGTTAAACATTCAGAAATAAATGATTTCTTGAATGTTTGCTCGATTGAGGACCATAGTTTTTTTGTTTTCTTATTTCTGGAGGTAAAGTGAGTATTATTGACGATCGATTGAAAAAATACCCTCTCATTCTTTCCTATGATATGATATTGAGTAGGTGGTTACAACTTACAAATTTTATCCCAAGACTGAGAACTAGCTCGAATTAAACAAAAAATCTGACCAAAGATAAGAAATTCAGCTCATTCGATGATTTAACAGAGATATCTTGTGAAACTAGCTCACCACATCTTGAAAATTTTAAAATTCGTCCCAGTGCTATATAGCCTGAGAATTCGTCCATCTCAGATCCCCATCAACTCTCGCAACTTCCTCAACATCGTCATCCGTGGCCGTCCTCTGGAACTGCTTGCAGCCTTCCGAGCTGAAGATCCTCAATTCCAGCATGCCAATCTCTCAGCTCGACCAGACGAGGAGAAATCTCGATTTATCAAATATATAAAATATATCTATAAAGAATATCAATTCCCTGGCAATTATTCCGCAGAGTTATCCTTACCATTCACGATTTCATTTTATCATCCGTGTTTGGCGTCTTGGTTTGTTGGCGTATACTTTTTAATTATTCATGAAGGACTCGCGGTGTCTATCCTTATTTAGTCTGAGAATTCCTTCATCTCAAGGGGTCTACTCTCGAACCGTTCTAATTCAATCCTTATACGAATACATATAGATGGACTCACGTATGTGACGTATGTTGAAGTGAAATAAAAGATCGAATTCGTATACGAATAACGCTCAAGAATAAACCCCCTGGTCCCTCCGAGCTGTGGATCTCCAATGCCAGCATGCTACTCTCCCAGCTCGACCAGACGAGGAGAAATCCTGGTTTATTGAATATATAAAATATATCTTTGAGTAATATAAATTCTCTTCCAATGATTCCGCAAAGTTATCCCCACCATTCATGATTTCATTCATTTATAGCCGCTTTCCAATTGCCACAGCGAGTAGCACCGAGTAACTCCGAGCAGATCTTGAACTGATCAACAGCGTTCCCATCACAAAGAGCTTGGAGCACTCCAACTGATCAATGCTACCCCTTCCCCTCGAGCACCAGCTTTTACAATAGGTAACAAACGTATGGTTCCCTGCGGTCCTCTGGAACTGCATGCAGCTGTGGATTCTCAATCCCAGCAAGCTCTTGTCCCCGCTCGATCGGCCTATATATGAAATGAAAGAATATCAATGGGCGTGTACACCTTAGTAGAACCATGTTTTTAATGCTCCTTTTATACATAAATAATGATTGACGACATAATTCGATCAAAAAATTAACTGGAATGTTTTATTTTTGGACATAAATAATAGTACCTACTGAAAACGGACTCTCTTATGACGTAGAAACCTCATCTCGCCATAGTTAAAACAAAACACCAAACGCCCGACGGAGACTGAGGCAACTGATATATTAATTCTTTCAACTGTGATCCCGCGCTAATTCACTCTGTCAGAAATCTTGTATCATTCATCTCTGTCTGGAATAGTCTTGTTTCAGTATTAGGGTTTTGACGTCACATCAACGCCTCGTTTTCAGAGGTCCGAAAAATCGGGGATTTCAATAATTTTTTATGGAACGTAGGGAGCTCACAGCAAGAAACGGTTTGCGGTGGTGAGCTAGTTTGGATGAGTTCTATCGAATTATGAAATAATTTTTTTTTGTGATATAAGCCCATTCTCTGGCAATGATTCCGCAGAGTTATCTCCACCATTCATGATTTCATTCATTTATCCGTGTTTTGCGTTCAGGATTGTTGGCGTATATTTTTCAATGATTCATGAATGAATCACGGTGTCTATCCATCGTTATTTAGTTTGCGAATTCCTCTATCTCAGGTGCCCATCAACTCTCGCAACCTCCACAACATCATATTCCGTGTGGTGGAGATCGGCGTGGCCGTATGGTTCCCTGCGGTCCTCTGGAACTGCATGCAGCCCTCCGAGCTGTGGATCCTCAATCCCAGCAAGCTCCTGTCCCAGCTCGAGCGGCCGAGGAGCGGCGAAGCGGCGGAGGGGGGCGTCAAGGTAGATAGCGACGACGAGGCGTTCCTGGACAAGCGGGAGTGCTGGATATGCTACGACGGGGACAAGAAGGAGCAGCTGATCCAGCCGTGCGACTGCACTGGGGACGTGTCCAGCGTGCACCACGAGTGTCTCAGAAGGTTAGTCAGTAGGGCATATACAAAAACGACAAAACAAAAGTTCTAGGTACAGGGTGATTCATTATAAATGTCCCCCCTCTAGCTCACTTATTTTTGAACCGGTTTCGAAATTGGAAAAATCAGGTGAAATGATGCCGTTGAAATAAGTTTTTCATGTGCCGCTCTCAGCTTATGTTGTTAACAACATAGATGATAAGAATGACGTTTTAACATTGATGTATGCTGATGATCTCGTTATCTTGGCCCATTCTGAAATTGATGTTGTGAGGAAACTCAAAATTCTGGAAAAATACACTACAGAAAACGACTCAACTGTCAACCTCAAGAAAACTAAAATAATGTAATTTTCTAGAGGTGGGTTTCAAAAACCAAACTTCAAATTTCACTTTGCCAGTCATGTAGTAGAAGTCACCAATAAATATAATTATTTAGGAGTAACTTTCACATCATCTGGTCTCTTTCATGAAATGTCCACTTGACCAACACCAAAGGCAAACAAGCTATTGGTTCTATTTTGCCTATCTTGTCTAAGGCTAAAATTGATACCTGGCCACCAAGGTTAAATATATTCGAATCATTAACTTTAAGTGTTATGTATAACTGTGTGCCAGTTTGGGGTCTCATTTATCTTGAAGTGCTTGAGAGAGTTCAAATATCCTTTCTTAAAAGAATTCTTTTAGTTTCTACCAATACACCCGATGCCATTGTTCGCTCAGAAACTGGGAGGGTGAAACTTACTTATAATGTGATTAAAATATCCGTGAACTATATTTGCAAAATACTGTCGATGGAAAAACATCAATACCCAAGGCTTGTTTTGTTTATAAATTACGCGGACCCTAAATATGATTGGCTTTTGCAAATGAAAATTTTTTTTGTTGATTCTGACTCCTTGCTATTATGGAATGATCTGAATTATAATAATTTATTCAAACATAATACATTCTTACATGACTCAGATCGTTCAATATATTCCCGTTACCCTTTTATGTATATTCACAATCTGCTTGGAACTTCCAAGGTACCAAGCACTTATTTACTATTGAAATTACCCATCCAAATCACCCGCACTCTTGCCCAACTACGTATGGCCAATCACTGCAAAATTAAATTCACCCTAAACGGAATTGCCTACTCCATTGACCTTGATCTTTGTTCAGTTTGCAACAGAAACGAAGATGAAACTCTCCTCCATATTATTTTTGACTGTCCGATTCACACTGTTATGAAACAAAGAGCTCCATGTCTAAGGAATTTTGAAACATTAATTATTATTGCCTTACAAAAAATAACAATCAGTGATGCTAGAATAATTTCTGAATTTATTTGGAATATCCTTAAACTGAGATCATTTATTCTGAATGAATAAACTATACTTGTATTATTTTCTTCTTCTATAACTATTGATATTTATCCTTGTACTTGGTAGGTTTTAATGTTCAATCGTTTTTTTTATTCATTTCCAGAGTACATACATACATAATATTATCCTCATTTTTTTCTCTCATACACTCGTTGCTATAAACTTGTTTAAGAAGCAATAAACTATTATTATTATTATTAATCATCTGGTCGCTTCCAGATGGCTGATGGAGAGCGCGTCGGCCAGCAACGAGCCGCTCCGGTGCAAGGTGTGCCAGTACGAGTACGACATATGCAGGAGCGGCGAGGTGAAGTGGGACAAGGGCTTCACGGCCCACCATTGGGGCAGCACCGCCTTCGTGGTGACGTGCATGTGCGTGACGGTGGCTGGCGCCTGGATCGTCATCCAGCTGTACGACAACTCGTACGTGCGGATGGCTAGCGCCAGCGTCGCTCTCATCATCATCTACGTTTGCGTCAGGTCAGTGGGATTTACATTATTAGTAGTCGTTATAGTAATAATAATAATAATAGAAGATTTTATTGCCAGTCTAGTTAACTCGGTACATGCAATTTGAATTAGATAATCCACTGACAAAAAGCAGAGTTAGCGCTTTGCCTGCTAACACAGATAGATATATAGATAGATATCCTTTATGCGTTTATGTGTACAATGCATAATACTCAAACGGGTGTAGAACATGTCGATGATATAAATAAATCATAGAGATTATGGATAATAGATGAAAGGATATAGAAGAAGATAAAATAAGAGGAAAACCCAAAACAACAAACAATTTTTTGATCAAAACTATATGAGGCAAATTATTGATATATAAAATAAACAATAGTGGCCCAAGTATAGAGCCTTGTGGAACAACAACTTTGATTTTTTTCTTGTCAGATTTGATTTGTTTACCTTCTTCATCTCTTTCTGTTAGATATTGGAATCTATTTGTCATGTAAGAGTGTATCAGTTTCAAGGAAACCCCTCTTATTCCAATATATTCGGGTTTTTTTAGAAGTATAGTGTGGTCGACCTTATCGAAGGCCTTGGAGAGATCTATACATACTGCCATAGTTTCATTTTTATTGTTCAGCGAGTTCATTATCGTAGTGAGGGCATTATATAAAGCGAGTATAGTTGATTTGACTTTTTTTTGAGAATCTGTAATCAGTTTGTGACTTTTGACGAAAGTCACAATTCGTGTATATATTATTTTTTCAAAAATCTTGCTGATATTTGATAAGAGAGCTATCGGACGATAGCTCTGCCAATTTGTTTTTTCACCTTTTTTATAAATGGCTCTGATTGCAGCAATCTTCAACCTATCTGGGAAAATTCCTTTGATCAACATCAGGTTGATTATGTAGCTGGTGTACACTCTCTTACACTCAACCTATAAAATATATAAACTTATGATTGGGTTCTACTTTCGTCAACTAACTTAAAGACTAATTATATAATTACTTATTATATGAAAATGATTATATTGAAATGGAAATGAAAATGATTTCGTATTGCCGAGGTAGGTCTAATATTCTCAGTGATAGAAAACAGTTACAAATTGATATCATTTGAGAGAAGTTTTCTCTTCAATAGTTCTTTGAATATTTTTAAACTCATTATTTCACTCCAAGAAAAACCTTGAGGTGGTACCGCAAATTTAATTTCCATTTGTGTGATTTGTGTATCTGGAATACTTATTACATTTATAATCTTCATCAGAATAAAAATGTCAGACTCTTGGACTTTCGTGAAGAAATAATTATAAAGCTTATGGATCAGCAAATAGAAACTTGTGTTGAAACTCCTCAAGCCGAAACAACAAGAACAAGCAAATTCAATTTTTTGGAGCCGAATCAATCAACAGAAAAAATATCCGAAATGAAAAGATGTTGCCAATGCTCGGAGATGAAAGGAAAAAAGAAAACTAGTAATTTTTGCCCTGTTCGCCCGAAAAAAACTGGTTCATGTGTCAATCCTTGCCTCAAAAATTGGAATGCATCGTCCATTTAGGTTTCTCATATCTAGATTTGATCTCATTTTTACTTTTTCGCATTCAATAAAGGAAATAAATAAGTAACACACTTAGTTCAGTTTTTTTTTCATGAGATGTGTATGTCCAGTTTACTGGACAGCGGGCTATACATGCTAAAACCCCAAATATAGCCCGCTGTGCAGTAAACTGGACAGCTGCTGGTGACCTTGAAAACGTCAGCATGAATTAGCAAGACCATATACAGGCTGATCCACGGTGGACGGCCTATTAGAAGTATCTGGAGAACGAAAAGACAGAACATTCTGAAAATTGGGATGCTTTGATAATTGAACATTCTCTATCCGTCTAAAATATTTTTCTATCAGAAACAACTAGCAACTTCGTTTAACCGAATGACGGATAGAACAATTTTAGAACAATTCTTTAGAGCACCCTGTATTTCATTGCATTTTTAGATTCTCCCTGAAAAGCTGATTTCATCAATGCATCACACTTGGGGTCTAGCAGGAATGATTACATAGATATAGGGTGATCAAAATCGAGATTTTTCAATTTCAGGATTTTTTTGTGTCGAAAGTATTCATTATTGATCAAAACGGCTTACATGTCCCTATCTTAACTTTCGATTCACTATCTACTGACATTTAATTGGAACAGATACAGGGTGATCAGAATTCTGAATCTTGAAGCACCCTGTATTTTTTCCAATCAAATTCCAGTAGATAGTCAATCAAAAGTTAAGATAGGGACATGTGAGCCGTTTTGATCGATAATGAATAGTATCGACACAAAAAAATACTAAAATTGAAAAATCTCGATATTGAACACCCTATCCCTCTGTAATCATTCCTGCTAGATCCCAAGTGTGATGCATTGATGAAATCAGCTCTTCAGAAAGAATCTAAAAATGCAATAAAATTCAGGGTATTCCATTTGAAATAACAAAGTTGCTAGTTGTTGCTGATAGAAGTGGCAACACTGTATCGATGAAAATATTTTAGACGGATAGAGAATGTTCAATTATCGAAGAAACCCAATTTTCAGGATGTTCTGTCTTTTCGTTCTCCAGATACTTCTAATAGGCCATCCACCGTGGATCACCCTGTATTTTCAAATTACGCTTAAAAACATAATAATTTACTCAAACCTAGCCTTGGTTTCTCAGAGCCTCCTACTCCAGCCATACGTGGCATTCAACGTGTCAAAGAAATCAAACTGAAACGTAAATTTTTGATTGAAAATCTATATAGAAATCGATAGAATCATATGGAGAATATTGAAATAAGAACAACTTTCGTTGCCTATTTCATTTTTCCCATTATAAGTATTTTTTATTTTCCCACAATATAAAATCCATTCAATTTCGTCGTCTATTGATAGTTATGAAGAATTGACAATTCTCTCAATTGATTCTTCAAGCTAATTGGCTAATTGAAATATTTTAACAATCATCAGCTCTTGGCCCTCCAACTTCAACTGATACAGGTAAATCTAAATTGGTGACTTCACCACATCAATCTAATCATCTCGACAGTCTACAGTTGCATAGATTTGCAAATTGAGAAATATGTCCTTGAAATAAAATAGCCGGCAACACGGGGTTTTGACATTAGTATTAGCTAGATGAGTGTCTCCCAAACACTACGTTTAAACGTTGCATAAAATTGTTGGATATTGAAATGGTGTTTTTCGAAGTATTACAGCATATCTCATCAGTTGAATGCACATCTAAATTGAATTCACGCGTTTGTGTTCTTGCCTATTGTCATTGATTCAAATCGAAATTGCATGCCATGTTATTGGCCGAAGGTCCATGAACTAGACAAAAATTTCGTCAATATTATTCTGAACAGGTTTTTGGGACAAAATACTCTGAGCGCCTATCAACGTGCCAAGGTAGCAGCACTGAGTATTGGAAATCACGTGACTACGATCAGCGGTAATGTGAATTCGCCGACTACCTCCAACGCTGAGTCCGAGGTTGCCAATGTTTCACTATAATCCATTTTAGTTTTTTGGAAGTTTTTAGCGATGGTCCTAGACCACTAGACTATATTTCCATATTGTCAAACGATTTCTCCTTGAAAACATTATAATAAAGTTCGCACATCACATTGACGTTTGATCATTTCTACAGCTATCACTCGAAATTGATTCATTTAGTACATGCTAGGGCTATCCAAAATACGACTCACTGTGAAGAATTTAATAATATAATTTTTCAGAAATGTTGATAGATAAGTTGAAAAGTCTATGTGCTGTGAACTAATGCTCAATTGAACTGCTTGATAAACAGTCATAAAAATATTCAAATGGTTGTATAGGGTGGGTTAAATTGGACACTTTTCAAAGGAAAGTCCTATTACTAAGCCATCCAGATAAACGCAAACAGTCGGTGGCTAAGGGTCAATTTTTATGACAAAATCAATGATAAAAGCCTCATATCGACCTCTGAAACTTTTTTGAATGGATTCTTTCCAATTTGTCCAATTGTCCAATTTGGTCCACCTGTACTTTGAAAAATTTTGCAAATACTGTGAGGACCAAAAGTCCGTCGCCCCCCATTAACTTTATATTACATATTTCAAAAAAAAAAAAAATAGTTACATAAGTTGTAGGGTTTCATTCGATTTTTTTAATGCTTTGAGATTCATTTACTCAGAGTGTCTCAAACAGTTCATTTTCTTGAACGGGACACCATATATATTATTATATTTTTAGATTCTTCGTTGAACTTTGAACAAGTTTGATGGATTTATTTTATACCACAAAAAATAGTTCTGGAAATATGAATACTTGTAATTCATTATTTCGACTATTTTTGCACAAGTTCAGTGAGAAAAACTTGAAAAATGATACACAATGTTTTTCACTCTCCTATCCTAACTTTTTGAAAGTTTTTAACATTTTTTGTAATGTAACTTACGGCGAGGGGCGACGGGCTTGGTCGTCACTGAATAATAAAATTGATTCCGGTAAGTCTTCCCAGTACCGTGTATTTTCAAAATAAAACGCATCAGAGCTCATTTTTGTTTCTTCAGAAAGTAATAGGTCGCGTGCACGATGACCGACCCTGGAGGTGAAACATTGGAACACAACCTCACTTTTCTGTAAAACATTGAGACACAACCTCACAGACTGTAAAACTTCGAAACACAACCTCACTTTTCTCATTAACAAAGGAATCAAAGGGTTGAAATAGTTATTCACAATATTATTGGATACGAATTGTGTTTTTTGGGCTATTCATTAATTCAAGCATACCATCACATTGTTCTGTTGTACAATGCACAAAAAATTCTGGGACAGACGAAGGAGTATGATTTTACAGGTAAATAGTGACCTCACATAGTTATAATTATGAAATTCTGTGATTTCTCATTTGAATTCCTTCTGCCACTTCTGCAATAGAAGCTTATACTGCTGATAGAGTGAAAATGTCTACAACACACACGATCATATTCCGTCAGCAGGTCAGACCAGTCCTCCCGTTTGATTGCACGAATCCAATCTTCCCTGCCTTCCTTCAGAAGCTTTACAAGTATTTCTATTAGCTGCTAATGCAGAAGAAATTCCGATGAGAAATGATAAAATTTCAGAATGAAATCAATGTGAGTGACTACAGTACTTTTAGATCACTATGTATCTATCTCACCTACCTGAAAAATTGGATTCCTGCGTCTCGCTACATTTTTTGTGCACTGTACAACAGCACAATGTGATGGCATGCTAGAATTATTGAATAGCCGAAGAACACCATTCTATTGCTGAAATAATTGTGAAAAACTATTTCAATCCTTTTGTAAACAAATAAGAGAAGTGAGGTTATATTTCAATGTTTTACCTCCAAGGTCGGTCATCTGTCACCCTGTCCTAATGTCTTCACTCTACTGTAGAATTTATCACCTCCTAAGTGGAGTTTCCGTAATTATTTCAGCTGGTGATCAATTAGACAATAATTTATAATTTCGATTCCGTTCTCAGCTATAAATACAGTGTCATTCATAAAGTTGGCATCATATGGGAAAAATCTTTAATGATAAATTATTTCGAAATTCGAGTTTTGGTCGGAGTCACGAGACGTTTGCTACATTTCAAAAGTTACATTTTTTCAAATCAATCCCTGAAAATAGGCATATTTCTTCGAATTTCAAAAAAGTTTACCAAGAAAAGTTCCTTCCATTTCAATTTTCCACAATCATGTGTCTCCAATTTGAACTTTCTATTGCAACTTTTAGTTCTTGATATTTTTTTATTTCTTCTAATTGTAACTTCGACAAAACTGTCCTACACTCTGGTTAGATACGTAAAGTTGTTTGATGATATTTTGATAGATGACTTTGGCATCATTTTAGCACTGAAAAAATCAATTTGAATAAATTTCGCTCCTGAATGATAGACGAAAGATTAACTTTGCATCAAACATAACAGTAATTTGAAGCGGGGATTATTATGTTCTGAAGAAAATCATATTTCTTTCGATAATTAGTGATTGATAGTTAGTAGCATGATAAAGCTACTAGAATGAAATAGTTTTATCGGTGTTACATTTTTTAAATATTACGTATATTTCGAACTAATTGAAAAAATATCAAAAACATGTTAGAGAACATTCAAATTCGTAAAATTGTAATAGTAACAACTCTTCTCGGTAAATTTTTTTTGAAATTCAAACAAATACGCATAATTTCAGCGATTAATTTGAAAAAATGTAACTTTCAACAATGAGCGACATTTATTATTATTAAAAGTTTCTTTCATATGATACCGACTTTAGGAATGACACTGTATATTCAAATGATGAAGAAACTTGTAAAAAAGTGTATATTCTTAAGAAGACTACTGCTTTTACTTCATTGTTATGATGAAAATGAACTAAAAATGCTCTGATGTTAGTTGGATTCCCAGTATTAAACTTGCCCAGTATAAATCACGATATTTTTGAGGAGAAATCATCCAAGTACAAACGAGGAATGTGAAAAATTATGTTTATTTGTGATATAAATTTTTGTAATATAGTTTCTCAGTAGATAACTATTGATGAATATTTTGATTATGTTGATTGTACAGGGTGATTCATCATAAATGTCCCCCCCTCTAGCTCAGTAATTTTTGAACCGATTGCAAAATTTTGAATATCATCTAAAATGATTTTCGATAGAGTTTTTTTCCGCTACATCAGAAAATACAAGGTGCTCAGAACAAACGATCTACAGGGTACTATTTGATTTTTTCAAAAGGAACACCCTATTGTTCATTGTATTTTTAGATTCTGCCTGAAAAGCTGATTTCATCAATGCATCATACTTGGGGTCTAGCGGGAATGATTACAGAGATATAGGGTGTACAAAATCGAGATTTTTCAACTTTAGGATTTTTCTGTGACAAAACTATTCACTATCGGTCGAAACGGCTTTCATGTCCGTATCTTAACTTCTGATTTACTATCTACTGACATTTAATAATTGGAACAGATACAGGGTGATCAGAATTCTGAATCTTGAACCACACTGTATATGTTCCAATTAAATGTCAGTAGATAGTAAATTAAAAGTTAAGATAGGGACATTGAAGCCGTTTTGACCAATAATGAATAGTTTCGACTCTAAAAAATACTCAAATCAGCTCTCCAGGGAGAATCTAAAAATACAATGAAATACAGGGTGTTCCATTTGAAAAAATCAAGTAGTACTCTCAAGTACCTACTCTGTAGATCGTTTGTTCCGAGCACCCTGTATTTCCTGATGCAACGGGAAAACATTTTACGGAAAATCATTTTAGATGATTCTTCAAATTTTCAAATCGGTTCAAAAATAAGTGACCTAGAGGGGGGGGACATTTATGGTGAATCACCCTGTACGCAGGATCCGACAATAGGATTGAACGGTTGTCATTCAGTCACTGAAAAAATATATTTGAAATAACTTACCTAAATTGAATAACATAACTGTTTCATGAAGGAGCAAGCAAACTCGACATCATTATTATGAATTATAGGTGATGCCTAAACTCATAGGCTGATGATAGACCCATGTAGGTCCGAAAAATTGATTCCCTTGTAATAAAATTGTGGAAATTCTATCTTTGCTTGCTTCTTCATCTCTACTAATCCACTTTGAGATACCATGGACTCTACATTCGTTTATAACTCTCTCAGTTTGCAAAATCACATCCCCCTAAAATGTACTCTGCCTTCTTCTAAGCGTTTATATTTTTCCACGTAAAAAAATGATGGATTCTGAATCAGGATCACTTAATGAAACATACCTGTACCGATTGTCATTATCATAAACCATACATAGGGTGTCCGTAAAAACGAATTATTATTGTTTTTGAATACGTCATCAGAAGATGTACTGTGGTATTTTTGGTAAGAACTAATGACAAATTATTATTGACAATCGATTCAAACATAACTGTACCGATTTTTATCATTCCAATATACAATGCATTTGACAAAGAAAATAAGTGAGCAATATTTTTTATCATGATAATTCTTTACTGAATAAATAATGATGGATTCTGAATTAGGATCACTAGAAATATACCTCTGTATATCTCTGCACGAATTCCCTATTTTTAGAGTTCAGGAATTGTTTGACGACTGGTAGAGTTTACCTTTTTGCCTTGTGGGTATCCCCACATAATGAAATTCAGGATTGTCTGACGATGATGAAATCTCGAAATTTGCATGAATGACTGGATCATGATGAATAGCGAAGCATTATTGATTGCTATTGTAAAAAAAAAAACCTTCAACAATATATTACAACCTTATCACTATTTCAAGTTTGTCGAATAAAAAAAAATTCCATGGCAATCTTTTCACCACCGTTTAATCCAATTACCGGACCCTGTAGGCTCAATCCATTATTATGATTTCGAAAGAAGTATAAACAAGGAATGTTAGGTAGTATTACATAAAACACATAAATGTTCACTTTACATTCAGACTTTTTGTTTGTAATGACTACATTGGAAGGTCTGTAAGATAGGGTTGAGCAGATTACTCGTCAGAGTAAAGGGGTGATCATTATCAAAACCGGATATTGAGAAAAAATGTCAATCTAGTCCACGCATCACGGGTTTGAAAACATTTCTTCTCAAGTTATGCTAATTAATTTTTCTTTATGACGTTTCAGTAAGGATTGCAAAGTTGTATATAACTCTGGTTGTAACGCTACTTCGTGTGTAATTTCCTCAACCTTATGCATAAGTATTTTTTCTACTCCCGTATTACAATACGCGAATGGGGAAGTTTCCTTCAGATTAATTTCCATAAAATGAGTTTCAAAATAAAGCAATTTCCGATTTTCGGGGCGACAAATTGTGACGTACATTCTGAATCTAGCCTGAATATAGCTGATGATGAAGAATATAGCTAGCAAATGGCTAATGAACGAAACACGAATAAACAACGAATGAATGAATTGAAATAACGAACTAACGAAACAAAATTAAACTGTAGATAATCTAATGAATAACTGGAGATCAAAAATCGACACGATTGAAACTGGCAAACAAAACATACAGGGTGATTCACCATAAATGTCCCCCCCTCTAGCTCACTTATTTTTGAATCTATCTAAAAATTTGAAAAATCATCTAAAATGATTTTTCAGAAATTTGTTTCCCGTTGCATCAGAAAATACAGGGTGCTCGGACCAAACGATCTACAGAGTACTACTTGATTTTTTCAAATGGAACACCCTGTATTTCATTGTATTTTTATATTCTCCCTGAAGAGCTGATTTCATCAATGTATCACACTTGGGGTCTAGCGGGAATGATTACAGATATATGGGGTGTTCAAAATCGAGATTTTTCAACTTTAGTATTTTTTTGTGTCGAAACTATTCATTATTGGTCAAAACGGCTTCAATGTTCCTATCTCAACTTTTGATTTACTATCTACTGACATTCAATTGGAACATATACAGTGTGAATCAAGATTCAGAATTCTGACCACCCTGTATCTGTTCCAATTAATAAATGTCAGTAGATAGTGAATTAAAAGAGAGATACGGACATGAAAGCCGTTTTGACCAATAATGAATAGTTTCAACACAAAAAAATCTAATGTTGAAAAATCTCGATTTTGAACTCCCTATATCTCTGTAATCATTCCCGCTAGACCCCAAGTGTGATACATTGATGAAATCAGCTCTTCAGGGAGAATAAAAAAATACAATGAAATACAGGGTGTTCCATTTGAAAAAATCAAGTAGTACTCTGTAGATCGTTTGGTCCGAGCACCCTGTATTTTCTGATGCAACGGAAAAAAAAATTCTGAAAAATCATTTTAGGTGTGCCTGTCAGTATTTTGTGTGGTGTGGACGGGCTCAAAGTATAATGCGCTGTTGCAAGATATAACTTTCCTAGAAAATAGATCCGTTTTATAAAGAAACGAATTCATTTGCAAAAAAATGACTGACAAGTTATGATAACCATTTTGTAACACAACGAAAGTGAAAAACTATAGATACTTTTGCAAAATATCATAATTTATCTTCATTAGTATGTAATCAACTTCATCCAGCAAATGAGAGATTTATAAAAATTATTTATAATGCTCGACAAAGTAGGATTAAAAAACCTTTTATGTTCCATTTTTGTTATAATATAGTTATAATGTATTCAAAGAACAATTTCCGGAAATCTGGACATATTGCATGATGATATCGGCAACGTCGTACTGACACAGGGACAGGGAATCTTATTTCAACTCTGTGTGAATGTGGCTTTTCAGAAAGTGGGTCATAGGAATGGTGAAGAAGGCAAGTTCGTCTTCCACTTATTTTTTTCTGAAGTGAAATTTGATATTACGAAAAAAAAAAAACGTATAATAATATATTGAATTTTCCCAAACTTGACATTTAGATAAGAACCTCAATATTGGAAACTTCCCCATTGAATAACTTCTACTGATTCATTAATATGTTTATTTGTCTTATGAAACAGAGTTTAGCCAATGAAAACACCTACTTTTCATTATAAAACGAATTTTCGACCTATAGAAACACGTACTTGGGAATGATCGAGTGGTCTATGTTTCTACATAATTTTATGAGTTCCAATTCAAATTGACATTCAATCACAGTGTATCCGAAGTTCTTGCAATTCATGGACTGGAAACGTTGGGATAATAATGTTGAAGTATTAATAGTGAATTGTTTATTGGTCGTAGAAAAAATAGTGTATGCATTATACAAGGTGACATTTTGAAAACTTCCCACCCTCATCAATATCTCCCTTCCAGTAAATAATATGGAAAATAATGAGATAGGTCGATTTTATTTTTTCTAGGGGGACACTTGAAATGATTAGTTCAACTCTTTTAGTTCAACCCCCTAGGCACATTATTTTGAAGGGCGTTCAATTCTCTTTTCAACAGAGGGTGGCGGAAATTCGATCGAAAGACAAATGATAGAAAAACATTTGATAGAAGTCTTTTGATCGAAAGTGTTTTTGATAGAAATGCATTTGATCGAATGTTTCATGATAGAAAATACATTTGATAGAAAATACACTTGATAGAAACAGCATTTGATAGAAAATTCAACGGGGCTACGCTCAAGTTAGGTCAGTACGTTTGTGAAGATATGATCCTTCTTCATATATTTGAGAAGGAGCTAGATGAAAATCGAAGCTTATGACTTTATTGATACCACAAACTTCTAGCTCCTTCTTCTCAAATATATGAGGAAGGATCATATCTTCACAAACGAACTGACCTAACTTGAGCGTAGCCCCGTTGAATTTTCTATCAAATGCTGTTTCTATCAATTGTATTTTCTATCATTTATGTTTCTATCAAATGTATTTTCTATCATAAAACATTCGATCAAATGTATTTTCGGTGAAAAGTTCTTTCTATTTTTTGATTTTCAATCAAAAGACTTCTATCAAATGTTTTTCTTTCATTTGTCTTTCGATCAAATTTGCGCCACCCTTCAACAGTACCCTAGTTCATCATTTTTTGATGAGCAGTTTCGTAAAAATGCCGTTTTAAACTTACAGAAGTAATTAGAACATGTCTGCACTGAGATGTATGGTTAGTATTATTGTGTTGACATAAACATTTCAGTATTGACTCTCCTTTCAGTTCGAATGGTTGGAAGATTTTGAACTGAAAGGATAGTGAGTGCAATGTTCTAATTACTTCTGTTAGGTTAGAACGGCAATTTAAGGAAACTGCTCATCAAAAAATGATAAAATAGGGTACTGTTGGAAAGATAATTGAACGCCATTCAAAGTGATGTGCCACTCGACACCTCTTCTCATTTGGGATTCTAAGGGGAACATCTACCTCTCCTAGGGAACCAAAAGTATTGATTTAGAGTGTCCCCTCGACATTGAAATTGACCTGTATTTTCGATTTTCCATATTATTTACTGGAAGGAAGATATTGAGGGTGAGAAGTTTTCGAAATGTCTCCCTGTATAATGGCTATCAATACGTTGGCATACACTATTTTTTCTACTATCAATAAATAAAGAAATAAAAACAAGCATTCGAAATCAAGATATTTTACGAAGAAGGTGAAATATCATTTGTAATTCTCCAGTCTAGAGCTTCAATTATTACGAGATAATTTTCTAAATATTCGTGTTTGAGAAAAACATCTGTTTTTAATTGAAGCTAGAGTGGTATTTGGTAAGAAAATTCACAACGAAATATTAAATTTATTATTATTGAAATAAATAAAATACCAAATACCGACTATCGTAACGCAAAATATTAATAAGTCGTAAGGTGGTGAATATATATTTTGTTTTAAGGAACTGGAAGCAGTATTTATTATTAATCAAATTCGCATGCATAACTTTGTTAGGTTAAATAAAACAAAATCAACCTATTTTAGTATTGTAACTTAATAATAAAATATAAGTCGATAGTAGCACCATTTCTCAGTTTTTTACAAATTCATTTTTCTAAAGTTGGTAGAAATTACAAGAATCAATAATTAAACGACTTTAGATGAATAAAATGAAATGAAATAAGTCGATAGGATTTCAAATTCATTTAGCAAAAGTTTGTAGAAATATATTTTCTTTCAAGGAACTTTTAAAATGAATTCGACATAATCCAAAGTTGAATGTGAATGTCACCTTTTTTGAATAAACGTCAAAAATGTCCACTGTAACTCTTCAGAAATTTCTGGTAGTGTACCAGATAATTCTTCACTACTCGATATGTTCATACCTATAGGTTCTTTTGACGTGTTATGTTTGAATGTCGATTGAAATTAAACATAACAAGTATGTAGATTCATAGACCACTTGATTATCCCCAAGTACTTGTTTCTATGAGTCGAAAATTCGTTCTACTCATAAGGAAAAGTACATTTTTTTCATTGGCCAAAATCTATATTTAATATTTAATTCGCGTATAGGGCAGTTGAAAAAATGCGTTCTACAACTCTTGTTTTTGTAATATACTTATGATTTTATGATCACTCATTATTTCATTACTCTGGTTTACCAAACTAGAATAATTGAATATTGGATCTGATTCTAATATTTAAGTTATATGTATAGTAAGATTGGTGCTTGTTAAAATACGACTGGGATTAAATTCTATTAGTTTAATTGAATTTGATGCAAGAAAGTCTTGCATCATGATGAATACATATATACCATTGGTGCAGAAATGTTTGTAAATTTTCTAATAATTAACGTGCGTAGATAAAAATGCAAAATATTGCTTATAGGTATGTACAGGGTGGCCAACTAAGACTCCAGAGTTCGATTTCTCTGTTGTCTTGAGAGATACAAAAAAAAATTCTGAATAAAAATTGAAGTAATAATAGAGCTTCACATTTCAAAATTTCTTTGAAATACACAGGGTGTTCCGTAAGGTCACACCACATCAAAGCTATGTTTTTTTCATCGAAACACCCTATATTTTATTTCATTTTTGGATTCTCCCTGGAGATCTGATTACAACGATGTATCATACTTAGGGTCTGGCAGTGAAAGTTACTGACATATAGGGTGTGCAAAATCGAGATTTTCCAAGTTCAGAATTTTTTTTTGTCGAAACTTTTCATTATTCGTCAAAACGGTTTACATGTCCCTATCTCAACTTTTCTCTCACTATCAATTGGTGTTCAATTGAAATTGATACAAAGTGGTCAAAAATCTAAATTTATAATTTGCTTCAATTAAATGTCAATTGAACACCAATTGATAGTGAGTGAAAAGTTGAGATAGGAACATGTAAACCGTTTTGACGAATAATGAACAGTTTCGACAGAAAAAAGTCCTGAACTTGGAAAATCTCGATTTTGCTCACCCTATATGTCAGTAACTATCACTGCTAGACCCTAAGTATGATACATTGTTGAAATCAGATCTTCAGGGAGAATTCAAAAATGAAATAAAATATAGGGTGTTTCTATGAAAAAAACATAGCTTTGATGTGCTGTGACCTTACGGAACACCCTGTGTATTTCAAAGAAATGTTGAATTGTGAAGCTCGGTTATCACTTTAATTTGAATGCGAAACTTTTTTTTGTATCTCTCATGACAACAGAGGTATCGATCTCTGGATTCTTAGTTGGCCACCCTGTACTAATAGTACAACTTTCTGAAGAATTGACATATTCCTATCAATTTCTGGAATACACTACATTCGGTAGTTAGCACAAACCGGTTTTTCCAGATCTCTTGGATAATTTTTTGTCCAAAAAATACCAAATAAGCTATCGTATTGTTGAAGTTATCTTGATGTTGAATATTGGCAACATATTATGTATTATCCTTGAAAGCCAAATAGATGTAGAAAGTTTTACTTTTGAAATTCTTTAGAACTGTATCTTGTATTAGTTGTAAATAATTATGATATCCATATTGTAAACAGAATAACATATGTAAATACATAGGTATATCCCAACAAAATATGTTTTTCATTTAAGTGTTGGGTATAGCAGCCTCTTAATTGTTATGGTTTTATCACCGGGTTTAATTGAATCCATACATATGGAAGCTTGCCTCCTTGTGTTGGTTCAAAATACTTGATATGTCACAGGGATGTTCTAATGAATCGAATTTTAAATATACCACATTTCCTACAAAATGCTGATACTGCTTTATTAAAAATAACTGTTTCAACGATTGAATTAAATATGATTGGTAGGTATTTTTTTGCATCCGTTTCTTATAGCAAAGTTGGTCTTTGAGGTTGATGTTTAAGGGATAAATCTGCTTCCGTTTTCAAGATATCCAAAGAATTATGATACCTACGGGTACCTATTCTCTCTATATCGTTTGATATTGCACCAGAGGCGAATGAATTACTTATTGGTTGTTCATTCATATTATTTATTGTCCTAATACAACAAGAAGCTCTTGAAAATGTCCAAATTCAAATTCATAAATTCAGTCACGAAATTGCAATAATTTTTTATGTTTGGTAATGAATTATATTTGGATCAATTTACGGGATTTTTGTCACTCAAAATTAACAAATTCAATTTTTATATAGTTTTTATTGAGTGGAAGCCGTTCATGAGATTGATAATGTTTTTTTTCTGCAATCGGCTCAAAAGGCGTCCTTTTTCGTTCCAAAATTAGCTCTTGAAGTTGAGGTTTCTCTCACTGGCACAATCAAATGATTAGTATGTATGTTGCTATACAACACTTATAGTGTCAAGGAGCTAAAGTTGACTTCACCTCGCAAACGCAAATATCGCTTGTCAAACCAAGTGTCACATTTGATCCTAATGAAATAATGTACTATTTTTATTTCATGAAGAACATTCTGATAGAAAATGATTTCAAATTATCATAATGGTCTAAACCCCTGAAATGATGCGCAAAGTACTGAGTGTAACTACCTGCCTTTCTAAAATTTCGCCCTGTATGGAAAAAAAGTCGTGTTTCGTTTATTCAGAACATCTGCTGAAGATAATTTTATTTCGTCCACAGTTTTATCGCTAGCACTTGCTAAACCACTGTTTCTTTGTTCACAAAAAAAAAACAAAAAATAGGTTAAACTGATAAAACATCGAAGGATAACGAAACCCAAAAGCACATCAATCTGTTTGCCTACTGAATTCGTTTTCCTTCGTCATCACTGTACTGTGTTGATAATTCTTATGTTATCCAATTTTAATTGAATCTTCTGATTCCAAGGTAAGTGTGATTTTGCATATTTTCCAAAATTTGTTTTTGTGAAGGATGAACAATCTCATTTAAGTATGTGGTTGTATATATTTGATTTTGAATTACATTTCTCATTGATCATAGATCTTTAGATAAAAAAATCGCAATATTAACGAAATTATTCGTCAATTTCATAAATAGAAATCAAACAATGCAGAAGCTTTCAAGAATACTCGTTTTCCTATTAATGCCATAATAATTATATTCCATAATGAACACAGTTTCAGTATTATTACGTCAAGAGTCTTGAACATTATCTATCTTCCATTTTTGTATCTCTTCTGTGGTGTAAATCGCAATACCTACATGAAAAACAAATATTTTTTCATACTGTTTGGAAATGCGGTTTCATGATATCTGAATAAATACAAGGTTAACTGTTTCAGAACAGACATTATTTTTCTGCTTCGTATTCTATCACATACCTACCTAAGAAAAAAATGAAAAAATCATTCGGCCTTATTATCGAAATAATTTGAACTAATTTGTAAATCAGTTTTTCAGAATGTATTACTTAATACTTCTGGGAACGGTGGTATCTTCGTCGGCATTCTTGGAATCCTTTTTCATGGATAACAATTGCAGTTCCTCCCAATTTGCGTGTAGAAATGGTAAATGTGTAGACCCCAAATTGAGATGTGATGATATCAACAACTGTGGAGATGGAACAGATGAAATGGACTGTGGTAAGTTGTTGGAGTTGGAATTTTGAATGTATTGTGGAATTGAGCTAGTCTTCAAGCGAATGTTTTGTTTTCTTCCAGAACTTTTTCTTTGTAAGGAACCAAGATTTTTTCGATGCAAGAACCATAGGTGTGTGAGCAAATCATTTGTTTGTGATGGAGAGAATGATTGTGAAGATTTTTCTGATGAAGTGGACTGTGAAAACTTTAAGGTAATTTGAACATCTCAGAAATACACCCACCGGCAAAAAACTCGGTCACCTTTAATTATCAAAAATAATAATAGATGAACTATCTATTCAATTATTAAACGTACGGTTCAGACAAACTTTATAAAATATTTTAGGGTGATCGGATTTATTTGCTGCTGAGTGTAGTTTTGATTATTCAGTTTGATGAAAAATAGCATAAAAACTACGTATTCCAACCCTGTCAGTTGGAAATTGGAAAGAGTTCCATTGAAATGTCGATGTTTGTGTAGGGTAAACTCCTGGTAACTCGGTGAATATAGAAGGTAAAACAATTGATAGTCACACTCTAATTTTTTTTCTTTTATACAATTCACTGACGGAAACAAAACTACTATTGTAAAGTTAGGAGAAAATGACGATGGTAAAACTACATTTATCATGCGATGTTTTTTTTTTCGAAATTTTTTTTGGATACTTACGTATTCTTTTCTGAAAAACACGAATTTGATAATGAAACTGTGAACAAACCATTATTTATTAAGATATTTCACTATAAACTTACAAATTTCACCTTCTTTTCCGCCTGTCTTCTGGATCGCATTTAGAACAATTTGCACTTCTTATTTCATCATTGGACAATTTATGTATATCACAATGTATGACACATTTTTTTTCTATTATATGAGAACTAGAAATATGATTTTCTTGTGATTTATCCATATTTAATTCAAAAGGTGTTCAAAAGCTATCTGTTGACATTCGACATCTCGTATTTGGATTAACTATTGATTAAATGGCCGTCATCTGGTATGATTGTTCACTAAATATGAAAAACTCTCCATAAAAATCATATTTCCTGTTGAATTTTCTATATAAAAATGTGTCATTGAACTACATCATGAGTATATAAAGTGTCCAATGACAAAATAAGAAGAGCAAGTAGCTGTAAATGCATCCAACACAAGGAGAAAAAGAAGGCGAAATTTCGAACTTTTTCTTGAAATATCTCGATAAATAGTGGTTTGTTCACATTTTCATTATTAAATTCGTGTTTTTCAGACAAAATTACGTAAGTACCAAAAAAATTGTTCGAAAAAAACTCATCGCATGATAAGTGCAGTTTTACCATGACGATTAACAACCACAATATTCACATGTGTCTAAAAGCCGAAAAATCCAACTTTCGTTTATACAGGGTGTTTCATAATATATGCGCAAGACTTCAGGATGTGATAGCTCGTTAAAAAATATGAAAAAATGTTTTCATTAACTTACCCTCTAAAATGCACTATTTTCGAGATACAGGATGTTAAAATTAAAAAAAAAAAGTCTTGCGAATATTTCTGGAACCGTTTATTGCGCAAAAACAGCTTTCATAAGCGTTTTGTACTTATAATAAGCTATGTTTTGTGTGGAATTTTTTATTTTTAGGTCATAATTGGTGAAGATTCTGAAGGGGTAGTGAGTGTTTTCCTCCCCAATTCCTACGCCACTGAAAAAAGTACAGTTTCCGGCTATTTGAACTACCAATATTTCCTACACAAAAAAGTTATTCCTGGTCAAAGGCTCTAAATTTGTCCCTTTCGAGAAAAATCAACTTTTATGTTGAAAATTATGGTGAATTTTTTTTTAAATTGCTGCGTGCATTGAAGCTAACCGCGGACATTTCCAACAATTATTAATTCAACTGAGTATAATTTGCTATTGTTTTTTTGTTCAATTTTGTAATATGAAATTAACCTTTGGTTTTGTTACTCGTTCTAAGGTTCAAATAGATTTTGTTTAATTGGTAAACAAAATATTTCCAAAAATTCACCATGATTTTCAACATGAAAGATTTTCTCAAAAACGGTCAACTTTAGAGCTTATGACCACGAATACCTTTTTTGTGTTGAAAACATTGTTTTTTCGAATGGACGGCTCAAAACTGTAATTTTTCCAGTAGCGTAGCAGTTGGGGAGAAAATTATCCACTAACCCTTCAAAATCCTCACCAATATTGACATAAAAAAAAAAATCCGCACAAAACATAGCTTATTAGGAGTAGAAAATGATTACGAAAGCTGTTCTCTGTGCGATAAACGGTTCCAGAGATATACGCAGAAAACGATTTTTTTTTTAAATTTCAACACACTGTATCTTGAAAATGGTGCATTCTAGCAACATAAGTTAATAGAAACTTTTTTTCATATTTTTGGACGAGCTATCGGATCCTGCAGTCATGTGCATATATCATGAAACACCCTGTATATCGAAAACAGAAGACGATAGGACATTTTGGTTTCCGTCGAGAAATTTATCTCAAAAAGGACCCCGCACTTTTAGTACGTAAAATGGTTCTCGGTGAAATTTTCTGAATTTTCAGTATGTTGTAGAATTCGATGAACTGATTGAACCTGCAGAATCGTAAAGTTCTTTGATGAACAGATTCTGAGATACAGGGCGTTGAAGTTACAAATCGGCTTTTTTCATTTAATTATTTTCTCGAAATTCAAAGATGCCAAGTACAATTTTTTTCGCTCATATCATCAACGAACCTCCATATTACTCAACATAATGCAGATGGTTCAGATAATGTGATTGTTTACAGAGTGAAACATATAAACATTTCAGTGATGTCTGAAAATTCGATGTAATAATGAAATATCGAAAAAATAATCTAGGCATGCAATATACTATTCTCATTCCATCATGAATCACAATTCATACGTTTCATACAGGGTGATTTGAAAAATTGGTGACACCTAAGACCGATTCATTCATACAGATCCTGTATATTCGAGTGAATTGTTAATATCCCAAGATAGTTGATACCGTATGAACATGATTTCGTTGAGATATATAGGGTGATCATGAAGATTTTCGATGATGAAAATGACAAAAATTCGTGTTTTTTGAAATCACCCAGTTATTCATGATTAACTCGGTGAAATTCCCTAATTATTTTTTCATATATTCATCATTCGCTCCTCAACGCTGTCTTGAAAATTCAGTTTCCTATCATGACGGGTGTCATAGTTATTAATTCAGGAACTTATCATTTGCATGAAGAGTTGAAGAGACTTGTTCACTTACATTCGCATTGTGGCCGATATTTTTCACAAATAGTGAAACGTGAGAATGTGGAGACGAAAATAAGTTTGGTATTCATATACAGGGTGAACATTAGAAATTCAATAACAATAGCAGATATATGAATTTAATAATATTATTATAATGTACAGATAGTTAGGCGAATTTCTAATGTTCACCCTGTATATGAATACTAAACTTATTTTCGTCTCCACATTCTCACGTTTCACTATTTGTGAAAAATATCGGCCACTATGCGAATGTAAGTGAACAAGTCTCTTCAACTCTTCATGCAAATGGTAAGTTCCTGAACTAATAACTATGACACCCGTCATGATAGGAAACTGAATTTTCAAGACAGCGTTGAGGAGCAAATGATGAATATATGAAAAAATAATTAGGGAATTTCACCGAGTTAATCATGAATAACTGGGTGATTTCAAAAAACACGAATTTTTGTCATTTTCATCATCGAAAATCTTCATGATCACCCTATATATCTCAACGAAATCATGTTCATACGGTATCAACTATCTTGGGATATTAACAATTCACTCGAATATACAGGATCTGTATGAATGAATCGGTCTTAGGTGTCACCAATTTTTCAAATCACCCTGTATGAAACGTATGAATTGTGATTCATGATGGAATGAGAATAGTATATTGCATGCCTAGATTATTTTTTCGATATTTCATTATTACATCGAATTTTCAGACATCACTGAAATGTTTATATGTTTCACTCTGTAAACAATCACATTATCTGAACCATCTGCATTATGTTGAGTAATATGGAGGTTCGTTGATGATATGAGCGAAAAAAATTGTACTTGGCATCTTTGAATTTCGAGAAAATAATTAAATGAAAAAAGCCGATTTGTAACTTCAACGCCCTGTATCTCAGAATCTGTTCATCAAAGAACTTTACGATTCTGCAGGTTCAATCAGTTCATCGAATTCTACAACATACTGAAAATTCAGAAAATTTCACCGAGAACCATTTTACGTACTAAAAGTGCGGGGTCCTTTGATCGAGGAGGTCCCTATACAAGCATATCGAAATTTGCCCTCTGTATACTGATTCACACGTGGAAGAATACCTGTGATTCTGTTTACAGAATTTCAGAGAGATGAGTTTCATTTAAATATATCAAGTACCCCGTGGAAAAAACTAAAATGTATACCTTATATCAATTTCAGCTCATATTTATCTGTAATATCGAGTAAAGAAATAATCTGTTTGCACGATTTCTCTAATTGACCCCTTGAACAAAAATTGAAAGTATTTTAAATTGTCACCTGTGCCAATCACTATCCTGAACAAAATGAATGAAAAATTGCACTTTCCTGTGCCACCCCTCAATCTGAGCCAAATTCACGGCAGAGCGATTTATTTGCTGCCACTTTTCCAGACATACTGCCGTCATGTGATAACTAGTTGAAAGAAAAAGCAAATGAAAGGAAATAATGTCCCCTGTGCGAATATCCAAACGTGCCGCGATCCAAACTGATCTAGTTAGTGGCAAAGCGTCAATATTCCCGAGAGTATTTCGCCCATTTCTAAAGATAATATCCGATGGATCAATGTAAAACCCAACATATGCGGATTAGAATACATGAGTCTTACACTGGTTCATCGGATATTACCTTTCGACGGCTCTTTGACGCTCTGCCACTTACTTAGATCAGTTTGTGTCGCAGCACGTTTGGATATTCGCAAAAGGGACATCATCTCCTTTCAATTGCTTTTTGTTTCAACTCGTTATTGAGTAATCTCAATGGAAGTCTTGAAAACTCGTACATCAAAATTTGGAGTCGAATCGAATTTTTATTGTTTCCTCAAAAATAAACTAGATACAAAAATCCAATGGAGATAAAAAGTTGTTATTTCAATAGTTCTATCTAATAAAAATATGAAACTCTGAAAAACCGGTGGTTTACAATGACATTCACCATAAATATCGATAAATTTACCCACTGTGACGCCACTGGAAATATCATCCTGGATCTAATTGCACCAGAATAAGCTTCATATTACTATTAAGAAAACCACAACGTTTTATTGAAATTGATGAAAATAATACCCTTTATCTCGAAAACGAAGCAAGTTAGGACACATGTTCATAATTATGAACTTTATTTTCCAAAATATCACAAGTAATCATCCCTCAATTTTTTTGGGTGTTATTTGGATACCCTCTGTATAACATTTCGTTATCAGATGACAGTCGACATTTGCAGCCGGCTTCCCTACTATAAGTATTACATTTGTTCAAACCAGTTCAAACATAGTTCAATTTATATCTGACAGGCCACTGTCCAAATTAATAATAATTCAACTCCAATTTATTATTACATACAGATGAAGAAGGTGAGAAGAAAATAAATATCGTTTTATAAATGATATTCCATATTTTGTAAAGAAATATTCTCAGATATACAAGCTGATCCACGGTGGATGGCCTATTCGAAGTATCTGGAGAACGAGAAGACAGAACATTCTGAAAATTGGGATGCTTCGATAATTGAACATTCTCTATCTGTCTAAAATATTTTAATCAATACAGTGTTGCCACTTCTATCAGAAACAACTATCAACTTCGTTATTTCAAATAGAGCACTCTGTATTTTATTGCATTTTTAGATTCTCCCTGAAAAGCTGATTTCATCAATGTATCACACTTGGGGTTTAGCAGGAATGATTACATAGATATAGGGTGATCAAAATCGAGATTTTTCAATTTCATGATTTTTTTGTGTCGAAACTATTCATTGTTGATCGAAACGGCTCAGATGTCCCTATCTTAACTTTCGATTCACTATCTACTGACATCTAATTGGAACAGATACATGGTGATCAGAATTCTGAATCTTGAAGCACCCTGTATTTTCTCCAATCAATTTCCAGTAGACAGTCAATCAAAAGCTGAGATAGGAACATGTAAGCCGTTTTGATCGATTATGAATAGTTTCGACACAAAAAAATCTTATAATTGAAAAATCTCGATTTTGAACACCCTATATCTCTGTAATCATTCATGCTAGACCCCAAGTGTGATACATTGATGAAATCAGCTCTTTAAAAAGAATCTAAAAATGCAATAAAATACAGGGTGTTCCATTTGAAATTACAAAGTTGCTAGTTGTTTCTGATAGAAGTGGCAACACTGTATAGATGAAAATATTTCAGACGGATAGAGAATGTTCAATTATCGAAGAAACCCAATTTTCAGAATGTTCTGTCTTTTCGTTCTCCAGATACTTCTAATAGGCCATCCACCGTGGATCACCCTGTATAGAGAAGTGCATGAAAAACAGTCAGTGCTGTCGGATTTTGAAAATTAATGGGTAGAAAGTATACCAAATTGCTCTGATTGACAAAACAATTTTTTTTCATCACTTCCGGTCTTACCGGAAACGACCCCAACTTTGGAGTTTTAAATGGGACACCTGTATTTTATTCCATAATTGGTTTGATAAGGTTATTTCAAACGATTATGAAGATATTTGTGTTCGAAGTTCCCACACGCTCAATTGTTGTGACGGCGCAATATCGAAACTTCTTTCTCAGTCACACTCATTGAGCAAATGGAAACTTAGAAAGCGAATATCTTCGTAATAGTTCGAAATAACCCTATCCAACCTGGTATCGCTGAATCGATTATGGAATAAAATACAGGGTGTCCTATTCAAAAATAAAAAATTGTGGTCGTTTCCGGTGGATCCGGATGTGATTGAACAAAAATTATTTTATTTCTGACAGTGACATTATAAGCTTATATCGTCATAGTTCCGATATCTATAATGAGGGTCATAACTCCCTTGGGATGTTATAGATGCTATAATTCCCTCTAGCTAAAATTAAATAAGAAATGCATAGCAACAACCACGCAATAACGTAGCAATAAGGAATCTCCTATTCGCGGTAGTCAAGATCATCGTCTGACGTTCTGATGACATTGAAACTGTACGGAAAAACATGTCTAACTTTCAATCGGGAAGGTATCTAATGAATGAAATCAGTCAGAAATAAAATGATCTATGTATCACGGGAATTATAGAGCCTTAATAACCTCTGGCAATTGCTGTCCCTCGGGCCAGAGGCCCTCGGGACGCAAACTTTGCCATCGGTAATTAAGGCCCTCATAATTCCCTTAATACATGAATAACTATTTTCGTCGACCTCTAGAAAAAATCAAATTTTACGTTTACGTTTTACTTTTTGTCCTCTGTGAATTTTATAAGTAGATCTGATTTGCATATTGATCTACTGAAACATTTCGTAACCTACTGAAAAATATTTCGACTTATTTATTATTATAATTACCTATATTATTAATGCACTTAAAAATTTCATGATATTTATCTGATGGGTCTGACAGCGCTAATGTTTTCAAGGATGTGAACATGGATAGTAAATCAAATAATTATGGCTGTACTTGTCAGAATGAATCACTCATTTATAATTAATGCTATTTTTGCTTCGTGAACGTGAAATAGTCTAGCAAAATACCACTCTGTTCTGAATATCTTCTCATAATTCTGTGTCTTTCATTGTTAACTCAATTGTGTTGTAGTCCTGGCGGACTCGTGTTGTTGCTCGGCAACACAATTACGTCACCAATGAAGCAACAGAATTATCTCAAATATTCAGAACAGCGTGATATAACTTATGATAATCGTGATTTTTCAGATGTCCGATCATGTGGAATCCCATTGCGAAAAGGGCCATTGGCAGTGCGCCGATAAACTGTGCATTCCCGACGACTGGGTGTGCAACGGCGAAGACGATTGCTTGGACGGCTCCGACGAGCTTATCGGGTGCACCTCCAAGATCGAGTGCGACGGTTTCAAGTGCAAGAACGGCCACTGCATACCCAACGAGTGGCAGTGCGACGGAAACAACGATTGTCACGATAACAGCGATGAGGAACATTGCGGTAAGTAAATCTAGAGTTCCTAAATGTACTTGACACTAGGGAGTTGAAGCAATGCAGAATGCGTAAGCGTAAACGTAGAATTTGACATCTAAGCATGCGCAGTATGCCTATGCCAGGAGATACGTTTGACGAATGTTTACGTCTTGCTACGCTGGCGCTAAACGCAAATCGTATTGAACCTATCTAAGCGAATACAAACAATAACTATTCGGTTTTTACTTTAACCTCACTTTTATCACATGAAATCACATTTATTTCTTATTACGCTTTGTTCATGTTGTGTGCTTCGAAGTAATCATGGACAATTCAAATAAAATAATTCTCTTTTCCTTGGAAGATGATTCGCATCTAGCAAGGAAAGTTGTAGGCCATAGTCCCTACGAAGACACGGGCCGTTGAAACCTCATCCAAATGAATATAATGTAAATTACTGGAAAACTTATTCTTCCTAGTATTCCTAGGGCTCTAGCTAATCTTGGAATGTCATTTTTCGCAAATCTAAATAGATTTTCACATTCTATTTCAAATAAATTCTTTAAATTGATATCTCTATATAATTCCCTTCGATTACCTAAATTGTCGTTCTCATTCAGTACATGAAGGATGAACATATCATCTAGGTCATCGTCACTACTAGCATAGCTATCATTTGTAGCTTCGAATATCAAAATCTCTTCCATTTTGCAACGATGACTAACAAATCGAAATAATTGAATGGAAAAGAAAAATAGGGTTAAAATGAGTCTGCTGGTCTTGTATCTTGGTATCTTGTATGTACTAGAGTCCCTTGATGGAAATTGACATTTAAGTCATCTTAAGATGACTAACGTCAATTTTCCATCAAAGGACCATGTACGTAAAACATGTACGTACCATACGGTAGCTTTAACGCTACTTTTCATTGAATACGTACGTATTTCTACTCACGTTTACGTCCATACGTAATTGAAAGTTTTTGTATTGGCTTTAACTCCCTATTGCTGTTTTGACGTTCTTTGTATATTAGAGTACGGACACTAGACAAGCAGTGACAATCAAACATAACCACAAACCTACCGGTATGATCAACAAGAACTATAAGATGATCCTACAATTTTCAATCAATGAATCAATCAACTTTATTATTCCAATTTGATTCTTTTTGGATATTGCACCATGACGTTTTTTAAACCAGTCCCCTAACATAGGTGATCCGCAATGATTGCGGTCCCTCTATTTTATTTTTTCAACTATGTATTTGTAAAATTTTTTTGAATTTTTGTTGTAATATGTGAACATAATTTATTCCTCCACAACAGTGCTCATATGTAACTAAAAGCTGATGATAGATAGAGTAAGTAGATTAAATAAAGTGACGAAAATAGATTCCCAAATGCCTGTCGTTTCCGGAATGTCATTTGTGGTCAAGTCACTGAATAGCAAAAAATCTGAAGGGTATCTCCCATGCAGTAATGCATTTGCGCTTTCGAAGTGCCCACCTGATGTTACGATTAGATATTTGATATTTTCATTTCATCATCCAAATAATCTGAGAATTACGAGTCCCAAAAAACCGATTCTAATGGTTTATATCCAAGGTACTGACGTATAGAGTTTTATGTCTGATTGTTGGATATTTTGTGTCCAGAGAGCAACAAACAGAGATAAAGCATTGACAAATGATATAAAATACGTAAAACTAAATGGAGAAAACAAGACAGGTCGATGAAGATCATCTCAACATAAAAAATATAGTTTTCCATTAGAAATAACCAAGTTGATGTTCACTTCCGGTATAATCGGAAGTCCACCACCTTGAAGATATTACCATTGAACAGGACAAGATCGATAACCCCTGGATGCAAATTTTCAGATCAGTGTCATTTTTATAACTCTACATACGTCTAATGTGCGGTTTAGACGGTAAGCCCAGCAACAGCCAATTAAATGGCGAATATTTATGGAAATGTGAAAAAGATAATAATATCCAACTATTGTAGACGAAAAATGATTGTCCATAATATTGTGTAAGAGATTCTGCATTAAAGATCAGGTATCACACATCAATCTAAAACATGATGAAGCAGAAGGTTGGAGAATGGTTCTGAATTATTGTTAATAAAAATTTAAACATTCCATACTTTGAAAGAGTAACTTTTGTTTTTTCTGGTATAAAGATTATGCCATCAGATTTTTTTTCAAGAATCAAAATCCAGGCTAAAACTCCCAAACATAAATCTACGATTTGGTCGAAATTTTACCGGAATTTGGCTAAAATGTGGCTTTCCGGCTTTTTTGGATGGTGAAAAGATTAAACTCCAGACAGGTTACAAACCCATCAACAATAATTATTATTGTTGAAACCTCAGTTTTTTTCTGTTCTGCTCTTAATATTTTTGAAATTCCCTTCATATAATAACATTCTGCAAAATATTGTGTGTTCGATGAACGTTGTTAAAATATTCTGTGTTATATCATCAATTAATTATTATTTACAAATTGATTGAACTTAACCTGACTCCTGTACCATAATATGAACTCAAACTAATCATAAACTCTTCCAGAAAACCACGTGCCCATAGAGAAATGTTCGATGGACAACCGAAAATTCCTGTGCTCCAACAACAAAACGTGTATTGACCTCCACTTAGTATGCGACGGTCATCCCCAATGTCCTGATAGATCAGATGAAGGACCACTCTGTAACACGACGTTCGATTGCACCAAACACGGCTGTTCGCACGAATGCATCCATCTTCCAACTGGTCCGAAATGCTTATGTCCCTCTGGATACAACACCATTGATGATAAACATTGTCATGATATAAACGAATGTGAACAGTTTGGTGAGTATCTATATTGTATGTATACTTCTAGCTAGATCTAATAGTTATTTAATATGCATCCAACTACACTAATGAAACCTGAAACAAAAATAAAATACTTAGGAATGAATATACATCGATACCCATCTTAGAAGGGATTCACATATAACATATGTTAAAAAAAAACTACAATCTCTACCATACAAGTTCATGTTTCTGTAAACAATCTTACCTATTTCTTCTTGTGTACACGAATGGAAGTCGTTAATAAAAAGTCAACGGAAATCAACTAAGGTAGAAAAATTCCATCTATCTATCATAGTTGATCTCTTACAATGCCAGTGAATCGATTTCTTTTGAATAGGACATCAATAGTTTATCTAAAGCTCATCAAAGGCATTTCATTAAAAAATCTTTCCATTCCCATTGGATTAGTACTCGAGTATTTATTTCTGTCTTCGGTATTTTGTATGCAGCCTTTTGAAATATAATAAGAAACACATTCAATGATTTGAAGTACAATACAAATTTTTACAAATATATTTTTTTATATTAACCAAGGCATTAGAACTTCTCTTTTTTTTAGATAAATACATATTCATTTTCAGTTCGCTGAATTCAGCTATTTCAAGGATGTATATTGAAGTTAGTAGTGTATTTCAAACCACTGAATTAATTTTTTTATACGTATACAAGCTTTCTAGCTAGACTCAACCACACCAACGAATTTTGAGTATATTCTCTATTCTTCTACACAATTTAGTTAGGAACTTATTATAGCTTTATTCACTCAATATTCAGCTTAAGGTGTTTTCATAAAACATTCATTACAATTACATCATCATTAATAATTATGAAAGATAAAACGAGCCCAACTTGTTAGTGGCTTAGTGTAATGTAAATGTATTTATGAATACAGTCATTGTTCTACTATGCTCCATCTTTTTTAATTTATAATGTAGTGATAATGTAATGATAATGAATGTTTTATGAAATAACCTTTACCATGACTAGAATCATTTGTTGATATATTTTGAAAATGTTAATGGATTGAGCCGTTTTCAATGTCATTCTAGATAGTATGAAAAGGGGTTAGGAGACTCATCATTCCAGATTTTTTAGGATACTGTCTCTAGGTTAATAATTTGATGAAAACAATTCCAAAGCAATCTTCTCATTCTCGAATACTATGCTCATTTTGAATGTCTTAAGGTATTTGTGATCAGAAATGTCGAAACACCCCTGGATCCTATGAGTGTTACTGCGATCACAAATATTTCCTCAAAGAAGACAGAAGAACCTGCAAAGCTATGGGTGGAGAGGCCCTGATGATTTTCAGTTCCAAAACAGAAATTCGAGCTTTCACTCTGGATTCCGAGTTATACTTTCCGGTTGCTAAGAATCTCAAACAAGTCGTTGGTGTTGACTATGATGGTCACCATGTTTATTGGACAGATATATTCTCCGAACACGAAAGTATCGTAAGGTCTCTTGAAGATGGATCGGAGAGAGAGGTAAACATTATTTGTCCTAATATCTCAGAATATTCGATTTTGTTCTCTTGTTCCATAAAATATAGTACTCTGTATTGTGTTTAATGGATAATAATTCAACCTTTTGTTGACATGTTGATGAGGTTAAAAGAGAATGAGAGCAATTCGAAAATTCCGATTGATTTTGAACAGTTGTAACTTAACCATATTGTTCTTCACTAGGAACGAATCTTCATATTCAAGAAGTCAGAACAAAAAAATAAGATTGCTATTTGATCGATTCATGCAAAAAAATTACCACGCCGTAAATTTGTTTGAGAGATCAGACAAAATCAATTGGATTCTTCAAATCGTTCATATTTCCACCCTTCTAGCTTTGACCACTTTATTTTCTGACATAACTGAACGATCCATTCGCGGTGTTTTAGCATCAAATCTAATATAATGTCAATCTCAAGCATAGCTACGAGGCAACGATAATGTGAACTTAGATATTCTATCGCTCTGAACTAACTGAAATATTTCATTAGGAATGAACATCCATTCAATATTGAATTTAGTGTGGAAATGTTCTTGTTGCGGTTCATTTGATCAGCAGTTTATTCACTTATTCATTATAGTAGATAGTAATAGTATATCAAAATGACGACAAATACCATTTTTACTTCAGATTTTGATAACGGCGGGCATGGGTTTGCCAGAAGATCTGTCTGTTGATTGGTTAACTGGCAATATTTACTTCACTGATGCTGAGAAAAAACACATTGGCGTTTGCACCAGCGATGGAGCTCATTGTACAGTTTTAGTGAATAAAGATATCAATAAACCAAGAGGGATTGCTCTCAATGTAGAAAGTGGGTAAGTTTCCATTTTTGTCACATAAGACGGCCCTAATAACACAACTCGAACCAATGGGACGTCTATTGGATTGACATCCTCCTCTGGACATCACGGACATCCAGTTTGTGTACACTGGATGACATATGGACATCCATAGTATATTGCGTTTCCAACTTTTTAGCTATCCATATGGTATCAGTCATGGACATCTATATGGTATCCGTTATGGACATCCATATGGTAACTTTTATAGTATGTCAAAAATATACATTCATATAGGAATAAGATCTGGTCAATAAATATAGAACATTCGTTTGTGGTTGTTACCTACTTGAAAATGTGATTTTATTTTATTAGGTACCTACCATAATATTCGATATCAGATTGATGTGATATGTTGCTTCTGTTGAAACCCCCTTCATCATTTCAGTTTGGTATAGTTGACACAATATGCTTATCAAAAAGTTCACTTCTGCGCTATTAGGCGCTCAATTCCAGATCCGTTATACTAGTTGAAATTCTTCGACATCATAAAATGACTCTTCACTTGAAGTGATCTATTTATTCAGCTCGTCGTTCACAAATAAATATTAAGGAACAAATTATTACTATAATGTCACTCGATACAAATTCGAACGAGTTATGTGAAAATCATGAAAACGCTATACAGGGTGAGTCATTGAATTGGGTAACTGAGATAACGGCTTCACTGTTTGATATAGATAAACAAACATTTTTGTGATGGTCTAGGCTCATGAACAGCACATTTCCAAAATATTTCGCCGCGTTATACAGGGTGACTCAAAAATGCGCGACGTATCAAAGTTATACTTTTTCTTATGGGACACCCTGTATTTCATTGCATTTTCGGATTCTCCTTTGTGAGCTGATTTCATCAATGCATCACACTTTGGGTCTAGCGAGAATGATTACAAAGATATAGGGTGTTCAAAATCGAGATTTTTCAACTGTAGGATTTTTTTGAGTCTTAACTTTTAATTTACTATCTACTGATATTCAATTCGAACGAATACAGGGTGGTTCATAATTCTGAATTTTGAAATAGCCTGTATCCGTCCAAATTAAATATCAGTAGATAGTGAATCAACAGTTAAGATGGGAACATGTGAGCCGTTCTGACCAATCATTGATAGTTTCGACACAAAACAATCCTAAAGTTGAAAAATCTCGATTTTGAGCACCCTATATCTCTGTAATCATTCCCGCTAGATCCCGAATGTGATCTATTGATGGAATCAGCTCACAAAGGGGAATCCAAAAATGCAATGAAATACAGGGAGTCCTATAATTGGAAGTATAACTTCGATACGCCACCCATATTAGAGTCACCCTGTATACGCAAAGTAATTTAGGAATATGCTGCTCATGAGCATAGACTCTAAACCATCACGAAAATTAGTATTCATCTATCTCAAACAGCGAAGTCGTTATCTCACATTCCCATTTCAATGACTCACCCTGTATATCTGAAAACGAGATTATCAGTCTCAGACATTTATCCATGCATAACGGTTCACTGCTCTGACACGGCTGACACTCTGTGGGCCAGTGGTCACCGAAAAAGCCGAACGACGCCGATGATACCCGAGACGATTTTGACATTAACAGAGGGGGCATGGAATGGACGCCATTATGGAATACCTGAGCTACGTTCAGCGGCAGGTCGGACCATGGTCAATTCGTCTCAATTCGTTCAGACCGTAGTCAGACTACGGACCAGCCCGTGGTCCACGTAGTCTCATTTAAAATCGGGCCAAGTATGGTCTAAATCGTTCAGTCCATTGTTTCCGTCAGTAAACGTCAGTTATCTGACATGAATTCATGACATGCAAATGCATTTGAATTTGAACGAATCTCTTCGCGGGTGAGATTAACATGATGGCCAGCAAGTTCAAGAGATATTGCTTCGTGCCGCAGTGTAAACAGTATAAAGAAAAAAAAGTATATACACAGCTTTTCAACCAGATGCAGAATCATACAAAATGTGGCAGAACATATAAAAAAATGGGGGTAGCACATTCTCGAATGTACGTCTGTCTATAGTAGATAGGTACTTCTTAGAAACAGATTATAAAGGTAATTTCTTTCATTTTTTCATCTATTCAGTGTTTTATATAATGTTCTTTTCTTTCAGAGGAAATCGATTTTGTGAAGCAGATATGCATCCCATCTATATCAACTATAACTTATCCTCAGTAACAGGAATGAATATGATAATGACACAGATGCTGAAAGGATATAGGTAGACCTTCCTCACCAGTTTTCATGAAACTTTCACCAGGACTGATCATTATTGTTGTGAACATGTCAATGCATTTTCCATATGCAATTCGAATTCTGATACTTTCTCGGTAATAATAAACAATTCAACTAAAACACCTAATTTTGTTTTATTCCAACATAATCTAGAATATGATTAACAATATGAATAATTTGAAACTTTATTTCATTCATTCTTTATATCAGATTTTTGCAAATTCTTCATCAAAATCGATGCTGTTGTGAAAAGTAGTCTGTTGGAGGGGAATAGAATATACACAATGAATATATTAGGTACTCTGCTCTTCAGATTCTTGATATCAATGAAATCTTCTCAAATGTTGTTCTTCCTACTTCCTTGTGGAAATGTATGTAAGTCATATAATGGAAAACAAATAACATCAATTGATAATGAAAGTAAGAAATTATATCAGACTATCAGACTCACAATTACCAAATGTTCAAATTTCTTTTCATCAACAGCACTTACAGTCTTCATTAATAAAAGCTATAATTGTAGGCTCTACTTCATACATTGCCAGCTTTACAAGAACAAACACAATTATGTCCAATCGTTCGCTGGAAGGCGACAATTTCAGAGCAGCAGAAGTTTGCAGAACCTGCCCAATAATCTCAAGTTTCTGTTTCTGTACACTTCTCACTTGACACGGATAACATTTCCAGGATGGTATACCTGTTCACCATTCACCATCGGCCGATATCTATTATCAATATATTTGAGAATGTCCACCGAATTGATTTTAACAAGCACCATCGTTCAAAAATCACTCTAACCACTTAAATTTCGAAATAAAAATGAAATTATCACATCAAATGAGGGTTCTCATGACAACTTTGACAGATACCATATACAACGTGACAAATACAAATACATGGACCGATACCGTTCAGAACTCCTATGCTTGTTGTGGTCCGACAACGGTGGTCCAGACCTGCCGCTGAACGTAGCCCTGGTCTTCCATTGGATATTTTCATGTGGACATCTTATTGTTGCCCAGAATGTGTCCATGGACATCTTGTGTTATTACGGGGATACTTATACAGGATGTTGCATTACTAATTGGAAATATTTCAGCCATAAAATCAAAATATGAAGATTTAACCCAAATCAACTGGATAAAATGTGTCTCTTGTGAGGCACTTTGAAACTAATTGACGTATATGACGTCATATGTGGCGGAAAGCGTAGATACTATACATCCTACTAAATAATGTAAAATAAACGTTTTTGGCTCGTACCAGAGGCATACGACTGGTTGATCCTTCCCAAATTCTACGTCACTGGCGGAATTGCCATTTTATCACAATTTTTCGATTTTCCAATACGTTCACTTATATTTATTGAAGGCAACCTATTTGAAAACAAGGAAAACTCATTTTTTTCGAATGCAACTACACATGACCGTGATCACTTTTTGGGCTCACGCAAAAGGTATGCCTATGTATTTTCGCATTTCACTTGTATTTCATTTTGGAACAAAAGCAGCTTGAGTGAAATGATATCGAAACGCTTACTTTGAGAACAAATAATGTTAACTAACTTTAATGCATGAAGAACCCGCCGGAAGGATTCTTTCATGTATGTATCATTCATTATTATCAAAATAAACACATAATAACACCCTCCAAAAGGCATACTGGGTGAAGTAACGTCTAAAAATCTGTCACTTCCTCCTGGTCTATAATTTTCAAGATATTTCTTGAAACAGGAAGCTGCACAATTATTCTGATTTTGACGTGTATTAATTATGACGATGTTTTGGATCCTTCATCAAGTTATTTTCATCTAGGGAAATGTATTGGACTGATTGGGGCTCACCAGCCAAAATATGTAACTCTCTAATGGATGGTTCGAACGATAAAGTCTTTGTATCCAACGATATCCACTGGCCCAATGGACTGGCCCTAGATAAACCTAATCAAAGACTCTACTGGACGGATGCTAAGAAAATGACGTTGGAAAGCATTCATTTAGATGGAACCGATAGAAGAGTGAGTATTCACTTCTCTTTGAAAATATAATGATTTTTTCATCATTTCTGGTTGAGAATTATTGATTTATATATTTTTTATAATATCTGCACAATGCACGTGCATTATTTATTACTGATGATGAAGAACTGCGTCAAAAATTTGAGTGATTTTTTTGGTAAAGTGAAGTTCTGGTTATTTAAATTCTTGCCTTCATGTGTCAATTAACTCTTGACTTTTAACTGTTGATAGGTTAGATTCACATCAAGAATTGAATGTTTATTTTTGAGTATTTCATATCAAACTTCCATCAAATTTCTATTCATGGTTGGTATTTTGATCACATCATAACAGAATTGTAGTTGAAGACAATAAACGACCACAAAAATATCAATTTTCCGAAGTGAAAATATATAATTTATTCGGATTAGCTAATACTAGAGTGCCTCGAACATCTCATTTCACCTTTAAAGAGTGTGGACACGCTTGTCATATTGTTAAAAAGCTGAAGAAAACTCATGGGACACCAATATGTTTTATAAGAGATGGAATGTAATTTTTCTGTATAGTTCTTCTATTCCTAATTGGAACAGCATAAAAAATATGGAGTATACCAGGATTGCTCGTTTGTTGATCACCTTGAGTGTCAAATGCATGTTTTAATTGTGTTCAAACTGATAAACAGTACTGGAACAAAAACCGAGTGATACCTACAGTCCGTCACAGTAGCCCAATATTCTACCGGCTGTAGAAATATGATGAATATTAGAACATAAATCTATTATTATCCATCGATCAGCAATAACATGCAAAAGTATGAAATAAGTCAGGATGTCTTGATTCCTCAAATGATAGTGAATTAGTGTCGAACGAAAATGATTATGAACATATGGAATTACATGTTCAAAGTCATCAAGATTGCCCCCTTATTATTGTATATTCAACCCAATCAAAATGGATTTGCAAAAAGTTCCGATAGTTATAACAGGTAATTGACATCTCTTTGGTAGTGCCACGCATTTCAGGATCAGCCTAAATATTTAAGGTTCACTTTCTTGTGTTTTTTTCATATTCTCGAAGTATTTCTCCCGAAATTTCCGGAGAAATATCTAATCGAATTCATTCACCACATACCTTACTATTTTATTTTGAATTATAAAATGAACAATGTACTTACTAATTTCTGAATATTCTTCAATATAGTTTTACATGAATTATCTAATATATCGTCAGGGCAGCAAGTTCATAGACAATTGTCGCCTTCATGTTTTCATGCTGGTCCAATTGGTATTAGAAATACTATACCCCTCTATTGACCGAGTGCAGACGCATATTATTTGAAACGTTAACAGTGGCATTACACTATGGGCACATGAAGCTCATTTTGTAGTTTTGTCAATATAACACCATTGAATGTATTCCCATGAAATGGATATTGGAATTTGAAGCTTTGACGACCACTTGAAATGTCTTCTCGTCTGCAACTCATTCAACCATCATTCTTAGAATTTTGCATTGGGGACAAGCATGTCCACACTCTTTAATGGGCGTGTAATGAGATGTTTGAGGCACTCTATTATTGTCCTCTATCAACACTATTTTACCCTTCACTACTGAATATGTCATGAAAATGAGAAACTAAATATCTTAGTGAAACTATTTGCTCATCTCCAGAATCTAATAAATTATTTATCTAGTATAATGTTGTCAACAATGTCTGAATCAACATGTCGAGTAAAAAAATAGTCCCAATAAAGAAATGTTTTTCAAATTTAATCATATTATGATTTCAGATCGTTTTACAAGACGTTGTTAAGCATCCTTATGCAATTTCGGTGTTCGAGGATAGACTCTACTGGTCGGACTGGGCAACACATTCAATCCAAACTTGCAACAAATTCACAGGAAAAAATCATCGTACCCTCGTTAAAGATAACAAAGAGTTCATTTATGGAATCAGTATTTTCCATTCGGCTCTGCACAAGCGTGTTGAAAATCCGTGCGCTCTGTCTTTCTGTAGCGATATCTGTTTACTAAAAGGAGATGGTTATCGATGTGCTTGTCCTGAAAATAAAATACTGGGTGCTGATCAACATATATGCCGAGGTATTTATAACTGGCTTTATTTTTGAATAATTTTTCTTGGTATAGTCCACTGATTTATTCATTTATCCATTGAATCAAGTAAAATCTACATATTTTGTCATTGAATATCAATCACATAAAATATACAGGGTATTTCATACGATACCTGTAGATAGTGGACACTTTGATGGTTTCAAAGCACTCCCATTGATGTGTATTATAGTTTCCAAAAACAATTGCAGAGTCCCATACCGCACCTGCAGTCACCTCAGAGGAAACTTCCAACACGCCGACGCCGAACAGTGCAGGATATTTTACAATTGATTGGATATACTATACCATCTTCAATAACTGAGATACAGGAAGTTTTCTTGATTCTCACAAAATATTAATCTGGTCATAATTTTTGACCGTTTTCATGTATTTTTTTTTCGCTTTATAGAATGCTTCTATTTTTGCACAAAAAAATACGAGGAAAAAAGTTATCTTCAAAAAATAATGACCCCACCCTCTGAAAACACACTTTATAACAATATCTGGAACGTAGAAGTGTATCAGGAAATAGTTATTTGTTTTACTAGGCAGAAAAGTACAAGATTTAATGCCGCGGCTGGCGTTTCATAGCCTAGGCGGGGCTCCACCCCGCTCCCCCCTTCTCCGAAGAGGATGATGAGCGGTTTGTTTTGAAAAGAAAACTTTATCAATTTCATTATATCATAGCTCCAGAAAGAATACTAGCACAAATTCTTAAAAATGCAATTTTAGGGAGAAGGGTATACATTTTATTTTTAATGATTTCTAAACAGGCGATATCATTCATATGCCAGAAAATCGTCGGTCAATAAGTAGTATCTCATACTTCAATATGTATGTTGAAACAGATGATATTTTGAAATTTGATATGGATATTTCTGCCACATATAATTTTTTCCACAAATTCTTTTCAATTTCACGCAAAGTCCAATTAATCCATAATTTCTTGTTCACTCAAAGTCATTGTCAATTTTGATTACCAATTTGATTCAAATTACTTACAAAGCAACAAACTTTTTCTGCCTAGGCAGTAAAAGTACACCTTTTCTGCCTGTCAAGTGTCATTAAAAATTCACTTTTAATGTCATTTGGAGAGAAATGTATTTTATCAACATCCATTTACGCTGGAAATTTCAATCTGATGGATTTTACCGTTCAGAAGTTATACAGAACAAGTATCTCAATTTTATCAATTTTGGAAGGATATATCCTTAATATACGTTTTGCGCCATCAGTTCATTTATCAAACTATACTTATTTCTCAATGTATCCATTTTTCAATAGTCATAGTCATAAGAAACTCAGAAATACATGTTCATCATACGAGACAATCAAACTTATTTCATCTTGATTCTGTTACTTCTATAATTGGCCAAAAAAAATTAACTCACGCTGCTCTAGCTGAATTCAATAAATTACCACTCAAGATTTAAAATTGAATTAAAAAAACACATGATTTTATTACGAACTATTAGAACTATTAGAACTTCAGCCAAAAATATGCGTGCGCTTCACCAAATTAGAAAACATGTCACCAATGACAACGTATATTTCACTAACTACTTTAACAAATACAGAAGCATTTACAGGACAGTTATTAAAAAAGCAAAAAACACATACTATTCAAGCAGAATAGCTCAATCTGCAAATAATCAAAGGGAAACATGGGCCATTATCAATGAACTTAGAGGAAAACCTAAAACAAACCTACCGAAAACAAACTTGAGCTCAGATGAATTGAACTCTTTCTATTGTTCAGTGGCAGCAAAACTATCTGAGAATATTACTGTGAAAATTGATCCAATGATATACTTAAAAAAAATATCTGTTCAAGATTCGTTCTTCTTTGCACCCACAGACATGCAAGAAATAAAATTAATTTTCAGAGAAATAAAAAATTGAGCTTCTTCTGGGTGGGATGATCTTTCTCTCAGAATAATTGATAAATTGCCGGATGGTGCAATAAAAATTTTGGCAGATGCAATTAATATTTCCTTCTCCAAAGGATCATTTCCCGCCTGTTTAAAAATTGCCACCATAATTCCACTGTATAAAGGCGGAGATCATGATATCCCTGCCAATTTTAGACCGATTTCCCTGTTACCAATCCTATCAAAAATAATAGAAAAACTGGTAAAAACAAGGGTATCATCCTTCTTGAGGAAGTTTAACATACTGAGTTCCAATCAGTTTGGCTTCCAAGCCTCAAAAAGTACAAATGATGCTATTTTTTCCTTTCTAGAAAATCTTTACCTAAATCTGAATGATAGAGAGGTAGCTGCGGCAGTTTTTTGTGACTTATCCAAGGCGTTTGACTGCGTAAATCATAGAATACTGCTGAAAAAACTTGAAATATATGGATTCAGAGGCAATGCATTGTCATGGTTCAGATCTTACTTAACTGAACGTCGCCAAAATGTCTTACTTAATGGAATTGAATCCAATGAATGTGTTGTCAACTCTGGTGTCCCACAGGGCTCGGTTCTGGGACCTCTTTTATTCTTGTTGTATGTCAACGATTTGAATCAGTTGGACATCCAGGGTAAATTCACAATGTTTGCAGATGACACCACAATCCTATGGCACGATAAATCAATAGCCGAACTATTCGATCACATCAATGTGGATGTAATAAGGGTGAAAGAGTGGTGTGATGCAAATCTCCTATCATTCAATGTCAACAAAACGAACATCGTATCATTCAGATGTGACATCAGGGAGGTTTCATTAGATGATGGAATAATTAGCAATGCCGCGGAAAATAAGTTCTTGGGATTATTTATTGATGAAAAGTTAAGATTCGAAAGCCACATTAACAAGTTGTGTAAAAGTTTAGCATCGGGTTGCTTTGCTGTACGTAGTGTTTCTCACGAATTGGATATTGCTGATGCTAGGCAGGTTTATTTTTCATTAGTAGAGTCACATCTACGCTATGGCATTTGCTTTTGGGGTATATGTTCACAGCAACTGTTTGAAATGGTCTTTACCCTTCAAAAAAGAGCCATTAGATATTTATGTAAAGCCAAATGCCGCGATTCATGTAGACCATTGTTTTTAGAGCAAAGGATTTTAACACTGGCAGGTCTTTTTATTTTAGAGACAGTATGATTAATTCACAAGAAATACAGAAATGATATAAACAACTCGTCAGTATATAATACACGTTTAAGACACCATATTGCACTCCCCATCCCTACGTCAGCTCTTACTCAAAATTCTCTTATTTACAAGAGCAGAAAATTGTTCAATCACCTACCCAGCAATTTAAAAGAAATACAGAGTGTATCCAGATTCAGAAAAGAAGTGAAAGAGTTCTTGGTTGTGAGGGCCTATTATACTACAGAGGAATTTTACGAAGATCAATTTAGCTGAGTTTTTATTAATCTGATCAAGTAGGATACAACTTTTTGGACTTTCCATTTTAGTTTAAATCATTAGCTGTTAATGTATTTTACCTGACCTTACCAATATTTATACTAAATTTACATTTTACGCCCATTACAGACTGTGCAATGTATATACATATATATTTTTTTTAATGATGTGTCGACAAAAATTTTTTTTTATTATTTTATTTTTTATTTTTTTATTTTTATTTGTATTATTGATTGACTATCTTGTGTATTGTCCAAAAAACTGATTTCAACATTTGTGTGTATATTGGAACTATAAACTTTTAAATTTAAATTTAGGATTCCAGACTTTGTCAATAAGATGTATCTATCTTCAGACAATAAAGTATTTTGATGATGATGATGATGATGAAATTGATAAAATTGATACTTTGCCATCTACTGATTAGTCCCTGTTGCTATTTTTATGATTTGATCGATTCAGCATTTTTAGATTTTTCAGATTTTGTTGTTGTTGCTTATTATTGTTGTTGGTAATCAACTTTCTCATACCAGAATTTTATTTCTGACTGGAAGTTAGTTTCTCAATAAACAATGAACAATAATATATCTGAGAATATTTCTTTTCAATATAGATATTGTTGCGAAACAAATGCTAATAGCCGGCACCAAAAATACCCTGGTTCACATAGAGCACCAGTTCCTCGGAAAACACGACGTCACATCTCTACCAACTGTGGCCAGAGACATCGGCTGTCTGGCATTCGACACCGTGAATAATACTTTATTGATCAGCGATTTGGCATCGAAGAATATCATCAGTCTCAATTTGGACACAGGAGCCAGCGACATACTCGATATCGCCGGGTTGGGACGTATAACAGCAATGGATTATGGTAAGTGGGTATTATTAGCAGTAATATCACGATGTTCTGAATATTCACTTGTAATACCACTGGAGGTTAAATTATTTCCGCACATTTCTCGAGCTCATGGATATTTTGAATTTTGACTGAAAAGTTGAAATTAGTGATAATGAATATATTAGAATCTAGGAAAATGATCATGGGTTTTTCATGAATTGATATGTGGATATAAGGAAACTGAGAACAGTGGACGGTAAAGTTCAACTTAAAGCCCGCAAAACCGGGCGGTAACGTGCACTTTACAGCCCGATAGTGCTTTAAGTATTATATTAAACAACTCACATGTTCCAATTTCAATTGTTGATTCTCTATTCACTGATTTTTAATCGGAACAGATACAGGGTGGTTAAGATTCAGAATTCTGATCACCCTGTAGTAAATAGTAAATAAAAAGTTGAAATGGGAACATATGAGCCGGTTTGGCCGATAATAAATACTTTCCACACAAACAAATCCTGAAGTTGAAAAATCTCGATTTTGAACACCCAATATCTCTGTTATCAATTCGGATAGACCCCAAGTGTAATGTATCGATGGAATCAGCTCTTCAGGGAGAATTTAAAAATGCAATAAAATACAGGGAATTCTATTTGAAATAACAAAGTTGTTACTATTTTTTGATAGAAGCGGCAACACTACATTGCTGAAAATAATTTAAATAAAGAGAGCGCATTCTAAAATATAGGCATGCATATTTTTATGGATTTCTCCCGACTGATTCTCGATATAGAGATAGTGTAAGCTCGTCGTGACACACCCTGTTGCTCCTTATAGATTCCATCTTCAGCTCGAATTGAAGTGATATCCCGAGTGTGATTGGCAGTCCAATACACAGTTCGCTATGGCAAGCGCTTGCTTCAAAAAGTACCTATAAAGAGAGAATTGCATTTAGCGGTTTTCGCGTGTTGTAAGTGACGTCATGTATGAGCACAGCTTTAATATTTTACGTGCACATCAACGTGTCTATAGTCACTGGGGCATTAAAAACCATGAAACTAGAATTTTTGAAGGTTCAAATAATGATTAGGAATCAAAAGAAATGGGAGGTTACACACTTAATCAAAGATCAAATATTCCATTTCAGATTCAAGAGGAAATAATCTCTACATATGCGATGAAGATAGATCTACATTGGAAGTAATCAACCTAAATTCCATGTCCAGAAAAATACTTTTGCATGACATGGATGGTGAAACTCCTGAAGCAATAGCATTAGTACCTGAAGAAGGGTGAGATTTACAATTCCAAATTTGTTTTTTAATAAAAATCATTCTTTCTTCCGGCATGGTCCGGAAAACACGTACTTTCCTGACAGGGCCAGAGAAGTGCTACTTTCTCTAAGGAAAATCTTCGGGGAGTGGGTTCCTTCCGGACAGCTACCGAGAATAGTTATTTATGTACCAAGGACGAAATACTGTATATTATAGTCGAGTCAGCAAATTCATAGTCGAAGCCTTGCCGAGGCTAGCAATCAACTGTTCATTTTTTTTTCTTGACATTATTTAATAATAATAATAATAACATTTATTGATCCCAAGAAACATACAATGTTTATAGAGGGAAACAAAAAATGAATAAAATAAAATCAAATATGCAATACAATGAAAGATAAACAGTTCAATCAGAATTAATTGATACAAGGGGAGACAGTTTTTCGTCGAGGTGCATATTACATTGTTTTGTTGACCTCAGACACTTATATCACGGTCCTATTCACACGTGCAATCTATCGGATTTCGTGAATAATTAGTATGACAACAGCAAATGACAGTTGTTGTCAACTCATTCTCCGCGCGAATCAAAATCAAAAATTCAGATCTATTTTAAGCTACACGAATTCCAAGAAAGGATAATGAAATAAATTCATGATGTCAAAACGTAAAGTACTTTCAGTCAATAGAAAAGTAACCTATTTCCAACAAAATTGAAACAAACAAAGCAAACATTCTCATAAAAAAAAAACAATCAAATTCCTAATTCTCAATTCAAAAATACTCACAAATATCACAAAAAGTACTTGCCTTCGGAAATAGTCTGTTTTTCGTTCGGAAATTATAACGCAAAAAAGTGATTTTTTTGTAGAGACCGATAGTCAAAGCAGTTAAATCAGGAGTAAATTGATAAATATAACATTTGAAACCGGTTCGTTCCCCAAAAACTGTGAAATGGCAAAAGTATTACCAATTTACAAAAATGGAAAAAAATATTCAATGAATGATTATAGATCCATTTCTTTGCTACCAACATAACCAAAATTATTGAAAGAGTTATGCATAAAAGATTATCTGATTATTTAACAAAAATTAAATTTCTCTTTGATGGTCAATTTGGCTTTCTGAAATCCTGTGACACTGAATGTGCAACACTGGATGTTATTACTGACAGTCAGCAGAAATTAGATTCAGACTACAGATGTGGACTCTTATCACTGGATTTGCGAAAGGCATTTGATACAGTCAATTTTGAAATTCTATTAATGAAATTGACTCTAGTTGATAGGAAGCAGTTTGTGTATATGGGAGATTCATTTTCTTCAATAAGAAACATATCTTGTGGTGTGCCCCAGGGATCAACTCTCGGACCCATTTTATTTCTGATTCATATAAATTCTATCTCAAGTTTGGAATCACAAGAGAATTTGAAATTATTTGCCGATGACACAACTCTCATTTATTACGGAAAAGAATATACAACAAAAATAAAAGCAAATGGAACAAGATCTTGCTTCAATTATATTATGGTTACAAGATCATAAATTGACACTCAATTCCGATAAATCTTCTTTTATGCTCATCTCGCAAAGAGTTATACCTGATAACTAAATAGATCCTTTAAAATTCGGGAATTTTTGTATAAATCCTACAAAATCTCCAAACTCTTAGGTTTAACTATAGACCATACTTTAACTTGGTCATCGCATATTCAATTGCCCAGAAAAAAATTATCCCCCATTGTTGGTATATTATATTATTTCAAAGTCTTTTATACCTCTTGAATACTTGAAACTGATTTATTTTGATTTACTCTAAATTGCAGTATCTGATATCGATCTGGGGTACTGCAGCAAAATTTGTTTTGAAACCTCTCAAATCTCTTCAGAATAAAGCCATAACATGTATTTATAAATTTCATTTCACTAAAAATGAGAAAAAGCACTCGAATCGATTTCAATATCAATTCTATACCCATGAGCATCACACCAGACAAAGTGAACATTTGAAAACTGTCCAAATAAAATCCCAATTCGGTAAAAAATCATAAAGTGTGAACTGAAGAAATATTTTTTATCAATTTAAGTCTCTCCTCGTATCAATTAATTCTGATTGAACTGTTTATCTTTCATTGTATTGCATATTTGATTTATTTATTATTTTTCTTTTGTTTCCTTCTATAAACATTGTATGTTTCTTGGGATCAATAAATGTTGTTATTATTATCATTAAAAACTGTATTATGGATCTTTCCGAGAGTACAGCAGTACTATGTTTTCTATGTTTCAGAGTTATGTTCGTCAGTTTGAACAAAAAAGGCGATAGATCATCTCACATTGATCGTTTTTACATGGATGGAACAGGTCGAACTCACGGCATGGAGAGTAATCTCATCGGACCTATTTCGCTCTATTATGATCACGATTTACACAGGGTGTTCTTCGCCGATGCTGGAACAGGGTTGATCGAATCCACAAGTGTGGAAGGTGATTAAACTGATTGTGGTGTCTGAAATATTTTTTATAATGTTTTTTTTTTATTGAGGCGATGATCGTCACCAGTTCCGGAAATTGCAAACGTATCCAGTGAGCATCGCAACATTGAATAATGATATTTTCTGGGTCAATGCCAATTCCAAGCGTCTTTATTGGGGAGAAAAGAAGGCTGAAAGCAATTTCAACAAGAAAATTACCCTTGGTGAGTAAATTTTTTCTTTTTAAGAAAGGTCTGTTCGAAAATTTTCTAAAGTGGATTATAGAATAGACATTGAACAAACGCGTGAATTCAGTTTCATTTCTGTGCATATAATTGAAATATCTCAAAAGATCCTAATTCGATCATCATAGATTCAAAGCTTGCATCAAATTTTATATTAATTAGGAATTCCCGAATTCATGATCATCACACTAGACAATATAACTTGTTTCATCTTGAAGCTGCAAATTCTAAACTTGGACAAAAAAAGTGATATCAAAAACAGATACAATTCGAAAATAAAGTGAAGAAATATATTTTTATGCAAAGGAATAATCAAAGCTGAAAGACTATGAATTTCCTTTTTTTTTTCACTGTTTTTTTCCTTCTTGTTCACTATAATATGACTGTTATTTTGAGATATCTCAATGATATGTAAGTTTTGTTCACTATTTGTAATTTCAATTATACAACAGTCAATAATACTTCATGAATGATCTTATACCAGGAATTACTGTCTGATCATTCATGTCATTCCTACTAGAAAATTAATTATACTCTATATATTATTTGTATAAAATGTATCAAAAAAGAAGAGAATGTAATGCAATTATTACTAAAATAAATAAATAAATAATCTTAATTATAACAAATCTTCTTATATGTGTATATCCCTAAATTATGTGTTGAATAATACAAGAGACGATTTTAAGAAAAAAGTCTTTATGAACTTGTATTAGGAAATGCTACGTTTTGGAGATACAGGGTGTTGCATTGAATTTTTTTGTTCGCATTTTAAAAATAACTTTTCCTAAAAATTAAGTTATTCGCACGAAATTTGGTACCCGGGGTTTATTTGACTTGGGGATTCATAATTTCGTATTAATTTTCATGTAACATCTAGGAAGCGCTGCGTTTTGCTGTCATTATTTATTTAAAATTGTTCTAACATTTTTGACAGTAAACTTCTGGTACTTTCCATGAGAAAACCTCATTCCTACACTATTTTCAAGAAAAAAGGGTACACCTCCTCAACAACTCTGAAGGTGATCGTTTTCGTGATATTTACAATTTTGTATATCGATGCGTGTTACTTAGCGCCAAGTGAACAAAGCAAAAACTAAGTATGTGGCAGGTCTCATCAAAATAAACTAATTTTTTCCTATGAAATGTTTATGGAAAAGTGATTTGTTTCCTGTATTTCAACACCCTGTATCTCCAAAATGAAGCATTTCCGGACACAAGTTTATGTAGACTTTTTCTTAAAATTGTTTCAGGAATACGTCACTTGAATATTTTAACATACTTATGTAACACCCTGTATACTGACATGCGACCCTAATCATTAATACCAATGTTATCATTTCCTTTTACAAAATAATTATGACCCAAGTAACGTGAAAAAAAGCCAAGGAGCCAAATATTCAAAGAAATAGTTCACATTTTGAAACAATACTCGAATTTAACCATACAGTAGTCGCGCCTTATAAATGACATTGTTTGTCCATACGGATTCTGCTTCCGCAATGGATAATTTGGGTGGTTTGAACATGAATTGAAATTCACCAAAGATTTCATCAGTATGACTTTGGATATGTATATTTCTACGAAGTTAAATGTCAAACTTGCAATAAAAATATATTTATTCAATAACAAAGCCCAAATCTTAACATTAGACAACTATCGAACATTCAATAACAAAATAAACACTTTAATTTTGAGAACAATATGAAAATGTTCCAATTCCAATCCGCCAATGACTAATCGGCAATCTCTGCAAATGAATGATGCGTGTTCTCATATGCACATGAATTTTTCACATGTACTACAAGAAAATCAAGGGGGTCTATTTTTTCTTCATCACAGTAGCATCGATTATGTGTGTTAACTGAACGGCCATTTATGAAATATCATTCATCAAATGAAATATTATGTTACCTAAAACGCCCAAAATAGCTGCAAAGTGTAACTACACTACGCTAAAAATTCAAAACCAAAGCCTTCATTTTAGGGAGGTACTGAGTGCGGCGGAATGAGAGAATAAATATTTGAGAAAACACATTTTTGTGCGGAGTGATACTCCGCGTGCGACTACTGGAAGGTTAATTTCACTTTACAGATCTAACCGAGGATCCCGAGAAACTCCACCTCGTATCGATATCGGCCAGAAAGCAATCCGTCAGCTCCTGTCGATTGAACAACAACGGCTGCAGTCACCTCTGTCTCCTGTCCCATAAAGTGACAGTTTGCGCATGCCCGGCCGGCTGGGAACTCTCCAAAGACAACCGAACTTGCGCGAAACGTGTGCACTGCGATGGTACCGAGTTTCTGTGCCATAAGTCGAATACTTGTATATTGAAGAGCCTGAGATGCAACGGCCACAAAGACTGTGCTTCTGGAGAAGATGAAGCAGATTGCGTGGAGGCTAATAAGTGCTCCAGTGGATTTTTCCAGGTAACATTGTTTGAACATTGCGTCTTCACAGCATATACCTATTAATTAACAATATGGATAAACAACGGGTGCCAGGTTGAAGCTAAAAATATGTAACAAATGATTATCCATAAGGATTTGGTGGCATGATGCGCATGCGCAAATATTGTAATCATCACGGACACATTTCATGACATTGTGTTGTTTTTGTTCACGTTTCGCGGAAATGTTTAGTAGAAGAGGTTTGATGGATATTATGAATTTTCCGAGAATATTTTCTATCTAAATTACATCCCTGACTGAACTACTTGTAAATTACACTTGATCATTACATTATTTCTCACTTTTGCTGACCATACTTCAGGTGTATATTTTTCTAATGCTGTTTCCCACATAGCAAGAACTTTATCGTCATCATATCCTTCTTCTGCGATGTGCTTGTTATAAAAACGTTTTGCATCAGCTCATATCATTTCGATGGCATTGAATTGACAGTGATAGGGGGGTGGGGTAATCGGACCACTTCATGACCAATTTATTGCAAGAATTCGTCAACTTTGTACCTCTTTGGTTTGCTATGTAGCTTAGCAATTTGTAAAAGTTCAACTTTGAACGAATTTTTATTGAATGTTATATTGGACTTCTAACAATTCTATTATTTGTGATTTGTTCCATGAATATGTAGGTTGTTCTTCGATTTCAATACTGTGGCAGGGTGCATTGTCTATTAAAAATAAAGATGGTTTCTACAGATTGAGTATCGATTTCTCTTTCACCCCATTTCATGAATAATTCCCCATTCATATCTTCATGATAATCTGCTAATTTGGATTTCGTAGAGAAGAGCAATGCAGCATTTACCACAAAACCACCACTATGGCCAGCATGAAGTATAATAAATCGTTTCCCATCATAACCTTCTGGTTTATTCCCTTTCGCAAATATCCAAGTTTCACCTGAGAAGACGATTTGTCTAGGGTAACTAGAATTGCGATTGTCTTCTCAACCAATAACCGTCTGTTGTCTTTTTTTATATTTGGATCCTACATTTGTGAGAAGTTTGCTCAATGTGCCTATACTTGCGTCAAGAATATGTTTAGTTCAGAGTTCTTCTTTCAAAAATCCTAAGAGTGATGTGTTTTTTCTGTAAAATAGCAGATGAAGGTAGTCAAGAAGTATCAAATGAAATCACTCACTTTCTGCATACATAGTATAGATCACATTGCGTACTTCCATTTTCAAATTATCATTCAGATCTACTGTCTTGAGTTTTTTTTAGTCCTAGATTTTCCTGGAGGAGTACTAAACTTTCGTTTCTCTCAGAACGTACTATAATTCTCGAAACTGTCCGCAGATTAATATTGAGGGCATCAGCGACACGCTAAAATTATGTACATCATAATGATATTCTTGAAGTAAGGTCTGACTATTTTCATAATTGATCAGGAAGAATGATGATTTCCCTGTTGTATAAAAGTAAACGGGATTGAAGGACCATCATTATCTTTCTCTTTTGTGAAATATTTGTAAAAAATTCGATACAAGACTTCGTGCTTGCGAATTCAATCGTCTTCCTGACATGTTGAATATTTTACAATGGCCACGCAAGACGATGTCTTTTCAGCACCTACTGCACGCCTCTAAGTTAACCGATTCAAATGTGTCTCGACATACGAACACCTCTGTATTCAAGCTTTTAATCCGTTGAGTTCAAAAACGATGTCGTAACTTATGTCAACAAACGTCATGATAGACATTGCTGCCCTATATGCAAGTCTGAAGAGGATAGCAAGTTGCGCGTAGGTCTATGACAATTTCAGTCATACACAAAGAAATATATTATACAGACTGTGACTACTAATACAAAAAAATATTGAAAATTGAATTTTACTTCTTTGTACGCAATTTTTTTTTGCAAATCATGAATATTGAATTTCATGGAGTACAATGTTTGGAGAACTCATCTTCAATGTAGTGGATTTATAATTATTATCATCTTTACATTATCATTTATTTTTAGTGTGACGATGGCGAGTGTATAAGAGAAGACCTTCTTTGCAACCACCATTACGACTGCAAGGACAAATCAGATGAGCACAATTGCAGTGTGAAATGGAATGAAGCACATTGTCCACCTTCACATTTCAGATGTGCAAACGGAAATTGTATTCCTGACAGGTTTTTGTGTGATGGAGCTAACGATTGCACTGATAATTCGGATGAGACTAACTGTGATGCAGTTTATTGTTCGGACACCCAATTCAGGTGAATATAATCATTCCTCGAGCTTTCAATTCTTTTCTTCTAATACTTCAAATTTGTTATAGATGTGATTCGGGAACATGTATTCCGAAAAGCTGGGAATGTGATCATGAATACGACTGTACTGATTTGTCAGATGAACATTCCATGTGTTGTAAGTACAATTACTCCAAATTCAATATTCTAAGCTGTAAGCTGGATTCGATCATTTCATTTGGTGATTTTTGTATATTTTTACAACAAAATGAAAGAAATAATCACGAAAATACAATCACAATAAATATGTGAGTGAACTATAAATATAATGAGTTGTTCAAAATGAATTATGGCATGTTATGTGATTTCAATGATGTCTGATAGCCATGATGTAAATAATCAATTTTGGTTTCAAACCAATTTTGTTTATGAAAGGATGGAAACTTGCTGCTCGATATTCTTAGTCCTTTTTTATCAATGCGTATATCTGAGTATTCACCCTGTAAAAACCATGTTGTGACCATCCAGAATCATTCTGGATGGTCTTTTTAGGGCAATTAATTCAATTGGCAAAACTGCCCTTATCATGCGATGGTTTTTTCTCGAAAACGTTTTTTGGTACTTCATATACTCACGTTGTACTTCAATAACACATTTTATTTCCTAAAATCAACAAGAAGTATGGTTTATTTAGATTTTTTCATATTTGAATCTCATACCTTGCGAACTCTGGAATCCGGTGTAGTAACGTAATTCTGAAATTTACATTTTTTCCTGAATTATGTATTCTTTGAGATCATTCTTCATCCTTCTTCTTGTCCATGTTGTTGTTTTCAGTCTCACAGGTAATGTGCCAGCTTATTTGTTTCACATTATCGAAATATGTTGTTAGAGCCATTTCAATGTAATGAGTCGGAGGAATGTTAATGCCTTCGAGTTTCATCGTTCATTAATAATAATAATATAGGTTTATTCAAAAATGTTCACAAAATATATATTGGAACATAAAGGTAGGTATCTTGAATAAACTGGGAAAAACCTTACGAAGTGATTTATATTCATATATACTTATTCACAATTATTATTTAGATGTTCATAGTTATGATGGAATCATTCATTTTTATTGCCGATAAAGAATAAAGAACATACATAGCTAACTTTCGCCAGACATTTATCGATGTTACCAACCTTCGCACCATGCAAAATGCCATCCAACCATGTTTCAGCCAGTAACCTGCCCGCGGTCATCTCATGCCTAACTTTTGATCTATGCTAGGAGTTAGGATGTTTTCCCGTTGTTTTGAATGTCATCTGTCATGACCCCTTGGTGACCGCGAATTGTCGATAAAGAACTGCCCGTAGCTGACCTTCGCAGGACATTTCATCGTCTCCAACCATGAAGATTACCATCCAAACTGCATCCAACTATGTTTCAGCATCAGTCACCTGCCCGACAACCCTCCACACTTGCGCCAACGGCAGATGTATCGACCCCCACCTACTTTGCGACGGCGCGGACGATTGCGGCGACAACTCGGACGAGCGCTCGTGCCTCACTGACCCCCACCCCTGCGGGTCCGGCCGTTTCGCCTGCCCCTCCAACACGTCGGTGTGCCTGCCCCTCTCTGCGAAGTGTAACGGTACGGCGGAGTGTCCGCGCAAGGAGGACGAGCAGGGCTGTTCGGAGTGTGGGGAGGAGGAGTTTGGCTGCACGAACGGAAAGTGCCTGCCGGTGCAGTGGCGGTGCGACGGGCTGGACGATTGCGGGGACGGGAGCGACGAGAGGACGGAGGATTGCTCGCGCGGAAACGGAACGGCGGGTGGGGTGGGGCCAACTTATGCTTCCTGTGAGGATGGTTTCAGGTGAGTTTTAGTAAGTGTTTCTGGTTCGTTAATCATCTCACATGGGTTTGACGAAGTTAATTGACTTGTAAATATATATTATAAGATTTGACGTCGAATTTGGTCACATTATCTAATTCGTTGTTATCTCAAATATAATCCAAAGTAGGCTTCCAGAAAATCGGAAGAAAAATAGTTTTTCCAAAAATATATATGTCAAGATATGTCTCGTCATCCATCCTTTCTGTTAATACTACAACAATACAACGTTGGTTTTGATATCTGACAATTGATACGCGATATATATTTTTTGCAGCTGTATCTCATTTTACGTTAAAAAGTGCCTGTAGAAAGTTCTTTCCGTTTGAAAAAATATCCAAAAATAATAATATGGCATATTTTCGAAATCGGTCAAATGTCAATTTTCGCCTATATCTCGGAAACGGTTGGAGATATCGAAATGCGGTTTTCACCAATCGACGTTTCACAAAAATCGAGCTCTAGACCAAGGTCAGTTTCTCTCTAGCTGTTCTGGAAATAGGAAAAACTGCCAAATTCAAGCAATTTGGGGCACCCTGTATATTGAAATATTTGTTGTTGGATAAAATACATTAAAAATTTATGGATGATTTCACTCACTTTGTCCTATTTGATTGATAATAGAGAATATCCGTAATGGTTCCACTGCTTTACAGTTAAAGAACTTGAACTTGAAAAGTTCAGAATGCACCTACGCCACGAAGGAATGTCTGACTGAAGACATGAATTCAACAGTTTGTTCTGCAGTAGTCAAATGTCACTACCTTCCATTTTCCCATATTCATTATGCGTTTATTATTAAACGAACCAATCAGGTATAGTCTTAACAAAGTCACTTGAGACAGCTGGATGATAAGACATTCGCCGCGCCCGATGGTCCCTTTAAAATGTTCAAACGGACTGCATGACGCCGACGATGTTTTTTGTTGAACTTGTCTCAAGTGACTTTATAACGACTATTCAAATGCCGAAATAGAATGGCATTCACCTAACTTTATTCATGCACAACATTCGCTTGCCAAATGATTTTAATTGAAATCTGTGTATCAGCTGTCGATGTGGATATTTCATCTATATTCATTTTTATTTCATTAATTTGGATGTTAAATAGTAGTTTGAATATTTAAAGAAACGCTCTTTTATAGATAGCCAAACTAAAAAGAAGTAGAAAATAAAATGATGAAAGTGTGTTGATAAATACACAACCTAGAAAATATTAGCACCTTCATAATCATTACATTCTATGTTGTGTATTTATCAACACTCATTGATTTATTTTTTACTTCATTTTAGTTTGGCTATCTATAAAAGGGTGTTTCTTTAGTCTTTTGAACTACTATTTAGTTTCTATTTTCAAGTTCGGCCAACTACAATAAACGAGTGTTTTTCAGTGTTTTTATATTTTTCTAAGTATTTTGATGAAAGAATCATAATCTCCGACCCCGAAAACACCCAGATAATGATTTTTAATGAAATCGGACCATGATTACATATTTCATCCGCCATATTGGATGTTCCAATTTTGACAGGAGCATCATAATTTCCGACCCCGAAAAGCCCCAGATACCAATTTTGAATAGAATCGGATCATATAAATACAAAAATTGTCCACCATATTGGATTCGCCATCTTGAATTCCCCAATTCGGATCATAGTTACAAAACTTATCCGCCATATTGGATGCGCCATCTTGAATTTACCAATTTTGCCGAAAGAATCATACTCTTTGACCTCGAAAACCTCCCAGATACCAATACTGGATATAATTGGGTCATAATTACTAAACCTGTCCGCCATTTCGTTTTTTTGTCATAAATAATACCACAAGTGATAATATTTTGCCGGAAATATTCGGTGATTGTTACGACAGCTTGTTGCCTAGTAATTTCGTGAATGACATTGTTCTCAAAACTACGAGCCGTAGGCGAGTAGTTTTGGATCAATGTCATGAGCGAAATTAGAGCAGCAAGCTGGAGTATGTCAATCGACGAATATTTCCAGGAAAAATAGTATCACGAGTTGTATTCGTATGACTATTTCATGATTGAATGAGACAATATATATAAGAAATAGGAAACATAATTTAAGTATATTCCAACTCAAACTGCGAAGAAGAACATAATGATAGTAATGAAATACAGAATTGAATTTTTTAGAAATGAACTACCTAGCTACTTATAGTTGTTCACAAAGTGGAATGTACAATTTTGATAAACAGTATTTTTTTCAATATCTTGGAGATGGTTGCTCCCAAAAGAGTATATACAATAATTGCTATCCAATTCAAACAAAATAAATTGAATTTATGTGACATCAAATAATTAAAAAAAAAAGATGTAGTCGCCGAGGGGCTCGAAGTGAGATAGAGTAGGCCCTGGCCTTTACTCGAACCAGACCGTCAACAAATATGCAAACTTTTTGAATTTCACATGAAACGTCCAGCCAGAATGAAATTGTCTCGCCTTGCGAATTATAAGTGCATAAAATGAAGTAGAGGTACAGTTGTATCAGATTTGAATCCAAAGCAATCTTGACCAGACATGATGTCAAAATTTTATCGCTGATAAACGAGGTTTGTTGGTCACGTGTGGGTGAATTCGGCTTCTGTTTTGGTAGAGCAAGTCCGATAAAATTTAATAAACAAAAATATCGCTAGAATACAGAAGAAAAAGTTGAAATGATCGATTCTGATTGGTTCTCGAGCTCAAGAGTGGAATAGTCTAACAAAAATTTCATGGTGCATTGCCACCAGAATCATGTCGATCGGTCATTTTGAAGTGGGTGGAAATCGAGTCCTAAGGAATCGGTTACATACATACAGGTGAAGCTAATAAAAGCGTGTTAATGATATTAATAATAATAATACTAATTATAATAATAATAAATGATGGATACTTCTGCTTGTCAAAAACTGAGAAGATATTTATAAAAATATGTTACTTCCTCCTGAGTCTGTATACATGACGTATCAAGTACGTGGTTTTCTGGGCGTACTGAGATATATTTTGACCGAAATGGACATAAAATGGACGTCCAGTGTTATCTGGGCTGTATCAACTCGATGCTGTGAAATTTAAATTCAATCGACAAGTATTTTCAGGTGTAAAACCGGCGACTGCATCGACCTAAAGCTAGTCTGCAACGGCAACCACGATTGCTACGATGGTTCCGACGAGGACGGCATGTGCTCCGTTTCGTGCGAGGGAAAGAAGAATCCGTGCTCACAGGTATGCCTGAAGACACCTGCGGGGCCATCATGCGCCTGCTCGCCCGGCTACAAAATGATGGGCAACGGGTTCAGCTGTATGGACATCAACGAGTGTCAAAGCAGCCCTCCAGTGTGCAGTCAGCTGTGTCACAATCAGAATGGTGGTTATAGTTGTGATTGCTACAATGATTTTATGCTCAGGTAAGATATTCTGAGATGGATAATCGATCGTCCATGCATTCATTAGTTTGGCAGAAACAAAAATCATGAATACAATTTCGGTTTCATCGACTTTTTTGTGAAGTTAGACAAAAATAATTGTCACATTCTTGTTGTACTTTTTTCTGAATAATCCAGTGACGTCGAGAAAATTTACTAAAGAAGGAAAGATTTGTATTTCGTGCAAGATAATCTTCCCTTCTTTGGTAAATATACACGTGCACACAGCCCAGCAACCCTCTCTCGAGAAAATTTGACGAAAAGTTGCAATGGGGTTGTACACATAATAATAATAATAATAATATAAGTTTATTCAAAAACGTTTACAAAATATACATTGGAATAAACATATAGGTAATTTGAATAAACTGGGAAACACCTTACGAAGTTAACCTTGTAGTAAGGATAAAAAATAAATAAATGTACATACCTATTTCATATTGATCATTCCTTGTATAAATAGTATTTGATGCAGTCATTGGTTATTAAAAATCATCGCGATCAATGATTAAATTCGGCGACTTCGAAGAACGCCAAGTTCGATGATGTCATGAACCGAATTCTGGCTTTCGTAAAAAAAGTAGGATCACATATTTCGACGCTGCCAGATTAGTAACTAGCAATTACCTTATGAGATCCAATATGACATTGACAATAGTACTATTCACATTCACAGAAGACAATTGTTCGACCTGGTCCCTAATAATCACTTATTGAATGCTTGCATACCTGCAAGATGCTCCAGGAAGAAAAAAAAATTATCGTAGTTTTCCTAATAATGATGAGCATTATATTCAATACCAAATTATTTTGTGGCGTGGGCAACAGTGTAATGCCTAATAAGTTCCCAGAAATACAAAAAAAAAGGAAGAGACAAACTACATCGTCAACTCAACTTCCTGACGTTAATAGGGGCTGTCACCTTCATCGTCAAATCCTTGTTTCATCTAGTTAAGATGCGAATATTCAATAAATAATTCTCATATTATCTGACTCTTTAGTTGTGTGTTGATTTCTGTTATATGCAATGAGTATTCAGTCCAGAAAATTCAATCCATATTCTGATTGAATTGCCAATCAGAAATATTCTTGGACTTGTCTATCAGAAATAGAGAATTGATACGTGAGTCGAACCTTATATGGCGTGGTGGTGGTGTTGGTGGTGTGTGAATTTCAATTGTTAGGTATTCAAAAAACTTACAGAGCTCTGAGGAAACAGGGGTTTGCGACAGTGATCTAGTTATGGTTAGTACTTCGAAAAAATGGAATGAAATTTTTCACTGAAACAGGCCCATTCTTTGTTATGGCCAAATAAGGATTTTCGAGCTATTTATATAAAAATAATTTTTCGCAATTGCAATTGCATCTTGTATATCATTCTCAGATTCATGTTGCATGTTAGTATATGAGAACAACCGGGACATCTTTTCAATCATCCTAAAAGCATTTGTCCGCCATTATTTAACCGATTTCGAATAGGTAAGAGAGTCTAAATAAGGATTTTTGAGATGATATGTGAAGATTGCTTTTTTATGGTCATGAGCATTTCAGAAAACAATTCCTAAACTATTTTTTATGATGTTGCCCCACATGAAATTAATATTTTGATGGTAAATCAAGATTTCGTATGACATCGAATTTGAATGATATGTTCCATTGTTGAGTCATTTTATCATTACATGTTGAAGACATTTAAAAAGTACAGTGTATAACTCGCATGTGCTTGTTAATCAATATTCTATTGCCAATGTTCAATATTCTGAATAGCGATGCCAATCATTCTCAGATTTATGTTGAATGTACCTTTGAACAACTTTTATACTGGGTGTTTCATGGAGAAACGTCGAAAGTCCGCCATTATTCACCCGATTTCAAATAGGCGATTAAAAAAACAAATCAATGGTTTGAAAAATACTAGAAACTGTTGTGAATGTCAGTTTAGGTTTCCAATAATAAGAAATCACAAGATGATATTTGAATTAGTTTTGTCGATGAAATTGTGTGAAGAAAATTTATTAAAATTCTGATGGAGCTACAAGCTGTGGTATTTCGAAAGACTGGATAATGAATTATGGATTAAAAATGAACTATGTACAGGTTTCTGCGATTTTCTGGTTCAACTCAAATGGATTTTTCACAATTTCAATCTTTTTTATCGAACAAGGAAGACTCGACATATTAATTTGTGACACATACATACATACATAATTCAGAAGCATAAGGTTCTATTGGGGAAAAAAGTTCATTATTCTGTTAAAGTTATTGTATCTTGAATGATTCCCTGAAGTGAGATGCCTTATAAGGAAGAGTTGAGTATACCTTGAGTACACCTTGATTGATATTGAAACAATTGACATGTCCACCGGTCTTTCACGCTCAAGCTTGTATTTTTATATTTCAAAAACTGATAAAAATGTGGGAATACTGCAGCTCGAATAAATGTGATTACAGATCGGACAAAAAGTCTTGCAAAGCCGAAGGACTCCCAATGTCTCTCATATTCATCACCGGAGGCCAAATCAGGGAGCTCACGCAGAAATCGAACATAATGTCCATAGTGTTCGCCAGCCCAGTGCCCAAAATAACCGGCTTGGACGTGCTGCTCGACCCGAAATCCGTCTATTTCAGTATCGAGGCGACATCTACGATTCACAGGTAAAGGTGACAAACTATGGATAGTGTCTATATTGCACTGAAGAGACTCGATACTATCGATTATCCTATCGATATATATTTTTTGAATTGACTCGGTCGTTACTTGATGTAAATCCATGGCAAATATAAAAACTTCACAATAAAAGGAATAAAACTCAATCATTTTGAATCATTAGGAATCAACAAACTCAAAAATTCTAACATTTTACTTAACGATCAATTAGACCTCAATAGTTCAGGACTGTTGAATTTGTTTTCTTAGTAGGTAATAATATGTATTTGCTATCACCCCTTTCAAGTTAATCCGTTACACTGTATTTTAATGTAGATATTGTGCCTATTTTCCGAAAATGAAGGTTTACCGAACCTTTCCACAATTAATTCTAATCCTTCAGGTTGAGAAAGTAGGAAATGAAGTGTTTCCACACATATGCCCAACCCTGTATATCAAATTACTATAACCAAAATCGCCTGAAGAATTTATCGAAATAAAAAAAAGCATGACTATCGATAGGATATGTAAAAACTTCACAAACGTTGGTTTTTTTTCACTAAATTCTTAGTCACACGCCATGTTTCGCTAATACAGTAGCTTCGTCAGGTGAAATACTGTGGGTACTCACTCTGCTTCTATCTTCAATTCTCCAATCAATAGTCAATTCAAATTCTCGATATAGTTTCGATATATCGAAAAGAATTAAAACTATCGGTACTATCGATAATACTATCGATTGTTTGATTCCTTCATTTAGGGTCCCTTGATGTAAATTGACGTATTTGTCATCTCAACAGGGTACGGACAGATCCTCGTCTCCTCTCAATCTATAGTGTTTGTGAAACAGCTATATAGTTCCATCTTAATTCATGTCTGGGGATTAACACTAGATTTCTGACATTTGTTGTTTTTTAGGTTATATTGAGGACATTGGCGTATCATACGTAATTTCCACATGTAATTTCTTATTCAACTCAACATGTTTTATCCAAATGATGATGATAATTTTCGAGTTTTTGATTTGTCAACTCCAGCATAATCTTTGTTAGGCAGTGAGCAAATTTTTCTGAAAGTTTAATACGTTTCACCAAATGGGACTGTTCTTAGGCAGTACCTATCAATAAATGCATTTTGATTGCAGACTAAGCCTTATGGTTGAGAAATGGTGAAAAATTGTATGTAGGTATTCAAACTAATGAGCCCATATGTCATGTGTGCTGTATATATTCATGTTGTTTTACCTCGAATATTTTGCTGATGTATTTACCAATTTTCCCCATTCGGTCACTTCACTCTCCATGTTCTGAGTTCATTTGCATTTGATGAAAAGTTGACAAACTCAAATTTGCCATCCAACTGATTGATACAGCCTAATGCAGCATATTTTACCATCCTTCCAAAAGAGAATTGAATAATGTCGTATCAAGATAAAGTATGAAATTTTGTAAGATCTCTTTTAACGCCTATGAATGTGACGTGACTGCAATGTCATGTCAGGGACGCCAATACACGAAACCATAGTCACTAGATGATTGAAAGAGAAAGGATATATGATCTGTCCGTACCCTGTTAGATGACAAATACGTCAGTTTGCATCAAGGGACTCTACCTATATTCACAGGGTCGACAAGGACACCCAGACCAGGCACTACATCAAAAACGTCGGGCAACCACAAGCGCTCGCAGTGGATTGGTCGACTCGCAACGTTTATTACTACAACGCAGAAGTTAACGAGAAGTCTATCAGGGTTTGCAATTTCGAAGAGAAGTGCGCCAAGCTGATCGACATCGACATACACAGACAAGTGTCCGCTTTGGCGGTCGATTCGGTGAATAAGGTTATGTTCTATTCGGTGAATAGCTGGTGGGTGTTCAACGCTCCTAGCTACGTCATCTACAGATGCAATTTGGATGGGAGTGGTAGAACTCAGTTGGTCCAAACGACAGCTGGTAAGTAGGAATTGATGATTGTGAACGGTAAATTTATACAACCTCTGACATTTCCTGAACCAAATTTCGTTATACAGGGTGTTTCCTAATTACGGTTCCTAATTACAGGGGGTGATTTGTTAGGTCATTTCAAGAAGAAAAGTTCCTATGAACATATGTCCGGAGTTGCTTCGTTTCTGAGATACAGGGCGTTGAAATTAAAGGAAACAAACGATAATTATAAAATATCATGAATATTCTGGAACCGATTTGATTGAAATTTGGTACCTACTTTTATTTGTCAAATTTTCTAAAATTTCAGCATATCAAGTGTCAATTAAATTTTTGGCGGAAATAATGAAAAACTCATTTCTCCAATGCAGGTGTTCATGATATGCAATACAGTGGCTTTGATTTTTTTTCTCGAAAACGAAGCTGGATATGAAGAAAATGCAAGAGACCAAAAAGTTGAATTTTGAGTTGCTCAATCTAAACAAAATAAAAATTTACCAAAAAAAGTCAGTGGCGTACTTTTTTTTCACAATATTGTTGGCTGTGGTGCCCACTGAGACGCCACTGGCCCCAACAATTTCAATCTAAATAGGGCTAAATAAGCGCCTTATTAGTCCAACTGAAAGTACCAAATTTCAACCAAATCGGTTCAAGGATATTCATGATATTTTATAATTACCGTTTTTTTTTCATTAATTTCAACGCCCTGTATCTCAGAAACGAAGCAACTCCGGACATACGTTAATAGGAACTTTTCTTCCTTAAATGACCTAACGAATCACCACCTGCAGTTAGGAACCGTAGTTAGGAAACACCCTGTATAAACTTGAAATATGTTGTTTCATTCATTTTGCCAGGAATAAATTGAAAAAATCAAATTTAGCTTTCAATGAAGTCAATACAGTCCATAGCTATAGGACTAGACAATTGAATCACTTGAAAGTAAATACATTCAAGTCGAACATTGGCAAACAATCTGTATTTCACAATATTATTATTCAATTCATTACCAAATGAGTTGAAAAATATACATGTTACTAGAAGGTTTGAAATCAATCTTGAAAATTACTTGCTCAGGACAATTTGAATGAAAAAGATGTGTGGCATGATTTGATTACTCAGAAATGAAATGTTATAACTTTCATCTTAAGAAATAATATTAATTTGTTTCCACTGAGTGGAATCCATTAATTAACCCTTTATTATATCCTTTTTATATATTCCTATTATGAACAGAAATGTTTCTTGGCGTAATAAAGACAATCAATCAATATGTATTGTCATGTGAGTACATTAGATAGATTAGATTACTTTGCGTACGATCATGGCCACCTAGATGCAATATTGAAAGTGATCCCAAAATGAAGTAGGCGTTAAAACTCCTGAAAATGTCATATTCCGATCCTGGATTGTCTCAGAAATTCACAGATGTTGGGATATACAGGGTGTTCTATTTAAAAATGCAAAACCATAACCATTTTCGGTGAAACCGGAAGTGACCGGGAGTGAAAAATATGCCAAAACTTTCGTCTCTACATACCATATACACATATTGAATTTTATTTTGATGCACCAAATAAACTAGAAGTTAAAGCTTGTCTAATAGATTTGTTGTCTAGTCGATTTCGAAATATGCTGACTTTTTTGATTTTTTTTCTGTTTGCACCTTCCTCTTTGAGAATCAATAACTCTTTCATTTTTCAATTCATCCGAATTTGGTTGGGAAAGTTCAAGTACCCATAACTATTATTTTTCCAAATGGAATTTTTTTCCTTTACTAAATGAAATAGAAGTCAACCCAACATCGATCTGTAACAATGTTCACTATAGCTATTTCAAATAATATTCATATTATGATGATTTTTCCCGATGTTGAGGGAAATTCATCACTAGTTTCAGAGTACCAAGTACCGTTTTTGCATAGTTTGCCATGGATATGAGAAATGTCAGAACACTCCAACATATCTTTTATTCATTTGAGATTTCGACCTATCTCTCGACGGAAAAATGGAATCGTATTGCATTAAAAGTTTGATAACTTTCAACTATCTGATCTTATTTGCGAGCTTGAACTTATTCTGAAGTTATGAGACTTCAGTATTTGTTCAAACCTGAACCACCAGATGTCGTTTTTGACGGTTCAGGAGCTTGAGCTTTTTAATCAAAAGGAAAATGGAAGGCTAAGATGACAAGAACCAAATTTTGCTACGGGTTTTCACAATGAAGTAATAAACAAGAATATTTTTTGGGGTACAACCACTACCCAACCTCAGTGAAAAACGCTACTCGCTAGTGTATTCTATCTAGGGATAATGTAAATGAATTCTAAAACATGAACGATATATTAAAATATTGATAGAGTTCATTGAATACAGACTGATCGGTGATAAAATATCTACATTAAACTCCAAGGAGGTCAAAGCTTCGCATTCCCTCAGTCAGTCATTACACAAAAACTTTTTTCAGGCTATGTAACCGACATCGCTTTCGACTACAACAAAAAGAACCTCTATTTCATGGACCAACATCTCGGCCAGATAAACTCCATGACCTACGAAGGCAAGTCCAGAACGCCGATTTTCTCCAACATTACTCGATCGACAGGCCTGAAATTCTTCGAGAATCATCTTTACTACACGAGCAACGGAGGCATGATCGCCAAATGCAGGTATAGTCCAATCAAATGGTATTTTCACTTGGAAAAAATTCGAGTAGTCGGTATCTCTGTGGTTTCATATGTTTTTGGAGGTGCTGAATTCGAATCTGAATTTTACAAACAAAATTTCCTAGGGCGTTTCGAGATATTCGCAAAAAAAACAGCGAAATTCTCGGACTTTCTTCGTTTTTTTTTGCCCGTAACTATGATATGCCCGCTCAAAGATTTTTGAAATTACATTCAGCAGAGAGATTAATCTATAGTTGTCGATACATGTAGGATCCGCCTTTTTGTATACTGGGATTAGTTTACTCAATTTCAAGTCGTGTGGAAATACTCCCGTTTGAAAGGATATGATATCAAATCGATTATATGTTTGATCAATATGATATTAATTCCATCATCACCTACAGAGCGTTTATTTTTAATATCACTGACAATATCTACAATTTCCGCATTGGTGACAGGAAAGTAAGCAAAACTGTTTGTTGTCCAATTAGTTGTGAAGGTGAAATTGTTAGTATTTTCATCGAAGAAATGCTCTAGCTCCCTAGTTTTCTCATTAAAGTTTACTGCAAAATGTTGGGCAAGTGACATACTGTCAGTTATTATTTCATCATTTATATTTAGTTCAATCTTATTCATTTTTTGCTTTCTACCAACAGTATTGTTGACTGTTCCTAATTGTTTTCTGTTTGTTACCACTGTTTGTAATTAGTAGGCTCTTTTTTCTTTTTGGTTATTAGACAGTTGTAGTCTTTTTTAAACTTTCTATAGTATTCCCAGATGCCTTCATTATTCAGACTGCGAGCTCTACTATATATATTTTTTAGTTGCTCACCTTTCTCATGAATCTCTTGGTCATACCATTTATTATTATTTGCATATTTCTTAACTTTATTACTGATCATCTGGCAGTTCGAGTCAATGGCAAAGTTTAAGGTTTCCATGCAACTACGGAAAGCTTTATGGTAAAAGTCCATGGTATCTCAAAGTGGAGTGGATAGATTCATAAGCAAGACTTAGTGTTTGCTTATGAAAGATATCTATTGCACGAAAAACATTTTGTACAATTATTTGTAAATGCAGGTTGTACGACTCCTTCGGATGCGAGAGTTTCCGGTTGCATCCCTATCCAGTCGAACTGTTCACCATCGTCCAGAAAACGGTGCAGCCGCCGCTCGATAATTTGTGTGAGCGGAACACTTGCTCGTATATGTGTGTACCCGGCGAGACGAGTTACAGATGCTTGTGTCCAAACGGTACACTCGTTGCCAGGAATGAAGTTTGCGTGGTGAACGAAGTAAGTTGACCATTTTGCACATGTTACGTTTTTGAATCAAAGCGCCCGGATCTACGTTCGTCACATTCAACATAAAGCGGGGTTCACAACCAAACTTTTTACGTTTTGCTTTTCACGTTTCGTATTCTGATTGGTGAAACGGAATGTGAAATTGAATGTGAATTAAACTGAAGCAAAGGTCATTCTCAACCAAAAAACGTCAACGTCAGTTTTTCATGAGTTTTTACGGCTTTTCTCAATGGCCTCTGTTCTGTCACTTGTGCTTCATTCTGAAATGAAGTGAAATAATCACAACAATAATATTAACTAAATAACGAATGATATTCATGAGAACTGGCGGAGACGTGAATTGCTCGTTAAAGAGAAAAATCAATCCTAAAAAGGCAAATATTGGATGAGACTATCATTGAGGTGTGGTGTGAGAATAGGTTATGTATTTAGTATTTGTCTATTTTTACCATTTTCCTACATCATGTCATTTTCACACTTGGTGGCTGGTATCTTGCAACGCTAAAAGCTGAAAATATTCAACTTTTTGCGTCATGTCAATTCCAGATTCTGCTTCACCAATCAGAATGTGAAACGTAAAAAGCAAAACGTAAAAAGTTTGATTGTGAACGCCGCTTAAGAAGGCAGATAATGGGGAAAATTTGGCTGTGTCAAGTATATGGTTTGACTGGGCACATACGTTCAGTATGAAGTCTGACCAACCAGCTGTTTGGGAATATCGGTCACGTTTCAAACCTGCCCACAAAGTTACCCACGTTGACTTTTGATGGGAGTCGAGTCAACCATTGACCATCCTGATAGCACCACTGTGGTTGAACGAATGACTTGACACAGTCTTTATGTGTTCAGATTTTCGCACGAATCCGTTTCGCCCAAATATGTGTATAGGAGACCAATCAGAACGTTATGGGCAACGACGGTAAGATCAAATCACTGTTATTGCCGGTAAATTCGAGTGACGAACGTTTTGACACCATAGAAAATAATAGCTAATATCCTTATTACGATTATATTTTCGACCGAGAGCAATCACTATCAGCCTCAACAGCAAATGCCTCCACAGTACTTTTTTCCAGGGAGGAGGGAAATATTCCTTCTGCATAAGAAAGTAGACTATTTTTTTTAACATTCTAACTTAACTAAAAAGTTTATTTTTCGGAAAATCACTTGAGAACACAGAATAAAAAAATGCCGACTGTCACAGCTTGTATGGAGCTGTATTGAATCCCTAGAATGCCTGGGTGCAAACAACAGAGTTACTTTGCTGTGGGTGCCTGGACACCAGGGGGTGGAGGAATCTGTGTTCATCGGACCAGAACCATAACTACCTCGGACTGGGTGGAGGTGAAAAGACTCACGTACTGGTCTGAATTACCAGGATTAACTCATTCGAAGGCGTTTCTACCTAAACCATCAAAAAATTTAATCAAGCAGATCCTAGAATGGAGCAGGGGTAACCTGCGAATTCTGACAGGACTGCTTACGGGACACTGTCGTCTAAGATACCACCTGGGAAGGGTGGGTACATTCTTGCTTTTGCTTAGAGAGACTGAGGTTCCATATATTTGGCTTAAACAACTTAGAATCTATCGATTTCAGACAAATCTAACCTAATTCAACCATTGACTTCGTAAAAAGATGTGGATTGTAAAGTGAACTGTAACCTTTAAGGGTGAGCCACAATAGACCCAACTAAGGTCGCAGTGGAGGGGCGGCATTCGCCCCACTCACATGGAACCTTAACTTACCTTACCGATTATAGGGTATCCCATTTGAAAATCAGAAGTTGTGGTCATTTCTGGTCAAACAGGAAGTACGGCAACGCAAGTAGATATTTCAAATAATGTCAATAGCACTATCATTTACAACGCCCAAATGTCGTGTTACTACCTTCAATAGTGAAAATGTTATAGGGGTGAGCCACCTTGTTGAATTACCCGGTATTTGCTGTTTTTGTTAATTTCTGATACTCCTTTCGCGTTCAATTCGGACTGTTTCGGACTTGTTCGAATGTTCAAATTCCGAATAGCGAATCTTAACATACCTATTCGTACTAGATCCATTGATATCGTTTATCGCCTCTTGATGAGGTTGACATTATTTAGTATCCACCAGATTGCGCTATTGAGATGTGAGAACTTCCATGACATATAATATTTCTTCTTTAATTCCTTTCCGCATCTACTTTATGATAGGTATCTTGTTCTTTGTTCATGTAAAAGTTGTTCGTAAAGTTTTTCATTGAAAGTGGAAAATCCAAGCCCTCCTAATCCTGAACAGTTTGCAGTTGTCAACGGATATAATGTTATTCTCCTAGTAAAAAAGTTTAAGTAAAACTTGTTTAACAAATTTTACCTGTGGATTATATGGATTACACGAGTATAAATCAATATCTCATCATCTCATTCGTTTTCTAGTAAGACTCACCCTTTGGAGTTTTTCGCAAAACATCTTTAATATATATGAGTAAAGTAGTCTACTTTGTCTATGATCTATATTATAATATATATTTTCTGATTTCAGCATTCTTCTGAAAACGACGCTACAAAATATAAAGTACATTCGGTATCAATGAAAACTGATGACTCGAAGAAAAACAGCTCAGGAGCAATAGCAGCAGCTATTTTGGTACCTCTATTTTTGCTATTCATTGCTGGAGCTTGCTTGTACAACATCAAAAAGAAGAATAATGGTGGCTTGAGCGTCAGGTGACAAAAAAATTATTTTACTTGAAATATCATTTAATCTTTTGGAGTTACACAATTATACATACAGGGTGTAATTTAATTGATGGCGAAAAATAAATCATGTGGTTCCTCAGCCGATTTCAAGATGAAAAGTTCATATGAACATATGCCCTAAACCTCTTCTTCCGAGCTATAGGGTGTTGAAATTTCAAGAAAAATATCCTTCTCTTATCATAACATCAATACTATTCTAGATATTTTTATGAAATTTGACAGGCACTTACTAAGCTCCAATAGGCATTTTCTGATGCAGGAGATTTTTTAATGAATCTACCATGCATTGGCGTTCGTATGCAATATGTACAATGAAGATTAAAAAAAAACGGTACCTACCCTTGTTTTTTCCAAAAATAAAAATCCTCATTTATTTTGCAAAACAATTTTATCCCTCCGACGCACCGTTTTCACGTAAAAATAACATTATGGTGAATTCAAGTATCTGTTAGTAAAGAATATCAGTATTACCCAGGGACCAAGATTATATCCTGAGGCTTCATTGCAGGTTTCATTCGGATCAAAAGTGACTTTGTTTGACTGGCAAATTTTGCTTTCTTACTTTTGATCCTAATAAAACAATCTACTATTTTATACCCTATAGATCGAACATTAAGAGGTTTAGTGCATATATTTTCAGCCATCGATTGAATTACACCCTGTATATGAAGATTTGTTATAATTGAGAGTCAACTAAGATTTACATCCAAGATAATCTGTTTGCAAACTCACTTCTGATAACACGTTCGATATCATAAATCTGTTTTTCTTTCAATCCCAGAGTTGATATTGAATCAACATATATTGAAAATGAAATTGGTCCCAAAATTGATCCTTGTGGTACACTACATGTAATATTTATCAGTACCAAGTATCAGGCACTTCAACATACTATTTTCTATCTTCCAAATAATTCGTCAGTCAATTTCAGTATTTATCAACGTGATTTCTACCAATTCAGGTACGTATCAACTATCAGCATGTTATTTTTTTCAGTATGCGGTTTTATAATCCAATTTATGGGAAACAAGTGGATGATGAGCATCCAATTCTTCAGCCTGGCCAACATGAATACTCAAATCCTGTTCATTTCGGCAAAGAAGATGCTCAATTGAATGTAAGTGATTTTTCAAAGAAATCATTGGATGTGTGATATGATCAAAGAAGGTTGAACATTTTATATTCTGTGTTAACGTTCTGTGTTATTTTACTTGTTTTATTGTTGATAGTCTATGAAATTTTAATTTGAAGTGTATCAAGTTGATACAAACATTGTGAAAACTGTACCTACTTGAAAAACTACTCGTCCAGGTACCATATCAAACAAAGAGTTAGGTATAATTGTTGAATATTTATAATTTATAATAATAGTTGTTCACATATTAATAATATATTATTCTTTAACTTTTATGTACAGGCATTTTCATTTATAATGGTACAATCTCTTAATCATTTCTCCAAAAAATCTAACGAAGATCATTGCAAGGTATTCATTCCTGAATAAAATATGGTGGTATATTTTCCGAAATATTGAAAATCAATATATAATAATGTATCTTCACTTCCACAAATATTGAAATAATATGAGACATATGATTTTTGAGAACAATTATATTATCTTCAGTTATTATTTCAAGTACACATTATGTCAGGTACACATTGTAGAGTTTTATTGTCAAATCTTTCTCTTTTGCGACATTTTCTGTACATGAGTCTGTACCACCACATCACCTTCAAGCATTCATAGTACTCATTGCAATTCTTGGATGGATACTTACCAGTACTTGTGCAGGCAGATGGAGGAGTTGAATCTGAAAATAAATAAGGAATATCAAAAATAATTGGTGAACATCGAAATGGGCGTGTACACCTTAGGAGAACTTTTAACTCAAACCATGCTCATACATAAATAAGGATTGACGACATAATTCGATCGAAAAATTAACTGGAATGTTTTATTCTTGGACATAAATAATAGTACCTTCTGAAAACGGACCCTCTTATGACGTAGAAACCTCATCTCGCCATAGTTAAAAGAAAATACCAAACGCCCGACGGAGACTGAGGCAACTGATAAATTAATTCATTCAACTGTGATCTCGCGCTAATCCACTCTGTCAGAAATCATGTATCATTCATCTCTGTCTGGAATAGTCTTGTTTCAGTGTTAGGGTTTTGACGTCACATCGTCGCCTCGTTTTCAGAGGTCCAAAAAATCGGGGATTTCAATAATTTTTTATAAAACGTAGGAAGCTCACAGCAAGAAACGGTTTGCGGTGGTGAGCTAGTTTGGGTGAGTTCTATCGAATTATAAAATTAATTTTTTTTTGTGATATAAGCCCATTGACAAGAATAAGTAAGTAATGAAACAAAAATCAACATCTCGTCCACAATACAATAATTTTTTATCCATACGGCATAGAAAGTGGCTGTTCTAGCAAAGATCTACTTTCTCTGCCTAGTCAAAAAAGTTTGTTGCTATGAATGAAATTGGTAATCAAAATTGACAATGACATTAGGTGAGAACACTATAATAATCATGATCTGAATTTACACCCTAACAATAATATTCATTGATTCTCCTTCATAGAATAATATTAAGGATCACGAACCTTTTCAAATATTTTATTTATTTCAAATTTGTTGAATTTCAAATTATCGATATACCACCAGAAAGTTATTTAAAAGTTGGGAATTAGAGCTATTGAATTAACTTGATAACTTATTTGGATGAGAACCAAGTTGTTTCCGTTTAAATAATTAATAGTTATTAAATAGCTACTATATACAATTGTATTTTCATTTGATTGGACCAAATCCTCTGTCAGTAAAAAATACCTACCTGAAAATATCGTTCCAATAAGGTCACTCCAATGGAAATTGGGAATAAGCTAAAGATGATAATGGTAGTTTTGGATGTATGATAAATTGATATTCATCATACAGGACGTTCAAGTTTGAACCCTTTGAAAGTATTGAAAAGGAATATTCTCAGATATATTCATGAACACAAAAAAATGGATATATAAATACATATAAAGGAATACATTGAGAATTCGCATTCTCCATGTGATGAAATTATTAATTCTTTCTCGGTTTATTCAACAGAAAACGACTACTTTCCTGTCTATATGCCACGACGAATATTTATTTATTTATTTATTCATTTATTTATTTACGGGAAACCTCATTACGGAAAAAAACAAAAGGTAAACATTATGAATACTAGTCTTAAATCTAATTAATAAATCTAACTCATGAGAGAGCTCTATGTTTCAAAGTAAAGATTCAACAAGTGTTTTTTGAAACTATTAAAAGACCCATGAAATATGTCCAAACCATTTTCATTAATTAATCTCAATGTTCTCCCAATAGGTGAGTGTTGACCATAATTGGTAGCATGATGAGATATTCTAAATAGGTTAGCATTTCTCAATGTTCTGTTTGGTATATTGAAATTAATTAACTCCAACAACTTTGGACAAACAACCATTCCATTAATTAATTTAAAAATGAAACAAATATCAGTGGTTTTTCTGCGATTTTTTAAAATCTGCAAATTCATTTCACCACGTATGAAATCATAATCATGGTTTTCAATAACAACATTAAGCTTAAAAGCGCAGAATCTTGAGAATTCATTTTGTATACGTTCTAGAGTATAGTTGTGAACTTGATACAAAAGTGACCAAATGATAGAAGCATAATCTAGGTGAGAGACTATCAATGACATAATATATAACTTCCTGTATGGAGAGAAAAAACTTTACAATTTCGAAGAATGTAACCCAACATCTTCGACGACTTTATAGATACCTTATTTATGTGTTCTATAAAAGTCATACCTTCATCAAAAACAACCCCTAAGTCTCTCAGTGACGCTACTGATAAAAGTTCCTTATTGTTAATATAATAAGAAGAATCATATTTTTTATTCGTCTTATAGAAACTTATGAACGTACATTTATCAATGTTGAGATTCAGTTTATTTCGATCACACCATTTAACTAAATTGTTTAGGTCTCTTTGAAGATTTAATACATCTACATATGGATAATCAGGTCCATACATTTTCAAATCATCGGCGAACAAATTTAGTGTGAGTGAAGCAACTACTCATATATCATTGACAAATAAATTGAATAATAATGGTGCACAGTGTGAACCTTGCGGAACTCCTGATGACACATCAATATCATTTGAGAGATAAGTTCCCACTTTAACTCTCTGTTTGCGACCTTTCAAAAAGCTGCCAATCCATTCATTAGAATATCATTCGACTCCAAATTTCTTAATTTGAACAATAACAGATTATGATCGACTCTTTCAAACGCCTTACTGAAATCGGTGTAAATTGCGTCTAATTGCATTTTCTGTTCTAAAGTTGATATAATGTCATTTTCATAAATTAATAGATATATAGATTAATAGAATATTGAATTACATCTATTGAACACACGATAAGAATCTGAACATTGTGGAATATCCAAAAAGAGAGCATGAAAAATCAAAATTCTCTGAAATTGAGAATTGACATTATCTCTCGAATCGAATAGAATAATATGTTATATGTACTATTTTTATATCATAATATGATTTGAGAGATAATGTAAATTCTCAATTTCAGAGGATTTTGATTTTTCATGCTCTCTTTTTGGATATTCAACAGATATAATTCAATGTTCGAAGTGACAAAAAGCCAGGAAAGTAGTTGTTGTCTGTTATGTATGTAAATTGTAAATCAAAAGTAAATATAGAAACATTGGAGCGGTTTCGATCGATAATGGATAGTTTCGACACAAAAAATCCTAAAGTTGAGAAATCTAGATTTTAAACACCCTATACCTATGTAATCATTCCCGCTAGACCCCCAAGTGTGATAGATCGATGGAATCAGCTCTTCAAGGAGAATCTGAAAATGCAATAAAGTTCTGGGTGTTTCATTCAAAATAAGGAAGTTAATAAAAAATCCGGAATAACTGAAAAAGTGGCAAACATTGGCTATAACATTTCCAAATCCGCCACGTTTTGAAATCACACTGTACATAAATTCAAAAAAATCCAACAACATGTTACTAAGATATTCACCTGTTTCCATACATATCAGCGACCCTGTATATAATATATATCAATTTTTTTGTGACATAATTTTTCATTCCACTTTACCTTGTATTTCGGTTTGTCTCAAGTCTTCCAAAGTCAGGATATTACTATTAGTAGTTTCCATGGGGCTTGTGACAGCTGAAATCAAACAAAGATTTTGGAAGCAGATATCCTAACAACTCAACGCCTAAGACCATGTTCATCTGAATAATTTTTTGAATATTTCGTAAATGAAACACCTCTGGTATTCTTACACATCATTCAGATCGACAATGGCTTACATAATGCAATAGTTTCTCACCTGCTTCAATAACTGGAGTAGTACTTGAAAGAAGCTTCAGAAAATAATTTTGGCAAGGAAACAGAGTGGTAGTTGTTGATTGCGCTTTCAAAAGAGCTAATAAAGTTCGGATTGTTGTAGACATGTTCCCTATGCCAACTTCAGTGAAAATCAATGGTGACATGGTTGAGCTTCCAGGATTTCCAGTTGATATTGTCGAGCTTTCATGATTTTGTGTTGATATGGTTGAATCCACAGCTTCAGAGTATATTGATGTCGAAATAGTTGTTGAAGCTGCGATTTTGGGCTTTGTACTGGTCTTCATAACATACTCAGTTGGTGGCAGTTTAGTTAGAAACAAACTGGGTGATTTGGTAGACATTCTACTAATTGACAGTGGTGGCGTGTGGCTGGAAATTATTTCAACTGGTATTGTACTCAAATGACTATATGTTGAAGAAATAGGCTTTTTTCTTCGTTTCTTGAATATTTTGCTCGTAGTGGACTTCCTTTTTCTTTTTGTCACTATGGATGAATACTCATTTGTTGTTGAAGTTGGGGTAGGTTTATGAGATACCAGTGGGGTCGGTTTTCTGAAATCTATGCTGTATTGATCTGTTGAATATTCGACTGAAGTTGATGTTATAATTGCTTCTGAAAGATGCTGATATGGCGAAAATATTATAGAATTGGTAGATTGAGAATGTGTCGCAACTGTCGATGTTTCTGGAGTATAGAAACTAAACTGATTAGATGGATCTTTGGTTGCCCCCAACTCATCATATGATGTTATTGCCTTTGTTGTTTCTGAAAAGAACTGATCTGTTGTCGTCACCGTCAAAGGTCTGATGCCATGCGGGAAGTGACTAGAGTAAATATCATTATCTGGAACATTTGTTTCTAAAATAAAAAATATCAATTACTCCATATTTTACGAATTCGAAGTTAGAGATATATTTCAACCTGGAAGTTCAGAAGAATATGTTGAATGCTTCATGTAGTTTGGAGTGGTGCTTGGTAATAGCCATTTTGTTATTGCAGTTGTTTCAGTGATTGGACCCTCTGCTGTTATTTCTATAGGTGGTGATATTATTGATGTATATTCAGAAGATAATGTTGAGTCTGATGTTTCTGAAATAATTCATGAAAATAATATATTCTCAAAAACTGAAAGGTGATTTTCCTACCTTCCAATGCATTAACCATTTCTTCGCGAATTTCAATACACCTAAAAATAAGTTAATTTCGATAACATACCTATAGTACTTGTGTATATGTATAGGTCTGATCAAATATCAATACTCACGCATTAATACCTTCATATTCACTACAAACTGTTCGATTTGGACAGTTTTTAATGTTTCCATATAAATATGTGTTTGTTCCAGAGGAAAAACAAAATTTGAAGGAAGTTTCATTCAAACATGATATCCTTTTGAAAGAGCATAGTAATCTTTCCTTCATATAATCACTAATCAATTTTGCTTCAATGCTAACTAGAATGAGCTGAAAAGTGATAGAATACATAGAACTAAAATAATAACTAATTTATTGTTGTGTTTAATAAATGTTTACTCACTAGATAAATAATTGATAATTTCTTCCATCCCATGTTTTCACTTCCTATATAATACATAATTGAAATCTTCACATACTTCATGAATCATTTTCGAGAGCTCTTCAAGATACCACAGACATGTTCAACGGGAATTTGCAAAATGAAATTCAAGTTGCAGGTATTCTTGTGCTCTGGTACCTAATTGACAAAATAAAGGTACTAACGGAATTCATAATATGTTTACCATAAATCGTAGAAGTGTTGATACAAAATATACATCACTTACCGCTATACATACCTACTATCGAGATAAGTAACTGTATTGGATTTATCGAATTCTGTCTCCATATATACTTCGTGCCTTACAAGATCTCACAAGGATTCCTACGCGCGTTTTGATTAATGTTATCGTCATCAGTATCGGGTAAATACCACAGAACATACTGTGAAATTGTAAGAATACGTATATCTATAGAAAAATACACAATGAATCTATTTTTCCTGAAACTGTCAATTGAGTCAATTCTGTCTGTAGGTTAATCGAGGAGGTGGAACATTTATTCTTCCACATTTTTTTGTAAATTTCTCTCCTCCTTTCTATGATATAGGAAGATTTCAACTGCAGATTCTAGGAAGAGAAATAGTGAGACAATTTTAAATAAACATTGGTCTTTGAATGGCCTTCTAGGGATCTAGTCACCTAAAGGCGATCTCGAGGTGAGGTTTTTTAAAAATGTTCGAAACCTTTCGTAGAGAAATAATAGTACATAATACACCTAGGGAATAAAATGGTATTTTAAATCCGCAGACAAAAAGTATAGCAGATGAAAAATCCGAATGTAATTGCAATGATAATTATTATTATAGTGTTTATAACACACAACTTTACAGCTCTTTCAATTTCCATAATTCTATAAGCTCGCCGAAGAAGATATCAACAGAAATTTACAGTTATTGTTCGATGCCTCCTGTGCCCATAATTTGAAACTGAATTCGAAAAAATCCCAAGCTATGCTTTTTGGTTCTAAATGTGTGAGAAAAGAATTATGTGATTCTCTTTCAATCCAAATTAACAAAGACGTAATTCCCTTTGTGGATGCATGTAAGAATTTGATGTTTATGGCTAGATACTGACATGAGATTCACTAAGCACGTCAACCATTTATGCCAATCCTCCTTCAATGTATTGAGACAACTTTATCCGAGTAGATATATTTTATCGAAAAGAACTAAATTAAATCTTTGCGAATCCCTCATTCTTTCTAGATTGGCGTACTGTGATTGTATCTACGGACCTGCTCTTCTACAAACTGATTCTACACGTGTGCAAAAAATTCAAAATAGCTGTGTTCGTTTTTCATATGGTATCCGCAAATATGAACACATTAGTGATGCCTTTCATGACTCTGGATGGCTGAAACTGAAACACACGAGAGAAATACACCTACTCACTTTCACCCACAAAATTTTGACATCTGGTTCACCGCCATATTCACGTAATAAACTTTCTAAACTATCACTTAAAAAGTCTTCGCGCAACAAGCATTTGCTACTTATTCCTAGACATACCAAGTCAATTTTCACCCGAAGCTTTTCCTATAATGCTGCTAAGCTCTACAATACCATCCCTGTTGAATTCAAGGAATTCACTTTAAATAATTTTAAGAAACGGCTGAAATTGTTTTTCTCTGGGCGGCAGTAGTTTTTCCTTTTTTATGACGGCGTGATTTTTGATCTGGTTGTAACTATCTTATTCAGTGCATTAAACTGTATTATATACTTATACACTATTACACTTATACATTTATACTAATTTTCTGGTAATTATTCCGATAACCTATGTACAATTCTTAATCATAAATTCATTTTGAAAATTCTGTAATTTAGTTTCTTATTAATTATATTTATATCATTCTACCGGTTGGGTTTAAAAGCAGCTTCTTAGCTGAACCCCGCCCTTTCATCTATTTGTTTCTTTCTCTACCAGTTGTGAAATGATGATGATGAATAAAGACATATTATTATTATTATTATTATTAATAATAATATCAATCGAATCGATAAAAATAATAATATCAATAATAACAACAATAGTATTCATTCGTCAGTCGCCCCCCTACACCGGCTCCCTGGATCCGCCCTTCCCAGGTTCTTGTTCCCTTTTTTGGGATTGCTTGGACTCTAGCTATTTTCCAGCAAGATGCAAAAATACCTGTACTTGTACGAGATGATACATAACTTGAAGAGAAACGGTGTATTATTCACTAGAATGTTTTCCTACGAGCGTGCGTAAAAGTAACTTTTCCGCATGGATTTTCGTTTTGAAATTTGTACTTTTCCGTACGATTTTACTTTTCCGCACGAGTTCGAAATACCAGAGGAGACATGTGGCGATAAGTGTTGGCACCAGAACGTCCCCATAGCAACAGTCGCTATAAACTGACAGTAGTGACAGTCAACAAATAAGCATCTCAGACCAATCTACCTTCCTCCATTCACTACACTAGTATTTCTCAGCAACAAACTGATCAAGGCATTTCTATAGTGGGCCAAACACTAACCAATCAAATTCAAATAAGAAACGACGTTCTTCAAGATGTTGTGGCATCTGCTATATTACAGCATGCAAAAAACACGAATTGCACTTTCAATTTCAATATTTACCATCGTTGATGTTCTAGTTATTGTTATTCAAATGTTCTTCAAATAAGTTTCTTATTATATCGATGAAAAAAATCTATTTCATAATTTTTCAGTGCATGAAAATATCGTGCGGAAAAGTTACTTTTCCGCACTATTTTTGTATTGTTGAAAATAAGGATATTTAGGACTAACTAAATGATCCATGTAACTATATTCTGTCTTATGAGTCATTTTGTAGCATCATTATAAAATATTGTAAAATAAATTACCTTTCTTTTTGCATAAATAATATGGACAAAAACACTCGTAGGAAAAACTCTTGCGGAAAATATCTTTTCCGCCCTTGACCGTTACCACCGATACAACAAGGCCTGCATGCTCCGTGGGTGACGCCACTTAGTGAGGCCTAACCAGCGGCTCGAAACGACAAGCGCTTATAGCGCTATAAGGCGACCGCGTATTTCGATTTTAGTTTTAGATCATCATTGAGCCGATTTTGCTGTTTCTTGAAGGGCTTCCGGTTAAAAAGGATGCCAGTCGTCAACTGAGCCCTTCTTCGCAGCCCATTCGATTTTATTATGGAAAAACGAAGTTTTAAAGCAAAAACCAGGATAAAACACAAATATCCACCTACAACAACCCATTCGAATTAAATATATTGGCAAAAATTGTGGTGAAGGTAAACTTCACACCTACTTATACAGGGCCCGCAGAACATAAACTTATTGATCGAAAGAAAATTGTGGAAAATGTATTTTATTTTGATTGACATGCCGTTTGTTACAATTACCTATATTTATCTTGGAGAATTCCTATTACCTGAAAAAATAACCAGTGAGTGTTTTCCATTTTCTGTTGTTGGATTTTTCACCCAAGTGGATCGTTACAATTGAAACCGTAATTTTTAAGGGTAAAACTGCATTTATCATGCGATGGTTTTTTTTTGAAAATTTTTCTCGGTACTCACGTATTTTTGTCTGATAAACCGAATTTTATAATGAAAATGTGAACAAACCACTATTTATTGAGATATTTCAAGAAAAAGTTCGAAATTTCGCCTTCTTTCCCCCCTTGTGTTGGGGGCATTTGAAGCTACTTGCTCTTATTTTGTCATTGGACACTTTATATACTCATGATGTACTTCAATGGCACATTTTTATATAGAAAATTCAACAGGAAATATGATTTTTATGGCGAGTTTTTCATATTTAGTGAACAAGCATTCCAGATGACGACCATTTAATCAATAGTCAATCAAAATACGAGATGTCAAATGTCAATAGATTGCTTTCGAATGACATTACACACGCCATTATTTTGAATGATATTCTTCCTTCTTTTCACTAAATATGGATTAATCTCAAGAAAATCATATTTATAGTTGAATTATATATAAATTGTCCAATAATATGATGAAAAAAAAAGGGAAATTTGTTTTAAATGCCATCCCGAAGACAGGTGAAAAAGAAGGTGAAATTTGGAACTTTTTAGTCAAATATCTTCATGATAAATATCATGATAAATGCAGCTTGACCTTTTTAAGTAGAGTGTTTGTAGTTCATGTTAATATGATAATTGCAATTTGATCATTGGAATGAATTCTGCATTCATTGCCACGAGGCAAATGACCGTTTTCAGAAAGAAATTTGAGAATGAGAATTATAAATGCCCGTTTATTATGAACATTCAAGAAAATTTCCTCGATTTCAGAGATGATTTTGTGTTGACTATAATATACGAATACAAAACTAACTGCACAATCAAAGCTTTTCTATTTTTCCTCTACTTATTCTTCTTATGAGAGAGTAACTGTCTTTTATTATTAATTCATCATTATAAATTAAGCTCAGTTTACTACTGAACTTAGATGGAGTAAAATCCTCGCGGTGAATTGCATATACCCACATTTTCGATAGCTCCTCGTCCAACGGGAAACTAAAAGCATGAACTTTTGAACCACCCACATAATTCCCCCGACAAAAGGGAACACAACACTTGAAAGGCATTGTTATTTCGCCGATCACAACACAAAATATTTCACAAAACAGTGATTTTTCCGCCAATTATTTTGATGAATAATACGTCAGAGTCTGCTGGCCTTGTTGTATCGGTGGTAACGCCTTGACGACTCCCCGAACTCGGTACTACTTTCCGCACTCGTTAGGTAAATAACTATTTCATAACATTCGGAAACTAAATTTCTGAATATTCAATGTTCGATGATCATTCAGTTCTGTCTGGGCTGTCCTTCTGTCCATGTGATAAGTGTCTAATCTCGACATATTTTCTGAAAACGAGGTAGGTAGGTAGGTACGTGTACTTTCAATGCAATTGTATAATTGTCAAATTAGAGAGAATACAGAATTTGATTAGTAAGGTAGATATATTATCATTGACAATTTAAATCATATGTATAAAAAATCCCACAAGCCGCGTCATTATGACAGCGAAATATAAGTTTACCCTAGCTTTCCCAGCGACAATAACGGAACCTAACTTTTGAAAGCGAATTTTGTTGCCATTAGGTAATTCAACTCAAAAAACTGCCAGAAAAAATTACTCGTCCTACGGCCTCTAATTTTTGTCAGAGGCAGTTTTTTCGCCAAATTGCCAGGCAACCAAATTCTAATTGATAAATGTCAGGTTTACCTCGACAAAAAAAAGCTGTAATTATTATTGAAAATAGTTGAACTTTTTCAGGGAACGCACAAAACGTTGACATGCAGGTAGGTATTATGTGGGGTTTTTGCGGTTGTGGAGCACTGAAGCTGTCTATGTTTATATACAATATGTAGATGGTGCGTGGTCAGATGGCACTTTGCAAGTTATGGTCGCAAGCGATCGCATACCGCTTTCGAATCCAAACAGCGATGCCGCCATAGTATAGGACCGGACTAGGCTAACATGTAAAATTCACACCGACATAACTATAGGGCTGGCAAAAAGTAGAGTTTCCAAATGTACTTGACACTGCTGTTTTGACGTTTTTTGTACGGACACTAGACAAGCAGTGACATTCAAATATAACCACTAACCATTTTGAAGCAAATCATATATGTTTTGCCAGACAAGGACAATAATGTTTTTCGCTTGGATAAAGGATCATCGCATCTTCCTTCCTTCACAAGTCCTGAAAAGAGAACATCCATATAATCTCTCTCTGTCTTTGATTTTTGTATGAGAGTGCATAGCTTCTACTCGATAAATTGATTAGAAAAATATTTCTCCTCGAAATATTGAATGATAAGGCTGAAGGACCTCGATAGAGGTCGATATCAAGGTGCTTTGTTCATATATATCAACGAAATACATATACTTTTCCTATGAAATAAGTCTCTTATATATGTTGGTATATGTATACGTTCAGTTGAATATTTTTTTATCACAAAGGTTCAGAATGGGGTAAAAACTGATAATTTTCAACCAATGGAACATACTTTTATTTCATATGGAACAATTTTACTTCTACAAGAGTGGTAGGTAATAAGTACCTAGTTAATAAATATGAACAAATGATATGGCAACAATAACAGCTGGAGAGCATTGGAAATTGCTTGTTTCATTCTCAGCTGACCGAATACATTTTCGAGGGCATCCTGAGAAAATCTTGAAGTGTACAAAAATGTGTAATCACGATCATTCAAAAAATTCTCTTGAAGATTTAATATGCCTTTCGTAGATGATATTATTCCAGTTTTAACTGGTTTCCAATAACCATTATTACCAATTTTAATATTTTCAAATAATGTCACGCAACTCTTCTTCTAAAAAGGCAATAGTATTTTCACATTGTATTGCTTATAACATGGAAATGGCTAAATCATTTGACCTGGAAATCATGATTTTGAATTATTTTGCCACAATTTCGATAAACCAGGCTGTAGTGAGAGCATTTTTAATAATAATTTCATCATTCGCAATTTCATTACGAAGAAATTTCAATCCTGAACTAACACGAAAAATCATATGGCAAGCCAAAGACACTTTGCTCAGTTTACAAATTGTGGGTTCGGCTCTTTCTCTCGATACGATACTATTCTTCAACATAGAGTGTACCAGATGAAAATGCATTGAAAAATTTTCTATATCCTACCAAGAAATTTGAATACCTCGCAAAAAGTATTTCAAGTTCTCGGGAATACCTACTTGCTTACGTAATAAATTCCAGCTTTTATTTATCGAAAAAATGTCATCTAATCGATTTATCGATATATCGGTAATTGAGAAATATTCATCGATATATCGGTAATTGACAATATTCATCGATCTATCGATACATATAGATGACGATATTTATCGATCGATATTCATCGATACATTGACATTTATCGATATTTTTCATGTATAGAGATATGTAACTATACAGGGTGTTTCTTAATGATATGCTAATATTCAAGGGGCCGATTATTCGAACAATTGCAAGAATTAAACTTCATATGAACGTATCTCGTAAACGTCCTAACTTTTGAGATACAGGATGTCAATGTTGAACATATGCATAGATTATTTTTTATCCACCCTGTATCTTTTTTTTATGGCAAAGGCTGCTATGTGATTAAATCGGTATGAAAATTTCAAAATGTTATATACTGTGGTTATCTAGTAATGGATGTCCTGAATGGAGTACTCAGACATCAAAATTAGAAGTCTGGTCTCGTTTTTCCGTTTTTCTCTAAAACGAAGCGTTCTATCGAGTATCAACAAAAGGAGTTTTTTTTGTACATAATTGAATAGCCTTTCATAGCATTGTACGAAATTTGAAAATTTTCCGTCGTTGCTCACTTTTGAGTAGAATATAAACCATAATATTCCCGTAACGGTGCCACTGGTATGGAAAATTAAAATTTTTGTACATTAGAAAATGCACCTTGATGCATAAAAGACGTGTACCAAATTTCATGAGGATGTAGGTATACAATATTGTCTCAGTCATCATCAATAAACTGAATATTTTTCGAAACTTCATCACCCTGTATCTCAAAAGTCAAGAGATTTTTAGGACATTCGTTCATATGAAGTTTCCTTCTTAAAATGAGTCGAGGAATCACCCCTTCAAATATCAGCATGTCTTTAAGGAACACCCTGTATATATCGAAGTTTATCGATGTTCATCGATATTTATCGATATTCATCGAGTTTTATCGGTATTTATCGATGTTTATCGATAATTATCGATGTCTATCGATATTTATCGACATATATTGCTATATTTACGTAATTTATCGATATTGATTTACGAAATCGATATATCAAACTCATCGATAGATATCAACTTACCAATAACCGATACCTATAACCATAGATTAACGACTCTATAACCCAATATCGCGCAGCCCTAGACATAATAATTACATAAATCATCAAAAAGTATACGTCAACAATTCTAAACGTCAAACACTGATAACAGAATGAAATAGTGAATGGTGGAGATAACCAGGAACAAATCTATATAGGGGCTTTTTTGTATCAGCCCAGGGCCCCGTGGATTCAAAGGGCCTTTAGCTCCCAGTCTCCACTGAAGTCAATGGACAATAATATGAATAAAAAAGTTGGGAACGAATCTGCTTCTCTTTTCAATAAAGAATTGGAAAATGATTCTATGTTGAAATTATATCTGATTTGTCCTTATCATCGACGGCGGAATAGCGTATCAGTGGGATAATATTAAAACCATTGGAAAAGAAGATAACAACCAGAAAAAAAATCAAGGAATCTGCTTGCATTCTTCTGACAATAGCATTGCTTCCTGTTCAGTTGATATAGATTAGAACATGGTATTCACTACTGAAATCTGAAAATTAAAATGTTAAATTCAAGATTAATTGATGAAAACATCCTGCAACTCATTTGATTGCCCACGTCACCAATGGGCTTATATCACAAAAAAATTTCATTTCATAAATCGATAGAACTCACCCAAACTAGCTCACCACCTCAAACCGTTTTATAAAAAATTATTGAAATCCCCGATTTTTCGGACCTCTGAAAACGAGGCGATGATGTGACGTCAAAACCCTAATACTGAAACAAGACTATTCCAGACAGAGATGAATGATGCATGATTTCTGACAGAGTGAATTAGCGCGTGATCACAGTTGAAAGAATTAAAATATCAGTTGCCTCAGTCTCCGTCGGGCGTCTGGTATTTTCTTCTAACTATGGCGAGATGAGGTTTCTACGTCATAAGAGGGTCCGTTTTCAGAAGGTACTATTATTTATGTCCAAAAATAAAACATTCCAGTTGATTTTTCGATCGAATTAGGTCGTCAATCCTTATTTATGTATAAAAGGAACATTATAAACATGGTCTGAGTTAAAAGTTCTACTAAGGTGTACGCGCCCATTGTCACTGGGACCTGGGAAGTATCAAGGCAAATACGAATTTCCTATTCAAGTATCCATTTTTCAAGTTGAAAACGGGAGCAGATTCGTTCCCGAAACGTCCAAAGCTAAGTGAAAATGATATTTTTTCTATATACCCTTATTTCTCTTCTCCAAACCTTTTCCAATACAAATTGTCACTGACAAGCTAGTGAATTTTTCTTTTAGGCTCTCTGATAGGAAACGTCTTTAAACGCAGTGACATTTTGTGGCAAATCATCTGATTTGTCCTTACTACACGTCCTCGATTAACCTACAGACAGCATTTAACATTAATACAAATGTGTTTTGACCTTCTGATCACCAGAATTGTGGAGATTCGTCTGTGAGAGCAACTCCTGACCTGCATCGGTTTTCTTTCGAATATATTAGCCGCGGCTGTCACCCGCTACCGTGCTGACATCTGGCGGCCAACAGTTGCTAACTAAGTGCATCTCGACTGTCACAGCGGTACGGACTGCTTTCAGCTAAACAGTAAACAGTCTCCACCGATTCTTAAATCTTCGGTGACTATTCAAGCGGCTAATGCTAACTCGCATTGGTGACTCTTGGTTTTTAATTGTGACTCCTGACACATACCTTCTCGTATTTTACATAATACGTACTTATATGGTCGATATCTCAGAAAACAACTCTAGCTTGACTGGGTTACTTGGATTAGTCCGGAACAGGAATTTTACATAGCTAGTGTAAAATGTGTCATATTTCGCGCGAGTAGACCTTCAGAGCATGAGCCTCGTAGTGGCGAGTGCAGGACACTTTCCCTATACAGGGTGTCCACTGACACGATGCCTATCCCAGGCAACCAAATGACGTTTCAGTGACTTCTTTTTACGTCAGTTGAATGACCAAGGTGACGTCGTATGACGTGATGAATGACGTGAATAAGTCACAGCTCAATGACGTCATATTACTCACGTTTATTGACGTCATTCACTCACCAAACTGTGACGTCGGACTGACGTCGAAATGACGTCAAAATGACGTTCAAATTTGGTGATGATATACGTGAAAAAATGTCCTCAAATATGGTGTGATAATCACCACTGACCGCTGATGACATAATATTGATTATGCATTGTTGAGCCGGTGTCATGTCCATTCAATCGTCTATTCAGCAGCTCTTTCCCTCAGTACGCATCTCCATCATAATGAAATCAGTTACTCGTATTTGTATAAAAAATTATGTAGTTTGTGTCGGCGAGATGTAAGCAAACCAAAAATAGTTTGATATAGCAATGAAAAGGATATTGGCGAATTTTGCTTCACTTTGTTGAGTAACGTATATTCATGCATTATTTGTCACCCAACAAAAATGTGAATAGCAAGAAAAATTTTCTGAATGACGAAGCTCACCAAATTGGTACGTCACACCGACGTGATTATTAGACGTCATAGATACGTCACTGCAACGTCATAAAAGTGACGGTTTCAATATAGGTACACCTACATTATCATTTGTTTATATTCATATATAGCTTGATTGACATATTCAGAGTGTCGAAGTTCAAAAAGTTTTTGACCGTATTGCTATTGAGATAAGTGCCCATCATTCCAGCATTGTTTTTTCAGAATTTTCCGTTTCCATCATTAGAGGATTGAAGAAAAAATAGTTTTTCTGCAATCGACTGGAAAGTCGTCAATTTCTGTTCCAAAATTAGCTCTAGAAGTTTACGTTTCTCTTACTGATACAATTAAATGATAAGTACGTATGTTGCTAGGCAACACTTTTAGTGTCTAGAAGCTAGAGTTGAAGTTGAAATATGATAGCTGCTTTGACACTGAAACGCTCAAGTGGGTCAAAATAGTGGTAGCTTCACTTATATTTTATCAATTTGATATCAATTATTTCGATTGCAGAAAAAATAACATGTTTCATTCGAATCAAAAGTGGTCGCCTCGCCTCTCAAACGCAAATATCGCTTGCCAAACAAAGTGCCACATTTGATCCTAATAAAACAATGTACTTACTATCAGGGTCTGACCGCCCTAGGCTTAATATGAGGACAAGACCCCGCCATCTATGAGTATTACGGTCGGCCAAAAAAGTAGTATATTAGTCTTGACTTTGTTTACTAGTGTAAAAATTTTGACATGGTGTTCATACTACCTATAAAAGTTTTTGACTTAAAGTATTTTTCCAATATTTACACTTCTATTATCTTTGAAAAGACGAGAGGCGTAATACAAGTGAAACATTTTTGCAACTGATTAATGATTTATTTGAAAATAACAATAATTAAGTGATTAATATTTGATTATACTAAGGTCTTTCTTCGTGCTTTAGCGTTTGCAAATCTTTCCACAATTTTTTCAAATTCGATAGTTTGTAGTAGGTATAACAATTTCTATGTACATTAGCGAGAGCGCTGCAATCTTTTGCTGGTGGACTGTGGAGCGCAAGTACTTTTTTACTCTCTTGGGTGCTGAAAAAGAGCCTAATCAGCCTAATAAGCCTAATGGTTAATCAGTCCTGCTCACTTTTTTTTTCATTTCTGACCAGAATATTATCTTATATCGCTATAGTTCCGCTATATCTAATTCCCTTGAGAAATTATAGACTCTATGATTCCTTCTCTAACTGAAATTGATTAAGAAATGCATAGCAACAACCTAGCAACCTCAAATCTCCTAATATCAACGGTACCTGATTCAAATATAACGGGAAGTTAATGAATGAATGAAATCGGCTAGAAACAACATTATCTATGTATTACGGAAATAAAGGACTCCTAATAATCTCAGGCAATTGCTGTCCCTCGGGTCAGAGACCCTCGTGAATCAAACTTTGTCATCGATTATTTTAATTCTCTTGATACATAAATAACTATTATTTGGAGGTGAAGTACTATCTCTGTATGATTTGTAATTGGCGGACTCGACCGCTACTTCGCCAAAAGTACAAACATTCCACAAATAAATACAGGTTTGAAGACTTGCCAATATCAAAATTCTGTCCGGTCGGTAGAAAAAATCAGATTTTAATGGGGTTGTACAGCATACACACTAGCCAAATTTATGCCACATATCTATTTTAGATTGATCGTTCCATTTAATAATAGTATCTACTCATTCATTATTTGAAATCATCACAAATATTAAAAAAAAAAAATGAAAATAATCACTTCTCAAAAGTGCTAGCTCTGGATGACGTGGTACACCGATAACAACAATAATATAAGAATTTCCATTCCACAGTAGGAGTACTAGGACACTGAGATACACACAATAACTAAGTGGTATCGTATATACAAAGTGTTTCACGGTGGATGGAGCATAAGACGTATTTGGAGAACCGAACGACAGATCATATCGAAAACTTGTGTGCTTGGATAATCTAGCATGCTCTATCCGACCAAAATATTTATGCCAATACGGTGTTGCCACTTCTTTTGGGAAGTAGTAGCATTGTTATATCGAATGGAACACCCTGTATTTCATTGCATTTTTATATTCTTCCTGGAAGAACAATTTCATCAATGTTTCACACTTGAGGTCTAGCGGGAATCGTTACAGAGATATAGGGTGTTCCAATCGAACTTTTTCAACTGTATTTATCCTAAATGTCAGTAGTTCGTTAATCGAAAGTTGAGATAGGGACATGTAAGCCGTTTCGACCAATAATGAATAGTTTCGACACAAAAAAATCTCGATTTTGAACATTATCGACGCACACAAATTTTCAGAATGATCTGTCGTTCCATCCACCGTGAAACACCTTGTATATACAGGAAGAACCTAAAAATTCCATAATATATAAAGTGTCCTGTGTCCCATTTGAAGAAAACCTCAGCTGATATCTTGGAATTCGAACACCCTATAGACATGGAAACAATTTTAGGTGATAGTTCTCATGAAATCCTAACTGTTGTATTCAAATGTTTTTTACATATCTGACGGTTTGGCTAATATCGAAGAAAAGCACACACTATTGACTCACCCTGTATAAGGGTATGAATTCTCATGTTATGAAATATCGTTAATTTCAATAATTATTTGACAGAGCTCTGAATAGAAAACGGTTTACGATAGTGAACTAATTTTGGTAAGTATACCCACCTACTTCAAAATAATGGAATAACATTTTTCACTGAAACAAGCATATTGAAGTATGTATAAAAAAGTAATTTATGTCCATTGAAACAAATACTACATTTTTCTACGACTTGTTATAAACTGCTCTTCCTCAACTGTTTTCGATGAAACAATGAGGTACATTGTATGTTGAATTTATTTTGTTTAATTACCTGATGAACAATAACTTCATAGTGTTACAGGCAGTTATGGTTATTATTATACAATAAATGACGTCTCCCAAGGAAAGTTCATTGATATTCTTCTGATGGCAACTCTATTTTTGAGTGACATCAAATTTGAATTCATTGTTATTGATGTTGTTGAATCATTTTGATATCATAATAATGTTGAAGCCATTAGAAAAAGTATAATGTATAACTCTTTCTAACTCGCTTGAAATGCTCGTATATGATTGATTACCAGCATTCGCCTACCGCTCATTCTGCAAACTCCATACTCTCGGGAAATGATTTCAAGAAAAATATGCGTCACTCGTAGTAAACACGCCAATACAGCGTTGCCACAGTTATTTCTATAATACATTATATTTTTATGTAATGTTACAATTAGGAAAACTCAAATTATTTCATTAGCAGAATTTACATATATCAATTAAGGAATAAATGAACAGAATAAGTTTACATAAAGAATGTTTTTCCACCACTAGCTATAAAACATACCATTATTTACTCCTTTCCGAGGCGTGAAGTCTGTTTTTACTACCAAGGTAATAATCTTCCTTTTATGAAGCACTAGTCGATAAAGACATATGTACCTTTGTTGTAATCAACCTAAATTCACTGTTCTGACAGAACTAGAATGATTAAAATGTATTGTTAGTTATGAAAAAAATGTGATATACACCTAGGTAGTAAAGAATATTATTATACCACGGGCTGAAGCCTCGGGATATAATATTGGTCCCTGGGTAATAATGATATTCTTTACTACATTGGTGTATAAATAACTATTATTATATGATTGATGTATGATTAATGCTTTCCTCGTTTTCAAACACAAACTGTAGATCTATAGGGCATAATCCGCAGGCATTTGTCATCATGGTTCTCGGGACAAACTGCAAAAAATTTCGTCTCCGCACTCCATATGAGACTATATGTTAAATATCGATTACGATTTGTTGATATTCCTCTACAAAGTGTGAAGGAAGAACTGGGGTTCCTTTCATTCACCTCAATAATACCTACAATAAACCATAGCGTCTGCATATAGACCGAATAAAAAAAGCCGCATTATCTGAAACTAGCGACAGGTTCTGCTCTCAGTAATTGTATGCAGCTCGTACAAACGAAACATAAATAAATAAATTTTCCAGCCGCAACTCTGGAATAATTGTAAGATTAATCGACTTACCTGAAGGAAGATTAATCCAAATTTTCCGAGCTTGTCTTCCGACATAATTACACACACTGTAGTTTCCGAATCTCATACGTGACGGTACGTTTTTATAGTAGAGCACAAAAAAGTATATAAAAACCTCGGGATACCTCACCACTGAATACCGCTGATAAGGATGATCATTCCGTTTGAGTCTGAAAAATCACACTTTTTAATGGGTTCATAACTGGGAGAGGAGGGTTCTAATTATGTCGGAAGACAAGCTCGGAAAATTTGGATTAATCTTCCTTCAGGTAAGTCGATTAATCTTACAATTTTCCTTCGCTTGTCTTCCGACATAATTACACACACTGTAGCTGTTTAAAGCAGTGTGATTTTGATCCTTGAATGGGTAGAACTAAGAAAGATTTATTTGGTATATTACCTCAAAAATGCTGGTAAATAAATGGTGAACAAATGGTAAACAAACTTGTAAATTGAATGTTACATTTGAACATCAAAAATATATAATATTATGTACCTATTTGGAATAAAAAAATTAGGTATATATTATGGTATCATGCTATATAGGTATAGTGACAGTCTCAGTCTTAGAATTTTAATATAAATCAGTCTCCCAAATTGAGATTTGATATTGTACTTCGTCGTCTTTTCCTACTGGTCTATTGTAGAATTCAGAAAATACATTTGATGATCCAGACCAACCTGTATTTTTATACTATTAATGTTCACCCCGGCGGACACTGTGGCTTTTGAATAATTCGGTATTGATTCCACTATCCCTCAATAACGTTTTTATCCACCTGCTAATTGTAGTGATCTATATTTGTGGCAACACATAACTCTGGTTTCAAATTAAAATAAGGAATAGCTAGAATAGAATACTAATTTTTGGACCTGATGTTTTGATTCTCTCAGATATTCTGAATTCGAATTTTCCCTCATGTATAATCATACCACCCAATCTCATTTTCGACATAGTTTGCACCCTATGAGCAGTTGTAAGGGCTATCAACATGACCAACTTCCAGTTAAGTTTCTCCAGACTAATCGAGTGTAAGGGGTATAGAGAACTGAGATATCGCAATACTGATTCCGGGTTCCAAAAGGATGTATTTGTATATCTTGGAGCAGTGGGTTTAATGTTGGTCGCTCCCCTTAACAATCTTTTGATTTTATTCTCATCATCGATATTCGGGTGGAAAATGAGATTCCGTGCTGATCTGTGACAGTTGACAACGGAATACGAGTTGCCAGTCTCTATAGCCTTGATCAGGAATTCAATATAAGTATTCAAATTATAGGTAAGGGGGTTGTTTTTATGTCGATACAGAATTGCCAATATTTTTTGTATGTGGCTGAGTACTGTTTGAGGGTACCTGCTGTTATAGATTCCAGGATTATTGGTATTGCGGCCTGTGGAACCCCCCTTTCAGCAAACGTTAACCTGATAACTTCCCTGCTACCAGGGAAATTTGCCCGTTCAAAGGGTGGCTCTCTCTGAAAGGAGATGATAATAAATGTTTATTCGGTCTGACAATTATTGGGCTTTGTGTCAAAAGGTTTTTTAACAGTTTTTAACAGTTGTGATGGCCAGTTTGAAACTATAAGAATCCCACAGGCCCTTTCTTGAACAATTTTTTTTTTCAGGACTCAGGTGGTTATAGAAAAGGGCGGGAAAAAGTTGAAAAAGTATTGCTCCAACTAATCCTGAAAGCGTCTACTGACAAAGAGTCTGGGTCTGGAAACCAAGAAACGTATTTATTGCATTTGGCATTCAGTTTAGTAGCGAAAATATCTATTTCCGGTTGGCCAAAACACTGCACAATTCGATAGGCTGTTCGATTCAATTCATATTCTACGTTTTGAGTTGAAGGGATGTATGAGGCAAATACCAGATCATTTTTTGATCCACATCAATCCCACAACGATCTCGTGATTTCATTAAGATTTGCATATTGTATACTACCAAAACGATTAATACAGGAAATTGCAGTAACATTGTCAATCCTGAACAAGATGTGAATATTACTGGTATTTTTGGCAAGAGACTTCAGGCCATAAAACGCCGCTTTGATTTCAAGATATTTAATATGGTTCTGTTCTTCCTCGGAATTCCAGAACCCATTTCTCCGCTGACCTTGGCAGAAGGCCCCCCAATCTGTTGGTGATGCGTCTGAATAGATTTCTAACGTTATTTCCTGTTTTTTTTTTTTTTTTTTTTTTTTTTTTTCTAATAAGTGTTCAAATTTCCATTCCACCAATCTAATTCATGAATGAATGAATTGAATTGATTAGGTTGGCTCAAAGCTTAGAATCTTGCTATTTCCAGAGGTTTGACGTGCAACCAACCATAATTGATGGCAGGGCAGGCTGCAACTAATTTGCCAAATACCACTGCAAATTCCCTTATTCGATATTTTTGTTCAATAATCAATTTCTTCAACAGTCGTCGAATTATAAGGATTTTTTCTTCCGGAAATGATATGTACATCTTTTGCGTATTCTATAAAGATCCTAAAAATTTTAGCTCTTGTGTAGGCACCAAGTTACTTTATTCTAAATTGACAATGAAACCACAAAGTACCAGAGCTTCTAAAATTGTTCTAAAATTGTTCTATCCGTCATTCGGTTGCCCCCTTACGAGCAACCCTCAGAAGTCTTCGAGAGTCTTGTGCCAGCAAGGAATGACGGGGGCCTTACCTTTTAACGTGTGATCCCAAACACTACTGTTATTGAAGCAAATTCCTCGCATTCAATTTTATCTTTGTTGATTAAGAGAATGTCATCTAAATAAACAACTAACACAACACCTTGGTAAATATATAGGGTGCTACATTGAGCCCGAATGGTAAGCAATTGAATTCGAATGAACTGTTGTTGAAATTAAGTCTCAGATATTTCTTATGGTCTCCATAGATCGGTTACAAAAAAAAAAAATTTATTCTCCAGATCGATATTGGCAATGAAACAGTTCTTGTGTAATAGCCTTGAAACTGTTCTGGAGTCTTTCATCTTGAAATGTGGATCCTCCTATGAAAGTATTGGAGTTTTTCAGATTCAAAATGAATCTATATTTACCATTCTGGTTCTCTGTTACAAAGTAAGTATTGATTTTTATCAGGTGAACATTTCGAGATGGACCCCATTTCAAGAAGCTCCGAAATTGAGTTCGTGTATTTTCAATTTGTGAGTTTGAGATATGAAATTGAACAATAGGTTCATCACGCTGGATGGGAGGAATTGTATGAAAAGGAATTTTCACCCCCTTGACCCAACGTAAAACCCTCTTGTCTCTGGTAAACCTCAACCAATTTTTATGAAACTCATGGAGGGTACCTGCATATTAAGAAGTTACCTGGTTTATGGACGGCTGTGATATTGGTAGTGGAATTTCGTCTGATGATTTCTCCCTCCGAAGTCTGCTTCCTCTCTCCTCTTCTCTTTTTTCTTGGATAAGTAGTGGTTGTAGGCACTGTTGATATGTTTGGCTTCGAAATAGGAAAGAAAGTATTATTGATTCTTTCGATTTCTTAACTGACTTTTTTCATCGCTTGTTTATTCTTGAAAGATTCATCAAAATCTTTTCCAAATGAATATTTACCGACCATGGAGGACTCGATAACCTTTTTGCATTCAGAATTGACGAAAGGCACTATGTGGTAACGTCTGTGCAAGGACAAGGTGTTATGAGCGTTTGCTAAAATTTGAAAAGCATCTGCTAACTTGGTCAATGTATCAGATGAGTCATCAGGGGACTTGGGTCACATCTGATTCATCATAGACCCAATGGCAGATAAAGCATGTCCTATTCGTTGTATGCTTGTCATAACCCTATCATGAGAGACTGCAGCGTCAGGAAGGCACGCCCTAATTCCACCGTTCCCCACTGGGGGATTCAGTGCCTTCAGCGTACATATGTACGCTGGTGCCTTACGGTTTCTTTTTTTTTTTTTTTTCTTTCTAATTGGGTATTTAGACATGATTTCTTCCCTTGTATCTTTGGGTAGGCCTTGTTGGAGTTACGCTGTCCATCTCAGGATTATTTCATTATGTAACTCTTCGCCCTCGGAGTTTTCTGCGGGTGGTCTAACTCCCAGTGCCTCGAATGATGAGTTAGGTAGTGCAATATCATTAATTACGGGCTCATTGACTTTAACAACTTCGGGATTTGAAATTTGTTCAACAGGGGCCATGTTTTGTATTTCGAGAGGGTCAATTTGCTCTCCATTCTCCATGGCCTGGGAATCAATGAACTCAACTTCCTCATCAGAAACATCAGAAGAATCTTTAAATTTGAACTGGTCAGTTTTATTTCACTTACGGTAACGCCTGTTACCCTTACTCATCTGGTGATCGCTCGATACCATCAGAGTTATATTTCAAATGAGTTTCTTGTTGGGCAGTTCTGTATGCACTGACTGAATTCATTGAGATAACGCACGTTATCTATTCTCTTCAGGTGATCGCACGATACCATCAGAGTTGAATTCAAGTGCTGAGCTAAAAATTAATTTCATTATTATTTTCAACTTACCGGAATTTCTCGATTGCTCCGAGCTATCGGAAGATAATTCTTCTTCTGGTATATTTTCCCTGAGTTCCAATTCCTTTCTCAATTTCTTGAAACGCTTCTTTGTTTGTTTCTCTTTGTCTAATTTTCGTTTCGGCATTTTAAATAATTAATAAATCTTGTCACCGTCAGGTACGAAAACGGAATGATCATCCTTATCAGCGGTATTCAGTGGTGAGGTATCCCGAGGTTTTTATATACTTTTTTGTGCTCTACTATAAAAACGTACCGTCACGTATGAGATTCGGAAACTACAGTGTGTGTAATTATGTCGGAAGACAAGCGAAGGAAAATTTAATATAGCGACGTCGTATAGCTCGTACGGTAATGGCAGTGACATTTTGACATATGCTGATTAATATTAATACAAGAGAGCATCATGCATGTCGATGTTTCTTCCAACACCTTTTACTGCTTTTTGTCCGAGACGTATTCTCGAATATTTTTCAGGTGAAATATGATTTCGTCAAGTCATTCATGGCATCTTGGGATCGGTGAATGAGTAATGATTAGGTGATTATGCGCACTAGAATTGATACAATGAATGGGCCTATACTACAGAGCTTTCGATCCAAAACCAACCCACCCATGTATCTTCCGAACTATCCGAAGATGAGTTGATGTGGAGAATCAAGTTTTTGTTCATGAATAATATCACTATAATTCTTCATATTTTTTGAATTGACTCGTCCGTTACTTGATGGAAAAAATCCATGGCAAATAAAAAATTTCACAAACGATAGATTTCCACAAAACTGTCAACCAAAAAATTAGCTTCATTTCTACATAAACAGAACTTAAAAGTAGCATATAGAACAAATGAATTCGAAAATTCAAAAGGTATACAAAATCAACTGTGGATCTTGTCCTAACCCAAGGTATACAAGGTGTTTCATAATTGGATGTCAATATTTGGGATGGCTATTCTTGGGCCCATTCTAAGAAGAAAGGGTGGTAAAATTCTCAAAAATTAATAGTTTTTTAATAATATCTGTAATACCACTTCAGATATTCTAATGAAATTTGGCATACATGTACTATGTATCAAGGGGTATCAGTTGATGTACCACATTTTTTTTTTGGTTGCCACCAGTGGCATTCGTATGGAATTTCACATACCAATTTTGGCAGACAATGATGGTACGCCACTGATAAATCTCGAAATTGAAACTATTCCTGAAATTCTCAATCATTTTTAAGCAAATTTGATCACAACAATTTTTTCAATCTGATGCACGGTCTTCGCTTGAAAAAATAAAAAGCTTTTCACCACATGATTATAGCAATATCGTTAATATGACAATACCCGTGTCCCAGCTGAAATGTCCCCCGCTGTAAAAAATCAACCGCACCATAGTGAATCGAAAGTTAATATAGGGACATGTAAGCCGTTTTGATCGATAATGAATAGTTTAGACACAAAAAACTCCTGAAATTGAAAAATCTCGATTTTGAACACCCTATAATCTGTAATCATTCCTGCTAGACCCCAAGTGTAATACATTGATGAAATCAGCTCTTCAGGAAAAATCTAAAAATGCAATAAAATACAGGGTGCTCCATTTAAAATAACGAAGTTGCTAATTGTTTCTGATGGGAGTGGCAACACTGTATCAATGAAAATATTTTAGACGGATAGAGAATGTTCGATTATCGAAGCATCCCATCTTTCAGAATGTTCTGTCTTTTCGTTCTTCAGATACTTCTAATAGGCCATCCACAGTGGATCACCCTGTATATATAATTATGTATATCGGTCAGGCAGGTCGTACGTTTAATCAGCACATTCATGAACATAAGAGGATTTTCTTTGAAAAAGAAACCAAATTCAACATACGCCAACCATACCTATATTAGAAGATAGTTTTGATGATAATCCCGAAGTTCTACACGTATAATAAAGAAATGAAACTCAATCATTGCCGTCCCTAGGCTACCTATACGGCCTATTGACAAATCCAGTACTGGTGAGGGCTTGTCAAGACTATGAAACTATGTGTTCAATTTATTATATGTAGTTATTTTGTATCAACTTGTATATCTTGGGATAAGAATTCGAAGTAAACTCTCCAGTCGTGATCAATTATTGTATCTTATCTCTGATCATAGTTGGTTTGAATTATCTCAATCATTTCTGGATATTTTTCAAAGTTCCCGTTTCCTTTTGAAGTTTCCTCTCGAGATATTGTGATCAGGGGCATCTTTTCCGATAAAAGGATAATGGAACTTATCGAGTACCTATGAATGAAAGATCTCTTGCAATTGATGCATTCGGCACACTGGGCGATAATAAATTATGATCTGAACCAACAACGCTACTTGATTACTTTATTGTTTCGTTTGTCATGAGTGAAAATTCATTTGTTTGATCACTACCGTACCTTGGTATTATAAATTACGTTTACGATTTTCTTTTATTGCCAACGTTTCATATTGTCCACTGTATAAGTAGCTAACTGACTTATTGATGATGAGTGTAATAAAATAAGAAAGTGGAAATATGCGCAAGCACACGCGCTGTTGATTCTCATTAATTTTTTTTGCATTTATTGATTTATGGTTCAAGAGAATATTCCATACAGGGATTTTTCGAAAATAAGAATAATATACAAGCTAATCAATCATATATAAGGTGTTTCGATAAAAGGTGACCCCCTTGCTAGGGTAGGTAGAACAGTGCAGTATTTTCAAGATACGAGGAGTGGAAAGGAATATTTTCTTCTGTGACGAAAAAGGAGTTTGAGATTTCATCCCAGGTTATAAAATGTCACTTTTCAGAAATTACTTTTTTTCCCACATATACCGGGTGACACAGGAGACATGTAGCAGCCTGTAGTTTTTTTATTTGAAGAGATAACATTTTGGAATTCACAGGGGGTATATAATAAATGGTAGCGCACATTACGAACTTAACGACAATTTTTTTCAACCACCTGTTTGACCGGAAGTTACCCCAACTTTTTTTTTAAATGTCACCCTGTACATTTCTTCAGTCTATCTTTTTCGCCTTAAAATTCCCCATCCAACCATGTATCACAAAGTGGCATTTATTTCTTAATTCACTGTTGAATTGTTTTTTCATTCCACTTCGCGGTAACGTAAATTAATAAACACCCACTAAGTTCGCAATTTTTCAAAATCACAGAATAAGACTGACAGATATTTGATTGTTTCAGAAGAATGATAAAGAAGATGCAACAAGATGCCTACAACGCAGGTGTAATTACTGTTAAGCTTTCACGTCAATAATTTTCTGATTTTAATATAATGTGAAATCTTCTCAATATTTACTCGACCTTCCTCCTATAACAGAAAAAAAAATGTGTATTATACACGGGAAACATATTAGATAGTAGTTTCAAATATTACTTTTTTTGAGTTCAAATTTTTCATGTGAACTTGAAAACAATTCGATTTAACACCAAAATGATACTCTAGATAAAACTCAATACTGTGTACCGTTTTCGGAATATTTTAACTTGAAAATAATGAAGTAATAGCTGAAGGTATCGATTTATAGATATTAATATTTATGTCAATTTATCGATGATATCGATAATATTGTTAATATTGATAATTATCGAATTATTATCTTCGATTATTTGAATATTTCCGGAATTCCCGTTGATTATTAATTGTTATCGCCTGCTTCTAGAGTCCATTTCAACTATTGCATAGGAAACCATAGGGACGCGTTGAGTGGATTGGTATATATAGTTCATAGATGCAAACCCAAATTCATCTCCACAACTTCTATTTTAATAATCAAAGATCAATCGTAACGGAACATAAGCCCAACATCAGCCAATAGATCATAGTTATGGAAATGAAGAACTGGGCATATCAATAGTATAGTTATAACAGAGCAAACCGCCGGGAAATATGTTCCATGATTGTCTCTGTAAATAGAACGCATCATGGAGCATATTTTTCTGTTTGCCCTGTTTTTAATTATTCGCGAGATTCACGAAGTGGGCGACATCTAGGTTACATAATACGAACTTCAAACTGGGGGAAAACAAACTATTGTCTATGGATAAAGTGCATAGACTACATTGCATACATCTTGCTGTAGCTGTAGTTGTCAAACTTGTCAATGACATAAAGTGTTATCCACTGGTGTTATCACTCTTATCAGTACACAGTACACAAGATAATGGCACTAATGGGATTGAGTTTCTTTTCCCCCAGTTTTGACGTGGCTTTGGCATGGAACGATGAAAGCCGAGCGCCATCTGGTGACATTGATTCCCGCGAATATTATTTGTATGTCTAGTTTTCACCATAACTATGATAATTCCTTCACAAACGATGAGATTTCCACAAAATTCTCAAACACACGACCTGTACTGGTACATATTGTACCAGTATATCACCTGACGAAGCTACTATGTTAGCGAAACATGTTGTGTGTTTGAGAGTTTTGTGGAAATCTTATCGTTTGTGAAGTTTTTACATTTGCCATGGAGTTCCATCAAGTAACGGCCGAGTCAATTCAAAATATGATAAATCCGTTTGGCTGATGATGGGCTTATATAAGCCCGAAACATGCTCCGTTACGATTGATCTTTGATAATTCTAATGAAAGTTGTGGATATGACTTTGGGTTTTCATCTATGGATTGGAGGAAATTATATACTTTCCGAATATAATGACTTACGGCGTGGCGTGAAGTTTGAAGTTTATTCCTAATTATCTTTTTTGTACGCCCCAATTATAAAAATAAGAGGTAGTCAATGAAAAATATCCACTATATCGATAATATCGATAATTGATAAAATATTTTTGATTTATCGATAATATCGATAACATCGATAATTTCGATAATGTCGAATATTTCGAAAATTTCGATATCGATAATTTCGATAATTTCGATAATTTCGATAATTTCGATAATTTCGATAATTTCGATAATTTTGATAATTTTGATAATTTTGATAATATCGATAATATCGATAATATGATAATATCGATAATATCGATAATATCGATAATATCGATAAACCGATGATATCGATACATTATATTTAATCGATAATCCAAAATTGTTATCCCCACCCCTAATCGATGAATAGATTTCGGGAGAATGAAATTCAATGTTCTGCATAGCATTAGCCAGGAAAGAAGTTGTTTTTCTCCCTTCCTCTAACATTGTTGTTCATTTTATGAACATTTGTGCACTCTGAGCTTGTATCTATTTATTTGTTATAAGTATTTTCTTTCTTTTCCAATGGATTTCATCCTACTTCTTCAATTCTTTGGAATTTATCTGTCATTAATCTATCTACCTTGGTCTCAACTTCCCCCCCTCAATTTTAACTCATTTTCATGGACATATTTTCATCAGGTTTTGCTCTCCTCTTCCCAATGTGTATCCTCTCTACACCTCATTTGTCAATAATTAGCTGTATACTTTGGTATTGTTCTATACCCCTGTGCTCGTCATGTCATAATCTGATATTTCACCCATGCTTGACTTTGACTCATGTCATTGTCTTGTCTACGTAGACTAAAAATTTCTATTTTGTGTTTTCTAACCCTATTGTTGGATTTGAGAACACGTGTTGGCTGTTTGCCCAATCCATATACGTATTAATAAACAATACGGATCATCACGGGTGCCAGGATGAAGCCAAAAATATGAAACAAATGAATATCCATAAGGATTTGGTGGCATGATACGCATGCGCAATGCGCTATTATAGTAGTCATCAAAGACATGCGTTTCGGTGGACAATGACGTTTACTAGCCTTTCAATCAAAGCAGTATGTGTCTGATCGTTTCAAAACTTTTCCTTATGGATAGTCATTTGTCTTCAAAAATCGGCTTCATGTTTCGCTATGGAAACAGATAGAGATTATCCGTATTGATTATTAATACGTATATGGCCCAATCATTAATTTGATATTTGCTCTAATAATTGATAGTTATAACGCTTTCTAAAGACCTTTTGGAAAATAAAATTTTTCCAAAAATGATGGTTGTTTTTGGGAAATTGTTTTGGCAATCTCCTATCATACGCCTTTTTCTTAGTTCAACATGTAGACTGTAGACAGACAGAAAAACATGTCTGGAAATTTTTCTGGTTACAATGGTGACGTTTGAAAATGAAGACATCTTAGTGGGTTCAAATATCACAAGTCCGCATCTGTTGAGACATTATCATAATCTTTTGCTACGCCTTGTGGAAAAACAGTATCATTCGATGCGGAAAAAAATCATAGACAAACGATTTGCTGCTCCGAAACAAAGGAGTGCATAATAATAAATTGTTAATTCAGCATCCATGAAATATTAACAAATAGTTTAATATTTGAAGCAATCAACGCTGTTACTTAATTCTAGCGTTCCTATCTACCAATTTGCATACGCTCTAAAAGCAATCCAAGCGTTAAGTTGGTTCCTCCATCTTGCTTTTTCAGCGGAAGTTTCGATATCATCAGTACTCGCGAGACCAATTTCAAGGATCCTAAACTAACTGTATACATGGAAAAGGCAATAACTCTTACTCATTATGCAGACTGGAAAAACACAGTTTGAAGACGGTTTTTGAGAGGTTGTGGACTATTATTTGAACCATGTTCCAACACGAAATCTATCACCGAATCATTTTATTGAGGAAGTAGAATACCAATCACTTATGGACTTATGGGTATAGGAATACATAACATTATTGATACTCATCAGAAAGTCTGCTTGTACAAGGAAGCCAGAATCTATATCATTTCTGTTTCGAAGTTACAAAATATATACATATTGAGGAATTTTTTGACAGGATATAACGGTGTTAAATTTTCCCTTCAACCGTAAACGATGACAAATTTCAATTCTTGACTGCGCACTGTAAAATTTAGACAAAATTATTTGCGTACAGTAAATTTCTTTGTATATATATAACTGATTTGTTATAAGAGGAAAAAGTCAAATGAACGGGTAAGAACTTTGATTATTTTACATGAATTCTGGAATTTTATCAAAATGTTTCCACAAGTTAACTGTAACTCCTTTAATGTTCATTATGTAAGAACATGCTCATTATATGTACTCATAGGTACTATTTATATCTATATAATTATTCTTCAAAACGTTATATACCGTTCGATATGCAAGAGAAATTACTGAAAATTACGTTTTGTCCATCGTTTACCTTAATGAATGCCTGAATGGGCGTGTACACCTTAGTAGAACTTTCAACTCAAACCATGGTTATAATGATCCTTTTATACATAAATACTGATTGACGACTCAATTCGATCGAAAAATTAACTGTAATGTTTTATTTCTGGACATAAATAATAGTACCTTCTGAAAACGGACCCTCTTATGACGTAGAAACCTCATCTCGCCATGCATAGTTAAAAGAAAATACCATACGCCCGACGGAGACTGAGGCAACTGATATATAGGTATTAATTCTTTCAACTGTGATCTCGCGCTAATTCACTCTGTCAGAACAATGTCAGAAATCATGTATCATTCATCTCTGTCTGGAATAGTCTTGTTTCAGTATTAGGGTTTTGACGTCACATATCATCGCCTCGTTTTCAGAGGTCCGAAAAATGGGGATTTCAATAATTTTTAATAAACCGTAGGGAGTTCACAGCAAGAAACGGTTTGCGGTAGTGAGCTAGTTTGGATGAGTTCTATCGAATTATGAAATAAAATTTTTTTGTGATATAAGCCCATTGCTCTAGCTGCGATATCAGCATTGAAATTGACAAAAAATAAATATCTATTACGGTTTTATATAAAATGTGTTAGTTTATTCAGTCCCTGTATTTGTATAGAAGTATTTTAAGAATTGAAGACCACAGGGAAAAAAAGGGGGAATGTCACAATATAGTGGAAAGTGGAAATTGACTTGACACCGTCATCTGATAGCCTAACCACTATATTTTAGTATAAACCGAAGTCTGTAGCAATAACGCAGCATAGTCAGTAATATGCTCGTTCGAAAATACTTCCACATGGAAAAAAAAGCGGAATGTCCAATTCAAAATGTGAAGAAAAGGGAACGTTTAAGCTTATAGTGCTTGCTTGAGTACAGATTCCAGATTCCATTGTGATTTTGATAGGTTGTTTTCACACTGTCAAAAGGTCAAAGTGAACGATCCGGCAAACAAATATATGAGAAAAAAAAAAGATACAGTCACCTTTTCTTCTCTCTTGGAGTGTACCAAATGGAATCCCTATAATGTTCGGGGAACATATTGTGGGTACCTAGGGAGGATAGGGAGAGGAGGTAGGTATTCGGATGTTTCTCAACTTTTGGAGATTAAAAATTCTTGGGAATAAGTACTCTGTTACGTAAAAAAAACCAAAGCTTTGCCGTTCTATGTATAACCGACTTTTGGTAAAGAGTTGTTCGACTTATTTCGAGGTTGACGACAAAAAGGTGTGTTGACTGGTCTTGTCGAGTACGTCTTTGTGATGGGATTGAAATAATGGGATTGCTACATGATGATTCCTACTCATATCGTGTAGAATTTATAGAAAATGATCAAATCATAGAGATGCTAGCTGTACTATTTCATTTTCATTTCAAGTCACGTAAGAATGGAGAAATGTACCAGAGCCGAAAATTGCGAATGAACAATCCAGATTTTTGACAATTTATTTGGACATTCCCCATTTTTCCCTTGAATCTCTGAACTTATTTTATGTTTTCGATGATTCTTCCATTCAAATATGATTTTTATTCTTAGTTGTTCAACTTTATTGCCCATTATACTCCATCAAATGAATCCAGGTGCGGTTTGATTTTAGTTTCCTTCACAAAAGTGTGACGCCCTGTACATAAAACCGCGCCAACATCAATTCTGATTAGCCTAGCAATCTTCTTATTGGAATTTCTGCGACTATAAAGCATGTCTCTAGATATAACTCGAAAATAAATACTTACGTAGGCATCACCCAGATGTACGATGATTGTGTAAAAAAGAGCAGTGACATAAAGTTCAGAATAATAAATTACTATCAGCTAGCCGCCGGTTAACTGGAATATCTCCAAAGCCGATCGCCGACTCTGTAATTTACTAAAGTTCACGTCAACCTCAGATACTTCCAATATAAATTAAATTAAATGGTCGACCAATGAACAATCATAAAAAACTGTACGCATTATATTGGAGCACCGTTTCATGAACATCGCTATCAAAAGATTCTCCTGAAACCTAGATTTTTACTATTGAGAAGGAATTATCAAATTTTTGCATGTTGTTCAAAGAAATACATTGAGGATTTGCATTCTCTATGTGATGAAAATATCAATTCTTTCTCGGTCTATTCAATAGAAAACCACTACTTTCCTGGCTATATGCAACGATGAACATTGAATTACATCTATTGAACACACACGATAAGAATTTGAAAACATAATTTTCTGAAGTAGAGAATTTGCATTCCCCAACATATAAAGATAGGCACATAATATCATTCTGAGTATTCAACAGGAAACAACTACTTTCCTGGTTATTTGCCACGTCGAACATTGAATTTCTGTCGATTATCCAAAAAGGAAGCATGGAAAGTCGAAAATCTCCGAAATTGAGAATTGACATCATCTCTCAAATCGGATAAAATAATATGATGTATTATGATATAAAAATATAACTTACCAATATGTTCAGTATTGAAATGTAGTTGTTTTCTGTTGAATAGACCGAGAAAGAATTGATATTTTCATCACATAGAGAATGCGAATTCTCAATGTATTTCTTTATATACAGGGTGTTTCATTACTAATTGAAAATATTTCAACCATAGAATCCCAAACTCAAAATATGAAGATTTAGCCCAATTCACCTAGATAAAATATGTCTCTTGTCTGAGTTACAGGGTGTTTTATTGAAAAATGTTGAAATGTTTTTTGCCCAGTTCTTCAAAACTATTCGACGTATCACTTTCATTTTTGGAGGGTAGTGTAGGTATTATACATCCAACTGAATTATGTGAAATGATCTTTTCCACCAGAGGTGTACGACAGGGGCAAGTGACTGGTTAATCCTTCCCAAATTCTACGCCACTGGCGGGCAAGCAGTCGAGTGCGGAAAAGACAGTTTCCGCATGAGTTAGAAACAATATTTGTTCCACAAGAGTATAGGGAATTGATTTGTTCAATTAATTATTCATGCAAATAGGAACAACTAATAAGAGAAATATATTTTCTATCTACTAATTTTTAGTAATAGCTATTGTGAACTTACAGTTTGAGAAGCATTATGTAGGTTCATTGTGGAAGCCATCAGGCCCATAAGGTGTTTGGTCTCTAGGATTCAGACACTTCTAGGAAATGAGCCAAAAATATTTCTTCTCTATTCGGTATTTTCATTTCTTCATTTTTGCAACATTCAATAAAACGCGTGTATAGCTTCTAATACTTTTGTCAAGACTTCGTTGGCAATAACACATTTGTATCGCATCCCAATAGCTGGAAGTTTTTGATCACATAGTGGCAATTCCACTGGTTCAGCCTTTGGCGGACTAATACTTCACATGAGCGAAGTATGTGTTCCGCGGTTTCGGTCGCATTGTTACAAAAGCGGCAAGTGTCAGTCTCCGCCAGACCCATCTTTTTGAGGTGGTACCTCAGAGGGCCGTGTCCTGTGAGAAAGCCTGTGATAAGCTTTAGCTCTGGTTTGCTGAGGCTGAGTAGCTCTTTGGCTCGGTTCTGCGAATGGTTGATGAACCTTTTCGCTTGTCGTTGACCTGGAGTTGCTCTCCAGTAGGAGGATTTTTCAATTTCTTCCCATTTCCCGAGTTCTCCATTTAGGTGACATTTGCTTATCCCACAAAAAGGCTCAGGACCAAAAAGTGCAGATGCTGCATCTTTTTTTGCAAGGCGATCAGCTGCCTCATTTCCTTTGATTCCTTCATGCCCTGGAACCCACATAAGTGTGACTTTGTTGCCCTTTCCCAGTTGCATGAGTGTTTCAAAGCAGTCCCATGTAATCTTTGATGTGAAAACGAATGATTTTAGGGCTTTTAGTGCGGCTTGGCTGTCTGAGCAGATATATATGTTGGCACCCCTCAGACCTTTGCTCAGGCACCTTTGGGCGCAAAGGTTGATGGCATGTATTTCAGCTTGGAAGATAGTGGGGGAGTGACCACCTAGAACAGGTCTATCTCACCCCTGCTGAAGTGGAAAAGTCAACCGTCAGGAAAATCGTAGGCTTCATCAGAAGTCTAGGGTTATAGGACCAAAACTAGATAGGGGTAATCACAATAGATCTTCTAGGTCGTAGTGATCGAGAGGTCTCTCAGCCTATACGACCCATCTACAATCTACAATCTACAATTCCACTGAATCGAAAATGACAGTAACGCTGTGTCTGTCACTTCAACAATTACAAACTCATTTGAGGTTTGATTGACATGACAACAATACTCGTTTTCCATCAGATCAATCCAAATCTATGTATAGGAGGATTTTCATAATAATCAATTTTTATTTTTCCATATTTCTTAATTTTTACAATAAATAGTGCAATTTGATTGCGCACTGTTGCGGAAAAATGAAACTTATTTCCAAACTAAATTGCGTGCGGGTGTAGGGTGAATCACGCACGCTTGTAGAAAATAGAATATTTTTTCTAAGGCAATAACACAAAAATGCTCTTGTATGTCATCAATATTATTTCCGTATCTGATATATCACAATGACTCCATTGTTATTATTCCAAAAAAATCTCTTCGCTCATGGAATGTCAAATGTGAAGCAATGACAGCTCTGTCTAATAGATGAGCATTACTTGACAGGAAATAAGATGGCTACGAGACGAAGAAATCGAAAATGCCGGTGTTATCTATTATAGCCGTAGAAAAATTATAGGGTATAACTTGCACGGAATGCTAATTTCCTACTCGAATGATTGCAGCATTCGCCTATGGCTCATGCTGCAAACTTCATTCTCGTAGGAAATCACTATCATTCCGTGCGCGTTGAACAATATACTATTTTCCACCACTAGCTATAAAACATACCATCATTCACTCCTTTTCGAGGCATAAAGTGGGTTTTCATTACCAAGGTAGTTTTCGTCATTTTATGAACCACTAGTCAATAAAGACACAGCCACCTCTGTTGTAATTAACCCGAATGCACTCTTCTGATCAGAGTTTCGAAGGAATGGCACAGGAATCTTATTTATATCAATAACGACTTGTCATATGCTATCAAGAATTGAAAATAGGTGCTTTCATATTAACAATATAGGTCCATATTTCGGATTCAACTATACAGTGTGTCCCACTTACCATGCTCACCATGGGTATCTTTTTAACGGTGAGAGATACGAGGTCGGTTGAATGACACCAAATATGGAGTTTGTCAAGGCCAACTATAATGTGAAAAAATATTTTGATAAAATCTATTCGTTTTTGTTTTATACGCAAAAAACAGATTTTGATCATTTTCATGTCTCCTCCGTAACTTCTTTATTTATGGAAATATTCAAATAGGAATTTCACATTCTCATGGCAGTTTTTCAGAGTGATTCCGAAAAAAATATCAAATTAATACTAACTCTTCTAGAATTTGAGATATCAGCACCAACTTTAGTTTTTCAAATGTAGGTCATAGATCACTATGACTTAGTTACAAATAACTTTTTTTTTTCTTACAGATGATATGTCGCAGTAATAGTTTTGTGTTGATAACAACGGAGTTATCGTCATTTATACAAAAGCAAAAAATTATTTGGAAGCCGATATCTTGAATTTGAAATTTTAACGAAAAAATCATGATCTCCGACCTCAAAAACCCCCATTTACCAATTTTGAATGGAATCGGACCAAATCTTGTCCGCCATCTTGGAGCAGCCATTTTTTTTAATTTCAACAAAAAATCCATAATGTATTGTCACCAAAATTATGAACACCTGCCAAATTTCAAGCTAATCGGGGTAATGGAATTTTTGTTGAAATTAAAAAAATGGCTGCTCCAAGATGGCGGACAAGATTTGGTCCGATTCCATTAAAAATTGGTAAATGAGGGTTTTTGAGGTCGGAGTTCATGATTTTTTTGTTAAAATTTAAAAATTCAAGATGGCGGCTTCCAAATAATTTTTTGTTTTTGTATAAATGACGATAACTCCGTTGTTATCAACACAAAACTATTACTGCAACATATCATCTGTGAGAGAAAGAAAAGTTATTTGTTACTAAGTCATAGAGAGCTATGACCTACATTTGAAAAACTAAAGTTGGTGCTGATATCTCAAATTCTAGAAGAGTTGGTATAAACATATTTTTTTCGAAATCACTCTGAAAAACTGCCATGAGAATGTGAAATTCCTATTTGAATATTTTCATAAATAAAGAAGTTACGGAGGAGACATGAAAATGACCAAAATCTGATTTTTGCGTATAAAACAAAAACGAATAGATTTTATTAAAATATTTTTTCACATTATAGTTGGCCTTGACAAACTACACATTTGGTGTCATTCAACCGACCTCGTATCTCTCACCGTTGAAAAGATACCCATTGGTGAGCATGGTAAGTGGGACACACTGTATTGCTAGTGGTGAAAAAATGTAATATAATCCTTGGAAGTAAAGAATATTACTACACCACGGGACTTTTCTTGGTCCCTGGGTGATAATGATATTCTTACCTACCATGGTATTAATGAATAACTATTATGAAGTCCAATGATTCCACCCCTCATAAGAAAGCATTTATATTGGTTTGTGAACGCTGTAACCCGGCAATATTTTGAAATGATTCAAGTTAATTTTTGATATTGTTATGATATGGTATTGGTGCATTGAGTTGATGATAAAATCAGTTTTCTCAAAAAGGGACAAACATTGGGCTATACAACATTTTTTTCTCCCGCAAGAGGCCGCTAAAATTGAGAGGAACCTCATTTACATTCTTATTATACTGATTTCATCTTCGAATCAACTTCAAATTATGACTTCTCGATGATATGCCATACATAATACTTTATTTAAGTTCTATTGGTCAGCCTTATGGAGCGTAGGGCGTAGTGTCATTCATTAAGTCAGCATCATATGGGAAAAACTTGTAATGATAACTTATTCCGAAATTCGACTTGGGCATTATGTTTTGCTTTAGAAATAAAAAATTGTTCGGGGTCACGTGATTACTTTCGCTACATGTCAAAAGTTAAATTTTTTCAAATCATCGCTGGAAATAGGATTGAATATTTGTTTGAATTTGAAAAAAGTTTACGAAGAAAAGTTGTTTTTATTCCAATTTTACATCATTTCTATTACAACTTTTAGTTTCTAAAATTTTTTCAATTTCTCCGAAATGTCTGTGATATTAAAGAAAGATAACACCGCCAAAACTATTTCATTCTAGTAGCTTCATCATGCTACTTACTTTCAAAGGCTAATTGTCCCCGCCTCAAATTTCTGATTTCTGTCATGTATCTTCTATCATTCAGAAGCAAAATTTATTTACATTAATTTCATCAGTATACTCAAATGATGCCAAAGTCATCTATCAATAGTAGATTGTTTCATTAGGATCAAAAGTGACCCTTTGTTTGACAGACGACTTTTGCATATGCGAGGCTAGACGCTGAGCTGAGCCAAAGCAAAATTTGCGAGTCAAACAAAGTAACTTTTAATGCGAATGAAACCTGCAATTTTTTCTGCAACCGAAAGATTGAACTAAAGTAAATATTTGAAGGAACCACCAATGTGACTCACTTAACCGATTATAATCTATCTTTATTATAATAATATATGAGTAAGTAGATATAGAAGCAAGACTTCAGACTCTTTTACGTTGTTACAATATGTGTATGTTACATGCATCATGTCATTCATGTCATCAGGTAATACAGGCACGAATTCAATCTAAAGTACAACTTTAGCTCCTAGGAACTGAAAGTGTTGCCTAGCAACATACCTATGTTTGTGTCGGTAATAGAAACGTCAATTCAAGAGCTAATTTTGGTATCAAAATGGACGACTGTTGTGTCCGTTGCAGAAAAAATATTATCAATACCTGTCCAACCGAAGTTTAGGATAAATTTCTCACCCTGGTTTTTTCTACGTAACCAAATTAGAAGGAATTAAAAAATATCACGAACCAAAAGTTGGAATGAAAAGTATGTGACTCCGGCCAAGTATATACAGTATGATGCAAATGTATGGAATAAATTCATTTCAAAACAAGACGACTTCCGAAAAAATCCAAAAACTAGACTTCAGAACTTCATTAATTGATTTATTTTTTTAAATAGACGACCCTTCGTTGTTCAATTCTCAGTAGCAGACCCCTGCAAAATTCAGTTAATCAAATGATAAGCCATTTCGATTTCAATTTTCTCATGCAAAATGTTGACTGTTGAATAGACGATCAGTAGACCTTTCAAACGAGGTGTCATATGACCCCTGTTTTCATTTGAAAAAATCGTTCATTACGTCATTACTCCAACACCGGTGACGTAACATCTCTCATATGGATATCATGAGATGAGGCTTCAAAAATGAAACCTCACGTGTTTTTGGAATTTTTTAAAATGTCGCCCATTTCTGAAATAATGAATTTATTCCATACATTTGCATCATACTGTATAGGCCGCCATTAACCATCTTCTTTGAAGCAAAACTTATTGCCCAAGTCGTATATTGAAATGAATTATTTATGATAGTTTTTCTCATATAATAATAATAATAATAATAAACGTCTTTATTACTTCTGAATAGAGAATGATATATAAAGTATGGGTGGATAATAATTTTCAGAAGCAAAGGGCGAAGTTCAACTCAGTTTCTAGATGACTCCGTCCACTGAGTTGCTCTACCACTTAACCCTCAAATACCTCTACAATTCAACATATAGGAACAACAAAGGAAGAAATTAGAAAAAGTGAAAAAATAGTACATATGGATGATAACATATAATAGGAAGTCTGAATGTTGTTATTGATTTGAATTAAACAGATGTGAAAATATATTCGTTTTGAATTTATGAAACACTGCTGATTTCAATTGATGTGGAATATTATTGTAAATATGGCATATTTGATAACTGAAGCATCTTCGGAAAAGTTCTGTTTTGAATGGGGGAGGAGACAATACTCCTCTAAACCTAATATTCACATTGTGAACGTCCGTACGGAAAACAATTTTTTTATGGAGATAGGAAGGTTTTTTACTGATGATAATTCTATGAAAGAGGTTAGCGGTCTGATGAAGTCTCCTGTTTTCCATAGTCAGCCAACCAGCATCTTTCATCTTATGAGAGATTCTCTGGCCTCTTCTTATCCCATACATCAATCTCAAGCATGAATTCTGGAGCTTTTGTATCTTATTTTTGTAAAGTTTTGTTAAATGTGGTCCATAGACACAATTGGCATAATTGAAATGTGATAAAACGAGAGTTTCACACATAATAACTTTCAATTTAAAAGGAAGAACATGCCTAACACCATAAATAGTTTTCAGCGAAGAATATGCACGTCGCAAAAGATTATCAACATTCTTTTCAAATCTGAGAGTATGATCAAGGATGACCCCAAGATTTTTAGCTTCCTCTACCAGCTGAATTGGTTCACCATTTATTGATATATTTACGGATTCTAGTACTGCAGATCGTTTGGTTTTGGGTCCAAACAGTAACACATTAGACTTACGAGAGTTTAACAGTAGACAATGGTCTGTGGCAGTTTTAACAAACTCATTCAGATTTTTATTGATTATTTCACAGGAAACTTCTACACTTTGAGGAGGAAAGCTGTATGATTCCAACTTTATGAATGACACTCCACATTATGTATAATAGCGAATCAGGGTGGAGAATGGATGGTCTATGGTCTTGATTGTTTTAGTTTTTTTCAAATATATTTTCTCAAATGCTTCCCTCCTATGAGGTAGGTATGTACGTCAATGGTTATATCTTATTTTCTGTGATTGATGTTTTAAATCGATCTTCTTGTGATCCATTTTCTTTACAGAACATCGAATTTATCGAAAATGTATAGACTGAATAACAGATTTGATTAATGAGAAACAAAAGAAATATAGTCTGTTTGATCTACGAAGTCTCTCCGAATATAATATGGAATCACTCATTATTTTTTGAGTCATAAGGCTTGTTCATTTGTGCTTGCTCTAACTGCTGAACTTGACTTTTTTCTATGACTTTCTCTGTTTACATCATGTCATGAACAGAGACAACTATGAAAAAAAAACAACTTCAGAAAGTTCAGCAATACAAACAAACAGGCCTAATGGGTAATATGTAGGTATCATTAAAATTGAAACTTTGAAAATCGATTTTTTGATTTTGATTAGGTATTCTTCCTCCTCAGGACCGATATTTTTTCCAACAATGGTTTCTTCTTGTGCCTAGTGTATATTGTCTTGCTTGATTCACGACTCACAAAGGCATTAGGTGGATACGATATTCGAAATAGTTACCAGATGTTAAGCAATATGATTAAAAATTCATTAGAACAAATTGAATATTTTATTTTCCCAGGATTTAATATACAAATAAAAGACTATGTACAATTTGATATAAGCATTAACTAATCGTTATTAGAGTATATTAATTTAAAATGTACAAGGTTCACAAACTTTGGTGTTTCACATTGAAATCTCTTCTTATGCAAACAATCTATTTATAAATAAAGATTAAATAATAAAAATACATATTTCAACAATTTCATATTCAATGTAATAATAATAATAATAATAGTATATAATGATATAACAAACATACATTTGTCATTGATTAGTGTCTTGATTTTCAACATATCTATATAAGCAGTCTTGACAATTTTATACCTCTTGAACATATCGAACTACGAGTTGAACTATGTATAAAACAAAAAGAAAAAATAAATCATTTCTATTTATTCAATGCAAATATCGTGTTTAGGTGCACCTTTCGAATTATAACACTATAATCAATCACAGGTCAACAAATATTCCACAAAATAGTTATTTTTGTATCTAGAGCGCGAAATGCTACTTTGGTGATCGAGATCTGATTTTTTCAACGAGGCGTAGCCGAGTTGAAAAAATAGTCGAGATGACCAAAGTATTTCGCGCTCGAGTTGCAAACAAAATTTTTTCTACAAACGTCAAAAATATAGTTCTGAAGTAAAAATATGCTTAGCTTGATGTAAACAATAGTATTGAACTGGCTTGAAAGGCCTCCCCCTATCCTCCCTAGGTACGCACGATGTTCCACGAACATAATAGGCATTTCCTTTCGTGTGCTCCAAGAGATAAAACAAAGTTATTGTTGATTATTCAGAAATGAATGATTTCGTGGATGTTTGCTCGATTGAGGATCATAAAGGTGAAATATAAATATCTCATATATTCAACATAACAATGCGCGAAGTAGGTACTTCGCGCACTGTTTTACTTCGCGCATTGTTATGTGCGAGGTATCATGGTAACGTAGGAAACTGAAAAAAGTGTCACTTCGCAATTCGTTATCAATGCGCGAACCTTGTCATTTTTTGACGTTTGTAGAAAATAATAATTTGACAAATATTTGAAAACAAAATTGAAGTAGGTAAGAATTATATAGGCACCTAGATGTTACAAAGATCCAGAAAATAAATGATAATTAAAATTCATTGTTTTTTTTTTCTTTTCCGATCGATTACTGATAATATATTCAATATTCACACCTTCCCTTGATATCAATTTTGGTTCTACACAAGAATTTCTATATGGATCAATGATAATTCAGCTGTGAATTTGAGGAGGAAAATCATGAGAGAAGGTGAAATAAATCCTTCATATTCTTCATATTGCAATAGAACATCGATAACAAGTAAAAAATGCCGAGTTCATATTAATTCTTTAAATAATTTGAGATAGAATGGCATTGAGGCAGTCGATGCCAATTCAATGTTCGAAATTACATTAATGTACTGACATTGGAAGTAGGAAATTATGTTAGAATTGAAAAATGAATGATATGAAATTAATAGTGTTCCACTTGAAAATCCGCTGAAACTGGAAGTAAACTCATTCTTATTTCAAGAAGTTAGGTTCATTATAGGTATTGAGAGGTCGTTCAAAATTTCAATTTTCCTTCTTTGTAACTAATGGAAAATGAGAATTGTTACAACCGGTATATATCATTTGAAACATTTTTATATCATATATTGTTCCTTCTATAGGATTCTGTTTCTTTAAATGAATCTATGTGGTTGCATTTCGAACAAATGTATGACAAGAAATAAAGAAAGAATATTTATATGAACCTATACTGCTCAAAATTTTATAGGGACACTTCGATTCGCACTTTATTCTTTGTTAGCCTGTGTACATACTGAATAACTCTTTAATCAATAACTCTCAATGATCTTTCTCAGTTTCCTTATTGAATTATTGGTTCAAGAGCTATTCACAGGGATCATTTTGAGTTGACTATAATAATGACCCCTGCCCATTTTATGTTTTGAATAATGAAAAAATAGTTGTTCCAAAGTGGCATGTCATAACATCAAATCTCTGTTGATGAGACATTATGGATCTCGATAAACATATTTTTAAATCTACTTTGTCTATTCAGATTTCAAAATGCGAATAGATAAATTGGTCAAACAAACCATGAAACTAGAAGATAATGATCTGACATATTATATGTATGAACAAGAATTATTAGGACTCTCATTTTGGTTCCAAGGAGGTGTTTTGACGTCACATCCAAATACAACTCTAGTAAGGTATGAGTAAATAAAGTGACAATCTGGCTTATCAAATATGATAATGTGAATCGAAGAATGTATATAAATATATAAGTGATGTTCTGCAGTACGAACAACAGATCCATCTAGGATCCTGTTATATAATATCACTGAAACGAATGTTGAACCAAATATCCTAATTAATTGAATAACTCCTCAGCATCAAATATACATTTTTAAGGTGAAATGGTTAATATCACAGTTTTTTATATCATCTATATGATAACTTATATGAGAAACGTAAAGTTCTCTGCTCAAGTCTCTACGCTCCTTCTGAGTAAATAATTTGGTTTACGCGAATTAGAGTTCGTTCATTCATTCTCGAAAATCGAACAAGTAAGGAAACTAACAACCTATCAACTAGTAAAGGTATTCGAATATTATGAAAAAAGAATTGTCATCATGAAAATCAACAATTTGATGCTGGAAAGCCTCCCAATTGAATTATTGCACTCAGATAAACAATTGCACTAAATATCCGATCAAGTACTAAAGCATGTCTTACGAACTCCAGCTAAAATTTCACTAAAGTCATCTTCGTTCTTGGGCACACCATTTGTAGCCAACTCGTACACTTCCGGGCAGTGACCGATAAAAGGTTCAGGTTTCACATTACTATTAGGCAAAATCACAGACGTGTGCTGGGCTTGGAAGTTATATGACGCATTCGGATTCGTTCCATCGTTCCTATGGTAGTTATGATTCGAATCGATGGCATTCACCTCGGAATTACTGTATTTGAGGTACTTGTCAAACTCGCGAGTGTCCACATCGTCACTATCCACATCACTGCGTTCCTCACTGTGGTTGGGTATGTAACTTTGGACCAGATGGCCACCATCTTGGGCATACTCGTAAGAATCCTCCACGGCATTAGGTTTGTATGCGTGGAGATAGTCGGCCTTTTCCATGGCCTTCATGTGCTGGTACGCCAAGAACGAGTCCTTGTTGGGATCCTGATGCTCGTAAGAGATGTATTCCTTGCCATAGTAAGGCTGCATATTCGTGCTATAATACTGTAGGTTATTAGCAGCCACGGTGTTGAGGCTGCTATGGGAAGTACCAAGCAGTTCCTGGTCCTGAGACGTCGCAACTGGAGGATAAAACGTGCCTGTGACAATTTGCCCTTGCTCAACGCTGCTCTTATTCGCACACATTATATACAGGCCATTCGCCATCGGTACCGACGTTATTGGTTGGGTATTGGTATAGTTCGTGTTCGGTTGCCTATAGTTCTGCACTCTAGTGTTGTAGCTTTGTTGGGCAGGGCTGATACTGGTGCTAGGCGAGTGGTTTTGGATGGAGGCATTCCTCTGTTCGTCTTTGTACTGTTGGTACTGATCTTTGTCCTGGTCCATAGGCGACAGATCTGGAGTTTTGCTACCTGCTACCTCCTTCTCTTCCACAGGACTTCCCGGCGTATTTCTTGACTTAGGTTCGGGACTATGCGAGGGGGTGGTTTCTTCGGCACTTTGAATCGAATAAGGACTCTTTGGGTACGTCTGGTACCCCACGTACCCATACTGGCTGTTGAATTTGTAGCTGTCCGGGCTGAATCTCTTCTCCGCCGTGTAGTCGACGCTACCTCCAGGACTCGGGAAGTCCATTGGTGAGTAGGCCGTTTGCTGCTGCAGCGTAGGCGATAGGCTCGCGTTGGGGATGTAGCCTGCGTACCTGGGCGACATGTTCGGCAGACTGGGACTAGGGAGCGATGTTCCTACCCTGGGGGCTGGGCCGGAAGTGACGCGCTGTTTGTTGTGCTTCCTCCGTCGAGGTCGGTATTTGTAGTTGGGGTGTTCAGTCATGTGGATGACTCGGAGACGTTCGGCTTCCTCTACGTAAGGTCGCCTGTCTTGCGGAGTCAAGGAACGCCACTTTTTACCTGTAACAAGGAGAAATGTCTTGAACAGATGAAACGATTAGGTACGCCTATTTGTTTGTATGCGTGGATATGAATGAATGCGGCGGTTGTAGGTGTTCTATTCAGTAGCCGTGCGTAAGAACATAAAAACAGTTTAGTATACAATATCCAAGAAAGTATTAAATTACCATGAATAGTTCAATATAAACAACCTGTGGCGGTCATTAAAATGTAAGGGCTATGCATTTTTACTATCAGAGGCGTGGAACTCGTATGCAGGTATATAACATGCTATTCTCAGATATAACTATGAACATAAAAAAATGGATGAATATAATTATAAAGAAATACATTGAGAATTCGCATTCTCTATGTGATGAAAATATCAATTCTTTCTCGGTTTATTCGACAGAAAACAACCACTTTCCTGGCTATATCCCATGACGAACATTGAATTATATCTATTGAACACACACGATAAGAATATCAATTTATCATACATCCAAAAAAAACTTTAACTCTTGTTCAAACCTATCAAGAATCACATCCTGTTATTAGTACTATACAGGGTGTCCGGAGATAAAACCGACAAGACTTGTGGCTTGTGGGGTTATAGGGACTGTCAATATAATTGCAAAATGCCATAAACCAATGTCCAAAACCGCTTCGTTATTGACATACAGAGTGATTTGTGGATTTTGACAACAAATTCAATCCGCCATATCAAATACAGAGATTAACCGATTAGATTCAAATTTGGTACACGAATTACACTGAAAAGCATCAACAAGTAGCCCTTTGATCGAAACCAATATCAGGACCGGAATGATATTTTTTCCCCATGTTGAGTTATTGTGAGAATAACTCACCTTGTATAATAATAACAAAAAATTTCAACTCAGATTCGACATCTACGGTGAATATTGTATAGGAATTTGTTGAAAATTTTTTTGTCAAAATCCACAAGTCACTCTGTATCTCAGTAACGAAGCCGTTTTGGACATTCGTTTATGGCATTTTGCAATCATATTGACAGTCCCTATAACCTCATGAGTTTTGTCGGTTTTATCTCCGGACACCCTGTATATTGGATCAAGACGGTAATATTACATACAGGGTTAATAATTTTTTTCCTGAATAAATGATCCTTGAGAAATGATGAAATAATAAATAATCCCAAGATTCCCAAGTGATGTTTGTTGAAGAGGAAACAGTGCAGTGAACTGCATGAAGTCGATATCATTTTTGTCTGTTTTGATGAAAACTGACTTTGGAACTTGAGATCCGTTCTTCTATATCTATTCCGAAAATACAACTTTTCCTTAAGAAGAACAACTTCTGTTTCTGAATTATATATAGGAAGATCGATGTCAGTGCTTGAGTTTGTTTGAGTCAGTTTTCAAGATAAAAAATAAAGAAAGAAATAACAAAGCAACTAGTTGCAGCAACTTTCGAGAACATAAATTCCATCTATCTAGTTTCATTTAATAGAACTTCCTCTTTGAGAGTGTCCAATGTGTGCCACACGTATATCAACATATTATACCTATGTCATGAATTCTTTCAATTTGGGACTTATTAATCATCACAAGAACTCGAGAATACTATCATATATATTTTATTCTGTTGAGAACTCATGAATCAGGTTGAACCTACTCAAGAATTTTCAAGCTCATTATATATAGATTATAGCATAATAATATGATGCATATTTTTGTTGTTGTGTCCAATTGGCTATTGACTTAGTTTGAACATTCATCAGTGAAAAGGTAAGTAGAAGATTCGTTTTCTGAAACCTATTACCAGAGATACAGATCAAACTAGTATGTTCGAATCTCCTTGTATACATGCATACACTTTTTTGTTGCAATTTACTCTGTTTCTACTCCAGTTTGGTTGGTGTAGCCCTAATATGTATCATTTGGACAATTTCTAAAAATTCCATAAATGAAAATTTGATATGAAGATCTACGAAGTAGACCTGGGACATGTTTTTCGTGCCACCTGTTAACTATATTTGCGGTGTCATTGGCGACCTCTCACACAAAACATTCCTCCTTCTGGCTACGCCCTTGTGAGTCAGGTCTTTTTTTTATTTCGGTGTGATCTCCTACAGTTTGGCTACTTTACTATGATAATGTTCATGTGGAGCCTAAAGTAATAAGTGGACCTCCCGTAGATATCTTGCATTAATCATACAGGTAGGTTCAGAAGAATTCAGATATTAGGTTCAACTTCTTTGATCGAATAGGTATACTAGAACGATCGTCTCCATTTTGCTCAGCGAAAGCAGTGTGAAATAGAAAAATGCTCGATTAAGCAAGGAATTGAACTTATATAAATGAGGATTTGGTTCGTATTTTGAATGATGCATAAGGGTTGGTGGGGTCGATTCCCACCACGATCGCAGACATTTTTCTGATGGCCAAAAAAAAAGTGTTTGGGACATTTTATACGTCCATGGTTTGGGATCACACGTTAAAAGGTAAGACCCCCGTCATTCCTTGGGCGCACAAGTCTCTTGAAGACATTTGAGGGTTGCTCGTAAGGGGGCAACTCAGGTAACCGAATGATGGATAAGAACAATTCTAGAATCGTTGATGAGCTTTCATTTTTCCTTTCTTTCGCTTCAATTTGCATTATCACAATTCTCATGAGTGTTGAAAATGAATCAGGACCTACTAGAATTAATAAAGTCATGTTCTTGTTTCTATTCAAGAAGGCTGTAGGTTTGTTCGAGGTATATTCCGACACATTGCCTTCATGGAAAAGTGCATTTTTAATTCCCCATATTTCAGACCTCCCATTTTCAAAATAGTTATCGTCCGCATTAATGAAACTTTATGACACAATGACACCTGTGAACGAAACACCCCTATTAAAATAATTTATATCGAGTCGATGTCACAATATATTCATATTAAACACGCTAGGACCACGCGTAGGTCGATGCAATCACCACACATAGAAGGAAGAAGAAGGGTACAACAAAAAGTGATAAAAAGCAATAAATAAGCGGAGCATCTCGTTAATGAAAAAATATTGCATCCGAACCCTGTATACGTTTGACGAATGCTTTTTTAAATGGACCTTGTTGGATGGGTCTGGGCTATTCCGATGTGTGGACACTTTGTTTGGTAAGAGACCGCTTCAAGACGGCTCGACTGGTCCAAATTTTACACCTGAGGACATGAGTAATGGTACTGAGAATGAATAAATCGCTGGTAATCATCAACAGGAGCAAAGGCGACGCCAGCGGGAAAGCTAGGGGGGATCATAATAAAAAATTAAGGAGAAAAATCAAATGAGAAAATTAAAAAACGGAAAAAAATCTATATAGAAAATCAGTTGAGAAATAGTCTTCTAGGGTTCTTTGCGAATTCGTTGGTCACTTTGTTGACGAAATCGTTTGAATTTTTGAAAATATGTTGCATGTGTACATTCATCATCCAGCGTAGCCTCGTGGTTAAACTTGGTTAAACCGTCAATGTTCTATCGGGGACCGGTCAGTTGGACCACGAGTACCTGCATTAATCCTTTTTTGAAAAAGGTCGAGTTAAGCCCACCCTGCAGTTCGACCAGGTTAAAATTTTATTTTCTAATCGATTTAATAGAAGTCTTCCAGTAACGTTCAAACGTTTTATCAAGCATAATTATCCTTCATAAGTATCTAGCTAATTTTGTTCGATTAAGAAATGTAACTGCAACAAAAATGGATTTGAAGTGTATGATCAGTGAAAAAGGACACAAATTATTATTACTGAATAATTTTCTGAAGCTCATGTAGCAAAATGCGGAAAAATTCGTTGGTGGTGTGTTAACAGAAAGTGTTCTTCTAAAATGTATACCGAGGAAGACGAAATAACTATCTTACAAATACATCTAGAGCATAATCACATGGAAGATAGTACTCTTGAAAGGCAACAGGTTAGCAATGCTTTGAAAAGGCAGGTCTTCTAACAGAAAGACCCTCCAAGCTAATTCATAAGGAATTACAGGTGTGTTCTTTTTATTATTATTACCACGCTTCATTTAACTTCATGTGTTTGTTTATTTATTTATATGTTTATATTTTTGCGCTTTCATTTTATTAACTTAACTATCGCTAAAATTTTTATATTTGTTTTCAACAGGATAACGAAATTACTGGAGAAATGATATCTTCCGATTTGGAATGTTTACGGCGTAATATTATATGTATGTCGCTGGTCGCAGTGTTTCACCAATACATCCTGAAAATCAAAATGAAGTGTATGATACACTCCTGGACATGCAACCAGAAACTAATAAAGCTGAGGAATTCTTAAGTGTAGTTGATAAAGAAAATGGTGTTATTTTGCTCATGAAGTAGGAAACTTTTTTTCTGAAGAAATTCATTCAATAATGCCCAGTAATCCAAGTCTATCGAAATGTTGCGATTATATCGTGGAAACTTATATCGATGAAGAAAATAATTTTTCTCCAAGTATGTGGGCTTGTACTACAGATAGTATGAACAGGACCACAAACGCGTGTGAATCATTTCATTCTCATTTTTATTGTTCTCACCCAAGTTTGTTCAATTTCGTAAATATTTTAATAAACTTTCAAGCAGAAACATATATTGAAATGCATTCCGTGAAATGTTCCACCAAAAAACTGAAAAGTGCAACACAGCAAAAAAATCATTTCATCAAGCTAAGATATCAGAATATAGAAATGACCTTTTACCACAAAATGATTTTGTAAAAATTATGTCTTAATACTATATGTTAAGAAAATAGTGATTGTTTTAATTCTTATAATACAACCTTAATCCGCTCGAAGAGCGGTCGTGGTCCAACTGATCGGTGGACTTAAAACAGGTACCTGGTCCGTGGTCGAACAGTCCAACTCCCATTCTATCCACGTTGGATTTAGTGGGTTCGATTCCCACCACGACCGTAGAAATTTTTCTGATGGCCTAAGAAAGTTTTTGGGATAGCATGTTTAAAGGTGAGACCCCCGTCATTCTTTGCTCGCACAAGACTTCTGAGGGTTGCTCGTAAGGAGGCAACCGAATGATGGATAAGAACAATTTTAGAACAACACAACAATCATTGCGATGCCATTGAGTCGAGCATCAAACATGATGCTCCTCAACCAAGTCTTGATTCTCCTAAGGCTACTAAATGATCTTTCAACTTTACAAGTTTCACAAGGTGAAGCAACAAGGATCTTCAAAGCCTTCTTAATTTCAGGAGGAAAATATGCTTTCGGAAGTTCTTTGCTCAAAGTGAGCGTTATCATAAGTAATATCACGATGTCATGAATATTCACTCGTAATACCACTATAGAGGTCAAATTATTTCCGTGAATTTTTTCGAGCTCATGGATATTTAGAAAATTATTGCGAGTCGAAGACGAGAGATAATTTTTGAGATACACAAATCTCGAGAATTATTGACTGAATGATGTAACGACTTCAACATTCTGAGAGTACTTTTTAGTGATCATCTGAATGGTTTTGTCAGTTTTTGTGAGAAGTAGCAAATATCTGGGATATGACCTCCAACTCTTTCTTTTCTTTTCTTTTCTTTTCTTTTCTTTTCTTTTCTTTTCTTTTCTTTTCTTTTCTTTTCTTTTCTTTTCTTTTCTTTTCTTTTCTTTTCTTTTCTTTTCTTTTCTTTTCTTTTCTTTTCTTTTCTTTTCTTTTCTTTTCTTTTCTTTTCTTTTCTTTTCTTTTCTTTTCTTTTCTTTTCTTTTCTTTTCTTTTCTTTTCTTTTCTTTTCTTTTCTTTTCTTTTCTTTTCTTTTCTTTTCTTTTCTTTTCTTTTCTTTTCTTTTCTTTTCTTTTCTTTTCTTTTCTTTTCTTTTCTTTTCTTTTCTTTTCTTTTCTTTTCTTTTCTTTTCTTTTCTTTTCTTTTCTTTTCTTTTCTTTTCTTTTCTTTTCTTTTCTTTTCTTTTCTTTTCTTTTCTTTTCTTTTCTTTTCTTTTCTTTTCTTTTCTTTTCTTTTCTTTTCTTTTCTTTTCTTTTCTTTTCTTTTCTTTTCTTTTCTTTTCTTTTCTTTTCTTTTCTTTTCTTTTCTTTTCTTTTCTTTTCTTTTCTTTTCTTTTCTTTTCATTTTTTTCAAAAATCGACAGAACCATTCAAAAGATCACTAAAAAGTACCATCATGATGTTGAAGTCATCTATTCATACACAATCGTTAGTTTTCGCTATATTCGGAAAAAACAAAATACAAAATTTCAGTTTTTCTTGAATAACTCAGAAACGACTGAAGCTCGTCAAGGTTTGTCGACGGATTCTGAATCACAACTGGATTTACTGAAACTTTACCAATTCGACCGACTCTCTATCTCCTACGGATACCAAGATCCCAATGGTGAGGACAAAATTAATCGGGACACACGATAAAGAAACTACTGGAAATATTATAATGAAATTTTGTATGTAGGTTTTGAAAGCTGACTTAGCTGACACATTGAATACCTATCTTTTTGTATCTTGAATATGGATGCCGTTCCGAACATTTTTTACTGAACAAATCAATTTGAAACACCCCCAATATACCTCTCATACCTTGACTAATGACGAGAATGTATACTGCTGATGAGAATTTCAAATTTATATCAGAAATCGAGAATATTTATTAATTCCACAAGACTATTCAATGCTGTATGGTATAATTGTGTTTTTCAATTTGGTATAGTAACCGAGGCTGGAAAAATTATAAAACTCATGCATCAGCTGTACGTTCGCTTGAGTCTAAAAAAAGTATGTTCCACCAACATGAATTTAGAAGGCATAAGCCCATGAATTATTAATGTCTACCATCGCATGCATTGCTCGTCATTGCCTGTCTCTGTCTGGATGACAGTGTTTTGTTAGGGTGCGGCAGCGCACACTTGTACTCGTTTTAATCGAAATTTAAATTTTTCAGGTCTAGTTACCTTGATGAAGATATAAATGTGAAGATATGTGTGTACAGACATTACAGAGAGGAAAAAAATCACATCTGCATGATGCGGACAGTAAAGTTGAATGCATTCTTCATTTTCGAATTCACGTTTTTTAAAAACTTATAAAGAAGTTGTCTTAACAATCCACAATAAACAAGTTGTCTTAACAATCCACAATAAACAAGTTGTCTTAACAATCCACGAGTATATAGCAGTTTCGTAAACTCGTTATAATATAAGTATGAGGTAAGTTCAGAAATCAATTCGAAGAGTTTTGTGTCTATACAGTCATTAAAGTCTTTTCAGGAGACTTCAACGATCGGGCGCACACGAAACCTGGATATCAGAACACATCAGACCATGATATAACTGTACAAACGATAAGATTTCCACAAAATTCTCGAACATACGACATGTTTCGCTAACACAGTAGCTTCGTCAGGTTATTTACTGGTACAATGAACTAAACTAACGTTGGCTTGCTTGACTTTTATATATCCTACTTTCCCAACCTGAAGGATAAGTTACCTGTGGACAGGTACGATAAACATTAAAATAAGGTATACCGGATTTACTTGAAAGAGTTGATAGCAAATACATATTATTACTTACTAAGAAAACAAATTCAACAGTGGTGAACTATTTAGGTCTAATTGATCATTAAGTAAAATGTAAAAATTTTTGAGTTTGTTGATTTCTAATGATTCAAAATGATTGAGTTTCAGTCCTTTATTTTCTACGTGTAGAATTCCGAAATTATTATCAAAACTATGGTTTTCTTCTAATATATGGTTGGCGTATGTTGAATTTGTTTTCTTTTTCATAAAATTCATCTTATGTTCATGAATGCGCTGATTTAACGTACGACCTGGCTGACCTTTATATACCTTATAGGACAAGATCCACAGTTGTGTTTGTATACCCCTGATTTTTCGAATTCAGAAGTTTTGTCTTTATTATTCTTGATAAACCGTCCCAATGTGTTATTTGTTCTGTATGCCACTTTTATGTCCTGTTTATGTAGAAATGGAGCTAATTTCTCAGTTGATGATCCGAAATAGGTTAACCTATTTCGGAAGTTCAACTTGAAATTAATAATCCTGAATACACATTCACTATCGTGAATTAAATAAGTCACTGTATGAATCTTGGTTCATATAGGATGGATGATGAGCGTGCATTTGAAATGGGCATCCTACAGATTCCATAGTGGTAATTATGTACCTGCACATTCAAGATGATATGGAGGAGATTTGCATGAAGGAAGGATTTCACGATGTTCTCATTTGCAGATTGGCACCTTACATCCCCCGATGGTAAACCCAATAATTGAACATATAATGGAATACCTTCAACTCAGAAGTGAAGAGCTTCTTGCAAGAGCATCACCAAAGGGTCATAGTCGGGGATCCAAACAGATTGCTAAACCAAATAGAATTCAGACTGAGATTTCCTGAAGAATGTTCAGGTCATTCAATGAGAACATATACCTCAAAAGTGTTTGACTTCTTCTGCGATTCGAATGGAAGACATGTCTGTATGGATTAATTGAAGATTAGGTTTAGAATATGTTATTTAATGGTTTTTGAAAATTTAAATATTCTGAACATGGTTTGTTCTCCTCACATGCAACTAAAGATATGTCAAACAAATATAAGGATTTATTTTCTGAAATATAACTTACCATTTCTGAAATTGAATGGACTTTCTCTGAATTTCAACTCACCGAAATTGAGTTTACCATTTCGGAAATCGAACCAACTAATTCTGAAATCGAGTTTTCCTTCTCCGAAATATAACTTACCGATTCCGAAATTGAAGTTGAAAAAGTATAGTTACTCAGGGCATAAAGGTAAAATATTCTGTCGGAAATAAGTGAACCTCGACTTCTTCAAGTAATTTTTCCTTTCTGCTTGGTATAATTCTCTTAAAATGTTGGTTGGGGTTCATTAGTTCATTGTTCAAGCAACGAGCCGTCGGCGGAATGGGCCTCCGCCATCAATCGAGCGTAAAGCCCTCCGCACACGGGTCGATCGGCGACATGGGCGACGCGATTCGAATCGTACGACGGTCTCCCCTCTACTCGACTTCCTGAGCAAAGCATCTGGATCCCGCACACGGGTCGTTTAGTGGTCGTCTAGAAACGTACGATTTAAGATCTCCTCGTTTTCAGTCTCACGCGATTAGCAAGGAAGCAGTTTGATCGAGTGAATCTTGCGTCTCAATGGAGAAAGTTGTTCAATAATTTTTCAATCATTGTGAATATTTAAGTTACCTACCTTAGTTCCTTACTTTCAGTAACTACACGGAAAAAAAGGATTTGTTGCATCAACAAATTATTTATGCTTGAGTTATTTTTGTTGGGCTGAGCAATTTTTTGTTGAATCAACCAGATACATGATTATTCCATGGAAGCAGCTTGTTCAAATCAAGAATGTAGTCTAATCGAATCAACAGTATAATATCAATTCCATCAACAAAATATATGGTTTCTTCAAAAACAAATTGTGTCGATTCAAAATGATGTCGATGTTGATTCAACTATAAACATTTCGTTGATTTGATCAAACAATGATCATTTTGATGAGAATATATCTTTGAAACAACATACAAGTTTTCTTATTCCGATGTATCAATGAACTCGTTTCGAACGGATGATTTGCTTGAATTGAGCAACGAAATATGTAATATCAATGAAATATTTTGTTCATTCTACATCAACTTAAATTTTCGCCTATAGATGGCGATCATTTCGCCTCGTCTATGCCTGCCTCGAGTTCATTATATACGTGAAGCCTGATTTTTCGTGTTTGAAATATCAGCTGGATAAATCGAACTTAGGATGAGTAGCAATCCGAAATAGTTTTCCATCAGCTGAAGAGGAGAAAAGACTAAAGATCTATGCTAGGAGTCGACTAGTTTCCTTGTTTTGTTTATTCTATTGATGTGAAATTTCAGAAAATCTCCGAATATTGAATTTGGTTCAACAAAACAATTTGTCGAATGGATATATAGTTTCTCTTGAATCAACAAATTATTTCATTGAATTTACCAAATATTTCATTGAATCAACCAAATATTTCTTTTAAAATTTGTTTGTGTTACACAACAAAATGTTTGTTTGAGCCAATTCAATATCTCTTCATAAACAATTCATGGATGTGCTTGATTGAAGAAGATCCAGAGTTCATACAAGACATATTTACTTGATTCAAACTTCAAATTCGCTCTGAAACAAGATATAGATTTACTCATTTCAAGATTATATTTTGTCGTGCATATATGACACTTTTATTTGCTCCATTCAATCAAATTTTGCTTGATTCAACAATTCCTTTTTTTCCGTGTAGAACATTTAATCTTATGTTTCCAATTTATAATCTCAACTTTAGGAACTGTTAGATTTTTTGAAATATATGAATCTTACATCAATGTTATTAGTATGTGTTCTTCTGCGCTGACACATTCCCTCATATTTGAATCCATATAATTTATGGCTGGAGCAAGAGTTTCCACTAAATCAATATATGATTCCTTCGACATTCTATAAAATGCCAGAAATTTTGTGTCACTCTCTTGCATTTCACTTGCAGTAACAAAAAGTCGAGTGTGAAAATTTCGTGTAATGTACGGATGCACCCATAAACTTCGTTGTCTTCTTCTTCTCCTGATCTGCCGGTGCCACAAAAACATGAATATGTGCTCCTCGCCATTGGAACTGCTCATTTTTAGCGAAACATTTCTTTTTGAAGTAGCAAAAAATAGAGTAACTAAGTTGATCAGACGCGAGTCGACTACACAAAACGTCGACCCATATGCGGATGACAAACACTCCCGTCTCTTGAATCGTACGAATGCAGAAATTGTGACGTCATTGCAATCGCGTCGCCCATGTCGCCGATCGACCCGTGTGCGGAGGGCCTAAATTGAGAAGCAGACGACGATGACGAAGAAGAAGAAGAAGACACGGCGGGGCATTAGCAGTACTTAAGAAGGGCGCTCCCATCAAGAGCCGGGCGGGCCGACACGCGCGTTCCGACGCTCTTTGCATGCTGATGAGCAGCGCGGGCGGACGACCGACACAACGACGTACCTCGTGGAATACTAATGCGGGTAAATTAAATCGTAACAGTGATTCTCGAAAACAACCCGATATGATGATCCTCCTTATGTGCCCCTCGAATTGTATTTGTATTAGGAAAGTGATGGGGTAGTTTTGATTTCTGGGTTCTGAATCCGAATCTGAGGGCCATATTGCCCCCCTGATTCTCTAAAGAAAAAAAGATTCCACGATTCTTCTTGTAACCACATACCGTCAAACGGGGTAATATGGAACAAAATTTCTGAGTATTTACTCATAACTTTTTGGTATTTAATTCTCATTCGCCTCAAAAATAAAGACTGGTTGACATTGATGACAGTGGAATGACAAATTCCATAACTTTTTCTCTTCCAGAAGAAAAATAAATAAGGCAGTGTTCCATATTGACCTGCCGGAGGAAAATATGGAACATTGTTGCTTTTTTGGTAATAACTCGCTATAAAAAACTTTGATCCGTTTTAATCGCAGCAGGTGAAATATGGAACGATTGCTTTTTGAGGAAAAATGTGATTCTCGAAAACAACCCGATATGATGATCCTCCTTATGTGCCCCTCGAATTGTATTTGTATTAGGAAAGTGATGGGGTAGTTTTGATTTCTGGGTTCTGAATCCGAATCTGAGGGCCATATTGCCCCCCTGATTCTCTAAAGAAAAAAAGATTCCACGATTCTTCTTGTAACCACATACCGTCAAACGGGGTAATATGGAACAAAATTTCTGAGTATTTAGTCATAACTTTTTGGTATTTAATTCTCATTCGCCTCAAAAATAAAGACTGGTTGACATTGATGACAGTGGAATGACAAATTCCATAACTTTTTCTCTTCCAGAAGAAAAATAAATTAGGCAGTGTTCCATATTGACCTGCCGGAGGAAAATATGGAACATTGTTGCTTTTTTGGTAATAACTCGCTATAAAAAACTTTGATCCGTTTTAATCGCAGCAGGTGAAATATGGAACGATTGCTTTTTGAGGAAAAATGTGATTCTCGAAAACAACCCGATATGATGATCCTCCTTATGTGCCCCTCGAATTGTATTCGAATTAGGAAAGTGATGGGGTAGTTTTGATTTCTGGGTTCTGAATCCGAATCTGAGGGCCATATTGCCCCCCTGATTCTCTAAAAAAAAAGATTCTACGATTCTTCTTGTAACCACATACCGTCAAACGGGGTAATATGGAACAAAATTTCTGAATATTTACTCATAACTTTTTAGTCTGTAATTCTCATTCGCCTCAAAAATAAAGACTAGATGACATTGATGACAGCGTTTCATGTTACGTGGAATAATAATAATGATAATAATAATAATAATAATAATAATCGTCTTTATTGTTTCTCAGCTGTAGTTACATACATATATTTTGGTTTGATTAAAGAGCTAGTTGCTGATAATCAAAAGGCGAAGTTCAACTTAGTTAGCACGAGTACTACTAAGTTGTTCTTCCACTCAACCTCAAAAAATTCTACCTAAACTTAGCCCAAACAGGCTGGAACAGAATAAACATTTGGATGTGGGAATGGTTTGTAATAGATGTGATGATGGAACAGACGTACATTACTGAAACTTATTTGGTTGACCACATAATTGTAAAAATGATATGGTGGATGATATGGTAATTTATAATTGAAGTTGGTTTTCGAACAGAGAGAGTTTGAGTTTTTTTCGTAAAACGGAAAGTTTTGAATTTTTTATTTCTTTTGGTAACAGGTTGATCACTTGGCATATATTGTAACTAAAGGATCGCTTGATGTTCAGATTATGAACATCAGTACGAAAAGTGATTTTCCTGTACAGGTAAGGCGGCGTTTTGGTTAGTATGATTTTTTTATATAAAATAGCAGCATTTAATTTTCGTCTATTTTCCATTGTAATCCAACCCGTTTCCTGTAACTTATGGGATATTCTTTGATATTTTCTAATTCCGTGAATGAGCCGTAGACAAGAGTTCTGTACTTTCTGTATTTTCTGAGCATACTGTTTGGTTAGACATGGGCCATATAAAGTAATCGAATAATTGAAACGCGATAAAACCAGTGCATCACATAGAGTTGTTTCCATATATAAGTTTCAACGAAGAATATGCAAGTTGTATTTGTTTGTTTATATGTTTCTCAAACCGCAAGTCGGAATCGATTATAACTCCAAGACTTTTGGATTCATTTGTAGGTTGTAACTGAACATTATCAACCGTAATCGTAAGAGATTCACTTGCTTTCTGGCGATTAATTTTCGATCCGAATAGGATGATGTTCGATAAAAAATTCTATAACTTTTTCTCTTCCAGAAAAAATAAATAAATTAGGCAGTGTTCCATATTAACCTGCCGTAGGGAAATATGGAACATTGTTGCTTTTTTGGTAATAACTCGCTATAAAATACTTTGATCCGTTTTAAACGCAGCAGGTGAAATATGGAACGATTACTTTTTGAGGAAAAATATCTCATGAAGAAGTTATAATATAAGAAACAGGGATAGGAAAATACTATAGTGGATTTGCATGATATTTTATTCAGTGAAATGACAAGAAACAACTTAAAAACAATTGATTTCACATTGTTTACGTTAGAAATGTGTATACCACGGTAGCATAGCGAGGGTTGTCCAAAACACGTTTTATTCGAACTGAATTTTCACAACGTCTTCTACTTATGGAAGAATATTCGTGTTGCTATTCAGACCATATTTCCTCAGACAGCTAATTTTAATTGTGTTGTAATTTTTTTCACATCTTTCTAAATCACCCCTAAAAAAACAACAAATCACTTATGAACCCCCCAATATTTCAAGTTTTATTTCCATCAAATCTGTTCACATTCTCGAGAAGAAATATGTTCAAGATAGTAATAAGTCCTGGTATATTTTATTCAAATGTTCAAACCCACCTGTACCACTAGAAACTCTTGAGCACAACAACATTTCGCAAAATGTGTAGATTTTCGAAACGATGTTTACGTTATGAGTAAAGTTCATACATGAACAGTCGATTTTTTTCATTTTGTTCCATAAACACTCCCGTATTCCATATTACCCCGTTTGATGGTACCTATCAATATACATCAGTATTTCATCAGTACTCAAAATTGAAGAAATTAATAGATATATTATTTCAAACAACATTCACATGATGAGTACATATTGTTCAACGAGCACGGAATGATTTCCTACGAGAATGAAGTTCGCCTATGGCTCATGCTGCAATCATTCGAATAGGAAATTAGCATTCAGTGCAAGATATGCACTATAATTCTTCTACGGCTATAATAGATAACAGCAGCATTTTCGATTTCTTCGTCTTGTAGCCATCTGATTTCCTATCAAGTAATACTCATCTATCAGACAAAGCTGTCATTGCTTGAAATTCGACATTCCATGGGCGATGAGTTTTTGTTTCAATAATAACACAATGTGATATCAGAAACGGAAATAAAATTGATGACATACAAAGTACCTCATTGATGTATCGAACACAGTAAAACAAGTGGGTACGTAGTTTTTAAAAGGTATCAGATTAGTATAGATGTAGTTTTCATAAGGTATTAGTTTATTTAGAGGTCAGATAATTTATACGACGCAATGAAAGCAGATTATATTCTATCATTGCTCATGTAAGATGGAAGTAGAGGCCATGGCACCATATCATGAGTATATTTTCATATTGAAACTATCATTGGGCACCAAGGATGTGTATACGACGCTATGAAAGTTCAGAGAACTGGAGATTTTTTGTACAAACTCGACTGTCTTGGTTTTTCCACACAGTCGAGTGAGCTAGGTACGTAGTTTTTTAGACAAAAATCAAGACACTCGAGTGTGCTATTTTTACTTTCCTCTGTTTTCTTGTTTCGTTTTCTATTGGCAATTGATTATCTAGGAACTTGTAAATTTTTTAGTTTTTTCATCGTATCTCCCGAACTATTGAATTCAGAAAAAAATGTTATGGGGATTTTTTGTGGATTTTATCAAAAGGAATAATTTTGGTTCTATAACATTTTCAGATATTTTCAGTTGTTTTCGAGATATTTGGAATTATCTGAGAATAAAATTTTCAACACTTTTGTTCCATCTTCCAATCAACAAAATGAAAAAATATTCCATGCCTCAGTGGAGGTAGATGAGCTTCATCTATCGATAATCTATGTTTTTCAATATATCTTCATAGTACCCTATGGGTCGTTAAAATTTTTTTTTTCATATTTTTCACTTTATTTCCTGTACTATTGGGTTTACAGAAAAAATTATGGAAAATGATTTGTAGGGAATGTTCCAGTGGATAACATTGCACTCTTGATAATTTTCGATTTTTCCATTTGTTTTCGATATATATTGAATTAAAAAGATTTCAAATTTTGATGTTTGGGTTTTCATTTGTTTTTCCAGTTTCCGATGGATGCACGAAAAAATGATTGAATGATAATTTGTTGCGTCATCAAAGAGGCATACGGTGCATTTTTCAAATTTGGATTTAGTCTATTGGTTCAGGAGATATGTCGTTTTAAAGCGAACCGTGTTTTTCGGAAAATCTCCTTGAAAAACCCACTTGGAATTTTCCGACCCTGCTCAATTTCAATAGGCTTCGTCTCTTCCTGATAGAGGTTTTTTTCACAAAAAATGAAATCGATCGGACCACTTTTGCGATTTGTAGAGTGGTTACAAGGAACTTCCGGTGAAAAATCGAAAAAACCCGGAAAAACCACCTTAGAGTTTTCCGATTTCCTTCATATTTTAATGACATAATATTGTTTTGAGTACAATAAGATGGCAAAATTTCAAGTCGATATGTCAAAGGGTTCCGGAGATATATCGATTTATGATTAACACAGAGTACAGACAGACAGACAGACAGACCACACACAAAAACCAAAGTTGCTCAAAATTCGATGGGGATCATTTTCTCCAAAGCAACTATACCTCTATCTCGCTTAGTTTCCGAGATAGCATTTTTGGCACGGCCGTAGTATACTCCACTATGTATAGCGTCGTATAACAAGACCAATCTCGTGTTATAGCCGTAGAAAATAGTATATTACGTAATATGTGTTGTAAAAAGCATATTACGCACGAATGGAAAAGTTACGCGCGTTGCCGCGGAGCGGCGAATGCGTAATTCCTTCAATGTATCTACATTTCTTCTCTTCAAACTTTTTTCCAAACAAACTGTCACTGACAAGCTATAGGATTTTTCTTTTAGGCTCCCTGATAGAAACATTTGTTAAACGCAGTAACATTTTGGGGCAAATCATCTGATATTGAAATTATACTCATATTTTTATTTTGTAGAAACGAGAAGAGAATCCAAAATAATCAAATGAATGTAACACTTTCTCGATTTTTTTTTATGTTCTGGTTCCCACGAAAAGAAATATCCTGTAATGTTCAGTAATAAGGTAGGAATTGGTGTTCTTCTTGAATTTCTGGAGATTATATGCCACAGGGAACACCTCCCTTGGCCTCGCTGTTCGTTGAACGAACGAGTCTTTAGAAAAAGATGTTCTGCAGGTCTCCAAAGTGACCACGAAGGGGTGCGAAGCCTGAACTCGACGGGTTAATCTCGCGAGGACTGGCCAAGGAAGGAACAATTGTTGATATTTCAGAAGAGCATCGTTCATGAAAATATCTATAAAATCGGGCCAGATCGCCAGCTTTTCCACGGTGTTCCAGAGAAGTGAGTGAGTTTGACTTTATGGACAGAATCCAACAGTTTCAGGGTATGTTTGGGTGCTGCACTCCAAATATGGGAACATTATTCCGGTATTCCAGTACATGTTGGGCACAGTGAGATTGACTTTTCTAGAGAAAAGGCATGCTTGTGTTTTGTTTGCAATGAAATTTCTGATGTGATTTCATGAAAAATCGACTCTTTTTTATTTCAATAAAAAAGCACGGTACTGTCCAACAGGATGTTCGTCTCTGCCAAACTGATCATTTCCATGCCGGTCGCAATTTAGTGAGGTCCGCACGTCTGATAGCTGAGATATAGAGGTGAGGCTGTAGTTTTGTATTTTTTCATAGACTACAGAAGATAATCTATCTAGTCATTCAGTAATCTTCGATTTTTTCATGAAACTTGGTACATATCCATTTCAGAAGACGCCAATTTCAGTGGTGTATATACGCTGATTTTTTTTAAAAGAATAGCTAATATGGTTTCTGGATTTTTAAGCTGCTGAATGTGATGTAGTAGGCCTTGGTTTAACAAAAAGTGGACGTTGCTCAGCTCCAAAATACAAATTTTTCCCCTCTACATTAAAAAAAAAAAAAATTGAAAATCGCTTCATAAATAAAAAAATTATGGGGGTGGCCTGCTTTCAAATGGATATATTATAACTTATTGAAGAGGAATATTCTCAGATATATTTATGAACACAAAAAAATTGATATACAGGGTGGCATTGAAATAAGTGCAATTATTTCAAACACTGAGAAAGCTCGACGTTTACTATCGAATGGCACTAATAAAAAAAAATTTGGGATCACAGTAAAATTCGAGGTAAGACCCCTTTTTTCACCCAAAGTTCTACACTGTAGCAAATCTGACGTCACCTCTGTTCAAATTGCCATGTGGTAGGCACAATCACGCGGAGTTCAATCATTTAAATTGTTTTGAAGAGGCGTACCTGATTTTTTTCTCGTATTTTGTTCAATTTTTGGGATGAAATTTCTCGTTAATTGGAAGAATTAGAAAAAATCTGATATCATGGGAATATTCCTTAGACTGTATCATATTGATGTGCTGAATATGTGCACTTATTTCAAAAACACCTCGTATATATAAAGGAATACATTGAGAATTCGCATTCTCTCTGTGATGAAAACATCAATTTTTTCTCCGTTTATTCAACAGGAAACAACTTCTTTCCTGGCTATATGCCACGACGAACATTGAATTACATCTATTGAACACACACAATAAGAATTTGAAAACAAAATCTTCTGAAGTAGAGAATTTGCATTCTCCTTCGAATAAAGATTTGTAAGTACATAATATCATTCTGAATATTCAACAGAAAACAACTACTCTTCTGGCGATTTGCCACGTCAAAGATTGAATTATATCTGTTGATTATCCAAAAAGAGAGCTTGAAAAATCAAATAGAGTAATATGAAAAAAAAAAGATATATGATTTTGTTATACGACGCTATACATAGTGGAGTATACTACGGCCGTGCCAAAAATGCTATCTCGGAAACTAAGCGAGATAGAGGTATAGTTGCTTTGGAGAAAATGATCCCCATCGAATTTTGAGCAACTTTGGTTTTTGTGTGTGGTCTGTCTGTCTGTCTGTCTGTACTCTGTGTTAATCATAAATCGATATATCTCCGGAACCCTTTGACATATCGACTTGAAATTTTGCCATCTTATTGTACTCAAAACAATATTATGTCATTAAAATATGAAGGAAATCGGAAAACTCTAAGGTGGTTTTTCCGGGTTTTTTCGATTTTTCACCGGAAGTTCCTTGTAACCACTCTACAAATCGCAAAAGTGGTCCGATCGATTTCATTTTTTGTGAAAAAAACCTCTATCAGGAAGAGACGAAGCCTATTGAAATTGAGCAGGGTCGGAAAATTCCAAGTGGGTTTTTCAAGGAGATTTTCCGAAAAACACGGTTCGCTTTAAAACGACATATCTCGTGAACAAATAGACTAAATCCAAATTTGAGAAATGCACCGTATGCCTCTTTGATGACGCAACAAATTATCATTCAATCATTTTTTCGTGCATCCATCGGAAACTGGAAAAACAAATGAAAACCCAAACATCAAAATTTGAAATCCTTTTAATTCAATATATATCGAAAACAAATGGAAAAATCGAAAATTATCAAGAGTGCAATGTTATCCACTGGAACATTCCCTACAAATCATTTTCCATAATTTTTTCTGTAAACCCAATAGTACAGGAAATAAAGTGAAAAATATGAAAAAAAAAATTTTAACGACCCATAGGGTACTATGAAGATATATTGAAAAACATAGATTATCGATAGATGAAGCTCATCTACCTCCACTGAGGCATGGAATATTTTTTCATTTTGTTGATTGGAAGATGGAACAAAAGTGTTGAGAATTTTATTCTCAGATAATTCCAAATATCTCGAAAACAACTGGAAATATCTGAAAATGTCATGGAACCAAAATTATTCCTTTCGATAGAATCTACAAAAAATCCTCATAACATTTTTCTCTGAATTCAATAGTTCGGGAGATACGATGAAAAAACTAAAAAAATTACAAGTTCCTAAATAATCACTTGCAACAACAAAACAAAAGAAAGTGAAAAAAGCACACTCGAGTGTCTTGATTTTTTCTCATAAACTACGTACCTAGCTCACTCGACTGTGTGGAAAAACCAAGACAGTCGAGTGGACTAAGTACGTAGTTTGTGGGAAAAATCTCCAGTTCTCCGAACTTTCATAGCGTCGTATACACATCCTTGGTGCCCAATGATAGTTTCAATATAAAAATATACTCATGATATGGTGCCATGGCCTCTACTTCCATCTTACATGAGCAATGATAAAATATCATCTGCTTTTATAGCGTCGTATAAATTTTCTGACCTCTAAATAAACTAATACCTTATGAAAACTACATCTATACTAATCTGATACCTTTTAAAAACTACGTACTCACTTGTTTAATACCACCTAGTATATATGATATATGGTTTACCGGACACCCTGTATATAGGCACCGACCTAAACACAACATACCAAAATGTTAATTTCTACCTTTTTGGGTTGAAAATGATGAAGCTTACAAAATATTAATTTTGCTAGTGCTACATGAATTCAAGATTTACAAATAATTTGGAAACATGAGTTGTCTCAAATTTCTCGTGTAGATATGAGTGTTGAAAAAAAGTTAATTTCATCCTACGCCACTCATGTATTTTCATGATGAGACCGGATGTTTGTTCATCGGAAGCGGAAAGTATTTATGGGTCCGCAGACACACCTTTCCACGGTATATTTAATGCTACAGGTACTAAACTAATACTTTTTTCGATACAATCTGCGAAGACACCAATTAAAAATTTGCATAACAAGTCTAGCCCATTTCAGAGCGGTTGGATTCTGACTAATTCTCATTTCAATCGCAGGATTGCGTTATTATTCCTCTCAAACATGCAAGGTATAAATAATAGATGAGTACGTATCCCCAAAGATTCCGTTATTTCGGACAATGTACCTGCGAACCTTACGTAGAATGTTCTATTTTTTATCTCTTGGCGCGCACGAAAGGGAATCCCTACAATGTTCGAAGAACATTATGCGTACCTAGGGAGAAAAGGGAGAGGAGGTCGGTATTGGAATTTCTTTTGAACTTTTGGAGGTTCATGGAAATATACTTCCATTGGAAAAGAATACCAAAGCTTTGCCGTTCTATAGACGAACGAGTTTTGGTAAAGTGTTGTTCTACATATTTCACGGTTGTCAACAAATGGATGTGCTGACTGGGCTTGTCGAGTTCGTCTGACTGGTATTGCTAGTGATGGAATGATAGCAGATATTTATAAAGAACATTTCCCGAATAAGTATATATATATATACTGAAGTGAATGATTGTCGAATAGATAGATATTATAATTACTTATTTTCGCTTGAAATATTCTTGCGGTTATCAAAAATATACAATCGATTCAGGATTCAGGTTTGCTTGCGAGTGATGAATATACCTACGGAGTGTTCAATATGAAAATATCAAGAGAGTATTCATCATATCAACTTTACAATGTGAAAATTGGAGAGATAATGATGTGGGGCTATAAAAAAAAGAAACAGAACGAAATGTTGTATTCTTCAAACAATGTTCATTAAGAAAAGTCTACTTCATTTTGCTAGTTTCTGTATATCACCTCTATATAAATTAATCTGAACTGGACCAACTTGTATAAGTAGATAGATAGAAGATATTACATTATTTTGAAATCTGAAGTTTTTAATAGTAGGGACACCTGCGTTGTTTAGGCATCTTTATCATTCTTTTGAAGTAATCAAATATCTGATGTCACTTCTGTCAGTCTAATTCTGTGATTTGATCTCAAAAAAGTGCGTTGTTTAGTAATATACGTAACCGCGAAGTCGAATGGAAGATGAAAGGACTTGCAGTTCTTTCTCGGAGACCCACTTTTTTTCCCACGGGAAAAAAGTAATTTATGGAAAGTGACATTTCATAACCTGCCAACAGAGATGAAATGCCAAACTTTTTTCCCGTCACAGAAAAATAGTTATTTATTATACAAGGGAAAAAAGTAGTAGATTTTAGCTTCAGGTTGTGTTGTCTCCCGACGCGTAGCGGAGGGAGACAAAAAACCGTGAGCTAAAATCTAATATTTTTCCCGTGTATAATACACTATTTTTTTCTGTGACAAAAGGAAGGACGAATCAATATTGAGAAGGTATTACATTATTTCGAAATCTGAAAATTACCGACGTGAAATTTTAAGTTTTTAATAGTAGGGACACCAGCGTTGTTTAGGCATCTTTATCATTCTTTTGAAGTAATCAAATATCTGATGTCACTTCTGTCAGTCTAATTCTGTGATTTGATTTCAAGAAAATAGTGGTTGTTTAGTAATATACGTAACCGCGACGTCGAATGGAAGATGAAAGGACTTGCAGTTCTTTCTCGGAGACGGTATTATTGACTCATTTTTCGGAACTATAGCACAACAAAAGCCATCAACAGTGTATATATATGTGATATATATCCGGGAAAAAAGTACCCACTTTTTTTCCCACGGGAAAAAAGTAATTTATGGAAAGTGACATTTCATAACCTGCCAACAGAGATGAAATGCCAAACTTTTTTCCCTTCACAGAAAAAATTAATTTATTATGGCTTACACGAATGAAGTGTTATCAGTTGATCACCTTCTTGTTGACAATGTTGCCCTTTTACAGATAACAAAAAAAAAGGTAAAACTCATCTTAATGCTTTAAGTATGCGTGTAGAATGTATTTATTTAAATAGATTGGGAATGATCTCCTGCACGGAAATATGATAGAAATACTCCTAGGTTTTTAATGAAATGGACTATCTATACCAGATTTCAATATAGATTATTTGGATAGGTGTGAGCTTCTGTCCAAAAATATCATTCATAGCAAGTTTTCAATGAATATTGATAACTAAAGATGATTATAAACGTATTCTCATTTACGAAGTGATGTGATATCTGATTTTCCTAAGATGATTTACAGGCTGCCTTTTTCCATCCCAGGTTGCCATTAAAACAAATAGTTTGATACACCAAAGTCAGCTATCAATATAAAAACTCACGTTATTCTGTAGGGCATGATATATCATGGAACTTCATGATCAATACTTTGACTCCATCACGAATATAGCCACAAATATACAAATAAAAACTTTTTGTCACTTTTGAAATTTTCCTGAATGTTTCCGAAACCACCCAGAATATGGCAACGCAATTTGTAACGATAAATATATAGTATGTATACGCACTTAAGGATAGTAGACACTGCTATCTATCACATTATCCTGCATAACTGCTCAGAAATCACAATGGAGTAAATAATTATTGATAAGTCAGAACTTGAAGTGTGAAGTCTGAAACTAGGTATCAATAATTATAATTGTTATCAAGACAATGACTATTCCTTCAATTTCATGTCATGTTATCGAGGAGGACTTGAAAAACGTTGAGGAGGTTTAGCCTCTGTTTTCATGAGGAATAAATTCGTTTTATATACGTTGACCTCTGTAGGTGATTTGGCAATTCGTAGGCTTATAAAGGGCTTATAAGGGCAAATAGGCTAGCTGGCTAATAAATGGTGCACTCACACTCAATTCATCTATATTACAATATCCATAACAACAATGATATCAAAACATCGCGAACATAATACAAAGGGATTCAATAAATATAAATCTTCAACAAAAAATAACATTTTGCGTTCTAATATCCGGACGAAAAACGGACTATTTCCGAAAGCAAGTTCTTTTCGTCCGCAGACATTGAATTTTCCTCCGCAAACACTTTTCGTCCGCTGCAGGGTGGCCAGTTTTACTGAAATTTGACTAGATCTCCTGATTTGCCTATTGATCTACTGATCTGATGAAAAATATGTTCACACTTATTTATTATTATAATTACCTATATCATTATCAATCTTCAATTATTCACATACACTAATGAATTGCATGATATTTCGGCACGCTCCGTTTATATTAATTTTACAAAATGAGTCATCAATGTACATATATAGGTACTAATTATATGTATAAACCATAAGAGGACAATACTTTGTCTTATTCAGATAAAATTAAATTTTTTATAACCTCTAAAGAGGAACTTGGAATTTGGGATATCGTTCATTCTATGAACCTGAATGTTGTCTTTCCCATCCATGCAATATTGTGCATATTTTTTGGCACAAATAATAATTTACTTCACCTATCATTAGTTGCTATAGTCAATGTATATATTGTAAATAATATTTTTATCCCCGAAAATGCCCAATTTTGTCGGGAACATGTCAACGCTGATGGTATAATATTGCAATCATTGATTATATAGTATTTTAGTAAGTAATACGCTTTTGCTCAATGACAAAACTAAATTATACACAGGATGTGCTGTTCTGACAGATGATATCTCGTTTGGCTTCAAGATTTCAATGTAAATGATGCGGGGTCCTTCGTTTTCCCGATTTTGATTTTTGATTTCTCATCATGACATTCTCTAACCCACCCGAATAACATACATACTTACCATCTTATCAAATGTCGCGGAGCTGACATTGAGATTGATTTTTTCTTCATCATGTTATGTTTGGTATGCGAATGAGGATCATCCATCGGTGGATTCCTGCAAAGCTGGAATTCTTCTTGTGGAGATTTAGTACGAGTATCGGCCACCCGCAGAGCCACAATCGCACTGTCAATCACCGATCACGCCCCTCAATAATTAATCATGCTCAAGACGCCCGAGACCATATCCAAATCCGTCGACCCGGTCGTATTATGGGATATGGAGCCCATATCAATGTGAGTATATCTTCATAATTTTCTCATTTTTAACTTTTAGTCAATGAACCTCAGATATCCAGTCAATGGTATGGCTTTTTATTGATGAAGCTGCTACATCATACGGGAAGAAGAAGAGTTATTGTTTCAAATAGTCGACTGCGGATCGTTATGATATTTTATTTTTATTTTTATTTATTTTTTCTACTCACATAACTAAAATAGCATTTAGCGTACGGATATGTACCACGCTAAATGATCTATTAATCACGAATTGACGATCTGTGATTTATACGAAATATTAAACACGTTACCATGGCAACACGATTTCTTAAACACATTACCATGGCAACACAGTTCATTAAACACAGCTTCAGTAATTTGAGACATGTCCGGCCTGTCAATTGTATCAACTGTCAACTGTTATTTTCAAATTTCGTATCAGAATTATTCAAACAATATTTCGTTTGTATCAGAATTATTCATTAAAAATATGCGAAATGTAGACGAAAGTGAAATCGAAGAGAATGTTCTGGTACTTGCATATCTCCAAGAAGTGTAAAAATGAAGCATCCATCTTTGAGAACAATTCATTCATTCTGCGCTAAGCATGACAATGAACGTGAAACAAAGGTTAGTAAGCAATGGACTGGACACATCTACAACCAATATCACTTATTCGTGTCTCGCTGGTTGCATGCAGTTGCATGTATTATGTTCTCAATTCCCATTTCTTTCGAATTATTTTGTAGGTTAGCAGGAATAGCAGGTATGTTAATGTAATTTTCGGAGCTCGTAGAAAAAGCATAGTATGTAACGCGTTTATAATCTCCGCTCTGCTCCGCTCGTGCTTAAAATACTCGTTATCAAAAGGACGTTTATAACACTTTTTACATAATAAACTATTATTCACTTAGTTTACAGAATGAATCCAATTACAAACTAAGATATATGACAATACGAAAGTAGCATGCATAGTGTTATATGACTATGTAAGTTTAATACTGCCGGATACAAAAGAAGAACTATCTAATTTGCTGAATCGATGTATGATGAATGTCGATTTTTGTACAATGGTCATTATAATTCCTACAGATCACAGATCCTTTGTAATGGAGATTTTTTACAAACGTTTGTGCGTGGGGTTGGCTAGTAAAAGGTTTGATCTGTTCGGGACGCAATTCGTGGAACGTGAAACTGGAGTTTATATGTCAAATAATGGTAGTCGTATAGGTTATTAATTGTTTTGAAAAGAATAACATCAGAATGATACTCTCTTCGAATTTTCAGACTGTTGAATGATAATTGCTGCACAATGTCGAATTTCAATTATCAATACATAATTCATTTCCGAAAAATTGAATAGTTGAAAGGTTCCATTCAATCAAATTATTGACATGGTACCGAATATATAGACACACGTGAGTATCTTAATATTGACTCTTGACACTTATGAAAATAGTTTTGAAGTAAGTGCGCTTACTTAAGTAAGTTATTTTCAATTTGCAAGAATAATTAATAAAAGTTACAACCATGAACAAAATGATAATCTCAGTGGCGCAGCTACAACTATTTATTATTCATTCGAAGAGTGTAACACAATTAGTGTTGCCGTCTAGACTTATACATTCTAGACTCTTGTCTTGTCTTGTCTAGAATATCAAGACAAGATCATCAATATGTCTTGTCTAGATTATCTAGACAAGACAAGACTTTCATTCAAAACTCTTGATTATTTTCAAATCTATATTACAAATACGTCGTTTCGCTGGCGCGGCTATGATTTGTTTTGATTGGTTCCCAGAGAGCGGGAGTTTGCATGCACTTGACTGTTTCTACGCAATTTAAGCTAAGCGTCTTATCTAGAGTCTTGAATAAGAATCTAGACTTTCGTTATCTAGACAAGACCGCACTTAGCTTATTTAATCAAGACTTACGCGTATACAACTCTTGTCTTGAAATTTCAAGACAAGACAAGAGTAGGTGAACTCTTGTCTTGTCTTGTCTAGATGGCAACACTAAACACAATAAACAAAACAGTTGAATATATAGGGGTGTCCCTTAAAAATATGCTAATATTTGAGGGGGTGATTTTCTGACTCATTTTGAGAAGCAAACTTAATATGAACGTATGTCCTAAAAGTCTTAACTTTTGAGATATAGGGTGATGGAGTTTTTCATGATGATAACTAAGACAATATTGTATACATCTTTTCTTGTAATTTGGTACACGTCTTTCATGCATTGAAGTGCATTTTCTGATGTACAAAAATTTTCAAATTTCATACAATGATATGAAAGGCTATTCAATTATGTACAAAAAAGACTCTATTGTTGATACTCGATAGAACGCTTCGTTTTCGAGAAAAAACGGAAAAACGAGACCAGATTTAAAATTTTGATGTTTGAGTACTCCATTCAGAACATCCATTACTGGATAACCACCGTATGTAGCATTTTGAAATTCGTATACCGATTCAGTCACATACCAGACTGAATTTTGCCATTACGAAAAGCTATACAGGGTGGACAAAAATAATCTATGCATATTTTCAACATTGACACCTTGTATCTCAAATCTCGAAAGTTAGGACGTTTGCGACATATTATCATATGAAGTTTTATTCTTGAAATGGGTCGAAGGATCGACCCCTTGAATATTAGCATATCAATAAGGAACACCCTGTATTGGCATAAATACCTACTCAAATAATCACTGAATCAGAAATCCGCGGTGAACAAAGAAGAACCCGCGTTTATTATTTATTTTTGGTTCTGTAATTTTCTCAAGAATCTTCTTCACATTATAACAAAGGATGCCATCCTTTCATACATTCTGGTGCATTTTTATTTCTTCACTAGTTTCAATGATGTTTTGGCTGGAGTATAATTATAGAGAAAAGCATGATATGTTCTTTATATGTCCTAATTTTTTTCTACTAGCTTTCGGAAAGGTCCACTTTTTTTCACTCGTTCAAGTGCTGAAAGAGTCACTTGTCGGCACTTGTGCGGACAAAACTTTCAACACTAACATAAGTGCGGAAAAAAAATAAATTTGGGTTCTTTCGACATCATCACGCTAGTAGAAGAAATAGTTTATTCTTCAATTTTTTAATTCTGCAACTCTTTCTTTTCAGCCCTCATTTCCTTCTGATTTTGTTTGTTTTGGAGGAGTTAGTTGGCCAAAGGACCCCGCACGAAAACACGGGAAATCGGCTCTCGGTCGAATTGGCTGAAATTTTACTATGTTGTTGTGACTCATTAGAAAAATATGTGAGTTTAAAAAGTTTTGCATGATCAGTTTCTGAGATATGAGCCGACAAATTTTGTAAAAACGTCGTATCGGGGTAGGATTGACAAACAAAACCGTTTTTTTAGTAAAAATGAAACAAAATAAGTTAGAAAATGTATTGATCTGAACTCATTAATATGTCTAGTTATAATCACATGAATTATAGTAAATCAGGGTGTATACGAGGCACGGTCAAAAAATTCATTTTTCGGAAAAAAAAATTCGAGCACCAACCAACAAGTTATAATTTGGTGGGATATTATGGTTTTAGTCTATTGTAGGCTTCGAAAACGTATTTTGATTCTTGTGTTATACCCCTTTTTGAAAACAATTGAAAGCTTGTTTTTGATCACAAAGAAGGGGATCGATTGATACTGTTGATTGAATGAAAGCTGAGGAAACTCACTAGCGAATTCAGTTGTTCAATTTTGCCTTTCATTTAGATATACAGGGTATGTAAGATTATTTTGTTGAAGATTATTTAACATGTTTCAATTGAATATCTCGAAAACAGTTCCGTTAATTTGGATCTCATTTTACTCACACTATTATGAATATGTTAACTATCATATGCAAAAAGTTTTTCAATTTTTTATGTTCCGTTTCTGAGATATCAATTTTTGATAGTAATATCCGAGGTAATAACCCTATAATACCTGTAATACTGTGAACTCAAAAATGCATATCTCAGAAACGAAACAAACAAATTTTTAAAACTTTTTTTTCTAATGACATAATTAAATTTCAGCCAATTCGACCGCTATCAAATTTACCGTGTTTTCGTGCGGGGGTCCTTTAACAGATTCTCTATCCAAAGCAGAATATAATATATATTTTGCTCAACCAATTCAAGTACTTTATTTGTTTATCTTTTCTTATGATTTATAGGTCAGTATACTTGAATCGTGTGTTTATTAGATAACGCAAACAATCTCAATTATTATTCTGAAGCAATATTGCCAATCAAACTATACAGGGTTACAATGAAATAAATGAGTATATTGAATAGTTAGCGACTGTATTATATTATGATATATAGGAAATATCGGGGAGTTCAGTCGATCGGGCTACAAGCAAACTACTTTATTGCTATGCCAAGCTTTCGAAAATTTGTTAAATTTTTTATTTTTTTCTTCAATTGTAATAAAATGTTTCATATATACCGGGTGACACAGGAGACATGTAGCAGCCTCCAGTTTTTTCATTTGAAGAGATAAAATTTTGAAATTCACAGGGGGTATATAATAAATGGTAGCGCACTTTACGAACTTGACGACAATTTTTTTCAACCACCTGTTTGACCGAAAGTGACCCCAACTTTTTTTTATAAATGTCACCCTGTACATTTCTTCAGTCTATCTTTTCGCCTTGAAATTCTCTATCCTACTATTTATCACAAAGTGGCATTCATTTCTTAATTCGCTGTTGAATTGCTTTTTATTGAAAAAGAATAAGTTGGCTGTGACATGAATTCGATGATATATCGACACTTGGTAGGCTTTGAAATTTAAATATCATTAGTAAACCGATATTATTCAAAATGTTTTGATATTCTGATCAATGTCTGCAGGTTGTCAATAGCTTGTTTGAGTCAAGATGAAAACCTTCTAAAATAACTCATGATATTGAGGAATCTAAGATAGGAACATATTTTTTCGAATTCAGCTACTCGTACAGAAACTATCTGTCTTTTATTTTCGCCATGTACCTATCACATGATCTTCCCATTTGGAATAATAAAACTAAAATTGTTCCTCTTATACGATGATCCACAGGGCTATCGGTCTATTTTTTCATAATTAATAAAAATAAAACAGCTTGGCAAATTATTAACAAGCCATCTAGTACCTACATCACACACTAAGAAATACATCTGTGTTGATATTTAACACTATATTCAACACTATATAGCTAAATTCTGTACAGGTGCCTCTAAATAGGGTTAAATTCTAACACTAGGAGCTAGTTTGAATAACAGTATTAACCAATGGAAGTCGGTTACACTTTTAAAGTGAAGTCTAACACTAGTGAGTCAATAACACACAATTAGTACTGGAATTTCTTCTTCAAAATACACTATACTATATTATATATGTATAGTATTGTTTTTGCTATTCATCAAATATTATTTGAATTTAAGTTCTGTATTGAGTATATTATATGAGGACCCATTCACGTCAACTTACACATTAGGGCCTATTTATGCATGAGCATACATTTCAATAGGTGAATTGATGCAAGATTTTTAGTCTCAGTCGATCATCAAATCATGATCTTGATAGTTACACACTTTCAATTTTTATGCTTATGATTGAGACCACATAAGAAATGCGCAAGTGTCAACCTGTCAACATATTTGACAATCACACCTCAGTTGAAACTTTTGACGGATTGTCAATTGTCGTATCATAATTCTTAAGCCTAAAGACTGTCATGCATAAAGGTCCAAATATGATGAGTTAATATTTCATTCACCTTGGTTGAGACTATGATTAGGACAATGACTGGGACAATGATGCATAAAAAGACCCTTATAATGTGAAAATCGTTTAGGAATGAACTTAAATGTTGTATTCAATAATTCTATAGGTCACTGTTCTGGAGGAAAACCAAGAAACTCCCCCTTCCCCCCAAACTACACACTCCTGTAACTCTAATGATATAGATATTTTTTTATCAGCAACCCATTCATTCATCCTGACAACATGAAAAGAAAAGACGAAAAAATGTCATGGAATAAATATACTTAAGGTCTCTTGATCGACAGTTATTAATAATGATATCGATACCTGAACGAACAGACATAAGACATGGCTATTTCAGACGGCTGATGAATGCAGTGTCAAACAAGGATGGCAGGTATACATAATTTCATGCCAGCAATGAACCTTTGGAAATATCCTTCGCAGTGGTGGGCTAAAAATGCTCAACTATGGTCACTAGGTATATACTCAAAAAATTCTTTGTTTTATGTATGACAAATTGATATTCATCTCACAGGACGTGGAAAGAAATTCTGAATTGAAGAAACGTAATCACAAATCTATGCGATTAAAGGTCTAAAAAAATAATAAGAACCCCTTGATTGAGTATTGAGCAGGAAAATTCTCAGAAAGATTATGAATATGAAAAAATGGATATATATATACTGGGTGTTCCATTGGAAAAGGTAAATAATTCAACTGTGGATAGGGGTCACTGAGGTGATTTCAAAAAATCCATGGTTGATGGGTCTTCGACTTCTTATAATCGAGATACAGGATGTTTCATCAATTTTGTCCATATCTTCATTGTCTCATAACTTTCCGACCAACCTGTATATATTTTTAAAAATTGGTACACTTGCTCAATCTACCCTGTGGAATTGATTGAGGCAACAACAAAAGATAAAATCCAGGTCCGGCTTCACTTAAAATTCACAAATTCTTTCGGCCAGAAAACAACACCCTATACATTCGAATTTCTCATTTTTTTTGCCATATCTGAAGGGAACATCAAAATTTCTATTCAACGATGTGCTTTTTATTCTTGCACAGACGATTTTAATTATTCATATTATGTGCTCAAAATATTATTTTTGCTCATTTTGGGGTACAAAATTGGAATAAGACGAGATTTATTAATTTTATTACTTTCTATTCAGTATACGTGAGTATCACATTTAGAAGGAGTATTTCATATCGTTCTTTGTTCCAGACTTAGTTGCAGGTCCGTCATCAAAACTATACAGGGCTTTTCACGATAATCGTTAATTAGATGTTTCTGGCAAACCAGGCAACGGATAAATCTAAAAATTCGAAAGTATGTATAAATTAACATGATCTACACGTCTGAAATATTTGAAACAATCCAGCGTTACCGCTTCTACTCGAAAGTAGCAGTAACTTTGATTTTTCAAATGGAACACCCTGGATGCTTCCTGAAGAGCTGATTTAATCGATTCACAAAGTTCGGGGTCTAGTGGGACTAATAACTGAGATATTTAGAGTGAAAAAAAATCGAGATGTTTCAACTTTAGAATTATTTTGCGAAAATATTTATTATTGATCAAAACGGCTTTTATGTCCATATCTTAACATTGTATCTATTGAGATTTAATCGAAACAAATACAGGATGGTTCATAATTCAGATTTCTGCACCACCCTGTATCTGTTTCAATTGAATATCGAATGGAAAGTTGAGATAGGGACATTGAAGCCGTTTTGACCATGCAATAATAAATAGCATGCAACATTTCTAAAGTTGGAACATCTCGATTTTCCACATCCTATATCTCAGTTATCAGTCCCGCTAGACCTTGAATGTTTTGAATCGATGAATTCTGCTGTTCAACAAGAATCCAAGAATGTAATGAAATACAGGGTGTCCCATTTGAAAAATCGAAGTTGCTGCTACTTTCTAGTAGAAGCGGCAAGGCCGGACCGTTTCAAATATTTCTGTAGTGTAGATTATGTTAATTTATACATACCATCGAAATTTCAGATTTATCCGTTACCTGGTTTTCCGAAAACGTCAAATTAACGCTCACCGTGAAAAGCCATGTATAGTTTTGATGACGGACCTGCAACTAAGTCTGGAACAAAGAACGATATGAAATACTCCTTCTAAATGTAATACTCACGTATACTGAATAGGAAGTAATAAAATTAATAAATCTCGTCCGGTTCCAATTTTGTACCCCAAAATGAGCATATTATTTAGTTCCACACTGGCCACACTACATTCTTCTTCTTCATACTGTACCATCTGATGCGATATTCCGATTCTAACATATTCAACATTCAACATCATATCCATTAGTTTCGGATTCATACTAAGTAGGTATCTACTATACACACACAGGTCAGGGTCACTATATTACCTCTTCGGTTTCAACAAATGACACTGTTACGACAAAGACCCCTCGAATCGTGATCTATGAATTTAGATCGGAGCATGCTGTGGTTGGGCCGTTGTTACAGTTTTTTCTAACAGTGTTAGTTTAGTACTACAAAATGTTCGAGGTAGACAAGCATTTATCATCATCTTGTCTGATATGGGCAGACATCTTTGTCAGATTTCATTAATTATATTCGAAGAGACACACCCGCTCTTGATGATGTTATTAAGTCAGTTATTGTAAATGGATGACACTAACAGAGTAACAGACGATCAGAGATCTTCCAAGTGATGATGTTTCAACTCCGATCATACAGGGGGTTTGTTGTTCGGAGTGTTTCAACCTACATAATATGATTTCGATAAAATGCTCTTCAGATTTGTTTTTGACTCGAAACTTTCTTGATTTCGTCTTGAATTATTATTGGAAAATAGGTCGATTAAGATTGAGAATACAATAACAACTAACTTATGATTCATTCATGAATGCATATAAATTATCTTTTGAAACTATTCACTTCAAAAAATTACCACACCATGATTTATTTTCGGTACACTCTCAAACTCAACTTGTAATGACGACTGATGAAAGTTGAAAAGAGAGCGGATAGCGAGGCATAAAATTTCTTGCCTTTTACGTTGTCAATATTCAGTTAACATCAACAAATTATTTGTGCTTGAATTATTTTTGTTGGACAGCAAATTTGTGTCGAATCAAACAGATACTTGATCATTTCAGAGAAGCGGCTTGTTCAAATCAAGAATGTAGTTGAATTAACAGAATATAATATCAATTCCATCAACGAAATAAGTATATGGTAATCTCGAAAACAAATTATGATGGTCCAAAAATTATGTCAATGTTGATTCAACGATAAACATCTTGTAGATTTGATAAAATAATGATCATTTTAATAAGAATATATGTTTGAAACAACCTACTTACAAGTTATGTCGTTTCGATCTAGCAATTAACTTCTATCAATATCTTTCAAAATCATTTTTTTCAACATTTTTTTTTATTACCCATGTCATTAATTGCCCCAATTTCGGAAACACCCTGTATACCTACCGTATATTACCTGTTCAGTTCCAAGATGGGAATCGAAATGAACGATTTCCTTCCAAACAATAATTTTATTATAACAATCAGTATTATATAAGGGATACCCTTCTGAATTGTGCAGTTGTAATGTTTCTAACCACACCACAAAGAAATAATAAAACATGCTGTTGAACATAAAAATATGAATAAAATGAGATTATTGGTGTATACATGACATTAAAATACCATAAAATTATGGCAGTGCAATAATAAAGAGAAACCTTTATGGTTTTTGTTTTCCAATTTCAACCGTAGTAATGGTTTCATACAACGATAAATATTTCTGCAAGGTTTATATCAACAGTAGTTATGGTGTTGGCTTAGAAAAACAATTCGAAATAAAGATGTGGTATACTCCTGTATAGAAACAAGTATTCCACAGAGTTAGTAGAAAGTATGAAACCTCCATTCTCATCATATTTTGGTCTGACGCTTTTTGTTTTATTTTAATTTCATCAGTCTGTCTTTTTCAGAATCGCATTTGTGTATATTTATATATTTCTATACTTGCAATAACTTAGTGTGATGAAACTATGAGTCCACCTCAAAATAAATTATTACTTACAGACACATACGTATTATTAAGTATATACGGATAGTATTTTCCTTCGCTTGTCTTCCGACATAATTACACACACTGTAGTTTCCGAATCTCATACGTGACGGTACGTTTTTATAGTAGAGCACAAAAAAGTATATAAAAACCTCGGGATACCTCACCACTGAATACCGCTGATAAGGATGATCATTCCGTTTTCGTACCTGACGGTGACAAGATTTATTAATTATTTAAAATGCCGAAACGAAAATTAGACAAAGAGAAACAAACAAAGAAGCGTTTCAAGAAATTGAGAAAGGAATTGGAACTCAGGGAAAATATACCAGAAGAAGAATTATCTTCCGATAGCTCGGAGCAATCGAGAAATTCCGGTAAGTTGAAAATAATAATGAAATTAATTTTTAGCTCAGCACTTGAATTCAACTCTGATGGTATCGTGCGATCACCTGAAGAGAATAGATAACGTGCGTTATCTCAATGAATTCAGTCAGTGCATACAGAACTGCCCAACAAGAAACTCATTTGAAATATAACTCTGATGGTATCGAGCGATCACCAGATGAGTAAGGGTAACAGGCGTTACCGTAAGTGAAATAAAACTGACCAGTTCAAATTTAAAGATTCTTCTGATGTTTCTGATGAGGAAGTTGAGTTCATTGATTCCCAGGCCATGGAGAATGGAGAGCAAATTGACCCTCTCGAAATACAAAACATGGCCCCTGTTGAACAAATTTCAAATCCCGAAGTTGTTAAAGTCAATGAGCCCGTAATTAATGATATTGCACTACCTAACTCATCATTCGAGGCACTGGGAGTTAGACCACCCGCAGAAAACTCCGAGGGCGAAGAGTTACATAATGAAATAATCCTGAGATGGACAGCGTAACTCCAACAAGGCCTACCCAAAGATACAAGGGAAGAAATCATGTCTAAATACCCAATTAGAAAGAAAAAAAAAAAAAAAAGAAACCGTAAGGCACCAGCGTACATATGTACGCTGAAGGCACTGAATCCCCCAGTGGGGAACGGTGGAATTAGGGCGTGCCTTCCTGACGCTGCAGTCTCTCATGATAGGGTTATGACAAGCATACAACGAATAGGACATGCTTTATCTGCCATTGGGTCTATGATGAATCAGATGTGACCCAAGTCCCCTGATGACTCATCTGATACATTGACCAAGTTAGCAGATGCTTTTCAAATTTTAGCAAACGCTCATAACACCTTGTCCTTGCACAGACGTTACCACATAGTGCCTTTCGTCAATTCTGAATGCAAAAAGGTTATCGAGTCCTCCATGGTCGGTAAATATTCATTTGGAAAAGATTTTGATGAATCTTTCAAGAATAAACAAGCGATGAAAAAAGTCAGTTAAGAAATCGAAAGAATCAATAATACTTTCTTTCCTATTTCGAAGCCAAACATATCAACAGTGCCTACAACCACTACTTATCCAAGAAAAAAGAGAAGAGGAGAGAGGAAGCAGACTTCGGAGGGAGAAATCATCAGACGAAATTCCACTACCAATATCACAGCCGTCCATAAACCAGGTAACTTCTTAATATGCAGGTACCCTCCATGAGTTTCATAAAAATTGGTTGAGGTTTACCAGAGACAAGAGGGTTTTACGTTGGGTCAAGGGGGTGAAAATTCCTTTTCATACAATTCCTCCCATCCAGCGTGATGAACCTATTGTTCAATTTCATATCTCAAACTCACAAATTGAAAATACACGAACTCAATTTCGGAGCTTCTTGAAATGGGGTCCATCTCGAAATGTTCACCTGATAAAAATCAATACTTACTTTGTAACAGAGAACCAGAATGGTAAATATAGATTCATTTTGAATCTGAAAAACTCCAATACTTTCATAGGAGGATCCACATTTCAAGATGAAAGACTCCAGAACAGTTTCAAGGCTATTACACAAGAACTGTTTCATTGCCAATATCGATCTGGAGAATAAATTTTTTTTTTTTGTAACCGATCTATGGAGACCATAAGAAATATCTGAGACTTAATTTCAACAACAGTTCATTCGAATTCAATTGCTTACCATTCGGGCTCAATGTAGCACCCTATATATTTACCAAGGTGTTGTGTTAGTTGTTTATTTAGATGACATTCTCTTAATCAACAAAGATAAAATTGAATGCGAGGAATTTGCTTCAATAACAGTAGTGTTTGGGATCACACGTTAAAAGGTAAGGCCCCCGTCATTCCTTGCTGGCACAAGACTCTCGAAGACTTCTGAGGGTTGCTCGTAAGGGGGCAACCGAATGACGGATAGAACAATTTTAGAACAATTTTAGAAGCTCTGGTACTTTGTGGTTTCATTGTCAATTTAGAATAAAGTAACTTGGTGCCTACACAAGAGCTAAAATTTTTAGGATCTTTATAGAATACGCAAAAGATGTACATATCATTTCCGGAAGAAAAAATCCTTATAATTCGACGACTGTTGAAGAAATTGATTATTGAACAAAAATATCGAATAAGGGAATTTGCAGTGGTATTTGGCAAATTAGTTGCAGCCTGCCCTGCCATCAATTATGGTTGGTTGCACGTCAAACCTCTGGAAATAGCAAGATTCTAAGCTTTGAGCCAACCTAATCAATTCAATTCATTCATTCATGAATTAGATTGGTGGAATGGAAATTTGAACACTTATTAGAAAAAAAAAAAAAAAAAAAAAAAAAAAAACAGGAAATAACGTTAGAAATCTATTCAGACGCATCACCAACAGATTGGGGGGCCTTCTGCCAAGGTCAGCGGAGAAATGGGTTCTGGAATTCCGAGGAAGAACAGAACCATATTAAATATCTTGAAATCAAAGCGGCGTTTTATGGCCTGAAGTCTCTTGCCAAAAATACCAGTAATATTCACATCTTGTTCAGGATTGACAATGTTACTGCAATTTCCTGTATTAATCGTTTTGGTAGTATACAATATGCAAATCTTAATGAAATCACGAGATCGTTGTGGGATTGATGTGGATCAAAAAATGATCTGGTATTTGCCTCATACATCCCTTCAACTCAAAACGTAGAATATGAATTGAATCGAACAGCCTATCGAATTGTGCAGTGTTTTGGCCAACCGGAAATAGATATTTTCGCTACTAAACTGAATGCCAAATGCAATAAATACGTTTCTTGGTTTCCAGACCCAGACTCTTTGTCAGTAGACGCTTTCAGGATTAGTTGGAGCAATACTTTTTCAACTTTTTCCCGCCCTTTTCTATAACCACCTGAGTCCTGAAAAAAAAAATTGTTCAAGAAAGGGCCTGTGGGATTCTTATAGTTTCAAACTGGCCATCACAACTGTTAAAAACTGTTAAAAAACCTTTTGACACAAAGCCCAATAATTGTCAGACCGAATAAACATTTATTATCATCTCCTTTCAGAGAGAGCCACCCTTTGAACGGGCAAATTTCCCTGGTAGCAGGGAAGTTATCAGGTTAACGTTTGCTGAAAGGGGGGTTCCACAGGCCGCAATACCAATAATCCTGGAATCTATAACAGCAGGTACCCTCAAACAGTACTCAGCCACATACAAAAAATATTGGCAATTCTGTATCGACATAAAAACAACCCCCTTACCTATAATTTGAATACTTATATTGAATTCCTGATCAAGGCTATAGAGACTGGCAACTCGTATTCCGTTGTCAACTGTCACAGATCAGCACGGAATCTCATTTTCCACCCGAATATCGATGATGAGAATAAAATCAAAAGATTGTTAAGGGGAGCGACCAACATTAAACCCACTGCTCCAAGATATACAAATACATCCTTTTGGAACCCGGAATCAGTATTGCGATATCTCAGTTCTCTATACCCCTTACACTCGATTAGTCTGGAGAAACTTAACTGGAAGTTGGTCATGTTGATAGCCCTTACAACTGCTCATAGGGTGCAAACTATGTCGAAAATGAGATTGGGTGGTATGATTATACATGAGGGAAAATTCGAATTCAGAATATCTGAGAGAATCAAAACATCAGGTCCAAAAATTAGTATTCTATTCTAGCTATTCCTTATTTTAATTTGAAACCAGAGTTATGTGTTGCCACAAATATAGATCACTACAATTAGCAGGTGGATAAAAACGTTATTGAGGGATAGTGGAATCAATACCGAATTATTCAAAAGCCACAGTGTCCGCCGGGGTGAACATTAATAGTATAAAAATACAGGTTGGTCTGGATCATCAAATGTATTTTCTGAATTCTACAATAGACCAGTAGGAAAAGACGACGAAGTACAATATCAAATCTCAATTTGGGAGACTGATTTATATTAAAATTCTAAGACTGAGACTGTCACTATACCTATATAGCATGATACCATAATATATACCTAATTTTTTTATTCCAAATAGGTACATAATATTATATATTTTTGATGTTCAAATGTAACATTCAATTTACAAGTTTGTTTACCATTTGTTCACCATTTATTTACCAGCATTTTTGAGGTAATATACCAAATAAATCTTTCTTAGTTCTACCCATTCAAGGATCAAAATCACACTGCTTTAAACAGCTACAGTGTGTGTAATTATGTCGGAAGACAAGCGAAGGAAAATTGTAAGATTAATCGACTTACCTGAAGGAAGATTAATCCAAATTTTCCGAGCTTGTCTTCCGACATAATTAGAACCCTCCTCTCCCAGTTATGAACCCATTAAAAAGTGTGATTTTTCAGACTCAAACGGAATGATCATCCTTATCAGCGGTATTCAGTGGTGAGGTATCCCGAGGTTTTTATATACTTTTTTGTGCTCTACTATAAAAACGTACCGTCACGTATGAGATTCGGAAACTACAGTGTGTGTAATTATGTCGGAAGACAAGCTCGGAAAATTTGGATTAATCTTCCTTCAGGTAAGTCGATTAATCTTACAATACTCACTTCACCTATGAAAGTGAATTCTTGAATTCCGAGAAAAAATTCAACTCACGATTTCAACTATACTTTGGATAGTCTATTAAAGAATATGTCGGTAAAGAGTAATTGCATCAAAATTATGCGAAATATTCAAATTAACCATATCCTATTTAAACGATGGGATTTATTATTTAATGATAAGTAACGGCAGGTAATAATTACTGGGAATATTGAAACACCATGGCCTTTCTGGTGACTTATTGCATCGAAGCTAATGTTGATTATCATAAAGGAAAACTCATTCTGAAATATATGATTGCAAAATGCGTATAAAGTGTTCTCGTTAGAGTTTAGCTCAATAGTTCTCCTCTTAACAAAACCGATTCCGATGACCTCAGAAAGTATTTCGAGAAAAGCCTCAAATAGGCACACAATATTGTGAAGTCATACTTGGTAAATGTATGATGGATGATGAATATAACGTAATATGTGTATTATTCGAGAACTGCTATTGGGATGCAGGTGCCCATTGGACTCAAAAGAAAACTCTTTTTACTCACGGCCACTATAGAAAGTAGGATACAGCCTCAGTAAGTAACTCTTTACGCACAGTAAGCACATCGCAAAGTTTTCGTTTATTCCACCACTTTATAGTACAGGGTGGGCCACCAGTAACGCCTCGGTCTCTAGAAGGCTAACCACTTATCTTCTTGGAATTCTTCCTCTCTAGGAAGTTGCATGTTAACATAGGCTACCATTTAAAATTATTTCGAAACATACAGGGTGTCCCCAAAAACCATAAAACACTGAACTTAAACTTTTTTCTATCGAGCACACTATATATTATTTCATTTTGAGATTCTCCCTGATGAGCTGATTTCAACGACCCATCATACTTGGGGTCTAGCAGTTATAATTACTGAAATATAGGGTGTGAAAAATCGAGATTTTCCAAGTTCAAGAATTTTTTGTGTCGAAACTATTCATAATTGGTCAAAACGGCTCACATGTCCCTATCTCAACTTTTGATTAACTATCTACTGATATTTAATTGGGACATATACCGGGTGATCAAGATTCTGAATTCTGCACCACCCTGTATTTATTTCAATTAAATGTCAGTAGATAGTTGATCAAAAGTTGAGATAGGGACATGTGAGCCGTTTTGACCAATTATGAATCGTTTAGACACAAAAAATTCTTGAACTTGAAAAATCTCGATTTCTCACACCCTATATCTCAGTAATTATAACTGCCAGACCCCAAGTATGATGGATTGTTGAAATCAGCTCATCAGGGATAATCTCAAAACGAAATAATATATAGGGTGTTCGATTGAAAAAAGTTCAACTTCAGTGTTTTGTGATTTTTGGGGACATCCTGTATGTTTCAAAATAATTTCAAATGGTAGCCTATGTTGACATGCAACTTCCTAGAGAGGAAGAATTCCAAGAAGATAAGTGGTTAGCCTTCTAGAGACCGAGGCGTTACTGGTGGCCCACCCTGTATATAGGTATATCATCATGATCGCGTAATCGCCGTCAACAACGGATGACATAACTGTCAAGAATTGTAATTCAGACTGTTCTTTCGGAATAATTCTGTTCCTTCGTCAATTTCTCTAAAATGGAATGTACAATTATTATATTCAAAAGAAATGGGGATATGAAATCACAGTAGATGAGATTGTAGAAAATCAAATAAGAACTGTATGAAATTGTGAAAAGTTCATGAATTGATGGATTTAAACCAAATATAACTTTGACAAAACGACAACATGTAACATGAAAAATACGTGTGACCCACATAATATAATGCAAACACCCCTGTATCTTACGTAATTGTTGGGTAAGGATCCTGAAATTCGCTGGGAGCGAGAGATATACCAAAAATACACTCTATGACCAAGTGGGGTCATCTTCAGTGATTCACACTGCTCACCAACAGCCTTGGAACCACTCCAATTTCTGGAAAATGATATTAGGAGTCAAAATAGGTCGAAAATCACTTCAGATTCGGAATTTTGTCGAACTTTTTACGGAAGCACTCCCGCTCCTTACGTAATTTATGAACTTTCTCTTCCTCCTGCAAATTTTAGAACCCTACCTAAATAATTAGTGAGACAAAATTCAATTTTTCTGAACTGAAAATTATCTAGGAAAACTATGAATAGTTAGTGGATTGGGCGCCCTGATTCCGAATGCGAAGTGATTTTCAACCTATTTTGACTCCTAATATCATTTTCCGGAAATTGGGGTGATTCCATGGCTGTTGGCGAGCAGTGTATATCACTGAAGATGACCCCACTTGGTTATAGAGTGCAGTTTTGGTATTATTCTCGCTTCAGCAAATTTCAGGATCCTTATCCAACGATTACGTAATAAACAGGGGTGTTTCCCTTAGAACTGGATCACACTGTATATATATTCCATATGTCAACCTAAATTGGGCAATCCACCGGATTAAAAAAAAATGCCTACATAAAAAAAATTATTTCCATAGTTGGAAGTCTTGATTCTCGATAAAATCCAACTAATATAGTAATTTAAAAAAAATTCAATACCTACCTCCTGTCCCTATCCTCCCTAGGAACGCACGATGTTCTTTGAACATTATAGGGATTCCCTTTCGTGCGCTCCAAGCGATAAAAAAAAATTTGTCATAATGAATCAACTCACAAAAACATAACATGAAATAGAGAACATATAGTATGCATGGGAAAATTTCAATGAAGAACTGAATATCATTAAACAGATTAATGATGATAACGGATACAAACAGGCAAATCAACAATTTTTTCCCATACCATTGAAAACAAAAATCTAATTCAGAACACTAACCTATTTCGGATCATCAACAAAAATCATTATATTATGAACAGGATTTAAGATTTGCATATAGAACAAATAACACGTTGAGAAGGTTCCCAAAAAATAATGAAACTTTCTCAATTCGTAAAATCTGGAATATACTTTTGACTGAAGCTACTGCCAATTCAAAAATGTCTTAGAGATCTTATTGTTTGTGATGCTTTTACAACTAACTATGAACTTCCATCAAATAACGGCATTGGCACCAGTTATAGAAGAACTCGACGATCGACATGCCCAGTCAGCACATCCTTCTTCGTCAATCTCGAGATATATGTCGAACAACTCTTTACCAGAGCTCATTGATTTATAAAACGGCACAGCTTTGGAATATCTCTATTTATATTACATAATATATTCCCAATAATTTATAACTCGCAAAAGTTGAAAAAATATGATCGAACATAATACGGATTCGATTTCGTGCTCTCCGAAAGATTTAAAAAAATAGATTTTTGTGAAACACGTCAGAATTATATAACAAAGGTTTTCTTGATCCTTCAGTGCTTCCGAACGATATCAAAATCTCTCTGAGTTGAATTTGTGGCGATACTTTTTACTCCGACCTTCATTTAATTTCGAAATGTCGCTGAACCGATGAGACTTGAACTCAAATTAATTATGTCATATATGTGAAGAACGGAATCCATCATCATAAATACTGATTTACATGTATTGTTATGACTTTCAATTCTCTGCATAAATGATAAATCACATGGCAGAGTCGTGCACTGGTGGATTGACGTAAGCAGTTCCTGCTAAAAGATGAATACTCTTCCATTTAGCGAAGGTGAATTCTAACTAAAGAAACACTCTTTCATGTAGATAGACACAAAATTGAGAATAAAATAAAGAAAGCGTGTGGATAAATACACTGCTAATATTTTCAACAGTAATTACACAAGTGGTGGTAATAAGAAAATTACCGCACTGCGAATGTAATTCTACGTGATAATTTTTCAACTATTTCGTTAAATGCCCACCGAAAACGGACATTTCACAATGACACACTTTATATAGTTTTGCGTAATCTATTTTGGTTCGAACAGAATTGGTCGTCGAAGTAGTTGTTTTCTATTGAATAAACTGAAAAAGAGTAGATATTCTCGTCACATAGAGAATGCGAATTCTCAATGTATTGCTTTATATAAATATACAGGGTGATTCACATAAGAACAGACATAGAGCAGGGGCATGTAGGGGGTCCCAAAATATGTCAATTTAACGCAACTTACCTTTATACCAAGTTGCTTCCCTAAGGAGTTATAGGCTTTGAAAGTGAAGTTATAAATTTTGAAAAAAATCAATATCTCCGTTATTCTTGAATTTAAAGCAACCAAATTTGGTACAGTTTGTGGATGTATTTAGGGCGTTACTTGACAGTAACTAGAGCTTAATTGAAATTTGTAAAGGGGGTATACCGGGTGGCGCACCATTAATATTCAACAGAATTTTGTTAACCCTAGATGGATTTCAAAAATCTTTGCTTTGTTGTGTGGGCAATTCAATTCTAAAACTTTTCTTTCTCTAGTAATTTTTCGAAACACCTCATCATTTTCATCAAAAACTCGCATAACTGAAAACGCGCGCTCTAGGTGTGTTATTTAAAATCATCGAAAATTCAAAAGTTGGCTATGAAAATAAACGTACAACAAGAGAGTAGGTCATTAATTGTGATCAGTAGAAATTGGCTGGCAAATTATTATTTAGATACGTAACAAAATACGTAAAGTAAGTACAGATACTGGAATGTAAAAACTGGGATTAACAACTAACCAAAATAAACACAAAAAAGTCGAAAAACAACCAGTATAAACCATTTTTTATCAATAAATTACTCAATTGAACAACTTACTTGCTTCATTGTCAAGTTTGACGTTTATTTTCATAGCCAACTTTCGAATTTTCGATGATTTTAAATAACACACCTAGGGCGCGCGTTTTCAGTTATGCGAGTTTTTGATGAAGATGATGAGGTGTTTCGAAAAATTACTAGAGGAAGAAAAGTTTTAGAATTGAATTGCCCACACAACAAAGCAAAGATTTTTGAAATCCATCAAGGGTTAACAAAATTCTGTTGAATATTAATGGTGCGCCACCCGGTATACTCCCTTCACAAATTTCAATTAAGCTCTAGTTACTGTCAAGTAACGCCCTAAATACATCCACAAACTGTACCAAATTTGATTGCTTTACATTCAAGAATAACGGAGATATTGTTTTTTTTCAAAATTTATAACTTCACTTTCAAAGCCTATAACTCCTTAGGGAAGCAACTTGGTATAGAGGTAAGTTGCGTTAAATTGCCATATTTTGGGACCCCCTACATGCCCCTGCTCTATGTCGGTTCTTATGTGAATCACCCTGTATATCCATTTTTGTATGTTCATAATTTATCTGAGAATATTTCCTTTTCAACACTTTCATACCCAATCAGGGGGTTCAAACTTTATCGATGGAAACTTGTGATTTTTATTTTCTTTCCACGCCCTGTATGATGAATGTCAATTTATCATACACCCAGAAGCGATTTGAAATTTTGGTGGCAAAACTTTAAAATGGTGATGGCGGAACATCATCCACCATTTTATTCGGGAAAGTCGCTCATCCTGAGGATCCTGATCAAAATAATTGAACAATAGCTATTTATACAGGGTAACTCACGGTCCATGGTACGTTAGACGTTTACGGAGAACAGGACATAGGATCATTCTGAAATTTTGGTTACTCACGTAGTTGCTAGTGATGCCAACTTTTCAAATACGTTTTCCCTACACGGTCCTATAAAATTTTGATTTATCATTGATATCGAATGAAAATTTCTGAGTGGGTAAAAAATAATCGAAAATAGTGAATCCAGTGGGTCTTTTGATGAAAAATTTAGAAAAATCCACTCAAAAAAGGAAAAATCCCTACAATTCTGGATTATCCAATAATCTGTCCCTACATCCCTACACACCCTAAATTTGGGTCAATTATCCCTACTTGTAGGGAATATTCCTACGGGTTGGCATCACTGATTGCTCTTGGTCTATCGATCTAAAATATTTTCAGCTCTGCGGCGTTGCCGCTTCTATCGAAAAGTAGCAACAACTTTGTTATTTTAAATGGAACACTCTGTATTTTATTGAATTTTCAGATTCTCTCTGAAGAGCTGATTTCATCGATGTATCACACTTGGGGTCTAGCGGAAATGATTACAGAGATATAGGGTGTGAAAAATCGACATTTTTCAACTTTAGGATTTTTTTTTGTCGAAACTATTCATTATTGGTCAAAACGGCTCACATGTCCCTATCTCAACTTTTGATCAACTATCTACTGACATTTAATTGAAACAAATACAGGGTGGTGCAGAATTCAGAATCTTAATCACCCGGTATATGTCCCAATTTAAATTCTCTCGCAGTTACATTTTGGAGCAAATCATCTGATTTGTCCTAAGTACACGTATATTGAAATAGTATTCATATTTTTATTTTAAAGAGACGAGGAGAGAAAATCCCAAAAAATCTGGAATAAAATGTACATTTCATAATATGTTATGTGAGAATTCAGTTTTCAAGGAGAGTGTAATGTGTAAGGAAAATGCATATATCAAAATGACCGTACGGATATCGCAATTTTCGTAAAAGTAAATCTCTTTTTTCATTAAAAGATATCAATTTCTCAAAATGTCACAATATTATGTATATTGTAAACCCATCAGTATGTACCTACCAACGCAAATTTAACGTTGTCAATAAAGCTGATATGATTGCTGTCTAGCAATACATCCAATATATAGAAGCTGAATAAATTGACATCCATTGGCTGAATAGCTAAAATAACGAAGATATTATGGAATCAGACGATGTATCAAAATCATAATCAAACCAGCTGAGAGTTCAAATATAGGTATTCCCGAATTGATTTGTGGAGATAAGGAATTTGAGAATAGCGGGCGGTAAAGTGCACTTCACGGCCAGTGGCCATAATGAACCCGCAGGCGCTAAAATGCCACTTTACGCCCTCAAAACCGGCGCACTACACCACCTTCTAGTGTTTAAATAGTTTCCAAATGACAATTTCTGTTCGTATCAGGAGTAACCCTGTTTAAACAATCACAAAAGGAAACAATTTAATTGATCACTATGATCATATTATTCTACTGATTTAAGTTATGGAATGTATAGGTTAGCTTAGCAATTTCATGAATGAAGTGCACATATTGCTGAAATATATGCTCATTCCGCTTTCCTGATGACTTCTATCAAAGGTCAACTCTGTTCGTTCAATGCTTCCGAAGAGCTAAACTTGAAAATCAATCATTAAATTCAATAATTGGAGATACTTGACGGCTTGAGAAACAACCAATGAGTGTACTTTGAAAATATACTACCGAACGTTTACAACCAGCTTCTCAAAGTTTATGCCTAAACATATTTTTATTGACGTCTACGGAACACACTGCTATTTATACGATAAGCACGGACGGAACAACATAAACTGACGTCACAAATCGTAAAGCTCCGCAATAAATTATTTTGATTCGTTCAGCCTGATTGCAAACAAGTGTTGCTGCATTGAAAAAATCGCGAGATATACTTCCAGCGATGACAATAATCATTGACAGTTCATGGTACTACTCGATTTGGATTTCTCGATATTCCATGTTGATGGCTTCATTCAACCCAATCTGCCTTGAATGAAATATGTTTTTATATACAGGGTGGTTCGTAATAAACTGGACATAATATACCTCCAGTCAGACCTGAGTCCACAAACTCTGGGGGAAATGTTTACAGGGTATGAGGAACCCTGCTTTCACGTTTGGCACGTGTTTACTGATTAAAAATCCGAATTTAATTATACCTCTATCAGAAATGCACCTTCCCGCATGACATTACATAACTAGGTATATCGAAGACTGGAACCTTTGGCACGATAACACACTATGCACTGTTTTCTGACCATACTAACCAAACCAAACCAAACCTAACAAAACTGCTTTTTTCTACTCACATAACTAAAATGACATTTAGCGTACGGATATGTACCACGCTAAATGATCGATTGATCACGGATTGATGATGAACATTATGGATACGAACCTGAGAAATCGGAAGCTTCGACATGTCAACGAATCGAAGAGTTTTTATCTACTATACGTCAGATGAAATCCTAATCAAAAAGCTCAGTGTATCATATGAACTGGACGCACATCTACAATCGATATAACTTATACGCGTCACGTTGGTTGCGTTCTCAATCCTCATTCCCTTCGAATTATTCTGTAGGTTAAGAGGTAGGATAATTTAATTTTCGGAATTACGGGCTCTGAAAGGAATTAGGAGTTCGTAGGAAGAGTATAGTATGTAACGCGTTTATAAACTCTTCTAGACACTTGTTTCGCTCTGCTCTGAAGAGCATCGTCCATGAAAATATCTATAAAATAGAGCCAGATCGCCAACTTTTCTACGGTGTTCCAGAAGAGTGAGTGAGTTTGTGAGCGAGGCATCACCGACGAGACGAATTGCCCTTTTTCGGACTGAATCCAACAGTTTCAGGGTATGTTTGGGTGCTGCACTCCAAATATGGGTATTCGTATTCCAGGACAGGTCAGATAGTAAGTAAGTAAGTAAGTAAGTACTTTATTTGACCACGTTAATGTATACACATTTTGCAGCAAGTCAGGTTAAAACTGAGTGATTCGTGATATATGAGATATCAAGTGAGTTAACAAGATACGATATATGCCTTATAGATCATGAGCAGCTGACTGGAAGTGAAATAGCTCCTGGCCCTAAACAGAAAACCAAGTTTTCGGAATGCACTTTTAGCAATTAATCTCATGGTAATGGATATCTTCATGGTATGGGGACTCCTGCCAAGCTTATGTTGGGCACAGTGAGATCGGTTTTTCTAGAGAAGAGGAATGCTTTTTTTGCATCGAAATCTACCAAGTTATTGGATCCCCATTCGATAATTGTTGCCAAGTCCATATTTATGTTGTCAACATTTCTCCCTTGTTCGTTTCTGATTTGCCTGGCTGGTATTGGAGCCCTGGAAGAGAAGGAGGTATGGAGGGTACTATCATCCGCGAAGCTGTGTACTGGACTTGCAGTTGCTTCCAACAAATCCTGAGAGAAAACTAGCTAGTAGAGAACATAGCTGGGGAGGCAAGCCATAGGATGGAAGCTTGGCGAGGAGTCCGTGGTGCCAGACTCGATCGAATGCCTTGGAGATATCAAGTGCCACAGCTAAGGTTTCACCATATTTTTCGATAGATTGCTGCCATTTATGTGAGACGTAAGCGAGCAGATCACCAGTTGATCTCTAATGACGAAAGCCATATTGCCTATCGTTGATAATACCTGAATGTTCCAGGATATTTGTTACATAATATGCTATTTTGGCCACACCACTTCAAATTTATATTTTATCCAATACTTTCCGAAATAATTCAAGAAATAAAAACAGTATTCCATAATCGCCGACTCTACAATTTCCTTATTTTTCAACACTTCTTCGACACATACGAAACACGAATATGAAACTACAAGGTGTCTCTCCACACACGATTCCTCTCCCGTCCCGCCTATTCTTAATTCATTCCAAATATCGAAAAGCCTCGCTGTTCGTTTTGTGTGTGTAATCATGAATTACGAAATGGTTCGAAAGGCCACACCCTCTGGTTCTTTTGGAGAGCTCGCAGGCACGGGGCACCGGGGGTCACGGGGAACACCCATCCTGTCTGGGGTGCGCCGAGATCGGCCGCCCCCGCTCGACGCCGTCCCCTTCCGCCGGCCCTGGACTCGTCTTCGCAGCTTCACAGCCGTGGCGGGCTGTGCGCCAAGGACGTAGTGTGTGGGGCGCAAGGTTCGAGCCATGGACGTATAAACAAAGATTCGAGCCCACCCCAAGGCAATCTCAAACTAAAGTGCTCAAAGAAACAAATGGACCACTGAAATTTTCGACAATTTTCAAACTGCCACAACTTTTTGGAAAATGAATGGATTTTCAGTCGGAATTCAGTGTTTGGAAGATGCGATCTTTCTGTTCAAGATTCCTTGTTCAAAACTTGTCCGGAGTTATTCTGTCATTATATACCAAGTGTTCGAAAAAATTATTACAAAAATTGAAATATCAACTATATAAATCGAAATTTGGATGATTAGCAATCTTAAATAGTTTTCCATCAGCTGAAGAGAAGTGAAGACTGATGATCTATGCTAGGAGTCGACTTGATTCCTTGTGTTGTTTATTCTATTGATGTGAAATTTCAGAAAATTCCCGAATATTGAATTCGGTTCAACAAAACAATTTGTCGAATGGATATATAGTTTCTCTTGAATCAACAAAATATTTCATTGAATTGACCAAATATTTTATTGAATCAAACAAATATTTCATTGAATCAACCCAATATTTCGTTGAATCAACTGAATATTTGATTGAAGCAATATCTTATTATTTTGAATCAAACAAAATGATTGTTTAAGCCAATTCAATATCTCTTCAAAACCATTCATGGATGTGCTTGATTGAAGAAGATCCAGAGTTCATGCAAGACATATTTACTTGATTCAAAATAAATGGATTTTCAGTCGGAATTCAGTGTTTGGAAGATGCGATCTTTCTGTTCAAGATTCCTTGTTCAAAACTCGTCCGGAGTTTTTCTGTCATTGTACACCAAGTGTTCGAAAAAAGTATTACAATTATTAGAGAATTCAAACGCTTCCGTATTTCAGGGATTTTTTTAATTTTTTCATTATATACGTGATTCTTCGTGTTTGAAATATCAACTATATAAATCGAAATTTGGATGATTAGCAATCCTAAATAGTTTTCCATCAGCTGAAGAGAAGTGAAGACTGATGATCTATGCTAGGAGTCGACTTGTTTCCTTGTGTTGTTTATTCTATTGATGTGAAATTTCAGAAAATTCCCGAATATTGAATTTGGTTCAACAACACAATTTGTCGAATGGATATATAGTTTCTCTTGAATCAACAAAATATTTCATTGAATTGACCAAACATTTTATTGAATCAAACAAATATTTCATTGAATCAACCCAATATTTCGTTGAATCAACTAAATATTTGATTGAAGCAATATCTTATTATTTTGAATCAAACAAAATGATTGTTTAAGCCAATTCAATATCTCTTCAAAACCATTCATGGATGTGCTTGATTGAAGAAGATCCAGAGTTCATGCAACATATTTACTTGATTCAAACTTCAAATTCGCTCTGAAACAAGATATAGATTTACTCATTTCAAGATTATATTTTGTCGTGCATATATGACACTTTCAATTGCTCCATTCGCTTAAATTTTGCTTGATTCAACAATTCTTTTTTTTCCGTGGATACTCGTTGATGAAACGTTGAATAACCCAACCAACATTTTATATAAGAAATTTCTTGGAGGATTTTTTTGTATCGAAAGTATTCCTTATCGGTTAAAACGGCCTTCAAGTCCCTATCTTAACATTTGATTCACTATCTACTGACATTCAATTGGAACGAATATAGGGTGATCAGATTTCTGAATCTTGAACCGCACCCTCTTGCTGGTAATTCTCAGAGATAACCCGTTCTAAAAAATTTGTTTGTTCTAAAATTTGTTCTATCCGTCATTCGGTTGCCCCCTTACGAGCAACCCTCAAAAGTCTTCGAAAGTCTTGTGCGAGCAAGGAATGACGGGGGCCTTACCTTTTAACGTGTGATCCCAAACACTTTCTTGGGCCATCAGAAAAATTTCTGCAGTCGACGGGGATCGAACCCACGACCGGCAAGCGAATGCGAATTAGAATATAGACACTCTGTCCGCACGGCTACCTGGCCACTACTGAAGATAACAACGCAGCTATCGAAATACGCTGTATTTATTCAATATTATCGTGGCCTACTTAGGGTATACGTAATAAGTACTCGACATGATAATAGAATTCTTCAGAGAACATTCATTTAACCACCTTTAACCCACCGAAAATTGATTATTCGTACGCCTTTGATGGTCTGTCGGACAGACCCACCTCGAACCGGAAGTACGATGCCTATACATGCTCGACGAAGTATTATAATGGTTTGATTAATTTCGAGCTTATCATGATGCTAGAGTGACTGTGAAGGAAATTAGAAAAAAAGTGTTTAACATCCGACGAATCGGTAATATGCGTTTTATCGTTAACACATCGTCAACTATGGTAATCACAATCGACAATAATATCTTCTCGTGCGACGATGAACCTACGAGCACTGTATAAGCACCAAAAGCTGTTGGATCATTGAGCCCCGCCTTAAAACACTGAAACACTGAAAGCTTGGATCACAGTTCAGTTCGGGACTTTGTAATGAACTCAATATTGTTTTTGCATTAAAATTGACGTATTGATATAATCATTCAATTTGGAATGAGGAGAAATGTACCTATATCAACATCGAGCTCAAGAAATACCTGGAACAATCTGGTTTCATCAACGATAGGCAATATGGCTCAGGCATCAGAGATCAACTGGTGACCTGCTCGCTTACGTCTCACATATATGGCAGCAATCTATTGAAAGATATAGTGAAACCTTAGCCGTGGCACTTGATATCTCCAAGGCATTCGATCGAATCTGGCACAACGGACTCCTCGCCAAGTTGCCATCTTATGGCTTGCCTCTCCAGCTATGTTCTCTGCTAGCTATATTTTCTCTCAAGCAGGTCTCTCCATGTAGTGGTCGACGGAGTTTCATCTGACTCTTATCATAAATGCTGGTGTTCAGCAAGGATCAGTTCTAGCATCAACACTACTATTTTTACTCTATATCAACGATTTGATGGAAGCAACTTCATGTTCAGTACACAGCTTCGCGGATGATAGTACCCTCCATACCGCCTTCTCTTTCAGGGCTCCAATTATAGCCAGGCAAATCGAAAACGAACTGGGGAGAAATGTTGACAACATAAATATGGACTTGGCAACAATTCTCGAATGGGGATCCAATAACTTGGTAGATTTCAATGCAAACAAAACACAAGCATGCCTTTTCTCTAGAAAAGCAGATCTCACTGTGCCCAACGTAAGCTTGTCAGGAGTAACCATACCTTTGAAGACATCCATTTCGATGCTTGGGATTACTATCAGCCATAACCTTTCTTGGGAAAATCACGTGAGATCAATTGCTAAAAGTGCAGTCCTTTGGCAGTCCCCGCGAGATTAACCCGTCGAGTTGAGACTTCGCACCCCTTCGTGGTCACTATGGAGACCTGCAGAATATCTCTTTCTAAAGATTCGTTCATCCAACGAACAGCAAGGCTCTGGAACTCATTGCCAAGGGAGGTGTTTCCCAAGGCATATAACCTCCAGAAATTCAAGGAGAAGACCAATTCTCACCTTATTTTTCTTGGTTCTCACGATGTTCTCTGAACATTACAGGATATCCCTTTTCGTGGGAACCAGAACATAAAAAAAATTCAGAACAAACTATGCTGGGGAATCAACCTCTCAGAGGGTGATGGTTTGTCAGAATGCAACCTTGGTAAGTGAAAATGAACCTTTACGGCAATAGTTATTCGTTTTACTAGGCATTTATGTGATGAGTCTAAAACTCAGGATTAGGATGCATACAGATGAAATATTCCCAACAACATATAATCTCCAAAAGTTCAAAAAAAAATTCCAATACCTACCTCCTGTCCCTATCCTCCCAAGGAACGCACGATGTTCTTTGAACATTATAGGGATTCCCTTTCGTGCGCTCCAAGCGATAAAAAAAAAAAAAAAAAAAAAAATGATACAGGAGGATTCATTGAGTTTATTCCTACATCGGCCTCTTTCGGAAATAATATTTGCCATTCAGTTGAATATTTGAATGATGTATTCAGTTGATATTTTCTGAACTGTCATAACTATTCGAATATAATTCTGATTCGAATTGGATTAATTTGTAGGAGAAAACTTCAACTTTCTGAAACTGAACTTGGAAATTCTCTAAGGAGAATGTTCAATATCCATCACTTATATACAGCAGGGTGTTTCAGAGATTCCGCTATACAAAATATACTTTTTTCCCTTGTATAATAAGTAACTGTTATTTTTTCATTTTTCACGAACAGGAATACAAACAGGACGAACCTAGACACAGTATTCACATATAGATATGTCATGTTGTTATGTATTTAATTCAATTATACACTGCAAAGATTTTATATATTTTATATAAAAAGAAAAATTTTCAACATATCATCAGATAGAGTATCACAAAATAAGTGCCTTCACCAAAATTTGCAAGGACAGTATCAAATACTCTAGACCGCGTTCCTTTCCCAACGATTACAAGAAGTTCTCATATCACACAAAGTACAATACCTAGTGAGTCAGAAATTTCCATTATTATGAATGAAATAGAGTTGTACAGAAATGCATATTACGACACACTATAGGTGTATTGGCAAGTATTCAATACCTATACTGTTATTTGAAATTTTGCGATTCTCCTGGAGAACGAATAACGATATTATATTATTACATTGATATAGGTGATATTGAATCTTCAGGGCATCAGCTGGCATGACTTAGGTGAATTTTTCAAAATTTTACTGCGGAAACCATGTTTGGAATTCCATTTCATATTATGATTCGAAATTTGAGATGGGTAATACCTACTCATCTAGAAAATTCACCATTTCATCGTAGGTGTCTATAATATTATAGGAAACAAATCCAATCAATTTCACACGAGGTGATTCAGCCAATTCGTTTATCTCCTCCTTCGCTTGACCTTCGCCATCTGCTTGAATGTGCTTTTAAGCATGAATCCTGAGTATTTATAATTTTTTGCAAATGGTTTCGCCGATACTGAAACCACCATGTACTTTGAATTAGCATATAGCTCATTAGATTCGGGCAGGCTGTTTCTGGAGAGCACGAAAGGGAATCCCTATTATTTTTGAGCAAAATCGTGCGTAAAGCTTGGACAGATATAGCTAGTTATTGTGATTTTTTTGAACTTTCAACGGTTATGAGTCCTTGAGACTACGTCCTTTTCTCAAATTTTTAAAACTTTGCTATAGGCAAACAAGTTTCGACAAAAGGATGCGCTGACTGGGCTAGACGAGTTTGCCTAAACTGCTATTGCTGATACTTTCTGAAAAGCATTCGTCACGCTTTCACGCTTTTATAGGGATCACCCTGATGAGGGCTGTGGAAAGGCCTTTTTACAACATTCCATTTCCACATATTGTTTTCTTCAGTAATATCGTTAATATATGGGTGAGTCTCTTCAATGAATAACCTGTACATAATATATTATTGACAATCCAATGCAAAGATGCCTTCATGAAAAGTGAGATAGTGCCTTTTCTGAATTCCTAGCTAAGCGTAGCAAAGGCAGTCAATCTACATTTGCTGCCGTGTGAAAAGTAAAATTATTTCTCCAAATGTTATAGAACCAATTTTGTGTAATTTTTTCATTGAAAAATCTGTTCAACCAATGTCAGTGTCAATTTTGATAACCAATCCTGCCTAGGCAGAGAAAGTATACACTTTTCCTGATGCCTGTGGGGTGTCTGAGAAAATGCCACTTTCTATACCGCTTGAAGAAAAATAAGCCTTTTTCCTCATTTTGACATGTAATTTGACATCTCCCAAAACTGACGAAAGTTTTGAAACGTGACACGATTCTGAAATGCTCATCAGGGTCAATTCTCAGCAGCTATATATCTCAAAAGAAAAAACAAGTAGCTCAAAGTCGGTCGACCACACCTCATATAAAACAATCAAATAACCGGTTTCGGCGCATCAACGGCCATCATCAGACAAAAACGTACCTGTGAAAAGCTAAGTAGCATTATGGATTGGATTATGCATTAGGGATGTTCAATCTTATCAGAGCCAGTTTTTCCTGGCTCTTTACTAAATTTGAAAAGAACCACATGTGCCTGACTCTGATAGCTCGTTGACGATTTGATTTGCCCGTCATTTGTTTTTCCATAATGCTACTTAGCTTTATACTTTGGTATGTTTTTTAAACAATTTTCACTTTCCTCTGTTTGTATTGTTATATATTTCATCATTTTACAGGTACGCTTTTGTCTGATGATGGCCGTTGCGTCGAAACCGGTTAAATGTAGTATTTGATTGTTTTATATAAAGTGTGGTCGAACGATTTGAGCTACCAGTTTTTTCTTTTGAAATTACTTTGGACCACTCTGAGATATGGATGATTTTCATGATTAAGCTATATATCTCTACATGCCTTGGGACTTCTATTTACTGATAGAAAAGTGGGACTCTACCCTTGCTGTATATTGATTGATTGATTGATATGCTTTATTGTCCAAAGAGTATATCCTATTGACAAAGTTACAATTTCATCATTATTAAAAGAAAAGATAATCTCGAGAGAAAAAATAGGTAATGTAAGAGTAAATCAAAAGATAAAACCCATATTAGAAAGATTCAAGAAGTAATTACAGACATCAACGAGCAGATAATCTTCTCCTATGAAAAAACTCCTTATGTTGGTGCCTTCCAAGGGAAAACATAAATCCTTTCAAGCTTCTGTTAGTTAATCTTGCCCCTTTAAGGTGCGAATCTCGAAAATGCCAATTAATCGGTTGTTATGAAGCATCATCGTTAACAAAGTGCCTAGTGCTTACAACCAGTAATTTAGTAATTATGAAGGCTGCTGTCTCAGGTAGACCTGAACATGAACATACAATGTTGTATTCTTCAAAATTATACACTGCTTCATTGTATATATAACATGGCCAGACGCGATTCCCTATATTTTACCGTTTGATATTTCGACTTGATATTTTTTCTTGTATTCATGATATTTTCAGAACAAGCATTGATGCATGGATTGTGGATTGATAATTTAATGAAAATGACTCTTTAACTTCATCGAAACAATGGAAAATTATCCCACAATATACAAACTACAAAGGATGCACTTCAAACACTGCAATTAAAATTCCTCCATAATGATCAAGAGTTCCCTCATACACATTTGCAGTAACGGTCCTTCATATAACATGAAAATGCATCAGCAAAACCAGTATATCTACTCATTCAATTATTGTTACTGATGAGAAACACCAGGCATTCCCTCACTACCAATGTTTATATTTCATATAACATGAAAATGCATCAGCAAAACCAGTATATCTACTCATTCAATTATTGTTACTGATGAGAAACACCAGGCATTCCCTCACTACCAATGTTTATATTTGAATTTGCAAAAATTAGTGAAATCAATATATCGAAGACTGGAACCTTTGGCACGATAATACACTACACTGTTTTACCACTAACCAAACCTATTTTTTAACGCCTCGACACGTGTTTCGCTAACTATAATAGCATTTTCAGGAGAAGATTAAAACTCTTCAAACTTTAATCTTCTCCTGAAGATGCTAACATAGTTAGCGAAACACGTGTCAAGGCGTTGAAAAATCGGTTTGGTTAGTGGTAAAACAGTGTAGTGTAGTGAAATCAAGTTATTGAATTATGAAAATTCGGCTATATTTTGAGAAAAAGAGTTCTCATGAAGGTGTATCCGGGAAAATTATAACCTGATGTTACAAGCATACCCAAAGTGCATTAGCATTCCAGCATTTTACTAAATCACTAATTATGAAATCTTGGTGGCAATGAGCGGTCATCATTAATTTGAAAAAATATTATTTGCGAAATTCAACACCTTATATACATAATTATGATCTGGGTAATCTTCACATTACTTCCACCTACAATAATTCAGGGCAAACCAATAAACTTGCATGGCCAGTCAGCACACAACTTTACTTCTAATTAGGATGCTTGAATATAGATTGTGGTTCCTCTCCAAAAAAATGAGAAAAGAAGAAAATCCTATCATTGAATCATTGCTGATTGTTGACCCATCCGATATAGAATAGAATGCTGATAGCTGATATCCAAAATTCAATCTTCAGAATGATATGCTTCTATGTTTTTAACGCAGATACATTTTTAGGCAAATCCTCTGATTTGTCCGCACCACACGTATATTGAAATAATAATCATATTTTCATTGTATCAGAACGAGGAGAGAAAATCCCAAAAAATCTGGAATAATGAGAAAAAAATAGGGGAAAACTCACACACGCGTTTACCCTATCTCACAAGAGAAAAATCATCTCTTACTCATTCGATATAAGTATAGAATGGGTAATACCCAAAATTCAATCGTCCCACAACAGACAGAACAGACTCGGTCATTCAGCCATAGAACTATACAATCAAGATGCTTCTATAATGACCGCCAGTCTCTCACTAACGGACCTCTAATCGTTATTAAGTGATCAAAAAAGATGAAAAACGAATCACGACGCGCCCCGCACCACGATAATTTTTGATTATGCCTATATCGAGTGACCGTGGGTTCGGTCAATTGACACATATTAGTGTAGTATTAAGTGCCTCCCGGCGCGTCTTTGACTACTCCGCGGTGCGATCCGAGCGCAAAGCTAACACTGTCCAAGAGAGGTATTATTACGCCGCTCTGTTATTAAGGCCCGCCGGCCAACCCATTTGCCCATTGACCATACATCACCGCACACACACACACACACATACATAATATAATATCTCTGCGCTTTTGTATCTCTGATTGCAGGGTGTAAAAATGTTGTCATTCGAATATCCTCCATTTCGTGTTCCATGTATTTATCGTCTGGGATTAAATCAACGATTATACGGATCATCTCGCCTTTGGGTCTCGCTGTCGACTATAAAGGGTGCTGTTATTTTGTTCGATGTTGGTGATGACAGGACCAAAGTTGCAAAAAAATATTTTAACGTTACTCAATAATGCCATCGAGGCTAGAGGCATATGCAATGAGACAATTCGATCATCAAAGGAAGCTCATAATGCCAAAATATAGATCAAAACTTGTTGAATGTCCTGACGGATCCCGTTCATTTCGGTCCTTCGCCAAAGCTGTATGAAGAAACTTCACTTCTAGCTCGTTTCCTCCTCTAACCAAGGGAGATGGAACACTAGCCACAACTGCCCACAAGAAAGCCAACATTTTTGCGCATTTATTTGCTGGATATACCACTCTGGATTCATCGGGAAAACAAGCTTCAAACATAACGCCAATTGACAGTCATATGCATGAGATCACCTTTCGCTAACGTACTATAAGGAAGATTTCATTGGGTCTCAACACCAACAAAGCTTGTGGCTCCGACGAAATCCCACCGATTGTAATCAAGAAATGTGCTCCCGAACTAACACCTGTTCTCTGCAAGTTGTTCAACTACTCTTACAAATTGGGGATATTCTCGTCCAACTGGAAAATTGCAAGAGTACAACCAGTTCCTAAAAAAGGCAAAAATACCCTACCTAGCAACTACAGACCGATCGCACTGCTATCTATTATTCCAAAGATCATAATAGGCAATATGGCTTCCGTCATCAGAGATCAACTGGTGACCTGCTCGCTTACGTCTCACACATATATGGCAACAATCTATTGAAAAATATGGTGAAACCTTAGCCGTGGCACTTGATATCTCCAAGGCATTCGATCGAGTCAGGCATCACGGACTCCTCGCCAAGGTTCCATCTTATGGCTTGCCTCCCCAGCTATGTTCTCTGCTAGCTAGTTTTCTCTCAAACAGATCTCTCCATGTAGTGGTCGATGGAGTTTCATCTGACTCTCTTATCATAAATGCTGGTGTTCTGCAAGGATCAATTCTAGCACCAACACTACCCCATTTCAACGATTTGTTAGAGGCATCTTTATGTCAGGTACACAGCTTCGCGGATGATAGTACCCTCCATACCGCCTTCTCTTCCAGGGTTCCAATACCATCGAGACAAATCAGAAACGAACGAGGGAGAAATGTTGGCAACATGAATATGAACTTGGCATCAATTCTCGAATGGGGATCCAATAACTTGGTAGATTTCAATGCAAACAAAACACAAGCATGCCTTTTCTCTAGAAAAACCGATCTCACTGTGCCAAACATGAACATGTCAGGAGTAACCATACCTTTGAAGACATCCATTTCGATGCTTGGTATTACTATCAGCAATAACCTTTCTTGGGAAAATAACGGTAGATCAATTGCTAAAAGTGCATCCCAAAAACTTGGTTTACTGTTTCGGGCCAGGAGCTATTTCACTTCCAGTCAGCTGCTTATGATCTATAAGGAACAGATCCGACCTGTCCTGGAATACTGTTGCCATATTTGAAGTACAGCACCCAAACATACTCTGAAATTGTAGGATTCTGTCTAAAAAAGGGCAATTCGTCTCGTGGGTAATGCCTCGCTCACAAACTCACTCACTTCTCTGTAACACCGTAGGAAAGTTGGCGATCTGGCTCTATTTTATAGATATTTTCATGGACGATGCTCTTCTGAAATATCAACAATTGTTCCTCCCTTCGCAGTCCCTGCGAGATTAACCCGTCTAGCTGAGGCTTTGCACATTATATACATGGAATGATCACAAAATGATCGATATATTGCGTTAATTGGTCTATGTGTAGGTATAACCCCGTTTCATCTAATAATGGAGCGTTCCTAAATAATTTCAAGGGCTGTCCCTGCCAGTGGCTCAGCTCTTCCAGGAACCAAATTTCGACACATGCAGATATATACATTCTTCTTCATTACTCATCACAAGGAATTCGCTTCTAAATTTTCTGCACATACGTAAAAATCACTCTGTAGAGTGAACGTTTTCAACAACAGTAGATTGCGTATCGCCGCACAACACAGTGTGTTTGAATAATATTACTCCACATAATAATTTAATATGGAGTGTGGGAGTATTCTTATGGGAATATGACCCGCCGACCTCTCACCGGGGCGTTCCCACCATTGTGCTACCGGCCTTTGCTAGGCTGGGGGAAAGGGGGGCAGCTAGATTACCGCTAATTACCCCGTAATTGAAGCAGGAAGTTGAGAAATCACCGTTTCCACTGGCTGTTTGGTATTATTGCAGCGCTCCGATTTGGCACGGTTAAATATGGGGCACTTATTCTTGATGTGTTACGCAAGTATTTTCTTCAAAAAGTGACAGGTCGTTCGTCGCTGATGGTCTCTGTAATAATAACTATCTGCTGATTACGTATTATTCCTAATTCGCAGAATAGCTATTTGTGTATTTATAGCGCAAAGTGATAGATTGCCGCTCGACAAAGAAAGTTACCTTTGCAGATCGGCAATAACACTTTGTGCTCGAAATACACACAAGATTTTTTCTACTAACGCAGCTTTTGGAAATAACTACCCTGAAAGTATGAGCGATTGAAATAGTTGAGAAAGTTCTAATCCATATTATCCCATATGTCCAAAGGAAACGAAAAAAGAAAAATTGAAATAACTGACAAGCCAGAAAAAAAAAGTCGGGCCTACCGAGAATTGAAACTGGACCACCAGCGTGGCAACTTGAGCTTCAGACCTCTGAGCCATAGTACGATAAGCTTTGCAATCAAATTGAACATTACTCATTGATGCAATAAAATGATGACAACAAAGAGTTTAAATATAAAGTATAATTCATCGTTTTCAACAGATATGCTTCATCGGGAGCTTCTTGTATAGAAATTTGTTGGTATATATCTTCAGCGGTGAATGTTTCGGATTTTTCTCACTTTGTATCCAATAGATTGTTTCTTGAGAAATGCGATAAATTTCAGATACTTATTGATTCCGATATTATCTTTAACATTCAACCATGTATACGTACCATCGAATAATACCTATATTAAGACCAATGAGTTGATGACTTCAAAGTCTTTGATTTTTTACCAAAATAAGCCAGTAAAACGTTTTATGAATACATATTCACCATCTCGGAGTGGCACCAATTTATAGATGTATCATATTGTAATTCATATTTCTTCCTCGATTTCTAAGAGATTCAAACTCTTGCGTTTTCTGCTATATCATCAGGAAGGAGGTGTTTTTGATGATTCACTGTCACTATTTTCCATCATGAAAGAATTCGGGGTTTTCAAGAATAGATAAGTATAGGTTACAGAGATAAGCGAGCCTGTTTTAATAAACGTTTGGTATTCATTACCGACTATTTCTCCGAGTACAACCATTTTCTATTGCATCTACTTTGTCTTCGTCAATTGCACGGGATATTTGTCCCAGACATCTTTGCCTCACGTTCACAGTCGCACTAAAATTTAATTGAAAAAAAATTTACAATCCCCATTGAGGACAGACATTTTGCAGGCAACCCTATTTCATTGTGTTCGCAATAAAACAGCACTTGTAGGTGAAGCTATAGGACCAACATACCTGTTTATACCTACCTGGCAACCCTACAGTTAGACCATGAATAATATAGGCAACCCTACGTTTGCATATTCAATAGGCTTTGTACGGTTGGTGTAAATTTTTTTCATTAAACACATCGGTGAAATTAAATAAAATATTGATTTTTGAATTTTTTATTAATTATAGCCTGGGCAGGATTTTTTTCAGCAACCCATTGTTTGACATTTCAAACATACTGAAATACTTATGAAATCATGTTCATCCATATCATCAAACATATGGGTGGAGGTCGACCTCACTGCGGATCTGAGATAACACCGAAAAAATGAAAGTGTTTATTAATATTTCCATCATGAAACATCTTTTTTCTATTCATGTCTCAACTGTCTTTTCACGTTGTGATTTTGTTAATAGTAATATGGAGCTCCTTCTAGTTCAATCAGATTGGAAATAATATTTCCAGTGGCGTCACAGTGGGTGAATTTATCGATATTCATGGTCAATGTCATTGCACACCACCGTTTTTCTTGAGTTTCATATTTTTATTAAATTGAAATAAGACCTTTTTTATTCTATGTGTGATTTTTGTGTCTAGTAAGTTTTTGAGAAAACAATAAGAATTCGATTTGACTTCAAATTTTAAAGTAGGTGTTTTCAAGACTTCCATTGAGATTACGCAATAACACCAATTCGAATCATTTTGAAATTTTGGAAGCTTTTCCAGTCTCCATCCATACTGAATTTTGGCACCATGAAAGCTTATACAGGAGGGTTAAAAATAAGAAATATTAATATTTCCAACTTCAACATCCTGTATCTCAAAAGAGGAGTAAGTTAGGACACATGTTTATATTAACTTCATTTGCTAGAATGTCACAAGAGAACAATCTTTGAATTTTTTCGGTGTTATTCAGATACACCCTCTATAAATAAGCATTTTTATTTTTCATTATATGGAATACAGAGATATGTCGGGGTATGGTAATGCCTGTTCCTCTAGAAATCTAAGCAAGATACGAAAAAATGGCAGGGGAAAAATGTTACATTTTTAGTGGGTTCATCTGAATATTCAAATCACAAAAATAAAACACTGGGTGTCATTTTTCCTACAAAAAAGCCGACTTGTTCGATGGTTACACCCCTGTAAATTGTGGATCAAATTTTGTTAGTATAGTAAATGTCTGATAACTGGTGTTAATAGACCATAAGAAATGTTTTTAAATCGGCTTAAGCTTTTACAAGATATTAATAAAAAAACTTCTTTTTTTAACTTGGAAAAGAAGTATTTTTGGACCGATGTTCATATGAACCTTTTTTTCATATTTTGTTGAGAGTAATCTCCCCTATGCTTTTGCCACCACAACTCTGCAACACGCCCTGTATATCTACGCATCACACGAACAATCGGCGCATACAATTTTTGTGAAACCGGATCATTTGATCGGCGAGATATGTATAGTTTGTTTCTGGTGAAACCGAAAGTGATGGGAAAGTATCAAATATTGCAAAATTTTACTATTCTCGAATCCCACACCTGACACCCCTGCCATAGGACCATAATAATAATAATAATAATAATAATAATAATAATAATAATAATAATAATAATAATAATAAGAAGAATAATAATAATAATAATAAGAAGAATTACAGGCCAATTACCTGCCTGAATGCATGTTACAAGTTGTTCACACGCATCTTGTACATGCGAGTACTCCTAGTAGTTGACCCGGTTTACCAGCGGATTTTTGAGCAGCGTGGGTCGAAGAGAGGTGTCGCTGGCTGCAAGGAGAACCTGTTGATAGATAGAGCTATCACACAGGACTCCGTGCAGTACAAGCGGAATCTTTCTGTGGCCTGGATCGATTACCGAAAGGCATTTGACACAACGTCACATGAGTTACTCGTGTACTTGCTCAAGTGTCTTTCGGTACCCGATTCTATAGTGAGATGCATAGAACAACTGATGCTGGTCTGGAAGACCCGCTTTATTACCATAACATCAGGTGAAGCGAGAGTCCAAACAGAGCCAGTCATCATAAGGAGAGGAGTATTTCAAGGGGACTCCCTCAGCCCTCTCCTATTCTGCATCTCACTTCTGCCACTATCCGTTGAGCTCAGGAAAACCAGGGGATACAACTGCGGCCCACCCAGTTACCGGAGGCATAAGGTCACCCACTTATTCTATGTGGATGACCTCAAACTTTATGCCTCTGGTGAGAGGGATATGGACCAATCCCTCAGGGTGGTGCAGGAGTACACGCAGGCAATTGGAATGGAATTCGGGATGGACAAATGTGCACTGGTTCATCTCAAGAGAGGACGATGCGAGAACTACGACAAGGACGCGCAGCTCGTGGACGGAAGCATCCTACGCCACCTGGATGCCGGAGAGACGTACACCTACCTGGGTGTAGAGGAAACTCACATCCAGGAGGCACAACGGGTAAAAGACGCTCTCCGCAGCAAGTATCGGCAGCGGCTCCGACAGATCTGGTCGTCAGAACTGTCGGGGAAGAACAAAGTCGCTGCGACTAACATGCTTGCTGTTCCGATCCTACTTTACTCATTTGGAGTGATAAAGTGGACTCAAGTCGAGCTGCGACAACTTGACGTAAGTACTCGCAAGATGATGCATCTCCATAGGAGTCTGCATCCAAATTCGTCCGTTCCACGGTTATACATACCTAGAGACCAGGGTGGCCGTGGACTCTTGAGCTTGGAGTATCTCCATAACAGAATGGTTCTGGATGGCGCCTGCAAAGTCATCAGGAGTTCGGACCCCCTTCTGCAAATGGTTAAAACCCATGAAGATGCAGGAGTAGGAGCTTTTCTTTTTAGGGCAGCACGTCGAGCAGCCGATGAATTGTCTCTGATTTTCGACTCCGAGCGCGAGGCTCAGGACTCAGTTACTGAGCTAGAACCCGCTCGGAGAAAAGCCCGCATCAAAGCTGCAGAAGTGAAAAAGCTCCTGCAGCTTCACATGGATAAGCCCATGCATTCGGTCTACTTCAAGACCATTGAAGACCGGGGCTTATCCAAAGAACTGACTTTCGCTTTTCTCAAGTCAGGCGGGCTTAAATCGGAAACAGAGGGGTTCATCATGGCATGCCAGGATGGGGTTTTTAACACTCTCGTCTACCGTAGCCGTGTCATGGGTATGGAGGTCCCTGACACAAATTGCAGGGCCTGCCGCAGGGCGCCCGAGACAATTATGCACCTGCTGTCTTCTTGCACGGTGTATGCAGTCTCGGCCTATATCCATAGACACAATGCGGCATTGCGAGTGCTCTATTATCACTTGAGGCACTCGTACGGAATAGACGAGACCCCAGTGCTGCCCTATGCTCCGGGGGATATTGAGTCCGTTGTGGAGAATGAGAGGTGCCGAATTTATTGGAACTTCTCATTCCCCACCCTCAGGCAAATACAAGCTAACAAGCCTGATGTAGTCCTCCTCGACCATCAAACCAAAGCGATGTTCGTGATCGAGTTTTCGGCGCCAGCCGAACCGAACATCGTTTTGAAGGAGGAGGAGAAACGGACTAAATATCGAGATCTTCTCTTCGAACTCCGCCGGCTCTATCCAGACCATTCTGTGGAATTGGTCATCCTGATTATCGGCTCCCTAGGAGGCACACGACACACGCTACTCTCGGAGATCCAGGAGATCCAGAAAATCCCAGCGTGCCGTGATAAGGCACACATCCTGGCTGGTGGTATGCAGAAGGCCGTCATACTTGGATCATTGCGTCTACTCAGGGCACACGGTACTTGGTCTCAGTGATTACTCACCTCACAGGCTGTGAGGAGTAGTCACTGGATTTTATCCAGCACGACTCTGCGTGACGTCGGAGGCCGCAGGGTCGTGACTGGAATTACATGAACTTAAATGAATAATAATAATAATAATAGTAGCTTTATTGTCCATCAAGAGTTACCCATTTACAGGACAATATTACAGAATATGATGAAGCATAGCTAAATAAAGATCAAAATAATATAAGAAATAACGAAATTATAGCTAATCACATGGTTATCCTATGGCAGCAAATTTACAATTTTAATCAAACAACTAATGCTACAACTGAATATGTCACACATGTTTGCAATACAGTTATAGCTATTGCACATTACATAAATAAATAGGCGAGTTAAGCATAATATTTGTATTAGCTCGTGTGTTTCTGAAGGTAACAGCATTGCGAGTGGGATAAGATGGCACATTGAAGTTTGGCTGTTCCAGTATATCGCTACATTCTATCAAATTGTGTAGAATCTTGTAAAGAAATATAAGGGAGGCACAATCCCTCCTCATTTCTAGAGACATGAAATTCAGTCGTTCACAGCATAGTTCGTTGTTATCGATACCCCTTCGGGGATAAATACCGTCAATTTTGAAAAGCAAATACTTTAAAATCTACGTTGCACTTTCTCTACAAGCTGAATGTGAACTTCATAAAATGGAGACCATATTATACTTGCATATTCAAGTTTTGTTCGTACATATGAAAAGTACAGGAGTTTAATAGCTTTTATATTGGTCAAATATCTGCTGTTTCTAACTATGTATCCATAAGATCGTAGTGCTTCAGACACTTTTGATTTTATATGTTCAGTAAAGGTGAGTTTTTGATCAAAAATCACCCCTAAGTCTTTGAATTTTTTCAACTGTTCCAATCTAGACCCATTAATTTCGTAAGGATACTCAAAAGAGTTTGTTTTCCTCGTATAACTTACAACCTTACACTTATTGATATTCAGATGAAGATAATTATTGTTGCACCACGTATGCACATCATTCAGTTGAGTTTGAAGGTTATGACAATCGTCCTCGATAATAATCAATGAGTATAGTGAATATCTATTGTATCACATAGATCATCAATGAATAACAGAAAGAGTAATGGGCCAAGATTCGAGCCTTGTGGTACACCAGACAAGGCAAAGTACTTTTCGGATTCAAATCCATTGTAAGAAACGTAATGACTATATGTTCCAGTTCAGCTGTATTTCCCTCTTTAAAAAAATGGTTTTCGAAGTGAGGGAGTTCATGTTGTCACTTCTGAACACCATTATGCTAAACCGCATGGTATCATAAACAAATGTTCATAAATAAAATCGTCTTCGCACCATGCAATAATGCTTGAATGCATGGCCATTAACTTACATTCATAGAATTATGACTAGAAAGTAGGTACACGAAACAGAAGCCAGCCAATATTTATATCAAACATTTGATAAATTATATCAGATAAGCAGCTGTGAACTACAAAATATTTTCTGAGAATATAAACTTATTAGTGATTGATAATAATGAAATTAAAAACAAATAAATCATATCTGATCCAAATAAATAGTTGGAATTGTTTTATCGGGTTTATAATCTCGGATTTTATGTTGCTCGTGTTGTTTACTTTGCTTCCAAGAAAATGATATCAATATTATTATACAAGTTTTTCACTCCCATACTACTACAGTGATAACTTCAACCTAGTATGTATTATAGGCTGATGGCTATAGGCCATTGCCTTTCAATTCATTTAGGGAACAAACGAGCACATACATAATTATTACTATTTACACCGATGCTAATTTGCTTGCACGCAGTTGGCAACGTCACATATCTCCTATAAACAGCAGTTTATAGGAGATATATATCTGTACAATTTTTGTTCCAAATATTATAAATTTATTGAATTGTATCGAAAGTCATGTTTTAATCCATGCATAACTGCTATATTAAAAAATGGTACTTAACTTTACAGTGCATCAGGAGTGGAGCTATCAATATTTCCTCTTATTTCTCATCGTGGTATGGTGTAGTGTCACATTATCCAATGATTTGTTTCAATATCATATAAATAAGAGATACTGAAATCAGAAAAAACTGACTGTTTGTTTCATCTATTCTGAATGTTTGTCTTTTATATATAACAATCGTGTCAAGATTAGGAAGGACTTGAAGGAATCATAATATTGATTTCTCAACCTGATAAGTAGAAGATTGTATATTCTAGTCTGTCGATGGAATTTGAAGCAATCCCTCATAGAGTTCTACAACTGACTGCACTGACAGGAAGGAACCATGTCACTTTGATGTGGGTGTAATCAGGACCCGAGGGAATCGAAATACATCAACGAGAAAATAAAAGTTGGCCTTGCAGAAAAAGGATGAAACCTCACAGCATGTAACCCATCTGTAGTTGATTGATAAACTCCTGAGGACCATTTCAATCATACGCAAACATAATAATATGTAAGAGAAACAATCTGGCGATGGAAACGTGATCAAGCTTATTCACTAGAAAAAAAAAAGCGAAGAAGCTTGTGAGCAAATAGGACTATAAACATCATTCTGGGAAGAATAAGATATATATGCTTGAAGCTAGTTATGAACATAAAACAACCATACTTTCAGTAGTACTTCTGCTCACTGCCCGCAGAGGGACTGAAGAAAATATGGGGTTTTGTTTTATTGATGTTCCATTATATCATTCTTGCTCAGCTGTATTGTGCAAAAAGTTCGGTCATCAGTACAAAATATCATTGAGAACTGAACAAAACAATCCTGTGAATGGATTCTTACCCTACGATTACGTAAGATACGTGTTTCCGTGTTTCCATTATAAGTGGGTCACACTGTATATATCAATTTTTTTATGTTCATAATTATATCTGAGAATATTCCTTTTCAATTTGTTGAGATTATTCCGCATTTCAGTTTTTGCGTTATGCACCAAACGATTGGGGTTGAACACAATAGTCGAATTTACGTCACCAAGCCTATTTTCATCTATTTTATATTGATCATTCCATTATTTGATGCATCATTCGTTATTTGAAATCATCGCAAATATATTTCTTTCAATAATGAAATTCGGCACCCTCGAGAAAGCCAGCTTCATCGTCATCAGAATTCTGGCTTTCGCATAAAAAATAGGATCTAGTAATTACCTTATGAGATCCAATTTGACTAATGAAAACAGTATTCACATTCACAGAAAACAATATATAGTTTGACCTGGTCCTTAATAATCACTTATTGAATACTTATATATACTTGCAAGATTCTTCACTACCAATAAAAATATCCTAGTATTCCTAATGATCATCGAAAATTCATTTGAACCTAAATTATGTACAGAGCTCTGGGGAAAATAAACGGTTTGCGACAGTGAACTGGTTAGGGTTAGGATTTCTAAATAATGAAATACAATTCTTCATTGAAATAGGCCCATTTATTCTTGAATATGAAAATATTATGGAATTTAAGACAAACTGCTGCCCTGCTGCTGGTGAGTTATAGTTGCGTTCTATTTGTTTCATTCTGGTAGCGGTGGTATGGGAACAGAATGACGATCACAAACAGAAAAAGAAACTTTATGACCCTTCATGAGAGAATTTACATGGGAGGTTATATTTATATTGTCACGAGTAGAACATACGGTATATCAGTAATTTCTAACCATGAGGGTTTTATAAACATAAAGTAAATCAAATCATCCGTTGACATTGAATTATAAAAACTGACCAAGGAACTCTCATGAGAAACGTGCATATCTAATAAAATGATGTATATAAATATGGGATGTGAGGGTTCCGAAGTTAGTCTGGTCTGGGGCTACTCTTGACTTGACAAGAGCTCGTCGTAATGGTCGTTATAATGTAAGTTGTTATTAGGTCTTTATATTCATTGTTGTTTATTCATATTTATAATCACTTCACCCATAATGTTTCATGCTATAATACATTTTGTTATCTTTGAATATAGTCTCATACTTTCAGTTACCCCTAAACTATTAGTGCCTATTCGAATATTACCTCTCGCAAAATATTAAGCCAAGCATTACCCCTTATGAATCGATATGGATGGGCTAACCATCATCTATATCGTGACATGGTGGAAACACAACTCTTTTGTCGTGACAATATATTGGGGATACAAATAAATCTACGAATATTTGAAGCAGTGGTGATTGGAAAAACTTCTCTGAGATCGATTAAATTCATTAAATCTGGCAATGAACATATATACAGGGTGTTATTTAAGTACGTGGCCAAACTTGAAGGGGTGATTCTTTGAGTGATTCTAAGACGAAAAGTTTATATAAACATAGGTCCAGTAATGCTTCGTTTTCAAGATACAGGGTATCAAAATTTTTAAAAGAAATCGTTTTTTTCGTAAATATCTCAATAACCCTTCAACCGATTCTATTGAAATTTGGCAGTGTTATTCAAGGTCGTAAACGGCTAATTTAACCCTAACTATATCAAAATTATCATGTCCAGTGGCGTCCCGGAAGGCACTGTAACCAATATTTTTGACAGAAAAAATGTGCACCACTGATTTTTTTGCAATTTTTGTATTTGTTTCACATTGAGCAACTGAAATTGCAACTTTTTTATATCTATAATAATTTTCGTATCTTGCTTTGTTTTTGAGAAAAAACATAAAAATCACTTCATGGCACGTCCCTGGCACAACACATTAAAAAATTGTTTTTATAGAGTTTTTGATGATTACAGGTGAATCTGTTATGCTTAAAAATTGTTTGTTTCATTTGGCCAGTGCGTGTATAGTGGTAACGCCGGAATAACACTGCGAAATTTCAATAAAATCGGATGAAGGGTTATTAAGATATTTACGAAAAAAACGATTTCATTTAAAAATTTTGACACCCTGTATCTTGAAAACGAAGCATTACCGGACCTATGTTTTTATGAACTTTCCGTCTTAGAATCACTCAAAGAATCACCCCTCCAAGTTTGGCCACGTACTTAAATAACACCCTGTATATGGAACCTGTCTTATTTGGAAGAATCATAAACTAGTGAACCTCACGATGAAAATGTCTTCTAAATGTCTTTCATTCTTTCATTCTATGAACAACGCTCTCACAAGAAATTGATATGTATGTACAACATTATTCAATTCGATTACTGGCCTATAGTGGTCAAGGCGTTGCTCTGATAGTCTTGAGGTCACGAGTTCGATCCATACTTGGGTCATTTTTTTTATTTTAGAATATGTTCAATGGAATATTCCAAGGAATATTCTTTTACATATATTCTATGAATATCTGAGGAATTCCCATTCGCATATTCAGAGAATATTCCACAGATATTCCGGAATATTCCAGATTATTTCTAGAATATTCCAATATTCCGAAAGGAATATGATAGGGAGATTCATGGAATAACTGGTGCTGTCTGGAAGAAGAATCATAAACTAGTGAACCTCACGATGAAAATGTCTTCTAAATGTCTTTCATTCTTTCATTCTATGATTCAAGTTTTTGACAACTGTCAACTGTCAACAGTCATTCGACGTCATTTTACGTCATTTCACGTCATTTCACGTCATTTCACGTCATTCCTTGTAGTAAGAGGGAATGAAAAGTAGCAACCAGAATTGGAAGGGTTGCATATAAAACGACACGTTTAAGTTATTCCGGTGGCGGAATCGGATAAATAAAACGCAACTATTTTGTTTCATTTTTGATCAAACTACCAATGAGTCTGCTGTCTGTCCAATATTGATTTCAGTTATGTGTCACCTCAAAACGAAACAAAATAAATAATCCGACCAACGAGACATACATACACACACACACACTGTCAGGCAACCGTTTATAATTCCTTAACGAAGCTTACTGTACTTTAGACGCAGAGCGTCACTCATAAGACATAAAACTCTTCCATACATGATCTGCCTACATTGATTTCGACCACCGTTAATCATTTTCGAGGTGTGGGACGGGCATAAATGGCGACAAAATTGTGATTTAACACACTCGTGCCGAACCATTATTATTTGTGGTGTTCGAGACATTCATCACATTGTGTTTTATTTTGCATTACGAATAACACAACATACGATCATAGTGATCGTCACTATCACACGAAAAAAAAAAGGATTTGTTGAATCAACAAATTATTTATGCTTGAATTATTTTTGTTGGAATAAGCAATTTTTTGTTGAATCAACCAGATACATGATTATTTCATGGAAGCAGCTTGTTCAAATCAAGAATGTTGTCTAATTGAATCAAAAGTATAAAATGAATTACATCAACAAAATATATATGGTTTTCTCAAAAACAAATTATGTCGGTACAAAATAATGTCGATGTTGATTCAACTATAAACATTTTGTTGATTTGATCGAATAAAAATCATTTTGATGTGATTATATCTTGGAAACAACATACAAGTTTTCTTATTCCGATGTAGCAATGAACTCGTTTCGAACGGATCATTTGCTTGGATAGAGCAACGAAATATGTAAAATCAATGAAATATTAAGTTGAATTTTCGCCTCTAGATGGCGATCATTTCGCCTCGTCTATGCCTGCCTCGAATTCATTATACATATACGTGAAACCTGACTCTTCGTGTTTGAAATATCAGCTGGATAAATCGAACTTAGGATGATAAGCAATCCGAAATTGCTTTGCATCAGCTGAAGAGAAGTAAAGTCTGGAGATCTATGCTAGAAATCGACTAGTTTCCTAGTTTTGTTTATTCTATTGATGTGAAGTTTCAGAAAATTCCCGAAGTGATACTGAATTTGGTTCAACAAAACAATTTGTCGAATGGAAACACAGTTTTTCTTGAATCAACGAAATATTTCATTGAATTAACAAAATATCTCATTGAATTAACCAAATATTTCATTGAATCAACCAAATAAAACATTGAATCAACCAAATATTCCTTTGAATCAACCAAATATTTCATTGAGTCAACTAAATATTCGATTAAATCAATATCTTGTTATCATGAATCGAACAAAATGATTGTTTGAGCCAATTCAATATCTCTTCATGAACAATTCATGGATGTGCTTGATTGAATAAGATCTAGAGTTCATGCAAGACATATTTACTCAATTCAAACTTCAAATTCGCTCTGAAACAAGATATAGATTTACTCATTTCAAGATTATATTTTGTCGTGCATATATATGACACTTTTATTTGTTTCATTCAATTTAATTTTGCTTGATTGAACAATTCCTTTTTATTCGTGCACATTCCAATAAAGATACTTTTCACGCACCCTGAGAAAAAAATGCAAAACAAATCCTAAACACTGAGTGTATGGGAATGTATGAATGTGACCAGTACAGTACGTCCTATAGCTGATGATTTCCAAAAATCCTTCGATATACTCAAGTTACCTGGAAGTTACAAAATGAAAAATGTGAAATGTGAAAAAAAGTAAATATTGACTTGGTTTCTAACGAATGAACCTCAACTGTTTCGTTGAAAGTTGTTGAAATTTCTCATTCGTTTCGAAGTTATGGGGTGTAAACCATCGAGCAGGAAAGTTCATTCCTGACTTTGTAGCAAAATAACTCTGACTCGCATGCACACTTACTCAAAAAAGTGATGATCAAAACTATACGGGTGTAAGGAGAGGTCATGTAAATGATAGAGCTGATAGAGTGATCCAAAGTAATTTTAGAAAAAACTTCATGTAAAAAACAAGTATATTGCACTTTGCTACGAAGTTATTGACCTTGAAAGTTTCTGCATATCCTCATATTATGCTCATATTATGCTCATCATTACTAAACTCCGAGCTAAACTCATCCAAGGTGTTACCAAAGTATTGAATGGGTTGCGTGCAAGAACTGTCAGATGACCGACACTGGAGGCAAAACATTGAAACACAACGTCACTTTTCTTATTTGTTTACAAGTGATCGAAATAGTTTTCCACAATTATTTTGGCATATGAATCGTATTTTTTCGCTATTCATCAATTCGCTCATGCCATCACATTGTGCTGTTGTAAAATGCACAAAAACTGCAGCGGAAGATGAAGGAATCCGGATGGTACATTATGATTTAAAAGTAAGTACCTACTATAGTCACTCACATATAGTTTTCATTTTTGAAATTTGGTAATTTCTCTGATTTCTCAACGGAATTCCTTCTGAAATAGGAGCTAATAGAAATATACCTGAAATTTCTAGAATAATGCAAGAAGATTGGATTCATGCAATCAATCGGGAGGACTGGTTTGACATGCTGACGATCGTGTGTGTTGTAGACATTTTCAATCTATTAGCAGTATTAGCTTGTATTGCAGAAGTGGCAGAAGGCAGAAGGAATTTTAATAAGGAATGACAACATTTCATAATGATAACTATGTGAGATTACTATTTACATGAAAAATCATATTCCCTAGTCTCTTGCTGCATTTTTTGTGCATTGTACAACAGCACAATGCGAAGACATGCTTGAATTAATGAATAACGCAAGAAAACGATTCGTATGCCAAAATATTGTGAAAAACTATTTCAACCTTTTGATTCGTCTGTAAACAAATGAAAAAGTGAGGTTGTGTTTCAATAATTCACAGAAGAGTGAGGTTGTGTTTCAATAATTCACAGAAGAGTGAGGTTGTGTTTCAATATTTTGCCTCCAGGGTCGGTCATCGTGCACGCGACCTATGCTGTAAAACCAACTTGACGTCAATTTTGACAATTACTGCAACTACCTTGTTATTGAATCATAGTTATTTATTAAACACAATATTTTTCTGTGACAGGAAACAAAAGGATCAATATTGAGAAGATATTACACTCGATATTACATTATATTGAAATCAGAAAAAAATCGACGAGTTTTTAACAGTGATGACACCTGCGTTGCAAACCTCTTTTGCAGGCATCCTCATCATTCTTTTGAAGTATCTGTCAGTCCAATTCTGCGATTTGATTTTGAAAAATTGCGAATTTAGTGGTTGTTGCAGTTCTTTCTCGGAGACGGTGTAATATATTGGTTCATTTTTCGGAACTATAGCACAACGAGAGTCATCAACAGTGTATATATATGTGATATATATCCGAGAGAAAGTAAAGTATATCCAATATCAATTGCAGAATATCCCGCACTGTGCGGCGTCGGCGTGTTTGAAGTTTTCTTTGAAGTGACTGCAGGTGCGGCACAAGATTCTGCAATTGTTTTTGGATAAACTATACTCACTTTTTTCCCGTGGGAAGAAAGAAATTCATGAAAAGTGGCATTTTATAACCTGTCAACAGATATGATATTTCAAACTTGTTTTCTGTCACAGAATAAAAGTTATTTATTCAGTAAATTTAGAATTTTTACTGTCATTATATTATAACATAACAACATACCTGCATTTTTGTTATTGTCCAATATTGTCCAGAATTTTCAAAATATCTCTTGTTGAAACACCTTACTTGCTGAATGACAAATTATGATGAAGCTGCTGTTTCTATCTCGTAAGAGTGCATAGATGGCGCCATATACATATTAGTTTTGAGCATAGACTTCATTGTTCCAGTTTGGGAATAGTGGTCTATTTAAAAAAAAAACTGGAATATTTCAAATTTCAAAACATTTATTGGCATTTTCCGTTAAGAGGTTAAAAGCTTTTCATGAGTTACCCCCATTATTAGTTCTCATTGATCGCTCAGCGCTAAGGCATCCATTTGCGAAAACTTCTCAGTGAATCGAAAATCCTCATAAGAAGTGCCGCCAATGGAAAATATATTGCACAATGCGATTCTATTGTTGGAACGTGTGACCATACAATGGTTGTGTTGATTTCATTCATTTCGCCCGTCATTCATTTGTTCTATAACGGTCTTTCCAGATGCAACCGGGTACTAAGTGATAGACGTCTGACATGTTTATTGACTTCATTGTGATGCTGCTCGGCATTGTCTTTGCTTGTGAAGAGGTGCCATCTAATTGGTGACAGTTTCATTGGCGAATTGAATAATTTGTTCAATTGTTCTTAATGGGGTAATGTGTGGATATTGAGGAATTGCTCTCGTCAGGCATTTTCATTATCATCATCATTCCATGGAAGCAATATACAGTGTGTATGATATTTTCCCATACTATATAGTACCTATCCAATACAGAATGTAATGTCCACAGTATAATTTCAAAATATTGAGTTCAGATTACTGAGAGATGAAGTCCTTCTTTTCGAAAATCTCACATCGATTCAAGGATATAACATCCATCGATTCCAAAGACCAAATAACCTGATGAATAAAATAATGGCCCGTTATTAGGATCGGGATCATCAACCCCATCTTCAGACACTCCAGGTAGTGCTGATGGTGTCTGATGATGGCATTAACAATGCAATTGCATGCAATTGCACTATCGTTTTGAGCGGCAAGTTTTTCAGGAGATTGGCATCAATCTGGTCGAGTTCTGGTTCCTCGTTGAGATTTAATCTCTTCATAATGCGATTAACTTTTGAAGGAAATGTTGGATATTTTTACAGGACTCGACAAGACAATGGAATTCTCAGTGGGTTCCAAACCCTTTCTGTTGTTTTAATGATCTCTTCCTGTTCAATATTTTCTGAGTTTTCATTAATTTGGCTCATTGTTCTGTATTGACTCCCAAGCGCTTCGGCCTTTTGTTGATCTGTCAACGCCTTCCTTGCACAGCACTCCAAGGTAGACATAGGAACATGCATTTTCTTTTCAGTCCTTTCCTGACCCTCCACAGAGTGTTGTCCGCGGGACTCAAATTATCCACCTTGGACCTCCAGGTGGCATTCCTGACCTCTCTGAAACGGTTGTCGAATTCTAGAATGTCACTCGGGAGGTTTTCCGAAGCGAAGTTGATAGTGACCTTGTTGGTTGATGCATTTCTGGCTTGTAGAATATAGAATTGATAAGAATTTCAGTTTGGTCGTCTATAAAAGTTTTTTTAATATTTGCTTTCATAGTTGTGTTGGTATTGAAGTGCGCTCTGTACACCTGTCAGTCCGTTCTTTTATATAGTCATAGATGGATTTCTTCATGATTTGAGTTCTATTTTCCCGATTTTTCCAGTACTGGCACGTATGGTCAGAGCACATCTCATCCACCGTTGTCGCTTTCCTTATATCTGTTACATGACATCGCATTCAAGAGAAAGTGGATGGGAGTCTTCGGAGCGTCTATGTTTTCGTTCCACAGCTTTGCAGACGATATAGTATACTCTCCATACTGTGTTCTCTTCTAGAAGTCCCATTTTTTTCTAGGAAACTAAGAACTTACGATGAAGGCAGGCCAACGCTGTCAATGAATATCTTGCGGAAATTACAGCATTAGGAACCAACAACCTAGTTGAATTCAACCCTACCAAAACTCAAGCCTATTATTTCCACTAGAAAGGCGGAACTCAGTATGCCTGATATAACAATGCCTGGTACTACCAATTCCACCAAGACCACTATATATATATGCTCAATATCACCATCAGCAATACTCTCTCATAAGAAAATCATGTCAGATACGGACACTTTTAGAATACTCTCCTCATGTATGGGGTTCAGCATCCAAACATACGCTGAAACTCTTAGATATCATCCAGAGGAGCGCTATTTGCCTGGTGGGTGACGCCACACTCACCAACTCATTGACACCAATAGAACACCGTGTAAGTCGGCGACCTTTCAGTTTTTTATAGATACTTCTATACGGAAAATGTTTCTCAGAAATCTCTGCTGAATCCATCACTAGCAATACCGCAGTCTGACGAACTCGACAGGCATAGTCTGCACATCTCTTCGTCGTTAACCTTGAAGAATGTGAAACAATACTCTTCTAAAACTCTATATATATTCCCAAGAACTTCCAAACGTTAAAAAAAGTCCAACACCTACCTCCTCTCCCTATCCTCTCTAACCACTCACGATGTTTTACGACGATCAGAGGTAAAAAAAAAGATGGCTACTCTCCAATACCTGTCCTCATCAGGAGGAACCACCCTGTTGGTAGGGAAGTCCCTTACACGCAACTTATGGTCCTGACGGAGTTTGGTTTCTCTCAAAAGAATAATATCCAAGTTGTAGCGATGTATACAAAGTTAACAAAAGATGGCATTTTTATTGATGCTATTTATGTTGCACATCTCGAGCACCTCTATATATGACCTAGAAGTGGTTCAGATCCCACTATAAGCTGCAGGTGGCACTCTTCCTAACACCGCACAAGTTTCGACTTCTGGGGAGTTGGTTCCCAACTTTGGAGTAGCGATATTCAAATTTTACAAAAAATTTTAACAATTTTTACTGTTTTATCACTGTTGTAATTGAAAAGGACAATAAATTATGGTTACGGTATATAAACTACTTATTCAACACTAATTTCGTCGCACACCAAAATGTCGCCCCTGTTATAATGTGAATAACTTTTTTCAGTTCAGAACAATTCGAATTTGGTTCACACTGTTCGATAGCCCAGTCCTTCAGCTATAATCTCGTACTTCATTGAAACATAAGGGTATTCACATAAAATCTCTACATGGTGTTTTCCGACACTGTGCAAAATTTTGGAATATTCAAAAGGCTCTCAAATGGTGAAAACAATTGTTTTCTCAACTTCGACAACAGTGGCATGAAGATAATCTCATTACCTCGAGATGTTTCGCGAATCAACTTCCTATCTCTCTTATTTACAGAGTGATCTCAAAAAATCAACTTTTTGGTTTTTCAGCCATAACTTTTTTCCACGTCAACCGATTTTAGAAATCTTCGGCTCATTTTGAAGATAAAACTTCAGATGAAGAGATCTGAATATCAGAATTGACTCAAGATGGCTATCAGAGATCTAGAGTTTTCTTGAAAGTGACCCAAATCTGGAACGCCCTCCGAATCTCGGTTGGGAGGAGAATTGAATGAAAATCAACTTGTTCTCGGAAAAACAATTCATTCTGGATACGTCCATATTTTCCTTGCTAAGTAGTCAAGAATTGTGCGTGAGAAAACACAATTGAATCATGTTCTTGCAAAAACATCAGACCATTTCTCCTCTGTAATGCATGGCCCGTAACCAACGTTACAAGAATCACAATGGACTGACAAACCCGACCAGCTAAGGCTCATCATAAATGGTGTACCAACAACCCTATGCGGTCTCGCATTGTCATCAACGAGAACAAAGTTGTCACCCACATTTGCGTTAGACGCGGCATCGAAACTATCGAAATCTGTTTATGATTCGGAAACGACGTCTAACCTATGACTTGTCCGTCACTTACTGTGATTCTTGTAACGTTGGTTACGGGCCATGCATTACAGAGGAGAAATGGTCTGATGTTTCTGCAAAAACATGTTTCAATTGTGTTTTCTCCACGCACCTTCTTGACTACTGAGAGCGAAGAAAATATGGACGCATCCAGAATGAATTGTTTTTCCGAGAACACGTTGATTTTCATTCAATTCTCCTCCCAATCGAGATTCGAAGGGCGTTCCAGATTTGGGTCACTTTCAAGAAAATTCTAGATCTTTGATATAGCCATCTTGAGTCAATTATGATATTCAGATCTCTTCATCTGAAGTTTTATCTTCAAAATGAGCCTAAGATTTTCAAAATCGGTTGAAGTAAAAAAAAGTTATGACTGCAAAACCAAAAAGCTGTTTTTTTGAGATCACTCTGTAAATAAGAGAGATAGGAAGTTAATTCGCGAAATATCTCGAGGTAATGAGATCATCTTCAAGCCTCTGTTGTCGAAGTTGAGAAAAAAAAATTTCACCATTTGAGAGCCTTTTGAATATTCCGAAATTTTGCACAGTGTCGGAAAACACCATGTAGAGATTTTAACTTCAATGAAGTACCAGATTATAGCTGAAGGACTGGGCTATCGAACAGTGTGAACCAAATTCAAATTGTTGTAAACTGAAAAAAGTTATTCACATTATAACAGGGGCGACATTTTGGTGTGCGACGAAATTAGTGTTGAGTAGTTTACTTAGGAGGATGCATATAGCCAACAAAGATCAGTATTTCAGAGCGTTTCGTTGAACAGTCATCAATGTTAATATAAAGACATACGGCTCGTAGGTGTTTTGGTACCTTAATCTCTTAATCAAAACACGCACCCTTGCTAGTCACGTGTGCATGGCAACATCCGGTCGGGGCGACACACTGACTTACAATAACGGAAAAAGAATATTAAGCCTACCTACACCTCTGCTCGATGTACCGACAATTCCATGCGATGAATTTGAAAGACATAACCTAACGCAACAAATACCGATATATGTCAATAACTTTTGGTACCTTCATATCTATATGTCCAATTATGGTATTTTGTGAGATTTTTTATAGCACATTATAGGGCATGCAAATGAAATATTGTATATTGAGTTGGAATTTTTCTTTTCTCAAATTGCTTTCTATATAACATATATCACAGGATGGCTACAGGCAATATTCAATATGCGATAAGAAGAATTACATTTTTATTTCAAACTATGTAGCTTGTTGTATACTAGGTACTCGTAATTTGTCCCATCACACAATCTTCATTTTTTGTCCAGTTACTCGGGTTCTCATAATAAATTTTTTTTATGTTCTGGTTCGCACGAGAAGGGTTATCCTGTAATGTTCAGAGAACATCGTGTGAAACTGAGAACCAAGTGCAATAAGGTAGGAATTGGTGTTCTTCATGAATTTCTGGAGGTTATATGCCTCGGGGAACACTTCCCTTGGCAATATATTCCACAGCCTCGCTGTTCGTTGGATGAACGAGTCTTTGGAAAGAAATGTTCTGCAAGTGACCACGATGGGGTGCGAAGCCTCAACTCGACGGGACTGCCAAGGTGGTACAATTGTTGATAATTCAGAAGAGCATCGTCCATGAGAATATCTATGAAATAGAGCCAGATCGCCAACTTTTCTACGGTGTTCCAGAGAAGTGAGTGAGTTTGTGAGTGAGACATCACCCACGAGACGAATTGCCCTTTTTTGGACAGAATCCAACAGTTTCATGGTCTGTTTGGGTGCCGCACTCCAAATATGGGAACAGTATTCCAGGACAGGTCGGATCTGTGCCTTATAGATCATAAGCAGCTGACTGGAAGTGAAATAGCTCCTGGCCCGAAACAGAAAACCAAGTTTTTGGGATGCACTTTCAGCACTTGATCTCACGTGATTTTCCCAATAAAGGTTATTGCTGATAGTATGCCAAGCATCGAAATGGATGTCTTCAAAGGTATGGTTACTCCTGACATGTTCATGTTTGGCACAGTGAGATCAGCTTTTCTAGAGAAGAGGCATGCTGTGTTCTGTTTGCATTGAAATCAACCAAGTTATTGGATCCCCACTAGAGAATTGTTGCAAAGTCCATATTTATGTTGTCAACATTTCTTCCTCGTTCGTTTCTGATTTGCCTGATGGCTGTTATTGGAGCCTTGGAAGAGAAGGCGGTATGGAGGGTATACAATCATCCGCGAAGCTGTGTACTTGACATCAAGTTGCTTCCAACAAATCGTTAATATGGAGTAGAAATAGTGTTGGTGCTGGAATTGATCCTTGCGGAACACCAGCATTTATGGTAAGAGAGCCAGATAAAAATCCGTCGACCACTATATGGAGAGACCTGCTGTTTGAGAGAAAACTAGCTAGCAGAGAACATAGCTGGGGAGGCAAGCCATAAGATAGAAGCTTGGCGAGGAGTTCGTGGTGCCAGACTCGATCGAATGCTTCGGAAATATCAAGTGCCACGGCTAAGGTTTCACCATATTTTTCATTAGATCGCTGCCATATATGTGAGACGTAAGCGAGCAGGTCACCAGTTGATCTCTGATGACGGAAGCCATATTGCCTATCGTTGATGATACCTGAGTGTTCCAGGAATTCCATGAGCTCGATGTTGATAGCCTTCTCCATGATCTTTGAAATAATAGATAGCAGTGCGATCGGTCTGTAGTTGCTAGGTATAGGGTCTTTTTGCCTTTTTTAGGAACTGGTTGTACTCTTGCAATTTTCCACTTGGACGGGAATATCCCCGATTTGTAAGAGTAGTTGAACAACTTACAGAGAACAGGTGTTAGTTCGGGAGCACATTTCTTGAGAACAATCGGTGGGATTCCGTCGGAGCCACAAGCTTTGTTGGTGTTGAGACCTAATAAAATCTTCCTCATAGTACGTTGGCGAAAGGTGACCTCGGGCATATGATTGTCAATTGGCGTTATGTTTGGAGGTTATTTTCCCGATGAAACATATTAGGTTGAGTGTAAGAGTATATGTATAGCTATAGCTAAACTTCGCCTATTATGTGATATTGAAATACTAAATGGAGTCGATTATTAAATGAAAATGAGCATGTACCAAAAATAATCTCAGAAGGGTTCACGAGAGCATCATGCTGTATTGGTTTTGGATAGTTCTAGGACCGCCCCAGGAAGATTCTGACAAATCCTCAACGCGTAAAGAGTGTGTCCTAGAACATTTCTACAAAACCCAAACGCGACCAATTCTACTGCGCAAATTCCTGACATTTCTAGATCAGTATAATAGGTCGAACTCGAATGAACCTATATTTTGTTCACTATCTCATCTCAAAACCTCATTGATTTATTATCAATATGAATTATATCAAAAACTGTAGTTCAGGAGGTGGAAACTGAAGCACTCCCTTCAAATGGTGAACCATGGTAAACTGTGTTTATGTAACTGATACATTGTGAAGAATAATAATTATAACCCATAGGTACATACTAATACGTTTATCTTTACCGTTATAATGAAAAGTACCTATTATAGGTCATAACCATTATTTGAAGAAAATTTTCTATATTGACACGCATTGTTTAATCACCCTGTATACAAGTTCAACAACACTGCGTGATAAAATGTTTCATATTGAAATGTAGATTCTGTTGGATCGCCTTGAAGAAGAGGTGAACTAATGAAGGTATAAAAACGTTATAGGAGTGGGTGGCATATAAAAGAGAATGTTTCTGTTGCCAATTTCTCTTCGGTTTATGATGTTCTTGTTCCATTTTCGGGTTAGCAGTTAACTGTAAGTTAATTGCCTGTATTCTTGAATTCAATACCCTAGAATCATAATTTTTATAACTTTGCGATGCTGATTATATCGAATTTTATATCAAGTATGAGGGGCACAGAATATTAGTTATTTTTTTGGGTTCAGTCGATGCTTTGATTAATTATAGGTGTATCAGTATTAGATATTGGGCTTATGAAGAATATACAGGGTGTTGAAGAAATTGAAGCGTTGAATGAATCGGGGACAGAACATTATAACACGAAGTGGAAGAATATGCTTGTAATAAAAAATGTGTTGAAAGAGATCTTGAATTTGCATAAGTTTGCCGGAAATAATTGTAACTCCTTCCAACAATGAAAACATTCAGTATATTATACTCGATGATAACTGAATTAGGTATACATCAACCTTTACAAGAAACTGAAAAATATCATTTTTTCTGTGACGTGAAAACGTTCGAAATTTCATCTCTGTTGAAAAGTTATAAAATATCAGTTTTCATGAATTACTTTTTTTCCACGGGAAATAAGTGAGTACTTTCTTCCTGGATATAAGTAAATCACATATATATTACTATACACTGTTGATGGCTTTCGTTGTGCTACACTGGTAGATAATTCCTTTGAGTGAATGCATATGTGGTTGCTGTGAGTGTATTTACTGTTCGAAATTTCTGAGTGAATAGTCAACTCTAACTAGATATTTCATCAAGTTTTCCAATAATCAATGAAATGTTCATAACAAATTTGATTGAATCAGCTCATGAATTACCGAAAATGACACATTATTGCGTGGACCTTGAGTGAAATTTCATTCAATTTTTTTTTCAGTGTATATAGTTCCGAAGAATAAGCCAATAACACCGTCTCAGAGAAAGAACTTCAATTCCTTTTATCTTCCCTTTGACTCCGCGGTTATACGTAAATTACTAAAAAACCACTGAATTCGCAATTAACTAAAATAAAATCACATAATTACACTGACAGATAGTTGATTACTTCAAAATAATGATTCAGATGCCTGCAAAAACATGCGCATGCACCGAAGGTGTCATTACTGTTGAAAACATCGAATTTCACGTCGATAATTTTCTGATTTCAATATATAAAAATATCTTCTCAATATTTATCCGTACTTTTTCCTGTCACAGAAAAAGTAGTGTACCTACTATACACGGGAAAAATATTAGATTGTAGCTCACGCGGTGTTTTGTCTCCCTCCTGTACATACAGACTCCTGTGCCGGGAGACAAAACAATACCTGGAGCTAAAATCTACAATATTTTTCCCCTGTGTAATGAATAACAAATTTTTGAACTACGTTTTTTATATCATCTCTATCTCAGGACCTGATGTGGCAATTTGAAGGGTTTCGTGTCTGTGCAGTCATTGAAGGTTTTTTTCGGAGATATCAATAGCGGGGCACAAACGAAACCTGCGATGATATACATTCCGAAAATTGCATAAAAACGGTTGAAGGAAGAAATGCCCCTAGCCCCATCTATTTCCCACGCCCCTATAATCAAAATTTCGAAAAATTCTTAACATTCCCAAAACGGGTATGAAAAATAATATATCTACATGTACAATATTACGTAAAATCTTAACACAGAGGATTTCGGAAATATTTACAGAAACCATCATGTCGAGCCCTCTTTCAGATGGCTGTTACTTCCCAGGGGACCATTTATGGGCTCATGTTTATATCTATGAACTTTTTTCACTATTTCTGTTCCTAGAATCTGTGCATGATGGTTGAAATTTTTATATGTGATTTCGGGATACCCTGTATATAGGTGGAGAATATATTATAATATCTATACGGGTGTTCCATAAGTCATGAATCAGAAGAAGTATGAGGTGGTATGGGAGGGGTCATTTCCAATCAAAATAACCGTACCTATGTGGTTAATCAATTATTGTTATTGTTATTTTTTTTCATCTCTGCAAAAAAATTAGTACAATAACTGTGTCACATTTGTGATTTTTTTGTTGATTTTCAAATGCCGCCAGCAGATTTATAACTACCCATAAAAAATAACCAATTATATAAGAAGAAGTTGCTCATTTGATACAGATTCCGAAATGATATAACAAAGGATTATTCATGGATGTACCATTCCACAGGAATCATTTTCATGGCATGTGTTTCACTTATCAATTAAGAAAAATGTTGTTCTCCTTAAATTTGGTGGATGAAATATTGAATTCAGTCGATTTTTTAATGCCGCTGTCAGATGTAAAAACTGCCTTAAAGCGAAGATAGCCGCAACTACAAGAAATAGTGGCCCGCAATTAATACAGATTACGAAATGGTATAATATACGAGGTTATTCAAAACAGACTTTCTGTAATTAATTTTCTTCAAATGGGTCGTGTTTTTCAGTAAAATTGAATAACTTTTGAACCATCAACAATTGGATAAACATATAAACGGCTATATAGTTTGATTGCAAATTACCCTCTCCATCACTCCACTTTTTTTTATCAATGACTTACGGGACATCCTGTATAGATTTCGGGAGGTTGTGATTCAATGTTCTGCGTGCATGGCATATAGCCAGGAAAGTAGTCGTTTTTCTCCCGTTATCAACCAGTTTCGTTCATTTATTTGTGGAAATGACTTTGACCTTTGCTTATTTATGTATACCAGAATGTTCTAATTCATCCTTCTCTGATGATATAAGAGCTTATGGCTGGCATTCTGCTTCGGGCGGACGAAGAAACTGGTGGGTCGGGTAGTATATCAAACTAATTGGTAGATATATATTCATAGATAGTATATAGGTACCTTATTAAAATATGCATCCATGTCCTATACATATAGGAACTTCGAATGAAATCAGGAATGAAAATGGACCCCACGTTGGGCGCCATAATTAGCGGAAATGATTACAGAGATAAAGGGTGTTCAAAATCGAGATTTTTCAATTATAGGATTTTTTTGTACCAAAACTATTCATATTAGTCATCTTAAGTTTTGATTTACTACCTATTGACATTTAATTGGAACAAAATTCAGAATTGTGATCACCCTGATGTATCTGTTCCGATTAAAACTCAGTAGATAGTGAAAATCAAAATTTGAGATAGGAACATGGAAGCTGTTTTGACCGATAATGAATAGTTTCGACACAAAAAATTCTTAAAGTTGAGAAATCTCGATTTTGAACACTCTCTATATTTATGCGATAATTCCCGCTAGACCCCAAGTGTGATGCATTGATGAAATCATCTCTTCATGGGAAATTCAAAAATACAATAATATACAGGGCATTTTATTAAAAAATAGCAACTTTGATACATTGCGTATTTTTGGCACACCCTGTAGATCATGATGATATTTTCAAAATGTAGCGCTAATAGGTCTCTTCCTATCCGGAAAGAATAACTAATAAAAAAATTTAATGCATTAGCCAAAATGTTTCGTGTCGAATAGAGTGAATAATCCTGATGGATCTTATATTATTTCTTCACATGGAGGATACTTACTCGTTTATCATTATCAATTGTCTCACGTCTCTCCAGATGTGATGAAATGATAGAATGATAGATTGATCGAATTGGTAGTAAGGAGTAGCTAAACTTTTCGTAATTTTTGTATGTGAAAAGTTATATTTGTCAATTTTTTTCTGTCAGTCAAATGTTTTTTTTTTCTTTCCAGATCCAGACATGTCTCCTGATGCTACTACATTCTGGATATCTATTATATTTATATTCACTACCAGAACATTATTTGATTTATAATATTGAATTAACTAACAGTCATATCACACATTTCTTATCATACACATGATAATATTTAAGTAACTATAAGATATACCTATTCGAAGTGATATAATCTCATCATCAATGAATGTATCTCACTAATAAACTTCTGAACAGTTGATATCAAGAAATACCTATTAGTTGAATATTGAACTGATATATGTTTCTTTATTGTGTCGAAAATTATTGAGGATTAAACTATTAATTCATTCGAAATTTCCGAACAAATCATTTGTTTGTCGTTAAATACATGAGTTTGGCCATATTTATCCAAAAGCATAATTTGTTAATATTGCTAACAAACTGTTCTCTCAGTGTAGGTACGTCTGTTCAACAGCACAATCAGTCAAACGTGAATACCTACCAGAGCCATGATAATAGGTATCCGCAAGATTACATAAATACTCATTATCACAAACATAAAAAACGCAATTTCCCAAACCCATACGATGCGATAGCCAACAACAAGTTATACATCTATACGTGCACCCAACCATTTTCTACTTCAGATGACCTCAAACAAACTAAACGGGATAATTGGAGGCCGGCTTTGATTGGCCGGCCGTGGGACAGATGAAAGCGGCCGACCAATGAGCGCATCGAGGGCAGGCCGCAGTCTCCGAAACCCCATTAATCCCTGCCTAATGATATGCACAAATCTTGCTGGCAAAGAGCAAGCACCAGCTAGCCAGCAAAGCACATTGCGATGCTCTTGAAGCGACGTTGCCGATGCTCAAGATCTTTACGGCCGGCTATAAGTAGTCTATACGTGTCTATACTCTATAGTCACTGCGCTTATTCCGCTCCCTGACGCGCGCAGATTTGCTAACTTACTTCAATACCCGCGAAGTTTACGGAATATAGTAGGTATCTATATATTACGTATAAATATATTATCTCGATACACCCAAACATCAAAAATTGAGAAACTCTGGTAGAAGGTTTCCTATATCATTATATATCTTCATATATTGTGTCCCAAATTCGATCCTCACCATTGAGATGTCGGTATAAATGTGAGATAGAGAGTCGGTTGAATTATAGGAAAATTTCAGCAAATTCAATCGTGACACACTGTATATATATAGTTGCATAGTTATATGTTGAATAATCATCAAAGATAATTGATAGGTACACTGAGGAAAATTCCTATTAACAGTCAGAAATCGAATTACCCCAGCAAGAAACTCTAATAGCATAGGGGAGGACAAGATATAGAACCTTGATGCCACTAGCGAGTGCATCTGATGTATATCTATTGCTATTAGACGATGTTTCTGTAGTAGGTATCTGACTTTGCTACCGCTAGTGAGTGCATCTAATAATGGGAGTTGGGCAATGTTATAATCGTATAGGTATAGGGAACTTTGCTACTCTTGATGGGTGATCATGATGTATAGTTATTCAATTATTTTCCAGGATTGTTGTCATCAAGAAAGGTGAAATTTTGAATGATATCCAATTTCACTTCCCATAATTTCCACCCTGATGTTTGGTATGAATAGCAATTTATTGATTCCTAAAGAAAATTTCGGACCAAAATAATCTTTGAAATTCAATAGATCAATTGATTCATGCACACTCCAGGAAAAACAAGAGGTTTTTGAGTACTTAATTGATGAAAAAAATAATTTTTCTGAAACTTTCTGAAACCATTGTATTTCGAAAACTATATAGGTACACAGAGAAAAACGTTTCTTTGCGTGAAACAATCTCATTTGTTTGACTTATATTTGTTTGCAAGAAATAAATGTTATTTGCGAGAAACAATTGTTATTTCTTAAAACCAAATCAAATTCTTTGTTTGAAATCATCGGTTCATTTGAATGACATTTGTTTGGGTGAAACAATAGAATTTGTTGAAAATATATTTATTTCGAAGAAATAAATGTTACTTGGAGCAAATAAATATTATTTTGAACAGAAATATCACATTGTTGGCGAAAAATAATTTTGATATAAATATGAACAATTGATATAGTTGTCATGCACAAACAAAAAATTTGTATTTAAAAAATATAATTTGAACAGAGCGAGTGTGTCATTCATCTCGAATAAATGCGCTTATTGAAATTACATTATGGAATTGTTCGTTTGAATGATAGCACAATTCATAACAAAATATAGTAATTTTTGGTCCAAATCAAATATTGCTTTGATTATATGCGCTTGTTTTTGTTGTGTAGTCGAATGTTCGCATGATTGGGAAAATGAGAATACAGATCCAGAAAAAGTAAAAACAACTGACTTATTTTCTTCTACCAAAGTAAAATCGACGATGCCCATGACTGAAAAAATCACCAAACCAAAACTTAAAGTCTTAATTATTGTTCAGTTCGGTGGCGTGACTTGTTTCTATAATATCCAAAATCAGGGTTGCCAGATCTGACAACAAATTAGGCGCTATTGTCTTTGGGTCATCAATGGCTTTTTGACATGATTTCAAGAATTGATGTTTTATGGCTGGATCTCCTGCAAACCCAACATGAAGTTGTATTTTTACTCGAGCTGAATACCTATTCTGAACATGACTGATACGCAATTTGAAGCAAAATTTTGAACCTGAAATGCTCGGTCATCAAGTATTTTTGAAAAACGGGTAAACGTCCAGTCAGCAAACTCTAATTTTGGTCTTCGAATTATATTTCCCTCACCTTTGGACTCGCCTGGCACCTACTTCTCATCAAAACCGTCTGTCAATTCGTATCTTTTTTCTACAATGTCTAATTGACATCATAATATAATTTCAGGTTTACAGCGGCAAGTTAATTTTTCAAATCATTTTTACACTTGAAAAATTAAGGAGATGATGACATGCAAGGGTTAGACCTTCATCCTTTGATTCATCACTATAAAAATTTCTTGTCTTATACAGATAATATAAAAGGTTCACGAGCTCTCCGGCTCCATCTGGCAACCCTGTCTGAAACGTATACAACTACCAGACCCGCCATAACGCATTCGTTTTGTATCTCTGATGATGTGGTTGGCCGGGTCGTATCGTACAGTGGCGATTTAGTATAGTTAATTCCACAGCATATTTACAGATTTTCACTATTCTCTTAATGTGTAGTGATGGATTTTTCAGAAGAATGGCATTTGGGTCATCTGGTCCCAATTTTCAGAGGTAAGGAATTGTAATTCATACTTGAAAATCGGAATAATGGCGTGAAGTTGTTTATGATTTGTTGATTATCTGATGTATTCATACCGATCTAAAGACAAACCGTGCAATTTGGTAGGTCATAGAAGGATGTACGAATAGGTAGGTAGGTATATGTGTGATATTTCGTAGATAAGTATACTTTCTAATCTGCTGTATATTGAAATATTCCAGTGAAATGGCGTTCAAACTCTTCTATGATTTTCAATGGAAGATTCCATGCAGTCAAATAAATATTTCTTTAATTCAAATGTCACCAGCTTCACTTGAAACAAAATATTTGTTTCCATGAAACAAATGATAATTAGTATGTTAAATGTTTTGATTCTATGTTAGCATCTTCGGGAGAATATCAAAACTCAGGAATCACCCCTTGAATTTTTTCGGTGTTATTTAGATATACCCTGTATAAGTATTTTGAGATATCATGTAACTATATAGAGAACATAATCACTAGAACAAAAATTATCACAGCTCTTTTCTTCATATGAAAAATTGTCATCAATGCACTTCAATGTTATGGAATTTTTATTTCCTTATTGTTATGAATATATTTCATCTATTCCCGCATTAAAATATACTAAACTTTCAGGAGAGCAATAAGAAATCTGCTACGTCTGTCATTGATGTGAATACTCCAGTGATTTCCGAAAACATTTTTATTGATGCTGATGCACCGGATGATAGAGCCGATGATCCACCTGCCAAATATTTGAGGTTGGATACAAATAACAGCGATCAACCTGCTTCAGGATCATCATGTATCTTGACTTCTGTAGTATCGAACCCAAACAGTGTGTATGTCACATTTTTTCTATTATTCAATAAAGTTTGTTATAGTTCAATTTTGTTGTTAATTCTCAATTCCTTCCAAGAGGAGTATTGTTTTCTAAGAAATGAAATTCTTCTTAGGAAGATTCTATTTCTTTGAGTTTAATAAATTTTTGATTTCGTTCAAATCTACAATTTATTTCTGGTAAGGCAATCCATTATTTGAGCTTGTTTCTTCCAAACAATTTCCTTGTTTTTCTCAAGCATTGACATCTTTGAATCAAATTACATTTACATATATTTATTTTTCACAAATAATCATTTGTTTCTTCCAAAGAATGTTCTTGTTTCTGTCAAGCTCTGATTTCTTTGAAACAAATTTCATTTACATATATTTATTCTTCACAAATAATTATTTATTTCTTCCAAATAATTTCCTTGTTTCCCTCAAGCTTTCATTTCTTTGATGCAAATTATACTTATTCACTATGAATAATTCTGATCATGAATCCAAAGAAATAGTTTTGATTCAAACAAATACACACTTTCTTCCAAATTATGAATCATATCATTTTCAATAAATTATATAGATACAAAAAAATCGCTTATTTGAAAAATCAAAAGAATGGAAACTTTGATTCAACCAAGCTTGTTTGTTGGACCTATTCAAACTTCGGATTTCTTTGAATTTAACAATATTTGTTAAATTCAAAGAATTGTTTTTCTCTGTGTATAAGTTATTACAGATGATACGTACAGAGGACAACAAAATGTTACCAGTAAAATTATTCAAATAATTTCATAACCTGGACATTTTTGCTCACAATATAAGTTTTCAGACCACATTCTATAGATAAGCTCTGGAACATATTTGACAATATTAAAGTTTCATGGTACCAAGAAGAAGAAAAATATAAATGTGAAATATTTGAATTTCAGTCGAAATACCTCGAAAAAACTCACCTTTATCATTCCATCAATCCTGGTAATAACTGAAGCACTCAGATCTACGAAAGCACTGAAAGGGGACATGCACATCAGGAGATTTTTTGATTTGTTTGAAAATGTTTCCATTTTATATTTGAATTCAGATTCAGATTTTAAATGATGAATTGAATTCAAGAGGGGAAGTATTCGTACCTGTTGTGTCGTCGAGATTGTCGTCTTGTACATGGGTTTGCATCAAGAGCCCAACTGTGAATGTTTGATCAAGCAAGATGTCTGACAAATGCTTATATAGAGAGGGACAAATCAGCAAAATATCGAATAACGATAAGTAGGCGCTAAATAACCCCAAGTAGGTTCGTCAAATATTATTTTCGTGGCCAGACTGACAGTTGTATTACTTATTGGTAGTGAGTGCAGTTCTATGCGATGAACCTCGCAGCCACAAGCATATACCTAACTCACTTGTAGTAGTTCAGCTAGACAATTATAAAAAAAATCAAGCTGTCCCAGAGTGGCTGCCTGATAGCGACAGCAGTATACCTTTCTATAGCAGGAAATTCACTTTCAGCTAAGTCGTTATTGCTATATTAGTGCTGCTTCTATATTCGAAAATGTATAACGGTAATTTATGGTTTCTTGTAATGGTAGCAAGAAATATATCAGCAAAAATTCTAATAGCACAATTTTTCTCGGTGCACATCTGTATGGCCTCTTTGGCGCTGATGATGCGATCTTAAATTCAGTCGCCTATTATTATCTATATTATTGCTGATTCTATAATACTATCCCCCTTAACTTGGCTAGTCAATCTATCATTACAATCTGGAAAATTTCCTGATTTGATGAAAGTCGCTTATATTTTTCCTCTTTTCAAAAGAGGTGGTTCGCATTCCATTGATAATAATCTTCAGATATCTCTTTTGCCAGTTACATATAAGATCCTCGAACGAAAAAAATAATAAATTATCAATATCAGCATGGTTTCAGGAGATGTGAATCTGTAGAGTTAGTATTAGTTGCTAAGATCACTATACCAACAAATCGAAATAATATACACAAGCAAATGAACCATTTCAAAACAGTATATGTACTTTCATATAAGTAGTTCCACATCTGCATGGCCTCTTTGGCGCTGCGATCTCAATTTCAGTCGCCTATTATTTTCTATATTATGGGTAAATATAATGATGTAAATGTAGGAAAGATCGGAAACTCACCCAACATTTTGCTGAGATCTGCGTTATGCAGGTCCGGATTCTCGTCCGCCAGCTTCTTCCGCTCGACCTTGGCCCACACCATGAACGCGTTCATGGGCCGCCTGATGCGCGCCTCTTTGGCCACCTTCTGTCCCTGTCCGCCCATCTTCGGCACGAAGCTGGCCCTTTGGGCGTACACCGGCATGGTCTCGGGGTAGCCCTGCCTGATGTACTCCTGGGCAACGTACCTGGTAGAAATGAGAAAGTAGGTATACCATAGGTAATTGAGTAAAAAGTCTCTAGAGCTGAGAAGATTGAGAGAAGCGTTATAGAATCCGTTCGCTTTTATAGGATAAGTAATCTATATCCGCGTTATCACAGTCATTGACTCCGCCCTATATGATGGGTAAGTATAGGTAGGGTAATTACGGGAGAGATGGACCTCCGCCTGAGATGGACCAGCGTCCGATTTTCTAATATGAATGTGTAAGGAGAGGAATACAAATACAGTGAAGTAGCCAAACGATTGCAAGTTGAGGTCGAATAGCTGCGGTGTGCATGTATATGTCATTTGAAACTGAGAATATTCGATTGTGTATTTACACGTGGTGGAAAATTTTCTTACCCAAATTTGTTGTTGTGATTCTGACCTAATGTGAGTATTAAAATTCGATTTCTTGATACAAACTCTGAGCTGATTATTTCGTTTTTATATTCACACTCTGGAAATGCCTCTCTGATGTTATATATTTTATTTCGGAGTGGTCCGTCTATACCCCTTAAGTTCGGGATAGATGGACCATATCAAATCGGGGGACTTGAACCAGTTTTGAACAGTATTATTTCAGAATGCCTACAAAATATCAAAGGAAATCGCGATCGGAAAGGACATCCTGGACCGAAGAAGATTTGAAGAATTCCATAGAAGCCATAGATTCTATAATACAATGGGGGTGAATGCTGCAGCAAGACACTTCACAATCTATCAAAAGCTTCTTCACTAAGAAGAAAGAAATCTGGCACACTGAAAAAGTCATTGGGCCCGTCTTTCACTCTAGAAAAAGAAAATGAGGCGAAATGCGGTAGCACACATCAAAAAGCTACAGAAATTTAGGTTCGCCCCAACACGGAAGGATGTGCGGTATATAATATATGGCATTTGCTCTTGCTGAACAATTGAAGTTGAAGCACCGTTTAAGGACAAGGATATGCCTGGTTACACCTTTTTCTGAGCCGTCATCAAGATCTGAGCATAAAAATTGCAGAAGGTGTTTCAGAAAATCGTTCCACTGCATTATGTCGAGACACATGCAGTGAATAATTACTTCGAGCTGTTAGAAACGATACTGACCACTTTTTGGAAAACCTGGCAATATTTTAAATATTGATGGGGTTGCAACTCAACAACAAGCCAGGACAAGTTATAGCAGCTAAGTATTTGGTTCATTTCTCCATGGTGGTTCAACTATCCCGATTAGATGGTTCAACTAAACCGCACAATCAGGGTCAGTTGGACCATTTTATGATTTTTGATTTTCATTTTTGTCGAAAAAACCTGTTTATTTTCTGAGTATTTGAGAACCGTTAGCATTGAAGTAGATTGAAAGGTTTGCAATGAATATTGTTTCATTTCAGTGGAGTTATATTTGAGGAACTTATGGGTGAAATAAAGAAGGTGGCCCATCTCTCCCATAATTTCCCATAATATATAGCGACCGCAAACGATTTTGTCTGAAGTGCCTATATACCTACAGAACAGGCATTGACACTGCTCAAAAATAAGCAACATCATCTTCGAAAGGAAGAATTCTTCATTATTCCAAATTTTTTGGGATTTTCTCTCCTCGTTTCTATAAAATAAAATTATGAATATTATTTCAATATACGTGTAGTAAGGACAAATCAGATGATTTGCCCCAAAATGTCACTGCGTTTAAAGAATTTTCCTATCAGAGAGCCTAAAAGAAAAATTCACTAGCTTGTCAGTGACAATTTGTATTGAAAAAATTTTGGAGAAGAGAAATAAAGGTATATAGAAAAAATTCGGGACCGGTTCTGCTCCCGAAACGTCCTATATTTTAGTATAAACAGAAGTCCATAGCAATATCGCAGCATAATAAGCTAATATGCTCGTTCGAAAATACGTTCACATGGAGAAAACGCGGAATGTCCACTTCAAAAATGTGAAGAAAGGTTCTTGAATACATGTTCCATTGTGATTTTGATAGGTTTTTACCACACTGCCAAAAGGTCGAAGTGAACTCTCAAAGACAAACGAAAGATAAGGAAGAGAAGCGATACGGGTCACCTTTTTTATCTCTTGGAGCGTACGAAAGGGAATCCCGAGAAAGTTCGAAAAACATCGTGGGTCCCTAGGGAGGATAGGGAGAGGAGGTATAGGTATTGGGATCATTTTCAACTTCCAAAGCTTTGCCGTTCTATGTATAAACGAGTTTTGATAAAGAGTTGTTCGACATATTGCGAGGTTGACGACGAAAGGGTGTGCTGACTGGGCTTGTCGAGTACGTCTGAGCGATGGGAATGAAAAAATGAGATTGCTACATGATGATTCCTACTCATATCGCGTGGAATTTAAAGAAAATGATCAAATTTTAGAGAAGCTAGATGTACTACATGACAACTTATACCGCTCATTAGGTAGTAAGGCAAGAATGAAGAAATGTACCAGAGTAAATATTTACGAGTAAACAATCCTCTTTTTTGACAATTTATTTGGACTTTCCCCATTTTTCTCTCTTGATCTTTGGACTTATTTTTTGTTTTCGATGATTTTTTTCATCCAAATATGATTTTCATTTCAAGTTGCTCAATTTGATTGCTCATTATACTCCATCAAATGAATCCAGGTGCGGTTTGATTTCATGCAGTTTCCTCCAACTTCCAAATAGAAATGAGGTTCTAAACTTCAAAATGCGTTTTTCTCGAAACTTACTTTTTGTGACATTCCTCCTTTTTCCCCTGTGGTCTTCATTTGTATAGAGGCCAGCCTCTGGGGGGGTTTTACCATTTTTCCGGAATGGATATTCCGTTTGCCATTTGTGGAAATATCTTTGAGTTTCGCTTCTCATTTTACTTTGATCATTCTGGCTATTTCGAATAGTTGTTATTATACCTATATAAGTACCTGCTGCTCTCGTACTGCCTGTAGTCGTAAACGCCGGGATCCGATATGGAGGCCCACATGTCTTGGGACTTGGGCAGCACCTGTGGCAGCACCTGGGAGGAGGGCAGCATGTCCTCGGGGTACTCGTAGCGGTACTGCGTCGGGAGGAGCGGCGAGGGCGTGTTGGAGGGCGAGAGGCAGTAGTGGTTGTTGGGCACGGGGGATGAAGTGGCCTCCTCCATTATGCTGGAATAAAGGTAAGTCCGATGAATAAGTTGATTCGTTTTATTGGAATATTGCTTCCCAGATTATTGGGGTTTTATGTAGCAGCATACATAGTGTGATATAATTGATGGTTGAAAATATTGGATATGGATCATTTTGAGAACAAAAGTTGATAGCATATGCCTTAATCTTCATAACTATCAAGCTATAGGGTGAGAAAATTTCGATTTCTGTTTATTATTGATGATTCACGCAACATAATCAATCAAGTGTCATTATTTCAAATAGAAAATAGGGCACCAGCCCATATCGCACACCGGGAACAACACTGTATTATGTCAAAAAATCTCAAAATCGACTTTTTTATATCGATATATATCGCCAAAAATTCGACGCGTATACCCCGAAGACAGGCTCATTTATATCAACAAGAATGTTCAACAGATGGCGCGTTAACTCTCTATTGGTGTTTTGAGATAATGCATTCATGAATTGATTGCATTTGTAATTATTATTCGACAGATAATGAGGGGTCGTGGTTTCCTTTTACCCACAAAGTCATTGAAAGCAACCACAGAAGGAACAAGACTTCCTGTTCAACAAAACAGCGTGGAAATAGTATATTGTGCAACAAGTGGGAAAAGTGCTTTTCCCCACACGTTGCACACTATACTTTTTCTACAACTGCACTTATTCAAAGAATCCTAGTAATGTAACTCATTGGTATTTTATAGTGTGGTACTATGCCACATTGAATATTGTGACCAAAGAGTAGACGCATTTCCTAGTTCCTCGAAGTATTTCAAAAAAGTACACTTTCCGAAAAAGATTTTATTTCTGTATTTTTTTAGATTCCATAAATTTTTCGTACCAATATGCCAATTCATACTTTTTTCTTGAAATTTACGGAAACAAATTCAACTTTCGCAGCTTTTTCCATTATCTCTATCTCTGGCGGTGTCATATTATTTATTATGAATTGTTGAAACAATATTTGATGGAAAATGCGATTTCTATCAAAAGCACTAATGAGAACTATACCCTAAAGAATTTAAAAAACATCTTCTGACACTTGTGACAACTATTCTCTTTGTAAATGTATGTGGTGTTGACAAAGTGCCGTGAGAAAAAAATATTCCTCACAGTATGGGCAATACATGGTTTTGAAACTGAGGAAGCTATGAGAAATGCGCTACTTTTCATAGCAGTAGTAGAAAAAATATATGTCAGAAATAGAACTGTTGCAGAATTAACCGTTGACACGTCAGCAGTCACAGTTGCAGTTGATAAAGCATCAGATTGGGAGGTAAACCCGTTTCTGTTTCATCTGATCATAGCGATAAAGAAGATTTGTTAGTTTTATGCCTGATATACGAATACCTTGGCCTTTTGTATCCCCTAGCAGATTATTCTCTTTTTCCTCCTCGTGCTCCTCGTCAGACCACAGCTTATCATCATAAAGCTCCATAGCAGTTACAGTTATTCCTCTGATGATGAATACAATAGACCAAGTCCTTCTACAGTGAATACTCAAATTCTACTCCACGGTCGTCATAACGACAACACAACCTGGAGCTGAAATCTACAACTTTTTTCCCATGTATATAAATAAATATTTATTTCATAGACTGCTACCTATGCATGAAGAATAATATTAACATTGTGAGAGTTTCAAGATACCGTGAGTTTTTTCTCCAAGTAGGCAGATTTCAGGCGTGCATGACATGTTGCATATCACTGGTCTGGTATATAGGCTATGAATGCGGTATTGATTGATTTTAAAGAATCCACTCCAATATCTGATAAATTTGTATTGTATATAGAACGTGAGATAATTGAATACCGAGTAAAGGTTCATCGTGACTAATTTTTTGAGGAAAACAATCTCAAGAAACCTTCTCAACTCTCGGAACCACTATCACGAACATATACCTTACTTTATCTTTATCCTACATATATCCTGGCATGTCTATTAGGATTCTGAAATGAAGAAAACTCAATCAAAACTATGGATTCTGATGAGAACCAAATATATATATAACATTCTTCATGACTTCATTACTGAGTTGCTGTATTTTTTTTCACTATAAGAAACATTTACCTCCATTATTTTGCATCACCAAGCATCATTTATCTTGAGGTATAATTTTTTTTTTGATTTCTGAAGGTTGAGACTCAGATTGCTATAAATAATCAGGGAAAACTTCCATTTTTGGAAGACGAAATCCAAAAGGAACAGAATATAAGAATTGCTCTAGTGTATCTCTCACGTGCGGGGATTTCACAAAATTTTATTTATAGATATTTCTCGGATGAAAGTCAAAGATGACTCACGATTTAACGAACCCTCATTCGCGCTCTCCTCACCTTGAGAATCTAAGTAACTGAAGTAAGTGATCTAAGTACAATTAACTCATAAGTTTCGAATTTATGGTGTCGAGGATAAATAATTTCTAATTAAAATAAAATCGTGTAAAGAGATGCATTACTATAGCCAGTCGAGTAGCCGCTAATAAGGAAAAGGATATACATATTGATCTTATCTTTATTAATTTATTCTAGAATCGAAGGTTACCGAGAAATCTAAACTGCTCGACAGAACATTCGAAGTATGCGTATGAATTCGCCAGATCCACTATGGTTTCAAAAAAGAATGATATAGAAATTCAGAAGTGGAGCAAAAAAACGGAATAGATTAGTTGTTCTTGAGTGCATACCTAAGGGATCTCCATGAATAATGGATTCTATAAATAAAATATGTTGTGAGTTTTTGAAGGTAAGATGAGAAACGAGAAAAATGCGTAGCTCCAGGGCCGGATTATCCATAAGACAGACTATAGGCAACTGCCTAGGGGCCCCGTGCACGAACAAAAAAAAACATTTCATTGAACGAGTTTATTTTTGAAAAATTGTCTACTCCCTCAATATTATTCCCGAATCCTTATATAACCGCGCCACTTCTCATTTCGGTTTCCTGATCCATCATGATCACGATTCTGTTCTTTCTTCAGATGATCATAATCATTTCATAAAACGATGGATGATTGCAATCCAATGAATGTTGGAACGGATGTTGTCAAGATTCCAAAGAGTTATTTGTCCTGGGCAATTTTTTTGCATACGTGCAAATATATTCCAAGTAGGAACAGAAGATGAACGAGCTCTCAATTTTAATAGTTGTCTTATCCAGTAATTTTTCCACAGATTACAGGCAATAGTTGCTTGTTGTCAAATTGAACTACTACTGAACTGCTATTGAAGAAATTCTTTTTCACAGCAACGACGCAACGACTCACCTGATAAGTTGGATATTCAATCACTGATAGATAGGTATAATGGCTATTGAGATATGTTTGGAGATGTGAAAACATTCAAACATTTGAAATTACAACGGAAATGAGCGCTATTTCAGAACGCGCTGTTTTGTTACGCGCTATTTCGTTGCCAGAGCCAAGTCAGCTCCAGCATCATTTCAAGGTGACCATGTTGTAACAATATCACACGAGAGATTGAAGTAACAGGATACCAAAGGAATCGATCTGATCGACTCGACTTTTGATATAGAAAAATTGTGTTCCAAAAATTAAAAGAGGGTAAAAAAAGGGGAGAGGGGCCCCGAGAATTGCAATGCCTAGGGGGCCTGATAGGGTTATTCCGGCCCGAGAATACAGGATCAGACTGACCATCTCAGTATACTATATGAGTTATTGAGTACTTGATTTTATCGAGAATGGAAGTGAATAGAGCAAGCAGAATCTAATTTGTGAGCTATAGGTACCCGTAGATGCAGCGTTTGGTTTTTAGTAGCGATCCTTCGTACTAAAATCTACTACGCAATTGTAACAGATCGTACTATATTCGACATGTGATGAAAAAATATACGAATATTGAAAATCAATCTTTATTTGGGTAGTTTTGAAACAATATCAACACACAATAACTACTATAACGAAAAATGGAACGAAATAAATGACTCGGCAATAATAAAAATGTGAAATAAAACAAAATAAATATACCTACTTCTGACAGAAATAAAATTCATCAATAGTTTGATATGTAAATTGTGAAAAAAAGCTCAGACGCGTCAATTATTGTCTTTTTCAGATGCGAGTTCATTGGTCAACTCATATTCCTGATGACATCATCATTGTGAATTACATCATTATGTTGAAAAGGAATATTCTCAGATATTATTATGAACATAAAAAAATGGATCCACTTATACATACAGGGTGGGTCAGAAGTACCTGGAGAACGAAAAGACAGACCATTCTGAAAATTGGGATGCTTTGATAATTGAACATTCTCTATTCGTCTAAAAAATGTTTTCATCGATACAGTGTTGCCACTTCTATCAGAAACAACTAGCAACTTTGTTATTTCAAATGGAACACCCTGTATTTTATTGCATTTTCAGATTCTTCCTGAGGAGCTGATATATATCATCGATGTATCATACTTGGGGTCAAGCAGAAATGATTACAGAGATATGGGGTATTCAAAATCTACGTTGGAACGTAAAATGTGTTTTTTTGTAGAGGTCGACAAGAAAAATATTTACGAATATTATGTCTTGTCTACAAAAAACGATTCCTCAGAATTTAGATGAATGTTCGAGAAATCATTTGCACCATTTTGAGAGTATTTCAGAAGAATTTGAGTTCCTGATGGACTAATTGTGTATTTTCACATACATGGTATGTGCATGCTTATGTTTCAGAATACGCTATCTTCATTTAAAATATTTTCGACAATGCAGTGTTGCCGCTTCTACTAGAAAGTAGTAGCAACATTGATATTTCAAATGAAACACCCTATATTTCATCGCATTTTCAGATACTCCCTGAAGAGTTGATTTCATCGATGTATCACACATGGGGTCTATCGAAAATGATTACAAAGATATAGGGTGTTTAAAATCTAGATTTTTCAACTTTAGGATTTTTTTTGTGTCGAAACTATTCATTATCGGTCAAAATAAATCACATGTCCCTATCCCAACTTTTGATTCACTATTTACTGATATGTAATCGGAACAGATACAGAGTGGTTCAAGATTCAGAATTCTAATCACCCTGTATCAGTAAACAGTAAATCCAAAGTTAAGATAGGGACATGTGATCCGTTTTGGCCGATAATGAATAGTTTCGACACAAACAAATCCTAAAGTTGGAGAATCTCGATTTTGAACGCTCTATATCTCTGTAATCATCTCCGATAGACCCCAAGTGTGATGCATCGATGGAATCAGCTATCCAGGGAGGATCTAAAAATGCAATAAAATGAAGGGTGTTCTATTTGAAATAACAAAGTTGTTGCTACTTTTTGATAGAAGCAGCAACACTGCATTGCTGAAAATATTTTAAATGAAGATAGCGTATTCTAGAATATGAGCATGCATATTTTCAATGATTTCTTCCGACTGATTTTAGATATAAAGATAGTGTACCTAAGCTTGTCGTGACATTTCCTGTATTGACCATAAACTTCATATGCATACTACGGTCAACTCGAAATACATTCGGGTGAATGAATAGTTGTCATTGGACCACTCTGTTTATTTGAGGATGACTGAATAGATTTCGAGAGCACACTCTTAAACGCGGTCAACATTTCGACATTGAAGGTTGATTGATTGATTGATTAATAGCAGAATAATCAGTCAGGGTTTGAAGCCCAAAACACTGCAGCCTTTGGGCCTATTGTATTCCTGATCATGCTGTTGACTTAGGTGAACAGGTTCGCTACCTTGATGAGATTTAGCAGCCTCTTCACCAAATCATTCTTTGAAAATGCCTCTTGAGAGTTTACTGCTCCCAGAAGGTTGTATCTCCAACGCGCTAGTGCTTCGCACCCCAATATTACAGGGTGGCAGTTTCCTCCTCCTCATTGCATAGTCTGCATATGGGTTCGTCTGTATAGATGCCCATTTGATGCATATGTTTCCTCAAGGGGCAGTGACCGGTTATTAGTCCCGTCACTTGTTCGATCTGACTTCTGTTTAGGCTCAGAATGTCGTTTGTCACTGTTTTGGACAGTGTTCCAACCATCAGTTCACTGTGTCTTTGTCCTGAGACATAGTATGCTTGATGTCTTTCTTGCATCCACCTTGCCAGCCAGCCGCGTATTGAGGTTTTGGGGATACCGAACACAGGTTCCGGCCCCTTGCCGGGCGAGAGCGTCAGCTGCTTCATTCCTTATGCCCTGGCACCCATTGAAGAGTTACCTTGTTGTGGTTAGCCAGGGTTAGCAGGCTTTGAAGGCAATCCCAGACCAATTTTGATCTGATTTTATTGCATGTTAGAGATTGAATGGCCGCCTGACTATCTGAGCATATGAGGATTTGTTTACCTCTGTATCCTCTTACAATATTCTCTCTCAGGCATGCCTCAATAGCATGCACCTCTGCCTGGAATACTGAAGCATACCTCCCCAAGGAAGCACACATCCTGGTTCTGAGTCTATCTCCATATATTCTGGCTCCCGTGCCCTTATCAGTCTTAGAACAGTCAGTGTACCACACTAACGTGCCTTCCTGACAGTTAGTCAAGACCCTTTCATCCCAGTAGAGCTGAGTGTTGAAGGGTCTGTAATAGTTATTTCTAAAACACATTGAAGGTACTATCATGAAGTCATCGTGAAGAAACGAAATTACCTATAAGAAAATATTTCGCCAAGAACACCTTCAATTGCATAAATCAGAAGGACATAACAAATTGTGTGGAAGTTGGAACAAAAACCTGTCGAACCCAGTTACCATTTATGTTTCCTATTCAATCTTCTGCATGATGTACGTCTCTGTCAACCGCTTGATTATATAAGAACGATCCGAGATGGAGCATATCCTTGTAAATATAAACCCGTTTGTCATACATCAACGTTTTTAGCGTAACAAGCAGAGACATAAACACCATCATTGAATGATTCGGCAGGACATTTTGAACATTTTTAAAAACAATAAAATTCATTGGCGTGATACTCTCTATAAAAGGTTAGTACAAAACGCTAACACAGACTTCTAGGTACTAAAATATGGGAATATAACCTAATTCATCTCAGTCCAAAAGTTGATGGTTTCCGAAATACAATAAGGTTTCCCGCAGTTATTATTTTTCAAAATTCAATAATACCTACTGTGATTTGAACGGAATTTGGCAAATATGGGTTTTGTAGAATGACTAGTTGACTATTGTCACATGAATCATTATTCTGGTCCTGATTGACTCTTCAAGAAATCAATGGAGATGGAGTGATTTTGACCAAATTATGACAATAATATACGAATTTGAATTAATGTTCCCATTGTGATTCTCCTGTTGATAGCGTTAATTATACCTATACATATATGTGACAGTGAACTCTATTAAAAAAAAACTATTAAACCAACACAACTATACTAAGTATATTAAGAATGAAATCCCATTCATTTCATTCAGTTTATACAGCTTAGAACATTACACAAACATGAATCAACATACCAATTTTGGTAATAGCTGCATAACTCCAAAAACAACGTCATTTATTTCATTTGTTATAGGTACCCATAAATTCATTAGCATCAACTAAGTATAAGTAAATGGGATAAGTACGGGATCCTGTTAAAGTTAGTATGAAAAAGGAAATATATCCTGTTCATCACTGGGAATGATATACTGATTCCACTTATCTATATATATTTGCTTCATCATCAATCTGATATTTACGTGCAATTATCATGCCTTCTGTTCATGATAATCATTTCATAGTTTACCTAATTTTTTTATTACCTAATTTGTTTAGGATAATTTCTGAAATCTCTAACACTTCAATTTGCTATGAATGATCGCCATTATGATATTATATGAGATGAATTGATACAAATTGGATGCCTAAGAAAAGTTTTGGAGGTGTACATAATTTCAGAAAAATATATAATACTCCCTCCACCAATATATTATACGGCTCGTTCTGGAATATTGTCTACTCGTCCAACAAAAAATATAAAGAATTTTCCGTACTTATCACGTTCACACCTTCTATTGAGTCATTGAAACTGGCAGTGGATGTCTAAAAATCAACTATGGCCATGAGCCAAAAGCTGTTTTCAGTTATATAGTGTGACATTTTGGTCCATATTTTCAAACATCAGCTCATGATATTTATTTTTCGAAATAAAATACAATATGAATAATAATCAATTGACCGACATCATACCAGCGTACTTCTTTAGTTTTTGGGGCGCACGAAAGGGAATTCCTATGCTTTGAATGCAATATTCCGGACAGGGAAGTTCCAGATCGTCGTAAATATGCTATGGGTTCGAAGAATATATACCGGATACTATATGGATTATTCAATAATCATAATCGTAAGAAACGAACGAAGATGAAGAAGTTGAATTTGATGTTCTTCATATAGTGTAGAACTGAAACCGCGGACTTCTACGACGAAGGGAACAATTTTGCAGGCATTTTCTGAAGAGCACTCACTATGGTAATGACATATTCAATAGATGGAACCACCGCTATTATGGAGCCTACAATATCCAAGAGTTACAAAGTGAAAAATGTTCGGATGTAATTATTTCAATCGAGTGGCTTTTAGAAATAACTTCGATTGAATCAACACTTGATTAGCAATATAATATCAATATTATTAGATATTTTATAATACCGTGTACATCAGTGGTGTCAATTCACACCTTCATAGTGAGAAAATACACGGATGTGGTAATTTAGAGGGGTTCTGAAATATCCATTCAAAATAAACACCAAAAGAATGAGAAGTGATAGTGATATTATTCAAGTTAACGCAAAAAATACACATTACATGAAATTAACACTTACTTACACCCTGACCAATCATGGATAAATCAAAACCGTGCATGAATCAAGACATTTTGGGCTAATATAATTCACTCATCGTCTTGCATTCTCCCCTGTGAATAAATAATGAAAGGTTTGGCAACCACTGTGCTTATATTTGTAGCAAAGGACTCCTGATTTTGGATTTCAGCAATTTCTCAGAATAGCTTTTATGTATACTTTTCTGTTATACCCGCGGATATCTTGGAAAACATTAAAATAACCTATATACCTATATATATTTTATAGATTGTGAATAAGTTTTATCAATCACATATTGTTGTAACTATTCGCCACATAATAGAGAAATAGATTTTTGATAATGTGCAAGACTTTGTTGGTATGTGGTATATCTGAAGCTGCTATTGACCAATATATTCCTAATGTAATACTTTCACTCGTCAAAACATTTTTGTAGGAGTTTTGTTTTTTCTACATATTCAGGATTTTCTCCGAATCAATTCATATTGCAATAATCAGATAAGATCTTGATAAAGTGAAAAGTACATACTAACACATATACAGTACATATATATTATTTCAGCAAGTGTGAATATTTCCAAAACAAAATCGAATATACGTCATCACAATATCACAAATATTGAACCTTTGTTCGTCACTTTTATTTTACTATCATGCATCGTCATTTCAGATTAGACAATAATATAAGTATACTAATAACAAGACATCGCAAATTACATATTGTGAGTAGCGAGGAGTGAAATTCAATATTTTCGATTTGATGTGGAGTCTCTAAAAGGTATAGCGATGAATAATCAGTCGAAAATTCTTTCTCCATCAAGAACAACATTTTCGCGATCAATTTGAAACGCACTGTAATTCAGAGCCATGAAAAGCGGTATATATATATATATATTATTTTTCATGTTCTGGTTCCCACGAAGAGGGATATCGTGTAATGTTCAGAGAACATCGTGAGAACCAAGGGTAATGAGGTGAAAGTTGGTGTTTTCCTTGGATTTCTGGAGGTTATATGCCTCGGGAAACACCTCCCTTGGCAATGTGTTCCAAAGCCTCGCTGTTCGTTGGGTGAATGAGTCTTTGGACTGGTTCTGCAGGTGTGTATCAAGTGTTTCTAATTGAAAATCTATCGTTAGTTCAAAACAATCTTTGATACTTGTTTCGAAATCCAAGCTCATGAATGTTGAACAATTTCAGTACCATTACAACATTAAAATTAAATCACCCACTTGTCGAATAATGTGCATTTGAAATACTTGACTAATGAAAAAAGGTAAACCTATATATATCGATCAAAAGAATTGAAGTACCCATCACAGGGATGGTAAGTCCTTATAAGAAGAACGTGAAATGAGACGTAGACCTCAAAGAGTCAAACCAGATATTATAGGTAGTATATCGATCTAGAAATGCCTCCGCTATATACTCTCATGATGATGGGTTCGTCTAGAATTCAAGAACCAATTCGAGGCCTGTTTTCGGTATTTCCAAATCTTGCATCATGTCTATAAAAGTCACCGCATTCACACAGCCCATCAATCATATCTCATATCCTATGAATGTCCCTTCGGACGTTATGCTAAGACATTATCATGTGATACACAAATGCTTCACTTGGACCATCTATGGACAGACGTCCTTTACGAATAATGTATCACGAATGTTTACCTTCATATCATCCATAGGACGTTCGACGTTCAAATTTGGTACCGTGAAGATCCATAGAATGATTAGGTGGTCTGAATGGAATGCAACAAAATATCCCACCTCCTTATCAACATGCAAATGAAACCTACCTATGAAATATACCTCTTTGAGTACAACAAAGGACTTGCATCCGATATCCTTATATATATAGCGATGTCGTAGAGAACGTTTCTTGTAAGCTTGTTGGAAGTCCCCCAAATGTCCCGTCGGATGCCCATCGAACGTCCTGTCCGATTTCAATCAGATGTCTTTTGTTGGATATCTTTCGGACGATTTCTGGTTGTTTCCAGATAACATACTGGACATTCATTGTTTACAAACCAATTGTCATACAACGATGTTTATAAGTCGCGCCACCTGGATTGAACATTGGGAATACCTCTTGGAGCATGTATATATATAGCAACTAACACGTCCTGGGATCTTTGGCAATATTCATGTACTATCTGGGACTGATCCGATGGACATCCCTGGTGAGGGATGTTCCATCAGATTATATGATATTCATGGGACGTCTACTCGAAGGCATGCCAGATTTTTGGAAATATATCCGATCCAAATTATTCTATGATATATACCGACTGGTACGTTCACTGTATATGGTGTCCCAAATTATTCGAGCCTCATAATTGGGATCCCAGGAATTAGGAGAGATACAATAGTGATTATCTCTTTTATCATTAAATCTTCGCATTGAAATTCGAAAAATTCCGAATTCTCTCGATGATTTTTTGATGAATCGAATAGTGCCAATTTTGTTTTAGTTTTTTCAGAGCTTCATTTGAATAGATGTAACGAAACAAATAACACATTCTCATTCCTGTACTCTTCGTGTCTAAGCTGCCGCCATCATCTACTTTCTTACTTAATACGGCTAAATTTCCATAGGAACGCATGTGATAGAGAGAGACAGATGAAAGATTTTCAATAGTATCAGAAAAAACACCCTTGAAGAATACCTATAAGTACAATACACCGTTGATTTTAGAAAATTTAAAGCTCGTGAAATCAATATATAATGAAATATCCAGAGCCGCATTTAGAAACACAAAGTTGATGATGGCAGAACAAAAATGAAACGTCGGTTTGAAAACCTGATAACACCATTATTCAGAACAGGAAGAGTAGCAAGGAGAATGTCCAATTTGTTTTGTACATCCATTCAAAAACGTTATAAAAAATAAAAATGGCATCGCGAATATTCGGTATTGGCCAGAAATATTCGTATATAAGTATTTGGAATTTATCAAATTCGAAAGCGGCGTTTTAATGAGCACCACATTGCGGAACTTTGCCTCCTAACCGATCTTGTATATCTCTTTTTCTTCCCGAGATCCCAATGATGGGCCTTGATAATTGGACACCTTGTAAAAATCTATCATACATCATATGGATCATTCATATACAACGTTCACAGGTAGATATCCATTTGGATACATTATGAGGAATGTACTAGATGGTACGTCATAAGGACAACGGTTTCAACTCCGAGACAGTCGGCTATGAATAATTATTGTATTAGATAGGGACATCCCTAGTACATTGTGTGCTCTCAAGGATGTGCTAGGTTTGGTTCCAGACTTCTCGAAAGTATGCAAATAAATGCACCATCAACTTCAACTAGGTAAGTACATTTTATCATTCAGGACCGATAAAATTAAGCAAATGGAAGATAGACAATTACACAAATGAACTCAATCAACATTTATATTCTGCAGTATGTTTCCTATTGTTGAGTTGACGTGTTCGGAGAAAACAGGTAGCGAAGTATAAAACAAAGACAAGGTAAGATATGCATTGCGAACAACAAATTCATAGGATCTCGTTTGTATTTATTAGCATTCCGCCAAAGATTTGCAACCGGCGGAACATGCTCGGATGAGACAGTCGAGAATTCCGAAAATTTTCCGAGCGGTTTGCAACTGACCAGATTGATGGCAAAAGCAAAGGGATCCGAAAGATATTCTAATGTTGAATCGCCAACGGAGACAGTTTTTTATGGAAGAACGAAGCGCATCATACAGGAGGGGATGGAATTATAGTTGAATTATTTGAGCTACCGCAATTATCACTGCAACCTACACAGCTCGGTTAGAAGTGGGGGACGTTTGCACTAAAGCAACTATAGTCCCTATAATCGGACCTTCATGCAAACCCCAATGTGTAATGAGTGATATGGTTCGCTTGAGATCTGGCTAACATCATCCTTTTCAGGTACTGTCTATATCAGCTCTCTTTCAGCGATTTTCCGTTTGTGTTTTTGTAGGCTCTACCCCAGATACCAAACGCCTGGAGAGGACGTTCTATTTTCTACAACCTAAGAACAATATCAGGCGTACCTACCATAATAAATTGTCCTAGGTAGATTAGTTCTTCCAGTGACAGCCTGAAGATGTAGAAGATTTCGTGCCCATGAATGTATCCAGATGACATTCCATGAAAAAAGGATGAAGAAGAAGATCTTGAATTGAGGTTATGTATCATGAATTGTTCAAAAATCATATTTTCCTTGATTACACGCATCATGCAATAATCATATTGCTATATATAACACAAAATGATCACGAGAACAACATGCAACAATATTAAAAGATATCAATACCAAGTATACCTATACCTATCATAATCTGTCGATGATGACAATGCTGCTCTCAGAAATTGAAAGAAACGGTCAGTATGAAACAAATCATTCATATTACTGGACATGAAATACTTATTCATACATTATTTGTTTCAGGAAGTTATTGATAATACAAACTTGATGATATCAGCAGAGCAGAGATGTTTCATTCCAAAATATTTTGGCTTCTTCGGAATCTTTGAAGATTGTATGCAAGCTTGAACTTTCAGTAGATTCATCAGCATCAGGAAGTATGTCCAGGCTTTGGAAATTACAAATGATCACAAGAAGAACTTGCAACGAAATTAGAACATACCAATATTTACCTATATAATTATGTTGATGATATTTGCCAGAGAAATGAAATGAACAATAAATGAATCAAATCATAGATACTATACTGGACAATACATCACTCGTTTCAGAAGGTTATTGGAAACACAAACTTGATGATGTCATTAGAGCAGAGATGTTTCATTCAAAGATATTTTGGCTTCTTCGAAATCTACATGAAAGATTATATATAAATGCATGAACTTTCAGTAGATACAGCCTCAGTATAGGAATTTCAACTTGAAACGAAATCAGAATATAATCAGAAATATCAGGATAATAATATTATTATGTTGATGACAGGAACAAAGGTAGGTAAATCAGATCATATAGATATTACTGGACATGAGATATTGAACAGAGCAGAGTTTTCTCTTTCCAAGATACTTCGACTTCTTCGGAATCTATAAAATATTGCGCAGTATAGATTCAGTATGTCCAGGGTTCAGAAATCAAAAACAGTATGGAAGAATATAACTACCAATAGGCAATAGCTTCTAGCATATTGCTCAACAAGAAGCTGAAATACATTTCTTCAAAAAGAAGCACGAAATCCTTCAGAATAGGTTATAAATAATCGAGTAAATAGTAGAATAGATGAAGACGAACTATTGCCCTTCTTTGGTTTATACATATCATTCTACTTATTATGTGAAATTAATTTAAGAAGAGCGTATATGCATGCCGAAATATCATGGTGCAATTCATAGGTGAATGTGAGTAACTAGAGATTAATTATAATATAGGTATTTTTGGTAATGAATAAGTGTCAAAATATTTTTCAGAAGGTTATGAACTGGCAACCCTGCACCGGACGAAAAGTGTTTGCAGACGAACAGTTAGTGTTTGCGGACGAAAAGTACTTGCCTTCGGAAATAGCCCGTTTTTCGTTCGGAAATTATAATGTAAAATGTGATTGTTTGTCGAGGTCGACGAATGAACTACTTATAACGAACTGAAATCTGAGGATCAGTTTTGAAAACTTCTCTTGTCTAAACAAAACCTGAAATAGGAATGAAATAAATGAAAAAGGATACATACCAACTAAATCACATTCAAAAATCAGTTGCAGTTTAACGAGATTAGCAATATTGGACTTATCTACTGTGTCTTCTACCGCCACCCTGATGCAGACCTGACCCTGAAGACGCTATCACTCACTTCGAGAACCATGCTCTAGGGCGATAATATGCTACTCTACGTCCGTTGAATTGGGTGATAATGCGTGCAACTTCATGCCTTTGTCGTGCACAAAATAGATGATATATGCCTTATTGTATATTGAACGTATTCGAGATTTGTCATCATCACTTCAAACTTACTTTTCAAAACAAAATAATTCAAGAAACATTCGATTTCTGTGTACACACAAACCAAGCTGTAATCAGAATATAAAATAAAATATAGATAAAAATCGGTAGTCTATTAAGAAAGATTATATATATCTATAAGGAAATCAGGTAATGGATTCTTATCATTTTTATCTGTAGGTTTTTCATTTCATATCGATTTCTATATTCTATAAGAAAATACAGGGTGTCTAGTAAACCATGGATAATACTATAGCTGATGGGGATAAAGAGATAAACAATTTCATAACCTTATATCAGAAAACAACAACTTGACCTCATTGAAAACCTCACGGATTTCGAGATTGAATCATGAAGTGCGCTACCATTTATTATATACTTCTTGTGAATTTCAAAATTTCATCTCTCCAAATAAAAAAACTACAGGCTCCTACATGTCTACTGTGTCACCCGATATATATCCATTTTTTTGTGTTTATATATATAATATCTGAGAATATTCCTTTTCAATACTTTCACCTAATCAAGGGGTTCAAACTTGAACGATGGAAACTTGTTATTTTTATAGACCTCAATCGCAGATCCGTGATTATAGGTTTTCTAAATTCAGAATTTCTTTCCACGTCCTGTATGATGAATATCAATTTATCATATATCCAAAAACAAATGCCCAGATGACACTGGTTATGTCAACAAATTATGATTCTCACATGACAGTTCATTATATTATAGGGAGATGAAAGTTGTGTATATCATGAAGAATGGCTGAAAGAAATACTGGACTTCAGGTTACTGATGAGGATCTGATATCCGAAATGAGCTTTACTCGAGTGAATAATCCATATAACCTGTTTGTGAGACACATAATTCCCATATCACCAATACGAATGATTTTTTTGGAAGTTCCAACCTCATCAAGATCAGAGTTAAAACAAATATACTCCTCCTATAAATTTCAATTCTCATTTCGATACTGAACTTATTGGTAAGTTATATTTTTATATCATGATACATCATATTATTTTATTCGATTCGAGAGAAAATGTCAATTCCCAATTTCACAGGATTTTGATTTTTCATGCTGATGTAATTCAATGTTCGTCGTGGCATATAGCCAGGAAAGTACTTGGTTTCTGTTGAATAAACCGAGAAAGAACGAAAAAATAATTAATATTTTCATCACATGGAGAAAGCGAATTCTTTTATATATATATCCATGTTTTTTGTGTTTATAAATATATCTGAGAATATTCCTTTTCAATATTGCAGGATATCTCTTTTTGTGGGAACCAAAACATGAAAAAAAATCGGTATGAAAAATTGTATAAAATCAGCCTTGAATTTTACTGACTAAGTGGAAAACAAAGAAGATGAAGGGGGGATCACATTGATAAAACTATAGCCCTGTACATATACTTACAATGAGTGAGCACCCTCGCTTTTTGAACTACATGAAGACATTTGTGAAGCATAAAAGATAAACATCTTCAGACGATTGGCACTAAAGATACAGTCGTTGTTAATGAATTGAATTAATAATCGATTGATGCTATAAAATCAATTCCATCAAGCGGAGCGTTCGATGTGCTGTCACTGGATCCAGAACATTTATAAAATACTGCAAATACTTGTGAAAAAGCATCTCCCTTAAGTACTGGCTATTAACATAGTTGTTGCTTGATTTAAACGTGATGCCGTGCAGCAAATGTCTTAATTATTGGATAGTGAGGCGGTGCGAATTTAAACTGGCTGCTAAATCCTTTTCAGGAGAACTCAGTTAGCCAAGTTTCAGGCAAAAACGCAACGAGTCTTGAACGCCGGACGTGACAGGACTGCAGAGGATCCATTTTATATGTGAATTATTTCCGATGAAAAACTACCTCTCTATCGTATACCAGTTTTTACGGGATGAAATTTAGTGTTGTGGAATTTTTGGTGGTTATTTTGGTTTTGCTCGTTTTCGGCGCATCGCCAGACTGGTAATGTGTCGCGCAGATTTCGGCCTGCTTTATCGGTTACGGTTTCAGGAATATAAACAGATCTTCGAAATATATACTGTGAAGTCATTTTTCCTCGAACCTAACCAGACAAACCAGGTCAACTGCATGATGAAGTCACGGTAACTTTATTATGACGTCACGGTAACTTTATTATGACGTCACGGTAACTTTATCATGACGTCACGAATTTGATAGTAATAATAATTCACAACATATTTTGGTCAAGAAAGAAAACTCGAAGTCTTCTCCGCAAGTTTGATGTTGAAAAGATGCAGTCAATCCTGCTTCAATAAGGTTTGAAACATGTTTCTGCCATTCAAATGGCCATCTTCAGTCAAATTAGTACATCAAAGTATGTCAACTATAGAATTCCCGAGCATGATTATATATCATGAGGAAATTGAAAAAGAAAATTGACAAAAGTGGTAAATGCAACATTGAATGTAGTTCAGTAATATTAAACGATGGTGATTGTTAAAAAGTATAACAATATTACTTGTCTAGTAATTGATAAGTGAAAAGTGGAGAACTGATAAAGCCAATTTTTCATTTGTTTGGCCGAACCATGTCTTATGACGTCACGGTAACTTTATTATGACGTCACGGTAACTTTATTATGACGTCACGGTTTTGATAGTAATACTAATATATTGAATGAGAAATTCATCATCTGTAACAAAAATATATCTTAGATAGGAACTAGGTACAGGGTGTTCAACTTGAATGTGTCACACCCCTTTATTCTCATAATTCACAACATATTTTGGTCAAGAAAGAAAACTCGAAGTCTTCTCCGCAAGTTTGATGTTGAAAAGATGCAGTCAATCCTGCTTCAATAAGGTTTGAAACATGTTTCTGCCATTCAAATGGCCATCTTCAGTCAAATTAGTACATCAAAGTGTATCAACTATAGAATTCCCGAGCATGATTCTATATCATGAGGAAATTGAAAAAGGAAATTCATAAAAGTTGTAAATGCAACATTGAATGTAGTTCAGTAGTATTAAACGATGGTCTAGTAATTGATGAGTGAAAAGTGGAAAACTGATAAAGCCAATTTTTTATTTGTATGGCCGAACCATGTCTCAAACCTTATTGAAGCAGGATTGACTGCATCTTATCAACATAAACTTGTGGAGACGACTTCGAGTTTTCTTTCTTGATTATTCCACTCCACTTTGAGTATGGACTATACTACGGAAGACATTCCTTACAAACATATTTTTTCTCAAATGAAATAATCTATATTTTTTCCATAATTCGATGGAGCTCGTCAATCTGAATATTCTGAATTCAAAAACTCATATCGTTCATATATTTTTATCGAATGAAACGAATGAAGGATGCAAATATTGCATCTTTTGATGAAATTTTCCACCATACTCTCATAGAGATTGGAATGAATCAAAATATTTATTTGTTCTCTGAGTGACTCCTGAAGGTTTTCCCTATTATCAATATCCTGATCGTAAATTTTTCACTTTAAAGACTCCTGAAGGAAGAAATCAAGTGGATTGAGGTCGTAACTGCGGGCTGGCCATGGAATCGTTCCATTTCTTCCGAGCCATGTATATGATATCGATCACTGAGAAACCTTACGACAGCTCTTGTGTTATGTGGAGGAGCTCCGTCTTGCTGCCAGATTAGATTTATTCTTTGTATAATGGGTAGATCATCGATAAAATTTTCAATTACGCCTTGCAGCAGTAGTGAATAATTTTGTCCTGTGCTGAAAACAGGACCAATTACTTCATTCCGTAAAATGCCACACCATACGTTTCCTGTTTGACGACCCTGTTTCTCTATTTCTCTCACTGCTTTGGGGTTTTCTGCTGCCCACATATGAGACTTTAGTCGATTGAAGAGTACTGAGGTTGAAAAAGAAGATTCATCGTTCCATAAATTCTCAAGAAATCATTGTCCAGATTATGCATTTCAAGCATGGCTCGGCAAACATTGAGCCTGTTTTCTCGATCTCTTGAAAATAGTTGCTGAACAGGTAGGAATCCGAATGGTTTCAGATGATTCATCTTCAAAATTCTTCCTATTGAGCTTTTCGATACCACCAAAGTATTCGCAGCTGATCGAATTGAATCTCTATAGTATTCTGTTGAAAATGCAAGAGAATTCCCAGTTGCTTCTCTTTCGTTGCTATTGTTGGTTGTCGAGTCCTCTTTCTATATACCACACTCTTCTGACGCCTGAATTTGGAAAAAAATTGCACATTACGCCGGAAGGAAACTTCTAGTATATTGCATCTTTCTTTCAGTGAGTGTCTCATTTTTGAATTAAATCTGGCAGCTGGTAAATGAACTTGTCATATCATGACAAGAGAGTAGCTATCATGGCCCTCTTAGACAAAACTAGTTTAGGAGAAGCAACTACTGTATTTCCTTTAGGTTTATTATCAGCTATGATGTTATGCGTGATGATAATATAGGAATGATATATATCTTTGAATTCAGATTGACGAGCTTCATCAAAAAAATAAAAAATAATATAGGTCATTTCATTTGAAAAAAAAAATTCCTTGAGCCGCGCTGTATTTAGTTGATACAGAGGGAAAGTGAGCTCAGATTGGAAAAATTCGTGAACAAATATTCCAAAAAAGTTTTTGAATGACGAGAATATGTTGAGAATTATGAAAATAAAGCGGGGTGGCACCTTTAAGTGGGACATCCTGTACTGACCTATACTTCAAATCAAAGAAAAATACTTCGTATGAATCCATGATTATCTCCATAGGAAGTATAATTATTTTTTCTTATCAACTATATAACCTCAGATTATAACAACAACAAGAGCTCAATCCAGTGCCCAATCAGAAGCCTTAACTATAATCCGTGAACTACCTCAGTGAGCTGGTTTGTGTGGTTGCTTAGATTAAATCATAGTTTGCAATACACTTCGAGGAAAATTGACTGGTCAACTTATTGTTGACCCGGTTTGCTTGGTTAACTTGGATTAACTTCGAGAAAAAATGGCACTTGAGTGACGTCAGCATTCACAAATTAGTAGAGCCTCGAATAGAGCAGATAGTAAAATGTCAATTTACGATGAAAAATTCCTATAACCTCGTCTATTATACTTTGATAAATAGATATTGAATGTATAAGAATAATTTCAGATTTTAGACCTAGAGAGGTTTGAGAGTCGAAAAGATCTTCAGATGATTCGGGCGTGTCAGTTAAGCTGGCAAGAAGAAAGCATCAGGATAAATCGAGGGGTTTGTCTAAGGTTTGTCTGATTTGAATAAGTTACATAATAAATGAATATAAAATTATCCTTGACTTATATATTTTATAATCCGAATAAGTCTGGGTCATATATTATTCTGATTTTATTTTGATCACTTCAACTAGAAGACATATTTCAGGATGATATCGTTTCATTGATGAAATTAACCTCAATATCGTTCCTATATATGGATTATCAATTAGTTTATCTTTAGAACACCATATCTCAAAATGACGACGATCATCCTTGAGTTAATCTATGATGAGGGCCATCACTGTCAAGTCATTCTTTGATTCATTGAATTGCTAAAATAGTTATCGTAATAAGGGATTGAAGAAATCCGAAATATACAGGGTCCTGCATCCCACCTTCCGATTCTAATTTTTTGGCCTTGTCGACGGAGGTTCATCTGACTCTCTTATCATAAATGCTGGTGTTCCGCAAGGATCAATTCTAGCACCAACACTATTTCTACTCCATATCAACGATTTGTTGGAAGCAACTTCATGTCCAGTACACAGCTTCGCGGATGATATAGTACCCTCCATACCGCCTTCTCTTCCAGGGCTCCAACACCAGCCAGGCAAATCGGAAATGAACGAGGAAGAAAAGTTGACAACATAAATATGGACTTGGCAGCAATTCTCGAGATCCAATAACTTGGTAGATTTCAATGCAAACAAAACACAAGCATGCCTTTTCTCTAGAAAAGCCGATCTCACTGTGCCCAACTTAGGCTTGTCAGGAGTAACCATGCCTTTGAACACATCCATTTCGATGCTTGGTATTACTATCAGCAATAACCTTTCTTGGGAAAATCACGTGAGATCTATTGCTTAAAGTGCATCCCAAAAACTTGGTTTTCTGTTCCGGGCCTGGAGCTATTTCACTTCCAGTCAGCTGCTTATGATCTATTAGGCACAGATCTGACCTGTCCTGGAATACTATTCCCATATTTGGAGTGCAGCCCCCAAACATTCCCTGAAACTGTTGGATTCGGTCCAAAAAAGGGCAATTCGTCTCGTGGGTGATGCCTCGCTCACAAACTCACTCACTTCTCTGGAACACCGTAGAAAAGTTGGCGATCTGGCTCTATTCTATAGATATTTTCATGGACGATGCTCTTCTGAAATATCAACAATTGTTCCTCCCTTGGCAGTCCCCGCGAGACTAACCCGTCAATTGAGGCCTCGCACCACTTCGTGGTCACTTTGGAGACCTGCGAAACACCTCTTTCCGAAGACTCATCATCCAACAGCGACGCTCTGGAGCACATTGCCAAGGGAGGTGTTCCCCGAGGCATATTTAACCTCCAGAAATTTAAGAAGAACACAAATTCCTACCTCATTTTCCTTGTTTCTCACGATGTTCTCTGAACATTAGAGGACATCTCTTCTTGTGGGAACCAGAACATTAAAAAAAATAATGGTGCTACTCCTGAGGTGGCGTATGAAGTCGGTACCAAAGCTCATACACAACACAGAACACATCTCGAAGCACACATTTCTGAAAGATCTGTCGTAAGTTCGATGGCCAGTTGGTGTGTACCAAACATACAGCAGCAACGCAAGAACATGTACATGTATATGTACTAGAATACTAGTATTCTTTCTAAAATATCTATCCCAAGTATTATTATGTATGCATGAATTTCAATGTTGGAAATGCGAGAGCAGAGTAGTTTCCGAAACCTCCCAAAATGAGTGGAATTTTATAATTTTTCAATACACTTATATATCCATTTCTCTTCGAACACTTTTCGAGCAAAGTTTTGTGCCAATGACTATACAAGAAGTAAATTGTTTGTTGTGTTCTAGACATAAAATAGCAGTTATTTGCAGAAAGACATTTTTCGAAATATTGGCTACGAAGATAATGAGTTTGTTTCATACTGCTTTGGCACACTTTAATTCATTCATCGGCTAGTTACAGGGATCGGCAAAATTTATAACAGTCCGCCTTCACAAGAAACGGAATGATATGATGACCGAGTGTAATTGCACCAACAGAATTTTAAATATTATAAACAGATGTTGAGTTATTCTTGGTATCTGAATGTATATATTTGCATTTGGAATTAGAAAAGTTAGGAGGAAAAGTATTTCAATATTTTTTCAGAATATTAATTGATTCTTGATAGGCTCATTCAATGGAAATATTCAAATAGCTATATTTAATTATATAGTCTTCAATAATGTATGACTTAATTTGTTCCTCCAGTTGAGTAGATTCATGAGTTATCTTGTTAACATATATTTCAGGTGCATATTATACATGCACACAATTTTTATATACTGCTTGTTTCTGAAATTGAAACAATATTAAATTTGGGTGATGCGTTATTCCTACTTAATAACATCAAAATAAATCGCGAGAAAAAAATAAATGTGATTTATTGTTTGAAAATGCTTCTTCAACCGCACATTTCCAACTATGACTGAGTGGCAACATTGCAATATCAATGATACATACTATTGCTTCAATCAATGATTTATATACCAGCATATCTGACTTAGAATGCTCATCTCTTTATCTTACTTGTATATACTAAGGTTATTGGATTCCAAACTTTGGATTGATATCAAAACCTTATTCCTGTCATATTTGTGTATACAGGGTGTCTCAGAATAACGTTCGTATACTCTATCCAAATGTGACTGAAAATACTTCCCATCAATGCCGCTTGAGCCCTTTGAAGGTAAGTCCCTAAATGCACAGTTTTTTCCGGTTTTTTCACTCACCATTGTTATTAATGAACCTAGAATCATGATAGTTGATACCTATAGGTTATTCGAATTGATCCAACGAATAATTTTGTGGCTATTAAATTGACCCAAGGTTTTTCCGTTCCAAAATTCATTTTATTTTTACAACCAGAATAAGATTCTTCAAACATTTTGACATATATATAGGAGCCATTCTTGTTAAAATGCACTGACAAATATAGTCGTTAGTTGATACCAAAACAGTTAGTAGAATAGGTGCCAGTCACTATACATTCATCTAATACCACTACAAAATTGTATAATACTATACAGGGACGACGATCTTACACTATCTCTATATCGAGAATCAGTCGGGAAAATTCATGAAAATATGCATGCTCATATTTTAGAATACGCTCTATTCATTTAGAAATATTTTCAGCTATGCAGTGTTGCCGCTTCTATTAAAAAGTAGCAACAACTTTGTTATTTCAAATAGAATACCCTGTATTTCATTGCGTTCTTAGATTTTCCCTGGAGAGCTGATTTCATCGATATATAACACTTGGGGTCTATCGAAAATGATAACAGATATATAGGGTGTTCAAAATCAAGATTTTTCAACTTTAGGAATTGTTTGTGTCGAAACTATTCATTATCGGCCAAAACGCCTCGTGGGGAATGAATGCTGAGATGTGTTTACGTTGGGTCTGGTTCGCACCACTTAGTAGTCAAGAAACTATCTGGGACAACCCTGCACTGAACAGTCTATCATTGTAGAAATTCTCCTCATTTTGCAAGTTCCTGTCAGTTCTGAAAATAAATGAGACATACTTTGGCCACCCTGTACACATCCTAATATTAGCGTCATGGAGATCATTCTCATCGGGCAAAAATATTCATCTGGTGAGTGTATCAAAGAATGAGAGATTTCAAGAGGTGGTTAGACAAGTAACCTGCGGAATATTGAAACATCAAAAAGACCCAATTACAATGGTTTCAAGTCATTGTCTGATGCCTATCAATATATAAGTTTCATATACTGCATTATATTTACAACCTATTTTTTGTTAATAATAGCAATGAAATAGGGGGTTGAGTGATACCTCATTTTGAAGTGTGAACTTTTGGCCCATTGTATGAAAATAACTCTAACTATATAAGAAACACAAACAACAACTGAAAAACGGTTTTTCTTCCTGCAAGTTTATCAAAGACTTAAAAATTTTCAATCAACTGTAATATCTGACAAACAACAGGTGGTCAATAAACCAGAAAAATTTAAGGTGCCTCGAATATACAGCGAATTCAATAGTCTACTTGCTACCTTTTTACATCTTGAATTTTATTTTCATGACTCATGATAGACAATTGAATATACACTTCAAAATGAGGTATCACTCAACCTCCCATAATATTTTTAAAAAATGAGGGGGTGGTTGTCATAGCGAGGAGGGTGAAGAAGGGGGTATTTTTCTTATGTCACAGAGTGTCTTTCGAAAAACATGGACAGACTCGTTTCAGGCTAATAATGTACAAAACGAATTTATCCGTTACACAAGGTGCGCACTATATAGTGAAACCTACCAAATCCTGAAGGTTTATAACTGTCAAAAAATCGACAATTATATACACAGCTGTACGTAGTAGCCAAAAGGCTCAAATAAGTGAAATAAGATGTTGAAAAAATACGAAACTCATCTCCACACAATTGTCCATAAAATAAACAACAATGGTAGATGAGACGCATCACATTGAATTAGATCCTCCCGAAATTGGTTGTGATTCTTTCCATAATGCCGACTGATTTCAATTTCGTCAGGTTACCGCTCGACACCTACAGACCGGTTTCAGGCTTCTGGCCCTCATCAGAGTTGGGTAACCTCTAGCTATAGCAGTCTTATACAGGGTGTCCCAGAATAACGTTCGTTTACTACGTGAGGTAATTCTGCACATAAACATAAGAAAAAATGTTTTTATCCAACAATGATTCCTTAAGGCACTAGAGCCCTTTGAAGGTAGGTTTATAAATGCAGTTTTTTCCGAGTATCTTTGTTATTATTGATCCAAGAATCACGAAATTTGGTACCTGAGGATGATTCAATCTTACAAATCGTTTCGTGGTACGGAACACATGATTCAATATACAGGGAAGTGTGAAACTAGTAACCAATTCTAGAAAAATACCCCAAGTTTTCATGTTTCAAGATTCATCTCATTTCTTCTATCATAATATAATTTTTCAAACGCTTGCACATGAAAAAAGTATTTCTGTTTCCGTTTTCGAGAAAAGTGTCTTTTTTAATTTGATGTCCGAAAAAATTCTCAATGATTTTGAGCGTCATGTGCTCTCATTATATGAAAAATTTTAACTTGCCAATCGAAATTCTACATTGTTGATGAAATATCCGCAATGGAAACTGACCAAATTTCACAAATTTTTTCAATTCATTTGGACATCGAAATGAAAAATGAATTTTTTTTTGAAATGGGTTCATTTTAGGCATTCAAAAAAGAATATATCTTTTATGTGAGAGTGTTTGAAGAATCGTAGTCTGTTAGTATAAATGAGATACATCTCGAAACAAGAAAGCATTGGGTATTTTTATAGCATTGGTTACGTGTTTCGCACCTCCCTGTATATTAAATCATTTTTCCTGAACCACGAAACGATTTGTTAGATCGAAACTCCGTTAGGTACTACATTCCTTGATTCAAGGATGCATGGTTACAAATATAATTGGAGAACTGCATTCAAGATCTAACCTTCAAAGGGCTCTATAGCGTTATTCTGGGACACCCTGTATAAGACCGCCAGCTGAGTGTATATATCTCTCATATAGGCATCAACATGGATGTGACCCTAGGAGTAAACTGCGGTGGAACTCTGGTGTACAAAAAACTGGAATTCCTTGGAAGTCCTCGATGGGCGAAGTGCAGTTCAATTCTGATGGTATCTTTGTATATACATATATATAAACATCTGGAATTCCCTGGAATTGCGTGAATATCTTGGGTATTCTTTGGGTGTAGTGTGGATAATCGAGGGGTAAACTGCGGTCAAAATTGTGTACAGCAAACTTCAATTTCACATGGGATTCCAAGGAATCCCAAGAAACTCCAAGGAATTTCAGGGAATTCCAAGAAAATACAAGGAATTTCAAGGAAATCCAAGGAAATCCAGGGAATTCCAAGGAATTCCACTTGTTTGTGAACCAGAATCATACCACACTTCACACAAGGAATCCCAAGAAACTCCAAGGAATTCCAGGAAATTCCAAGAAAATCCAAGGTATTCCAAGAGAATCCAAGGAATTTCAAGAAAATTCAAGGAATTCCAAGGAAATCCAAGGAATTCCAAGGAATTCCAAGGGAATCCAGGGAATTTCAAGGAATTCCAGTTGCTTGTTAACCAGAATTCCATCGCGGTTTACCCCTCGCGTATAATTCTGGTCTGAAAGCAACTGGAATTCCTTGGAATTTGTTGGATCTTCTTGGAATTCATTGCATCTTCTTGGATTCTCTTGAAGTTCCTGGGCTCCCCCTGAATTTCCTTCGATTGATTTGGAATTCCTTGGATTTTCTTGAAATTGCCTGAAATCTCTTGGAATTTGCGTTATAATTCTGGTCTACAGGACCGCTGTTCACCCCTAGGTGTGTCCTGACTGTAGGTAAATTTATGCAGCAACATTTGACAATTATCAAGTAACATTGATCATTCAACAGGTACCAATTAATAGTCGATTTTTTTCTATGACTTTCTCTGTTTACATCATGTCATGAACAGAGACAACTATGGGAACAAAATCTACTTTAGCAAGTTCAGCAACACAAACGAATAGACCTAATGTATGCATGGAAGTAAATTTTTTCTTCTACGGGGACAATATTTCCGATGGTGATATTTCTTGTGCTCTTTGTACTCTTTGTACTAGGTACTGATGTGCTGTACTGGCTATGGACACTTCTCCTCCCAACCTGTTTGTTTATACAATTTTCGGCATTTTGACCAGGAAATACGGAAATCTCAACATGTTCACCCTTTCGAGCCTGTAGGTACACATATGTACTAATGTACCAATCAGAATCACGCAAAAACTACTACTCATACAACTAATATTCATATTTTATATGGTTCCTCTATATACGAGTACATCTCCTATACCTCCCAATGTAACTTTGATGCGCGGTGTTTTGGGGTAATGTGGTAGTTATTTATTTGTGCCGGGCCACGTTCTACGCTCCTTTTTCAGTTAATTTTGACAAAAAAAAAAGCGACCTAAATTGTGCATATTGTGTGTGTGGACTCAGTTGAAAGTAAATTGCGAAACACTGGTGGAAATGATAAAAGAACAGCTGTTTTCAACAGTGGTACACATATGTATCAGCAGTCCGTAACTGCACTTGATGTTGGTACATACATGATATGTACCGATAGTCTTCTGTATTGACTTTGTTTTTTTTTGTCTCAGACGATGTCCAGAAAAAATGTATGTATCAGTTGTACCACATTGCTGACTATTTGTCAGAAGTTTCAAGTTCATCCGACTTTTCGTCAGGCAGGCTCAAGGACCCTCAAAGACTGATGGCGGTACATATATTATGTACCACCTCTCGAGTAATTGAAATTTCGATGTAGAGGTTTTATTTGATCGCCATTGACATTAAACCAATAAAACTCTCACCCATCTTAAAACAAAAACTCGTCTCGAAAGTGTTAAAAATTAAACTTGCTCTTGTATAATGTCCATTGCATTCACCATTTTCGAGATAGATCAATTTTAAAATTCTGTTGCATATTAGCAGAATAGAAAAGTGGTGGAAATATTTGTATGTACAGTCGTCTTCTTGCGGTTGGAAGTCGACATGTTTTCTGAAGATGACTGTACTTTGTATAATAAAGTTGATAAGTAATCTAGTGGAGAAATAGTTACACTGATGTTTTATACGTACGGCTCGACGTACGGTGTGAAATAACTGAACTGACTTTGTCGAGATTTGTATTTTTGGCGAGTACAGAATTTTTGGCGGACATACACATGCCATTTTATCTTGAAACTTCCAAGATTGAAATTGAACATTCTGAATAGTGAATAATTTAGGTATTTTTGGGTATTTTCATTATTGCTATCGGGAGGAATAACTGTGACTCTGTCAATCTTCTTTGAATTCCACTCTCTATAAGAATTTGTATACATTCCTTTTAAGAGGAAGATATTTCCGATGATGATATTTTTGTTTGCTTCTTGTACTCTCTGTTGTCATCGACGTTTTCCCTGGAATATATAGGGTAATAGTAACCAAAGCATTCTCAAAAAATTCTTATCCTCCCTAAGGTACTCGTTAGATGTTCCACATATATAGAGACAAACATATTAGGGATTTTCTCTTGTGCGCTCCAAAAGAATGGAAAAACTGATAATTTAGAGTGATTCCCAACTCGAAATTTTTTTTATGTTCTGGTTCTCACGAAATGGGATATCCTGTAATGTTCAGAGAACATCGTGCATGGGAACCAAGGGAAAAAAGGTGGGAATTGGTGTTCTTCTTGAATTTCTGGAAGTTATATGCCTCAGGGAACACCTCTCTTGGCAATGTGTTCCAGAACCTCGCAGTTCGTTGGATGAACGGGTCTTTGGAAAGCGATGTTCTGCAGGTTTCCAAAGTGACCATGAAATGGTGCGAGGCCTCAACTCGACGGGTTAATCTCGCGGGGACTGCCAAGGAAGGAACAATTGTTGATATTTCAGAAGAGCATCGTCCATGAAAATATCTAAAAAATAGAGCCATATCGCCAACTTCCCTGCGGTGTTCCAGAGAAGTGGGTGAGTTTGTGAGCGAGACATCACCCACGAGACGAATTGCCCTGTTTTTGGACAGAATCCAACAGTTTCAGAGTATGTTTGGGTGCTGCACTCGAATATGGGAACAGTATTCCAGGACAGGTAGGATCTGTGCCTTGTAGATCATAAGCAGCTGACTGGAAGTGAAATAGCTCCTGGCCCGAAACAGAAAACCAATTTTTTGGGATGCACTTTTAGCAATTGATCTCACGTGATTTTCCCAAGAAAGGTTATTGCTGATAGTAATACCAAGCATCGAAATGGATGTCTTCAAAGGTATTGTCACTCCTGAGAAGCTTATGTTGGGCACAGTGAGATCGGCTTTTCTGCTTTTCTAGAGAAAAGGCATGCTTGTGTTTTGTTTGCATTGAAATCTACCAAGTTATTGGATCCCCATTCGAGAATTGTTGCCAAGTCCATATTCATGTTGTCAAATCCAAACTGAGAATTAATTCTGAAACTATTCTATCAGTGAGAGACGAGGAGAGGGATGAAACATGAGTTTATAGTGATTGATTGGAAAACCTTGGAAGATCAAACCAATCATCTGAGTCCAATTTCTGCGTGGTTGAGCTGGAGCTAGTCGATAAAATTTTGTATCAGTGTTTGTATATATTCAGAATTAGGAATAGAATGAATGTCAGTGTTTTTCTTCACATTAAAATCGAGTTAAATGAGAAACGCATACAATACCTCCGTATTTTGAGGTCCTTTTTGTCTCAAGTAGGCCTTCGAACATGTTGAAATGTTCCGAAACCTGATGTATATAGTTTCCCTATACGATGATATGATTAATGATTGCTGACCAAGGAATACGGGAATACCTATCAACAAATATTTGAAACTCTGCTTTCACTATTGAAAGGACAAAATAATGGATCTGCCTAACCCCAATTATCTCACCATCATAACCCAAAAGCATGATTCATGTGTCTTTAGAATGAATTGTTTACAATATGTGAGATCTTGATGAAACACTTACGGATACGAGAAGGTATTATTACAGTCTTCATCGGAAGCCATTTCAGAAATAATCCCTCTAAGACCACTCTTCTTGACTTTTATTATCACTACTTTATTATTGACATATCAGTTCAATTTCCACACACGAAACTGTTTTCAAGTACGATTAGGAAATCTTCGTTTGACGAACAAACACAAACGGAATGTTTATTCACGGATTTTCGAAACTCGACTCTGACAATGTACACACAGACTGTTCCCGTTGTCAGTTTTGATGAATCGGATAGCAAGCCACCAGAAGGGCTGGATTCGTGCCCTACAGAGGGTGCGATACCCGCGCGCGGCCAGTAAACGATATTCGCGAAGGAATGACAGAGTAGGCTAGACGCAGAACACGCAGTCACTTGTTTCGTTGCCGACGGAACGAGGTAAGCCAGGTGAGCGCGTGTGTTCACTATCGTGCAAACGGAGATACTGATGTTCGGATCGCATAGTAGGCTTTGTACCCGCCATGCCTCGCTTAGTAAGGTCCTCAGACTTACCTGTAAGGTGCGATTGTCGGCTCCGCTTAATGATTTACACGTATGTGCTTTGATATCGGATTTGGGAGATTTTTCGATTCTGTTGTTGTTTTCTCGCGATAATTTTAGTCGACGTCGGATAATTTCGCGTGAAGGAATTTGTCTTCATAGATTGATATGATCAATATGGGTTGATTGGATGTCGTATTATTAATTCCTTAATGCACTAGCGGGCCGTAAAGTGCACTTTACCGCCCGCGGGCTCATTATGGCCCACGGGCCGTAAAGTGCACTTTACCGCCCGCTGTTCTCAGTCACCTTATATCCACATATCAATTCATGAAAAACCTATGATCATATTCCTAGATTCTAATATATCCAGCGGTATATCATAAACTTCTTCTTTATCCGATTCCATAGTCTCGCTAATATTATTATGACTAATTTTACTTTTCAGTCGAAGAATGACAATTCAGCTCGTTTATTGGATGTATTGCTATTGACAACAACCATCAGATTGATTGACAACGTCAAATTTAAATAAGTTAGGTTTATATACTGGGTATGCATATTGTAAAACTCTGAAGAATGAATCTCTTCTAGAGCTGAAAGAGTTTTACTATTACGATAATTGCAATATTCGTACGATAATTTTCATATGTAAATCATCCATGAACATCACGCTTCTCTTGATTACTGAATTAATACGTAACAAATTAAATTCAGAGGAATATTAGTTTGTCGAAATCTATAGTCATTACTTATGAGTCAGAAAATAAACCACTAGTGCATAAAATTTTGTATGTATCTCGTGCGTGAAATGCGTTTATGGCCTTCAGCGTGTAATGGCCCTCGGCTAGCGCCATCAGGCCATTATTCACGCCACAGGCCATAAACGCCTACTTCACGCCCTTGATACATAAATAACTATTATGGGTAGAGTACTTTGATTTTTGAGGCGAGTTCTGAATTTGTATGAAAGTTATTGATCGATCAGAGTCTATTTTTCATTTATTTGGGTCCAAGGCCGAGCTTCAATTGATAAATTGGACGCCGGAATAGGACATCAAAATGTTGCTGAAGCGAATCCCCACAGAGCTGTGCAATTTTATTTAAAAAACAAGTTATACATTTTAAATAAATGCAAAAAGCTCAGTCATTTCCACACAGTGTTCATAAAATGAAAAACAATGGTAGATTTTGAGAGAAAAACAACTACTTCCCTGGCTAATGCCACGCAGGACATTGAATTACATCCTCCTGAAATTTATGCATCGACTCGTATAAACGAATACTGATACAATTGATTCTTTCCTGAATAGACAACCACCGACTGGTTTCGAGCTCTTTGACTCTCATCAGTGCAGTGTAGTCTCCAGCCAGCGGTCCTAGGACCGCCGACTCAGCGAAGCCTAGCCAAACAAAAATCAAGTTGGCATTATATTCACCCCGAGGCGTCTTTCATCGACAAAATGAAAGTAACGCCATCTGAGTAGAACAGAGGAAAGAATCACTCCATAACTGAAATTCTCATACGGGAGTGGCTGGTTGCCCGACTGGCGTAATTTCAACTACGTAATAGCCACAATGCTCAAAGTGGAATGAAATGTTAAATAAATGCAAGAAGCTCAAAGTCATTTCCACACAGAGTTCATAAAATGAACAGCAATGGTAGATTTCGGGAGAAAAACAACTATTTCCCTAGCTAATGCCACGCAGGACGCATTGAATTACATCCTCCCGAAATCTATGCATCGACTCGTATTAACGAATACTGATACAAGTGATTCTTTCCTGAAATTCAAACAAATAAGCCTATTTTCACTGATTTGAGAAGATGTGACTTTTGACAAGTAGCGAAAGTCACGTGACCCCAACTGAGTAGTTCATTTTTCGTATCTTTTGAACGTATTTCAAAATAAATAATCATATTGAAAGTTCTTCCCATATGATACCGAAATTATGAATGACACTGTTTATATATTAGCCTCAATAACCTGAGGCTATTGCTGATCCTTGGGCCAGAGGTCTTCGAGACGAAAACTTTGCCATCGGCAATTAAGGCCCTTATAACTTCCTTGATACATTAACAACTATAATTTGTTTATATCCATGGCAACGTACGCCTTATTAGCTGATGATAGGAGAGTTGATTCCTAGTTCAGTTAACAGAGCATTTCAAAACGTTTTAATGCAACCTTCACTGATGTTATTGTTATATTCCGAAGATTTTTTTTTCATATTCAATAAAGCTGAAAGCATGAGATATTTTCCAAAAATTACCAGTGATTTTGAATTTCCTTCAAGACGGCCCCCTTTCGTAATTTTTCGTAATGTTTTCTTGATAGAGAACTCTAGATGCTACACTGAAAAAAATATTGAGTGAAATTTCACTCAAGGTCCACGCAATAATGAGTCAATTTCGGTCCACGCCCGATTGAGTTGAAATTTCACCCTACATTACTGTGTAAAATGGTAATTCATGAACCGATTCCATCAAATTTGTTATAAACATTCTCATTGTTATGAGAACTTGATGAAATATCTAGTTTGAGTTGAGAATTCACTCAAAAATTTCAATCAGTAATTCACTCACAACCACATATTCATTTACTCAAAGCAATTTTCTACAGTGTAATAGAGAGTTGAAGTTTTCACGAAAACACATTATTAGCCATCTGCTCGGGATGATCCTGATATATGAGATTCCAAAGTCCATCATCCGCCATTGCGTTTTAGATTAATATTTCGTCTGGAATTCTGATGTCGTGTAGATATTCTATTTGAAAAAAATAATCATTGAAATCATAATTCAATGTAAAATGTACATACTAAGTAACTTATTTAGTTTTTCCTCATAATAAATATATCAAATTATTTCGTGGACAGATGCTATAGAAATATAGAAGGTAGCGTTTAATACATATATTATTTGACTCGTTGAATTTATCTTTCGTGAATACTATACTTCGTTGATTAGATTGTCATATCTATGAAGATTTGGTGACGGAGGTCGTTAGGTAAAATCAGTAATTTCTCTCTAATTACACCTACTCTCATTTCCGCCGACTCCGCGGTAACAGGGGGGGCAGATGCCCCATAGAAATTTTGATATGGGTGTGGTGTTTCCATAGACCCCGTTGGAACATGCACACATCAAGCATTTTTCAATTCTACTGTGTGTCAATTTTTCTATAATGCTTACAATCATCATGATATACAGGGTGAGTCATTGAAATGGGAAAGTGAGATACGCCTTTGCTGTTTGAGATAGATGAACAAAAATTGTTGTGATGATCTAGGCTCATGAGCAGCACACTTCCAAAAAATATTTCGCTTCATATACAGGGTGACTTAAAACTGCGTGACGTATCAGAGTTATACTTTTTCTTATGGGACACCCTGTATTTCATTGCATTTTCGGATTCTCCTTTGTGAGCTGATTTCAAAACTGCGTGACGTATCAGAGTTATACTTTTTCTTATGGGACACCCTGTATTTCATTGCATTTTCGGATTCTCCTTTGCATGTGAGCTGATTTCATCAATGCATCACAAGGTGGTTCATAATTCTGAATTTTGAACTACCCGTTATTCGTCCAAATTAAAATTGAATATCAGTAGATAGTGAATCAAAAGTTAAGATAGGGACATGTATGCCGTTTTGACCAATAATGAATAGTTTCGACCCAAAAAAATCCTAAAGTTGAAATATCTCGATTTTGCACACCGTATATCTCTGTAATCATTCTTGCTAGACCCAAGTGTGATGCATTGATGAAATCAGCTCACAAAGGAGAATCCGAAAATGCAATGAAATACAGGGTGTCCTATAATAAAAAGTATAACGCAAAGTAATTCAGAAATATGCTTCTCATGAGCCTAGACTATCACAAAAATTTCTATTCATCTATGTCAAACAGCGAAGTCGTTATCTCACTTTCCCATTTCAATGACTCACCCGGTATATTGAATACGAATGCGAATATTCATCTGTTCAATATCTTATTGAATCTTCATACCTATATGAATTTTTGGGATTCCTTCCCTTCGTCTCTATATTTGAATGGAAATATTAGTTTTATTTCAATATACCTGTAGTAAGTAGAGATCTGATTCACGCCAAAACGTCACTGCATTTAACATTTCACTATTAGGAACCTATGAGAGAAATTCAATTGATAATCAGTGACACCTTGTTTGGAAAATGATTGCAGAAGGAAAGAATGGGTATAGGTCTATTGAAAAAAATCAAATTTCACATAATAATCTCTGGGCGTTTCAGTAACTTATTTCCAGTTGCAGAAGTTCACAGAAGAATGTGTGCGTGTGAGAATATGTTATCAGCTAATTCAGATTTTTCTATGTCTTTCCCTAATTTTGTTTTTATGTACTTCAGTTCTTACGGAGAGAGGTCTCTTTTTTTCACTTGTATAAAACTTTCCACAAATACAAGGTACCTATATACTATAGAAAGATATACAGAATGTTTCTAAAATTGGAGCGATCCTCGTAATATGGTGTTGCTCGAGTCATAATAAAACAATAAATGGCAAAAAAATGTTTTGTAGCAGTCCAAAGTTTTCGAAAATGTGTGATCTCATTCACCATGGTTTGAGATGCACTGTTTTGATGCGTTCGCAATTTGGCAATCGCACTCTGGCACTGTTGCCAGGTTACTATCATTTTGTAGGTTCTACCCTCGGTTCTACCAGTTATCATATTTGGCTTCAAATTCTTACGGAATCGAGCCACTGAACTTGACACTGAATTGAATCAATTCATTTTATATCAAGAACGGTAACAGTTTTTGATAATGAACAGATTTACAATAGATGTTCAAAATGAGCGCAACCACTATCTAGCTACCTAACAATGCACGAATTCGATACTACCCGAATATAATGAAGCATCTACAGACAGGACGCAAAAGAGACAGGGCCCAACAAATGAGTCATGCTGAAGCAATACAGGAAATTTCCGGCGTGAGCTTCGCTGAAAACTATACCTTGCGGCATCTGCAAATGTTCGATCAAGTTTTCGATATTCCCAAACACATACACACAAATGAAACTAAGATGTTTTTATGAAATGAGTTGTAAGAACAACCATCACTTGAAAGAAGTAGGTGACAAAATAAAATAAGTTTTATCAAAGACAAGATATCTCATCTCATAACTAAGAAAAACACAGTGAAAGATAAGGAACGACCGACTGAATGAAGAATGAAGTAGTGAAGTACCTTTAGTTTAGCACCTGAACATTTTTGGGGTAATGTCTATAGTTCGCGTAATTTTGAGTGATTTCCCGAACTCCGATAATGGACACGCGCATGCGCTTGATCATGTCGTTCGAATACAGAAAGGTGCACTAACGTATGAGACGTATGTTGAAGCGAAATAGGAGATCGAATTCGTATAGGTACTAACAAAGATTAACGACTCCCCTTAATCTATGGTACAAATAACGCTCGAGAATAGACCCCCTACTGGACTAAGATATAACTGGAAGCAGGAACATAAATTTAGGGAATATCAAAGCCGGACGATATAGGCAACCCGTATGTCTCAATGATTTCAACATCTCTGAAGCATCAGCTTCACCAATGGATCAATGAAAGAAATAGTTTTATTTTTTGTGTGTTTCTCAAAATGAAGGTTGACATGAATTTCTTCTCATGGAAGGAGAAATAAAATTTATAGTTTGTATCATATCCTCCAACCTCTGATGCATGATATTTATTGGCATAGTTCAAGAATTTCCTGTTGTGTTCAAAAGTAAATGAAGTTGGTAAATGACTTCGGGAGTTAGATTCTTTTGTTTTTGTTATTTGGTTTGTTAAGAATTGAACAAAGTCATTAAAAAAATAGAAATGAAGGAAAGTATGTATAAGGATTATCGATTAGCACCAAACTTATTGAATACAGAATTAATTTCGATGTTATCTGTGGAAGACTTGCCATATTATGTTCTTCGAATTTTTGTTTTTGTTTGGTATTGTGATGCATTTCACACTTAATACAAAGTACGCAATGCAATCACAGGAATTTATCACAGACTCAAAGAACTATTCTCAACATGCTGGTGAAAAAAAATCTTTTACCAATTCTCCAGGGTTAGTTTGACAGCTAATTCACCTTGCTTCAAATCAATATCAAGTAATCACTCAACCACCTTAAGATTATACAACGCGGTCAGTGACCTCTACACGGAACTCTATATATAGGCGCGTCAGATCAGTGCTCCTCAAAATTTGGTTCGCAAAGGCTAAAACTTCAAATTTCAATATCTTCCGGTATAATCTTCCTTCCGCGAAAATGTATACTTCCATTTCGTTCCGTTTTTTTGTCTTCTATCACTCATTTCTAGGATTGCTCAAATTTCAGAAACACCCTGTATACAATTCTCCGATGATTTTTTTTAAAAATTATTTTCCACATTTATGTATTTCATGAACGTATTCTTTATTACAATCCAGTGTTTGATCCTTTTTGTCCCTTGGTCATTCTTGAAATTCGGCGCCTATGATACTTTTATGCTATCGTCGTCGTAATATTTGAATCTTGAATCAATGAAATAACGTATTTCCCCTCAGTTAAGTGATACACTCCATCATTAAATTAATTGATTATCAGTTAATATATACAGCATGTCTCCCATTGAATACCCTCCCTCCTCATCTCTGTTATTATATTATACAGAGTGTCCCATCAATAGATAGTGAAATTTCAATAACACAGACTCTATACTGGGTGTCAATGAGCCTATTTGACAAGCCATAACTTCTAGAATATTCGGTTTATCGAAATGAAATTTCATATGGGTATATATGGTATGTGAAGAGGACAGTTTTCGCGTATTTCTCCCTTTCCGGTCACTTCCGATTTTGAATTTTTTTAATATTGCATTAGAGTGTGTTACAATTTGGTCCACCCCACCCCTGTACTTTCGTATTCCTAGGATAAATTGGGAAATTTGCTTTGCATAACATACTTACTACTCCAAATTATGTACCTTGTCGAGCGAAAAGAATATCAAACACTATTTCTTGGCCTACTGCGATCACAAAAACCCCAGCAGAATCGAAGAAAACAGATTAGGAATTTTTTGATAAAATTTTGATGATTGCAATCGATTCGGACTAGTCACAAATGCTCCAATACCAATTTTCAGAAGAATATCCCATGAGGGGCGTTTTTAATCAACGTTAAAATCTTTGAATAATAATTGTATTTTTCGAGTCACAGTGTATTGTAATTCTTCTGAGAATTTCAATGATACCAGGCATGAAGGTTTAGATAATCTGTCTACCTAGTGAAATGAATAACGAATAAAATCACTAGACTAGAAATTTGAATTTTCTATCAAGTCATGAAAAAAAGAAGTAGAATCTAAGATTATTGTATATTCTCAGTTGAATCTCCTGCATCATCTGTGAACTTCTCATAACGTTATTTTCAACTCTCCTCAGTTCTTCTGGTGTTATCTCACTGCAAACTGTTATTCATCTTTGTCACAACCCTCCGCTTTTTCTTGGCCTGAATTTCTCAATCTGTAGCCAGATTATTTAATCCTGACTACCGTTTTGCCTGGAATTATTCAAAATCTTGAAAGAATGATTATACACGGTGACTTAAAAAATAAAATTATTCGAAAATTGTAACGTTGATAAAAACCACCCCTTATGGGATATTGTTTTGGAAATTGGTATGGAAGTATTTGTGGCCAGTCTAAATCGATTGCCATTATCAAAATTTCTGAAAAAATCCCTTATCCGTTTTTTTTAATTTTGCTGGGGTTTTTGTTATCGCAGTAGGATAAGGAATTGTGATTGATAGTTTTTTTTTTCACTCGACAAAGTAGATAATTTTGTTTTTGGATGTATGAAAAATTGATATTCATCATACAGGACGTGGAAAAAAATTCTGAATTGAGAAAACCTTATCACGAATCTGCGATTAAAGGTCCATAAAAATAACAAGTTTTCAACGTTCAAGTTTGATACCTTGATTGGGATATCAGATAAAATTATGAACATGAAAATGGATATATATATATGAAGAATACATTGAGAATTCGCATTCCTAAGTTGGTTTATCAACAGAAAACAACATTGAATTATATCTATTGAACAATTTGGAAATAAATTCTTCTGATGTTGAGAATTTGCATTCTCCTTCAAATAAAAATATCTATATCATTCTGTATAACTTATACTTTCCTGGCTATTTGTCACGCCGAATAACATTGAATTATATCTGTTGAACATCCAACAGCTGCGTGGAAAATGAAAATCCTCTGAAATTGAGAATTGGAAAAATGATATGATGTATTATGGTATAAGAATATAACATACCGATATGTTCAGTATTGAAATAAAAATTGAGATGTATAGAAGAAGTTTAGTATACTTGTATAAACTCTGATCTTGATGAGCTTCAGATTACTGAGGAGGATTAGATATTCGAAATGAATTGAATCGAATGGAGTCATATAACCGGTTCGTGAGAGATATATAATTCCCATATCACTGATATGAATGATTTTTCTGAAAGTTCCAAGCTCATCAAGATCAGAGTTTATACAAGTATACTTCTCCAATACATTTCAATTTTCATCTCAATACTGAACGTATTGGGAAGGTATATTTTTATATCATAATACATCATATAATTTTTACCCATTTGAGAGAGAATGTCAATTCTCGATTTCAGAGGATGGATGTTCAACAGATACAATTTAATGTTCGACGTGACAAATAGCCAGGAAAATTCTCAACTGCAGAAGATTTTGTTTTCAAATTCTTATCGTGTGTGTTCAATAGATAGGTTAGCATTTCTCAATGTTCTGTTTGGTATATTGAAATTGATTATTAACTCCAACAACTTTGGACAAACAACCATTCCATTAATTAATTTGAAAATGAAACAAATATCAGTGGTTTTTCTGGAATCATCTCACACGACTGGCTACGAAAATTAGGAATCTTCTGGACTTAGACCTTATTTCATTTGAAACCTCCATTGAATCGGAACAGTATTGAACATGTTCGATATTTAAGTCCAATTTGGAACAGATTGATTTTCTAATTCTGCAACCTGGTACTGCGCCTTGGGTATCTGATTTTGGAATGGTTTGTTGTTTCAATTTGACAACTTTGTATTTGAATTGCACAAAAGACATCTGAACAATGGAATCAAACCCAATCCTCAAAAAGGTCACTGCAGTGTCAGATTTGTCATCTGCTTCACAAAAATGTGCAAATCTACGTGCTGAACATTTGATCCTGAGGGATAACATCAGAGTATATGTGTAGGCACCTCACATTGATTCTGTTTTATCCTGGTTTTCCAAGACTCTAAAAGCCATTCTGTTATATCAGTGTGCCAATCTAGGTTAGTTCTCCAAATATTCTGCATAAGAAGTCAAGCATTGATCATTATTGGTGCGAGGAATCCTAAAGGATCAAATATTGACATTGTAACACGTAGCACTTCTCTTTCTGTTGGTGATTTGTCAAATGCCCAAATTGTTTGATCTAACTCCTTCATATTTAGATGGAAAACGAAGTTGTCACTAGTTGGAGACCTGAACAAACCTAAAATTCTTTCCATTTTGTTCGTGTTGATTCTCAAGTTTTCTGGATTAAGCGCAGATACATTTTTATGTATTGATTCCATGACGGCTACTGAGTACCTGATCCATTTGATGATTTCAAGTACTCCTTGAAGGTGTACAAGAAAAATCTTACTAACTCATCAACACCTAGTGAAACATTTCCTTGATGTCAGCGTTAACAGCGAATCTATCGCCATAACACAGTCACTAAGGAAGGGACTATATAGGTTTGATCCCCTTGCGTCACGCGTCACGCAGTCTGATTGGTGATGCGTAAATGAGAATTGATGCTGCACTGTTTTTCATTATTTTCTCCAGTTCCCATTGAAAATACCTTTCAATGTCGATGTGGTTGAAGTTTGCATTGAAAAATCATGAGGATATCTGAGAATACTGAAAATATAGGCTATTGCTTGCTTGATATACAGAGCTGCATCAGATACTGCAATGATTTACTTATCACGAGATCACTTTCAGAAATGAGGGTTTAATGAAGTTACATTCGAAATTTCTACATTTACATGAAAAATTTTGTGTTGAAAGAATTTATATTGCTTTAATGAATATTAAGGTTTCTGGAACGTAACCTCAACTCAACACAAAGCAGCAACGCCAATAAGTTAAAATATTTTAACTTCGCAATTCGCGTCAGCAATCAGGTTGCATGACGTACGACGCGTAAACAAAAACGCTGCTTTGGGAACTCACATTTAGTTCCGGAAAATAATCCAATAACACCGTCTCCAAGAAAGAACTCCAAGTTCAGTCCTTTTATCTTCCATTCCACTTCGCGCGGTTACGTTAATTGCTAAACAACCACTAAGTTCGCATTTTTTCAGAATAAAATCACAGAATTAGACTGATAGATATTTGATTACTATACTCTACTACACTATGCTTCTTCTCTTGTATTATGAATAACTATTCATTGTTGACATAAATATTTTTACTCAAAGTTTTCATACGTCAGATTAAAATGAAAAGATATAGTTAGTATTTTATTCCAACTCATTTGATTTCTTCCATTTATCACTGACTTCATTCATATTATACTATGACGTAAGGAAATCCGCCAATGAATCTGTGCCGCCTATTACTTTATTTCCAATTGTTTTCAAATTCACACGTTCATTTCACATTGTTAGTCGGCCGTTTTCTGTTTGTATGATTCGGAGTAAATTTGATATAAGTAGCCCAAATTTGTTATTCAGGATGAAATAAATGAGATATTCTTGTACCACTTTCCATGTTGAAACAGGTGAAGAAATCTGAGGGTTCAATCGAACTGGATACTGAACCCACAACGCACTGGCACTGATAACAGAATTTTCAAAAATATATTTCAATTGTGTTACTGGGCAACAGTGGAAGACTTATTTATAAGGAGATATTTAGAATAGAGTGGTACTTCGCTAGACTATTTTACGAATCATGAGAAACTCACCTATATATTCAATATTGAAATGCAAATTGAAATGAATAGGAGAAGTTTACTTGTACAAACTTTGATCTTGGTGAGCTTAAAATTCATTCGTATCATTGATTTCGGATACACAGTTTATACTCAATTTTATTGGCTTCATTCGAATGAACTTATTTCGGGTATCAAACCAGAAAAGAGACATTATAATGTCTCTTCGCTGATCGAACCCTCCTCAGTAACCTGAAGTTCAGTTATTTTTCCAGTCATTCTTCATAAAATACACAATCTTCGTCTCTATAATATTACTAAAACTACAACGAAATGAAATCTGACAATTATTGTCATCTGGGTGAGTTTCTTTATAGTGTATGATGAATTAATATCCATCGTACAGGTCGTGAAAAGAGATTCTGAATTGAGAAAACCCAATCACGATTCTATGATTAGAGGTCTGTAGGTGGTTCTATCTAACACTAGTGGTGGGAAAAATATAATATACAAACGATTATATACCTTATGGTATAGTAAAGAATATTATTAGATACTATATGGGACCTTATATCTTTGTAACTGAGTAATAATGATATTATTTATATATTTATATAGTGCACAATTTATAAAACTTTATCTAGGGTTATTATCGAAGGCAAGTATCAGTACCTATACAGGGTGGTCCATGAAACACGCAATGTAGGTTGTCTTATTCTTGCGTGATGGAACAAAAAATAATCAACAACTTGGACTTCGAGTCGATCCATTCTCCAGAAATAATAATATGGTCTTTGATATCACGATAATTTTGATAATCTGTGCCTTGTTATCAATATGTTTCAAAACCTACAAAAATAATGCTGCCATGCAAGCAGACATTGTTCCAAAGGAAAGAACAAATCGAAATAGTCTCAATTTATAATCTGAAAATGAAGACATTGTTTGAACAGATGATTGTATGATCAAATAACATATCAAATATACAAATATTTATTTTAATCCCTTCGATCGCACGAAGGAGAGATCGAAAATTCGAAATAATCATAATCAACTTAATCAAAATAAAAGACATTGTTAGATGGGATATGTATAGATACAAACATGTTTGTATATTCAAACATCATAATCTAAATATACAAACATCTGTTTTTATCTCATAGAATGCACGGAAGGAAATTCCTATATTATGCTCGTGGAGAATCGTTTGTACCTCACCTCAGAAGGATAGGGAGACAAGGTAGGTATGATGATTATTTTTTTCTGGAGGATATAAGTACTTTTGTGAACACTTCTTGAGATTTGCTGCTTTGTGGACAAGAGAGTTTCGATAGATAGTTGTTCGAAACGAGGCCGCAGAGATCATAAGCTAATGCATTTCTTATTGCCCGTGTATAACAGAGAATACACCGCTGTTCAGACAGAATGATAGTCCGTGTATCATTTAAGATAACCCCGGCCTGTGGAAAGCACTACCTGGTGTATCATTAATGATACACCAGGCAGCGAACGTGTTTTAAAGAAGGTTGCCATATATGAGTGAAGCAATTAAATCTCCAGTTGATCTTCGGTGCATGGCGAAAGCCATATTATTGTCTATCGATAATAATTCCCGAGCTTTCCAGATATTAGATTTGAGTTCATTGTTGATGGCTTCCTCCATATAACTGGGCAATATGATTATAGTTGTTGAGGATTGATTGGACTCTAACTATTTTCCAGAAAAATTAAAAATACTAGACTTGTACGAGATGGTAAACTTAGAGAGAATCGGTGTGAATTCTGGTGGACACTCTTTGAGATAGGCAAATACCAAACAAGTACAATAGGTGGAATTCCATCAGGGCCGTTATATAGCCTAATGCGGTTTTAGACCGAGAAGAATGCGTCTGATGATAGTGCGTTGACGAAAGACGATTTCGGGCATTCGACTTTCAGTGTGAAATGTCTGGCGGTATTCTTCCATGGAAATTTGAGGTGAAGTTTGCGGCGACAAGTATTGCTAGAAGTGGAATGATAGCTGAGATCTCGATCATTTGGAATATAGGTCATCATTCCAATACTTGTTGCAAAATATAAACTCTACTATTATTTCTCAATTTGTTAATTTCCAAAATTGATTTAACTCTGTAATCTATATATTATACATATTATTTATCAGAGGAAACGGTATAAGTACATTTGATGTGTAATAGATAATAAAATGAGAACATGAGTCAATAATTTATCGACTTCAAGTATCAGATATTGATGTGTTCAGTAGATAGGTACGCGGAGCATGTGATCGGAGTATCTACACAGTATGTTCGCAAATCACTCGCAGTTTTAGTTTCCAACCAATAATTACCTCGAAAAATTCTGTCATTATCATTTTCATTCCCTACAAGTAGGTACTTATTAATTATATATCTGAATATAAACATGTGATGAAAATGAAAAAGTAAACAGAACCCTCATCAATTATAATCTGAAGCTATCATCAATGTGAGCAAATCTTGTGAATGGACTTTCAGAAATAGTTAGGTAGATACAGGGCGTTCCTGAATAATTGATCATCTCTATTTCAAGCACCATGCTATTTGTTTTCAATAGATATAATCCTATACTTACAACATAAAGTGTCTGATAAGAAAAAAACACGTATATAGCGACAATCATTTGAAGAGTCTATGAAGAAAATATCTTTCAACGAAACAGAAAAACACACAAACACAGAAAATTAAACCCTTTGAAAGACAGAATGAGCCCATTAGCAATAACTTGGCCATCATAACTATTTTTTTAAATTCTTTCGAATGAAATTGCATATTGAGAATTATTCGTTCCTTGACTAAGACATGAATGAATCCTCCTAACAATAATTCTGTCTCTCTAGTGTATGTATATATAACGGCTGCAAACGTTTGTACAAAATTTTGAATATACACTGAACCTTCCTCAACGTTGATTTCATGAGTATGGACTAGACTAAACATATCTATGTATTTTTAACCATCATATATAGTATGTATGTATAAATCCATTCGAAAATAATAAAGACGATTATTTTTATTATTATTATTATAGGTATAGGTTTTAGTTTTGCTGATGTTGAGTGTTCTGTAATCTGTGGTGTAGTGGAGAAATGGAGGCGTGGTTCATCATTATGGAAAACCTTCCAAAGCCGCATTTCTAATTGTATCCAATGAAGTGAGTTGGAGCATTAAAATGCAATTCAATTCGATCATGAAGTGAAAGTATAGTTAGACCATCTTTTATATCCAATCGATTCCAGTTTTCAGACTATACGACACAGAAATAAGCAATCATTGATATTTTTATGTACAGTTTATATAGAAATAGTACCTATGTCATGCAATGATCATGTAATACTGCTTATTAATTCACGAGTTCGAGAATTAGGGCTTATTAATTCACGACATGAGCAAAAAGCCCGCAGGCGAGTGTCCTAGACTATACCTATATGCTAGTTTATTCATAGCCATTACATGATTATTGCATACTATTTTTACTACGATCAATAGATATACAGGGTGTTAACAAATAAGTGTCACAACGGAAAACTGTATAGATTCCTAATAATAAAGGAATCATTTTTGTCCTCTCCAGAATTTTTCTCCGGGCCTCCGTTTTCGAGATACAGGGCGTCAAAAAATAAAAAATGTTCAGTTTAATTAAACACACTTTACAACACTTAATAAACTTAACAATTTGGAAACCAGCATCGAGACTAGCATACTCAAGAACCTGACATTTGCTTGAACATATCATTAGACAGTTCTGAGGTGTTTATTTCCATTGGATTTTCAGACGATTTTCGGATATACCATCAGAATTTTGTATGTTCTTCTTCATAAAGAGACATTTTTCGCGAAAACTATTCACTTTAGAGCATCGAGACAAAAGAACATTTTTTGTGGGAAAGATATTGGCGCTTCAGAATCTACTTTGAAAATCACAATTTCTCCAGTGGAATGAATGTTTGGGGGGTTAAACCCTCACGAGGCGTTGAATTCTCCTCCACTGACATGTCCAAGGGAATTGATTAGGAGCCCTAAAAGTAGTCATTATTGATGATGAAGTGTGTACGAATTCTTTACTCCGTAGCTCAGACGGTTCCTGAAATATTAGCAAAAAATAGATTTTTTTTGTATATTTTTGACGCCCTGTATCTTGAAAAAGGAAGCCTGGAGAAAAATTTCGATAAGGAGAAATCTACAGTTTTCCATTGTTACACTTATTTGTTAACACCCTGTATAACGAAATGAAAACAAAAATTCAAAATAATTCTTCACTTTCGACTGTTTATGTACTATCACTATAGATGTTTTGACACGTTGTGATTGAATGTCGATTGAAATTGAATGTTATACAAGTATGTTGAAACAAAAATCACTTGATTTTCCCAAACTCCCCTTGCAACTTCTGCATTCGTGAACGGATTTCTCTGAAATCTGTTACAGTTATGTAAGCAACCATTTCGGATTTGATTACATCACAATCCAATATTTCAGACTTCCGGTATTTCCGGAAATGCCAGCAACTGTTTTTTCAAATGGAATACCCTGTATATTTTCACATATTCAAGCTCAACAGGTCGAAACGAGTGCAATCTCTTTGTCAAATATGATTTCTTCAAAAATGTTGAGATTGAAATTTTTATTTTATTTTACTTCGTGCGAATAAATGAGATGTATATGGTCAAACAGAGGAACATAAGCTTTTCTGAAAAAATATTTTTTGTGTCACTCATCGATGAATCATTCCAGTCACATCACGTTTTGACACAAAATTCAATTGTTTCAAATAGAACCCCTATGGGTCACCTATACATGTCTTTCTAGAACATACATCAAGAAAAAAAATTACATATGCATTCTTGTACTACAGTTTGAATAATTTTTCATGTAAGCTGTAGAAAACAACATTTCTGAATCTTAACATAAGATTGTACTTGTTTTGACCTGTTGAATTTGAATATAACGTGAAAATGTATCAAGGTGTTCCATTTGGAAAAACGAAATTGCTGGCATTTCCAGAAAAACCGGAAGTCCGCCATATCGGATTTTAATATCATCAAATATTCGAAGTGGTTCCTCACATTACTGTACCATATTTCAGAAATATCCGTTTACAAATGCAGAAGTTATAGGGGAAAAAACGTTATACCGGGTGACACAGGCTAACGGGCCACCCCTGTAACTTCTGCATTCGTCAACGGATTTTTCTGAAATTCGGAACAGTTATATAAGCAACTGTTTCGGATTTGATCACATTACAATCCAATATGGCGGATTTCCGGTTTTTCTGGAAATGCCAGCCATTTCGTTTTTTTCAAATGGAACACCCTGTATATTTTTACATATTCAAGTTCAACAAGTCAAAACGAGTGCAATCTTGATGTCTAATATCATTTATTCCACAGCCTACCTAGTTGAAAAATTATTCTAACTGCAAGGAAATTTATAAACTAGTTGTTGATTTTTGAATGTATACAATTTGTTACTGCACCGAAAAACATAAATGATATTTCATTTTGTTCCTCAATGTATGTTCTAGAGAAACGGATAGGTGGCCCATAGGGGTTCCATTTGAAAAAAAAATAATTTTTGATCAAAAAGTGATGTGGCTGAATTGATTCCTGGATAAGTGACACAAAACATAATTTTTCAGTAAAAATTATGTTCTTCTGTTCTGTGTGACTCATTGTGAATAGTCTTGACCACATCTCATTTATCCACGAGGTAAAATGAAAGAACAATTTTAATTCAATTTTTTTCGAAAAAATGACATTTGAAATAAGGATTGCACTTGTTTCGACCTGTTGAACTTGAATATGTAAAAATATACAGGGTGTTTCATTTGAAAAAACAAAGTTGCTGGCATTTCCAGAAATACCGGAAGTCTGCCATATTGGATTGTAATGTGATCAAATCCGAAATAATTGCTTATATAACTGTACCGAATTTCAGGAAAATCCGATGACGAAAGCAGAAGTTACAGGGGTGGCCCGATACCTTGTGTCACTCGGCCGAATTTCATTGGCCAATTTCTATTTCGGAATGAAAATTCGTATTGATAGGATAAGTATTATCAAATTGGTAGCGAATATTCGATTGGCGTATATATATAATAGATACGTAAGTGGAAAAATTATCGTATTTCAATTGATGAATATTCAAGAAAAATTATGTCGATTTCAGTCGCTAAACTATATGATCCTAGTTATCTGCTCTGACATATGACACAGAGGCTTATGGAATACCTGAAACTATGAACAGGAAAGCATTTTATTCTCAGAAAAAGTATAGTGCACAATTCTAGTTGTTTGCTGATTTGCATTAGTGGAGGTACACTCTCGGCACATCGCGGCAAACTATGTGAGGTACTATTATACAGGTTTGTGCATCTATAGTAAACCTTCTAATTTGTCAAATTCCTATCACTATAATTTGATAAACATTATACTTAGAAAGATATATGTCTCCGATTCTTTTATCTTTATACATGAAATAATAGTTTATCACACGTAAATTAAATATTCATATTTACAAAAGAATTAACACATTGTTTATTCTAACAAATATTGTGTCATAAACAGTTCTACTGTTGATCTCTAGAATTTCAGAAATGAATAATCACTAGTTATATGGTACTGGGTGTAGAGGAATACATATAACTTCTGGTGTTGAAGATGTGGGGAACCGGAAACCATAACAGCATCCAGATTTTCCAATGAGACACCCTCCATATCTTTCATTGTTCTGACTCATAATGACATTCTGAAGGCCAGTTCAATTTATTGATAGTCGATAAAAATGTAAGACACCCTCTATATTAGCTTTCATTGTTTTGACTCATAATGACATTCTCAAGGCCAGTTTAATTTACTGATAGTCGATGAAAATGTTGTATCACCACCGCTGTTCTGGGTACGAATTTACACAGGTTATAGGTTATATTCCATCAGTGTGTCACTGCATGATTATACACTGTGCCCAAGATAAGGAGGGCCATAAGTATATATATGGGCATCTTGGAAAATACAAGAGAAACAAATTTGGTTGAATATTGGGGAAAAGTTGTAACGTTCAGCAATTGCTGAGTATTTCACCGCCTCTATTCGCTAAATGGGACACACTAGAACGCAGAAAACAATGTCCTGTAGAAATCTCAGGACTTGGTAATTTATGATATTCTCCATTGATTCTTGGCATTTTTCCAATGTGTTAATTATATTTATGCAGTAACTGATTCAACAGATTTAACCTCCTCCTGAGAATGCTAACGTATCGAAAATCGGTTTGGTTAATGGTAAAACAGTGTAGTGTTTTTGATCTGTGCAGCTGTTTATTCCTTTACTGTTATTTTTAATTAAATTATTGATTCACGTATTCTAAAATGCGTATTGATGTCGATGTAGCAATGTTGTGAATGTTCAATTCGAAAAGCTGATTTTTTTTCACGAAATTTTAACTTTATGGGATAATTTTGCAAATGTTATATCAGTTGAATTCAACGCCACCAAAACTCAAGCCTGCATTTTCTCTAGAAAGGCGGAACTCAGTATGCCCGATATTGTTATGTCTGGCTTCACCATCCCCACCAAGCCCACCATATCTATGCTCGGTATTTCCATCAGCAACACTCTTTCATGGGATAATCATGTCAGATCCATCGCAAAAGCTGCTTCACAAAAACTCGGATTCTTGTTCCGTGCGAAAAGCTACTTTACACCTCAACAGCTTCTCATGATCTACAAAGCGCAGATACGGCCTGTTCTAGAATACTGTTCTCACATATGGGGTTCAGCACCAAAACAAACGCTGATGCTATCAGATTCCATCCAGAGAAGAGCCATTCGCCTGGTGGGTGACGCCACACTCACTCACTCTTTGACATCATTGGAACACCGTAGAAAGGTCGGCGACCTTTCACTTTTCTATCGATACTTCCACGGGAGATGTTCTTCGGAAATCTCTGCAATCATCCCTTCACTAGCAATACCAATCAGACGAACTAGACAAGCCCAGTCAGCACATCCTTTCGTTGTCAACATCGAAAGATGTCGAACAGCACTTTATCAAGACTTCTTCATCCATAGAACGGCTAGGCTCTGGAATTCATTGCCTGTGGAAGTATTCCCAACAACATATAATCTCCAAAAATTCAAAAAAAATTCCAATACCTACCTCCTGTCCCTTTCCTCCCTAGGAACGCACGATGTTCTTTGAACATTATAGGGATTGCCTTTCGTGCGCTCCAATCGATAAAAAAAATGCTATGGGATTTTTTCGATATTCACTGAAAAGCAGAAAAAATATCATTTGAAATAATGGCGTGTGTAACGTCATTCAAAAGTATTCTGTTGACATTTGAACTTCATTTGACATTTCGTATTTGTATTGATTGAATGTTAAATGGCCGTCAGCTGGTATGATTGTTCACACAATTTCTTTCTCAGTGCGCACGAAAGGCAGTTTCTATGATGTTTGAACATCGTACCTACACCTATAGGGGGGGGATAGGGAACCGTTTTTGATACCTTGATTATAATTGGTGATTTGACAACCTTGCTTCAGGAGTGGAAATTGAAGATTATTTGACAAACAACGAAGCAGCATAGAATTGACGTCACTATTAATTCGACGTATCTTGGACTATCGCCAAATGGCGGCCATGAAGGTTTGTTTGAAATGAGCTCTTAAATTCAACAATTTTGAACAACGCATAGACTCATAATTTACATAAAAAAAGGACACAGTGGAGTAAATGAATGCCAATAATTCATTATCAGTCCGCATCACGCCCATTCTTACATTGACAGAGATAGAAACAAGAAGTATACCATTTTTTTTATTTCTCGAAGGGCACGAAAGGGAATCCCTATAATGTTCTACCAACTCTGACCTCACGTCTCAGTAACTTGATTTGGTCGACAATCGAAAATTTTAGCCCTCATTGGAGCCATGATGAAATTCCTGCTGAACAAGGGAATGTAAAAAAGGATTCCATACATATATGTGGGAATCCATGTATCTATATCATTCTATACATTACCCTCTGTATATTGGTACAGTTATACACCATAGAATGAAATAACATGAACATCCCCTTATCAGATCATTGGAGCCATGATGAAATTTCTGCTGAATAAGGGAATATAAAAGAGGATTCGAATTCAATTCAAGTTCGATTAACCTGTTCCTATAACATCCATACATATGTGCATGGTATTTCATCTATCTATATCATTCTATACATTACCCTCTGTATAGGTAACAGTTATACACCATAGAATGAAATAACATGAACATTCCCTTATCAGATGTATATTTTTACTAACCAAGACCATGTTTTCGAATATATTAAATACATATAAATCCAGCAATCACCTAGCTTGATGACATCGGCATATAATTGACTTTTGGCCTGGCTTCCTTTGACCTTTGTCGTCATATCCGGTCAAATATATACGAGTCTCATTACTTATTAGGATTCTACAGGTTTCTCATGTATATTCAGTATACTCGATTAAATTAACATGCTACATTTTTCTTGAGAATAATAATACACATGCACGATACAGAACAGTGGAATTCAGAACTTTTATTGTCATGTTCAAATAGCATGATGGTGGAAAAAAATCGCGCGCATTCCAGAATATTCTCTCAATAGTCTCAATCATGACTTTGATGAGGTTTGATGAAATAATTTTTTCTTGGAATGTGAAATACTCAAGATCACTCACCCTCCCTCCCCTACTGTGAACTTTCGAACGTCTCGGATTTTTTTTCACTGTTTTCTGCTTCAGTGGAAGCTTGATTACTGAGTTAGGTTAGGTTAAAAGTTAGGGGGTCTATTCGGCGCTTCGCTGCGGCCCATAGGGGTCTATTATGGCGCACACCAATTATTATAATTCATACTTTTTCAAATAGGGTGAGTGTGACAACGGGCGTCGCCCATTTCGGACCGGAAATGGAAATTACCAGGTGAGATGAATTTTAATGAGATTGGAGAAATGTCCAGTTTGGCCCACAACGATAAATTGATTGAAAGGTAATTTACCTGATTATACAGGGTGATCCACGGTGGATGGCCTATTAGAAGTATCTGGAGAACGAAAAGACAGAACATTCTGAAAATTGGAATGCTTCGATAATTGAACATTCTCTATCCGTCTGAAATATTTTCATCGATACAGTGTTGCCACTTCTATCAAAAACAACTAGTAACTTCGTTATTTTAAATGGAGCACCCTTTATTTCATTGCAGTTCTAGATTCTTCCTGGAGAGCTGATTTCATCAATGCATCACACTTGGGGTCTAGTAGTAATGACAACAGAGATATATGGTGTTCAAATCGAGATTTCTCAATTTTAAGATTTTTTGTGTCCATACTAGGTATTCATTATCGATCAAAACAGCTTACACCTCCCTATCTCAACTGTTGATTCACTATCTATCAACATTTGATTGGAACAGATACAGGGTGATCAGAATTCTGAATCTTGAAGCACCCTGTGATTTTTCTAATTAAATTCCAGTAGATGGTTAGACCCCAACTGTGATACATTGATGAAATCAGCATTCTATTGTCAGTTCAATATTCATCAAGACACTATTATTATTTTATTTTCTAGGTACTTATTTTTAGTTTCGCTATCTATAAAAGCGTGTTTCTCTAGTATTTCAAGCTACCATTTATTTCAACTCCGTTATAGTTCACTTGAATTTCCCAATTTTGACGCAAGAATCATAATATCCGACTCCTAAGACCCAGATGAAGATTTTGAATAGAATCGGAACACAATTACAAAACTCGTCTGCAATATTGGATCTACCATCTTGAATTCCCTAATTTTGACGAAGGAATCATAATTTTTGATCCCGAAAACGCCCACTTTCAAATTTTGAATAGAATCGGTAAAAAAATTACAAAACTCGTCAGGTATATCAGGTATATAGATTTTGACAAAAGAATCATAATCTCCGACCCCAAAAACACCCAGATAACAATTTTCAAGAGAGTCGAATCATAATTACAATACTCGTCAGCCATATTGGGTCCGCCATCTTGGGTCCGCCATCTTGAATTTCCTAATTTTTACGAAGGAATCATGATTCAGGATCACGAAAACCCCTAGGTACCAATTTTGAAAAGAATCGGATTATACAATTACAAAACTCGTTCGTCATATTGGTTCCGCCATCTTGAATTCCCAAATTCCGCCTGAATTTTCAAATTCTGCCGAAAGAATGATATTCTCCGACGTCGAAAACCTCCAGATACCAATTTTGAATAGAATCGGACCATAATTACAAAACTCGTTCGATATATTAGATCCGCCATCTTGAATTTCCTAATGGTATCGGGATGAAAAGTATCCTATAAGCTTCTCCTGGTTCTAAGCTACCTCCCCACCAATTTTCAACCAAATCGATTCAGTGGTAAATAAACAAACAAACAAACAAACCAACAATCAAATCTTTCCTCTTTATTATATTAAGGCGGATTTATGCACATCGCTTTATCATTACTCTTTCGCTTTCATTAACTGTCATCTAGTATCATTTTCATTAAGGATTTTTATACATTTATGCACAGATTTCCTCAAAATAAAACTCTACTTTTTCATGAAATATAGTCTTTGAGGTATTTAGCCAGATATGTGCATTTGTGTTTTTACAATTCTATGAACAAATACTTAACCTCAAATACCAATGCTTTATGGTTTTACCGCCTCTTTTTGAGTTTTCATATTTTCACTCACCAGTTTGATTAATTTAAACAATGGAAGTTGAAGAGGGGATTCTATTTCTATTGATTGCCAGTACGGCCTACTATTTTTTAATGAGGAGAAAGCCTAGACGTTTTGCGGTGAGACCGATAAATCGTTTGCGAAAAGAAAAGGGTCTCTTCAATAACCTGTTAACAGCCATGGTTCAGGAGGAGAAAGAGATGTTCTTTAGGTACTCTAGATTGACCAACAAGTTGTTCTTTTATTTACTCAGTTCGGTGGAGGACAAACTAAAAAACGACCCCTCAAGACATCCACTTTCACCTCCACATCGACTGATTCTGACTCCTTGCAACCTTGCAACCCATAGTTTTAAAAGAGCCTACAAGAGAACAATGGAAAACAATTTCTGATGAGTTCTTCAATAGATGGAACATTCCAAATTGTTTCGGAGCCATTGATGGGAAGCATGTAGAAATACAAGCCTCATTCAATGCAGGTTCACATTTTTTCAATTATAAAAAGACACACAGCATTGTTCTCATGGCTGCTACCTATTATAGGTTCACACTTGTAGATGTAGGTGCATCTGGAGGGAATCATGATTCCATCATTTTCAGAGATTCAGGTTTTGTCATTAAAATTTTAAATAACCAGTTGGATCTTCCAGAACCCCAGTGCATTCCAGGTACAAACATATCATCACCAAATTTTTTCATCGCTGATGCTGCTTTTCCCCTGCACTCCCATATAATGCGGCCATTTCCTGGAAAACAAATGATCATGAAAAAAAAAATCTTCAATTATAGAATATCTAGGGCAAGAAGGACCATTGAGAACACCTTTGGTATCCTAGCACAAAGGTAGGATGTTGGATACTTACGGGTTGATTGCAGGATATCTGCGATAGCCTTCCAGCCATTCTCCTTTTCGTTTTTATTCCTGTATGATTTTTCAGATTTATCATATAGGAAAGCATACTGACGAACTAAGTCAATTAAACTATACCATCATCGTACATTTTTTATTTTAATTTCTTATATAAACTTTATTGAACTTTTGTGATTTTGTCGGATTGTAGGTTATGTGGAGTTTTTCAGTTTTCTAACCACACTTTATGAAAAGAGGATGGCATTATATTCGCGCTTGCGCAAACCACATTTTTACTTTATTTTTCGTTATGAAGATAAAAGTTGGTCATCTCTTGAAGAAACGGAAATGAAAGATAAATGACAAATTTGATGCATAAATGGTTATATTGTTAACCAATGTTTCAACAAGTTAGTGAAAACGTTGATGATTATGAAATGAAAGATTAACGAAAAAGCGTCGTGCATAAATCCAGCTTGAGTATAGATAATGACCACGTATATCATGGCCAATTCATCGTTTCTCAATAAGTTGAGCTATTAAAGGGTAGATGTCTCTACTCTACTATTCTTTTAAGATCCACTGACGATGAATTGGCCATATTGCTACTTGGCCATATACACAGCACTTACGTGCACGACGTGTTTTTTTTGCACACCAGGTCCACCAGGTGCTCGGCAGTTCGGCAGAAGTAGTCGAAAGGCTACTTTGGTGATCGGTTGTATATAGAAAAATCTAATTAAGGTCAATTTATTTCAAGTATCGGTATATATAAAAACACCTAAATCATGTAATTCATCAGAATGATCTTACCGTTATCCATTTATTATGTGTGAATTTCAGCTAATTGCAAATTAAATTATAAATTTCCTTCCTATATAGAGACAGTTAGCGTAGTCGCGTTCTAACCTTGCGTTTGGAAGAACAAAGGAATAAAGATCCCACAGTCTGAAATTCTCCCATGGCAAGTGCGGAAATTTTTATATCAAATTATTGTGCTCAAGGAGATTTTGAACCCCGGTCTAAGCTGTAATTAACATAAATATAAAGCACTATCATTAATAGTATAGTATATAGTTTAGAGTTTCTATATGGGGAAATTTTTATTACCACTTAGTTTCTCGTTCCTATACTTTTTTTGCGTTAATAAGAATTTATTGCTCATTAATGTAAGCAGACACTGATATAGACTAATCAAGGAATAAAATCACACACTGGATGTTACCATACCACAGATTTTTCATTGTGTGTATTTATATACTTAGTGATAACGTATCATTCAGGACCCACATTTTCCAGAGTTTAGTTTCAATCTGAAAACTCGGAAAATTAACAATATTCTATGCTTCACCACCACTCCTGGTTCCAAAACGGAAACGATTCCAACTGTGGAATTTCAGATTGAAAACTTTGTTTATCCACACATAACCAGTCAACATGTATATCAATTTTCATTACTTTCCTTGACTTCGATATGAAATGAAATTCCTTCTCTTATTAGCTGAACATGAACCTATACAGGGTGTCCCAAATTTAGTATGCCAAAGTTCGCCAGCGGCTTCTACTATCAAAAATAGGAAGAACAGTCCCAATAATCATTCCCCCTGAAAACGGGCTCCTGGAGATGATATTTAATGAGTATTTCCGAGACTCCATGTGATAAAAAGATGCAATTTGGAACAAGAACCAAACTCTCCATGCCCAATGCAGTGGAAATAAAATCATTTCACTCAGGAGTGTATAATACAGGGTGGGACTACAATAGGTTAGGTTAGGGTTAGGTTCCATGTGAGTGGGGCGAATACCTCCCAACCTCCCCTCCACTGCGACCCCAGATGGGTCTATTGTGGCTCACCCCTAGAGGTTACAGGTCACCGTACAATCCACCATCTTTTTACAAAGTTCATGGTTGAATTGGGTAAAATTTGTCTGAAATCGATAGGTTCTGAATTGGGACTACAATAAATATTGCTGGAAATTTTTTGTGTATGCATATTTTTCGGCAATTTAATTTCTGATTATGAAAATGCACACCTCTCTTTACCGAAAAAAGGTACTGCTGTTCCGTTACGATCAGATGTACCATTATCGAGTAAAAGCGATTTAAGAGTTGAACTGGAAATGAAAAAAAAAATATACAAAAATTGAAGTAGTTTTTTTATGATCATTTTTCCTATTTTTCGCGCTTCTATGAGATTGTTTGATGAAAAGGAAGTATAGTTCATTTTATTATAGGTACTATGATTTGAATATCGACAACGTCATGCATTAGATGTGAGTGTATTAATATACGCTTTGCGTCTCGGTTAACTAACTAATCTCACGACAGGAATGAATTACTTTCCACCTCGGTGTGTAATAAACTATTAAATCGATTTCACTCGAAAATGATACATTTGATCAATGCAGAACAGGAGCACTTTTTTTTGTGAAACGGTGTGGATTTTCATAAGCCGAGATTAAATTGTCGAAAAATATGCACACAAAAGAGTGTGAAACGTCATTATTGTCTTCCATCTAAACGGAGTTTTGAGTTTTGTGCTTATGTCTCATGTTATTATGCAGTTCTCATTACGTGTCAATATTCTATATTGTTAATTGATTTCACGTTGCTCAAAATCATGATTATGTAAGGTTGCCATCCGTCCGGATTTCCCCGGACGTGTGAGGATTTTTGGGGCGTCTGAGGGCGTCCCAGCAGGTTTTGAAAAATTGTCCGGATTTTCGTCAGGTCAAACCACTGACATAAACTATTGACATGCCAGTGAAAGTTTGCTCTCAAATTGAATATTTATAGATTTTATTACATCTGACTTAGTTTTGTTTCAAACTGTTGATTGAGAATTCATTTTTGTTTCAAAAATATCTTACGCAATCCCCTGTATCTTCGAGTTTTTATTCGATTTGTGTAACAAAAAGTATGTAGGTAGAAACCCTTACCCTTACCCATACATCGCACTACAGTGATATTCACCATTCACCTTCGAATTTATATGTATATGAAAATATATTTTTGGTATTGAGAACAAAAATGATCCGAGTTTTCCAAATTCCGGATTGTCGATTTTCAGGTAGCCTTGTTCTGGTTTTCATATTTTATAGATGGTAACCCTACACTGTAGAAAATTCCTTTGAGTGACTGCAAATGCGGTTGTGAGTGAATTGACTGATTGAAATTTTTGAGGGAATTCTCAACTCATACTAGATATCTCATCAAGGTTTCCTATTGATGAGAATGTTTATAACACATTTGATTGAATCTGCTCATGAATTACCATTTTACACAATCAAGTAGGGTGCATGGAATTTCAACTCAATCGGGCGTGGACCGAAATTGAGACATTATTGCGTGGACCTTGAGTGACATTTCACTCTTTTTTTTCTAGTGTAGATTATGAATAAGAATGAATGACAGAATGGAGGTTCACTGTTTTGAAGTGTTTTGACTAATGAGGAAGAGAATAATGAGTTATTCACAATATTCAGTAAAGAAGGTTGCCTTATTTGTTTCCTTGTCTTTCCTTTCCCCACCCTTGTCCTTACTAAATAGTAGGGAGCTTGAATGAAAGTCCAAACTAGTACTTTTCTCGAAAAACTAGTACTTTTTTCGGTGATGCTTTAGCACATTTTTTGAGTTGCTGGGCTGGCAACGCTGGTCTGTGTACTAGATGATTCCAGTGGTAGTGGTCAGGCGGTGTCCGAACTGCTCACAGTCTTTTTTGGCACAATTGACTGAGGTCTTTTAATGATTCTAATGACAATAGTAAAACCGATTCCATAATCGAGAATGCCCATACGTTCCCTCGCTCCACCATTGGCTGGAATGAACCCATATATGATGGTCTTGAAATCTTCTTCTAAACTTTCTAATATTTGATGAAGGAACTTTCAGTATATTTTCGGTATTGGTATATCTACCACTTTTTAATGAGATACATTAAATTTTTATTGGAATCAGAGAAAGTATAGTTATTTATATAATATAATATGTGAGATCTACAAAACCACACATTAAGGTTTCTAAGTTGTCGTACGCTCTATATGTCACACTTAACGTGTTCAGGAAAATTGTTATTTTATGCTTCGTGTACGAAACAATATATGATGGAAGTTCAACGAATAGTTTTCTTTCTTCTTTCTTAGATGAAGAAAACGATCAGTGCTTGGTGACGTTGTCCATAAACCCATTTGTAAACCCAAATCTGCTCTCGTTTTCAACATAAAAAATGGATATTTGAATAGCCGTTGGTAATCAAATGAGCTAGTTTCGATTTGACGGTATTCACTACTGAAATCTGAAAATGGAAATGGTAAATTCAAGATAAATTAATGAAAATGTCCTGTATTTCATTTGATTGCCAACGTCTGAAAATGGAAATGGTAAATTCAAGATAAATTAATGAATACGTCCTGTAACTCATTTGATTGCCAACGTCACCAATTGTCACTAAGAACTGAGAAGCCTCAAGACGAATACGAATTTGCTATACAAATATCCATTTTGTATGATGAAAACGGGAGCAGATTTGTCCGAAACGACCGAAGCTAAGTGAAATTTGATATTTTTTCTATCACAGAAAATAATTTTGTACGTAAAATTAATGAACGGCGGTCGTCAATTTTTTGAACATTAATATTACGAATCGATGATTATTACAATCATTTCTGATGATGGGTTCATACCGCAAGACACTGAAACAATGAACGAGCCAACATTGAACAATGAACAAGAAACATCAAAAGTTAATCATTTTTTTTATTCATGTGATGAAAAACTTCATTGAATCAACGTTTTATGTTTATTGATCTATGTTTTTCATCATTGGAGCAATAAACTTTTCGTCATGGATCTATCAACAACAAACATAAGAAAATAATGAATGGTCTTCATTGTTTCAATGAACACTAAACGTTGATTTCATGAAATGAAACATCAACTTCCAAAACAGGCGCCAAATTAATGTTGCCTACCCATGGATCAATCACGCCAAACATTAATACTATGAAAATAAACATCAACTTCCAAAACAGGCGCCAAATTAATGTTGCCTACCCATGGATCAATCACGCCAAACATTAATACTATGAAAAGGTTTCATAATACGCGGTGAATTTTTCATTTGCCATTTTATTTTATTTCTATTCGTTCAGTTGTTAATGAAAAGTTGAAAGTGCTGGGTCGTGTTTTGTGTTTCTGTGGCTCGTATAGAATTCCTACCTATTTGTGAAATTGTGCCACATCAATGGGATACTAAACCTAACATATTTGAGAAAGGTGAGTCCTGTTAATTTTGAATTACTTTTTTCACAATTCTTACGATTAGGATATATTAACTCAGCAAACATTGAACAACCGGGAGAATTCCGGCCTAGTGCAGGCAAGTGTGAGAAAGTGTCGATGCCGGTGTATTGGTGATGTCCGATGATTTCTCTATGCTGAGTAACCATCAGTTGAAAATACGATGATGGCCTTGTGATGGTATGATGTATAGAACGAGTTGAGCACTAACGAGTTGTGGCCCCTTGCTGGCCAATATCCTGTTCACTACTCGTCCCACTGGTGGATTTTCTGGGAACGTCTACATCAACAATCAGATGATCATTTGGATAATTATTATATGTCACTCTAATGATAGCGTATGTTTCGTTTTTCTCTGGTTTGTTGTCATATCATTGTGCTCATCACTTTCCCTGGTCGTTATAATGGCAGTTATGGTGGCAGGAGTATTCTCAATTGATAATATAGAAGATGGATTCTTCAATGATGATAATATGTATTGAGTAAGTATCAATCTACCTATCTAGTGTTCCAAATTTTGTTATGAAATGCATGTGTTTGTGATGATAATAATTGTAGTGGCTCCTACCTCTCCAGGAGCGTAACTATCATGGACTGCTTGGTTCGTTACTATCAGAAGTAATATTTGGTTATGGAAACCTGTCTCTATCATTGAAGTGAATAACAATAAGGCCTGTGCCTCCATATGTAAGTATATATCACGTAATCAGACTATATATTGATCAAGTTATGAACTCATGTAACAGAGTATTTTGTTTCTCATACTTCTATGAAGAAAGAATTCTGACATCAAGAAAGGCCACTTCATGATAACTCATGAAGAATTTTATATTTCAGAAGTACCTACCTCGCAACGAAGAATCTATTTTGGAGGAATGCTTCCCAAATAAGATGAAGATGTAGATATACCAGCCGGTAAGCAGTCACTCTGAGGAGTTTTATCATGGAAGAAGAGAGAGGTTAAGAAGATATCATTATGTGTCATTCATAAATTGTTTCCTTGAAATCTGGTATGTGTCTATTTCATATAATATGATGATAAACATCAAAAAATATATTGAGTTACTAGAACTTCCAGATCAATTGGACCCCTGAAACCCCTACCCCTCCCTCTACCCCTGCTCCTACCTCGTTAATATGTAACCAATGTCGTTAATTGGCCATTACAGTCCCATCATTTATGTTTTTGCTGGGCTTGCTATGGGCAACTCAATGTGTCGATTATGTTGTACCCATATCAAAATGTTTGCTGGGTAGGTACTCGTGGGATGCACAAGGTAGGTACTATTCTTTCTACAACTACTGGTTATTGTCATCACATTGTTATCATTTTATTTTCTACAGAAAATGAAAATCAAGTTAATTAGGTGTTCAGATCAGTATTTTGCCTGATTTGACAAAATTTCCGTTGTCTTGTATAGGGAGGTTATTAGTTCTTGAAAATACTTACATTGGCAAATAATTCCAAAGCTTCGCCGTTCTATGGACGAACGAGTTTTGGTAGAGTGTAGTTCAACATATTTCAAACTTAACAAAGAAAGAATGTGCTGACTGGGCCTGTCGAGTTCGTTTGACTGGTATTACTTGTGATTGAATTATAGCAGAGATTTCTGTGGAACATTTCCCTTATTATCAGATACTTAGTTATAATTATATTATAATGAATGGAAAGGGCAAAATTTGTTTATTCCGACAAAAAATGTATAAGGTGAGCGAATATTTGTTTTTTGAATATCGTCCAAGTTTATCAGTCTTCGATCATTCAGTGTATTTTTGACGGAAACATTTTTAGTTGACTTCATTAAAAAATATTCATTACATTTGTTATTCAATACAATTAGGTAGATTTCAACAAAAAAAAATGATATTTCATTAAGAAAACCATCAGTGTTCTGCGACTGCCTTGTAAATGTATATATTATATTATTCATCAGGTCACATCAAATCAGTGGATGTACTAGATAATTTTGGGCCGATTTTGGGTTTTTCAAAATTTTAGAAATTAATTACTCTGATGCGTGAAAAAATTGTCCCCTTATTACTGATAGCTGCTGATAGTGACGATACTGTTGACAACATTATCTTCGACGACGACTATACCACTGTTAAATACCAATAGAATTTGTTCGTTACATCTATAACTGTCGAACATAGATTCATGCTCATTTTTCATTGATTCAATGAAGAAAATCATCAAGTGATGTCTATCGTTCGTAATATCAATAACCGCCGATCATAGATCCATGCTAGCTGATTATTGATTCAATGTTCAGCTGTGATAAACTGAGTCTGTCCTTCGTAACTGGCACTTACATATTCATGCTCACTGTTAATTGATACAATGTACATCAACCATAAACCAATGTTTATCATCATAGATCCATGCTCGCTGTTTATTGATTCAATGTACAACAACCATGAACCAATGTAAATCCATTCGTAATATCAATCACCGGCAAACATAGATCGATGACCATTATTCGTTGATTCAACGTACTGCAGTCATAACTCAATCAACAAGAAAATTTACGTACGACCGTTCATTGTATTAATGAAACCCGTCATCGGCCCAAAATTAATGTTGACGTTCACTGATTTGATGTACTTTTTTATTAATATAACGTACCTTTTTCGTTCTGTGTATATACCTTCATTTCTTGACGAGCTGGTGAATTTTTCTTTAAGTCTCTCTGATAGAAAAATTCTTTAAACGCAGTGACATTTTGGGGCAAATCATCTGATTTGTCGTTACTACACGAATATTGAAATTCACATTTTCTTTTTATAGAAACGAGGAGAGGAAATCCCAAAAAATCTGGAATAATCTCGAATAATGACTATTTTTGAGAACCCTAAAGACATCTTCAGAGCCCCCCTTGAATGAACACTTCACGATCAGGTATATCAACTTTTTAGATTTCGAAAAGAGAATTTGAATCGAAGAAGTAATCATTTTTCATTTGCCATATCATACGTATTCCATCAGAGTTTCCGTATAATATATTTAAGTTATGCCTGTATTGAATATCCTATACTACTCTTCCTAGGCCTTCAAAATAGGTATAAATATTCCAAATTTGTCCACGTTTGGTCTGGTTGAATACTATACATATATACAGGGTGGGCCACCATTAACGCCTCGGTCTCTAGAAGGCTAACCACTCATCTTCTTGGAATTCTTCCTCTCTAGGAAGTTGCATGTCAACATAGGCTACCATTTGAAATTATTTCGAAACATACAGGGTGTCCTCAAAAACCGCAAAACACTGAAGTTACACTTTTTTAATGGAACACCCTATATATTATTTCATTTTAAGATTCTCCCTGATGAGCTGATTTCAACGACCCATCATACTTGGGGTCTAGCAGTGATTAATAGTGATTATTACTGAGATATAGGGTGTGAAAAGTCGAGATTTTCCAATTTCAAGAATTTTTTGTGTCGAAACTATTCATAATTGATCTCCTATGTCATGCACCCGTATTGTAGCTGAAACACATGCCCTGTGTATATCCTTTCATATTTTGTTGACGAAAATAAATGTTCACTTACGGTAATCATAAAAGCATCATAAAAGTTTCGATGAGGTCGAGAATATAGTAGGTAGGTATTAGTAGTTGATCTAAACGACGATTTCAAAAGATTATCTATAAAGTCATGTTAGTGCGTTCTTGTAGAGCTGAAAATAACCTCCATCTATCCATTTTCTGGTTTAAACACCGGTAAACTTTCACGACAATCAATAGAAGGAACGCACATCTCTTCAGTTACTATATAGGGCGCAAGAAATGTCTAGAGAGACACATTTCTCGTTTCGCCAAATTTAACTTTTCATATAATTGCAACGCATCGTTAAATATTTGGAAAGTGAAAACTAGTGTGCATTTTGTCACTTTTTATTTGTTTAATTAATTTTGATATATAATTATTTGGATTTTATTGGATGTAATTTCACTTTCTAAACTTGAAACCGCGCTATATACAGGGTGTATCTATATTTGAGGAAATAGAGATCATGTGAAGATGTGTCCAAACTTGCTTCGTTTTCGAGATACAGGATATTAATATATCCATGAGAAATCTTTTTTCTATTCATTTCTTAATTGTCTTCTCATCAATTCCAATAAAACGTTGTGGTTTTGTTAGTAGTATTATGGAGCTTCTTCCAGTGCAATTAGATTCGAAATTATATTTCCAGTGGCGTCACAATGGGTGAATTTATCGATATTCATTGTGAATGTCATTGTACGCCACTGGTTCTTCTGAGTTTCATATTTTTATTAGATTGAACTATTGATAAAACAACTATTTTATTCCATGTGTGATTTGTGTACCTAGCTTAGTTTTTTAGGAAACAATAAAAATTCGATTTGATTCTAAATTTCAATGTATACAGGGTTTTTCATAATTGAATACTGATCCTCAAGGGCGATAATCCTTGGATGATTTCAAAAAGAAAAGTTCAAATCAACATATTTCCTAAACCTCTTAGTTATTGAGCTACAGGGTGATGAAATTTCAAGAAAAAAATGAGTTTTCATCATAATTTTTGATCACCCTCAGATATTCTTATGATATTTTGTATACACCTTTTCATTATTAACGAGCATTTTTTCACGTGAAAGATATTTGAAAATTCTCACCAGTGGCGTCCGTACGGGGTTTGAACTGACAATTTTTGAAAAAAAAAATAGTACGCCACTGATTTTTCTGAGAACCAGATTATTTTCTCAATTCTTAATCATTTTAGAGCAAATTCGGTTTCTAGACTTACTTTCATACAACGTACCGTTTTCGCGTAAAAAAATAAAAACCAAAGAATTTTGTTCCCTCAGTTCTTGGATATTGTTTTTGGTAATTCAGTAGACACCTACTATAAGTGGAAACACATTTTGTTTTGGGACGAAAATCAAACTTTTACTTTTACCAGTGATGTCCTCGTAGACCTGATATTGAATGTTTAAATACTGTCTGTATGTTAATCGAGGAGGTGGTACATTCATTGTTCCAAATTTTTTGGGATTTTCTCTCCTCGTTTCTATAAAATAAAAATATGAATATTATTTCAATATACGTATAGTAGGGAAAAATCAGATGATTTGCCCCAAAATGTCACTGCGTTTAAAGAATTTTCCTATCAGAGAGCCTAAAGAAAAATTCACTAGTTTGTCAGTGACAATTTGTATTGAAAAATTTTTGGAGAAGAGAAATAAAGGTATATAGAAAAAATATCAAATTTTTTGGCGTCGTTTCATAGCTGAAGGGCTATAGTATACAGTGGAACATTTGAAAATTTCATAATGAACAAAAACAAAATGGCGGATTCTACCAAAGTATTGTCATTTACAAAAACCGCTGGAGAGAAAGAAAATCGGTTTATTTACAACCTTTACCGATGTCATCTTAGGCTATTCATTTCTGAAGAGAATGAGTACTCGAACATCGAAATCGACCAAATAGTCCAGTAGATACACTCATTTCTTTGCAATTTGTTATGGAGTGAATGTGCTAATCTCGTATAAACGATTATAATTATTTTGCTTCAGGCTTCATGAAAATTCAATCGAATTTGGATTTCTTAGAGTTATTTCAAAGCTAAAGAACTGTGGTACACAATGATCTAAAATTGTATCGGTCCTGATTGGAAGAATAAAATTGTTTTTATTCGCTTGAGATTTTTGAAAGTCACGAAAATTCTGGATCCTCCACCATTTTGTTTTTTTCAATTATTGGATTTTCAAATTATCCATTGTGAACTACAACTCTTTATCATGGAAATTACTCTGAGAAATCCAAATTTGATTGAATTTTCATGAAGCCTGAAGCAAAATAATAATAATCGTTTATACGCGATTAGCACATTCACTCCATAACAAATTGCAAAGAAATGAGTGTATCTACTGGGCTATTTGTTCGATTTCGATGTTCGAGTACTCATTCTCTTCAGAAATAAATAGCCTAAGATGACTTTGATACAGGTTGAGAAAAATCTGATTTTCTTTTTCTCCAGCGGTTTTTGTAAATGACAATACTTTGGTAGAATCCGCCATTTTGTTTTTGTTCATTATGGAATTTTCAAATATTCCACTGTATACTATAGCCCTTTAGCTATGAAACGACGCCAAGAAATTCGAATTCGGTTGAGAAATGATGAAACCACGAGGAAAATTAAATTTCCGGTTTTTTTGTGACCACCCGATAGGTGTTTTCAAGACTTCCATTGATATTACTCAATAACCCCAATTAGAATCATTTCGAAATTTTAGGGCTTCCTCAGTCTCCATCAATTCAAAATTTTGGCATCATGAATGCTCATACAGGGAGGTAATAAATAAGAGCAATCAATACTTCCAACTTCAACATCCTGTATCTCAAAAACGGAGCAAGCTAGGACTCATGTTTATATGAACTTTATTTGCTAGTGTATCACAAGGAAACACCCCTTGAATTTTTTCGGTGTTATTCAGACACCCTGTTATATAGTACCTATTTTACCTAATCATGATTTTGAGGAGGATTAAGGTCTCCTATATTACACAATCAAATCATCAGAAAATGATAACGTATCCGAACTATAGTCAACAACAATGATGAGTTGCATTTTACATTTTCTATATCAGTTGCATAGATAAGGAAGGTTGTTTCCTAATTTGGAGCGATAAATGATATGGGTATAATCAAAACAGAAAACGAAACGTAATATGGATCTGATGTGATTGTTTTTGTTATAATGATATATACTCCTGGCGGTTCAACCGGAAATACACTCCACTTTTTCAATTTGAAGGGGCACCCTGTATTCATTTTGTAAATCTTGATAGAGCTTATAATATTCAGAATTCGTACATTGGTGGAAAATCTGTAAAAACGAGAAATAAAGCCCTTTACATCTACCGAAAATCCAATTTTATCAATTTTCTATTGATGAGAATGAGAAAAATAATAATTCGAACAAAATTATTTCAAATGTTTGCTAGTAGAGACCAAAGCAGGAGAAAGATTTCAAAACTGGAAGATAAAAATCATATTACTATAAGTTGATTAAGTCCAGAGAATTGAAAAATTGACTCTGATGTTATCTCATTCGATGACCAAACCCATTTTGATTGCCAAAAAATTTTGAATTCTCTGCAATTTCAGAAGTTTTTATATTTTATTTTCAAATTCTTATCGTGTGTGTTCAATAGATATAATTCAATGTTCGTCGTGGCATATAGCCAGGAAAGTAGTTGTTTTCTATCGAGTAAACTGAAAAAAAAAGATATTCTCATCACATAGAGAATACGAATTCTCAATGTATTGCTTCATATAAATATATATCCATTTTTGTATGTTCATAATTTATCTGAGAATATTCCTTCCAAAAAAAAAATACAGTGTGTTTGGGACATGAAAAGGTAAATTTCACCAAATTTCGTGGAAAATTTTTTTTTTCTAACTTTCGAATTTGGTTGTATCTGAAAAAAGTGTGGAGACAAAATTTATTGGTCTATTTATTACCTACAACTTTGCTATCAGTCATCAGTGACGTCACAATTTATAAAACGGGAACTGTTTTAGTTCCCGCATCTGTGCACATGGTTACTGGCGGTTATAGTATTTGACAAGTGACATTGTGTCATTATCTTCAAAGTATTATATTATTATTAGGAGTAATAGTTATTTATGTATTAAGGGAATTATGAGGGCCTTAATTACCGATGGCAAAGTTTGCGTCCCGAGGGCCTCTGGCCCGAGGGACAGCAATTGCCTGAGGTTATTGAGGCTCAGTAATTCCCGTGATACATAGATAATTTTATTTCTGACTGATTTCATTCATTAGATACCTTCCCGATTGGAAGTTAGACATGTTTTTCCGTATAGTTTCAATGTCATCAGAACATCAGATGATGATCTTGACTACCGCGAATAGGAGATTCCTTATTGCTACGTTACTGCGTGGTTGTTGCTATGCATTTCTTATTTAATTTTAGTTAGAGGGAATTATAGCATCTATAACATCCCAAGGGAGTTATGACCCTCATAATAGATATCGTAACTATGACGATATAAGCTTATAATGTCACTGTCAGAAATAAACATATTTATAATTATTCAAACTATTTTTGAGATTCCTACTACCTACTCACTTTTTAAATCAAGAAATGGAAGAACACCACCAAAAAATCATCAATCATTGACAGTACTGTTGGGAACATTTTGAGATGATTCTTGTTGAGCCACCGGAGCGGCCAGAGCCAACGATCAAGCATACAAAATGCAACTTTTTCGTGAGAAATCAAAGGATGAACGGCCTTCGGTTTATTTTTTGGTGGGGGTATAACCGCTCTATTACCGGTGGCTGATCAATGGGAACTCGCGAAAAAATACCTTAACACATGATAGCACAGTTCCAGTAGGGTTTCGAATGATCAACGCCATTTTCGTCTAACTTTCATGGACCAAATATTGATTCTTGTGTTCACATTACCACCTTTTCAACTTTCGAAGTAGAATAATCAGTTCTCGCGTAATGTTCCACACCTAAGAAAATTACCCAAACACTCGAACACAACAAAGTACAGGTTGAAGCCCTTACACCTGTTGCTCCGTGACGTCAGCCGCTTCCTGTTCTCACGAGATTTCATCGCGCCGAAATAATTACATCCGAGCGGACATCGTCCCGTCCTTTTCTACGTCTTCTTCTAACATGTGAGACGGTCAAAGTTTAGGGCAAAGGCGAACGGAGAACGAGGGAATAACATGCTATGTCAAATTTATTCCGGAATGAAGCGTCTGGCTCCGTTGCCCATCTAAATAATTATTGAGCCTCCGGGTATGGTTCACTGAAAAGTGAAAAGTAAAACAGTGAAATAGCAGCAGTCAGTTTTTTTGTCTGAGTACATGCTTGCAGGGTTATCATATTTTACATAGTTCAGTATGACCTTTTTAGCACGAAGATAAGGTGACCAGATCGGACCAGACGTATCATTTTATATATAGTGAAGTCGATCTTTTTTTATTTGGTAGGTAAATGTGCTCTTTTTTGAAGTCCCGTTTAGACGGTTCATAGTCAATATTGGATATTCGGAAAATAAGGAATATGAACAAACTGAAAAAAATATCAGGAAAGAGAGAAATTTGTTCTATCCGATGTTCTCTGCATGGTTCTTTCAATATGTTGAATTCATACACTACTCAACTTAGTCCTAACTCAAGAATTAGGGAAGGCGATTGGTGGATTAAGAAATGTTAACTGAAATCAACCAATAATCACTCCTCATTCTTGAATCAAGACTGAGCATGCATGAATTAACCATATCGTATGTATAAAAATCATGAATAAATATGCTTTCAATTGAAATATTTTGACTTATGATATTGGTACAAATGGGCGATTTCTCGAAGGTATATCAAAGGAGATAATTTGAAAATATATTGAAATGAAATGATTTGAAGAAAATACGTCTATTTGCCAAGTAGTGGTGCATAGAGCTTTCAGAGTACTGAACTTGAAAAAACAAGGTTTACAAAATCGGCCAATTCTATATAAAACAATGAGTGATCGCCACTTGAAAAGAAACACATTGTATATTTTCAACGAATACAGTGAGTACCATTCACATATTATGATTAATTAATTGAGAATCTGGTTATAATTATAACAATGCTGAAATCGTTGTGATCGGTCTGAAATACTATGTCTATCTTGTCTATGGAGTATGCCTGATTTTTTCTACATGTAACCTCTAGTCATCAAGAACATGAAAGCAGTCCTGAATCCGAAGATATTTCCACTTGTATATAGTCAATCAATAGCAATAGGTTTGCAGAAAACCAATATTTTCATTATTTGACTGCGCTTCTCTTGAAAAGTTCAGTGTATAACCGGGTGTCAACGAATCTATTAGACAAGTCATAACTTCTAGACCATTAGGTGTATCAGAATGAGATTTGGTACAGGTAAATGGTATGTGGTTTTGATAAGTCTCGAGGTTCATTTGTAAATGAATAATTTCTGATCTGAGGCATCTTATGCATTGAAAAAAAAATCTGGTTTGGACATGGCTTGACTTTAGACTCCTGGGATGAAAAATGTTGATTTTAGACAACTCACCTATATCCGAAATCGTCTCAATGAGTTGGTACAAGGTGTTAAAGTGCTCACCTTAGGTCCTGAATAGTTATCGCTGAATTCGAAACGCGAGAGTTCTTATAAAGCCCGCGAGGACCAGCAACATATCAGTTTGTTTACAAAAATACATTGCAGTCATGATCAATAAACAGTCCGACTAATTAGATGAATTTTCAAAAATGCACAGGATGCATCATATCAGAAATTATTTATTTGCAAATGAACCTCGAGACTTATCGAAATTTATAACTTTACAAAAAATATTTCTGAAGGAAATATCTTTCTGGGAAAATAATCTGGAAGTTTCCAGTCTGACCTCTGAAGAGTTATCACCAAATTTATACGGCAACATGGTTGTTTGAAACACTTGCAGGTCACTGATGATGATCTAGAACATCTCAAAACGTGACTGTCACAGAACATGCCTACTCTTTTTATGAGCAAAATCATTTTTTTCCAATAAACCTTCAACGCCTTGTACCAACGCAACGAGACGATTTTGGATATAGGTAAGTTGGCCTAAATCAACTTTTTTTCATCCCAGGAGTTCACAGCCGAGCCATGTCCCAACCTTTTACAGACACCCTGTATATATAAATATGAGTGGTCCCATCAGAAGCGATCCTGAAATATCGAATTTCAGGATAGTAACGTATGGTCCGAAAGTTTTGGGAAAAAATTCACCTGGTTTGATTGAGTGACAAAATGCATTTAATCAAGCAGGCGTGGTAATTAAATGTCAACCGTCTTGTCATCTAAATAAGCAATGCAAAAGTTGTTGTTTAGCGCTCACCAAAATGTCTTATAAATAAAATTGATCTTCGTCGAGGTATTTATAATCTCGTTGGGCGAATGACGAAACGAGAGATTGTCGATATTTTTCAAGATCAGAACATAAGTGAATCGATAATATATCGTACAATTAAAGATTGTGAAGAAGGGATACAATGTATGAACTTGTCAAAAAACGGTCGGCCGCGGGATTTGAACCAATTAAGAGAGTGGTGACTTATTCAACACAGAATTGGGATCTCACAGCGAAAACTGGCCAGAAGATTTCATGTTGGAAAGACTACGGTGTTTAGGACCCTATCAAGACACAATGTTTTGTTCCGGAAAAGGAGAAAAGCTCCAAAATACACAGAGGCTCAGTTGAAAAGAATTCCAAGATGTTGCCGCGCGTTGAGGCCAGTGCATTTTGCCAACAAGTTGATCGTGATGGACGACGAAAAATATTTCATTTTGGCCAACTCTGAGATGAAGGGCAATGATGGTTTCTACACGGACGATCACGCAAATGTAAATGTTCCTGACGATGTGAGATTCAAGAGCAAAAAGAAGTTTGAGGACAAAATTTTTGTATGGTGTGTCATTTCTGAGGCTGGTTTCATTTCACAGCCCTACATTGGCGTTGTTCGTGGTGAGGCCTTAAATATGCAGAGCGATATATTGACAGATGTCTTTCTAAATTGCTTCAGTTTTTGAATACAAATCATGCGAATGACGAAATTATGTTTTGCCCAGATTTTGCTTCATGCCATTATGCGAGAATCACAAGGGATTGGTATGGGGCCGACAACATCAACTTTGTACCGAAAGTGGACAATCCTCCCAACAACCCTCAGGCATTGAAGACTTCTGGGCAATATCGAGGCGGAAAGTCTTCAATAACGGATGGGAAGCACAAAATCAAGAACAACTCCGACGTCGTACATCGGGAAAAATCAGAGAAATCAACGCTGGAGTCGTCCAAAGGATGATGCAACGCGTCAGAGGAAAACTCAGGCAGATCGAAGACAACGGTCCCTTGTCGATTATTTGAACTTTAGGTAGTGATAAGAACAGTTAAGAGATATTCTGAGATTATTTGTTAAGATTATAAAAATCTATTTCTAAGAGTTGTCAGCATCGGACTTTTTTCCCAAAACTTTCGGACCATACGTTATAACGTTATATTTTGATGGAAATTAAATTATTTGATAAACGTTTGCTGGGTTGGCTTCACTAATAGTTGAGAACACTCTGTATTGAATATTATGTTGCTACTTATAGCATTTCTTCACTCTTTGTTTCTGAAATGCAAAATTTCTATGCTGGGAACTGATACAGCGGAAGCAATTTCATAATTAAACATAAAAAGTGTACTGGTTTATAATTATCAACACATTAGCTAGGGTAGAGGCCAACTTTAATCAGATAAAGTTCATCTGTAACTGTTGTTCATCGTTTCATTTCTTGAAGTTATTGAGTTATCTTCACGGAACAGAGATTTCTTTTGTGACTTACTTCGCGAGGGTTGACTTTTAAATCATTTGTTCAGTAATTTAAGTATCATAAAGATTTAAAAACCTGAACAATAGTTCTGTGATTAAAACATCATTCATTGTATTATGCAATGCACTGCATGCGCTAAATGAATTGAGATCAACCGTCACACCATATACCGGATGGAGTCAATATAATGTGTATATCCTTCCATATTAGCCAAGATATACAGGGTGTCCCGAAATCAGCCTGCCAACCTTCACCAGTGGCTTCTACGACAGAAAATAGGAAGACAAATTTCAATGAACATGAGTCGAAAAATTTCTCCTAAGGGAGATGCGCCGGCCCCCTGAAAGGGTAAATTCAACGATATCTGAGTGTCATATATCCAAGACAAAATATTTTGTTACCGCAATAAATTCTGCTGACAGTTTTCAACTTATTGATTCAAATCAACAGCAGGAATTTGTGAAATAAACAAAAGCTATTTTGTTCATTATATATAGAATATCTGTTCTGATGAACGAACACATTCTATTGAATGAAATGATCAAGTAATTTGATTCCAATGAAAAAGTTTTCAGTTTTTCAGAAAGTGAATATGTTGAAATAACAATATACCGGGTGACACAAGGTATTGGGTCACCCCTGCAACTTCTACATTTGTGAACGGATTTTTATGAAATTTGGTTATCATTTATTATTTCATGAATTGATCTTGAATTCACTATTACCATATATTCATTTTTTTTATGTACGACGAATTGATATTCATCATACAGGGCGTGGAAAGAAATTCTGAATTGAGAAAATCCTATCACGAATCTGCGTTTGGAGGCCTATAAAAATAACAAGTTTCCATCGTTCAAGTTTTAACCCCTTGATTGGGTGAAAGTATTGAAAAGGAATATCCTCTAAACCGAGAAAGAATTGCATTGCATTTTTTCATGTTCATAATTTTTGTGAGAATATCCCTTTTCATATATTCAGATTATAAATAGCAGTTAATTCCATGTTCTATATCTATATTAGACAGTATTATTATTATTATTATTATTTTGAGTTTATATGATTCCAGTCACGACCCTGCGGCCTCCGACGTCACGCAGATTCGTGCTGGATAAAATCCAGTGACTACTCCTCACAGCCTGTGAGGTGAGTAATCACTGGGACCAAGTACCGTGTGCCCTGAGTAGACGCAATGATCCTAGTATGACGGCCTTCTGCATTCCACCAGCCAGGATGTGTGCCTTATCACGGCACGCTGGGATTTTCTGGATCTCCGAGAGCAGCGTGTGTCGTGTGCCTCCTAGGGAGCCGATTATCAGGATGACCAATTCCACAGAATGGTCTGGATAGAGCCGGTGGAGTTCGAAGAGAAGATCTCGATATTTAGTCCGTTTTTCCTCCTCCTTCAAAACGATGTTCGGTTCGGCTGGCGCCGAAAACTCGATCACGAACATCGCTTTGGTTTGATGGTCGAGGAGGACTACATCAGGCTTGTTAGCTTGTATCTGCCTGAGGGTGGGGAATGAAAAGTTCCAATAAATTCGGCACCTCTCATTCTCCACAACGGACTCAATATCCCCCGGAGCATAGGGCAGCACTGGGGTCTCGTCTATTCCGTACGAGTGCCTCAAATAGTAGTAGAGCACTCGCAATGCCGCATTGTGTCTATGGATATAGGCCGAGACTGCATACACCGTGCAAGAAGACAGCAGGTGCATAATTGTCTCGGGCGCCCTGCGGCAGGCCCTGCAACTTGTGTCAGGGACCTCCATACCCATGACACGGCTACGGTAGACGAGAGTGTTAAAAACCCCATCCTGGCATGCCATGATGAACCCCTCTGTTTCCGATTTGAGCCCGCCTGACTTCAGAAAAGCAAAAGTCAGTTCTTTGGATAAGCCCCGGTCTTCAATGGTCTTGAAGTAGACCGAATGTATGGGCTTATCCATGTGAAGCTGCAGGAGCTTTTTCACTTCTGCAGCTTTGATGCGGGCTCTTCTCCGAGCGGGTTCTAGCTCAGTAACTGAGTCCTGAGCCTCGCGCTCGGAGTCGAAAATCAGAGACAATTCATCGGCTGCTCGACGTGCTGCCCTGAAAAGAAAAGCTCCTACTCCTGCCTCTTCATGGGTTTTAACCATTTGCAGAAGGGGATCCGAACTCCTGATGACTTTGCAGGCGCCATCCAGAACCATTCTGTTATGGAGATACTCCAAGCTCAAGAGTCCACGGCCACCCTGGTCTCTAGGTATGTATAACCGTGGAACGGACGAATTTGGATGCAGACTCCTGTGGAGATGCATCATCTTGCGAGTACTTACGTCAAGTTGTCGCAGCTCGACTTGAGTCCACTTTATCACTCCAAATGAGTAAAGTAGGATCGGAACAGCAAGCATGTTAGTCGCAGCAACTTTGTTCTTCCCCGACAGTTCTGACGACCAGATCTGTCGGAGCCGCTGTCGATACTTGCTGCGGAGAGCGTCTTTTACCCGTTGTGCCTCCTGAATGTGAGTTTCCTCTACACCCAGGTAGGTGTACGTCTCTCCGGCATCCAGGTGATGTAGGATGCTTCCGTCCACGAGCTGCGCGTCCTTGTCGTAGTTCGTCCTCTCTTGAGATGAACCAGTGCACATTTGTCCATCCCGAATTCCATTCCAATTGCCTGCGTGTACTCCTGCACCACCCTGAGGGATTGGTCCATATCCCTCTCACCAGAGGCATAAAGTTTGAGGTCATCCACATAGAATAAGTGGGTGACTTTATGCCTCCGGTAACTGGGTGGGCCGCAGTTGTATCCTCTGGTTTTACGGAGCTCAACGGATAGTGGCAAAAGTGAGATGCAGAATAGGAGAGGGCTAAGAGAGTCCCCTTGAAATACTCCTCTCCTTATGATAACTGGCTCTGTCTGAACTCTCGCATTACCTGATGTTATAGTAAAGCGAGTCTTCCAGACCAGCATCAGTTGTTCTATGCATCTCACTATAGAATCGGGTACCGAAAGACATTTGAGCAAGTACACGAGTAACTCATGTGACGTTGTGTCAAATGCTTTTCGGTAATCGATCCAGGCCACAGAAAGATTCCGCTTGTACTGCACAGAGTCCTGTGTAATAGATCTATTTATCAACAGGTTCTCCTTGCAGCCAGCGACACCTCTCTTCGACCCACGCTGCTCAAAAATCCGTTGGTAAACCGGATCAACTACTAGGAGTACTCGCATGTACAAGATGCGTGTGAACAACTTGTAACATGCATTCAGGCAGGTAATTGGTCTGTAATTCTTCGGATTGGACAAATCTCCAGTCTTAGGGAGAAGCACGGTTCGCCCCTCGATAAACCACTCAGGGATTATTATTATTATTATTATTATTATTATTTATTTAAGTTCATGTAATTCCAGTCACGACCCTGCGGCCTCCGACGTCACGCAGAGTCGTGCTGGATAAAATCCAGTGACTACTCCTCACAGGCTGTGAGGTGAGTAATCACTGGGACCAAGTACCGTGTGCCCTGAGTAGACGCAATGATCCAAGTATGACGGCCTTCTGCATACCACCAGCCAGGATGTGTGCCTTATCACGGCACGCTGGGATTTTCTGGATCTCTATTATTATTATTATTATTATTATTATTATTATTATTATTATATCATCATAACATGCATAAGAAAACCTTATCGGAATATAATATGCGATATAGGTATATATGAAGATTCAATATTCGATATAATATGTTGTAAGCATATAGAAAATACATATTGTTTTTCAGGGAATTTATTGCCAATGCTGTGAATATCATATTGGTTTCATCAAGATAAATAGCAATGCTGTGACTGTGGACGATAAGGTATAGTTTGACTACATCTTACAATGAATTCGAAAATTGGTATCATGGAAAAATCGAAATTATTCTGTCAAGGCTCCATCAGAAAAACCGAATGACTTTGTCGGTTTGCATTTCGAGAAATAAAACAGGTGACTAATGGGTTTATATCGGCTTAGAAATAATCTAAGTAATCGATTTCGTGCACTGCATAATATGATTTTCATTCCATCAGTCAATCGTAAAACTGTTATATTGAATAAATATAATTAATATACATAAAAATACGATATACGGTAACAAAAGAATATATTCAATATACGAAATTCATTATTCATGGTAATTAGAATAACATTAATTATGTTTATGAAGATTAATTCTTTATGCAGGATTGAAAGTGATAAGCGATCACTGAGCAGATTCCAAATAATGATTCCATAGATAATTCCTTAATTCCACCATGCAATACCTGAATGTTGTCTCCCATGATGATTATACGTGTTATGATATCTATTTCATTTGTTTTGAAAAAATATTCGATAAAATTTAATTTGATGCTATTCAAAATGCTCATTTGATGTCGTTTGAAATCGTTGAATCCTTGCAGTTTCTATATACAAGGTGTCCGGAAAGGTCATGTCGTTAATGACAGGGCTGATAGACTGAGCGATTGTCCTTTTAAATCATTCAGGAAACCATCGAGATACCCATGTAAAATTTCAACCGAATCGGTTCAGCAGTTTAGAAGTTATGTATGAAAAGATAAGTATACGAAAGGATAATCCTCACTATCCGTTGTCCTATATTACCCGTTTTCCCATGGAAATGAAACATTTTCCGCGGTAAAAAGTAGACTTTGTTCATCAGGGATAATGTCGGATTTTAATGGTAAAAGAATTTTTTAAATCGGTCCAGTAGTTTCCATACAAACAAACTAACAAACGAACAAATCTGTCCTCTTTATAATATTAGTATGTACAGGGTGACATAGACCATCAACCATTCTTCGGTTATTTCCATGCACACACAATAATTTATTTGTCATATTGCTATGTTCCTGGGACTTCGTGCATATCTGATGCGGTAGATGGAAAGATAAGGTGGGTGTTGGAATTCTTTGGAATATCTGGAAGTCCTCGGGAATACTTTTCTGAACTGAACTCACTGTTTAATAAAACGATAGAGAGTTGTTTGACAAATAATATCAAGGTTGAAGAAAAATAAATGTGCTCACCGAAAAAGACGTTACGTCAAGGCGTTTTAGGGACGTAAGGGTAAACAATAGTTACGGTGAGAAAAAAAACATATTTCAAAAAGAATACGTTTTTGCAACTCGTCGAGATTTATCCTACACCCGAAATGATGCCTGCGTTGTTGCAACTGAGTTCATTCTCTTTCTACAGGTATAAAAAATCAGTTGCTTACTATTGGTAAAATCACTTTGACGCCAGTGGTGTGCAGTGACCCGACGCATCAGATGGCAACAGCGAAGAAAAAGAGTCAGAGGATGGATATTGGTGGGCAAACGCCAACTGGGTGTATGATCAAATTTTTAGTTTTTTGGACCACCCAAATTATGAAGTCAAAATATAGAAAGTTTCCGAATGACATCGAAAGCCCACTAATTATTCAGAGATTCGCAAGAATGGCACTCGAATCTGGTAGGTATTTATCAATAATGACTTGTCATATGCTGTCATGATCATGGCTAAGTATTGAGATTAAGTGCATTCATAGTGACAATAGGTCCATATTTCGATTTCACAGGACTAAAATGATTGAAATAAATTGCTAGTGGTGGAAGAACTTCCATATGAGGTAGTAGTGTAATGTTCAGAGAACATTGTAGGAACCGAGGGAAATGAGGTAGGGATTCGTGTTCTTCTTCGTTATATGCCTCGGGGAACATCTCCCTTGGCAATGTGTTCCAGAGCCTCGCTGTTCGTTGGATAAACGATTCTTTGGAAAGAGATGTTCTGCAGGTCTCCAAGGTGACCATGAAAGTGTGCGAAGCCTCAACTCGACGGGTTAATCCGTTACCACCGATACAACAAGGCCAGCAGACTCTGACGTAAACAGCTCGTGACGTCACCAAGAGAGGCCAGTGTTTTATTTTATCGCTTGTCTACTAACGCGTCAGTTCGTGTTAATTCATCGGTGATTCACGTATGTTTTCGAAACGGTCCCGAATTCTTTTGTAGTTTATTCATCAGAATAATTGGCGGAAAAATTACTGTTTTGTGAATATTTTGTGTTGTGATCGACGAAATAACAATGCCTTTCCAGTGTTGTGTTCCCTTTTGTCGGGGGAATTATGTGGGTGGTTTAAAAGTTCATGCTTTTAGTTTCCCGTTGGACGAGGAGCTATCGAAAATGTGGGTATATGCAATTCACCGCGAGGATTTCACTCCATCTAATTTCAGTAGTAAACAGAGCTTAATTTATAATGATGAATTGATAATAGAAGACAATTACTCTCTCATAAAAAGTATAAGTAGAGGAAAAATAAAAAAGCTTTGATTGTGCAGTTTTCTATTCGTATATTATAGTCAACAAAATCATCTCTGAATTCGAGGAAATTTTCTTGAATGTTCATAATAAACGGGCATTTTCAATTCTCATTCTCAAATTTCTTTCTGAAAACGGTCATTTGCCTCGGGGCAATGAATGCAGAATTCATTCCAATGATCAAATTGCAACTATAATATTAACATGAACTACAAACACTCTACTTAAAAAGGTAAAACTGCATTTATCATGATATTTATCATGAAGATATTTGACTAAAAAGTTCCAAATTTCACCTTCTTTTTCACCTGTCTTCTGGATGGCATTTAGAACAAATTTCCCTCCTTTTTTCATCATATTGGACAATTTATATATAATTCAACTATAAATATGATTTTCTTGAGATTAATCCATATTTAGTGGAAAGAAGGAAGAATATCATTCAAAATAATGACGTGTGTAATGTCATTCGAAAGCAATCTATTGACATTTGACATCTCGTATTTTGATTGACTATTGATCGAATGGTCGTCACCTGGAATGCTTGTTCACTAAATATGAAAAACTCGCCATAAAAATCATATTTCCTGTTGAATTTTCTATATAAAAATGTGCCATCGAAGTACATCATGAGTATATAAAGTGTCCAATGACAAAATAAGAGCAAGTAGCTTCAAATGCCCCCAACACAAGGGGAGAAAGAAGGCGAAATTTCGAACTTTTTCTTGAAATATCTCAATAAATAGTGGTTTGTTCACATTTTCATTATAAAATTCGGTTTATCAGACAAAAATACGTGAGTACCGAAAAAAATTTTCAAAAAAAAACCATCGCACTTGGGTGAAAAATCCAACAACAGAAAATTGAAAACACTCACTGGTTATTTTTTCAGGTAATCGGAATTCTCCAAGATTAATATAGGTAATTGTAACAAACGGCATGTCAATCAAAATAAAATACATTTTCCACAATTTTCTTTCGATCACTCTCACGATAAGTTTATGTTCTGCGGACCCTGTATAAGTAGGTGTGAAGGTCACCTTCACCACAATTTCTGCCAATATATTTAATTCGAATGGGTTGCTGTAGGTGGATATTTGTGTTTTATCCTGGTTTTTCCTTTAAAACTTCGTTTTTCCATAATAAAATCGAATGGGGTGCGAAGAAGGGCTCAGTTGACGACTGGCATCCTTTTTTAACCGGAAGCCCTTCAAAAAACAGCAAAATCGGCTCAATGATGATCTAAAACTAAAATCGAAATACGCGTTCGCCTTATAGCACTATAAGCTCTTGTCGTTTCGAGCCGCTGGTTAGGCCTCACTAAGTGACGTCACCCACGGAGCATGCAGGCCTTGTTGTATCGGTGGTAACGGTTAATTTCGCGGGGACTGCCAATGGAGGAAAAATTGTTGATATTTACCCCTAGGCTAGCTATAGGCTCTGGATATATTATAATCTTGGTCCCTGGGTGATAATGATATTCTTTACTACTTTGGTGTATAAATGATTATTTTTCATCACTAGCACGATATTTCAATCACTATAGTTCTGTGAAACTGAATTATGGACCTATTGTCACTATGAAAGCACTCCCTTTCAATTCTGATTAAAATCTAGTAGCCATGATCATGACAGCTTATCTATTCTTGCGAACCTCGCATAAGAACAGTGAATTCGGGTTAATTAAACCAGAGGTGGCGGTTTTAATTGCCTAGTGGTTCATAAAATAAAGAAAAATACTGTGATAGTGAAAACACACTGCACAGGTTCTAGAGCTAGTAGTGACATAATATTACGAATTCTCCACATTTTCTCTTGAATTTCTCGTAGCAAGAGATGTTTCTCAGTTCATCAGGAAGGGTACTGAATGATTTTGAAGCAATGATGTGTAGTGCTGTTCTACATATTTAGAGGTTGACGAAAGGATGTGCTGACTGCGCTTGTCGAGTTTGTCTGGTTTGAATTGCTAGTCGTGGAATGAAAATATTCAAGAAATCTTCGGAACAGAACACTCTGATCATCTGGCGAGTTGACAGGTGACCATATTGGCATACCCAGCACACAACACGAAACAAGGGACTATCGGCCATCTACAAACGGCGCTCGCTTTACCGGAACCGGAAACGGGCTATATCTACACAAGCGTTAACTCTCTTTACGCTTCCGACCCATCCTAGATCGGTGGCCAACTTATCCACATCATGCATCCTCCCGAACTGTTAGTTGCTGCAATCGAATGAAAAAAGCAATTTGTGCTTAACGATCCGATGGAATTGTACCGACTTCGTGTTTCTGTCGAAAACGTGCAACTGTAATGGCGACCTATTTGCATACCTAGATCAGAGATTCGATGATGAAGAATCGGCATAATGGTATAGATGGAATTAGAGTATATGATTGCCGTACCTAGTTCATGCAGAAACGTTTATGGTATTGATACTGATATCAGGGGCGTCCAGTGGGAGAGGCAAGGGGGGACACTCGCCCCCCTAGCGCCTGGTCTTCACTCAGAACCTTTCTAAACAAGATACATAATATGTCACAAGACACCTCTGTCACTTCATGTCAAAGTCATGCAATTCCTTTGATTTTTGACTTTTCATTTTCCTTGTCTTTTGAGAGTTTGGTATGAACAGATAATAATTTTTCGATTTGCTCCAAATACTTATTACCATGTTATTTAAAGTTCCCTAACAAAGGGGTTCCGCAATAATTGCGGTCCCCATTTAACCTTTTCATAATTTTTAAAAATATTTTCACCAATATGAATTATATGTAAACATAACTTTTCCTCCAGAACAGGTGAGTTTTTTAGACCTATCATTGTTGAGGAGTTTGTCTGACATTGTTCTTTTTTCTCTCACTTTAGTACTCCTATGTAACAATAATGCTGATGATGAAGCTTTAAAGCTTCGAAACATGTCCCTGTAAGATTGCTTACAATAAAGTATAGCTTTGGTGGAGTCGACTGAAAGAATTTTCTCCTGTCCTAAGATACATATGCATTATTCAATTCCTATTCTGATTAGCGCTTATTAATAGTGACTTTCTCAGACTTTGTTCAATTAGTATCCATCGACATCTTATAGAAAGATATAGAGTTAATTTTATCAACGAAGTTATTGATGAATTTGCTCAAGACTCTATAAGAATGCCATTTTTATTTGAACAAGATTATGATTATTATCACATGCAATTTTTTATTGTTATTTTGTTTCATGTACAATAATAGTAGATTATATATCGAGAGAGTATAGTGCATGATTTTCCAGAAGTGGTTTTGTAGCCAAAGGGTGCTACAATGCACTGAAGGAAGAAATAACTCACTTCCGAGGTTTATATACCATTTTTTGCACGACTCGACGATTTTAATTGGGAGAATCTTATGATAAATTCTGAACACAATAATCACAAAATCAAGTTTTATTATCATGACTACCGATAAAGAAGAGTAGCCATATTGCTTTCTGTGAACATCGAAAAAGTGTGATAGCATATTTTCTTAATTGCTTTCCAAAGTTTTTTCATTAAATACTGCAGACATGTGTGGAAAAACTATTGCCTAGAGAGTGCCTACTCTGTATAACCTGTATTCCCGCTTTTATGTCGGTGTAAAATCGCTTATAGGTCGTGCAAAAACTGTTTTTTGATATTTACTGAATATTGTACATCATTTTTTGTGACTTGCCCCTCCCTAAGATTATTTCTGCGGACGCCCCTGACTGATATGCCACAAATGAGTATGTATACCGGGAGTTTCTTAAGAGGGGCTCACCCTTAAAACTCCTATTGTTTCTGCAGATAAACGAGTGAAATTCTGTGTTTGAGAATAGTATACATGAATTTTCTCTAGAAGAGCCGATCTCACTGTGCCCAACATGAGCTTGTCAGGAGTACATCCATCTCGATGCTTTGGATCACTATCAGCAATAATCTTTCTTGGGAAAATCACGAGAGATCAATTGCTGAAAGTGCACCCCAAAAACTTGGTTTTCTGTTTCGGGCCAGGCGCTATTTCACTTCTAGTCAGCTGCAGTACCCAAACATACCCTGAAACTGTTGGATTCTGTCAAAAAAAGGGCAATTCGTCTCGTGGGTGTTGCCTCGCTCACTAACTCACTCACTTCTCTGGGACACCGTAGAAAAGTTGGCGATCTGGCTCTATTTCATAGAGATTTTCATGGACGATGCTCTTCGGAAATATCAACAATTGTTCCTCCCTTGGCTGTCCCCGCGAGATTAACCCGTCGAGTTGAGGCTTCGCACCCCTTCGTGGTCAATTTGGAGACCTGCAGAACATCTCTTTCCAATGACTCGTTCATCCAACGAACAGCGAGGCTCTGGAACACATTGCCAAGGGAGGTGTTCCCCGAGGCATATAACCTTCAGAAATTTAAGAACACCAATTCCTACCTTATTTCTCTGAACATTACAGGATATTCCTTTTTATGAAAACCAGAACTTGAAAAAAAACCTGTATTTTATTTCATAATCGGTTAGAGATCATCATAACGCATGCAACCGGATTTGATAAGTTGCATATGCTCAATGGGTGTGACTACGCATTATCGAAACTTCTTTCTCTGTCCAATTTATTGAGCAAATGGAAACTTATTACACGAATATCTTCGTAGTCGTTTTGATTAACCCTATCAAACCTGATATCGTTGAATTCGTCATAATAATTCCTAACCGATTATGGAATAAAATACAGGGTGTCCTATTGAAAAATCAAAAGTTGGGGTCGATTTTGGTTAGACCGAAAGTGATTGAACAAGAAGTGATTTGTCAGTTATTGTGCAATTTGGTATACTTGCTACCCACAAATTTTCGAAAACCGATCTAGAATGATTCAGAAGATACAGCACTGGCCGTTTTGGTGCACTTCTCTGTATAACAAATAATTTTGGTGATACTCATACTTTTGTTTATGATGTGAAAGGAATGCCAGGATTATAATGTTTGACAAGTTCCTACCACATTTGTGTAGAGTCATTGACCACAAAAATCATGTTCATGAACTACTTCAGCATATGATAAGATTGTTGGTCATCTTCAAATTTTTATTTTCTCAAAAGAGTTTCTATGTTATTGCTGTATGGCAAGACAATTGAGTTAACAATGAAAGACATAACTATGACAAGATTTTCAGAACAGAGTGGAATTCTGCTAGACTATTCCACGTTCACGAAGCATAAAAAGCCTGAACTATCTACCTATATTGGAAAAGAATGTACATGAATTTGTGGGCACTCTATAATGTCCAATACAAAACATACTTTCAGTCTTCAATATAGTGTGTTTGACGTTGTGGATGCAAATCCTACCCAATATACGTAATAATTTCAACCAAAATCACGAAGAAATGACCATCAGCGCATCTGCTCACTCTACCTATAATAACAGGTTGCCTTTCCCACAAGTCACTCAAATTCATGAACTGAAGGACTGACGATTTCTCATTAGTCAAACAGCGGGTGGTCAATGACAGTTCCTTATCTGCCACTTCGAAGACTCTACTTGATTTGTCAAATTCCAAATATGTCTCTTGAATAATTACGGCAATTTATCTATACTTCAATTATCAATTGATTGTTATTTCGGTACCTTCTCCTAGACAGAACGACCCAAAGAAAAGGGAAGGCGAAGTGTATAATATGAATGGGATTGCCTGAGAAATCGTTGTTTTCGAAAAATGTGGGAAATGATATCTGATATGCTTTTGGATGTATGATAAATTGACATTCATCATACAATTCTGAATTGAGACTCTATCACGAATCTGCGATTAGAGGTCTATAAAAATCACAAGTTTCCATCGTTCAAGTTTGTACCCCCTGATTGGGTATGAAAATGTTGAACAGGAATATTCTCAGATAAATTATGATGTACACTTATTTACTGATGAGGATTCAGAAATCCGAAATGGTTTCATTGCAATAAAGTCATATAACCTGTGTGTGAGAGATAATATTTCCCATATCACTGATATGAATGATTATTTTTTGGAAGTTTTCAAGCTCATCAAGATCAGAGTTTATGCCAGTATACTTCTCCTATACATTCCAATTTTCATTTCAATGCTGAATATATTGGTAAGTTATATTTCTATATCATTATACATCATATTATTCATCCGATTTGAAGAAGAATGTCAATTCTCAATTTCGGAGGTTTTTATTTTTTATTTTTCATGTTCTCCTTTTGAATGTTCATCAGATATAATTCAATGTTCGACGTGGCAAATAGCCAGGCAAGTAGTTGTTTTCTGTTGAATATTCAGAATGATGTGTGCATATACATATTTTCGTCTGAAGGAGAATGCAAATTCTCAATTTCAGAAGTTTTTATATTTTATTTTCAAACTCTTATCGTATGTGTTCAATAGATATAATAAAATGTTCGGCGTAGCATATAGCCAGGAAAGTAGTTGTTTTCTATTGAATAAACTGAAAAAGAGTATAGATATTCCCATCACATAGAGAATGCGAATTCTCAATGTATTGCTTCATATAAATATATATCCATTTTTTGTATCTTCATAATTTATCTGAGAATATTCCTTTTCGATATCTGATATATTATAGAACTATAATAATATGTATGAGTATGCGTAGAATGGTTTTTTCATAGGGGTACACCAAATTCTCTGTATATGCAAAGTATTTCTAAATAAGAACGAAAAATCATGAAGGGTGATATTTTAGGACATAGAGATTATATAAACATGTTTTCTATCTTGCTTCGTCTTCGAGATACATAGTATTACTCTTTCCATGGAAAATCGTTTTTTTGTTCATTACTCGAATGTCTATCGATTTCAATGAAACTTGATGCTTTTGTTAATGGCAATATGGAGCTCCTTTTAGGCATCACAGTGGGTAAATTTTTCGATATTCATGGTGAATATCATCGTAAGTCGATGGTTTTTTATTGGATTGAGTCATTGAAGTAACAACATCCTTGTCTCTTGTGTGATTTTTGTATCTAGTTGGTTTTTTGAGGAAACAATAAGAATTCGATTTTGACTCCAAATTTTAATGTAGCTGTTTTCAGGACATCCATTGAGATTACTCAATAACCCCAATATATTTTTGGGTTTGTCAGCCTCCAACCATGCTGAATTTTGGCACCAAGAAAGCTTATACGGTGGGGGCAGGGGGGAGGGGTTATATATAGATAAAAGAATTAATACTTCCAACTTCAACCTTTTGGATCTCAAAAACGAAGCAAGTTAGGACACATGTTTAAATGAACTTCATTTCCTAACATATCTCAAGGAATCACCCTTATTAAGAAACACCCTGTATATCCCTCCACTAGAATGACATTTCATATAGGATCCTCTAGACTTGGAATTGAAAAAAAAACAATATAAATTTGATAAGGGATCTCTTTCCAGAGTTTCTTCTCGAAAGAAAGTTTTTCAGTCACAGAAGCATATAAAAGAAGTAATATTCTGATTGATATTATTATTCATCACCCCAATATGAAATGCTGAATGGCATTTTGAATGCATGTAAGAAGGTCATATAACCATTTTGAGACTGTTTTCTCAGTAAGAATATGTAGAAGGCGGATATCATCAAAAAAGTAATGAGTCATTGGGACCTACCTGATGGCTGTTTATCCGTCTCATTTTCATTTTATCATTCAGTCGATGAATGTTTTGAAAATATTAAAAGTTGAGGGTTGGGCTGAGACTAACACACTTTTATCTGTCCAGTGGCGTCCTATGGCACCCTTGAAATACATAAATACCTATATGAAAATATATGTGAACATAAATTTTGACTTTGACGATTTGCAGGAATATGTCTGAAGATGGAATAAGAATATTGGATTAACCAAATCATTCACTTGAATCTTGTGTCTCACAGCTAGATATTGAAGCATGCATTTGAACAACGCATTAACTATAATGTTATCAATCTCAATTACTGAATATTTATGTCAATCGGAATCAGCATCAAATTCCATTCATCCGCATAAAAATTAGGAGGGACATATAGAAAATAATATACCTAGTATGGCCCTAGTATTGAGCCCTGATAGCTAAGGTCCTACGATGGTCGATACTTCCCCTTCTGAGTAAAAGCAAATCCTTTTGAACAGGCATAGAGTAAGTATAAATAAAGAGATTCAGGGGCAGACCCACCCCTGAAACCCGCGGAGACACCCCCACCCCCTTCTCGAAGGGGTGGTGCGCACAGTTGCATATAAATATTATTTTCTCAAAAACGGTGAGAGATAGAGATTTGCGATTTACGCCATTCGAAAGAAAATTGAATTTTACATCTGATGAATATTTTTTGATTGATCAAAAATCCCAAAATGTCAGCTCCCAATAACAAATATATGGGAGGAGGGAGTTCTAGGCTGTCATGTTTTTCCTCATAACTATTAAACGATTGAAAGAATCGAAAAATTTGATGAGAGAAAAAATCGAACGATATACAGGGTGTCCCATAATTAGCCTGCCAAACTTCACCAGCGACTTCTACGACCAAAAATAGATAGAAAAGTTCGAATGAACATAGGTCTCAAAATGGCTCATAAGGGAGCTACGGCCACCTTAAAGGGGGCTTCTGAAGATGGTATTTCCTGAATATTTTCGAAACGCCGTGAGATAAAATGATGAAATTTGGTACAAGAACTAAACTTTTCATGCTTAATGCAGTGGAGATAAAATGATTTCAAAATTTGATTTATGAGTATTTAAAACAGGGTGGAGCTACTCTAAATATCACTCTAATTTTTTTGTATGCAATTTTTTCGACGATTTGGTCTCGGATTATGAATATCTGAACATTTTTACAGAAGAAAGGTACTCTTGTTTCATGTTGATCAGATGAACCATTTTCGAGTAAAATCGATTTAAAAATATCAATAAATCTCAAGAATAACGCACAATATTGCCTATATCAAATCGTAGTGGCTATGGAAAAAAAAGGGTACATTTTTTGTACGAATTTTGTAATGGGAATGCACGAGAGGCTCAGCGAGAATATCGGAGGAGATTTCCGAACAGAAGAATACCTGGGCGACAAGTATTCGTTAATACTCATAGAAACTTGAGTGATCATGGCAATTTCCAACGTGTTCCTGGGCAAGGAAGACCTTTAAGAGGACACAACATGGAGAATATTCTGAATGTCATCGATAATAATCCGAACATTAGTATAAGGACTGTATCCAGAAATTTTAACGTGCCTAGGGCAACAGTAATGTGGAATGTGAGTACACAGTTTGGCAATGAAAAAACAGTTGATTGATTTCAGATAGGGAGAATATAACAAATTCAAGGAATTCATCCATTTCACTACGTGTGCAGGATTTATTGCCAGGCGATTTTCAGCCCAGGATTCAGTTCTGCCAATGGATTTTAGAAAATGAGAACATCAAATCGAACATTCTTTGGAGCGACGAATCCATCTTCACCAGAAACGGAGTGTTCAATATGCACAACACCCATGTATGGGCAAATGATAATCCCAGAGTGGTCCGACGTTCTAATTTTCAACATCGTTTCTCTGTAAATACATGGGCAGGAATGATAGGGGATCAGTTAATTGGTCCTGTCGTCCTACCCAACCGCCTGAATGCTGCTGGGTATCATAACTTTCTTCAGAATAACCTAGGCATACTTTTGGAAGATGTGCCTCTCAATGTACGGCAAAATATGTATTACCAACACGACGGGGCTCCAGCACATTATGGACAGCGCGTTAGGGCATGGTTGAGTGAGATTTTTCCTGGAAGGTGGATTGGCCGTAATGGTCCCATTCTTTGGCCACCACGTTCACCGGACCTGAACCCTCTAGATTATTATTTATGGGGTCATATGAAAGAGTTGGTTTGTAAAACTGAGGTGAACACACATGAAGTTGAAGATGAAATTTATTCGAACAATTTCTATGGCCATTAATAAGATTTCGCATATTCATATCGAGGACATCATGCAATTGATCATTTCAGAACACGTGATTTTGACATGGTTTCTTGAGGGGCACACAAACTATCTGTTAGGTTACCTTTGATGAGCATTGCCCAGGCCGTCCCTCTGCCACATCTACAATATAATAACAGTTTCACCAAACGAAATTATGAAATTCTTTCTGGTTCCAACTCGGATTCCAAGAAAAACGATCCCACTAATTCTGGTTTTCTTTGACAGATTTTGACAAAATACAATGTTTGCCCCTCAGCAACCTGTCAAATGACGTAATTCTGGAATGATTAATAAGGGCGTTCTTCACGTATAATGTATTAATTAGTATTGCCATAGCCACTACGATTTGATATAGGCAATATTGTGCGTTATTCTTGAGATTTATTGATATTTTTAAATCGATTTTACTCGAAAATGGTTCATCTGATCAACATGAAACAAGAGTACCTTTCTTCTGTAAAAATGTTCAGATATTCATGATCCGAGACCAAATCGTCGAAAAAATTGCATACAAAAAAATTAGGGTGATATTTAGAGTAGCTCCACCCTGTTTTAAATACTCATAAATCAAATCTTGAAATCATTTTATCCCCACTGCATTAAGCATGAAGAGTTTAGTTCTTGTACCAAATTTCATCATTTTATCTCACGGCGTTTCGGAAATATTCAGGAAATACCATCTTCAGGAGCCCCCTTTAAGGTGGCCGTAGCTCCCTTAGGAGCCATTTTGAGACCTATGTTCATTCGAACTTTTCTATCTATTTTCGGTCGTAGAAGTCGCTGGTGAAGTTTGGCAGGCTAATTATGGGACACCCTGTATATAAAGTTGAAGATATCTATATAGAGAAGGCATCTAGTGGCGTACGAACACATGCGCGTTTGGTAGAATAATGTGTGAAAAATGATAAAAAAATACCTACTTACCTACCTACCGTTTGTGCATGCAACGTGAGAAATGACGTGGGAGGAAGATGTTGATCACACAGACTATTAATTATGTAGGATACTACTTGGATTCAAGGAAGGAATGTGGAAAATCTAACAATAAAAGTACAACAATTTAAACATTTTTATTGTAATAAAAACAATCTAAAAGCATTAAAATTGACTCATCAACTCCGAAAACTACATAAAACAATCTGAGAACATCTTGAAGGGAATGTTATTATTTTTAGTGATTGGTTCAGAAATCGATTTTTTCGAGTGTATCAACCTATCATGGAAAAATTCTCTGCATTGATGGACGCCATTATCTAATAACAGTATCAAACATTCGTCATTCACAACAATTCTACTATCTAGAGCGAATAATTCAGTTGAGGTTTCCTGGAACGGATTACCATATGTTTTGAAGGTATCTGATCCCAATGAAGATGGCCATTGGAAGAAGAAAAATGGATACCACTCTGGACAACTATCAAGAACGAAAGATTGGAAACAGATATAATGATTTAATGCCAATGTAAAATTTGTGATCATAAATGAAAATGTTTCCTGAGGAAATTAAAATGTACACAATTATGTACCTACCTGCAATTAGCGCTGTAGTACCTGATTTTATATTTGTTTTATTTTATTTTCAGTTGATGAGTTAATTTTTATGTTCTCAGATTGTTTTATGTAGTTTTCGGAGTTGATGAGTCAATTTTAATGCTTTCAGATTGTTTTTATTACAATAAAAATGTTTAAATTGTTGTACTTTTATTGTTAGATTTTCCACATTCCTTCCTCGAATCCAAGTAGTATCCTACATAATTAATAGTCTGTGTGATGAGTAAATCAACATCAACATCTTCCTCCCACGTCATTTCTCACGTTGCATGCACAAACGGTAGGTAGGTAGGTATTTTTTTATCATTTTTCACACATTAATCTACCAAACGCGCATGTGTTCGTACGCCACTGGATGCCTTCTCTTTATAGATATCTCGAACTTTATATATATCGTTCGATAGAAAAAACTGCAAGCTTCATTTTTTTTCTCATCAAATTTTTCTATTCTTTGAACCGTTCAATAGTTATGAGGAAAAACATGACAGCCTAGAACTCCCTCTTCCCATATATATTTTTTTGGGAGCTGACATTGAGATTTTTGATCAATCAAAAAATATCTTTCAGATGTAAAATTCAATTTTCTTTCGAATGGCGTAAATCGCAAATCTCTATCTTTCACCGTTTTTGAGAAAATAATATTTATATGCAACTGTGCGCACCACCTCTTCGAGAAGGGGGTGGGGGTGTCTCCGCGGGTTTCAGGGGTGGGTCTGCCCCTGAATCTCTTTATTTCTACTTACTCTATGCCTGTTCAAAAGGATTTGCTTTTACTCAGAAGGGGAAGTATCTGACCATTTTTGGGCTCGTAGGCACTATACTATGAGGAGTATCATTAGGAATGACGCGTGATGCAGTTTCATTAATTTTTTCAATCAGATCAGTATGACCAATATAGACGTTTCTGGCTTATGAGTCCTTGTTAGATTCTGTTGCAAAAATATTCTCTAGACAAATACTCCATATTATAAAATTGATAATATCATAGATATAATATGCAAGGATAATTGGATATAAGAGTGTGTTTCGCTTCATTTCGTATCTTGGAGTAGAAGGACCGGTATGAATAACCATCTATATGATCAGTTTTTCAGAGACAATAGTACATTATACTTCAAGGGACAGAAATGCAAGATTTCTGCCAAGGTGCGATAGATACAAAGCACCGAGGGAAAAATAGCATTTTGTCCTGAGGTGTATATGCGATTTTTTATCGCTGGCGAAAACACAAAAATTGAAAAAAAATAAAATTTTGTCGAAGTGTTTTGTCAATAATTATTATTATTAGTAGTAGTATAGTTTGTGGAATTCGTATCTTGGCAACTGCATTTTGTTGACAACCCATGGTGACAGCAAATATCAAACTGAAATTTATGAAAACGGTTATGGTCAAGAAATCTAAGGAAAACCTCCAAGAAACTATTGATACTGCTTCTGCTCTTGCTACCAGTGAGATCTTGAAATCTGTATGATGCAGCTTATACTCGCTTCAGGGAAGGGTGTTCCGAAAAGAAAGCGTAGAGCTGTGCGGAAAATGTAAAGTTGGTATGAACTAGGGAGAAAATATGTCACATTATCTCCCAAGGGAATGATACGAGACTTCTGCCACTCTTTTTTTAACAAAGAAACTAACTTCTACTTCCGCCGGCGTAAAAACAGCATTATCGACACTTCCGTGCGTTTTTATTGAGATAAAAAAGTCTGTATTCAAAATAAGACCATTTTCAAGACTATACTTTTCTATTTCTTCAGATGCCCAATTGCGTGAATTGATTTGCGTAGGTACAATAAGTGTCATCAATGTCACTCAGAAAGGATATGAACAGTAGTGACTCTAAGAAATGTCACATTATTCTGATCCAGAATTGTCTCAGGAATAAAAACATTCATAATATGCATCAGGGTGTTCCATTTAAAAATTGAAAATCGGAGCCATTTCCGAACCGGAAATGACCGGTAAGTGAAAAATAAATGCGTAAACTGTCCTCTTCACTATTATCATATGCCTATATTGGATTTCATTTTGATACACCAAATATTCCAGAAGTTATGGCATGTCTAATAAATTCGTTGACAACACGATAAATCTATATAAAAACAGAGCTAAATCATTAAAGATCAGAGAAGACACTTTGTTCCGCTCATGTCGGCATATCCCTCATCAAGTTTTGGCAGCCCCAATGATTTCTTTTCTGTCTCACCGCACAGGTTTAGAATCAATTGTGAAGAAGTAGAGCTGAAATGAGTTCCAAAAATTCACTTTTCTTTCTACTCCACCACTGTTCTCTATGCCAGCACGCGCCAGACATGGCACACTGCCTGAATATGCAGCAAATGTGTCTTTTGAATACTAATTAATGAAATAATAAACACGGTTCATACTTGTAAAGGAACAAAAGAAGATTCAATGGCTTGCGCAGGTGGGTTAAATGGTTAAATCCTGGTGGAAGCGGCAGCTTTTACTTCGTTGCTTTGGTGCTCATTGAATAAGCCGTCAGTTGGTCATTTAAATTTCTTCGAAAAACCTCAAATCAGTTTTATATGGCATAGTTGAAATGATGCAATCAGCTACTTATGTGTAACACATATACTTTTAGATAGCAGAATATATCTACACAGATTCATGTTTACCACGAAACAATTCGACAATCTTGTATTTTTACTCACAGAAAAGTCAACTTGCAGGTGCATTTCACCGATGATTTTGTAACATCCACTTTTAGTAGATGTAACTTCTTCTACGAGATATTGATAGCACCAAGTATTCAACTAACCTTTTCAGAGTAATTATGATTCGAGAATTTGCATTCCCTTTTGTAGGATATTTTGAGCTTCTCTGTTACAGATTTCATGGAGCTATGCGAGTCACTGGCATTCGTCGGAGATCATCCTGTATATTCTCTACATAATTTGAATCGAATTGCATTATGTCGTGTTGATTCGATGAAAGTTTATAATTTTAGTTTATTTTGAAAATATTCAGGTGAAATGTCAAACAAGTTGTTGAGGTTCAAGATTGTAATTTGATTTAACCAGAAGTTTAGCGTTCAGCCTCCAACGAGCAGGATCACGACAGTAACATATCTAGACAGTATGCCGTCAGCATCATCTTATTGATCTGTATTGATTGATTATTCATTTGAACCTGGTATGGGTTATTGCAACGGTTGAATTGATGCTGGCTATTTGGTAACTATGCTTTTTTGACTTTTATGACATGGATATTTGAATTTTTGATTAGAGGAGAGGAAGGAAAATTGAAAATCGTTTGTTTCTGCATCTGGCCACCATGAAATGAACTCGTATGTGGATGTCTGCTGAACACATTTTTGATCATCCATCATTTCTCATGAAAAACATCTAATTAGAGGTGAATATTCATTTTTGATTTATTGAAATCATCATTTTTATGGAATTTGGTCCATATTCAAGGGAATTAATTTGTAAACTTTCATCATCTGGAAGTAACGCTATTACAAACTCGATTACAACACGATTTCTTTTACTTTTATCTTCACTGTCATTATTACTATTTGGAAGGTTATGTAATTATTTTGCTAAATGATTCTTATAGACTCGAAAGAGTGAAAATTTGTGAGGATTTTGATGAAACAGTCTTCATGTAAAGCTTGTTCTGGTTATTAGAGCCGATCTACTGTTCCTGTTGACACATGGAAAGTTGATGTGAATTTCAAAATGATATAGATAATTTCCAACTTGATATCATGATTTCAATGTACTGACTGGACTAATGTGCTCGTATGCCCATGGAATCTGGAACCTGATGGAGCCCAAAATGATGATGAAATTGACCATGATGTGATTTGATAGAAGCTGATGGCAATATCTATAACCTCTGGTCTATCAACATTTGCTGGCTTATTCACAGTCTTGCTGACATAAGGTATCCCCTGCATATTATAAAGTATTCACTGATCGACCATAGTGGTCGAGAACCAAAGCATATTTTTAATAATTGTTTATTGTCTAGTTATACTCATACTTGCTTTGGAAAATATTCGAATTTGTTTCTGGATATTAATTCATTTACATATCTACTTATTGAATATTAGTTTGCGACCATCAAATTAGGCGTACATGATTGGTCGATAACCAATTTGACCACATTCAGTTATCGTCCACTCTTGAGACTAGGTATAAAATCATTTCAACAATAATATATCTACCATATTTTACCATGCAGTACCTATTGCCGCTGCACAAACTCACACCTACATTTGATTTATATTGATTGTTATTGTTAATAGTTTTTTTAGTTAAATAGGTATATTTTAGTTCTTTAGATTTCAGCGGGGTGGTGAAGAACCAGTTAAATTGTAGATTTTTTTCCATTCATCGGGATTTCAAGATTTGAATAGAAAAAAAAAACGGTTGAAAAATATACAAACTCAGAGAAATAGTCGGTAGTGAATGCTAAACGGTCAGTAAAATAGGCGCCACAAAATACCACAACAAAATTGTATCAAACCATACTATGAGTATCAAACTATTCCGTAGTGATAAAAATGGATATAGTATATTATTATACAATTTTGTAGTGGTATCATTGAATGAATGTAGTGTCTGGCGCCTATTTTACTAAATGTTTGGTATTTACTATCGACTCCTTTTTTCAGTGCAAAAAACTCTCAAGTTATCAAAGAATCGATATACACTAACTCCAATATATAGTGCTATAAGCTTTTTCACGAATTTACCACTATCAAAGTTGACATTTCGGTTAACTGGTCGAGAACCAATGCATTTACCTTTGAACTCGAAACTGAAGAGGAAAAGACGATCAAATATGTGGGTGTCCAGGCAAACTCAACGAACAAATTGATTATATATTTACTCAGATGATTATAGTTATTAGAGAAAACATTATCTGTGGAGAGGAGTGGTCTTGCAAGGCTTTTTTGAAGCAGAACACTTTTAAACACCGGATAATTATTTATTCTTTCATCAGATAAACGGTATCGGTGGGTATTGGTAGAGGGCTCCAGATGAAATAGACTCTCTCATATCGATAAGATCCACTCCAGTCCGAATTAACTGATCACGTGTTTTAATGTGGTAATCGATTTACGGAGTGGGATAATAGACCGCCCTCCAGATATTTGATAGAAGAGAAAATTATAGAGATTTATTCACTTAGCAGTCATACGAGATGCTTATGAGTATTGTGTGCGATCTGAGAAAAGTTGGGCCATTTCAATTCGATAGGGCACATCAAGTATCATCAGGATTGCTTTTGATCGACCACTTAATTGAGACAGATAGTTCGGTTATGTTTCGATACATTATATTCATGAAAATTTGCTATCAATATTGATCGAACGATTAAACGAACTTACCTAAGTGAAGTTCAATCGTGATTATATGAAGCGTCCAGCCTGAAGATATCACCAGTTGTACAGGGTTCTAGTAAAGTACTGAATAAATTTATTTTTAGCCAAATCCATTTCTGATGAGTATAATCTCCTGAAATATGTCGATTATTTAATTTGCCACATAATTTTTCCAATAGAACACCCATATCATCCAATATTCGCAATCTGCATAGAAAGCAAATAAACGGACGAGGGAGAAATGTTGACAACATAAATATGCACTTGGCAACAATTCTCGAATGGGGATCCAATGACTTGGAAGATTTCAATGCAAACGAAACAAAAACATGCCTTTTCTCTAGAAAAGCCGATCTCACTGTGCCCAACATAAGCTGGTCAGCAGTAGCAATACCTTATTTGACGACATCCATTTCGATGCTTGGTATTACTATCAGCAAACACCTTTCTTGGGGAAATCACGTGAGATCAATTGCTAAAAAAGCATCCCCAAAACTTGGTTGTCTGTTTCGGGCCAGGAGCTATTTCAATTCCAGTCAGCTGCTCATGATCTATAAGGCACAGATTCGACCTGTCCTGGAATACTGTTCTCATATTTGGAGGCTCTTGTGAAATATCAACAATTTTTCCTCCCTTGGCAGTCCCCGCGAGATTTACCCGTCGAGTTGAGGTTTCGCACACCTTCGTGGTCACTTTAGAGACCATCAGAACATCTCTTCCCAGAGACTCGTTCATCCAACGAACAGCGAGGCTCTGGAGCACATTGCCAAGGGGGTGTTCCCCGAGGCATATAACCTCCAGAAATTCAAGAAGCACACCAATTCCTACCTCATTTTCCTAGGTTCTCACGATGTTCTCTGAACATTACAGGATATCCCTTGTCGTGGGAACCAGAACATGAAAAAACACACAGAATTTGTATACAGTGCGTTCATTGGGGGCCAGGTAGCCGTGCGGGCAGAGTGTCTATAAATGAATGATATTTTTCATCGGAATAGATGATCGAAGAAATAGATATACTGTAACAATCGGTATAGTTTGACAGATCATCCCAACTCTAACGAACAGGAATACAAATTTTAAATCACGGGTTATCTGATTCGCTAGGCCTGGACGAACAATCTTCAACGTATAGGCGCTAAAGAATCTAAATTTATACCACGGGATATTTGTGAGTATATAAAGGAGGTATGATTTTGAGATGAAAGCAAATTAATAATATGTTCTCGCGTAGTATAATGATTGTAATTCATTTTGTTGTCGCACCGAGAATCCGCCATTCGTATTACGACCACAGAACTCGAATGAGTTCTGTGATGACGACTATATGAATTTCGGATACTAAGTATCAGATATTTTTTCGTGTAACTGAATGCCTGAATGGTATAAATACGTAATCGGTTTTTTCGATATTGACAGTATAGTAACTTATATCACCACCGCCACTGCAATATACCGTATATATGCAATGAAATGTATGTAAACAACTGGAAGGGACCCACTGTGAACGACGAGTAAGGCAAAAATATTTTTCAGGCAACCCGCAGTGTTTACGGATACCTATCTCTCTCTATCTTGTGTTGGCTAATGGGAAGCGCTCGCATAATTTGAAATATTTTCTCGTTTTTTGCTTCTATTTAAGAGTAAACGTGATTAAATAAAAATATTCATTTAGGAAAAAGGATAATGTTGTAATCAATTATCATTAAAAAATTATTACTGATTTTTTTATTGACTTTAAAATGAAATTTCAATACTACTCTTACAGGATCAGGAAGTCAAATGAATACAAAATTGAAATTATGTATTTTTATTCAAATTTCACAATATATTGTACAGGGTGAGCGAAGCACAATGTCTCAGAACTATCAGAAGGAAAAGAAAAACGATAGGAAAAATTTGAAAAGAGGTTCTTGAATGGTATTGATGAGTGCATTTTGAGCATAATTTCCATAGGTTCCCATTCCTCCATTAGGTCACTCATTAATTGTCATTACTATACCCACTGTTGGAAATTGATTGAACTACTTATTCTTTCATGTTTGAAATTTTTAGGTCTCTCCTTTTTACTTTTTGTCTCAGTGTGTTCACTTTTCTCCTCAATGCAATATCTTTCTCTAATGAAACAGTTTGAGTTTCTTCATTGATCAACTTCGAAACTTGGGAGCTGGAAGTGGTAGGCAAGTCAAAGTCAATAACATGGGAAACTTCTTCCTTTGGACCCAAGTTATGAACGTCCACAGATGCATCCTGAAAACAAATTACTAGCTAGTTTTTTTATTTTAAATAGGTGCAAACATACTTCTTTTTCATTATTAATCAGCTAGGTACCTATGAGTTTTCTTATTTTCCTAGGGGAATCAGCATTTTTTTATAACAAATGCTGAGGAAATGAAAATATATTGGGTACAGCATCTGCTTTAAAAAACCTAGCAGTACCTGGTATGCCTGAATAATCTGTTGGCAGGAAATGCTCCCCACAAAGCTTGCTGCTTTTAGTTGGAGTCCAATTCTCACTCGGAACTGCCTTTATCCATAATTCGAGAATGTCTGGTCTTTTGAATGGAAAACTGCAATAAATAATATTACTCAATATCAATATGGAAGTATTTAACTTTGACAAATAAAATAGGTATAGTTTTTGAACATATTCTGAGACTGGACATTGTAAACCTAACTGATGATCATTTCATGAACTATATTTTTCAAAAATCTGAGAACAATATTCAACTTACCCATGGAATGCTAATTTCCTTTTGTTTTGTTCATTCTTCTTGCATCCAAAGGCGACACAATAAATCACCATTGTTTATCAATACTAATCACAAACCTTCTCAACAATCAGTTCAGTGTTCACAACAACAAATTCAGTCCTTTTGTTACAACAAAACACGCCGAATGAATAGATATTTCACCTCGTATTTCACATGAACTAAGACAATGAACTTATGTCTTCACTTTCTTGCCTGTGTAGATGACAGAAAAAATTTTTTACTTCTTTAATTATTAGATAAAAGAAAATTTATACACCAATCCACCATTAAACAACACGAGTTGGAAGAGGACAGGTATCCGTAAATCATGCTATCCTTGTTGCAGCTGCCCCTGACACACTTTGTGCTATTCAAGAGAACGATCGTATCCCTTCCAGTTGTATTGAGTTCATTGTATATATGATGATAAGAAACTAATTCACCAAAAATACTACCTCCTCCTCAAGATCGATGGTCCCACATCGATGAAGTGCGTCCCACATGTTGAAATACCCTGTATAAATCAATATTGATCTAACACCTCATGTTCACAATGATTCAGATAACTATCAGTTGCACCTTTAAATCTATAAATCAAAATTTCACAATATCGTGAAACTATACCTACTTATTACAATAATGAAGAGATCGAAAAAGGTCGGTTACTATATTCGCCTCCTTTCTCTGTTGAATGAAATATTCAAATCGTTCAATACCATAAAGAAGATCCGTTGAAATGTCTTCACAAGGATACCTTAGTCCAGATTACCTTCATTTAGTAGGTACGTCGTGCATCAAGATCTCAGTTTTGCTTATGAAATTTAATGGTCTCAAACCTTATTATTACCTACACGATAATCTATACACAATATTTAATATTACACTGCAAATATTAACCGAGCCTGATTACAGTAATTTCAATAAATCACGACTATAATATATTATTAATATTTTGCGTTGGTGGGCACAAGTTCTTCATTTATGATATTTTTACTCCTCGACGGCCATTATTGTTATTTATCCCATATTAAAGTCGATAATTATCGGTTTGGGTTGGTCAATCGCTAATTGATGTTATATTGATAAAAGACAATAAATTGCCTGCATAAGTTTGATGATTGATTGAACATCCCTTCTAAATTGAACATTCTTCAATTATATATAGGAAGTCACCAGGGATATTTAAATAATGTGCAACATTTGTTGACAATTTGATAGGCATGCCAAAAATGAATCGGGAGGAGTATATTATTATAATATGAGTATTTTGAAGAGATTTATTTCTTTTGTATCCGACAAAGTATACAGGTTGAGTCATGAGGAACTGTACATATACTTCTACCACGAATGAAGGCTCCTCTTCTTCACTAATATATAGGGTGATTTATGGGATTTGGCAAGAACATCTTTTGTTCATAACTTCCCAACAGCTTCTTCGATTTGTCTTTTTTTTATGAAATATTCTGTACTACTATCCAATCGACTGACTTATTAAGAGTCAGGAAAATCCAGGACCGTTCTTGAAACATTTTGCTACTTCAATATATATCATCTTCACAGGTTTAAAAAAAAACGATATATTTCAAGAAAAAACGAAATTTTGCCAACAAACTCATTCATTTGAAAACTAATACTCCGCAACGCATAAATTTCACTTACGAAAGTAAGACTTACATTCTCAATATTTCAGCTCAATGGAAATCTGGAATTCATTGCCTGTGGAAGTATTCCCAACAACATATAATCTCCAAAAGCTCAAAAAAGATTTCAATACCTACCTCCTGTCCATATCATCCATAGGAACGCACGATGTTCTCTGAACATTAAAGGGATTCCCTTTCGTGCGCTCCAAGCGATAAAAAAAAATGTTCTTTCATTTGCAGGCCTGGATTTCGTCATTTTATATTTTTTTGTGGAGGGTAAAATAATCACCCTGTACATCTTTCACGAATCAGTGGATGCATGGGAGGGTATCTGTATGGATGTTGATGATGGCGATGGATTTGAATAATTTTATGATTGATAATTCTCAATAAGTAGGAAGTAGGAAAGTGGCTTTTGCCAATCGATTTTTGAATTTACCAATCTTTGTTAGGAACAAAATATAAATAATATACGGATTGATCACCCTAGGTGGATAATCGAAAATCGTTTTCCAAAAATGGATTTATTATGTAACAAGTTAGTGTTATAAACGTCCTTTTAGTAACGAGTATTTTGAGCACGACTGCAGTAGATCGGAGCGAGTGTTCAGTAAACGAGTGCGTCTGAAAGAGTTTATTATGCGTTACATACTATACTTTTGCTACGAACTCATAATTCCCCTCTGCGACAAGATCATATACATATAATACTATGCAACTGCATGCAACCAACGAGACACGTATAAGTGATATTGGTGGTAGATGTGGCCAGGTAAGGTTATAGGATACATGAATTGCATGCTTACCAACCTTCATGAATAAAAAATATTCTGATTGCATAATTTTGTTCACATAAATATTGTTTTTCACGATTTGAGCTTAATTTCTTATAAATTTGTAATTATCCAAAACATTCTCTTCGATTTCACTTTCGTCTACATTTCGCATACGTTTTTAATGAAGAATTCTGAAACAAACAGGAATTGTTTGAATAATTGTGATTGCAACAAAATTCCAAAATGGCAGTTGACAGTTCCTACAACTGACAGGCCGGACAGGACAGGACTCAAACGACTTAAGTCGTGTTCAAAAAACTGTGTTCCTATGGTAAGGTCTTCAATTTTTTTATCGAATCACAGATCATCAATCCGTGATCAATCGATCATTTAGCGTGGTACATATCCGTACGTCAACTGCGACATTTTAGTTATATGTGATTATGGAAACTCATTCAATTTGACACTGAGAACATTTTAAACAGAACATAAAATGAAAAATATCCGAATATATTTTCTCATCAGCAAGAAATTTCAAAATTCCGAGTTTGAAATGGGAGTACTGGTATACAGAAAATTTCATTTTCTTTGAGTTGATATATTATAGCAGTCGTAAATTCAGAGTACGCAGTTGAAAATCCTGGGTTTGTACAGAGTATTCTATTTTCATATTGAAAACCTGTGACTGAGAATTCCATTTTCCTAATTAAAATTTGATATTTCGAACCCAGAGTTCGGAATTTTATTTCTTCGACTTCAAGCTTTGAATTCTCCATCACCAGTCGGAAAGTTCAAGTTTGCAGTTACTATAGTTTGAATTGAAGATGTTATTTTCCTACATGTTTGAACTTAGACATTCCCAATACGAAATCGGAATTTCATGTTTTAGAAGTTGCAATTTTTGAGTTTGAAGTAGGAAATCCCTATTTTGAAGTCAGAAAAAACAGAAATTCACCATGACACGTTTTTTGTGAAAATTTCCCAAATTCAATTCGCTAACTCGCCTAGGATTTGGGGGGAAGCTGGACCTCCCTTATCCTCCCACTATGGGTTCGTCCTTTATTTCTATTACGAAATTTCATTGTAAAAGTTTTCTTTTTCAAATTGTCCACTTACTTTTCGCATATATTGCGAGGTTGCCGGTTGTTCATTCAATTTTTGACTAATCTATTCTCGTAAAGGAAAATCTTATGAACTATAGTAGAGATATGTGTGAACAAATGAGTATTCTTGAGCCAAAAAATAATCAGGCGACATGATTTTCCGACTGGGTATGAAAGCATGAAAAACTTGAATGAAAAAATAAAGCTGGAAATCCGATAGGAAAGTAGGAAAGTAGGTATTTTTCTTGTATTGACTCGGTCGTTTCTTGATGGAAATCCATGGTACATGTGCGAACGATACAATTTCCATACTTGATATAGTTGTTTGGGAAAAGCTGGATCGCATTGGAATCCCTTCATCTCTCCTGTTGTACAGAGTTTCATTAATCTAAAGCACTCATCTCGCGAAAGTACAAATTTTCGAGCATCGATTGTATCTTTTTCAATCGCCATACATCCACTAATTTGGCAATGAAAGGGAATGTGATGAGCCGAAATCGAGAAGAATAAAAGGAGCTTAATTGTTGAATCCTCATTGATAAAATCGCAATAGAGAGCGAATCGTGACCACTAAATCTCTGCCATCGGACCGACCGAACGTACCGAACTCATTAAATAATCTTAGAAAAAACTGACAAGTCAAGTTGGCCGTTCTAAATCACTTCCTCGGACTTGGCGAACTTCAGACGTCCATAATTCAGGCCAACAAGCAAAAATCTCGGGGACAAAAACGCATCGGAAACAAAAAAGCACAGGCAGCTCGATACAAACGAGGGATATAAACAATTCTCGGAGTAACCATGGTAACGCTCGGACACCGGCGTCTTTGATTGTGGATTTGCATAGCCTGCTTCGATATGGAAATGCTGCAGCGTTCTTGAAGTGACTGTAGTACGAGAGTGGACAGCCGGTAGCCGATGCGATGGCTAAGCAGGCCGCTTTTCGGCATATTCTAACTTATATTATGTCAACTGACTCTTGCCATTCTTTTATAGGTACCTACTACGGATCCACATCGCTGATGAGCGGAATAGATAAAGGAATCGTTGAACGTTGTTGAAGCTGAGACAGGGAACGGTTTTGCTTCAACAGCCACCAGACGTTTCGTTCTCTATATTCGTATTCGTAATGATTTCAAAATTGGAAATCCTCTTCAGAAGTTATGATGTGAACTTGAGTTGATTCAGATAGGTAGGTACTCTTGAAAGTCGTGAAACTTTATCTTTTTGATCACCCTGAATACATTTTCATTTTGGTGGATTCATGGGTAGGGTAACCTCAATGGAAGTTTCGAGAATGTATAGTTGCATCAACATTTTTGAGCCGAATTATAGGATTTTGGCTTTACAATAACTTACAAGATTTATACAGGCTGTATTTTAATTTAGGCATCTCGGAAACGGTGAATGATCTTCCGATGTTAATGTTTTCAGTTTAATAAACTCGATTCTATCAAACTTAGGAAATAGTTTAATAAAATGCCACTTGTCTTCCATTCCTGAGCTCAACTGAATTGGTCGAGAGAACATCACGAAATGAATCGACAGACTTATCGTGAAAATGCAATGACTTGTGGCATTAAGTACTGTTGAAAATTAAACGATGTTTCCAAATCGAAAATAAACTGCTCCACATTTGAAGTGAAACAAGCGAATATTTTGTTTGTTTTCGAACCGTAATAACTTTTGATGGGATCAACCGATTTTTTTTTTTGATTCGGACTGCTCCGTTGATTGGGTATAACATAATCTTCTTACGTTTTTCACCTCTTCGGAATCATGACATACTGGATGATATCTGAAAGTGTGATAATTTCAGAAAAGTTTGAGGTCGCCCCGTTAGTAGGATAATATTTTAAATTATTTTCTTACTGCAGAAACATGAAGACTGATGTGTTTTCTCGAAATATTTTCGGATTCATCAAGATTCATACAAGATGTTTCGAGATATGCAATTTTGAACAACATATGGCTTTTCGAATTGTTTAAATACCTTAAATTCATTGGTTAACCCCTCGGTATAGTCTCATGTTGTCTGGGTATTGTTTTCATCGTGGAGTGTTCCTAAAAGGATGAACCTATGATGCCACAGAGGCACTGCGAGCACTGGATGACAAAAAATTTTGAATCCTTCTCTTGAAATACGTAATTTTCTGGGGATATATCCACAGAAGATGAATTCCAAAGTGACGATGTGCTACAAAAAAGAAATCATTGGAACACGATGTTCTAGGTGTCTAAATTCTGACTGAATAAGGGTGTGATATTTCAACCAGTCGAACCGACGTCAGTAAATTAAGGGAATGTTTCGAAGCCGATCCCCAAACATGTGAACAGTACTCAAGAAATGGTCCTATTTGAGCTTTGTGAAGAGTCAACAGCCGCTGCGGTGTGAAGTACCTACTTCTTGGCGCGAAAGAAAAATCTCAGCTTCTGTGAAACTGCTTTAGCGATATTTTCGATATACTCGTGCCAATCCAAACTGTTGGTTCGAACTAGGAATGAAATGAATGTGGAGTGATTACTTTATGAATGTTTTTTTTTTATTGTTGCTTCAGTAGTATAGTGGAATTTTGTTTCCTTTAGAAATGTGACATTTCTCATCATCATCATCATCATCATTCCAGAACAACAATAATATTGAATGTTCTTGGCAAAAAATACAATATTTCGTAGAAAATTACATTGATCGGCATAATTGTGACTGAGACAATAATCAATGCTCGTTAAAGCCCATTAGGATGTATTCTTCAGAGGATGAAAATAATGAGAATTGATGAACATACCACTTTGAGATATCATGCTGTAGGTCATAATTCCGAAAACGTGGAGAAAAGTAAGAATATCAATTTATACTCAATTGACTGAGCAATCCGATTCCCCAAAAAAATCAAAAATCGGTTGATCCCATCCAAAGTTATAACGGTTCGAAAACGAACAAAAATTCTCTTGTCCTTCTTCAAATGTGGAGCAGTTTATATCGAGGACTGGATTACGGATTTCATGCCGTCATAAGTTTCCATATTGGATAATTGTCCTACAGATATACCTGATAATGATTTATTGTTATCGAAGATTTTCAGATGAACTCGAAGTGGTCAAAAATGGAGGCATGCAAAAAAACCTGATAACTTTGTTCGATTGTAAAAAGTTTACTAGCTGCGTCATTCATTGCACCAAATATCATTCAACTTTCTGCAGCGATTTTGCTTGTACATATTTCATTGGAACTAACAATCTGCGCATTCACCAATAATTGAAATCCCTATTGGTGATGCGATAATTATGTTTTGATCTGTCTTTATCTGTGGAATACATTTATTTCATTGGCATTTAATTTGATGATTCATCGAAGAGGTGTTAAAAAATATTTGAATTCCGATGAAATAATTGTACTTTCCCAAATCCCAATTGGAAGGCCACATCTGCTAATTATAATGATTATTTGTAGATATTGGCGAAGGATCAAATTGCTTCGTTACTGAAAAATAAACATTTCAAGTTCTGGTGCGTCAATACTAAATATTCTTTGAGGAAAGAAACTTTTCGTTCTGTTTAAGTTGATTGACTCAGTTGGCGGGAATAAAATTCAAGATGGTATGTCCAATAAGCTGGCGAAAAAAATTTACATTTCTCGTGCGTTCTTGAGTCGTGGAATATGATTTTCTTGTGAAAAAATGTGATGTAGGTTCAATATGGTAGACAAGTTCGAGATAATGTATCATCTGATTTGCCTAAAATGTGAGTCTGTTTGAGTATTTTTGAAGTTGCGTGATATACGAGCTGATATACAGTGTTCTCCACTTTGAATACACCACCCATCAAGTATTTTCTATTTCGTTGAACGATTCGAAGCAGCAGACCTTTTGGAAGGTCTCTCGATTATCGGCTGTATACTTGTACTCAAAAAACAATGGATAACATTCTGAACAAATTATGGAGTTGCTAACTAATTTGGTCTGTATGTCATCAGTAATGTTTCATTAATTTCATTATCATTAGACATCTCGATCCAAAAATTTGTGAAGTTGAGTACAGCTATATTCTGAAAAACATATCGAAATAAATGGAACTGCATAAGGCTCTCGAATCTAAGCGAGATAAGTGGGAGTTGCTATTCAAAGTTCCAGAGGTAGTTGCCCTATAACAAAAAATACCTCAAGTTGTCCCCCACAATATATGTATAAATTGACGTGTCGCCAAATTTTCATATATAGTGTGATCAGTTTATATCCCCAATATCTGGGGTAATTTCCGTATTTCGATAGGCCCACATTTTGTTATAGGCCCACATTTCGATAAACCCACAGTCTCCAAACATAGCCGGAAGTATAAATAGAGAAAGTTTTCTGTTTTCTTATGCAGGAAGGATATGTCCCTTCCTTATATTTGACGTTATCGGAATTCATCATGTCATTTATCACTGATGTTCAATGATTCGTGTGAAATAATTCCCTCTACTGTTTTTTACGCAAACAACAAAGTTTTCTTTATAGGCAAGGAGGTAACATAGCAACAACAATAAACTCCAATAACTTGTTTTTGAATAATCACATTTTTAGGGTTGATATGATTTCATTTTTTTAAACATGTATGGTAGGCGAACATGTATTTAGGTATATGTACTTATCGAAGATGAACTTTTCATGCAATCTCCAATTTAGTTAGATTTCTGGTTTGGATATTCGAATATAATTCATTGTAATCAAGGATTTCCAGATAAACTCTGGTACTTATTACAATTAATGACTGCCATAAAATTACCATTACCATGCCAGTCGATCTAGATCGACCTCTCCACCTGCATGTGTGGATTTTTAGTCGGTATACGCAGATAGCGATTGTTGCTTTTCTAGCCGAAGAGAGTTAATGATTGTGAGATTATCTCTCTTGGAGGTCCGGGTTTTGCTACCGCTTCCTTGTAAAGACTCGATATCATCCAGCAGCAGCGGACTGGCTGCAGTCGTACGTTATCATGCGAACCGGGGCCGTATATATTTAAGTCGGCACTGCGTTCACAGAGCAAGGCCATATATTGAGCATGGTGCTTTTAATAAACAAAGTGTCTTGGCAGCTCTCTGCCAATATGGCTTTTTCCACATGCTCGAAGTTGTTTAGTGGTTGACTTCGCACTGAATTGAGGGATATTTTGCATAATGCGTACGTGATTAGGGTCGCATAAATAAGGGCTCGTCGGCGATCGTTCACCTGATCACCATTTTCCAGTCCAGAGCGACAGTTAAAAAGAGGAGAATGCGTTGACAAGTTCTACTCTATTCTTGGTTCTTGGAATCACATACCGACCATTTTAATGTTAAAAATTTGTATTCATACCGCTATAGCCCAAAATTGCTCTCGTTTTACTGTATTCAAGAAATCAATTGAGTACTTGTTTGTCATCAATTTCATTGCCGTATCTGATGATCGCAATGACTTCATTGTGTTATTACATTGATATAAAAATAAAGTATATTTTCAAACGCAAACGTTATTGATACTAGTAGCTATATGAAATTTTTTTCTAGGCTTCATAGAAAGAAGACAATATCCTCACTTTACACAAACGACATATACAGGGTGTTCATTTCAGGACTTCCCACCCTAATTTTCTCGAAATGTGTGTATGTATGTATCGAAGGGGACGAGTTTTCATCAGGAAATGAACGCGCCCCCTTCATCTCTAGACGTCCGTGTTTCGTTTTTTGAAAGTGATCGATCCGTTGTTGCGATATTTAGGAAAATCAGTTGTCTGTTTCGTATACCATTGAAATCAAAACTGTAACTGTTTATTCTCATTCCTTTTACTGCAAATCTGAATATCAATATTTAACACTACTGTCACTTCAGTAATTGCTCAAAATAATGTCTATTATTGCCCAAGCAATGGTATTACCGCTGTTCAAATGCACATTTTCAAACATTTCTGGTCGAAGTGCTTGACATTATTTTGCAGTGATCCTTTGTTGAAGCTTTCATAAATTTTGCAGCGGGCGTGTGTAAACAACCGATTTCAAATGTCCCCATAGAAAGAAATCAAATGGTGCTAAATCCGGGGACCTGGCTGGCCACTCTATAGGTCCTCTTCGCCCTATCCATCTACCGGGGAATACGTTCTGTAACCATTGACGGACCGGAAACACTCAATAGGAGGGGAGAGCTCCATCTTGTTGGAAATGTAACTGGTTTCCATCGAGGAAGGTGTTTTCATCTCTATATCTAGTTGATTTTCAAGTGCTTCAGTAATAAGTGGATTGATCGTATTTTCTAGCATATTCAAGTACACCTCATCATTTAGATTTCCATTGATGAACAATGGATCAATTACTTGATTTCCTAGTAAACCGGCCCATACATTTAGTTTTTGGGGATATTCGGTATGCCCTTCGACGAATACATGTCATTGTTCCAATCTGCTCACAAAACACAATTCGTGAGAACCAAGGGAAATGAGGTAAGAATTGTTGTTTTTCTAGAATTTTAAGAAAGAAGTACCGTCGTTTAGAGGTTACAAAGGCCTTCAAAATGAGGTATGACTCGATACCCCTTCGCATTTGAGATTTTGCAGTTGCTAACTCCTCCTTGCAGGGGATGAAAAGAAGCGTGTTCATTTCCTGATGAAAACTTGTCCCCTTCGATACATTTTTTGACGTGTCGAGATTTTCTGAAAACATACACACATTTCGAGAAAATTAGGGTGGGAAGTCCTGAAATGAACACCCTGTATATCAAACTCAACATTTCTTCTAGAAGAATTTTTTCACAGAAAAAATACAATATCCCTATTTTTCAGTTTATTTCACAAAATCCCATCTTCCACGTAATATGAAATGTCGAATTTCAAGCAATAACATTTCTGTCTAATAGGTAATAAGGGTTATTCAATACAGTATCAGATGGCTATACAAGCTGAAATAACAAAATGTTTCAAAATGTCTAGCTCATGTGTTGTTTATAGATATAAACCTCTATGAGCAGATTATTCGGGAACGTAGTCATTGATTTTTTTATCAATCAGCTTGACTTGTTATTAATTTATTTCAGGAAAAAACAGTTAAGGCTAGGATGAACTAGTTCATCCTATTGCTCTTCGGATATACTGGTTAAGCCTAGGAGAAACTAGTTTATCCTAAAATCGGGTTTGAGGTGTTACATATGTAAAATCCGGAAGCGTTAAACCCTTATAGCTGGGCTTCCTTGATGTAGTCTGATGAATCTAAAATCCAAGACAAGAATTTTATTCGCTACCAGCTGGATAATGATAGGAGAAAGGATAAAGACAGAATGACAATTCAACTACTTGATGTGATGTGATAAAAATCCAATCAATAGCAACTATCGATTGAAGATAGTAGATTCGACTCGATTCGTCCCACTATACTGCTTTGCGTATTTGGACAATCATTGTTTTCTTATTGATATAAACGGGTGTCCCATCTCTATTTATACATTTATTTTTTTCGGAAACGGGTGATAGGTATATACCATAAATAATGTTCTGAAACATTTGGCTCAAATGAGAAAGTTTGTTGCACAAAAATTTAATTAAAAATAACCTTCAACAAAACCACCCCTTTGTACACACACGAACTTTTTTTTTAATATCACCCCTCCTATATCATTGCGGTAAGTTTGAGTATAGCTTATTAGCTGAAGAATAAAATGACGTATCACACTCTCCATGAACACGCCCTAGATAGGGTCAAATTGGTTGATTCAACGACTTGATAGCATATCATATAATAATATGAGGAATTTCGTCTCATCCTTATTATAAATCTAGAGGCTAGTTCAGACGATTGATGTACTATAGACATCTGATTAACCAGTTTGGGGAAAACTGGATTGGGAATATTGATAGATTGTTATGGGTATATCTAAATAACACTCAAGAAATTCAAGGGGTGATTTCTTGTGACATTTAAGGAGATGAAGTTCATGTGTTCAAACTTGCTTCATTTTCGAGATACAGGGTCTCAATATTTCCATGAAATATATTTTTTCTATTCACTTCTCAATTGTCTTTTCCATCAATTTAAATATAATGTCGTAGTTTTCTTGGTAGTAATATGGAGCTTCTTCGAGTACAGTTAGATTCGAAATAATATTTCCAGTGACGTCACAGTGGGTAAATTTATCGATATTCATGGTGAATGTCATTGTACACCACCGGTTTTCTGAGTTTCTTATTCTTATTGGATTGAACTATTGTAATAACAACTCTTTTATTCTATGTGTAATTTCTGTATCTAGCTTAGTTTTTCAGGAGACAATGCAAGTGCAATATATCTATAAGTGCATGTGTTCGTAAGCTCACAAGCTCTCTATAGAAACATAGCACAAGAATAAGAGGATTTCTTCAAAAAAAAAAAGGGGTGTGTGCTAAGGGGTGATTTGTCGGATGGATGATTCAATTATTAATTTCACATCACGAAATTTCTCATCAGAAATATGCTAAAGAGTTCTTGATTTGACATCATCTAGGGCCTAGGGCGTATTCATGGAGAGGGTAATAATCCATTGTGACCGTGAGCTAATATAAGCAACTCAAATATTCCACAAAAATAGGTGGATGGTATTAGAAAAAAAGGTTGTGGTATGTGCTGAGGGCAGGTTTATCGAGGGAAATAGTTTGAATGACCAATTTGTGTGCAGCACACTTTTTCATTTATGTAAGCCAGAACATTGATAATGTCACCTGTTTTCGAGGAAATGCGTGTATATATAACTATAGAGTTGAGACAAGCGGTATATTATAATTGGGAAGTTCAGGAAAAATCTCGAAAGTACGTTCTGCAGTGTATATTAATACTTACACATCACGTTTGATGTGTGAGTATTGAGTATGGTGAAAGAGTAATTTTCCTAACAAAGCAGGTGAGTGTAAGCAATTTGATGACTATCGGTTTCTGATTATCGACATGGATTTTTTCACTATATGCAATGGAAATATATTCCATCTCTGGCTCATTCCATTATTCCATGCTGGGTTGTTCTATGGAAACACTGGAAAAACATACACTCTTATACATTTATTGAATATCAATGAACTCATGATTTGATTAAATACTTAGAATGCATTCTGAATTCATAGTAGTTATATTCTGTTTGTCGCGACTTACACGAAATGGAGTGCTAGTGGAATACCGATAAAAAACGGACAATATTCAGGAGTGAATTACCTATTTACAAGCTTCTTAATTCTAATTCAAGCACAAAAATCAACTAACAAGTCATTGTTCGTCTACCACGTGCTCAAGACATTTCAATATTCTTCGAAGAAAACAAAACAAGTTGGATGTGCTCTCTGTATTATAGGCGTCCATTTATACTGTCGTCTGAAAGAACCGTTCAATGATAATTTTACGATAATCCTTGTATTGCTTCATCGAAAACTGAAATAATTATGAAACGTACATACTGGTGGGCTGTCTCTTCTTACAGGTAATGTGTGAGCACTTGATATTGATTTTGTTCTTTGTTCCAACCACAATGAGATAACTGTTGAACAGTTGATAGTTCGAGTGCAACATAACTTCGATCGAGAAACAGAATTATCGTTCAAAATGTCATCTGAAACTGCTTCCAATACCCTTCGTGACACCATAATTTCAAACAAAAATATTCATCAAAAACAAAATGGTGAATGATTACAAGGATTTCGACTATCTACTGAATTGACTTTCTATTGGAATCTAGTATTGTTCTTTATTCAGAAATTTATCAGAAGTGAGTGATCTTTCACCAGCTTGCATGGAACTGTAATGAATTCCTGAAATTCCTGGGTGCTAACAACAGAGTTACTTTGCTATGGGTAGCCGTATACCAGAGGAAGTTGCCATCCTAGCCGAAAAGGAAACCGCATCTATGTTCATATATATTTACATAGGATATAATTGGATGAGAACCCAACTTTGGAGTCATAGCCAGAACAAATAAGTTTCTGCCCAACCAATTATCATCAGGCAGATCCTCAGAGCTTACGGGACATTGTCATCCAAGATACTTCCTATATAGGTAGGATGGTAGGATGGGTCTGAAAACAAACAGACCGTTCGTTCCTATTCTAGGGAGAACGAAATAGCTGAACACATATAGGTATATGTTCATGCTTGTGAATCTTGATGCTTAGGGAGGCTGAGGTTCAATATCTTTCGTTTCACCGATTCCAGAAGAAAATCTATAATTTATATTTTCAAACACTCCCCTTGGTATCAAAGCACAACCTATATTCAATCAGAACTCTCTATAAGGGCTATGGGTAATCTAATTCCAGTTGCCTGTGTGAATCAAGCAGCTGATGCCTATTGAGACGTCTTTCAGAAAAAAAATGTTCTTGTGAAATTGAGATAATTGATATACTACATAACATTTGTGAAAGGGAATTTGAAAAATTTTACCGATTAGGGATTTTATATTTGAAGAATATGAATCTTCCTGCATAGACATTCTTTTATATCCATATCGTATTAACAAAAATCATATTTTTTCAAAGTTTTCTGGAAGTTATTGAGGAAGGACTGTCTCTAGTAGCTCACCCATTATATCCTTTTATATAGGTGTATTTATGGGTAGGCATCTCTCTCTGTTACATACCTGCAATCTGCAATATATCTAGTCATTTGCAGTTTTCTATACTGAGTCAAAGCATGGTCAGTGGCGTTTAAGGATTACGACACATAATAACATACTTATTTGAAATATCTTCGTCATCGATAGGTTGCACTCAGAATAACAAAATGGATGACAATTCGAACGTGTTCTTTCACCACGTTTGTGTCTGTCAACGCTGATGAATATGAATATGAGTGATTTTTCAAAGGATCATCATTTATTTTCATGAACTGCTGCTGAAAATTGTTATACTTATAGGTAAGAAATACAGTGAAGTATGTCATGATATTAGTTTTCTATTACAGTCATCCGAAAAAGTTGAGGTCATCACTTTGAGAATAGAGTAGCACCTTTGGTTTCACATCATATAAGCAACAACATGCTTTACAGGGTGGATGCTATTCGAGCCTCATCATTGGGATCTCGTAAACCGTAAGGGATACAGGGTCGGTAGAATTATGTAAAAGTTGCGTATAACAAAATGTCGTTTCAAAAATGGGAGAATTTCGAATACTTCCGGAGATATACCTACGAAAAAAAGAACTGAATTTCCTATACAGCCTTTTTTTTTCAAGTTATTTGAAAAAATTCATCGAAATGAATGACATTTAATCATGACGACTTTTTCTCCTCTACAAGTTCACGTTTTCAAATTTGAAATCGGACGTTACGTCTTCCAGAAATCATCACCAACTTATTAATTTTTCTGCACTTTAAGATATCCCAAAAGCTATGAGTCATCACAAATTCCCATTTTTCAATATTCTCTTCACAAAAATGTCAGTTTCGTATTGAATTAAATTATAATTATAGATTTTTCAATCATGTTGACCATGCAAGATTTTCAGCATATTATGCAACAAATACCTATGAAAAAAATATGTTAAAATCAAAATCAATTCTTTATTGATGATTTCTACAGGTTCTGGCGTTCTGGAATAGAAATGCTCTTTCGAAATATTTTCTCGGCACAATAAAAAAATCATTATTTGGTGGGTACTCTCAACAGTCTCAACAAACTCTGTTGCTGCTAGCGACAGCATGTGCCAGATTTCTGAAGCCAGTCGATACAGCTCAAAGTTCTCTGTGAAGTGCTGGGTTGTGGTATCAACATGTGATGAGAGATGTCGCTATAGTTCTCAAATCGCTAGGTTTAAAATCATAGTGATCGAATAAGGAATTACCTGCCCTTATTTTTTTTCTTATTGGTCAGTAGGGAAGAATAGTGGTAGTTCATTTGAATTATAATCATTCATAATGAAAAGTCTGAAATCTATATATCTTTGAAGAAAAGAAGTGTTGAAGCATGTTAAAGTGTAAGAAGAGAGTCGTATTTTGTGGTATCAGCCAGGGAAGTATTATTTCTCAAAAATTAATTGAAATTACTCTGCTGAAGGTATTTATCGAAGATGCATCTGATGATGGAGTAGTCGGATATAGCCGTTACGAAAGGTTTGACTACATTTTTTGTTCAATGCGTAACAACACAAAGAAAAGTGCACTATGAATGGCCAGTGCCCTAACTTCTGAATTATTGGAGGTCGGATCCTGAAATTTGGTGGGTAGTAAGTATACCAAATCACCTTTTATTGATAGAATACATTTATCTTATCACTTACGGTTCAACCGGGAACATCAACAAGTTTTGATAATAAAAAACCCTAAATATTTCGACATTTTGATCACAAAAAGTTGTGGTTTTTTTCGGTTGAATTGAAAGTGGTAGAACAAACATTTGAGCAATTTCGTATATTTCCTACCACCAAATTTCAGAATGATTCAGTAGTTACAGCATCAGTGGCCGTTTTTTGTGTACATATCTCGTATTTACTGGGCGGTGAGTCAGAATGAGACCGACAAACTTTGTACACGGATAGCTATATATAACTTACTTTTCAGGTGAAAAGTTCTCATCAACGTTTACAGGGTGTTTAAAAAAACCTAACTTTCTTGCTAGGGTAGGTAGAACACTCCAAAATTAGTTGGATTCGATCGCTTCGTTAAAAAAATGTCGGAACGGCATCCGTTTACATGATACAAGGTGTAAAAAAACATGTTTTTTTTTCACACATTTTTAACGATTATGTTGGAACTGCTGGCAAGATTGTAATGAAACTTTGTAGGGATGTGTTTTGGGAGCAAACACTCTCATAGAGGGCGCCAGTTACACGGTTCGTTACCTAGTAGTTTTGAACATAATATTCTTGAGGTTAGATTTTTCAACCCAGATTTGAAGTGAAAAAGGTACTCCTGATGAAACTAAAAAATGAGATATATATCAACATCTTGATAACTCTAGTGACGAAATAACTCAAACTTGGTATACTATTCCAGAATAATCGCGATGATTATACTTGAGGTTTTCATTTTTGAATTTCATGAAGCAGTGGCGTAGTTACGGTCGTATATCGCCTCATTTTCCTCAATGAATTTTCTTAGATAGATGAAATGTCTAATTGGTATATGATTTCAGGCTCATTGATATTTAACCTGAAAGTAAAAACATCACACATGCATGCCTAACAGCTTGAATGAAGAGGTTCCTGAAATATTTGTGGAACACTAAAAATATGTAATATTACAAGAAAAAAATTGTTATGCTGGATTTTATTCACATATTCAACTGTTGAGCTTCTTCTGAGTCACCGTCACTATGTTTTCAATGTTCTCAAAAATCGAAAACATACAGGAGGTTGTCAGTTTTCTTGATATCCCTCGAAAGATCAGCGTGATTCGGTTATGGAATGCAGCAAATTCACAAGTTTTGTTACATTTAATGCCTCAAAAATGCTGAGCACTTCATTATCGATTAGATGTTCTAATTCTATCATTATTATCAGCTGCTGTGAAATTATTCTGATGAAAATATAACTAAAACAACTTCCTGCTCCATAATTACCTATCATCAGAGGTAAATCATCTGAAATCTAAGAAGATTGCACTGATCGTGACAATGTGAAATCGAAGAGATTCGTTTTATACGGGGTTTTCTCGAAATGTTATTACAAAATCATAAGTAGTAGCATAGATCTACTTAGATCTATGGTAGTAGGTAGATGTTCCTTGCGTTGAGTCATCCGAATTTTTCTCTGCCGGTGCCACAATGAATTAATTTTATTGCATCAGATAATAAGGCATAGGTATTATACTTACACTTTTCAAGTTGAAATTCTGTTAGGTACCTACTATAACGAAGTGTACAGAGTTGACCAGGTATAACTAAATATTTAGATCAATTTATAAATGTTCATGGACTCGAATAAGCATGCAGTGTTCCTTCCTTGTTATCTGTTCCATGGTGCGATATTGAGTGACTGAAGCGTTTATTTATCCTTGTAGAATTGTTGTAGAACTGTGAATGCAGAATATGACTTATGCAGGATCTGAAACAAATAAGGATATATAAGTTTTGTCCTTATTCCTTCTGTTTTTATCTCGGAACAACGAACCCCTTAGCAGGATAACCATAACAAATATTCTGATGCTAATATAAATTCGCACAAAAAGCATAATATTAGTTCCCAATCGCAGCCAGTGTTGTCATGCCGCCTAAGTTAAAAGTGATCAATGTCACGTCATCTTAGTTTTTTATATATGTTTATGAGCCGCTTTTGATATGATAACAATTCCGAAGAATCAACCCATAGTGATTCATAAATACTCTGGTGATCTTGTCGAGGGTTTCAGTTTGTCAATATATAGTTATTTATTTCACTAGGCAGAAAAGTAGTAGATTGACTGCCGCGGCTGATAGTTCATAACCGAGCGTAGCGAGAACTATAACTCCTCTTCTGCATAATTATATTGAACAATAAACTTTTAAGCATTCATAAAAGTCTCTATCTACGGGTAAATGTTCAAAATTACCACAAAGAGCGCGTGTCCATATATATAACCAGAACTATTGCCCAACTATAAGGACATGCAGTAAATCGTCCTTCAGAATTACCTTCAATCGAATAGTGCATAGAATAAATACTGAAGAAGGATGTACTGTTTGCAATCTCCACAGAACGAAAATTTTGGAACACATTCCCTTTGAATGTCCAGTTTATGCTGGTATCAGTGATTGTCGATTTTTTCAAGACATTGAATCTCTAGAACTAGATGATCTGATATATTTTCTGAATTATGGTTGCCTAGCTAACTTGAAACTTCTAGTGCAGGTTCTGATCAATTCGTTGAAGCTCAGATAATCGTGAATGATTTATTTGCATATCAATTATTATTTCAATGTCTTCATTGAATTGAATCAAGGTCACGCAGGAAGAATTTTCGTTTTAGCTATTAGTTCCCATGTATTGATTCATCACAGATTATACCCATTGTAATAATAATCGTATTTTTCAATACAATAAATCTATCTATCTATATATTCATTTATCTACTCATCTACTTCATAAGCACAGTGTATATTTGTGTGTGCTTAAGCTTATGCTTACCGTTGCAAGTGTTCGAACATTCAGTGGAAAAAAATTACCAGCTCTCAGTATGATCGGCTTCTTTACTCTTTCCATGAATATAAACAAAAGCTTCCTGAACTTCACATCTGCTGCATACCACTTTGTCATATAGGAACTGGTACTGATTTCAACACTCTGAAATTGATAAATCAATGAATTTCAGGCAATATCTGTACTGTCAATATGGACTTCTACTCCAATAAAATGGTATTTGCACGTCACACTTGCTCCATATCCATGGGACAAGTGTAACTGAGACTGTCCTTGGTGTATTCCAGTGGCACCATCTTCCGTACGTATAGTAACGGACCATGTCTGGAAGAAATTTATTGAGTTTGCATTTGAAGATCACGAATATTTACTCATTGCAGGATTCAACATGGGCAAGTGGACCCTGAATAGGTTACACGTGGTTACAGTTCCCCCTATATATACGTTATTTTCAAGGGGCAAGTGTAGCCTATGTCTCTTTCTCCAAGTGAACAAATATACATCTCTCATACCTGCAAAAAACAAAGAAAGATCGTTTATGAGCTACTCACTTCAGAAACTTAGAATGAATTCAAAAATTTTTGAAGCTCACGTACACGTGCTAGCTCGGTGTGAAACGTAAATGGACAGTATTCGAAATATCGGCAAAGTCGAACCGTAATTCTTGGGTTGGTAGCTTGATATATCCCAGCGAGCACAAACATCCCTGGGATGTTTTGGGATGTTTTGAAAATGTTGGCATGAAGATGTTATTTTGAGACGTGATATGCACTGACCAAAGAGGTCTTTGAAGGATATTGAAGTATTGTTTTTGTTCTCCTGTGGCATTCCTTTGTTTGCCTACTGAGAGGTATCCCTGGGATATTTTGGGATGTTTCAGAAATGTAGGCATGAGGATGTTTTTGTGAGGCGTAATATGCACTTCCCAAAGAGATCTCAGGAGGATATTGAAAGTATTGTTTTTGTTTTTTTGTGCCCTTTCTTTGTTTGCCCCACCACAACTCCTCATGCTTACGTCACAATACGATGAATTCTGATTTGTTTTCGATTTTGTTCTTCTTGTTCGCAATTGGCATTCTCGTTTGCAGCGTGTCACGCTTACATCACGCTGCTAACGAACAGAAAGGAATTCGGTGAAGTTTATTGTGTTAGAAGACTTATTTAGTTTGTAATAATATGACCATCAGATGCAAGATGTGCTGTTCAGTGCCTCAGTGAAATCAATATATTAATATAAAAGTACGAATTCATCAATATACAGCTTCTCCGCAGTTGCAAAATTATGCATCGTGGAGAACATTTCGAAAATTGGGAAACCTATTTCCAATTATATGTCTGTGTGTAGTAAGCACGATTACTCAGAAACCGATTAAGAAGGTAATTTCATGTCAAGAAAATATTTTTATGTTCAATATATTTTCAATGCATTTTTTCATTCAAGGGAAATGGAATCCTAAAGCAAGAGTTTATTTTGAAAAAAGGCTTCAGAAGAGTACCTCGAAAATGTTTGTTTTTACAGCGATTTAATGTGCGCAAGACGCGTTGAAAATGTTCTGTTGTGTCCATGAAAAGGCCTTAAAAAGAACTAGGGAGAAGGTAGTTTTGTGACATATCAAGGACATCTCGATAATTGCCGCCTGCGGCGGACATTGGCTGTTCTATAATAGTTCTATTCATGTGTGTTCTGAGGTTCAATGTCTCGAAATCTCGTACTTTTAACATCTCTGAGATGTTTTTGTGCTCGCTGGGATATCACTGAGCATTCAGGGGGTATGGGTAGGTTCGTTATGCGATAGACAGTTCATTACATACAAAAATGTAATGATAACCAGCCTGTGTTCCACTTGCCCCAAAATATTCATTTTCCCCGGTGTACCCTACAGGATAATTTCAAAGGTGAGATATCTTCACTCTCTTTCCAGCAAAATCAACTGTTTCACCAAATTTTGCCGATGTTAAAATTTCAAAATATCGAACATCGAAAACTCATCGATACAAATTAGATTCGACAGAGGTTATGTCAACCACCATGATGCAACTATACTTCATAATATAGACTCGCCGTACACCTAGCATTATGTCAACGAATTCATTACTAACGTAAACACGCTCCATTGATCAACAATAATGCTCATAAAAAAGCAATTGAGAAGAAACATAATTGTTGAATCGCAATAACTCTACTAACACAAACAAACCGATTGTGTGTGTGTGTGTTTAGATTAGCCTTTTTTATGGCCACATAGATGGATATTCCACCTCCTGATTAAGCTACAGACAGTATTATTCAGGGTGTTTCTATATATAAAATCCACCGGAATATCTCGTGAACTCATGAGTATGATATATATTTACGTAGGTAGTTACGTACCGTATTTTTTTTATTTTGATGAACAATGACCAGCAATTTTACATGAGTTCAACCGATTATGTACACAATTATGTTGGCCAGTTGACTTCGCCCGTCACTTTGGAGTATCCCTCAAATAATAATATGGTCACAAATCAGAGAAGAAATTCACCAGATAGACTCGTTTGATATTTTCATTAGTGAAAAATGGCTGATTCAAGTTAAGATTTTCCAAGTGATATCGAGAAAGCAGCACGAAATGCAATATAGACTTCGGCTATCTATATTTTTATTTCGTAACTGGTGTTGAAACTTCCGTCAGTTTTGAAAACTTTCAAATTGCATCTCGTTTGTGTGGGCGTTCTTTCGTGAACTGGTTCATCTTGATGGCTCTGTCTCTGTCACATCCGTGATAGTCTTTGTTATTGTTCTCGAACGTAGGGTCTTTCAGATGATAACACAAATTGTATAATATTATTTGCTATCAATCACTGAACCTCATTTGTCATTTATTTTCTACTCCATTTGATTTCTGAGGGGTTTGCCCACTCATTAATCTATTTGCATTCATTATATTTTTGAGATACGGGGGTGCATCCATAAAAAATGCGACAAAATTTCATTTTTCCGAACTGACAATTTTCCAGGAAAAATTTGAATAGTTAGCAAATTGGGCGTCCTGATTCCAAATCTGAAGTGATTTTCGACCTATTTTGACTCCTTATATCATTATCCGGAAATTGGGGTAGTTTCATGGCTGTTGGCGAGCAGTGTCCTCACTTGGTCATAGAGTGCATTTTTGGTATATCTCTCGCTCCAGCAAATTTCAGGATTCTAACCCAACGATTACGTAAGATACAGGGGTGGTTCCATTAGAAGTGGGTCACACTGTATATACGAATAGCATTTCGCGCACTAGATACAGAAATATGATTATTCCATTGTGACTCACCTTTGACATAATTTGTTCACCAAACCAACAGTATATCGCTATTTGGTTCATCACGCAAGCGAAGAATAGGAAGAATGTGAAACCTTCAGCTAATGTTAGATTTATCTGTTATAAAAAAACAAGGATTATAGACATAATTGACAAAAGAAAAAAACAAAAATACTCTAACGAAATGATCTCCAAACTGGTCAGATTTGTTTTCCTTCTCAATATAGAAATATTCATGAATGTTTTTATAACTCTCTGTTCCACAGGTTTTCACAATGACTGAGTACAAAAAAACATGGTGTCGAATTAATATTTACCAAAGAGGAAAATATTTCGTCACTTATTGATGGAATATAAGTAATAATATATTCATATTATGAGACATATATTGAAGTCAATGTACATCTTTCATATATCACCTTGTATCCCTAACAACACAGGGATGTCCTAGGTACGTCCCTTTTTTGTCCCGCGGTACAAGGACATGATTGGGGCATCCAGGGGATGTCGCGCAGTGGTTGTCCAGTGGACATCCCGCCCGGTACATCCCTAGGTTATCCTATTCGTGTCCCTGGAATATCTGATATCCATTCACATCAGAGTCATTGAATTTCATCAAAGTATTAAGTTGCATTTTTTTCAAAATGTTTGTTTTTCTTCCGGAAAATAATCGTAATGAAAATAAAGAATAAAGTTTCAGAACTTACCATTACTCGAAAACAGAAATCGTACATGCATAATGCCCCTCATTTTTAAACACCCAAGAATGATATAATAATTATACCCAAATCCTAACAAAGTTGTATTTATTCAGGTTTCTGTAGTTGAGTCCTGTTTATAAACCTGTTTAGTACATGAATATTCAGGAGGCTCAATAGCCAATGGAGTAAGATGCGTGCCTGATGAGCCAAAGGTCCCGGGTTCAATCCGTACTCGACCTACATTCTTTTTTTCTTTTGTCGAAAGGATGTCCCTGGGATATCCTTGGGACGTCCTAGGGATATCCTTTCTTAGTACTTGGTACATCCCAGGGACGTACCAGAAGGACATCCCTAGGATGCCTCTTTTTGTGGAAAGCGGATGTCCCTGGGACGTCCCTAGTATGTACCATGTCCCGACATAGAATATCCCAGGGACGTCCTCGTAGAAAATAAAGGACGTCCCTGTGACGTCTTTGGGACGTACTCGTGTTGTTAGGGATATAGATGTATGTCACTGAATCAAAATTATAATAGTGAACTGTGAAAAATAAATGTCCAGGTGTTGCTAGGTAGTTATCATGAACAATAACCGAGTGGTTTAGTTGATTTTGAATGTGATACGGTGAAGTTTGAAATAAATGTCACACATCCAACCAGATATTCAACAACATACGGCACAAGAAGGAATTCATTCAACTCCTTTTAATATAGGTATTTTAATTCAAAACCAATATTTGTCGACCTCATCACTAACATGCAGACCATAATCATGTAGTATCCCTTGATCAGAAAGGGAAGTGTTGATTTGTGACGTGATCCTATATTCAAAATGTATGATTCATAGTTATCAACATAGTTATTATCGTTGATAACAACTAGATTGATGAATCTAATTGAAAAAAACATAGAATATATAGATTCATTTTCCAATTACTCCACATTGACCTTTTAACCCTCACCGCATTTTCTGATCGAGGCAACCTTTGGCATCTGCCATTTTATTTTCATATACGATGATGTACGATGCACACAATATACTCACATCTCTTCAGTGTTTATTGATATCATCGATCACGTGAAACATATTAAGTAAGACATTTTGTGATCAGCATCTTAAGTCGATACAGTCTAACAAGTAACAACCCATATATTTTTCATCATGAGTTGCTTGATAATATTTTGAGTTTATATTTACATGCACGGATATGATTTTTCAACTCAGTCCCGACTTACTTTCAGAATGATTATTCCACAAATACAGTTGATCAGAGCTCCGCTCAATATTATTGTTAATATAACGAACGAAAAACTCTCTTCTATAAGAGAGGTGAACCTGCAAGTCAAGAAATCAATCTCATGATACAATATACAGTGTGACCCACTCGAAAGCGAGAAATCCCCCCATGAAATTATCATGTGACATCGAATTTTACAAACTTCCTACGAATTGAAAAACTGTATTTCAGACTTCAGAACAAAGAACACTGATTAGGAGAATGTTTCGCTTCCAAGTAAACCACAATATTATATCTATATCATAGTTGTCACAATATAATATCATTGTTTTTCGTGGTGAAAATATACAGGGTGTACCAAAGTTAGCCTACCAAACTTCACCAGCGGCTTTTACGACCAAAAATGGGAAGAAAAGATTCAATGAACATCATGAGTCGAGAAATGTTTCCTAAGCTCCCTGAAAAAGGGCTCCTGAAGATGACATTTCTTGAATATTTTCAAGACGCCATGGATATAACAAGAATGTTTGTTGCTCAAAAAAAAATAAGGCCCATTTTTGACCAAAAGTAGTCGCCAGTCATGTAGACAGATCTTTAAATCAAAACGGATCCTTACAGTAACATCAATTTATTTGATGAAACTTTTAGCATACATTTTCATTAACAAATATTCATTTCCTATTGATAGTGATTCACATTCATTCAACACTAGAAATGAGAATAATATCAAACTGAACAAGCCTAAACACTCCTATTACAAAAAATCTGTAACCAATGAAGGCTGCGTTTTTTCAACTGTCCGCCGAATGAAATTATAAACTGGGGATCCCCGGCTGTTTTCAAGTGTAGACTTGAGGAACTCCTAGTCAGAGGATGATTTTATACTGTTGAGGAATTCGAAGCCTAATTTTCAATTTTTTTAAAATGATACCGAGGTATTTCTCAATTTATGTTAGTCATCACAGTAATTGTTTCATCTTGTCTCACTATTTCATTTCGTCTGCTTATTTGTCAATTCCCTGATAACACTGTTCTTACTTTCATGACATGTAACGTTGACGTATCCTATCTATCTTTACCGGTAGTTGAGAGGATCAATGAATATTTTATTTATTTTATTCATTCATTTGATGATTCGATTTGGTGAAAATGAAATCATCCAAAAAATGCATTCAGGTTGGACTACATTAAAGAATGCCCATACCATTTTGTATGCAGATTTTCACAGAAGAGAAGTGTTATCATTCCGTATCGATCAAATGAAACGATTCGAAAATATTGATACACTGACATCTCATGCAACGTTGCCAATTCTCGAATTATAGTGGTCATAAAAAAAATCAACTTCTTTTATTTCACAAGAACAATTTCATATGGAGACGCGTAAAATAGGAAATTGATGATAAAAAACAACTTAACTTTTGGGGCATTTTTGAATCGGCGTTTTACTCGAAAATGATATATCTGATCGATACGTAACAGGAGCCCTGTAATGGTATGTGAATTTTCATAATCCGAGATAAAATGGTAGGAAAATATGCATAAAAGAATGAGCAATATTCAATGTTCTATTATACCCTCAATCGAATATTGAGATTATTTCATTTTCACTGCATTGGGCATCGACAGTTTAGTTCTTGTACCAAATTGCATCATTTTATCACATAGCGTTTAAGAGACATTTTTCGACTCCTGTTCATTAAACTTTTCTCCCTATTATTCGTCGTTAAAGCCGCTGGTGAAGTTTGGCAGGCTAATTTAGGTACACCCTGTATACAAATTCTCAGAAGATGGTGATTTTCACTTTATTATCTACAATTGTACATATAAAGGAATTGTTATTAGTAGGTACACACTCACCTCAATATTTCTTTGTGTAGTATAATATTCTTTTTAAAAGTCACTACCAAAAAATCGAAATTCTGATTTTCATAAGGGATATTTTCTAAATTATTTTTCAAAACAGTCAGAGTTGCCGTAGCAATACTCATCATTTTGCAGCACAATACATCTATCAGTACGTAATTCCAAGTGATCAGCATTGAGAATGATACCTAAAATATGAGAAAATTATATAATTTCACAAATACAGCGTCTCACTTTGAACGGACCTCTCTCTATGTCTTGCGATTCTTACCAAATTTGGACCAATTTTAATTTCTTACTGTCCATCATAATGATTTATGATATACTCATTATATTGATGGCTATTCATATACCACTCCAAATCTGCTAAGAATAGCATGACTAATATAGGCGAGATATAGAGGGGCGTCTGTTCAAAGTGAGACACGCTGTAGATGCTATATTCCTGAATTCCGATTATCTTGGAAATTGGAATACACTACGGACATTTCTCACCTGGAATATGACATAGTAGAAACAAATTACATTATTTTCTAAGCTTCCGAACACTTTCAAAGGCAAAAATAATTTTCTCTCGAAGCCACATTTGATTTCCAAAGTATTGGCCACTATGGTGAATGCTATCCCGATTCCCTTGCAAATTGGGAAGAACTTCGAGTTAACAGTTTCCTCGAAAATGTTTTCGTTCGTTTCAGAATACTCGCATAAAATCGGACTGGCAAGAATTTCCTCCAGTTTCAGAATGTTTCCTCCGGTTTTGAGGAATGCCATATACTTCCAAACGATGAATGACGTTCCTACCACGTATAGAACGCAACTAGTCAACTCCAATACATCTTGGTTCTCATTACTGAGGTTCAGATAGTAATGGATGACAGCAAAAATGGTAACGAACAGAACTACGGAGGCCCGGAAATAGTGCATCATAGTGGGCTTAGCCTGAGGATAGAATCCACTAATCGTCAGTAATCTTGCTTCTGGAGCGATGTATTTCCGCAGATCTATCATCTGAAAAAAATAACGATTTTATGTCGTCAAATAATAATATACGAAGCGTTTTGTGGCAAGGATCATAAGTCGAAGAATAAATGTTGTCCTGATAATGATTTTCCAAGGAAATATTAGGTGTCTTAGTATCAGCAGACGAAACAGATTTTTTAATCTTCACAAAGTAGGCTAATCATCCAAATGTCTTCTGTATATACAGGGTGTATCTCAATAACGCCAAAAAAATCCAAGAGGCGATTGCTTGTGATATTCTAGCAAATAAACTTCATAGAAATATATGTGTCCTAACTTGCTCCGTTTTTGAGATACAGGATGTTCTAACCCTCCTGTATAAGCTTTCATGGTGTCAGAATTCAGTATGGTTGGAGCGTGTATAATCTCTGGTTGGAGACTGTGAATGCACCAAAATTTCAAAATGATTGTAATTGGAGTCATTGAGTAATCTCAATGGAAGTCTCGAAAACGCCTAAATTTTTTTTGGAGTCAAATCGATTTTTAATTGTTTCCTCAAAAACTAAGCTAGATATAAAAATAACACAGAGGATGAAAAAGTTGTTAGTTCAATAGTTTCAATAATATTTAGATATATGTTGTTTTTGATTCTAGTATTCAGCAGGCATTGAAAATAATCCGGGTATACAACGAACGTACCCAGTGTCGTATATTCTGAATTGTTGGTTTTAATTTTTCATCACTCTTTCTGCTCACAAGACTAATTTGCTACAATAATGGAAACTTGTCAAGTTCTGATATAAGGCCTCATAAAAAATATAATAATATCAGTCTTCCAGATTAACTGATGTGTATTCGTATTCGAGACAGTCTTTATTTTCATTTGATATCAATAACATGTGTAGCTTCAATGGGCATTATTTATTGCAATGGAAGCTGAAATAATGAAATCATGAAAGAGGAGGCAATAAAATGAGATTATTTTGTTCACGAGTAATTTCATCTTGTAGCAGTTATGGATCTTATAGAAACAGAAAAATTTGAAACATCTCATCAGAAAATGTTTGTGGCACAAAAAGAGTCAAAATATGATCGCGAAATCAATGCCACAGGGGCTCACAACTTGCGAGTACGGAAATGGTGAACTCGAGGTACCCTAGCCGGATATTCACCAAACTTCAACTTGTCTTGGGTGATATCCTCTTCTCTCGTTTTAATTCAATCTATCCTAACGGCCTTCCTTGGCCAACTCCTCTTCTCATCTTCCCAAGAACAACCTCACCATCAAGTGGTGTGGGGAGGACAGACCGCAACCGCTCGAAAGATGAAGCATTTTGGGCCATATTTGCTATCTCCAGACCAGATAGGACAATTATTTGTGGATATCTGTCTAGGTAGACGAAGACTGGTCAACGAGGCTCTGGCAACCTAATCCAAGCTGTGGGAACCCCCCTTTTGGTCATCTTTGAAGTCGAGAACAGGGATCGGAAGAGTAATCTTCAGGAACCTGAGCACCATGAGTCGTACATGGTGAAATTGATAACGGCATATAGGTAATGGGCCACTAGGCCTAACTGTTGTCGGAGACATCAGTGAGACGAGCCTACAAACGGGGTGGAGTGTTTAGGGGGATTAACCCAAAAAAAAGCCACAGGGTGTTTTCAATGTGCTTGAGATTAATTCAATGTATGCTTATTTCAGAACCAGAATACAGAGGAAATCAGAGTTATTGTCTAAGCTATGTCGAAAGATGTTATGAATGGAACATATTAGTGTGGTCTAGGTAGAACATAATTGAGTTTGCTAGGCGATATAACAACGGAAAAGAAGTGGACTTTGATGAAAAAATTCAAAACTTGGAAACTTAAGAATGCTTCCTAACAAAGATATAGGGTGACAGAGTTTCAACACCTCGAACGAGTTATCGATGGACTGCGTTAGGTGTAATGTGTTCTCCATGAAGATTATTGGAAGCCATATTCTATTCACAGCCTTTACAGAACCTTATAAGTTTCTGCCCCTTTTGAAACCCTTCAAATTCAGATAAGTAACAATAAAAAAGCCATTCATCAAAATTTTCCAAGAATATTTTTATTTCTCCAATTGAACAAGGAATCTGAAAATTTGATTTTTTTGTGAAATATCCTATATGACTCCGACGATTATAAAAGGGAGAAGGAGATGCCGTCCACATCAACTACTCCACTGGAGAATTACTCAAAGATGTGATTAATTAGTCTGTGTGCGTAATTTGATCGACATGGGTCCAGTGGTTTTGAAGTTATGACGTGAAATCCAATTTTTGCCCAGAACTTTGAGATTCTGTATCTTTGTTAGGAAGAAATTATGATCAAAGTTTCTTCACGTAAGTACTTACTTTTTGTTGTTCTATCGCCTATCGAAATCGATAACGTTTTACCTGAACCCACCCTGTGAAATCACCTAATACTTCATGCATTCTCCAGTTTCATGAATTTGACCATTAAGTATACTAACATATTCTTTCGTGATATTTGGACGGAGATTTGGTTCATAGTGACCAAATTGTGATAACTTTGAAATGTTTTGGATAATACGAAGGGCTATCATATTTGCTGGTACGGTCCCCTATATATACAATTACTCCAAAATGTTTGAACTTTTACATCATTAATTATCGAAATCTGTAGAGAATGGAAATAAGTCTATAATAACGAGAGAACCTACATTGTTTCCTATACAATGAACTTCAACAATTAATCATTCTCCTTTCGATTCTTTGTGCAATATAATATGAAATAAGATTGGAACATTTCTGTTAAAACAATGGGTATCAGTTGAGTTTATGAATGTGGACTCCCCTTTACTTTCCTCCAAAAATTTTCAATACTGGTGCTTCGTGTCTTATCATGCACATTTCACATAATGTTCACAGCTGTTCTGGTATATACAGGGTGTGCCGAAGCTCTTGAACCACATCAGATATCTGACAAGAAAGTATTAGATTATCGTTAATATATGGAATCAAGTGCATTTAAATACTGAAACCAAACCGAATCAATGTTTTGTCAAATTTAATAACCACCATCATTCTTGTTCAATTCAGAATATCTGAAATAACTGCTTTCATACTTGCTATAAAGGGTGTCCGGTAGGTCAAGTCGTAAATGATAGGGAAACTATCGATATATCCATAACTATCGATTTATCGATATATGGAACTTATCGAAATGCTTCGAGTTATGATATGTGAAAACCCTCAGATACAAATTTTGAATAGAATCGGATCATAATTACAAAGCTCGTCAGCCATATTGGATCCGCCATCTTGAATTTTCAAATTATTTCTTCCATAAGAACCTTCACCTGACAATAACAAACAAAACAAGTGGAGAACAGCCGTTCACGCGTAATAGCGTGACCAAGGTAATAGGGATTCATTTTTATATATAGCGATTTTAACGTCAGTATACTCCCCAAAAACTCAACAGAATCACTTTTTCTCACTAGTCACTCTCTGAACACTCAAATGAGTGCTGAAAAGTGAACTTTTTCGCATTTTGACATCTATTTCGCAATATAATTTTATCAAGATATGGAAACTTCAGCGATATTATATGCTTTAACCTTTAACCAAATGCATCATCGATAATTCAGGATTTCATGATCACATTTTCTTGTCCCCGCCGCTGTAACTTTTAACATAATATAAGACTCATTATGGAACATCTAATAACGAACATTTTCATTCCTCCAAAATTTGTTCGAATAATTTCGTCGTTGGGTTAACCTCAAAATTTTTTTGATGAATAAGCATTTGTTCGTACGCGTTTTTCAATGTCATTAAATTGGTATATCCATTAGGGCGCCATCCCTTATTAGTAATTATCGAAAGATCATAGAATCTCCCCACTGTTTTTAGGCCATGAGCGTTGCCATGAGTGTATTTTACGCCTCAAGTATTGGGAGGATTATTTAGCGAACTCAGATTTAGCAAGCTGGTACGCTCATTTAGTTCTCACTAATATTTAATTGAGAACTCACAATGAATATTGTTCATGAAATAGTTGGATGAAACTTCCATGAGGTAGACAAAAAGAACATAATATGTTGGTGATATGAGTTCGGAATAGTTCCTAACTATTTGACAAAAGGATCATTTATTCAAATTTTCTTGCGTAGCCTTTGATCCTATATATTTGCCAATATTCTCCTAATTTTTCTTCCGTGTGGTATAACGTATGTGTATCTTCAAACCTACAGAAAGCTCAGAACACTCTGTATAGAGTAGGTTGTCTATTATCGGAATACCATGATGGCATGATGATTATTTTATTCAATCGTCTCTTGATATGCTTATGCACAGTTTTTTAAGACATGTTGCTTGGTAGCAATTCTCATGATCTATCTTTATGGAATCATAAAAGCTACTTGTGATGAACAGATGAACCCACTTACTTGAGATATGTTCAGCTCTTGTCTTATTTATTGAAGAGGTAAAACTTTGAAGCAGGGACTTTTGGTATTCTGGACTGTGAACAGTCTGTATGGTCTGAGACGTTCTGCTATCGAAGGTTTCATGAATACCTACCTATAATTTAACAGAGACTATAATTTCAAGAAATGTGTATATGTATACCTATTTATTTCAGATACTTTAAAATTCATGGGAAATATAATGTTCCATTGTTGATACTGTTCAATGTTAAATTGAACAAAAGATGTCCTGTAGGGACATAATTCTATATTATGATACTGATTTATTATTTCTGGCGATATCAAGCAACGTGAAAATATATTTCGATTGTATTGAGATATGAAATTATATGAAATTAGATATTATAAATTAATAATCATATTATTCAAACCTCTTTAGAATCACGATCTATGTCTCAGCTTTTTGATAGATTTTTCTCCAATGAGGAATTGAAATTCATTTTTCTTTATCATTTGGGATTTTCTCTCCTCGTTTCTATACGAAAATAAAGATGAGATTATTATTTCAATATACATGGTGTTAGTGAATAAGTGCGACAAACTTCATGAGGTGATTCCTTGTGATAATTCAGGAAATGAAGTTCACTTAAACATGTGTCCTAACTTGCTTCGTTTTTGATACACAGGAGGTTGAAATTGAAAGTATTGATTGTTTTTATTCATAACGCCCCTGATGTTTTAGCATTCATAGTGCCAAGATTCAGTATGGTTGGAGACTGAAAAAGTCACAAATTTCCGAAATGATTCTCATGAGGTTATTGAGTAATCTCAATGAATGTTTCGAGAGCTCATATATTAAAATTTGGTGTCAAATCGAATCTTATTGTTTCCTCAAATACTGAGCGAGATACAAGAGGAACACAGGGAATGAGGAGGTTGATATTTCGATTGTTCTATCTAATGAAAATGTGGAAGTCAGAAAAATCAGTGGCGTACATTACCCGTAGATATCGATAAATTAACCCACTGTGACGACACTGAGAATATTTTCTAGTATTTAATCATATCGAAAGAAGCTCCATGTTACATTCAACAAAACCATCAAGTTTTATTGGAATTGGTAGAAAGACATTTGAGTAATGATAAAAGGTACGATTTTTCATGGAAATTATATTCACTAACACCCTGTATGTGTAGTAGAAAAAATGGAATGATTTGCCTCAAAATTTCACTGCGTTTTACAATTTTTCTCATCAGGGGGCCTTGAAGCAAAATCCAATTGCTTGTCAGTGACAATTTGTTTGAAAAAAAGTTTTAAGAAAAAAAAAAGATATATTGAAAAAAAATCGAATTTTTACTCAGTTTTGGACGTTCTGGGAACGAATCTGCTTTTTTTTCAAACACTGTCAAACTATTGAATTTTTCTTTCAGGCTTCCAGATAGGAAAATTCGTTAAATGTAGTGACATTTTGGGGCAAATCATCTGATTTTTATTTTGTAGGAACGAGGAGAGAAAATCCCAAATGATCAACTGAAATTAATGTAACACCACCTCGATTAACCTACTGCGGAATTGAAAAGTAATTATATCTGGTGTACATCAAAATTCCACTACCATCAAACTGGAAACTGAGATATTGGTGATCCTTGGTAAGGTTGATTATTTTTCTACCCAATAACCAGTTTTGAAATCTTTATCAGATCTTCCAACTCTTCTTCTGATTCAGATAGGTCGTATAGTACCGAATTCAACTAAAACACCTTATCTATGATCTCTATATAATTAGTTATAATCAATAATTAATCGTCACTTGGAAATGCATCGGAGGTTAAGTATGGCACTTTGTTGATGATAAATTGAACAAGGAAAACACTCGTATAGCATGGCGTGGCAGCAAAACAAACAAATTAATACAGCAGGTCACAACGGGGCACCATATGTGATAACAATAATTAACTTTGATCTTCTCATACTAAGTACTTCGTGGTTTGAATTGTAAGTTCGTACTGTAATAGAAGATCTGTATTCCAGGCCAGAGTTTGATGAAATTGGAATTCGATTGACAGACTACCTACTTCTTTCTTACACAGTAGGAAGTTTCGATACACACCATTTTGGGGTTGACAGTATTCCAAATTTTGTTACTTTATTTGTGACCAGAATTGAAATTCATTTTCATATTATCTATTGAAAAAAATCATTGATTATTCTGCGGTCGGATACACCATTGAAATCAATTTTTTGATGTCTAACTTCCACTACTAAGATGTCCAAATCACAAGACGTTATAAGGCATTATATCACCGCGTGTATTTTATAAGTACCGGAATGTGTTCATCTGGGGTATATTTGCAGGTCAAATGGGGTTGTACAGGCTGTCCCATTTTCGATGTCCTTACATCTCACTTATTACCAAAGAAAGAGTTTTGCGGTTTCGCCAACGTTGGCTTCTTTTTCGTGAAACTGATGATACCGTTAACAGCATTCTTATAGCCCGCTCACCTTTTGAGATACAAGTGGAAATGAAGTATTCAATCTTACTTTAACTGGAATGAATTCGTTAGCAGGGAGGTGAATATTTTTTCACAAAATTCAACATAAACGATTTAATGTATTTACCTATCTTTTGCAAGCAATATCGAGAATTTATCCCTCCAGCTGTAGCTGAAACCACCCTCACCATGATTATTTCAAATGATGGCTTGTGACCCCTCATTTGAAAGCTGGTGGAATGAGGAATCTAGCGTACTAGTCAGATTTCAGTATTTCATATGTTTGAGGGTTGCATGAAATTGAGATGATATTTCTAAATTAAATTTTTTTTCGAATATCGATACCATAGTTCAATAGTGTAACAACTCGAAAAATAACCATTTTGAGTTGTATACGCTATCTGATTCATCATTTTGTTAGCTTTCACAGGCTATACTGTAACAACTGAAAGTTTCAGTACTGACCAAGAGATGGTGCTAGTTACTCTATTAAACTGAAGGAAATTTAATTTCCATATAATTCCATATTGTAATAACTCGATATAATAATCAAGACTTGTTACAGTTTTGAACTGTGAAATATTTTCAGTGATTCAGAGTTGTTACATTGCATAGCTCAAAATGCTCAATTTCGACACTCAAAAGAAACTTGTAATACTATGTTATATCATTGTTCCTGTAGTGATTGTAGTTATTGTACTTACTCATCTAATGATGATGATGATGAATTTTATCACAGAGCTTTATATCATCAATTATATAATTCAGATCAATAGTGTGACAAGTCCGAACAAAATCACTTTTTACCAAACATTTTTTTTCTAAAGTCAGGAAGTAAATAGAAAAGTATTACGGTAGGGCTATTATTTTATATTCTTGGGACACAATCTACAAAAATGAGTTCCATTTTATTATGAGCTGAATTTTCAAAAGCGATTTTCTCGAAACTACGATTTTTGAGATGTTACACTATTGAACTATGATATCGATATGTCGATCACTCAAAATGTGTCGATCACTCAAAATGTGTCTTCATCAATAATTGATGTTGAATTTCTGCCACCACTGCTATCTGTTATTGTATTTCAATGTTTATATAAAGCTGCAAAAAGGGATTCAGTTTGCCGTATTCACAGGTCGACACGAAGTGTTATTGCAAACTGGTTGAAATGTTCTATATCAATGTTACTAAAAGTTGAAATTTTGATAAAAATACGTTGAAAATATATCAAACTTCGAAACTATATCATTTTGAATTCATGCGACCACCAAACGTACTGCGAACTGAAATATGATCAGTATTCTGAATTCCTCTTTCAACCAGCTCTCCAATGAGGGGCATTTCAGGAAACATGTTGGGGTTGATTCCAGCTACCCTTGGAGGGTTATTTATCCCATTTTGTTCGCCAAATGAAGGTGAATACATTCAAACGTTGAAATGTCTCGTGAATTTACAGAAAAATCATTCACTCCCCCAGTATAGCAAGGTCATTCCAGTTGAAGTCTTCACCCTGTATATAAATCTTGCTTGCTAGGTATGACCTGTATACATGGAGGTGAACTCTAGGGTATTGAAGTTCTAATCGAAACAATCATTTGCAGTTTTAGATCAAATCATAGAAAATATCCTGCCATGTTCAACAGTAGATCACATTAATAACCTGATTGAAGATTACATAATTATTCGACATTATCCGTCTGAAAGAAAGACTCGAAGTGAAAATGTGAGCATCAGAGGCTTTTGGTTTGTTTGATTTTGACTATTCTCTATCTCAAGTTTTGAGTTTTTGTAATCAGGTATTGATCGAGTACCCATATATGTGAATATGTATATTGGGTCTATTTTGTACGTAAATTCAGTTGTTCTTATTTAACACGTCCACAATAATGAATAATAATGATTGTTTTCGAAGAAAACCTGAACTATAGTTTCTCTTTGAGATAGTACCATGGGTAAATCGAAACCAATAGGCATTCAGGAAAGAATCACGATGCATAAATTTAGGGAGGATGAAGTTCAATGTTCTGCGTGGGATTAGCCAGGCAAGTAGTTGTTTTTCTCCTGAAATCTACCATTGTTGAACATTTTATGGAAATGACTCTGGGCTTCCTGTATTCATTTAACATCGCAGTCCACTTTGAGCATTGTGGCTATTTCGTGAGTAAAATAACAGTATTCAAACTGTTCCTTTTTTCAAATCAAAAGATAATATCCAAACCCATATTAGGTTTTTTCAAACGTCAAATAGGAATGGCGCCCGGAGGAAATATAACGAGCCTATTGATGACAGCAACTATATGTATATAGGTGAATTGTCTTTTGAAAAATACTTTATAGAGATTTGACAATGCAACGCATAGTACTTACTCTTAAAAACTCGATGAGGATACAAATATATTGTTAATTACTTACTGTTCATACGAAATATGGCATCAGAACGGCCACGAGGGGTAATAGCGCCCAACAGTCATTTGTACAAGCTTTATTATCCGACAGGGTAGTGTCAATATTTCTTCACTGAATCACTGACATTGTCTCAGAAATATTTACGAAATATTCACGTATATACACTATGACAGGAATATCAAATTATACAAGGATTGATAACAAAATAACAGAAAACATACAATTCCGTCGAAGCGGTTCTTATGAAAGTGACGTTCGTGACCGATGTCCTTGACACACAGCGCGTGTTCCTATTGGTTACTCTATGATGTGTGTGTAAGCCGTAACGCAGCTTACTCGAATGAAATCACTTCCTCTGTGGTCTGGTTGGTCTGGTATTCAAGAGTAAGCTTTGAACGTCTCACCCATATACCTCAGTTTCAGGTAAAGTCGGAAAAGGTTAGATAGCTGGTATACTACATCCCACCTGGATCGTTAATTTGTGAAGTTTGTAAAAGAAGTTTCGGGCATGTGTGTGTATCTAGCTTCATTTTAACGCAAACATAGTTACATACATATTTTCATATAGTGGTTTAAATTTCGCGAAACTCAGTGATACTCTTGGACCCGGAATAGAGATCACCTAGCTAAAGAAAGCTCTAGAAGGTGATGTGCCGTATCATTAGTTTCGCTATTAAGCAGTAAAGATGAACCTTCCTTTGGTACGATGAATAGTTCTTTATGTGCAGGTACTGAATTTAGGTGATTTTATCAGTGATATCAATAAATTTCCACGAGATTGAACTGACATCGTGATGGTGGAGTTTGATGTGTAGTGAAACCGATGGAGCTAAGCTTAAGTACGAACGTGAGTACCCACAAATTTGAGATCATCTTCCTTATTTGTCCAGTGATAGAATCACCAATAGATTGAATGATCAATAAATATTTAATTCTTTTATAGCTGAGAAACCACTTCTTTGAAAGGAAATATGCATATATCTGACATTTTGGTGATATTAGTGGGTCATGTTAGATTTCATTATAGTCATCAACGTAACAAGGCCGATATGTAGCAAATAACGGATGAGGTTGAATATATTCATCCGAGGCGCAGACGAGGATTATAACAACAGAATTCGTTATTTGCGAATCGGCTACAAGATTACATTTTGATTCCGAGGAAAGAACATACCACGTATCTTGTGATTTTATATACGGAAATCCTATCATCTTGTTGTTATGGAACAGTTAATGGTCGCCGGCCGTTAAAAAATATTAACGGACGGAGGCTGAAAACATTAACTTTCCAATTACCATCTGAATACCGGTAAATCAAACTAATATTGTAGGATTACGAGAATTATTATAATACATCATCAGGGTTGCTGAAAAGGTTATGTAGTAAGTGATAGGGCTGATAGAGTGAGGAAAAAAAATAGTACCTCAATGAAAACATGTCTATCCCATTTCCTTACGGAGTTATTGACCATAAAAGTTAAAATGAGAAAATAGTATACTGTGCAACAAGTGGAAAAATTCAACTTTTCTCACGAGTGTGGAAGTTTGTGGCACGAGCTTGAAGGGCGAGTGATGCAAACACACGAGTGAGAAAAGTGCTTTTCCCCACATGTTGCACACTATACTTTTTCTATAACTGCACTTATTCAAAGAATCCGAATAATGTATCTTTTTGGTATTCATTTTATAATGTGGCACTATGCCATGCACATTGGATATTGTGAACAAAGAGTAGACGCCTTTTCTAGTTCCTCAAAGTATTTCAAAAAAATACACTCCGAAAACAAATTGATTTGTGTATTGTTTTAGATTCCATAAACTTTTCGTTTATGCCAATTCATACTTTTTTCTTGAAATTTCCAGAACTTTCGCAGCTTCTTCCATTATCTTTGCTCTGTCGGTGTATTTATCAAAATCGTCACATCTCGGTATATTCATCATATTATTTATTATGAATTGTTGGAATGATATTCGATGGAAAGTGAGATTTCTATCAAGAGCACTAATGAGAACTACCCTTGAGAATTTGAAAAACTTCTTCTGACAGTTGTGACAACTATTCAAAGCTGAACAGTAGCCAAGTTTTGGTCGATTTTTGTTGATTCTCCATGGAAATGTATGTGGAGTTGGCAACGTGCCGTGAGAAAAAATATTTCTCACAGTATGAGCAATATATGGTTTTGAAACTAAGTTAGCTATGAGAAATGCGCTACTTTTCATAGCAGAAGTAGAAAAAATATATTCCATGTATAACGTTAAAACGGTTGCCATGGTATTAATTAGAAAAGCCGATCTCATTGTGTCCAAAATAAGCTTGTCAGTATTAACCATAACTCTGAAGACAGACCTTTGAAGACATCCAATAAAAAAGTTGTGAGAAAAATGCATAGTTTTTTCTTCTCCATCTCTGCCTCATAGTGTTGGGGGCAAGTGGTGCAAGAATTTGAAATATCTAGCTAATGATCAATATCGAATGTACTAATTCTCTTCGTTTGGAAATATGAGTAAATTAGAGATAAGTTCATTGAAGAAATAAATGCAGAGTAATGAAGAATTTGAAATATCTAGCTAATGTTCAATATCGAATGTGAATTTATTGATTCTCTTTGTTTGGATATACGAGTAGGTAAATTAGAGATCAAATATCTAAATATACTTCATTGAAGAAATATATGCAGAGTAATGATTATATTATTCACCATTCATCAAAAAGTTATTCAACAAAAATTACCTTAACAAATAAAAAAATTTGAACATCTAGAGAAGGAAATTCGCGAATAATTGCATATATACGCCTACATGTTCCATGAAAATGTATTCAACTTTCCTATTAATCAGCATTCAGAATGCGATGGGTTTTTTTTCGAAAATTGTTTTTGGTACTCACGTATTTTTGTCTGAAAAACACGAATTTGATAATGAAAATGTGAACAAACCATTATTTATCAAGATATTTCACTATAAAGTTACAAATTTCACCTTCTTTTCCGCCTGTCTTCTATATTGAATTTGAAACAATTTACCCTTCTTTTTTCATCATTGGACAATTCATATTATATATCACAATGTAAGACACATTTTTTGTTATTGAGTCAACTAGAAATATGATTTCTTCGTGATTTATCCATATTTAGTGAAAAGAAGCACTCTGTTGACATTTGACATCTCATATCGTATCCACAGATACCCCATCCACTGATTCGGAAACGGTCTACAGGGTGATTATTATCCTCCACAAAAAAATCAAATTACTCAATCCAGGCCTGTAAATAGAATAATATATTGATTTCAATTGAGCTGACGCATTGAAAATGTGAGTCTCACTTTCATTCGTGAAATTCATGGGTTGCGAAGTATTGATTTTCAAAAAATGCTAAACTTTCGTTTTATCATAAAATTTATTGTTGTTTTCAAAATGCAGTGAAAGTGTGAGGAATGTCTTGAATATTTTATTCTTGCTGTTCGTTTGTGACCTTTGAAGATTCCCTATAACAGTTTACAAAAACGATATACAGGATGAACTTTTTGCTATAAACCAAACTATCGAGATTTTTCAAGAACGGTTCTGGATTTTCCTGATTCTGAACGAGTCAGTCGATAAGAGAGTAGTAGCGGCATATTTCATGAAAAAAATCAGACGAATCCAAGAAGCTGTTGGAGAGTTATGACCGAAAGATATTTTTCCAAATCTCATTTTTCAATTTTTTAGACATTAAGTATTCTCCTCAAGGGCTTCTATTCGTGGTTGGAGTATGTTCAGTTCTTCATGACTCACCCTGTATATAGTTTCTCTCGCCTTCAATTTTTGAATATCATGTATTCCCAAAGGAAATGCCACTTCTATAACAACTATGTTAATGCTTTTGGGTGTATGATAAATTGACATTCATCATACAGGGCGTGGAAATGAATTCTGAATTGAGACTCTATCACGAATCTGCGATTAGAGGTTTATAAAAATCACAAGTTTCCATCGTTCAAGTTTGAACCCCCTGATTGGGTATGAAAGTGTTAAAAAGGAATATTCTCAGATAAATTATGAACATACAAAAATGGATATATATTTATATAAAGCAATACATTGAGAATTCGCATTCTCTATGTGATGAGAATATTTACTCTTTTTCAGTTAATTCAATAGAAAACAACTACTTTCCTGGCTATATGCCACGACGAACATTGAATTATATCTATTGAACACACACGATAAGAGTTTGAAAATAAAATATAAAAATTTCTGAAATTGAGAATTTGCATTCTCCTTCAGACAAAAATATGTATATACACACATCATTCTGAATATTCAACAGAAAACAACTACTTTCCTGATGGCTATTTGCCACGTCGAACATTGAATTATATCTGATGAACATTCAAAAGGAGAACATGAAAAATAAAGAATAAAATCCTCAATTTCGGAGGATTTTATTCTTTATTTTCCATGTTCCCCTTTTGAATGTTCATCAGATATAATTCAATTTTCGACGTGGCAAATAGCCATCAGGAAAGTAGTTGTTTTCTGTTGAATATTCAGAATGATGTGTGTATATACATATTTTTGTCTGAAGGAGAATGCAAATTCTCAATTTCAGAAATTTTTATATTTTATTTTCAAACTCTTATCGTGTGTGTTCAATAGATATAATTCAATGTTCGTCGTGGCATATAGCCAGGAAAGTAGTTGTTTTCTATTGAATTAACTGAAAAAGAGTAAATATTCTCATCACATAGAGAATGCGAATTCTCAATGTATTGCTTTATATAAATATATATCCATTTTTGTATGTTCATAATTTATCTGAGAATATTCCTTTTTAACTATGTTAATTCCTGAAAAATGAACATTCTGTCTTGTTCAAGATATTCAAGACTAATGACCTACTATTTGATGCTCCAACAGCTCCAGTCTCCATCGCTTTCAGTAAAGGACTATTTTTTGCACATCTCATTCACCATTCAGGCGCGACAGTTTCATAATCATATCGCCTGGGATTTTATCGATTATGCCTGTCCATCAAAATTCTGGATCAGTCATAAGTATCCCGAATAATGGGTTGAATTATGCTTCCAGAGATTCAGTCATGAGTCGTCTGAAAGGCTGATGAATAATTCACATTATTCCTTATTCAAACTTTTTGTGAGGACGAACATATTATTAATTGTTTCGAAGCAAAAGAATTTATCTGGGAATAACGGATATGTCTATTCCAGGATTCGTCATGCTGATGTTTTTCATTCGAAAATTCTATACAGGGCGTTACGAATTCGTGGCTAAGCATGGGGATTTCGGTAGCTCTAAGAGATACAGAGTAGGGAGAAGTTGCGACATTTTATGCTTAACAGAATGCTGCTTTGGAATTGAAGAAAACTCGATCATTTCCGGAGATAAAAAGAGAGAATATGCTGAATCATTTTCTATTTATTTCTCAGTTTATACAACGAGATATTCCGAAAGGAATGTCACTTCATCTTTGTCACTTTTCCTCCTCTACAAAATGGAATGTCGAATTGGTAATCCGACGTTTCTTATTCGAGCGACCATCATCAACATTATTATTTTGAATACGGGCATGGATTTATCAGTTTCTTCTTCGATATTCCTCGATCTATTTCAATTCAATTCATGAAATGAACGTGTGAAGAAGTCCATGTTGTGAAGTGGTAGTGTTTGAAGGAAGAGTAAATCCCAAAATAATCTCCACGACATTTGATAGATAAACATAGTTATGTTATAATTTGGGAGGGACATGTTTCGAGCTCATAATAAGCCCATCATCAGTTAAGGTTTATAACGTCATGGGGCTGAAATAATGTTCTTCAAAGTTGATGTGATATCCTATCAAATTAAATAGTAAAACTAGAGCATAAAACAGGTATTTTTATTTCAAGAGGGACCTGTACCCTTTAAGATACCCTCAGGAGGTTTTCATGAGGAAGAAAACCAAAATGTTGATGAAATTTAGAAAAACCTACATGAGTATAGAACTCACTCACATCTCACATACAAAATACCACATGGTGCTTAGTAGGTATTGAAGTTATGATGAGAAAACGGTTTTTTTCTTAAAATGTTAACACTATATCTTGAAAATTGAGAGGTTTCGTGTATATGAGCGTAGGAACCTCATTCTATATTTTCAGTCATCAATTGAATGACACCCTGTATATATGTTTCTGTATGAAAATATGGAAGGCTCCCACCAAAATGGTGTATACTTGGAATTTCGAAGTTCTGGTGAATGCACATTTGTGGTACCACCACACCAGAAAAATCTTCATTTCGAACATGTATGCACATTGCACACAAAAGTCCTTAACCATAGCGCCGCTATCATAATTATCCGATTTTGAAGAACAAAGGAACAAATGAAATAACTCATCACATACTATTAGTATTCTTCAAAATTTCAACTGTGACGTCAGCAGCCTTCTACTTTTTTTAACATATGTTTTTTATATTATTTTTCTGGTCGAGATTTTTTTTCTGAATACAGTTCGACGAAATCACTCTGTCTTAGATAGGGTGACACAGGAGACATGTAGCAGCCTGTAGTTTTTTCATTTGAAGAGATAAAATTGTGAAATTCACAGGGGGTATATAATAAATGGTAGCGCACTTTACGAACTTGACGACAATTTTTTTCAACCACCTATTTGACCGGAAGTGACCCCAACTTTTTTTGTTCAAGTATCACTCTGTACATTTTTTCAATCTATTTTTTTGCCTTGAATTTCTCTATCCAACCATGTATCACAAAGTGGCATTTATTTCTCAATCCGCTGTTGAATTGCTTTTTATTCAAAAAGAGTAACTTGGCTGTGACATGAATTCGATGATATATCGACACTTGGTAGGCTTTGGAATTCAAAGATCATTAGTAAACCGATATTATTCAAAATGTTTTGATATTCTGTAGGTTGTCAATAGCTAGTTTGAGTCAAGATGAAAACCTTCGAAAATAACTCATGATATTGAGGAATCTAAGATAGGAACATATTTTTTCGAATTCAGCTACTCGTACAGAAACTATCTGTCTTTTATTTTCGCCATGTACCTATCACATGATCTTCCCATTTGGAATAATAAAACTAAAATTGTTTTTTTCATAATTATTTCACTTAGTAGGCGGTGTACCTACACGAAATGTTTTATGTGCTTGACAGTTAATCGATTGCATCAATGATTTCTCTTCTTCATTTGTTAAAATTACATATTTTCAATAGAGACGGAAAATGTATTCAATAAACGAAAAAGTCGATATGTTGTTGATATGCAATTTCAATCAACACACAAATGAAGAAGAAAAATTATTGATGCAATCGATTAACTGTCAAACACATAAAACATTTTATGTAGGTATTAAGTGGAATAATTATGAAAATATAGACTGATAGCCCTATGGCTCATCGTATAAGAGGAACAATTTTAGTTTTACATGGCGAAAATAAAAGACAGATAGTTTCGGTACGAGTAGCTGAATTCGGAAAAATATGTTCCTATCCTAGATTCCTCAATATCATGAGTTATTTTCGAAGGTTTTCATCTTGACTCAAACAAGCTAAATTGAATAATATCGGTTTACTAATGATAATTAAATTTCAAAACCTACCAAGTAATGATATATCATCGAATTCATGTCACAGCCAACTCATTCTTTTTGAATAAAAATCAATTCCACAGCGAATTAAGAAATAATCATTACTTTGTGATACATGGTTCGATAGAGAATTTCAAGGCAAAAAAGAAAGACTGAAGAAATGTACAGGGTGACATTTAAAAAAAAATGTTGGGGTCACTTCCGGTCAAACAGATGGTTGAAAAGAATTGTCGTTAAGTTCGTACAGTGCGATATCATTAATTATATACCCCCTGTGAATTTCAAAATTTTATCTCTTCAAATAAAAAAACCACAGGCTGCTACATGTCTCTTGTATCACCCGGTATACATAAAAATTGACATGCACCTACTAAGCTCCAATAGGCACCCTTTGATGCAGGAGAGTTTTTATCATTTATACCAGAGGTTTCCGTATGGGATGTATACTGGAGAATTTTCTAAAACAATATGATACGTCCTCGCTTATCCTGGACACAAAGATCATTTTCGAAATCGTTTTTCATTCTGCAATAATATGAACTCCTGAATTTTTTCTGTCCGATTCACCGTTTTCGCTTGAAAAAATTAAATCATTTTGGCTAAATCAATCAATTTTTTCTACTCGAATAAAAATTAAACAAACTCATCTCACTCACTCACAAACTACTATATGGTGCTTAGTAGGTGCATGTCGAATTTCATGAGAAACAGTACTGATGTTATGATAAGGAAACGATTCTTCTCTTTGAAATTTAGCACCCTTTAGCTGGAAAGTTAGGAGATTCAGAAAATATGTTCATATCTGCTTTTCTTCTTATAACGGGCAAGGGAATCACATAGTGGAAAAAAAATACACCAATTCACACCAGCGAACACCCTTGGGTGGTTCCTGAGGTCCTGATTATTTTAGTGAGACTTATCACTGATGATATCTTCAACACCATCAAAGAGTGTCATTCGTTCTTAAATACAGTCAAGAACTACACTAGAGTACCTAGTGCTAATTTGATCGGTTCGTGTTATTCAACATCATTCATTTGGTGATTATTTTGACACATACGGATACTTTTTCCTGACATTTTTTTGTTGTGATAAACATACTTATTGAGTGTTACCACGTTGAGGAGAGATGCTTCCTTGTCCTGCATCAGAGTGTTGAATAATACAACTCTGATATACTAACATTAGTATTCAGTGTATGAAATGATCCAGTGTAGTGAGAGTTGAGACATAACAAATCATCTCTGCTGAGCTGATACTATTTGAAGGCTGTCGAGAGACGAGCGTCGAAGAAGCGCTAGTGTCGTCATCTATCAAGATATTTACTCATTATTATTTTGTGCAAAAAATTCATACTTCGTTAGTCAATTTCATGTTTCAATCTGGTTCGATATAATTTCTCTATATAGTTTCGCCGTGCGGACAGAGTGTCAGTATTCTAATCCGCATTCGCTTGCTGGTCGTGGGTTCAATTCCCGCTACTGCAGAAATTTTTCTGATGGCCTAAGAAAGTGTTTGGGATCACACGTTGAAAGGTAAGGTCCCCGTCATTCCTTGCTCGCACAAGTCTCTCGAAGACTTCTGAGGGTTGCTCGTACGGGGGCAACCGAATAACCGGATAGAACAATTTTAGAACAACAAAATCCCAAAATCATCATTTCTAATCGATGAATCAACTTTAAATTTATTCAGTGCATTATCATCACGAAATCATCCGTTCTTATATCGTGACCTATCAATCTGAATACCAGAATTCGTAGATGATGAAATAATGGTATACACAATTTTCATCCATTCTTCTATTAGTTTAGGTTTCTCAGGGGTCAATTCTACAATGTTATTTATTCACATGGGAGAATGCAAGAGCATGAGTGGATTATATTAGCACCAAATCATTGTTTCAATTTATTCGTGATTGGTTAGGGTGTAACTAGGTGTTAATTTCATAAAGGTGTATTTTTTGCGTTAATTTGAATGGATATTTCAGAACCCCTCTAAATTATCACATCCGTGTGATTTTCCACTATGAAGGTGCGTGAATTGACACCACTGTACACGGTATCAATAAATTCTTTATAATATTGATATGATATTGCTAATGAAGTGTTGATTTCGCCAAAAAATTTTCACTGCACAGAGAGAAAATTATAGTGAAAGACACTATAATTATTGAACTCATTAATATAAGATGCGTCGATAATAGCTCCAAGCACAATTTATAGTAAACAGTTCGATTTTATTATAGTGATTTTTCATAGTGAACATATAAAACTTCAGCACTATGAATTACTATTTTGGATATGTAAAGAAATGCACATGGATTGTGCGAGGATTTATTTGATATCAGAGTCGAATTCTCCTACAAAGACTGATTAAATCTACCATTATATTATACTAATAGCGACTATATTCAGTGAAAGAATTATATTATAGTAATAAATCCCTAACTATTATAGTGAATTTCACCATATTATTATTATATTATCGATTTCTTTATAATTATTGTGAGGAAATAATAATATATTTTCATTTAATATTGAATAATAATAATTTTTCGATATATACCATATGAAAACTAGTATACGAAAAAATTTTCACTTGTAGTCGGACAAACTTCTTCTTATTTCATCTATATTTTTCAATATCCATGGGATAGGATCTTGATCAATTTTTATGCTATCTCAAAATTTCTTCCATTCAGGAACCGAATCGGTTTATCGCCATTTCCACTGTTAGAGGTGGTGACGGTTTGAACCAAGCCATCGGCTGATCATTATAAGTATAATAATCTGTTGTTCAAGCTTTTGGGTAGTTAATTTCCAACTTTGAAGTATCGAAATAATTCACATGGTGATAAGATACATTTTGTCACTCACTGGTCACTAAACAGTGATCAAACATGAAACATGACAACACAATAACCGCCCTGTACTTGGTTACCTGAAGACTGGTGAATAAGCGAGCGTAGACGTCGACCTGTCAGCGCGTCGTCATTTTTCGTGGACTGTGGACTTGTTTTGATTCGTTTATTGCTCTGTATGATGTCATGATTGGCAAATAGCAAACGTTTAATATGACATCATGATATATGAACTGACATTATGGTAATGGTTACAAAAATACCTCTGTATTGGTTACTACAGATACTATTTCAAATACATCCTGCGAAAAATTACCTAACAATATAGAAACAATCCATAGAGAATTTATCTAATTTTACTATCTTCTCATGATGATAATTACAATAATTCCAGTGGAAGGGGTTATGGATTCTTTCACTATGTACGGATTGATTTCAACTGCATATAAGAAGAAGTGAAAATTACTATACATAAATTATAGTAAATAGCGCTTCAAAATTGACAAATATCTCCAAAATGAAATCACTATAAAAATTTAGTGAATATTCAATCCTTTACTACTATGATGTACTATGAATATAGTTTTCATCACCAAATAAATGAAACTACAATATTATAGTGAAATTTGCATATCTATTTTTTCTGTGTGTGCATATCCTATATTTGTATTCATCAATTAAATCACACCCTGTATGTCCACTTCAGTTTTTGGTCACTTCCAAATTCCATCCGAAAATGGACTTTCCCAGACAATTCCTCCTTTTATCCAAAATATCGACTGGGTAAATCCACTTGGCAGTGATTCCTTGCCGTAGCCGAATCGAATCGTTATCAGAAAATCCCAAATGATAAAAAACCTACGGATTATCTGATATTCGCCCTCTGCCAACTTTCCAGTCGGAATTGGCTAGAAATCGCCGATACAGCTGGACTGAGAATGCCTGAATGGGCCTGTTTCAGTGAAGGAGTTCATTCCATTATTTCGAAGTACTACACAAAACAGTAGACTTTTTCGGCAACCGTCTGGAAAGTGCTCACTTCCCAGACGATTGATTCACTGTTATCAAATCCGTTATTGAAATATGGCTTATTGAACGTTTGTTTGAGAAAAAACTAATTATTTGTTCACACCCCCATGAATAAGCCTCGTGCATGGTTAAATCATGATTATGACGTGATATGCGCAGGACTTCAGGATGTGATAGCTCGTTCAAAAATGAAGAAAAAAGTTTTCAGCAACTCCACTCATAATGAGCTATGTTTTGTGCTGATAATTTTTTTTAGGTCATAATTGGTGGAGATTCTGAAGGAGTAGTGAGTTTTTTCCTCCTCAACTTCTACGCCACTGGAGGAAGCACAGTTTAGAGCAACCCATAGTAATGCTTATGGGCATATGGGTTTTATGATTGCTTTATGACGATTTTTCATAGGATTAGTTCAAAACCTCTTGGTCAAATTCGAGACATTAATGAAACTTAAGTGTTTTAAGAGGGTTGTTAATAGTTTTGATAATAAATTTCAATGACCCTCACAGAGCTCTTTTAAACCAGAAGTGAGCTGAATGCCAAATTGTTTTATGCGATAGTTCTATCATAGTATGTATCTCAAAGCCTCTTAATAGGATTATATGGGCATGAAGGCCAATATGCTTTTTCCATGGCATTCACAAAACGGTAGAACAAATTAGACCTATCATTTGCGCTCACATAACCTCTTTAGAGTCTCATCGAAGATATTAGGCATTTAAAATGGTACTTGGCACAGCTTCGAAACATGTCCCCGTGAGTTTGTTTACAATAAAGTATAGTCTTGTCTTGGTGGAGTAGACTGTATGAATTTTGTCCGGGTCTATTGCCTTCACTCCATTGTAAGATGGATTGCCTCAGATGGTTGATCAATGTATACGTTTATGTGTAGCTGAGGTACGTACTGGCGACTGAAATCCATTTGCCGCGGCTGCAATACCGAAATCAACGCATGAGGTGTACTGTACGTGTACAAATGGTCCATCGAAGTTGCTTCTCGGTCTCGCAGTGTGGCGAAAACCGCGCGCAGTGAAAGGCCGAGCGGTCCGCGGAAGTTGCGGGAGTTGCGAGAGTTTCGTAGGACGCGACGCTCGTTTTCGGAGTTGAAGAGCGCCGTGAACTTCCAGAGAGCCAGATATGCGAGGAGGCTGATACGTTCTCTATTCATGAGGAAGGGTATGCAATCACGTATGAGCATAATTGCATTGCTATTAACAAGGAAATACATACGCGAAATTAATATTTTTTGTTGTTTCAACTCTGGAATCATTAGAGAAATGATAAGAATATGTATTTCATGGAAGATCATTCAATTCATGTTATAAAAATCCTACAAGAGGCTGTAATTTTGTTATTAGGACAACGGTAAATACAGTGTGTCCATTTAGTGCGTAATTCTTCGATATCTCGAAAGCCATAACCTATTGAGAAAAACTATGAAGGAAAAACTTTTTCAGTTACTGAAGTTGCTCATTTCAAAAATATTTTCAACATTACTGGGTGTTTTATAAAAGCGAGACGACTCGGAGATTAGTTTTTCAAATGGAACATCCAGTATTCTTCATTCGGAATTTATTCTGCCGAGGTTACCTTCACATCGCTGTGAAAATGATAGAATTTGGTTGCAGCGTTGCAAAGTTATGATTGATGAACCCATTATTACCACTATTGAGGAGTCATGTTGAATTGGGCATGGTATTTTCATTTATTCAAATTTTGAAAATTTTCTCGGCATACAGTCTCACGTACACCAATCCAGTAATTTTGCGGGATGATCCATCACAGGGTGCTGAAATTTTCATTTTGAAGATTCGGACGATGTTCATTAGAATCTTTAAAATAGAACACCCTGTATTTACCATCACAGATTCATTCCGACATTATTCGCCTTCTCCTCGCTGAAGAAAATCGAAATCGGTTGCGGCGTTTTCAAGTTATAAGTATTTTCCTTATGTTCATCACTATCTCAGGGCTACTTATATAAGGCATGGTTCCTTTACATGATTTGAGTGTGGAAATATTGCTTGTCACATGACATTCGAGGCTCTGCATAGACATGTGCATTGTCCAAATTTGAAATATTCCGTAATCTTGTTCTCATGATATAAGTTATGTGTACCTATGTGAAACAAACAAACATGTCAAGAGCAACGTCTGCCTTTAAAACAGTGGTCTGAAGGCCCTCAGAACAGTGATGAAAAGGCTTGCTCAAACAGTTGAACCTAATTGAAAGTGTTTCTATTTCAATTACATTCTTTAGTTCTGAGCGTCATCCCATTATTTATCATCAAGTCTCCCGAAAAACCCAATGGAGCACATTTATACACTGGAAAATACCTGATATACTCACAAACACATGGATTATAAATTGAATATCTGTTTCCATCATCTTTACTGCATGGCGCTAAAATCTTTAAAATTGTTTCCTATAGGTGAGTTATTCAAGATATATTTGATTTTGGCGATGTTTGACAGGTCATCACACAAATAATAGAAATGTATTTCAAAAAATTGAATCATAGTCTTCAAAAAATCCGAGAGAGTAGAATTTTGGATCAACTTGTCGAAAACCACTCTGTTTCAAATTCATACTTGGATTATACCGTAGCAACGCAATATATCCACAACACAAATAAATGAAAGAACTATGACGTACAAATTACCACGGAATAGTAGTAAAGATAAGGAAATTATTCATAACTTCACAACGTCGCAACCGATTTCGATTTTTTTTAGCGATGAAGAAGCGTGAGGTGTCGGAATAGATTTGTGGATGGAAATACAAGGTATTCCGTTTGAAAAATTCTAATGAATATCATCTGAATCTTGCAAAATTAAAATGCAAAATTGAGCATCCTGTTGGAGAACATGTTGCAAAATTACTGAATTAGTATACGTGAGACCTTGCTACTACCGTATGCCGAAAATATTCTCAAAATTTGAATAAATGAATATACCATGCCCGATTCGTTAAAAGTATTGTATCGTCTCCCATTTGATACACCAACCAATCAATTGTATGAAATAACAAATACGTATTCTTTAGATGAAATATATAGAATTGAAACTCTCAAAGTATCATATAATATCATAAATAACGAATTGACGTCGAAACGAGACAATATAACTTGTGTGAGGGTTGCTGGGCTGTGTGCACGTGAATATATACCAAAGAGGTACATCTTGTGAATATTTTACAAATTCAGGAGTACCACAAGGTTCAAACTTAGGGCCTATATTTTTCTTGTGCATGATAAATAACCTACCGGATATTCTTGAAACTTCTGAATGCCAATTATTCGCTGACGATATGAAGGTTCATGCGAAAATCGTCAATGAATCAGATTGTGAAAACTCACAAAAGGTTATTAACAGAATAATGTCTTGGTCTCAAAATAACAACCTATACTTCAATGTTGGAAAATGTTTCTCCGTAACATTTACTAGAAAGAAAAATATAGTGGACTTTACATACAAATTGAATGACACAGCCTTACAAAAATAAACTGGAGCTATGGATTTGGGTGTTTATTTGGATAATGAACTGAACTTCAATACACATATAGATAATATCTCTAAACGGGCGTACAAACTACTTGGATTCATAATAAGAAATTCTTGCAAATTCAATGACTAAAAAACATTGTGTTTCTTGTATAATGCTTATGTAAGAAGCATATTGGAATATGCTTCGGCAGTATGGTCTCCTTTTTACGAGCGTCATAAAAACGAATTGGAGAAGTTCCAACAGAAATTTTTGAGGTACCTATATTATAAAAAACTCAAAGTGTATTATTTTGATATACCATATAAAACTTCATTGAATGAGTTTAAATTAATCAAATTAGAATATAGAAGAGAAATAGCATCGGTACTATTCTTGCATAAATTAGTTAATGGACAAGCCATTTGCCCGGTAATTTCAAGAAAGTTAGTTCGTCCTCAAGCACACTATGTTAATAGAGATATCCCCATATTTTTTCTGCCAAGACCGAACACGAATCTTGGTTTGAATGCTCCTGTATATAGGATTTGTAAACTGGTGAATGAATTAAAGTTGGACATCTTTCGAAAAACGTTCAATGTTGTTGAGCAGAGAATATTTTCATATTATAATATAAGTCAATCAAATTAATAATCTACTGCATATCATCATACAACTTAAAACATTCTGTGTCTGTATTGTAGCATTATGTATTTGGGTTAGGTAAAATTCGTTTCACATTTTCACAACTGAATTACTTAATATATACTTTTCTTTTCTTATTCACCACTAAAGATAACGTTTCTCTGCTCACTGAAATCTGATTAGTCTTAAGGAAATAATTGTAATCGATTATTGGATTTATTTCTGTGAGAATAAGAAGGGAAGATTTGTATTTCGTGCAAGATAAATTATTCAAAATATTCGTAGCAGACCGCTTCCGAATGTTAGGTCATCATCAGTGCGTATTCGTGAGTATAAAAATATCTTTGGTCCAGTTTAAAACTAACGACATTCAGGTAAAATACGTTACAAATTCAAATGTGTTTCCCAAAAGGGGGTGAAATATAGATTACATTTTATTGAGCAACCATTGTCGCTGCGACATGTCGTGTTGAAGTCATCAAGTTGAAATTACTCACTTCGATTCCAAAAATGAGACAAAAGAAACATATATCCTCAATTGGCTAGAGGTGGACCTTTTGAACAGAGTTGTCAGAATGATCTCACCGCTGCTTTCCTCTTCAAACATGGCTATGCATATTGTGAATTTGCAATATACAAACGATGAAAACTAATTGAATCAAATATTTCACTTCTTTCGCCGACAGCCGGCGGCAGGAAATATCAACATTCCTAGACGTCTTAAGGAGTAAGTATGTATGTTCATGTGTTTCATGTTGTTTAGTTTGGAACTCAAGTATCAGTAGACACCATATTGATCACCATTGAACAAGCTGATTTTTGGAAACTTCTGGAAACTTGCTGTTGTGATGAAATGTGACATCACTGATACCATCATTGGCAGCAGTTTCTTCACGCCGACGGGAGTAGAAGTTAGTTTCTCTAGTAACAAAAGAGGCGTATTATTCCCTAGGGAGAAAATGTGACATATTTTCTACCTAGGGAGTTCATACCAACTTTACATTTTCCTCATAGCTCTGCGCTTTCTTTTCTGAACACCCTTCTCTGAAGCAAGTATTATGCTGCATCACACAGATTCCTAGATCTTACTGGTAGCAAGTTGAGAGTCACTGCAGGAGCAGTTTCAATAGTTTCTAGAGGTTTTCCCTAGATTTCTTGTTCCATAACCGTTAATTATTTTCGAAGCTGTTTTTATGAATTTCAGTTCGATATTTGCTGTCACCATGGGTCAACAAGATGCATGTTGTCAAGATACGAATTCCACAAACCAAACTACTACTAATTATGACAAAACACCTTGACCAAATTATTATTCTTCCTTAATTTTTGTGTTTTCGCCAGCTTAAAAAATAGTATATACACCTCAGGAATGAATGCTATTTTTCTCTCGGTGCTTTGTATCATTATTCGTGAAATCTTGCATTTCTGTCCCTTGATGTATAATGAACTATTATCATGCATCAGTTATAGTGCCAATCAGAGTCATAATACCCTATTAATCTGACATCACTTAATTAAACATCATTCCGTGCTTGATCTTTTCTTCCGTAGGTTGAGTTTAATTAAGATAAATCGAGTAAGAGAGTTGCATGGTTCCACCTAAACCATTTATCAAAGAATACACAAGAGATTATAATCTTTAACACAGTGCTCTCTTGAATGTAAAATAACGTGCAGAATTTTCCACAGATTTAATTCTTATTAAATCATGAATTTTATATCAGAAAGTTCTCGGAGATAGGGCTTTTTCCTTTGGCCTCAAGAAATTATATGCAGACATCATTTGGTTTGTTGATGCCATTTGCTGGAGTATTCACGTTGATTAGAACCACAAAACACACTTTCATTAACTTGCAGAATGGTTGGATCAATATCCGAATGAGACTGCGGTGACATTATTTCTACTATACCACTAATGAAATTGCTCGCCTCTTAAATGTAAATTATATCGGAAATTTATTGAATTTTTGATTCTCTAATAAGTGAATAAGTGGATTGTTGAGTAGATTCGATAAAAAATTGAGATCTCTGACAGAAAAAACGACTAATGTTTTAAATTTTTTGGAGTTATCAAATGGTGATTCTTGACTAATGATGGTCACGGAGGATATGGAATAACATCCTCCCAAAATCTATTCAATGATTCGTACGAAGGAATAGTGATTGCAACTGGTTCTTTCATAAATTCCTAATCTTGTTTAAATTGTAGCTATGTAACGCTCGATCACCCACAGATCGGTTTCGGGCTATTGGCCCTCATCAGTGTAGTCAGTCGCCAATTGCCAGACATAGTGCAAGGGCATCAGTTGAAATATCTAATTCCGTGGGATTTTAAATGAACGAATAGTGCGAGTAGTGTGTCTGTTCAGCTTATGAATAACATGTAGGGCATTGAAAATTCATCCCCCGCATGGAATGATCGTTCAGCAGAGATTGAACTATAGGAATGATCACATAAGGGGGCTAACGAAACCAACTAGTCCAGAGATGACTGAAAAAAATCACGAATAGACCTCTAGTAAACAAAAACATCAAAATCAATTATCGCGTATCATTTCACAGATCTTTTTGGTAGAGATTAAATTCGGTCAAAGAACAAATTTCGTATACTCTGGTTCTCATTTACTCAATATTGTTCGAACGGATAGAAAAAAATATGCAATAAGACAATTCTTTCCATCAGATAATTAAGTTTTGACTTCATCATCGGAAGCTCCAAAGCACTTTGCCCCATCCCTAATTCGATAATTACTTCAAAGATATTCGAGACTTGCATGTTCCAGAAAGTTAAGGCCTCTAATGGAACGGAGAATCCGCACTTTATTCAGTATGCCAAACAGAATCAGTCAAGTTGGGAAGTATACTGAAAATAAAGTAGATAACTACTTCAGGGTTAAAAGAATCATCAGTCACTCACTGTTGAGAAATATTTTTCTATACGGCAATTCGCAGTTTCCAAGGTCATCAGATGACGTTGCGCTGGCATTAAAAACAACGGGAAAATATCCTTACTCCTGGTATAGATTGATAGTTTGATCGCGATTAACACAAAATTGCTTCTGTTTTACTTTTAATCAATGTTAACCATTTTATCTCTGTATCTAATATCATTGTTCATTGTGTTATCATTTCATAAAATCTCAGCTCCCATTAAATGTCTGATTTCATGCAATAACAGCCTATGAAATGAACAGTTTCGCTGTTACCTGTTACAGCCGTTGAAAAAGTATAGTGTGAAACTCGCATAGAATGTTAATTTCCCGCTCGTATGATTTTCAGAATTCGCGTACGGCTCATACTGCAAACTTCATTCTCGTGCTCGTTAAACTTCATAAATAAAGCTTCATATCAGCAACAGTTATCACTTCTTGATTTTCAAATCAGAATATTGGGAGAATGGAACATAGTATCGAGTTTTACCAGAAGTACCTTATTGATTGAGAGTTGAATGATGTTCAAGCTCACATCAAATTTGGAATGAATAAATCAAACCTCAGGAAAGTTATGTTTAAAATTACTCCGTATACGAAGCGTGTAATTCACGCACTCTATGAGAGTCAGATATAAAAAAAATCATGCCATGTGTCAGCTTCCGAAACACATCCAAACAAAATTTAATCGCAATATTTGTTCTCACATTTTCATGGAGAATCAACAAAAATCGACCAAAATTTGGCTGCTGTTCAGCTTTGAATAGTTGTCAGAAGAAATTTCCTGAATTCTTTAGGGTAGTTCTCATTAGAGCTTTTGATAGAAATCGCATTTTCCATCGAATACTATTCCAACAATTCATAATAAATAATATGATGTATATACCGTGATGTAACGATTTTGATAAATACACCGCCAGAGACATCAAGAGGAAAGTATGAATTGGCATAAACGAAAAATTTATGGAATCTAAGAGAATACAGAAATGAAATGTTTTTCGGAAAGTGTACTTTTTCGAAATACTTTGAGGAACTAGGAAAGGCGTCTATACTCGTTGGTGACAATATTCAATGTGGCGTAGTACCACATCATGAAATGGATACCAATGAGCTACATTACTCGGATTCTTTGAATAAGTGCAGTTCTAGAAAAAGTATAGTGTGCAACGTGTGGGGGAAAGCACATTTCTCACTCGTGTGTTTGCATCACTCACCCTTCAGGCTCGTGACACAAACTTTCACACTCGTGAGAAAAGTTGAACTTTTTTTACTTGTTGCACAATTTACTATTTTCTACGACTATAACACAAAATTGCTCTTGTTTTACTGTGTTCGATACGACAATGAGGTACTTTGTATGTCATCAATATTATTTCCGTATCTGATATCACAATGACTTCATTGTGTTATTATTCTAAGAAAATCTCATCGCTCAGGGAATGTCAAATTTGAATCAATGACAGCTCTGTAATAGATGAGCATTACTTAACAGGAAATCAGATGGCTACAAGACGAAGAAATCGAAAATATCGCTGTTATCTATTACAGCCGTAAAAAATTATAGTGTATTTCTAGCACGCAATGCTAATCTCCTACTCGAATGATTGCAGCATTCGCCTATGGCTCATGCTGAAAACTACATTCTCGTAGGAAATCACTTTCATTCCGTGCTCGTTGAACAATATACTATATCCACACCTTATATTCCAAAAACGGATGCTCTTACGACGTTTTTTTACAAAGCGAACCCAACTTATTTTGTGGTGTGTTACCCTATCAAGAGGGTCAGGTTCAATTTTTTCTGAATAAACAAAACATTCACTGTCGCTGTGGTATAATGTATTTCTCTCCACTTCATAATCACTATGCAATATGCCTGATGAACTTACATCGCATCAGATTGATCTATTTTCCTGGAGTGTTCCATAAAAAAGTTGACATCTCTTTGATGTATCATTTTCACTCCGTTATTAATTGTACTTTCCATTGTTTCCCAATTATGTACATATACAATGTACCTATCATTGCTACTCTGTAATTGCTTCTGTGAATGTAAATGAAAAAAAATCTCATTCAAAATTGTGCAAATGAAATCTCGAGCATCCTTCCAACTTCTGAGACATCTTGTTATCAGTACGAAGTATTATTCAAGTAGGTGACCAAAACTTCAAGAATTGAATTTCCAAGTGATTCCCAGTTGGACCTAGAGTTCCTAAATGTATACTTGACACTGCTATTTTGACGTTTATACAGAAAACGTAAAAACAGCAGTGTCATGTACATTTAGGAACTCTAGTTGGACCTAGATGGACACATAATTTTGTGGACTCGGTGGCAAATCTACTCAACATACTTCATCGTGTACATTCATGTTCAAACTCATTTCAATATTTTTGTGGTATTTTGGGTCTCCAAAACTTCACTTTGTCACAAACTGAGGGTTGGAATTCAACATTGACTGAAAGTAGAATCAGGTTCGTCTAATACTTCTTGGGGTATAACGAGGTACACATAACACATTCTCCAGCCAGGATGAAACAAATGGAAGTGTTATCACAGGGACGTGCTCACGTTCTGTAACGCGGCCGTAAATCAAATCCTCGCAATTCTGTCCGCTTTCGCATTGCACTCGAACGACTTCTTGACCAACCGAATTGCTCACAGGAAATCACAGTGTTCTCTGAATGGAACTTCATTCCCCTTTCTCCACAGCACGGACCAGATAAAACGAAAGATGTTTCATCCCAGTCTCTATCCTTTATGTACCAGACAGGGTAAAAGCATTTCAATGGGAGAGTAGGGATGTTTTTGTTTTCAGGTTATATTCAGAATCTTCACACTGTTGCCTCTTACTCTGATGTTTCAAGAAACATATGCACAGGGTGATCCATTTGGAAGCGGGCCACCATAAAAAATGTTTTATTTATGTAACGATTTTGACCAAATTCTTTGCCCCAAAAATGTCACTGCGTTCGAAAATGAGGGGTAATGTGGGAGAGTTGGTACCGCGGGAGAGTTGAGACAATGATTTTTCCTGGAGTTTGGTTGGAAGAATATTATTGTTATCAATACAGGTTGCGAGCACATATGAGGTAGACGTGAATAAACCTGAGAGTAGCAGACGAGTCTGTTGTTTTATAAAAATATCAAGTAACTATATTACTATTCATTGAACTCAAAACTGACTCTTTTAATTCATCAAATAATTCGATTTATTTCTTCGCAATGTAAGTTATATCTGGAAGTTTATCATACATGATATGATGGCTACTGGTTATGGTCATAAATGTAGTCGTGATTTCATGATTCACTTCAAGTCAGAAAACTATATATGGCCACTGAAAGTGTGAAAGGGAGAGCATATGGGGAAGTTGAAAAGACACTATTTCAAGGGAGAGTTGGGACATGTTTCACAAATTATTTTCAGATTTTCAGTCACGCCATTACACTATGAGATAAAATCAGAAGATCATGTCATTGTGATCCCAAATTACATCATCGAAGAAGCTGAGTTGCCGAATACAAAAATAATGGGGGCTTGCAAAAAGGTGCCGACGTGAAACGGAAGTTACCTACCTCCTCCGATTCAAAATAGACTTTTTTGCTCGAAGTTTACCACACAAACCAGGCCAACAGTGTTTTCCAAACAATGACTCAATAGTTAACCATTTACTCAAACCAACTGACTGAGGTAATTCACGGAGTAGTTAACGATTTAGATTGGGCACGGAAATGTGCTATTGTTGTTGTTTTTGTAATCTGAGGTTATATTTGATGAAATGATTACACTTTCTGATCAGAAAATCATGGATTCAGACGAAGTAATGGTTTATTGAACATCTCATATTATTGAATTATTGACGAGGAAGAAATAATTTATTTATTGAAAATAGGTACATGTATAATTGATTGACCAAATTGTTTGGATTGACTGCCTATATATATGATAGTAGGTATATTGAAATTGAATTAACCAATAACACAAAATGACAACTGTCAAAGATTAACAAGTAAACCGTGATGTCATAAGAAAGTAACCGTGAAGTCATAATAAAGTTAACCTGATTATTCCAAATTTTTTGGGATTTTCTCTCCTCGTTTCTATAAAATAAAAATATGAATATTATTTCAATATACGTGTAGTAAGGACAAATCAGATGATTTGCCCCAAAATGTCACTGCGTTTAAAGAATTTTCCTATCAGAGAGCCTAAAAGAAAAATTCACTAGCTTGTCAGTGACAATTTGTATTGAAAAAATTTTTGGAGAAGGGAAATAAAGGTATATAGAAAAAATATCAAATTTTCACTTATCTTTGGACGTTTCGGGACCGGTTCTGCTCCCGTTTTCAACATAAGAAGAGATTATTTCAATAGCGAAGTCGTATAATGTCTTGAAGCTTTTCAGTTTTCAATGACAATTGGTGACGTATATTGAAATAATATTCATATTTTTATTTTATAGAAACGAGGAGAGAAAATCCCAAAAAATTTGGAATAATGAATATACCACCTCCTCGATTAACCTACAGACAGTATTTAAAGTTAACCTGGTTCGCCTGGTTGGGTTCTAGGAAAATTGACATATTTCTGTATTGCACGTACACAAAACATGGTGTAATTCTTTAATACATATTATTGACAAAAATCATAGACTTACGTTGAACTTTGTAGAATTCTCGATATTATGTTCCTCACTCGTACCAAAAAAAATAAAATGTTTTAATTTTTGCCATTATTGTTCCTATTTATTCATCATGTCGTTTCCTGTAAGAAACAGAAAGTCTTAAGATTCGTAGATGTTTCTTGGTTCTGTCCAAATTTTCCCCATTGCTCCTCGTGAAAGGGAGACTTGAGAAATAAACATAACACTGAACAATATTTTTTGACACTACTATCCAATCAGTAAAATAATAATAAATTCGCGAGGTATTTTCCAATATATGCAAGGTTTCCCAGAACAACGTCTTTTAATATCTACAGGGTGAACAACTGACCAAAATAGGCGCTCGTAAAAAGAAGGTCCCTTCATTCATTTTTTCTTGCTCTTTTCAAATATCGAAACAGATCTACAAAATTTTGTTATACAGAGTGTTGTTTTAGAAATAGAAAAAGATTTCTGATTCTCCTTGAGATGGCCTGGATTCTGATCTCGATTTTCATTCTGTTTTCGAGAGATAGTACGAGTGGAATATTTCTACCAAATAGATACATCAATGAGGGTGATTTTGAACCATCGAAGTGTCTTTTATCTACAGGAATCGTATGTACATTTGAATCTTATATTCTCTGGAGAGTATATTATTATCATTATCATCCAACACATCAAACTATGTTGACTCTGTTTGCATTAGCAGGTGAACCAGTGCCATATATTATTCGATGATGCATAACTCAATTATAGGTTTATATCTATATCCAGTCCGGAAATTTGTGTAAGCCCACAGGTAAAAATACAATTATTATCGATGAATTAACCTGACGGTGGGAGCTGGAACAATACGAATTTCAAATTACTCATATATAACAAATAACTCATCAGCTTTACGAGTGACATTTTGTTTGACAAGCAATTTCTGCAAATGCGAGGCATTGAGCATACGGTGGAATCCCAAGTCAAACAGAATCACTTACTGTCTGAAGGTTAATCGAGGAGATGGTACATTCATTTTTCCAGGATCATTGTGATTATCTCTCCTCGTTATTATTATTATTTCTACACCAGATGACAGGTATTCATGGTATACCCCTATTTCTCTTCTGCTTTTCAAACTATATGTGTTAAATTTGAATTTGGAACATCGAATATGCTCACTAGAGGGCACTTTACCACATTTCAGTATTCTTTTACCTTCCGATTTTCCTGGAAATGACATCAATTTCCGATTTTCCAATGGGGCACCCTGCATTTTATTCCATAATTGGTTAGGAGATTTTATATCGAATTAACCGATACCGAGTTTGATTAGGTTATTTTGAACCATGCATTACGAATAAATTCGCGTTCGAAGTTTCCATAAACTCAATGAATGTGACAGAGAAAGAAGTTTCGATATTGCACCGTTACACACCCATTGAGAACAGGTATGGAAACTTCGATAGCGGATTTCTCCATAATCGTTGAAAATATTCCATTCAAAGTTTATGTCATTTCCATCAGAAAAACCGATAGATGGAAAATAATTCCTAGAATGTGAGGAAGTGTCCTTTGGCAAGCATATTCGATGTTCCAAATCTCAGAAATATAGCTAGAAAGCAAAGAGTAGGGTATAACATTCGAATGTGTCGCCCGGTATACCAGTGAGTTAGTGAGGAAACATCAGATGGTTTGCCCCAAAATGTCATTGCGTTTGTGTGAACATACTACTATCACAGAACCTGGAAGGGAATATTGATTGTCAGTGACAACTTGTTTTGGAAAATATTTCACAAAAAAATTGGTACATCGAGAAAATATCAAATTCTCAAGTCACTTTGGACGTTTCGGGACCGAATATGCACGGAAAAATAAGTTTTGTTGCACCAAGAAAACATATTTGGTCATTTTTCTTCGTTAAATTGAACAGAATTTTGCGAGATCAATGAAATTAATGTTGTTTCCAAATAAGCGACTCATTCAAAAATATATAATTTGATTGAAATAATTGCTTACTTGAACAAAAGTTTAATTTCATTCAACATTGTTGAATCATATGCATCTTATCTATTTGACAATATTGTATTAATTTTTACAAAGATTCAACTAAGAACAACATCATATTTTGTTGATTCAATGATAATTTCATTGTTCAACCAAACAAAGGTTTTTTTCTATTTGACAAAATTGTATTGATTATGACAACATTATTTCACACATTATCAAGAAATATGTTGTTATTTCGAACAGATCATTTTGCTGAACAGAACCCACAGATACATTATATCAAATAAATATTTTGTTGAATGATTTTCTAGTTGCATTTTCGCCACCAGGTGTCGTTTCTTCCTATTTTTCTACGTTCGCCTCGATTGGGGTACACATATACCTACTTAGAACATCAGTTTAGATACTCATATTGAGCTGTCCTAGAATTTCTAATGACGCTTATACAAGTTAATAGTCTTGAATTAAGTGAGGAAATTCTTCTCTGTTTCCTCTTAGTTTTGAAATTCAGTTATTGGCATTTTTAAAATATTATTCAACGAAATATTTTGTCAATTCTGAATACAATTTTGTTGATCCAATGAATTGTTTCATTGAATAAAAAACTATTTTGTTATATTCTGAATATTTATCGTTATTTTGACATATTCACTCTCTGAGGAACTGAAAATTTTGTCACTTGAATGAAATGATATATGACCATCACAATCAGAAGAATCTGTTCATTACAGCAGATATTGTATTATAGGAACAAACTAGTCTTTTTTCATTCAACCGGTTCCTGCTGTTAATTTGAATCATCAATGAGTTACATCAAATAAATTTAGAATTGAAAACTTATAAAAAAAATTGTTGCGGTGACGAAATATTTGGTCGTGGATATATGACACTCAGATTTTGTTGAATTTACAAAAATTTTGTAGTATCAAACAATTTTTTTCTCTCTGTGTTCCCGTACTCAACATAGAAAAAGGAAAATATTATCCCTGTCAAATTGTCTTCGCATTTCAATGTCCACTTCTCAGTGACAAATGCTGAGGTTCAACCGCGCAGTCAATGTCTATAATCTATAATCTATATAATAATTGCTGAATAGTCATGGTGAATAGCATTGCTTCTTCAATGGAATGGAAAATCTGAATTCATGGGAGATGTTGATATATGTCAGTATTAGTAATAGAAACCATACTATTTTATCGAGGAGGAGCAGTTTCGTCAGAATAATATCGAATGATTTGTTAGAATATCGCATTGCTATTGGTTGCCAGTCAGTAAAATTTGGCAACATACTGTAAATGATATGATTAAATTTGACAAGTAGCAGTCGATTCTCTTATCAGTTTGCTCTGAAATCAAAAAGTGACTAAGCAACTATTCACTCCATAGTTCCAGGGAACTAAATGAGTCACTTCAGACCCTTTATTGGTTGTATTGATGATGTCTGAGTATACGGGAAACAAACACGATTAAATAATCCAAGTTAGCTCCGTGGAATATGAATAAACGATTCTCTCTGCCATACCTACCTTCTCATTAATGTTTTAATGTGTTTGCGAATCTTTTGATCCGTACCATCCGCTCCAAACATGACTAAATTATGCAGAATCAGCTTAGAGAAAAAAAGGTTCGTATATTTGGAATAAATTCAATGAATATGTAAAAAATCCTCGAGATAAACACGATGCATGCAAATTTTCCACAGTGATACAAAAATAATTCCTCTTACTTTTGTATGCCTGGCATCATACTCTTTCCATTTTTAATCTCCCGAAAAAAAAGTTATGAACATGGGTTTAAAAACCGTTCGTTTTCGCTAAAATGAAATTGTGTCATATACAATCCTCTCTATGACAGCAGAATGTTAGAAAACAATATTCATCCTAAACAAAATGACGGAGGAAATCTCATGCAACGATCTTTTCGACTAGATGGCTATTTACTTGCTCTTGTGTAATCTTCAACGCTCTATTGGTTCTGTGAAGGTGCTATAAAGCTTCTCTATCCAGAACAAAATATCAAGTGGTAACTATTTTGATGATGATGATAATGATTAACAATCTTCTTGATCCTGAATAAGTTGCTCTAATTGATGGATATAACACAAGATATGCCTCTGAAAACCATGTATTGAATTTCCACCAAAACTTTGATATTAACCAGAACCCAAGTCCCAAAAATTCAACATATCTGAAATTGTTTCATTCACTAGATCTAATTCAAGATCAGTTATAGATATCTACCTTGGTCTCAATCTGGTGAACAATCAATATCTTTTTTTCTACAGATTATTTGGTCTTCTCCATTCTTTGTAAAATTTTTACCGCTCCTACTAGGATTGACCATTCACTTATTTTTTCATGTTATTATTCCCTTTGTTCCATGTATATGCTTCATATGTCATGATTTTCTAATTAGATTCCTGATTTTGACATTGTGTCATGTTTTTGCCAAACCATTTCATTTGTCGCTAATGACGTGTGTATAACAATAACCTATTAGATTCCAGTACGATGCAGTACATATTTTCAACTGTTTGCTCCATCAATTTTTTTTTGGCGTTCTCTCTCTTGGGCACGGTGGCCCTTTATATATCCAGATGTTTGCTAATTGGCAGTTTGGCATTTGCCTATCATTCACTGTCCAAGGTGATTGATGTTTTCATTCACAACTCGTGATCGCTTTCAATAATGAGAACATTTTTTCTCAACTCCAAGTGAGTAAACTTTATTCACTTATCCGTTGTATTAGTTATAACCTATGTTTTTCTGCAACCGACACAAAAGTCGTACATTTTGATACCAACAGCTTCTCATGATCTACAAAGCGCAGATACGGCCTGTTCTAGAATACTGTTCCCACATATTTCATCATTGGAACACCGTAGAAAGGTCGGCGACCTTTCACTTTTCTATCGATACTTCCAGGGGAAATGTTCTTCGGAAATCTCTGCTATCATCCCATCACTAGCAATACCAGTCAGACGAACTAGACAAGTCCAGTCAACACATCCTTTCGTAGTCAACCTCGGAAGATGTCGAACAGCACTTTATCAAAACTCCTTCATCCATAGAACGGCTAGGCTCTGGAATTCATTGCCTGAGGAAGTATTCCCAACATCATAAAATCTCCAGAAGTTAAAAAAGTTCCGATACCTACCTCCTGTCCCTATCCTCCCTAGGAACGCACGATGTTCTCTGAACATTATAGGAATTTCCTTTCGTGTGCTCCAAGCGACAAAAAAAATTAAAAAAAAGATCTTGAATCAACCTTTCTGTTACTGACACAAAAATAGGTATGTTGCTAGGCAACACATTTAGTTGCTGAAGTTCAACTTCAGCTCCTAGGAACCAGAAAGGATGTCCTAGAGATCATCAAGAATACACAACATTGTAACTGTTGGTCATTTGGGTTGGGACTCATACCTGATCTGTTTCCGATTTCGGAAGATTTGGAATTTCATACTAATGCTGGAAATACACCTTTTATTATAGCTAAGCATTTTTGTTTTGATCAAGGAAGGCTTCAAGATTCACATACTTGCTTGATCTGTATTTGATATGTTATTCTCGGTATGGATAACTTATTTTTGAATAATCACGGCCAGCAATAGTTTTTTGTCTCAAACAACGATATTGTTCACCTCCATTTGATTATCAAGTCAAACACAGTGAAGTATGGAGAGAAATGAATAATCGTTATTATTATTGTTGATATACTCACTAACCTACCATTTTCTTCGTCTTGTTCCGATACCTGGCACTGGCGTGGTATTTGCCATCAGAGCACATGGTCCATACATAAATATGTCACTTTTTGGATGTATTTATATTCAAACTACAATTCGAACATCCTCGAAAATTGAATAAACCTGCATTTAATGCAGGTAGAATATTCTCATCACACGGATTATTTGTTGTATTGCATACATATGGCACGGCATTGGTGTTTACTTCACATATTTATTTGAGTAAATTGTTTCGGATGCAGAAGAAATAGCATGTTTTAATCGGATAAAGAGTGACTTTGTTTGACTCGCAAATTTTGCTTTCGCTTGGCTTCGCAGAAGTATGAGGGGTTGAAGTAAAACTACTCTCTTAATCTCCTGAACGGATGGATATTGAAAAACCTATGTAAATCATTGATTTCATGAGAATCTGAACACGCAGGAAATTGAGGTCCATCAATCAAATATCATTCCATATAAATATGTGGATCGTTTATGTCACTTTCGGAAATAACATGTGTTATCAATACGGATAGCGCTTCGGAATTCAATAAAATCTGGCACCCTATATTGAATGTGGAAATCATGATGAATGCTTGTCACTTCAACAGCAGATTTCAATAGCAATTCTAAATGAAAAAAAAAACATACTGTGAATTCATTAATTTCGCAGAGTTTATACGACCAAAACTAGATCAAGAAGATCGTTTTTTCAATTTTGATTGCATACCAGGCGCCAACGAATCTATTAGCAGATTATGATTCCTAGAATATGAGGCCCATGGAAATAAAATATGGTATAGGTAAATGGTATATGAAGGTAGCTATAGATAGCAAATTTCAACAGCAATTTGAAAAATATATTCTGAATTGATTTACTTCGCAGACTTTCCCAGTTGATACAACTGAAGCTTGATCAAGAAGGCTATTTTATTCTATTTTGATTGCACACCATCAGGTACCAACGTTATGATTCCTAGAATATGAGGTCTATCGAAATGAAATATAAAGGTGAATTGGTAGCAAATTTCAACAGCAATTCGAACAACAACAACCATAACTCATTTTGAGCTGAAAATACAGTTTATGGATTCTGTTTTCATTAATAGTCCTACATAAATTTTCAGCTGTTATCAAAGGTTATACACTTACGCCTCCTCAACGTTTTTCTCATTTCTCTCGAAATTATAATACTTATATGTACAGGGTGGGCAAAATTGGGCAATTTTAAAGGAAAAGTCTTAATTTTCGCGAACGGTGGCTACTTTCTTGTTAAACTCACGATACCGCAAACAAAATTTCCATAGCCTGTTCCGTTTTTGAGATACTGGGCAAAATTGAAAATGTTGCATTCTAGGAACCTCCTGCTGTATCTCAGCTATATTTCAACTCAGGAAAATTAAGACCTGTCACTTATGTAGTTTTTACGTGGAATCCAGTGGCGTAGTAATATTTCCAAAATGAGCTGTGTATGTAAATACATAACCAATTCTCAGAATATCGTATCACTGTCATGAATTTTTGGAAAGCCCAAAGCATCAATAATTCAAATTTAGATGAATAAACAGGGTGTTCCATTCAAAAAAACAAAACTATGAGGTATAACTAAATAAATACAGCCCATCCTGAAAATCTGACTATGCCACTCGATTCCACGTGAGAAACTATATGAGTGACAGGTTTCACTTTTCCAATAAGTTGAAAAATAGCTGATATACAGGGGAGTCCCAAAATGCAACAATTTCAATTTCACCCTTCATCTCGAAAACGAAGCAGGCTATGAAAATGTTGTTCGTGGTGTCGTGAGTTTTACAAAAAGGAAGCCAACGTTCGCTGAAACCGCGAAACTCTATCTTCAAAAATAAGTCAGATATTCCGTGAGGACATCGAAATTGGGACAGCCTGTACATAGCAGGTTCTTGCACCATGCCCTCCAATTCTTTCCAATTGTGAAAAACACAATTTTTTCAAATACCTGTATCTTCGTTATCCTAAATATTTTATGAGATCAATTTTTCGCAAAAAAACTCATTTTGGTGGAATATATATCCTGTTGGGAAAAAAACCTCACTTTCAGAATCACCCTGTATATGTGATAAAACTATGAGCCTTGCCAATTTTGCATGGTCTCAGAAGCTGGGATATTTTGATGACACTACTGATAATAATTTCCCATTAGCTGAACTGATTTTGCTTTCTGCGCACTAAACCTATTTTTTCCATAGTCTGCATCACTTGTGAACGAACCTGTGAAAGTGTTGTCGGTTGACCCTGTATAGATGAGGTTAACGAAAAAGCACTGAAATGGAGCATTCGAGTGATATTATAAATGGATGATCCAAAAGAACATGAATCTTTCATTACCGGCAATTAATCAAAGGAATCGTAAATTGTGTCAGGAGTAACGGGCAAAACGAAAACTTTTATTACTACAAATAAACAAGGAATCGTGAATGGGTATGCCAGTTGAGTTTCAGTAATGCAACTTTTATGGTTTCTAATTCTGGAACACTTTTGAACTTTGCTGTAGCTGGAATGTGAGACATAAGAACTAATGTTAATATTTTGATTGCATTTTATTGCATGGTATGACATCCAGATGAACTAGGGAACAAGGATTTCCTAATAGTCTTCAGGAAAAATATTGATGAAGCTTAAATAAACAACATACTGTTATTATTCTAGATTTTTTGTGATTTTCTCTCCTCGCTTCTATAAAATATAGGAAATAGGAATATTATTTCAAATCAGATGATTTTTCCCAAAATGTCACTGCGTTTATAGTATATTATGTAATATGTGTTGTAAAAAGCATATTACGCATGAATGGAAAAGTCAGAATTATAAATCTTGACAGTTATGTCATTCGCTGTTGACGGCGATTACGCGATCATGCCATACCTATATACTGGCGGAATAAACAAAAACTGTACGATGTGTAAAGAGCTATACTTACTGAGGCTGTATCTCGTGTGTTCTTGCCTACTTCCTAGCTATAGTGGCCATATAGGTATAAAAATGAATTTTCCTATCAGAGAGCCTGACAGAAAAATTCTCTAGCTTGTCAGTGACAATTTATATTGAAGAAGGTTTGGAAAAGAGGAATAAAGGTATATAGAAAATATATCAAATTTTCAATCAGCATTGGACGTTTCGGGAACGAATCTGCTCCCGCTTTAATGGACATTTGTATAGCAAATTCGTATTTGTCTTGACATTTCTCAGTTTTCAGTGACAAATTGAGACGTTGGCAATCAAATGAGTGACTGAATTTTTCAGGTGGTGTTGTGAGCTAAAATCTAATATTTTTCCCGTGTATAATGACATACAGTGTATAGCAAAAAAGTTACGACCGATTCAATAGGGATGGAACCCTGTATGTAGCGCCCTCTATCAGTCATCACGAAACTGAGGTCATATTTGAATTTAGCATGATGAAACACCCCTGTATACCACATTTCATCCATTTCTTGCGTCTCTGGCTAAAGATATTCAAAGAAAACCCCCAAAAAAATTTAAATTCATCACCCCGTATCTTTTAACCGAAGGCCTTGCGGACCCATGTTTATAGGAACTCTTTTTCTTATTGTGTGGCACTATGCAATATACTTTTTCTATGTCACCATGTATATCCGGGAAAAAAGTAATTTATGAAAAGTGACATTTTATAACATGCCAACAGAGATGAAATGTCAAACGTTTTTCCCGTCACAGAAGAAAATAAAGATTTTCGAAAGCTTTTGGCATAGCAATAATGATGTAGTTTGCCCGATTGACTGAACTCCCCGAGATTTCCTATTATATCATAATATAATACAGTCGATAAACTATTCAATAATCCTAATGTTAGGATTCTGTTTGCGCTTCTCTGATTGAAATAAATGATACTGGTTGATAACCATGGAGGAAAATGTATGATATATGATGGAAATAATGATAAATGGCACATCCGAACTGTGTACAGCCTACATTGATGGAATTCTCGGATAATGGGCAAGCGATGTTCTCATTCAGAACGTGCTGATGTATTAGGGCTGTCGATATCCGCCTGGGCACACAAGGCGGTTTGTGCTACCTCTAGGAATCAATTACCGGAGGCATTAAACAGTCAAATTCTAATTTCCATCTATTATTCTTGTTTCTGTTTGCACAACGATTGGAGTAACGATTGATAGTACAAACAAACATGCATCTATTTCATTAAGGAAGTGATTATTGTTCATTTGTTTTAGTACAGTGAACATGTGATGAGGCATGTATAACTAATCACATCTTCCACTATCCTTTCTTTGATGGATTGAATATGTTTCTCATCATTCAGATTACCTATAATTATTTGAACGCTGGTAAAAAAAAGTTAGAAAAGAGCCTTTATCATCTGAATAATCAAAAATGATAGAGGAGCTTTCTGAGGAACATTCTCCGTGGAAGTATCTATATATAACAAAGGGAAAGGTGTTCCAATGATGTAGAAGTGTTAGTGAGTGTGGCATCACCCACCAGGAGAATGGCTCTTCTCTGGATGAAATCTAAGAACATCTGAGTATGTTTGGGTGGTGAACCCAATATCTTCGCTTCGGTTGTGAAGTGTCCTAACCCACACGAGTGAGGTTTCGTCATTTTAAATATTATAGATGCAGAAAAAGTGCCTTTTTTCATCGTATTGGTACTATTGATATTATTTCAATGCCACATGATATGGAACTTGGTTTTGCTCTGTGTCAGATAAAATAATAAATTTAAAATTTGAAAATTGAAAAACTTTTTGACCCAAGACTTTTCACACTCAGTTTCGTTCAATGAAAGTGTATGTATTCGGAAATTGTGGCAATATCTGAAGGCATAATACTACGAGTATCATGGGATTGAGCTGGATTAATAGAGGGCAGTAAAGATGCAAATTTTCTTTTCTTGAATTTCTGAGTAGAGACGATTATAGTATGTCAAAGTTGCTACTTCTCTTCTATGCCATTAGGACTATCAACTGACATGTTTTGTTAGTTAGATCTCTTAGAAAATGTTATGAAATACTAGGTAATAACCTATTTGTGACTTAGAATTTTTGAGACATCAAAATTTAGTTCATTTAACCCTTCTTAATTGACCTAATTCGATTACCCAATTTTTCTGAGTGAAAACTATACATAACTTAAGCGACGATTATGTGAGAACAGTATTCTAGAACAGGTGATATCTGTGCTTTGTGAACCATGAGAAGCTGTTGAGGTGTAAAAAGTAGATTTTCGCACGGAATAGTTTTTGTGAAGCTTGTTTTGCGATGGATCTGACATGATTATCTGAACAGTGTAGACACAGTTGTCATCGTGTTAAATAGCTGAATAAAAAATATGAGACATTGATATGTTTTGAGGGCATTTAGCCAGGAAAGTAGTTATTTTCTATTGAATCAACTGAGAAAGAGTAAATATTCTCATCACATAGAGAATGCGAATTCTTAATGTATTCTTTATATAAATATATATCCATTTTTGTATGTTCATAATTTATCTGAGAATATTCCTTTTCAAGACAAATTATTATTTGGAACCTTAACATTGGCGTATAATTCCAAAGTCACATAATTCTCATTGTGTCAATATCAGGTCAATGAATGTATTTTCATGAAATGAATATTGAAATTTGGAGCTTTAACGAACATTTCGAATTGTTGTCGCGTCTATATCATTCTTAGAATTTTTCAATGCGTTACCGAACAGGATATATTCAAAAACCTTTACGTGGGGACGGACGCCTATTAAGTTTTCAGAACTGAAGTTTCAAATCTGAAAATAATGACAATTCAGAAATGTCAAGGGTGACAAGCGTGTCCACACTCTATGAAGGGAAAAAATGAGATATTCCAGGCACTCTTACCAGAGCTATCAGGCGTTCCAAAATTTGTAGTTTATTTGAATTAACTTTTTTTGTGAGGCAGGCCTATTGCTCATACTGGAAACTTCATTCTCGTAGGAAATCGCTATCATTCCGTGCTCGTTAAACAATATACTATAAATGTAGTAGCAACCGTAGTTACTCTATATTTCTAAATATCGGAGTGGCTGATTGTTACCAAATATCAACGACCTCAGTAACTATGGTGATCCAGATCATGATTGTCATCGGCAACCGAAAATCTTGGTGTGTTATGACAAGTAACTTAGTAAAACAAAAATAAAAAGATATTAGTCAAACACGCCACACCGATTGAAAGACGTTTATCGCGATGGAACAAATCAAAAAGGCAGCTCGAGAAGCTGAAGGCCAATTATTGCCAAGAAAAGCTGGAAAACAATATAAAAAATAGTTTTCTGAGTCCATCAAATGGTGCAAAGAACGCGACGTTGAAAAATATACAGAGAGAAAGGTACTGCTATAGCATATTTCTTGGAAAAGTCAAAAAAGTTTGAAGCTTCATCATTGTGAAGCGTTTATTCGATAATAAAAGGCACGATTGCAACAGACATTTGAGTAAAACATTTCTAAATTCAGCGTCTATTGCAAGTAAATTTAATTTTTTCCTCAAAAATATTGAGAATAAAGGTAATGTCTGGTAAAATTCTTAAAAAAACATCCAATGTCGCTTACGCTGCATTGCGTTTCTGGAAGTCAATCATAAAATCAATGAGTCTATTCACTTCCTGCACAGTGATGGAATTGAAAAGGCTGACTCTGATGCCACCGACGAGATGATGACCTTTCAGTTGAAGCATATTTCTTTCTTCGGCTTCTCTGAGGAACTGATTCTCCAATTCTTCATCTCCGTTAGATTTCCCGATACGGAAAGGAATATTTATCCTGCTTCGCGCATTTTTTCCGACGGGAGAAAAGTAGAAAGTGTTATGGAGCTCCAATGTATTGTAGACCAGGCTGCTCTTTTGTTCACTAAGAGTTTCCATTACCGTCAGACCACCGCTTTTTCTGATCCAACGAAAAACTTTATCCATAACATATATTCTGTAAAGAATAAGAGTGTCATGGAAACGGGTGTTCATGAAGAATTGTGGTCGTCATATTTGTAGTTCGGCGGCAGAAATCTGAAATAATTGCGCATTTAATAACAGGAACATGAAATTTGGACCTCGTATACTTCATATACTGTGTGTCCCGAAATCAGCCTGCCAAACTTTAATAGCGGCTTGTATGAGCAAAAATAGAGAGGAAGGTTTCAAAAAACATGAGTCCGAAAATGTATGCTAGGGGAGCTACGGCCCCCTGATGGAAGAGGGCTCCTGAAAATGATATTTCTTGAATATTTCCGAAACGTTATTGATGAGATGTTGCAACTTGGTACATAAACTAAACTCTCCATGCCCAATGCAGTGAAACTAGAACTATTTCAATATTCCATGCAAGAGTGTATAATACAGGGTGGGACTACATTAACTATTGCTTCATTCAATCTTGGATTATCAAAACCCTAGAATGTAAGAAAGCAACAGGACAAATGTTAAGACAGAGATCTCATTAATTTCTTCAAATATTGTATAGTGTTAATTCTTCGTATATAATTTTTACTTTTCCCAACTTATTTAATATGGCTTTGTCTACGAGATTTTCATCTTTCGACAATGAATAAAATTTCGATGAGATCGATCAGATGTATAATTCTCTAGTTGAATCGATTCAGAATATATTGTAACATCTCAAATTCTGTATGCATAACATAACACACAACGTCCTAGGGACGTCCCTATTTGGAACAATTCACGTCCGAATGTCCCGAACCAAAATAAGTGTCCTTGGGACGTCCCATCCCGTACATCTCATGCAATGTCCGACCAAGGACGTCCACGGAATGTCCCATCTGGTACATCATTTCAAATGTCCTGGAATTAGCATCCCTCAGACGTCCCACGTGGTACATATTGTAGAATGTCCATGCAAGGACGTCCTTGGCATGTCTCTGATGGGATATGATTTTGAACGTTCCTTTAGGGACATCCATCGGATGTCCCGAGTAGTACATATTCTGGCATGACTTCAGATCTTATATAATGCCATTTCTAGACAACCATGAAATGTCTCTGATGGTACATTCCTTCAAAAATCTCTGCACAGACGCCCTTTATATTTCTAGGATCGAATAAAAATCGAAATGTCCTTCAGGGACATCCTTCGAATGTCCCTTAGGGATATCCGCCGGATGTCCCAATTGGTACATGAACTGTACTTTCAATATGTTGTCCCTGCGAGGACGTTAACTTACACCTCGCCGACGGATGATTGCTCGTAGGCTATAAGTACTCCTCGTCAATGTCCTTCACGTAAGTCCATTGGACATCCTTGAGAAACTTTTTGGGGACCATCTACGGACCATCATCTCAACTGGATGTTCTAATCAGTTATGCAAGATCTGGTCCTAGAGGGACCCAGAAAAATTCAAATTCGAGAATAATTCGTACGTCCCTGGGACATCCAATGGACATCCAATTGATATCCTTCAGCGTTGCTGATAGGTTGTCCTATAGATGTACTGAGGATGTCCTCTGTAGTGCTTGATGAGGAATACTGTAGGATTTAGGCAGTCGATAGTTGTTCCAGGGACATCCCTCAAGGACGTCCCTAGTTGGTCCTCAAGTGGGATATTTGTGCGTCCCACAGACGTCCAATGGACGTCCACGGTACTAAATTCGAACGTCCTATGGACGTCCTCAATGTCCCGACAGGACGTCCTAAGGATATCCATAGGACATAGGTGTGCTATTAGGAAATAACATTGCAATATATCGTGAAGGCTATTAAAAAAAATGCACAAAAAATGTGTGTAAATAAGTATTGTTTTTATCATCAATTTCCAATTTTTCGCTCCTCTATGAAATTGTTCGATGAAAAGAAAGTACTTGTTTTTCTCATAGCTACTGTGATTTGAAAATTGGCAACGTTATGTATAATATGTGAGATGTAACAATATTTTGAAATCGATTTCAATCGAAAATAATTCACATCTGAGCGAACACCAATTCCTACCTAATTCCCCTTGGTTCTCACGATGTTCTCTGAACATTACAGGATATCCCTTCTCGTGGGAACCAGAACATACAAAAAATACGGAGCAGGGGCATCACCTCTTTATTTGTGATGAGGTGTGCATTTTTATAATTCGAGATCAAATTGTCGAACAACATCATGCATATAATAAAGTTTGAGCAATATTGTAAGTAGTCTTACCCTGTATAATACATTCCTGAACAAAATTTAGGGATGATTTTATTTTCGCTACATTTAAAGGTCATATAGATAGTCTAGTTCTTGTATTGAATTGCTTCATTTTATCACATGACGTTTCGGAAATATTTAAGAAATGTCATCTTCAGGAGCCCTATTTTAGGCGACCGCAGCTCTCCCAGGAATCATTTATCGAGTTATATACTTTTCAACCTATTTTTGAACTGGAAGCCGCTGGTGAAGTTTGGCATGCTTATTTCGGAACACCCTGTATAAAGGTTCGAAATTGAATACAAGCACTTCTCAGGTTTTGCCCTTGACAGTGATGGCGGATATTCAGAATGGCTGCCTTTAAATTATCGCAGATGATGTTGAGTGTATAGTAGTGGCAACTAATTGTTGTTTGGTGCATGATAAATCTTAGTTTTGGAAAACTGTATCCTTTGAGGAAATTGACCGATCATTCTAATGAATGTTGTCGAGATGACTCTGGGTTTTCATCTATGGATTCTTATATTTATTATTGTTTGGAGAATAACTCTTCATTTTTGTTCATGTGTGTAAGCATTCTATGTTTTGTTATGATTTTCATGCATAAATATTCTTTTTTCTCTCATTTTCTTATAGCGTTATAAATAATTATGAAACCTATTTCCAATATATCCATGTTTTTCCAATATTTCCATAGGTATATTTCCAATAATTCCTAAAATATATTTCTGGATATTATAATACTACAATAGGCACAACGCTTAAATTATAATTCAACTCACGAGAAAATAGGTGGGGTATTCAAAATAGAATCCATTTTATTAAGAATTGTGAAATCTAGTATCGAAGGACAATATTCTGTTGCATTCCCCAGTAAATCCTCACGGACTATAAGCACAGCCACACTAGCTGGTCCTAGGTTTTTCTGAGAGGCTGCGAAAATTACACCAAACTGAAATTCAGAAAAATTATATATGTAGTTCGATGATATTCAATATACAGCATGTCTCACTTCGAACGCCCCGCTCTATATCTCAGCTTGTGCGATTTTCGCAAAATTTATGCGAATCGCAAAATATTGAATTCCCAACAGATTTCGATGTTCATACTCATGCGAAAAAATTTGAAGGCGAGAAGGGATCTATTGTCATTTATATTTTCTTTATTTCTGGTCCCACCATCGATAGGAGTTCATCAAATTGAAGGCATGTTACATGAAGTAATTGAAATATTAATTGGGGTCATTTAGTGATATTTATCGAACGAGACCGTAATGATAATCTCTTTCGGCATTTAAAAATTCATTTCGTAATAGCATTGGAAATTTCATGTTGGGATCATTGATATTTTGTATATATCGCTACTTCAAAGTTGGGAACTCTCCAGAAGTCGACACTTATTGTGCGGGTTTATGAAGAGCGTGACCTACAGCTTATAGTTGAATCCGAACCACTTCTAGGGCATCGAGGTGCTGCCAGGATTCCAACCATTAATCACACATTTCGAAGAAAAATGCTCAGCCGATAGCCGGATTTGAACCGACAGTCTCTTCGCATCGTGAACGGCTATCTAGCGTATGTATAATTCGATATCACAGCTGGATAGGTGAATGTACTTGAAGACAGTTGAAGAACATAGATTCCCATGACTTTGAAATTGAATTTTTGATAGGATTACCTCATGAACTACCACTTCCAACCACCAGCGTTTTACTGAGGCAACCTTCCTTCACAAACATTCATCAAGTCTAGCAACCTTGTAGAAATAGACATGACTGTTCGATTGTGACGAACACTAGGTCAATGACGAATACTGGAGCTTTTACCTTTTTGTCCATGGAAATTTACTGACTGGCCATAGAAGTTATCACTTCCGACGTGTGGTCATATATGCACACAATTTTTTTTTTTCAAACCATAACTTCATACTTTCGAGGCAGGAATTGGAAAAAATCGAGCCAATCTTGTTAATTCGACATGAGGTGATTTTTCTCATATGGATGAGGTTCGGAAGCATGGGGAACAATAATATGAAATTAGTTTTCTTGAAGACAAATTCTCAATGTGAAAAGGAATATTCTCACAGATTTATTATGATGTATGATTTTATCAAAAATCTATACCTCTTTTTATTTCAATAAGAACCCACTACAATGTCCAAAATTATATTCGTCTCTGAAAAACTGAACATATCGAATGTAATTCATACGACCGGTTACGAATCGCACAACTTATAGCTGAGATATATGGGGGTAGGGGGAGACATTTAAAGTTGGACACGCTATACATATAATTTATGATAAACTGCGAAGGGCGATAGTACTACTCATTTTCTGGGTTGCAATTTGAATTATATCAACAATCAAAATTCTGTACAGAACAATAATTTTATCAAGATATATATGTATATGTTCCATGATCTGGTTGACTTGACGGTTGACAGCAGACAATTTTACTGTTCAGTGCTTCCGCACATGTGATTCTTTTCTTGGTTATTTCCGAAGCCACATCTTTCTTATCACAAAAGATTGATATTTTCAAGTTTAATTACCACTTATCGGTGATTTAAGGGTACCGTGGGCCCTTATTAAATATGTTCCCGACCCCCAACCTTCAACTTTATTAAAATTTTTTAAAAAACATTTTTATCATATAAACAGTAAGTTTCACTTATATTGATATTTTTTCAAAAATTTTCACTGTTCCTTTTCCAGATCATGGAGCAATGGCTTTTGCTTGCTCCGTTATCGCTCATTGTATACATATTGCAACATTTTTCACTTCCATGTAAGTAAAATATTATTGTATCATACCATAGGTCAAATCTGTCCTTTTTTAGAACTTTACATTTTCTTGGCTGATGATGGGCTTATATAAGCCCGAAACATGTTCCCTTATATGATCTATGATCATTAAATAAAAGTTGTGGGGATGACTTTGGGTTTTCATCTATGATATATATGTAGGTATATTAATATCGTGATAAGAATTTTAGAGCGTGAATAATAATTGAATAAATGAAGTTGAATATTTCCATAATAAACCAAACTCTCAGAAGCTAAGTTTCGGGCGACGAAGAAATTATAACTTTTCCCAATATACCTATTCGAATCCGTGTTCGAGAGATATCGATCGTTCGGCGAAATTTATTTATACAGGATAGTATGTATTTCTTTTCCGAAGTATCAGTTTCTGAATAAATCAAGCCCAGTGTATGCAGGCTGTTCCACTGAAGAAATACTCTTTTGAATCCATTTCTTATCGATATTCATTTTTTGAAAAGTCGTCATTTCCAAACACCATGTATTTTATAATGAATACTTGGCTCTGAGCGTGACCTATTTTTCAACCTTGTTCATGGAAATATTGAAACTCATTTTGATTGGAAATGTCTTCAATTATCATCTCCAGAATGGATTTTTATGTTTGAGAAAATAGCGAACAAAGTATGAGCGACGTAGTTTCGGAATACGAAAAAACGTGATTAATTAATTTGCAGTAACTGCCACTATCGTTCATAATACTCCCTGTTGATGAGATATATCTCAGTACAAATTCTCAGAATGAAACACTACCTACTCCTAATACTTCAAATTCCAAGAACACTCTAGATTTCATACCTTCGAAACATCCAGCTTCTTGGTTAACAAGTTTGAACTCATATCTGCTACCAGGGGTATGTCTTCGGTTTCGGGAATGAATGGAAATTCAACACCTGAAATATTGATTAAATATTATATTGAAATCATTTTGGTATTTGCAGATGGAATCAATGTCATGTTTCTGCAAAAAAATACAATACGAAACCATACCCGAAGAAAAAATAGTACGCCGTTGAATTCTCACTTATAATATAACGAGAGCTTCAAATATTTTCGGAAATGTTTTCGAGAGCACGAATGTTCAAAATATTCGTGATCGAGTGAAAACTGTGTTGAAAACCGAAAATACAATCTAAACTAGTTGAACATATCCTAACTGAAGATGGACAACATATGGCAGAGTGGAATAATATTAAATTCATTGAAAAGGAGATAACAACCAGAAGAGAAAAATCAAGGAATCTGCTAGCATTCTTCTGAACTGTGACAATAGCATTGCTTTCAGTTCAGTTGATATAGGTATAACATGGTATTCACAACTGAAATCTGAAAATAAAAATGGTGAATTCAAGATTAATTAGCAAATTCTTTAAACGCAGTGACATCTTGGAGCAAATCATCTGATTTGTGCTAACTACACGTATATTTACTGACTATACTTTTTACAAGGAATTTTTCATTCAATGAACATGTCAAGTGCTTTAGCAGGGAGTGCTATAGAAAACTAGGTTTTATAATGAGATCCAGCACGGATTTTCAGTATCAAACTTGCATAATGCTTTTTAACTCATATATCAGATCAAAGTTGGAGTACTGTTTGTATTATATGGAATCCTGAAACAGAATTATATTCTTATATGCTTCAAAAGATTCAGAAGAAACTTCTGAGATCTATGCATTTGAAAAAATATGGTGTATATCCAATGAGAGTATCATATATGAACACCAAAGGATTGACTTCAACATAGAGACTTTGAGTATACGGCGTGAGAAAATTCAGATCTTGTTTATCTTTGATATCTTACATGATCTGATTAATGTACCTGACTTATTGATGAATATTCACATAAATTTACCTGATATAAGGCTGAGATCCAAAATTACTGTTTTCAAAATATGTACTGTGAGTTCTCCTATCAACAGCTGCTCAACAGCCTTCAACAACTTTTTAAAAACATGTGAAATTGATATCTGGAATATCTCCAGAACTTCACTTCTGTCTCACCTGTGATATATTCAAGTCAACTATTTTAATATTTTTTATTGCTTTTGTTATTTTAATATGTAATGTTAAACTAGGTAAAACTAATTGTGATGTGACTTGAGAGTCTCTCAAATGTATAATGTATACTTATGGTTTTTAGTTTTAGCTTTAGTTAATTCTATTCTCTCTACATCCCTAACTGATACATGTTATTAGACACAGTCTGTTTGTTATCAATATAAATAAATAAATGGATAAATAAATGAATAAATAAATATTGAAATATTGTTTATATTTTTAGTTTTCAAAGACGAGGAGAGAAAATCACAAAAAATCTGGAATAATGAAAGCTTAGGTGCAAGAACCGCATCATTTCATCATATAATTCAGGGGGCCGTAGCTCCCATGCATAGGAGATATTCATCGACTCATATTCATTGGCATTTTCTTCCTATTTTTGGTCGAGGAAACCACAGGTGGAGTTTGTCAGCCTAATTTCGGGACACCCTGTACACAACATCCAAGAACACCCTGAACACCCTTTGTTCTCTGATACTAACCGTCAATAGTGTCATTATCACAATAGAAGACATACGAAGCATCCGAGTTCAACTTCCAGGTTTTTGGATCAGGGATGCCCCCTGGGATCCTAGCATTGACGATATTCACTTGCCCGTACTTTTTGGCTTCATTGGCTGCTACTGAAGACCACGTGCCGGTTACTAAGTAATCGGCTTTTCCGGTTCGGCTCATGAGGTTCATGGGGATCGCCGAAAATGCACCTTGACCCCCTCCATGCATAAAGAGGATTTTGTAGTTGACTGGAACATTTCTAGAAGAGATAACAACTGGTATGCTGAAGTGAGATATACATTAGATTAGATTTGGGATGGGGCCTTCGGGCTATCTGCCTCCACACTGCGACCTTTTCAGATCTATTGTGCCTGCCCTCAAAATGGATTAGAGCTCTTCGGCTAGCCCCGCCTTCTCTATGAGACTCCATAGGCTAGCTTTCAGATCTCCTGTGTATCTCTGGGCTCCTGGTTTTTCATCACCCAGCGTGAGGAACCTTAGTCTTGACAAGCCCTCACAGTGGCAAAGTATGTGTACTGCTGTTTCTTCCTTTTCTTGACAGAATCTGCACAGCAGTTCTTCAGGCAGACCTATCGTACTCATGTGTTTGTTGAGCCTACGGCCTACAATGCCCTGTGAGAAGTCCCACTAGTATTCTAGTTGAACTTCGTTTCTGACTTAGTAGATATTCTGTGAATGTTGGCGATGGTTTTTTAATAAACTCTTTTGCCTGTCTCATTCCTGGTGAGTTCTTCCACCATTATTGAGATTTAGTTTACATCCATGATTTGATACTAGTTTTCTGTATAGCTTTCGCAATACCACAGAAGGGTTCTGGGCCATTAAGAGCTTAAGAGATATACATACAAGGTGTCCCTCTTTTAGAGCGGAAGAATAACTTTGCACTTTTTATAGGTTAAATAGTTATTCATTATACAAGAGAAAAAAGTAGTAGATTTTAGCTCCAGGTTGTGTTGTCTCCCGACGCGTAGCGCAGGGAGCCAATAAACCGTGAGCTAAAATCGAATATTTTTCCCGTGTATAGTACACTATTTTTTTCTGTGACAGAAGAAAGGACGAATCAATATCGAGAAGATATTACATTATTTTAAAATATGGAAATTATCGACGTGAAATTTTGAGTTTTTAACAGTAGGGACACCTGCGTTGTAGGCATCTTTATCATTCTTTTGAAGTAATCAAATATCTGATGTCCCTTCTGTCAGTCTGATTCTGTGGTTTGATTTAAAAAAATTGCGAATTTAGTGGTTGTGAATATACGTAACCTCGAAGTCGAATGGAAGATAAAAGGACTTGCAGTTCTTTCTCGGAGACGGTATTATTGACTCATTTTTCGGAACTATAGCATAACAAAAGCCATGAACAGTGTATATATATATCTATGTGATAGGGTGTCCCAAAATTGCTGGCACACAGAGCTACCACGTGTAGAGGAGGTCAAAATAAGTTGATTGGACCCGATTTATTTATGTGTCAAAATGTACCGTTTGTCCGTGAGAAGGGTCCAAAGTTCACTTGAAAAAACACATTTTTGTACGCTGTTCAGGAATGAGTGGAACGAATTTGATGAAAGTTGGCAATAGTCTATTTCAGACGATTACTTTCCTTTTGGTAATCTAAGAAACCTAAAAGAAATTGTAGAAGGGTTGAAACCACCCTCACCCCCTGACGTTTTCTTCAGAACTTTTTTAAGGGTCATGATACGGTTCTGAAATTCTTTGAGCTTGAAGACTCATCAATTACCTTCATTTTATCACTCTTGTAAAAATCTCGTATACCAAATAGTTTCGAAGAAAAAAATGTTCTCTCAAATAATGCTATCAGATATTCCTATAGTAATGGTACCCGCGGTAATAACAAAATTGAAGAATTTATTGAAACATTTACAGACAACGTCAACAACAAACTTGAATGACAATAAATTTGTTTCCTGTCGAAATCACGACTTGCCTGCGTTTCCACTGCCAACTAAGTTTTATATCACAATTTAATTAAACTTGTACTATATATCCGAGAAAAAAGTACTCACTTTTTTCCCACGGGAAAGAAGTAATTTATGAAAAGTGACATTTTATTACCTGCCAACAGAGATTAAATGCCAAACGTTTTTCCCGTCACAGAAAAAAAAATTATTTTCGTATGTAATAGCACAGAATACCCAACGTACAAACTGTCAGATGACCGATCCTGGAGACAAAACAATATTCGTTTAATGAAACATTTATTTTTTGGCAATTCTAATGAAATATTTCAGTCTTATGAAAAAACATTTGTTATTAGTATAGAAATCTCACGAAATAATTGGCACATGATGAACATGCAATTAAATTAGCAGTATTTTCTGTATATTTATATAATAATTATTCATGATATAAGTGCTAAAAGTGACATTTTATTTTGTGAGAAGGGAAGTTTGGGACACGACGCCAAAGGCGGAGTGTTCCATCCCTTCGAACAAAAGAAAAAACACTTTTAGCACATATATCATACACTATTTGTTCCACAAACACCATTAAAAGTCCAAATTAACGCATAACTATTTTACATTATACTTATTAATTATTGATTAAATAACAGCCTCGAGATTATCAGTTTTGAATCCAATTAAATCTAATCTATTCATGTAACAAGTTACCAAGGTAAACAAAAACTGAATTTTTTGATTTATCTTTCTTGACATCTAACGTCAATAAATCACGAATTATTTTTTCTCGTTTCTTCGTTCCTCGATGGAAAGTGCCCAAGAAAATGAATTTCTTCCGCCGCAAATTGAAGAAGCTGCCAATTAAGCTGTTTCTGAATTATTGCCTAGTAAGTCAAAGCGACAGTACGAGTTTTCATACGTACGTTTCTTGAAATGGTGTGATCAGAAAAATGTCAGTGGAAAGGAGGCCAGTGAAAAAGTGCTTCTTGCATACTTTGAAGAAAAGTCCAAAATATGGAAATCGACAACGCTTTGGTCGAATTACTCTATGTCAAAGTCGATGATGAACATACATGATCATGATAGCTTGTGGATTTTTTAACGAAAACCCACAATAACATCAACAAAAATTATTTACAATTTTTTGTTTTCGTGATAATTTTTATGTTAATGATAGAGAAACTCTGTTACATTTAAATTATGTTTTGTCAAATTCGTTACTGAACCAATTCTGTTAATAATATCAAGTATTATTTCTTTGTGTTGTTATTGACTTCCTAGCATAGTCTTTTCAAAATAAATTGGAGAAGCTCCTCGGTTCGTTTGATGTTCGTTTCCGTGCAGTCCGAGGCTTTCCAACTGACTTTGGATGGACTAAACTCGTTGAAATTTCAGATAATGAATACTTACAACAATTCTCTCAATGTACTTTGGGCACTACTATTGATTTTAGCATATTCCTCACTTCTATGACTTATTTCGACAATACCCATACCTTCATTCTGATATGATAGGAATTCTTTCTGGACATCTAGAAGAACCTAAAATGAATTCGATTTCAAAGATTATTAGGATGGAACCATTCCTATTTGTGATACGCTACTGCGTGTGAAATATGTGAGAATCAAGCATGCGCAGATATACAGTTACTCGCTGTTGCCAGAGCCAATATATTTGTACTAGATCCAATACAACTTGCACTCATTGGTATACATTTCTGACTATTCTAATACCATTTCTCGTTTTGTACAGGGTCATTCCGTATATTCAAACAGCTTCTACAGGGTCCATAATTTGGGATTGAAGAACATTTCAAATACAAAAGTTGTACGGGTAGGGTTGTAGGGTTATTTGTTCTGAACCTCCAGAAAATTGTACGGGGCGAAACAAATGAATATCGCTGATATAATAAATGGGTTACAACGTTATTTTTGATTCACCACCCTTCCCATCATCAGTAAAAAAACCCTTCAAGTTAAATTCGTAGAGAATGATTTTAGATTTGAAATACTCTGTACTTCTCGCAGATTATCTCCTTTGAAACTGATTCTAGATTGCATTTCCACTAATCCCGTATTGAATTCATTTCATATTCCTGGAATTTCAATAAAATATCAATTCAGATCACTCAATTCACAAACAATTGAAAATAACCACATACTAGTGTTAACTGACACTAGCCAACTCGAATGTCCCACTTTTGTCGATAAAATTGTCACTCTATCATATTTCATTTCAATCTATATATACGATGAAATATCAATCTAGTCTATATACTGGATAGTGAAAGAAGTGATAATGATGAAGTGTCGATAATATTATGAGCTTATTTACTATGCCCGCGTTGTGAAAGATTTTTTCAACATTTCAACGTATTATCGTATATCTTAGTTTTTCCCGTTTTTTCTGATTCGAATCATTATTTCCAACGACTTATGAAACGAATGAAATCTTTATATTTAGTTTGTGATTGTTATTGCTATGGAACTCGAATTGTTTGTTTGTTCTCTTCTAAAGGGAAACCGTTGCCAAAACAGAATATATTCATTATAACTCTGTATATGATGTGTCGAAACTTTTCGTAACCTATTTTCCCAACTCATTCTTTCGACATTCATATCGTGAATCAGTACAACATTTCCTGGCTTTTGGCTCTTTCTTTCGATTCGAGTTTCTCTGATTGCCTGGGAATCTTTTCAGTAGCAAGCGAACTCAATCTGAACAGTTGAATCTGATTATGTAATAGAATACCGGGAGTTCCATTTGAAATAACGTAATTGTAGTCCACTTCTTGTATAAGCCGAAGTGATAGGAGTTTCCAAATATTTTGAGCAAAAGTAGTTTACAATTTAACTTATTAAAAAATTGCTCAATTTAGTGTTCTGATTCGGCTATCAACCTTTTCCATGAATCAGCATGTATGTAATCCAATACCTACTGTTTTACTAAGCACAAGTTAGTTGAGGTTTCCAGTATAATATAATATGTTCGGTCTGGCAACGCTGTACATTTCCAACAAAAATGCAGATTTGGGGACGGTATATTTGAATAAATAGTAAGTAGTTATAGATTATTCGTGTACTTGCTTCTTTCGGTAATTTTGCTGGTCCTGCACCAAAATTGATCACATTGATTTCTGAAGACATTGTCACCTCAACTTCATCAATTCTTGAATGCTTGTAATCAATCGTTCCGAAGAGACAACTGTCTGTGTGAATTAGGTGATTACCTACTCATACAATTATCATAGGCGTTGTTATGGGGTAATTAACTCAACAAAATTAGCGCATCGCTGATATTGATCATGCATCATACTATATATACCTAGCATCAATATGATCTTGATGCGTTTTTGAATCCTTCTATGTTTTTTAGTTTTAGATTCAGTAAATGATTATGTTTTATATAGTATCATTTGAAACGTTTCGCCTATGGCCATAGGCTCTTTCAATATTTATATATTACATAAAATTTACTGGTCTGGAAAAAAATGGAGAAGATAGAGTCTCATGCTGTGTACATTTTATAATTTTTGTAGGCCTATCAGTATAGGCAGAAATTATTTGTTACGTACAGTCGTGAAATGATAGCATTCTTAATAAATCCTACAATAATAAGAGCGATGACATCGTCACATGATCTCTGAAGACGATTGTACCTCTACCAGAGCTATTTCTATGGTAGCATTTTTTTGTTTTGAATTCTTCCTTTTTGTTCAGAATAAATAACTCGTTTTCTTTCGTTACCTTCTTAATTGGAAATTAAGGAATGCATATGTTATTTTTTCCCTGTAATTTGTGTATTGTTGGTTGGATGTGTGACATTCAATCTCTGGAAGATAAAAGGACTTTCAGTTCTTTCTCGGAGACGGTGTAATTGGCTTATCTTTCGGAAATATATAGCACAACAAAATCCATCAACAGTGTATATAATATAATATGTGATCTTTTTTATGGAAGGGAAGTCGTTGCTGACCAGGAGGAATGAAACCAGTGTATATTGGGGGTAGAAGCAGTGTAAAAGGAATACTCTTTAGAGTTTATCCAAGCTTTAGGAAATGTTAATTTCCATAATCAGGAATACTACAATGATTAAGGAGTGTAAATACATTGGGAAACAACGTTGTAACGAACCTCACCAAAGATGTAAGTACAAGGCATGGCCATAGTGTTTCCCAATGTATTTACACTCCTTAATCATTGTAGTATTCCTGATGATGGAAATAAACATTTCCGAAAGCTTGGATAAACTTCAAAGAGTATTTCTTTTACACTGATGCTACCTCCAATATACACTGGTTCCATAATATGTGATATATATTAGCTTAAAAAATACTCACCCTTCTTTCGTGGGAAGAAAGTGAATAATTAGAAGTGGCATTTTTTCAACTTGTCAACAGAGATGATTTTTTTTCCGTCACAAAAAATAAAACAGTGTCCTCCTTCTGCATGATTACTCCTTTGGATACCTATCACATACAAATCTAATTTTGATTGAAATCACAAAATGAAATAACTGCAAGTCGATTCTCATTCATTTCCACATATACAAATCAGTTGGTAACTGGTATAGATAATCCCATTTGGCTTTCTGATGATTTATGATTTTCGTGAAGAGATATTCAAGAAGCTTTCAATTCGAAAAACTCCACGAACGTTAAGGTTTTCGAGCATTTCTTGATAACATAGCATGTTTCGTTAACACCGCAGCATCTCATACTTATAAGTGACAATCTCATCTTTTGTGAAGTTTTTTCACATTTTCTATGGATAACCATCAAGTAAGGGCCAAGTCAATATCAAATGAGACAAAATCAATAGGATACATCTAACGCTACTAAAATGAGCTCTCATTTCCAGTTTAGGATGTCCAATCGGTACACATTATATATACGAAAGCTGCATCTGTCCGAAATCGAATTTCGGGTTTTCCGGTAGGTACTTGTATAGTGACCACTTACCTATAAGTTGAAGAAGTAGTCGATGAAGGCATCAGATTTATTGGATCGTCGTAGAAGATACAAAAGTACTTATATTTACTTCGTACCACACTGACGCCACGTATATTTAGTTCAAATCAGTAATCATTGATATAAAGTTCATCAACTTTATTGTTATTCAGATAAGGGGTTCAAAATTTCATAAGTTCCAAGTATGGCCTGTTATTATAATAAAACAATAGATTTTTATCCTAAAAAATGGTGAATACATTATTTATCACTCTCCCAGATCATGATGGTGATAATGTTAAATTGTAAATATCAAATTATACAAAGAGGAACTTCATATTCGTATCTCGGTTATATGAAGCGTTTTAGGTGAAAAGTTTGTGAGAATGACCCGAATAATTATTCTTTCCAAGTTTCATTCGGATTTTCCATTTGGTGTCGAAAAACTGCGCTTCCTATAGCAACTTGAATTATGATTTCATTCATACAGATTTTCGTTATGAAGTATTGCATACATTTATTTTCACCCAAATTATTTTATTCCGAGGACTCTCCTGCAATGGGTCAATTTCAAATCTGAATTTGCCACATTTATATGAGAAAATCAAATATACAGGGTGATCCACGTTTCTGTAATGATATCTGCAACAATTTTCTCAAACTATTAGGTATTCAATTTTTCGAATCCCCATTGAAGGTAAATTCAGTAATAATATACAGAAATTGTGCGTCTGTTAGAACTCAGTGTTCTCGTAACGTAGTGGATGAATTCGTTCTTTCAAACCTACAAGAAATGACGTCATCGGGTTCGTTTAATCCTAATCCAAAATTTCGATACGATTTCATCTATACACCTTTTTGGGAGTGATGAATTTAGCGGACATACTGTACACAAACTCTATGATCACATGATATACTTCCAAATTCAAATGCTCATCAGGATTCCTGAAGGTAAATATTTTGGATGTTACATTTGAAAAAAATTGTCGCGGACGTCATTACACAAACGTGGAATTGAGATTAAATCGACATGCTTCCAAAGATTTCTCAGAAATGGAAAGTTGGGCTCAATTCGAAATTATTCAGTATTTCACGAAAGCACTGTATAAAATGCCGAATCTATCCATTGATATGAGATAAATTTTTGACGAAAATGATTATTCAAGCATCATTAGGTTACATGTTTGGAAACACGTCATGGCATGTTTTTTGACGAAGTATCTATATTATGAATGAATGCGAAACATCGAGAAATATGAAAAAGAAAATAGGGCATCGCTATAATATTTATAAAGAAGATGAAGTCGGCCTGCTGAATCTGAATTTTTATTAGAATTTAAATTAAATGCGCATCATAACAGCTACCTGTCAAGATTCGGATGAATAATCCTCTCACTGGTGATAAAGCTTTTTTTATGTAAATAATGAGTCTATGCGTTGTTCAAAATTGTTGAATTTCAGAGCTCATTTTAAACATCAAATTATGTATGGGTTAAGTGGGTGGGGAGGAGCAAACCAATGTAACTTGAAAGTTCTGGAAAATACTCAAATATGGATACTGAAGGTGATTTATATCAGACATCACACTTACCCTACAAAATTGCTATACATCAAAGATAGTGAGATATTCAACTTAACACAATTGTTTTGCTTGAGTATTCTAAAGAACTATACTACTAAAGAATAACTACCAAACAAGAAGAGGAAGAAATAACTTTCCTCAACCAAGATCTAATAAAACCATTGGTCAAATATGCTACAAATATCTCGCCCCTCGAATAATCAATATACTACCACCTGAAAATAATTTAAAGAGATTTTTCTTGGTCATTCTCATCATGAATATTTTTTTCCGGAACCTGTGCGGCAAATAGTTTCCGAGATACAGCCGGCATCCTTTCTTAGTGGTACACCCGGTACATTATTTGTAGGAAATATTTTTTCAGTTGAATATTCAACAACAAACTTCCATTATTTTATTCTCTACTTCTGTTCAGTTCGACTAACCATAAAAGAGTGTTTTCTCAGTTTTTCAAACTACCTACTATTTATTTTCTTTTTTTTTTCAGTTCGGTATCTATCTCTTCAGTTTCCTTAACTACTATTTATTTTCTATTTCTTTTTAGTTTGGCTATCTATGAAAGCGTGTTCTATTAGTATTTCGAAACACCATTTACTTATCACAAAGTTAATCGTTAGACATATTGAATTCGCCATCCTGATTTTCTAATTATGACTGAGGAATCATAATCTGCGACAGCGCAAACCCTCAGATACCTATTTTAAATATGAATCGGATCATAATCAGAGATTCATCAAGTCAAGTAGCTTGATATTTTAACAAACTACTTGACTTGACTTGAAAATCAAGATCGTGGCAAATTACGTACTTGACTTGACTTGAATTTGAGATATTTATTACTTGACTTGAAATCAAGCTACTTGATAATACTTGATCTTGATACGCACGAGTCGCACGGCGTATATTTCTGCAAGCTCGCTCACGCTTAGACAAAATACGGGGGTTCCCCGAGATCCGAGCTGACTGAATCGATCGCGCAGTCAGTCTTACGATGCCATTTTCATTTCATCAGTTATATACAGGGTGACTCATGGTCGATGGTAGGTTAGACGTTCACGTTTATGATAGGAACGCAACGCAGGATTTTTCTGAAAATTTCGCATCTCACATTTCATCACCGGTACTATCGATCCAATATATTTTCAAAATCACGACGTTGCCGCTTCTATAGAAAAGTAGGAACCACTTTGTTATTTCGAATTGAACACCCTGTATTTTATTGCATTTTCAGATTCTCCTTGAAGAGTTGATTTCATCGATACATCACACTCGGGGTATAGCGGAAAAGATTATGGAGATATAGAGTGCGAAAAATCGAGACTTTTCAACTTCAGGAATTTTTTGTGCATGCAAAATTTTCAGAAAAATCCCGCGTCGCGTTCTCCATAAACGTCTAACCTATAACATCGACCGTGAGTCACGCTGTGTAGATACACAATAAAACTGCTGAAAATCAAGTAGCTTGATAGAACTACTTGATTTTTCAAGTACTTGATAAATAATTACTTGACTTGACTTGACATTAAAAAACTTTCGCTTGACTTGAACTTGACTTGATTTCAAGTCAAGTCAAGTCAAGTAGCTTGAATATCAAGTCAAGCCGTGAATCTCTGATCATAATCAATAAACTCGTATGCCGTATTGGATCTGCTATCTAGAATTACCAAAATTTCACGAAAGAATCAAAATCTCCGAACCCTAAAACACTCAGATAACAAATTTTGAACAGAATCGGCTCATAATCACAAAAGTCGTCCGCGATATTGGATTCGCCATCTTTAATTTTCAAATTTTGAGGAGGTAATCATAATCGCCGACCTCAAAAACGCCCAGATACCAATTTTGAATAGAATCGGAACATGATTACAAACCTCTTCCGCCATATTTGATCCTCCATCTTGAATTTTCAAATTTAGACGAATGAATTATCATCATCTCCGACTCCCAAACCCACAGATACCAATTTTAAATGAAATATGATAATAATCATAAAACTCATCAGCCATATGGGGTCCGCCATCTTGCATTTCTCATTTTTTTCTCTAATGAAATCCTTCTCCTGATCATAACAAATATAACAGAAAGGGAATAAGTGGAATCGGTCAAGGTGTTTTACGATTCTATGAAGGACATACAGAGAAACATTCATTTTTATATACAAGGTGGTGCAGGTTCCAAGGTACAAACTGATCAAGTGTGCACTGCATTTCTGTTATTTCTCACCATTCCTATGTTCACGAATTGTATGGTCAAGCAACTTGGCTATTCTATCCATCGAAAATTATATGGCCAGAAATTTGAACTCCGAGTCTGAAGAAAGGAATTTATATTATATAGGTATCAAGGAGGCAAATTTTATAATTTGTTATGTTTGGCTTGCTCTAAGACTCTAAGAGTCACTTCGTATAATGAGGAAGACGATTCTTCAAGGGACTGAATTATCGTGTTGAATGAGATTCAAAAAAGTTGTTGAAACATTCTTCGACTACATATTCTAAAGGTTTATGAAATTCATTCTCGTATTGAAAATTCCATGACCATGGTTACATGCGTCGTGGTATATCGGATGAAACTCTCTTTGTTCTCACATGATCTTCAATATCAGATTGGATATAAGTTCTCGAGATAACTGGAAACGTTATATCGCCATAACTCAGTGACTTTTATTTCCCCTTCAGACAGACCAGGAGTGAAATATATCTTCGATTTCATTTGATTGGGAGTGCTCGGGCAAAAAGTGGAGTGCACTTTAACGCCGGAGATGGCATCGACCTCAAAGAGATCAGTTTCTATCCTTTTCATAGAAGATATTCACGAAGCGCTACAGCTTAGTTGGCACATAAACGTAAAATGCGTGAAAAATTCGTTATCCTTTTTGATTTTATGGTTATACTGACCTATACACAACAAATAGAAGAGCAATGCTACTAATGCTAGTGAAAATAATGAAAAATATGTCAACTTGCTCGTTTCGAAACTTTTCAGGGAAACAAGGTGTTGAAGTTTTTTGAAAAAAACAAAATTGTTCCTTTTTCACAGCTCAATAAACTCCTCATCTGATTCTCTCCAATCTAACGGGTTTGTTTGTAATATTTACATTTTTCCTTTGATGTATAACTGGATTCAGCGTATGTATTCTAGCCAAATTGATATCTATGGTCGAAACATGGGGATCCATTGTTTTTTCAATAAGTTCAATAATGTTATTTGATTCGAAAGTTTCTCCGTATCTTGCTCATTTTGGAAAAAGAAAATGAAGACTTGAGGTGAATCCCCATTTCAATGTAGTCCCATTCAAGAAAACTTTTGAGATTACTCATGATGAGTATCATTTGGAGATTTCAAGAATTTGTCTGTCACCGACCACATTGAATTTTTGGTTCATGAACTTATACAGTATGAGAGTGGGAACAGGCAAATAATATTTCTGATATCAACACCCTCCAAATAATACAAGTTCAGATGAACCTTCCTTTTTATTTTTGCGAGTATACTATCACCTATCATTTTCCTGATTAGAATATGAAGCGCTATTTGGAATGATTCATAGCCGACAGAGAAATACGGTCTTCATGTAATTAGTTCTCGAGATACAGGGTGTTGAAGTCAAGAAATGAAATATTTTCGCAATGATTCGAGAATTATCGTGCGTACCTAGGGAGAATAGGGAGAGGAGGTAGGTGTTGGAATTTTCCTTGAACTTTTGAGGATTATAAATTCTTGGAAATACATCCTCAGGCGAAGAATGACAGAGCCAAAATAACACCATTTCACACCAGCTAACACTCTTGGATATGTCCACTGAGGTCCTGATTGTTTTAGTGAGTATTAACACTGATATTTTAACACCATCATAGGGTGCCATTCGTTCTTACATACAGTCAGGAACTACACTAGAGTATACTCAATGTTAATTTGATCGCTTCGTGTTATCCAACACCAAAGTGGTGTACTATACAATCATTTGGTGATTATTTTGATACTGTATCTGTTGCGTGTTTGCTTTGACTGATGATATTATGATATGCGAATATTTTTAGGATATCTTCCTGATGTGAAAACAAATTTATTGGAGTGTAACCACGCTGAGAATCGGTGCTCTCTTGTCTGGATCTGGGTGTTGAAAAACACGACTCTGATATACTAACATTGATATTCAGTGCATGAAATTATTCACTGTAGTGATACATTACATAACATCTCTGATGAGCTGATATTATTTGAAGGCTGCCAAGAATCGAGCGTCGAAGGAGCGCTAGTGTCGCCATCTACATATATTCACTCAATATGTTACTGTGCCCAACTTTTATATTCAATTTCATGTTTCAATATAGTTCGATATAAGTACTCTATATAGCTTCACAATCTCGAAATCATCATATATAATTATTAATGAATCGACTTGAAATTTATTTATGGCAATATTTTCATGAAATTGGCCGTTCTTATTGTCACCTATAAATCAGGATACCAGATTACGTGTATGATGATATATCTACACAATTTCCATCCATTCTTCAATGAGTTCTAGTTTTTCAGGAGGCAATTTCAACATAATATGCAATATTATCTACTCACATGGGAGAATGCAAGACGATGAGTGAATTTACATTAGCCCCAAATCGCATGATCCATACACGGTTTTGATTTATTCGTGATTGGTCAGGGTGTAGCTAGGTGTTAATTTCATATATTAAGTGTGTTTTTTGCTTCAACTTGAATAATACCACTATCGACAGTAAATACTTTTCATCCTTTTGGTGCGGGTATCAAATTGGCAAACCAATTTGCATCAAATTAAACCAAATCAAATATCGTAAATCATCAGGGTTCTGTATGATGGAATTGATAAAAGTATCGAATTCCGGTCAGTGGCTTACTGAACAAAAGTTTTAATCGAGTTTTTTCTCAACAATACTCGTGAAATAAGTACTCTAGCTTCATATATTATTCGGAATGTTATGAAAAATTATTGATGCTCAATAATCCTCCACAATCGCTCAAATATGTATAAAAACAATGTTAAAATATTCGAGATTTCCATTAAAGTATTTCAAATATCAACGCCATTGGCCCTTTGACCTCAATAACGAACCATTTCAGAGCATTAATTCCTTGAGATTTCATGAGATTCCTATAATCTGTTATCGATCTTTCAATTGATCCATCTCATTTGAAATTACAAAAGTTTGTTTCTCGAAAAACATAAATCATCCAACGTGTTTCGTTTCAAATAGAGGAATTAAGATATGTGAATAAACAAAACGAAATGATGAGATACATACTTGTCGAAGAAGAAAAACCTTTCAAGCCATTGACCTCCAGAGTTTGCCCATAAAACGTTTGTGAATAATTGATCTGATAGAGTCAATAGCAGAATTCATGCAAGCATCTGCTTTCGGGGAGCTCATCAGAAGCACAGGAAGTATCAATGACTATTGCAATGTTCTTATAGATGGCGAGATCGAAATATTTCCGAAAATGCATTTTAACAGTTTTCATTTTGTAATTCATCGTGTTTAAAATGTTTCATACAACACCCTATATTCGATTAACGTTGGTATGCAAGTAAATAGTTGTTGAAACACGTGAATAAGAATAACGTAGGTACTATTGAGAAAACACATATTACACAAATGGTATACTACTGAATAAGATTTTATTTCATTATATTAATAGTGGTATACTACTAGTGAGAGTTTTGTAGCTTGGATTTCTCCTTCGATCTCCATTCTATACCATTCTATATGACGTGATTATATTGACTTCATAAATCATTAACGAGACCCTGACAGTTGTACGATAAATATCAGGAAGTTTGAAAAAATCGTGATATCCTGAAAAAGAAAAGAGGTCAAGTTAATTTTCAGATTCCAAGAAGAAAATACTGTGTGACATACATATACGACAAAATAAATAACAAACCGTAGTCAATCTTCTGATTTCAAATTGAAATCCTCCTAATATTTCAAGATCCACTTTTTGGTGAGTTAGTTGCATGAGAAATGTATTTCTCTGGAAAAGAGAATATATACCCACTATGAGTTTGATCATTTCAGTCCTTAACGTTCAGAAAAAAATAGTTGTTTAAAAAATACTTTTTGTGACTCAATTATTGTTTTCAAAATCTATATAATATTTAAACGATAACTCATTCCTTCAGATAAACTCTCCATATAAATAGTCATCTTGAAAAACACTATCCTAAATATGCTTACCTCTGTACCTACTGCTATATCAAAATAAGCAAGAGCTATTTCTGAAATTAGATTCGCAGCTCGGGATGACTGAAAATAATAAAACAATAGGTATAGCAATTCCAGTATCAGAATAGAATGATTGGAATGTATTGCTGATGGTGGTGAAAAAAATTTAATATACACCTTGGTAGTGAAGAATAATATTGATTCCTGGGTAAACCTGATATTATTCACTACCTTGGTGTATAAATGAAATTATTAGATTTTAAGAGGGTGAGAAAACACAAAATTATCTCCACAGTCATGTGTCCATCATCAGCTTTAGATTTTTTCTTTCATGATAGGTGCGAATGAGTGCATATGGAAGACAAGACACACCATTTAGAACAGTTTACTAAGAGATAAGTATTCAACAATCGAATTGTGGATATGAATACATATTATATAACTTCTACATAGTTTAGTGATTTAGGATTAGGATGAGCATGTGAAGTCAACGATGATAGACATTGACTGTATTACACAGTTTAACCTTGTATTCAAGCAGCATCCTGGAATAGGCTAATCAACATTAACCTTTTCCTGAAGATGTTAACATAGTTAGCTAAACATGAGGGCAAGTGTGTCAGAGGAATCGTACAAAAACATGGGAACCATCAAGGCATTTCAATAAAAATGAATTGCAACTTACCATATATTTCACGTACGTCAGCAGAATCATCATCGAAAAATAACAAATGAATACTTGCAGCGTGTGATAATTAACATCATTATCGAATGTAATTTGCTGGATCTTCAATGAATTCATGCATATCATGAAAATTTGGATGTAGGAAGATAAGTGGAAACACAATAAAATGTGAGCAATAGAATATACCAAATCGTTGCAAGATTTGCAAAGGTTGAAGTGAATCTTCGCCAGTTCACTCATTTGTATTTTCATTGGTTTGTTTTCCGACCTCAATATCTCTTCTTCTAGGTATGAGTTGAAAATTCTGAATTTGCTGCAGACGACTATTGTGATTATAATCGACATGTATATTATCGTACAGGAAATCAATAATGGTAGGCCGAGAATGATCAATCGCATGAAAAAACCTGCAATGCCTCTGTTTGCCTGAGCATTGATTTGATAAAATACGAAAAATCCACACAATATAATGATATAGTTGAACAGTACCATCTTGTTCAACAATGAATAATTGGTCCTCTTCTCCAGAACTCTCAATGACATTTCAACATCAGATAATGCTGCTAGGGCACTCAGAAATGAAGAAGATCTATTGCAAAAAGTGACTTGTGAAATTATTGCAACTGCGAGGTACTGAATACGAAAAAAGTTCTCCATTATACTGCCGAAATAGTTGGTCACGAAGATCATCACTATCAGTATCACCATAAGAAGAGTGTGAGCTGAAAAAAAAAACACATCTCAGCTAGAGAATATACAGGGTCCCGCTGATTTAATAAGGACAGTATAGTCATTTTTCCTCAAGCCTAACCAGACAAACCAGATTAACTGTATGATGACGTCACGGTAACTTTATTATAACCCCACTGTTCACTTGTGGAGTTTGACAAATGTCAGTTTACTAGCTAATTTTGTTTATTGATCGGTTTAAGTTGTAATATTAGCATATTGAAAGAAAAAGTCATCATCTGTAACGAAGATATATATAGGTGTACTCATCTACTTCAATTTCAAGAAAATTTAAACGATTCTCTACGTAAATATTTACAGTGATCCAATAATATTAAATTATATCAATAATATGATGAGACTCCTCATTTAGAAATACTTCGGATGAATCCATAATTTTCTCTTTGGGAAGTATAATTATTTTTCATCAATTATATAACCTCAGATTATAACAACAACAATAAGAGCCCAATCCAGTGCCCAATCGAAAGCCTTAACTATTCCGTGAATTACCTATAGACATTGTAGAAAAAAGATACGAATTGACAGACGGTTTTGATGAGAAGTAGGTGCCAGGCGCCGAGTCCAAAGGTGAGGGAAATATAATTCGAAGACCAAAATTAAAGTTTGCTGACTGGACGTTTACCCGTTTTTCGAAAATACTTGATGACCGAGCATTTCAGGTTCAAAATTTTGCTTCAAATTGCGCATCAGTCATGTCCAGAATAGGTATTCAGCTCGAGTAAAGATACAACTTCATGTTGGGTTTGCAGGAGATCCAGCCATAAAACATCAATTCTTGAAATCATGTCAAAAAGCCATTGACGACCCAAAAAAAAAAGCGCCTAATTTGTTGACAGATCTGGCAACCCTGATATTGGATATTATAGAAACAAGTCACGCCACCGAACTGAACAATAATTAAGACTTTAAGTTTTGGTTTGGTGATTTTTTCAGTCATAGGCATCGTCGATTTCACTTGATAGAAGAAAATAATTCAGTTGTTTTTACTTTTTCTGGATCTGGATTCTCATTTTCCCAATCATGCGAACATTCGACTGCACAACAAAAACAAGCGCATATAATCAAAGCAATATTTGATTTGGACCAGAAATTACTATATTTTGTTATAAATTGTGCTGTCATTCAAAAGAACAATTCCATAATGTAATTTCAATAAGCATTTATTCGAGATGAATGACACACTCGCTCTGTTCAAATTATATTCCTTAAATACAAATTTTTTGTTTGTGCATGACAACTATATCAATTGTTCATATTTATATCAAAATTATTTTCCGCCAACAATGTGATATTTCTGTTCAAAATAATATTTATTTGCTCCAAGCAACATTTATCTCCTCGAAATAAATATATTTTCAACAAATGCTATTGTTTCACCCGAACAAATGTCATTCAAATGAACCGATGATTTCAAACAAAGAATTTGATTTGGTTTTAAGAAATAACAATTGTTTCTCGCAAATAACATTTATTTCTTGCAAACAAATATAAGTCAAACAAATGAGATTGTTTCACGCAAAGAAACGTTTTTCTCTGTGTAGTGAGCTGATTTGTGTTATTGGATAACTATTACATCATATAGTTGGGATACATTTCGAGGGAAACTGACTGGTTAATTATTATTGACCCTGTTCCTGTGATTAACTTGAAGGAAAAATGGCTTATATTCCCTGAATGGTAAGAGATAGAAAATTGATCAAATCAGAGAAAAGTTGCGGTATTTGAACTTTTTACATATGACGTTTTGTAGTTTGAAAAAATGTTAGCCGTTCCTGAAATATTTCGAGAATACTGAGAATCATTGATTTCGTTTCCATTCATTTCCTTGGTTAATACTCGAATTAAATCGGAATCTTGTGTCGGCAGGTGATTATTAATCAAGACAAAGAAGTTGGGATTGTCAGAAATATTTCATCTTCATTATTATCATGAATTTACTATGCAACTTTTTTCTATACCATTGAATAAAACCAAGAATCTTCTCCACAGCCAATACAGCCATGTTGACCATGTTGACATTTTCACATGAAACAGCGCCAGAAAACAGTAACACTTCCAAAATGTGGTAAGCCATGATAATAGGAAAAAAAAAGTATCAGTCGTCATGACTACATTAGGAATCAATACTTCATCGTAGATATGAATAACACGCTACATTTTCAGTAAAAAATGAAAAAAAAAAATGCAGAGAAAATTCCATAAGGAATCTGTTACCTAACTATTATTCTAGATTTTCTTTTAGTGTTAGACTTGCTCTTGAGGTCTAGTTCAGTTATAGTTTTCATGATAGGATATGGAATATGTTTTTGGGGATCGCACAGTGAATTTTGATTCGACATGATTTTGATTTTGCAGAAAAGAGCAGTGAAATAGATGTGTGAGGCAAAAATCCGAGATTCATGTCGTTATTCATTGACATTAGGATCTTACCACTACCTGTATTCTGATGAAAGGAATTCAATATCTTTAGCGCCATCTCATGGACAAATGCAGAATTAATTTTGATTTCCATTGGATAGTGAAGTCGGGAATGCTAAAATATAATCACAACACAACTGATACTACCAAGATCCTCCCATCTGGGGACATTTCATCAAGTTTTTGGTCCCTCCTGAAAAGTTGACTATATGATGCTCAAGAGGCGACGATATGTGAGATTCTATCCCTGTTTAACTATTATCTCAGTAAGGAAAACCGATATTCTGATGGCCACGTACATCATATCTATACCAGTGAAAAAAACGACCAGAAGAAAAATCAGCCAAATTTATCACGCTGTAATTTTCCAATTCCTGTCCGATTCTGTTGAAATTTTGACCGAATCAGATAGACTCAAATAACGAAATATTAGCTTGAAATGTGGTTATTATCAAAAGCTGATGGCTTGTACATTATATTGAGAAAAACAAAAGTTACTCTTCCACCATCAACTTCTCAACGCCCTGTGGCAAAAGTAACTGATTATACTTCTTCATCATGTTCTAGATCAAGATGTGATCACTTCTTGACACAATGGTTTTTCATTTATCAGCCAATTTGAATTTGTTTGATATATTTGGATCAGAATTATCAGTTGAACCTCTAATAGATCACAAATTGAAGAATGTATAATATGATATATCATCAGAATATGACCAGTCATCTTCTCAAAAATTGGAAACGATTCTTGGAATGGCCGTTCTCTCCTATATATACACTGAAATGTAGCATTCAGTTTCGCACAGCATCATGTCACGAATTTTTTTCTAAGTTAAACAAAACATTTCAACACCTACCTCTTAGCCCTATTCTCCCTTTAGGTACGCACTATCATAGTAATTTCCTTCAACAAACAACAACAACACGATATTCATCATCGAACTAGGATAATTGCTAATAATAATAATAATAATAATAATAATAATAATAATAATAATAATAATAATAATAGTTTATTGGTATAAAAGAATGCGTGAATACAATTTCATTTAGATGACGGCGATAACAATTTTTTCACAAATAAACAGAAAACCACAAAGTCAAAGACTGTCTGTGGTATGAGTGTATCCTATGTTTGGAATTAGTATCGATAAATATTGAGTGAAGCGAATAAAAAATATGTTTAATTTCAAAATTAAGATCCTCTAACATGACTGGTTAAGAACACATGTCCAGTATACAAGCAACAAAGCAGACAAATCGGTCACCAAATGCGAAAATGTAAATTACAAAACACATACAATTTGAAGCAGCTTTTTCACATACAAGTACAGGAAAATATATAAAATTCTATAATGAAGGCAATTGAAGTTTGATAAAATACACATGCCTAGTACAACCAACATAGTGGTCAATAAATATGAAAAATGAAATTACAAAATAGAATTGGTATTAGGCAACGTATACTGAGAAAAAATTTCTTCGACTGAGAAATTACTGTGGAGTGAAGAATTCAAAATGGAACCGCCTTATAATACGAAACATATTGGGAGATTGGAAGAATGGTCGGTTTTGAGGGATCCAAGATTTATGTACCCATATAATTGGAATATTGACAATCGAAGAGTTGAATATCTTTTTCAACAAGTAATCTGGGCTGAAATTAAAATCAAGAATATTTCGAAAGAAATACCATCTTGTTAAATCTTGATAGGTTCGAAATGAAATAATTTCGACTTTGGCAGAAGATGTTCATACTCTGAAAAAAATGGTAGGTAGTAAATACCAAACGTTTAGTAAAATATGCGCCAGTCACTACATTCAACTAATAATACCACTACAAAATTGTATATCAAATGTTACCACTACAAACTAGAGTGATACTCATGAAATGCAGCCAAACAATAGATGCATCGAAAGAAACATACAATGCCAAGATAAAATCGAAACTCATAGATTGTCCCAATGGCTCCCGTTCGTTTTGGTCCCTTGCTAAAGCGTTCGGAAGAAATTTCACTCATAGTTTCCACCACTGTCCAAATCCGACGGCACATTAGCAACAAGATCGCAGGAGGAAGCAAATATTTTTGCAGAGATTTCCGCAGCAAACTCTACTTTAGATTCCCAAGGAAAAGTGCCGCCAGACATTCCACCCGTTGAGAGTCGAATGCCCGAAATCGTCTTCCTTCAACGCACTATCAGACGAATTTTGCTTGATCTCGAAACGAATAAGGCTAACGGTCCTGATGGAATTCCACCCATTATCCTCAAAAAATGTGCACCAGAATTAACACCGATTCTCTGCAAGTTGTTTAACGTCTCGTACAGGTCGGGTATTTTTCCATCATGCTAGAAGACAGCTAAAGTCCAACCAATCCCCAAAAAAGGAAACAAGAACCTGTATAAAAACTACAGGCCCATTGCCCTGTTATCAGTAATCTCCAAAGTGATGGAGAAAGCCATCAATATTGAGCTTATCAAATATATGGAGAGCTCGGGAATCATCAATGATAGACAATACGACTTTCGCCACCGAAGATCTACTGGAGATCTACTTGCCTACGTCACCCATTTATGGCAAGCTTCATTAGAAAAAAAACGGGGAATCTCTAGCTGTCGCGTTGGACATATCAAAAGCATTTGACCGTGTTTGGCACGAAAGACTCCTCCGCAAACTACCATCATAAGGCTTACCACCTCAGCTATGCCATCTCTTATCGAGTTTTCTTTCAGGCAGATCGCTTCATGTGGTGGTGGACGGTGTATCGTCTGATACAATTGGCATCAATTCCGGCGTTCCACAAGGATCAATTTTGGCACCAACATTATTCCTTCTTCATATCAATGATCTGTTGGGAGTAACAACTTGCCCCATTCACAGCTTTGCAGATGAAAGTACCCTTCATACTGCGTTCTCTTCCAGAATTACCATTTCTTCACAGGAAACTAAGAACTCACGGCGCAGGCAGGTCAATGCTGTCAATGGAGACCTTGCTGAAATCACAGCCTGGGGAACCAACAACCTAGTTGAATTCAACGCCACCAATGTAATGTAGCAATCGGGATAAAGGTAGATTAGTAAAACACTCACTCACTCTTTGACATCATTGGAACACCGTAGAAAGGTCGGCGACCTTTCACTTTTCTATCGATACTTCCACGGGAAATGTTCTTCGGAAATCTCTGCTATCATCGCTTCACTAGCAAAACCAGTCAGACGAACTAGACATGCCCAGTCAGCACATCCTTTCGTTGTCAACCTCGAAAGATGTCGAACAGCACTTTATCAAAACTTCGTCATCAATATAACGGCTAGGCTCTGGAATTCATTGCCTGAAGAAGTATTCCCAACAACATATAATCTACAGAAATTCAAAAAAAAAATTCAATACCTACCTCCTTTCCCTATATAGGGATTACCTTTCGTGCGCTCCAAGCGATAAAAAAAATAGTATGATACAATCATATTGTGGTATTATTTGTCAAATGTAGTGACTGGTGCCTATGTTACTGAACGTTTGATATTCCAACTATTTCTCTGAGTGTAGGAATTCGTTTATGTTTCTTTTCGAAATAGCGACCCAATAACGACTTCTGTTGAAAAATATCAATCTTCAGACCCGGAACATGAACGCTACATGATTCGAAGCATTGAATAATTGTGTTCATAAACTTCACGAGTTGATAATATTACCTATATCCATACTCACCAAAAATCCGAAGAAATTTCTCATTGCCTATCTTCATGTAATGGGTATTTGTTTTAGATTTGATCCAAGGATCTAGGCCAATCACTGAGAAAATCGGATGATAGAAATCCAGAATTGTATATACATTATTCTGATTCATTAAATCTCGGTACGCTGTAAAAACTTTTTTGAGTGCTTGCATGATTGCTCCAGCTCGTTTTAAAAGAAGTGTCTCGAGAAGTTTTGATAATATGTATAATATATCGAAAGCTTATACCTCAAACATGCTTCTGCAGTTGATTCAGTCCATCAATACTTTTCTAATCATGCTTATTTATTTATACGGACCATTACCCCGATTGCTACACCATGCCCTTTATGGACCTATAAAACTATCTCAGAGGATATAAAACTACGTTGAATTATTCCTGGTCATTGATATTCTGATCAGAGAATCAGATCACGATTATTGGATGTACAGGATGATGATTACTCTTCCTTTCGAGTTCAGCCAGAAGTATACAGGGTGTTTCACAGGTAAAAGGAAATATTTCAATGGTCAATAGGGGTCACCAAGGTGGTTCTGAAAATACCATATTTGATAGGTCTTATAGTTTTCATAACGGAGATACAGGGCGATTTATCGATTTCGAATAATTATTCATTCGTCTATAGGTATTGAACTACCCAGTATTTTTTTAAAATTTGGTATAGAGCTTAAACTTGGGACGTTGAATTCATTCACCTATCGGGCGAAGAGAAAATCCAGGTTCGGCTTCAGGAAAAATTCACATTTATTCGAAATATTGAAATAACACACTGTATGTAATAATTGACAGAGTTCATCAAAAGAATCGTGAAGAGGAGGAGAAACTGAACTGGATTTGATGCTTTTTGTTTTCCTGCCACCAATTCTCATCGTAACAATCATAAACAGAAAGCTGAAAGTATGTCAATTTGAATAGTATTGAAATTATGAAACCAGTGTCAATTATGATTATTCGATATATTTTAGTCAAAAAATCGCTCGAAAGAACTTACTAAGTCTCACAGTTTTTATAACGGAGATACAGGGTGAATTATCGGTTTTGAATAATTATTCACTCGTCCATAAGTATAAAACTACCCAGTAACATTTTCTCAAATATGGTATGTAGCTTACTTGGGACGATGGATTCATTAACCTATCAGGCGGAATTATAATTCGATAATTCACCCTGTATCTCTGTTATAAAGACTATGAGACTTTTCCTGAAGCTGAACCTGTATTTCCATTCTGCCTGATAGGTCAATGAATCCATCGTCCCAAGTAAGCTCAATACCAAATTTGAGAAAATATTACTGCGATGGGTAGTTTAATACTTATGGACGAGTGATAATTCACCCTGTATTCCTGTTATAAAGACTGTGAGACTAAGTAAGTTCTTTCGAACGATCATTCAACAGGAATATATCAAATAATCATAATTGAAAGTGGTTTCATAATTTTAATACTCTTGAAATTGACATACTTTTAGCTTCCTGTTTATGATTGTTACGATGAGAATTGGTGGCGGGGAAACAAAAAGCATCAAATCCAGTTCATTTTTTCCTCCTCTTCACGATTCCTTTGATGAACTTTGTCAATTATTACATACAGTGTGTTATTTTAATATTTAGAATAAATGTAAATTTTTTCTGAAGCCGTACCTGGATTTTCACTTCGCCCGATAGGTGAATGCATTCAACGTCCCAAGTTCAAGCTCCACACCAAATTTTAGAAAAATATACTGGGTAGTTTAATACTTATAGACGAATGAATAATTATTCGAAATCGATAAATCACCCTGTATCTCCGTTATGAAAACTCTAAGACCTATCAAATATGGTATTTTCAGAACCACCTTGGTGACCCCTATCTACCATTGAAATATTTCCCTTTACCTGTGAAACACCCTGTATATGAAGCAAAAACCTTGAATACAATTTCGATAGAGATGTTAATTATTTCAATTAAAATTCTCACAGGATAGTCATAATAACTATTGTTCTTATAATCACGGTTTGAGGTTTTCACTTATTTTGATTAGATTTGTAATTCTCTTCACTCATCGTTCATCAAAGAATTATTTCCAAAACGTCAATCCTATAGCTACTTCGATTTTTTACATCACGTATCGAACAGAGGTGGTCGATGTTTGGATACTAATGCCTTTTGGAATTTGGAGAGATGCAGTCATTTCAATGAGGGTTGCATTTTCTGGAATATTTCGAATGAATTTTGTTTCCAGTACTGTCGTCTAGTTAGGCAGTACCTGATAATATATTTTTCCCACAGGTTTCTGAAACCAATCAAATTAGAAATACCACGAGCATTCCGCATTGAATGACTATTATTATTTTTCAACGAGTGCACGGAGCCGAAATAATAGTCACTCTCCAGTCAGTGTGTTCAGTATTATATTCATGGTGATGAGAATTTTTTGTTTTCGATGTTCTGGTTCCCATGACAACGAAAATCCTGTAATGTTCAGAGAACATCGTGAGAATCAAGGGAAATAAGGTAGGAATTGGTGTTCTTCTTGAATTTCAGTTTCAGGGTATGTTTGGGTGCTGCACTCCAAACAGTATTCCAGGACAGGTCAGATCTGTGACTTATAGATCATGAGCAGCTGACTGGAAGTGAAATAGCTACTGGCTCGAAACAGAAAACCAAGTTTTCGGGATGAACTTTCAGCAATTGATCTCACGTGATTGAAGAGGTTATTGCTGATAGTAATACCAAGCATCAAAATGGAGAGATCAGCTTTTCTAGAGAAAAGGCATGCTTGTGTTTTGTTCGCATTGAGATCTACCAAGTTATTGGATCCCCATTCGAGAATTGTTGCCAAGTCCATATTTATGTTGTCAACATTTCTCCCTAGTGCGTTTCTGATTCGTCTGGCTGGTATTGGAGCCCTGGAAGAGAAGGCAGTAAGTATGGAGGGTACTATCATCTGCGGAGCTGTGTACTGAACATGGAGTTACTTCCAACAAATCGTTGATATGGAGTAGAAATAGTGTTGGTGCTAGAATTGATCCTTGCGAAACACCAGCATTTATGATAAGAGAGACCTGTTTGAGAGAAAACTAGCTAGCAGAGAACATAGCTGGGGAGGCAAGTCATAAGAATAAGAATAAACAGGATGTAGTAAGAAAACATGTTTTTTTTTTCGTCGGGGTGGTTGAAATCCTTTATGGACATCAAATAGGTCTCATCCCCTATATGATAGTGTGGGAGTGCCCTGACTCCAGGGTATACCCACTAAACTCTCCACCCCGTTTGTTGGCTCGTCTGACCGATGTCTCCGACGACTCTTAGGCCTAGTGACCCATTGTATCCCACGTACATGCCGTTGTCAATTTCACAATATACGTCTCATGGTGCTTGTTAGGGGCCATTTCAATATGAATATCCCTTCTCGTTCAGGTTCTTGAAGATTACTCTTCCGATCCCCTGTTCTCGTCTACGAAGAGGGCCAAAAGTTGTCCTTTTCTTTCAAGTAACGGGAGGAAGAAGATGGTCCAGCCCTGTAGTGCCCTCGGTGCCATTCATTTATCACCACGGGTTCCTACAGCTTAGATTAGGATGCCAGAGCCTCGTTGACGGGTCCCTGGCCACCTAAACAGATATCAGCAAATCGCCCTGACTTTGCCACAGATGTTCACAAATTATTGTCCTATCTGGCGCAAGACAGCGAAGATAGTCCCAAAATGCTTCATCTGTCAAGCGGCCGCGGTATGTCCTCCCCACACCACTCAATGGTGAGGTTGGGCTTGGAGGGAAAGATAAAAAGAGAAGTTGGCCAAGGAAGGCCGATAGGATAGATTGAAAAAGGAAGAGATGAGAGGATATCACCCAAGACATGAGCTGGAGTATATCTTCGGCAACTCTTCAATTTTAATTCCCATTAGTCTATTATGTGTCCAGTTGAAAATCCTGATTTTGCTGCATATGACTTTACCACAGCTACGTGATCAAAGTAGAAATGGAATGAAATGGTTAGGCTTCACAAACATCTGTTGTGAGGACCATTATTATCAGTAGGTAGTATACCATGAAATAAGTTACATCTGAATAAGAGATTGCCGATTGTTCGTCTTCTCAAATTTGGGTTCTGAAGATGTTCAAAAGACTCTAACTCATTTTCATGATATTTTTTTATATCTCCATTTGTCATGGAAGTCTCCTATTGTACCGTTTTATCATTTCATATTCATTTGTACATAACAACTTGAAATATAATCTACATAACTGGTGCTGATAAATTATTATTTTGATTTTTATCATTATCATCATCATCATTAATAGGTGTTGAAAGACAAGTATTATTGTGAGGCTTTGTTGGGGACCTACCTCTTGAGCTTTTGGTGTTATGTCTACGCATCTCAGCTTGAAGAGATCAGACAATCTTCAAATTTCCATCAAGATAACTAATTCCATTCTAGCCATCAGGTACAACTCGAAGTGGTCATAAAATGTTGCCAAACGAACGGTTTCCTTGATTCTCAGCAGGACACAAGGTCCACTTCCTGTTACACTGTTTGTTCGAAATTAAAAACGGGCATGCACTTCCGCAGCGTCTTTTATGTTGAGAAACATGCCACCAACCTCTGTAAAGATCTGAGGAGTGCAACCATTCAAATCTGATCTAATAGCTAACCTGCACCTATCGCCTTCGAATCATTCGACTTCGAATCAAAGATGCCATAGAATTGCTTGCTAATAGAGAAGATCAACAAAATAACATTCATGTGGAAGAATAAGAATCAGACGAAATGAGACAGCTGATCGTCATACCAAAAAAAGGTATAGAGAGCCTGTTTTTGGATCTGAGGTTTTATACTTATAATGCAAGCAAATACTACCTAATGTGAGACTTCCAGAAATGGAAATCGGAGAAGTTTTCTCATATTGGAGAGCACCCCCAGACCAAAGTAAAGTAAAAGAATAAAGAAAGTCTGTTTATGTTGAGCATACCTGAAAGGGCAAACGAACGCATTATCTACGTTACATTTACGTAGTTCTGGTTGAATTGAAACATCTATCGTTGCAATGTAGTTAAACCTTCCGATGTTCGATAGAATCGTTTAATGAACGAATTGATAACATTTTACCTTCGTAAATGGACGTTAATTCATCCTATGGAATACTCGTTTCTTGAACCATATTTCGTGACCTCTCATGAACTCAACTGAACGTGAGATATACGTTCTCAAATATTGTTTCTCAAACGTCAATTGGTAACGTGTATAACAAATTATTATTGAACCTTTTCCATTGAGTTGCCTAATTGTCAGCCCCGACGATGAACTGAATTTTATTCGGAAACTCGAATAATCTCATGGGTTCAACAATTCTTCAGCAATATTCCGTGAATATACTAATCGTCAGTGGTAATGAAACGTAGGATACCTACATGTTTTTTAATAGTATTTTTAAACTGATAGAATCATTTTCTATCGTTCCCTGAAGAATTAGAAACTAATGTTGAATAAACGTTGTACCAACGTATGTACATGTACCCAATAAGTCACTTTCATTCATATATTGAATATGTATCTTCATTTCGCTTATCTGATTTCATCTCATGATGCATATTCATCACTTCTTCTTCATGTAGTTAGCAGAACAGGAATGTTGGTACATGTGTTTATTCAATTGAAATTCTGCAAGTGATTGCTACTGGCAGAATCATTTAGTCTTCCTGATTAATTCGAGCTACATGGAACAGAGCGACATTCTATATTCCCGCCAGGCTTCCTTGATCAATACTGCTTTCATAAATTAACAGTGATATTAATCTGGTCTGAAACGATTAACTCCCAGACGGGAGCCGGGTCTGATATGGTTTATTGTAACAATTCTGTGCTCCATTCGTGGCATTGTACCAACTGGCAGGTGAGATGATGCTCTTGGAATTAGATCGTATTGTGTACAGAATCTTGATAATGTGATTCAAGGTGTCCTGGGACAAAGTTACATGAAATCTACCAGGGAACTGGAGCAGCGAAATGATCAGATTATTCCTTTCTTGGCTCGATATTCCATGTAGAAAGATGAAAAAGGAATAGTAACACGTCCAGAAAATAGTATACTTTTTTCCGCAAGCGACGGCAGTTGCACGAACCACGCGGAGTAAAGTTCGTTCAAGTCTTCAAGAGTTAGGTACATAGTTTTTCCTACGAGTGATTTTATCCCTATTATTCATAAAAAAAGATGGTTTTTAATAAACAATATTTTATAATGAAATTACACAAAAGACAGAATATTTACACAGTTAGTCCTGGATATCCTTATTTTCGACAAAACAAAAAACGTGCGGTAAAGCAACTTTTCCGCACGATATTTTCTTCATGCACTGAAAAATAATGGAATAGTTTTTTTTATCGACATAATTCACTAACTAAAACATCAACGATGGTAGATATTGAAATTGAGAATGTAATTTGTATTTGTTGCATGTTGTAATATTGCAGATGCCGCATCATCTTGAAGAACGTCGTTCCTTATTTGAATTTGACTGGCTAGTGTTTGCATCCATTATTTCCGTGAAGAGATCTCGAAAGTTTCCTGAGTTGTCCATTTTTTATTGGAATGACGTGCACCAAAAAAATGACGCTTGGAATGCTTATTTGTTGACTGCCACTACTTTCAGTTTATAGCGACGTTCTGGTGCCAACAGTAATTATCACCACATGTCTCCTGGTATTTCCTTTGAAATCGTGCGGAAAAGTGAAATTAATTCGGAAAAGTAGAATCGTACGGGAAAGTAGGTACAACTTTCAAAACAAAAAATCATGATGCGGTTCCTTTTCAGCACGCTCGTGGGAAAAATCATAAAATATGAAATAGATTCTCAGTCTCGGCTTTTCCCAATAACAGTCAGAGATAAGAGGAAACAGAGACAGATACACTAAGAAAATATTTGTTATTGAACGATGATGGCACAATTTTGCAATCAAATGAAGAAAATCGAATAAAGCCCTCTAATGCTCCAATTTTGACGACTTTATACTCGGACAATGTTCGATACTAACTGGACTAACTGTCGAACGAAGCAAGATAGAGCGTTGCGAAGCTAACCAAAATGAAGAAAGAAACTACGATTACAGGCGGAGCCGATCGTTCACACTTAAAAATATCCTCAAATATTTTTCATATGATATCGAATGTTTTTCATATAGTATCAGATATAGCCTGCCTAGAGGCGGGTCTGGAGCATTAGAGGGTTAATAAAATATACGAATATGTGTGAAAAAATAACCCATACAATTTCAAAAATTCTTCCACAGCGAATGATATTCTTGAAAATACTTTTCTCCATAATTTTCAAGTTATCGTACTAGCACTATACAGGGTGTGCAATAAATTATGACGTGTATCAGGCAAATACAATTTCTGAATTTCTGGCTATCGGTATTTATTCTTATTGCTGCATTCCACACAATATGTTTTGTGAATTCTGGGTATTGCTTGTGAATTTGAAGTAAGTATCAGTATAATCTCCAGATAGTTCTTGGTCATGGTCAATATTAACTTCATGATGCGATTCCACTTGATCAAATGGACCATCTTCAGTCTCAATTTGCTCCTGCAGACGTAGAAATCTCTGCTGATTGTTTTCATAATTCATTTTTCACTAAGAATAATCGAGAACGATCATCATCCATCATACATTATATGATATTCGAACAAATATTCGAAACACAACTAGTCGCGCGAAGTATGAGAGACTTCAGATCAATAAGCGATCGAAACGGCAAACGCAACCTTCTCCAATTGCATAACTACATCGAACTAAACACTAATTGGAGAAGATATGACAATGATGTCAGACTCCGCGCGACTACCGCAGGTTAAAATAATTGGAAAAGATCTGATTTCATATGGGAGTATTCGTTAGATTGTATCATATCAATGTGCTGAATATATGTATTCATTTCAAAAACACCTCGAATATTTTTTCATCTCCAAATTATATTTATACACGTGTGGCAAGATTAATTTCCTTATAGAGAAACCGTGCGACGTATCGCGTATCGCGTTAAATCCTGCATCGAGCGAGTCAATTTTGCGGCCAGACCACGCACAATTTCATTGATAACGTTTTATTTTCGGATGAGGCATGTTAACCGGCAAAACACCCGTTATTGGTCTGATGAAAATCCACACTGGATGCAAGAGTACTATACGCAAAGACCACAAAAAACTAACGTATGGGCTGGTATTGTGAGAAATACAATTATTGGTCCATATTTTTTTGATGAAAACATAACAGGAGCATTATATCTGGATTTCCTACAAAATACATTAATTCCTGATCTGATCCAGCTTTTTCCTGATATTCAAATACCCACTAATGTAGACCGCAGAATCTGGTTTCAACAGGATGGCGCACCGCCACATTTCGCAGTAACTGTGCGCGATTTTTTAAACACAACTTTTCCACAAAGGTGGATAGGAAGAAGGGGACCAGTGGAATGGCCTGCTAGATCACCTGATCTGAGCCCATTAGACTTCTTTTTATGGGGTTATTTGAAATCTAAAGTCTACTTAAACAGACCTGGAAATATCCCTCAACTACAAGACCGAATCAGACAAGAAATACAGAGCATAACACCCGCTATGCTGCAGAATGTTAGAGACGAAAGTAATGCCCGGTTCAGTCATTGTCTAACGGTCAATGGAGAACAATTTGAACATTTATTGTGAATTTCCGTTTGTTTGTTTGTTTGTTTTCGGAAGTGTATCACATTAATTGCATAACTACATAATTCCATTTAAATTGTTTATTACATTCAGTACCGTATTACTTTCCATAAACAATTTTCATATTTTTTTTGCATTTTTGCCCACCCTGTACCAATTTGAAGCAACATATTATACATTTTTGGAATCAGCTCAGCAAGGGCAATTCTGAAATTGAAAAAAAAGAGGGGGTTCCATTTGAAAAAAATGGTGATGACGTCATTACACGAAAGTGGTTCACCCTGTATATTAGATTATGATTTGAAACAATAGTAAATTGAAATCAGAAATCGACCTGTTTCGGGAATTTCTAATTTTATTGTTCATTCAGCCAATAATGAATTTATACGTTACTTTATGGACGCACTGTATAATAATGAACATAATAACGTCACTACACACAGAACATCACTAAAACTGTAATCTCAAATCGTTGGTTTATTTTTTCATGGAACAACGGAAGAAGAATATAATACCTATACTCTTATCGACCGAAACAACACTCAATTCTCTATAGGACATTTCTTTGTCTCTAACAGCCCCAGAACAAAATCTATGGAATGTCAAGATTGCGTGGCTCTAGACAAATTGCGTGTTTCCCATCAATTCCAAAGCTTTCACCAGCATCCACAAATCAGGATCGAACGGAAGCAGTTTCGATTGGATGTGTGACATTTAAAAGTTGCATGATATTTGAAAAAAAGTGATCAAATAATATAGATTTGAATTTATGTTTACCAATTGAAGATTCGTACAATTTGTAGACGAAGATATTAGAATCTGACATTCATGATGTGTGTTTCATTCATTCCAGCATAATTTATGTAGATTTGAAATAATTATAACAATTCAATATGAATTAAAGGATCATTCATTCGAGCTGTATAGAAAGCGAGACAGCAGCACTCTGTATGCTTTTTTCAGTTTTTTTGATATGTCGTCAATGTGATCTTGATTGAAAAATAGTGAATACTATAGGAGGGAGAATGGGAAGGTCATACTTTATAGTATACAGGGTGTTCCTGACAGGTCTGTAAAACAACTTTGTACATTTTACAATATATGCCGATTGAAAGCAACTCACCTCAGTCCGAAATTGTTTCGTTTCCGAGATACAGGGTGGTATAGATGAAAAATAAACATCGACAAGTACATTCCGAGGAACTGCAAACATTTATTATTCGAAATAATTTAAGTTAATTTGCTTATTCCAGCGAATTATCACAGGAGTCTCGTTTTTGCTCAAAAAATTCAGAAAATCATTTCCTCGACGAATGAAGTATAAAACTACACTATGAAAAATGTTATAGCCATTCTAAACCTTCAGAAGTGCATTGGTAAGTTCCCTCTAATGGCCACACTGAGAAATTCGATTTCTATTCTTCAACTTGACCACCATGTATTTTGGAATCGGATCAATTTTGGACCGAGGTGAGTAGTTCCAAATCGGCTTATTTTGACCTCAGGAATATGTGCCGATAGTTTGTACAGACCTTTCAGGGAAACCCTGTATATATCAAGGACCCTATTTTGAGTGGTCCTCACTGACTATAGTGTTCCTCACATTGAATTTCGTCTATTTATATCATTTACTTTTGGAGGTATTCAAGAAGAACCGATTTCTTGTATCTTTATAGAAATGGTCTGTAGAAAACACTACAAAGGAATTCACCTATTTTTTGCACTTTTATCTGTGGATAGAACGAGTGGTTACTCCTAACATAATATTATATTGATATGGGGTGTATAATGTTGGCGCTAAAGGTGATCCTTGTGAAACCTCGGCAATGGCAATGGTATCAGATGATGAGATACCCCTCTCCGTTCATCACCACATGAAGCGAACTGTCTTGTATTACTTGCCATCAGTGGTTATATCATCTCAGCTACCCAAAAATCTCATAAAAATTGCTGAAATCAGGTAAGTAACAATTTTTCTCCAAGCGTCGGCTTAGAAATATTCAAAAGATTGTTCGAGTGTTCGTATTTTTTTTTTTCAATTCACCAGTATCACGTGACATGTGTCGAAAATGATTCTAAGGTCATCGAACATGCATAGCAGATCCTTGAGGAAAAATTGTTCGATGCTCTATTATTGAAAGTTTCCCTAAATGTTATAACGAATTTTGTAGATGACACTGTATGTGGGTATACGGTCATGTAGCACTTGGGAGGTGATAGCACTCCTATAGTCACTTCTACAATGAGAGCGCCAACCCCATCCAAATGCGACAGATTATATGACTATACCACAATATTTTAGTTACCATCAGTATCGACAATAATTTGAATATGATGCTGATCAATATAGTTCCACCGATCCAATTAAACTCTGGCAAAGTTTCACAATCTCATAGTTTTTACGACCCATCATCTTTCCCTCACTATATATTATGACATTAATGTCACCGTTGGGAGTGATAAAAATTGATTTGAAGTAATGGCTATAAGCTATGCTGGATCAATAAAAATATGAACTGCAATATACGATATGCAGTTCGAATCGATTCCTTGTCATTTTATTGCAACGACGACTGGGGGATATTGAGTACGTTATGGAGAAGGAGAGGTGCCGAATCTATTGGATCAGTGCATTTACTCAGGGCACACGGTTCTTGGTCCCAATGAATATTCACCCCATAGGCTGTGGGGAGTAGTGACTTGGTTTTATCCAGCATGACAGCGCGTTGCGTCGTAGTCCGCAGAGTCGTGACTGGAATGAACATAAATTCAACTTCGATGGTAATGATGATAACAGAAACCCTGAGTGGTTTATCAAGGGGCAAACCGTGCTTCTCCCCAAGACTGGAGATTTTTCCAATCCAAAGAATTACAGACCAATTACCTGCCTGAATGCATGTTACAAGTTGTTTACACTCATCTTATACATGCGAGTTTTCCTAGTAGTTGATCTAGTTTATCAGTGGAAATTTGAGCAGCGTGAATCGAGAAGAGGTGTTGCTGGCTGCAAGGAGAACCTGTTGATAGATAGATATATCAAACAGGACTCCGTACAGTACTAGCCGAATTTTCATGAGGCCTGGATCGATTGCCGAAAGGCATTTGACACAATAACGTCACATGAATTACTCGTGTACTTGCTCAAGTGTCTTTCGGTGCTTGATTGTATAATAGTAAGATGCAAAAACTGATGCTGGTCCAAAAGACCCCCTTTACTAGAACAACAGGTGATGCAAGAGTCCAACCAGAGCCAGTCACCATGAGGAGACTAGTATCTCAAGGGGACTCCCTCTCCTATCTTGCATCTCACAGCTGCCAATGTCCCTTGAGATCAGGAAAACCAAAGGAGGCAGCTGCAATTCACCCAGTTATCGGAGGCATAAGGTAACTCACTTAACCTTTGTGAATGATCTCTGATAAGAAGGAAATGGACCAATCCCTCAGGGTGGTGCAGGAATATACCTTAGCAATTGGAATGGAATTCGGAATGGACAAATGTGCACTGGTATTCATCCAGAGAGGACGATTCGAGAACTTTGACAATAAGGATGCGCAGCTCGTGGACGAAAACATCTCACTTCATTTGGATGCCGGAGAGCCGTACAGCTACCTTGGTGTAGAGGAAACTCCCATCCAGGAGGCACAAAGAGTGAGAGACGCTCTTCGCAGCAAGTATCGTCAGCGACTCCGACAGATCTATCTTTATATCAGTTTTATCTTTATATCAGATCGTTTGATGATGAGTTTTCGGCGCCAGCCAAACCGAACATAGTTTTGAAGGAGGAGGAGGAGAAGTATCGAGATCTTCTCTCTGAACTCCGCCGGCTCTATCCAGACCACTCTGTCGAACTGGTCATCCTGATAATCCCCTAGGTAGCACATGACATACGCTCTCGGAAACTTAGAAAATCCCAGCATGCTGTGATAAGGCACACATTATGGCTGGTGGAAAGAAGAAGGCAGACATACTCTGATCTTTGCGTCTACTCAATGCACTCTTGGTACCAGTGATTATTCACTCCATAGGCTGTGGGGATTTCATCCAGCACGGCGTGGCGTCGGAGGCCGTAGAATCGTGACTGGAATTGACATAAATTCATAATTATGTTGATAATGATAATGAAACTAACAGTATCCACAATCATTACAATTTTGATATTCATAAGGAAAAAAAAACTGAAAATAACATCAATAACAGAAACAATAACAATATTAATGATAATGATGATTATACAAGTGATCTATATTCATATACTAAGATAGTATTCAATCGATAGAATGAAGGAGAAAATTGATAGAGTTACAGTAGTTACACTGCATTTTTGGAATTTAATAATATGTAATAATATGTAGTTGATTAGTGATTTCTTTTCAATTATTTCACTATGAAATGGTGAAGCTTCGTAATTCTTCACCAAAGGAAGTATTTCTAAGAACTTATAATCTCAAAAAGGTTTGAACAAATTCGAATACCTACCTTCTATCCCTATCCTCTCGTTCCACGAACATATTAGGCATTTCCTTTCGTGCGCCTTATAAGAGAAGAAAAAAAAACCAAAATATTCACAGATATTCTTCAGATGTCATTTTTTTCATTATCAAAATTCAACAGCATTATTTTTTCTGTACATACTGCTCGATTTTTTTTCTAGAGAGATATCTATTTTCTCTCTTTCATACTATTTCACGATTCATACACTTGTTACCTCAACCTCATACCGACTTTCGTAATATTTTCCCAGCTCAGGAACTTTTTCCGTTCAAATACATATTTGATTTCGTGAATCTACTACAGCTGAATGGATCATAGTATCGACGTCGAAGTTTATATTTGATGGAGTTCGCAGATCAAATATTGGTATACCTATACATATCGATGAAATATTGAGAAATTGATTACCTTCTGTTTTTTGTATCCAGCATTTCAAGTGTTTACCATCTACGGAATTTGTTTGAATTATTCAATATTTGTTCTGTCATCAGGTTCTTGCTTGATATCCACTCCCCAGACTCCGTGCATTTGGATCTCTTGTATACTCCTTTTATTTCTTTAGGGATTGAATTGGCTTTCCAGGCTCATTCTTGTCTTTCGGAAGTTCCTCTCAGTCTTGCACCAGCATTCAGAACTGCTTCTATATTTTTCCGAGAGTGATTTTAATTCACAATTTTTCACACATAGAATAACAGGACTGCATAACATGGCAAAACTTTAATCCGAATATGAAATATTTATTGATATAAGGTATGATCGCTTCTTGCAATTATTCAGAAAAATATAGAAAAGATAAGGTGAATGTGTGGTAGCAAATAATTCGAAAGAAAATTCCAAATTCATATTTTTGCCTTTTGAATAATTCCTAGAACGACTGTGAAGTCATGAGCCATAAAATTTTCTCATCATATCATAAACTTGATCAAGAATGAAGCGATTAACACGAACCATAACATTCTACATCGAAAAATCCATCATTTACGACATGATCTTCTCGGACACACTGTATACATACAATGCTTTGTTGCCACTGTGTTCGCCAAAAGTTCATTACCTCCGCAAAATGCGATGAACATCAGGTGAACAAACCGATACCAGCACTTGAAAATTTATTCCGAAGTGCTTATGTATATGTGTTGATTTGAACAACCTATCACTAGTTTATAGAACTTCACCAATATCTTGAATGTGTATGATGCGATCATAAATGTGTCAACGAAGAATTATTACTGCCTACTTCCAATACTCGCATCGGTTTCCATCTATTAATAATCATTAAAAACTACGAGTTAATGTTTACACGATCTCATAAGCCATGAGCAAGATTTATTAGCCGATTTGTTATTTTAATGAATTTTTTCGAAACGACAGGAACAGCTCTTGTCCAAATACACGCGTATTCCATTAAAAATTGATGTAGTTTTTCACGGAGTTCAGGCAAGCATATAAGCAGTTTTTTCCAATCCTCCACATATCTCATATATCACTGTGGATTCTGCTGATTGCAAGGTACAATAATAATAATAATGATAATAATTAATAATTATGGTAAAACGCATACAATGAGCAGAATCAGAAACTCCGACTTCGACTATATGCAGACTGTAACTATATACGACTACTTCGAAGGAGGTATAACGGGTACAACAGGCTAAGGAAAATTCATCGACTTCATCGGTGTACACACTGCTTCTCTGTATTCTATCATCTTACATGGTTCCTATTGAAACAAAATAGTTAGCAATGACCATATGAGACGGAATTCAAGCAGGTATTTCGCATACAACAGGCGAAACAAGAAACTACGACTTCGACTTTGTGCACACTGTATGCAACTCTGCAATCTTACATCTGACATGGACACAGTTGATGCAGATACGTTCGCAGTGACCACATAAGAGGGATGTTTCATTCACATGGAGGAAGGCTTTTACGTCATAATGACGTCAACCTGAACTATTTTTGTATTCTTATTTCTTTCACATTTCCATCTATCACAGTTTCCCCGTTCATCTCTTACTTCAACATCCACGTCATTCATTTCTATTTCGAATGTTCCCATTATATCCTCCTTTATGGAATTTTCCACATTCATCATGTGTAAACAAATATTTAAGTTTAACTCTAACCACCTTCACCAACTATGGAGTTTAACAGTTTAACACAATGGAATGGTATTATCAGCTTTAACTATGACGAGTTATGCATGTGAATGACATACCCCTCAGACGACTTTGAAGCGGGTATAACAAAAAACAGAGTGAAGAAAGATACATCGACTTCATTGGCGTGCACACTGTATCTCTGAATTTTATCGTATCTGATGGCTGGGATGTGGTTTTCAAGTACTTGTTTGAACATCATTGAGCAACTCTTTCACAAAAAAATCATTTCAATGCATTCGATTTTTTTGAGAAAATCAAAATTTTCTGTCAGAATATCAGCACTCTAACGGCGACATGTAACACTAACAAAACTTCAAATATCATAACATCTGTAACCCAAGAATAGCTCTTTTCAACTAGCCCAGGTTTGTTGAAATCAGCACAGACGTTTCGAAGGTACAGGGTGTTTTTCTACGGAAACATTCGAATACTCCCCACCACTTTATTTTCAAACATACAGCAACAATTGTACAATAAATAAGGTTTTAGATAATCCCCGACTTTGAAGATCAGGTATTTCTTCGTTAGGTTAATATAACAGAATGAACAGAAACATCACTTTTTCAGATTCAAGATTACAGTTATGCCACCTGGCGGCCATTCAAGGAGCTTGGAAATATTCTCCAGGTTCTTCTCTTGTCCGTTTTACTAATAACTTTTTTGCCGCACGATGGATAGTTTTTCAGATACAGTGCCTAGCATTCTTAGTTGGCTACCCTGTACACTCCCCAATATAATACGCTCGTGAAAGATATGCAATGTCAAACATACACAAGAAAAACGTGAAGGGTAATGAAAGATGCATATTTCGTGCAAATTTACCACAAAAATTGTTTTATTCCTTTCTTCTGAACCTCGCATCAGTCGACCGCAAGAAATATTTTCACAATTACTTACAATTAGGCCTCACAGGTCAAGAGTAATTCCTGGTTTATACGAATCATTATCCTGAGAGAATAATCCAATGATCTGCTTTGCATTAGTCAGGAAAGTACACTGATCATTTCACTCCCTCGAAGTTGAATATGGTCTATATAGGTATACAATATAATATGACCGTCATATTGATACTTGAATTGAAATTCGTGATATCGACATTGAAAAATAAAAAAATTATTTCAAACGCTTCCTGTATATTAGAGTTGATCATGATATATGAAGAACCAATGGAGTCACAATTATATTGATCCAGCCTGTAGCAGGAGGCCATTACCTCAGATCAATTTTCATTACTCTGGCCAGTAAAATTAATGTCATAAAGTAATGAAACGATTGCTCGCAAAACTCGGAAAGATAGTGAAACTTTGGCAGAGTTCAGTTGGAATTGAGAAAATGGAAACGGAAATATAGAACATATAAGAACATTAGAGCATAGTGCTCGTGAGGATGTCAATTTGATATTGTTCTTATTAAGAAGAAAATGATGGCCAAATTGAAACTAGTCTTATAATTGGGATTGAATTCCTAAAATTATGTTCTGATTACTATTGGTCGTTTCAGGAGCTACGAGCGAGTCTTGGTCAAGAATTCCATCACTTAACTCCTAATATGACAGCCTGAAGCTACCAGTATTGTTTGCTCATATTGACATCGCAGGTACAATGAGAAAAGAGTACTCATTGAATTTCCTTGTTATATCTGAGTTGATGACTGTTATTCAACTCCCAGTCATATTCACTCAAGTTACGTGTACAAAAGAAGCGCCAACGACGTATCAATTAACTCCATTGGACTCCTTGTGATGACAATAATGTCTAACCCTATGATAATTAACGCTGACGATTGAATTTGAATCATATTCACATCGCTGGTACAATGAAAATATAGATCTTGTTATCGAATTACTCTTATAGGTAACATAAATAACGATCGTTGACGAATGTGTTTCGAGTAAAAACGAACAAGAGCAAATTGGCGTCACCGCGTCAAAAATACCTATACCTTGCGTGACCGTCATCAGAATAATTAAGCCGGTCCAGTCGGTATGTCACCTCGTGCGTCATGCATTTCCTATGTGAAATACGGTTGTGAGTTCTGATTCTGTGTTGTGATCGAGTGGGGTTTTGAAAAATTTATGTTCAAAGGTATTTGAAAACTGGAGATGACCGAGACAGTTAGGAGTGATATTTTAATTTGGAATGTCGAAGGTATTTCATTTTCAACCAATAAGTACGCTGAAAGTGATATATATTCTCAATATTTTTTCGGTCTATCATCGAACTATAGCCGAGACTATAGCTTTTTCTTGAGTTCAATTTTTCCATTTCCTTCCATCCATGCAGAGATCAGTTCTCCGACTCCATGACATCATTCAAATTATTTGAGTAGCAACAATTCATCATTTCCAATACACTTAAGGTATAGATCATATTGATAATCGAATATCTCTTTATGAAATAGGTAATTATACAAAATGAATAAAGAAACATCTATTGGACTCTCATTTTTCGAGGCTTATCTAGTGAAAAGTTCATCATGAGGGCAAAAAAAGTTTTCAATGCCATTGAAATAAAAAAGAATCGGAAACAGACGTATCGAAAGACTGACATTTTTCGTTCATTGACAGTGCTTCGATGGGTGAAAAATAGTGTATTTTTAACAAATTATTTTCTTAATATTCCATTTCCAAGAGTATTTGAAGAGTTTGTTGTATAAATGTAATTTTCACTGACATAATTCCGAAAAATGAATGTGCTGAATAGATTTTTTTCTATTGTGACTAATTCTTTGGTGAGAAATCATTTGATTATCAGTTCGATATAACTAGGTTCGATAATTATTTCAATACAGAGGATTCATGCCTGTTATAGGTTCCAGTTCATGATTTATGCCTATTGATTTACTTCATAAGAATACGATAGAAGTCTGCAATTACAGTTACTGAATTCCACACTGATGGTTACTTAAGTACTCAATGACGCTTATCCAACATTGCAAGTGAATTAATACACATTGATGAATGACTGTAATTCGTACACAGTGTAGCCTTAAAGTCATGCTTCAATAAATCATTTGGTACCTAATTGTTAGTGGGTCGTTGTAGCAAAATGAATTGAAAAGCATTAATGAAGCAGTTCGACTTTTTCCTATTCAATTGGAGTTTTTATGAAGGTTATTCGATTTTTCCCTAGTGATATGAAATATCCATACAACCGTATATATATACCTACAAGTTTTATATGTGAATGGTAAACTAATTATATACCCATATAAAGACCACTCTGATAAAGCACTATGTGTATACAGCCGGGTATAGGTATAGTCTTTTGACAGCAAATTAGATATTTCCATTATAAATATAACAAAATTGATTTAGAGCGAGTTTATACTGCGAATAATATCATTGAAGTAACAGTTATATTTTTATTATACCTATATTCACTCTTCCCTGTGGATCTGTAGAGTCTGCAGAAGTATACGATACCTACATTGTTTGCAGAACCATGTAAACAATAGTTCCAATTTTGTGTATTTTCGTCTGATCGAGAACAAAATGAAAACGTCGCTACAAGGATTGATGCTCACAGGAAACGTGCCCGTATCTATGTAATAAAACGTCCACCAATCTTCTTTCAGTAACAAGCAAATCCGCTTTTGGGATTTCACTCGTTAGTTCAACATGGCGTCTATTTCTGGTTCGCTCATTGAGTGAGGAAGGCTGTTTAGGAGACAATGTTATCATGATAGGCGACAAGATGTTTCACGCAGTAGTTATTTTGTTTTATCTTTTGGAGCTCACGAAAGGGAATCCCTAATATGTACCAAGGAATAATAGGCAGAGAATAAGGTAGGTATGCTCTTCGAAATAATTCCTCTGTCGAAGCTCTGCCCATTCTATAGACAAACAAGATCTGATAAAGAGTTGCTCATCTTGAGATTGATGGCAAAAGGATTATGCTAACTGGGTTTGTCGAGTTTGCTGAAAGAACGTTATAGAAACAGGTACAAAAATTCAATTTAAATTCGACATTTCTATTGAACATTGATCACTGTTTCGCATTATGGATCCCCTTATCAAAAATAACTATCATATCCCCATAAACACAATTGTATTCGAAGAGATAGACCATTACAATAATCATAAATGTATAAATTGATCGTGAAACGACCTTCAATCTATTACATCAAAATATAAAAAGTACCTATTTCTAAGAATTTTCATGAACTCACAGTGTTTTTCTCTGGAAGTAGAATGAAATTTGATTGCATAATACACTCAGTTCCAAGAAAAGTGGCGCACTTGATATTTGACCTATCTTCTTATGATATTCGATTGGACAAAATTCTGTACCCACGAATATTCACGAATGTTCATTAAGCAGTAGACTGTAGACTCAGAGGATTCAGTTCTGTGGCTGTTCCTTGATCTCGCCGAAGCATTTGAGACAGTAAGTCATATACTATTGTTAGAGACTTTGGAGAGTATAGGGATAAGAAGAACTTCACATGAGCTCTTCACTAGTTATTTTCCAAATCGGAAACAAATTGAACAAGTACACAGGAATGAGAAAGAAGTAATATGTGGAGTTCCCCAGGAAACAGTTCTTAGACTCATACTGTTTACTATTGATATACATAATTTACTTTCACTTAACACGATTGGTGAAATCACGGGTTATTTGCATTTTTCAAAAGGACTCCAATTGGCATGATTTGAAAGCAACTACGGAAATTGACATGGTGATCATCATAAAATGGTTCAACTCACGGAAACTGACAATGAATTTTGGAAAAACAAAGTCCATAGATGAACTCTCGATAGAAATTGATGATGAATCGATGGAAATACAAACCAGTAACGAAATTAAAAATCTATAGGTATAACAATTGACCAACATCTCAGGAAGTACAAACATATACAAAATGAGGTGAATACCCTTAGAAGAATGTTATACAGATTACAGATTCAAAATCTTCTGAAACATCTTGGAAACGTACCACTTGAAGATATTATATTATGCCCTCATAGAGTCCAGAATGAAATATGATAACATACTTGCATACGGCGGAGCACTAAACTTACATTTCAAAAAAGTTAATGACATTACCAATATATTTAAATAGATATTCATCACGAAAACAGGAGTTATCCATCCAAAGATTAATTTAAAGAAACCTAGATATTCGAATTGAGGCAACTCTTCTTTACAATCCATAAACAAGACGCACTAAGTCATCTCCACAAAATTTATCAACTGAATAATCAGTGTCTGAACATGTTTTTGACTATCAATAGTCCATCATCAGCAGAAGCATATGAATTCGGCACCTCTCATTCTCCACAACGGAGTCAATATTCCCCGGAGCATAGGAGATCATATCATTATTCTCATTATCATTATCATTATCATAATTACTATTATTCTTGTCAATATATCTGAGGAACATTTGCCCTGAAAGTATTGATAGAAGAGTGAAAGTTCGCCAATGATGTCAACAAATTGGGGACTGTGGCAGCACCAACCAGCTGGATGAAAACTAAGAACGGCGTATGTCGGGTGCTTCGAAGATCATAGCAACTGTTGGGATGCTTTGAAGTAACTATCTTCTCGCTCAGAAGAAAATGTCGAATTGAATAGTTCGCAAAGTACATCACAATCAATATGAAACAAAAGATGAATCAAGATTGACTCCATCCTTTTTATCTTCAGGTAACTTGTACATGCTTTACATGATATGGCAAAATCATTCTTTGAATCATGTAATAATCATTAGATGATGAGTATATCAGTGATATCTAAAATCACCTTCTGGAGAATTCCTGGAGCATATTCCATAAGATAGCTAGGTTATCTTCATTTTCTTTTGCAGTTCCATTGAAGCTGACAACATAGTTGCAGGAAGGCACATTCATGCTCATTTCAATATTTTTGAATAGCGATGGATATTCTTGTATTCATCCAGTAAACTACGTCAGTCTCCAAAACTTCACTTCAGATGGAGCATTGATTATATGCACCTTATACAGTGAAGTGCACAAAAAACAGTCAATGCTGTAAATTCTCATTACTTCTCATTACTTTCTCCTAACCCAACTTGCTTGTGGCCATGTTCAAATTACACTTTAATCCACTTTCATCTAGTCGTGGGTTAACTGATGCGTCGAGTCTAGATAATTCGCTTTCTCCTTATCTGCTTCAGTGCCTGGCGTTTTTCAATCTTCTCAAGTTGAACAGTAGATACAAAATCTCTAGAGATATATCAAGAGCAACTGATTGCGAGACCTGCAATTTATCTAATAATGGATAGGCAGTGGGAGACAACATTTTCAGTCTCACCATTTTTTCCGAAGGAGACACCCTATATAGGAATCAGAGAATTTTCTGAATCTTCATGGAAGGCTGAATTCAAATGAATATATCACACATAGGGTGTGCATATATTCAGTGCTATCATGAAATGAGGCATATGCCATTGAAAAATAACCGATTAACGAATTTCTACTACACGAATTATTTCGTAAATATTAAATACTGTCTGTATTCATTGGATTTGGAAGAGTGCCTGAATGAACATGAAGGTCGACAGCTTTCCAATTAATTTTTATCGAATTTACCCACTACTTCACGAAATCACTTGATTTAACAAACGCAATTACAAACCATCTAGGTGATTTTTCTATGCAGCTACTCATGGAGATTTCAGGAATGGAATTATCTATAGGGTGTTCTAACTCAAACGTAGATCATCCTGTATATCCAATTTGGCCGTGTCTAGAACCAGGCTAACGTGTTTTTTTTTTTCAGAAACGTTCCACGCGAAATGTGCCATTAAGGTATAGTGACGTCAAGGTTTCGCGTGGATTTTTTCCTCTTGATGATTTATCCAACCTAATTTGAAGTGGAGCATCAAGATTTTTGCGTGGATTATGTCCTTGTTATTAATCCACCTTCATTTCGCGTGGAGAACCATGCTTTTGTTCCATCCATTGTAAGTTATGTGCTTAAGATGGGTAAGAGCGTCGCTATCTATCAATAATAAAAGGTCATGCCACGTCAGTTTCATATAATAATTCATACCACATATTTCATAACCTATAATTTATATATGCTATAAGGCTATGAAATAAATGAAGTAATGGAGCTCAGGTGTATAGGTAAAAGATTGGGAAGTTACTAGGAACTTCAAGAGTTCATTAAAAAGTATGAAGCCAGTGCGGGATAAAAATAATTGAAAAATTCCAGCCGAACCACCGGGAAACTTTCAAATCTCAAGGAAAGTAGGGATTTAGTCAGATACTGTCGTGTGTTTCTTCCTGTTTCTTGGTTTATTGCACTTTAATGGGATGGGACCGATGGGTGATACTCTAATCATTTAAATTTACAATATCTACTATCATTCTCACATTCAGAGATGCGTTCGAAAACGTACTTTTTCAAAGTATATTATCATTTCAAGAAGAATATACTGTGACTCTGTGGAGTTTACTCATTCGCGTTCGAAATTTGTTAGGATGTGTATATTCTACTCAGTGGCTGTCATCAAAAAATACTGAAGATTTTGACGTGAAGTTAACGCTGGTAACTCCATAAAAAAAGTGGGTAAATTTTACTCCACTGATTAGACACAATCATTTTGGGGCGAAAAACGATGAAGGAGTTTGTTTTGTTTGTTTCAAGTTAGGTGAGACTAGAGTCACTGGATGGCATTAGTTATCTCTAGGTTAGACCTCTGAGTATATACCTGTTCGAAACGCAGTTTATGATAGTTTTTATATCTTCAAAGAATTCAAACTAAGGTAAGTACTTTTCTCAACATCATTGAAGATACAAATATGTGACTAGAAAGACTGAGTAGCATTATCCCAACAAATGATTTGAACATTGATGAGTGGTATTTCACTATATTTATTTGCATCTGGAATATGAAGATTGACTTCTTTGATTTATCATTCCGTGAATAACCTAAACTCGCATCTTGACGAACATAACCCACGTATATGTTCATGTCAATCTCATATGTCAATCAGGCAATCCAACGACCTGTCAAATAATTTCAAATTTCAAACATAGATCATAAATCACTTGCTCTTGAATAGTTCTTTTCCCGAATTACCCTATTATCCTGGTAGTTTTATGTGTCAGGTGTTTGAACTATTATTGACAGTACTGCAATATGCGGAGTTCATATTTCAAGAAGTTATTGCAGGAAAACCCAGAGATTGGTCAGAGGTACACATGCATATTTATTGTTATTTCGTTTATTCTTTTCAACTAACCAGTAACTTTTTATCCCTGAAACAATCATAAAACCATAATTTGTTTGTAGATATCTGATGAAGCTGAATTGATCAAGGATTGGAAGCCCTTCACATCCGAAACTGCTGAATGATTAGACACCTGATAATTATACTCTCCCACTATACCAACCCACAGTTTCTACACTCATGAGCAGATAAAAGCCTGCAAAACCCTTGTTGCTCAAGTATTTGCCAGCTGAAATGTCACGTGGTTTGGATTGCCTATTAAACTAACCCGAAATTCCGTTCGAAGACTACATGAAATAGTATAATTAACACAAAGTAAACTGATGAAACCTTCAAATAACCTTACTCTACGCTGAGAGTCAATAATCGAACGCACCCCAGAATGTATACAGGGTGCATGATTGGCTGAGCATTTTTCATGTGCGATTCATGTTTGTACCTAACCCTGGCAGTACCTTGACGCCCTACAAGGGGTTGAAATACCATTTCAAACTCTTCCTAGACCCGTACAAGTTTCGACTTTTGGGGAGTGGGTTCCCAACTTTGAAGTAGCGATATACAAACAAATATACTCCCGAATATAGATATTCGTGGAGATCACGAAAATTCAATGATATACAGACTGTTGAATTTGAAAAAATTTTCGCGGTCGTCTCAAATGTGGATCTCCCTGTATATTCAATTTATTTCTATAAATGTGGGTAATTGAAAATTAAACCTGTTTCAGGAGATTCCTCTGAAGTTAATAGTTTGGCTAACAATGAATTTATTCCAACACCTACCTCCTCTCCCTATCCTCCCGCATGATGTTCCGCGAACATTATAGGAATATTCTGTCTGGCGCCCCAAGAGATGAAATAAAAACTCTACGAAAGCACTGTATAGAAAACCATAGAAATAATGTTGATTATTCTACTCATTTCAAACTATACGTTTCATATCTATGTTGATAATCGAAAAAATGATGTTCTCGATTTTGTATTTCGGCAGTTGATTGGATACCTATATTCTGTATTTTCGGTTTTGTATTTCGCTTTCTCTGCAGCAACCATTTAACTACCGAGAGAAGTCCAGCCTAGTGCATTGGTATAATGGGCCGATGATTTTCCTACGATAAGTATCCATCAGTTAAAAATACGATGATGGTCTTGTGACGGTGAGATGTCTGAAAATAGTTGAACACAAACGAGTTGTGGCCCTTTGCTGGCCAATATCCTGATGTTCACTACTCGTTCTCCTGGTAGTTGTTCTTGGAACATTCACATCAACAATCATTCGGATCATTATTATATGTGACTCTAGTAGTACCGTATGGTCCGTTTTTCTCTGGTTTGTTGTTGAATAATTGTGTTTCTCACTCTCCCTGGTTGTTATTCATGATGGCAGGAATAATCTCAATTGATAATATGGAAAATGAATCCTTCAATCATGATAATTTTAATTAACCATCAATCTACCTATCTAGTGTTTCGAATTTCATCATGGAATGCATATGTTTGGTATCTCTATAACCTCATACACCTAATGATCATAATAATTTGAGTAGCTCTACCTGTCCAAAATAGCACAACTTTCATGTTTAACTCGTTCGTTGCTATTGAAAGTACCCTTGTTATGTTAAGTTATGCTAACATGTCTCTTATATAGAACTGAATAACAATGAGGTTTTGAATACAACACCGATAATTGGTCATCATTCATGTATATGCTGGGGTTGCTATGGAAAACGATTATGTTGTACATGTCCTTTCGCCAGGGAACTGAATATGATTGCATGGGTACCCAGTACTGGGACCAGCTGCTGGCCGCATTGTACTGATATTATACAGAGTCCCGCATATGCGATCATTTACTGGGTCGCGTCTAACTCTGACAAAAATGTGAATGTTAGATTCTCTTGAAATAAACTGAGGATATTAAAAACAAGTTTTGAGACCTCATTTTGACTGACCATGTAGATTAGATTAGATTTAGAATGGGGCCTTCGGACTATCTGCCTCCACAACGCGACCTTTTCAGATCTATCGTGTCTGCTCTCAAAATTAATTAGAGTTCTTCGGCTAGCCCCGCCCTTCCTATGAGACTCCATAGGCTAGCTTTCAGATCCCCTGTGTATTTTTGAACTTCTGGTTTTTCCTTACCCAGCGTAAGGAACCTTGGTCTTGACAAGCCCTCACAGTGTCAAAGTATGTGTACTGCTGTTTCCTCTTCTTCCTGACAGAACCTGCACAGCAGTTCTTCAGTCAGACCTATCGTACTCATGTGTTTGTTGAGCCTACAATGCCCTGTGAGAAGTCCAACTAGTATTCTAGTTGAACTTTGTTCCTGGCTCAGTAGATATTTGTGAATGTTGGCGATGGTTATTTAATAAACTCTCTTGCCTGTCTCATTCCTGGCGAGTTGTTCCACCATTCTTGAGATATGGTTTGCATCCATGATTTGATACTAGTCTTTTGTATAGCTTTCGCAATACCACAGAAGGGTTCTGGGCCATTCAAAGCTTTGTTTGCTCCTGCTCGGGCAAGTGAGTCTGCCTCTACATTGCCCTCGTACCCTGTATGTGCTGGTACCCATGCCAGAGTCAGTCTGTTCTGACTGCCCAGTTCATTTAGGGTTTCTATGCAGTCCCATACTAGTTTCGAGTTTACTTGCATAGAGTTGACTGCTTTGATGGCCGCCTGACTATCTGAATAGATTGCAATGGTTTTGCCTTCAACTTCTTGCCTCATCAATTCTTTCACGCAATGATGTATTGCAATAATTTCTGCCTGAAACACCGTCGCGAATTTACCTAGGCTCAGTCAGATTCTTGTCTTTGGCTTGGCCGACTGACCCTGTAAATCAGAGTTGTATTCTTCTTTAATCCATTCGGTGAGTTTCGGTACTAGTTCATGATTATATCATATAATAGCCATGATAAGGGTTTGTTGAAGACTCGGTTGAAAATGCAAGACTGCAGACGTTTGATTCCAATGATACACTACCACTAATGCTTAACAAAATGTCCATGATAGATCTTCAATCATTTTCTCGTTGATATGTGTTCACACTCATAATCACCTAGTGTATAACTTGTGTATTCAACCAGTAATTAAATAGACAAAGAAATTACACGTTTAAGCAAACAATCTGATAACCTGGATGTTGGCTACCATATACCTAACGACGCACAGCTCTGTGAATTTATTTTCGTTATATCGCGACTATATTGCGAATCGTAACTACAACAATAAAAAACTCCATAATTCGAAAATAATCGATAGATTAGTGCTAGAAAGACTATGAGAGCGGATTAGTTGGTGGATTAGCCTAGAGTGTCATGAATTTTGTTTATATGGTTAGTATACACACCCACTATTGTATTTACACTATAGGGTGCATCTCTTTATACTAAGCATTAACCACGAGTTGTCTACATAGCAATCAAATGAATCTAACAAATCTATATACATACCATATTGGGAATATTCGTGGAAAGCAGTCAAATGTTGATGTAAATTTATATACTTATCAACATTCTTGTTCATTCCATGTTGTCAGTTGGTCGTGATGAAGAAAAGAAAATGTCGAAAGCTTGACAAAATACGAAGAAGTCTTACTGATTGGCACATTCAACCGCTTCCCACGAATATTCACAAGAATATATCCCATCGAACAGTCACGAAAGCTTCCCCTTGTTATCTATATATAAGAAATAAATATAAACTTTGCAATCCAATCGACACTCAAACCTCAACCCATTCAATATTTTTTTATGCGTTCATTTGCCAAAATATAAACAAAACAATAATAATGTATTCAAGGTATCTAAATGAATATTTATACTCGGTGTCAATTCCACTCCTGCGCTCCTGGTGATGTGTATTTTATCTGAATATTTATATACAACGCATTCATGAGCTTGACCTGAGAATGAACGAGTCCTGAGATTCTTGAAGTTGATAGTTTTCATCAGTTTGTTGGGGTTCAGTGCTGAAAATAGTTGAGACCAGACTGAGCTCTTCGATGAATCATACAAATATTATGATTTATCAATATTTATTAATTTGAGTTGAGTTTGAACTGCTAACTTCGCAAAAATAATCAAATCAGAACCGAATTTGTGTGCGTTATAATTTGGTTCACCCCAACCCTGCACTTTCGTATTCCTAGGGCGATTAGGAATTTCTTTCTCACAGTATTCTACTCAGAATTAACTTCTTGTTCGAATAAACAAAAATTATAAATCACAATTTCTACTACTGCGATCACAAAAACTGTAGCAAAATTTAAGACATTGGATAAGGCATTCTTTCCAAGAATTTTGATGTATGCAATCGATTCGGACTAGTCATAAATACTCCTATATCAATTTTCAGAATAATATCTCATATTTTTCAAGTCACCGTGTATAATGATTCCTATTTTTAATCAAGAAATGAATAGAAACTGAATGATATCTGTCGAAATATAACATCAAAAATTAAACGAAGAACAAAATAGCCATTATTCTTAACCAGTTCAGATTTTACTATTTTAGATTGAATCTCCTTCATTATCTACACAATATCCATATATCTTTCGTACGTCATTTTAAACTTCTCTCTATTCTTCAGATGGTATCTGTTTGCAAACTGTTAATTTTTCTCAACTATTTCTTGGCCTCAATTTGTACACCTCGCAGAAAGGAGAGTTGAAAATGACGTGCGAAAGGAGAATGAAAATATTTAATCGAAAATACAAAAATCTCAACTTGTCAGGAATAATTGATGTTTTGTTCCTTTTCTAGTGATTTTATCAGTTATTTATCTCACTCTGTAGCCAGATGATATAGACCTAATACCATCATGCCTGATATCATTCAAATTCTGAGAATTAGTATAAACGGTGACTTTTGAAAAGTGCTATTATTCAAAAATTGTAACGTTGATGAAAATGACCCCTAATTGTGTTGGCTATTGATATAGGACTATTTGTGATCAGACCGAATCGATTGCCTGCATTAACATGTTTGTAAAAAGTGACTCATCCGTTGTGTTTGATGAGTTCTTTCTCCTCGACTAAGTAGATAATTTTGAGTGATATATTATGAGAAAACAATATCTTCAGATCGCCCTGGAGATACCGAAGTACAGGGGTGGGGTGGACCTAATTGTAACACACTGTATATCAAAAAATTCAGAAATGATCTTTTTCTCTGGACTTGGTCAGGATAGTTTGGTATTCATATACTTACTATAATAACATATTATGTTACGGACGTGGGGAAACAGTGAACATTCATAGAACTGCTACTATACCATGATTTTTCTCCAAATATGCCGCATTTGTGAAATCATTTGAATTGTTACCCACCATCGCGTTTGAGGTGATGGTTCCCTATTTTATCAACATGTTGACATCAGAAATTTGTTAAGTAATCTGCAAATGGTGAAAATATTGATAAGATTGTTGTAGTGTTAGCATTTATCTTCAATGGATATTTTTATATACCTCAGTCAATATTTGGAAGACACACAGAGAAACAAACCATATTTTGTTGAATTTAGGATCTGTTCGAAAAGGTTCAACAGAAGGAAATGATACTGTATAGACTTGAAGAATATCCTATATAGGTTGAACAGTTTGTCGATAAGGAAAAAAGTAAATATACTTGTTTATTTGTTTGATATTCTTGATAAGGGGAACGAAGATACATGTATTGTAAATTTGTGGGTGTGTGACTACAGACCCAGGTAGCCAGACTGACGAATGTGACGTCTATAGGACCGCTATTTGAGGTCTTTTTTGGTCTCATACGTCTATTGACCTAATTATGACGTCATGCGGACGTCATTAATGTGACGTCTTATAGACAGCCACTGTTTGACGTCGTATAGACGTCAATCTTTGGTCTTCATATTTTTTTGGGTATTATTATCATTATCATTATCACTATCATTATCATTATTATTATTACTATTATTATTATTCTTATTATTATACTTTGAGTTCATATAATTCCAGTCACGACCCTGCGGTCTCCGACGTCACGCAGAGTCGTGCTGGATAAAATCCATTGACTACTCCTCACAGCCTGTGAGATTAATAATCACTGGGACCAAGTTATTATTATGTATGTATAGGAAAACGAATTTATGAAATAAATCAATCAATCTATCCAAATGACTGTATAAATGTATAATAAAAATGTATTTTATTCCATAGGCTTCCCTTTATTTTCAATGTTTGAATTTAGCGCCAAAGACAATTCTCACATTACCGACCAGATGGCCAATGGCGATCAAGTAATTACGTGAAGAGATTGTGTATGCGACTCGCGACCATCTCGCGACTGCTGTTAGTGGCGTTAGTGCCGTTCAGCGGTCCGGTCTGTGGTTCAGCGTCAAGCTTGCATCGTGCATGGTGCGTTCCCGTTCATGTTCATTGTCCATCGTCCATGTCCGAATGGGTGTTGTTTGTGAACGGCGTCTGTACCATTGGATTTGTCAAGAATGTTAAAATGTTGAGTGTTTGAGTGGTATTTCTATACAGTCTGTTTTTCACGTGAAAGTATTCAGGATGTATTGTGTGTGTGATGACAGTGAAAGCAACAGTGTAGCTGTTGTTCACGAAACTTGGCTGACGCCGTTGAAAAATGAAGTGTTTTGGCCGCCATTTGATTATACATAAAACATACAAAAGAGCTCTCTGTGAAGGGGCAGCCATCGACGCTGAAATTTTCAACTATATGTAATACCTTACATTACTATCTTGTTAATAAAATCTTCATTCGTAGCAAATTTATTTTATAGCACAAATGATTACATTCCTCACCAGATTATAACCATTAACCCCAAAATTTTATAAAAAAAAACAGACGTCTTATTGACGTCGGAAATTGGTCAGTAGTGTCAGTTTAAGGTCCAATTTGAAAACACATACTGACGTCTAAAAGACTTTCAAATATGACGTCATTTGGATGTGTCTTACTTACGTCATTTCCCAGTAAACATGAGACATTTATGAAATATTTCAAGATTACCTAAAATGTTAATGATCGAAACATTTTTCAGGAACATTCCAGAGATATTGCAAAATCACTGTAACATTCCTGAAATATTTCAAAACAACTATAATTGATATATTCCGAAACATTTCGAAATTACTTGTGAAGTGAATGAATGAAACATTCCAAGATAACTTTGATTGTGAATAATTGAAACATATCATTTACTACCTATTCAGGAATGTTTCAATGCGTTCGAAATATGTTTGAAACGTTTCAAGGTACCTCAAACTATTAATATTTTGAAACATTTCAAATATTCTCTCATTGCGAATTACTTCAATGTTTCAAGACAACTTGAATGGCTTGATTGAGGAATATTTCAAAATCACCTGAATTTTAAATGATTGGAACATTTCAATATTTCTCTCATTCTGAATGATGGAAACATTTTTCAGGAACATTCCAGGGATATTGCAAAATCACTGTGATATTCCTGAAATATTTCAAAACAACTGTAATTGATATATTCCAAAACATTTCGAAATTACTTGAGAAGTGAATGAATCAAACATTTCAAAATGACTTTGATAGTAAATAATTGAAACATATCATTTACTACTTATTCAGGAATGTTTCAATGCGTTCGAAATATGTATGAAACGTTTCAAGGTACCTCAAACTATTGAGATTTTGAAACATTTCAAATATACTCTCATTGCGAATTACTTCAATGTTTCAAGACAACTCGAATTGCTTGATTAAGGAACATTTCAAAATCACCTGAATTTTAAATGATAGGAACATTTCGATATGACTCTCATTCTGAATGATGGAAACATTCATCAGAAACATTCCAGGTATATTTCGATATCATTGCAACATTTCTGAAACATTTCAAGACAACTTCAATTGATATATTCCGAAACATTCCAAAATTACTTGAATGATTAATTAATGAAACGTTTCAAAATCATTTCAATTGAAACATATCATTCAATACTGATTCAGGGATGTTCCAATGCGTTAGGAATATGTTTGAAAAATTCCAAGGCTCCTCAAATTATTGACATTTTGACACATTTATTAGGAATTACCTTAGATCATACAGGAATAGATACTGAATGTACTGGTTGCATTGTTTTGTAAAGGTAGGAGGCGCTGACTACGGCGTTTTCGGGGGGGTGAGGTCATCTTTGGTACAACTGTCCAGTGCCGTGCATTCATAAAGGGGTCCAAATTTGAATGAAATAGCAATAAATCTTTTATTGTTAAATACAATCTGAAATGTCGAAATTTCACTTCTGATAGGTTTCCAAAAATTCAAAAAGTATTACCATATCATTAAAATAATCATTGATTATTTAAATGTTCTGCTTAATATTATAAATTAGTAGTTTATTATTTCATAAGTGTTTTTTTTTTTGCTGATGAAAATGATTCATTCAGGAAATCTATTACAATATAATACTCATAGAAATGGAAGAAGCTAAAGAAAGTGATTCTGTCAACCGCTTGTTGTCTCTTATAAGCTTTGTTATGATTGCCCTCTGTTGTTGTATTATCTTATTTGAAATGTGAAAACTCTGTCTTGCTTTTCGGGGACTCCTCATATCATCTGATGAAAATCCACCAAAATGATGTAGTGGTTTCCTAAAGAAAAAAAGATTATATTTCCAAATCTATAAATCAATCAATTTACATAATTTTATAGTATCACCTTCCCCAAGATGGAATTTCAATACACTCAAATCAGAAGAACAGGGCATTCGGAAATTTATGAATAGGTATACAGTATGTCTCACTGAGTTGGAACCATATGAAAAACAACTGTTTTATTATTCAATTTAGGAAGAAAAGTTATTCCTCAAAAAAGTTCTTCAAAGTCCTAAAATACAATCATCAGATATCAATTTTTCTTAGTCGTATACATGGTGTATCAAAAAATGTGAATTGTTCCTTTATATTTGACACATGACATATACGACTGAAATACTTTGATATCTGATGATTGTTTTTCAATTTTAGGACATGCAGAGCTTTTTATGAGAAATAATTTTTTTTCTTAAAATGAATAATGAAAAAGTTGATTTCCATAGGGTTCACACTTAGTGAGACATACTGTATAAGTATCTATATTTAATGATCTTGAAACATTTACCTTCTCAATGCAAGCTTTGCCTTTTCTCTTTCACCTTCAGATGCAGTGAAAGTTCCTGTAGTATTTGTCTGCTTAGAGCAAGAACTTTTTACAGAAATGATAGGAGCTTCTGATGAATTTTCCAACATAGTGAGAGTTTCTTGGGTTTTTGATTTGAACCATTTCAAGATGTTCTTGTTCTGAAGATGTAATATCCAAAACATTCCTCTTCTTCTTCATTGTTTTCCTGTGAATGATTATCATTTGAAACTAATAAACTAAATGTTCAGAATATAGAAAAGTTCCCTGCTTGGTGATGATTATAATATATGATAAACAGTTTTCGTATCTTACCCCTTTTGATAATGAACTTAAACTGGTACTGGGTAATGCTCCTTGAGGGTTTTCTAAATCTTCTTCTGTAGGTGTCATCACAACAAGCTCTAATGATTCCCTGAAAAAAAAAAATTCTCCTTGTTTATATGTTTCATATAGTCAATTTCATGAATATCAACATACCTATTCACTTTGGGAAAAGCTTTTCCAAGTATTTCAATCCAGAAGGATGGGAATGGCTATCTTCAGCAGATAAATGATCAGAGCATAGAAAAGTTTGTTTGGTGTCAAAGCTTCTACCCTGAATCCAATTATTTGGCACATGGACACCACTGCACCCTTAGTTCGATATTTTTTGGAAATCTAGAACATTTGAAATCATTTCATTGATGAATTATCCTCCGAATGAGTTCATAGAACAATTTCAATATTTTTAATAATCAATGCCCTACTGCCTGTCAGCATCTACGCCTGAGGAATACTTACGAATGAAACGATTTTGATGAAGATTTAGCAAATTTGCTATAACAAATAGCACAGGATCTGCCCATAGTCTTTGTTTTCACAATACACTTCAATTAAAAACAGTTTCTCTCACAAAAACACCCAAGAATTGATAAAATCCACGAAAAACACAATGCAAACAAAACTTGTAAACATACGAATCATACACGAAACGAAGAATCTGAACACGAACGGTCACGAACATGGAACGTCACAAGCGGCAATTTCAAATCGTCCAATAGGAAGACTTGTACTCTATTCCCCCCTTCAGTTACAAAACAAATCGCCCTAGATACATCATCTATTCCTGTATGATCTAAGGGAATTACTTACCTACTACCATATTCCAAGACATGCAACTTGAATTAGTTAATTTAAGAATATTGTCAAGAAGTACAAATGTCTATGAAATAACTTTCGTTCGTTTCAAGATCTTCTATCATTAATTAACTTTTCCAAATTAAAACATTCAGTACATTGCAGTTCGATCAGGCCAGCGGAGTTCATAGACATCATTTCCTTTATAATTTGCAAAGAAATCGCTTACCGCGACGATAATACCTAGGTAAGCGGTATCGAAAAGCTATCGACCGTTCCCCGTGTGGAAAATAGCGAACCTAGCATCGATTCCGAATATAAATAGATTCCGAATCGATAAGCCATTCATTACTATTCATTTACTGATTTTTGATTATTATTGATCACTCATTCCTGATTACATTACTATTTGATTATTACTAAGTAAAATGCATTTCGATAACACTTTACTTTATACCGTAATTGAGTTACTAATTCACGAGTTGCTGCCAAAAAGTGTACCGTCCTCCCGACTCTGATCCTGCTGGTCAACCCCATGTTAGATGTCATAATGTAAGTACTGTTTTTTCCCCAATGTTGTTTTGCGTTGATCTTTTTTTCCTTTTTGTTAACCTGCCATGGGGCAGCATCTATTCATAAAACTTTTCATTCAATTAATAAATGTTACTTTTCTATGAAAACTGTCCGGTCTCTTTATTTGGGGGTGAATAGGGTTGGATGGTGAAATGATCAAAATCCTCTCATTAAGCCAAGCGAGTAGCCAAGTTGCGATCCATAGGAGGGCAACATCTGAGTTGCGACATGTGGTGGACACGCCGTTTGCCAAATAATCTACCAAAACCATCTGAGTTGCGACACGTGGTGGAGGCGCCTCGCTCCTTCCTACAGATTAACTCTTCATAGTTAATCTATTGAGTTCGTTCTGATTTGTGATCAATTTCCGTTATTCCAGTCAATTTTCTGTTTTATAAAGCTATTACACCCATCCAACCACGATTCATTTCAAAATATGAAGTTTTCGTAAATTCAATGATCTATTTCAATAATTACTTTTTCAATACTTGCTTTCAATTCACTTTCAACTCAACTTTTTTCCTATCATCAGACCATAGATTCTCTTGAATTTTCTGAATAACTAATTTTCTTTTTTTATCCATTGATGCGTAACTTGAAAGGCAAAATGATAATGATATCATTCATACAACCATATGCACCATTGTTTCTAAAAATTCTGGGAAATTTTGCTATTATAGTGATTTAGAAAAGTATTCTCTGGTGATAATTTGTGTATTTTATTTCATTTTACGGGGTGTGATTCTACGAAGTTTCTGGAAAACATTAAATATTTTAATTTTGGTTTTAGATAAGTGAGTTATATAAAGCAATTTATCTTATTAAGTGGGGTATTTGAGTAACTCATTCGATTTTCAAGCAGAGATACACAGAGCGTTTAGTTTCAGCTATCCATTTATTAGTATAGGTGATATATCATATATGATTTTTTCAAATATCATATCATATTACGTTAAGAATTTTTTTTCAATCAAAATGGAGCACAACCCAATTTTTCCTCTCGTTTTTACTGGTATATATATTTTAAGTTGTTTGCGCACTATCAACCCTCATTAACAGAGCATCCAAGTGTACCTAATTATTCAGATTTTTTACTTTTTTCAAAGATACAGGGCGTCCTTGACAATATTCAGTAATGAACATGCATAAATTCAACTTTTTATTTTCAATTTTGACATTTCATTTTGTCTCTTTTCTCTCACCACGTCACAATTCTTGAGTTATGAATGATTATTCCCAATACCTGTCTTACTTCAGCTTGGAAATATATCATTGATATTGTCTAATCGTGAAGAATACCTGTATCGCCAGTACCAGCTTCTAAGCGATTACCAATAACATATTTTGAGAATTGTGTACAATTAGAGCCACCCTGAATCAAACCTACTGATTTGTTAATGGTACATACATTCCAATACCTGTCTCGTCAGTATCAGCTTGGGGTTGTGTATCATAAATAAGTCAATGATTACCTAATTGGAGGATAACTGTCCACTTTCAGCTCACTCTGATCGAGCAGTCATAGATTTTCTATTCACTTTCCTTAAAAATTTCTTTGAATGGCTCGTTATAATCTAAGTCGTCGACAATATTTATTGACTAAGGCAAGAAAAATAAAACTAGACTTGGAAAAAACCCAAAAATCACGATTATTTCAATCTTTTGAAACTAACTATACATTCTACGCCACTGAAAAAATGCCAGTACGCCCTGTAAACCCCACAGTTCAACTAACCCGTGAAGAAATAGCACAGCAAAAATTGAGAAGATTATTTCGTGAATTTTGTTAAAAATAGGTACATTAGGAAAAACAGGTTGAGAAATATCTGACAAACGTGTAGGCTCAGTAATTTTTATTTATAACTTTTGATTTTCAGAATTCGGATTCAATTCCGAACAAGTTTTTGCAATCACTCATAATCTTGATAGAGTTTTTTTCGAAATATTGACTAGCGAGTTTCATTAGTATAAGTATATTTTCAGAACTCAAGATAAGATTTTTTTGTTTGAGCAATGAATTAGTGTCTTTAAGAATAATTTTTCCAGCTTGTAGGTGAAAAGTTCTTAGTATAACATATTTGCTAACATATTTTACTAGTTGATATTATGTTAAGATAACATTTTAGTGAATGCTTTATTCAAAAAATTATTTTTTTTTTTTCGTTTAGGGCACAACACATAGGTAACATTAGGTTTTAATAACGATCTATAATATAATCGTACATTTGAAAATCATTTCAGGTGTTTTTTCAATACTTTTTTGCTTCAATAATGCTATTCACTGAATTTCCTACAAAAAGTGCTTTCAATTCCTATTATCAAACTATATACTTCATTTTGAATCATACCTACTTTTTAATACAAATACTTATTAAATATTTTGAAGGTGAAACATATAGGTATCTTCAGCTTTGTTTGATAAATACACAGGATGATAATTATGCATGATATACCTACTCGACTCTTAATTTGATTCAACAACATTTTTAGAGATCTTCAGTTAGATAAACGTAGATATTTTTTATTCATCTATCAAGAACAAAATCGAAGTCAATATTGATTGAAACATTATAGTTTTTTTTTACGATTCAATGAATAAGTGCAAGTCCATAGCGTAATGGCCTTAGTAGGCATACCTTAACTTGCGAAATTCAACTTTGCTGACAACAGTTTTGCTTTCTATGAGTTCATAGACCTTGCTTACATTCAACTGATTAGAGAAATAACAGGCGCTCATTTCTATGATGTGTGTACTTGTGTAGTATAAAGATACTAGATCTGGGATTTAATAATGACATCTCAATGAGCATAGGTAGTTTTTTTGAACAATTATATTCATGCATACTTTCCTAGAGATTTCAATGATTTTTTCAGACTGCTATATAATGGTTAGCCACCAGTCACTAAGACTATATAAGAATAATTTTGAAGAGTTCGTAATTTCAATAAGTTGGCATGTACTCAAATATTGAATAATCATATTGGTCGAGTTGTTTTCAGGTGAAATTACTCGAATTTAGCTATCAACTTTCTTTTCTTGAGAATTAATAATTATCAACAAAGTGTTGATGAATACACAGGTTATTCAGTTGAGAATTTTGTGAATGAAACATTGATATCAACTTGAGATTGAAATATCTCCCGGCATTTTTTGAATGGTTTTTTAGTTTTCTAAGTGTCTAATGCATTTTTTAAGTATATTAGTTGCATTTCTGCTCTTGTGTATATCTGATACATATATTTTTTGACACATTTCGTACTACCAGAATATAACAAATGATATGCTCTCATTTTTATCGGGTTATTTGAGCTAGCTAGTTCTATAATCACGTGTGCTTGGCTACTAGACAAATAATTCAATAAATATTCGAAATTCCGTGAAGTTGAATATTGTTGATAGAATGAATAATGAGAATTGAAGAATTGTATTGATTTTATATTGAGAGTTTTCCCATAGACGAGTAATTACACAGGCAGACGTGGCAGATGACCCAAAGTATAGGTTGAACGTCCACCCGTGTAGGTTTGTCTATTAATGAGTTGATGATGATGAATAATGAGTATAATTGGTTGACTATACTTTTGGAGAAGCGCGGTATATCAGAGATTGGTCGTGGAAGAATATCCTGATGACTGGATTGAACGACTGCCTCTGATTTGCGTTTTATTATGATGATATGAGATGAGATGATATGTTATGAGATGATATATAATTTTCCGAGATGAATATGATATATATGTTTATGAGATGAATATGATAGATATTGAAGCATTGCGGTTTTTGTAGGAATGATCTGATGAAATCAGGTCCCATGCGATATTTGGGAAAAGTTGATATATGAGGAATACAGTCAGATGAAAAAGTAATGAGCATGTTGTTTTTTTATTGAAGAGTGATGAGTAGAGATTTTTTTTCTGGTGTACGTATTTTGGTAGTATTGTTGATATGAAGTTTTTTTCATGATTCTATAACGAACAAAACATTTTCAAGAGCAGAAAGTTTTATAAAAGTTATTTATACATATATATCAAATGAAAAATGAAAACCGAAGTTGATAATTCAGTATGAATGATGAGATGTTTTGTGCATGTGATGAATGGTTCAGGTAGTTTGAGGAAAATAGAGGATTCGAAAAGTAGAAGATTAAGAATAATAATTATACTAAGTTCAGCGCTGAAAGGCCTATTTTTCCAATCGCCTATGGATGATATATGATTGAATATAGGATTGAATGAGGTATGAAATGTCAAAAGAATGATAACATGAAGAATTAATGAATAGGAATCTTTGAAAAACTGAATGAAATTGAAATGTGCAAGTTATTTTGGGAAAGAATACAAGATTTAGGAAATTTCAATTTGTATAATGAAGAACCGCATTATGATAATGACTTTTGTGTTAACCAACATCTGAATAACCTGAAAAATAATAAAATAAGCGATGAACAAAATTCACAGAAGGAGTATTTTTCGCGAGGCACTAGCTAGAATTTGCTCACAATTCGGCATGCCAAAACCGAATTGCTTCTATATGGAATTTTTTCCGTATAAGGCATTTCTGTTGGTGTATTTCAGTTCGGAATGCTAAAACCAACTGAACTCGGATTAACACAATTTCTGTATTGAGTTTAATTCTTCAAAATTAACATTTTTTTTCTTTTACATATCCAGTATACTTATCTGTTGGAGAAAAAATGAATAAGAGTACCAATTATTTCAAAATAAAACTGAGAGATTTTTATTGTTTGATAATACTAATAATATTTTCCAAGAGGTGCCTAACTATAGCCAAATCAGAATCGAGTAGTCAACCTATATGAAAATAACGTAACTAGTAGGAGATGTATGTATGTACAGTGGAGCCCATAAAATTGGTAACGACTCGTGTGAAAATCCCTTTAAAAATTCGGTTTATGCGCCCGGACTAATATCTATTCCAACCGCCCGCTGTTTCAATAACTGATTTCTTATTGTGGTTTGTGGTACGAGATAGTCTGGTGTATCTCTGAATATTCTCTACGATTTGGGGTAAATATTCACATCGCTAGAGTATCTCTGGATTTGATGGTATTTCTATTAATGAAATAAGAACTAATTCTCATCAACATGCGCGATAAGAAAACGGTATACACCCTATTATCTTGAAACGCGATTATCTACTTCCGGAAATTCTAATGTTTAAGTGTAATACTTAGGCTTCGATATACCGTGCAGATAAATTTGGAGTACAGGGTGATTGATTATTTTGATGAAGTTCAGTTTCTCTTATCTCCTATATTCACAAAAATATTACTTTGATTCAGAACAGTGTCCTGTCACCCTGTAATACTGTGAATGATTCAAGACATCAAGACTATCCAAGTATCCATTGCTAAAATCTCTCAAATTGACAATTTGATATCTCAAACGACATAGGAGATACTGTACTTTATCACACTAATCAATCACCCAGCTTATTAATATTCTTTTCTGATTGGAGAGAAAGTTCTAGATCAATTACTAGATTATTTTTTCCATTTTTAAAATCACTATAGTATTGAGTGTAATTTCTGGACAATCTGTATGGACAATTTGTCTGCTACCTTCATTCAAGGCGTTTATTGATAGTTTGTCATTGTCACTTAGTCATTCGCAATAATTTTCATAATTTCATTTTTTATATGAGCTTCACTACTCGTATTAGATTTATTCTTGATGGAAAAAACGAGGAAATATATCACAAATTTACTCAATCTAGATAACACAAATTTATTAAATGTCTCATAACTAATATTTTTTTATTTATTTATTTATTTACACTGTTCTACAGAAAAAAAGATTTCCAATTACAGAACAGGAACTAAGTAGAAATTTGCACAAAAGTAAACAATAGAAATCAAACAATAGAAAGAAACAATAGAAAAAACTTGGCATAATACACAATTTACACAATAGGACTACATTAGTAAAAAGTAAGAGATTGATACAAGAAAATTACTGCTGATAATAATAGTTATTGATTTGCCTCACATTACAATGAAATATATCAAGCTGGGGTCGCCCTCCTTGTAACTTCTTTATTTTACGTATTACAAAAACTGTTGAATGCATAAGCTATGGGGATTTATTCAATCTATTCAATGGTTTAAGATTTATCCATAATATGGAGTGTCTCAAAAGAGCGCTGCGACAAATGAGTTAATTTTTTTCTATAGGGGCACCTGAAATATTATTGCATTCTTGGATTTTACGTTGAATGTAGAGAAAGTATGATATATATTTTTATATCACAGAAGTTGATAGTTTTGGGATCATAACTTTTGATTAATAATTGATATTTCGACTATTTTTGTACCAGTTCAAGTGAGGAAACATTTGGAATAGTATATAGTATTATGAAAATACCAAATTCGAATAACCTATAAGATGTTTGTGATGCAAAATTTTCCTATAGTCGATTATCCCTCATAAATATAGCCATTTTCATTTGTCACTATAAAACTACCATACTTATTTTATTTTCTGAGCGGTCATCGCTCCGAAAAATACGATGTTTTTGCGGTTTCCAACTGCACACACTGTAATTAGATTTGTAAATTCTAGCAAAAATCAGCAAATCTCATTAGGAATGTTGTCCGAGGAGAATGTGTTTATGATTTTATTCATTTCAATAAATGATAATATTGATAATCAAAATATCAAACGTGAGTAGGATGCCTGCTTAGAATTAAAATCAAAATTCGTAACGAAACGTAATTTTTTCATCTCTTGGAACGTACGAACCTATATTATATTTATGAAATATCGTATGCATGTATATACCATTGATATTATAATAAAACAATATTCAATTCGTTCTATATGAACAGTGCATGTTTGAATACTACAACTCTTCATCTCTATTTGATATCAATTTGTAGTTTCCGAGATCTATTTGTCTATAATATTGGATCTACATCAAACAGACAAAACAGCAACAAGAGATAATTTCTTGTCAATATCAACAAAATTACTACTTTTCAGAGACATTTTAGAAAAATTTTGAAAACAGGAGTTGCCGGCGACAGTTTTTGTTGTTTTCGGAGTCCCAGTCGAAGGCGGTAGGGTTTTTGTATGACTACGGACACAGTCGGCTGGGGGAAAATAGGTCTCGACACGTATCTTGTTTTTTGCAGTTTGCAGTTTGTGCACATTTTGTGTTTACGGTTAGTCTATCTATTTATTTATTCATTATGCATTTGAATATATACCTACCAATCTCTTTCAGAATATGACTGAAAAAAATAAAAAGTGGAAAACAGAAGAGGTCGGCATTTTGATTGAAGCTTACCTCGGACATGCGAATTTATGGAACCCCAGCAAAAACATGGGCTATGAGAACCGAAATGAAAAAATGGATGCGTACAAGCATAGATTAACTACTCTAATCTATGGTGCAAGGAAATTGGTTCCTCATTCAACACAACTACACCCGAAAAGATCATATTGTCTCAGTACCAACGCGAAAGACGGAACTATAAAAAAATTTAAAAATCGGGAGCCGATCATGTTTTTTCTCAGAGAATTCATAATAAACCCTCCACCCCAAGATGTGATGAAGAAATCTGCCCAGTGGAAATGAGTGGAAACGTAAATGGAACTAGAAATCTGTTTGAGTCCGTTCAGTTGCAACAACGTTTCTGATATGTTGCTGCTTTGTCGGTTTTGTTGGAGTTTCCATTTTCGGAAACAAAACAGCGACTCGACGTGTCTGTTTGGTCTGTCGCTTGATACTTCCTGGAAATTAACAAACACTTGTAGACCAATCCCTTCGAAAGCTTAAATATAATTCATAGAGATTTGTGGTTTGTGATTCAATCCATGCCAAATCGATTGAGGAAAGTTATCGTATACACTAATGTATCCTTAACTTCCTATACTAAATACTGACAGTATTCGACCGCAGCGTAGCACTTTCGATTGAACCTGGAGTAAGTAATACTTCCATATTCATAATGGACCATCACACATTCTTTCATAATCTAGACTCATTTTCATTATTCTATTTATTATTTTCAACAGTGACATTTGAACATTTTGATTGGAATTTCATTGCCAGATAGAGATTCTTTCAATTCTAATTTTTATATACAGTGTGTCCACTGCAAGAGCTTACCACCCCTGTTACTATAATAATATGATAGAGTCTGAGAACAATGTATTTGTTGGATAGGTAATCGAAATGCCCATCCAACCAGAAAATTATTCCATTCTTGAACTGTTTTCATGGCCAACGGTGACCAATTTCATTGACCCAAATTTCAAAAAGTACTATGGAACAGATTTTCACTAAAAATATCGATGGATTTTGCAGATGATCATTTAAAACATACCGTTACCTATTTTCATTATCTCAAAACACAAGGTGCCCCAGAAAACGATTTTTGGGAACTACTTCAAACATATCTGTAAAATATGCTGTTCTATCAGAAATAAGGTAATTCAATTTACTTCCCGTATTCGGGAGTGCGCTATGCCAGATTTACCCTCGGATTTACCCAAGATTTTTGAGAGATTCATTCAACTTATCATAATTTTGAAAATGAATGGGTTACTTGAAGATACCTGAAATTATATAGTTTAGTACTATATCTTTATTATTTTATTAGAATTGTATCGATCGTTTTCTCCTGGTTATACAGGGTGTGATTTAATTGATGGTTAATGATAAGGGATATGGGGATACTTCATTTTGAGAAAAAATATCATGTGAACATATGCCCTGAAACTTGTTGTAGACAGTATATTGAAGTTATTATAATGAAATAATTTTTGCTTGAAAATTCCAACACCCTATAGCTGGAGAGCTAAGAGGTTCGATTAATCAATTGTGGATTGTTGAAATTTTCTTAAATCCCTTTATTTCAAGATTGGATTCTTGTTATATTATTATATCGTTCTCATCAAAACTGAATCATTGTGAAGCAGTCCAGATCAATTCCTATTTATTTCATTGTAGTTGCCAAGAAAGAACTATGTCATTGTTATTTTTCAAGTTTGAATAATAATTATAATAACACCTCTGGGTATACTGCTGGGTATACCCTATATAATCCCTTTACAGCGCGAAGCAGGTCATAAAATGCTAATGAGGGAGGCAGTTCGTTTCTAGACAATGAATAGTACATGTGCTTAGACAAAAATATTTCAATTCGCCCAAGAGTCGTTACCAATTTATTGGGCATCACTGTACATTCAGAATCAATAAATTCATAAATTAAATGAAAATTATTGGCAATCATTGACAAAGAATGTCATGCAATTTGCATGAGTATGGAAATTTTGATTCAAGAGCGACGCAATTTTGAGACATGAAAAATTAACTAGTTACTGTATAATTAAAAAATATACCTACTGTATATAGCTAGTATATTGCACTCAGCAATACCAAGTCCTATTGAATGACAACTAGTAGTCATAATTAAATTTGGAGATGAAACATATACAAGTGTGAAAAATAATGGAGAATTTTGTCTCTCTCCAAATATTGAACATATCGCGAACATGGAAATGACACACCTACACTACCACCTAACTGTTCTATTATACTTATACTGTATACACAGATCTTACTCAATACTGTATGCGTACCTATACATTTTGTCAATTTAGTTCATTTTATGTATTGCAATGTTCAAGTCGAGATCTTTATTTGTTATTTAAATGGTTTGATGTTTGTATGTACTTGGAAATAGAATCTCAGTGTGTAGAAAAATACTGAATATGCGAATTACTAGAACATAACATAAAGTTGTATCTGATGAAATAAGATTTATTATGGAGAATTATGTTGAAATATGATACGCTTATGACAGATGATAATGCAAGATAAGAGGGACGCCTCGAAGATGAATAACAACAATAGTTGCAAATCAGCTGTCAAGCCATGGCGTATGAATAAGTATAAAAATGTTATTGTGTTATTGTCACGTAGTAAATGTGATGCGTGAAGAAAGAGAGATATAATGACGTGAAGGCACTCGAAAGTGCAAATTGATGTATTCGTTTCAAAGTGAGACGATAGATGTATGAAATAATATGTTTTTCTCGCGATATGAAGAGAAATAGGGACAAAGTAAATTGTCAGATTAGAGTAAATAATGGCAGATACAAGGTTAATGATATTCAGGATGTACGAGATGAAGTTTCCACAAAATACCTAGATATTCATCATATGTAATTCAATGCTCGTCGTAGGTATTAGCCAGGAGTGTAGTTGTTTTATGATGAATATCATACAGGAAGATTTGTTTTTTTTTCGGTGACAAACCATTTATAATATTAGAAAACAAAAAAATTAGTAACATTGAGATAACATATAGGAATGAGAATTGATTGAATAAATGAAACATTGAAATGAAAATCAAGGATACGGGTGTGTCATTCCTATTTCAAATCAAGGAAGAATCAATTTCCTACAATTCAAGGAGAAATTTAAGATAAAACAAACAATTCCATATATCTATAGTAGAAAAGAGATTCTTGGAAAAGTGATAGCAGCATATAGGTACATCTTTTTCATGAACTAACTTAGGTAGTTTTGTTTTTAGAGATCGCTAATCGATAAAGTTATATCACCAATATTCAATTATTTTATAACTAGTTAGGTAGTTTTATATGTATTCTTTTGTATGAACTTACTGCCGATATTTTTTCTCTCTTGTTACATGTGAAACGAAGAACCACACTTGATGGCACCACTCAGATGCAGCCCAAGAAGTCGACCTGAACCACAAACAGTCATAGGTCCATATACCACGTCAAAGGTGTTTTGGTCCATGAGAAGTTCCATCGTTCCTGGAGTCATCTAGTAGATGAAATTCGAATGGTAGAGAGCCCTGGAAAATTGGAAAATGCAGTTATCACGAAATGAATAAGCCGAGTCGATATATCGCAACTATAGAATACATGCCCCAAGCAACTTACTTTGTATCCCGCCTGATGTGCCTCGAAATGGTAGATACGCTGCCCCGTGAAGAGCTGCCCAATTCGCATGACGATATGCTTTTCCGACGCTACAGGAGCCCAAAAGGCAGCCAAAATCCACGAAACCTAGACGAAATTTCCACGAGGTTGAGATGGAAAGGTGCAGAATAGACAAAACTTACCAGAGCCCCGACTACAGGAAGTCAATACAGTAACCAACGTAATGTCTATATTCCCAAGCAATTAAGTTCGCACCACTACTCACTATACGAAAATCACGCCGATTATAAGTGTAGATAGTACCGAACTACCGAAATCATTGCGAAAACGAAGCACTAGTAGCAATGGACGACAAACTACCTATTCAGCAATTCCCGTTATCTGCATATAAAGAGACAGAGATACTCTCCTAAATCTCTTCTCGATTTTTCTCCAGAGACGATAGAGCGCAGCATCCAAAGAACGCAGCAATTGCAGTCTATAAGCTGAACCGTACACTGCCACAGAAAACGTCTCATCAGAGAGCTAGTGTCCCCTCCCAGGCGAGATTGGACGCCATCAGACCATCTCACAGATCTCTCGTGCATCAATCCTACCATGTAATGATATCGATGTTATGGATGTATCAAGTTACAAGTAAAACAGAACATCGCTGACCTACATTACGAACATATGGAAAATGGAACTGCAACCTCAGATGACTGGAAGGACAGAGTTCAGTGTCAACAAACAATTAAAGTGTAGTGCCGGACCAAGTGATTTTCAGTGTGGTTCTCTTGGAAACTCTCACATACGCGAAGAAAATAGACTTATCTAATGGACAGTTATCACAAGTTCTTTTCATTTGTACATTTCCTCTTTTAACTAACGATTTTTTTTTTATGAAATGTTTCTATTTATCATTGATGTAGGTATGATTTTTACACAATTTTATGTTTTTCATTTCATTCGATTACTTAGGTAATTCATTTGATTGACACATTATTCGATTTGATTATTGTTTTGTATCATGTATATAGGTAGTTATAGACATTTGAAGCTGTGGGGCCAGCTTCGTCAAACAGGGGAGATGTGTCAAGAAGTACAAATGTCTATGAAATAACTTTCGTTCGTTTCAAGATCTTCTATCATTAATTAACTTTTCCAAATTAAAACATTCAGTACATTGCAGTTCGATCAGGCCAGCGGAGTTCATAGACATCATTTCCTTTATAATTTGCAAAGAAATCGCTTACCGCGACGATAATACCTAGGTAAGCGGTATCGAAAAGCTATCGACCGTTCCCCGTGTGGAAAATAGCGAACCTAGCATCGATTCCGAATATAAATAGATTCCGAATCGATAAGCCATTCATTACTATTCATTTACTGATTTTTGATTATTATTGATCACTCATTCCTGATTACATTACTATTTGATTATTACTAAGTAAAATGCATTTCGATAACACTTTACTTTATACCGTAATTGAGTTACTAATTCACGAGTTGCTGCCAAAAAGTGTACCGTCCTCCCGACTCTGATCCTGCTGGTCAACCCCATGTTAGATGTCATAATGTAAGTACTGTTTTTTCCCCAATGTTGTTTTGCGTTGATCTTTTTTTCCTTTTTGTTAACCTGCCATGGGGCAGCATCTATTCATAAAACTTTTCATTCAATTAATAAATGTTACTTTTCTATGAAAACTGTCCGGTCTCTTTATTTGGGGGTGAATAGGGTTGGATGGTGAAATGATCAAAATCCTCTCATTAAGCCAAGCGAGTAGCCAAGTTGCGATCCATAGGAGGGCAACATCTGAGTTGCGACATGTGGTGGACACGCCGTTTGCCAAATAATCTACCAAAACCATCTGAGTTGCGACAATATTTCAAAATAATCCGAATTTTAATAAATCAATTAGATTATTTCACAACTATCACATGGTCTATTTTGACCAAGCATTTTATCATTATTATGATGCAATTCAGCATTTCCCCTCCACAGCCGCCGCTTTCGTGGCTTCGGTAATCGATCGCGGGTTCCCGTCTTCGGCTCTAAGCGTTCGCGCACGCGCATTCAGTTTTCTTCTCCTTGGTGAAAGGCTTCGCAGTTTTCGCTTTCCGACTGTTGTCTCAAGCCAAGCAGAGCAAAAGACATCTAATATCTTATAATAGTGATAAAATATAATTATTTCACTCAAGTCAAACACATTTTCGAGTGTTTACTATTTAATCGTACCGGTAGACCTCTTAGGTGATTTAGGCCATGTGAAGTAACAGCAAAACTTGCAACCAAACAAACAACACAAACGACTCCATTTTCTTATTATCCCCTGGTGTGGCTGGACTTTGAAATGTATTCAACGGCTCCATGGACAAGGCCGAGGTACGTATAAATATAGAAAAACCATAATTTCAGATGAAATATCAAATACTTATTATTAGATATCATGATGGGTATATTCATAATGATACTTTTTGTTCTAGGATGGAGTGTGAAAATTTCATCATGACTTAGAAGCTGCACAAGAATAGTGCTTTCAATTGCGATGTAACCGAAGAAAAATATTGAAGCACTCAACATGTGAATAACGATGTTAAATTACTTGATATATATGTACAAACCTAATACGTCGTGATTATGTGAAATATCTGATGATACTTTTTCAACTGCTTTCTTCATATATCATTATATAAGCAATATAATCCATTTTTTTATGTCTATTATCTTTTATTTCACCAGGAATATGAATATATTCCAGCGATATTGGTAGGTATTTTTCATTATGAAACATTCAATGGGAATGTTTCATAAACAGTAATATTGTTGAATGAAAAACATTCATGAAATGTTTCATGAAACATTCCCGAAAGTTCTACAATGAATGTTCCCAGGATGTTTCTATATATATGTATTTGAAACATCATTTATGAAACATGTCTGGTGGCGAAAATTTATCGTTTCAAAAATATTCATGGAATGTACCAAGAAACATACCTGAAGATCTAATCATATTGGGAATGTTTCCAGAATGTTTCAAGCATTTGTATTCGAAACATCATTTATGAAACAGTTTTGAGGGCAAATATCTTTGGTTTCACGAATATTTCTGAAACATTTCATGTAATATAACGAAAGAGATATTTATGAAATATTGCATGGAACATTCCTACAGGATATGATCATGGTAGAAATGTTTCCAAAATGTTTCAATTTGCGTATTCGACATATTATTTAGGAACATTACCATGAAACATTCCTGAGGGCGGACATCTCTATATTTCTGGAATGTTTCTGGAACATGTAGGCAACTCTGAATGCAATGTTTCATGCATCAATACTACGTTTCTGAAACATTTCGAAAACAAAAAAATGTTTACTGGGTTGGACGTCGCATTTGTTAAAATAAAGACGTCTTTTGGCCGAATGTGATGCCGTCAATTAGACGTCATATAGTCGTCATGTGCTACCTGGGGAACGATCATCAACCGTATGAGATAGGTTCTTGAGCTTGAAGTGTGTTTTGTACAGGCTTTGATTCTGTTGTGTATTCCGTTCAGTGTTGTTATATGGTCTGCACGAAATTTTCCTCTGCAATGGCTGAAAATTCCTACTTCTCTATCAAAAATACCTCCCATTATTGAGCAGCAAAAATTAAAATATTAATGTTTATTTTTAGATTCTGTTTCCACTATTGCTCTAGATTTTTTGATCATGCAGTAATATTTTGGGATGAATCCATGTATCTTGGACACAATTTATGGAGAATGCAATGGAATATACTCAAATTGCAATTATTTTAGGCATGTATCCAATCTGGATCAGTAGCGGTAGAAGGTCAGGGAGCTTTCAACCTCGCTTTCAAGGGTTGATAACTCAGAAGAAGTTTGAGTACAATAATGGCTTCAAACTGGACGGGTCATCTATATCTCAGAGGCGTACTATGGAAAAGTATAATGGGGATTGAGTAGCCTCTACCCCCCCAAAACGTATCACCCTGTTGATTTTGAAAATCTACGAGATACCTTGAATGATGATCTCCTAGGAAGTATCCACCACACCCAATTTCATATTGATACCTTCAAAAGTGAGCGAGATATTTCAATTAAATGAAAAAATAATTGAACTTTGACCCCCTGTAGCTACGCTACTGATCGAGATCGGACCCATGTATATGGAAACTTTGTTGATTGAAATAATGCTATCTATTCACCATTTCACTTTGTACCTCTGAACCTGAATCACCTTGTATATATAAAATTGAATATATAGTTGCTCAATCCCCTATGAGGTGACATTGATAGATAAATCTTTTTCACCCTATATAATTCAGCATTCACAAATATTGGTTATGATTTCTGAATAAGTCGCGTTCACGATGACCGACCCTGGAGGTAGAATATTGACACATAACCTCACTTTTTTTATTTGTTTACAGAGTAATCAAAGGATTGAAGTAGTTTTTCACAATATTTTGGCATAAGAATCGTGTTATTTGCGCTATTTATTAATTCAAGCATGCCTTCTCATTGTGCTGTTGTACAATGCACAAAAAATGCAGCGAGAGACGAATGAATATAATTTTTCAGGTAAATAGTGATCTCACATAGTGTTCATCATGGAATTTCGTCATTTCTTATTGAAATTCCTTCTACCACTTCTGCAATAGATGCTAATACTGCAGAAAGATTGAAAATGTCTACAACACAAACGGTCATATTTCGTCAGCATGTCAGACCAGTCCTCCTGTTTGATTGCATGAATCCAATCTTCTCGCATTATTTTAGAAATTTCACGAGTATTTCTATCAGTTCCTATTGCAGACGGAATTCCGATGAGGAATCAGAGAAATTACCAAATATCAAAAATGAAAACTTTATTATGTGAGTGACTATAACTTAGGTACTTACTTTCAAATCATAATGTACCAACCAGATTCCTTCATCTTCCGCTGCATTTTTGGTGCATTATACAACAGCACAATATGATGGCATGCGCGATTTAATGGATTGCCAAAAAACACGATTCCTATGCCAAATTGTGAGAAACTATTTCAATCACTAGTGAAAAAATTAGAGAAGTGAGGTTGTGTTTCAATGTGTCACCTCCAGGGTTGGTCAACTGACAGTTCTTGCACGCAACCCATTGAAAATGGAGATGAGAATATCAAACAAAATATTTCATTACATGAACTGTAGTGAAATGAAAAAAACGCAGACGCATTTCTGATGCTGATACAGCTCCACTTATATTAACAACAATTTTGAAAGAACCCTTCATAGCTCATCGAACTAACTGACCATTCAGGATCAATTATGTTATATCACCTCCTATTCCCTGTACTCAATCACCTCAAACATCACCAATTCCGTTTTCTCCTATGATGCAGTACTATATTGTCTCAACGAAGTTATTTATTGTTACAGGCAACTAGCAGACCATTCTACTATCACTCGACCCGCCGACAACACTGACAGCGTCCCTGCTATCGGTATGAGCTGGCAACAGGACCTGACCCCTCTTGATCACGATTCCTCTGGCAGGCCTCTCTATTTCTCCGATGCAGACATGGGTGACTCCTCCCTGGAGGAAGGAATGACCACCAACCTTACTCTGGAACAGTGCAGAGAACAGTACAAGGGTCGGACAGAGTTTCTCGCGAGTACTCATCATCAAGACGGCTTCTGTAAGGCGACCTTTGATCAGGTTATCTGCTGGCCTCCAACGCCGCTGAACGAGACTGTGGTGGTGAAGTGCTTTTCCGAACTGTTCCATGTCAAGTACGATGATACACGTGAGTTTCGCTTTCTTATTTGCTTCACAACATTGTCAGATTTGGTTAGGATCAATTCTAGCACCAACACTATTTCTACTCCATATCAACGATTTGCTGGAAGCAACCTCATGTCCAGTACACAGCTTCGCGGATAATAGTACCATCCATACCGCCTTCTCTTCCAGAGCTCCAATACCAGCTAGGCAAATCAGAAACGAACGAAAGAGAAATGTTGACAACCTAAATATGGACTAGCAAAATTTCTCGAATGGGGATCCAATAACTTGGTATAGATTTCAATGCAAACAAAATACAAGCATGCCTTTTCTCTAGAAAAGCCGATCTCACTGTGCCTAACATAAGCTTATCAGGAGGGAGTAACCATACCTTTGAAGACATCCATTTCGATGCTTGGTATTACTATCAGCAATAACCTTCCTTGGGAAAATCACGTGAGATCAATTGCTAAAAGTGCATCCCAAAAACTTGGTTTTCTGTTTTGGGCCAGGAGCTTTTTCACTTCCAGTCACCTGCTTATGATCTATAGGGCACAGATCCGATTTGTCCTGGAATACTGTTTCCATATTTGGAGTGCAGCACCCAAACATACCCTGAAACTGTTGGATTCTGTCCAAAAAAGGGCAATTCGTCTCGTGGGTGATGCCTTTCTCACAAACTCACTCATTTCTCTGGAACACCGTAGGAAAGTTGGCAATCTTGCTCTATTTTATAGATATTTCCATGGACGATGCTCCTCTGAAATATCAACAATTGTTCCTTCCTTTGCGATCCCCGCGAGATTGACCTGTCGAGTTGGGGCTTCCCACTCCTTCATGGTCACTTTGGAGACCTGCAGAACATCTCTTTCCAAAGACTCGTTCATCCATCGAACAGCGAGGCTCTGGAACGCATTGCCAAGGAAGGTGTTTCCCAAGGCATAGAACCTCAAGAAATTCAAGAAGAACACCAATTTCTACTTTATTTCTCTTGGTTCTCACGATGTTCTCTGAACATTACAGGATATCCCTTTTCGTAGGAACCGGAACACAAAAAAAAGGAGGTCTCTCCACTGCGACACACGCTAACAATATGCCCTTATAATCCAATTCGTCATCCAAGTCAGCAGTCTCCAGCAAAGGCCATTCTGGAAATGAGCAACAGTTCGTGGTTTTTAGGACGACAGTAGCCTACATATCAAGATTTGCGCAATTGCTTTTCCTCATCAAGATATATATCTATTAGCTGTTATACAAAACTGTATAACCTCCAAAAGATTTCTGATTTGAGGAGGCGCCAGCATGGAGGGCTATCCAACGAGATATGAAAATTAACGAATGCAATTTGTATAAGATAACACACTTGAATGCAAAATTGTCTGGTCATATTTATGCACGAATGTAATTCATTGAAATGTTTCACGAAGTAAGGAATTCCATCTCTTGAATTTGGTATTTTTTGGTTCACTTTCATTTATACTTTCCTAGCTAGATTGTATGGAGCACTCACATTTTTATCACTTTTTGAAGTTATCTGACTATGGTTTGTCTTGTTTAATGGCTTCTAGCGACATATGGCTTTATAAACGTGTTGTTATGGCGACGGGCTCCCTTCGCAGTGCAATCTTCGCTGTTCAGTGCAATTACCGATATATGAGGGAAATATTCACTGAAATCAAGTCGTCCATCAGTTCAAAAAAATCATGTAAATTTGAAATAAAACTTATATGAGATTAAAATGACGCTCATGTAGGGGTAAAATGATCTGTTTTCGATTTCATAATTGAATGATTGACATTTCAGGAGTCCCAGCGATAGCGAGAGGTATTAACGCGTCTAAGCCCATTAAAACAAGTTACACCCGAAATACATTCATTTTATGCATGACCGGTATATTCAATTGTTCATTGTGAATACCTCTTGCTGCAGTGAAGTTATCCTTAATGCAATCGACGTTACCATGGTAACTGAGTCAATTTTTTTTTAAATAGGAGTGAATGTCGTTACATATAACTTAATTTGGGTTCGATCCGAGGTTCGATCATATTTTTTGCATTTCGTTTACCACATTGAGTCATCTCCCTGACTTATGAACACTTGTTCCATCAGAAATGTAAGGACATATTATAGCCCTCAGCAGCTCGTGATCCCTTCTTACAGGATGATCATTTTTTGTTCGGAAAAGTATGGAGTGGTTGAAAGTTCTTCTAGAAGTTTCAGGGACATATTTGTTCATATACCTCCCAAGTAATGACGGCTAAATATCTAGACTGTCTGATGGGTTATCGCGTCAGACAGTCCAGATTGAGTCCAGATATTTAGCCGTATTGTCCCAAGTATAGGATTTGTTCAGGAACTACAGGAAGTAGATCTGCAACAGGGCGTTATAGTGTTTTCACGATAAATCGGTAATGTATTGAGAATTCTCTCAATTTGAAAATTTTGGATTCTCAAACTACCTCACTTCTCACGATAGTGGCAAAAGCTTGGATTCAAACAGTTATATCGGTGATAGATTGTATTGAGTATGCAGTATTCCCAAGATGAGGATGTTTTCGAATCCTTATCCTGGACATAGCTCTTTATATGCGAGTAGAATACTGTACTTTGTACACGACTACTATTGTTTTTGATATATTTATTCATTCTTAATTACTGTTTTATCATTATTCATTTGTCATTTGAAAGACTAAAAATTTAAGATACCTGTGATATCAATCATTTGTCCACGACTGTTGTACTTTCTCAAGCAAAACAATAGTCATTTTCCACACCAGTGAATAATAGCAGTGAATAATCATTATTCACTGGTCTACAGTTCCTTATAAGTTATATCTCGGACCCTAGGAACTTTAAACCAGTGAATAATGGTTATTCATTGCTATTATTCTTTGGTGTGAGAAGAAGCTACCGTTTTGCTTGAGAAAATATATGTATTATCATCGTGGATGAAGTATAATTATGTTCAATATGAATTCTGATTTTCTACTACATTATATAATCTGAAGGAAGGAAAATCTTCAAGTCATCTCGACGATTTTTAATGACGAAGTGTTACAATTAGGGGTGGAATATGTTTCGAGCCTATCATAAGCCCATCATCAGCCAAATATCTCAAAAATCCTACTACCTTACTTAGAGCTAGTGAAATTGTTGAGAGTGAGATCATTATATGTTACTTACATGGATAGAAGTGTTACATTGCGTATAATGATTGAAATTAGAGATGAAAAATCATTAAAAGGAAAAAATTCAATGCAAAATTTACAGGATGGAAGGAATGCTCGAAGTCATCTCCACAAATTTGTGGAGACTTGGAGCATTCTTTCCTTCCTGTGAAATATTTCACTCCACTTTGAGCAATATGGACTTCTACCAAAGATTGATGCAGAATTGTTCAACAGAGGATCCTGTAGGTACCCCTTGATGGGAGTCAGAAAGACAGATGACGTTTAACAGAAAATCTCTGATATCATTTCACCACTAGCAATTCCAGTCAGACGAATTCAACAGGCCCAGTCAGCACATCCTTCAGTTGTTTACCTTGAGATATATCAAGAAACATTTTACCAAAACTCGTTCGTCTATATGAAACGTCAATAAAGCTTCGGAATTCTATGCCTAGGAAAGTATTCACAAGAACTTATCACCTCCAAATCCTCGAAAAAACTCCAACACCTACCTCCTAGATACACGATGTTCTTCAAAAATCATAGGCATTTACTTTCGTGCCCTCCAAGAGATGAGAAAAACCTGACATGCATACAAAAAACGGCGTCGTTAAAATGGAACTCCCCGGAGTTCATGAATGATTCATTCATTGATTTATATTGGGAAAATAATCGGAAAAAGAGTCTCTACAGTGATTTTCAACAAAGTCTTCGAATTGATACGATCTTTGTTGATGGTTTTTAGTTTGCGCTATAGACCTGGAAAGTTGTAATTTCAAATGATTAAATGCTCTAATTCATGGACACACCTTGCTATATCATATAACACATCAATTCAAAGACTGGCATCAAAGTAGAATCATTAATTAGACCTTGTGCCCTGTTGTCAAGATTACATGGAAATGTGGCGGAAGGACAGAGTTGCAAATGTTTTTCAATTGTATAGTAAGGTAGATTGACGATCTCTCATTCAGGAAACTTCAGAATAATTGTGGCATCATTTTAATGATGTTTGTTACATGAGATATGAATTATTTTACCTTCAATAGATATCTACGTATATTATATCAAACAGTATCATTTCCACATAACCGAAATTGTGTACCTTCATCTATTATAATGGAAGTTATGTTCGTTGCCAGTGTCCAATTTAATGATTCCTCAACATATTTTCTACTCTTCCAGAATATGTGAAGAATAATTCTCATCTCCATCAATTCCCAACTTTTTTTAAAATCCATTCCTTTTCTTTATTTCATTTCTACATTCCATCATAATAATGATTTCACCATTGATTATTGTGAGCCTAGACTACCCTGTACAGGGTATCTCAATATGGGCACTATTGCTTATCAGTAAAGATAGAGCATTGCGGTTTTTGCGACAGTTTGCTACTTTTTTATGAAATTAATAATGGCGTAAGCATAATTGTGATAACTCTTCCGGTCTCAGTTATCTTTGAATTTATCGAAGAAGTTAAAACTTGTTCTCATAGAGTTTTTCTCGTAGAATCCAGTGGCGTAGTTATTTTTTTGCTAGCATATATTCCTCAGGACGAAGCTGGATAAATGATCCATATTCAACTAAATTTGATTTGAGGCAGGAAAATATGTCTGGGAATGGTTGTCTTCTTCCTGGATATCTAATATAAACAAATGAAGAGTCCTCCAGAAATTATCGTGAACATAGCGCTAAAATTGTGTTACCTTTGTTAATATAATTCCGAAGTTTTTTGCGGAATTTCATTAGATTGTACATAACAAACCATCATTTCATACCTACTTTTTATATTTTCGTAAACCGCCATTGTTGTAAAATAAATAAAATATTTTGTATCGGGAATCAGAAAAACCAAAACAGCAGAAATATTTCACTAATACCTAATCAGAAACTGACAATAGCACGTGAAGTTTTTGACGTTTAGCTCTTTGTTCCAAACAAATGAGCGATATAGCGTACCTATTATAATTATAGACACAGAAGACAATTTTTGAAAATCTGAAATTCTGAGCTGGTTTTTGGAAATAATTGTATACAATTATATATAGTTTTGGAAAGTCCACCTCATGCTAAAAAAATGTTTGTTCCATAACTGAAAAACAAAAGGTGCTAGCAAAAAATTACTACGCCATTGGATTCAACGATTAAAACTCTATAAGAACAAGTTTCAACTTCTTCGATAAGTACGAAGATAACTGAGATACTGGGGGTGCCTGAAAAGTGATATTTTTCAATTCCACCCTTTATCTCGACAACCGGAAGAGCTAACACAATTCTGCTTGCGCCATTATTAATTTCATGAAAAAGTCGCAAAATGTCGAGAAAACCGCAATGCTCTATCTTTACTGATAAGGAAGATACCCCGCAAAAGTGCCCATATTGGGATACCCTGTACATGTTATATGGTATAGAATATACGATGTTAGCGGAATGTAATTACCCCAATCTTGCCAGATGTCCCGTTTCCACAGATTTTAATGCCGTGATAACATCAAATAAATCACCTAATCTTTGTTATTAATTTGCGTTGGCTTTGCAGATGTAAACTTCATAGGCGCGTTCGGCTGATTGAAATGAATTACCAATAAAATCGACCTATCGCAACTTAAGACGGCTATATCGAATTTATTGGTTTGTTGTTTATGCGTCTATGGGGTCCTCATTAATTTCGCTGTTCAATCAATTATCGTCCAGTCGAATCGATTTATACCATACATCACACTTAGGCGTTGGTTTATCTGAAGGGTCCAATACAAATTAGCAGGTTGATTCATGTGAACTATTGGTTAGTCGAATTAGACAATTGAGTTAGTAAACTTTTCTGGGAGTTGGGAGTTTCGCCGAATGGATAGAAATCTCTTATACCGAAAAAGAGCTAGAAATTCCTTATTTCTATAATGGAAAAACTCTGCATTTCATGACACAGACAGAATCATATTATATTGAGTTTGTTATACGTCAAATCCCACAATACGCTGGAACGGTCCTAGAGCAATATGGGCCTGTTCCAGTGACACTTATCATATTTCAGCATTTTGCAATACTGGATGACCCACGCTAGTTCACTGTCAACAACAGTTTCATTGCCAGATTTTCGTACATTTGAGGAATCATTCTTGTGATCATGATAATGGAAAATCATGAACAAGGACTCTGCATGGAATATTGAAATTGATTCATTTCAATAAATAGCATGAATTATTTGAAATGACTCATTCAGTGCGTACAATGTTTCCCGTGAAGTGGACATAATGTGTGACTCATAATAGGCGAGTGGAATTTTTTTTATTGATTGAATAAAGTCATCACCCAAATACCTTTCAATTTCATATTTTCCAAATTTTTTTGTTCGATTTTTAGGTGCTAAAATTATCAATAATGCCACGATAATTTTCAAACGGCTTGAAACTTACCACGACTAAAAACTGACGCCACGATTTCGTAAGTTGAGGCAGGCCATAGCACTGTTGCCATGCGTTGAAATATGATTGGGAATTTCAGAAATATGAGTTATTCAATGATTCATGAATGCTCAATAATGTGATGGTAATATTCCTAATGAGCAATAAAAAATCAATCAATCAGAATATTCCCATATGAAAGGACATTTGAACCACTAAACGTGACAACACAGCGCACGAATTGTGGGCGTGGTCTTGTCACTTTTCAGCATTCAGCACAATGTTGCCTAGTCCTCAACATTCACATGATTAATCTTGTAATGGAGTATAAGTATTTGAACATGCTGCTTGCTCGAAAAAGTCAAGAATGAACTATAATATATCATGGGTTCCTCCTATTATCTCTAACATCTTGTTGTCACTTGATTATGATTGGTACTTTGGCGTATCAGTTGTAGGAAGAACTGTACGCCTTTTTGAATAGTCTTTTTGTGAGGATATTTGATTGTTGTGGCAATGCCGAACACTATGATGGTTGAATCGTATATTGCAGAATGAATGAAAATCCGAAGTGCTGTTTATACGAATGCCAACTGTATTACCGATAAGATTGAGGTTTGCGACTGTTCACTCTGAAGATTCAAGAATAACTGATCATGATAATTTGTTTATTGGGCTAGAAATGTAGGTCTCTATAAGCTTTACTAAGAATAATAATTAGGACTCGAATTAGGTTATACCCATGCACCTATAGCCAGATGGTCATAAAAGATCAATGTTGTGAATATGCAATAAGTATAGTTGGCATTTCGTAGAGAGGTAGAAAAAACCCTTATCGGGAAAAACCCAACACTTCGGATGTTGATATATGTACAGAGTATAAAATGTAATATGGTATACAGGATAGTTAATTGAATAGACAAATATATACATGAGTGGGAAAATTCCCCATAGTACGTTTGAAATGAGCTCTGGAATTCAATAATTCCGAACAACACATACACTCATTATTTACCTAAAAAAGCGTGGGAAGTGTTACAAAAATTAATTCAGGATCCTAACGACACAGTGAAGTAATTTATTATCAGTCCACTAAATTGATTAACTCTATCTGAAATATCGAGGTGTCTTTTCCTATATAACGATGTCATCAATTTTCTACGTACCAAAAGGAAATCGAAATAATGTAAGGGTTCAATTTTGTTTTTTATCACTGTCGCTCGCCTCTGATTATTCATGACATTCGGTTTTTTTCATCGATAGGTATGAAATGTTTACTACGTGAAATTTCAAATTTTTAGATTTTCGATGGTGATGTCAGTATTGGCGATTCCTTCACTCTACTGAGTACTATTATATTATATAATATGAAGCTAGTTTCTAAGCCTAAACCGGACACACATGGGCTGAAGGACCTCTCGTAAGGTCGATGGCCAGTTGGTATATGTAGCAATATCCTACGAAGTATATACTGAAATCTGAAGACTTTCAGTGGTATAACAATTCCAAAAACTATCTTTCGCTATGACGTTTGTGTTGATTCAGGGTATGCTTCATTTCAATTATATCATTTCGATAATAACATAATAGTATATTATGTAACAAGTGGTATAAAAGTCCTTTTAGTGACGAGTGTCTAGAAGAGTTTATGAACGCGTTACATACTATGCTTCTTCTACGAACTCCGAAAATTACATTAACATACCTGCTATTCCTCCTTACCCTCAAAATAATTCGAAAGGAATAGGAATTGAGAACATAATAATACATGCAACTGCATGCAACCAGCGAGACACGTACAAGTGATATTGGTTGTAGATGTGTCCAGTCCATTGATTACTAACCTTTGTTTCACATTCATTGTCATGCTTAACGCAAAATGAATGAATTGTTCTCGAAGATGAATGCTTTATTTTTACACTTCTTGGAGATATGCAAGTACCAAAACATTCTCTTCGATTCCACTTTCGTCCACATTTCGCATATACTTTTATTAATGGATTCTGATACAAATGAAAGTTGTTTGAATAAATCTGATACAAAAATTCGAAAATGACAGTTGACAGTTCCCACAATTAACAGGCCAGACATGTCTCAAATCACAGAATCTGTGTTTAATGAACTGTGTTGCCATGGTAATGTGTTTAAGAAATCGTGTTGTCATGGTAACGTGTTTAATATTTTGAATAAATCACAGATCGTCAATCCGTTATTAATAGATCATTTTGCGTGGTACATATCCGTATGCTGAATGCCATTTTAGTTATGTGAGTAGAAAAAAGAACATGTCATGATCCAATAAGGTTATCAACAACTGATCATGATTCTGATGATGGCGAATTAAATCAATTTTCCAGAACAGAAGAATTCTCTCAATGTCTCTAGGTTCATATTCAAATCACAACGTTTTCAGAGTTTCTCCTGTTTATATTCAGAAGCAATAACATGAGAATGAACTAAATGGATGTTATACATTGCAAAGAGTGCATTTCACTTTGTTACGGAAGCGTAAAGAGTGAATAGTTAATCATGGTAACTCGGCAGCTGTGTAAGTATTCTCATGTTACCTATATAGCAGAGAATGGAAATATCGCATGAATGTGTCATGGAGAATTTCTGGAGTATTCAGTAGGTACTGTAGAATACATTCTGTATATGATGATTGTTTTATATATCGTGGTTACTTTGTATTATGATTATGATGTTGACATAAGGAAAAATAATAAATATTCTGACTTGAGCAGTCAAAAAAAGTCTAATTAAATATTGAATATATCTCGACTAGAAGACGAAATTGACGACTGTTACATTGGTCCTTCGATTATATAAAGTATCCAGCCCTGTGGAAGACTCCGCAGTAGAAATTTTGACTATAAATATGAGCAGAAGACTTGCTGCAGGTAGACATAGTCATTTAGACGATAACTACGAGTGGTCTAGGAACTTTGGTCAGTCAAGGAACATGAATGTACAAAAAAATCAAACAGATTCAAGAGAAGATTTAGAACAAATCACGACAGTAGATGTACAACGTGGACAATCTGAAGAATCAGATATCAGAAGTAATGATAAAAGCACCAGAAATACTGCAATCAATGGTGGTGAAGAAACAAAAATATCGAATGCATCATCTCGTCATTCGATACGATCGGAGAATTCGAGAATGTCAAAATCAAGCATCGATTATCAACGGAAGAAGATTGCTTTTGAAGCGGAAAAAGCAAGACAAATTTTGTTAGATGAAGCAATAAGAGAAAAGTTGAAATTGATAGACATGGAGAAGCAAGTACGAGAGGCTGAGTTATTGGACATGGAAGAAAATAGATCACAGAAGAGCAGTAGTCTCAGTTTGTTTTCAAGCCAAAGAAATGAAATATCAGGTATCGATAAAAATAATGATAACCAAAGGATGGGTGTGATGAAATCTGTTGCTGATTGGGTCAGCCAAATTCCAGACCTTCCTGATGACTATCAGGCAACAGAACAAGAACGAACCTATGAAATTATGACCAATAAGAACAAAGACATATCACAAACTAAAAGTAGCAAGAATTCTCCAACAGTATTCCAGATGAATACTGACCATTTGGATCAAATTTGTGGAATCATAAAAAATCATGTCAATCCAGGAGTTCCAGGAGCATCCGGATTCAAAATGTCTACGAATTTGCCAATTTTTGATGGCAATCCAGAAGAATGGCCTATATTCTACAGTCAGTATAAAAGATCGACAGATATCTATAAGATTTGTGATGAAGGAAATATTGTACGATTACAAAGATGTCTGAAGGGCAGAGCTAAAGAGACAGTTCAACCCCTCTTGATTGCATCATCAGATGCACTGAAAATAATAGAAACTCTGAAATTTACTTTCGGACGTCCAGAATTCATCATTTCCTCACTGATAGAATAAGTCAGGAAAGCTGCTCCTCTGAAAGAGGGCAAATTTGAAACATACTTGCAATTTTCAAATATCGTTGAAAGTCTGAAATGTCAGTCTGAAAGATTTCTCAACTTGGCTGAGAGATATTGCATTGGCAGCATCTACTTGTATAGAAATGGGATTCAGTGACAAAAGATTTCATGAAAGCGATAAGTTTGAGCAAAAACGGAAGAGGGAGAACATATTCTCTACTAAGAAAACATATTATGAAAGAAAATCAAAGTGCTCTTGTTGCAAACAAGAAGACCACCAGATTGAAGACAGTGTCATTTTCAAGAAAAAAGAAGTCAACGACAAATGGAAAACAATAACTTCAGAAAAACTTGTTTCTCGTGTCTGAGACCTGCACATAGTATTTTCAGCTGCAGAAAGAAGAAAAAGTGTCAGCTATGTGAAAAATTCCACCACACGAGTTTGCATAACAAAGAAGTTGCTAGAACAAATAATGATCATGGAGGAGAGGCATCGACGTCGAACTATACTCATGCAGAAGCCATACACCATACTAGCAGGGAAGGTGAAATTGACATTTTACTTCGAATAATTCCTGTGAGTCTCAGAGGTCCTCGAGGAGAAATCAATACGTATGCTCTGTTTGACGAAGCAGCCACGACAACGTTGATCGAATCGAGAATCGCCGATGAAATTGGACTTGATGGACCTATCGAGCCACTGTGTTATCAATGGTTAAATGAAGTTAGCCGAAACGATGACTCTTCAAGAAGAGTAACTGTTGAAATATCTGGTATGGACGAATTTTCCAAAACATTCAAAATCGTTGGAGCTAGAACCATAAGTGGCCTGTCTTTGCCAAAACAATCAGTAGATGTTGAGAAATTGGCAGAAACATATCCATATATAAAAATGACACCAGTTACATCATACAAAGACGCACAACCAATGATACTTATTGGTCAAGACCAATGTCCCCTAACCATTGCCAGGAAATTCTACCATGGTTCTTCTTGGAATTCTCCATTCGTATCGAGAACACTTTTGGGATGGGTTGTTCATGGAACCAATCACCATTCAAAGAGTCTGGTAGACAAATCCCTGATTTTTCACCTATGTTGTAATAATAGACAAGACACTGATTTAGAATTACATAATCTCGTAAAAGATTCCTTTAAAATTGATAATTTTGGTACCAACCTTCTTGAGGAAAATGGAAAATCAAAAGAAGACGAGAAAGCAATGAAAATATTGGACAATACTATCAAGAGGGTAGGAAATCGTTTTGAAATCGGATTGTTATGGAAGAACGAAGATACTAAATTACCCGATAGTAAAAGTGTTGCTTTCAATAGACTCAAATGCATGGAACGCAAGATGGACAAAAATGAAAACTTTGCTTCAAGATATTGTGAAAAGATTGAAGAATACCTGAAGAAGGGCTACGTGAAGAAGCTTAGTCCTGCAGAAGCAGCTCAAGAATCTCCAAAAACGTGGTATTTACCTCATTTTGGCGTTATTAATCCCAATAAGCCAGACAAATTGCGATTAGTATTCGACGCAGCAGCAAAATCTGGAGGCGTTAGCTTGAACGACAACCACTTACAAGGTGAAGACATGCTCAGGAGTCTACTAGCCATTTTATGGAAGTTCAGACAAAAGAAAGTAGCCTTCTGTGGCGACATTAAGGAAATGTTCCACCAGGTATTGATCCTCGATGAAGATTGTTCAGCTCAACGATTCTTCTGGAGAGGAATGGACAGAAAGAAGAAACCAGATGTATATCAGATGAAGGCGATGATTTTCGGAGCGACATCCTCACCTTGTATGGCACAGTACGTGAAAAATAAAAATGCGGAAGATCACGCAAAGGAATATCCTGAAGCAGTCAAGGCCATCATTGAGAAACATTATGTCGACGACTACCTTGACTCAACGGATACAGAAGATCAAGCCATTCAACTGATTTCTGAAGTTATCGAGGTGCACAAAAATGGTGGTTTTCAAATTTGCAATTGGATTTCTAATTCAGAGAGAGTTATGTCAACTATTCCAGAAAATTAACGAGCAAAAAGTCACAAGAACCTTGACTCATTTTGTAAAAAATCTTTGGAGCGAATACTAGGTCTATGGTGGAATCCAGAAAGCGACAACTTTACTTTCTCTATGAACTGTTACAAAGTGAATCCTGAAATAATAAAATGTACGAACATTCCGACAAAAAGGGAGGCTCTGAAATTAACCATGTCTGTATTCGATCCGCTTGGATTTCTCGCACCTCTGGTAGTCAAATTCAAAATTTTTCTGCAACAAATATGGCGAATTGGTATAGGATGGGACGATACTATAACCCAAGAAATGAACACTACGTGGATTCAACTTGTTTGTGAATTGAAGAAAATTGAAGATATTACCATTCCAAGATGTTATGGACCTAACATTTCTGTGAGTAACATTGTAGAACTTCACGGATTTTGCGATAGCAGTGAGAAAGCCTTTTCTGCAGTAGTTTATCTCCGCATTGGACAAGGTAATGGTTTCACAGTTGCCTTTGTTAGTGCTAAAACAAGGGTAGCGCCATTGAAACCTGTGACTATTCCAAGACTCGAACTTCAAGCTGCTCTTATGTTGAGTAGGTTGATAAACGCTATTCGAAAGTACTTAGAAGTAAAGATCACTGCATCATTCCAATGGACAGACTCGAAGACAGTACTATGTTATATTCGATCACAAAATAAGAGATATAAAACCTTTGTAGCCCACAGGGTCCGAGAGATAACCGAACTAACCGAAATTTCAAGTTGGCGTTGGGTTCCTGGAGAAATGAATGTGGCTGATGAGAGCACGAGGGAGATCTCAAATGATAAGAGTAGATGGCTAATAGGACCAACCTATTTAGAACTTTCAGAAGAATTCTGGCCGAAAGAATCAGAAGACAACATGAACGAAGAAGATAGTATAAATGAGTTGGAAGTCAAGAAAGAAAGTATACTACTGATACAACCGCATTCCGCAGATTATTTGCCAGACGTATGTAGATTCTCAAAATACATGAAATTGATAAGATCAACTGCATGGATGAGGAGATTCATTGGTAATTGTAGACACGAGAAGAGGACGAGCATTGTTCTAGAAACTGACGAAATTGTGGCTGCCGAAGAATGCTGGATGAAGCATGTTCAAAGAGTGTCATTTCCAGAAGAAATAGCAAGATTGAAAAAAAAGATTTCGGTTCCAAAAACTAGTAGACTCTATACATTGAATCCAATACTTGATGATGAGGGGGTCCTACGAATCAAGGGTCGTTTGGCAAAATCAGACGATTTATGTTACTTTCAAAAATTCCCAGTAATATTGGATCCGAAACACCGATTTACAAGATTGCTCATAGAAGACTATCATGCGAGGTTCATCACCAGGGTCATGAAATAGTCATCAATGAGTTGCGACAACGTTATTGGATTCTCCGACTCAGAAGTGCAGTGAAGAAATGTAAAAATGACTGTTTTTACTGCAAAAAAGAACGAGCGAAGCCCGAAGAAATGGGTCAACTGCCGTACTGTCGTTTGAAGAGTTTTGTTCGTCCTTTCACTATTACCGGAATGGACTATTTTGGACCTTCAACCGTCACAATCGGAAGAAGACATGAAAAAAGGTACATAGTTCTCTTTACCAGCTTGAGTGTTCGAGCAATCCACTTAGAAATCACCCAGTCTCTGAATACTGATGCAGCCATAATGGCCATCCGAAGATTCATCGGGAGAAGAGGATGTCCAGAAGAGATATATTCTGATAATGGAACCAACCTTCACTCAGCGAATACAGAACTGAAAAAGGCCATGAAGGAATTGGAAAATGATAAAGTCTCCGAATATATGACCACAAGAAAAATTGATTGGAAATTCATTCCACCAGCATCACCACATATGGGAGGTAGCTGGGAGAGACTTATCAAATGTGTTAAGAATGTGTTGAAGGTATCACTGAAAGAAAGGAGTCCTAAAGAAGAAGTACTGCAAACTTTCATTGTGGAGGCTGAAAACATAGTGAATAGTAGACCTCTGACATATGTTTCAACGGAAAGTTTGGACATCGAAAGTCTCACGCCGAATCATTTTTTGCTGAGTTCTTCTAGTGGAACATCCCCACTTCCAGGGAAATTCGATAAGCACGATATCAATTTGAGAAAACAATGGAGGGTATCTCAAGCGTTGGCTGATATGTTCTGGCGAAGATGGGTCAAGGAATACCTACCGACTCTGAACAAGGTTAGCAGATGGCATCATTCACAGTCAGAAAATTGTTGCGTCGATGATGTAGTGTTGGTCGTAGATGATACGCTACCTAGAAACACATGGCCACTAGGTATTATCGAAAAAGTATATATGGGAAACGATAGAAAAGTAAGAGTGGTAGATGTGAGGACGAAAGATAGATCATATCGGAGACCAGTTACCAAAATCTGCAGATTACCACATATACGACAAATTGAAAGCGACGATGGTGAAAATGAATAATGATTGTTTAATCAAGGGGGGAGAAATGTAGAATACATTCTGTATATGATGATTGTTTTATATATCGTGGTTACTTTGTATTATGATTATGATGTTGACTTAAGAAAAAATAATAAATATTCTGACTTGAGCAGTCAAAAAAAGTCTAATTAAATATTGAATATATCTCGACTAGAAGACGAAATTGACGACTGTTACAGGTACATACCTATCTAATGTGCTTTCAACTCTTTGGGTCGACTCTCAAGTGATACTTACTAGTTGCGACTACGTTATGAATATGTTGTTACTACGTATTAATGGCTTGGATGGGGTACAATCAATTACGATTCAATATAACGGTTTGCGGACGTAGCTGAAAATCACAACATATGTAACGTAATGTTTATACGTCTTGTCGATATCAATTACGAGGTGAATCATCTTGGAAATAGAAATATTTGTGTGTATGTAGGTTGGTTCATAACATAGATTTTAGGATGATATAGCTATTTACTTAACAAGTGCTGAAAGTAGTTGCACGAACGACGCGGAGCTTAGTTCGAGCAAGTTGTCAAAGGCGAAAAAGACATTTTCTGTAAGAGTTGGGCACAAAGTTTTTCCTACGAGTGTTTTTGTCCATATTATTCATGGAAAAGAAAATGGTTTTCAATGAACGATATTTTATAATGATGCTACAAAATGACACATAAGACAGAATATTCAGTTACATATATCATTTAAATTTTGAATTGACTCGGCCGTTACTTGATGGAAATCCATGATAAATGTGAAAACTTCACAAACGATAAGATTTCCACAAAATTTATTAAACACACGACATGTTTCGCTAACACAGTAGCTTCGTCAGGTGATATACTGGTACAATGAACTAAACTAACGTCGGCTTGCTTAACTTTCATATATCTTACCTTCCCAAACTGAAGGATTAGTTACCTGTGGACAGGTACGATAAACCTTCATTTTCGGAAATTAGGCACAATATCTACATTAAATTACGGTATACCGGATTAACTTGAAAAAGTTGATATCAAATACATATTATTACTTACTAAGAAAACAAATTCAACAGTGGTGAACTATTAAGGTCTAATTGATCATTAAGTAAAATGTCAAAATTTTTGAGTTTGTTGATTTCTAATGATTCAAAATGATTGAGTTTCAGTCCTTCATTTTCTATGTGCTGAATTTCAAAATTATCATCAAAACTATGGTTTTCTTTTAATATATGGTTGGCGTATGTTGAATTTGTTTTCTTTTTCATAAAATTCAGCTTATGTTCATGAATGCGCTGATTAAACGTACGACCTGTCTGACCGATATATACCTTAGGACAAGATCCACATTTGAGTTTGTATACCCCTGATTTTTCGAATTTAGAAGTTTTGTCTTTATTATTCTTGATGAACCGTCCCAACGTGTTATTTGTTCTATATGCCACTTTTAAGTCCTGTTTATGTACAAATGAAGCTCATTTCTCAGTTGATGATCCGAAATAGGTTAAAGTTCTATAATTTCGATTATTATTCTTGATCAATTCCCAGCTTCCTCAGGTGTTCTTTGAGTCAGCAATGCCCCGTTAGAAATCCCGTTATTGCTTTGAGACTTCCTTTGCTGAGGTTTGTCAGTGTCTTAGAGCTTTCTCGGTTGAAATTTCAAAGGAGATCTTCAGCCTGCCGTAGTCCTGGAAGTCTTTTCCATTGTCTGGCTCTCAAGGCTCCTTCCGCCTCCTTAAGTTCTTCTTGGAAATAGGAATTTCCAAGGCCGCAGAATGGCTCTGGTCCGATCAGTGGCGTTGAAGCCTCTAGTCGTGCCAGAGTGTCTGCTTGTTCATTTCCCTCCACTCCAATATGCCCTGGCACCCTGAGGAGGATCACTTCATTGTTGCTGCCTAGCTCATTCAATTTGCTTAGGCATTTCCATACCATCTTCGAGTTGATGTAAGGAGAGCTCAACGCTTTGATGGCCGCTTGGCTATCGGATAAAATCGCGATGTCCTTCTTCCGGTATTTTCTGTCTAGGTTGAAATGGATGCATCTTTCTATGGCGTGTATTTCCGCTCGAAAAATCCTGGAGAATTGTCCCATGGATTCAAAGTATTTGGTGCGAGGCCCAAAGACTCCTGCTCCAGTTCCCTCGGGTGTTTTAGACCCGACCGTATACCAAGTAATGTTGATTCTTCCCAGTGCTTCGATGGATTCTATGTTCCATTCGCGCTCGTTGCTCAGCTCCACTCGGAAGTTCTTTCCAGAACTGAACTTCCTGATGATTGGTCTGTTGAAAGATCGGCGAGGTGTGTGATCTCAGTGGGGGGGTAAGCCCCTTGCACTGTGCGTTTTCCCCCTTAGTCCGACCTTGGCTAACCTGAGATGTGCCCCATAGGCAGTTCTCCTCACCACGATGTGTAGAGGTGTGAGATCCAAAATGACCTCTAGTGCTGCTATTGGAGCTGATCTCATTGCTCCTGTTATGCAAAGACATGCCAATCTTTGCAACTTTTCTAATATTTTCCTTGTAGTGGCGAGTTCGGTTCTGCCGTGCCACAATACTGCTCCGTAGGTGATTATTGGTCTCACTAGCATGGTGTACATCCATCGCAGTATTGATGGGTTACACCACCACGTTTTGCCTGCAAGGTTCCTGCACACCATCAGTGACGATTTTGCCCTACCTGTCTGCTCCAGAGAAGCTTTGAGTCTAGGATGAGCCCTAGATACTTCACTTCTTGCTGCCATTCTAGGTCTGCTCCGTCTAGAGGGACGACTCTTGAGTGCTAACAGTTATCACCACATGTCTCCTGGTACTTCCTTCGCAAAAAACTAAAATCGAACGGAAAAGTAAAACCTTCAAAACGGAAAATCATGCGAAGAAGTTACTTTCCCGCACGCTTGTAGCAAAAAGATAAAGGATAACACCGATGTTACTTTCCATATAATGAAATTATCAAGTTTCTTATCCATGATTTCGATGGTTTGGAGTTCAGAGTGTGAATTCAGTTCGATATTCTATGCAGTACCGATTCCAAATTCAGTTTTCACTATGTTTTGTTATATAAATTACAGCGTAGAAACACCATGATAATAATATATATATAACATTTACAATATCGATAAAAGGAGAGTGAATTCTTCTTGTAAACTCAAAACAGTGATGATGCTAATAATGGTCCCAAAACTTCAAGAATTCTCTTGGAGGGTATTCATGTTTCCATAATAGTATGAAGAGTTGTTATACAGATCACTGTGTACTAATTTGTACCCACCTATTATAGTGTTATAGATGCAGATGAAAAAAGTAGATTTGCTCTTTCGTTTGTGGAGACCTTCTAAATTATAATCTGTGTACGGTGTATACGCTATGAAGCTACTGAAACCATCTTCTCATAACACTACGTTTCCTGCAGGCATTCTGCTTTAATAACATTTCCCAATATTTCCTGTTTTCTGTAACAAGGCATTATGCAGCAGTATACATGTTTTTATCAAGATTATCCAAGTTTGGCCTACGAGAAGAGGTGGGTTGGCGAAAAAGAAATTCCGATTTTCTTTTGTTGCCTAACAAAGAGCTAAACGTCTTTTGTATGTATTGTATGGAAGCAAGTTTTAATTATTCAATTAGGATGATGAAACTGTTGATTCTGCAACTGGCCTTTGTTGGTAAACAGTCGGAGAAATTTATGCAATATGCATTCAGCGATCTTACAAAAAAAAAATACTTCACTTATACGTTTCATATTTGGTTGTCGATTATATACAGGGTGTTTGGTTCACCGACGTATATCTGAAAGGAGTGATAGTTGAGAACATTTAGAACATATTTCACCATATATATGTATACTATTATACAAAGTGTTTGAAATTTCGAGGTATCATCGTTCTTTCAAACATTATATCTGATTAATGATAAAATTTTATTTTTTCTTAGGAAGTTGAATACGCATTTCATCGATATTGAACACGCTATGGGATCTAATGTCATAAAAACATTTTTTGGCTCGTTAAAATTCAAAAAACGATTTTTGTAACATCCAATTTTGGATTTATATGCTATGATTCCTCGAGGAGTGTAACACTTTGTTTAATAGTATATATGGTCAAATTTATTCAAAATCACATAACCTACCACCTCCTTCCGTATATACGTCGGTGAACCAAACACCCTGTATAATAGATGCTCCAAGATGTGATCCAACAAACCTTATTGAATATGAATAACTTGTCGATAACAACTTGATGTACGTTGAACATTCAATATTGTCAATTGGGTTATGAAAAGGAAGGTATATCTGAATCAGTTTTGATAACATATTATATTGTATGGTATTTTAGGCATAGATGATATATTTACTACAAACTAAGAGAACTAATGAGCTTCCTGCTCCAGCTATGATGATATATAACTATATTCAACGTGATCATGTTGATAGAGAATCAGTTGGGAACATGCATTTTTTCTCGGCACTTTTTCATTTCAATCGCTTGGTTACCCAACTCAACGTTCTTATAACGTATAAGTGCTCATTTGGTTTAAACATAATTTTCCTAGCAACGTTGGATGTGAAAGGTTGAGTAAGTCAGATTTCTTGGTATGTTTCATCCATAGAGGTATTATTGAAAACCTCAAATTTCAGACCACGACAATGCCCCAGGTGCCCAAATGCGAAAAAAACCGCGAAAGTTTCGACCTTGCATGTTCTATAGTTTTTTCGAAGTTTCAGCATGAATAACTGGTTCGAAGAGGAAACTGAAACAGAATTTCTTTGAAAAACAGTGTATTGTCCACCATTCAGAACAATAATCGTCTTTCTGGGAATAATATACTTTTTGAGTTACATTCGAAATTCGAGAAAAGTTTCAGAATTTCAGCTTTTATTTGGGGTTTTCACTACGAAACAATGTTTATTTAGCAAAGTTCATCACATGATACAAGGTGGGGCCAGGTGTTTCCCCATTTCATTCGGGCTGAGACCGCACGAGTTGACTGTGCACCCAATTCTACTCCAAAGGATTTCTCTCCACTTCCAACTATTTCGCCGATAACGGAACACGTTGACGGATTCAAGCGTGCGATTTCTTTTTTTCTATACTATCATCCATGATCGGCATGATGAATGAGTCTTCTTGTGTATGAGAACGAACACACCTCACCGCAAGCATCAAAAAATTTGTAGGAATTATAGGAGATTGTTATATCGGATGAAAGCGGACTGAATATAATACACTACATGATCATATCCTTGATGATGGGGAAAATTCGAAATTCCCCTTAGACTCAATAGAGTGACATCACAAGGAAACAATTAGTTTGAATCCTGGAAGTTGAAAGACGTTGTCGTCGACACACTCAGTCTGCGTGTTTTTTTATTCCTCATTCAAGAAAATATAGCGATACAATACTCAGACGAACTCAACAGGCAAAGTCAGCACCATCCTTTTGTTGTCAACTTTGAAATATGTCGAACAGCACTCTATCAAAACTCGTTCATTCATAAAACGACGACGCTTTCGAATTCTTTGCCAATGGAAGTATTCCCAAGAATCTATATCCTCTTGAATTACAAAAAAATCCCTATCCTCTTCCTCTCTCTCTTTCCTTCCTATAGGTACGTTCGAAGTATATCGTACGTACCTATAGGAATTTCCTTTCTCGTGGGCTTCAACAGATAAACAAGAATAATGATGCTAATGATGATAATGATGATATCAATGATAATTTTAATTATGATGATTATTGATGAAATTCACGTCGAGTGTTTACCCTCTTTGTCGAGCGGCAATCTATATTAGTTTGCGCTCTGAATATCAAAATATCTGGTTGTGCACATACAATATAGATCGTGAGAGATTATCTAACGATTTCATTGCATTCCACTTCGTAGACATTATTCGACAACATATGTATTCCATCTGAATAGTGTGGAGAAGGTCGGATTTATTTTGTGGCAATAAGTGGAATCCTATCGATTTACTATTGGAAAAAATCTCATAAAACGCGTTCTTTTGTAGCATTGCTCAGAAATACCTGTCGTTGGTGCGAGCTATATCGATTTCGCTGCAGTTATCGGATATTGTGAACGAAACATCATTAGAGAGCATCCTGCGCTACCGACCGATGTTTCCTGCCGAATAAGATTGCTAATCATGAGCAAATGGATTTTAGAAATCGGGCATGTACTCGAACAGATAATGCGATTAAGTATATAAACCTCTGACTGCTTCGCCGACCTAAAAAACTCTTATGCTTTGAGAAAACTAGACCTACATCTTAAAGTTGTTCATCAATTTTTGAGCATGTATCGGTTATGTTGCCATCAACTTGAGTGGTCACTACCAGAAAGGGAAGACACAAAATTCAATTTCCAACAGTTGCAGCTCTTGTAAATGGAAATGAGAGCTCAATCTAGTATCGTTGTATGCAGTGCCGGATTTAGCACTACCAGTGCCTTGGACAAGAATTCTATGGCGCCCCCTTACTGCAAATCAATTTTACAGGAGGCAATGAGTATCATGAAATATGAATTGATTAAAAAAATATATATCATTTTGAAAACACTGATAGATTCCACTTGTTCAGCCTTAGTATTGGCAATAATATATTGTGCAACAAGAGGAAAAAGTTCAACTTTCAACGAGTGCGAAAAGTTTGTGGCACGAGCCTGAGGGGCGAGTGATGCAAACGCACGAGTGAGAAAAGTGTGTTTCCCACATGTTGCACACTTTACTTTTTCTACAACTGCACTTAATCAAAGAATCCGAGTAATCTAACCTATTGGTATTCATTTTATAATGTGACACTATGCCACATCGAATATTGTGACCAAAGAGTAGGCGCCTTTCTTAGTTCCTCGAAGTATGTCAAAAAAATACATTCTCCGAAAAAGAATTTATTTCTATATTTTTTTAGATTCCATACATTTTTCGTACCAATATGCCAATTCATACTTTTTTCTTGAAAGTTCCGGAAACGAATCCAACTTTCGCAGCTTTTCCATTATCTCTGTCTCTGGCGGTGTATTTATCAAAATTGTCACATCTCGGTATACACCTCATATTATTTATTATGAATTGTTGGAACAATATTTGATGGAAAATGCGATTTCTATAAAAAGCTCTAATGAGAGCTACCCTGAAGAATTCAAAAAACTTCTTCTAACAGTTGTGACAACTATTCAAAGCTGAACAGCAGCCAAGTTTTGATCGATTTTTGTTGATCCTCCATGGAAATGTATATGGTGTTGGCAAAGTGCCGTGAGAAAAAATATTCCACACAGTATGGGCAATACATGGTTTTGAAACTAAGTAAGCTATGAGGAATGCGCTACTTTTTATAGCAGTAGTATAGAAAAACTCTTTTCATTAGGTTTACAAAGTCAATATTTTCAGCAATTTCATTTTCGAATGACAAAGTTTGCCAGGTTTGTCAATCTAGTTTGGGGTATTGTCGATCGCAGATAGGTTTTGATCAGTTTATGAAATAAATGTTACATGAAAATCAATACGAAATTATGTTGAACCACTTCAATTAGCCGTGTGTACCAAATTCCGTGCAAATAACTTGATTTTTGGAAAAGTATTTCCGGACACAAGTTTATGTGGAGTTTTTTTCCCAAAATTGTGTCAGGAATACGTCACCCAAATATTTGAACGTACTTATGTTACACCCTGTATTGAAGAAGGAATTTCGAGAATGAGAGTATAAAAAATGATGAAATTTTTTTGTAATAACATACTGCATCTTCAAACTATTATTGAGCATCTAACAACTGCAAAATTCACCAATACTCACAAAGTTTCAGGCAAACTTCTAAAATAATTTATTCTCGACAAATAGTTGATCTATATCTCGTTCTGTTATTCCATTTGTAGCTTTCTCTACTAGGTGAGGACTCATTAACTAATTATAGTTCTTGAATATAGTTGGAAGTTGCAAAATGTTCTACACAATATAAATGGTGAATGCGACCGTCACCATAAAAACAAACATTTTGGTGAAGGATTTTCCGCCACCAAAATTTGGAATTTGGATAATAATAATACTTTTATTACCCACCAAAATGTGTTACATGGCAATACATACTTATACAATAATTATAAAGGTAATATAGGTTTGTATATCGATAATTGGAGCCTTGAGTTCCTCCTCTAAGTTTTGATGCCAAGCGCACGGCGAAATATTCTCATTTTGAAATTTGTATCATTATTATTTATTATATTTTCGAGAAATGAACCCTTGAGTTACACATTCGAAACCCTGTATCGCTTTCATCAGTAAGATTCGAATGAGGCAAAGTATCTCGACACCTAATATTATGAAATCAAAATTGACTATATCTATATAATTATGTCTATGAACAAATTCTTGAAAATCACCTTCTTACAGCGTGTCTTGATTCAAGAGGACCTTTCTCTATATCTCAGCTATGAGTCGTGCGATACTAACCAGATTTTGACCAGATACCAGATATCCATCGATATGATTGATAAGTTTATATGAGACGAGCAACATTTTGGACAGTGGCGTGCAATTTTATTGGAATGATTTTCGAATTTTTGGATAGAGTTGAAAATTCCCACCGCACAGCCATCTATAACATGTCGACATTTTCACATGAAATAGAGCTGAAAACCAGTAAAAACATTTTCAAATGTGGTAGGTCATGAAAATGAAAATACAGAATATCAGCAGTCATGACTACAATATCAATCAATCAATCGTTCATGATAACTTCTATAATATCTACGCAAACCTCACTTATGACATGTTTTTCGAAGCTACATACCAATGCATAGTAACAGCAGTTTCAAAAGGATATTTTTCTTTGAATAATCAAGATACTCTAAGACTTGATCATGACAGAGGTTTTATTTCAGTAATATTTCAATGATAAAATTAACTATTCAACAATAATTATTGATTCGTTCTTAATATATTATCGGTTTGTTAATGAATCTACTTATCCTCAAACATTGAATTTTATATCAGAATTCATTCCAGAAACGTGGAAATAATGAGATATATTATTCTTGAACCAAGTTGATATTAAGTGAACGTACCTACATGTCGAAAAATTTGTATCCTTGGTTTTTTTGTGCCTTTTCCTCCTTTATGCATGATGATGCAGTGTTTTAGCGTGTTATACTTAATTATGAAGAAGTATTGAAACTCGTATTCATGAAGACTGATATTTTGTTACCTAATCATCATGATATACACATTTGGGAAGGGATTCACTGTTTTTTGGCGCTGTTCCATGTGAGAATATTGACATGTTATACATGGCTGTGAAAGGAATCTCCAGCTCTATTCAAAATTATACATAACAAATATGAGAAGAATGATGATGCTTTACTTACTCACACACAAATTTAAATATCATTCTTCTATATGGCATTGATGAAGAAAATAAATCGAAACCAGGTTCAGCAAAATATTCCAGGAACGGCTGACCTTTTTCGAAATTCCAGAACTTCATAATGAACAGGTCGAAGAGGTGAAAATTACGCAATTTTTGCCTAATCTCATCAACTCTCTATATCTTGCCCTGAAGAAAGTAGCATTACTGTCCCTATCAAATCGTTGGGGCCCTGGGGCTGAAAACACAATCAGTTGATTTTCATTCTACACTTTCGGCATTTGAATCAAATAAGATGAACCAACATATCTATGAAAAATTTGATATCAATTCCGATTTCACTGGAAATAGATAGAGAATTTTGAATGGAATCCTTTTGAAAGAATTTCATTCCATTCATGAAATTTTGAAGGAAGTTCTAGTGATATATAGAATATCATTTGAAAGAATTTCTAAATGGAATCCTAATTGGCGATGAATCTGAACTTTCGACGTGTTTCATCAAGAACTTATCAGAGTGCTTCGTTTGTTTGCTATTCCATCAGGTTGCTTGCCGAGAATTCGATCGATGACGTCACAGTGTCGCTATATTTATTCAAGAAACAGCAACCCTAAGAACCAATGTTTATTTTGAGGGAATATATATTTTTGATCCATGTTTTAAAATAAGGAACAACTGAATGACGCTCATCAGGAGGAAGGTGAAAACCTGACTTATCATAATGTAAATGCAATTTCGTTCATGCTGCCATCATGCATGGATATTCTGGATAGTGTGCAAATTATCGTTTTCGTATACAGAAGCATAAGCAATAAAGAGTTAATCATGGAAGTTCGAGGGAGTTTGGTTCGATAATAACATAAAACGTGATAGTACATTTTCAATTTAGAAAAATTATTCAGGTTGTTTGGAAGTGTTTCCACTTCTAGCTATATTAAAGAATTTATCTACAACTATTGAGTCTTGCATGCATTGCTAGCTCGATTTCCAACAGTTAATTACGGACATTATTGTGATGAATCGAATAATAAAAGTTGATGATGACAGTAATTTGGAGTAATTATTTGTCATCCCAACTTCTTCTCAAAGTCAAATATAGGTAGGTGTTCGTTTTACTAAGAATGAGTTTAGATTTCTTCATTGAATATTGTAATTTCGATCGATAAGTTTTCGATGACATTGACAAGTATATTTCAACTAAGATTCATTCACATTGCAATATAACCTTCTTTGTTTCCATAATGGTATATTATGTAACAAGTGTTATAAACGTCCTTTTAGTAACGAGTATTTTGAGCACGAGCGGAGCAGAGCGGAGCGAGTGTTTAATAAACGAGTGTCTAGAAGAGTTTATAAACGCGTTACATACTATGCTTTTTCTAAGAACTCCAAAAATTACATCAACATACCTGCTATTCCTTCCTACTAGCCTACAAAATAATTCTTAAGGAATGGGAATTGAGAACATTATAATACATGCAACCAGCGAGATACGTATAAGTGATATTGGTTGTAGATGTGTCCAGTCCATTGCTTACTAACCTTTGTTTCACGTTCATTGTCATGCTTAGCGCAGAACAAATAAATTGTTCTCAAAGATGGATGCTTCATTTTTACACTTCTTGTAGATATGCAAGTACCAGAACATTCTCTTCGATTTCACTTTCGTCTACATTTCGCATATATTTTTGATGAAGAATTCTGATACAAACGAAAATTGTTTGAATAATTCTGATTCCAAATTTGAAAATAACAGTTGACAGTTGGTACAATTGACAGGCCAGATATGTCTCAAATTACTGAAGCTGTGTTTAATGAACTATGTTGCCATGGTAATGTGTTTAAGAAATCGTGTTGCCATGGTAACGTGTTTAATATTTTGAATAAATCACAGATTCATCGATCGTTTAGCGTGGTACATAATATCCGTACGCTAAATGCCATTTTGGTTATGTGAGTAGAAAAATATCTTTATGAACTCTCATAGCTGCTCTGATATTCTAATAGGTAGATAATGTTTAGTATTCAACTTTCGCATAATGGCTAAAGTATATACACACTCAAATGATTATAGCACTTACATCCGGCTCTTACTACAACTCTCATCTCCGTTCAAATAAACTTTTTTCTACGAAGGTAGTTCTCGTAATTTTTATGAGTCAATAAGGACAAAGCCACCTCTATCATAATTTACCTGATTTCACTGTTCTGATCCGAGATTCGTACAAATGGCACTCGAATCTAGGGGATACATCAATATTGACTTGTCATAATAATGCTGGCTTGTTGATGGCTATCAGATTCTGATTAGGATTGGAAATAAGTGCTTTCATCGTCACAATAGGTCCCTTTATATCTCAGCACAGCCGTCTTCAACTATCGCCATTAGTGGTGCGATTCCTATCAAATTTGGACCGGTAGTAATAATCATCAGTATGCTCGAAATTTCGGATACGAACATGTTTTCGGATAGTGCCGTGTTTTTATTTTATAATGAGCGGTCGAATTATCATCAGGCACTTTTTTGAGCAGGAAAACTAAGTTATATATATTATTGGTGCTCAAGAAACAGATAATTGCACAATTCGTCTTAATCTGTTTGACATGTCTGTTTGTGAACGCATATTATATTACATGAATACGTACTGATATGTATGTGGAGATGATTGAAGCTGAAGAAAATATAGAGTGTGTATGACACAAGTCATTCTGATTGTATGGAAAAAAAGTTGACATGAAATATTGAACCGGATTGGAAGATAAATACATATTATATTAACGATCGTGGTGGTCTGAAAATTTTGTAAGGGAATGTGAATTTCATGCGTCAACATTATACATATACATCTTCGTATCAGAATCCGATTCTGGAGATAAAAAGTTAATGAACTCGGCCACAATAAACGGAAGAATATTCAATTCAAAACTAGTGATGATCAAAGCACTGCACTTTCTCATTATATGGAATTAATTTCCAAGAAGCTGCTTTTCGATATGCAATCAGGATATCTCTCTGAAAACCTGCATTCAATGTTTTCTGTGCTATTCTGTTAGTGCTGCTCGCTGCGTCACCTGCAATGCTTGTATTATCTGCGTCTCAATAAGCGCTCGATCTTATTGTCAATTGAGTGGGTGTCTTATACTGGGTGTTTCCGAAATTGAAGCGATCAATAGAATGGATGATAGGGAACCAAAAAACAAAACGAAATAGAAGTATACATTTGTGTCGAAAAACAAATATTTTGAAAGATATTGAGCTTGCCTGGAACTTTTGTGAATGATTGATCAGAGGTTAATAGCCCAACCCAAGCGTTTGATTTCGGCGAGATCACAAGCACTGGACTATTGCAATGTTACCGGACGTTTAATAATAATAACAATTATGTCTCAAAGAACACCCCATTTTATTCAAATAGTTGTACAGTCTTTGAATCTCCTGCAGAATAATTAATTGAAAATAAAATTTTTCGTCGCAGAGCGTTTTCAACTATAGGGCTGCGCGATATTGAATTTAGTCATCATTTCTTCAATATTCGAATGGATCGATGAATATCGATATATCAATAAATATCGATATAACGATGAATATCGTTACATCGATACACATCGATATATCGATGAATCGATCAATTTCTGTAGTTATATCGGAGACTGAATCCTTTGGCACGATGATACACTACACACTGTTTTTCCACTAACCAAACCGTTTTTTTAACGCCTCGATTATTTTAAGTCTAGACTTGTGTTTCGCTAACTATGTCAGCATCTTCAGGAGAATATTAAAATTGAATGTTTCATCCTAGTGTGCAAATTATAAGTTAGGGAGATCAAAATCTGAAACTGTCACCTGTCGTTCGATCTGGTATTGATATGTATCATTATATAAATTGTTTGTTTGTATTGCGAGGTGTCATGTAGGCACACATATATAAATATCAGGATTCATGATAAATTTAAGATTACTAAGGGTGATTGTTATGATAGCTTTTGAAGCATTTGTTTTCAATATCGTAAAATGAAGGTTCTTTCCGTGAATCTTAATCATTAATATTATATGAATCCCACGAATATACCAATATCAAAATGTCTTTAAAAAACATCGATATGTCTTTCGAAAATTATTGTTACATCCACATAAATCGATATGATTATCTATATATGTATCACTGAAGAAAAAAAGATGGTAGTTATTACCAAACGTTCAGTAAAATAGGCGCCAGTCACAACTTCCATCAAATGATACCACTACAATATTATTTAATACTATACTATATCAAATATCACCTCTACAAAATAGTATAATACTCATAGTTTGGTATAGTACAACATTGTAGTGGTATTATTTGATGAAAGTTGTGACTGGCGCCTATTTTACTAAACGTTTGGTAATAACTACCATCTTTTTTTTTCAGTTTACCTATCGTGATATTCAAACCGGGTAGTTCAAATCTGAGAGCCTCGACTGAAATCTGAGGAACTTCAGGAAATGACACGCAGAATGTTTAATTAGGGCAAAGTTGTGCAATGTGCATTGAGGTGCAAATATCTAGGTATCTCACGTGAACAAGGAATTTCTAATGAGTGCTGTGGAAAAGCCTCATTGTGGCATTCAACGTCTATTTCTTGTTGTTTTCTCCTTGATAAAAAAATTAGGTGAATATAGTGGTAGTCATCCTCGATGAATAACCCTGTGATACTTTTGTTTCAAACACGAAATTCAACGATATAGGGCCTTGAGGATCTCTACATGATATTTCTCAAACGCAATGACTTTTTGGGGCAAATCACCTGAGTTATTCCCACTTTGATAATATACCTATACATATATTGAAATGATATCCAATATTCCAATTTCTAAAAAGGAGAGAAATAAATATTCCATCTCAGCGAGACAGTATAACAGAGGCTCATTCCATGAAGTTGGTAAAACATTTCTGTTTTGGTTTTTTATACAAATATCCATAACTCATCTCAAGACAGAATATTTGAAGTCTTTCCAGATATATTATTTCCACTCACTTTCGATGTCCTTCTTCCTTCCAATGTGAAACACCTTATATAATATCTTCATCTTCATTTTGATTTGGGGTTGACCTAAATACCAGTTTTCCTTTTATTTCCAGAAAATGCGACTAGACAGTGTCTGCCGAATGCGACATGGACCAAACCGGACTTCTCGAGGTGCAAAGAAATCGTTTCAATGTCTGACGACGTGGAAATCCACAAGGCAATTTACTTCGCAGGATATACCTTGAGCCTTCTGTTTCTACTTGTAGCAATAGGAATCTTCACACATTTCAAGTGAGTGACGAGAATCTCTTCGGCTGACGTAAGAATCTTATACAGAGTTGAAATACGAAATATCATGGATAGTTGAACTGGAATGGAATGTTATTGACTAGGGGACAACTAGAACGTCAGAATATAAAGGGTGTTTCACAGATGAAGGGAAATATTTCAATGGTACATAGGGGTCACCAAGGTGGTTCTGAAAATACCATATTTGATAGGTCTTAGAGTCTTCATAACAGAGATACAGGGCGATATATCGATTTCGAATAATTATTCATTCGTCTATAAGTATTGAACTACCCAGTATATTTTTCTAAAATTTGGTATGGAGCTTATACTTAGGACGTTGAATTCATTCACCTATCGGGCGGAGTGAAAATCCAGGTTCGGCTTCAGGAAAAATTTACATTAATTCGAAATATTAAAATAACACACTGTATGTAATAATTGACAGACTTCATCAAAGGAATCGTGGAAAGGAGAAAAAACTGAACTGGATTTGATGCTTTTTGTTTTTCCGCCACCAATTCTCATCGTAACAATCATAAACAGAAAGCTAAAAGTATGTCAATTTGAAGAGTATTGAAATTATGAAACCACTTACAATTAAGATAATTTGATATATTCTTGTTAAATGATCGTTCGAAAGGACTTACTCAGTCTCACAGTCTTTATAACAAAGATACAGGTTGAATTATTGGTTTCGAATAATTATTCACTCGTCCATATAAGTAAGACTACCCATCGCAGTACCCTCAAATTTGGTATTGAGCTTACTCGGGACGATGGATTCATTGACCTATCAGGCAGAATGGAAATACAGATTCAGCTTCAGAAATAGTCTCATATTAGTCTTTATAACTGAGATACAGGGTGAATTATCGAATTAGAATTATTTGGTATCATTTCCATTTTGCCTGATAGGTTGATGAATCCATCGTCCCAAGTAAGCTACATACCAAATTTGAGAAAATGTTACTGGGTAGTTTAAGACTTATGGAGACTGTGAGACTTAGTGAGTTCTTTCGAGCGATTTTTTCACTGAAATATCAAATAATCATAATTGACACTGGTTTCATAATTCCAATACTCTTCAAAGTGAAATACTTTCAACTTTCTGTTACGATGAGAATTGGTGGCGGGAAAACAAAAAGCATCATACACAATTCAGTTTTTGCTCCTCTTCACAATTCTTTTGATGTACTGTGTCAATTATTGAATACAGTGTGTTATTTTAATGTTTCGATAAATGTAAATTTTTCCTGATGCTGAACCTGGATTTTCACTCCGCCCGATAGGTGAATAAATTTAACGTCCCGAGTTTAAGCTCCTCACCAAATTTGAGAAAAATATGCTGGGTAGGTCAATACATATAGACGAATGAATAATTATTCGAAATCGATAAATCGCTCTGTATCTCCGTTATGAAGACACAAAGACCTATCAGATATGGTATTTTCAGAACCACCTTGATGACCCCTATCTACTATTGAAATATATCCCTTTACCCATGGAACACCCTGTAGAGTATCAAAATAAAAGTAACCTATACAAAAACATTTCATAAGAATGGTAATTCGTAGGGAACGTTGTTGACAAGAACTGTATTATTTTGGTATATATTTCATCGCAATTTAATAGATCGAACAGTAATTAGTAGGAATGTATAATAACAAAATGTAATTTGACAAAATGCAATCGATCAGAATGGTATTTAATTAGAACCGTATTCGATCAAAAGAGAAAGTTATCCGAACCATATTCCACCGCATGACGGTAATTCATAAAAATTTTATTCTGTCGAGAGGATATTCTATCAGAATCGTATTATACTGTAGATTCTATCAATTAGGATAGAAAGATTCAGCAGAACCCTAGTTTAAAGTTGATGATAACAGAAATTTGAAGTGTCGAATGGTAACTCAAGAGAACCTTATTTCATAGCATCAGTATTTCGTATTTCGTCAAAACCTCACACAATCATCAGACATTTACTAGACCAATTAGATTAGATCCAAAATTTCCAGGGGCGTACCCAACGAGCAAGTCGGTTTTTTGTATGAAAAAAGTCACTCTGTTATGTTTTCAGGCTCTTCTTCAATATTCAATAGATGAACTTACTGAATATAGAACATTTCTGTCTTTTGCTATTTTATCGTATCTTGCTTCGTTTTCGAGAAAAACGGACAATATCATGCCTCGGTATCACAGAAAAAATGTCGGTAGTGAATATGGAACATTTAGTATAATAGGCGCCAGTCACAACATTCATCAAATTATACTAAACTGTATGTATCATACAATTTTGTAGTGGTAATATTTGATTAAGTATATAGTATTATATAATGTTGTAGTGGTATCATTATATTAATGTTTTGACTGGCGCCTATTTTACCAAACTTTTGGTAATCACTACTGACTATTTTTTCGAGTCTATATATCTGAAAAATATAAATGTTCATATATCACCTATATCCAACAATTTATTGCACATTATTATTTGAAATCAGAAAAACATATATTGTGAAATTCAATATTCTATTGAAAATGTGAATAGGATCTCGAAATTTCATGAGGAATATTTTTTCAAGATATTATTGAAAAACCCATTTGTTTTCAAACTATATCTCGGAAACGAAAAATTTTCGGACCCATTATCATTTGAACTATTTCCCATATTTTGTTGAGAGGAATCTCCCCTAGAGCCTATTGTCACCAGAATTCTGATGCACCCTGTGTATGTCACTTTTATTTCTCATGTTCACATATTTCATATAACATGATATAAAGGCATTTATATCTGCAAACATGTTCCTATTTGACGTGTGTATAATGGTAGAAATTCTTAAATACACTGATATATTCTATTCTATTTAATTCTATTCCATTCTGATTGAATTTTCCTCTCTGATATACAGAAGTAGTTTCTCGCGTTCAGAAGTGACATGCGATCACCCAGCAAACATTGATACATGGTCCATCACTTTTATAGCAATGTCACCCCAGTAGACTATTTTTCAATGGTATATCACGAAAGTTGCCCACTAGCCGACTTAACGCCAATATTGGCAATGCTGTACATCCATTTACTGCTTTTTCATTGTTGGTTCAGTATTGACTGAATGACGTATTTTCAGTCCATTCCCAATGAAAATCAAGTGGTTTAGTTCTACATGAATAATTTCGTGGTTACGTATAGAATTTATTATTACACCAATAATGATAATAGTAATTATTACAAAAAAACTTCTCGTATTCAAATATATACAGGGTGTTTCAGTTTTTTGTAGCAGAACTCTAACAGCTTGAAGAAGACATTTTCCAAGATGAAAATCTCATACAAACATATATGCGTAGGAACTATCGTTTCCGAATTTTTTTATGTTCTTTGAATTTCCTCCTACAATTGTCGAAATAATTGATTGAAATTTTGTATACCTAATGCACTCTAAAAACTCAATATTTGAGGCTATTGAGCGTTCTTGAATACCTACAGGGTGATAGACTTTCAGGGGTCGTACCCAATTTAACCCTATTGAACTTTTTTGCGTGCCGTCTCTGCTTTCAATGGGACAAAAATTCAGATTGTCCTCTGAATTTGGAAACTTTTTGCCGCTATGTGAATTCTTCGAAAACTGTATGGATCTCGAGATAAATGCCATAAATAAATTACTTGTAATAAAACCGTTATTTCTCAAACACACTTATTTGACATTTCCTAACCATTTTATTGGAAAATGGAATGACCGAAATCTTCCATACCGAATGAAATACAGTTGCAAAATCAGATTGAATTTTTTGAACACCAATATGGAAAAACAAAGAAAAAATGTTTTTATTTCAAAAAAACCCTAATAGCACACAACGTCCTAGCGACGTCCTAATTTGGTACAATTCAAGTCCGAATGTCCCGGACCAAAAATAAGTGTCCTTGGGACATCCCATCCCGTACATCTCATGCAATGTCCGAGTAAGGACGTCCACGAAATGTCCCAGCTGGTACATCATTTTAAATGTCCTAGAAATAGCATTCCTCAGACGTCCCACGTGGTACATATTGTAGAATGTCCATGCAAGGACGTCCTTGGTATGTCCCTGATGGGATATGATTTTGAACGTTCCTCTAGGGACATCCATCGGATGTCCCGAGTAGTACATATTCTGGCTTGACCTTATATCTTATATAATGCGCCTTTTAGACAACCATGAAATGTCCCTGATAGAACATTCCTTCAAATATCTCTGCACAGACGCCATTAATATTTCCAGGATCGTATAAAAATCGAAATGTCCCTTAGGGACATCCTTCGGATGTCGTAATTGGTACATGAACTGTACTTATCCAATGTCCTAGAAATAACGTCCTATGGACGTCCCAGTCGGTACTTTCAATATGTTGTCCCTGCGAGGACGTTAACTTACATCTCGCCGACGAATGATTGCTCGCAGGCTATAAATACTCCCCATCAATGTCCTTCACGTAAGTCCATTGGACATCCTTGGGAAACTTTTCCAGGATCTATTGGAGACCTTCTACGGACCATCAACCCAACTGGATGTCCTTATCAGTTATGCAAGATCTGGTCCTAGAGGTACTCAGAAAAATTCAAATTCAAGAATAATTCGTACGACCCTGGGACATCCTATGGACATCCAATTGATATTCCTCAGCGTTGCTGAAAGGTTGTTCTCGATAGTTGTCCCAGGGACGTCCCCCAAGGACGTCCCTAAGTGGTCCTCAAGTAGGACATTTGTGCGTCCCACAGACGTCCAATCTACGTCCACGGTACCAAATTCGAACGTCCTATGGACGTCCTAAATGTCCCGACAGGACGTCCTAAGGATATCCATGGGACATAATTGTGTTATTAGGGAACTTCTCTAACTGGATTGCAATATCTGAAATTGTATCGTAGAAAATTCTAGGACACCCTGTACAATTGAAACTGGTTAAACTTTCGATATCAGGGACTGTATCACACACGGTCCAGGCGCTATACATCGCTAGACTGTCGCTTCTGACGATTGAGGTGTTGTGAGTTTTAATAATTTTATCTCATGAACGACAGTTCTAATTTTATCAGTACCCTTAGAAGTGGTTCGGATTCCACTCTTATTTATCTCGAAATCCATACAGTTTTCGAAAAAAATAGATTTACCAAAATTCAATCAATTATTCCGAAAATTGTAGGAGAAAATTCAAAAAACATTAAAAAAATCTGAAACTTTGACACCCTGTGAATCGGAAACAAAGCTTCCACGCATATATGTTTGTATGAGATTTTCATCTTAAAAAAATGTCTTCTTCAAGCTGTTGAAGTCCTGCTACAAAAAACTGAAACACCCTGTATATCAGCCAAGAATTCACGAATTCAGCTTCTGTTGATTGATATTGTAATTTATAGAATACCTTAACATGGCCAAAACTTGGGACCTCCTCTTCTTTGGTATCTCGAATGAACCATTCATGGAATTCAAGTTAGCTATAAATAATAACTGCATATCACCTAGCCTGCTGCAACAATAGTCAGGTAGAAACAAAGACTCAAGTCCGAGGTTGAAGTTCCTAGTTTCCTTTCATGACTGAAACTTAATGGTAGAGATACTATAACATATCACGATGGATCAGATAGAGTAGGCCCTGGATGGATGCTCTCGAAGAAGATTATCAGTTTATATACAACTGAATGCGTTATTTTGATTCGATGAGATTGAATAATAATGCAGTCACATATAACTTTTTCTATTTATTCACTTGTTTACTTCACATCAAATGACGGTTCATGCGCAGAAGGATGAATGAACAAATCAGAATGAAGTACCTTTGTCGATTGTCGAAAAAATGCTGTCAATAAAATGCATCGGATAGGCTGATGGTCCATTATCATTTTATTGAAGACTGAATGACATTGAGGAACCTAAATTATTTTTATTATTCGTTCTAACAGTACTGGTTGAGTGATCTTTGTGAAATGGATTATACCTATATTGATTACCTAATGCCTTAAAAATAGTGTAATCCTGATCGATAGGAAATACACTATTGTACCAGGACAATGCATGTGCAACATACGTATTATATGATTCAAACTGTAGTTAACATGTACAGGGTGGGCAAAATTGGGCGTTTTCACCGTCTATCTCAATAACTAGAGGAGTTATCGAAAAACCGATATACATGTTCCGGGTTCGATTTTGGAGAAACCTCGAATGGCACAATCAAAATTTCGATATCTTCATTCGTTTTAGAGATACAGGGGGAAATTGAAAATTTTCCGATTTCGATTTTATTTTCTGACTACTTTACGGTGAGAGGTAAAAGAAAATTCCAAACGTATATTTATACAGAATGATGCGTGGATTCCATTGGCATCATCATAAATTTTATACAGGGTGACGTTGAGAAGATGCGGCAGCCAATTATGTTTTTTCTAATGGAACACCTCGTATATTTTGGCACAGTTGAATAGTCCCAGGCGTTCTCATTACAAATATATATATAACCCTACCGTTTTTTTCCACAATTTCAGATATATTCGCAAAAATATATTCAGTGTGTCACATTTCTTATGGTTACACCCCCGTATCTTCTGTAAAAATAATTTAGGTAGGATTAAAAATGATACACTCATGGAGTCATGGACAAAGTGATATCATCTCCAATGATAACACTGCTCGCCAGCAGCTATGGAATCATCGATATTTCTAGATAATGCTATCAACAGGCAGAATCGAGGTTGAAAATGACACTCTGTATATATTCACCAAAGGTGGAAAATGATTATCATAGGGAATGTTATTTCCAGACAAATGGATATTTGGTGAGAAATAAAATGGGAAATTATTCGATTTGATATCATTGTTATCAAGACATTTGAGATACAGAAATAAGACCAATAATTTACTCAATTAGGAAATCAGTAAGTTGTGTTGAAAAATAAAGCCTCATAGAAGATGTCCATGTACAATTTTTGAATCCTACCTCAATTATTTTTACAGAAGATACGGGGGTGTAACCATAAGAAATGTGACACACTGAATATATTTTTGCGAATATATCTGAAATTGTGGAAAAAAACGGTAGGGTTATAGATATATTTGTAATAAGAACGCCTGGGACTATTCAACTGTGCCAAAATATACGGGGTGTTCCATTAGAAAAAACATAATTGGCTGCCGTATCTTTTCAACGTCACCCTGTATAAAATTTCTGATGATACCAATGGATTCCACGCATCATACTGTATAAATATACGTTTGGAATGTTCTGATACCTCTCACCGTAAAGTAGTCAGAAAATAAAATCGAAATCGGCAAATTTCCAATTTCCCCCTGTATCTCTAAAACGAATGAAGATATCGAAATTTTGATTGTGTCATTCGAGGTTTCTCCAAAATCGAACCCAGAACATGTATATCGGTTTTTCGATAACTCCTCTAGTTATTGAGATAGACGGTGAAAACGCCCAATTTTGCCCACCCTGTACTTCTTCATCACCGGAAGATAGTGCCAGCAGTATACCATCGATCAAATCAATGGGCCATTGTATCGCCAGCTATGTCGTGATTGCTGGGTGGAAGTATGTTCCTGTTATTCGGAGCATAAGTTATAATAATTAATGAAAACTGCCGAATGATATATCACGCATACATCAAAAGCGCCAAAGAGTGAATCATATCATACAATTATCACGGCGAAGAATAGATATGATACTACAAGAAGGCACAGAGGCGTTGAGTATAGAAAACGAACACCAAATGTTGCAAAGAACCTGACAACTCAAAGAGATTTTCACATCACAATTAAACGACATTGGTACAGGAAACGAGCGGAAAACAACTCATTTCCTGGGCAAAGCGACCGCAGAAATTAAAGGACACAAAGCAAGAGAACAGTATAGCAAATTTCTATTTCTGGACAAATATTTATCAGAAAATATATGATAATTGTTGATTGTCGTTTGCTAGGGTTCAGGAAGTCTTAACGTTGACGATATATTCTTTGGAACAGGAATGATATTCCTTTCCTGCATGCATTTTTCTTTTTATGCCTCCATGTTGATATACAGGTGGTGAGAATTGTAGATTCAAAACAGTTTCATCAAGTATTCGAGTAGATATCGATTTCAAATTCGATATGAAAAAAAAAAAAAATTATTGAGAATAGGGAGGTTATGATCTACTTTCTACTTGTCCCCCTTTGAAGTCACTGGGGCTGTTATTGAAAAGCAGTAGGGCAATGAATTCATGGGCGCAGTCGCTTGAAGGCAAGGGGGTGGCGTCAGGCCTTCAGGTCAGGTAGCCGTGCGGATAGAGTGTCAGTATTCTAATCCGCATTCGCTTGCCGGTCGTGGGTTCAATTCCCAGCGACTGCAGAAATTTTTCTGATGACCCAAGAAAGTGTTTGGGATCGCTCAAGACTCTCGAAGACTTCTGAGGGTTGCTCGTAAGAGGGCAACCGAATGATGGATATAACAATTTTAAAAAAATTTTTATTGTCTAGACGCGATATTTGGGTGTAAAAAGATTTTGTGAACTATATTTCTGATGTTACCTACAGCATATTGCTAAATATATCGAATAGATAAGTATACGGATATATACATTCTTTTTCTGAACTTCATTTGAATTTTATTCGATTTACCAAAGAGTTTCAATTTTGCTAACAGTATAGTTCTTCTAGAATAAAAACAGGTTTCCTATTCTAATGAGATATGTTTTTTTAATTGGTCCATTTTACTTATACAGGGTGAGTCAAAAATGTGTACCGAGCTTTCTGGGGGTGATAGAACATTGAAAAATAAGTGTAGTTTGATGATTAAACTCATGGCTCAAAATGCATATTAAGGGAAATATATCCTTCCAAAGTTGATAAAATTAAAATAATTTCTCCGCATAACTTCTGAACGATGAAAGCCACCCGATTGAAACTTTGTGCATGAATGTATGTTGGCACAATACATTTTTTCGTCACACTTCCATATTTCTGATATTGTTATAAAGGGTGTTTTCAGAGGGTGAGTCATGATTTTTTGTAGAAAACTTTTTTCCCTGTATTATTTTCGGTGAAAAAATAGGAGCATTTGATGGAGCGAAGAAAATTACATGAAAAAGGTACTCCTATTCAAATACAAAAAATTGAGCCGTTCGTGAGATATTTGAGTTTTTGTAGTTACATGATATCAGCAGATTGATTTTATTCATCGCGAGATTCATCGGTAACAATATTTTAGCATCGTGATCAGTACCTATACTTCCTGTTATATTTCAAATTGAATGAATATGATTTGATTGAAGGAGAACTTCATTAGTTATAAGATATTAGACATAGTATAAAATATTTTTGATACCGCACAATGAGAAATTGTATGAATATTTATTTTTGTTACAGAGAATTACGATGTTTACGAAATACAATACATATGAACCTAATGTGGTCCTATATGCTAACGTACTGCATGTGGATTCTGACATTAATATTGGTGAGTAAACAGAGACACGCAGTAGATAGTTCCTCCTGAGGCATGAAGTTTGTGTTTGAGTTTCAGTTAGAACTCGTTAGAAGTTCAAACTAACACCGATTATAATGATGCAAACAGATGTAAACTCAGAGTTAACGCACAATTTGACTATTTCAATGTTCGTTATTTGGACGTTTGGAATTCAACACAAAGCATCTTTGGATAAATGTTATATCGGAGGCAACATTCACAATACGGTATACAGGGTTAGGAGGAAGTATAAAACAGGTGAATATCTCGGTAACCGGTCGTTATATTTTCAGAATTCATGTACAGGGTGATTTCAAAACGTGGCGAATTTGCATATGATATCTACAATGTTGCCTCGTGTCCAGTTATTTGGGAATTATTATCAATTTCCTTATTTCAAATTGAACACAAATTTTCAGATTATCGAGCTGATTACAATCACGTCTAACAGAAGCTGAAATTTAAAACTTGTTCTAAATATTTGTCATGTTGGATCAAACAATAAGGTTAGGACGTTTTTTTTTCATGTTTTCTCCATTGATTATTATGTTATCTTAGGAATGAACAAGAAATACTTTCATTTATATAATCAATACTTCAAAAATGCCTTTCCTGGTAATTGGACCATTTCGGATAATTATAGGAATATTTTTGTCTTGATCCAATCCCAAATTTATGCTTGGTTGACCAGATACTTTGTTATGGTACCTCATTTCTGCAGGTATATGTTCACGCGCATATATAGATTGATGAAAATCTGAAACTTCTCCTATCCATTCTTTGGTAATTCTGAAATTCACTATGGGATATCTGCCAGTCTGCATGACTTCATCAAAAATCATAGGTAGGACTCATCTACCATTATTTCTATTTTGAAGCCATCATCTTGTACATATCTCCCTCTTTTTTTCTGAAATCACCTTGTATTACAAATACAAGACAAGACAAAATACTTGCCATGAAATGTATTTCTATATAAGTTCTCCTTGTGATTTCTTCCATTTGAGAGAACCTATCTAACCAATATTTCAGTTCAAGAATCTTCGAATCGTGGGACAAAGATTTCTTGACATTTCAAACCACTTGATTCAAACAGGCCAGAATGACGTCGCATTAAACAAACTTGACCAAAATGTTGGACCGTGGAACACGGCCTTCACGGTCAGGTTAGAATCTTTCATAAGATCATTCATAAGTTTTTTGAACTGGATAATGTCTGAAATAAGTACGCGTCTTATGCTTTGTATACCTGATCTTGAAATATATGAACTCATCATGATATACTGATTTTTGGGTGAGCCATCTTTCCTAATGAATTTGGTATATGAGGTTCACCGAATAAAGAGGTGAGTTGGCTCAAAGAAGGAATCATCTTTATATGGAGATGAAGCCATATCATTAGGTGACTCTTCAGATTTCGTCAATGCGTGACTCTTCAGAGACGTCGTGACATTTTGAAGACGAGTTTATGAGTTGTGGCGAAAATTAGACGCAAACATGCAAGGCTGATGACTGGGTGAAGTGCATATAGTTTGCCTGATGATTCTACGACACGTGCTAAATATTTGCTTACTTTCCTCATTCTTGTGGTGTGTGAAATTCTCAGTTTTATACTTCACTATTGCATTTACCTCTAGTTGCGCCATCAAACCTACGTGTATGAGGAGATATGGTGTTTGGGTTTTTCCTTCTTCGTTCACCTGAGAATGTCGCTCTACATTCAAATGATTGAAACATAATGATTATATTATAGCCATGTTGATGATATTAGAGTATGATCTGAGAAAATTAGCATTTATTGAAATTATTCCAAATGATATCACGATTTTTCCGATGAATGTGGATCATCTATCCTCTATATATTCTATACAGAGTGGTCCAGGTTGAGAGTCATCAATTTTGCAAGATGATAGAACATCAACCAAGACGTAACCTTCTATGAAAAAACTCTGTTGAATAATGTTACCTATGAAGAAGGGTGTCACAATTTTGACACCATGTTTGGTGTTAATATTTTTATTCATCATTATTATAGGTGATTTCTTCTGCCAAACAGGAAAACTCTATTTTCAGATTGGAGGGCAGCCCAAATTCTGTATCAGTATTTCGCTAGAGTTAACAACGTTATGATCTTCAAAAAATATGAGTTCCTCCATCTATGGAATAAGAAAATATCCACAAATCCATCAATTGATTCGGAATAATGTCTATACAGGAAACACCTTCAACCGTTCATGTATCATCATAGTAGTTAGTGAAATCCTTTAAATTCAGATGGGTATCTCGAAAATAAAGTCACCAATCATGAATTTGAGCCCTATATAGAACAGGAAATCAGAAATTTGATTATTGAGAAGCACCTAAGATTGGAAAAGGGAGAAGTGGGTGAAAACACAGTCAATAACAACTCAGGAACTATCCTCGTCTCATGTTCATTTTATCACATATATCTATTTTTCATTCTCTCTTCATCATGATAGTTTAATTGTTTATGCCATCTGTTGTTTTGAGAATGTGACGAAAAATTGGAGAATTGATATCGTTCACCATTTGTCGCACTAGCTGTTAATTCTTCCCGCTTGAATGTGTTTGCTTTTATTGATCCCATGTGATTATTCGAGGATATAGAGATCGATTAATGCCGTGTGACCCTCAACTCATGCACCACTGCACTTGGTCTAAGAGCATTTCAGAGATATCTAACATTAGCGCTGGATTATCCTTGTCTTAACGATGCTTGCATCTGTCTAAGGCGCTATTAGCTACACCAATTCGTGTATCCGAGTTCTATCAGGTAGAGGATTATTCTAATTTTATTGAGTGATTGAACAAACCAAAACTTTTTTTCGACTAAATTCCAACACTGGTAAATTATAGCCTGAGTAATAAGATTGCAAAGATTGAAAAATTGCACCTTGAAATTTGTTGAACAAGAAAGAGGAAAGTATCGACTATCGAGTACGCTTCTTCAAGACAATTGAGACCATCCAAAGTCACTTTATTATGCCCTCCACATTGAAATATTTACGGAGGTGATGTCAGGATTGCTACAGTACCTAGAGAAATTCGAGAGCAAGAAGGATTCTTCCTCTAATTTATTTTGTTTCTCATATTTTCCAATAGATCGTTAACCTTGAGCCTTCCTAGGGACGGATTATATAGGCATGAGTATTCATTCAAAAAGTTCTCTCAATCATTTTCCCAATCACTTATTGATTCATTCAATACCTATGAATACTATGTCAAAAAGATTCTGCAACTATCTCAGTAAAATAGCGTTTAATTCAGGGTGACTTCTTATTTTAATGTCCGACCACTGAACATCAAAATTTACGATATTATAAATCTGAGAGGGAATTGCAATAATCTTACATTCTGTCGTAACGAGCTTGTTCCATGTTAATAACTATTTATCCATGTTTGCCTCACGATGAGGATAGATTGGGAGACAAGACAGGATGAGACAGGCAAGACCCTTGGCTCCATCCTTATTCCAATCTTGTCTGACGTCTTAATCAGATTAGCAGGTATATTCATGCCACAAGATATTTTGGTTAACATACGGGACTTCTGAATAGTAATTAGCCTGATGTAAAAAGTTCCAGGTCATAGATTGGTTAGGTACCTTGCCCATTTCCACGAAACTCACTTGTTTGATGATCACATAAACTCCTTCATTTCGAATAGAACATTTTAATAAATCGATTGGGACAAATGACCTATGCTGGAGAAGTGAGAAGTGAATCTTTGATTGCATGCACCTTCTCAAACAGGATTGAAAAAGTATGAGAGTGAAAAGAAGTCTACGAACATTTTCACACTCAGTGAACTGCTCGACTGAGTTCAGCTTGCTACGAACAAACATCATATTATAACAATATTCTTGAGAAGAAAATGTCCCAGAAAAACGTACCATGATTTCTACAGGGTGAACTAAAAATCGAAAAAGACTGATCGAAATCAACTTCTATTTCTTCTGATGCATTGTTGGCTAGGATTCTTGTGAAATTTGAAACAGCAAATGAAATCATATACGAATCAAATAAATTCATATACACTGTGTCCAAGACATCCTTATCATCTTGGACACACTGTATAGGTACGCAATACAATCTTCCACCAATATAACTGTGTAAATCTAAGCTTTTGCCACTATAGTGAATAGTAAGATAGTTTGAAAATAGAGAATGTTATCCAAATTGGAAATTTTATTTATTATATTACCGATTTTTCGCTATAACATTATAACGCTCTGATGCAGTTGTAGTTCCCCAACAAATACTAAATACTTATATGAACAAATATGTCCCTTAAATTTCTAGAAGAACTTCCAACCACTTTACTTTTTCGAAAAAAAAATTCACCCTGTAAGAAGGGTTCACGAGCTGCTGCGGGCTAATATGTCCTCACATCATCAGGTATCCGTAGACGACTAACGATTCTGATGGAACAAGTTTTCATAAGTAAGTGAGATGACTCATTGTTGTAAACGAGTTTGACAAAGATGGTGAATGAAGAAGGGATGGAACCTAAATGATATACTTGTATAACTGTGGTATGACATCTTTTAGGATTCAAATGATTATCTTTTAAATTCCATCTTCTAACTTTAATCTTGTTCCATTTCAAATCTATAAGGTAACCTTTTCAGAACAGACAGAGTGATCAGTAAAGGTGACCTGTAAAAGAACGTTGAATTTTCACGTTCATCTGATGGCATTTTGTGGTTGAAATGTTTCATTTAGCAGTTATACGATGTATAATTGTATAGCTGAATTCTTCTTGGTGTATACTTCACCCTTTAGAATTTGGGATGTTTTTCTGGGACACCTTGTATTGACAACGAAAATCAAACATCAATATATTAATATACGAAAGGTAGAACACATAAAAAGAATTCCGTGTTTTGTGGACGGAACAATAATTTATTATGTTCGATGTTGTCGAATGTCTATAATGATACAAAGTTGCAAATGTGCATGGCTTAAAAATGAAGGGTATTATTATGGTATAAAACGTGATAACTGAGTTTCTTAGATTTCCAGGGTTAATTCATGTCGTCACCGTTTACCTGGTCAGGTGATTTTTTTATATTTCATGCTTCTGTAGAACTATCAGTAGTGAGTAATTTTACCTGAAGGGCAAATCGGATCACAGAAGTCAAGATGGTATTTGAAACAGTAAAAGTTTGTATGTTGGAAGGACATACATTATCTCCCAGATTGATGCTGCATGTATTGCTATCAAGGATATTATAAGAGCTACACAGTCGGTCAAATAGGCATTCCTCAGAATTTTATTACCATTTCAGAACTGCCATCAGATTTTTCCGATTGTTTTTTATCAAAACATACGGCACTTTTTCAAGTACTTTCGAATCAAATAAACGAATATCTATACCTACATTTTCGAGATAATGAAAATAACTTCGGTTTTTATTATGGACGCAAAATGAGATTCTCATTGCATCGAATAGAATTTTGAATCCTTCTTCCGAACATGCATCACAAATTATCATTTTCTCCTGTAAAAATACAGAAATAAACAAATCTAGAAATTTCCATAAAAAAACAACGAAGTTATTGTCATTATCACGAAAAGGTAAGATGATATTTTATGGTCTTTTTTTCCATTCAGGAGTACTTGAAAAAGTACTCATGAAATGTATGAGCCAAAATGCCTTTTTCAAATAACGGAGACACGAATGTTTGTCAAAAACGAACCATTTTGGATTTACACGATTATTTCAAAAACAAAAAACGATCAAGAAAATGTTATGGCACTCCTGAAATGACAAAGAATTCTGAGTATCATTGCCAATTGAAACGACTTTGTAGCTCTTATAATAATCGACATATAGCAAAACATGCAGCACCAATCTGGGACACTGTATAGCGTTCCATTTTGAATTCTGATGAAATTGGCAATACTGCGAGTAACCAGATTTCCATGTCGGGATATTTTTCGCATCGGGCAAGGTTGTTGTATTTTTCCGCATGTTTCAGTTCAAATAAATATCAAGAACTTCATCGGATTGCTCTCAAAATTTCAAGGCACTTTCCCAAATTGAAGACTGATGTACCATTTTCATTTCACGCTCTTATACATGGTGTTTCGTAATATGTGAGACACACTTCAAGAGGTGATAGGGCGTCTCAAGGAAAACAAGTTCCCATAAACTAGAGTCGTAAACACGTCGTTTGCGAGATACAGGGGATTCAAGTTGAAGATAAAAAATAATTTCCATTGAATTTTTCGATAACCGCTGAACAAAAACTCTTGATATTCTCGTGCATAACTCAGTACGTGAGAGTTATGAGATGTGTGGCATTATTTAGTCAATCTGACTCCCAGTGGCACCGTTAACGGGTATTGATGTGTGATTGTATCGGAAAAAACATTGGTGACGATGAAATTTTTCTCAATTCCAATCGAAAATATGGAAGAGGATGATGCAATGTTGTGGAAAAAAGCATCAAGTGATGAAACTCGTGAAGATACACTGTTTTCGGGAAAAACAGAATAACCAAATTCAACTTCAAATTTGATGTAGTTATCCAAAGATATCAGATATTGTATTCAAGACATCTGTTCACATCACTCTATAGCTCTTGCCATCACGATAAGCCATACAGGGTGGACATAAAAAAATTCCATAAATATTTTCATCTGCATCGCAAACGAAGCCTTCTATACGGTTATCGTTCATGAGAAATGTATTTTCTAGAGACGCCGTATCACGCCGAGGTGCGTCCCACATATTACGAAAACCCCCTGTATGACCTACACAAGACTGGAGCACCTTCATGAAATTTATTGTTTTCATCCGATTTCTTTATTCTTATTTCAGCAGTTCAACGTTTACAGACATTTGCGCAATATGGTACTTCCAATTTTCAACTAGGTTGAGCACAAAATTTTATCGGAAAATTTCGATTGGCAACAAAGTTATGACAACAATTATGTTGCTAACTCACCATTTTTCATGAATATTCCGAACAAATTCTGAGAACCGGTAACATTGTCAATACAAATGTTGGGATTCATTGAGGTTTCTGGTAGTCATTCAAATTATTATCACAAATCATTATCGAATTATATTTTTCACAATATAATCTAACTTGGTATTCATGAATATATTCAAGAGATAAAAAGAGAAGTAAAACCCGAAGGACTCAAAAATATTGTTGAAAATATTAGAAGGAGATATAAAATATGTATCCGATTGAAATTCGAAATGTATAAGATTAGGGCTTGATAATTATTGACCGATATTATTCAACTATGTAATTATTGGATTTACTTGTAAAATGGCTAAAATTTGGTAATAATGGAATCGAAACAAACTCATTATTTGATATAAAAATTCTTGGTTGATTATAAATGTGACAAGCCGTATTCTCGAAGTTATGCCTTTTTTATTTCATGAATATTTTCATGATTACCAAGATAAAGTCCATTTCAGGAGTAATAACTCGATAATAATTCGTGATGTTGATTCAAATGACTACCAGGAACCTCAATGATTTTCAACATTCGTGTTGACAATGTTGCCGCTTCTCAGGATTTGTCATATTCATAAAAAATGGAGAGTTACCAAGATTGAAGTAGTTATAACTTTGTTGTCCATTAGAAGTTCCCAATGAAATTTTGCACTAAATTCAATTGAGGGATGCTGAAGACCGTGGTGAGGTGGATTTTTGGCTTCAAAAATATCGCTAATGACATTCCGTATTTTTAACACGGAAGAAATAGTATAGGTATGCCCTGAGAATTGGAATTATATTTTATAAATTTCTTTGAACGAATATATTCGGATATTGTTTCTGCTGGAACGAAAAGGAAAAACATTGGGAAAAACAATTCAATTTGATCGAAATGATGTCTCGATTGCAGTTAGAGAAATATTGAATGATTATTCATGTCCAGTCATGGATTATGTGCGGGTCGAATAAATCCTTGGTTTATGGAATTCACAATATTCTCATATTTTGCACATGTTCGCGGCTGCAGTTTTCCATTGACGTTTCGCTCATTCAACTGGAAATAGACAAAAAGATAAATGAGGCAGAGCGAATCACTCGAAATGTGTTGAATCCAGATTGAATCTCTCACTGCACATCACCTTGTTGTACAATTCGAATTTGAATTTGAATAGAACTTGTTTTGCATGTGTTTATTTCATCTTTGTTTTTATTATCGGAATCAATACTTTGTGACTGTTACTACGAGCAGACAGTTATCCGGAGGTGATTATACTTTCCTCATTATGAGAAGAATATAAGATTGATTTTCTCTTAGGACAATGACTAATATAAATAGTTATTTGCAGCCTGATACAAAAGGACAAAAATTGAACCGAAACAAATACTACACGACTCTGGAGTATATAGGCTCAGCAAAATAAGCTCATACCTCCAAAGTTATTTGCATACGGGGACAAGATGTGGTTCAGATCTACCTCGATATAATTTTTTTGTTTCGTCTTGGGAGTCATTTTAGGAAAAATCTAGGTCAAGTCGAGGAATTCCCTGTTCACCATTATCGATGAAAAATACCGAGGTTTCAAAGAGACCTACCTACAATTTTTTTTCACAATATTTCAGAGGACTCAAATTCGAATTTCTCTGGTGGAACCAAATTTAGGAGTCAAATGCATGAGCACCTTATTCACAATGAGATATTAACAGCCCTGACATTAGGATTTTGATTTATTGACGTCAATATATCCGAAAGAAAATCGCGAATCACGTAACGTTGCTTATTATTCCTTTTCACGCAAGTGCATAAGATATACTCAATTAAACTTCCTGTTTTATTTTCGACAATCAAGTTCGTTCGGCACTGACAGCGGTAATAAAAATTTTTGGTCGCAAAAAGATGTTCATGAATTCAATCAACAAATTCTCCAAATGTAAATGATCAAACACTTCCACTTAGACTTCAGACTTTAGGGCCAGGTTGCCATGCAGACAGAGTGTCAATATTCTAATCCACATTCGCTTGCAGGTCGACTGCAGAAATTTTTCTGATGGCCCAAGAAAGCGTTAAAAGATGAGGCTCCCCGTCATTCCTTGCTCGTACAAGACTCTCGGAGACATCTGAGGATTGCTCGTAAGGGGGCAACCGAATGACGGATGGAATAATTTTATTTCAGAACTCAAAATCAACATTGAAGATTTATGAATAAGAAATTTGCTGATGAATTTTGGAATTTTATTTATCGAGTTGGTATTTATAACTTACTGAGAATACATCTTCGGTTCTTGTGAAAGATAATCCTTGTAGTTCTTCAAATGCTCCGAAGGGTAGGAGGAAGATCTAGTCCTAAGAGCAATCTAGTGGCAAAAGTGCGAAGGTGTATAGTATAAGTAGGTTGTTTAATCAACCATACCTTGCGAGTACACGTCGAATATAAACCCCTACGTTCATATTATTACAGAAAGGCAAAAATGCCACAATTCTGCAGAATATCGCAAAACCGGAATTCTCACAGTGTTGTTTTTTCGCCCACCAACAGATGGTGGGAAACCTCAAATCTAAGAGATTTCAGGAGAAATGTCGTGAATTGTTTGTTAGCTGGTGCAAGACAGTCTGTTTCAGCTTTGCCAAGCATCCTCAGTTGCACTAGCCCAGCTGACAATCGACTCGTAGTACTATACAGGTTGTATCTGAATAACACTAAAAAAATTAAGGTCATGTAAACGTATGTCCTAACTTGCTCCGTTTTCGAAATACATGATGTTGAAGTTGGAAGTATTAATTGTTTCTATTTATAACTCCCCTGTATGAGCTCCCATGGTGCCAAAATTTTGTATGGATGGAGACTGTGAGGAAGCCACAGATTTCCAAATTGATTCTTATTGGGGTTATTGAGTTTCCTCAATGGAAGTGTTGAAAACACCTACATTAAAATTTTGAGTCAAATCGAATTTTTATTGTTTCCTCAAAAACTGAGCTAGATAGAAAAAATACACAGAAAATGAAAAAGTTATTTCCATAGATCAATCTAATCAAAATATAGAACCGGTGGTGTACAATGACATTCACCATGAATATCGATTAATTTACCCTCTGTGACGCCACTGGAGATATCATTTCGCTTCTAATTGCACTAGAAGAAGCTCCATATGACTCTTAACAAAACCACAGAGTTTTAATGACGTTGATGGGAAGATAATTGTATCTCAAAAACGTAGCGAGTGAGGACACATGTTTATGTAAACTTTATCTCCTGGAATATCACTAGGAATCACCTCGAATTTCAACGGTATCATTTAAATACACCCTGTATATACGAAGTAAATCCTATGCCCCGAAGGGTAGGAGGACGATCTAGTTCTAAGAGCCATCTAGTGGCAACAGTGCAGAGGTGTATGAGTAGATTGTTCAAACAATCATACCTTGCGAAAACGTCGAATATAGACAGACCCCTTCGTCCATATTATTACAGAGAGTTGAAAATGGCACAATTCTGCAGACTATCGCAACACTGGACTTCTCACAGTAATTTTTTTTGCAATTTGAACCCATGAGAGTAGTCTAGTTGATGACCACAATGACACCTCAAAAATGAATGCGCATTTTGATAACCTATTAGGTAAAAAGACGGGCAATCGTGCAATCGTACGTGAAGAAAGTACTTCACAGCCGTTAGGCCGTTACCCATAACAACAGCCGCCTAACCATGACAGACTTGCGAATTTAACATTCCTAAGCTACGACAAAGGTTATTCAGTCAGATCACGGTCAAAATATTTTGTATTTATTCAAGATGTCATTTCAATTATTTTGTTAAATAATTCTGATTGTACGAAAAAAAAGTGTATACCTTATTAGCTGCGATACTCTTTGGCGACCTCAAGATTATCTTGCCTCGGAGAAAGCTTACCTTTTGATACGCCAAAAAGTTATTTCACGGCCTAGGAATACGAATAAATATTTCCGAAATCGATCTCGAAGATTTATAGGTTGTTAACCACGTCATGAAAATTTTCCGCGGTGTGAGGTTTCAAGAAAATCAAACCTTAATGTCGTTTCTTCGTGATTTTCATGAATTAAATTAATGAATATGTTTTTTTGCAGGTCAAGTTTGGGTACAACTTATCAATTTTGTGTGTCTTCGATGTGATGCTTCTGTATTATTTCCACAATACCACATTTTTTTGGATGTTTGTCGAGGGTAGGTATCAAAACGTTAGAATTAGATATTTTCTATTTCCCAATGTTCATGATTTGTTTGGAATGATAATATATTATGTGAAATCTAACAGAACATACAGATACAGAATACAGATATTGACAACATTAATTTATTCAATGTAATCGAAGGCATATGTACAGTGTGTCCAGTTTTCGATGCTTTTGCATGATATCTCAGTTATCTTTGGAGATAGAACCTTGCGGTTTTCGCGGTCCTGTGCCACTTTTTCGTGAAACTCAAGATGGCCTAATCAGATTTTGCAGGACTGTTTCCGTTTATGAGATACAGGGCGATTTTGAAAATTTATACTTTTTGGACCCCCTCTATATCTACGAAGTTTATCAGCGGAAATGTCAAATTAAAATCTTAACCCATAGAGAATTTTATGGAGAATTCAGTGGCGCACAAAAATTTTTTTTTCGGGGGTGGTTTTGAAAATACGACTCAAACTTATGATTTTTTAAATTGAACACCCTGTATTTTATAGGCTCATTAAATTCCTTATTTTTTTCCCTTCGAAATGATATATGATGTATGAATATAACATCTTCAAAAAAGTAAAAAAATCACTAAAACATTGACTTTTAATAGTGGGCTATGTGTTTTTCGAGGGATTTTCATAATAAAGAAATTTACAATTCAAGGAATATTTCCTTTGATTGTTCCATGGAGGGGAGAATAACAATTTCAACACTAATAAACTTGCAATACACAAGACTCAGATACCTGATATCCACAAATATATAGTAATAAAAAGTTTATAATGTAGAATGAGCACCTGATTGAATATTTACTAAAACAATTGAATTTCGAAATTATTCAGTGATTTATTCATTGAATTGTTCAAATTGATGTCCATTTTCCATCACAAACTTTCTCAATACATACTAAACATTGAAAGATGTCTTTGTAATTCCTGGAAAACTGCCTCTGTTGTTGCACAAAGTTCTTCAAGTATGTTGGGCCACTCACTGTATTAAGAAGTATTAAGAAAGTTTGTCAACTGTATGTTAGGGAAAATGGATATCAATTTGAACATGTCAATGAATAAGTTACTGAATAATTCCGGAATTCAATTATTTTAGTAAATATTTAATCAGGTGCTTATTCTACATTATGAACTTTTTATTACTATTTATTTGTTGCTATCAGGTACCCAAGTTCAGTGTTTTGTGAATTAATAAGTGTTGATATTGGTTTTGACCTCTCCATGGAAAAATTTAAAGAAATATTTCTTCAATTGGAACGTTTTTCATTAGAAAAATTCATAACCAACTATCAAAATTCAATATTTTAGTGATTTTGAGCAATTTTGAGAATTTTATATTCATTCGTTATATATCATTTTGAAGACAAAAAATAAGGAATTCAATGAGATTATGAAATACAGGGTGTTCCATTTCAAAAATCATAAGTTTGAGTCGTATCTCCAAAACCATACCCCGAAAAAAAAATTCAAGTGCGCCACTGGATTATGCGTGAAATTCTCTATGCGATAAGATTTTGATTTGACATTTTTGTTGAGAAACTTCGTGGATATAGAGGGGGTCCAAAAAGTATAAATTTTCAAAATCGCCCTGTATCTCATAAACGGAAACAGTCTTGCAAAATCTGATTAGGCCATCTTGAGTTTCACAAAAAAAAGGCACAGGACCGCGAAAACCGCAAGGTTCTATCTCCAAAAATAACTGAGATATCAGGCAAAAGCATCGAAAACTGGACACTCTGTACACTTCTCTTCAGTGAACTTGTGGCGGTTGGACGGTATGAGCGGTGCAGCGGTGATTAAGAGGGCTGACACCGTCCATGTGCGACATGTTCTCTGAAGACGACTGTACATGCTATGCATGAGATAAAAACAATTCTGATGACCAGAATACCTATAGTTCTAACATAATCAAGTAGGTACCTAAAGAAAACATTGATCAGTTCTATATTTTTTCCTCATTCATTCAGTTACTGAGTGCAACCACAACATATAGACGAAATAAATCATTAGCATTCCTATATTCCTGAATTAAGTTAAGTATAATGTGATGACAATTCAAATTTAAGGTCTCTACCTTTATATACTCGTTGTGAGGACCCTGACTAGAGAAAACTTCAAGCTGAGGGTCTACGTATGCATAGGATGGGGTAAGTCACACGAAGATAGTTTGGTAGAAATAGGCTGTTCAAAATAGAGGTGATGGATAGAATATAATTATGATGGAACTACTCCCATTTTGACGTGATCAAAAAATTTCTTGATACTATGCGTTGCCTATATTCAGTTCGACTCATGTTCAATTTCCAAAACGGATTGTTTTAGTTGCTGAAAGTCATGAAGCCACAACGTTTCGTTTCCGATTTGTAAACAATTCTGACGAAATATTAGATGAAGAGTGAACCCACCATATATTATTCAATTCATCTCCGTCAAAACAACTTGGAGTTTGAATTGTTCATTCTTCTTAGGACTGCCTTTGATCTTCCTGATCATCTGGGGAGTGGTGAAAAGCTTCGTCCCGGTCGGTAGCGAATCAGGAAGTTCAGTGAGTATTTCTTCCACAACAAACACACCACGTTCCCGTAGTTTGACCTTTGGTCTATTGTTGAAACCAGTTTTTCTTACAGTGTCGATGGTTCTCCTACCATGACATCGATTGGATCTTCCAGGTCCCCACGCTCGTAGTCCTCCTACTCAACTTCATCTTCCTCATCAGCATCATGTGGGTGTTGATTACCAAACTGAGGTCGGCTAACACTTTGGAAACACAACAGTACCACAAGGCTGCCAAGGCTCTACTTGTACTTATGCCCCTCTTGGGGATACAGTATGTCATCATGGTTTATGCGCCCAAATACAAGAAGTCTTCAATCGATGTTTTCGAATTAGCAAGAGCTATTCTCATATCTACGCAGGTGAGAGAACTGGTAGTTTATCACTTTACACAGGTGTCAGGTCCCCTTTTTTGTTTTTTTTTTTTTTTTCTTTTTTTTTTTTTCTTTCTTTTATCGCTTGGAGCGCACGAAAGGGAATCCCCATAATGTTCGTTTTTGCATTCATTTTAGTGTTGAAAGTCCTCATTAGTGCGGAATAAGGTGGACTTTTCCGCACGCTAGTAGAAAAGTATTATTTCGATATCGATATCCAGATTCTAAACTGTGAAAAACAAGTTCAGATGATGATGAATGAATATTCAGTTAATCATTCCATTTCGATTCGTCTGAATAGTACTCCATGTATATCAAGAACAAATAACTTGCGGACATTATGGAAACTGTTCTTCTCAATTTGACGTCAGCAATATATTATGATGCTCCCTGATTTAGGTACTACAGGTATTCGAGGAATTCCCTGTATACGCAATACACAGGGTGATTCAAAATTTGATGTGAATGGTTTGAGGGCATCTTGTTGGAATCCAAATGAGACTTTTCTCGAATTGATCATTCTAGAACACGTGATTTTGACATGGTTTCTTGAGGGGCACACAAACTATCTGTTAGAGGTTACCTTTGATGAGCATAGCCCTGGTCATCCCTGCCACATCTACATCATAATAACAGTTTAACCAAACACAATTATGGAATTCTATCTGGTTCCAACTCGGATTCCAAGGAAAAAGATCCCACTTATTCTGATTTTATATGACATATCTTGACAAAATACAATGTTTGCCCCTCAGCAACCTGTCAAATGACGTAATTCTGTAATGATTTATAAAAACATGTATCCTGAAATGCACCCACCACTCCGAGCTGAATTGCCCTGATTTAGGAATCGCAGCCCACTGAATTTGTTATCTTGACATTGTGAAAATACCCTCTTCAGCTGATAACGATTTTCTGCTTAGTTTATACAGGGTGATCCACGGTGGATGGTCTATTAGAAGTATCTATGGAGAACGAAAATTGAGATGCTTTGATGATTGAACAATCTCTATCCGTCTAGAATATTTTCATCGATACAGTGTTGCCACTTCTATCAGAAACAACTAGCAACTTTGTTTATTCAAATAAAACACCCTGTATTTCCTTGCACTTTTAGATCCTTCCTGAAGAGCTGAATTCATCAATGTATCACACTTGATGGGGGTCTAGCAGGAATGATTACAGAGATACTGGGTGTTCAAAATTGAGATTTCTCAATTTTAGGATTTTTTTGTGTCGAAACGGCTTACATGTCCCTATCTTGACTTGTGATTCACTATCTACTGGAATTTAATTGGAAAATATTACACGGTCCTTCATCAGAATTCAGAATTCTGATCACCCTGTATCTGTTCCGATTGAATGTCAGTAGATAGTGAATCTAAAGTTGAAATAGGGACATGCAAGTCGTTTTGATCGATAATGAATAGTTTCGACGCGAAAAAAATCCTAAAATTTGAAAATCTCGCGATTTTGAACACCCTGTTTCTCTGTAATCATTCCTGTTAGACCCCAAGTGTGATGCATTGATGAAATCAGCTCTTCAAAAAAGAATAGAATAGAATACAGGGTGCTTTATTTAAAATAACGAAGTTGCTAAATGTTTCTATAATAGAAGTGCCAACACTGTATCGATAAAAATATTTTGGACGGATAAAGAATATTCAATTATCGAAGCACCTCAATTTTCAGAATGTTCTGTCTTTTCATTCTCCAGATACTTCTAATAGGCCATCCACCGTGAATCACCGTGTATAGTATCGAAAAAATGCAAGATACAATATCCATAGACTATATGCTTTTCGATTTGATAGTTGATCTATTCAATCTTGAAATGTTGACACAAACAAGTGTGGATCCCCCTCCAACTTCTCCGAAAGTGGTTTCACATATTTTTGGGAGCAAAAAGGTATTCAGTACCTAAGAACACAGAAGCATTTCAATTTCCAGAAGATTTGACCCATTATAGTCAGAATATCAGATTAACTTTTTTACGTAAATTACCTAGTGGCTGTAGCTCGTGCGTAGGTGCATTTTTAAGGACGCATGTTTATTGAAAAAAGAGTCTCATCCTGATTTCAGCAATACGTCGAATAAAATTTACAAATCATTCTCTAACTCCTGGTTGAAGTCTGTATATTATACTATTGATGTTGTTGCTGTTGATAATTCAAATTAGAATATTGTTGATTGAACTAGTCCAGCATGAGAAGATAATAATAGATCTTTTCCTCTACAAACACGCAAACACAGTACGTACATGTTACCAGGGCTATGTTGCTATTCAAATGCTTCTTCAATTCCATATCCAAGAACTTACGGAAATCACTTCCAAACAATTTTGTTCACATTATTACAATATTATCAATATTTGCATTGCGATATCTAATTAGCTTTTATTTATCTTCAGGAAGTTCACAAATGATTAGTTGATTGAGGAATATCAGCAAGTCGAATATTTTTTGAGCAGTATATCTGTCCATAGTCGAGAGATGAAAATAACTTTCCGAAGTATGTTTGATGAGAAATTCTACTAGAGTTTGTTTTTGCATTCTCAAATGAGGTTGGCTGAATCAAATTAGATTTCAAATTGAGATGATATTCAACCTATTTTCCTCGAGAATGAACGCGGAATGAGAAACATTAACCAGTAATTGAAGTTGTTAGAATGAAGTTATCTTCTTGATGTCATCAGGATTCTCGTTAGTATATGCCCCCGAAGATCAGAATTATTATAAGATTGCTTCTCGTATACTCAGCAATGATATTCACATCATCAACATGGAATATGATATAGATGACTACGTAAATATGAAACATGGTATACCGCACGTATCTCAAGGGATATTTAGCAGCCTTTTACACTGAATATGGAATCAAATTTATTCAAATTAAATGAATAAAACGTTAGATATGGCAAACTATGCAGGAGGAAAAGGACCAAACATAAAGTAGAAATGGGACTTAAAAATGTGAATTCCAGAATCTTCATTCAATTTTGAAGTTGATAGTTAATAGGTTCTACACCTATTAAAAGACGTAGCCTCGTCTTTACTTTACTACGTTACGAAAACATCGAAAAAATGTCACAACAATTTCACTAAGGCATCAAACAAGCGTCAACATATATCTCATGTTTTTTTCAACGCTTTCTGACTTTTCGAGCGTGTGTGGCATTTGTATCGTTTTCGTATCGTGTTTTTCAGTTATTTGACGCTTTTCGATGTTTCGAGCATAAATGACGTTCACGTGACATTTTCATGACGTTTGCAGGCTCGAAAATTCTGCATAGGGGAAATAAGTGTCGATAGAGCCTGTGCTCTATTGCAGTTCCTACTAACATGTCATGAAAAGGATTTTCCTGTCTGAGATATACGAAACTTGTAACAGTGTTCTAGGATAATCAACAAAATCATTCGGAGTTTCCATTTCAGATTTTCGATATCTAGTGACGCAGTCTCAGGTAGTAACTTCATAATGAATTGGCCAGACTGTGATTTTAATTGAATCACTAGATTGTCCCAATGTGAAACCGATGCTTTATTTCGACAACCATTATTCAAACTCCTGCCAATGTTGCAGTGACATTAAAATTTTGTAACCAGTTGATATTCATTTTGTTTTCGAATACGTAAAAGACCCTATTGTGCTGAGAATCATGTGTAAAACTCAGGTCTAGATATCAACTTAACTTATCTGCCCTATATATAGATGAAATATTACAGTGTGGATACTTCAACTGGAATAAAGTCGCTAGCTAGAATAATATTTTTTTGACAATTCCCTGAGATATAATATAATACGTCAACGATTCAATGTATTCATCTTCATTCTGCAAGCGATATCTAGAATATATGTATACCTACTTGTAAGGATAGCTGATACCACCCTCAACATGTTTTTTCAATCGTTGATCAGTATATGCGTATACAGGGTGGAGACTTCGACTGGAATAAATTCGCTAGCACGAGACATTTGAGTATATTCACCTACATTTTGCAAGCATTATGAAGAATATAATCCTTCATGGGTAGCTGAAATCAGCCTCAACATGTAAAATCGAATTGAGAGTTGAAAGAATTCGACCATGATTCTGGAGTAGGAGTCATATATTCATTTCGCCAGTGAAAATATTCCCTCGAAAGAAGCGCCACCTATTATCTTCTTATTCGGCATGTAGTATAGTTCGTCTTCTACCCGTAACACTCCCAATGTTCCCTTCCGTATACGTCCCAATTGAAAGTATGAGACGTGAGTAAACAAAAAAATATTGATAATATCATCGATATCGATAATATTGATGGATATCGATAATATCGGTAAAATCGAGAATATATTGATAAGTTGTGATTATCGCTAATCGATAGTCCAAAATCACCATCACCCACCCCGACTCCCTTGTCATCCTGAAAAGGACCAGAGCTTAGATTTTTCATGATGAAAAATAAATGAAACTTAGCAGCATATAACAAAATTTTACCCTAAGAGAACTCTAAGAACACATCAAATGAGCGAACAAAACAAATTTCATAGCGAATATCACTCTCCTTCCAATAATTTATCACCAAAATTCAACGAGTTTCTCGTTTTCCTGTCTGTCTAATGTCGAATTTTTTTCGCGAGATCGATATGTTTGTTATAAGGCTCTGGCGAATGATACACTCCACAACCCATGAATCCTCGCTACAAGTTTTCTTCAGAAATGGGACACACTTGTCCTAAGTCAACCGGCTTTTCCAAGTCACCCCGTTTTTGACAGTACTGCGAACTGAATTTTGGTCAGTATGCTGGATTTTTGTTTCAACCAGCTTCTCATTGAGGAGTCACGATTGAATTTTTACAAATACATCTTCTACGACTACACTTCAGGATAGTACACGTGAAGTGTTGAGTCAGTTCGAGCTAACTGCGTGAAAAAGGTACAAATTACTATTCTTTCATTTGTTTCTCGGTGAATTGCATAACTATATAGCCATTTCCCTAATTTTTTCATCTAATTTTTCCATATTCACTGTGCAGTTTTGGAAACTGATAGAATGTTATCCGAAAATGACATGATATTTATTCCTGATAGTTTAGTTTCCATTCATGGAGTGTAAAAATATCTCATCTTCATCGCTGGACATTTTTCAAATCAAATTGAGAAATTTCAACTGACCATCATCATTTTTAGAAAATATTACTTGCCTGCTTTCGATTTGGATTGATATCCTGATGAAAATATAAGTACCTCCCACTATACTGACATTGAAATTGGCACTTCGCGCCTAAGCAACAAAAAAAATTCATATCTACCAAAACATACCTAGGAAAACTGGGGGATCACTCGCTTTACGCACACGTGCGTGAGGAGAAGGTTACTGACATTGTTTTGTATTCAATAATCGTCACCTATGATAGTAGACGTGGGAAAATCCATTTAAACGTTTGCTTGTCTCGTGAATTTTCAGAACAATCATTCACCTCCCCGCTATAACGAATCTATTCCATTTAGTGTCTCCACCCTGTATGTATCTTCGTAGGTTTGATGGCAACCAATTATGGAAATTTCATATCATCCAGTCTCCTTTATACATGAAAGACTGATCCGCCAATTTTCCCCGCATGTTGATACAAATCACGTTGTACGAGTCTTCCCTACGTTCCGTGCGATCCCTCATGTGTATCAAGACAGCATTGTCGAACAATATCATTATAGGATCCCCTTTGTTTCTTTAGCAGAAACATATACCCACCTGTTCTCTCACCATTCGGGATCGTATTGTTCGCAGGGATTCACAGTGGCGTTGTTCTATTGTTTCCTGAACACCGAGGTACAAAACGCCGTCCGACACCATTTCAACAACTGGAAGACGAGAAGATCTTTGGGTCCCAGTAGGCTGAGAGCAGGCAGCAGAAGCAGAGATTGGTCGCCACGGTCTAGGACTGAAAGCATACGGTAGGTGATAACAATAGAAAATGTGATTCATTCATGAATCACGATCCAACATTCCTAAATGCCAATAAACAAGGATGAATGCTGGATGAATGAATGAAATGGCAAATAATCATTGCCAGAAAATGAGTGCTAGAATTTTCATTCTCACCAGTTAGCATTAGTAAAACGTGATATCAATGTCAAAGTGGAAAATACCAAAATTAGGCAGGATAGCCCTGAAGGCTGTGGTCTGTTTTTTTTCGAAAATATTCGTAAAAAAATATGTAGAATAATTGAACAAAAAGACAACCGGAAGTTATATAAACTTTTGAGCAGACTTACATTTTTTACTCCCGATGTGGAACTTTACGACCAATTGTTATACATTGACGGCGAAGAAGATATAGTTGGAAGAGGCCAAATGACACGAGAAAAGAATAGTATATCGTACAACTAATGCGGAAAATTAGTTATTTCATATGAGTTCGTGACAAGATGATTAACCACGCGTATAAAATAACCATTTTCCGTACAAGTTTCACACTATACTTTTCCGACGACCTACCTGATTAACAGATATCTTTCATCCGGAGCAGTATCTATAAATTGCTCACATTTTTGGGGTTCGAAGTATTTGATTCATTAAGTTCATACCCGAATGATCGTCTTTTCAGTACATCTTTCAATTTGAGGTAATTCCCAATGTTCGCATTATGTTTAGCGATTAATGATGCTCCTATCATAGAATAAATTGACCAGGAAGTATTTGACTTGATTCTTACTTCCCTATACTGAAAAAAATAGTTGGTAGTAAATACCAAACTTTTAGTGAAATAGGCGGCAGTCACTACATTCATCTAATAATACCACTAGAAAAACTGTATAATACTAAACTATATCAAATATCACCACTACAAAATAGTACAATACTTATAGTATGGTATGGTACAATTTTTTTGTGGTAGTATTTGATGAATGTTGTGACTGGCGCCTATTTTACTTAAGGTTTGGTATTCACTACCGACTATTGTCTGTGTATTCTCCAATGTAGGCCAATGAAGCTACTTCGGAGAATCTTTTTGCACTGTTTTTTTCTTTCAATGCAATGAAATTATTATTCGCCAAATTATACTACTGTTTTGACTTTTCTGGAAGCAATATTTTTGTCGTTTTCATTGATAATTCCTGGATTCCTGATGGGAAAGAATCTAGCATTTCATCGTCGGATGAAAATTCCATGTTTTATTATCCGGAATCAAGAAAACTTTTCCCAACAAATAAGTAGATATTCACCTGATAAATGATATCTAATTGAATTAAATTCAAACTAGGTACTATAACAATGTGTGGAAACTGACACTGTCATCAACTTTGTCATAGCATATTGTCATACCTGATGCCTATATATATTCAACAGTAATTACACAAGTGGTGGTAATTTTTTGATAATTTTAACTAGATGCACGAATCTTTGTTGCTATAGAAATTTCACGAGTGGACGAAGTCCACGAGTGGGATTTCTCAATAGCAACAAAGACGAGTGCTAAATCTAGTTAAAATTATTTAAAAAAATAACCAACACGAATGTAATTCGGCGTGATTATTTTTTTTACTATTTCGCAAAATGCCCCAGAATATGTTTATTAAACAATTATTTATTGAACAATCATTTATCATACAATTATATATCAAACAATTATATATCAAACAATTATATATCAAACAATTATATATCAAATAATTATATATCAAACAATCAAGAATGTTTACAATTTACGTTTGTAATGGTGCAATTATTGTATGTTATTGTACAATTTCCTTGAGATGAAGAGGTCGAAACAGTGTTTCCTCTCAAGTTGTTTATCATGCTTGCGTGATGCTCTTTGTCAAGTTGAAGATAGGGTTTGATGGAGCTTGCAGATGAATGTCCAGTTATCTTCAACAACTGCTGCTCACTTACTCCACTTTTAGCGAGTTGTGTCACAGCAGAAGAACGATGTGAATGGTTTGTAACCTTGATTTTGCTAGGATCCAAGCCAATCTTTCGGGCCGCTTGTTTTGTCCATTTTGCTATTTCATTTTGTCCTACCGGAAGATTTTTGTACCACCCCTTAGACAAAGGTTGCTGCCAATTTGGATTAGGTGTTAAAAATAAACGATCAATTTGAATATTTGCACTTCTTTTCGACATTAACTTCCGAAAGAGACGTACTGGACATTTTTCAGTCTCATTTTCATTTGGCGTTAAAAATTTGCTATCAGATAACCTGTGCGATCCTCCTTGTGCTGTTTTAGAAATTATTGGATTATATTCTATCCTTCCAGTTTGATTTCCATAATGATCCATTTCTTCTCTAAAATACTGTACTAATGCTTTTGTCGCTTCTCCGCCTCTCCAAGCCAATTCGTAGCTAGCAGTATGATAAAACTTCCTTTGTAAGCCATTTGGAGTATTTTCGTCCCATGCTGCTATCATTTTTTCTATTTCTTCTTTCTTGAGAGCAACAGAAGATGCTTTTCTTTTTTCAGGAATATGTTGAAGTTCTCGACGTTTGCAATTCCGCGCATCTCGCGCGGTCTTAAATTCAATATCAGTGAACGGATCAATGTTTCTATTATACTCCCTGAAATATTTTTCCTGGATAAGTTTTGCGGTGACATTCCACAAAGTTTTGACAACAGATTCTTTGTAGTTTTCTCCATTTTTTTTTCGCATGTTATATGCCCAGTCCTCCATAATTGATGCGATTTGTTTCATCTCGGTTGTTGCAGTCAACTCATAATTACGTTCAAGGCAGAACTCCAAAAACTGTTTCCATATCGTATTCTTGCTTTTTGTGGTGTTGATTGGTGTTGCTTGTTCGACAGCTAAATGTATTGAATCAGCCGAGCTTTGACCAAATCTCGTGCTCATGTCGGTTTCTGTTAATGACTAATAATAATTGTAAAGTTTTTCCGAACCTATACCAACTCGTTTAAACGTTAGAGAAAATCACAAAATACGAAGTCTGACTGATACTTAACAATGGCGTCGGTTCTGAATTCGAAATGTTTACATTGAGACAAATAGCTGCGTTACCTTGACAACCAAGTCAAGTCAATGCTAATTCTCTAAAGGTGCCCCATAGACTGCGTTGTTGGTAGGCCGTTTTGTTCGTCGAACAAGTCTGTTCGAACAAAAAAGACACAAAACTAAAGTGTGTGGCCAGCGAAAACGAACATTTTACAGCCACACACTTCGGTTGTGCGCAATTTTTGTTCGAACAGACTTGTTAGTCGAACAAAACAGCCTATCAACATCGCAGTCTATGGGTCCCTTTTTGTATCCATTTGAAGGAAGATCCAAACGTGAATAAGTCATCGCGGTAATTTGATACTAACAAATTATCAGTATGATTCCGAATGATTGGCTAGAATCACGCATTGATATTGGTTGAAACAAGGAAAACGTCACATTTTGACATGTAAAAAAAATAATCAGTATACAAATTAGAGTAGCTGTATTGGGCATTCAATATAGGATTTGTGCTTTGGCGAACATTCTCATTTCACACTAGTGCAAAATGAGAAATACGTATCATGTCGTGCTCTGATTCGACAACCATCACTTTCACTTCACTCAGTCTCATGATCTCGCAAAAGAACTGTGTAAATAATTCTCAATAAAAATCAAACATCATCACATCCTTCCAGAGTTCGAAAATAGATGTGTTCCCAATTACATCCAAGGATGTGTTTTGTCATTCAATGACATCAACGAGAAGGTGAAGAATTGATTCGTTATAGACGATCAAGGGGTATGGTTGCGATAACTCCCTTGCTTTTTTTCTCCTAAATGACCTTCCTGCCTCCAAGTCTGATAAAATGAGAATGAGCTCAAACTAGGAAGTACAAAAAACCTGGAACCAGCACTGAATATTAGATAACTCTTCAAGAATCGGATATTGAAGCCAAAATAACATGCCAAATATAATTCAGTTAATCGAATTACCCACAAAATTGGCATCGAACTTTAAGCTGCTGAGATAAGGAAGAATTAAAGGTCGGTGAAATTCCACTAGGAAATTGCCAAATAAAATTTTATTCCCAGTAGTCAAATACTATCTCGAAACCCTTATTTTTTGCCACTATAAAGGCCAATAGGTGACTAACGGATTCCAAATTGCAGAGTTCCATTATGATGATGTGACATAATGACTATAATGTCAGAAGTAGTGGAGATCATCCTTTACAATAGAACACGTGTATTTGATTGATCGAACCGAACCGATCGAATTGTTTCACTGCAACACGTACTCTACATAATTCTAAATATCCCTGTATTTACGATATTGTGATGTAAGATGGAAATCATTTGGTAGATTATATCATTATATCTACGTAGGCATTTTAATGCATCTGACAGTCTCGAAGGAGACGGAGAAGAAAGGCAAACAAGAAGAATAATAATTTCTCGGGAATTAAAATGAAAAATCTAGTCTGAACCACGGTTCTGAATCCGCTGGAAGCGAGAATTCATAAAATATTGAAAATACAAAGGAAAACCCTATAAGAAATATTACCTGTCCATAAGCTTCTCCACTTGGACTTAGAAACCCTGCAGAGATTTTGCAACTCAATACAATATACCCGTGTATTGGTTATTTGGGAGATTGATTGACATACCTTTACGAATGTCATTTGATTTCAATTACTCCAACATCGCTGTTGATACAAATCCATTCATTCTATTGATGTATTTTTGGTGCCTTATCGTCTGTTTGACATCATTAATTTTTTATAACTAACATAAAATATGCCGAGTATTTAGATACATTGGAATTATGATTCGGTGAATTGATTTAAAAATTCAATTCAAGATTATCATCGAATATTTGACAAATTAGAAATACATGATTATGACACATATCAGAATTGAATTTTTGATTCTGAAATGCTTTCGATAGAGTATTGGACTAGAATGACTAATAATTTGAACAATGAAACATTCACCTTATACCTCTTGAACTAAACTCAAAAATGATCTGAAATAATTGAACGGATTCGAAATTTTTTCATGCTCCTATATATATGTATAGAGTACGAACAGTCTGACGAGAAGTGAGAGCTCGACATTGAAAAAACTATAAAGGAGAATAATGAGATGCATGCGTCTGCTGAATGTCTAGAAGCGCTAACAGTCCCAATAGAACTAAAAAAAATTCATTATTCAATTATTATAAAAAAAATTTAGTGAACTGATTTATCATTCAAATTGATGATGATATCATGATCAATTAACTTTGAAGATTAATTGCCAACTATACTGAATTGTTTTGAAAAGGAATATTCTCAGATAAATTATCAACATACAAAAATGAATATATATTGATATAAAGCAATATTGAGAATTCGCATTCTCTATGTGATGAGAATATTTACTCGTTTTCAGTTGATTCAATAAAAAACAACTACTTTCCTGGCTATATGCCACGACGAACATTGAATTATATCTATTGATTTTTCAGTTGAAAAAATTCATTATCACTCTTTTACTTTGCATGCTATTTCCTTATTCAGTTTCATGTTTTTCTACCTCTTGACCTCTTGTTTTCCATGACCAACTATGATGGAATATCACAAATATATCATTTTCGAAGGAACATATGTTATATTGAAAGCAAGCACAGACATAGCTCGAGTTTTATTCATTTTTGTAAAGCCTTGTTTTTCGATTTTGTGAGGTCGAAACCAAATATTGTTTTATTTGAAATTACAAAGTTGGCTCTGATATCAAACAATCGATCAGCGCGATATATTTTTTTCAATAGATGTATCTCCATCTCGTTTTATGTCGAAGAGTACCTGTAAGAAATTCTTACAGTGGTCTGAAAATTAAAAAAAATATGACAATTTTTCGAAATCTGTCAAAAATCAATTTTTGCCAGTAACTCGAAAACTGTTAGAGATATCGAAAAGCGGCTTCCACCAATCGAAGTTAAAACAGTTTTAATCCTCGCCTGAAGATGCTAACATAGTTAGCGAAACACGTGTCGAGGCGTTTGAAAAATCGATTTGGTTAGTGGTAATACAGTGTAGTGTATTATCGTGCCGAAGGTTCTAGTCTTCGATATATTTTCAATATTATTTCCGTCCCAAGTTCTATGTTTACATCGAATTGATATGAAATAATATTGACATTTTCGTCTTTGAGTTTCACTCTATCGAAACTTCTGATGCGTATTAATCTATCCAGGGATCGAATGATAAATGTTATCGATGAACTTCATCAGTGATGTTCCTTCTCATATACAAGGTGAACCTTGACGCGACTAAGAATTGTATACATTGTCATCGATGAAGAAGCATAATTATATGAATCTCTAGTCAACCGATTTAAGCATAACTGAGTTTCGCTTTATGCAATAAAAGTTCATAAAAATCCCGAGTAGCTCAATATATCAGCATGCATAAAGTATCGGCGAATCTTTAGAACATTCGTATAACCATAATATTAATGTGTTAAAATCTTACAATACCCCGCGAAAGTTACTGATTTTTGCCTCGTGAGAAAGCTAATGGAATTGATGTTATCGACCTCCATCAAAGCGATATCCGTTCGAGAATGATTATTCATTCATAACATAGCAAATTTCAGATCTTTTATCTATAAGAACTGGCAAACTGTGTTGAGAAGCAAAAATAAGCCGCCGAAAGTATTCACCACTGTCTCTTCAAATTTTGGTGGAGGCATCCGAATATTTTTCGCCTACGATCATAATTGATGAAAATAAATCATATCAAACCTGAAAATGTGACCGAAAGTAATGTAGATCGTCCCTTGGGCTGCTAAACTCATAACAAAAAGATTTTGTAGTTCTTCACTATCTACAACTGACACTTGCATATAATGCGTATTTTGACATTTCACATGAATTTTCATCAAATGTCAGTGTGTATCAAAGTTTGGAATCAAGAGAACAGTAATGAAATTGTATATTCTTGTTTTATTTTTTGTTTTGTTTGTGATAGGCGAAAAATAGTTCTGTGTCACACATGCAGAAGATGTGCCTGCTAAAGCTCTTTTCTACATGTCTTCTTCCATGAAACGTCGAATTTCAGGCAATGACAACTTTGTCTAATAGAGCATTACTCAATAGTAATCAGATGACTACAAGCGGAAAATTTCGCTCTTATCTGTTACAGCCGTAGAAAAAGTATGATATAAAACTCGCACGGAATGCTGATTTCCCACCCATATGATTTGCAGCATTTGCGTGATGACTTTCATCTCGTGCTTTTAGAACAATATAATTATGCAATATCACAACTTAACTGGACAACATAACGTCGTGGTCCAAAAAATAGCCCGAATTCAAAGTAGAATAACTAACGTATTTCCTTACCAATTTGAAATCGGTTTTCACTGATGATAAGCGTCATCTCTTGACAGTTTGTTGTGGCGATATGAAACTTCTGTAATTCCAGATAAGATTGCTACAGGGTGATAATTGAATGGGTGTAAAATTGCATCGTGGTCGTCACCTTACCGTTTGAACAGATAATTTTTCAAAAATTTTTTCTCGCCTGTATCCTCTTGATTGATGCTTTCTCTCAAAAAATTTTCCTTTTTTTCAAAATCAGAGCTTTGCTAATCGTCTTATGAATATTCATTCAAAATGATGCATTTTTTCGACGATTAATTGAATGAAATTGAAAGTTGGAATTCAACTCATCACTAGCAATATACCAGTCAGACGAATTGACACCGAGTCAGCACATCCTTTTGCCGTCAACCTATAGAGATATGTCGAATAACTCTCCAACAAAACTCGTTTGTCTATAGAACGGCATAGCCTTAGCTCAGCAGAGTGATCTCAAGAAGTTATTATCTCCAAAAGTCCAATAAAAATCGAATACCTACCTTATCTGACAATCCTCCCTCGGTACGCACGATATTCTTCGAACATTTTAGAGATTTTCTTTCGTGCGCTCCAAAAGACGCAATAACCTGATTTTATGCCTTGAGTTCTCCAGAGATCTCCTGTGAAATTGTTTGTATGTGACGACAAGAATATGAATTTTCATAACTCGAATCGAGAGAGCAAACTTTCTATATCCAAAATGAATATCTGCACCTCAAAAATAAATCAATTCACTTTATATGCAATACAGTAATCTATCTCAGTAGTTGTCCCTTTGAAGTATTCCATCCACAACTTCGAAACAAGATATTATACAGTACGCGTCCCTTGCTCCCTTAGTCATTATTTCGTTTGTGATGTTGTTGCGGAACTTTTGAGTAAGTAGATATACATGTTTTGGCTCTGAAATTAAGCCGTAACATACTGGAATACTGGAACACAACAGTAAACAGCAAAAAAACCTAATTGTAATTCACGATTCCGTTTGGAGGATATATAAAGGGTGAAATAGAAACTGGGTCACTTTATTTGAAGCCCAATATGCTCGGAAACTTCAACAAGGTATTTAGACACTATTTTCAGAAATTCATGTCATGATCGATTGAAAGGGTCGAAACTATTAACCCGGTGTTGAAAAGGTGACAGAATTGATCTCCAGTACTGTGGATCTTGTCCAAATACAGACAGGTCTTACGTTTAATCAGCGCATTCTTGAACATAAGGTGAATTTTCTGAAGAAGAAAACAAATGCATCATACGCCAACCATACAGGATGTATCTAGATAACACCGAAAAATTTCAAGGGGTGTTTTCTTCCCAGGACCTTAAAAGTTCCACTTCAGCTCCTGGGAACTAAATATGTTGCTTAGCAACATACCCACATTTGTGTCAGTAATAGAAACGTCAATTTAAGAGCTAATTTCGGTATCAAAATGGACGACTTTTGTGTCGGTTGCAGAAAAATAATGATTTCACATGTCTTTGGGACATAAAGATATCATTTAGTTATCATATGACGGTAGGAATTTGGAGCCGGCTCTAGGACTATTATGAGAGAAACTCTTCTCAGCATATCCCATACATTTTCATCAATTTCTTTCAGACAAAATAGTTGAGGAAAGTGATTGATATTCAGTCTATATGAAAAGATGTGAGTATATGCCGACACCTCTCAGTATGCACAATGGCAAATTGGCTGCCATTGTGTAGATGGAAATCGCATACCTACATAGATCTACGTCGACCTTTAAAGGCGCATCCATAAGTTCCATATTTGTGTTTTCACGTTTTAGCAGAGCTAAAATCTGAGTCAGCTGCTCCATATTATTTGATGACGAGGTTTTCACATAAAGATGAAGTATGACATTAAATGCAGGCATAAAAATTGGAGTTCAACGCATTGATTTGTGGAATTCGCTCCGTCGTATAGGTATTTATCATGCATTCTCTCGTTACTCATATTTATATCCCTATCTTGTACATATACTAGAGGACATAATAATAATAATAATAATAATAATAATAATAATAATAATAATAATAATAATTCTCTTCGAACTCCGCCGGCTCTATCCAGACCATTCTGTGGAATTGGTCATCCTGATTATCGGCTCCCTTGGAGGCACACGACACACGCTGCTCTCAGAGATCCAGAAAATCCCAGCGTGCCGTGATAAGGCACACATCCTGGCTGGTGGAATGCAGAAGGCCGTCATACTGGGATCATTGCGTCTACTCAGGGCACACGGTACTTGGTTCCAGTGATTACTCACCTCACAGGCTGTGAGGAGTAGTCACTGGATTTTATCCAGCACAACTCTGCGTGACGTCGGAGGCCGCAGGGTCGTGACTGGAATTACATAAATTCAAATAATAATAATAATAATAATAAATGAATTTTATTTCAAGGAATACTACAATATATAAACGTGATCACATAAAGTAGGATCAAATGAAACAATAGTCAACAAAAGAATATGATAGTCACTTGTGAGTTCTACAAATATTTCTGAGATTATTTGATTCGAACAGCTTAAAAATTGTTTTCTTGAATTTTTCTAATGATTTTATCGATTTGATGTCACTAGAGAGTTTGTTATAAAATCTAATACAAGAGTATAATGCACTGGACTCAGTTAATCGCAATCTGTGTGCTGGATATGTGTAGTTAGAGTGTCTGGTATCATGTTCTGTCTGAGATTCCATATTTGTATAAATAATCGTTTATTTTTGAAAATGAATAATAGGCACTCTTGAATGAACATCGCATAAAAGGTGAATAGTTTATTTTTTCTGAATAAACCTCTGCATGAACCTCCAGGTTTCAAGTTCTAGAGAATTCTGAGAATTCTCTTCTGGATAATGAAGATCGCGTTTGCGGCCCTGCTACTTCCATAGAATATGATACCATACCTCATGATTGACTCTACGTTCGCATGGTAAACCATCTTAAGTGTATGGTACTTGACATATTTAGCAATAATTCTTATACTATAACCAGACGATATCAATTTTCCACTGATATTATTGATATGATTCATCCAACTCAATTTAGTATCAATGTGCATTCCTAGGAATTTCACATATTCTGACATGCTCACATTTTGATTATCATTTTCAATATGTGTTGAAATATCAGATCTGGGATGATTGGTTGTGAGAAACAAAAAATTAGTTTTGCTTTCAATCAGAATTTGTTTGTTCATTGTAAACCACTCATTTGTTACTTTGAGAATATAATTAACAATAATTACCAAATCCGGAAACAGTTCACCACGGACCATAAAATTCGATTTGTTATCATAGTAAATAGTCATAGTAAAACCTACCAAATAACATACTTCAAGCATAAATGCAAGCGAAATAAGCTCTATCTTTTCTAATTCGTTCGATTAACTCAAAATCTGACATATGCAAAACCAATCTGCACTGTTGAAAATTCCTTCGAGTGAATGCATATTTGGTTGTGAGTGAATTTACTGATTGAAATTTTTGAGTGAATTCTCAACGCAAACTAGAAATTCATCAAGTTTTTCTATCAATGAGGATGTTTATAACAGATTTGATTGAATTGGCTCATGAATTACCATTTTACACAGTCAAGTTGAGTGGAATTTCAACTCATTCGGACGTGGACCAAAATTGACACATTATTGCGTGGACCTTGAGTGGAATTTCACTAAATTTTTTTTAAGTGTGATGTCTTGAGAACTCTGAGACACCCTGTTCAAATTCAGTTCCAGTAGAATCATTCATAGTATATTGAACCGTTGGAACGCAAATTGATTTGGAGACCTTGACCACCTGTAGCACAATTTTTAAAATTAGGTAGGCGTTCGTGGGTAAAATCATTTACCTGATGACATCAGATTTTCCTGCCACCCCTGTTATATAAGCAACCATTTCGGATTAAATCAGATTACAATCTAATATGGCAGAAACTTCGTTTCTTCAAAAGGAACACCCTGTATATTTTGGAATTTTCTAGTTCAACAGGTCGAAACAGATGCAATCATTATGTCGATTGTAATTTTCTCGAATAAATTGAGATTGAAATAGTTTGTTAATTTCACTTCGGCAATTAATGAGATGAGATGTGTTCAAGACTAGTCACAATGAGTCCCACATACAGAAACATAATTTCTACTAAAAAAGATCCAATGTTTCTCTCATCACATTTCAGTCATATCACATTTTGTTCAAATAAAATTCGATCTTTTCTATTGAAACTCCTATCACCTATATGTCTCTCTATAGAACATACATCAAGGATAAAAATAACATATCATTTTTGTATTTTGGTGCAGTCAGAGCTATTTATTATACAAGGAGAAAAAAGTCGATTTTAGCTTCAGGTTGTGTTGTCTACCGACGCGTAGTGGAGGAAAACAAAAAACCCTGAGCTAAAATCTAATATGTCTCTCAGAATTATCGACGAGAAATATGATTTTTTTACAGTAATCACCTGCGTTGCAGGCATCTTTTTGCAAGCATCTTCATCATTATTTTGAAGTCATCGAATATCTGTCTAATTTGTGATTTGATTTCAAGAACTTGCGAATTTAGTAATTGTTTAGTAATTCACGTACCAATAACTATAGCTCAACAAAATCCATCATCAGTGATTATCCATGTGATTCATATATGAAAATCTGTTATTCCTGGAAAGTGACATTTTATAACTTGTCAACTGAGATGGAATTTCAAAACTTTTTTCCTGTTACAGAAAGAAATACATTCAAAAATCAACAACTAGTTTCATGAATTTCCTTGCAATTGTTTTTCAAGTAAGCAGTGAAAAACAACATTTTTGAATCTTGTTATGAGGATTTTACTTGTTTTGACCTGTTGAACATGACTATTTATGAATATACGGAGTGTTTCATTTGAAAAAACAGAGTTGGTGGCATTTTCAAAGAAACTGGAAAAGGGCCATATTGTATTTTAATGTGATCAAATCCAAAATGGTTGCTTAAATCTTTGTAGATACCAAATTTTCAGAAGAATTCGTTGGCGAATGCAGAAGAGACAGGGGTGTTCCGATACTGTGTGTCACCCGTATAATTCTTTGTAAACACGACAAAAATGTCCTGATTTTCTGTTACATACGTGAAGCAGTTAGATGATATTTCAATTTTGATAGATGACTTTGGCATCATTTGACTGAAACATCAATAAATTTCTCTCCTGAATGATAGAGAATATACATCAACTTTGCATGAAACATAAAATTTTGTAGCGAGCATTATTATTTTCTGAAGAGAATCATATTTTTGTTGATAATATGTGATTGGAAGTGGTTATAACATAACAAAACCACAACAATGAGATAGTTTTTTTTTTCTCAATATCACAGACATTTCGTAGAAATAAAAGAGATATCAACAACTAAAGATCGTATAGAAAATTGAAATTCGGAATCGAAACAATTTTTCGAAATCCAAACAAATAAGCCTATTTTCAGCGATCAATTTGAATAAAATGTATATTTCGACATGTAGCAAAAGTCATGTGACCCCGACCAAGTAGTCCATTTTTCATATTTTTCAAAGCGAAACTCACCGCCCTAGTAGAACTCCGAAATAAATTATCATTAAAAGTGTTTCCCACTTCATGAATGACACTGTATATCGTTGTGCTAAGATATTCGACAATTTCCTTTGATAACGAATATTTTCATCTTCGGCGTATTTCCGAATCGTATACAAGGTTTCTCAAAATTTCCCTAAGAAGTGATAAATCACTCATGCAGGAACCTAAAACGATAAATAAGGACATGTATTTTGAATAGTATTTAAGTCACTCCCACTAAACCCTTGAAACCAAAACCTTATATCACCCCCAACATTTCATGAGCATGTATATTCATTCATTGAGATATGCTTTTCCATTTTTGGGGTGATTATTGGAGTCGAGTAATTATATACTTTTCACATTCTGTGAATGCCTTGTCTTGTGTGTGTATAATCTTTGTTCTTATACATTATTCCATCTGGGTAATGCATCATACATTTCATTTGTTAAATATGTATATCAAAATACATGGTGGTTCTGGAAAAATCGATATATACATGAAAGTGGGTGTAGTAGATTTTTATCTTCCAAATACTACGAAGAGCCAACTTGCATCAATGACATGAACTGGTGACAAGAAAGATCTATGATGATTTTTATGTCCACTAGATTGGAAATTCTCATGTGTCAATGTCAGTGATATTTAAGTAGGGCAAGTTGGCTCAAATCGTGAAGTGAAAAACCCTAATAGCACAAATATGTCCCGTGAACATCGTTAGGACGTCCCACCGGGATTTTCAGGATGTCCATGGGACGTTCGAATCTGGTACCGCGAACCCCCATTGGACATCTGTGTGATGCACATATTATGTTCCACTTGATGACCAGCTAGGGACGTCCTTGAGGCATGTCCCCTGAGACAACTATACTGAAACTTAAATCCTACAGTATTTCTCATCAAGCACCACGGAGGATATTCGTAGGACAATCTATGATCTATGAGCAATTCTGAGAGATATTATTTGGATGTCCATAAGATCTCCCAAGGTTGTACGAATTATTCTTGAACTTGTATTCATTTGGGTCTCCCCACGACCATATCTTGCTTAACTGTTGAGGACATCCAGTTGAGTTGATGGTCCGTTAAAGGTTGCTAATAGATCCTGAAAAAGGTTACCAAGGAGTCCCATCAAATAAGTTCCTCAAGGATGTCAAATGGACCTTTGTGAAAGACATTGACGTGGAATATTGATTGTCTACGAGCAGACGATCATCGGCGAGGTGTAAGTTAACGTCCACGCTGGTACAGCATACTGAACGTGCTGAGTGGGACGTCCGTAGAATAGAACGGTTTTTCTAGGACATTGAAAGAAAAAATGACCATCGCTTGCTTGAAGGACACCTATTCAGGATGTCTATCTGATGCCAATGTATACCACCGATGGAAGTCACATTCCGAATCGATTTCAGGACATTATGAGGACGACCTTGGAACGTCCATAAGACGTTGTTCGCATGACATTCTGAAAATATCAAGGGCACCCGTGCAGATATATTATATGAGATCTGAAGTCATGCAGTCTCGTTCAAAATTATATTCATTCAGGGACATGCTAGGGACGTCTTTTAATAGACATTCTATGATATGTTCCACGTGGAACGTCTGAAGGATGCTATTTCTAAGACCATTTCTTTTTCGAACATTGCCTGAGATGTACGGAATGGAATGACGTGAGAACAAGTCCAGGACATTCGGGCTTGAATTGTACCTACCAAGTAGGGACGTTGCGTGCTATTAGGGAAGCTACTAATCCTTCATGTACAATTTCTTTATAACCACCCGGTATGTCACGTATAGCATGCATATTTCGACATTTCCTCATTTTGCATGTTGCATGTTTTAGTAGGACTACGGAATGGACCCTTGTGAACACCGAAGATGTGGAGCCAAACACGATACATAATTCGAGCAGTCACAATTTCACAGTGTCAGTTCATGGAAATGGTTGATTTGCATGCAGGTAAATTCATTGACAAGCGATGAGAATGATGTTTGTTCATTTCTCCATAGCCCCTTGACAAACAATATACAGGGTGTTTCAAAAAAAACCCAACCCCCTTGCTAGGGCAGGTAGAACATTGCGAAATAAGTTGGGTTTGCTCAGTAAAAAAATATCGTAACGCCATCCGTTTTCAAGATACAAGGTGTTGAAACAATATTTTTTTTACACATTTTTTACGATTATGTTGAAACTATTGGCAACATTGTTATGAAATTTTGTATGGATGTTTCTTGGGATCTGACACATCGCATGAATTTGTTTTTATATCTGACTCTCATAGAGGGCGCTAGTTACACGGTTCGTACCGAGTAGTTTTGAACATAATTTTCTTGAGGTTAGATTTTTCAATCCAAATATGATATGAACATCATTCAATTTTACATCAAAAAGGTACTCATGGTAAAACTCGATACTATGTTTCGTTTTCGGAATATATCGATAAAACACTTTTTTCCGCACTCAGTGCGGAAAAGTGACCTCTTCAACACTGAAGTGAGGGCGGAAAAGTGAACTTTCCCGCACGCTAGTAGAAAAAATACTTTTTCTCACGGCGCTATGCCAACACCACATAAATTTCCATGGCGAATCAACATGAATCGATCAAAACTTAATTGGCTGGTGTTCAGCTTTGGATACTTGTCACAACTGTCAGAACAAGTTTTTTGAATTCCGCAGGGTAGTTCTCATAAGTGCTTTTGATAGAAATCGCAGTTTCCATGAAATATTATTCCAACAATTCATACCGTTTATACCGAAATGTGACGATTTAGAGAAATAAAATCTTTTCCGGAAAGATTACTTCTTTGAAATACTTTGAGGAACTAAGAAAGACGTCTTCTCTTTGGTCACAATATTCAATGTGGCATACTGCTACATTATAAAATGAATACCAATAAGTTACATCACTTGGATTCTATGGATATGTGCAGTTGTAGAAAAAGTATAGTGTGCAACATGTGGGGAAAAGTACTGTTCTCACTCGTGTGTTTGCATCACTCGCCCTTCAGGCTCGTGCGACAAACTTTCAAAATCGTGAGAAAAAATGAACTTTCCCCACTTGTTCCACAATATACTATTCCTCATACTCAAAGAGAATGTTGAAAAATCAATCAGCTATATTATCCATAACCATTGGAGATAACATCATCAAACTTGGTATCGTTCAGTTTGTGATCTTGATCACTGACTGATTATGAAATAAAATACAGTATGTTCCATTTGAAAATCGAAAGTAGACTCCCGTTCCGCTTCACGGCTTCAAATTCAGGATATAATAATTACAGGAAAATCTGTCTTCGCCAAATTAAAATTGGCGCGTCCGAGCGACAAGTTTTAGCTGGGACAAACTGAATATGCCTGTAACTACCTCCTGAAGAAATAATGGTCAAACGGAGGTGAAACAAAGTCCTAGAAAATGATCGCAGCATCGTGTGACCTTTGATCATACAATAGTGACCGTTGAAATATTTTATTGATTTGTCGTTTTCTAGTTATGGAGATCGAACAATAATATCCCACGGTGGCTTTCATGAGAGAGTTTTTGATTGCCGACCGGTTGCGACTACTTGGATCACACTTCGACCGCAGGGTTTTTGATTAATAACCAACCGCATTGATCAATCTCCAAATGGTAGCGTTTGTTATTGAAGACCCGGACCGACCGATCCAAGACCACATCGCCAGGCTTTTGGTGTTCGATGTAGTTCTAGGCTATAAAATATAACTTCATAACGATCCAATTACGCGAAAAGTGGCTAGGATATCTACAGTCTTCAAAATGAGTGACTCAAATAGCTTATAATTAACAAAAATAGAGAAATATCTCTGGTAGGCACTTCAAAATTATTATTCCATCCACAAAATCTATCTCGAGGAATCCAATGACTGATAATAGAGATAATATATCTGGGGGTATCAGGATATGTGTCATTTTCGGTATATTATCGATTGAGCAGTAAAGTTCAAGATTTTTGAGGTTTTTGTTGTTTTTGTATACAAGCGACCGCTCGAAACGAATCGTTGTGATCAGTCACGTCGACCTGTCGGTCATGCCGGTCGGCAACCAAAGACTCTCTCAATATGACTGTAAACAACAGTGCGGCCCTCTGTCAGCGGCCACTATACGGTGCTAGGACCATAATATACAGAAACCCTGCATTTTTCCCAAATACATAGCACTATGCATATTAATGTACCTATAGGCGTATAATCCTATGATGCTTTTTTTACGTAACGCAGCCATTCCATGAATATTCAGGGGTTATTACGAATGTTATAATGAAAAATCGTTACACTTTTATGGCAGGACTGATGAGTTTTTTTCCCAGTGTAGTAGTACCTCGCCAACCATATTTTGTCCGCAAGCACACATTCAAAATAATTCATCAAACGGAGAATATTGAGTAAATAATATTGTGATATGCATGCATGAATTTCAATGTATTTTATTCACCTATTTTTATACTTTTGATTTCCAGATGATCCATGAGGCGACAGATGTTCAATTTTTGTCTGAATATATCCGTTCTTCTCCTATACTCAATTCGATGAAATGTAGTGCCATTGTTATTCATTTTCAACTCATTTATATAAACTGTTGTGTAATAAAACATATGTTTTTTCACCCGATCTTGATTAAAAGCTTATTTGCTAAGCATGTGATGCATAATTTGTGTAGTTATAATCTATGTGCCAAGCCAATTCGATTTCTGCCTGAATGTATTATTATATCTTTGAAATAAAATATAACAATGGACGTATTATGTTTTTCTCTAAGAGGATTCAGATTATCAGTAGTGATACTATATGTTCTTCAAAATATTCGGGTCTTCAGTGAGCATGTCACGGTTGGACGGTATGAGCGCTCTTATATTGCAGCGGTGATTAATAGAGCTGACACCGTCCATGTGCGACATGTTCTCTGAAGATGATTGCATCTATAACCTCAATATTTTGAAGTTCGAATAGGTCGCGTGCACGATGATCGACCCTGGAAGTAAAATATTGAAACACAAACTCACTCTTCTGTGAAGCATTGAACTCACTCTTTTTATCTGTTTACAGAGGAATCAAAGGATTTGTGTGTGTTTTTTGCGCTATTCATGAATTCAAGCATGCCTTCTCATTGTGCTGTTGTACAATGCACAAAAAATGCAGCGAGAGACGAAGGAATATGATTTTTCAGGTAAACAGTAATCTCACATTGTTTTCATTATGAAATTTTGTCATTTCTTATTGAAATGGCTTTTGCCACTTCTGCAATAAAAGCTAATACTGCTAAAAGATTGAAAATCTCTACAACACACACGATCATATTTCGTCAGCATATCAGAACCAGTCCTTCCGTTTGATTGCGTGAATCCAATCTTCTTGCATTATTTGAGAAATTTCTATAAGTTCCTATTACAGAAGGAATTCCGATGAGGAATCAGAGAAATTAACAAATTTCATAATGAAAACAATATGTGAGTGACTATAGTAGGTATTTACTTTTGAATCATAATGTATCTACCGGATTCGTTCGTCTCTCGCTGCATTTTTTGTGCATTGTACAACAGCACATTAATTAATGAATTGCCGGAAATCACGATTCGTATGCCCTATGCCAAAATAATTGTGAAAAACTATTTCAATCACTTGTAAACAAATAAAAAAAGTGAGGTTGTGTTTCAATGTTCCAGTTCCAGGATCGGTCATCTGACAGTTCTTACTTACTTCTTTTTGAGTTGGTAGTTCTGAACGAACGTCAAAATTTTACGACGTACTTTGTTTGTATATGAAACAATATGAATTGGTTACTATGGAAATGGAGACAATTCTGAATTTCTGTTTGGTGGAATTACTTTATGAATATCCACGTATATTCGAAATTATACAAAGTAGCTCAACTCATTTGAACTTCCTGATTGGTTCAAAATCATACGAAGGAAATAATCGATATAATACCTACTTCATTTTGTCAACGTGCTATGATTTCACTCCTTTTTTATTGTGCATGATATTTCCGATTCTGCATCTGTGTTCCTCGAACAATGTTAGTGAATAATTCAGGGATCATTTGCTACAAGCCTGACATGGACTGAAATGTATATTATTTTTCAATTTTGGGAAGGAGGTCGATTCTCAAATCGAGAGAAGATGCAATGAGAGATAAATATAGTTGGAAAGTTCTTATAGATAAACAGGTCAAGAAATATGTCTACTCTAAGTCACATAGAAGATTTGAAGAAGTCTTGAAGCAATTTCTTTTCTTGCCCAATGAAAGCATTATTGAAATTGAATAATTGCTCCTTAGGAGCAATTATTCAATTTCCCGGGCTACCGGGTGATCAAGATTCTGAATTCTGCACCACCCTGTATTTGTTTCAATTGAATGTCAGTAGATAGTTGATCAAAAGTTGAGATAGGAACATGTGAGCCGTTATGACCAACTATGAATGGTTTAGACACAAAAAATTCTTGAACTTGGAAAATCTCGATTTCTCACACCCTATATCTCAGTAATTATAACTGCTAGACCCCAAGTATGATGGGTTGTTGAAATCAGCTCATCAGGGAGAATCTCAAAATGAAATAATATATAGGGTGTTCGATTGAAAAAAGTTCAACTTCAGTTTTTTGTGATTTTTGGGGACATCCTGTATGTTTCAAAATAATTTTAAATGGTAGCCTATGTTGACATGCAACTTCCTAGAGAGGAAGAATTCCAAGAAGATAAATGGTTAGCCTTCTAGAGACCGAGGCGTTACTGGTGGCCCACCCTGTATATAGATATATTAAATATATTGCTAGTTCTAGTTGCAACTGATGAAGTGAAATGTTTCGATTCGAGGAATGGATTGTAATAAACCGCCCGCCCCGCCCTTTTCTAATGAACGAGTACTACTTAAACCAAAAACACTTGGTTCCTATGCCCCACCCTGTATAATGATATATAAGTATGATTCTTTATCCCTGTTCTACTCTTCTAGGTAATCAGTTTGAGGTTGAAATTCTTATTGTTTTATTTATTCAACAAGATGTAATGCTTGAAGTACGAAATATCACTGCTCTGTTTGAATTGTCTGATGAAAACAGGCCTAATGGGATAGATCATTCTAATTCATTATCCTCCATTAGGTTAATCGAATTAATCAATTTATCTCTCGCGTAACCGATAATTTTATGACAGAAATAAATGGCAGCACTTCCTCGACACGTTGAGTAAACATAAAGGATATTTTATAAAGTTGTGTGCTTTCATAGGTATCGATTTCAACTTTTCGTAAACGTATATAGTGGGTGATATACATCAGATACATGTAAGTGAATCATTTTTTCCGGCATATTGATTGTAATCAATATTATTTATGATAAAAAGGTGTGATGGTCTACATAGCTTTCGAATGAACATCTTCTTGTAATTTTTACATGTAATTCAACAATTTTCAAAATTGACAAATTGTAGGAAGTTTTGAATCGTTCCACTTCACGTAACTATGGTGTGCTATGGTTGCGTAACAATATGGATGCAATGAAGAGAACAGTACATTTTGTGCTGCTCCATAGATATCACTTGGGAAATGTTAACATGCATCTGCCATTTTTCGATAATGAAGATATCAAACTATTTCATGAATTACTTCACTGGTTTTTGACTATATCATTGTCGGATACTTCAAAGTGACTGGCGAAGTCAACTTGCAACTTGCAACATTCTTCACATAATCGGTAGAACTAATGAACAACTGGTCATTATTTCTGTTCAAAAAATTGTTTGCATAAAAATTAGAGGAATCAGTGTACGTAAGACGTATCAGCAAACGCATTTTGTGTAATTATGGCGTTTTGAGGAATCTAACTGCCCAGCGAACATTGAACTACCGGGAGATGTCCGGCCAAGTGCAGGCAAACCTGGGAAAGTGACGATGCCGGGGTATTGGAAATGGGCTGATGATTTGCCTATGCTGAATAACCATTATTATGGCCTTGTGATAGGAAGATGTCTGAAACTAATTGAACACTAACGAGTTGTGGACCCTTTGCTGTCCAATATCCATTCACTACTCGTTCCCCTGGTGGATGCTCTAGGAACTTCTACATCAACAATCAGTTGATCATTTGAATCATAATAATATGTGACTCTCGTGATCGACTATGTTTCGTTTTCTCCTGGTTTGTTGTCGAATCCATGTGATCCTCACTTCACTTCCCCTGGTAGATATTATTCATTATGGTAGGAGTATTCTAATCGATAAAGAAGAAGACGGATTCCTCAATTATGATAATATTGGGTGAGTATATGGATAGATAGATTATTTATTGTATACAGGGTGTCCCAAATTCGATCCTCACCATTGGGATCTCAGTAACTATGAGAGATAGAGAAACGGTTAAATTAGCAAAGTTGTAGCAAATTTAATTTTGAATCATAATCTATCGAGAAATCCGGGCTAGCTTCAGTCATTCTTGAGTTATTTGAGAAAAACTGAAATCTTGTATTTTTGTTTTTCTCGAATATCTCGGAACCTATTGATTTTATGAAAAAATGACTTCAACATTCTCATAGCACTTTTTAGTGCTCTTTTCAATGGTTTTGTCAGTTTTCCATCAAAATGTCAAATTTCTGAGATATCACCTACAACTTCAATTTTTCTTACGGACGCCATATTGGATTTTGACAGATTTGAAACCAGCATCAAATTTCCTTTCTAGTGATGTATCACACTCACAGTTTTGTTCTATTTGGGGTACTGATTTCCAATTTTTGTTTTTATGTCAAGTAGGCTATGAATTCTGTGTTCTATGTTCTTGCATAACTTATCGCATGGAATTGGATGTGTACTATTATAGCAGAAAAAAAATTTAATAACATCGAAATGGCCCCCATTGTTCTCGATACATTTTAATATTCGCGAGCGAACATGATTCGCTGCTTTTCTCAGATGAACTCTGTTGATGTTCTGGAATGGGTCCATCACTCTATCTCGTAGATCATCAATATCTTGAATTGGATCTTCATAAATTTTATTTTTGGCGTAGCCCCACAGGTAAAAATCGAGAGGCGTACAGTCAGGCGACCTTGGAGACCATCTCACAGGTCCATGGGTAGTAATTAATTTAGCACCAAATTGATTCTCGAGATATTCCCTAACCAATCGCGTATTGTGCGGTGGGGCACCATCTTGCTGAAACCACATTAACTCATATTCAGCAAGTGGTATCTCGTCTATAAAATTCGAAATTTCATTTCTCAATAGCTCTAAATAACGTGGACCATTCAAGTTATAATCGTAGATTATTGGACCTAGTAGTCTACTGCCTGAAAAAAATACACAATGAGAAACAGTTATTCATGGACCAAAATTCTAGTAAGGTACCAAATATCCCACACCAAACATTGAAACCAAATTTGTTCTGCCACTTTGATTCTCTGATGACATGCGGATTATTTTGTGCCCAGTAATGATGATTATGTTTATTGTAAATTCCATTATTATGAAATCTCGTTTCATCGGTCCAGCAGATATTCAATGGAAAGTTCTCGATTCTTTCACACTGGTTATGGAAACAGTGACAAAACTCGAGACGACGTTCATTATCACCAGGTCTTAACCCTTGTACTATCACTGGTTTGAAAGGGTGATACTTATCATTCACTAAATGTCTGTGGATTGTTGTTTTCGGCACAAGAGTTCTCCGACTAAGCTCTCGAATTGAAATGGTAGGAGTTTGATTGATGATTTCTTCGATATTTGCAATATCTTGTTCATCCAAGCGCAAACCATACCTTGGCCTAGGTGCAATGAAACTTCCATGCTCTTGCAAATTTCTTTGTAATGTTAGAAAAATAGAAGGATGCGGTTGTTGTCTTTCTGGATATAAATGGAAGTATTGTCTAGCTGTTTCTCTGTTATTTCGATTATTTCTGATATAACAATTGTACATATCAAATTTTTCGAGATTTGTGAACGGCATTGTTTGCCCCGAAATAATTGACTTGTATTTTTTCTTGACGTTTACAGAAATTTCACTTGGCTCACCTTTGCTCCAAGCCTACTCTATGAAAGTTGTGCCAGAACACATTATCGTTAATGTTTATAGAGAGCTTAGCGCATAGCCTATACTGGACATAAAAACAAACATTGGAAATCAGTACCCCAAATAGAATAAAACTGTAAGTGTGATACATCACTAGAAAGGAAATTTGATGCTGATTTCAAATCTGTGAAAATCCAATATGGCGTCCATGAGAAAAATTGAAGTTGTAGGTGATATCTCAGAAATTTTACATTTTGACGGAAAACTGACAAAACCATTGAAAAGAGCACTAAAAAGTGCTATGAGAATGTTGAAGTCATTTTTCATAAAATCAATAGGTTCCGAGATATTCGAGAAAAACAAAAATACAAGATTTCAGTTTTTCTCAAATAACTCAAGAATGACTGAAGCTAGCCTGGATTTCTCGATAGATTATGATTCAACATTAAATTTGCTACAACTTTGCTAATTCAACCGTTTCTCTATCTCTCATAGTTACTGAGATCCCAATGGTGAGGATCGAATTTGGGACACACTGTATAAGAAGAATTACATTTCTAATTACAAGAGTTGAGCTTGACTTGGTACCATATTTAACTAGTTCGTTGCTGTCAAAAACAATCTTCGGTTTTGTGAACCTGTCTCTATTATATAGGGTCGCTGATTTGTATGGAAACATGTGAATATCTCGGTAACCAGTCGTTGGATTTTTTTGAATTTATGTGCAGTCTGATTTCAAAATGTGGCGGATTTGAAAGTGTTATAGCCAATGTTGCCACTTTTTCAGTTATTCCAGAATTTTATTAACTTCCTCATTTTGAATAAAACACCCTGTACTTCATTGGATTTTCAGATACTCCTTGAAGAGCTGATTCCATCGATTTATCACACTTGGGGTCTAGCGGGAATGATTACATAGGTATAGGGTGTTATTAAAATCTAGATTTTTCAACTTCAGGATTTTTTTGTATCGAAACTATCCATTATCGATCAAAACCGCTCTGATATTCCTATCTTTACTTTTGATTTACTATCTACTGACATTTAAATGGAACAGATACAGAGGGTGATCAGAATTCTGACTCTTGATCCACCCTGTATTTGTTCCAATTAAATGTCAGTAAATTGTAAATCAAAAGAAAATATAGGAACATTGGAGCGGTTTCGATCGCTAATGGATAGTTTCGACACAAAAAATCCTAAAGTTGAGAAATCTAGATTTTAAACACCCTATACCTATGTAATCATTCCCGCTAGACCCCCAAGTGTGATAGATCGATGGAATCAGCTTTTCAAGAAGAATATGAAAATTCAATAAAGTTCTGGGTGTTTCATTCAAAATAAGGAAGTTAATAAAAAATCCGGAATAACTGAAAAAGTGGCAACATTGGCTATAACATTTCCAAATCCGCCACGTTTTGAAATCACACTGTACATAAATTCAAAAAAATCCAACAACATGTTACTAAGATATTCACCTGTTTCCATACATATCAGCGACCCTGTATAACTGAAGATTCAGAATGAGGTTCCAACTACAGGAATACCTGATGTGTACCAAAAAATAATAACATTTGAAAAGCTCCATATGTTATCACGTTATCAGACTATACCTATATTGGTCAAGTAATAAACTCATGCAACAGTATTTCTTTTCATTATTCCAAATTTTTTGGGATTTTCTCTCCTCGTTTCTATAAAATAAAAATATGAATATTATTTCAATATACGTGTAGTAAGGACAAATCAGATGATTTGCCCCAAAATGTCACTGCGTTTAAAGAATTTTCCTATCAGAGAGCCTAAAAGAAAAATTCACTAGCTTGTCAGTGACAAGTTGTATTGAAAAATTTTTGGAGAAGAGAAATAAAGGTATACAGGGTGTTTCGAAATTCGACCGACAACGCTTCACAGGAGGTAGCTCTCGTGATTTGGTGAATAATGAGGTAGGAACATAAGGGTCCCACGTGCTTAGTTCACGAGCTACAGGGTGTTGAAGTTGGGAAATAAAAATAGTTTATTCGCAATAAGTCAAAAACGGCTGATCTTTTATCATTCAAACTCGAAAAGTGAATCGATATTCAGGATATTCGATTCCAGACGGAAAATTCATCATCAACAATGCATCCAGTGGCGCCGTTAAGGGATATGCTTGATTGATTTTGCAAAAAAGAATGTGTTGTGATGTGGATTTTCGAAATTTCGTGTGGTATTATTGAAGGCCTTTTAATTTTGATTGAAAAAGGCTCACTTGATTGAACTCGATAGAACCCATCATTTCCGAGAAAAAACGAAAAATGTGATTAGTCTTCAAATTTTTTTACTCAAAATGTTTCAACATAAATCTACGAAAATATCAACCAAAAATTATAGTAACTGTTCGAATTTCTGGCCAATGACTTGTTGACACAATCATATCCCTTAACGGCGCCACTGGATGCATTGTTGATGATGAATTTTCCATCTGGAATCGAATATCCTCAATAACGATAAACTTTTCGAGTTTGAATGAAAAAAGATCAGCCGTTTTTGAGTTATTGCGAATAAACTATTATCATTTCCCAACTTCAACACCCTGTAACTCGATAACTAATCACGTGGGACCCTTATGTTCCAACCTCATCATTCATCAAATCACGAGAGCTACCTCCTGTGCAGCTTTGTCGGTCGAATTTCGAAACACCCTGTATAGAAAAAATATCAAATTTTCACTTATCTTTGGACGTTTCGGGACCGATTCTGCTCCCGTTTTCAACATGAAACGGGAGCAGAATCGGTCCCGAAACGTCAAAAGATAAGTGAAAATTTGATATTTTTTCTATATACCTTTATTTCTCTTCTCCAAAAATTTTTCAATACAAATTGTCACTGACAAGCTAGTGAATTTTTCTTTTAGGCTCTCTGATAGGAAAATTCTTTAAACGCAGTGACAATTTGGGGCAAATCATCTGATTTGTCCTTACTACACGTATATTGAAATAATATTCATATTTTTATTTTATAGAAACGAGGAGAGAAAATCCCAAAAAATTTGGAATAATGAATATACCACCTCCTCGATTAACCTACAGACAGTATTTAGTATTTCTTTTTTCATTCTGATTCTGATATCAAGACTGATGAATCAAATATTTCAGGAGTGATCCTCGCAACGAAGAATCCATTTTTAAGGAATGCTCCCTGATAAGATGTAGATGCAGATACCACGTACCAGCCAGTAGGCAGTCAATCTTAGAAATTTCATCATCATTGAGTGATTCATGACATTGTTTTCTTTGATATCCGGTATGTGTTTGTCCGATATAATACGATGAGAGGGTTATATTGAGAAATACAGAGTTACTAGAACTTTCAGATCCATTGGACCCCTAAAACCCCTACCTTGATAGTATGTAACCAATGTCGATAATTGGTCATTACGGTCCCATTATTTATGTATATGCTGAGCTTGGTATGGGAATCTCGATGTGTCGATTATATTGTACTGGCCTTTTGACGGAGATCTGCATGTGATTACTGGGCACCCAGCACTGGGAACAGTAGCCGGCCGCAGTGTATACTAATATACAGAGTCCCGCATTCACTGGGCCGCTGATGTGAGATATGGGGAATATAATAATATATTAGGCCATTAATGTCTCATATCAAAACGTTTGCTGGGTGGCTACGTGAACTCTATATTGTTATCAAATTATATTTTGATGATATCTTTATTCAGACTGATTGAATAACAAATTTGTAAATATCATCAGTGGTTTGAAAAAGTAGAAATCTTGATAATGAAGATTGATTTCCAACACGGGAAAAAATATGTATTGGGTCAACAAAATATTTTGTCCTATACGCATGCGAAAATATATACTATTTCCGTTACAAAAGCTCTGTTATAATATATACCGAGTGACACAGGGTATCGGGTCACCCCTGTAACTTCTACATTCGTAAACAGATTTTTCTGAACCATTTCTGAGTCGATAACCATACAATCCAATATGGCGGAGTTCCTTCTTTTTTTTTGGAAATGCCAGGAACTTTGTTTTCTCAAAACTAACTTTTCATCCGCAAACACTTTTACAGGGTTGCCGGTTCTACTGCATTTTCAGAAGATCTCCTGATTTGCATATTGATCTACTGACTATCGAAACATTTCATAACCTCCTGGAAAATATCTTGACACTTATTCATTATTATAATCACCGGAATCATAATTAATCTCTAGTCAATTATAAACACTTATAAAATGCCTGATATTTTGGCATGCTCCGTTCGAATTAATTTTACAAAATACGCGACATCCTGTATACTCCAGTGTATTCATCCTCGGAATATGCAAGTTGTCAATTATTCATCTGAAAATCGATAGGGAGTCGTGCAGTGAAGTATAGGGCCTTGTGTTTTCCTGGAAGCCTGTCGCAGTATTCACTTAGAATGAAATTATCTGGGATTATCTCCAGCGGATGATGTATACCTGCTGGAAAAGGACTTAGCTAGGTATATAGGAATCAATTTTCAAAAGTTGGAAAGCTGATGGAGCTGAGAGTTAACAAATGGCTGCCCTGTTTTAGAAGATTAGCGAAGACAAGGGACAAGGAAATCATATAGTGTTTGCGGGTTTTCGGAGATTCCTACTTCGAATTTGACTTCTGAAACTCGCTAAAAAAGTTTGAAAGTAAGATATAAATAACTGCATATTTCTTCGACCAATCGAAAACAAAATTACATTAAATAACCGACATCATGTTTCCTTACCAGATAGATAATACCTGCCGTGATTATTTTATTCCCAAATAATTCTTTTTTTTCATCTCTTGGAGCGCACAAGAAGAAATTCATATAATGGGAGGGAGGATAGGAAGAGAAGGTGGGCGTTGTGGAGTTTTTATTTCAACTTTTGGAAGTTATATTCGATATTTGTTCTTCGAGCAACTCTCATCAAGTCTTGTTAATGTCAAAAAAAGCTGATTTTTTTTCGTTTCTTGGAGCGCACGAACGAAAATTCCTATAATGTTCTTGGAACATCTTGCGTAATAACCTAGGGAGGGATAGGGCGAGGAGGAAAAGGTATTGGACGTTCTTTTGATCTTTTGGAGGTTATAAGTTCTTCGAAATACTTCCATTGGCAAAGTTTCGCCATTCTATAGACGAAAGAGTTTTGGTAGAGTGATGTTCGACATATTTCAAGGTTAAAGATGTATTGAGACGACTGGACCAGTCGAGTTCGTCTGATTGGTATTGCAAATGATGAAATTATAGCAGAGATTCCTGAGAAAATTTTTCTGTGAAAGTATCTATAGAGAAGTTTGAGGCCACCGACTTTTCCATGGTGTTCTTATGGGGTCAAAGAGTTGGTGAGTGTGTCATCACCCACCAGGCTCTCCTTTATATGGAATCTAAGAGCATCAGCGTATGTTTGAGTGCTGAAGCCCATACATGAGAACAGTATTCTGGCCGAATCTGTGCTTTGTAGATCATGAGAAACTGTTGAGGTGTAAACTAGATTTTTGCATGAAACTAAAGAATCCGAATCATTTTTGCGATGAATTAAACATTATTTTTCCATGAGTGAGTATTGCTGATGGTAATACCCAGCATAAATATAGTGCATGGAGAAAAAGAGGCATGTGTTTTGGTGACGTTGCATTCAACTAGGCTGTTGACTCCTCAAGATTTTCATTGACAGCATTGGCCTGCCTTCGTCGGGAGTTCTTAGATTCCTAGGAAGAAACGGTGGTTGCTCCCAACAGATGGCTGATATGAAGTAGGAACAATGTTGGTGCCAAAATTGATCCTTGTTGAACGCCGGAATCGATGGCAATGGAATCCAGCAATACTCCCTTCACCACCTCATGAAGCGATAAAAGATAAATGGCATAGCTGAGGTGGTAAGCCATATGATGGTAGTTTGTGGAGCAGTCCTTGGTGCCGAACACGGTCAAATGCCTTCGATATATCTTACGCTACAGCTAGAGGTTCCCCATAATTTTCTTATGATTAAGCTAGTTATATAGGGGTGACGTAGGCAAGTGAATCTCCAGTTGATCTTTGGTGACGAGAGTAGTATCAATGATCCCTAACCTAAAAGGGGAAGTGGCCTATATAGTTGTTGGAAAGGCTCCTGTTTCCTTTTTTTTGTTTTTGGGAGTAGGTGAACTTGAGCTATTTCCCAGCGAGATATTACCCGACTTTTAGGAGATGGTGAATAGCTCGCAGAGAGTCGGTGTCAATTCTGTTGTACACTCCTCAAGGATAATGGGTGGGAAATGTTTCGACACCGAGCAGAATGCGTCTGATAGTGCTAACTTCTCAAGGATAATGGGTGGGAAATGTTTCGAGACCAAGTAGTTCTGCCAGACTTCCAACGGGTGGAATGTCCTGCAGCACTTATTGTTCCAGGAAATCCGAAGTGAAGTTTGCTGCGAATATCTCTGCAAAAATTTTCGCATTCTCTTGCGATGTTGTTACCGTCGGCTTTGAAGAGTAGTGGGAATGAACTATAAGTGAAATTAGGTACTTCCGATTGCTTTGACGAAGGACCAAATCGAACGGGAACGATTGGGACAATCTATGAGTTTTGATCTTATATTGGCATTGTATGATTCTTTTGATGCATCTATTGTTTGGCCGCAGTTATTCTTTGCTCCAACATGTCCTGCTCTAGTCATGAGGCAAGGGTCCTGACGCCAGCGATGGTATAGGCTCGTAAATCTATGGTGAGAGGTGCTGAATTGCTGAATTGAGGAATAAGTCGAGTGTGTTGGCTGAATGATTGTTGACATCAGGAATTCGTGTCAAAACTTCGGCTTGTCGCCCAGCTTCATTCGTTTTATCGTAGTGTGGCGATGGTCCTGCTTCAAAGGCAAGAACTCGGAGAGCACTTCAAAGATTGGATAATTCGATGATAAATAGAGACAAGAAAAATATTCACATCAGACCATATCTACACCACCAATTCGATTTTGAACCACATATCATCAAACTCGTTTGATTCAAAAGTTCTCACTCGTTGACATGACAGATTTATTCTAGAATTTAGGCAGAGACTTCACTTGGACCTCAAGCAAGCATGAATATCGGGACCAGGACAGAGCATATAGGTTGTATTGGTGGATGAATTGACCATTGTCTCAGTAAGGGGCCAATATCTCTGGCTGTCCAGTCTGAAGGTGTCGATAGACATTTATGATGTTCGAAAGAATCATCGCTGTAATTTTTTACCAACTAATTATCAGTATGGAAACGTCACATTGTGAAATGTGAAACATAATAATCGAACTAACTTGGTGCTCATTGGTGCGTGAACAGAGTGAGTCAGTTTTTGTAGCAGGACTTCAACAGTTCGAAGAACACATATTTTTAAGATTAAATTTTCATGTGACCACATATATGTGTGGTAGCTCCGTTTCTGATATACTGGGAGTCAAAAATTGAGATTTGATCAATGTTTTACAAATTTTCATCTACAATTATTATCAAGATGATTAACTGAAAATGCCATGTCAGTTCACCCCTATTCTTCTATTGTCATTCATTGATGAGCCCCCTGTTGACGAGAGTTCGTGCATTTGATGTTTACCTATATAACTCATCTACATCTCCTATAAGTTCAGCGATGATTGGTTGTTGATGGGACATGAATGGTTGATCAAAAACACTCTCGGTTTCAGGTTATACAGTCAACCAACGAATTTGTACCACAAAAGAGAATCCTGCACCTCCGACATCACCACCACAACAGTGATAACAGTGAATGGAGGAACTTCCAAACCTACCAACGGCACGACACATGGCAGAGGATCTTTCCTGCAAGCACCCAGAAATAGTTTGGTGGGAAACGTGTGAACTCATTTCGTGTGAATAAAAACGGGATCAATGTTTATGTGTCTCTATAGTTTATGTCTTGAAGTATCATTGTAGTCACCTGTATTGTCTGAAATTTCATTGTGTTCAAAGAAGGTACCTATGTAAATGTCGAAATTGTCATTTTCATTAAACTATTCCTATCGTTCTTTTCAAGTTATAATGCCATGGTAATACACGTCAAATCATCAATATCAATTTCGATATTCGGGAGCAACTGAGGTTTCAACGATTAAAATTCATTCAAGTCCTCTAGTAAAGCATTTCAAACAAATAAAAATATTGAATTGTAGTGGGAGATTTCGATTCAAATCTTGAATTGCGATATTCGATGACACTGATTTCTCACTATCTATAGGCCGAACATGGGTTGAAATAATAGCGATCCTCCATCACGATTTTATCCGTCCTTGATTACTTCTTGATCAGTTTTTGAGTTACAGTGTATACCTGCAGAACAAAGAGAAAAACTCCACTGATCTGGAATGCACTTCTCAAACAGATTCTCAAAAACAGTGTAATAAAGTACACGAAGTATGATGGGGATTGGAAAAAATGGAGATCAAGTCGAGCTATGTCATTGATTTTCGTGAGGTGATTTTTTTTTTGTTCATTATGGATAAAAACAGATACTTTTCGAACTCCTCATCTGATTTCTTAAAAAATATTTCGGTTCATAATTCGTGAAATGTCTGAGGAGCTTATGTCATCAGTTGTGTATTACAATAGGTAAGTGTTTGGAAAACATCAAATTACAATAGTGATTAACTTCTACAGCGGAGGCATGTGGATGACCTCATCACCTTGAGACATATTTCGAATTGCCTTCTTATCTTTATTATTTACAGAGTAACCTCAAGAAATTAACTCTTGGGTTTTGCAGTCATAACTTTTTTCCTCGTCAACCGATTTTTAAAATCTCAGGCTCCCTTTGAAGCTGAAACTTGAGACGAACAGATATCAAAATCATAATTGATCCAAGATGAACATCATAGAGTGTTAAATAAATGCAAAAAGCTCAAAGTCATTTCCACACAGTGTTCATAAACTGAACAACAATGGTTGTTTATGAACACTGTGTGGAAATGACTTTGAGCTTTTTGCTTTGAGCTTTTTGCATTTATTTAACATATCATTCCACTTTGAGCATTGTGGCTATTTCGTAGTTGATCATAGAGTGTGTCACACTTCTAATGGAAGCATACCTGTATCTTCAGTAATTGTCGATTTAGGATTCTGAAATTTGCAGCAGCGGTAGATATACTGAAAATACACACTACTACCTGACCAAGTGGAGTCATCTCCAGTGATATAATATACACTGATTGCCAACAGCCATGGAGACACTCACGCTGGGGATATTTTGTTCCAACCGAGCAAGCCAAGAAGGGCAACAATAAGAAGAACGACTTCCACTCAAGACCGTCTTATTGGAAAATTGGTACGGCGGACCCAGACTTCAAGCATAAAAATTCGTCATGAATTGATCAATGCTACTGCAAATCAGGTTTGATGTCAGACTATTGTCGATCTAGATAAAAACCTAGTAGGCGACCTAGTGCGAGGAGGTAATATAGTTCTGGCCTACTAACTTGCTAACTAGTGTTACGTACAATTCAGCTACTAAAGTAAGCGGTAGACTAGGAGAAGGGGTATGCTCCGACCTAAGCCTCAGTGGAGTCGGGGGTGGGTTATTTGCTGACAAAAAAATTACTCAGATAAGGGCGCCAAGTGATTTTCCTTACACATACACCATGATGTACCTGAAATCACTAAATCTCCAGATGCTTACTTGTTAGCCTCAATTACTATAGGAATAAAGGAACTAATACTTGAGCATAAATATCATTATATATTCTGAAAGTCTCAGGGGAGTATCACAATGAAAAAAATAAATATACAAATAACGAAAGGGCTCTCGAGAGAATATCCGAGGACAAGGTTACCCAAAAAAACGAAACATTGTCCTCGAACAACAACTAGAAACATATATCCTAAATAATTACAGTTATCAAATAGGCCGAAACGTGGGAAAAAATACTTCTGATTATGTCTTATTTCCTACTGCGATTCAACACTCTGACTATAGAAAAATCATCCACTATGTGGTACTTATCAGTCTCTCGTTTCCTATCTGCGAAGCTGGCGTTGAAGCATCAGGATTGGTACTGCAACTGAGTCCTCGGATGTCGGCCGATGAACTGTCAATCACCACCTCACGAGAGAATCACCCCGTACTAAGAACGTAGATTGGGAAGTGTCTATAGATTGCCACAAACTTTGGTTGCCGAATAAATTTGTCTAGGTAAAGAAAAAATCGACCCAAAGCGCCTAAAAGAGTATTGAAAAACGTCAACACCGTTAGTCGTGAGACAGTAAAGTAGCTAAAGTGTTATTTAGAGGAACTCACCTCTAGTACGATTCCCTATGCACTAAGAGACGCTCCATACAATGCAACAAAACTTATCCTCCAAGCTGAGGAAAACTCGACGATTCCAACCCAAATTCCGGAGACCCAAAGGAAATCGTCGTGTAGGAATGAAAATAGTGAAAAATCCGTTCAGAACGCTTCAAACTATTCATCCATTCGTTTACCATCTAATTCTCACTCATTTACTATCTCCTATACCCAAATCAATATCGATACGTTTTCACCAAGTGAGCCACTTTTTTATAATTTCGGAGGACCAGCTAGGATACGAAAGACGTGAAAGATATTATCGCGATAGCGCGTATAAAAATATGAAATCCACATACCGAGTGTTTCATCAGTATATTCCGAAGTATTTGAAATAATCAGGCAAGCAACTAAACATGGCAGTTATTATTGAAATCATCATTTCTTTATTTATAAGACCTTACCGGGAAGGAAATATGTCACACTAGGTTGTCATCTAGAATGACGATGGTCAGACAATCCGATGCCTTATCCACAATCTTGGATTACACGAGAGGAGGCGAGCAGCCTTACCTCTTACTGAAACCTGTTCATCTAGCAGCAAGGCGATTGTGGGAAAGACCACATCAAAATTGACCAAATAAAAACTCAATGAAACTTGTTTTCTTGTTTCTGCTCACTTACACATAATTGCTTCACTATTGAGAAAATACCAATAATCATGGAATGAGCCTCAGCTGATCGATCTTGTCAGTCCATCATCGTGATTCTTGTAACGTTGATCGGGTCATGCATTTCAGGCAAACAATGGGCTGATTTCGTTTCGAAAAATTTTTTTTGTGTCATTTGGCCTTTTGCCATAATATCTTCATCTCCATCAATGTAAGAATTGGTCGTTCCACATTGACATCAAAAAAACGCAAGTCTGAGGTTCTCTATTATTTCAAAAATTCAACATAATGTTTTTCGAATATTCTTTATGAAATAACAGGCCTTCAGGGCTATTCGGCAAAGTTTTGGGTCCTCTTACTTTGACGTTGACCTAATCTTTTAGTAGCGCCAATTGGTGAGACTGGAAATGTTAACATCCATTGGGTTTTCTCACGATGAACGTTGATTACTGAAGAGGAGAAAGATCTGGACGCATTGAAAATGAATATTCCTCCGAAAAAATGTAAATTTTTATATAATTCTCCTCCCAACAGGGATTTCGAGGGTATTCCAGATTTGGGTCACCTTTGAAAAAACTCTTGAAGTACAGTGAGTCCCACTGTTGATAAAAGTACCCTGATAACTTTCGAAATTGTTGAGTTCGGATTCTCAAATTTGCAGGAGCGGGAGATATACTGGTAATACACACTTTGACCAAGTTTGATTTTCTCCTGAAGATGCTAACATAGTTAGCGGAACACGTGTCGAGGCGTTAAAAAATCGGTTTGGTTAGTGGTAATTAAACAGTGTAGTGTAAGTGAAGTCATCTCCACTCTCTCTCTCTCTCGCTCATATTTTCATAAAACGATATCAGGATCCAAGATAGGTTGAAAATCACTCACTAACTATACTTGTTTTGCTTGAAAAATCTTCTCTTTTGGGATTTTTTTTCACTTCCAATGGAAGGACCCCCGTAGGTATCTTACGTGATTCTTGAGGTAGGGTCCTGAAATTTGCAGGAGGAAGAAGAAGATACAAAGATGCTCTCATGAGAAGTGAGACAAAAATCAATTTGTCAGAACGGAAAAATTTCCAGGAAAGATATGAGAGGTCAGTGAATTGGACGTCCTGATTTCCAATCAGAAGTGCTTTTCAACCTATCATGCCTCCTAATTTAATTTTTTTGGATGGTTCCATGGCTGTTGGTGAGCAGTGTATAGGACTGGAAATTTGATCAAAGTGTGTATTTTCAGTATATCAACCGCTCCTGCAGAAAGAAAAATCCTAACTCCGGAAGATACAGGGATGCTTCCATTAGAACAGACACACTGTATAATGTTCATCTTGAGTCTATTCTGATCCCCATATATTTTCAGCTGGAGTTTCAGCTTTGAAATGGGCCCCTGAGTATCAAAAATCATTTGTCAAGGAAGAAAGTTATGATTGCAGAACCAAAAAGTTGATTTTTTGAGATCACTCTGTTAATGGAAGAGATAAGAAGACAATTCGAAAAATGTCCTGTAGTGATAGTATTATCTTCAGTCTTCTGCTGTCAAATTTGGAAAAAGGGAGTTTTTGTTCATTTGGGTTCATTTTGAAAATTCCGAAATTGTTCATAGTTTCAGGTGACACCCTATATAGCGATTTTATGTAAAGAACTTCCTGTTTCAAAGAAAAACGAGATAATAGCAGAAGTTTTGGGCTAGCGAAAAGTGTGATCTGGAATCAAATTGTTCAAAGCAGAAAAAAATCATTCATATTTCAACAGGGGCAACATTTTGGGGTCCGAAGAAATTGGTGTTGCGTAGTTTAGTTGATAAAATGAATAAACTACCATCATGGTAGTAAAAGATACCAGATCATGACTAGAAGATGAGTAAGTAATGGCTTGTTATAGGGCTAGTGGTTGAAAAAATTAGATCGTTAAAGTTTGATCGAGAGTAGAAATAATGAAATTTCCCAATTACAACATTCGGACCTACAGCGTAGCTGAAAGCAAACGACAGAAGATCGAAGAACTACAGAGTTTCAGGAGATGCTCATCAAATAGGAATGACTGCTGCGGTTGAACACACATTCTCCGGAAATATAGTTTCCATTTAACATTTCTTCCCCCAGGAAATATATAACTTATTTACATGCTGCCTACCGGAATTCAACATCGCGTTGAAAAATTGGAATACGTAGGAAGTCGAGCAAAAACATGAATTGCATAAAGGTAAAATTGAATCGGAAATCTTTGCTGATGATTACTTCAAAACCTGCAATTCAAAACAGGAGAGAAATAGAATGAGGGAATATGAATAATGACCTGGAAATCTAGAAAAAAAAGGTTACGAAAGTTGGTTTTGACATTTCAGCGGCGTATTTTGCTCTGCGGTAGGTATACCGGTTGTCAACGGATATATTTGAAGAGTCAAAATTTCTCAAATATTGAGTGTATCCTAAGGATATTCGATAAAGGAAAAAATGTAGGTATTATCGTTAATATAAAGATTTCAACTTTCAGAAAACCTTTTTAGTTTTTTTCGTATCGATTTATCGAATCTGACCATTACAATCATATATTTTTGACTCAATCCCTTTTTTCTGTCAAAATCCCCTAATACAATGTGTTCAGAATTAACTAAAATATAAATTAGCCGTGACAGTAGGAGAATGTGTGGAGTGTGTTCGCATAATAGATTTATAAACAGGGTGTTTCGAGAAAACCTGACACCTTGCTAGGGTAGGTAGAACACTGCAAATTAAGTTGGATTCGCTCAGTAACATAATGAAGGTGTGAGAAGGTGTTGGAAATAATATGTCTCACACAGTTTTTAACGATCATGTCAAAACTACTGGCAACACTTTATAGACATTCTGATGTTTGGATGTGTTTTGGATGCTAGCATATCGCATGAAATTGTTATCATATATCTCACACTCATAGAGTTTAGATCGTTTTTTTTTTGAGGTTAGATTTTTCAATCCAAATTTGATATATGCTTGAACATCATCTAATTATTCACCGAGAACGTACTCTTGGTAAAACTTGATATTGTGTACTGTTTTCAGGAAATTTCGATTTGAAAATGTTGAAGTGATAATTGTAGCTGGTATAAGGCTGTATATTAGATTGAAAGTATTATAAAAAACGATCACATTTTCATTGAATTCATAAAACCACAATACAATCTCCATGGTTTACTTATTGATCAAACAATTATTCACAAGGACACCATTGAATTAATTCGACTGAAAACATAGATTACACAGTTAAGTAGTAAGAACGGCTAGGCCCCATAGAACGGCTAGGCTCTGGAATTCATTGCCTGTGGAAGTATTCCCAACAACATATAATCTCCAAAAGTTCAAAAAAAATTCCAATACCTACCTCCTGTCCCTATCCTCCCAAGGAACGCACGATGTTCTTTGAACATTATAGGGATTCCCTTTCGTGCGCTCCAAGCGATAAAAAAAAAAAAAAAAAAAAAGATCATTGCATTCTCGATAAAAGAGATAGAATAGTGCAGGAAGGACATTTTGAACACTTACTCCAACCTATTCAATATTTTATATTTTTAGCTAGATTTATTCAAATTTTCTACTTGTGATTATTGGTTCAATCAATTACTCCAGCACCATGATGATGTCATTGTTTGCAAATCTGAATGAATAGAAAATCGATGTCAATAAAACTTATATTATACCAGCATCACCTATTACTCCATTATTTCCAACTCAAAATATTGCGAAAACGGTACACAGTATTAGGTTTGATCAAGAGTACCTTTTTGATGTTGAATTGAATGATGTTCGAGTCCAGATAAAATCTGGACTAAAATAACCAACCTCAAAAAGTTATGTTTAAAATTACTCGGTAAAAACCGTGTAACTAACGCCCCCTATAATAGTGAGATATGAAAACAGATTCATGAGATGTGTCAGAATATATCCATACATCCATAATTTCATCACAATGTTGCCATTAGTTTCGTCATCATCGTTAGAAAATGTTATTTTCAACAACTGTCTTTGATACTAAGCAAACTCCACTTATTTTGCAGTTTTCTTCCTACCCTAGCAAGGTGTGAGGTTTCTTTGAAATACCTTGTATCCTGTATAGATTGTGAACACAAAAATTCGATATGTGAAAATGCCAGTGGAGATTTCGTGCAACTTGATGTGATTTGTGATAGTTATTTGTACTGGAACCCCCAGATAGATTCAACTGGAAGTAAATGAATAGGTAAATACTCTGCTGACACACACACAGATCGTGCTGACCTTTTCTGAAAATATATAAGTTTCATTACAGAGTTAATATCGCGACATAATAGTGAAAATAATATACCTATAATGGTTTATGGAGCAATGCATGAAAGTTTCAGAGTATAGCTGAAAGTTAGAATAGAAAATATTTATACTGTGAGCACGTATAGAGGCCGGAATAAATTCATTAAAAGTTTGATATGGTTATTGGGGAAAAAAGCTCATTTGTTGATTCAGTCATATTTTATATGAAGTCATCATTATAAGTCACATTATTTTGAATGAAATATCTTTAATTTTTTCGAAAATTTGGTTATGTAACATCCAGTATTGGGTCCGGTTCTATTCAATATCTATCTCAATAACTTACTAGACATGCCAAAACGAGGTGAGATTCGTAGTTTCGCGGATGACACGGCAATCATTTATAGGGCAGATAGGTGGCAAAACTTGAAAAAGTTAGCCGAACAAGATTTCATGTCAATAAAAAATTGGTTTGACGTGAATGTTCTAACAGTGAATGCCGATAAAACTAAATATCTTCCTTTTTCATCGTATCACAAACACCTACTTCCGTATAATGTTCTAGAAATGCGTGACAATATAGGTAACATCAAAATGCAAATAGAAGAGGCCAGTTCGATCAAATATCTAGGCATTATGATTGATATGTATATGAGATGAAATAAATGCATATCAACTATTTGTGCAAAAAACTGCGAATGTTGCTACCGAAATTCAAAATTATCAAACAATTTCTGACGATTCCACAGTTGAAATCAGTTTACTACTCACTAGTCCAATCCACTCCAATCTCAACTTTCCTATGGCATAATTGGGTGGGGCAGCGCTCCTATTCTACCGAAAGATTATATGAAGAGTCAGCAGTGTTGGACTTGAAACAGATCTACAGCCAAATACTCCTGATATATCTCCATGAAAATAAAATCAATATTCGATATAAAGAACACATTTATAGTAACCGGAACAAAAAATCTATCACCGGAAAGAAAATTGCCAAAAAAACTATTGGGTTGAGAAACCATTCGTATATAGCTCTGAAAATCTACGATCTCCTTCCAAATGAAATAAAAGATTTCAATATGACGTTCAAATTCAAAAAAAGAATGAAGAAATGAAATGAATGAAACATCTAGAATGATTATACATGAAATCATTGATGTGAAATCATAACAAATACTCATCCCAGAATAATAATAATAATAATGGAAAAATAATAAAGCCTCTACCTCTTCACAAGATATATGTTTCTGTTAAAAATAAGTCAAAGTCTAGAATTCTATTTCATGTTGTGTGTTTATGTGTTTATTTATGTATATCGTCATACTGATGTGGATAACGTTGATTCAGATTTTATAGTTCAATTCCTATTCATTCCCTATTCAAACATTTTCAACTTCTAATTTTTCCTAGTATCCTGTATGGCGATAATATAGAGACAATATCGAGTATACATAAATGTACCATCAAAATAGGATGACGTCAGGAATCGAATGATGATGACATGAGAAATACAGGTGAATAAAAGAATGCGCGACTGAAAAATGAAATCGAAGTGTCTGAGCTTTTTTTTGTCCCTGGCAATATCGAGCTTTAAACGAATTTATTTCAACCTTTACATGCTCTCTGTATAATTTTCATTTTATTTTTCCATGATGTTGTTGGGATCCTGAATATATTTTAACATCATGAGTATTCCAAGATTGATCACGAAAAGGAAATATATTCCCAAATCATCTTATTAGTACTATTTATTCTTGGAAAATAGGGAGGCAAATCACAAAGTAAATAAGAATAATACATAACTATATTTGCTGAACAATCAGAGCAGTGGTATAAGAAGGAAATTGTTATATTTGAACCAAGTATAAGGTGATATGGACGTTTTTTATTTTCTCTTACTATGCATCACCTTTTTCTGTCTCGATGCATTAGCAGTAGGGTATGTTGAAGTAATAAGTGAACTCATCAAGAAAAATAATAAAACGATGATGATCACCGAATTTTCATGCAACAAAAGTGGTGAGTTTTCAATAAAATGAAACTATGAAGTTCTACTGCAAATGATGGATACCTACATATCATACATTTTCAGAATCGTTTGAACTCTTGAAAATATTGACGAAAGGTATGCATTCTAGTAGGGTGTTACCTGTGAATTTTGATCATTTAGAATATCCTTTCCCACCAAACAGACAAATTTTAATATTGAACTTGGATTGCATCAACTCCATAGCCCTGTTGGAGAAAGTTTGTGATCATCTTCATAATCGCTAGGGACCATGCGAATTCCTGATAATTTGTGTTTTAGGCGAATAACCTGAATTTATTTGCATCACCACTGCAGTGGATTTTCTTTTCAAGTATAGTTTCTGAAACAGCAATAATCGAAGAATACTTTTCTCAAATGAATATACTGATAGATAGTGATGCCATCCTACTGCATCCGAGTGAAAATAAAACTGTATCCATCAAAACAATTTACAAACGTCACTGGAATAATTCAGTTATCGTAGAGATTATCGGCAATTGGAGTGGAAACGGTGGATTGATTGAATTCATGAATAGAAAGGAGAATTTGAGAAGAAGGAATGATATGAAAGGAACAAATCTCAATACTTGCATTGTTATAACTCATAATGATTCATTGAACCATCTGACAGACAAAAGGTACAACGTTATTCCATCCTTTTTTTGTGCTTGCGGTCAATGGTTTCTGTAGACATGGCCAGGGCCTACTCTATCTGAGATAGAGTAGGCCTGCATGGACCCATATTGCAAAAGAGCCTGAATCTTTCGTGTTATTTGATGAGTGTGTCGATGTGAATGTCATAAAAAGTAAGTTTCGAGAAAAACGCATTTCAATGATTGAAACCTCTTTATTTTTTCCAAATTGGAGGAAACTGAAATCAAACCATCTGGACTCATTTGATGGAGTATAATGAACAATAATTAAGTTGACCAACTAGAAACAAAAATCATATTCGAATGAAAAAATCATCGAAAACGAAAGATAGGTCCGAAGACTCAAAGGAAGAATGGGGAATGTCCAAATAATTTGTCAAAAAACTGTATCGTGTACTCGTGATTATCTGCTCTGGTACCTTCCTATAGGTACCCACGACGTTTCCCGAACATTATAGGTACTTTCTTTCGTACGCTCCAAGAGATGATGACAAGGTGGTCGAATCTTTTTTTTTCTCATCTTTTGTCTGCCTGAGAGTTCACTTTGACCTTCCGAAAGTGTTAAAACAACCTGTTGAAATCACAATGCAATCTGTATTCAAGCAAACACTAAGCTTGAACGTTCCCCATTCTTCACCTTTTTGAAGTGGACATTCCGCGTTTTTTCCATGTGAACGTATTTTTAAACGAGCATATTAGCTGACTATGCTGCGTTATTACTATGGAAATCTGTTTATAATGAAATATAGTGGTTTGGCTATCAGATGACGGTGTCGAGTCAACTTCCACTATATTGTGACATTCCCCTTTTTCCCTTGAGGTCTTCATATAACTTTATCAAGAAAAAATATCTGGACTAGTCTGTGAAATATTACTTTCCTTCACATCAGACACCATCTAGTAAACATGATTGTGCAATTTGTTGAATTAGGAGATCGAAATACTGATTTTAATTATCATTCCATACCGTGTTACTTCATAATAAATTTTCTAATTTTTGAATATCGCACTTTCTTGAGAACCTTGGTATGCGAATTCTTTTTCAAACATTGTTATTGTGATTATTCTACTTTGTTAGGGATAAGCATATAGATAGCATTGCCAAAGTTAATTACGTGCTTGTGGAACACTTGGCTGATATCGTGAATGTAACATTGAACTATTCGATCCAGGCGACATGGGGTTACAAGGACAACAAATCAGAATGGAGCGGTATGATCGGTGAATTGATGAGGAACGAAGCAGATATTGGAGGTATTACTGTTGATAGTAGTTCATTGAATGGGAGTGTACACCTTAGTAGAACTTTTAACTCAAACCATGTTTATAATGATCTTTTTATACATAAATAATGATTGACGACATAATTCGATCGAAAAATCAACTGGAATGTTTTATTTTTGGACATAAATAATAGTACCATCTGAAAACGAGCCCTCTTATGACGAAGAAACCTCATCTCGCCATAGTTTAAAGATAATAACAAAAGCCCGACAGAGACTGAGGCAACTGATATATTAATTCTTTCAACTGTGATCTCGCGCTAATTCACTCTGTCAGAAATCATGTATCATTCATCCCGATCTGGAGTCTTGTTTCAGTATTAGGGTTTTGACGTAACATCATCGCCTCGTTTTCAGAGGTCCGAAAAATCGGGGATTTCAATAATTTTTTATAAAACGTACGTAGGAAGCTCACAGCAAGAAACGGTTTTGCGGTGATGAGCTATAGTTTGGGTGAGTTCTATCGAATTAGGAAATAAACATTTTTCGTGATATAAGCCCATTGTCACTAAATGCTCCTGTAACGAGTCGAATGAAATAATTCTGATATCGGAAGTCATCATATCATATTGTATAATAGGTAGATATATGAGATGGGTACTCAATATTAAAGTGCATTGAATATCTGTGAGTATATTCGATATTCATATTTTGATTTGAATCTCAAGAAGGCTATCTCCTTTGATGATCATATAGCTGTGACAATGACAATGACAATGACAAGCATCATCAATATACAGGGTGTTTCATAATTGGATGTCAATATTTGGGGAGGCGATTCTTGGGCCCACTCTAAGAAGGAAGTTTCACATGAACGTATGACCTACCAAAATACCAAATTCGAATACGAAGTTCATAAATAATGAATTGTATTTCAGGAATTTGATCTGAAAATTAACATCCATTTCTCTGCATTGTGATATTGTCATATCAACGATATCGCTATCATCATATGTAGTGAAAAGCTTTTTATTTTTCAAGCAAAAATTATGTTTCAGATTGAACAAATTGTGCTGATCTTTGCTTATAAATGATCGGGAATTTCAGGCATGATCTCAATTTCGAGATTAATCAATGGCGTACCATCAATGTCTGCCAAAATAGGTATGTGAAATTCCATACGAACGCCACTGGTGGCAACAAAAAAATGTGGTACACTCACTGATGCCTCTTGATACATAGTATTTGTATGAAAAATTTCATCAGAATATCTGAGGTGCTATTACAGATATTGATAAAAAACTATTAATTTTTGAGAAATTTACCACCCTGTATCTCAAAAGTTAGGACGTTTAGGTAATAGATTCATATGAAATTTCCTTTTAACAATGGGCTCATCAATCGCATTCCTTGATATTGACATTCAATTATGAAACATCCTGTATAGAGCCTTCATATTTGGTCATCGAATTTGTTGGATTCTGAAAAACGAACTCATACTATAGCTCTCTCTACATTTTTTCAGAAAGAGTTTCCAACTCGTCACTCAGACATTTGACAATTTTTGTCTATAGTGCATTTCCAATGTTATCCCAAAATATGAATTGATTCCTATATAGATCTGCTCCGCGGTAATCAAATTCTTCTAGATCGACGAATATATTGATTATCATACCGAAGTTATACACCTGACCAATACAAAAAAATTCCAATTAGAATACTCTAAATGATATTATATTTTTCAGGAACAGCATTATTCTTTACTAGCGATAGAGTGGACATAATAGATTACATTTCTATGACTACACCCACAAGATCAAAGTTTGTCTTCAGGGAACCGAAGCTGTCCTACGTCACCAATGTCTTTACTTTGCCATTCGATGACAATGTTTGGGCTTCGACAATCGCTCTAGTTATCCTTATGTGGCTGGTTTTATTCATTATACTGAAGTGGGAATGGGCCAAGAAGAAACACTTACAAGAACCGGTTCGCTTTTTTGGAGTATTCACAGGTTCATTCGGGTTGCGATCTCAGAACTGTTCAAGAATCGTGCTCGAACTGCGTAGAACTAGTGCGCAGTCGTTTCGAATCCTAAGACGGTTTAGAACGGTTCACAAACTATGAAAACCCGAACGGGGCTGAAGAGAACATCTGAGAACATAACCTCTATGCAGAATTTGCGAAAAAAACAATAGTTTGAAACCTGTATCTTCATTCGAATAATATTTTAAAGCTTCAAACTCTTCTTTGAGTCTATTCACAATATCTCTGAATGCCATCTGTGGGCTGTGGGGTGAATATATTCCATCATAAAATTCGTTGCTAGATTTTCAATATGTTTTGTTCCTTGTACCTACATGAATTTCAACACCCACCTGAAATGTTCGATGAATGGGCTTATATCACAAAACATTTTTATTTCATAATTCGATAGAACTCACCCTAACTAGCTCACCACCGCAAACCGTTTCTTGCTGTGAGCTCCCTACGTTTTATAAAAAATTATTGAAATCCCCGATTTTTCGGACCTCTGAAAACGAGGCGATGATGTGACGTCAGAACCCTAATACTGAAACAAGACTATTCTAGACAAATATGAATGATACATAATTTCTGACAAAGTGAATTAGCGCGAGATCACAGTTGAAAGAATTAATATATCAGTTGCCTCAGTCTCCGTCGGGCGTTTGGTATTTTCTTTTAACTATGGCGAGATGAGGTTTCTACGTCATAAGAGGGTCCGTTTTCAGAGGGTACTATTATTTATGTTCAAAAATAAAACATTCCAGTTAATTTTTCGATCGAATTATGTCGTCAATCATTATTTATGTATAAAAGGATCATTATGAACATGGTTTGAGTTAAAAGTTCTACTGAGGTGTACACGCCCATTGTGTATCTGAATATAATGGCAAAATCTCCCCAACATAGTCCTCCATTTTACGGTTTATATAACAGAATTATCAGATTAGGTAAAATATTTTCAGCAACTTCAGCAAGTAACTCCATCACAATGTACTAACTCCATAATATTGAGAAAATATTGAGGAGAGCAATAAACAGTTGAATAAACAAAAATATATCATTATGACGTTACGCTTCAATAGACAGCCCTAACAACACGGGATCTTGCTGGTACATCCTGATAAGGTCCTACAAATGTCCCAATGTTTCAGACTTAGGTACGATATCCCGAAGATGTTTCTCTTGGGACATCCCTCAGATGTTTTCATTGGATGTTCTAGAAACATCCCATTTGATCTTTTTTTATAAACAATATCATGGTTCCATATCTGCTAATGATGATTGACATGATTGAACAGTTCAAACAATTGTGACATTTGAAACACTGAGAAGTTGATAAAAAATGGAAATCAAAACTGTATTCGTACATATATACTTATACCTATACCAAAGCCGGCTAATTTCATCGATAACAAATTGAAATAATTTCACTAAATATTCCTCAATAAGATTACCAAAGTACCTGCTTAACTTCATGAACCATGTAATAAACGACAAAATCAAAATATATCTCTTCAGCATATTTATTGCTGTATTTATTTGTTATACCAGCCGATAGATGGCGGTACAACTACGTTGTTAAGAGTTACTAACAGCCGTCGGCCCAGCGCCAACAAATATGAGCCTCAAACAACTAACTGTTATAATCTTCCATTTTATTGAACCGCACCGACCTTATATTTTCGGATTCGGATTGTTACTTGATATCTGGAAATAGGTCGGCCATTTTCAGGATTCCAGATTGAAAATAATTCATACCGTGTCATCCATTACTGTCATCAAACAAAAAAAGTGTCTTTAAGATGTTCCATATCAAGTACCCTGAATGTCTCTGGTAGGTACATCCCGTATCATCCCACAAACATTCTGATGGGATGTTTATAAGACATCGCAAATGCTGACCATATGAATGTTTCTACGACGTCTTACAGATGTTATTGTGTTATTAGGGAGAATCGAGAACTAAATGGAATGAGCATGCGCTAAAAATAATCCTAGAACGGTTCATGTTCGAGAGCAGGTACTGGTTTCGGATAGTTCTAGGACCGTCCAAGGACGATTCTGGAGAAACCCGTGAAGAGTCAGTCCTAGAACAGTTCCACAAAACCCGAACGCGACCGACTCAACTGCGCAAACTCCTGACAGTTCTGGAACCGTAATAGTTCGAACCCGAATGAACCTTACTATTGAAATTGTTTTTGTGAACATTCATGTTTTTAGGAGCCACATACTGCACCAGAACTTCATGACTCCGTGAGTGATGTTGCTCTTTTATCATTTGGTGCTTTTTGTCAACAAGGAGCACCGTCAATCCCACTGAGCATTCCTGGAAGAATAACAACAATTCTGCTTTTCATCTCATTGATGTTTCTGTATACCTCGTACTCTGCTAATATAGTAGCTTTGCTGCAGTCGTCGTCAACTAGTATACAAACTTTGGAAGATTTGCTCAAGTCCAGGCTTCAAGTTGGGGTGGATGATACTGTGTTTAATCGATTTTATTTTCCAGTAAGTTGACACTCTTGGAATTTTATTGGTGGCTTTTGGATGAAGGAGATAGTTGAAGTGATGGCAGTATAAACTATTGAATGATTGAAAAATGTGGATTGTTGGGATCTTCGAAAATACTGAACCATCATCCTACTCATGAGTCTAGTCTAGGGAGTGCCTTAGTCAACACAAAAGACAAGATTGATATTCTAGAAAAATCTGGTGTTTATGAATTGAATTGTAAAAATGATGATTTTAAAGCTACATTGGTCGAACAGGTTGCAAGTTCAAAACCAGAGTATAAGAACACAATCGTATATATCGAGAATTATTTTGAAAAAAATGTTTTTGAATCCAATTCTATCATGGACGATGCTCTGTTGAATTGTCATCAGCTGTACCCCCTGGGGTGACCTTTATTCACCAAACGCGGCTTGCTCATTGCTCAAGTCTCACACCAATATGCAGTCAAAATTGAAACACCTAGAACAACATATTTCAAGAACTCCTTCTTCTGTAGGACATCTTCACTGTGGAATTCTTCGCCCACAGATGTATTTCCAGCGAACTACAATCTATTTACCTTCAAGAGGAGGATCCATCGATATTTGTCCTTCCTTAGTGCTCGCAGTTCAACCACGGGATTATAGGTCCAATCTTTTGCGAGCACTTCCGAATAACAAAGAAAAAATTCTCTTTTTCCTAACCATATTATCAATGACAAACACTTATTTGATCCTAATTCTAACATAAAAATTTCACATATCTGTGACATATAGGAAAAACTATTAACCTTCTCGAAACTCTGGAAATTAATAAAGCTGTCAAAAACTCTAACCTCAACTGCCTCAATGAACAAACTCAATTCGATAGTCTTAAATCATTCAACGCCTTGTTATTTTAGATACAATTTTGTTCTGTGTTCTATATGTCACTTCAAATCAGAACATTCCTTGATTTTGCCTTGACTAGTGTCATTCTGATGTTGTGTTTTGTCCTCAGCGTCATTGTTATCAATTGCCATTTGTCGATTGTCATTTGTAAATAGTTAACCTAATTCAACAAATTCAGGCCCACATGTTGGTTCAATTTAATATTTGATTTATATCATATCATTTTCGAGAACTAAGCTCGTAGAGCTGTTATCATGGTTCCCTAAAAATCGTTTCTTCATGTTTTTCAATAAGTAATCTTTTTCCACCAATAATGGTAGGTACATTCAGATTTTTAATCAATACTCAGAAACTAACATAGGAGTTGTTACTTCTTACAGATTTTCTTTTTATAAATTCGCTGATGATGACGGATTAATCCTTCGAAACATGTCCTGTAAGTTATGAATCACCTACGTTGGTTGATATAATGAATATTTACGAAACCAAAACATTACTGTCTTCATTCTGTTTGAATACTCCGTAGTAATATCTTGTGAATTCCTCTCATAACTTAAAAAACTAAAGAAAATATTCGTATCAGTGCCAGAATGAGTCATTTCTATATTCTTGTAAGTATAACTGATCTAGTATAACAATTATCATTTATCTGATCGTATATGAGGAATATCCAGAAAAAAATCGTATGGAAACTTCCATTGTAATACTAGTGAAAGTTCTTCACGAATTAATTTCTTTGTTATATTAATGACCAAAATTATCGTTCATTTTGTGTTGTATTTTCATCGATTCAAATTGATAGAAAATCAAATATGATTCGCTATAAATTTAGTCCAGTCTGTTTTCAACAATTTCCCATACGATTCTCCTAGTTGATTCCGAATCTACAATCTGATTAATGTTAATTGTTACACTGAGTCAGTTAAAATTACAAGAACATAAAAAAGAGTCATTCCGATTCTGATACGAATTTATTCTTCAGGTTTTTTAGGTTATGACAGAGTGACTTATAAAATTTATATACGAAGTAATCGAAGAGAATAACGAAAAATATGTCTTGGTTGGATGATATTTTTTTCGACAATTTTTGAAGAACGGAATGACTGAACTAGTTCCAAAAACTTATTCAACGTTCCTATGATATTTTGTCCGTAGATTTGTGATCTGATCTCAATTTTTTTTCGATGACTATTATACGGGGTGAGTTATTCTTACATTAACCCAGTATAGGAAGAAAGCAATATTCCGGCCTTGATATTGGTTTCGTTCAAAAGGCTACTTGATGAAGCATTATTTCATTCATGTGCACAATTTGAATTCAATCGGATACTGTATTTTATATGGCGGATTGAATTTTTTGTCAAAATCCCCCAATCACTCTGTCAGTAACGAATCGGTTTCAAACATTTTCATAGGGCTTTTGAGCATTGAGCATTGGCAGTCCTTGAAACTTCATGAGTTTTGTCGGTTCCATCGCTGCCCTGTATATATCACATCTAATTAGTGAAATTATTTATCTTCCGTTTCAGAATTCTACTGAACCTATTCGAAGAGCCATTTACTTACAGAAAGTGAAGCCTTTAGGCAAGAAAGAGAATTTCATGACCATGGAAGAAGGTGTAAGGAAGATGAGGGAAGGACTTTTCGCTTTTCATATGGAAACAGGACCTGGTTACAAATTAGTTGGTCAGTTCAGCTCTAGCTGTCCATCCATTCTGCAATCACCCAATCTTCAAAAAAAAAGTTGAACATTTCGATTTTGTGATTTCGTCGCCCAGGAATAATAAGGTTCTATCTGCCTTTCCTACCAAAATTGAAATTTTGGTGTATTAATGTTCTATCTGATGAATTCTTCATTTTGAGAGGTCAACTATCACAATCTGTTGGAATTTAAATGAGTTAGTCATAATGCACAGTTCTATCTACAGAATGTTTCTCTCTTTTTTTGGTTTATGATGATCCTATATCTACACCCAGATAGAACTTTGTGTCATCAAACCTATACATATACCCCTTGTTATCCCAGTTCATCAACATTGAACATTCACAGTCATAGAGAGAAATACATGAATTGAAAAAAAAAATTCACTCTTATTTTTATCAAGAACTTGAATGCAGTGAATAACAGAAGCCATACTGCATCCTAGTAGCTGGAAGTTACCGATTTCAGAGATTTCGAAAGTTCTATCAAGAAACTTCAATACAAAAATATGTCTTTCTTTCAAGTTGCTGCATTGGAAGAAGGTGAACGCATTTGAAAAAATGAATGCTGCATGAACGAGACTGGCAAAACTATTTGGCTGCATTCCTGAAGGATCTAAGTTGAATCAGTCATTTCGTACTTCTCCATTTCGATAATTCGAAATATACTTTTGGAAAAATCTACGTGCCGCAGTTTTTTTCAACATATTACTATATTATTACTACTCATACACGAATACTTATACTCATATACATCGATTCCGAAGTGAATCTGATGGCACTTAAAACATTCCAAATCAGTTTTCTCGTATTATTTCATGTTAGAAAGTTTTATTTCATTGTATATTTGTCAGTAAGAACCTTGTTTAATCACTACAATAGAAACTCCTTCTGAAACAAAGTTCTTTCTACATTTAAGATGTTCAAATCACCATTTATCTGAGGAAAGAGGAAGGAAAAAAATCAACTGATAAAAACTTCAACTCATTTAAATATCCTTGATCAGAACAAAGAATCTGATCGATTGAAATGGAACGAAATTGATGGAGTCAAAAGTTCGCAGCGTGATTCTGAGCGACTATCATTAGTCCAGATAGTACATTATTATTCTAGGGCAACGATTTAGTTAACAAATGATTTCTATCAATCATCCTGTTCATAGTGCTTATTCAATAGTATCATCACTATTCCATATTCTAATTCTTTATTCATGACTCGGCTTGCGAATATTTCTCGAGGATAAAAGTAATCATCAGTAATAATGGATGCCTAGTTTCGATATAAGTTCCACACCACTTTAATAATTCATCTATCAATTTCAGGAGAAATTTTTCGCGAGAGTGAAAAATGTGGGCTGAAAGAAATCCAATATTTGCAAGTGAGCGATCCTTGGTTAGCTATACAGAAAAATTCATCCTATAAAGAATTTCTCAAAATAGGGTAAGCAATCTGTTTAGAAATCCTTGAAACCTGTTTGAATCGGCTATTTCTCTCTTCAGCTTAAGGAAGATACAAGAAAGTGGTTTGCAATATAGAGAAGTCAGTTTGATATACACCAAGAAACCTGCTTGTACTTCGAGGGGCTCTAGTTTCATTAGTGTTGGTTTGGTCGACTGTTATCCAGCAGCGGTAGTTTTAGTTGGTGGCTTGATATCAGCTTCATTAGTTTGGTTTCTGGAACTAGCAATATATCACAGGTAGATTCTTCCCTCATAACACAATTATGTCCCATGGATATCCTTAGGACGTCCTGTCGGGACATTCAGGACGTCCATAGGACGTTCGAATTTGGTACCGTGGACGTCTTTTGTGGGACGCACAAATGTCCCACTTGAGGACCAACTAGGGACGTCCTTGAGGGGTGTCCCTGGGACAATTTTCGAATACCTAAATCCTACAGTATTCCTCATCAAGCACTACGGAGGACATTCTTAGGACATCCGTAGGACAACCTATTGGCAACGCCGAGGGATATCAATATGATGTCCATAGGATGTCCCAGGGACATACGAATTATTATTGAATTAAAATTTTCCTGGGTCCCTCTAGGACCAAATCTTGCATAACTGATAAGGACATCCAGTTGTGTTGATGGTCCGTAGAAGGTCCCCAAAAGATCCTGAAAAAGTTTCCCAAGGATATCCAATGAACTTCGCAGGGACAACATATTGAAAGTACTGACTGGGACGTCCGTAGGACGTTATTTCTAGGACATTGGAAGAGTACAGTTTATGTACCAATTGGGACATCCGATGAATATCCCTAAGAGACATTCGAAGAATGTCCCGAAGGGACATTTTGATTGTTATACGATCAGGAACATTTCATGGTTGTCGAGAAGGGACGTTATATAAGATCTGAAGTCATGCCGGAATATGAACTACTCGGGACATCCCTAAAGGAACGTTTGAAATCATATCTCATCAGGGACATGCCAAGGACATCCGTACATGAAAATTCTACAATATGTACCACACGGTACGTCTAAGGGACGCTATTTCTAGGACATTTGAAATGATGTACCGGCTGGGACATTCCGTGGAAGTCCTTGCTCGGACATTGCATGAGATGTACGGGATTGGACATCCCAAGGACACCTATTTTTGGTCCGAGACATTCGGACTTGAGTTGTACCAAATAGGGACTTCCCTAGGACGTTGTGGACTATTTGGGTTATAATTGATGAAAGAGGTTAATTTCATCTCTTATACATCTGATATTTCGACGGCAACAAAGCATTTTCATAAGAATATTTTGTGTTTCAGAAAAAAAATTTCGTTTATGGACGTGCGAAGAAGAATGGGAAATATCATTGAACACAATGAAAATACCATCCTCAGTGGATTTCCATATTTGAACTGAAAATAGTATCAGTCATCGAGGATGTTACGCATAACAACATGCACTATCAACGAGCTTATCATGCACTGGAATTTATTTAGTTACAAACTAGACAGTAGAAATTGCATTTAATAATTTTCCATCAATATAGTTTGATTGAATTGAAGTAAGTTATTTCAAATCTCGATACATTCATCCACTAGACATTTTGTTCTTATGACGTTTTGATAGAAGCCAACAGATTTCTTTGCAGTTCGTGTTCTGTTAGGACTGTTGAAATCAACATGGTATAGGCCAAATTTGTTCCTGAAACAAAGTTAATATAAATTATCACTATTAATGTTATGTGCGGGGTATTCAGAGAGCGATCTAAATTGTATCGGCACTGTAATCAACTTCCTCATCAAAACTCTAGAGTATATTTCGGCGTCAAACAGTGAAATCCGTAATTTCCTGAAATGCCTATAGTCATTTCACATATTGTCGGCAAATACCGTTACTCTAAATTTTGTACACCGTTTGCCAAATAGTTATAGGCATACCCTGTAATGGCGAAAGGAAGGTTCATTTAGGGCGAGGCAGGTTAGGTTTTTTAGAAACAGTTGTCTATCTTGTTTTATCAAGTAAGTTTTCGAAAAATATTCTTTCTAGGAAGAAGGTTCATCTAGGCCGAGTTTGGTTAGATTTTGTTTAGGAAAAGTAGCCTCCTCCTTAATGTTTATGCAGAAAGGATATTTTCCATTCTCAACCTTATGGTAAACAGAGTGGCTAGCTGTTTGACAGCAATATGTGAAATGACTAGGCGATTCAGGGAATGACGTATTTCACTAATAGGCGCCGACATATTCACCAAGTTTTACACATGTTACACATCGCAACCTGTTTTAACCGAATATTGCGTTATTTTTTCATTATTCTCGGTAACTATGAGAAATAGAAAGTCGGTTGAATTACGAAAGTTTCAGCAATCACAATCTTTATTTAGAATGCATGGAATGGAAAATTGTTTCACAAAAATCATCGAAACACATCGATTTTTAACTGAAGGGGTACACCATTCGACACGATAATCCCTACTTTAACCTCCTACTCCCCAGAGCAACACCCTCGATAACTTGAATAGGGCATAGGGGTCGTGTTATACATCATTGCAAACATCATCCAATTCTGACACTAGCAGTGCAAAGTGTTTTGAATTGCAACAAGTCGTTCTCGAGATATTCGAGTTCAAATATTATGTTTTCAGTAAATCAAGGTATACGATATGGATTATCGAATAGCTTTGCTATTGCTTGCCATTAAATCATCATCCTTCTTTCCGAACCGTCCGTATCAGTAGGTTCTGATAATAACGGATTCTGAATGACTCCAGAGGACAAAAACCATTCGTTGGGTGCCAAGTCCGGTGAGTATGCTGGCCACTCATTTGGTCCTATACGACCTATCCATTTGTTTTGGAAATTTTGGGATCGCAATTCTTTCATGGAACAATTGCACATATCAATTTATTGTTTTAAATTCACTTTTCATAAATTCAGGTAGGTCATGTCACGAAACTCTCGTGTATCGAAATATATTTATGTTACTGAGACATCTACAAAAACTAGAATCGATCTCAGATTATTTCAGTTTCTGTGGGGTCATAGAGCTAAAAATACATTCTCATTTTCAGTCCTGTTAAATACATTTTTAACTAAATTCCAAGAAGAAAATTCCAAAATGATTGAAAAGCATATATGTACAGGGTGTTTCATAGGTAAAGGGAAATATTTCAATGGTACATAGGGGCCACCGAGGTGGTTCTGAAAATACCATATTTGATAGGTTTCAGAGTCTTCATAACGGAGATACAGGGCGATTTATCGATTTCGAATAATTATTCATTCGTCTATAAGTATTGAACTACCAAGTATATTTTTCCGAAATTTGGTATGGAGCTTATACTTGGGAAGTTGAATTCATTCACCTATCGGATGGAGTGAAAATCCAGGTTCGGCTTCAGGAAAAATTTGAAATTTACATTCATTCGAAATATTAAAATAACACACTGTATGTAATAATTGACAGAGTTCATCAAAGGAATCGTGAAGAGGAGGAAAAACTGAACTGGATTTGATGCTTTTTGTTTTCCCGCCACCAATTCTCATCGTAACAATCATAAACAGAAAACTAAAAGTATGTCAATTTGAAGAGTAGTGAAATTATGAAACCACTTTCAATTATGATTATTTGATATATTCTCGTTAAATGATCGTTCGAAAGAACTTACTCAGTCTCACAATCTTTATAAAAGAGATACAGGGTGAATTATCGGTTTCGAATAATTATTCACTCGTCCATATAAGTATTAAACTACCCATCGCAGTAATATTTTTTCAAATTTGGTATTGAGCTTACTTGGGACGATGGATTCATTGACCTATCAGGCAGAATGGAAATACAGGTTCAGCTCCAGGAAAAGTCTCATAGTCTTTATAACAGAGATACAGGGTGAATTATCGAATTATAATTATTTGGTATTATTTCCATTCCGCCTGATAGGTTAATGAATCCATCGTCTCAAGTAAGCTACATACCTACCAAATTTGAGAAAATGTTACTGGGTAGTTTAAGACTTATAGATACTGATGTGAGACTTAGTGAGTTCTTTCGAGCGATTTTCTGACTGAAATATCAAATAATCATGATTGGCACTGGTTTCATAATCCCAATACTCTTCAAATTGAAATACTTTCAACTTTCTGTTTATGATTGTTACGATGAGAATTGGTGGCGGGAAAACAAAAAGCATCATACACAATTCAGTTTTTCCTCCTCTTCACAATTCTTCTGATGTACTGTGTCAATTATTGAATACAGTGTGTTATTTTAATATTTCGAATAAATGTCAATTTTTCCTGAAGCCAAACCTGGATTTTCACTCCGCCCGATAGGTGAATAAATTTAACGTCCCAAGTATAAGCTCCTTACCGAATTTGAGAAAAATATACTGGGTAGGTCAATACATATAGACGAATGAATAATTATTCGAAATCGATAAATCGCCCTGTATCTCCGTTATGAAGACTCTAAGACCTATCAAATATGGTATTTTCAGAACCACCTTGGTGACCCCTATCTACCATTGGAATATTTCCCTTTACCTATGAAACACCCTGTATATGCAATTTAAGTGAGCAGATAATAGAAACGATAAAAAACATATTGAGAAAGATGGCGAGGCAGTCTGCGGCAGTCATGTGATAGTCTTTGTAAGGTGATGTGGGATTTTCCCGTATACAGCGTCCCCCCGCAAGCGTTCGCCCTGAGCCATGGCCTTGGTTGGCCTTATGGGTAATCCGGGCCTGCTGAAAGCTATGGCCTGTTTCATCAGAAATATTCGAAACACATTATGTATAATATTTGATCAAATTGGAAACCTCAAGTTATCGAATGACGTGACCCATCTTACGATCCTTTAATCTCAATTTTGATCTCCACGACCAATAAGGAATACGCATGATTTTTTGTTTAATCAAAATTATATTCCTTTTTCCTTATAATAACATTGGATATCATTGAATCATCTCAAATTCGCTTGTGACTCTGAAAAATTTCATTTAAATGAGGCTGAAGTCACAGGAAAACGGGTTAGTGGCCATCACTAATATTATGACGTCAAAGTATTAGGCCGCACAGCCATAGACTAGCGCGACAGAATGACAAGATTCAGATTGAAAAAAAAAAGAAGAAGAAGAGGAAGGAGGAGAAAACAGTTTTAAACGCCAGAAATTTGAAATTTGAAAATGGAAAATGATAATGTTTATACCAAATACTCTTTAGTGCCGCAATGCCTTTCATCAACAAAAGTATCACCAGGAAAAATATTCCTTTCATTGCCAGTGGGATCGAGTGATGAAAATAAAGAGAAAAGAAAGTTATGGTTGCAAAGCCATAAATAGAAATGATTCATCCGAGAAAACCAGAGGATTTGTTTCTGAAGACCATTTCGAAGTGAGTATACGTTCAAGTATGTCCTAGTAAAACCCATCATATATCAATGATCATGTTCCTCATGTTATTAGGAGAATAATATAATATGTGATTTCGTTTTCAGCTTGAAAAAGATATGGAAAACTATATGAGATATAAATTGATAGGTGGTAATATATATTTGAAACAACATGCAAAAAGAAGTCCTATTTGATCAATCTCATTGTAGATATTTGCTTATTATTTAGTTATTATTATTCAGAATATTGATATCATATAATTGAGATAGATTATAGAAACTACAAGCTCAGATAATCATAACCTCACTTCCTCTTCTTATATTATTTTCAATCTTTCGGACATGAATGTTTGACATGACAAATAAAAACTGCCACATCCAATCGGAAATCATCGCTGCAGTTCGGCTGTTGGTCAAAAAGTTGCAAATATTATGATTTTCAATCAGAAATCATTAAATGTTCGGTGCTTAATAATGTTTTTCGGATGTATAATTCGACATCTATACATATGAGTAATGGAACAAAAATATATTCCAGTGTAAAATTTTCACACGCCTATACCCTATTCTCACCTTGACGGACCAGAAGGCCACATGACACGAGAATAACCCTGACTTACTGTTTCGGTGGTGCGGTTTGGTGGACAATAAATAATGTTTGCCCTCATCCAATTGAAGTAATAATACTTACGTGAATCCATACACCCATTCAAGATTGTCCAATAAACTCCATACTGTATAACCAAATACATTCACTCCATCTTCAACCATGGCATCCCTCACACCACTGAGATATCCCTGTAAAAACAGATATATCAATTGATGCAAGAGATAAACAAAATATGTTTTTCTTGCAACCGACTCGAATGTTGCCCATTTCAATACCATAATTAGCTCTTGATTTCACGTTTTTATTACTGAAAATATAGGTATATTCTTTGGAAGAAGTCCATGGTAACTCAAAGTGGAGTGGTGTAGTTCATAGATGAAAAACCCAAAGTCATCTCCACAACTTTTATTGAAATGATCAAAGATCATCAATGGTACATGTTTCGGGCTTATATAAGCCCATCATCAGCCGATAAAATAGTTCAAAGTTATGGAAGTGAAAAAAGTTGGAATTCAAATAACGTGGAAAATAACAGAGCAAACAAAGGCAACTGCTCCATGATTGTTAATGTAAAATTGTGTTTTTATAAAAAGTATGAAAATTAATTTTAAAATTCTTATGAAATGATCATTCAAGGGTCGGGTTCATATTTTATAAGGGCCCACGTGCCCTTAAATCACCGAGAAGTGGCGATTATCCAAGAAAATATCAAACTAATGAAAAGTATGATGTGGCTTCGGGAATAACCAGCTAAATGGGAGCTATAATTGAAACAAAGTATAGGCATCGTCCACCAATATTTTAATGTGAAGTTGTCTGAGGTCTTGCTTCTATCTACTTTCCTATATTATTATAATAAAAGTATTATAATAATCTGTCAAGTATGTCACATTGGTGGTTTCTTCACATATTTATTTTAGTTGATTCTCTCGGTTGCAGAAAAAATAGCATGTTTCATTCGGATCAACAGTGGCTTTGCTTGACTCGCAAATCTTGCATTCGCTCGCTACGCTCGGCTATGAACCATCAGCCGCGGCAGTCAGTCAACTACTTTGCTGCCTAGTAAAACAAATAACTATCCTCCTCAATTTTGGTAACCCAATCATGATCCAATATTTACTATCTGAATCATGGTTATACAGAGAAACTGATACGTATTGCTGAGACATTGAGCTTTGCATAGAGTTGGCCCTGGCTTTGCTTAACCTGTACAATATATTGTGACATTTGGATGAGAATATATAATTTGAATTTTGTATTCATTTGACTTCCTAGTCCTGTGAGAATAAAAATCTAATTTCACATTCGAGGCACTAAAGAGAACGATAAATATTTTCGAATAATGATTGGTTGCATCATTATCGGGTTGCCTGAACAATCTTTTTGCCTCACTCGTCGTTCACAGAAGATTCCTTCCAGGTCGTCACATTGAGTTCAGTGTCATATGTTAACAAAATGTTATATGTTGCGAAGGCATGTAAAAACATTGTATCTCATCGAACGGCACCTGTGCCAATCAATATCCTGAACAAATTGACTGAAAAATCGCACTTTGCATTGCGGTAATTTTGTCTCATTTTATTCGCGATTTGATAACGAGATGAGAATTTTGCCATCCGATACCAAATTCACGGCACAGCAATTGATTTGCTTCCATTATTCCGGACATACTCCCGTCATGTGATAACGAGTTGGAACAGGACGCATATGAAAGGGGATAATCTTTCCTTTGCGAATATCCAATATCCGAAGTTAGTGGAAGAGCGTCAATATTTACGATTATTTCATTCATCTGAAAATTCACGCTTTTGATTGGTTGTAACAGCTGTATTGATAATCGAAAACACTATGTTATCGATTTTGTATTTCGGCACCTGATTGGCTACTTACTGTTTGAGTTTTTGTAGCAAGACAGCAGGATATAAATGCTGTCATAATATATTCGTGTTCAGGGAATAAAAACACTACACTTCTATCCAAAACCCAATAGGCACTATCACAATTTGAATTGTCCTCACAATTATTATAAGACGATTCCAAATAATTATTGATTGAGCATGATTCGCATGATATAACCTAAAATAGGAATAATTTGTCAACCACGACTGACGTGACATCTTTACATCTCTCTCTTCTCACTCCCTATGATGTACGCTGCTTTATCCATTCAACGCTTCAATGTATTGTTAGTTGCATAACATCCCTAGTACCTTCGATCGCGAGTGAAGAGGAAGAGTGAATGCGGGATCACGATTGCGGGAAACTCAATTGAGAAGGCTGTGGCCAGTTGTGAAGGAATCAAAGAAAACAAAACTGTTTATATGTTGATAAATATCGTTACTAGGTGTGGTGTATAGCTTGAAAATGGACAGTGAAAATCGTTTCGGTAAATATAGTGTAGAAGAAATAAGAAATGAAGTCAAAGACTTAACGCCTCAAAATACCGTGCGTTCCAAAAAGTATGTTTGGAAACAATTCACAGAATTTTGTGAACAGCGAAATCATCAGCTAAACGAAAATACATCTGATGAAAGACTTGCCAATATTCTCACAGAATGGGCATTTAATATGCGGAAACCCGATGGCAGTGAGTATAAGGACATGGTAGTGAAAACTATTTGGAATAATACAACTAAATTACTCCAAGAAAAATACTATCATGAATACAATCGAAAATTTGATCCATTCAAAAATATAACATTTGAAGTTGCTAGAAATGCCAAAAATACTAAAAGAAAACAACTACAAAATATTCCGGAAAAACGAAAGAAGTCATGTGTTTCATTTACATCGGAAGAATTGACACAAATTATCCAAAGTCGGGATGAAAATACTCCAAATAGATTACAAAGGAAACTGTATCATATTATTGCAGTGGAATTAGCTTGGCGGGGCGGTGAAGCATGCCGATGTTTGATTCATTATTTCAAGGAAGAAATAAATAAGACTGGAATATAACCCTATATTCGCGAAAACCGCACAAGGTGGATCAAAAAATATTGCAGAAAGTAAATGGCTTGTGTCAAATAAAGAAAATCAAGAAAATTGTCCAGTTCGTTTATTCAAGAAATTGATGTCAAAAAGGGGAGAGAACATTAAAACTGATCGACTATTTTTGACAGTTAATGGCAATTGGAATAAAGATCATAAAAGTCCTTGGTTTGAAAATATGCCAATGGGTATAAATGAAATAAGTAAATGGACCAAATTGTCAGCTGAAAAGATCGGTTTAGATACAAAAAACGTGAAAATATCAAACCATTCAAACAGATCTACAGCTGTGAGTCAATTGGCAAGTTCTGGAATTGGGGAACAACAGATAATAGAAGTTACTGGGCACAGTAGTTCAATGTCATTGAAACCATATTTACAACTGAGCAAAGAACATCATGCTGATATAATATCAAACCTCAGAAAAGACGATAATATGGATATATCCACGACGGTTGCATCTAGTAGCAGTAATGATGAATGTCACTATGTCAAAATAAATAATTGCAATAACTGTACATTCAATATAAATATCAACAATAAATAGGTAGTGAAAATGGTTTATTTTTCATTCATGAAATAATCTTGACAAATACAACACGTGTAATTGATGATTATCGAAAATTCCTTCTCTTTTTCGAAACAAATTGTGTTGCTTTTAGGCAACCACACTCGCGCTATGCGCTCGTGCTCGTTTCCAAGCAACACAATTTGTTTCTCAAAATCGAAGGAATTTGTGTTTCGATAATCATCAATACACTTGTTGTATTACAAGCGAAAATATTCAACCCCCGTTGAAAGATAATATCTGAGGGATCAGTCTAAAACTCATGTGGTGCTAGCACTACAAGTATTCTAATCCACATGTTGAGTTTCACACTGGTTCATCGGATATTATCCTTAGGGAGGGGCGATATATTCTAGGACATATTGAAGCTTTGCCACTTACTTAGTTCAAATCGAGGCAAGTTTGGAAAGGGCAAAGAGGACAATATCCTTGTTTACTTCTCATTTCGACTCGTTATCACATGAAGGAAGTATGCTTTGTAGAATTGCAGCAAATAAATCGCTATGCCGTGGATTGGCTCAGATTGAGGGGGATACAGGTAAGTTTCTGAGATATATCATTCAATTGATATGGAATGGCATGATTCTTATCTCGTTATTAGATCGCGAAATTGGGAGCGAATTGCCGTTCGATAAAAAACAATGTGTCTACTTGACTTTGAAACATTATTTCATTTCGATATCAGACGACGGTGAAAATTTGTAGCCGGTTCTTGGATATCGTTCAGACAATTCAGACTCTGTCATCAAATACATCGTTTTTATAACAGCACCAGTAATGAACTACTCTGTATAAACCCCTTCCCTATGGAATGCCAATTGAATTTTTGACGTTTTGGTAAAAATCTATTCGGTCAGTAGTGACAGTTGAGGACTTTTTCCTCTATCTATGACAAGTTCATAGATGAATACAAAAATAAAGATCACAGGAAAGTGAGATATAACAAATTTAATAATGATGCAGACCACATCCTCATGAGAATGTAAGTATATTATCTTATTCTAGGTAGGATTATGCATGTGAGGAACATGATATGATATCATTTTATGCTCTCATCATAATAATCTCTGGAGGTATATTTTCAGAGTTTTTTTTGCATGTTCCATAAATCAGTTAATTACCAGTTGACTCTCGCAATCATCCACATGATCAACTCACACTCATTCACTTTTTGGAGAATATTCATACAATAATTTCTTATTAGCTACTAGTGACATTTCCTAGTAGGCAAGATAAAAACATGTTCCTTGACGTCGAACTCCTGCTTGATATTATTTTTTTTGTTTTTCTGCTGAGTGCATCTGCCCAACGCATCGACTTGCTCAGCAGAAGAGAGACGACTACCTATAAATTGTACATATTTCTTGCGTGTTCGTAGTGCTCTGATTTTAGAATTTATCACATTATCAATGTATTTCAAAATATTATTTTCAGCTACCATCAACTGCAGAAACTCATTCTAAGGGTTATTACGTACAATCAGGTGAACCAGGAATCAAATTCAGTATTTTCCAATGTGAATTGGGATGAAATTTCTATCAAGTGTCAATAGGTTTGAATATGCTTCACCGTGGCTTGGTTATTTTGATCTTAGTTTTTATGTACTTTCAATTGAATCTATTACTGAGTTTCAGTAGATCTTTTGAAAACTTAGATATCAACGACAGTGACGAAGCTATTTTAAGTATGATCCCAGCAGAACTTCACAAATTTTTATCATTGAAACCAACTAATTCCACCCAAACCCATAGTAACGGAAGTGACGATAAGATTTTTCACATAAGTACACTAAATATATCATATATCAAAGATAGAATTGCGCAGTATAATTTGCAGCAGAGGGTTCTGAATGAAAACAGTTTCCAATCACTTGAAAACAATTCCATCGTCATTGTTGTACAGGTAAATATTCAAAAAGAAGGAATGACGAAGTTTCCAATTTTTATATTTGTAGATTCATGATCGGATCAATTACCTCAGATATCTGATAGTTAGTCTAGCACAAGCACCTGGTATATCTCATACACTTCTCATTTTCTCACATGATTATTACGATGAACAAATGAACAGCCTAGTCCAAAGCATCGATTTTTGCAAAGTGATACAAATATTTTATCCTTATTCTATCCAAGCACATCCGAAAGAATTTCCTGGTGAAGATCCAAAAGATTGCCCTCGTGATATGAAAAAGGAACAGTGAGTATGAAAAATTGGGATGATGAAGTCTGTATCTTGTGATGACGTGTTTAAGAGCAGGCTGCTCCGTCTAAACTATACCTAGAATCATCTAGAAGTATTTGGAGTTCTACAAAATTACTCCTATCTGGAAATTTGTTCACAGAGGTTAAGATGGCGGCACAACTGAACTATAGGGGAAATGGATATCAACTCCGTTATTTCAAATTGAAAGCGATATATGTTGTTGCTTCTCAAGAATCCTTGTGTTATTTCAAGATAATCTTCAATAGCCTTTTCTGAAACTAACTAAACTAGGCTGTTCTCATAATATTTAGACGGAAAAAATATAGAGGGTCAGGTTCACTTTTTTTAAATAGAATGCCCTTTATGATAGCACATTTCATCAAGCATCCTTATGACCTTCAACAACTCCTATAATATTCTAGACTATATCTCCATCATTTCAAAGTTATTAATATTTTTGTCGAAATAATGTCATCTGCAGTTGCATACCGAAAAAAATCACTGTAGTTACAATTATGAAATTCAAGAAATTTATTCATAATATCATGTCTGGGGAGATGCATGATATTCCTGTAGAATTTTCATGCCCTCAAGTTATACAGGGTGGCTAAAAATGATTTTTCAATCCAGAAATTTTGGAAGTGATTTTTCTCGAGATTTTTAAATGGAACACCCCATATATTTTTAGGCCATTTGGTGTGCAATCGCTACACGAAAATTTTTCATCTAAACATTCATATTGATTTTCACAAATATTTTTGAATTATTGAACTTCGAAAATTTTTAGAGGCTGGCCATTTTCATCGATCTAGCTGTTATTGAAGAAACATCAAAAGTCCAAAGAATAATTTATCAAACTTGTTTTTTATTTGAAGAATTGATACCAGAATCGAAGCGAACAGAAAAAGTTCATATGCTATAGTTATTCAAAAAGTGAAAAAGAAGGAAATTCCCATTTTGCATAATTGTGAATTATTATCGTTGTTTTGTTTTTGATGTGCTAGGAATTTATGGAATACTTCAAAAATGGATTTGTTTTCTTTTTGTTTTACTTCGTGAATTACTAGCATATGAACTATATTTGATGTTTGTTTCAATTCTGGTTTCGATTCTTTCAATAAAAAAACAAGTTCACTAAATTACCAATTGAACTTTCAATGTTTGAATAACTGATGAGAGTGTGTATCGATGGAAATGGCCAATTTATAATTTTAGGGGTTTAATAAGTCAAAAATTGTTATGAATATCAATATGGATGTTGAGATTAGATAAGATAAGATGTTCGTGTCTCGAACTTTCACCAAATGGGGTGTTTCATTTGAAAATCACGAGAAAAATCACCCCGAAAAGTTCCGAATTGAAAAATCATTCTTATATAGCCACCCTGTATAAGTTGAGGGAATGAAAATTCAACAGGAATATCACACAAGCTTGTATCAAGAGATATTATGATTATTCTGTCTCAAATTCTATAATTGTGACTTCAGTGATTTTCTACAGATGAGATCATTTCAACAAAAAAAAAATGAATATATAACTTTGAAATTATCGATATATATTCAACAACATTATAGGAGCGAATGGAGGTCACAAGGATGATTGAAGAAATGTGCTAATATTGAGGGAGTTCCATTCAAAAAAAGTGATCCTGATCCTCCAGATTTTTTCTGGTGCTCATCAAGTTTCTAAGTATCATAGAACTCTAGCAATCGAGCTCTGACGCAATAACACATCACAGAAAACATTCGACAAAACACTCGTGTGGAATATTGCTTTTTCAACACTCGTATTGTAAGAGATCATTTTAGTGCTGTACAGAAGAAATGTAATAACGCCCTTTCTCCTGACGTGCATGGTCATTATCGCGAAGCCAAATTCACTCAAACCAAACACCATTGGTGGTGGAAAGCCAATCGTGTCTTCAAGCAACTCGAAGTCACAAGGAATCATAGAGGCTTGATCGTGATGCTAGAAGAAGATCACTATGTTGGCCGAGATTTCATTCATACGTTGAGACTCATGGAGAAAACATCTAAAGAATCGTGTAGCCATTGTAATGTTTTCTCTCTCGGAACGTATATGAAGACATACAACTACTATGCAAATTCCAAGAAGGTAAATTGAGGCTAAATGATGGTAATTTTCGTTGATTAACACATGATACTGCAGGTGGAAATTTCACCGTGGATTGGCGGCAAACACAATATGGGAATGGCATTCAATCGATCAACTTGGATGCAGATTGTGGACTGTGCAACCTTCTTCTGTGGATATGATGATTACAATTGGGACTGGTCTTTACAGCAAGTTTCTGAGAAATGTTTGAAGCAAAAACTTCATGCCATGGTTGCTGTCGCACCAAGAGTATTCCATATTGGGGAATGGTAATGTATTAGAGGTTTATTTCATCAATGTATTAACATTCTCACCCTGAGTATCCCTGGTAACCAACTCACCGAAGTATTGATTCACCAATGTTGACTTTACGAACGATGATTTTTCTCGTTATTTCAATTCGTGTGTAGAAATAATTACATGTTTTTCATTCCAGTGGATTCCACCATAGGAAAAATAATTGCAGATCGAATTCAGTGATTTCAAGAGTGCAGCAAGTGCTGAAACTTTCAAGACGATATTTTTACCCAGATCGTTTGATACTGACGTATTCCACAGTACCGAAAAAAACTGAACCAAGTAAAGGAAATGGTGGCTGGGGAGATAAACGAGATCATAAGTTATGCATGGGTATGACAGTAGGTTAATAATTATATCGTTCTTCATGAATATCATTATGATCTGTCTTAAAAAAATATATGTGTATCTCAATAGATTGTTAGGTTACATGAAATGGATTCATTTTATGCATAATTATAAAGAAATAGATCTCAGAAAACTTATACGAACCTGGATGTAACTTATCCTGTCATCGTCGTTCAGTGTACCGTCATAGTCAGAATAACCGTTTTCAGTTACTATCATTCTTGGATTGTTGTATTGGTTTTTGATCCACCTCAAGAGCTTCTGCATTCCCCATGGTGTGACCTGAATTAAAAATTGAAACATTCAATGTTCATGAGATTATAAAATCATGGTAATAACTTGAATAGTCTTGAGAATGACAAAAATTTCTACTGAAGGGTTTTTGATATGAATAATGCAATGAAACTAATACCAACTTTGAAGGAAACCGTATCAAACTACTTCTATATTAGTTTGATTTTGAAACATTCTACCCATAAAATGAATGTGTGTGATGTTCCGTGATATAGTAGATGATTCTCATAACTTGGAAGTGTTTTAGCACTATATGCTAGACTCGAATATCTGATGCCTTAAATAGTGTAATGTGTTCTTGAAGGTACTCCATGATGTGGATAAGCAATCAGTATTGAACTTGATTCTCGAATAGTGAGTAACAATCACTGTTATGAGATTACAGACCCAAACGATTTGATTAAACTTCAAGCTTTCAGAACATTGCATCAAAGTTAATTACATAAAGATTAATCAATGGGATTCGGAGTAAAGCAATCGATTGAAATTAGGAATATTAGTTTCTCAAGATCTTAGGATATTTCTTTCTTCGTCTCCATGAATGAGAATATCAATATTCAGTGAGAATAATTTTAGGAAGGAATTGGCTCCCGTTTTCAATACAAAGATGCATAAATACTTCTTTGTGAATTGTCATCGTTTGTGTCTATTGACACTCCATCAGGGGAGTTGATGAAGCAAATAAGTCACAAGAAATCTTCTCAGTCTATGTAATCCATATAATAATGGTAACACCCCTGTATTTTATGTAATCGTTGGGTTAGGATCCTAAAATTCACCAGAGCGAGAGATACACCAAAAATGCACTCTATGACCAAGTGGGGTCGTCATCTTCAGTGATATACACTGCTCACCAACAGCCATTCTGGAGTCACTCCAATTTCCGGAAAAATATATCAGGAGACAAAATAGGTTAGAATCACTTCGGCTTCAGAATCAGGACGCCTAATTCACTACCCTAATAGCACACAACGTCCTAGGGACGTCCCTATTTGGTACAATTCACGTCCGAATGTCCCGAACCAAAAATAAGTGTCCTTGGGACGTCCCATCCCGTACATCTCATGCAATGTCCGAGCAAGGACGTCCACGAAATGTCCCAGCTGGTACATCATTTCAAATGTCCTAAAAATAGCATCCCCCAGACGTCCCACGTGGTACATATTGTAGAATGTCCATGCAAGGGCGTCCTTGGCATGTCCCTGATGGGATATGATTTTAAACGTTCCTTTAGGGACATCCATCGGATGTCCCGAGTAGTACATATTCTGGCATGACTTCAGATCTTATATAATGTCCCTTCCAGGCAACCATAGAATGTCCCTGATGGTAAATTCTCTCAAATATCTCTGCACAGGCGCTCTTAATATTTCCAGGACCGTATAACAATCGAAATGTCCCTCAGGGACATCCTTCGAATGTCCCTTAGGGATATCCGTCGGATGTCCCTATTGGTACATGAACTGTACTTTCGAATGTCCTAGAAATAACGTCCTATGGACGTCTCAGTCGGTACTTTCAATATGTTGTCCCTGCGAGGACGTTTACTTACACCTCGCCGACGAATGATTGCTGGTGGGCTATAAGTACTCCCCGTCAATGTCCTTCACATAAGTCCATTGGACGTCTGTGGGAAACTTTTTGGGGACCTTCTACGGACCATCAACTCAACTGGATGTCCTAATCAGTTATGCAAGATCTGGACCTAGAGGGACCCAGAAAAATTCAAATTCAAGAATAATTCGTACGTCCCTGGGACATCCAATGGACATCCAATTGATATTGCTCAGCGTTGCTGATAGGTTGTCCTATGGATGTCCTAAGGATGTCCTCTGTAGTGCTCGATCAGGAATACTGTAGGATTTAGGTATTCGATAGTTGTCCCATGGACATCCCTCAAGGACGTCCCTAGTTGGTCCCCAAGTGGGATATTTGTGCGTCCCACAGACGTCCAATGGACGTCCACGGTACCAAATTCGAACGTCCTATGGACTGAATGTCCCGACAGGACGTCCTAAGGATATCCATGGGACATGACTGTGTTATTAGGGTAACTATTCATATTCAACTTTGTCTCACTTCTCATGGAAGCACCCCCGTATCTCACGTTATTATTGAGGTAGGGTCCTGAAATTTGCAGGAGGAAGGGAAAGTCCAGAGATGAAGTCAAATACGTTAGATACGGGGGTGCTTTCGGAAGAAGTGCGACAACATTTTAATTCTCAGAACTGAAAATTTTCCTGGAAAAATATATACAGTTAGTGAATTGGGTGTCCTGATTCCAAATCTGAAGTGATTTTCGAATAATTTTGACTCCTAATATCATTTTCCGGAAACTGAGAGGGTTCCATAGCTGTTGGCGAGCAGTGTATATCACTGAAGATGACCCAACTTGGTCATAGAGTGCATTTTTGGTATTTCTCTCGCTCCATCAAATTTCAAGATACTTACCCAACGATTACGTAAGATACAAGGGTGTTTCCATTAGAAATCGGTCACACTGTACATGAATATTGATTCCATTCGAACTTTTGAATGAACTCCATGGAAGTTGCACTTATTTGCAATAATATTATCAAAATGAGATCTATTACTACCTCAGTGGTATGTAATACTCTTATATATTATATATATTATATATTATATCTTATTATATAAATCTAAAAAATACAGGAACACCCTGTATATATTTTCTTTTCCGTTGAATGTTTGCGTATTTTTCACACAATGTTAATATTAGCCAATCGCGATCAGCAGTATATTTCAGCAAAGTGAGTTCCTGAATGGTCTTTTTGTAGTGAGGACATACGACTCATTAAATGTCAAAATATCACTGCGCTCAAAATATCTATCAGAAACCTGGAAAACTAATGCCATCGTCCTTATCAGAGGAATATTTGAAAAAAAAAGAATGAAGGTATATTGTAAAACATGGAAAACTGTGCATTTTTTTACGAAAATGTCTCTTTTCTCAACGTTATGAAGGAAATAAAAAAATCGTTCAAATCAAATCAAAAGAATCCGCGTGCATCAATCTGTTTATGAAAACGGTGAACAAATTACGTAATATACTATAACTGTTCTATCTAATTGAAATCAACAATTGAGTTGAAAAACTCATGAGAAGACTGCATTCAATCTTGACAGGTGTCATTCACGTGCCATAAGATTTTCTTCAGATTTTAAAATCATCGTTATGAATGCATGCGTCCTTACAACTTTCACCTGAGGATGCGAATATTTTCATCCTTCACAATATTGGCGTGTGTCTGAGTTCACTACTAGTAGTCCATATAACCATTAGCAAGATTTCAAATGTTCTAAGACTAATAATTATATTTTTTCTGTGACGCGAAAAAAGTTTGGCATTTCTTCTCTGTTGGCAGGTTATGAAATGTCAATTCTCATAAATTACTTTTTTCCCGAGGGAAAAAAGTGAGTACTTCTTTCCCGGATATATATCACATATATATATATATATATATACTGTTGATGGCTTTTGTTGTGCTATAGTTCCGAAAAATGAGTCAATAATACCGTCTCCGAGAAAGAACTGCAAGTCCTTTTATCTTCCATTCGACTTCGCGGTTACGTATATAACTAAACAACCACTAAATTCGCAATTTTTTGAAATCAAATCACAGAGTAAGACTGACAGAAGTGACAACAGATATTTGATTACTTCAAAAGAATGATGAAGATGCCCACAACTAACGCCACAACGCAGGTGTCCCTACTGTTAAAAACTCAAAATATCACGTCATTAATTTTCAGATTTCAAAATAATGTAAATACTTCTCGGTATTGATTCGTCCTTTCTTCTGTCACAGAAAAAATTAGTGTATTATACACAGGAAAATATTTGATTTTAGCTCACGGTTTTTTGTCTCCCTCCCTACGCGTCGGGAGACACCACAACCTGGAGCTAAAATCTACAACTTTTTTCCCTTGTATAATAAATAACTATTTCATCCATGAAGACAAGGAAGGTGAATACCAAAAGATGAATATTCCATCTCTTTTATTAATCTACAGGAAGAATGATAAATATGAATTCTCGTACTTACTACCAACCAAGGAGATGCGCCTTTTTTCCAGCTCTCGCTGTACCATACTTTGACTTCATCGTCATGATCAAATCCCATACCGTCTACGTCCTGGTTTTGCTTTGCCGCAACAAGAGAAGCTGAATACATGTTGACGCCTAAGAAGTCTGCAGTACCTTTTATGTACTCGATTTCTTTGGGCGTGAATTCGGGCAGCCGAGATTTCTGGAAACCTTGTGCCAGACTGCGTCTTTTAATGTGGCTTTTCATCACTTCTGGATAGTCTCCGTTGAATATGGGATTAGCATACAATCCGAACTGCAAGAATACATTCACGATTCAATTTGCCTGCTCAGACGAATACTAACATGAAAAATATATCAGTTAAAGGTGACCGCAGATATACAGTGTGTCCCACTTACCATGCTCACCATGGGTATCTTTTCAACGGTGAGAGATACGAGGTCGGTTGAATGACACTGAATGTGGAGTTTGTCAAGGCCAACTATAATGTGAAAAAATATTTTGATAAAATCTATTCGTTTTTGTTTTATACGCAAAAAACAGATTTTGATCATTTTCATGTCTCCTTCATAACTTGTTTATTTATGAAAATATCCAAATATGTATTGCACATTCTCATGGCAGTTTTTCAAAGTGATTTCGAAAAAAATATGAAATTTATACCAACTCTTCTAGAATTTGAGATATCAGCACCAACTTTAGTTTTTCAAATGTAGGTCATAGCTCACTATGACTTAGTTAGAAATAACTTCTTTATTCTCACAGATGATATGTCGCAGTAATATTTTTGTGCTATTTGGAAGCCGCCATCTTGAATCTATAAATTTTCACAAAAAATTCATGATCTCCGACCTCAAAAACCCCCACTTACCAATTTTGAATGGAATCCGACCAAATCTTGTCCGCCATCTTGGAGCAGCCATTTTTTTAAATTTCTGTCTGTAATCAAATGTTGCGAGTGAATTTTGACTCACTTCTGGCCGTCCTATAAACTTGAAATTTTGCAGATGTCCGTAAATCCGGTGACAATTCATTATGGAATTTTTGTTGAAAAAAAAATGGCTGCTCCAAGATGGCGGACATGATTTGGTCCGATTCCATTCAAAATTGGTAAGTGGGGATTTTTGAGGTCGTAGATCATGAGTGTTTTGTTGAAATTTGAAAATTCAAGATGGCGGTTTCCAAATAATTTTTTGTTCTTGTATAAATGACGATAACTCCATTGTTATCAACACAAAACTATTACTGCGACATATCGTCTGTAAGAGAAAAAAAAGTTATTTGTAACTAAGTCATAGTGAGCTATGACCTACTCTTGAAAAACTAAATTTGGTGCTGATATCTCAAATTCTAGAAGTGTTGGTATTTTCATATTTTTTTCGAAATCACTTCGAAAAACTGCCATGAGAATGTGAAATTCCTATTCGAATATTTTCATAAATAAACAAGTTATGAAGGAGACACGAAAATTATCAAAATCTGTTTTTTGCGTATAAAACAAAAACGAATAGATTTTATCAAAATATTTTTTCACATTATAGTTGGCCTTGACAAACTCCACATTTGGTGTCATTCAACCGACCTTGTATCTCTCACCGTTAGCAAGATACCCATGGTGAGCATGGTAAGTGGGACACACTGTATTCAGGAAGAGTCATCACTATTGCACAGATTAACAAACCTTTAATCTGTCACTATTGAGACATAGGCTAAGGGCGTCTTGTTTGGACTAACATAAATGGAGATAGGACCGAATGCGAGTGGGCCTAAAACTGGCCTCTGATTGGTTAGTCAAGTCGCGTGGTTTGTAGAAAAGTGGAAGGGTGGGGATGGACTATACTCCCCCAATTCCTACTGGTGTATACAGGGTGTTTTATAATTGAATGTCAATATTTGAAGAAGCAATTCTTGGGCCCATTCTAAGAAAAAAGTTTCATATGAACGAATGACCTAAAGGTCCTAACTTTTGAGATACAGAGTGGTAAAATTCTCAAAAAATCAATACTTTTTTATCAATATCTGTAATATCACTCCAGATACCCTGATGAAATTTGGCATACATGTACTATGTAGCAAGAGGCATCACAAAGTGATCCACATTCATTTTGGTTGCCACCAGTGGCGTTCGTATGGAATTTCACATACCTATTTTGGTAGACATTGATGGTACGCCACTGATTAATCTCGAAATTGAAATCATTCCTGAAATTTTCAATCATTTCTAAGCAAATCTGATCACAAATTTTTTTTCGAACTAATGCACGGTTTTCGCTTAAAAAAATAAAAAGCTTACAATATCACAATGCAGAGAAATATACTTTATTTTCAACATCAAATTTCAGAAATACAATCCATATTAGTATTTGATATTTTGGAATTATAACCTCTCATTGTAGTAGGCTATTATAATTTCTGTGAACTTTACCACCCTGTATTTCGAAAGTTAGGTAACCGTCCTAACTTCATATGGATTTTTCTTCTCAGAATTGGCCTAAGAATCGCCTCCTCGAATCTTGACATTCAATTATATGAAACTTCCTGTGTATTATAATTATATGACTCTCTATAACTTGTTTTTTCACGTTACCTAAACCAAAAAGACATCACCCCCATGTCAAAAAAAACTATCGACGCTCTTGTATAATCAGTAGTCTCTTCTGTTCTCTCGAGTGACTTTCCCAAAATTATAGTTTCTAGGAAGAAGTTTGATTGAGGCCGAGTTTGGTTAGATTTTGTGTAGGAAAAGTGTCTTCCCTTTTATGCTTATGCAGAGATGATATTTTTTGGCAACCTTCCGGGAAGTGCTCACTCTCCGGATGCGTTTCCTTTGAGGAAGTAGCCTTTTTCTGGCCTACTCCGGGAAGTGTACTTACTTCCCGAACTAGGCCAGGAACTATCACATCGTTGTTGTCACTGTAACTATGAAAATCTTGGTAGACATGGTTTTGATAATTGCAGATGATAATTACCAGGACTCGCCTACGGCTTGGCCTAAAATTTTGTCTACTCGTCCAAAAAAATAATATTTTCCGGACTTGTTACGTAAATTACTATTTCCTTCCGCGTCCTTTCGGCAAACAGAGTAACGGCTGAAAATGGAAATTACGCTGTTTTGCTGTTTGGCGGCCATTCGTGAAATGGCGTTTCAGGAAATGACAGAGTTCACAAACTGACGCCGGCATATAGATATACTCACTGTGAACTGTAGCTTAGTTTCGGATGCCTCTTGATCCTCTGAAGAGTTCGTGGCAGGTTCCCACCAATTTGAATCTATCACGATCCCCACTTGACCTGCAGAACAACATAATATTATGGGTATTTGAACTGTTTCAGTTTCAGTTTCAGTTTCAGTTTCAGTTTCAGTTTCAGTTTCAGTTTCAGTTTCAGTTTCAGTTTCAGTTTCAGTTTCAGTTTCAGTTTCAGTTTCAGTTTCAGTTTCAGTTTCAGTTTCAGTTTCAGTTTCAGTTTTCCATATTTCTTTATACTTCATGGGCCATGTTCATTTCTGATGGAAAAACATATATTTTTGTATCCATTACCCGAGCCATTACCAGAGCACTTCTGTCGTTAAGTTATTTTTATACAGGGTGATTCAGGTTTTGAGGCACATTTACTAGAATTGAAGATAGATCCCATCATTTTAATCGAAAAAGTTCATATAAACATTAGTCCGATCTCGTTCAGTAGCGGTGCTACAGGAAGTCAAAGTCTAATTATTTTTCTCTATTAATTGAAATATCTCTTTTAATTTTCAAGATATTATTTTGAAGTTTGGTGTGGTTGATACTTTCTAGATCATCATTTCAAGCCATTTGAAGATTTTCAAAATCTACAGGGTGATACGTTTATGGGGGTGGAGGCTTCTTTATCCCTCCCAAACTTCTTTGTAGTACGCTTCTGGCATTTTTTCGGGATCAAATTGTATGAATCGTTCAATTTAGGGTTTTTTTCACTCTCCATTTCCCCTCGAGAATCGTTATTCGTATAGCATAAAATAGATTTTAATCAGATCTAAGGAAATCGACTGAATTTTTGACAAGTTATTCACTGATGAAATTAAAATAGAACTGGCATCCCTGATCCTGCTGTTGTCAAATATTAATTATTCTCGAAATCTGAAAGATTTCACGTGTGAATAGGACGGTGATGTGTATATAAATGTTTGAGGTCGACGACGACGAAGAAACTGTAATATGCACCTCGTCGAAGAACTGTCTATATTGAATCGCCTGATTGCTTATAGACAGTTTTCCGTCCTTGGTACAGAAAAGACTATTGTTACAAGGATCTCGAAGCAGTACCTATGTATGGTATTAATGAAATTTACATCCATTACATTGTTATGTTGAATAAAACACAATTAACTTCCTTTTGTTACACAAAATAATAAAACATGAGTCGATAGAGGCTTCATTTCTCAGTTTTCACAAATTCGTATCACTGAAGTTAATAGAAATATATTCGGTGGAACAATAGTTATTTAACCAACTAGTGTATTAATGAGGGCGATTAATGATCGAGATATTTCAACGTGCGAGCGAAGCGAGTGCGTTAATGTTCGAGATCATTAATCGCCTTTTAATATACAAGTTGGTTACAAAACTTTTCCGTCGACTATATTTCTCATTTCTCCTGCAATGAAGAAAACTTGGTTCGCGAATTCATCATCCACCCGGAGACTGCTAAAAATCACCCAGTAGCCTTGTTACTGACATTAGTGTTATTTGACATTTGTCGAAATGATCAACATAGGAACTAAATTCCTTGTGTTAGAAAACAGGGATTAAAATCGTGTCAGATACTTGGAAAGGCAAACCCGTTAACGGAAAATCGTCGATGAAATCCATATTTTCGATTCAAATGCAGATTCCGCTAGTTATAGCATAAACAATGAATGCACGCGGTGTATGTTTGGTTGCCTATAAAACAATCGTGCATCAATAGACAAATCGTCTATTAATAGGGGTCATTAATGAACGATTCAATATACATTAAACTTAGTCGTTAATACGAGGTCGACGGAAAAATATAATTGAAGGACTTCAGTTGAATGAAATAATGAAGAATAATTCCTCATAGTACCTCAATCTCCCAGTCTTTTATTTTCATTTAGCTAAAGTTGCGGGATAGAATTATTTTATTCTGCAAGGAACTTCACAACTTAAAGAATGAATTCGACATGTTCTTGAGTTAAATGTGAATGTCATTTTACCTATGAACGTCAGGAAATGCTTCTCTCCCGATGGAGGAAGAAGATATTTCCAGATATTTGTTAAGTTGCTATGGTAACGATACAAAATGCAGGCTTCAAATGGGTCTACAATGTAAATATGCAGCAAAATTATCAGCATCACAAGAATTCGCGAAAATCACGAAGTGTGCGGCCTCTGGTGGCTAACTTCACAAGTCTTGCGAGTATGAACAACAATGACAACAAATAAGGCTACCATTGTTTTGCATGAGTTTCATGAATATGTGTTTTATTTGAAAATAATTTATTTGTTGGAGTGCATATACCAGAACCTTATTTTTCCCTGATGAAAAAACTCGAATTATTGCATGAACTTTTATTGTTTACAATGAAGAAACCAATACCTACCTTATAATAATATATTATACATTTTCTGAAGCACAATTAGAATCGTCATATAAATGTTGGTTGCAATGATTCGATCTTGAGAATAACTTCAAATCCTCAATTGTTGGAGATCCTTGTTGTATGTAAATCGATGATATTGTTCATTCTGAGCCCTCTCCAACCATATCTTCTTTTCCAACCTCCTCACTAGAATTCCATATCCTTCATAAAAGCCAGTGATATTTCTTGATGAATTCAATTATTTCTTCATACCTATACCATAATGTTGTAATAGCTGATTGCTTATATGGTTCCATTCCAGTCCATGCAAGTGTTGAGTGGACCATTCCGACCATTCAATATGTTTGAAAACTGTGGAATTGTAGTGTGATATCTATGATGAATACCACCATTGTCCACATCAAAATGGCAATTTCTCTGCACAAAAAGTTATTTTTTCTATGCTGGAAACCTTGTATTTCACGAAGTCAACTTATTATTCACTATTTTGCCAAATGATTTCGAAATAACCAATTTGCAATGAGTGCATACGGCAATGTTTTGGTTGTTCATACTCAGTTTGAAATTTGACGTTGATTTGACGTTTAATTGCGCCATCTATTGGTTCGTGATTTTCGCGAATAGAAACAGAAAATCTCTAACATTCAGAATGGTGCCCAGAATTTCGAATAACTCTTCCACAAACCTTTTTGTCTGGGTCTGAATTCCTCATCATAAATATGCCATGCCTTAGCGTGTGCCTTCAAGACGTTATGAGCACACCAATATTCCCCGATACCAGGAGATTTTATTCCGGGAGCGTTAGTTCCTACACCATATCCCTGCCAGCAGGTTTGTTTCGGCTCATTGAACGTCATCCAATACTTGACGTCAAGTCCAAAAAGTCGGAAACATAGTCTGGCGTAGTCGGCGTAAACGTCGATGATATTGCTACTTGGCCAACCACCTTCATCTTGTAAGGCTTGGGGAAGGTCCCAATGGTAAATCGTCACGAAAGGTTCGATGTTATTGGCTCGGAGTTCACTGATGAGGTTTTTGTAATATTCTACACCAGCTTCATTGATTTCATTGATATGACCTTCAAAAGATAAATTTATTCTATACACTAAACACTTGAATTTTGATACTACCAAGTGGTGAATTGATTATGATCAATGATGAAAAAATATAAAATCAATCTCGTGAAATATATTTTGACATTATTTATACAGGGTGAGTCATAACTATTGGGACAGAAAAGAAGATACACGGCGTTCCAATCGGAAAAGTATTGACATGACTATATACCCGCACCAAAAGTTAGTCCCTGACAAGGAATGTAATTTACCAGCAGCAACCATCTGACAGACCAGAGCACACTTATCGCAAATGAAATGATATTTGAAATCCTATGATGCTAGTTGGAACTGTTCGATTGCGTATTTCTCGAGAACGGATGAAAATATCGTGTTCAAGCTAGAGTACCAATATTACGTAGAAATTATGTTTATGTCATATTTTTTTACCGAAATCACTAAAAAGTTTGTCAAGAAAAGTTACCAGTCGAATTCATTATCAGATATCATTCACGTGGCACGGCCAGTAATAAACTGTAGAATAGACAAAGAATAATTTCCTTAGAAAACGGAAAAGAAACTTCAACGCCCTGTATCCTTTGCCACAGCCATATATCATCAAGGCATATTCGATTCTTTCGCCATATTTTGATTCGAACAATACGCCCATTGCCTGTGTCCCAATAATCGTTATTATACTCACCCTGTATAGTTGCCATATGATGGGTAGTAATTCTACAGATGAAAATACTAAAAAATGGTTCTTTCAACATGTGTCCGAGAATATTTCCTACGAGCCCTATACAGGGTGCTCTGATATCACATAGAAAGATTTGAACATTAATGCTATACAAGTTCATATATGATGGTTAAAAATCGATTAGTGGTTTGTTTCCTCTTATGATTAAAATGAGCTTGATAAATGAAATTTCAATTTGTTGAGAATATATCCGCAATAAAAACCGGTGATATTCCACGAGACGAATTCACGAGTGGGATCTTTTCACACATCAGAATAAAAAATGACCCTTTTCTCGGAAACGGTTCATTAAATGGAAAGGAGAGAATCATAATATGGTACTCAAAATGAGATATATTGTGAAATATAAAAGAAAGAGTATTCTTATATAGCATCGGTTACAACTTAGGCGAACTTCCTGTATGTGAATTCTTGTTTCCGTAATACGAAACGATTTGTAACATTCCAATTTGAATTAGCATTGAAAATTCATGATTACGAACGATTAGTGAATTCATATTATGCAAATTTATCCTTGTTGAAATTTGAAAAATGTGATAACGCGAAAAAAAGTTGCATACGCATCGTGTAGGAAGTCCCGAAATTATTAACTGAATATGGGGGGGGGGTATTTCCGAACAATTATCAAACGTAGGTTTTTTCGCAGACTTATTTTTGGTGTAACTTGTATCCACGATGAACTACTTTGCATTCAATCGTGGTGTGCACATGCGCTGTGGTGATCAAAAATACCCCCCTTTCTTTATCGCATGGTTGATTCATTGATCGATTGATTGATAGCAGAATGATCAGTCAGAGTTTGAAGCCCAAAACACTGCAGCCTTTGGGCCTATTGTATTCCTGATCATGCTGTTGACTTAGGTGAACAGGTTCGCTACCTTGATGAGGTTTAGCAGCCTCTTCACCAAATCATTCTTTGAAAATGCCTCTTGAGACTCTTGAGAGTTAACTGCTCCCAGAAGGTTGAATCTCCAACGCGCTAGTGCTTCGCACTACAATATTACATGGGTGGCAGTTTCCTCCTCCTCATTGCATAGTCTGCATATGGGTTCGTCTGTATAGTTGCCTATTTGATGCATATGTTTCCTCAAGGGGCAGTGACCGGTTATTAGTCCCGTCACTTGTTTGATCTGACTTCTGTTTAGGCTCAGAATGTCGTTAGTCACTGTTTTGGACAGTGTTCCAACCATCAGTTTGATGTGTCTTTGTCCTGGGACATTGTTCCAGTATGCCTGATGTCTTTCTTGCATCCACCTCGCCAGCCAGCCGCGTATCGAGGTTTTGGGGATACCGAACACAGGTTCCCGCCCCATAAACAACGTCGCAGAACCTTGCCTGGCAAGAGCGTCAGCTGCTTTGTTGCCTTCAATTCCCTTATGCCTTGGCACCCATTGAAGAAATCGCATGGTTAGTTGATAATTTCGGGATTTCCTATCCGAGGGCAGCGTATTTGCTAATGGGGAAGTTTCCTTCAGATGAATTTTCATAAAATAGGTTCGGAACTCTCCAGTGTTATGTCAACGCTGTACAGAATGGCGGCCTTGGGACGGCAAACTGTGAGGTACATTCTGAATCTAGTCTGCAAAATAGCTGATGGTGAAGAATATAGCTAGCAAATAGCTAACGAATAGCTATGAATCACTATCGGCATCTTTCAATGATAGTATCCTTCCTAATTTACTGTTATCGGTCAGAACAAAATGAAGCCGACCTCCATGACTCCTTTCCCTTGTTGTGCCTGTCAGTATTTTGCGTGGTGTGGACGGACTCGAAAGAACGAATTCATTAGCAAAAAAAATGACTGACAATAAGTTATGAATGATATATTGTAATATAACGATAGTGAAAAATAATAGATACTATCGCAATAAATCATAATTTATCTTTATTAGTTTTCAACTCAATTCAGCCAATGAGAAATTTATGGGAATTATACTTATCATCATCATAATACTTGAAAAAGTAGGATTGAAGAACCTTATATACCATTGCTGTTATGATATAGTTATCATGCATTCAAAGAACAATTTCTGGAAATCTAGACATATTGATGATGTCGGCAACGTCGTACTGGCACAGGGAATCGTATTTTAACTCTGTGTGAATGTGGATTTTCAGAAAGTACGTCACAGGAATGGTGAAGGATCCAAGTTCCTCTTTCATTTATTTTTTTCCCAAGTGAAATTTGATCTTACGAAAAGAAGAAAAAATACGTATATATTAGTTTTTTACAAACTTCACAGTGAAATAGAAAACTCAAGATAGGAAACTTTCCCATGCGTTTAGTAATCGTTCGATCATCAATTTTCAATGCAATATTTCCAAAACTCTCAGTTTTCTAGAATATCTTCGACTTTCTAAACACAAACTCATAAATTATTATTCCGTGAGCGAAATAAAATGCAACATTTGATATTTTGAATTGCTATAACACCTATACAGAGTGTTTCCGATATTAGGGCGATACATGAAATGAGACACGATACACTCAGAAAAATTGTCGGTAGTGAATACCAAACGTTGAGTAAAATAGGCACCAGTCACTACATTCATCAAATAATGTCACAAGAAAATTGTATCATACTAGGTATAAAATAGGTATAATACTATTTTGTAGTCGTGATATTTGATAATATAGTGAATTATTATTTCATTTTGTAGTGGTATTATGAGGTGAATGTAGACTGGTGCCCATTTCATTCAACGTTTGGTATCTACTACCGACTATTTTTAAATCACAAGAAGAAAGAAATGAACGTCCGGCAACATTGCAAAAGTAATTGATTGTTCCAGTGCTTGTGATCTCGTATGATTCTCAAAAGTTTGAGGCAAATTTTGAAACTCAATATCATCCAAAATATATTTAATTTTGACAAAAATGTATTTCCTCATTTCGTTTTGTTCTCTCGTCTCCTATCATCGATGTCATCGATCGCCCCAATTTTGGAAACTCCCAGTATACAAACCATTAGGTAGAAGTCTTGCCCAAGCAATGGAAAACCTGTAATGCGTCACATTTAGGTTTTTCAATAAAGCTACATCTTCTTTGTAGTTGTGGTAGGAATTGCAGGTTGTGTCTCCATTATCACCATTGAGGGAGTAGGTTCTGTTTGTGTGGAGGAGGTAATCCCAGATATTTTCTCCTTTTCCGTCTTCATTCCATGCACCTGCGAATAAATTGAATGATACTTATAATAATTGTTGAGTTTACAAGGTTATCAAATCAGCAAGGTCTCTCGCTAGTCTGAAGATATGGGGGAATATTAACCGAATATACATTAATTTCAGACCAGCACCATACAAAATATCAGTGTGACGGCATAGAAATAATTTCCTAAAACCCTAAAACAAGTCGATTCAGGTTTTTGAAAACACACTCGGTGACATAAAAAACCCTCTCCTTCACGCTCCTCAACCCCATTGGACGCATGCATAGAATTCAAGCAAGTTGATATGACTGTATAGACAATTGAATACACTTCAATACAAGATATCCCCCTTCCCCTTATTCCATCAAAAAATTGGGAGGGTCGTTGTCACGTTGAGGGGGGTGAAGAAAGGGGTATTTTTTTCATGTCACATAGTGTCCTTACAAAAACGTGAATCCACGTATTTCAGGGTTCTTCTTGAAAATGGATAATGATGGAGAATATTGATTTATCCGTTACATAAGGTACGCTTTATCATCATCGTTGCAAATTCAGTTTTGATCACTATTATAATAGCGATAGAAAACTCGAAAATGTCAGATATGTTATCAATTGATATCAGTGAAAATATCGTGTATAACAACAACAATAACAGTCCATATAAATCTCATACTTATGAAAAAGTTGAACCTCTATAGAATATATCAATTCCGCATGATGAAAATTAGGGTAATTGCACAGGAAGAAAAGATCTGATATTATAATTGAAACGGGTTCTGTAACGGATTTGACAAAACATTACTTCAATGTAACAGAATTTCTTTATCATTAACATGATTTTTTTCTCGAAAAAGGAAGAGTTGTAGTGTGTGTTTTCGTTTTGATATAATTTTAATACCGGGTGACCAGTTGTATTTTGACCCATTTCAAATGCTCATATATCTCTGAAACCATTCAAGTTATCGTTGTGCGGTTTGGACTAGTCGGTTTTGATGTTTCTCAATTTTTTTTGACGTGTTCATCTTCTCACTTGAACTTCTGGTTCTACCGGCAACAAACAAGCAATAATCCAGGTATGCAATCACCCTGTATATTTTTGCACATTCAGAAAGACTGGTCATTTCTCTATCTAACAATGTATTACGAGTTATGTTCTCCTAGAAAACTATTAGAGTTATAACTCTTTGAAACAACTACTGCTTGTGGAATGGTTTAATGAGATTATGCAATGTTATCAAAGTTGCCCTATACCTGAAAATGGCTTGTTTGTTTCCGGTAGAACCAGAAGTTCAGGTGAAAAGGTGAACCAGTCAAAAAACTTGAAGAATATCAAAATAGAGGAGTCCAAACCGCACAACGATAATTTGAATAGTTTCGGAGATATGAGCAGTTGGAATGGGTCAGAATATAACTGGTCACCCGGTATCATTCATATAATGTAATATGTAATATGTATGTAATTTCATGTAAAAATAGAGAGAATACTGTTAATATCATTGATCTTTTGGTGGCCGTTTAGTTCAATAGCAAACGAGATTTCTCTACTAATAACACACTGAAAAATTACATTGACATTACCAAAAAATTAATATTGGTTGGGGGTGTCGTGATTTCTTCACGTATGTTATTTTGGCGTGATCACGACTTTGGGTTTTGTTGTAGCAATTATTATTTGTTGATTTTGTAGATTGATTTGATCTGATTTGTCGCATGATACACTCATAGTAAGGTGATCTTCGTCTGTGAATAAGTGGACTGTTAACATTGCAGAAGTCGCAAAGAGCGTAATTATTGACGTAAAATATCGGTCTGTAATGTCAGACTCTTCACTAAGACAGTTCTTCGTGGAGTTCCTGATTCCTCTTAGAAAACTATATATATTTTATTTCCACCACTAACACTTATACCATTCATTAATCTGAATACCATACAACACATTCTGAAACACATATATACTCAAACTGAATTAAATATTATAATATCGGAATTTCATTACATCAAACTGATTTTCCAAAATATACTCAATTCATACTGCCTGAATTTCAACTGAAAAATGAGTAATTATTTATATTAATACCAACTTATTTTACCTTCTATCTGATATGAAGAAGTTGCAGCTCCAAACATAAAATCTGCTGGAAACTTTTTATTGTTCAATGCAGCATAGCTGAAACACATAGGGTTGAGCTTCGATATAAAGAACTTTGTTGGGAACTCACCATGATGCTAATGAGCATAAAATATATAGAAACTTCATCATTCACCTCTCTGAAAATAAGGACTTGGCGATCTCTGTAATAATCACAAATTTTCAATTGATCCAATGGTATTTATCAATACATTATCACTTTCTGAGTGTTTTGATGATCGATGCTATAGATAAGTTTGATATAAAAAATATGTACTTGAGCATTGAAGATTACCTCTTCGTTATAGCAATGTACAGGGTGTTCCGTTTTCGATACCTTCATGTGCGGTATCTCAGTTATCTTTAGGGATATCTATACGAAGTTCTCTGCGAAAATGTCGAATTAAATCTTTATCCCACAGCGAACTTCACGCATGATCCAGTGGTGCACTGAAATTTTTTTTCGAGGTATGCTTATGCAGATACGACTGAAAATTATGATTTGAATTTCAATTGGGGGCTATTGAGTTTCCATATAGAAAAAATCTCAATTGAAGAAAAATTTCATTCGATTTCTCCATGAAGAGGACAGAAACAATACCAACACCACTTCAATTACTGAAAACACACAAAACTTAGATACCTGATAGCAACAAAAAAATAATAATGATCCATTTAATTGTCCAAAATGATATCCGTTTCTCCTCACTATTGACACACTTTCTCAATTTTGAATGCATTAAGACGTAAAATGGACATCAATTTGAACAATTCAATGAATAGGTTACTGAAAATTTTCGAAATTGTATCAGTCAATATTTATTCAGGTGCATATCCTACATTATGAACTATTTATTTGTTGTTATCAGGTATCTGAGTTCAGTGATTTGTTAGTTGATCAATTTCATTTTTCATGGAGGAATCAAGAGAAATATTTCTCCAATTGGAACATTCTCTATATAAAAAATCCATAGCCACATAATTATCAAAATTCAATGTTTTGGTGATTTCGGAGCTTCTTCGAAAATTTCATATCACATTATAATAAATATCATTCTCGAGGGAAAATGATGGGGAACTCAATGACCTTATAAGATACAGATTTTTTTATTTGAAAAATGATAAGTTTGAGTCGTGTCTGTAAAACCATAGCCTGAAAAATGATTGACTGCGCTACTGGATTCTTCGTAAAATTTTCTATGGGGAATGATTTTAATTCGACACTTTTGCTGAGAAACTTCGTAGATATAGAAGGGGTTCAAGGAGTATGAATTTTCAAAATCGCCCTGTATCTCATGAACTGAAACAGTTATGCAAAATCTTATCAGGCCATCTTTAGTTTCACAAAACAGTGGCACCAGGACCGCGAAAACCGCAAGGTTGTATCTCCAAAGATAAATGAGATATCACGCGAAATCATTGCAAACGGGACACACTGTACTGAGCTTTCTACTTTGTGAATTTGTATATCGCTACTTCGAAGTACTTAGTGGATTTTACCGAGGCACTTTACCTGCATCCATTATATCACCTTCTCATCAATCATCATAAATCAAATCTAGGTAAAAATGTGTATTGAAAATGGAGATACCACAGTGATGTTCTCATAAGTAATATCAAGTTGTTCTGAATATTTGAGATTATTCTGTCGCTTCATTGTTCACGAAATTGTGTTGCTGAGTCCTTCAAGACAAGTATGGTATATTATACTGTAAGGCAACACAATTGATTTTCCAATGAAATACTATATTATGAGAAGAGATTCAGAACAGTGTGGTATTTTACTAGACTATGTTCACGTTCACGAAGTATAAGAAGCGCATTTATTAGAAATGAGCAATCCATTCTGACAACTACTAATTATTTTATGTCAAACTGGCATACTTTGCTTTGGTATCCCTGGTAACATCGTTGAGAACACCAATGCTGATAGACCAATCAGAATTGAAATACAGCTGTTGTTGTAGCGACTAGTCCGCACTCATCACATAATCTGACCAATCACAAGCCAGAGAAAACCTGTGAATATCGCAGAAATATTAGCTGTCTTTCAATGGGCTCCTATCACAAAATATTTTTATTTCATAATTCGATAGAACTCACCCAAACTAGCTCATCGCCGCAAACCGTTTCTTGCTGTGAGCTCCCTACGTTTTATAAAAAATTATTGAAATTCCCGATTTTTCGGACCTCTGAAAATGAGGCGGTGATGTGACGTCAAAACCCTAATACTGAAACAAGACTATTCCATACAGAGATGAATGATACATGATTTCTGACAGAGTGAATTGAAACGGTGTAAACACTTTGTTCATAGATTAACGACTCCCCTTGACTAGAGTTAGACAGCTAATTTCGAATCCTACTAAAAGTTATTATTCATAATTCACCAATTTGAGTAGATTTCCTCAAAAATATAATCAAATCAAAACAAAGTTGGTAAAGTGAGTCAACTAAAGATACATGGTGTAAAGATGCGTTAACTATGGCATATGGTCTGAATTTGGTCAAATCGCCTTGGTAAGCAAACCAAATATCCATACGGTATAAACGTGTCCATTATATCAGTTGCCTTAGTCTCCGTCGGGCATTTGGTATTTTCTATGGCGACATGAGTTTTCTTCGTCATAAGAGGGTCCGTTTTTAGTAGGTACTATTATTTATGTTCAAAAATAAAACATTCCAGTACATTTTTCGATCGAATTATGTCGTCAATTATTATTTATGTATAAAAGGATCATTATAAACATGGTTTGAGTTAAAAGTTCTACTAAGGTGTACACGCCCATTAAGATTGGTCTATCAGTGTTGATATTTTCAACGATGTAACCATGGATAGCAAAGTATGTCAGCTTAGCATACAATTATCATGGCTGTATCAGAATGAATCACTCATTTATAATGAATGCTATGTATGCTTTCGTGAACATGAATTGGTCTAGGAAAATACCACTCTCTTCTAAATATCTCCTCATAATAATTCTGTCTTTCATTATAAACTCAATTAGGGACAGAACTATCTCGAATATCCATAACACAAGTTATCTTTGGGTTGTGATTGGCCATTGAAATAGTCCTCAAGTAATGAAAGGAGATTGGAATATTGTACAGAGGCAGATGAAATACGACTGGATCAGGTAAGACGAGAATGTGAAGTCGAAGAAACATTATAACATACAACTGAGTACTAATGCAGATAATAATTGCACTCGTGAATTCACACACTGATCTCTAAAATGCATCTCTAGAATGAAAAATGTGTTTTACAGCTCTTGTTATTTAATTATACCATATCACGTCAACATATGACCTTTCATTCGATTGCAAAACCTAATAAAATTCCTTGGTTGGTATTACACTCTTCTGGAAGGCATTGGAAGGTATCCTTGACAAACGATTAATGGAGAAGTAACCTGCTTTCCTTTAATCAACGAATGATTGATTTAAACCAATGAAGGCGGCGCTTTTCCTGTATAGAATCCTATTTTATTCATATCAATCGATAACGATTCGTGAACACCTACTTGCTTATACTCCTATATAGATGTCGCCATCAGTTGAGGCATTACAAGGTTGGTAAACTTGATGAGTTATTAGTAACGGAAGGTTGCCTCGATCAGCACACGAATAATCAATTCTACCAACCTTGGAGGCATACGAGATTTTCAAGGTTGGTGAAACTGATGATTTCAATTCAGATAGGAGGTTGCCACGATGAAATAACGCGATGAGGGAGTAGTTTTGGAGTTATAGAATTATATTTTTCACAACTGTGCATTCATTCATATGAACCAAACACATATAGATCATATCAATGAAGTTCAATAGTTGAACATGATTTTTTCATCGATTTTATGATTCAGGTTGGAGTCTTAGTAAACACAAACATCCCTGAGATGTCACATGTGTCGCTAGGTAGCAATGCGAATTACAAGGAAACATCATTGGATTTGCCATGATAAACACATATTATTTTATGAAAAGAAGAAGTCTCATTTTGATACCAACAATACTTCTTTGAAATATTCACATTGAATTTGGAATCCCTCTGTATATAAATATAAAACACAACAGGGTGTTGGGTGACCCATTTGAAAAAATGAATCTGTTGTCTCACACCCCGCCTTCAGGAATCACCCTGTAAAACTTCTGATAAGACAGTGAGAAGGAATCAATATGACGTGAATATATAGGGGTTGATTTGATAAATAACATAATATTTATCTTGAGCCTGTATTTCAATACATTTCAATAAAAATTGTGGGCGAGTCTATAAATAATGTTGGTAAATCATTGCTTTTTTTATTTCTTTACACGTTGACCTTACAACCACTATTATTCTGCTAATAGTTCCTGCTTCATAGAGGCCTTTCACTATTAGTCAGTGAGCCTTATATTTATCATTTTTAGAACATGGAATTTATTCATATTATGCATCAGATTATTTCGAATGGAGCCTTTATCTCATGATATTTCACGACTGTAGTATATGTTTCTTATCATTTATCAATGGGATTATTGCAATCTGTTTTAGTATGGTTATTACAATGTTCAGGGTGATTGTTTATATTTTACCCGAAAGCTTTCTCAGTTACTATTGATCAAACAGAAACGTCTAAATGGTAAAGAATTTTTTTCAAAAAATCATTGTGAACCTCGAAATTTCACGTAAAAGGCATTTTTCGTAAGAATCACCATTAAGATATCACGTTTCTTCAATTGGTAAAGTCTCAATTATATATTTATACTTTATAGAGGCTATCTTTGTCAGCTTTCGAAGAATATATGGAATTATGTAGAATGTTTAGGATCATCATCACCCTGTACCTTCCTTTTAATATCTGAAAGTAATGTCATCATCAACATATTAAGGCGCCTGTTATTTCCTTCTTCTAATTTTGTTGGAAGTTTTTCTCGTTATATCAATTTGTGAAATAGTGATTTGATGAATGCATGATGAAAGTACACGATAAAACCATTCGAATCCATGGGGGTTTTGTTCATAACCTCAATTAGAGTTCTTCTACTTCCTTGGCTTCCTTCGGTTGATGACACGTTATGCCATGGAACGTCTTTCTAAGACATCCATAGGCACGAAATCCGTCACATCCTCAGTATGTCATTGAAAGAACTAATCTGGGACAGCTAGGGCGGTAAATCTACGCCTGATAATGTTCTTGAGTTGTAGAAGATAAAACGTCCTCTCCAGGCGTTTGGTGACACATTGATGATGAACTCTGGCGATTGTGTGATATCTGAACTTCCATTCTGTTGACGCCTCAATGATGGAAAGATTTGGAGAGTATATGTGCGGCAATTAAAAAAGTATACTTATACATGTGCTTTCAAAGTCATAAATCGAATCCCTTTCATCTTGATGGTTATAAAGGTCGACAGATTTCTCTACTGTGAATTATTTGAAATATCCACTAGGAAACACCCTCTCCATGAATATTTCTTTCCACTTTATATCAATGAAAATGTGCAGTGAAGAATCACTCTGTATGAATATTGTTCAACTGCGTTATCGATATGAAACTTTGTACCTTTCACTTTCGATTCTATACGTTGTTATAAGTTCCGCGAATCATAATCGCAGAGGTACATCTATTTCAAAAATCGGATTGAGATTAAGTAGTATTATATTAAAATCATCTTCGACAGGATATGGATCACTTGATTTTTATTTGATAAGTGAGCTAATCATTTTGTTTATTTGTAAGATTGATTGATGTACATCACATAGGGCGTGGAAAGAAAATTCTGAATTGAGAAAACCCAATCACAAGTCTGTGATTAGAAGACGAATTTCCATCGTTCAAGTTTCAACCCCTTGATTGGGTATGAAAGTAATGAAAAGGAATATTCTCAGATATATTATATGAACAGGAAAAAGTGGATTTTGTTTTTCTGATCTCTTGGAACGCACGATAATTAAAATTCCTATAATGTTCGTGGAATATCGTGTGTACCTAAGAAGGATAGGGAGAGGAGGTAGGTGTTGGGGTTTCTGAACTTTCGGAAATTTTTGGAACACTTCCATTGGCAAAAAATTCAAAAGCTTCGCCGACGAACGGGTTTTGATAGGGTGTTGTTCGATATATCTCAATGTTGACGACGAAAGCATGTGCTGACTGGACCTGTTAAAGTCGTCTGACTGGTATTGCTAGTGATGAATAGCAGAGCTTCCTGTGGAACATTTCCCGTTTATGTTTCTAAAGAAAAGTGAGAGGTCGCGGAATTTTCTACGATGTTCTAATGAGGTCGAGGAGTTAGTGAGTGTGGCATCTCCCACCAGGCAAAAGTCTCTTCTCTGGATGAAATCTGAAAGCATAGAACGGCAAGGCTCTGGAATTCATTGCCTGAGGAAGTATTCCCAACAACATATAATCTCCAGAAGTTAAAAAAAAATGGAATACCTACCTCCTGTCCCTATCCTCCCTAGGAACGCACGATGTTCTTTGAACATTATAGGGATTTCCTTTCGTGCGCTCCGAGCGATAAAAATAAAATCACTTTATACATCAGAACTGTCCGTATCTGTGCTTTGTAGATCATGAGGATCTGTTGAGGTGTAGTAGATTTTCGCAAGCAACAAGAATCCGAATTTTCGTGAAGCAGCTTTTGTGTTGAATGAGACTTGTTCTACCCATGAGAGAGTATTGCTGATGGTAATATACCAAGCATAGATATATATATATATAGGGTGTAATATATGCGTAGGATGTGATAGCACGTTTAAGAATATGGAAAAAGTTTTCATCAACTTACTCTCCAAAATGCAATATTTTCGACATACAGGGTGGTGAAATTTGAAAAAAAAATCGTTTTTCGCGAATATTTCTGGAACCGTACATCGCACAAAGAACAGCTCTTATAAGCATTTTCTACTCATAATTTGCGAAATTATATTTTTTCCAGGTGATAATTGGTGATGATTTTGGAGGGGTAGTAAGTGTTTTCCTCCCCTACTTCTACGCCACTGGAAATCGTACAGTATTGAGCAACCCATTTGAACTGCCAATATTTTCAGCACAAAAATGTTTCATTCAGTCAGAGGCTCTAAATTTGACAGATTTAGAGAAAAATCAATTTTTATGTTTGAAATCTAGGTCAATTTTTTGAAGAGATTTTCAAAAATTGCTGCGTGCATTAAAGCTAACCGCGGACATTTCCAACAATTATTAATAATCTAACTGAGTATGATTTGCTATTGTTTTTTGTTTTGTTCGATTTTGTAATGTAAAGTTAACCTTTGGTTTCATTACTTGTTCTAAAGTTCAAATAGATTTAGTTCAATTGGTGAATTTAAAAAATTTACCATGATTTTCAACATGATAGTTGATTTTCCTCAAAAACGGACAGCTTCAGAGCATATGACCACGTGTATCATTTTTGTGTAGAAAACATTGGCCGTTCGGATGAGTGGCTCAAAATTGTACTTTTTCCAGCAGCGTAGAAGTTGGGGAGAAAAACATCGACTAACCCTTCAAAATCTTCACCAATCATGACTTCAAAGAAATAAATTCCGCACAAAACATATGCTTACGGAAGCTGTTCTCTGTGCGTTAAACGGTTCCAGAGATATTCACAGAAAATGAATTGTTCTTTCAAACTTCAACACCCTGTATCTCGAAAATGGTGCATTTTAGGGGGTGAGTTGATGGATACTTTTTTGCATATCTTTGGACAAGCTATCAGATCCTGAATAACCTGTATAGTGGTCTTGGTGGAAATCGTGGAACTATACAGGGTGTTTCAGTTTTTTGTAGCAGGACTTTAACAGTTCGAAGAATACATTTTTTTTACATGGAAATCTCATGCAAACATATATGCGTGAAAGCTTCGTTTCCGACTTACAGGGTGTCAAAGTTTCAGATTATTTTTATGTTTTCTGAATTTTCTCCTACAATTCTCGAAATATCTGATTGAAATTTATTACACCTAATACACTTCGAAAACTTAATATTTGAGGCTATTGAGCGTTTTTGAATACATACAGGGCGATAGACTTCCAGGTGCCGTACCCAATTTAACCCTGTAGAACTTTTTTGCGTGCCGTCTCTGCTTTCAATGGGACATAGATTCAGATTGTCCTTTCAATTCGGAAACTTTTTTCCCATATGTAAATTTTTCGAAAACTGTATGGATCTCGAGATAAATGCCAAAAATTAATTACTTGTAATAAAACCGTTATTTTTCAAACACACTTATTTGAAATTTCTCAAACATTTTATTGGAAAATAGAATGACCGGAAGCTTCCATACTAAATGAAATTCAGTTGCAAAATTAGATTGAATTTTTTATTATTATTATTATTATTATCAGTACCCTTGGAAGTGGTTCGGACTCCACTTTTATTTATCTCGAAATCCATACAGTTTTCGAAAAACATACATGGGAGCAAAAAGTTTCCAAATTGCAGAGACGATCTGAATCTATGTCCCATTGAAAGCAGAGGCAGCACGCAAAAAAGTTCTACAGGGTTAAATTGGGTACTACCCCTGAAAGTCTATCACCCTGTAGGTATTCAAAAACGCTCAATAGCCTCAAATATTGAGTTTTTGAAGTGTATAAGGTGTACCAAATTTCAATCAATTATTCCGAAAATTGTAGGAGAAAATTCAAAAAACATAAACAAAATCTGAAAATTTGACACCCTGTGAATCGGAAACGAAGCTCCCACGCATATATGTTTGTTTGAGATTTTCATCTTGAAAAAATGTCTTCTTCAAGCTGTTAAAGTCCTGCTACAAAAAACTGAAACACCCGTATACATATCGTTTCTTCAGGCATGTCGAGTTCCGCAGAGAAAATACAGGCATGAGATTTATTGGCGTTAGTTTCAACTAGGTGATTACCGCAAGATATTCATACCTCCGTCGTGATTCTTTAGATTTCTGGAAAGAAATGGGAATTCAAGAAGGGAACGCATCAGTATATAGAGAGTACTATCTTCTGCAAAAGCTGTGGATAGGGCAAGTGGTTGCTCCTAATAGATCTTTGATATGGAGTATTATCAATGTTGGTACCAAAATTGATCCTTGTTGAACGCCGGAATTGATGGCAATGGTATCAGACGATACTCCGTCCACCATTACATGGAGCGATCTGCCTGAAAGAAAACACGATAAATGGAGGCAAAGCTGGGGAGTGAAGCCGTATGATGGTAGTTTGTAGGGCAGTCCTTTTTTGACAAACACGGTCGAATGCCTCCGATATATCAAGGGCCACAGCTAGAGATTCTCCATATTCTTCTGATGAAGCTCGCCATATCTGGGAGACGTAGGCAAGTAAATCTCCAGTTGATCTTCGGTGACGAAAGCTATATTGTCTATCATCAATGATTCCAGAGCTTTCCAGATATTTGATAAGCCCAATGTTGATGGCTTTCTCCCTCACTTGTTGGACTCTAGCTATTTTACAGCAAGATGGAGAAATACCCGACAGTTAAGAGATGGTAAATACCTTGCAGAGAATCGGTGTCAATTCTGGTGCATCCTTTTCGAGTATAATGGGTGGAATTCCATCAGTACTATCAGACTCATAAATTCGTTTCGAGACCAAGTAGAATGCGTTTGATAGTGCATTGGCGAAAGACAATTCGTACATTTGTCTGGCGGCACTCTTTCCTGGGAATCCAAGATGAATTTTGCTGTGAACATCTCTGCAAAAATGATCGCGTTCTCACGCTCTTGTGCCATCGCCTGTGGAGAGTGGTGGCAAAGAACTGCATTAGCGACGGACCAAAACGAACAGAAGCCATTTGGACAATGCATATGAGTTGTGATCTTATTTTGGCATAGCATGATTCTTTTGATGCACCTATATTGTTGCAGTTTGTTGATTTTTTGTGAATATGTTATTGCATTGAATTTTTTAGCATTCAATGGTAGATTGTTAGGGGAGCACCATTGTTCAACGCTTTTTAAATTGAGAGAGAGTCGCTAACAATCCTAGATTTTATTTATTTCACAATATATCTCTGAGGCGTCTGCATACAAATCGATTACATCGACTATATCATCGATATATGCGTTGAGAAGAAGCGGCCCTATAAGTTGCTGCCTTGAGGACACCCGAGGTAGCTAGATATTCAATAGATTTGAAACCATTGAATATAACATATTGTTTCCTGTCAGTGAGATATGATGAAAAAAATTGGATAAGTGCCAATGATAGTCCACACCTGTATTATTCCGAAAGCAGTAGCCCATGATCAAGTATGTAAACGCCATTATGAAGAAATACATTGAGAATTCGCATATACCCTATCTGATGATAATATGAATTATTTCTCGGTATTCAACAAAAAACAACTACTTTGCTGACTATATGCCACGACGAACATTAAACACACAATGAGAATTTGAGACTGAATATTTCTGAAGTTGAGAATTTGGATACTCATCTTGGGTGTTCAACAAATGTGATTCAATAATGTTTGACGAGGTGAATAGCCAAAAGAGTAGTTGTTTTCTGTTGGATATTTCGAATTATTCTATACCAAACATATATTTTTTCATCTGGAGGAGAATGCAAATTTACTATCACATTCATATTGTGCGTGTTCAATAGATGTAAATCAATAATGTTTGTCGTAGAATATAGCCAGGAAAGTTGTTGTTATCTGTTGAATATTCCAAGGAAGAATTTATATTTTTATCAGCTGGAGAATGTAAATTCTCAGTTTTTTCCTCAGCTATTCATTTTTCAACAACATACTCGAGTAGTTTAACACGTTTCATTTTATATGCTGATAGTTCCAGATAGGTGGATATGTGAAATAATGTTAATGAAAATATTCCAGAAGTTTCAATGGGTACCATTAGAGTTTCACTGATTCAGAAATATTCGATTTGAGATTTTTTTGATTCATAAAAATACATCGATGACTAACGATGCAATGATGATCAAGGTGAGTTTAAATAAAAATTGGTCTTATCACTAATGATAAAAATCTTAATGGCATCAGATAGCAAAGATATATATTTAGCAAAACTCGAAACGTTCGTATTCATATATCCTTTAGTCTGTCAGTATCCATCCGTGACCATCAACAACCCAATTCTTCGGGTTCAACGATCTACCTCGCGGTATGCCGAATTAAAACTGAGCGCGCCGACTAAGTTACGCTAATAGAGTAAAAGTACCACCTTATACCTCATTCCTATGCGCAAGTCGGTATCCCATTGACATTCTCGAGATTAGAAAGGTTCCTCGACCGTGGCACAAGCAAGGTGAACAATCGTGAGACAGTCGGCCACTCGTAGTTCTCTGCAGAAATAGAAAGTGTCCAGTGAATGTAGGCAACGGGAAAACATGTGCTCCCTAACCAAGACAGAAAAACTCCTGGAAGATTGCGAGCAGTCCCATCTATTGAAGTTCTACAACGATCTGGGCGATGTGGAAAGAGAACAGCTTCTGAAGCAATTGGGAACTATAAGGTTCGAAGAAATCAACAAGCTGTACAAAGATGCCCAAGCTTCATTGAAAGGAGAAGTCACGAAGCTGGACAGCAAAATGAAACCAATACCAGCTGATAAGTTCGAGTCAGAAGAAAGCTTGAACTCGGATGTCATAGATAAATATCGAAGAATTGGTTTAGAAGCAATCTCCAACAACCAAGTAGCAGTTGTCCTCATGGCAGGAGGACAAGGCACCAGGCTTGGAGTCAATTACCCCAAAGGTATGTTCTCCGTTGGGTTACCATCTGGCAAAACCTTATTCCAAGTGCAAGCTGAGAGGATACAAAAACTCACTAAACTAGCAAAACAACAAACTAGTAAGAGCGGAAAGATCTGTTGGTACATAATGACAAGTGGACCAACACATATAACTACAGTGAACTACTTGAAGAAAAACGATTACTTCGGCCTGAACGAAGATGATGTGAAACTATTTCAACAGGGACTCTTGCCATGTTTCGATTTCGAAGGAAAAATTTTGTTGGACGAAAAACATTCAGTGGCCTTAGCTCCAGATGGCAATGGTGGTATCTACAGGGCACTGAGAGATAATGGCATACTGGCAGATATGAAGGAGCGAGGCATCAAGTATGTACACGTTCATAGTGTCGATAATATCTTAGTTAAAGTGGCTGATCCAGTTTTCATCGGTTATTGTGTGAGCAAAAAAGCACACTGTGGTGCCAAGGTGGTGAGAAAATCTGGACCATCAGAAGCAGTCGGGGTCGTCTGTCAGGTGGATGGGAGTTTCCAAGTTGTTGAGTATAGTGAGATTACTGATAAAACAGCAAACCTGAGAGATGAGAAAGGAAACTTGGTATTCAGTGCAGGAAACATCTGTAACCACTTCTTTTCCACGGAGTTCTTGGACCAGATAGCTGAAGAATATGAATCACAGTTGAAGCTGCACGTCGCTAAAAAGAAAATCCCCTACGTGAATGATAAGGGTGAGAAAATAATACCAATCACGCCGAATGGTATCAAAATTGAAAAGTTCGTGTTCGATGTGTTTCAGTTCACTGATAACTTCGTGACGTGGGAGGTACCGAGGAGTAGTGAGTTCAGTGCTTTGAAAAACGCTGACAGCGCAGGTGTGGATTGTGCTAGTACCAGCAGGAGAGATTTGTTGAGGTTGCATAAGAGCTATGTCATTGATGCTGGCGGAAGAGTTGATTGTGATGAAGTTGAGATATCGCCACTATTGTCGTATGCTGGTGAGGGTTTGGAGAAAGTGAAAGAAAGAGTATTCAATTCGAAAACTGTGATATTATCTGATGAGGAAGAATTACTAATGAACAATAATGACTATAGTAAACGTGATATTAATGGTTTGAATATTGGTTTAACTCAATTTGGCAATTAGGAAAACTGTATATAATTATTATAATATTTTCTGGAATTGATTCGGGAATTGAATGCAGGATGTCCAGAATGATGAGCAGATATTAAAAATATTATTTCAGAAAGATATCATTGGTGGGAATTGCTATAAAATTTTGAAACAAAATTGTTTCAACTGAGGTTTCAACTAAATTATTGTTAATTAATCATTTCCGATTGTATCTCAACAAATTCTATATTCATGTCACAAATATTCATTCCTTGTTATGTATTGTTCTTCCTGATTTGATGCGTGGATTTCTAAGCTGAAGATGATGAGAAACTACCATCAATTTTGGATGAAACCATTGATTTCAAAATGACTTCCAAATTTTATCGCACAATTCAAGGCTTCCGGAGATTGGTCTGGAATGAATGACTATACCAACTTACTTCAATTCATTTTCAAGAATAACCAATCCGTGTTTTGAAAGGAATCAACCATATGAAAGTATTTTCGGAAAGTTTTTGCTCTAGGTGTCTGTAGTATGAATGTTCGAATGCAAACTCATGATCATAATCACTATAGCATTTTTAGAGCTTGTAATTTTATAATACTCGATTTCATTGAGCAATTATTTGTTCATTTTGGAGAATGTTTGCGGTTCATACATTCAGTTCCATCGGTTTTATCATGAATCATATATTTCTTATTACGTAATGAATGTGAAGTCTGGTGGTGAATAGGACATTTTTAGCTCCTCCGAATAATTTATAATCAGAATAGGAGTCCAAATTTCATATTCACTATTTAATTTGGCATGTTTTGACAATGGAAAAAAGTAAACACCAAGCTGTAATTAATTAATGATAACGGTTGTACTGTTTGCAGAAAATGTGTGCTCAAATCATTGAAAATCATCATGTGATAGCCTTTATTTCGTATATGACGAGGATTTGAATGAAACTTCTTCTTCTTGAGCTCAAAATATACTCTTATACCTATGAAACATTGCATTTTTTTGATCGACATTCTCGTCAGAAAACACCTACTCATTGACCTTATATATTGTTATAATATCGAACTTCCAAAAACCAAGCAATATTATATACCTATAGTTATTCATCGAAGTCAGTTTTGGGTACTTATTGTACAATAAATAAATGATCATTAGAAACTCTTCGATGTTTTATGTAATCTTCGACATTGAAATGAAGTATACGGACATTATATAAAGAGGTATTCATCTCGAAATGAATAATATTTCTTATATGAACATAATATATTCTCCAAGTGGTTGTCTAGTACATATAAATACAGGGTGTTTTGTTAAGAATCGATCTTACTGCCAGCTGAATTAGGTTACATTAATGTGAACTCTAATTACCGATTTCGTATTCTCAAAGACATCTCTTCTTCGATATACTAGTGGTTTGTTGATGTTTTAGTGGAAATATTATCACAATCCACTTCGTAATGGAGAGACGGAACAATATTTCTGACAAAAAAGCAGAAAACCCCTTGTCTATCAGTGAATAATAGAATGTCCGTGAGAGGTAGGTCAATACAATAACCAATATATTCTTTTGGACCCTCATGTTATCTCATGACAATGTTTAGAGCGCCAAATTTTGGGATTCGATACGACTTTTCTTCGATGACTCGAGATTTTGGAGAGAATAGAGTTGAAAATTTGAAAAAGTGTTCCAACGAAACGGGTATTACACCTTGAAAAAACTAAATAAGAGACATCATTCATTATGGAATCACTACAATATAATGAGGATATTCCTCTTTATATACCTAGATGATTCAACATCATCTCTAAAACCAATAATTCAAAAATTCAACAGTTTGATGATAGAACCAGTCAGGTTAGGTTAGGTCAGACGAACTCGACCAGCCCAGTTTGGACATCCTTTTGTTGTCAACCTCGAAACATGTCGAACAACACTCTACGAAAACTTGTTCGTCTATAGAGCTGCAAAGCTTTGGATAACTTTGCCAACGGAAGTATTTCCGAGTAATTCTAAGCTCAAAAAGTTGAAAAAAAATCCAATCCCTACCTCTTCTCTCTATTTTCGCCCTAGGTACGCACGATGTTCTTCAAAAAATGATGAGATTCCCTGTCGTGCACTTCAATAGATGAAAAAATATACGCAGTGTGACCAAGAATGTATTCATTTCATTGGGATCTAGGAAACCATAAGTGATACGGAGCTGGTTAAATGAGCCTAACAATATGCCGTTCAGAAAGTTTTGAAATTCCGAGTAGATATGCCGGATATATGCCAAAACAACCGAAATCTGCCGTTTGTAATATTTTTTTTTTGTGACAATATTCAAAGAGATATAGGAACATAACAGACAATTTCTCGTCACGACTTTTTGAGCTCTACAAACAGCGTGGAATTTTGAACAAATGATTATCAATCTACAAGGTCAAAGGTAGGTGATGCTGCTGCCGTGTAATCAAATGAATGTTTCTAGATATTGTATGTTACAATATTCAAATGAAAAAAAAAATATTGAAAAAGAACAACGGTACAGGCTGGATTTCCTATCGTGCACTCCAAGCGATAAAACAAAGTTGACAAATTATTAGTGTTATAGGTATATAATAATAATAATAATAATAACCTTTATTCAACAAAATATATGAATAATGAATATAATAATAATAATGATATGATAATAATAAATAAATATATAATTAGTGAATGAATAAAGCTGTTGAGCGATAAGTGCCATCGCACTTGTTTCGCAGAAAATGTCCATGAAAATATCCATGAGAAATTGGCAATTAAAATTAAAATACGTTTCATTACAACTTAATAGAGTTGTTATATGATAGTAGGTTCGATTCCTCAGCGTGGATAGCTATTTTTCGATTTTTTTTCCAAGAATGGTTTATTTGCTGCCATCAAATGTGTGGAAACGCTTTGGAAAGGTTCTGTTGTGTCCATGAAATTGCTTTCAAAAAACAGGGTGAATGTATTATTGGGACAACCCAAGGATATCCTTATAAACGCCGCATAAGGTGGACATTGGCTATTCTATGAACGTTATATTCATGTGTGAACAGGACATGGATATTTGATAGCGGCGCTATATGGCCTGAGGCGTTTTTTTGTCAGTTAGTTCAGCCTGTATCAGTTCGGCAAAGCAATGTTTGGTCAATTCTTATTGTTTGTGAAGATCTGTACAATTTATAGAACTGTTCGTTTGTTTTTTATCGGTTACCATGATCTGGAAAAAAAAACGAATTGGGTTGAGAACTGAAAAAAGTTCGAACATGTCAGAAGTTTCACCATTTGTTATCGTTTTAGACGCTGTAGTGAGCGACGTTATGCATAGGTAATAAATATTATGTTTTGAAAACGAATGCTAATAAGTATGTTCAATAGAGAGAAGAAAATATATCACTTTGGAAATCATGCATCATTGTTATTTCATGAGAATTGATCGACTTTTGATGTCTGTACATTCCATGTCATTTTCCGAATTCTCAAAATTGTTATCAACCCCAAAAATGTTTATTGTAGCCAATGCACTTTGCTATTTTTTTCTGCTCAGATATACTACAATCTGCTTTGTGACGTTATTGATCTGATCTGATCGGCTTGCTTTAGATTTCCATCAAGTAACGGCCGAGTCAATGCAAAAAACAACGAAGAATCTGATTTTCATCTCTTGATCAGACCAATAACCTTTCTATCGATCTTAGAATGAAAAACTGAAACAGAAGAATTTTATGTACTATGTAGGTATATTTCAGGAAATACCAATGAAAGGAATGTCGAATATGTAGTTGTTATGGGTTTTGTTGTCCGCCTTGAATATTTGCAGACGGTGAATGGACTTGCCATTCCAAAACCGCCTTGACTTTCGATTGTAAGAAACCACCGAAGAAATCTCTGTGGACCATCTAAAATACGCGCACAATGCACTCAACATTAATAAAACTGGATATTCTTGTTCAATTTTGAACGGAACATAGCGATTAATTATCATTCCACTTCTTGTTTCGTATACAATATAATATTTTTTCCATCACTACCTATAAATCCTATCATTATTTACTCCTTTTCGAAGCGTGAACTGTGGTTTTACTACCAAGGTACAGTTCTCAACACACTAAATGGACCACTCATAATTTGACTCTATTTCGAAGACCTGTATTTTTTGTAAAAATTGACCGATCTTCATGCGGTTCTCGATATCAGATGTGATGTTTTATCGGCTTCAAAGAGAGCTAGAACACTCTGAGAAAGTCCGCAGAACAAAACTTACACAGGGTGTCAAGTGGAACCATTACACTATGATCTACATTTCCAATGCTGCCAGAACTCGAGAAATTTTTTTCTGATCAAAAGTCAGTCATATTATGATAAACTGGGACCTTATCTCGGGACATTTTCGTGATTTCTCCTTAATTGGCTATAGGAACAAAAATTGTTTTTTTTTTTTTTCGAAAGTTTTCCATTCTTGAATTTTTTCTTTAGAACTCCACTGACTATTGGGAAGAACTGTTCTCATGTTTTCTGGAGGACGATGGAAGACGAAAAAAGCACAATTGTGGAGTATACAGGATGATAAGAAAATAGGACAAAATCTCATTTCAGTAAAAAAGATACAAAATTGTGACTAAAACCGTGGCCCATTCGATTCAGCATATTCAGAAACTTCCTTCTCGATATATATTATTCATATTAGACTATTGACTCGAGACGTTTTTGAAAATTCTCCTCTCATTGAAATACAGGATGAAAACTTTCAATTCAAACTTGTTTCCCGATATCGATGATTCTTATCAACTGATTCCCAATATTTATTGCCCAAGTATGAGACACAGAGTATTGGTGTTCAATACATATATATATATATATATATACAATATATGCTTCTATAGTGACAATAGGTCCATATTTCGGTTCCACAATACAGAAATATCTGAAATGTATTGCTAGTGGTGAAAAAAATTTAATATACACCTTGGAAGTAAATAATCTTTTTACCACGGGACCTCTTACCCCTCGGCTGAAGCCTTGGAATCTAATCTTAGTCCCTGGGTAATAATGGTATCCTCCTCTACCTTGGCGGCGAATAAATAACTATTTTATATATTAAGCAAATTTAGGGACGGACGAAAAGAACAGTTGAGTATCATCGGCAGAAGATTGAATGCACATATTTCATTGATTTTTGGATGTCTGATACATATATCAAATGAAGAAATGGGCCCAAAACCGATCCTTGCGGCACACCTAATGTAACAGATAAGAATTCAGATGAAACCTTACCTATCACAACTTTCTGTATAAGGATGCATATGCCTGATATACCAATGGCTTACTAACATTCCCACCAAGTCCCCTATATCTATGCTCGGTATTCTCATCAGCAACACCTCATTATTCGTTATAGGCACCTATTCCACCAGAATGCAATTACCTTTTTTGTTATATAGATAATGAACAAACAGGAAAGCTTTTTAAATTTATTGACATAGAGGGTTTGGCAACTGATACAATATATTTATACTACGATTGTTTCACTAATGATAACGAGAATGAATAATTGATTTATTTCCTTTCACGAATTGTTATGTTCACTTTGGCGTGAATAGGAACGTTAAGATAATCGATACCTTATGCATGAGTGAATTTAATAACTAAGAAACAAAACAGGGTACACCTAATACACGCCTTGCATAGCATTAATGCTGTCACTGAAGTGGGGAGAGTTGATTGATCATCAGATGTTGATATTTCGACAGAGACATCTAGGATACCGTCTTCGAATGAGTGAGTGATGCGACAAAACCATTAGCACCCTAACTAGCATCTCCAAGAGAAATTGTGCGAAAATTCCATATCAGTCAAACCCCAATAGTATTTCTTGTTTAACGAGCACGTAATTTTTCTCAAGTTTGAAGTAGCATGTTGCATGAGCCGTAGGCGAATATTGCTAATCATACACGGAAAAAAAAGGTTTGTTGTATTAACAAATTATTTATTAAATACTGTCTGTAGGTTAATCGAGGAGGTGGTACATTCATTTTACTTGGTTCTTTGGGATTTTCTCTCCTCGTTTCTATAAAATAAAAGTATTCGTATTATTTCAATATATTTGTAGAGGGACAAATCAGATGATTTGCCCCAAAATGTCACTGCGTTTAACAAATTTTTCTATCTGAAAAGTGTCAAACTATACGCAGCACAACTTTCAAAGAAAAATAATTTGCATTTACATGTTGAGAACGGGAGCAGAATCGGTCCCGAAACGTCCAAAGATAAGTAAAAATTCGATATTTTTTCAATATATCTATATTTCTTTCCTTCAAAAATTTTTTCAAACAAATTGTCACTGACAAGCTACTGGATTTTTCTTTTAGACTCCCTGATAGAAAAATTTGTTAAACGCAGTGACATTTTGGGGCAAATCATCTGATTTGTCCCTCTACAAATATATTGAAATAATACGAATACTTTTATTTTATAGAAACGAGGAGAGAAAATCCCAAAGAACCAAGTAAAATAAATTATTTATGTTTGAGTTATTCTAGTTGGACTGAGCAATATCAAGATTTGTTTGTGTCGAAACTTTTCTTATCGGTCAAAACGACTCACATGCCCTATCCCAACTTTTGATTCAATATCTACTGATATTTAATCGGATCAGATACTGGGTGATTCCAGATTCATAATTATTCTGATCACCCTGTATCTGTTCCGCTAGGATTTTTATCAAGGATAATCGTTAATTTCGTTAGAGTCACTCGAATTATGCAAACACACCCCACACTCATATAGGGGAGGCCTGAAAGCCTGAGGCATAATACAGGTTGATTAAAAATTCCATGTAAAAATATCTCAAGGACATATATCTATAAAATATTCACACCGAATTTTGGATCACCCTGCATAAAGTAGTCTTCCGAAATGAATATTTAGACACCAGTTATTCTCTACATTTCATTATGAGAAACAATCATTATTTTTTTGTACGAGAGAGAGGGTGCGTGTGTGTGAGCGTGAGAAATATCATCCTTTATGAAAAATACTGGCGTTATCAATACAAAATATAGTTATTTTTGTAAATAAGTAGTGCGCGAAATGCTACTTTGGTGATCAAGAACTATTTTTTCAACAAGGCGCAGCCTCACTTCGCAAATTCTTATCAATGCTTAAACCTTGTAATATTCTGACGTTTGTGAAAAAAAAATTGTTGAACATGTTATATTTATTCATATATAATCTTTTATAGCACGCAACGTCGTAGGGACGTCCCTATTTCGTACAATTCAATTCAAGTCCGAATCACGTGGTACATTTTGTACAATGTCCATGCAAGGACGTCCTTGGCATGTCCCTGATGGGAAATAATATGCAAAGTTCCTTTGGAGACATCCATCGGGTGTCCCACATATTCTGGAATGACTTCAGATCTTATACAGGGTGTCCCAAAACTACATAGAATGATTTCAACCACAGATTCTAGAAACAAAAATGGAGAAAAAAGTTTTTGTGAACATGCGGTGACATAAAGGAATTTTGTACATGTACATAACTTCTCATGCCCGATTTGGAAATATCAAGGATTTCCTGAAATCTTGATCAGGGGCGTGGGAAATAGGTGGGGCTAGGGGCATTTCTTTCCCCAACTCTAATTTCGATGCAATCTTTAGAGTCTACGTGCTGCGTAACATAAATAGTGAGACAATAAAATATCACGTAACGAGTTATGTTGGGAAAAACATCAGGCATGATGTTCGGAACAATCAAATAATTGATTGAGAGAAACATCAGATTCAATTAGCTCTCGGTTTATTGTCTTCCTCCGCTTCGCGTCGTCTCGAGCTACATTAAAATATTTTTTTCCTTGTATAATGAATAACTATGGTGTATTTCATCAACTATGAATATGCAGAAAACAGTTCGAGCTGTTTCCATATTTCTCCCTCGAATTCTTCAGAATATTGATGGTGATATACCCTGTAAATGTATTGTTCTACCATGTCGATTTATATTCGAACTTTTTATTTCCTCTTCTTCAACTAACGTAGACATTTCAACTGAATAAATAAAAAGAAATCATGGGGAAAATCTGGATTTAAGTTTTCTTGTTTATTTACTTTCCCCATCACTGAGCGACAAATCTACAATACCTTCATAGCGAACGAAATCCCCATTGAAGAAAGTTTAATTACTCTCGAAATAATTTCGCTCGGCATCGGGCATTGAAATTCAAATTATTTTGCAGTGATTATGGCCAAACAATGCCAGATTCAGGTTTAATGACATTTTGCAACAGGCTGTGCCGCCATAAAGTATGTGATAATTTTCACATTTAATCCGACTTGCACCAGTGGCTTCACTTCAGGACCGGCAATTGTGTAGGGTCTATATAGGTACATCAGAGGAAGGCTGCTATATCCAGTGTGCATTGTTTCAACCCAGAATAGAGGAATGAAAAGGGAAACGGAAACCAAAATCAAGTTTTTCTGGAAAGATTCAGTTGACTATGTCGACTACATGGTATCGAAACAATATTTTTATGAAATTATATGAGTTGAGCCCTTTCTCAATCGAATAAACCATGACTTTTCAACCGTTGTTTTTGATAAAATGTCGAATATTGTGTTCTCTTCAAATTTCATCAGAATTTGGCCTCATTATTCTGTATATTGGTTGCTAATTATACGTCTTCAAGAAAAACATAAAAATGGGAGCATTGTCTATATCTGATGAAAATATGAATTCTTTATCGGAATATTCAACAGACAACAACTACTCTCCTGGGCTATATGCCACTACCATATAGATTGAAATTGAATTACATCTATTGAACACACATAATAAGAATTCCAAAATAGAAATCTCTCGAAATTGGGAATTCGCAAATTTTTTTAAATTGAAAATTTGCAAGAAGTTGTTTAAAAGAATTAGAATTTTCATCAGATATAGAAAATGCGAATTCTCAATGTAATTCTCTGTTCCTATTTTCAAGGTACATAACATATTTGCTGGGAATATTCTTTTGCAGAATCAAAATGTTTTGTCGCTTATTGAACATACTTTCGGTGAATTATAGGAAATGTGAACTCCAAGATCATGGTGAGTATACACACAAAAATAAGATATTCAAGATGTGTGATATCCAAGAGGTTTGAAAAAGAAATTAGTCAACATATCAATATTATCAGATAGCAGATAGTTTCTTCATCAACTAGGTAAAAACATATATATTTGGATACATTCACTCGATTTTACAGGGCGTGGAAACATTCTGAAATGAGAAAACACAATCACGAATCTGTGAATAGAGGTTTGTAATATAAAACCATCGTTCATATTCTTACGCCTTGTTTGGGTATATGAAGTATTTTAAAATAAATATTCTCAGATATAGTATGAACATAAAAAATGGAAACATTGTTTAATTTAAACATTATTTAATGGAAATATGAATTCTTTTCCGAAATATTCAACAGAAAACAATTAGTTTCCTGGGTATATGCCACGACCATAAATTGAAATTGAATTACATCTATTGAACACATGCACACAATGAGAATTGCAATATGAAACTTTTCTGAAATTGGGAATTTGTGAATCTTTTGGAATTGAGAATTTGCAAGAAGATGTAATTATTCAATTATTGCCCTGGCATATAGCCAGGAAAGTAGTTGTTTAAAAGAATTATTATTTTCATCAGATATAAAAAATGCGAATTCTCAAAATATTTATTTATTTGTTTATATTTCCAAGATACATAATATATTTGCTGGGAATATTGCTTTTCAGAATCAAAATGTTTCCAAAGATAAATAGCATTTCTTTAGAAAAAAAACTCCGTTGTCTATAAACTCAACTGCAAGGGTCATCTGAACACAAAAGGTTAATGGAAAATTTTTGGACTTATATGATTTTGCATCACCTCATCTTCAGCCAATTATATCATTTACTCTAATCATCCTCTTAACGTTGATTCCAATATGGTTATATCATCCATGTCTGTTGAGAAAGGACCTCGACTATACCATAGATTATAATCTATGACTATACCTTCAAGAAATTTTCAAACCAGTTTTTTTACATGAACATTACTTATAGCTTCCTCCTCTTTTCATTCACTATTTCTTCATGAAGCTTCTCTGTTCATCGTTTTTATTCAACCATCAGTAGTCACGTATTCTTTTATCTCGGATGAATTGTTTTGAGACACTGTTTCATTAATTTTAATAATCAATAACTCAAACAGAGACTCAAATATGTTTCTCTACTGCTATAACACGAAATTATTGGTCCTGTTTTCATCTCTCTTTCTTTCTAGTAATACCACAAACACTATTGCACCAATCATAAAATATGCATATATATTTGAAATCAGGATAATTCAAGAAATTCAAATCTATCAAAATATACAGGGCATCTCATTTAAAAAACACACAATAACCTTATGTTTTATCATTTCACAACAAATATCATCTCTCATGAAATCTCAAATTTCGAGCAATCGACAGATCTATCTGTCTAATAGAGCATTACATGGGAGGATATCAGATGGCTACAAGTCGAAGAAATAAAAAAACTCGCTATTATATCTGTTACAGCCGTAAAAAAAGTATTGCGTAATAACTCTCGGAGAATGCTTATTTTCCACTCGTATATGATTTGTAACTTTATTCGGAAAAATGACGCATGTAATATTTATTTGCTGACTGTCACTACTGTCAGTTTATAGCTACTGTTGCTATGGGTACGTTCTGGTGCCGACAGTTATCACCACATGTCTCCTGGTGTTTTCTTCAAAATCGTGCGGAAAAGTGAAAATAATGCAGACAAGTGAAGTCTTATACGGAAAACTACAACTTTCAAAACAAAATATCATGCGGAAAAGTTCTTTTTCCGCACGCTCGTAGAAAAAAATTCAAATATGAATTGGTGATCGACCAACTTGAAGTTTATGTTGTGAAGTTCACGTGGTTTTTCTGTACCACTGCATTTGTGTAGGATTTATCCGATGCGAGATCCGATGTTCATTATTTCTAGAAAAAAAGGGTGAACAAAAGGGAAACGAGAACTTTTGTGACTTTTTTACGTTCTTGTTGATCTAAACTTTCTTCATCAACTAGGTAAATACATATAATTGGATCCATTCAATCGATCTTACAGGGTGAAACGCAATTCAAGAGGTTAGTGAGTGTGTCAAAAACATGAGAAAAGGCCCTCGAACATGTTCGTTTAGACGCTTCGTTTTCGTGATGAAGGGCGTATACGAGTTGAAAATATGAATAGGATTTTCATATGTCCTGGCATATAGTATCACACATAGTACGATGACATTTTCAGATGTATTTAGCGCCCATCATAAGAAAAAATAAAGTTGAAGATGATGAAGTTAAGACGAAAAGTCGGATTTTGAATCTGGAATTGGCTTCGTATAGCAGGGAAAAAGTGGCAGGTTTAATTGTGCTTAAAATGTTGATATTCTTCAACAAATAATATCAGATGAAATGTATACTTTTATATCATTAGACATCATTTATTTATTTATCAAATTTGAAAGAGCATGTCAGTTCTCAATTTCCGAGGATTTTTATTTTCATGTACTCCTTCTGGATGTTTAACAGATATAATTCAATGTTTGACCTGGAAAATAGCCAGGAAAGTTGTTGTTTGCTGTTAAAAATTCAGAATCATAATATGTGCATATATATTTTTATGTAAAGGAGAATCCAAATTCTCAACTTCAGAAGATTTTATTTTCAAATTCTTATCGTGTGTGTTCAGCAGATATAATTCAATGTTTGACGTGGCATATATAGAAAAGTGGTTGTTTTCTGTTCATTATACCGAAAAAGAAATAATATTTTCATCACATACAGATTGCGAATTCTCAATGTATTTCTTTATATTATGTTTCCATTATACTCATCTACACAATATATCTGCAGATATTCCTGTTAAAAACACATCGATTATATTTTTTCATTTTGGGATCACCAAGAAAAGAATGCTTGTCTTGCAAACATCTTCTTGTCTTATCTCGAGAAAAGTCAAGAAACTTCGAAAAATCTTGTCTTGACGTTTTCCTTGACATATAATTTCTTGTCTTGACCTATACGATTTCAAAAAAATATGTATTTTTCTGTGAAGAGAATCCCGCAATGAAAGTGAGTACTTTTTTACCAACATCACCAACATAACAAGCGCTTAGACGCATCCGAATTTATAATCAGTGGCGCCAGAAAATTTATTTAAAGAGCGTGCCCAAATATCACCCAAGATATAATGAGTCCATGTGATCAACTAAAGATCAATATGAATAGGTGATTATAATAATGAATGTGTCATATTATTTTTTCAGTAGATTATGCATGTTTCAGTAGATCAGTAGATAAATCTGCAAATCAGTAGATCTCCTAAGAACTCAGTAAAGCTGGCAACCCTGTCGCATGCTAACACGACAATCTGGTGGTTCCCAAATCTTTATTTTTGTTTTCTGCATAGATCTATACGAAGCCCTGGAAGGGACACGTAAAACAAAAAATAAAACTTCTAAATTCGAAGTTTTAACTCGGAATTTTAAAATTCCGACTTATATCTCGGAATTTTACATTCAAAATTCCGAGTTATTTTGTAATTTCGAGTTATAACTCGGAATTTCACATCCAATATTTCGAGTTATAACTCAGAATCTCAAAATTCCGAGTTATAAGTCGGAATTTCGATGTAAAATTCCGAGTTATAAGTCGGAATTTCACATTCTGAGTTCCGAGTTATAATTCGGAATTTTGAAATTCCGAGCAATAAGTCGGAACTTTGATGTAAACTTCCGAGTTATGACACGGAATTTCAATATTCTGAGTTATAACTCGAAATTTTGGATGTAAAATTCCGAGATATAAATCGAAATTTTGAAATTCCGAGTATAAACTCAGAATTTTGAAGAGTTAATTTTTTTTAATTTACGTGTCCTTTCCAGGCCTTTGTATAGATCTGAATATATTTAGATCTTTGTTTTCTGACAATAGCAAACGCCGTCGCGCACCTGCAATGATGCCAGTTTGGGAAGTGGTGAAGGATCATATTGATATTATCTCTGATTTCATCATGAGCCATAAACGCAAGCGTCTTCATTCTGAGTGAAAAAATGTCAAGATTTTTTGTTTTCTTGATGAGAAGTCTTGGTATTGATATAAAATTTCTTGTCTTGTCTTGTCTTGAAATCTAAAATTACTTCTTTTCTTGATCTTGTCTTGAGATCAAGACAAAGATCAAGACAAGAGCTCGAAATTTTCAAGAAGTTGGCGACCCCTATATACGATAATCTGAACATATTCATAAGTAAGATAAAACAATAATAGGTTAATTCATAATACGAGTATTTCACTTGCTACTGTGTTGTGTTTTTGAGAATTATCGTTTCTGCAGTTTTCTACATTCATTATGAATGTCCATCAAGAAATAGCCAAGCCACAATACCCAACTGATTCTACAGCGGAATAATTATATGCAGAGGATATTTTTATGCAATATATGATTGTACCGTATGGGTATTACAGTATTGCGTAAATATAAAATACTGAAATAAATCAGCAGATGAAAATTGTTCAGGGGTTTCGTCTGTATTTCGGTTGGTTCACGTTAATTGAAATACTATTCAAATGTGGTTTCGCCATTGATTGATATTAATGACATATCATCAGTGTTGTTGTTGTTGATGAATCCCTACTCACTTTGAAGTGCTTGCCCACGCTTATGAATACGCTATTCAAAGTTCATGCGGTTGAATTTAATTTAGCCGACAATGGCAAAGAGAAAAATATTATAAAAATGTGGTTGGAGTTAAAAGGGTGAGTTATGGCAGTAATAAAGTACAGAACAAAATCCGCGCAAACTCGACCATTGTAGTTTTCAAAGAAATAACTGCCGGACTGGAGATATGCATGGAAACTAGATGGGGGCAATTTATCGAGGTGGGATGTTATTACATGAAAATAACGCACGGAAAGCATTCCACATGTATTCTTTCAAACAATGTTAACAAATTTCCCAGATATCTTTTTGTAGGTTCTGTGCTTCATCCACAGAGAGAAATAGCTTGTTGATTCTACCCTAATGATGTTTCACCCGTTTACTAACTTTTAATTTGCATGCCTGAAAGAGTTGTACTTTTTTGCAAACCTTATAGTGACACGAAGGTGTTCTTTATCTTGAACTTTGATGAAGTAGTTGATGATGGAGAAATAGCGCATCAGAAATAGCGGTTGATTTTGTTAAATCTTCTCCGATCCACAAATGAAATTCGATGAAATCGGTTTTGAAGTGAAAAAAAAATGAGTGACAGTGTAATGACTAGGAGGTCGATCTAGGAATAATGATGGATGGATAAATTCTCTGAGTGTATTTGTATTCGAAGCGAATGAATATTTGAAAAAGTTGCATCATTCAGTTTTCATATCGAATGGAATGAAATGGAAGTACATATCTTTGTTTTCTAATTGCCATTGGGTTCCATTCCAATTGCACGGGGATGGATGTTTGCACTCGTGCAATTATCCCACAAGAGTTCAAAACTTGAACTTTTCACCTCTCACCTTTCACTATTACCTACTAAGAGAACAAATAAACCGTGCATGGTGAACTATCGAGGTCTGATTGATCGTTAAGTAATTTGTCAAAATTTTCGAGTTTGTTGATTTCAAATGATTCAGAATGACCAAGTTCCATTCCTTTATTTTTTACGTGTAGAAATCCGGAGTTTTCATCAAGACGATGGTTTTCCTCTAATATATGTTTATGTAGATATGAAACTAATTTTTCGGTTGATGATCCGAAATCGGTTGAAGTTCTATAATTTTGATTATTGTTCTTGATGGTAGGATGAACTTCTTGAATAGCTTTATTATGCAGTTTTCCAGAAAGAATCCTGTTAATTTGATAAACAAGGTATAAACATTCCCTTGATACTTATGACTCGATCAATTTCGGAAATAAACGTGTATTTTTTATCGTTAGTTAACGTTAACGTGATGGAACTATACAGCTTATCATCAGGTTCAAACTAATCGAATTGTGAGGTTGAATCATAGTTTGTCTGGTTTCTTTTGCAACCCATCGTGTGTTTTTTGGAATTTTTGGATACTACTGAGGTATAGGGTGTTTCTGAAAGGAATCATACACTCGATAGATTATCATATTATTCATTTTATTTTCAGGACGACTATTGTGGATGGCAACTCAGTTGCCGAAAAATAGGTTCAGGTTCTTCTATATCAAATATTATTGTGGCATTTTCAGTCAATGTTGTATCTTTTTTTTTTAAATTTCAATTCATTGAATTTTTGTATAACAAGAGAACAATCGACAATTACTCTTACCATTCTGTTTAACTTTGCTAGTGGTGGATGGAGCGAAATAGGTCATACCAGTAAACAGTTTGATGAAAAGTGAATTCCGAATATGCAATATTGCAAATTAGAGGTGAATGCGACTGCCCGCAAGCCAAAATGAGGTAATAATTCATCGAGATATATTCGTGCTTGATTGCATACAAGTGAATTCGCCATCTGTCGGATAACCAATAACGAAACGGTTGGACATTTGAAAAAATATATGGAAATATATATTTTTCACTGGAATAAATGCAATACGGTATTGTTTCTGTTCCCAGCAGTGACGAAAAACAGGATGTATAATCTTTTTCCTACGACCACCTATGAAAACAGCACAATTATTTGTTATTGAGAAAGTGACTCGTTTCACTATGACAACCTATAACAGTTAGGAAGTTCGAAAGTAAAACTCACATGGGTGGAAATATTCGAAAAACGCACAGTAACAGGGTCTATGGATTATGATGTACCAATGAATGATTATTATGCTGAATTATGGTAAGTTAAGTTATGGTCAAATTAATGGAAAGTGTCGATTTAACATGACTTATTGTCATTAATGTTGACGTAATGTCAAGTTGATGAGAAGTTGAAATCAAGTTAATTTCAATTGAATGTTGAATTAATGTCAATGTACTGGCAATTTAGTGATTAATGTGAAGTTAATGTCAATGTAATGATATTGAGTTGATGTTAATTTAATTTTAGACATCTTAAACTTATTAAATGAACATCCTAATACATCTAAATTATTTTTATTTATGAATCTTAATGTCCTTTCTATTGGATTATGCTGTCCATAATTTGTGACATGAAATGGTATTTGAAATAAATATGGAAATCTAAGGACTCTATTTGGAACATTAAACGTAATTAACTCCAGTAGTTCCGGACAGTTCACAGCACCATTCAATAATTTGAAGATAAAACATAAATCTAACTTGAGTCTTCTACTACGCAATGGAATTAAGTTAATTTCGTTCATAATATGCATATATTGATGGTTTTCCCAACGAATGTTCAATTTAAAGGCACAATACCTCAGAAATTTGTTCTGTACTCTCTCCATGGCTATATTATGAACCTGATAAAGAGGAGACCAGACAATAGATGCATAAGTCAGTTTAGAAATGACCAATGACATATAGACCTTCCTTATAGAATCCACTGAGAATTCAGAGCAATTACGAATAATCATTCCTAAAATCTTTGATGATTTCACTGAACTGGTGTTTATGTGATTTACAAATCTCATTTGTTAATCAAAAGTGACCCCTAGATCTAGAACAGTTGGAACGTATCTGAGAGGACTATTGTTTATACTATATACAGTATCAATCCTCTTATAACCCTTGAAAAAGCTAATGAAGTAACATTTACTGATATTTGAGTTGAGTTGATGTTGAGTTAATGTCAAGTTAATTTCAAGTTGATGTTAAGAACTGTTAAATTTATGTTAAGTTGATGTTAAGTGGATGTTAAGTTGATATTAAGTTGATGTTGAGTTAATGTCGAACTATATAATGATGTCATTCAAATATTGGAGTAAAATTAAATAATAATGATAATGATATGACCTTCATGTGATCGAATATGATTAGAAACATGATCCCCACGCTGGTCTTATAAACACTCATGACATATAATATAAATATATGTGGTCGTAGGAAAAATAGTGTACAAAACTCGTTGGAAAGTGCATTTCCTGCGCTCGTTTCGTTTCCGCACTCGCCGCTCTGCGGCTCGTGCTAAACGTCCACTCGCGCAAAATATGTCACTTTCCACACTAGTTATGTAATATAGTTTTGAGAAGAACTTCCGAGTGGAGCTGAGCAACAAGCGCGAATGGAGCACAGAATCCATCGAATCACTGGGAAGGAATACCATTACTTGGTATACGGACGGGTCTAAAACACCCGAGGGAACTGGAGCAGGAGTCTTTGGGCCTCGCACCAAATACTTCGAATCCATGGGACAATTCCCCAGCATTTTTCAAGCGGAAATACACGCCATAGGAAGATGCATCCAGTTCAACCTGGACAGGAAATACCGGAAGAAGGACATGGCGATTTTATCCGATAGCCAAGCAGCCATCAAAGCGTTGAGCTCTCCTTACATCAACTCGAAGATGGTATGGGAATGCCTAAGCAAATTGAATGAGCTAGGCAGCAACAATAAAGTTACCCTCCTCTGGGTGCCAGGGCATATCGGAGTGGATGGGAATGAACAAGCAGACGCTCTGGCACGACAAGGGGCTTCAACGCCACTGATCGGACCAGAGCCATTCTGCGGCCTTGGACATTCCTATTTCCAAGGAGAACTTGAGAAGGCGGAAGGAGCCTGGAGAGCCAGACAATGGAGAATACTTCCAGGACTACGGCAGGCTAAAGATCTCCTTGGAAATTTCAACCGAGAAAGATCTAAGACACTGACAAACGTCAGCAAAGGAAGTCTCAAAGCAATAACGGGATTTCTAACGGGGCATTGCAGACTCAAAGAACACCTAAGGAAACTAGGCTTACAGGAGGACGGCACCTGCAGATTCTGTGAGGAAGAACCAGAAACACCCCATCACATACTGATGGAGTGTGACGCTGTACATCACAAAAGATTGAACATACTGGGAACACACCAGCTGACTGTGGAAGAAATACCACAGCTAGACCCCCTCAAAATCCTCAAATTCCTGAAGGAATTGAATCTCGAGGGGCTGCTATGAACAAGAAATCCTTGATATAGCAGGAGCAGATGGAGCACAATAGATCTAATTGGGTCGCAGCGCATCTGTCACCATCCAACCTACCAATACCAATACCAATTACCAATACCAATATGTGATATACTATTTTTTGTTTTTGAATTGACTCGGCCATTACTTGACGAAAATCCATGGCAAATGTAGAAACTCCAAAAACGATAAGATTTCCACAAAATTCTCGAACACGACATGTTTCAGTAGCTACTGTGTGTTTGAGAATTTTTTGGAAATGTCATCGTCTGTGAAGTTTTTAAATTTGTAAAATCCTTGTCTGTTTTGTATCAGCTTCTTATTTCCACACTATAGAGAGTGCTCTGAAAATAGTGTAAAATGCTCTAGCAGCGGCTTTCAGGGCCGGGAATAGGAAGAAATTCTCATGTCAACATGGATCAGCAAAATACCGTCCCTAAGGAAGCTACACTCTCCAGAAGGAGCGGATGTGGATAAGTTTCTATATTATACAGAGTGTTTCATATGTGGGACACACTTCCAGAGGTGATATGAGGCGACTCAAAAAAAAATTAAGAGACTTCTCATAAGCATAGTTCGTAGAAAGCTTCGTTGTGAGATACATGGTGCTGAAAATATATAAGATGATGTCCATTGAATGGGGGCTAACATATTTTCACCCTGTTTTATCAAAAATTTTCGGAAAAAAATATGATGAATACTTGAATAAATAGAAAACCTGAAGTTATCGAAAGATATGAGTCGTCTTACGTTTATTCACTCTCAATGTGGAACTTCACGACCAATTCTTACATTGACAGAAGAAGAAGAAGAAGATAGCACAGCAAAAAACTAAATGACACGAAAATAAGTTCAGTTTTACCAACCCTGACCTTACGTTTCGATAACCGCTGAACAAAAGTTCTTGATATTCTGGTGAATCACTTAGATCCTGAGAGTGATTGAATTGTAAGCGTTATTTAGAAACAATGGGCTTATATCACAAAAAAAATTTATTCCATAATTCGATAGAACTCACCCAAACTAGCTCACCACCGCAAACCGTTTATCGCTGTGAGCTCCCTACGTTTTATAAAAAATTATTGAAATCCCCGATTTTTCGGACCTCTGAAAACGAGGCGATGATGTGACGTCAAAACCCTAATACTGAAACAGGACTATTCCAGACAGAGATGAATGATACATGATTTCCGGTAGAGTGAATTAGCGCGAGATCACAGTTGAAAGAATTAATATATCAGTTGCCTCAGTCTCCGTCCGGCGTTTGGAATTTTCGTTTAACTATGGCGAGATGAGGTTTCTACGTCATAAGAGGGTCCGTTTTCAGATGGTACTATTATTTATGTCCAAAAATTGAACATTCCAGTAAATTGTTCGATCGAATTATGTCGGCAATATTATTTATGTATGAAAGGAGCATTATAAACATGGTTTGAGTTGAAAGTTCTACCAAGGTGTACACGCCCATTGAGATAAAGATCAGTTTCCTAAATGTAAATGGTCCTGCTAAAGGATTTCAACAGTACAGGTATACTCGTATCGAGATATCCTCACAGCATAATCATCACTTGAAAAATGTTATTTACTTTTATTATACATAGAACTTGAGTATGCAATTATGTTAAAATAAATGGCATGAATATATGGGGTGTTGAAATAAAATTTTGATTGATTTAATTTAGTCGATCTGACTCCCAGTGGCACCGGTAAGAAGTATTCATGTGTGATTTTCCAGAAAAAACATGGGTGGCGATGAAACTTTTCGAAAAAATGTATTCGAAAATATGGAAGAGTATGCAATGTTGTAGAAAAAAGCACCAACTGTTAACTCATTAAGGTACACTGATGTTTTCGAGAAAAACAGAATAACCGAATTCAACTCCTCGTTCAACTCCCAAATTTGTTGTACCAATACATATACAGGGTGTCTGTAAAAGGTTGGGACATGGCTCGGCTGTGGATTCCTGGGATAAAATCAAGTTGATTTAGGCCAACTTACCTATACCCAAAATCGTCTCGTTGCGTTGGTACAAGGCGTTGAAGTTTTTTTGGAAAAAAATAATTTTGACCATAAAAAGAGTAGACTGAGATCGATTTCCATAATTTTTGGCATGGCAGGTTCTGCGACTGTAAGTCACGTTTTGAGATGTTTTCGATCATCATCAGTGACCTGCAAGTGTTCCAAACAACCTTGTTGCCGTACAAATTTGGTGATAACTTTTCACCATACATTCCCATGAAGTCCAATTACCACGATGTCCAATTCCCGAACTCTGCCCACCTTCATCACAATGAGAATCCAAAGAAGGTGAGTATGGTAGGAAATGGGCTTCTTAGGAGTTGGGCATCGTGGAAATCTATGAAAAGTGGGCATGGTGTGAATCTTGTGTTTCCTGATTTGTTTTTTAATCTGGCAACGTTGCGCTCTTCGGCAATCTTCGTAATCGTCGACATGAGGGTGGGCATCGTGGGAATTGGGCATCGCGAGAATTGGGCATCGCGAGATGCTTCCCGATATCTTCTCCTCAGTCAATGTACGAATTGGTCGAAAAGTTCCACACTGACATTAAAGAACTTGAGTCGGTGTAAGTCTCTAGATAACTTTTTTTCTATTTTTTCAAATATTATTTGCATATATTCTTCAAAAATTTTTGTTAAAACAGGCCATAGTCTTCAGGGCTATCCGGAAAAATTTTGGGATTTCCGAATTTGACACTAAATTCACGTTTCAGAAGCGCTAACTGGTGGGAGTGAAAATGTAAGCCCTTATTGGGGCACTATACCAATATAACAGACTGAATTTTGCCACCACGATAATCCATACAGAGTGGACAAATGAAAATTCAATAAATATTGGCAACTTTAACGCTCTGTATCTCGCAAACGAAACCTATTACAACCTCTCTTTTCAGGAAGTTTTTTCATTTTCTTGAGACGCCCTGTCACCTCTTGAAGTACGTCCCACAAAAAGTGCTAGATTTACTGTCACCAGAACTACCTTCGATTTTCTCTGGTAATTTCGGTAAGTTTGAGTTGACGTTGACGTGATTTAGTTCAAAATTTGATATCATGGCAATATTCCTTAGACTGTATCATATTAATGTGCTGAATATGCGTGCACTTATTTCAAAAACACCTTGTATACAAAATTGCTTTATTTGTTCGGTTATTTTACCCACCCAGGAGTGTATTTTGGCGCGTTGCGAATAACCCGATTATTCTGGGATAAAATATGTCAAGATCGCCAACAGTCGTTCATCAATGGTTGTGAAAAATCTCCTGACGAGATCAATTGATATTTTGACCCTCTTTGCAGCAGCACGACTTCCATCGCTCTGCTGCAAAGCCATCGATCTCTTGTCAAAGGCCGCGATGAGTGATGGTGGAACGACAGCCTGCTGTCAGGCTTAACAACAGCGTGAATGAACTATTATTATCGTAACTCCCACCTTTTTGTATTTTCATCCGGATATATCGCGCACATTTTTCACTATCTCGGTCATATGCCATTAGGTTATTGATTTTGGATAGGATTGCGAAATGCAACATTTGGACTCCAGCAAATAGCGATCATAATTCTAGCTCTTGAAAAACAATTGAAAAATAACACAATGCGTATACCTTTTCAACTTCAATTTCGGTAAGTTATATTTCGGAAAAGGTAAACTCGGTTTCAGAAATGGTTAACTCAATTCCAGAATTCCAGAATGTCCATTCAATTTCAGAAATGGTGAGTTATATTTCAGAATTGGTAAGTTCAATTTCAGAAAGAGAAGTTTAACTTGAAATAAATAATCCTGATTACACATTCACTATCGTGGATTGAATAAGTCACTGTACGAATCTTAGTTTATAGAATCATGAGCGTGCGTTCAAAATGGGCATCCTACAGATAAAATAGTGGTAGTTCTGGATAATGCACCTGCACATTCAAGAATATATATATAAGTAGAGGAGATTTGCATAAAGAAAGGATTTCACGATGTTCTTATTCGCAGATTGGCATATTATACACTTATACAGCCTCCAATGTTGAACTCAATATTATGGAATACCTTCAAGTCAGAAGTGAAGAGCTTCTTGCAAGAGCATCACCAAAGGGTCATAGCAAGGAATCCAAACAGATTGCTTAACCAGATAGAATTCAGACTGTGATGTCTTGAAGAATGTTCAGGTCATTCACTGAGAACAAATACCTCAAAAGTGTTTGAATTCTTTCAAATCATGAGCAACGCCACTATCCTCCTGCGATTCGAATGGAAGACATGTCTGTATAGAATAATTGAAGATTAAGTTTAGTATATGTTATTCAATGGCTTTTAAAATAAGAATATTCAACATGGTTTGTTCTTTCCACATGCAACTAAAAATTGAGTGAAATTTCAGTCCAGGTCCACGCAATAATGACTCAATTTCGGTCCACGCCCGATTGAGTTGAAATTTCACCTTACTTGACCGCGTAAAATGGTGATTTAGGAGCAGATTCAATCAAATTTGTTATAAAAATCTTCAGTCATAAAAAAACTTGATGAAATATCTAGTTCAAGTTGATAATGGGCTTATATCACAAAAAATATTCATTTCATAATTCGATAGAACTCACCCAAACTAGCTCACCACAGCAAACCGTTTCTTGCTGTGAGCTCCCTACGTTTTATAAAAAATTATTGAAATCCCCGATTTTTCGGACCTCTGAAAATGAGGCGATGATGTGACGTCAAAACCCTAATACTGAAACAAGACTATTCCAGACAAAGATGAATGATGCATGATTTCTGACAGAGTGAATTAGCGTGATATCACAGTCGAAAGAATTAATATATCAGTTGCCTCAGTCTCCGTCGAGCGTTTGGTATTTTCTTTTAACTATGGCGAGATGAGGTTTCTACGTCATGAGAGGGTCCGTTTTCAGAAGGTACTATTATTTATGTGTAAAAATAAAATATTCCAGTTAATTTTTCGATCGAATTATATCGTCAATCATTATTTATGTATGAAAGGATCATTATAAAAATGGTTTGAGTTTAAAGTTCTACCAGGTTCTACTAAGGTGTACACGCCCATTCACTCAAAAATTTTCTATCAGTTGATTCACTCACAACCACATATGCAGTCACTCAAAGGAATTTTCTACAGTGTAAGAATTCATTTCCTGTAATACAACTCACCATTTCTGAAATTAAATGGACTTTGGGTATAACATGAAGTTGTAGTCATGTTGTAGCCATCTTGTGGCAAAGCTCTAAGGTAGGATACAGATATCGCGACACACACTGTATGGCGCTGCCATCTATAGTCACACGTACAGACCCCTACGTCTATACGCTACAGAGTACTACAAGTAAATCACTCTGCTGACAGATGGCACTACCTGACATACTTGACTGGAATATTTCCACCACCTATTCAACTGCTTAATCTCATGATTAAGAGATCTAGGATGAACAGAGTTGCTCCAATTGTCAGCAGGAGCGAGTCAGTACTGTTTCGACCCACCAGGTCTCATCAGCCGCTGACAACTGGGACAACTCTACGCTTTGGGTATATCACCATTGACTACAACTTCATGTTATACCCTAAGTCTCCGAAATGGGTGATATACCCGAAGCGTAGAGTTGTCCTAGTTGTCAGCAGACCGAGAGCGGCTGATGAAACCTGGTTGGTCGAAACAGTACTGTCTCTCGCTCCTGCTGACAATTGGGGAACTCCGTTCATCATGGATCTCTTAGTAATGAGATTCAGCAGTTAAATGGACTTTTTCTGAATTTCAACTCACCGACTCTGAAATTGAGTTTACCATTCCTGAAATCGAACTAACCGATTCTGAAATCGAGTTCACCTTCTCCGAAATGAAACTTACCGATTCCGAAATTGAAGTTGAAACGGTATAGTCTTGTTTGTCGTTCTGTAGGAATATTATTAACTGAACGCAAACACTAGATTTTTGATATTCAATTACAAATTCATTTTATTGAGCGATAGTATTGCCAGGAGCTCTGGAAACAGTTCCTCCCATTTCACTCAATTCATACTTATAAGTAGCTGCGCGCCTCTCGCTAGGCTCCTATATTTTCCTTGCCATCAATATTAGATGAAATGTGCACTCAACATGGGAAAATTTAAACATGAATTAGATTGGCCTAGCTGAATTTTGATTTTCCTGCGTATTAAATATTTTTTTGCAAAGCACTTTTTATACTGTTGATATTTCCATCTATGCTTGCTTCAATCAAATTCTATTATCAACAATAAAATTAGGAAAGCTTTTAGCATCGGGTAGATTTCTCTCCATAACGAAGGTATCGCAACTTATCATGTCAGTTATTGCCGTAAAATCACTGTTGGAGGATTTTTGAGTAAGTCAAAAAAGTTCTATTGACAATTTCGCGTGATTCTTCTAGTTTGCGAAATTGATTCTTCCATATTTTTGTGATAATCTCAGACGGAATTTTCCCAAAACGGAATAGGATGTACCTCTTTTTCGATGCCAAAATTACTCACGTCATCGTCACATGGTGATTTCTATGGAGGATTTGATATATCATGATCATAACATTATATCGAAAATGTTTCATAAAATGTGATCCATATACAATATAGGAGCAGTGGACTGTAATCCATCCATCAAGAATTATAATCGAAATTATAGAACTTTAACCTACTTTGGATCATCAACTGAAAAATAAGCTTCATTTCTACATAAACAGGACTCAAAAGTGGCATATAGAACAAATAACACGTTGAAACGGTTATGAAGAATAATAAAGACAAAACATCTAAATTCGAAAAATCAAGGGTATACAAACTCAACTGTGGATCTTGTCCTAAGGTATATATCGGTCAGACAGGTCGTACGTTCAATCAGCGCATTCATGAACATAAGATGAATTTTATGAAAAAGAAAACAAATTCAACATACCCCAACCATATATTAGAAGAAAACCATAGTTTTGATGATAATTTCGAAATTTCACACGCGTAGGAAATAACGGAATGAAAGTCAATCATTTTGAATCATTAGAAATCAACAAACTCGAAAATTCTGACATTCTACTTAATGATCAATTAGACCTCGATAGTTCACCACTGTTGAATTTGTTTTCTTAGCAAGTATTAATATGTATTTGCTCTCAATTCTTTCAAGTTATTCCCCAGACAGCACCAGATATTCCATGAATCTCCCTATCATATTCCTTTCGGAATATTGGAATATTCTAGAAATAATCTGGAATATTCCGGAATATCTGTGGAATATTCTCTAAATATGCGAATGGGAATTCCTCAGATAATCATAGAATATACCCAAAAGAATATTCTATGTTGAATGTTCCTGGAATATTCCAATAAACATATTCTAAAATAAAAAAAGTGACCCAAGTAGGGATCGAACTCGTGACCTCAAGACTATCAGACCAACGCCTTGACCACTAGGCCAGTAATCGAATTGAATAATTTTATACATATCAAGTTCTTGTGAGAGCATTGTTCGAAATCGGATCATAAACACTTTTTGTTTCAAAATCTCCTTACATCTAATTGATGTTCGATACTCACATCTCTGAAATAATAAATGGTATTTATTTGTTGAGAAACATAGGAATATTCATGGAATATTTCATGAATATACACCACAGAATATTCAGTTGAGAATATTTCATGAATATACCGCACAGAATATTCAGTTGGGTATATTTCATGAATATACCCCACAGAATATTCAGTTGGGTATATTTCATGAATATACAACAGAGAATATTCAGTTGGGAATATTCCTGGAAGATTCATACCTGAATATTCCCTGAACATGTCCGACTATCCACTTTGGAATATTCCTTTTAGATGTTCCAGAGGCATGTATATATTCTAGGAATAATCGATGAATATTCGGAATATACTCCTCCTTATTAGCATATTTAGAGAATATTCTATGAATATCTAGTGCTGTCTGGGTCCGGTACACCGTATTTCAATAAAGATATTGTGCCTAATTTCCGAAAATGGGGGTTCATCGTACCTGGCCGCAGGTAGCCTTACAACACAGGGATGTCCTATAGGTACGTCCCTTTTTTGTCCCACGGTACAAGGACATGATTGGGGCATCCAGGGGATGTCGCGCAGTGGTTGTCCAGTGGACATCCCGCCCGGTACATCCCTAGGTTATCCTCTTCGTGTCCCTGGAGTATCTGATATCCATTCACATCAGAGTCATTGAATTTCATCAAAGTATTGAGTTGCATTTATTCGAAAATGTTTGTTTTTCTTCCGGAAAATAATCATATTGAAAATGGAGAATAAAGTTTTAGAACTTCTTAAGAAGTTACCATTTTTCGCAAACAGAAATCGTACATGCATCATAATGACCCTCATTTTTAAACACCCAAGAATGATATAATAATTATACCCAAATCCAAACGAAGTTGTATTCATTCAGGTTTCTGTAGTTAAGTCCTGTTTATAAATCTGTTTTGTCACCCGGCTTAATAGCCAATGGAGTAAGATGCGTGCCTGATAAGCCAAAGGTCCCGGGTTCAATCCGTACTCGACCTACATTTTTCTCTTTTGTCGAAGGGATGTCCCTGGGATATCCTTGGGACGTCCTAGGGATATCCTTTCTTCGCACTTGGTACATCCCAGGGACGTACCAGAAAGACATCCCTAGGATGCCTCTTTTTGTGGAGAGCGGATGTCCCTGGGACGTCCCTAGCATGTACTATGTCCTGACACAGGATATCCCAGGGACGTCCTCGTAGAAAATGAAGGACGTCCCTGGGACGTACTCGTGTTGTTAGGGTAACTAATCCTTCAGGTTGGGAAAGTAGCATATATAAGAGTTAAGCAAGCCAACTTTAGTTTAGTTCATTGTACCAGTATATCACCTGACGAAGCTACTATGTTGGTGAAACATGTTGTGTGTTTGAGAATTTTGTGGAAATCTTATCGTTTGTGAAGTTTTCACATTTGCCATGGATTTCCATCAAGTAACATCCGAGTCGATCAAAAAAACCAATATGATACATTCATTTATCAAAACGAATCACTGAAGTCAGATCACTGACCACTGTTTAGAGGACCCTGTTGTGTTATGGCTTTACAATGATGTATACTACTCAAGCTACTTCACTATCAAGATTACAGATGATTACAGGATATTCGTCCAACTTTAGCTTGTGGGTTAACGTGCAATGTGAATTAAATAACTCGTGCCCTTTTCCACTAAAATCTACCGTTCCATCAAGTTTTCGTTAGGCCACTTGTGTCACAAAATCCTTCTGCATATAGGTATTATAGGTATATATACATCGACGTGAAGCTATTACTGTATAGATCGAAGATAGAGATAATTTATCGAATTGTACAATAAGCTATATCATTACGAACTCAATATCCCCATTGATGGATATTTGGTGAATAATCAATTATATCATGTTAGTTTATTAAGATAATTAGGTTTGAGTCGACATGATCGAATAATTGGATTTCTGCATATTGTATATTGAGAGGACCGGAACATCTGCTCAATGCTGATATTTCTCTGTCTTTCATATCCTCTTCATTTCCATTGCAATATAGAATCACTATATACGTGTATTGGGTGAAGCTTTGGACACTAGTGGTTATTAGTCGAATACAAGTTATACCCAAAATAACAGCCACAGAATGATGGAGCAACATATACAGTGCGTCCATAAAGTAACGCATAAATTCATTATTGGCTAAATGAACAATAAAATTAGAAATTCCCGAAACAGGTCGATTTTTGATTCCAATTTACTATTGTTTCAAATCATAATCTAATATACAGGGTGAACCACTTCCGTGTAATGACGTCATCACCATTTCTTTTAAATGGGACCCCTTTTTTTCAATTTCCGGATTGCCCTTGCTGAGCTGATTCCAAAAATGTATAATTATGTTGCTTCAAATTGGTACAAATAATCCCTGTTCTCGAGAAAGTTATTACTGAAGATCATCAATTCTAAGATTTCTTATGATTTCATTGTATTTCAATTCATAAATAGTTTTGGTTGGATAGACGATTTTAGTAGACCTTTTGGATGTGGTTATACATGTCCCCTATTCTCAAATGGTGAGATATTTTGTCGCATGCGAGATTTTTACATTGTCGAACAAAAAACGTGAGTGCTCATTCTCGAATGACGCATTCGAAAATTTTCAATAGACAAATTGTAGAGTGGTCCTAAGCAGTCGACATTTTGATGTCGAATGCGAGATTGGATATTTGACTGATTTCTTCACTTGTTTTTCTGAGAATGGCAGCTTCATTAATAGAAATTGAATATTTGGAAAATCAAGAAAATCATCAACGGCCACGAGAGAACTTATACATATAAGAATGCGTTCAGATTTTTATCGGACAAAAAATATATAAAAATATTTAGGTAAGGAATTAGTGAGAGTCCATCGCACTGCTAGTGCGAGCTAGAACAATTTGTGGTACAGGGACATGGACCTTTTGCATGTATTTTGCCAGATAAAAGTGGCTCATTCTATTTTTCTTTCATCAAGTTGAGTGTTTCCTTTCGAGATGAAGCACAATAACTTTTTTTTTATATTAATTATTATAAATTCACACTAGTGAACATTTGAATAGGTGAAGCATTCAGCACAATGTTGCCAAGTCTCCAACATTCACATGATATTTTGTTATGGAGAATAAGAAATATTTGGACATGCTGGTTGCTCCAGAAAGTCAAGTATGAACTATAATGTCATGAGTTCCTCCTATTATGTTTCATTCAACGACATGACTATCTTTTCGATAACTTGATTATAACTGGTGACTTGACAACCTTGCTTCATGAGTGGAAAAGTAAAATTATCTGACCAATAACGAAACAGCATAGAAACTGAGTCACCAAATGAGTTCTGAAATTCAACGATTTTGAACAACACATAAAAAAACGTGAGAAGTGTTGCAAAAATCAATTTAGGTTCATAACGTCACAGTGGAGTGATTGAATGCCAATAATTTATTATCAGTCCATACTCGTCCATAACCGCAACACCGGTAACGTAACGTCTATAAAATAACAAGTATATCATATCTTGGAACAATGATTTTATTCCATGAATTTGCATTGTACTGTATAAGCTCTGAAAGGTTTACAAAATGGCATCGTTGAAGTTAATAGCTCTGTATAGTTTGCAACATCGAAGCCTATTCATACAAAAATGAAAAGAGACGAACAACTCATATTTTAATTCTTTCACGCAATTCACTGGCATCAGTATTATGGTTGCGTTCAAAATTGAAAGACAGAAATATAACGTTCAACAGAAATTAGAGCTGATTGCTTGGCTTGAAAAGTGACGTGGTATATAAAAATTGAGTTCAGTGTACATGAGTACGGTGTTTCAATTTTTGACATAATGTCACAGCAACAATCGCAGACAATGTAACAGCAAATGCACATTATCAATTCATTACTTTCCATACTGCTTCGCGGTATGCATTATGCCTATCATAAAATATGTTCAGTGAGGACGTAAAATGTTCTCTCCCACTTCAACTTTTGAACGGACCATGCTATCGAGGTCCAGTGAAATTCAGGCAAAACGGTACCTCTTTCACTACTATTTGGCATGAAAATGGTTTTGGTCACGTGACCTAGTGTCAAGTGGGCATCATCAACTTTTTTTTTCAAATATAAAGAGGGGTCACGTGGTAACCTTGTTTTAGAGGCTTTCGATTTTCTATCCAACTTTGCTTTGTTTGTGCAAATTGGTCAAGCTGTTTCAAAATGACAATACTATGACTTCATGTAAAGTCTTTACAAAGTCATCAAAGGGATACCCTGTATAATAAAATATTAATATTCTCATTTATGGAGCGATAAGGACAGAAAATGCAAAAATAAATGAATAAAGCAAATATCACTCGATAGAAAGACAATGGGCAGAGACAATTTTACTCTCCTATTATAGGGCAATTGAGCTTTTTCTAAGAGCCTCTCAATTCATACTATAAATACCTGCTCCTGTAATTACCCAGTTTATGTAATTCTAGTGATCATCAAATTTGCAGATGTTTATTGAACAACTGTTTGTTGAAACTGAACCACCCTATCATATCTTAGGTATAATTCTTCTATTATTCTCTCGGTTCGAATTTACTGAATCTTTAATTCCATCTTATTTGAATAATGTCTCCAAATATCTAAGTGAGATTCCTCTACCTAAATGTGCCAAAATTCAACAGTATCCTCTAAACATTAATATTGATGTAACATCGTCGGGACGAATAGTTATGCATAATTCATAAGTTCTTCAAATTAAATTAATTCCATGCCCAAGTTATTGATCTTCGGCTAACCAAAACTCCGAACTGGTTATTCAATTACAATATGTTATGAATCGTCGTCACCGTGCCAGGATGCTGGAAAATCGAGGTTGCATAATTATTGATCGATGTGCGAAAACAAGATTTTGTTACGAAAAATTGTTTAAACGAAAAAGTGAGAATACTGAGATTGAAGTTTCTTCAGACATTAAAATATTTTTCATGTATATATGTATAGGAAATGTGCAAGAGAGTACGTTGATGTCTGACATCTTGACAATCAAGAGAAAATTAGTAAACAATTTTTATATTGCCACGCCACACTAGCTAGGTTGATACAGCATTTCATCACTATTGTTTTTCCGTGAATTATCTGTAGATAGTTTTTACTCCTCTACCATTTCGCTAGGAGAAGTTGAAAGAGATTGTTCCACATAACATCGCCCCTTATAAATTGACAGCCATGACAAGAAATATCGTGTAATTCCCTTTATTATAGTCCACCCTCTGAAAATGAATGGTCCATCATAAAAATCCTTTTTCGAATATTGGATCGAAATAACTTTTGGAATTCTATTCTTCGAATTTTGGGCATCGTTGAGTCAGTGTAATACACAAGGTAAGTATATTATGAAGAATAACTATAATTATGGAAACGTTGTTTGATAATTACATCAATTGATGATATCATATATTATAGGCTGAATTCTGGTTTTATTTCGATCATGGATATATTGTGAATGAAAACAAAATATTGAAATAATTAGGTACATACCTACATATGGCGAATTCTCTCTACCTATCGCTAATTCCAATTTTGAGGCAATATGGTCGAATAATATATTGCACAATAATTTGTGAAGAACCATACTTATGTCATGATACTGTTTGTGAAAAGTACATATCGGTTGTATAATGTATAATTGATTGTATATTCGAAAATTCTATATTTATATATGAAAACCGCATAGATATTTACGAGCTTCCCAGCACATTAGTTGATTGAGAGGTACACTAAGAACTTGTTTTTTTTTGTATTCTCATTTATTTTTTTGGAAAATGTTCAGATAAAATGATCATTTTAGCACATCAACTATCATTTTAGCACAACTACTGTGCACTTTCCTACAAAACTTGTTTTTTCTGGAAATGAATATCTTATCTCACCTTATCTTTTTGAATACTGTTTTGACAATATTCGAATAGTAGATTGTTTTATTAGGATCAAAAGTGACACTTTGTTTGACAAGCGAGTCGAACAAAGTCACTTTTGATCCGAATGAAACATGCTATTTTTTCTGTGACCGAAAAAATTAACTCAAATAAATATGTGAAGTAACCACCAATGCCGTGCCATATGTATATGCAATGCAACAAATATTGACAAATAATCCGTGTGGTGAGAATATTCTACCTGCATTAATAGCAGGTTTATTCAATATTCAAGGATGTTGTTTCAATATAAATACAACCACAGAGTGACATATTTGTGTATGGACCAGGTGCTCTAATGGCAAATACCGCGTCAGTGCCAGCTATAGGAAGAAGAAGTGGAAAATGTTAGGTTAGTGAGCATAACAACAATAGTAATAGCGATAATTTATTCCTTTCTATACTACACTGTGTTCGACTTGATTATCAAATGTAGCTAAACATCATATATATTATTCATCATCATATATCATTGTTTGAGACGAAAAAACTATTGCTTGCCGTGATTATTCAAAAACAAGCTATCCATCCCGAGAATAACGACTGAAATAATACAGATCAAGCAAGTATTTGAATCTTGAAGGCTTTCCTGATCGAAACAAAAATACTCAACTGAGATGTTGATAATTCCGATACCTAACTATAATAAAGTGTATTTATATCTCCAGCATCGGTATAAAATGCCAAATCTGCCGAAATCGGAAACAAAATCGATGCGTCACAACCCAAATAACCAACCGTCACAATGTTGTTTATTCCTGATGACGTCCAATACATCGTTTTTAGTTCCTAGGATCTGAAGTTCAACTTTAGCTCCTTGGAACTAAAGTTCAACTTTAGCTCCTAGGAACTAAATATGTTGTTTTGTGTCAGTAATAGAAACGTCAATTTGGTATCAATATGGATGACTTTTGTGTCAGTTGCAGAAAAAAGTAATTCACAAACAGGGTATATATATATGTGTGATATTTTACCTTACTTTATTTCAAGAGAAAAAGTTTATTTGAACAAATACCCAATACCTCTTGATTTTGGAGCTATATGGGGTGTTGAAATTTTCAGAGAAAAATTGTTTTCTTATCATCACTTCAATGCTGTTCCATATATTTTCATGAGATTTGACATCTCGTTTGACATGCACCTAAACAGAGCATTTTTTCATTTTTTTCAATAAAGCCGACCGTATGGGATATATACCAAAAATCATGATTGAAATTCTCATTCATTTCTCAACAATTTGATTTCTTGAAATTGTTCCGTTAGACCGTCAGACGCACCGTTTTCGTGTAGAAAATGGAAAACTATTCTCATGCATTCCTGGTAAAACGAAATTATAATAATACCTGGTAGGCTGGTACCCAATTTTTTATTATTATATTGTATTGTAGTGGTATTTTTTTTTACCTACGGCCACTATAGAAAGTGGGCAAGAACACACGAGAAACAGCCTCAGTAAGTACCTTTTTACCATTTCGCCAGTCATGATCCTTTGATCTACATTCTCCCTAGTTTTCACGTGGTCTTTACGGGACACCCTGTATACCATTATTTATCATTTCATTCCACTTTGAACATTTATTGTGGTTATTTCGTAGTTGGAATAACAACTCATGTATCACCCTTATCGAGACAATGAATTGAAGTTTCCAAAGCTTCATCAAAGTGTCCAAATATCGGAGTGTTAAGTTGTGTAGTTTCAGTTTTCAACTGAAATCGCTTCTGCGAAATTTTATGTCTCAATACACTAAGAACTGAATTCAACATACATGATATTCTTGATATTTCCCATCTGAACTTGGCAGAGGAAATAGCATAGTGGTAGTTGAACATTGCTCATATCCGGAACAACTAGTTTTGGGGCGCGGAAACGAGAGAAGTGGCTTGTTATCCGAGAGTGGCCCAGTTACAAACTGTCATCCTACTAAGTTTATCGTAATTTATCATAGTTGCTCGAAACATATTTTCCAGCACGAAACAAAAATTGGTGTTGTCTTGTTGCGGATAACATAGCAGTATAATCAATGATTTTATATTAGGTCATTATACAGGGTGTTTCTGATTTATGTTCAACCATTTCAAAAGGTGATGATTAAAATTGTTGGATGAACATACTCACGGAAATTCACCCCATCATGGAACAGTGGGAAAGTGAGAAAGGGCTATACTGTTTCCTCAGTCATGTAAACCATGCGAGGCATCCTGCAGCAATGTTGATCGCTATCACCTCGAAAAGGAAGAAGATCTATAGATGACACGCATCAGGCACCAGTTCAAGGTAACCATAATTATCTCTGATCCAATAATTGCAACTGTAATCAATTCTTTCTATTTGAGCACCTCACACTCAATGGCTATGGCTTCATACTATGGAAAGTAGTATATATTATACTATAAAATAATGTATGAGCCATCATCAATTGAAGATATCATACTACTTATTCAAATAAGCTCAATATACGTTTTATTCGTGAGTAGGTCAAACTTTCAAGATAAACTACAACTTTACCATTTTAGCTTGGCCCCTGAGATGCGCAAACGATAAACAGAGATGTTTAGTGTGCGATAAAGATCCTCTACGCCTTTTTATTGGAAAGTACAATCGTACTGTACTGTTCTAACCAATGTTCACTGAACCACTCCCTTGACATAAATGAGCTCTTGCCCCACAACGCCGACTAGTCTACTGCGCATCCAATTCTCAGAGGCCAAGATAGAATGGTCAAGCTATTCTCGAAATTATTCCACTGTTGTTGTTTTGTTGGTTCTGTATTGAATATCGAAGAAACCTTTTTCTCAATCCGTTTGTATGCTGGTATATCCTTCATTATGTACGAACACTCAATCGAAAACGGTTAGTTTGTCAATGTTCAATAAGCAATCCAGCGTGATGCTGATTTTCTCTCAAATAACTACCTATAGTAGCTCCTAGATACCAATTTCTATTAGAACAGGTGAATGTATATATATATTTGCCTATATATTATATTATTGGGAATATTCGTGGATAGCAGTCGAATGTGACCAATGTCAGTTAAATTTCTTCATTTTTTGTCGAACTTTCAAGAATGTTCATTTTCTTTATCAAGACTTTGAACATGAAATACTATGTTAAATCAGCACGAAAATCTCGATGATAACTCCCTTACGTACGCCACTGGTGGAGGTATTGGAAGTTCTTCTGCATCAAAAAATATCTATTGGTGCATATCATATTTCATGAGAATATCTGGAACGATATTGGAGCTATTATAAGAAAACGATTTTTAACATCGTACCTATAGGTCGAAAGTTGAGAGGTTTAGGGCATATATTAATATGAAGGTTCCTTCTCAAACTTAGCTAAGGAACCATATCCTTCATTTTCAACCCTCAATTGTATTGCACCCTGTATAAACTTATTCCAATCCAACTTCAACGACTTGTATTGAAGTAATTGGTGCAATTTTGGAGGAGTGGTCATTGAGTTCGATTATTTTGCGAGACCCTATAATCTCTCAAAATTAATGTCCGAAGATTTGGACCCTGACAATTTTTTGTGAAAACTGATCTAGTATAATTATTAGGAATAGAAAAATCAATATTCTCACAATAAAACTGGTGAATTATTGGCTCATATCATCCCAAATCCAATATTTCATATTCAAGTATAATTTTACATTGGATGGACACTGTTTCGTTATTAATCAATAAGTTAGCTATATTGATTATATAGGTTGAATATGGTTCACTCTTTCTCATGCGGATGTTGGATATATGTATATCATTTTTGAAATAATAGTAGAACATTCGAGGTGGAAACCTATATCGTATAATATTTGATAGTACATTGGTTCAATATGAAATTAACAAATATCTTGGTTTCATTGTATTAATCGATTTCGACAGGTTTTGCCAGAAGCCAAATAATTTTCTTGCAGTTCAGGTGTTCAGTAGTTGCTTGTGAAATGTCAAACAACTGTTTCTGGCTCAATAAACCTTTCTTCAGCACCCGACCTCCTTCTTTGCTAGTATATGTTAGCGTCCTGATAACCATCCACACCGAAGTGGTGTTCAGGTATCCATACTAAAGTAAAATTCTTCAGTCTTTCAACTTTTGGACTGATCTGGGCGTTAGTCTATATGTGTAAGATGTGTAGATACATTCCAATTCCAATACTTTGAAATATACCTTCGTGTAGCAAAGTTCAAATCGTTTAAGCAGGAGAGGATAATCGAATAGGACAAATTTCGATATCAAAATTGTTATAAGACACATGGGTTATAATTATGAAGAAAGCTTTTATTTATTATTAAGGAATGTGGAGAATTGTTTGCAGACAATCTGTTGAGCGAGCGTTCGCTGAAAGCGCTCCAGCAACAGCGCGCTGTTGATAACTGTCTGCCACGGTTTTAGCCACTGTTTTTTTGTCTGCCATTTGTCATGTGGCTTTCTAAATTAAAGAATATGGAATTCAATCAACTTGGATTGATGTATGTGATGATTGTTTCATTTCAAAATCTTACGCCACTTTTGCGCTGTCTGGAAGCACTTTAGCCAATAACAGATTGTCTGCCAACAATTTTCTGCATTTCTTGATGATATATAGAAGCTATTTCCATGATTATAATATAGGTATCTCATGAAAATGATGAACTCGAAATTTTACCTATTTGATTGTTCACCATCACAAGGCCGCGCTCTGGGAGACAACACAATTCCAACAGTGGTGACCTGTGGTCTCTCAGACCGAGCAGAAATGCTTTTTTGAATTTTGGGCTATCGCGCAATGCCCCCTTTACTACTTCCCAGAAAGCACTAGCGTTAGCAGGAAGCTAGTACCTACTTCTACTTATTGATTTCGGACTGTCAGACCGACGTCACTAGTAAAGTAACAAATCTGCTACATAGATATTTCTTATTCAAATTCATTTTATGAGAAATTCAGCGTATTCAATCAAAGGTATATATTCTCATACAAATGAAATATCAATTCTAACAGAAATCATCCATATTAGGAGCAGAACAATGAAGTCTTCTACATCCCATGAAAACATGTATAACGGATGAAGTAGATCTTGAATGGAATTGTATTTTCCCGATAATATAATCTGATTTCCAATTATGTTTGCTTCGAGCATCTATGTTCGAGCGGAATCATATAAGCTGTCTATATTTTGATTGTATATAAAAAAATTGAATGTCTCTCAGACCGACGACACGTGTTTCGTAAAACCACGTCACCCCTGAAGGGTTGAAGTAGAAATCTGCTATGTATCGATGACGAACTATTTTATGTAACCAGCTCTTCGTCTTTCATAGGTGCTTTCAAAGTCACTTTGCTGGGGTAGTCAGTGAGAAGAAGTTGAAATTCAAGTAACAAAAATATCGTTGTAGCGGCAAAACTATTTCTACAGTATTCGTGGAACAAGATTGCTACTGATATACTGTCATCCAACGGAATCATCATCGAGCCCTTTCTGAAAGAGCGGCTCATATTCCGCCAAACTCCCACTGTGTGAATCGACAACACTCATTGTGGAGATTCATTCAGGAGATTACTTGCATGTTCATATTTAGGAAGCTCCTTCCTCATTTGCATAAAATGAAGGACCTCTATTATAACCTCGAGCTATACATTTTATGCATCATGTGTCTACTTTATTACCCAATATGAGAACCAGGTTTTAGTTTATGAAGCATTTAGCAACTTCACTTTGGGACGATAATGTTTAGAGATATAGCGCGTACTTTGTGTGAAATACTCACTAAAGTTGAACGGTTATGAGTAGGAAGTCGAAAGCATGAAGGAATTCTGAACTGCAAGGGATTGAATGAGTGTTTATTTTACGTTATCAATTTCCCAACATCACATCAGATTTTATGGTGATCTGAGAAGATACGAGATATTGACGGCAATAGACAATCTATAGATGGATATCTCAATAAACTGGGTTTTTCCATTGATGGAGTGAATTTGTTGAACCCATCCATCCTGAAACAAAGGAGTGACCGCAACCTTAATCGACGACAGTAAGACTGTCTAGTCGAATTGTTCAGTAGATGTAATATATACAAACAAATGGCTCACATGTGACCAGGACTGTAACCAGAGCAGTTCCATCGGTTACTTCTTGAACTTTCTTACTCTTCAAGTGTCTTATGGTTGATTCCCATGAGTTCTGAATGGTGTTGAAAGAAATATTCATGTTTGAAAATACCCTGGATATAAACCTAGAGATCGAATCATCATTCCTCAAGAATTAGAAGAAGAAGAATATACTCACATACAGTCACCCTTTATTGTATATTTGGTACAAATTAGTAATTCACATTCGGATCAGACACAATGATTGTTATATATTGATAATCACTTTGTATATATAGCAGTTAGGCAGCGGAACAAAGGGTGTATGCGTGTTGCATGCCAATAGGACATGAAAAATAAACAACTTCAAATGTTAATGGCAATTGAAGTTGTTACAGAATTATTACTCATCAATGTGCAGAAGTATTGAAGATATACGCCTTGGTGAGATAATCATCAATCAAAAATATGCTGCATTGATTCCATCATTCAGTATCTCAGGAAGGAATTTTATGTATGAAATATCACAAGAAATCATCGATACTATTGCATATTGTTCGATAATATCCAATTTCTGACCTGATGAATTTCCATAATTATTGATACGAATCTGCGAGGAAATGCTGTAGTATGATTGATTACTCCATGATCGTGACGGTGTTGTATTCTCTGACTATGGTCCGACTCGCAAATGACTTCATGTACAGTATCCATCAATCTGAAGGGAACTGGGTCTCCTAACACAAAAACTATTCGTCATAGTACAAAAATATTATGTCCTCATTTGTAGAGTTGTCGACATGGAAAGCGAATAACAACTAAACAGTACCAATTCGGTAAATGGCAAGATTTCGTAATGAACACCGTTAAATTCAGTTGAAAACCCTTCATCATAGTCATATAAAAGCCCTTGTGGAAGAACTACAATGTCAGATAATGAACGAAAAGTCAGACAGAAATTCGAGGCATTACCCTGTCACTCTAATGATAAATTGCGTCGTGCGAAGCTCACAAAGCCGTTCTCCTGTTCTAATGGATATCTTGTGAATGTGACATTCCACTTTGCGTCTCCCTCCGATACACAGTTTTTTTTATTTTGTCTCTGGTAGTTATGATCTTTCAAGGTTGGTATCATTCTGATACAAGGTTGAATACCGTTGACCACACTTCTCCCAACCAAAAATGCTCAATCTTTTGTTATTTGCTATTCGTCTTTATTTTGTCTTTACTGTTTGTTTCTCTATGAATATATTTCACTGAAACCGATAGTATGGTTCCAAAGAAGACGGGGGACGAAAGGAAGAAGATGAAGACGTTCAGTTCGCTGACCCTCCAGATGAATTTTCTTAAAAAAAGTTCCGAACTCCTCAGTTTCATGTCCACGCTGTACAGGATGGCAATCAATAAAGTCCAAGTACGTTTTTATCTTCAGAATAAAGCAATTTCCAATTCTCGGTACTTCAAACTGTGGAGTACATCCTGAATCTAGTCTGAATTGAGCTGATGATGAAAAATGAAGCAAGCGAATAGCTACCAAATGATAAACGAATGAGGAAATAGAAGAAGAAGAAACCTAGGCGTGGTTGTTGATGTTTATATCATAAAAAATAGCGGTGATCACCTGACTCATTTAATAATCATAAACTGTAGACTAATAAGCTAACGGATAGATGGAGATCATAAATCGACAAAATCATACATAACCACAATATCAGATCAGCTGTTGAAGCGACTGGCGGTATTTTGTGTGGTTACAGATTTATGATTTTGTGATATAGCTTGAGTGAAAAATCATAGATACTATTGCCAAATATGTTAATGAATTTTCATAAGTATAATCAACTGCAGCTAGCAAACAAGAGATATATGAAAATTATTCATGATACTATCGGCGAAGTAGGACTAAAAATCCTATTATACACCATTGCCGTTATGATTCAAAGAACAATTATCGGAATTGTAATGTCGTCAACGTCGAATGTGGTCGAATTGACATAGAGCGTATTTCACCTCTGTGTGAATGTGGCTTTTCTAGGTAGTAGGTACGTCATAGGAATGGTTGAGGACCCAAGTTCCTGTTTCATCAATTTTTTTCTGGGGTGAAAGTTGATTCAACGAAAGAAAGAAATACGTATTTATCAAAATTCCCCATTCGTTTTTGCTGATAACATCGCTTTTATCGAATCACGAACGATATGACCGACTGCACTTCTGAACTGATACCCACCATTTCTAGCGAGCGCTTGGGATCGCAATAATTATATCGTGCTCTTGGCCGTTACCACCGATCGGTGGTAATGTATTGGCTCATAGTCATCTTCAAGAAGCCAGACTCTTATAGTCATGCCGGTTTTTTGAATTATTATCACTTGGCGCTGTCACTACATCACCAGCTAGGGCGTTCTACCTCGGAAATATCTGATTTAGCTTCATGAAATGACCTCACAATCTATCGCCATTCTGAAATTGGAATGATGCAGAAATATCTCCAAAAGAGAATCGTGCAGGACTCTGTCATATTAATCACATTGGCATCTCCTCTAATACGTCGCCCACTAGTAGATTCAGGCGCAATAGACATTGGTCGTAGGATATATCAATAAGGCCTACTCTCACCAATTGAGTAGCATTTCGTTGAGCTCTTTCTGAATGTTGCCACATTCAAGTTCAACCTTTCTACTATTATTTTTCATTTATTAATGTGTTTCTGTGTTCAGTTGTTGAGCTGGAATATATCTGCTCCAGGTTTCCCTCGTCCTCACTAGTGGTCTGGAAGAAAAATGCATGAACATCACTATAAGCAAGGTAGTTAAGCTAGAGGAGGGTGTGTTCAAGTATAACTATAATATGGAAGTGTGATTGTAGTAAATCTTGGGAGTTGATGAAGGTGGAACCTCTAAGTAATGTTGTGATGGATGACACGTCACGACATCGTGGTCATCAAGAGCCTGGTCGTTCTCCAGATCATACAGCACGATATTGCTGCAGTTTACACAACAATTTGCACTAAATGTTCCTCCATCTCAATTTTTCAGGGGTCCTTCGTGAAGGTGTGCTCGCCCAGCTATAGCATAGTTGAAACAATTAATATTTGCACCTGCATAAATATACTAGCAAAGAATGCTGGCGAGCTGGAGCCTTCATTGCAGGAAAAAAGGTTATTATTGTTGCTGACTTGTAGGCAGATGCTTGAACATCTTGTATCTTATCAGCACCTGAACATAAGATGATGCTCTTAGATTCCATCCAGAGAAGAGTCATTCACCTGGTGGATGATGCCACACTTTATTATTGAAGACTGCTTGAAACATTTCTACAGCCTTCAAAAGATCCTCCAAATCTTCCTCAGGGTGATTAAATACTCTGAGGTAGTATTTTTTGTAGGCCCAGATATGCCTGACAATATTTCGTTTCAAATTTCGATTTTTTTTTCGTGAAGCTAGTTCACTATTTGAAAATAAGTAACAAAAAATTTTTGAAAAAAATTTAAAAAGCTGAAGTTTACAAAGAGACGGTGTTCTTTTAGAAGGACAGTAGACAATGAGTGACATCTCCTTGAATAGAGGTTTCCATTATTTCAATATCCTGATTATAATATAAGAGGGCAAGGAAATCATTCTGAACATGAAATCTAATGAAGAAAAATATGATTCATCTAGTCTCTGTCATATTAGGACTGGAAACAAGTAACTCAGAGAGCAACGCTGCACTTTTCGCATTTGGTGAAAACGTTTTTATGAGAATATCGGAATCTAGTTTTATTCTTCTGCATTACCATCGAATGATCGTAACGGCAATCTGCGTTTTCTAATGGAGATGGTTTTGAATGTTTGGAAAATTTTCTCTGGTTGCCTTCCGAGGTTGGATTGGCTCCTTTTGCGAAAAAATAAATGATCGAGAGAACCGCCTTGCATCATATGCAATTGCAACGCGATGTCATCACAAATATCCACCATGTGAAATATATGATTCCTGAACTTTTCAACTTCGTTACGTTCACCGAATTAGCGAAAATCAATGAAGCAAAAAAAAACGGGCACAAAACCTACCCAACATCCGATTTATTAATGAGTGGGACCCGCAAAGGACATCACATTAATAGTCGGGACGAGATTTCTGCTTGAAGATAGCCTCAATGCTCTCTTCAACTCTTGAAATAAACAATGAACATTTGGAAACAATGGAATATTCTCAACTATTATGTTAATTCAGCTATTTTTGTTTTCATAAATGGAGTACAGTGGTCTCGAATCGGTAATGGTGCACTACTAAATTGAAATTTACTATGTGCGTATCAACTATAATATATGAGAAAATGTGAACTTTGTTTGTAGCTACAAAATAGTAGGTAGGAGGTTCTTCTTTTGAATTGATGGTGGTGAGTTTATTGTTGAATCAGTTAGCTTTGTTAACGATGCTGTATCGTCTACGATGCTCATCACTTCTCCAGTTGATTGAACACAGTAAAAAAAAATTAGTTGACTTTAACTCCAGGTCCACACAACCTTGTGTCAATCCAGGTCCATATCAGACTGTGTGAATATTTTATAGCTACCCTTTGAATTATACTCTCATAAATTGTCTCAGATGTATAAAAAATGTTCGAGAAATCATTTAGGTACAAAATTTTGATTGAGAATAAATAACATTTGATGGAACTCATTGTTCATTTCCATAGTGACAATAGGACAATATGTGACTCAATAGGATTTCTTACCGTGAATAGTGAGTTGGTCGCTTATTGGAATACTGAATAGTAATGGGCCAGAACAGTACCTTGAGGTATTTTTTTTTTCTTTTTTATTTTTTATCGATTGGAGCGCACGAAAGGGAATCCCTATAATGTTCAAAGAACATCGTGCGTTCCTAGGGAGGATAGGTATACCATATTCCTTTTTTCTTTCATTGGTTTTCTACCTTTGACTACTCACCTACTCATTCTTCAGACTATTCCCATGGATAGGAAGAAATTTCTGTCAGTTTGACATAAAATAATTATAGCTGTAGATGTCAGAATTGATCGCTTTGGTTATATGGCTTGTTCATTTATTTCAATTGCTTGGAAGCATGGAACTTGGTGAAAGAGTATACCAAAATACCACTCTGTTCTGAATATCGTCTTCATTCTTGTTGCTACGCAACACAATTTCATGGGAAACACCGCGACAGAATTATCTCAAATATTAAGAATATCGTGATATTAGTGTTGATAACTTCTCATTAAGCTGAGTTAACTCCACAACTTCATCACTTCTCATATCGAAATAATGATTTCCTTTCACATCCTGGAACTATCGACAAAAAATAATGATGCCGAAACTCTCCAACTTCATGAAGTCCCATTCACGAAATTGGCGAAAATCAATAAAGCAATGTAACGGGGACAAAACCTGCCCAGCATTCGTATTGTGTATAAGTGAGGTCCGTAAAGGACAGCAGTGGAAACGAGTTCAAATCGAAACTTTTTCCTGAGGCGTCACGTTTCGGAATGACTGGAATGAGCAAATACTAGACTGAAAGAGGATTACTGCAGGCTTGTAACGGTAACGTAACAATGAGAATTATTTTGTATAGCGATTAAGCCTTTCGGATGGTGAATGGAGGACTTTTGCAGGAGTTTATTGAAGTAATCTTGCGCTTGACGAAGGATTCCTAAATTTTTTCGATTTCAGTATAGATGCATTTCCATGAGCATGAACTCTGTTATGCATAACATTTTGAAAGGTTGGCTATTTTTAAATAGAAATTCATACACTCATGAACGGGTTGGTCTCTGATAAGCAATTCACCGATCTTGATCACTAATTTATTAACCTGTCTTGAAACCACCTCATTTAATATAATTCTAATTTCCAACAAAACGTATATCCTGCCGAGCGGAACAGGTCGGCAAATAGGTTTTTGAATAAGCCTTATTGAAATGCCACACAATCATTCACAATATATCATAATCAACGACTCACCTCTTATATCTGAAGTCCCAGCTAGCCGTTTGTGACACATCCACGTGTATATGCATCGCACTAGTGAAATATCTGAGCTTGCATACTCTTTAATGAAAGACTATTACTTCACTTTGAGACACTCTTTAGTTATTATTTGATACGATGAATTACGTTAACTTTACTCTCAATCTCAAATGAACCTGGAAAAGGAAAAGGATGGAGGACCATAAATCAAACTATTCGGTTATAGTATATTATTCGACAAGCGTGAAATGATGGACATTACTCATGAGAATGAAGTTTGCGACGTGAGCCGCAGGCGAACGCCGTAATCATTCGAATGAGTAATAGCCATTACACGCAAGTAGAATACTATACTTTTTCTATGACTGAGTGATGAACTGGTTGAGTTCATCAGCAGTGAATATCTTCGCTTTCTTTGACATATATCGATCAGATTTCCATTTTAGATTTCGAATATTTGTCAATATTCACATAATTTTTAATTTAAATTGTGCTTCTTAGTATATGCATGGAATACTCTGTGACCACAAGGAGGATATGCTTTGTGTCTAGCTGCTAATTCGCCAAAATAGGCTAGCAGTACATTATCCGAAAACGAATTTGCAAGTTTTGCTTTTCGCCAAACCACTTCATACCTTTTTTTAGATTCCTCGGGCAAAAGGCTGATTGTACTTGAATTGGCAGCTTTCGAAACTTCTGATGGTGGAGAGCAGTTGAATTCATTTTCGCTTTCTGAATCCATATTTGTACGAAAAGTCAGTTCTAAATCACGCCAGATAGCTATTGTCAAATTATGACATTTCATGACGAGTCTGATTCAAACGTTTCACTGCATGCCCCATATTATCATTACAACTGGTGTCAACTGTTTTGTAGGTAATGAATGTGCTTTGTTGCTGATTGGCCATAGCCTGTTGTGTAATAGTATATTCTTCAACGAGCTATTATTCCCGAGGATATGATTCCGAAACGAGCCGTAGGCGAGTTTCGGAATTATCCGAGAGAATAATAGCTATTATACGCGAGTAGAAGACTATACTTTCTCTACGACTATACGATAGTCAGAAATTTAGTGTAATCTAATTATTATTTATGAAAATAATATACTTGATGTATGAATTTTAATGATATGATAATACAATTGACAGGAATCTTTAATATTCAACGAACTCAATGATGAAACAACACAAGAATTATTAGGTCAGTAAATTATGTTTCTCGTACTTAGTGACTAAATTTTTAGTGATATTCTCACAATTCGTGAAATTTTACTGTTGGTGTTGCATTTAAATCAACACTGACATTTTTATTCATATTGCTAGTTGATGTTTTTTGTGTGAAGGAACTGTTCGATTCATTGAAGAATTCGAATCTGCCGTTTTTTTTTTATTCAACATGGAATCTTCTAGAAATCCTTCTGCCACCGATGTGCTCTTCCAGCCACCATGTCTTTTCAATGCTGTTATACCTCCACCTGCATTGACAAGCAAAGCAATGCCCGGTGTATGTACATCTCGGGATTTGGTAGCTTCAAAAATGTAACTATTTGTTTTCCCATTGCTGCAAACTTATTAATTCCAATTTTCTAAAGAGTACATTTTCCTTTTTGGTAATTCATGAAAAAATTGGAAATCCCAACATTTGCTGCTCGTATATCAATGTACTTTTTACAAAATTGATAAAATTTCCCGGTTACAGTGAACCTCCTTACAATTTTTGTTTTGGTCTCAGGAATAGTTATCATTCATGAAGATCCAAGATCTTGAATATCTTCAATATTCATAGAGTACATTTCTATGGAACGGCAAGCCTCCATTATATCCTCCAGATATCAAAGTTAAAACTTAAAAGACTCTATAAGTCAATCTGACATTCGCGAAAGTCAAGCCGTGACGTGACCCGTAAAATGAAGCAGAGCCTTCTTGAGAAATTTGTTTGGTAGATTTGCTGGTTTTTCATTAGTCTAACCTTTTCAGTTGCTGTGGATCCTGAAAATTCTGAATCTGTGATTGGTCGAGTGCCGTTGAATAATGAGTTGGGATCCACGGTGTCTTGGAATCATCTTCATTCATCAATTACTAACCTATATATGTAATCAATGTAGAATACGATAGTCGTAGAGAAAGGCTCTTACACACGGGGCGTGGCTTGTTTTGTGTAATGCATCCAGTTACCCAACAAAAATGTTACATTAAAAGGGTCTAGTTTTCAACAGTCATAGAAAAACGAACTGAATCAACTATTTTTATTATCAGATGGATAATAAATGAACGAAAGTGAATGAAAATAGGATCTGGACCTAACTAAATGACATAAAATTGACTTGATATTTATTGCATCCAAAGACTAGTTGAGAAATAGTGATAATTGAACATTAATCGTAAAGAACCATGATAATTGAGTTATCAACTCGAGTTGTTGGTAACTCTTCAACGCATAATGAAAGTGAAGATTTCAAATAACAGATTACTTTAGCAGCGTTCCGCTTATCACGTGGCACAACTGATCATAACAAAACTCAAAAACGAACTGCCACAAAATTGTGACAAACATTGCTTTTGTATAGCTAGTGTATCACGTGACATGAGGGAAGCGAAAACCCAGCGCCAAATTGTATCTGGCCCATCATGTGATGTTAATCCATCGTTTGGGTGGTATTTAAAATACTTTCAGCTCGCCTTTGTCCATCAAAAGGACGATAAACAACAATCAAGCATATGGTTCGAAACAACAAGCTTCGCTTTACAATTCCTAGAAGACAATATACGTATATATATTATGGCTGCCTTTGCATCTCAGACCCTTGACAGTATGTGTTTGAAGAAAGAAAACTATTTGGACCTCGTTCAGATGGACCGAGCTAGCCTTGTCCGTTTTACAATCCAAAAATGATATCGGGTTGGAAAAAAGGCATAGTAAAAAAACCAACAACTATAATATCTCTCGATACCATGTCCTTATTCATCTTATAATAGTTACTTGAATCTATGAATATTCTGGTCGCAACATATCAAAAGTAAATCTATTCAAATTCATTTGCGGTTATAATGGTCAAATGAGGGCTATTGGAAACCCGTGCTTCATATACGAAAATCATAAAAAAACAGGCCTTGATTCAAACTTCAATTTTCATGAAGCTGATGAAAAAACCATCTCTGAAATAATTCTTTCAATAAAATCGAAGGCAACTGGTAGTGATGAAGTTAATATAACACTCTTGCACTTATGTTGTCCCTTTATCATAACTTTCATAATACACATCAATAATGAATGTATTCGGCAGAGATATTTTCCCTCAACCTGGAAGAATGCTAAAGTGGTTCCGATTCCGAAAGTAGCACACCCAACAAGTTATGATGACCTCCGGTCCATAAGCGTTTTACCAACTTTATCAAAAATTTTTGAAAAAATATTAGAAATGCAAATGACAAAATATTTGAATGATAACTCAATATTGCCCTCTAAGCAATCAGGATTCAGAAGTGGTTTCAGCTGTGCTTCAGCTTTAGCAAACGTTATTGATGATGTGATTAAAGCAACCGATAAGGGTAAGATTACTGTTCTCGTTTGTCTTGACTATTCGAAGGCGTTCGATATGATTAATCATAAGATTCTATTAGCTAAACTTGAATTTTTTGGGTTCAGTAAAGAGGCATGCACATTGTTATCATCTTATCTAAATGGAAGGACTCAAACAGTGGAACTTGATAATATTACCTCAACCCCATTAGTAGTGAAATCAGGAGTTCCACAAGGAAGCATTTTGGGGCCACTTCTATTCACATGCTATACTGCCAATTTCACTGACGCGATAAAACACTGTAACTATCACTTCTATGCTGACGATACTCAGCTGTACTACTCGTTTGAACCGTCTAAGCTAGATGAAGCACGATTTGCAATAAATAGTGATCTAGATGCAATTTTCCGAATTTCCTCACAGCATTCATTGAAAATCAATCCCAACAAATCCTCAGCCATGATATTTTGCAATGACAATTATCAAGATCACATAAGAAATAACATGATACTTGAAATTGATGGAACAACAATACCCTTCAAATCTGCTTGCATGAATCTTGGTCTAATGGTTGACTCTAAAATGCGCTTCAAGGAGCATATCACTTCGAAATTGAGAAATTCTTACTCAGCCCTGAAATTATTATATCCACAGAGACAATTCCTTTCATTAAAAAGTAAAAAAATTTTATGTGATACATTAATACTGTCGCAGTTCAATCACTGTGACATTGTATATGGACCTTGTCTAGATAATACTGATATTCGTCGAGTTCAAAAGGTCCAGAACTGTATTCGGCTTATTTATGGTATACAAAAACGGGAGGGAGTTTCTCATAAACTGAAGGAGTTGAATTGGCTCAATATGAAAAACAGAAGGCTTCATCACATGGGTTGTTTCTTTCACAATTTGATTCTTACCAAAACTCCGCCCTATTTATTCGAAAAAGTGTCGTACCGAACGGATGTGCATAACCTGAATATAAGGCGTCAAACCATTTTAAAAATTCCAAGTCACTCCAAAACTATATTTGAACGGTCTTTTTCCTATAATATTGCATGCAGTATTAACACTCTGTACAACATAGACCCCTCTCTCCTCAATAGATCACGAACCTCATTCAAGATCAAATATAAAAGTATTCTTCTAGACACTCAATAGCCGAAAGTTACTCTTATTTCTCTTCTTCCTCTTTCCTCCATCTCCTTCTCTCTTCTTTGTTCTTTTCTGCTTTCTTTTTCCTCCTTTTATATACCAATGATATACTTGCCAACTTATTTCATTTTTATTCTTCATCCGAATGGCATTGGTGGAAGAACAGAAGTGGATGCGTTCCACATTCTGAACCTACATGCCAATTTTTTATCGAAATGTATATTTGCAATATCTATATGATGTATATCCACATATGATGAACAATAAATGTATTATTATTATCATTATTATATACCTACTCGTTACAAGAGGGTTGTAAACTATTATTTTGGTTCGGCTCTCGATTTCGATGAACTGTGAAATATACTGGGCGATTTAATTTCAACCAGTTTAGGATTGATTTGATTTTCTAATGAATGATAAAAACCTATTCATAATAATTGCTTTCTTACACACTGTTTTTCGGAAAGAAGATATTGGAATGAATTTGAAATGAAAACAATGTATGAGTCGACTCAAAATGAACTATTTAGTATTGATGATTTGAGATAACACTGAAATGCATGCATCTGCGGCTGCTTCATCTGATTCTCAAGGATTTGCCCACCAATTTCTCTCATGTCATCAAACAGTAGTAGTAGTGGTAAAGAGAAGGCTACTATCAGGCAGGTAGGCTCTTATGCGTCTTTTTTGCCAGAACCTGCTCTCCACATATAAGAGATTCCACACGTTATTACCATACAGTATCGACGATAGCCATATAATGATATTAATCGAGCTTGGTAGAAATAGGTGCTATACAAGATAAAAATATTAACCTGGGGAAAATTTTGCTATCGACAATAAATATTTTGGACGCTCAGAGCTTGTAAGATTATGTGTTCCTCATATGGAACGTTAGTATCTAATGGGTCTGCCGCACTATAGTGGTGTTATTCGAACATGAATAGTAGCATGCTTGACTAATGATATATCCTAATCTTCGCTTTATTGGAACGTCAGATACGGACTCAATTTCGCGTGATCAAATCCGAGAAGGATAAAGGTTGAATTGTCAGCGAAAGATCGGAGTGACACTCGAGAGAGTCGCAATTACAATCACTTTCTGCACCACAGAGCACACGCATTTGGAAGCCAAAGTTCATGTCAACAGGCCCTAACTTAGCCAATTAAAGCATTCTCTTTATTTTGTGATAACTGATTCTATAGCATCGGCACAGAGGAGGTTGTTATTGTTAACAGCCTCTGAATCATAATGTGGCAACTTATGCTCCTCAGAGCTCAGTAATAAGTACAGTGTGGGCTGTGTGGGAACACATACAATGATGCTTTACCTCCATAACCAAAATATAACTCGATATAGGGTCACTGAAAAGGTAAGCGGTCTATCTAAAGCGTCAATCCAAAGAAAAATGCGTTGAAGAGTTTCTGGGCTCCTGAATATATTTTGAAACTAACTCAATAGATATGTTGTAGAAAAGGAGAAGGAGAGAAAAAAATATACAGGTTGTCCCGAAGACATTTCTCGTCTCATGTTCATTGGAACTTTTTTTCCTATTTTCGATCGTAGAAGCCGCTGGTGAAGTTTGGCAGGCTGATTTCGGGACACCCGCATACATATATTGTATTTTTCATATATTGAATTGGAAATCATAGTCATTCGAACCTGAATTGATATGGTGTCCAAGTGCTATATGTATATACCATTTTAAAATTTGTTTTTATTCAGTCTATTGTATACCTGTATATCACACTAAGTTTTTGTAGTAAGTCCGATAAGTTTATGCATTCTGTAGTCTTCACCACACGATGTGTATTCTTTTGTGGTGAATAAATGACTTCTGATTTCTGAATGAGCTATGAACATGAAGATGTGTTCCTAGAAGATAAAAATTAAATACGCCTTCCACTCGATTTTCTTGTAGGAAATTCTGATCAGGATACATTTTATTATACACTATCAGGTATTTTTGCTTTCAAATTTGTCTTTGTTTGTTTCATTAGACAATTTTCTCTGGTTACTTGTGGAAGAGTACTATGAGTGAAAAGTTGTACAAAACTGTTTTTATCGTATTATTTATCTCACCTTTCAATATGTTAGGACAGCAGGAGTACACTTTGACGTAATCGTGATATGTCGAACAACATTTTACCAAAACTCGTTCGTCTATAATAGAACGGCAAATCTTTGGAATTCTTTGCCAATGGAAGTAGTCCCAAGAACTTATATCCTTCAATTGTTCAGAAAAATTCGACACCTACTTACTCTCCCTATCCTACCCTTAGATACGCACTATTTTCTTCAAACATCATAGGAATTTCGTTTCATGCGCTCCAAGCAAGAAGAAATGCTGATAATATATAAAGCTCTTATGTTTGGGTATGTTGGGATCTTTCACATTTCGATTCACCCAAATTTCAATTCACCCACCGTCTCCAAACATACCCGAACGATGCCTTTTAGTCGAATATATTTCTTCGATTTCGATGAAATGTTCCTTGTGGACCAATGAACAATCATTTCATCACAGTCATATAAGTAAGTCGTTGGGCTCGATTTACCTAAATTTCGTTTCACCCAAATTTACATTCGCTCGAAACTCGCCCAAATTTCTATTCACCCAATTTTCTATTCACTGAAATTTCGATTCATTCATATTCCGACGTGATAAGTATGAGAAAAGAAAATATTCTTCTCTGTATGAGGATGAAGACTCCCTCTTCTGAACTATCTGACCTAACTTGTCCTAAATAACCCTTCTTCCTAGAAAGTCAGCTCCTCTGTTGCCACCGATCCCCTGATATTCTATTACTCAGATTAACAATAAGTGTCTTGCTAGACCAGCAAATATTTGGAACATCGAGGTCAAGTGACGTCACCCACAACACATGATATTTTTTCCTCCTTTATATTGGGAAACTACGACTACTACGAGTAAAGGGATTGCTCAGTGGTCTGTGTATATACTTTACAGAAAACAGGTTCATTCATTAGGTTGAAAAAACTTTCCTTTTTCATGCAGAAGAGATATTGTCCATCGTCATATCACCTTTATGAGTCTTATAACCACTCATAACCTTCTGATCACCTTGGGGATTCAAAGATTCTTGTCTCAGATTAGCTTGACGCGGTTCCGGTCCACTAGATTAGATTCCTTTTATTGTTTCAATAAACTCACAAGAAAAAGTTTCATAACAATGGCTATAAAGAGTGAGGAGAAAAACAGAAGTTATCTCTATGAATAAGACCTCTTCGTTATTACAGCAAGCATTAGTTGTAAAAAAAAGATATTCTATAACATACAAGGATAATGAAAAAGTGATATGATCATAGAGGGTATAACAGGGAACATAGAAAAACTTTGTGCATATATAAATACATACTTATTAGATTAGATTGGAATGGGGCCTTCGGGCTATCTGCCTCCACACTGAATACATACTTATATAGATATGAATATTATGCATTAATGACAAAAACAAGAAAAAGTAAAGCTTCACTCACTCGTTCAGAATGAACGATCTTAGTTTCAAAATATTCCAACAGAAAATAGATACAGTTTTCACACGTTTTGTGGGGTTATCAAGTGCTATGATGAGATTGTCTGAAGATGATAAATAAAAATAGTCAGGTGGGCATATAGGTCTGTAAATTGGACATTCAAAAAGCAGGTGAACAATTGTTTCTAGGCTATGGAGGTTACAGAAAGAAATACGCACAATCCACCTCTGGCTCTTCCACGACTTCTGTTCTTCATAGCAACAATTGAATGATGGCAGTTGGTGTTTCTAATTCTATCGGGATCCATGTTTCCGAAACGCAGATAATATGAAATTCATTATAATCAGCGCAGAACTCTTCAAGATTAGAAAATCCGTGGCAGTTCCAAAAAAGTATGTGTTCAATGATGGCTATATCTGAGTAGGATGAGACAGTGTTTTATCCACAGATCTTATCACTTTCGAGGCCGTATTCGCGCTTTAGGGTGTTATCTTCTGCATCGCGCGTTCTCTTTGAGGAGGACGCTTCTGATGATAACTCCGTTATTGTAGGTATTTTGTTTATATATTTTATTGTGAGATTTTTCGGTCCACTAATGTTCTCATATCTCTCTGTCGGAGGTGGAACGCCTCATGAAACCTCAAAACCGGTCTGCGTGTAGGAAGAAAACACTTGCGATCTTATTGGTCTATATACGAAATCAGTACTATACGAATCATTGCATGGATTTCGGGTGGATGTAATCCAATGGTCTGCGTGGCATATAGCCAGGAAAGTAGTGTTTTGTCTATCGTTATCTACCATTCTCGTTAATTTAATGAACTAGTTTGGTAATGACTACGAGTTTCTCTTTCTTCGTTACCATCTTTTGATTATCATTTTACAAAACATGCCGTTTTAAACTTAGAGAAGTGATCAGAACATGCCTGCACTGAGATGCATGCTTCAATGGTTAGGTAAGGTTAGGTTCCATGTGAGTGGGGCGAATACCTCCCCTTCACTGCGACCCCAGATGGGTCTATTGTGGCTCACCCCTATCTATCTTTTTACAAAGTTCATGATTGAATTGGGTGAGATTTGTCTGAAATCGATAGGTTCTAAATTGGTAAAGCCAAATGTGTCGAACCTTAGTCTTTCGAAGCTAGAGCATGAACATAATATGTGTTCAGCCGTTTCGTCTTCCACACAACAGAACCGACAATCAGTGTCCCGTAAGCAGTCCAGTCAGAATTCGCAGGTTACCCCTGCTCCATTCTAGGATCTGCCTGGTTATTTTTTTCGATGGTTTAGGCAGGAACGCCTTCGAATGGGTTAATCCTGGTAATTCAGACCAGTACGTGATTGTATTTCCCTCCGCCCAGCCCGAGTTAGTTGTTTTCGCCGCACTTGCGGTGACCCCAAAATATGGTTCTGGTCCTATGAACACAGATTCGGTTCCCTGTTTGGCGAGGATGTCGGCTTTCTCGTACCCTCCACACCCTGGTGTTCAGGCACCCATAGCAAAGTGCCTCTGTTGTTAGCACCCAGGCATTCTAGGGATTCAATGCTTCAATGGTTAGTATTATTTTATTGACTCTCCTTCCAGTTCGAAGTCTTCCAACCATTTTTTTCACGGCATCACTATCGTTGTACCAACTCCTATTGTAAACAGACAACACATTTTCCATAGCACTCATTATCACTAGCGTTATACATTCGAGGAACGTGATTTGCTGGAACTAGTGACAAGAAAGAATAATTGTTGGAAATCCAAATGTTTATTCAAATAGCGGAATACGAGAGCAGAATTACTGCCATGCCAGGGAAATAATTCTATCTCGAATCCTTTCATTTTATTGCTTGAGATTCGCTCTTTGCATTTAAACCAGCATTTAACAAAAACAAACCGAACTCTTTTTTTACTATACTGTTGTTCTGTGTCAACAAAGAATGTTGGAAAACGTTGATATTTTCCACTGATTGGGGTATGAATTGTTCTGGAAATGCTTTTCAATAAATAGTTGACAGTAAAATGTGAATGCTATGAATTGTTGGGAATTTAATGAAAGCAATGTTTTTTGTTCAATATAGCATTATATTTATAGGTTTCAGTAGACACATAACAACTTTCCAGTATTCAATATACCGGGTAGATAAATCCTCGTAGTGTGGAAATCATCTGAAGCTCTATTTCATGAGACCCAATCAAACTATTAATATATTTACAGAATGTTTCTTGAACGCGGGACTACCACGGGATATGATTTCATCAAACGAGACACTATGTTTTTTCCACATTATTTTGATTAACCGTTATCTTGTGTACTCAATACTGCGGCTTCGCCAAGTTGATTAAAATTATTTCGGAAATTGATATTGTTGATTCCAATATGCTTGCTGATCATCATTTTTAAAATTTCCTTCCAGAATGAAGCATGATCTTGGAGTACCAATCGCAGAAATTAGACCATTAGACATAATATGATGGTTGTGTAGACAAAGATACCTTATTATTACTTTGTTATATCACATTTAGAAATTTTTGGGTGTAATTCCAATCGAGTGGATTTCAGAAACTACTCCGATTTGATTCATCACTTATAATTATAGCAATGTTATGTCAGTATCATTAGAAACTTGATGATACCGTGTACAGTGGTGTCAAACCACACCTTCATAGTGAAAAGTTTACGGATGTAGTAATTTAGAGGTGTTCTGTAATACAAGTAATACTTACGAGTATGGTATCATTCAAGTTAATGCAAAAATTACACTGATTATATGAAAATAACACCTGAATGAATCATGACAAATAACGAATAAATCAAAACCGTGTATAAATCATGATATTTGGATAATCATTATGTTCTGAATTCTACTTATACAGGGTTTTTAACATAGAACTCCGGACGGTCGCCAATATCTCGAAAATAAATGAGAGTATTTAGGTTCTGTAAAACAGTCTATGGATGGGGTCGAGTAAATTGTTTCAGAGTTCAAAAAATTCAACGCCTAAGCGTTGCGCCGCATCGAAAATATAAGTAGATTGCATTGACTTTGACGCACTCAGCAGTACATGTTATTTATCAACTTTTCTGTTATTTCCTCGAACTTATTTATTCTACTTATAATCTAGTCATTGCATTTGGAATCATTAAAAATCAACAAACACGCAAATTCTAAACACACAAATTCTAAACACTCAAATTAACGATTAATAATTCGACTTCAACGATTCACCACCTGAGTTTGTGGCAAAGATGATGCGAGTCACGAATAGAATCCATATAATTTTCGGAAAGCATTATGTCTATAGGAAAGATAAGGAGATGAGGTAGGTATTGGCATATCCTTTTCAAATTATTTGAAGTTATAAGTTCTTGGAAATACTTCCTTCGTCAAATAATTCCAATGGTCTGCCATTCTACAGACGAGTTTTCGTAAAGATTTGTTCAGCAAATCTCAAGGATAACGAAAAACTGTGCTGACTGGCATGTCAAGTTCTTCTGACTGGTATTGCTAGTGAGGAAATGAGAGCAGACTTTTCTGAAGAACATTTCCCATTGAAGTATCAGAAGTGTGAGAGTTTACTTACTTTTCTACGGTGTTACAATGATTTCAAAGAATTAGTGAATGTGGCATCACCCACCCATGGCTCTTCTCTGCATGGAATCTAATAGCATCAGCGTATGATTGGGTGCTGAACCCCTATGTGAAAACAGTATTTGTACAAAAAGTGAATGTTTGTTGCATGATGCATGGAGTTTGCAGCTTGAGACGATGTAGAGAGCTGCAATCATGCTGTGAGTGCAGGAGATATGTAAATTTTGTTTTACGATCGTTTCAAATCAACTTTCATGTGAGATTGAACCCTATAGAGAATCAAAGTATATTTCCTAGACCGAAGAGTGTGGAAAATAGTACTTTGTTGAACGGTCGAAAAAACTAGTATATCATTCAACTAGCACGGTAGAGTAGTCATACACCACGAGAATGAAGTTTGCAGCATGAGCCGTGGGCGAATGCTGCAAATCATTCAAGTAGGAAATTAGCATTTCGTGCGAGTTATCCACCACACTTTTCTCTGGCCCTAACAGATAATTATTTATTCAGCTTGAAGCCGTCTGGTGCTCTCATAATGGGGAAGACCACTGAGGGAAGAAATCCGTGCAAACCTCTTTCAATCGAAGAATCATGATTTACGTTTGATCTACAATCAATATTTTGAGTTGAAGTTGAAGGTAATCGAATCTATATCGTTTTGAAATCAGCATATTTCATTCTTTATTTCGAAAAGCCACATATGATGGTGGAGCTGTGACGTATTAGTCCCGCACTGTAGCTATCTCTCTCTGATACCTCGTCATTCTGCAGTGTTGCAGTGTGATTGGTGAGTTCAAGGACAATAGGCGTGTTGGGACTAAGACGTCGCACCAGTCTCACCAATGAATTGACAAAATTTCAAATGGCGCAGGAATTGTGTGTTTAGAAATGGACATATTCTAATTTATTTTTTTCATCGTCTTAGCATGAATGAAAAAATTCAAAATTAATTCACTGGTAGTATTTCAGTATAGAGTTCACGATAATGTCGTTTCAAAAAATCAGTGGTCTCCCCCATTGAAGCTCATCTACCAGACAGAGCTGTCATTGCTTAAAATTCGACATTTCCTGGGAGATAAGATTTTGTGAAATAATAACACAATGTGATATCAGAAACATGATCATTGTGATATCAGATCATGATCTACAAAGCACAGATACGGCCAGTTTCAGAATACTGTTCTCATGTATGGGGTTCAGCATCCAAACATACGCTGATGCTCTTAGATTCCATCCAGAAATGAGCCATTCGACTGGTTTGTGATGCAACTGTCACTAACTATAGCAATACCAGTCAAATGAACTCAGCAGGCCCAGTCAGCACATCATTTTGTCGTCAACCTTGAAAACTATCGATCAAAACTCTATCAAAACTCGTTCGTCTATAGAACGGCGATTCTTTGGAATTCTTGGCCAATGGAAGTATTCTGAAGAACTCATAACCTCCAGAGGTTGAAATTTAATCCGACACCTACCTCTTTTCCCTATCCTCCCTAGGTAATATTGATGTTTCATGAACATCATAGGTATTTCCTTTCGTGCGCTCCAAGAGAAGAAAAATACTGAAATTAAATTGATGACATACAAAGTACATCATTGGTTTATCAAACACTATAAAACAAGGCAATTTCGTGTTACAGCCGCGGAAAAAAATTCTGCTATCTGTTACAGTCGTGTACATAACTCGCACGGGATGCTAATTTTCCACTAAAATGATTTCTCACTAGAATGATTTGCCTACGGCTCATGCTACAAACTTCATTCTCGTGGGAAATTACTATCATTCCGTGCTCGTTAAACAATATCTTTGTATCGAAACTCTCATTCTGATAACAGATTAGGAATTTGACAACATATTTTGTCGATTCATTGGTTATTTTCTTTTCGTGTTTTTATTTGATGATAAAGTATATTATTAATCATATTATCTTTATTATAGAGGGGTATTCATGAAGTCATTGGATAGAATGATATGTAATCCTTTTTCATTGGAAAGATTATGCCGAGTAGTAATATTGCAATACGAAGATGAATAGTGTTGGACGGACGAATTGTGCAACCGCATAGTAAGCTGAAATTGGAAATGAATTATCCACAACATGGTTAACCAGGCAAAGCCCCAGGTATAATGGGTAATGCGGGTTTTGCATTGTGAAAATGACATTATCGGAAACTACAGAGCCACAACGGAAATTATACCTTCAGAAATCGTGAAAATATAATACGCGGAAAGTACGAGTATGAACTGGGTGTTTATAGAATTGGAGCAGAACTCAAAATATGAAGATACGATAACTGGATAAATATCAAGAGTCATTATTGTACCAAATCATTTCAAGAAGGTACACTCTCACTATCTGACACTTCGTAAAAATACAAGGCACACTTTGAAATTCAGTATGAGTGAGGTATCCACTTCATGTTGGTTGTTGTACATTTTTGAAAGAATGATATTGGTGAGTTCAATTTTCCAGGAGTTTGAAATGAGTAGTGGTATTCCTGACCCCTTGTAGATCGTCTTCTTGTCTCTTGGAGCGCACGAGAATAAATTCCAATAATGTTCGTGAAACATCGTGCGTCTAGGAATGATAGGGGGAGGTGGTATGTTAGAACTTTTGTAGGTTATAAGTTCTTGGGAATAACCCCATTAGTGATGAATTTCAAAGCATTGCCATTCTATATAGACGAACGAGTTTTGGTAAAGGATTGTTCGACATATTATTAGGTTGACGACGAAATAATGTGCTTACTAGGTCTGTCGAGTTCGTCTGAGCGGTATTGCTAGTGATGGAGTAATAGCAGAGATTTTTGAAGAACATTTCTTGTGGAAGTATCTATAGAGAAGTGAAATGTCGGCGACATTTCTACAGTGTTCTGATGAAGTCAAAGTATTCGTGAGTGTGGCAACACCGACCAGGCAAATGGTTCTTCTCTGGATGAAATCTAATGAGAGCATCAGCGTATAATTGAGTGCTGAATTCCATATGAGAGAACATGAGTATTCTGAAACTGGCCGCATCTGTGCTTTGTAGAGCATAATCATGTTGAGGTGTAACGAGGATTGCCTCACAGATTGAAAATCCGAGTTTTCATGAAGTAGATGTCGCGATAGATCGAATAAGATTCTTCCATGAAAGAGTTTTGCTGATGAAAATACCGAGCATCGATATAGTGGTCCTGATGGTGGAAATAGTCCCGAACAACACGAGTACATCCTAGGGACTCCCAGAACCGTCCCTAATTTCAAATTAGGACATCCCAGGGATATCCTTTGTCGGGACAAAGTACATACTAGGAACGTCCCAAAGACATCCGCTTTCAGACATCCAAGGGATGTCCTTTCTGGTACGTCCCTGGGATGTACCGAGTACGAAGAGGGCATATCCCTAGTCGGTCCCAAGGATATCCCAGGGACATCCCTGAGATCCCTGAGATGTCAAGGTGGAGTTTGCTGCAAAGATCCCTGCAAAAATACCTACTCTCTCTTGCGATGTTGTCGCTAATGTGCCGTCGGCTTTGGAGAGTGGTGGGAATAAATAATTAGTGGAAATCCTTTCAACTTCTTCAGCGGGACATCAAACCGAACGTGAGTTTCGACCTCATTCTGGCGTCGTAGGATTCTCTCGATGCATTCATTCTTTGGCTGCAGTTTTTCTAGGATTAAACATATTCTGTTCAAGTCACGTGGTTGAGGTTTTTGCGCCAGCGGGGGTAGGCTGTTTGTTTCAAAGCAACAGCTCTAGAACAGTTCTTGTTAAACCAGGATTTCAAATGTGATGATCTTTTCGAAGAATGAGGTATGTATGCGTCCTGTGTCCACTCCAAGCATGATGATCTCGGATATTTCCGGAGCCCACTGTGAAGTATCCTCAGAATTAATGCATATTCTATGCTCTTTCGTATCGGTAATGGACATTTTGTACGCTATCTGAGTTAGCAATTGGATGGGATACATATGAAACGTAATCTTTGTTGATACATGGAGAGAAATTCGAAAACCTTAAATACACCTCCTAATTCAATTTGCTTGTTTTCTATAGCTTTCTATGCCACATAATCGAGTGGTGATTGTTTTCGAAGGTCATAAGAAAATTTTATTCTCATGCTAGATATAGATCATGAATAGAAAGTTAGTTCTCCACAGCTGAGCTATAAACTATAAATAAAATTTCATAAACAATCCAATCAAAATAGCAGATAGTCCATGTGTATCCTCCATTCAACTCTCCCTGTGTATTAGGCAATATCACTTTGTTAGCCATTCACTTTCAAAGGATTCATCGAATAAAACTTCGTCCCAAAAAACCTTAAAGTTTTCTTTCCAAGTTTCAGAGTGTGGACGTGTCACAGTGCTATCTTACTTAGAGTTAATTTATAGTCGCCAGAGTACACTTCAGTATACACTCCTTGAATTATTTACGATTCCGAGAAAGAGCAAAACAAGTCTCCATGGGAATATTATAACGGATTTTCAGGAGATATACAATTAGAATTAATAATATGGATATTGTTCAGAGCCAACTTCCGAAAGGTGCAGAAATATTCATTCTGAATTGTAAATCATAAGGAGAGACATTGCTTGCTCTGGGTCGTTCTTAAATTCTTGATGGTATAAGTGTATGGATTCACAATCGCTCGAAAAAGTACAGTGTGTCCAGTTTTCGATGGAACCTTGCGGTTTTCGCGGTCCTATGCCACTTTTTCGTGAAACTCAAGATGGCCAAATCAGATTCTGCAGGACTGTTTCCGTTTATGAGATACAGGGCGATTTTGAAAATTCATACTTTTTGGACCCTCTCTATATCTACGAAGTTTATCAGCGAAAATTTCAAATCAAAATCTTAACCCATAAAGAATTTTATGCAGAATCCAGTGGCGCACAAGATTTTTTTTTCGGGGTATGGTTTAAAGATACGACTCAAACCTATGATTTTTTAAATCGAACACCCTGTATTTTATAAGCTCATTGAATTTCTTATTTTTTTCCGCTCGAGATGATATATGATGTATGAATATAACATTTTCAAAAATGTTCGAAAATCACTAAAACATTGAATTTTAATAGTGGGCTATGAGTTTTTCGAGGGATTTTCATATAAAGAAATTTACAATTGAAGAAATATTTCCTTTGATTGTTCCATGAAGGGGGAAATAACAATTTCAACACTAATTGACTTGCAAAACACAAGACTTAGATACCTTATATCCACAAATATATAGTAATAAAAAGTTCATAATGTAGAATAAGCACCTGATTGAATATTTACTAAAACAATTGAATTTCGTAATTATTCAGCGATTAATTCATTGAATTGTTCAAATTGATGTCCATTTTCCATCACAAACTTGCTCAATACATATTAATCATTGGAAGATGTCTTTGTAATTCCTGGAAAACTGCCTCTGTTGTTGCACAAAGTTTTTCAAGTATGTTGGGCCACTCACTGTATCAAGAAGTATTAAGAAAGTTTGTCAACTGTATGTTAGGGAAAATGGATATCAATTTGAACATGTCTATGAATAAGTTACTGAATAATTCCGGAATTCAATTGTTTTAGTAAATATTTATCAGGTGCTTATTCTATATCATGAACTTTTTATTACTATTTATTTGTTGCTATCAGGTACCCAAGTTCAGTGTTTTGTTAATCAATAAGTGTTGATATTGGTTTTGACCTCTCCATGGAAAAATTCAAAAAAATATTTCTTCAATTGGAACGTTTTTTATAAGAAAAATCCATAACCAACTATCAAAATTCAATATTTTAGTGATTTTGAGCAATTTTGAAAATTTTATATTCATTCGTTATATATATCATTTTGAAGGCAGAAAGATAAGGAATTTAATGAGCTGATGAAATACAGGGTGTTCCATTTGAAAAATCATAAGTTTGAGTCGTATCTCCAAAACCATACCGAAGAAAAAAATTAGGTGCGCCACTGGAATATGCGTGGAATTCTCTATGCGATAAGATTTTGATTTGACATTTTTGTTGAGAAACTTCGTGGATATAGAGGGGGTCCAAAAAGAATAAATTTTCGAAATCGCCATCTTGAGTTTCACAAAAAAGTGGCACAGGACCGCGAAAACCGCAAGGTTCTATCTCCAAAGATAACTGAGATGTCAGGCAAAAGCATCGAAAACTAGACACACTGTACTGAGAGTGAGCTCTGGACACCCTCCATTTGACTTGACAGTTATGTAAGGATTATTCCATCAGGCGTATTTTACAATTTTCGACTCGGTATATATCATTAAATTTTTAAGGGTATGATCTCTACATACCAACCTTATTATACAGGGTGTTGGAAAATTCGACCGACAACGCTTGACAGGTGATTTCATAATCACTAAGATAGGGACATACGGTCTTCAAGTGTTCACTTCTCGAGATACAGGGCGTTAATGTTAAGAAATAAATATAGTTGTTTCGCAATATCTCAAGAATAATCGAATATAATGCATTCAACTATGGTGTATGATGTCATCTTTGAATGGGTCATTTTTTGACCAGGAAGCCATTTCGGACATTTTATCCAGTGGGGTTGTGGCAACTTTTTCTCCCATATTTTCTACGCCACTGATTAAATTTCGATTATTTCCAATTCCTCGAATTCATTGTTCAATTTTGTTCAGAAAATGCATCATCTTCATCATCAATTGAGCTGAAATGAACAGTTTTAAAGATATTCGACCCAAAATAGAAGATTGCATAGTATTATTTCATCATTTTCAGTTGTAGAGAATTGCAAAAATATTGTTCTCATGTTGAGTAGATTAGACACTATACAAATCTCATTCTATAGCTGGACAGAAATAGTTATTCCAAGCATAAAGAGAAAACAACAATTTTTGTAATTTTCTACTACCGAGGAAGATGAAAAATTGCTATGCAAACTTCTATTTTTGGTCAAATATCTCGAAAATTGTTCATTTCAGCTCAATTGAAGGTGATGCATTTTTTCAACATAATTGAACAATCGATGGGCGTGTACACCTTAGTAGAACTTTCAACTCAAACCATGTTTATAATGATCCTTTCATACATAAATATAGATTGACGAGATATTTCGATCGAAAAATCAACTGGAATGTCTTATTTTTGGACATAAATAATAGTACCTTCTGAAAACGGACCCTCTTATGACGTAGAAATCTCATCTCGCCATAGTAAGAAGGAAATACCAAACGCCTGACGGAGACTGAGGCAACTGATATATTAATTCTTTCAAATGTGGTCTCGCGCTAATTCACTCTGTCAGAAATCATGTATCATTCATCTTTGTCTGGAATAGTCTTGTTTCAGTATTAGGGTTTTGATGTCACATCATCCCCTCGTTTTCAGAGATCCGAAAAATCGGGGATTTCAATAATTTTTTATAAAACGTAGGGAGCTCACAGCAAGAAACGGTTTGCGGTGATGAGCTGGTTTGGGTGAGTTCAATCGAATTATGAAATTTTTTTTTGTGATATAAGCCCATTCGAGAATTTGGAAATAATTGGAATTTCATCAGTGGCGTAGAAAATATGGGAGGAAAAGTCATCACAACCCTCTGTAGTGCACCTTTGAATAAAATTCTCGGAATTTCTTTCTGGTCAAAAAATTAACCATTGGAAGATGAAACCATGTACAGAATTTGAATGCATTATATTCAATTTTTCATAAGATATCGCGACAGAACTATTTCAATTTCTTAACTTCAACGCCCTGTATCTCGAGAACTGAACACTCGAAGACCGTATGTCCCTATCTCAGTGATAATGGAATCACGAGGGCTATCACCTGTCAAGCGTTGTCGGTCGAATTTCGAAACACCCTGTATATATAGATATAAATCTATAAAAACTCTTGAATAATTTGATACTACAGCAAAACGAAGGTGTACACTTATAACATTTTATTTCCAATATTTCGACAATGAATATTGTCATCATCAGGGAGCTACAAATTTTGAAAAACTTCATTCAAAATTGTAATGTAAAATTATTAGTTAGATACTTACAATGTCAGTGAGAATGGTCGATAAAAGATGGTAACTCTGGTTGATTCACAAGACACAATAGTGATTTGTAATACATTCGTCATACAGCGTCAAAAAATGTGTCCATACCGAAAGTCATGGTTAATTGAATTGTTGGTCTTATTCACACATGACAGTGACAGATCACGTATGATTTGTGTAGGGACATTTCTAGAATTAATAATAAAGAGATTATTCCAAACATTTTCCATACTTCGAAAATTACTTTCAGCTGTAATGAGATTTGTAGTTTCAACTATATTTGGTTTGAAGAACGTAGCATTCTTTGTTGGTTGCATAAGCATCGATAGTTTTTTTTTACCTAGGTTACATTTCTTCATCAATTCATCATTATTTACCTAGGTTTAAGAAGTGTTAGTTCTCTTCAGAGCAAATCCTCGAATAATGGTGATTCCTCAGGTTATTGGTGGAAAAAAGATTTTATCGTGGATATGGGAAGAAGATTTTGTTGATTCAATAAAAATTTTCTCTCAGTGTATCTAGAAAACAACCCACTTGCCGCGTCCACATGCTCTTGCGTCATCACGAAGACTATCAACTGCATCTACTGCATCGAGAGATTGAGCCCAAAATATTTCTCGATAATAGATACATTAGCAAATATTATTTCTATTCAAACTTTGGACCAACAAATCGAATATAATTTCAATCCAACGGTATATCGTTTTATGTATAGGTATTCAATTAATTAAAACTATAACTGAAAAATTGTGTGTATAATTCCGAACTGCGAGTCTACGCTGATAAGTGATTTCAGTAGAAGCATTCAGAGTTGATTTTTGCAGTATACGTTCATACCAAAAAACAAACTGTTATTTGAGAGTTCGGTAAACACAAACACACACATAGCTATATCATCAGTGAACAAATTGAAATTGTTACCATCCATTTCCTCTATACGCTTTTCTCGTTCCTGCATGTAACATAGAGATTCGAAACCATTATTTGATGAACAGAAAATAAAAATGTTGTTATCGTGTCCACACTACTTGATAGTTATACCATTATGGTGAGCTACATGCCACTCCACATAAAACTTTCAAACGATTTCGATTCAGGAAGCTCTTTGGTGAGTTCTCCATTGGGAAGAGTCACAAAGCTTCAGCATTTACATTATTTATTCGGATGGAGCGAGTATATAATCCAATATACTGAACTGACTTATTTCTACCTTCAAACAACATTGAAATATAGGGACAACATTATCGTTTTGCTGATATTCGGAAATAAAATATTACTTGATGTTTATCCTCAGGATATCTGTTATCAAAATGGCTACATTATTGTGACAAATTGGCGATAGAAATTTGTTGTCAGATGGTCTTTCATTCAAGACATAACACTTTTATAGACTATTCGACAACAAATAGAGGCTTTAGTGATATTATCTATTAGAAGAAAATCAAAATGAAACTACAAGTCGGTCGTGTTGCTCCCTTGAGTTGCTTATTGCCTGACGAATTAATAAAGTGATGAATCTCGTGTGAGAGAATTTGTGAAATGCATTCAACTTTAGTTTTACCTGTATTTTCAGGTTAGGTTTCACTTTGGTATCATTCCGGGGTATATATGTTGATCATAATGATAATTATATTGTTCAGTTAGTTTTGCTGCAATATCACCTTTATTGTCATGTAGTGATATGCTCGCGTTTTTTCAGTGACGTCCAATTAAAGATCCACCCTGTATTTTTGAAGAGACCGTCCCTTGGTGGTTTCGTATAATCTCATATCGACAAGTACATTACTGAAAAGATATTGAATCTTGACAAATATGTCGAATTTCTCCATTCATCATCATCAAAATGGTTAGGTGTGCCATGATCGTAATACACCCGGTATAATAGCAATTGAATATCGCATATGAGAAACTTTAATGAAATAAAAATTATCTAAGTATAAAAGAGAACACACATATAGGACTATAATCGTTTTTTCTTCATTTTAAAGTTTTTTCGAATGTTTCTTAGATGTGTCCTCGGTTTGATGATTCAATATAATGGAATTTATTTCAATTCACGAACAAATCCATGTATATAATATGTACATATGGAAATGTATACTCCATTTTCAGTTGCTTTCCGAACTATTGCCTTCCTGACATGGTATGTTTATATTTGGTTATAGACTGGTGGAAGTGAGTAAGATATTCCAATCACAAATTCAACGAAACCCATGTGGAAAATATCGAATTCATGTTTATCCAATCGAAAAATAAACAAGTAGGGATTGAGAAAATAAATTGCTACATGATGTTTCAGTCGATGGTTCAAAACTTCATTGAACCAATAATATAATCTATTGACTATCTCAGATCGTACAAAATAGAGTAAATGTAAATTCCATTTCGAAGGTATTTGAAATAATTTTGAAATGAAGAATACTAGAACCATTTCTCATTGTTTTCTTCATTTCAACAGAAAACAGATACTTTTCTGGCTAATATCACGCATAAAAAAGAAAGATATATACAGGGTAGGGTGTCCGGAAAGGTCTTGTTGTGAATGATAGAGCTCAGTACTCCATATAAGAAAATGTCTATCGCACTTCGTTACGGAGTTATTGACCTTGAGAGTTTGAATAAAGATTGAAAAAATGTGAATATATATGTATAAACTGTATATGTGAATGTATAACATTTGAACGGTTGCCATGGTATCAATAATATTCAGGCAACCAAATGAACTCATACTTATGCTTCTTTCTATATATGTAAACGACTGTTCAGTGATTAAGTTTTATGCAGGATGAGACGATTATTTTTCGATCAATGGGGCAATCTTGACGGAGATGACAAATTTGACATTTTGCCGATTGATTCCTTCATCTTTTTCCTCAAGAATAGTCGTATACCTCATTTTAATCGATATCCGTTCCAGAAATAATCGTATACTTTAAAAACATACATCCCAACAGTCTAGAAGGTAATAAAAAGCTATGGTAGATGCAGTCATTGTCATAGTTGATTTCGAATCATCTGGACAGTATTCAATACTTTGGTAACTTCATGAATGAGTTAAAAAATCATGAGTAGGCATATCCCCAACAAACATTCACTTGCGGTAAAATGAAGGCCCAATACATTATTTCCATAACTTGATGTTGCGGCAAAATAACTAGCGTTGGTACGGGGCCATCAAGAAAAGGACACTCCGGGTGACGGTTTCCCGACGGTCAATCAGCCATCATTAATTCCATTGATGGCCTTTCAAATTTCCATGCTGGCATAAGAACGAACAAAATATAAAAATTATAATAATAATGGATGATAAGATTATGGTGATTAGATTGAAGGTTAACCTCATGCATACATTGTCGTGATTTGGTAGCGCTGATGGTCCCCATTCTCCAGGTGTCCTACCCATTCAGTCCCATTTTTGCAACGGCTATATCGTTGGAACGTAAACCTCGTATTAGTATCTGAACTCATGCAGTCACTATCGGTGAGATGTAAACGGATCGAAAGTGATAAGAAAATAATTCAAACTAATATTTTTTGATAATAATATGTCAACCTATACTTTAATATTCTGAGAGAAATATTTCGTATATGAAATGAAAAAATCGATAAATGAATATCCGACTAATCATCGCTTTACGATCAAATTTGCAACATTATCAATTCCATTGTGCATTTCATAGGAACCCAGTAGAACCAATCCAAATTGATCGCGCACTTACGTCACACATTTCGCAGCCATGTCTGATCTTTTTAATTTGTTCATTCATTTTGGTGTTTCCAATAATTCTTCATACGATGAATTGATGGAAATAAAATAAAAAAAATATGTCAAGATATTCCAGACCTATATATTTCGAGATATACTTTTTCTAGAAATGACTAGAAAGGACCACTATAATCGAGCTATAATTCAGTAGCACGATGATAATAGTATTTATCTGATGGCATGTCATAATGACAACGTTATTATGTCACTCAATTTTGATGACATAAGGAAGCTCATTATGGTACTAAGTACCATAATGAAATTCTATAAGGAAAACATGTAATGGTTTGATCAAAAAAGTTTATTCAAAATGCATAACTATGTACAAAACTATTTATTATAAATGGTAAAAGAACAATTACTACAATTTGTAATATTAATATAATGGCAAAGCACAGCTCACTCACCTACTAATATTTGAAACTACACAATACTTACTCCTTCAAAAATAGTTGTCATTGTGACATGTCGAAAATGCAGTTTTTAATTTTACGAAAATGTATTGATATAAATGCCATCAGATAAAATTTTGTATGTAATACGAATCATAAACAATCATTATGGCACACGCCGTGTTATCGGACTCGGCTACGGCTCGCCCGATAACATTCACGTCTTGTACCATAATGATCGTCTTTATGATCCTTATTACATAAATAACTATTATCCGAACAATTTTATTTTTACCAGCCCTCCCTTCTATTTATAAAATGAGCTGCGGAAAAATCCATTATTTATGCTCTCTGGGTAAACAACTTGTTATGTATTCACCTGCAAATACTTTTTTTTTCTGGGAATCGCTACATTTGCGGCAACCCTGATGCAAGCTTGATGTCAGAAAGAAAACATCGTGCAAATAACGAATTGTAAGAAAAGAACATAAGAGTCGTCGAATAATTTTGATGGAATAAAAAAACTCCGCGAAACCTCATTCATCCAGAGAATTTTAGATAGAATGGAGTTGAATGTACATCAGGCTCTCCCATTGCTCTCTCCATTGCGAATACTCTGATGACGCATTGGATATTGGTTGAAATTTGACAGTCATTGAATGGAATCAATACTTGACAATAATTGCCAAACAACATTCTCGTTACCTATGATTTCTAATCAAAATTGTCCATCAATAGAAAGTCATTCTTTTACTAGGTACATATCCGCATGTCTCTTTTTTGCTGTGTGATGAATCTTCATGTTCACCTGGTAATAACTTTTTTTGATATTGTATATTTCCGAGTCACATTCATGCAGTAGTATAAGCAAGGGTAGTAGATTCTGTTCCTGTGCCCATTTAGGGTTGAATATCATTTTTTTTGCATCTTTGTGAGTTTGAGAACATGTGCTTTTGGATGCTAGTTCCTGCAGGCATGGTTGAGGATTCCGACCAATAGGAATCTAATAGGATTGAGCAGCTTAGGGATCGCTCTCTGCTCTACTATATAGTCTCTATCATCTACGCTAGAAACCAGACTCTTTACCTGTGTCTCTCCTGGTTCTCTTGCTGATCTCCTAGTGCTCTCATGTTTCATTCAAAGCCAGTGTAAAGAATTAATGTATAGTGATTTCGTGTTGCACATGTGAGTTTGTATAATATTTTTCACCATTATTATTCATCCTGTTGATAGATTCATTCCATTCCTGTTGTTTTTCATACCGATCCTCACCCGACCTGTGTAACTAATCCAGCCATTTTTATTTGCCAATAAACTGTTTTTTTGTGATTGCATTTCCCATATTTCTTTTTTGTTGTCATTGTTTCAAGTTTCGAATAGTTCCAATAATTATTTATTCAATGATTCCCATTATTTTCATTTGTCAAATTGCTGATTATTATTAATATTGACTGACGGTGACGGCTGACACTGACATAGTCAGTTGTCAATTCTTCTTCTTTCCGTCGAGTACTCCAGTCCTGTGCACCGGTGTCCCTGTGCTTTGTTTCCTGTCCTGTCAGGCGGTGGTTCATGAAATTTTGAAAATTATATTCAAGAAATCAGACTTCATTCAACTGTACAGTTATATAAACAACTAGATATACTTGATGATAGAAGCCTATCAATATCTAGAATGGATGTTTCAAAATGCAAATCGTTCTAATCAGCCATTGGAGGTCATAAAAAAATACCAGAGCAATTCAAAATCTTACCCTCAATATACCATTATTCAGAAAAAGCCACACTCAGAGGTATATCTACTATTTCGGACCTAAACTATATAATCTCTTACCACCCAAAATGAAAACAATAACAAATTTCGATAAATACAAAAAACAAATCAAAAACTCCGTCCAAATAAATTCAACTGTAATCTACAATACATTACATTGATTTATTCTTGTTTAGTACTCACCAAATCTCACAAATATGTATTTTATTCATTAAAATTCTCCAAATATGAAAGTTGTAGAATTAGAATGCTCCTTACGGATTGAAGACTAGTACAACACAAGCATGCAGCATGCTTAGGTGCAGTCTTATGATCCGAAAGAAACACCAAAATTTGTAATATGTTATCAATATTATCTGTACACTCTATTTTCTGAAAAAAATTGAAAATCTTCTGATTCTCCGAAATTCATAAAAACATTGACCCCTGGTTTATACTGTAGGTACCGAGGTAGATAAACCTCCTGTGCCTGTTTCAACTGTTGATACTTCAGGCCTCTGTACAAAAATAGGTCTGTGGAGAAAACCACCCCATAAACAATCTGGCGCCCGAGACCCCCCGACAAGTACCAGAGTAGTCTCTGTTCAAACAAGCGCCAAAGTAAGGGCCTCAGAAATAAAGGCCGTTACATATTGGTAATCAATCATAACGCAAATGTCAGTTATTTGACAATTATTGTCAAGTATTGATTCTGTTAAAATCTCAACCGATTTCCAAGAACACATCAGGTGCGTTTGACTGTCAAAAATGTTCATCGCAAATTTGAGGGAATGGGTCAAGTTTTCGTTAGAAGATCCTGACCACACGGAGAAAAAAAATCACTAACCCTAAGTGAATATTTAATAGTGTCAAATAAAAACTTGTATACTATATGGGACAAGGAAACAAGTTGATATCCACAAGAATATTTGTATTCCTGAAAATTTACACCTACCACTATTGACCTGTTTCATTAAATTTCAGAGTGATAACGGTTAGTGAACACATCACTTGTCATCAGTGACCTATTCAATTGTCATTAGTAACTCATTCACTTTTCATTAGTGACTTGTTCACTAGTCATCAGTGGCCTAATTACATGTCATTAGTGACTTATCTAGTCAGCAGTGACTCATTTACTTGTCAATAGTGACTTATTCACTTGTCATTAGCTAGTATGAAAAAATACCTCCATTGTTCTCTGAAAACTGATAAAACCTTGGTAATAAGACAAAAACACATGCATTCAAAACATTTTATTATATAGGTATGATGAATCCAGAAAATACAAAAAAGGTAAGGCTGACGACAAATATTGAGATACTAGATACCGCGTATATCAGCATCATGCACCGAGAAAACGGTACTCTCACTCACTGCACTGCACTCTGGTTCACTATCTTTTTCCTCCCATCAGCATTGAAGATGAATCAACTTTCATACTTTTTAAACGTCACTTTCTTCCACTTCGAGTGTCATTGGAAGTGGAAAAGAATTCTGTATATATGTAGAAACAATTATGTACTGTTCTAGCAGAGTTTTGTATTCTATTATCTCCCTGAAGAGAACAGATCAAGAACTCAACACCCCACAGCTCAGAGCACGGCCACAGAGCACGGCACACAAACAGAGAATTCTCATACGAATATGATATAGTACTTGTTCGAAAGGGCACTTGCATGACTTGGAATTTCAATGTTACTAGCGAAATGACGCCGTTGACTCGTGGAAGCTTTCTACTGTGCTCGTGGACACTGGACAGTGATCGCGTTGGGCGTGGGTACTCGAATAATATCGGAGATGTCCGAACGAAAAAGAGATCTATAACTACAGGTGATCTGTCACCTGCAACAATCGACTTGATAGATTGTCTTTATTGATGAGTTTGCTCAGAGCAAGTGATCTTATGTCAGAAAAATAATTTAATAATAGTGAGTATTCGTTAACCTAGCACTAGTTTAGTGTTCACTTAGAATTAGCGAACTCTAAGTACATATCGACTTGATTGATACCAACAAGTGTTCTGATCACTAACAGCAGAAACTTCGTTTCAGAAATATAGCTTTGCCTACTGCAAGTACCATATTTTCCTACCGTTGGTGAAAATGTTCTTGTCACAATCGACTTTTTTTTTTTCAAGAAAACAATTTACTTGGCCGAGTTTTCTCAGTGCAATAAACCTACAGACACATTTAGGAAAACCGAATGGATTATCCTGAACAATGTGAATTTTGACCAGGGAGTGTCTTGAATATTTGTCATCCGAAAATCAAAGTCCAACTCTAATCAGGCTACACTTTATACATATAAAATCACATCGAATCGTTAATTCGATTTTACTCTAAAATATTAACACTAATTTTATTGCACAATAATTGGACTTTTTGATAAATGAACATCAATCACAATGATTTTTCAACAAGAAGCCATGCTGGGATCGTTCCATATCAACTCAAAAATTCGCATTCACCACGACAGTTTCGCTATTACACTTTGAACTTTCACTTCACACATCACGAATGAGTGACAAATATTGACTGATTTCCCAGTTTATCCCGGCTGATGCTGGATACACCGAAGCGGGATGAAAATGTGCAGGATGAAAAGGAGAAAACTCGACGTTCGACACAATCCTGAAAATAAATAATTTCTGATTGATTTCAATTCAAACACTTCTCAAATGAAATTGCGTCAGATTTTTTTAATTTACTTTCCAAGTACTGTTGAACAGATTGAAAGGAAAATCCTCATGATTTAATTGAAAATATTTCTCAATGATATCGTCAGTATACAGAATGATTCATCGCCTATTTCAGTAAAGATGCATCTTTGGGATATGTGTTTCATGAAAAGGTTATAGCCGTGTCTACACTGGGAAGAATTGAGTGAAATTTCACTCGAGTTCCACTCAATAATGTCTACATTTCGGCCCACGCATGATTGAGTTGAAATTTCACTCTACTTGACTGTGTAAAATGGTAATTCATGAGCCGATTCAATCAAATTTGTTATAAACATTCTCATTATAGGGAAACATTGTTAAAAATTCAATCTAAGTTATCTGTTCTGTACTGCACATTGTTTTGTAGAGCATCAACGTGAGCACTATTCAAGAACCAAATACAATACAGACACCACGTGTAAATTGACTGTTGTTGGTACATCTAAAGGGAAGCCCGAGATGATGGAATAATGTAAATAGTTCCGAAACTATGTTGAACTCTGTGTTGAGATAACGAAATTTCGTACATGTATATCACTTATCATGCCCGATTTGTAAATATTAAGAAATTTCCGAAATTTTTATCAGACGCGTGAAAAATAGGTGGGGCATTTCTTCCTTCAATTTGTTTTTCGATGTAATTTTCGGCAGTTTGATCAGGAAATATAAAGATATCATAATTTTCACTTTGAGATAATTCTCCTGTTCAGTTTTGATAGCACTCGCCATTTTTGAAATAAATTGATTCTAGGAGTCTGCTGCGTAACAAAAATAGTGCTTTTTCCTTATAATAGGGTAGCAAATTTCCCCAGAAACTATTTTTCCATAGGAAATACCCATTTTTCAATATCTACCTGTAATATTTTACTCAAAATATGAAAGGAACAATAAGAATAATGATTACAATAGTATATTATGTAACAAGTGTTATGAACGTCCAGAGTAACGAGTATTTTAAGCACGAGCGGAGCAGAGCGGAGCGAACAAGAAGAATTTGCTTTTGAAATTACATAAGCTTTTATTTGTATTGTTTCTAATATGGCGGTGAAAAAGATGTTGCGCAATTCCAGCATTGAATGAGATAAACGAGAAGGAAATTTTTTCACAATATTTGACATTGTTTTTTGTGTTCGTTATGTCTGCTTTTTGGCATAGAGAGGCGAAAAGTTTGGTTTCTCTTGAGGTGATGAAGATCTTTGGTAATACTTCAATCGTTTTGAATATAAAAAACGCCACAACAATTCGTAGCTGGAGTGCAAAGCATGTTATGCAGGCTATACAGATACAGGGTGATCAGTATTCTGAATCTTGAAGCACCCTGTATTTTTTCCACTCAAATTCCAGTAGATAGTGAATCAAAAGTTAAGATAGGTACATGTAAGCCGTTTTGATCGATAATGAATAGTTTCGACACAAAAATATCTTGAAATTGAAAAATCTCAATTTTGAACACCCTATATCTCTGTAATCATTCCTGATGCATTGATGAAATCAGCTCTTCAGTGAGTATCGAAAAATGCAATAAAATACAGGGTGGACCATTTGAAATAACGAAGTTGGGATCCACTTCCGGTACAACCGGAAGTGTCACAATCTCCAAAATATAGCCGGATAGCACTTATCAACAATAGTGAACTACCAAATTTGCAAATTTGGCCCACCTCTGGTTTTCTATATATTGATCGATGCAGTTCCCGGAGGGGCAACCTGTATACAGGGTGAGTCATTAGTGTGGCAAAGCGAGATAACGGCTTTACTGTTTGAGATAGATGAACAAAATCTTCAGGGATGATCTAGGATCATGAGCAGCACATTTTCAAATTATTTCGCTTTATACAGGGTGACTCAGAAATGCGTGACAGCAAAGTAATACTTTTTCTTATGGGACTCCCTGTATTTCATTGCATTTTCGCATTATTCTTTGTGGGCTGATTTTATCAATGCATCACATTTGGAGTCCAGCAAGAATAATTACAGATATATAGGGTGTTCAAAACGGCTTCCATGTCCCTATCCCAACTTTTTATATACTATCTACTCTGACAGTTAATTGGAATAGATACAAGGGTGATCAGAATGCTGAATCTTGAACAACCCTGTATTTGTTCCAGTTGAATGTCAGTAGATAGTAAATCAAAAGTTGGGATAGGAACATGAAAGCCGTTTTCCAATAATAAATAGTTCCGACGCAAAAAAATCCTAAAGTTGAAAAATCTCGATTTTCAACACCTCATATGTCTGTAATCATTCTTGCTAGACCCCAAGTATAATGCATTGATGAAATCAGCTCACAAAGGAGAATGCGAAAATGCAATGAAATTCAGGGTGTCCCATAAGAAGAAGTATAACTTTGATACGCCACGCATTTCTGAATCACCCTGTATGAAGCGAAATAATTTGAAAATGTGTTGCTCATGATAATAGATCATCTCTGGAATTTGTGTTCATCTATCTCAAACAGTAAATCCGTTATATCACTTTGCCACACTAATGACACCCTGTATATATTACATTCCTCAAAAACCACCTTCCCAATCACACCTTCAAAGGAATTTATCGAATTACCAGTAACCTCAAATATCATGGTGATCAATTTTCCTAATTGCATGCCGTATTTTATGTTAGCTGCATGGTGATGATTTTTCCGAAATAAATCACCTGAGTATAATCATCTTATTATTATAATTACATCATCTCCCCTCGTTAAGACAACCGTTAGAAACTGGGGATGAAGTGATGTTCGTTAATTTTCTACACAAGAGGTCTCAATTTTCTTGTTACTCTCTTTGACAAGTTCGTTAAAGTTAAACTAATTGACCAGGAGAATTAACGTCATGCCACTCTTCATCGCAAAAATTCAAGTGATAATAGAAGCTAGAAATAAAATATCGAGTAAGTGGCATGATGAAAGTTCTCGGTGTATGAGTTTCAATATGAAATTATTATCAAGAGAGTTTTTCAAATTAGAGCTCACGTGCTCAAACAGATTATAAAGTTTTTAACAAATTGCTCGTATATATTATGTATGTATGTAAGCTTGATTTTTTCAGAGGACTGATCTAGTCCTATTAACTACATATTCAACAGTTCATAGGTTTGTTCTCATTCAATCTATAGGAAAGAATCAAGGATAATTCATGATTTGTGATCTTCGGGAGTTTTTCAGGTGGTAAATACGGCGGATATAAAACAAATAAATTAGGAGATCATTATTATTTATATGTTGAAGAATTACTTCTTCAGTAAAATTAGATTCCAAAAATTATGTGAATTTCAAGAATGTAATAATTGTACAAGGTATTTCAATACCCCCGCCCTCTGTATTTCATAAACGAAAACATGTATATATGGGATCTGATCTACTTTCAGTTTCACAAGGAGATAGAACAGGAACGTGATAACCGTGGAGTTCGATTTTAAATAACAGCCGAGAAACATGACAGTCTAAAAAAAATTAAATGTACTACCAAGTGACATTATGAATGTTTTGAATTTTCACATCAACTCCTATTTTCTAATTTATTCATCTATTCGTCTATTTATTCATTTATTCAATTATGTTTAAGGCATTTCAACCAAGATCAGTTAATACCCCAATTAGAAAAATGCTCAGTAATGGAATACAGTTGATAATAATGAAATGAATGAGTTGCCAAAGGTGCTATTCATGATATTGGTGAATCATTTTCCTACGGTGAAAATATTATAATATAAGAGGTATAGGCTTATGATACTTCCATTGGTCACTGAATAGATCACCCTGTGTATCTCTATCCGGATGTGACCAATGGAATTATAATCCTTGAGTGTGAATACTCAATGGTATAATTAAGGATTGAACGACTCACCTGAAGAAAGTTCAATCCCAATTATACAGGGTGATCTATTCGGATGTGATGTATAACTTGGATTGAACTTCCTTCAGGTAAGTCATTCAATCCTAAATCATTTTCAGATCAAATTTTGAGGAAAAAAATTATAGAGGATGCAATGTGCAAACTGATATCGCTTCATTAAATCGGCAGGACCCTGTATAACATTCAAACTGTCACTACAAACCTCCATTTTTTGATGTCGAAGGAACCATTACCAATGCAAGCTGCGGCGTATCCTCGACTATTTCATTTTCTCTGCTGGAACTGTACAAATTGAACATTGAAGCTGAGCAGCGAATCTTCAATTTCCCCCTTTTGAATATATCCGGAGTGGCTTTCAGAGAAAGCGTAGATTGGATAGTTTTCAGGCCTGGCAGGGCATCGAAGTGGATGACGGTGTTTTGTATGTGGCGGTCTTTGTTCAGATGAACCTGAGAAAAATATTAGAATGATACATTTTCAGTTGATGAGAAAAAGCGACGGAGTTCAAGATAGCAGCACCAAGGTGGCAAATTATCAAACTATATGGAATTACAGGCTGTTCTATTATTTTTTTGATATCCTTATGTTATCTCACTTTTTTCCGTAGATATAGATTTGCGGCTTCTGCGAACTCTGTCTAATCTTTTGTGAATCTCAGGGTACCGCAATAGTTATTTACCTAACAAGTGCGGGAAGTAGTACTTTTCTGCACGCGTCGGCAGTTGCATGGCAAGTCGTCAAGGGCGGAAATAGTAATTTTCCTAACAAGTGCGGAAAGTGATTCTTTCCCGCACGCGACTGCCGTTGACACGAACGACGCGAAGCGGAGTTCGGGACCATCGAAACAATTGGTGGTTATTAGATTTTCTTCAAACCCATGGCGAAGATAATCCTTTACGAAGAAAACTTAGATGGTCAAAAATACCTACACTTCCTACTGAACGAATTAGAGGAATATTTGGAAGCGTTGCCTGTCAATATGTATGTCAATATATATTCTTCCAACAAGATGGGTGTCCTGCACATAACTACAGACCAGTAAAGGATTATCTTCGTTATCATTTTTGAGAAAATCTAATAACCACCAATTGTCTCGCTGGTGATGATAGCAACTGGCCAGCTTGGTCGCCAGAACTCACCCCACTCGATTTTTATATGTGAGGCTACTTGAAACAACAAGTTTGTGAATCGTCAATTATGAATATGGAAGGAATGGAAGACAAAAATCACAAAATGTATGCGCACAAATTGATCGCAACGTGATACATAGGGTCACAATGAACGTTATCAAAAGAGCTAGGAAATGTTTGCAGCAGAATGGACGACGTATTGAGCAGTTGAGGTTTCAATCATTTTCTCTTCAATCGATTTTAATCGTGTTAAAATAATGAAATCTAATCATATAAATTCTTTATTGAATCATTTTACTTTTTGCCATATCTATCTAGTCGTTTGAAAAAATCCCATCAAACCCGACATTGTGGAATTTGTAATAATGAACTCTAATTGAATATGGAATGATATACTGGGTGTCCCTATTCAAATAGGAAAGTTTAGGTGCACTTCGGTGTGACCCTGTATACCTACGATTTATTCAATAGCATATTTCGAGAGGGCATCATCAAATATACTGGGTGGCCGAATTTCAAGTCATTCAATTGCGCGGTTGGTTTCATACAGGGGGGGACATTTTAGCTGGGACACGGTGTATAATGCTGATATTGATGATCAGAAATCCGCTGGAGAGATGATCAATCAAATAGGAATTAGCAATATCACTAGGTGGCCAAGTCGAGATAAAGCGATAAGTAGTCGCCACGAACTGTTAATTGATAGGCATTCTAATCACGTTAAACCCGACTGTATGGGTAGACGCGAATGGTCAGTTGAAACTCTAAGCTCTTGGAGCTTCTAGAAATAGGAGGGTCGCGATAGTGATATCTGTCGGAAGTGCTACTTTGCACGATTTGCAATTAAACTAGGATTCTAATAAACTCAATTATTCAGTTAATGCTCTCACCGAACAGGCGAAGCGGAGGCATTAGATGGAGAGCACAATAGACGAATTTCACACAAAGAAAACCGTATTAACCATTAGCTAGACTTCATAGCCAAACTTCAACGAAGATCACAAATTTGCATAGCACACTAATGAAATGTAATAACCATAGAAGACATACGTAGTTAAGTTCACCTACTTTCATAATACTCATTGATGCTCAGATGCATCTGACTAATCATCATACAGAATGGATATTGAGTGGGAAGTAAAATATCAGTTTCATTTGAATGCTATGTTCATCTCCTTTACACCAGCCCCTCCTACTTCATAATTTCGAATGTCACTTCCTACTTTGCGATACATCAAATCAGGCAGAAACAAAAACCAATCTGAGCAGATGAATAATAATTTGTTCTAACTATTTGTGAGAAAGATATCAACAAGACTTGGAGGTCAAGAAATACAATTCTTAACAGAGTTTTTCGAAGCAATTATTCAAAATATACTCCACTAATCTGTACACAATAGTACAGCCCATTTCTAACGAACTTCGAAAAACGTTTTTCATAGATGGAAACCCAAAGTCATCTGCACAACATTTATTGCTATGATCAAATCGTGAGAAACATGTTTTGAGCTCATATAAGCTCATCATCAGCCATAGTTCTAGGAAAATCAGTATTGACTTGAGATATAGGTAGATGCAAGAATCACTTTGAAGTGGTAGAAGTATGATAAATAATAAGTACAATTTGGAGAACACAGCACTCGGAAGCAGAAACTACAGATTGGTCTTATATGGGAATACAGTACTTACCTCTGAAATCTTTATCAATCGAACTTCACATTTAGTTTCAAAATTTTTCCCGAAGCGCGTTCTGCGTAAGACACTGAACATGTCGAGAGGATGAACTGATGTCGAGAAAAGAATTCCACTGGCTCGCAAACCTGCTCGATACCCGCCCAGAGTTCCAATTTTGTTCGACAGTGAGATGCTTATAGCCTGATAAATATTGTTTCTTGAATTCATAGACTCTCTGGATACGAATGATGATGGAGAATCAATTCAAATACTTCATTCAAACCTACCTGCAAGTTTACTTCAGGCCATAGAACTTAGAGATGTTTTGAACAAAATTTGGTGGAATAGGAAAACCATATTTTGCATAAACAATATCTCAGAGAAATTGACTTTCCATCAGTTGATGCGGCTCCTAAAGTTTTCAATTTTGATTTCTAGTGCTTTGTGCGTGCTGGAACCGTACTTTATGAACCAAAATCCAGTCCAATGCCACTTGTACAATTGTTCGTTGGAAAACGCAATAAGGAATGTCAAAATAGAATTTCATTGACATGTCAAGCAATAAAATTAGACCGTTAAATCCAGATTTACGATGTGCATCTGCAATTCTGGAACGTTATCGAGAATATAGCATTGCAAGTACATTCACATACCTATTTTATCATCCGATATAGAGAATTTGAATCTATTGGAATATTCCGCAAAGCGCAAATATTTTGTTAGGAAGGCAAGTCAGATGAATATATTTGAATAACATTTCATATTATATTCAAACAATTTCCCAATGATATCTGTAACGATTTGAAGTATTTGTGTAATTTATCAATGCTTTTCTAGCTGTTTAAACAGGTTGGTTCACCAGAGGTTGCGAAGATTGATTATTATTCAGTTAATTGCCTCCACTAAAATATGCGAAAATACTAATATAACTAAGTTCTCATGTACTGCTCCATATACCATATGCCATATTATGGTTTCATTATTGGGTCTCATTGGAGGTTTCTGTTAACCATCATCACAAATTACGGTATATTGAGCAGGTGCACTCAAGAAAGTCAATTCGGAGCTCAATTCATTTTCTCATTTTTATTATGTATACGATGTGTCCCGACATTATCCTGTCAATCTTTAGTAGCGGCTTCTACGATCAAAATCAGGAAGAAAAGCTTGGATGAACACGAGTCTGAAAATGTATCCTTAGAAAGCTACGGCTCCCTGAAAGAGGACGCCTGAAGATGATATATCTTGAATATTTCCGAAACTTCATGTGATATAATAATGCAAGTCGGTACAAGAACTAATCCTTTCAAAGCCAATGCAGTGAACATGAACCCATTCTAAAATTCAATTCGAGAGTGTATAATACATGGTGGGACCAACATTAATCATTGCCCAAAAGTTGTTGTATGCATGTTTTCCGGCATTTCAATCTCGGATTGTGAAAATCCACACGTATTTATGAAATACAGGTGCTCGTGTTCCGTATCGATCAGATGTATCATTCTATAGTGAAGTCGATTTAGAAATATTGATTCATTTTCCAGGGGTTTGCGGCTTCCTCAGAAGACATTTTTCGAGTCATGTTCATTAAAACGTTTCTTTCTATTTTTGGTCGTAGGAGTCGCTGGAGAAGTTTGGCAGGCTAATTTCAGAACATCCTGTACAGTTTCCTCTTGGAATAATTAACAGACTGTGTATATATTTATTGTTCATGATCCTGTAATGATTCTGAATAAAACTCTACATTGAAAAATATTCAAAGATTTGGTTTTTGTACAGAAGGGAACTGATTTATTCACTGATGATATAGAAAAATATTGCTATGATGTAACAGAAAAATCTCTATTTATCTTGATTCATGCTGAGAAGAGTAGCTTTATCATCACATTGATAGAAATCATTCATCCTGTAATGATTGGAAACTGACACTGATTAGAGAGCCAGGGGAAAGAAACGAGAAGGTAAATTTTTAGATATGTTCAGATTATTGGTGCAAAAGGTACAGGTTGGACAAGACTATAGCCTATTCAAGCAAATCTGGATGAAAACGCTGTATTATGTCGCGAGATATGAGGATTTGAAATTATAATATAGAGGGAGAAAATTATAAAGATCCACTTGTGATTTTCAAGAAATATGAGGGTCCTCAGAAAGGTTTCAACGTGAATTTGTTGAACGTTTTTAGGTCACAACTCGTTATCCAGAGAGCGCTGTTGATTCTGAACAAATGCATATTGTCAATCTTGTCGAAAAGGTTCCTCATGAAGATGGAGATATGTTGAATGGAACTTCATTAACCCTTATTTCTGATCTAATGGTCAGTACATAATTGCAGAATCATCGAAGTAGTCACCTACCGAACCTCACGTAGGTATACCAACCATTTTCCTATATTTTCAGTATTCTTGAGCAGATATTCTCATGATTTTTTTTCATAAAACTTCAACAAGTGCCACAGTGAGAGTTCATTGACAACTGAAAATATAATAAATAGCAGTGCAGCAGTTCTTGATTACGCGTCACTAATCAGACTGCATGAAAACTCGTACATGGAGTGTAATGAGGATTTCGGCCAACAGGAAGCTCGAGAAGAAACACCACAAAAATGGATCAATATTTTGAAGACTGCTAGAGTGATACCCACACCATTTGATGTTGAAGAAGTGAAACAACAATATCTCAGGTCTTGGGAGAAACATCTCAATCCTTCGTAATAGAGGAAATATCTATTTCCCTCAAGACCAATCAAGGAGTGGAAGTTATCCATTAACCATCCCAGGCTGGTGTTCTTTTGGGAATTCGTTCTTTTTAGCTTCATCGTTATTTCCTCTGGCTCTCCACTCTCCGTGTATAAATAACCGTTGATAATCTTCCTTACCTCTTCATCATTCAAGAACCAAGTGATATTGATCCCAGGATAAGAGCCTGGAGTAGTGCAATTCGCTCTAACTCTACCACCAGGTGCGACTTTTTGAGATTCTATCCTCAACACGAGATCATCTTCAGGAACATCTGAAACAATAGCAATATGTATTCGTTTCACTTGGTATCTTGGGATACAGAACACGAAAATGGAGCTGATACCTAATGCTAATATAATATTGTACCAAGTCATGGAAACCATCCATCCTTCTCAAAGTGGTCCAGATTTTTTCAAAGGAAAAAACACAAACGCTAAGTCGGTCGACCACAAAGTTTAATTACAAAAAGATATTTTTGTGACTAGTTTCGGCTCAAGCAGCCATCTCACAACATGGAGCTTGTCTAATATTTAATTGATACTCCCAAAATTTATTGCTAGAATTCTGTATAGAAGCAGGAACAATCAGAATAAAATAAGACACAGTCTGAAGTTATTCTTGAAGCAGTCTTGATCAGTCTCCAATACGTCTCGATCTCCGTTGTGTTAGTTGAAAATTTTGTTAGTGAGCCTCGGGAGTGATTGAATTTCAATCATTGAATCTATTGAGCAGAATGTAAAATGTTGAGTCTCAAACGCGACTCAATACAAAACGTATCCAGCAGACTTTGTAATTGTCTATCAAACATGCTACGTTCGAACAGTACCAGTGAACTTCGTTAATAATACCGGTGTAAGTAACCACTCAGGTAAATTAATTGTGAACTGCAACTTTCGTGACTAAGACGTAAAAGTGAAGTGAATCTCTCGCCAATTGAAAACAAGTGAACAGTGGAACAAAAATGTTCAATTTAAAATGTAAGCAAATTTTGATTTTGTTGCCTGTAACCTCTGCCTGACCATATTACCTGAATATATGTTAATGTCTACAATCTCAGTCTGCCTCCTGCCTCAATAATCACGAACCCATTGATCGAAAAAAATTACTTTGTGACGACTCCCTGTAGTAGGCCAACGAACGAAGAAAGTTGGGGGCATTACAATGACATCCTGTATAGTGGAGATAAAACTTATATTGGAAGCTGTTGCTGTTGCTGAATGAAATTGAATTCGAATTATGTACATAAAGTTATTTAAAATGACTCCGATCAGTATCATTGTAAATGAGTATATCAATCCAAAATCTGTACTTCAAACAAGCCCAAGGCAAGGTTGAGAATAAGCCACTCGGATTGAAGCATCACGAGATGTATGGAATCTTAATTTCAGACAGAAATCAGGCAGAGTACTGCAGAGTTTCTCATGAGGCCTAAGAACATTGACAGCTTTGTTATGTTTCTCTCGCCTCCTTAAATTTATTGGGGTCTAAGCCTTTAAGCCTTTTCGAACACATTCGTTGGTCGTTGTATAAGTTGGCGAGACCCAACACAAATGGTTATATCGATAAATTGGTCTCGTATAGTCGCTCGTATATTATATATAGAAGTTGTTATTTTGATTTGTGAGCATAAGTAATTGAACGACCAAGCCCTCCATAAACACTTTTGTGTAATCAAGTTACTGAAACGTTGAATATTTGGTTTTTGCGAGAACCAAATCTCCAAGGGTTGAAACAATGAGAACAGAAACATTTGACTATTATTTTTTATTAGAACAGGAACACTGTCAATTTTTATATTTTGAATGTTGAATGAATAGAAACCGTTCGTTGATTCTGGCAAAAAATTAGTTGATCTGAGGTTTAGCAAGGATCTAATCGATAAATCTATCTATACATAAATAGAGAAACAGGATGTCGAAGTTGAAAAATGGAAATGATTATCAAGAACAGTTCAATAGTTTGCATTCATATTCGATATATTTTGAATTATTTCGTACATACAGCCACTTCTGAAAATCACATGAGTGCATGTAGATACAATTTCAAGAAAATATCTCTTCCATCTCTCTTGCAAAAGAGAAATGAAGAAGTATTGAGGACTCTTTGTGGCAGGCCAAATAGAAAAACCCTTCAAAGCTATAATAAGTGCGTTCGTCGCATAGTCAACCTGTTTATTTTGCTATGTTATTAGGGATTTCCTTTCCTCGTCTAATAATTGTCTATACGGTACAACACAAGAAGGGGGAATGTCCATATGATATCATATATGATATTGATAGGTATCTCACAGGAAGCAAGTCAATATTTTGATAGATATTATAGCAGGCTGCCAATTAAGCGAAAAGTGCTGTGACAAAAATGATAACTGAAAAATTATGATCATATTCATGACTATTTCGACACATCCCAGAGAATCATTCATTCATTCATACAGGCACACCCTGTACAACTTGAAAATATTTCATCTGATGAAAGGAAGACTTTCAAAATAACCAAATGCTTCAGCCACAATGCTTCGTGTGGAATTATGTGAATATCCCTGTATAATATTATATTATAGTTTAGGTCGTCAAAGCCGTATAAGTTATTTCTTTGATGACGTTCCATGACGTCACTTTTACTTTCCCTCCCTAGGGAGGAAACATTAGGCAGGAAAAGTACGACTTTGCTCCCTACAATGAGGCCAGGAAATGTATACTATGGATAGAGGTAGGCGGAAATGAATATTTACCTGCCACTGTGAGTTCCGCTGTTCGCAGATCGGTGTGAAAAAGAGGTGCATCCGCCGTAACTTCGCACTTGAATTTGCCGGAGGTGCCTCTCTCGACGTTCCTGAGAGTTACCTCGGTCGAGTTGGATTTCGACAACTGCAACAAACATTCCAGTTGATTTGCCGAAGTGCCGAGAATGTTCTGGTGAAACAAGCATAATATCACTCGTGTTGGTATTCGAGAAGTCATTTCAATCGTGAATGGTTAATATCAAATACCAAAATCCTTTAAATATATATATTATTTCACATACCAAATGACAACGAAATCATTGGCCAACGTGTCATTCAGTTGTTTTTTATGTCAGATGCCTGATAATAGAATAGAATATACAGGGTGATTGATCGAGAATGGGCAACAGACCGAAATATGAAGATTTAGCCTTACTTGCAATGTGATCAGAATTCTGATTCTTGAACCACCCCGTATTCGTTCCGATCAAATGTCAGTAGATAGTGAATCAGAAGTAGAGATAGGGACATGTGAGTCATTTTGACAAATAATGAATAGTTTCAACACAAAAAAATCCTCAAGTTGAAAAATCTCGAATTTGAACACCCTAGTCCTCTGTAATCATTTCCGCTAGACCCCAAGTATGATGGATGAAATCACCTTTTCAGGCAGAATCTGGAAATTCATTGGAATACAGGGTGTTCTATTCAGAATAGGGAAGTTAATAATATTCCCGGAATAACTGAAAAAGTAGCAACATTGGCGATAACATTTTCAAACACGATACGTGTTGAAATTACTCTGTACATAAATTCGAAAAAATCGAACAAACGATTACCGAGATATTTGTTTGGTTTCATTCATCATCCCAACCCTGTATACATAACCAAAAGAGACATAAATCTGAAATTCTGGGGACAGCCATGATTTTTCTGAAATATTTCCGATTATAGCTGTCATGAACCGGAAGTGACATCAACTTCGTTTTTTCAAAAACCATCCTGTTCATCTTCATATTTTTAGATTCTGCCTGGAGAGCTGTTCACAGAGATATAAGGGTGTTCAAATTCGGAATTTCTCAACAATTGGATTTCATTCATTGGTCAAAACGGCGAACATGTTCCAGTGGTTCAGAATTCTGATCATACTGCATCTGTTACGAATGATTGTCAGTAGATATTGAAACAAAAGTTAAGAAAGGGGTATGTTTCGACACGAAGAAATTTTCGATCTTGAACACTCTATGTATATCTATGTATTCTCTCTCTCTAGACCCAAAATGTGAAATATTGATGAAATCAGCTCTCATTCAGGAAGAATTCAACAATGTAATAATATACAGGGTGTTCCATTTAGAAAAACGAATTTAATGTTACTTCTGGTTCAACCAGATGTCCCTTCTGGTTCTCCATAAACATTTAATGAATTAGTTAGATGAATGACCCTGTATATACAATAAAAAACTGATGTCGTTGGTGCAGCTTCTTTTCATGCAAATCACCGTCTCATTTGTTAGTCGAAACTTCAGAATTGGTTTACATCAAAAGCAGCTCATTCACATTCAAAGGTAATCTAGATACTTTTACGAGAATCTATTCAGTAAGTGACAGATAAAGACTCGAGTTTTTAAAATGTGCGGAATATCCTTTTCAGCTTGAAACTGAAGATCATTCTTACAGAAGGGTGATGTTAAAGTGAAATCAATGGTCTCTTTTTATTCGAAGAAGTATGAAATATGCAGAGACACGTTCACTTCGACTAAAAAGAGAAGCTAGAGTGTAATTCGGTAAGACAATTTCAATTATAAAACAATTGTTTATGTCTGGTTGTCATACTATCAAAAGTTAGGTTTCGTTATTGTCGCTGGAAAAGTTAGGGCACATTTTTTTGCTGTCATAATGACAAAATCACGCAGACTTGTGGAATTTTTCATACATGAATTAAATTGTCACTGTAATCAAGTACATTAGAGAAGAATCATATAACTGTGAAACAACACTTATATGAGAATGAAATGAACCTCATATGATTAGCATTTTTATATTAAATAGTGATATTATAAAAATGGAATAATACTCATATCAATATAATTTGCTTTCAATTTAATAGTCAAATGATTAGCATTTCAGTATTAGAGTGAGCAATTTGTTTTTCCAGAAAAATGAAGTGGGTTGAAGTTCGTTGGGAAATATTGAAGACATATTTACTTAGTATATATACTTTTACAAGGGCGAAATACTCAGTACACAATCCCCAAATTAAACGATAAAAATGCTTTCAATGTGGAGTATTTCTCATTATTTTGCATAGTTTGCCAAAAATTCACATGGTGGCGTCAGTTGATAAGGGTTCACGAAACGAAAACGAAAAATTTTCATGTCCTCTGAATTGTTGGCTAGAATTCTTGTGGATTTTTAAGCAGCAAATCAAATTATACGAATCTGATAAATATATATTCAGGGTGGCATTGAAAGAAGTGCAAATATTTCGTACACTGAGAAAGCTCGACGTTTACTATCGAATGGCACTAGTAAAAAAATTTTGGATCAAAATGAAATTTGAGTTTAGACCCGTTTTTCCACCCAAAGTTCTACACTGTGGCAAATCTGACGTCACCTCTGTTCTAATTTCCATACGGTAGGCACAATCACGCGGAGTTCAATCATTTCAATTGTATCAAAGTGGCGTACTTGATTTTGTTCCTCGTATTTTGTTTAATTTGGAATGGAATTTCTCTTTAATCAGAGGAATAATAAAAAATCTGAAATCATGGAAATATTCCTTACACTGCATCATATTGTTGTACTGAATATGTGCACTTATTTTAAAAACACCTTGAATACACCGTGTCCAAGATAAGGATACGAAGACATCCTTGTCTTGGACATACTGTATACGCATAATACAATCTACCACTGATATATATAACTGTGTAAATTTAAGCTCTTTCCACTATAGTAAATAGTGAGATAGTTTAAAAATACAACATTTTATCCAAATTGGAAGGGTTTTTGATTCATTACCGATTTATATCGTGAAAACACTATAATGCCTGATGCAGTTCAAATTCCTGTAGTTTCTCAAAAAATCCGTTATTTGGGGAGTATATGAACGAATATTTCTCTGAAATTTGTAGAAGAACTTTCAATTACTTCACTTTTTCACAAAAAAATATAATCCCGTAAAAGGGGTTTGAGAGCTGCTGCGGGCTAATGGCTAATGACCTTACATATCAGGTATCCGCCGTAGACGACTATTCATTGTGATGATGAACGAGTATGACAAAGATGGTAAATGGAGGAGGGGTGAAACTTCTAAGATATTTGTGTAACTGTGAAATTACATCTTTTAGAATTAGAATGATTCTCTTTTGAATTCCATCTTTCAACTTCGATCTTGTTTGAAATATATAAGGTAACCTTTTTTAAACAAAAAGAGTGATTTGAAAAGGTGACCTGTTTCACGTCAAGAACGTTGACTTTTCACGTTCATCAGATGACATTTCGTGGTTGAAATGTTTCATTGAGTAGATATATATAGGATGTTTTTGAATGGAGACCTGTATAACTGGATTTTTCTTGGTGTAGGAAATAAAAATTGCGTTATTCTAAATCATCCCCAGTTCATTATATGGCCAAGCTATGCGCTAGTACAATTGGAGTGGATAAGGGCCTCAACACCTCAAGGTTTTCCTTATACAAATTTTTGAGAAGTGTTTGATTTCCACTCTTCTGTGCCCATTATTCTGGAGAATGCCAGGTTTCTCCGTTGTTTCAATATGGAAGATAGAGCATTGCGGTGTGAAAGTTCTTCTCTTACTTTTTTGTAAAACTCTTGATGGCTTTTTCCGATTCTGCATAACAGTTCCTGTTCATAAGATGAAGAGCGATTTTGAAAATGTATATAGAAAAGTAGGACCAGAACGTGAATATTGCAAGGTACTTGACAATTATGAGTATATATACTTATGGATATTTTTCGATGTAATAAATTTTTCATATTCGTGAAGAACATTGAAGACTACGTATTGAATACTTGCAAATTCATTGTGCTCGTTTGTCGTTTGACAGTTTTGACGACAGACGCTGTATTGCTGCTATCTCAGAGATTGAAATACTCAATTGAAAGTGTATACATAAGAACAACAAACATGGCTGAATTCAGATTTCTCAGGTAGGGGTGAATTGTGTTTGCTGATTCCTGATTTGAAAGGATATTCATTATTATCCCTTTTCTCAGATTCAGATTGTGATCATGAGCTCTCGAACTGTTCTAGTATCTAGTAGTGTTAAAGTAAGCAGATTATATCTTGTGCTCCATTCATTTAGGTCAAACTAGTATATGTAAGAGAGTCGATTTGAAAAAAATACATACCTAGGTTGAATGTACTTCAAAACTACGTAATTATCTACGACGTGACAGAATCACAGAAATATCAGAGAATTTGTGATTTAAGACATGAATGACTATGTTTGTACTATTGACGAATATTTCATTCCGAACATTATAATCATAAATTCCTAATTCATTTATCGGGTGATAAATTTCAATTTACATTGTTCCTGTTTATAATGAATGGCCACAGCTAGCAAGCTGTTGCGGCAGAAAATATCATTAACTACTTCCGTGGGATTGGATAAATTCCCTCGTGTACTTCAATTGGACACATTCAATGGTGTATAAAAACAAGTAGATACAGGGTTTATCACGTTACTTGTTCGTTGGAAGTTCCGGATGCTCCCATTCGAATAAAATTCTGAAAATTTAGAACATCATAATATGAGCCAACATAAACAATCGAAGTGAGATATCACAACAGACGAAGCACTTCTGGTCGAGCCAAAACTGGACATATTAATTGTCCCTAGTTTGAACATTTCTAGAATCTGCGAATTATTTGCAAAATGAATAATAGGATATGTCCTTATAGTATTTCCCAACTGCTTACGAATTATATCGATGATATATGGTTCAACCTCATTTCTAATTTTTGTTTTTTCGTCGACCTGGGTATTAACGAATATGTTCAATGCTTGTGGAATTTGTTGTTAATGGCCCCTATCAAAGATCAATCAGTCTATTGATGCATGATTGTATAATAGACAATACGCCGCATTCATTCACTGTTGACACTATTACTTAAGGAATCGGCATTCAAATCTAAAATACGGATCGCATCGAATATGTTACGTTAATGAGTGGGCCCTTCAACGAATATCTCAATAGATTTCAATGACTGTTTTCAGGAAGAATTTATTTTTTATGTTGATTATTTCGACAAATGTCAAATGTCACTAATGTCAGTGATAAGTTATTTTTCAATATGTAGAGGGTAGTAGGCTTCATTCTGACAGGTTATGAATGCAGTAGTATCATTATTTATACAAATAGAACTCGAATCAAAACGGAAATATCATTGAATCAATGAATCATTATCTCAAAATCTCGAATATTAAATATATCTTGATCATGAATCGTCCTCATCAATACACTATAGTTGGTAGAATAACTTTCAATAATTCCAGTCTTACCAAAAATCTATGCAAAATCGAGACCAGTGTTTATAATCATCATCTTTTCCAAGCAAGCTTTATTTCGACATTTTTCTGATGCCAATTTACCTATTTATTTAGGGCCTGATCCTTACAACAGCTTAGCACCGAATGTTGAGGAAAGTATAGGTCAATTTTTGTTTTCACCAGACGAATCATCATTTGAAAAACATCCCAATTGAGTTCATTCGTGAATTATTGAACTGAATAATGATGAGATGTTTATTTCCATATATGTATATTAACCCGCGAGGACTCGCACCTTGTTTTGTAACGTGAGAACTCGCGCGTATAACTTTTTTCTCCAGCTGGCTCGCGCATATAGATTTTTTCTTTCGCATGATCGCGCGCATAGATATTTTCTAACATGAGTTCTCCTGTAGAGACCAAGTAACAGAATAAATATTTTCGCATTCGGCTCATTTATCGCCGCCGCTGGTATGGCAGAGTAGTACATTGCAAAAGCATCTCCGCGAATTTAACTGTTTTATTTGGGCTAACAGATCTTTAATCTAAATCAGAGGTATCAACTTATGGTGTATTATGTGCTGCATCTACTGATGTGACATTCAAGGTAATCTGTATGTTTTGAGAGATTTGATGCATGCAAAGTGATTCCATCTTAACCTCACATTTTGAAAACGCGGATAGAGACAGTCACGCGTGGTCACGCGGAGCAAGGTTTTATCACGCTGAGTCGCTGAGGTCGGTCGCGCTTCGACTGTGCACATAGTATGATGACCAGAGGCGGAGCAAGCAACAGTTCCGCAGGAGCGGATGCCGCTATGGAACAACTTATCACAAAGGTGTGTAACACATTCTCTGATAAACTTGAAGCGAAAATTGATAAAAATTTCGATATGCTTGGTACGAAATTGAACGAGATGACCAATACCTTGAAATCAATGAAGACTGCGATTAAAAACAACGAAAGTGAAATTAAAGCTATCGATAAAAGGACTGACTTCTTGGAACAACTAGCAAAAAGAAATTCTATACGGATCAATGGTATAAGTCTAAATGAAGAAGATGATGTTGCAGGGGTAACAATCACATTCCTTAACGAGCACCTAGGAGTAAATACATCAATTGCGGACCTTGACTATGCCTTCAAAGTTGACAGTAGTGTAAAAAGTAGAGATCAATCTGTACTGGTTAACTTCATTTCCAACCTGAAAAAAGCAGAGGTACTAGCTGCCAGGAAAAATCTTAAAGGATCCAACTTCACGTTATATGAAGACCTCACCAAACACAGATATGAACTATTGAAGGAAGCAAAGAAGAAATATGGTGTAAAAAATGCCTGGGCTACATCAGGGAAGATATTTGCCAGAATTGGTGATGAGAAGAAAATTATCAAAGACCTCTCCGATTGTAAATAATGTCTATGGTCATTTAGTCTGATAATATGAATGATGTTTTTTTCTCTTTTTTTTTTTTTTTTTCTCTCTCTCTGTTATTTTTTACAAATTATGTATCTGAAAAGAAAGAATATAGCAAAAGCACAAATTTCTCCATAATTTTAATAAAGTTGGTAAAGCTGTGATTCAATTAAATAGTATGTTTTGTAATGCCAATTCTTTACCAGTTCTTATCTGAGCCTGTTGGCCCCAAGCTACTTTTACGTTGTGTTAATTTCAAACTGAAAATTTCATTGTAACTTCCATGATTCGCAGGATGCCTGCTGCACACATAAATATAATACAATGGTTAAATATAGTGAATGTTTCAGGTTTGCGCACTTCAACTTTCGATCAATGTGTACGGGATTTGACTTGTTTCTAGATGTCGCACTTCAAGAAAATTACTCAGTTATTGCACTTTCTGAAACTTGGTTACCTCCTGATTTTCCAAGTGATGCATTCAAAATTCCAAATTATAAACTTATTCGAGCAGACCGACCTACAAGAGGAGGAGGAGTTGGATTCTTCATCCATGATAGCATTAAATTCCATATACTAGATACTCCAATAATTGATAGAAACATTCTTGAGTATCAATGGGTAAGTATGGTAGTAGGTGGAAAAAAAATATGTCTTGGAAGTTTCTATAGAATTCCCAGAACTAGCTTAAGCATTGCTCTGGAACAAATGGAAAACTTACTCGCTGAGCTGATGCTAGAATTTGATATGATACTCTTTGGAGGCGACATCAATGTCAATATGTTAAACCTACATGATAGAGAAACCATCTCAATCAATAATTTTTTACAGAAGTATGGCCTAAGTCAAGTAGTAACTGAACCTACACGTGGTCCACATCTCTTGGATATCATAGTGATATCAGATAAAAACGTAGTTAGCAATAAGAATGTTATTGAAATGGAAGGTGTCTCTGATCATCATTTTACCGATTGTACTCTGAAAATTAAGAGGGATAAGTTGTCTCCTTTCTTCCATACCTATAGGGACTTCTCTAATTTTGATTACAATTCTTTTATACTCGATCTAACTAAATTAGATTGGAATTCAATTTACATGTTCAACGATGTAGATGACATGGTGGACCTTTGGAATGAAAATATATCTCAAGTTTTTGACTTACATGCGCCACTTAAAACTAGCAGAATCTCTAAACCACCTGCCCCCTGGTTGAATGATAACCTTAAGCTTATGATGAAATTAAGAGATAGAGCCTACTTGAAATATAAGCATAATAAAACTGATCAAAATTGGAACAGCTATAAAGAACTTCGGAACTTTGTTAATACTGTAGTAAAAAATGACAAAAAAGCATATCTAGAATTTAAATCTAAGTCAGACCCTAAAGAGTTCTGGAAGGCAATTGAATACCTTAACATGAAGTCTAATAATACTGATGCGAAGCCGGTACGTCTACAGCCACATGAATTGAACGATTATTTTCTTGATAGTATTCCTTTTGTTAATGAATATTTTAACCCCGATATCTTGGCAAGTTACCCAAATAATGTCCTAGAAGAACCTTTTATCTTTACAACAGTCACCACAACTGAAGTAGAAAAGTACTTTAGTACAATAAAAACAAATGCCACAGGAGCTGACGGGATAAACCTTAAAATGCTCTCATTAGTGATGCCCTACTTGAGTGGAATTTTGACTTACATCATAAACCACTGCTTGAATAAAAACGTATACCCAAGTCAATGGAAAGTTTCCCATGTTCTTCCCATTCCAAAAAACAACAAACCAATTAACCCATCGGATTATAGGCCAATTAGCATTTTACCCACCGTTTCAAAAATACTTGAGAAAATTGTGTCCAGTCAGCTGAAATCTTTTCTTGATCGAAATCAAATTCTCCCCCCTATTCAGTCAGGATTTAGAGAGGGACATAGCACTACTACTGCTCTGGTACATGTAACAGATGACATATTAAAGGCTGTTGACATAAAGAGGAATGTCTGTTTAGTACTTTTGGACTTCAGTCGAGCATTCGACACCTTGCAGCATTCCCTTTTGTGTCAGAAGCTTAGTTACTTTGGACTCAGTATGAGTGCTGTTACATTTTTCAAAAGTTATCTATCGGCTAGGTCACAATGCACGAATATCTGTGGTAAGTACTCTGATATTAGACAAATTTCTTCAGGCGTCCCTCAGGGTAGTGTCCTCGGACCCTTACTTTTTTCAGCTTACACAGCGGATTTTTATAAATGTCTTGAGTTCTGTAAAATACATCAATACGCTGATGATACCCAAATTTATTTAGATTTTCCTTTAGAAGAGTTCGTTTTTGCTGCGCAAAAACTGAATTCAGATATACATTATCTGGGAAAACTTGCGGAAAGCCATAATTTGAAACTGAATGAACGAAAAACTGAAGTTATTCTCTTCGGAAATTCCCGTGCTCAAGTTGAAAGTAATCAATTGTTCAAAATAAAAGTAAAAGGAGAAACGATAACACCAAAACAGTCATGCAAAAACCTTGGGTTATTATTCGACTCAGACTTGAGGTTCAAAAGTCAAGTGAATATATTAGTTAAAAAATCATATTATAAATTGAAGTTACTTTATATGTATAGAGATATTCTCAGCACAAACTTAAAATTAAAACTCTGCGACTCCCTTATTTTGTCAAGGATATCATATGGAGATATTGCATTTTGGCCTACCCTCTTAGATAGAGACAAAACAAGTCTTCAAAAGGTGCAAAATTCTTGTGTAAAATTCAGCTACAATTTGAGAAAATACGATCACTTCAGTTCACAGTTTGCTGAATCTAATTGGTTAAATTTAAATGAACGGTTCATTCTCCATATCTGCTCTTTAATTTACAAAATTAATAAATATAAAATCCCGCAATACTTGCATAATAAATTAATCAGGGGAAGAAATGTACACGACAGATCAACCAGAAATAATGATTTATATGTAATACCGAATCATAGAACAGCTCAGTACCAGAGATCATTTACATATATTGCCACGAAAATATTCAATGAGTTACCAAGTTCGATAAAAGATGCTCCAAATATAATCTCCTTTAAGAGACAAGTCAAATCCCACCTAGTTGAGGTGCGCACTCCATTTTGAAGTTGCTAGGTCACATGAGCCTGTGAACCTTAGAAAATATTAGCTGACAGCTAAGTTGAATATCTGCTCTGTATTGCCACGATATTTTGTACGTTGATTTAGTATTTTTAGCCTCTAATTTTAATGCCTAATTTTTTTTATTTTTTTTTTCTCTTTCTTTTGTCTAGTTTAACATTTACGACAGCAATTTGAAATGGTACTTTTCGGGGTTGCATGGAAGAGCAACGATGTTGAATGTCGCCCCATTTAAAATATGTAGTTGTATTAATGATTTAGATGAAAATAAAGACCCATTATTATTATTATTATTATTATTATTTATTCAGGAAAGTTTCAACAAATATAGTGAAACATGAATAACTGAAAAACATGCAGTTTTTCCACAAGATTAATCATCAGCATCACACTGTTTTTCTTCACATTTATAACATATAAAAGTAGTTATGGTTGTGGCGATATCCCATAACCACTCCAATACGCTTGATAGGTGGAGGGGATTGTATGAGGCATTCCTAGAGCATGAGGCAAATCGCTACACTAACAAAAAAAATTCTTTAGTGCAACTGATAATGTTAGATTTTATCTAACGTCGCGCGTCCTCGCGGGTTAATAATGTAGGTGGTGGTGTATACAAGGTGTCCCAAAATTAGCCTTCCAAACTTCACCAGCGGCTTCTACGATGAAAAATAGGAAGGAAAGAAAGATGATATTTCTTGAGTATTCGTGATGTGATGAAAAAATGCAATTTGCTACAAAAACTAAACTTTCCATGCCCAATGCAGTGAAGATGAAATCATTTCGAAATCTCACTAAGGAGTGTATAATACAGGGTTGGACTACATTAAATATTGCTAAAAAAATTTTAATGCATATTTTTCGACAATTTAATCTCGGATTATGAAAATCCATATCATTCAAAGGAATAAAAAGGTGTTGTTCTGCATCGATTAGATGTATCATTATCGAGTAAAAACGATTCAAAAATATTGTCACATCTCAGATATTATGAATAACATTGCAATGAGTCGTAGTGAAAGTGAAAAAAAGGAACGAGAATAGAAATTAGCAGCATCAGGAAGGTCGTTCAACAGCCGCAGAACTCAACACATATGTTGTATTCACTTCTCGAAAACTCAAATTTCAAATTAAATAAGAGTCAACTGCATTTCTCTTATCTTACCCATATACTCTTGTTTTCTTTACAGAATGGTAATTAATTGGTTGCCGATAATACAAGGTGTGAATCCTCGAGTGATTTTAACGAGAAAAGTTCATTTCAACATAAAACCTATGTCTAATCTTCTTAGTTTTTGAGCTACACCTTGTATTATCGGCACTCAATTGATCAACACCCTGTATAGAATGTCTGAAATTTTCAGAATCCGTCCACTTTTCTCCACTGGAAGTAATATACAGGGTGTTTCAGTTTTTTGTAGCAGGACTTCAACAGCTTGGAGGAGACATTTTTTCAAGATGAAAATCTTATACAAACATACATGCGTGGGAGCTTCGTTTCCGATTTACAGGGTGTCAAAGTTTCAGATTTTTTTGATGTTTTTTGAATTTTCGGAAAAATTTATTGAAATTTGGTACACTTAATACACTTCGAAAACTCAATATTTGAGGCTATTGAGCGTTTTTGAATACCTACAGGGTGATAGACTTTCAGGGTTCGTACCCAATTTAACCCTGTAGGAAGACATATTATGGACTGATGAGTCCTGTTTCACACGACGAGGCATTGTGAATTTTCACAATCAGCACATATGGGCACACGAAAATCCGCACGCAATTCGACCAAGAAATTTTCAACACGAGTTTAGTGTTAACATTTGAATCGGAATTTATGGTAATCACCTGTTCGGTCCTTATGTTTTACCAGAAAGACTGAATGCCGAAAGTTTTTTGCATTTTTTGCAAACAGAGCATGCCAACATGTTTGAAGAAATACCACTAGATTTGAGAAGAAGGGTGTGGTTTCAACTTGATGGTTGTCCAGCTCATTTTGGAATAAATGTGAGGAACTGGCTAGATAATAATTACCCAAACAGATGGATTGGTCGGATGGGGCCGGTTGGGTGGCCTCTACGATCGCCAGACCTGACCCCCTTAGACTTTTTTGTTTGGGGATTTTTAAAGGAGAAAGTTCATCGAACCCCGGTTGAAACAAGAGAAGAACTTATCCATCGAATAAGAAATGCGTGTCATGAAATAACAGTTCAGCATTTAAATAACGCGAGACGTTCAATTCAGCGCCGGTTTGAAATGTGTCTGGAACAAAACGGTTTATACTTCGAGCATTTACTGTGAGATATTTTATCGAAATTCATTGTGTTTTTTTTTTACTTATTTTGTTCGTATCCTTAACTTCAATAACTAAATGTCAAATGAAGTGTGTTACAACTAATTTATTCTTGGTATTTATCTTGAAATCCATACAGTTTTCGGAAAACATACATGGGGACAAAAAGTTTCCAAATTGCAGAGACAATCTATAAATCTATGTCTCATTGAAACCAGAGACGGCACGCAAAAAAGTTCTACAGGGTTAAATTGGGTACGACCCCTGAAAGTCTATCACTCTTTAGGTATTCAAAAACGCTCAATAGCCTCGAATATTGAGTTTTTGGAGTGTATTAGGTGTACCAAATTCCAATCAACTATTCCGAAAATTGTAGGACAAAATTTAAAAAACATAACAAAAATCTGAAACTTTGACACCCTGTAAATCGGAAACGAAGCTCCCACGCATATATGTTTGTATGAGATTTTCATCTTAAAAAAATGTCTTCTTCAAGCTGTTGAAGTCCTGCTACAAAAAACTGAAACACCCTGTATACGGCACTAGATATTCGCTCGAATGATTCATTGGGCACTGTTTGTACAACATGGTGTTCCATTATTAAATAGAAAATCCCATCATGTTTCATTCGGTAATGTGTATTAACACTGCGCTTAATTGAATACATAGCTATTTAGTTAATAAAATTTCAAACCGAGCTGATCAACAACGTTCTGTATAGCTAATGAAATATCTGTTCATCAATGATTCGATTCAAAGGATACATATACCATGAATGACATTTCAATTTGAATTCTGTAATGTATCGCGTTTATATAATGCCACTTTCAGAATATCAAAGTGAAGCGCAGGCAATTTATTATTTCGACTCGTCTCGATGTCGAATGACTTCCTTATGCTTCCTTTATAAACTAGCTTTATCTCTAAATAAGAAAGAAACCGGTAACAGTATTTCGTTATCCAGGAAATAGAAGTATTTGATTCAGGAAATACAAAAATGGGGTTCGCATGAGAATTAATTGTTCTGTTTTTGCTAATATTTCAAGCTGAGTTTTATCTATCTAATATTCACTTCTTGACATCACCATTTAGTTTGAAGACAGTTTAAAATTTTCCAGTTTTGAAATAGGCAACTGTTAAAAGATACATTTGATGTACATAAAGATAGTATTGAAGCCCAGGAAAACTGTAATCATTCAATTTACCTAATCGAAAAAGATATACAGGGTGTTCAGAGATAAAGCCGACAAAACTTATGGGGTTATAAAGCATGTCTATATGATTGCAAAATGTCATACATAAATAATGTCCAAAACCGCTTTGTTACTGGCATACAGAGTGAGTACTACAGAACCTGACCTAGTGTAACAATTAACATTTTTCTGATCGTAGACTCGGAATCAACTGAAAAAATCATATAGGAACTTGTTGAAAGCATACTGGACTGAATTTTCCTGAATTACATTTGCTTCCACTGATGAATTCGAATTTATGGAAAACAATACAACGAATAATATTTTTTTGTGATAAGCATGACAAAAAAAAAATAATTAAAAAAAGAATTTACTATTATCGCAATACGAATTTCTATACGATTTTTTCAGTTATTCCATACCCACGGCCATATAAATGATGATTGTTATACTAGGTCAGTTCTACTTACGATAAAAAATACTCATTCCACCCCTGATACGAATTTATCATGCAGGTTTTCAGATTATGAGAGTTATTAACAAAATGTTACTACGAGGTAATCAAACACAATAACAACAATCATGTCTTGGTTCAGTGGATATTCATTATATTTTTATTTTTGCTGATATTTCTCTCGACAATTATAACCAAAAAACTGAAATAATAATATATTACGGAATAACGGAAATTGTGCTAATACTCTCTTTGCAAGTTCCTATAGTATTTTCCCGTAGATTCATAATATGACCACAGAATATTGATAATTATTATACAGGGAGAGCTATTCTCACCATAACTCAACATCTGAAAAAAATTTATATTGTGGTCCTGGAATCGTTCAGAAGGCTACTTGTTGAAGCCTTCGAGTATAATTTATTAACCAAATTTGAACCGAATCGAGTGAATCCTATACTCATTCGATATGGCAGAGGTTGAATTCAAGTCATAATCCACAAATCACTCTGTATATCAGTGAGGAAGCGGTTCTGGACATTTGTATAGGCCATTTTGCAATCATATTGGCAGTCCCTATAACCCCAGAAGTTTTGTCAGTTCTATCTTGGACTAAGCAGAGGAGAATGAAATGAACTATCAGGATCGACTCATTTTAAGGCGTACCTCTCAGAGTAATCAAAAAATATAACCAGGCAGAGATCCTAGAATAAAAGAGCGAATGTGAGTTCTGACAGGATAGCTTACGAGAACCTACTGTCCGAGATCCTACCTGTGAAAAATGGGTTTGACCAACAATATCAGACTGACGTTTCTGCTGAATAGAAGATGATGTTCAGCCAGCATCTTACATTGCTCTTGCTTGAAGAGACTAGTGTTCAACTTATTTGATTACACCAATTCAAAACATATCTATTTCAGCGAAATCTCACACCTCATGCAACACCATGAAATAAAAAAAAGGTGAATCGTACAGGGAGCTGTTACCTCTAGGGGTTAGCCACAAAATAACCCATCTGGGGTGGCGGTGAAAGGGCGATATTCACCCTACACAAATTGAATCACTTTAAAAGGTCAAAACCCCAATGTACAAGGTGATCAAGGATAAAAAGTTACCAAGCCTGCGATGAAAAAAAACTTTCGAATCGGAACGTTATAGACGTTTCTACGTCTATTAGGCTCTATTGCAAGATCAGCAGAAGAAAATCACATGTCAAGTACATGCACAACCAGATATATCGTCACACTGACCATTTTTTATTGTAACCATAGCCAGAATGTCGTTATGGTTACAAATTGGTATAGTATCAGTAACTATATGGATCTAGTTGTGCCTATATCAACCAGGATATTGTAACAGTAACATACATTTTTCACCGTGAGCAGTTGTTCCTTATGGAAAAGTTATTTGTTTTCCTAGAAGTTGAGGAAGTTACTCTTGTTTTACCCTGTATAATTTTCGAGAAGTAAAATCCAGGATAATAATCCGAAACGTGATTCTTAGATTTGGTCGGAATTTCACTAGAATCGGAAAAGGATTGATGAAGATACAGGGAGATCAAATTCGGCAAAATTCTTTGTAGACCGTTTTTTTTTGCGGTGAGTGTTGCATGAACAAATTTCTGTTATTATCTCTCTACCTTGTTTATACAAAAAGTAATGAAACATTGGGAACCACTTATTCAATTGATGAACTAATTCAATTATGATTTTGCATTCCATTATTATTCCGATGCAAGTAATCACTCTCGTCTGTTTACCGCTGACCTCGTATCAGGGTGGATTATCACGAATGAGTCACCTGGTATTATGTAAATAACAACACGAAGCCCTTTGTGGATGGAAACCAAACAAAGTTACCAGATTGTTAACAGGGAGTATAGGCGAGAATAAACAGAATATTTCCTACATAAATATTTTAATTAAACTATGGTGTTTATTGCATGATGCATTTTGATTGTTTTCTTCTTGTTTCCCATTTCATGAACATGGCGAGACACAGGATAATAATGGTCCCTCCCCTTTTCTCCTTGAGTTTCAGAGATGAGTTATCGAAATTTGGAATGACACATCAACTTGATAAACTTTCTTTTTCTTGAATTGACTCGGTCGTTACTTGATGGAAATCTATTGTAAATGTATAGATGACTTCACAAACGATAAAAATCTCACAACCCTGGATAACACAATTATGTCTCATGGATATCCTTAGGACGTCCTGTCGGGACATTCAGGACGCTCGTAGGACCTTCGAATTTGGTACCGTGAACGTCCATCGGACGTCTATGGTAGGGATATCAGTGTTAAAAGATTTATAGAAGATTGACAATTCATGTTTATTATCAATTTAACTCATCGTTTGAGGAGTTTTTTTACATTAAATTGATAAACATCATATTTTGACATACATATTATGATTTATCATCCACTTTCTGTTTCATCTGAAGTGGTAATAACTTTTTATTTTCGAATGGAACACCCTGTATGTCATTGCATTTCAGAATATTGCATCATTTCCTGAATCCAATAATACCACATAAGTGACAAACTTCAATATTGATTTTGATTTCATTTTTGATTTTCCAACTGAGTGTGTCATGACTATTTTGATAGAATCTAATGTACTCGCCAGGTATAATGTTGAAAAATAAAATTCTGTCAAAAAAGTCGAATTTCTTGATTTATCACCAAATTGAGTTCATCACACCCGGTATTGCTGGTGAATTCACCAAGGAGTTATGTTCAGTTTTCCTCATTAGTAACTTTGTGAAACCGATATGGATCAATCTGCAATATTTGGTATGTGTATCAAGGGTTCAAATACACATATACCATATAGAATCTGTTTCACTAATACAAATTTGATTAGCTCCCAGTTTCGAACGACCTTAATACTCGCAATTCAACGTTGATGTGAATAATGATTTTCGTAGTAAGCACTATGAGATGCATCAACATTGAAACAACAAGGAATTGATATTTCCATCATTACTGCAGATACTCATATGTGATACAACAAGTGTATTGATGCCTAGCTTCACACGGTTGGTGTACTCATTTAAAAAAAGACATTTGTTGCAGTCGTTCTAAGTTATGCCGTCACCATCGAGACTATACGGAAAAAAATATGTTTGTTCTCTAAACCTATTAAAATCGAACAAAGGATAAAAATAATAAAATCTGAAATGAAATTTGTAAAAACCACAACCGAATTGAAAATGAAAGCTGATTTTTATTAATCTGACTGAATATAATGATTCCAGTATATTTTTATCATACCTATTCTTACTGTGATGCCCCATTATTTATTCATTGTTACATATTAGGTAGATATGTCATATCAAAACATGACCATTCAGACTATTGCCTTGAACAGTAAAACGGAGACGAAAACAGTAGATCTACTGTTAAAATAATAGGTCTGGCAACGCTGACTACGAATCGACACGCGATAAAAAATGTGTATGGCCTCTCGTAGTTGACGTCACGAGCTGTTTACGTCCGAGACCTCTGGCCTTGTGTGCACGTGGGTAAGGGTTATGCGCGTATCTACAGTACATATTTTGTTGTTATTCTTCAAATTTCTTGAGCCCACCTATACTACTATTATATACTCACACCTATTTTTATTCTCTCAGTATCGTCTGTATTGTTTCTGTTGATTTACGTATTGAAAATTCCATCCCAATTGGTCCTGCCATTTAGTAGTTGACGTACCGACAGCAACGCCACCTACCGCGTCCAATTGTATTTTGAAATCATCCAGGAAACAATCGGAATACCTTTGTGAAATTTCAACCCAATGGGTTCAGTCGTTTTGAATTTATGTGAAGAAGATAAGTACAGAGAGATAATTCTTACCATGATCACAATGGTGTAGCTTCGACATGATCGTGGAAAATGTGTGAAGAAAACATTTATTCAACACTTTTTATCTTAAAAACGAATGCTGTTACGACATTTTTTCATTAAGCAATTCCAACTTTCGTCGCAGTGATCTACCTATACCCAGCAAGGGGGTCAGGTTTTTTCAAAACATCCTTTATATGCATTTAAGTTTTCGTCTGCCTCCTCTTCGGGAAACAACATAACCTCGAGCTGAACTTTGATACTTTTCTCCCTTGTATGATAAAATACTATTCTTCATTCCTGAGATAGACAATATTTGAAAAACTTGTAGAACAAAATGACTTGAATAATATTGATGATTGAGGAATAACAATGCTATAACATGATTCATCAAAAATACAATTTCCGTAACAATTCGTATGAAAATTTTACCATTTCCAAACTTCCTTATAATCATCAGAGCTCTTTCCATTCACTTTCCCTTTTCCGTATATTTTCGCGTCATTTGACTCGTATTCGGAGCTTTGCATCTGACTTCATATATTACACAATCCTCCGATTTATCCGCTCTGACATTTGAATTGTGAATTTTCTACGGTCCCCACATTCAAATTCACTTGTATACCATTCGGGGATTATTCATTCTTGATATTCAAATGGGAATTCTTCCATTTGAAGAAGTATATCAGTGAACCGGGTCGATTCTGTTCGGATATTGTTATAACATTGCTCAGAAAACAATATTGTTATAAATAAATACAAAAATGAACAACAATGGTAGATTTCGGGAGAAAAACAACTACTTTCCTGGCTAATGCCACGCAGGCCAGGCAACGCTAGACAACCACAGACCGGTTTCGAGCTCTTTGACTCTCATCAGTGCAGTGTAGTCTCCAGCTAGCAGTCCTAAGACCGCCGACTCAGCGAAGCCTAGCCTAACAAAAATCAAGTCGGCATTATATTCCCCCCGAGGCGTCTTTCATCGACAATATAAAAGTAACGCCATCTGAGTCGGACAGAGGCATTCAGGAAAGAATCACTTGTATCAGTATTCGTTTATACGAGTCGATGCATAGATTTCGGGAGGATGGAATCCAATGTTCTGCGTGGCATTAGCCTGGAAAGTAGTTGTTTTAATAACAGTATTTTTTCACCACCCAGTATTCACATGCCTTTGGGGATTTGACTGGATCCAGTTGAGTTTACCGTCGCAGAAATGTTATGCGAAAATTAACTTGTTGCCTTGATTATCGTCTTTGTAATTCCATGAAACGTGGTGTCATATGTCAACCATGCATTTCCTTCATGAGATGAATTACATACCATGTAACGAAGTTGGCGAAACTAAGGGAAAATGTTGCTTTGCACATGTCACCAACGTTAATTTGTTGCATTGGTTTGACGATGTTTAGGGACTGAATTAGCTCTTAACTGGGTTTGGATATTAAGCGAGACATTCGGAAATACCTCCACGTAGTTTGAGTCAACTAGGTAATGTACAGGGTGGCCAACTAAGACTCCAGAGTTCGATTGCTCTGTTGTCTTGAGAGATACAAAAAAAGTCATGTATCAAAATTGAATTAATAATCCAGCCTCACATTTCAAAATTTCTTTGAAATACACAGGGTGTTCCGTGAGGTCACAGCACATCAAAGCTATGTTTTTTTCATCGGAACACCCTATATTTTATTTTATTTTTGAATTCTCCCTGAAGATCTGATTTCAACGACGTATCATACTTAGGGTCTAGCAGTGAAAGTTACTGACATATAGGGTGTGCAAAATCGAGATTTTCCAAGTTCAGGATTTTTTTCTGTCGAAACTGTTCATTATTCGTCAAAACGGTTCACATGTCCCTATCTCAACTTTTCACTCACTATCAATTGGCGTTCAATTGACATTTAATTGAAACAAATTATAAATTTAGATTTTTTGACCACCTTGTATCAATTTCAATTGAACACCAATTGACAGTGAGTGAAAAGTTGAGATAGGGACATGTAAACCGTTTTGACGAATAATGAACAGTTTCGACAGAAAAAAATCCTGAACTTGGAAAATCTCGATTTTGCACACCCTATATGTCAGTAACTTTCACTGCTAGACCCTAAGTATGATACGTCGTTGAAATCAGATCTTCAGGGAGAATTCAAAAATGAAATAAAATATAGGGTGTTACGATGAAAAAAACATAGCTTTGATGTGCTGTGACCTTACGGAACACCCTGTGTATTTCAAAGAAATTTTGAAATGTGAAGCTCGGTTATTACTTCAATTTTGATTCATGAATTTTTTTTGTATCTCTCAAGACAACAGAGAAATCGAACTCTGGAGTCTTAGTTGGCCACCCTGTACATATGTCTGAGTTAGTTTATAATTATAGTGTCACACCTGGTATCTCAAAGGAATAATTCATTCAATTCATTGGGAAATATATCCATTAAAGAAAATATAAGTCCTCAGTATACAATGATTGAAGTTATTCAAGATCCAGGATTTATTCAATGATTTGATGATACAGTTCAACAAACTCTTTCTTCGTAGATTTTTTCTTCCTGTGAACATGAGCGAAAAACACCTAGGCAACAGGCTGCCTGTATTGCATTTCTCCCTCATGAAGCATGGGAGGGTTATCATGTTAAAATACATAACAAATATTTTATGCTATGAACAAGAACAGTGCTTTTATATACTAATAATCATTGGAGGCAGATAGAGATGATATTTTTTTTGCTTGACAGCAGTTTTGAAATGTTTCATTTCATTCGTGATTTTTAACATTCAGGCAGAAGGTTATACAGTTTTGGTCCAAAGTAGAAAACAGAACGTTGTGCATGGCTCTTTTCATGAAGAGGACTTTCGATAATTTTATTTTCACTGATGGATCGGGTTATTCTATAATACTTTGCAATCTGAAATTATGAATATTCATAAACATTCAGATTAGGGAGCGATAAGTGTATAAGAACCTATATGTCCAATACATTTGTTTCCTTGTACAGTATCTGCTGAAAATAGTTTACGTTTTCGCGTTATTATTATTTTAAGTATCATATTTTGTGCTGATTGTAGGCTCCTGATCGTATCATTGAAAGTATTGCCCCATGCTGATATGCGATATAATTCATTATTGACTCTACTAACGACTTGTATGAAATCATTACATTTTTTCTAGAAATAATGTGAGAACATACAACTTATGCATGAGTAGCCTCATTTTTTTGTAATATGTATATAAAATATGTTCATTCCACCTCATATACCTGATCCAGAATGAGTCGTAGACGGATCCCGTTTTCTCGAATTTAGAGTAGTTACAGTTTATTTTTTATTTTCACAACTAGGTTTGAAGATACTCATCTTTGATGTATCAGGTTGGTCAGTAAGAGTTGAAGAAAGAGTCATAAATTTTGTTTTTTCCACATTGAGATTTAACAGATCGTTATTGAGCCACATACATATATATTCCATGTTAGTTTCTGCTGTCTCATGGACATCTTCCCAGTTGTCAACTTTAAATAATATTGCTGTGTCATCAGCATAACATATTGAATGCCCGTCAAAGCCATTATCCGAGATATACTGTTGATGTACACAAGAAACAGTATCGGACCCAATACTGTACCCTGCGGCACACCAACAGTAATATACTCACCAGAAGTTTTTCTCTAATTTTCACCTCTTTGAGTCTGAATGATAGATAGTTTTCCATTAAGTCCAAGACCAATGCTCTTGGGATTTACAACTTGGGTTGGGCATCCTTGGACCTTCGGCTTGAACAATAGGACTCCCGAGTCCGAAATGGAAGTCCTGCTCTTTAATTTTCACCCAACACAATAGAAATTGCAATCAGGATCCGTCTTACTTTCAGGACTTGGGTTCGGTCTTCGTTCTGAGTCTCCTGCTTATGAGGCTTTTGACTACAGGAATTTTCCTTGGACTTTCAGCTTGAACACCAGGACTCTGAAGTCTTCATTGGAAATCTCTTTTCCCAATTCTTATTACAAAGGTTGTACTCTTTGGCCTGGAATGTAGTCTATTTCATCTCATTTCATTTTCCAAAATTTTCAGACATTCAATTTGCTCACCTTGTCCATTCTTTCTCACGCACTGTGGTCACTATGTCACTTACAACAATATTATCATGGTTGAAAATGTCACTTATTCGTCAGATTTATTAAGGTTGAGGTCCCTTGTGCTCTTTCAGGACCTGAACTGAACAATTCAAAAATGTATTTTTGAAAATTTTACAATAACCCATTAGGGAACTTTTTTGTTGAGTGTATGTCTGTTCTCAATTTCGTTCGTACCATAATAATGTCGTCGATCACTAATTTTTTGACCTTTTTGTAAATGCTTGACGAGTAAGTAATCTACACCTTCTGATTTGTTTTTTGAAATTTTCATAAATATTACTTACTTGCAGGTATAGCACTGAAGATTGCTTTTTAGCCGAAAGCGCTTTGAGATTTTATAATAAATTTTACACGAAATTCTTCATTCTATTGAACAATAATCTTAAGCAAACATCAAAAAATGATATGAATCTGACTGATTTTTTCGTTGTTTGAACAATTTCTGTTGCTCGACGTTAGTTTCTTCACTACTAGCTCTATAGCACACCTGTGTTTTCACTGTTGAATAATGAGGCATTTTTTCACAACCACTTGATGAAGTAGCCTTTGAAACTGTCAAATTTCGACACAAAATTGTTTTCTCACACTAGTACTTGATATGAAACAATTGCTACACACTAGTCGAATTGATGCCACATATACCTTTGCTCTATATTTATCTCTCCATGTATGAATAGTATTTGATACAATCATCATTTTCCATTCAAACTGATCCTTTTTATCCAGCAAAATTGGAAGGTATCATTCAAAAACAAACACCCTAGATGACGTGACGATGAGATTTAATAATGATATATCGCAGACGAATTGGTATATTATTCATTCATGAATACAAATAATTTCAAAGCTTTGCCGTTCTACAGAGGAACGAGTTTTGTTAAAAAGTTGTTTGCCATATCTCGGGTTTGACTATGAAATGATGTGCTGACTGGGTTTGTCGAGTACTTCTGACTGGTATTGCTATAGAGATGAAATGGCCGGCAACTAAAATTGCTCGTATCGCCTCGAGTATCGCCTTCATCGTAATAAGTTTGGTGCTGAACATTTTGGATGGAAATATTTGTGACGGTCATTGGACCTATATATATCCATATTTTAAAGATTGATAAACTCATACCTCCGACTCCGACTGATATCTTGAACCGTGATTGGCTCCAGTCAGAATTTCAAGTTATACAGTGTCCTTTATAAAGTTGGCTTCATGCGATTGGAAAAAACTATTGATAATAATGTTTTTCAAAATTTGACTTGGACGTTAAGTTGTGCTTTGTAAAAAGTTCAAGAAGGCTTATATTTATTCGAATTCAAAAATATGATTTTCTTTATATAAAGTAATAATCCCTGCTTCAAATTTTCCGATGGTTAATATTCAGGAGCAAAAATAATGCCAAAGTCATTGAAGTCTCATCAATCTACTTCTCGTACTATTAAAACCAATTGTAAAGACTGTTCAGTCGAGTTCGCAATCAGAAGAGATAAAAAATATAAAGAACTAAAAGTTGCAATATATAACATTCAAAATCGAGACAGATGTGTGAATTTGGAATAGAAAACAATGATTATTTGTAAACTTCATCGGAATTCTAACCAATAAGCTCATTTTCAGCGATTAATTTGAAAAATCAAATTTTTACTTGTCAAATGACCCGAATAGGCAATTTCTCATCTTCTTTCTTTGGAGCAAAACTGAACGCCTTAGTTGAATCTCGGAATAAATTATCATTCATAGTGTTTCCCATATGAAGACAATTCACATATATTACTAGATACACTTCCAAAGAAAGAATCATCGTGTGGTATTTTTATTTCACATTTACCAAAAATAAATCAAATCTCGAAATGAATCACCGATAACCCATCGATTATAGCACATGAGTGCGTTGAATTACCTCTCCAGAGTGGAAAGATATAAACCCGAGTATAAACCACCAATCTCAGATCAGAACCCTCAAGAGATATTTTCATCAAATTCATCAAGTATAAGCCCAAGAACAATTTAGGAGTCTCAAAGAATGAAGAGACGCACAATAAAAGCTCCACTTCACCTACAATTCATGCATCAGTTTCATCATTTTTTTCTCCTTATTTCAACACTAAGAAAGCGACGGTAAATCCTCAACAACTTTGTCTGACGAATTCAAAACAAGATTGCATGCACCTACGAATATAAACCTCGAGTGACTTTTACTTTCAGGAAACGGACATATATCCTCGCCTTTACTTTTTCCAAGGATAATGCGATGGTGTGGCAAGAGACAGGCTGAACTACATTTTCCTTTCACAGAGGCCATATAAAATGAGATTTATCGCACTAACGCGGACTTGAACCAAGAAATTACCACGAAAGCTGTGGCAGATAGATCCGAGGGCCCAATCCACAAATAAAAATATTGCTCGGGTTTAAAAGAGCGTGTGAGTTGTGAAAATGGAATGGGTGGAAGAGATATAGAGAAGGTATGAATGAGCAATATCCCTGAATTTTTTCGATCATCGCAAAGTGAAGATACATCAGTTGCCTTTCTCCAAGAAGGTTTTGTTATTTATATCTATACAGTGTCGACGTGAAAAGTCCTCCTCCATCCTTAACTTTTGGAAGGGACAACCTAGCGAGGTCGGGAAATTCTCAAGTAAAAAGGTACATCTTTTATTACTTTAAGGACTGAGAATGATTGTGGTCACGTGGCCTAGTATCGAGTGGGCACAATCAACTTATTTGTTCCAAATTTGAAGTGGAGTTACGTGGTATTTTGAACCGCGTTTTGAATTTACCTCAGAAACATGTCACCAACTTTTTCATCATAAGAATTATGAAGTGAAGGGTTTCAATGCATAAATTGGAATTGGGAAACCCAACAAACCCCCGGGAAACTATCATTTAATTTGTGGTGGGAACCAACAAATGGCACACATGGATGCGACATTGAAGATAAAAACGTGACCATCTTGCCTTGTACCAGCACACGACGGATATCACCAGACCTAGGCATGTGTCACACGTCAAAAGTCAATAAGAAAGACAAGTGGCATGAGACAACATGGTAGTGACTGTCCACCCAGCGGAGATCAGCCAAATGTAATGTAATGAATTAAAAAATGTTGTGGCTATCATAATGGGTTTTCGTGAAATAACACTGTTATCATTCAAAGAAATGTGGATTTCAAAATCTCTAACAGATTCAATAATTTCCCTTCAAAGCAAACATGTAAAATTTCAAGATCTGTCTGACTGTTGAAAGAATGGTTAGAGTTGAGAATGTGATCGTCCAAAGAACTTTGAATAATGTTCAGATCGAATGCCAAAACCGATTTTTTTCTGTCAATGAGTGAACGGTGAACGTTTCAAGCACCTTCGACCACTTGTCACAATTGTTACTTGAAATTTTGTTGCAATAATAGTTATTCAGGGTTCTTTATGAATTGATACCTATAGTTGATGCGAAATTCAAACGCTTTCCATTATGAAACGGCTTGGCCAATTTGCACAAACGGAGCGGAATTTGATAGCGAATCGGCAGGCCTTCAAAGTTGATAGTGCTCACTTGACGATAGGCCACATGACCACGATCATGTCCATGCTGAAAAGTAGTGAAAAAAGTACTTTTTCACCTGAGCTTCACCCGACCTAGCTTGTTCCGATCAGAAGTTAAAGGAGGAACTTTCTACGCCCTCATTGTATATTATGACTTGGAGGTGTTACTTTCTGTGGGGTGTTCGAAGTAAGTTCAGCTATAGGATTTGTCATTCCCATTTTCATATCGGAAGTTCCGCTCCAGGATGCTGAAGTTAGTTCAGAGGAGAGATTCAATAATATGTTGGCTCATCGAATACCTGATTTGATAAGATTACTTTGATGATAGAGTTTCGAAAGAATGTAGCAGACAACTAACTTTGTCAGCTCTATAAGGTATATGTACAGTCGTATTCCATTGAAATGCGTACAAGTATTGAACATAGAAGATTTCGGCATCCTAGTTCTCGGTGTGTAAAATTGGCTCAGCCAATAATGCTTTGTGTTTTTAAGAACCTATGATTACTCTATACTGTCAACATTTGGTAAACATTCATTCCTGATAGTCCGTTTTAGGCAAATAGGATGACGTTAATTTCTCCCTCCAATATACTTGTACACTTTTTTTTAAGTACAACTGTACCATCAGAGATTGCGTTTGTGATAGACAAAATTGCCGCAATTGACGTTAATGATTCGAAACTACCCAGCAAACATTAATAATAAATGGGCCATCACTTTGAGAGTAATATCACTACAGTTAACCATCATTGGCTTATTAATAGCATTTTTCAATTATACATCATGCACAAAAGTTGCTCACTGAAGGCCGATTTAACGCCAATATTGGCGAAGCAGTACTCTCATGTATTGCTTATTCATTGTTGGCCTGTTCAGACTGACTGACGTATTTTCAGTATTTTCAGAGAAATTTACATTCAACTAATAATAATATGGATAATAAGATCAATTACTATATACGATGAATTTTCTCGTATTGAGTTATATAGGGTGTTTCTTAAGTATTTGTTGCTGACGACAAAATTAGCAGAAAAGTTCTCATGAACATATGTCCGCATGGTATTCATTCTTAAGATACAGAGTATCGAAATTTGAACCATTTTCCTATTTTTTGTGAATAAATTCAAAAATAAACGTGATATCCGTGTGAAATTTGGTAAATCTCACTCGAATTTCACGATTATTTAAAAAAAACGAGATAACAATCGAAATTACACACTCTGTATCTCAGAAACGAATTACTTCCGGAAATATGTTTATATGAACATGCTCCTGAATTTCACACATGAACTCAAGAAAGACCCTGTACATCCACATCTGCTAAGGTATATGTATTACAGATATTCCATGAAAATGGAAATAATGCTGGAAAATTTCAAAGTACCTACTGAAATCAAAATCCATTATCTTGCATCTTCCGAACTGCATATTTCGAAATAAGATGAATAATCTATTCTAATCTCTACATACAAATTCTCAATTTTGCCTAGAAAAATTCTTACTCTCAATAGTTCCGTATGGAAAGCTCCATGTTGAAAAACTATAAATCAATGTAAACTATACCATTTCGATAAAAACTTCATCAGTGTACATAATAGAATTTTGTTGATATGGGAATATTTCTCAGAAAGCTCATTTGTTGCATAGGGTAGAATTGGGGCAACGCAAACCAGTGAAGTGAATTACAAACAGAAGCGAAAGAACCGAAAGAAAAAGTAAAATATACGCGTTTTATGTTGATGTTAGTTCCGTGGTTTTCCACAATTTATCTCTATCACAGTTAGTCCATTGTGAGGGCAATCTCCGATTCGGATAGCGATTTCGATAGAAGAAATAGGAAATTTAGTTGGACATATTCTCAAGGTTCAGGAAGATATATTGCAGATGGATATACATCTTATCATAGTCTATAAGGTAGATAAACATTTGAACAAAACCTTCAAAAATTTGGATGATTCTTGAATGATGAAGGATGTAGTATTCTCCGAATATTGCGACTCTCTCTTTGTCGACTCAAATATTGGTTTTTTGTCAACCTCTACCTGTAGCAAGAATAACATTTCACTTAATAATTTCCAAATAAAGAATCGACTATTTTTTAAATCAAGTACTGCTCGTCCGCAGCCAGTACCTTTTCGTCAACAAACATTTCCGGCCGCTGTAGTGACACAATGATACTAGACGGAGAGCTGACAACAAATTCCATTGTCTTATTAATAGATCAATATCTCCTACCTCATTGCACTACCGTAACATCATTAAAAACTGATCAGGAAAAAAGTCAATGCACCCTTGATTATATGCACTAGTGCAACGTACGATTGAGTGGTGGAATTCATATACCGCCAGACCGCGTTAAAAGTGCGTGAAAATGACAATAGATCCTCAGTCATCTAAAATTATTTTCATATCTATAGGGTGTTTGAATTCCTAAATATCGGCTGATGATGAGTTTTTTCAAATGGGACACCCTGTTTTCAATTGCAATTCCGAATGCACTTGTATTACATACGAAAATAACATAATTTCATAACTTTCAACCGGTATCAATGATATTTGGGCAACTGAATATGCCTACTCATACTAATGCTCCTTTCGATATGCAAACGGCCGTTCAGTGTTTATGTTTAATACAGAATGGGACGTAAAAATGGGGGCATTTTTGACAGAGGTGACGACATTTTGCTTCCACCTTTTGATTTCTTCATCTTCTCCTAACAAAGATGGTATGATTTATTTTAATCGATATGTACAACGTTCCAGAGAAAATCGCATTTTAAAAACTTACATCCCAACCATTTCAAGGGTAATAGAAACTATATTCATTTAATAACATCATGGTAGTTGCAGGGCTGATAGAGTGAACCAAAATCATGTTATTACTTCATATGAAAAAATGTCTATAGCACTTCGGTACGGAGTTATTGACCTCAAAAGTTTATATGGACTTGCAGAAGCTTTCAATATGTAATAACATCTTGTATATATATTTTGTTTTGAGGTTTTTCCTTGACGATAAAAAACTTTGAGTATATAATTAATAAAATATTGTTATAAGATCACCTTCCGTAATATAATTGTGATATTCATTACAAAATGGCGCAGTCGGAGCAAGAATTTATGCAGATAAATTATGGAAATAATTCTGGAAGTGCTGGAGATAATCATTCCAACAAGTATTGGAAAGTATTGGAAAAGATGAATTAGATAAAATGATGTCAAAATGGTTGACGCTTATGTCAAAAAATAATCAAATTATGAAAATAGAATCATTCAATGGAATCGATGATGAAGATATACATGCTTGGATCAAATCATTTGAATTCATAGCTCAATCTAACCAATGGATATCGGATGCTGAAAAGGTATTTAACCTGCGATTTCATTTGAATGGAGTGGCTTTAAGCTGGTATGAGAGCACATTGGAATGTGGACCTGATAACTTCAATTGGCATGAGTGGAAGCAAAATTTAATTGAAACTTTCGATCAAACCAAAATTCATAAATGGGAAAAAGCACTAAACTTCAGATACAGAAACGGTTCACTCCTAGAATATTTCTATAGGAAATCAAAGTTGATCAGTTGGGCTGATGAATCATTGTCAGAAGAATCCATAGTGGCTATTATTATTTTGGGTTTGCCTGGTTTTGCTAAGAAGCAGTTGGAGAATAAAAAATTCCACAATAAGAAAGAACTTTTACAAGAGCTCAAAACCATGAAGATCTATAGTGAAGAAAAAGTAGAGGAATATCGGAATAGAAATCAATTCAAGAAAAACACTCACGGAAACGTAAATGAAGAAATGAACCAACCTAGTGCAAGCAGACAAAATTATTACTGTATCAATGAACCTGAAGAAATAAAATGCATTGAAAAGTATTTCAGTTATTCAAATTATTTAAATAACTATGAAGATAACGAAAATGTAATAAGAATTACAGTAAAAAATAAGCAGATGAGAGTTTTGTTAGACACTGGTTCAGATATTGACATCATTTGTGAGAACATAGTAAGAGAGCTTGAATTACCCATGTACGAGAAATATGTGCTCATAAGGAGTCTTGCTGGAACAACTAAATGCACGCAAATGTCGAAGATACAATTGAATCTCAACGGAAAGATACATATAATTTGGCCAATAGTTGTCAAGGATCTGAGTTTTGATATGATTCTTGGACGAAACACGTTGAAACAACATAACATTTTTCAAAAGTATTCATTCAGTTCCGAAACTAACCAGACTAAATTAACAGAATCATATATCGCAGATAAATTCCCAAAATTATTAGATCATTCTGATACCGAATCCTCAGAATTTGTAGTACAATTTGAATTAAAACCAACACCCAAGATTGTGAAATTGAAACCATATAGATTTTCTCCTGAGAAGAACAAATGGATAAAGGAAAAAATAAAGGATATGTTGGAAAAAGGAGTGATAAGTAAATCATCATCAGTTTATGCTTCACCTTGTGTAATAAAAACAAAACCTGATGGCTCTTTTCGTTTGTGTATAGATTATAGAAAAATCAATGAAGAATCTGAACTGGATCCGTTTCCTTTTCCTATTATAAATGATATTATTGAAAAGTTTGGAGGTTGCAAATATTTCACGAAAATCGATTTGAAAGATGGTTTTTGGAATATAGGCATCTCTCAAGAAACGAGAAAATTCACTGCATTTGTAACAGAAGATGGTCATTATGAATTCAATCGATTACCATTTGGTTGGAAGAACTCTAGTGCCAAATTCCAAAGGATCATGCAAGATGTTTTATATGAATTATTAGACGAAAAAGTTGTTGTATACATAGATGACATTATGTGTGGAGGTTTTACTCTTCAAGAGTGCGAGAGTTTAACGATAAAAATTTTAGAAAAATTGGAGAAGTGTAATCTGAAAATCAACCAGAAAAAATGTTTTTTTTGTGTTACAAAAATTGATTTTTTGGGAAGGGAGATTGATGGAGATACTAAGAAGATGAAGAATGAGATGGTTCAGAAGGTCAGGAATATGAAAAGACCCCATAACTTGAAATCTGTGCAATGTTTTACTGGACTAACAAATCACTTTAGGAGTTTTATCAAAGACTATGGAGCTATTGTGAAGCCTATCGAAGAACTTAAGTGTAAAAACAAGAAATTCGAGTGGACTGAAAACTGCGAATTAGCATTCAACAAGCTCATAAATCTCATAACATCCGAACCAATTCTGAGAATTCCAGATCCACGATTGAAATATGAATTATCTACTGATGCATCATATTATGGTTCTGGAGCAATTTTATACCAGAGAGATACAGCTGACGTAAAATCCCGACAGTTGCGAGTCATCAGTTATTATTCATATACTTTCTCCAAATCAGAAATGAATTATAGTGTCACAGAAAAAGAATGTCTCGCTGTTGTGAAAGCAGTGAAACATTTTCGCACATATTTAGAAGGCAAGAAATTCACAGTACATACTGACCATAGAGCTTTAACTCAATTACTTAGTACGGGAAATTTGAGAGATAGACTGGCCCGATGGCAAATTTTCTTGAGGAGTTTCGATATGGAAGTAAATCACAAAAGAGGAAAAGAGCTGAAGGATGCTGATGCCATATCTAGACTCTGTATTGATGCACCAGAAGATTATCCAGAAACTTTTTGGTTGAATTTGAACATTCAAGAGTTAGAAAAACTTGAGGATGGAAGATATTTGGTGAAATCGAAGGACATGGTGAAAGAAATTCTCAGTTTGTACCATGATGATCCATATTCAGGAGGCCATGATGGGTACTATAAATGTTATTATAGGATTAAACAACGATTTTTCTGGAAAGGTATGACAAATGACATAAAGAACTACATAAAAACTTGTTCAATTTGTCAGTTGGTGAAATTCAAATACTTGCCCAAACCTGATTTTATACATGAAACCTACTGTTCCCAGGAACCATTCGAAACACTACATATCGACTTCGCAGAATTAAGTAAAAAATCTGATTTGAACAAAACTACAAAATCATTCTTTCTAGTCATTGATGAGGCAACAAGATTCATTCAAGCTAAATCAATGAAAGAGAATACACGAGCTGTTGTTTCTTATTTGGATAAATTACCATTTTTGAATAAAATCAAGTATATTGTATCTGATTGTGGAACAGCATTTACTTCACAAGCATTCAAAGAATGGGCTTCAGGTCATAAAATAAAATTAATACATACTTCTCCTTATCACCCTGGTGGCAATGGTATTGCTGAGAGAGCAGTAAGGAATTTGAAAACATTCATGAAATGTTATGAAAATTTCACAGGAGGATGGAAGAAATTATTAGACGCTGCAGTTCAACATCAAAATTCATCTCATTGTGAATACTTAGGGTGTTCGCCACATTATAAATTATATGGGAATTCTAAATTACTACCAGCTGATAAAGAGTTAGGAATAGAACCACAGCTGAAAGAAGAAGCAAAATCATGTGAGGAGCAGAAAAATTATAAAGCAAGAGTACAGAATCAAGCAAACAAGAATAGGAAGATGTTACCACCGAAACTGAGTGTAGGAGATTACATTCTCACGAGGAATCAGAAAATAGGGAAAGAATATAAGACAAAAGGCCCCTTGAAAGTAACAAAAGTGAAATATATCAATGGTGTTTTAGCTTATGTTCATTTTGAAAATGAGGGTAAAGAAGAAACGGCACATATTTCGAACATAAGGCAATTTCATCACAGGAGTGATGATATCTTGGGAAGGGGGATTCTGTAATAACATCTTGTATATATATTTTGTTTTGAGGTTTTTCCTTGACGATAAAAAACTTTGAGTATATAATTAATAAAATATTGTTATAAGATCACCTTCCGTAATATAATTGTGATATTCATTACACAATATATAGTTTTGGTCGAGTTACCTGTAAGATTTTCTTCCTGCCCTTCCACTTCACTCTAGGGGATGACCACTGATAATGAACCTGACCACTGATTTTATTCCATATGATTACATGATGAATACATGAAATAAGGTAGATATACATATACATATATATAGTAACGCCTCGGTCTCTAGAAGGCTAACCACTTATCTTCTTGGAATTCTTCCTCTCTAGGAAGTTGCATGTCAACATAGGCTACCATTTAAAATTATTTCGAAACATACAGGGTGTCCCCAAAAACCATAAAACACTGAAGTTAAACTTTTTCTATCGAACACCCTATATATTATTTTATTTTGAAATTCTCCCTGGTGAGCTGGTTTCAACAATCTTTCATACTTGGAGTCTAGCAGTTATAATTACTGAGATATAGGGTGTGAGAAATCGAGATTTTCCAAGTTCAAGAATTTTTTGTGTCTAAACCATTCATAATTGGTCAAAACGGCTCACATGCCCCTATCTCAACTTTTGATCAACTATCTACTGACATTTAATTGAAACAAATACAGGGTGGTGCAGAATTCAGAATCTTGATCACCCGGTATATGTCCCAATTAAATTTCAGTAGATAGTTAATCCATAGTTGAGATAGGGACATGTAAGCCGTTTTGACCAATTATGAATAGTTTCGACACAAAAAATTCTTAAACTTGTAAAATCTCGATTTTTCACACCCTATATTTCAGTAATTATAACTGCTAGACCCCAAGTATGATGGGTCGTTGAAATCAGCTCATCAGGGAGAATCTCAAATGAAATAATATATAGGGTGTTCGATAGAAAAAAGTTTAACTTCAGTGTTTTATGGTTTTTGGGGACACCCTGTATGTTTCGAAATAATTTTAAATGGTAGCCTATGTTGACATGCAGAGAAAGCCAGAAACGAAGTTCAACTAGAATACTAGTGGGACTTCTCACAGGGCATTGTAGGCTCAACAAACACATGAGTACGATAGGTCTGACTGAAGAACTGCTGTGCAGGTTCTGTCAAGAAGAGGAAGAAACAGCAGTACACATACTTTGCCACTGTGGGGGCTTGTCAATACTAAGGTTCCTGACGCTGGGTGAGGAAAAACCAGGAGCCCAGAGATACACAGGAGATCTGAAAGCTAGCCTATGGAGTCTCATAGAGAAGGCAGGGCTAGCCGAAGAACTCTAATCGATTTTGAGGGCAGACACAATAAATCTGAAAAGGTCGCAGTGTGGAGGCAGATAGCCCGAAGGCCCCATTCCAAATCTAATCTAATCTAATGTTGACATGCAACTTCCTAGAGAGGAAGAATTCCGAGAAGATATGTGGTTAGCCTTCTAGAGACCGAGGCGTTACTGGTGGCCCACCCTGTATATATATATATATATATGAGTTTTTTACATTGAGAATTTCGTTATACCATTGAAAGCTATTATTATGGAATCTGATTTCATATTTTCTGGCCACACTGCCGAAAATTGCATAGAAAAAAAGTTGGGAAAAGAAATACCTTTAGCCTCACCTATTTTCCACACCCTAGATGAACATTTCTGAAAATTCTCAACATTTCAAAATCGGGCATGAAATAGGCATACATGTTCGAAATTCTGTCATCTCAACGCACAGGGTTTCGAGAATATTCATAAAAAACCATAATCTCGTGCCCTCTTTCAGATGGCTTTCAGGAGGACATTTCTGGATTCATGTTTATATGAACTTTTTTTGCAATTTTTGTTCCTAGAATCTGTGGTTGAAATCGTTCTATGTAATTTCAGGACACTCTGTATACGACTATTTCTGATTTCAATTCAATAATCAAGAAGAATTCGAACAACACCTATGGGGCAACGCTAATTTTTGTTATATCAGTCATGACAAATATAATGACTTCATAATATTATTCATAACAGCTTTTCAATCCATTTTTCCAAGAAATAAAGTTTGCTCTGATCTTAAAAGACTTATTATTCAAAGTTAAAAACATATTGAAGTATTCAGATGTTATTCAGGATTATCATAACAAAGTGCAAAGAAAGCCCATCAAGATATAAAAAAGTCAGAGAAATTATCACTTGAACATGAATATTCATCCCTATATTTTCGACTCCCGATGTGGCAGAGAAGGTAAATTATTATATCAAGAAAATCATGCATAAAAATGTCTTATAGGTATGCGAGCTCACCTTGACACTAATTTGACAGCAACGCAAAGAAATAATTCATTGTGGAACACATCTCATCGCCGTCTCGCTCATGCACCCTAGACAATATCCAGTTCGGTTCGGATAATCAACATGAGCGTGTTTGCACTATATATCTACTATTTTTATATAAGGCGCATCACCTATACGATATCTCAACAAAAATGGGATCAAAATGAGAGGTACTTCTTGAATCTATAAAATATCAAAAGTCATCAATTGTTGATAATACTGCAGTATAATACCGTTAACTTCTATTTATTCCTTTATAATGTGGTTAAAATATAGCGAAGCATAATGTCAGTAACTTTGAGGAACAGGAAAGAGCCATTTCAGATGATAAAGAAATGAACTGCGATTGTGATTTCATTCATTTCGATGGAATCAAGTGTTACAACTCCACTGCAAGATGGGCCGACTCAGATTTCCAGTTGTAACTCGAAAATTCTGAATCTTTATATCTCGAAACAAGGATGTAATTAGCGAAGGTCCGTTCTACGCCTTCTTGATTATGATATAAACAAATAGTGGAGTAAAATCCACCGAAAAAGTCGCTCCGTTCTCGAAAAAAAATTTTTCAAGGTATAACCAGTTCCGACCTTCAAAATATAATGAAGTACATATTTTTCTATCAGAATATCATTGGACGACATTTTTGAGTGGGGACGAACTTTTTTATTTAGAAAAAACTGAAAAAATAAAGAATTTTCTAAAACACAGATTTTGAAATATATCTCCTCGTAACTCTAAAACTACAATAGGTATGGAGATCATTTTTTTTTCAATAGAAAACGAATTCTTTTCTGCATCTCACGATGGTATGATTACAGTATAAATTATCATCAGTTTTTTGTTAATTGATTGAGAACGCCAGATATCACTTTTCATGATATATTTTTTTCAACAATCGACAAACTTTTTTCTTGTTGATTTTTTTTGTATATATGCAGCGAATAAAATGTTGACAAATAGTCATGAAAGTTTTTGAAATAACAGAAATTTGTATATGTAGTATAGTTTTCGAAATATGATTTTTCAAAGATGTAGGTACGCATGGCATGAATATGCCTTTAGCGACAAGAGCGTGTTGGCGCGACTATAGAGCGTAGTTATAGGTTGTAGGGCAGTATGCAACAATCTGTTGAAGATGCAGTGTGTCATTTGCAAAAAGAGTGTATCATATAATGATAAAAATATTACAAAAAAATCCACGGATACAAGGCCTGCTCTCGTTATTATCAGCAGCGGAAAGAAGAATCAAGAAATGATATTTGTGTAGAATGTAGAAAAAGTTACACCAGCATGCACAATATTCAAATATTGCCGAATTTCACTGGTTGTCAGAAAAATACAGAAGCGGGACCATCAACTCGGAATGCAAATGTCATTTTTGATATTGGAAGAATGTGTATCATTTGTGATAGGGGCGGAAAGAGGAAACATCAGAAATTAGTATCTGTTCAAACAGGTACCTATGTGAAAATGTTTTCGAATTATAAGGACATTCGATAATATTTCATTGAGATCTCAATATCATTGAAGATTGAAAGAATAAGGATAATATCATTATTCAATAATATTATATATTTTGAACAATCTCGAAATAATTTTCATTTGAAATTAACGAACTTTAGAAATCTCATTATTCATTTGCCATATCAAAAAAAGCATACTATGAGTAGAATATCAATTATTATGAACTGATCTGAATGTCAATCATTCGGGAAATGAGTATACATCATGTCGTGACGATTTGACTAAAAATATAGATATAAATAGGACATGTTTTATTTTTGAATTATAATGTGTAGAAATATTCAAACCCAAAATTACGAATTAGGATGAATACAAAATTATGATTTATAGTTGATTTTATTTAACGATAGCATGATTTTATTTAACGATAGCCATTTTAATAAATGCTATCGAATTATAGGAACTGAAAAGAAAAGTTTTGATAAAATAGTTGACTCAGCAAAGAAACGGAACGATATAAATATGATTGGGAAAATTTCTGGATATTTGCTCATGATGCAAAAAGTATCACAAGTCTTGTTACAGTCAATATATTGCCCCAAGGAATATTAAATCATTTATAAATCTGTCGAAACAGAAAAAACATCATCAATTATATCACCAAGACATTCAAGGAAATAGTGAAGAAAATTTCGCAGAACAATTTAAGTCATCAGGATCCAGTAGCTCCAAAGAAGAATCCGAATTTTTCAACGATTCAAACGTAGAATCCGAAATGCAAATTCTTTATAAAGCTGCAGGAATAATAAAAAAACACATGGCAGAATTTCCGATACCTAACACATTTCCAATCAATTATTTCTAGATGTATATATCAATTGAAAATATGGTATTCATCCCTTTTACCATATATCCCTACTGAAAATCCGGAAAATTTTTGTTGGAAACACGAAAACGATTGTTGGAAGCCTGTTTTTACTAAGCAGGAACCTATTCCAAATTCTGTAAGAAAAATCCTGGCCATTCATTTTGCCGATAAAAACTGCACAAATAATAAGTGTATATGCATGAAAGAAGGGTTGAAATGTTCTAGTGAATGTAAATGTAGAGACTGCCAAAATACATTCAGGGATCCAGTTGAGCCAGAATCAGGAAATGAAGAAGAATACTAAAATGAATATCATTTTTTGTTTGATAGTTTGGTTTAAACTCGATTATATTTTGTAACTTATGAAATCGTCCAATTATCCATTATGAAAAATATGAATGCAGTATTATTTTCCTCTATACTTGCATCATTGACCTTGAAACCATCATAAGAACAATTTCTCAACATAACCACAGTAGAGAGCTTACATAGCACATAGCACTGATGGAGCGGGTATTGGGAGTAGGCACTGGTATTGCGCTGAGCGCGAACAGTTACCGGAGGCGCGGAATTAGCATGTTTTTAAAAAATCATACCTTCAAAACTATTTCATATGTATCGAATTTTTTTAATCTAAAAACTTTTTCGACTCATTATCTCAATTTCCTTCGCTGATTGTATATAAAGAATTCGAATAATAAAAAAGTTTTTCGATCAGTGAAAATTTCATCTCACGGTTTTCACTATTTCATATTCTCAACTTATTCAGAAAAAAACCCGATTTCATTACATCATTCTATTGGCATGATGAGAAGCGCTAGATTATCTTCTTTCGATCAAACGAAAAAGCAAATCAATATCTCGAGTAGTTCTCGAAATATTGAATAATATGTTTAGAAAAACACGATTTTCGAATATCCAACTTTTTTCGTATTTTATTTTTAATAAAAAAGTTCGTCCCCACAGAAAAATGTCGTCTAGCTGGACTATGATGGAAAATCACATAAGGAACATTATCTAATAGGTCCGATTTGGTTATACCTCGAAAAAAAAAAACGACACATTTTATCCCCGATTTTACTCCTCTAAAAGCCATCTGGAATATTTCCAAGGCACCATCTCTCTGTGGCAGTTCTGATGTCCAAAAACATTGTCGTGAAACTCGTCTGACATTCTAGGACTATAAATTCCTAGGTATCCACGTCGTCACCATGGAGACGAAGAATCTTGGAATACTTGGGAGGACTCTCCATCTCCCAAGACAAATCTGAAAATTCCTAGACGCCCTTCAATCGCGAATACAGTTTACAAGGTATAGTACGAGTAACATCTACACATTCTTGACGATTGATTATAAGTATGCAGCCTTTATGCAGCTTACCTCAAAAACCTCATTAAGGAACTTGATATTTCTTCAAAACAATCAGGGAATCCTGACCTGTCAAACTTTGTCCTGATTGGCGCACCCAGAAAATATTCATGTTCAATATATTTTGTTTTTATTCATGAATTTTCGTTCCTATCGAGAGTGTATCTCTTATATACAAGAAAATCACAAAAAGGAATGATTTAATTGCTATGGTCGCTTTAATCTTTTGATTTTATATATATGGTGTCAACCCGGCACCATATTGATTCTAATCTAAACTCGATCGCCTAATTGAACATATTTTCGAGTGTTAAACGTTTCGTATCGTGTATAGTTTGCTACACAAATGTCATCCGCGGAGGAAATCGAGTCATATAATACTCTCAAATGGTTATTTATTGACGATAGAACGTTTACTTTTCCAAACTGAATTTATGATTGTGACAAATGACAATCAATTTGAAGGTTGTTCCTGCCAACTAATAATACCAAAAGTCCGACCGATCATACAATTTTTGTACTGGTTTCAATCATATTGACAAAGTGTTGCGATGATCATGCTCTAATTAAATTCCATCCGAAGAAAGGCCATTCGCCTGATGGGTTATGCCACACGCACTGATCCTTTTTTCTACTGCAATAGTTCTAGTGAGAACCACATTTTACCAGTGCGAAACAAACTTTTTCCGCACTAGTGCGGAATAGTAAATTTGGTAAGTTTTTTCGGGTTTTCGATATATGACATTTCAATATTCAATAGTATAATAAATGTTTCATAGAAAAGAAGGAAAGCTCGAAGTCATCTCCACACTACTTATTTTGATTTTGTAATTATTCAATGGAACATATTTCGGACTTAAAGAAGTCCATCTTCAACCCAATTTAAAAATTACTACAAGCAAAGACAAGGTTAAAATACTTCCTAAATCATACAATACATGGTGGAGAAACATTTTTGAATGAAGGTGCTGATGTCCATCATCATAATATTCTTGTTGGAATTCGTGAATAAACGGGTTTTCATGAGCATGAGAGCACGTACCTATCATAGTCAAAAGTCAAGTCTCCGAAGAAAAGATTGACGAGCTATTGCAAAGCAAAGCTCACAAAAAACCATTATTTGTAAAAGGAAAAAGCCACTATTGAACCAGAAATGAATACTTTTGAATATAATAGGTCAAATTTTACTAAGAATATTATGATGATGGGCATTGGCACCAATATTTGGAAATATTCCACCTCCATGTGAGTCTAATTTGGTTTATTATGATACGTATATTCACCTTGTCTCTGCTTGTAGTAACTTCTAAATTGAGCTGAAAATGGACTCCAATAAGTCCGGAATATTCTCCCTCAAATAATTACAACATTGCAATAGTGTGCAGATGACATTGAGCTTACCTTCTTTTTTATAAAAATTAACATTACTGATGGGATTCCCTTCCGTGCGCTCTGATACGAAAAAAGATGAATAATTAAACCAAACGAAAAACTGTACTATTTATATATGTTTCTTTTCTGAGGTACCACCCCAAATAGATGGGTGTAGCGGAGACTTGTTGCTTTTGCAACAACGCGACCCAAACCGCGGAACACATACTTGCTCATGTAAAGTTTCAGTATGCCAAAGGCTGAATCATACCTAGAACAGGTCTATCTCACGCCTGCTGAGGTCAAAAATTCAACCGTCAGGAAAATTGTAGGCTACATCAGAAGTGTAGGGTTAAAGGACCAAAACTAGATAAGGGTAATCGTAATAGGTCTTTTAGGTCGCAGTAATCGAGAAATTTCCAAGCCTTTATGACCCATCTACAATCTACAATCTACAACTAGGTTGTTGATTCCCCAGGCTATGATTTCAGCAAAATCGCCATTAGCAGCGTTGACCTGCCATCGTTATAAGTTCTCAGTTTCCTGCAAAAAGCGATCTACTTCTTTTTCATCTCTTGTAGCCCACGAAAGGGAATTCCTATGATGTTCGAAGAAAACTCGATGGAATATGGCATAACTGAAGTGTTAGCCATATGATGCTAGTTTGTGGTGGACTCCTTGGTGCCAAACACGGAATCACGGTCACACCACAGCTACAGATTCCCCATGTTTTTCTTATGATGATTGCCATATATGGGTGACGCAAGCAAGTAAATCTCCAGTTGATCTTTGGTGGCGAAAACCATATTGTCCATCATCAATGATTCCTCAGCTCTCCAGATATTATTTGATCAACTCAATGTTGAGTTTCATGCAACCTCTCACGAACCAACTGGGGCTTTACCCAATACTTACATCGACATTGAGATGAGGAACATCGAACACTTGAGAGGGTGGAGACTCCTTAGGCACGAATCTGTAGAACTCCTCGTCGTCTTTATACCATTTGATGGTATATAAGGCGGCAGATTCTAGATCGTAGTCACAACCCAGCACCACCGATTCTCCCCTGGGCACTGCTTCTGGTACTCTGATGTGCATATTGGTGAGAGCTCGCACGTCTGGAATGAAAATGAATATTTCAAGTCTCATATTATATCCTGGGAGTGGTGGCGTGAAAACATAGAAATACTCGACTATTCCACTCATGTTTTTGAGAACAAATCAGATTTACTTATGGATTATATATTATTATTGATTTGTTGTTCAGGGTACCTAGGTTTCAGAAATCGCGTAAGTGAATCAGTGTTATTTATCAGTTCTATTTTTCCCTTATCTCTTAATAAAAATCATACTTCATTCATATGATGAAAAATTACAAAATTTCATGATAACTTAATGTTTCAGTATTCCAGATTTTTGGATTTTCTCTCCTCGTTTTTATAAAATAGAAATATGAATATTATTTCAATATTCGTGTGGTAAGGACAAATCAGATTCTTTGCCCCAAAATGTCACTGTCAAAATGTCCTACCAGAGAGCCTAAAAGGAAAATTCACCAGCTTGTCAGTGACAATTTGTATCGAAAAAAGTTTGGAGAAAGATATAAAGGTATATAGAAAAAATATCAAATTTTTACTTAGCTTCGGACGTTTCGGGAACGAATCTGCTTCCGTTTTCAACATAGAAAATGGATTTTTTGTATCGCAAATTCGTATTTGTCCTGACACTTTTTAATATACTCAGTGACAATTGGTGACGTTGGCAATCAAATAAGTTACAGGTTATGTATTCATCAATTAATCTTGAATTCACCATTTTCGTTTTCAGATTTCAATAGTGAATACTATATAGTCTATCTATATCAACTGAACAGGAAGCAATGCTATTGTCTCCGTTCAGAAGAATACAAGCAGATTCCTTGATGTTTCTCTTCTGGTTGTTATCTTTTTTTCCCATGATTCTAATATTATTCCACTTTGCTGTTCATCTACAGTAAGGATATGTTCTGCTAGTTTCGATTTGTCGATATGTCTTTCCTTTATATTGAATTTATGTTCCTACAATATGAAGGAAACACATCGAAAAATCGAAACTAGCTGAACATATCCTAACTGAAGATAGACGACATATGGCAGAGTAGGGATAAAATTGAAATCATTGGAAGAAAAGAAAACAACCAGAAGAGAAAAATCAAGGATTCTGCTTGTATTCTTCTGAACGGAGACAAAATAGCATTGCTTCCTGATCAGTTGATATCGCATATAGATAGAACATGGTATTCACCATTGAAATATGAAAATAATAATGGTAATTTCGAGATTAATTAATGAAAACATCCTCTAACTCAATTGATTGCCAACGTCACCAATTGTCACTGAGAACTGAAAAGTGTCAGGACAAATACGAATCTGCGATACATAGAATCCATTTTTTATGTTGAAAACGAGAGCAGATTCGTTCCCGAAACGTCCAAAGCAAAGTAAAAATTCGATATTTTCTCCATATACCTTCATTTCTCTTCTCCAAACCATTTTCAAAACAAATTATCTCTGACAAGCTGGTGAATTTTTTTTAGGCTCTCTGATAGGTAAATTTTTCAAACGCAGTTACATTTTGGAGGAAATCATCTGATTTGTCCTCACTACACGTATATCGAAATAATATTCATACAGGGTTTCCCAAAAGAACCGGAACGGCCGATTATTTCAGCCACGGCTTGGCATAAAATTATGAAATTCGATATACGGAGGTAATCAGTAGGGCCGTATCTGAAAATTATATTTACAACGTTGCCAGATTCGCAGTTTTTTCAATGGAGCCCTCAACTTTATTTTTTCAAATGTAATGCCATGTTCATTTTGAACACATTCGATTCGTCGTATTCAAATCACTATCACCCTATGATATCAAATTTTAATTTTCATAATTTTTGTAAATATAACATTTCGTTAGAAAATATCACCTAATTTCAATATCTCGAGAAATCGTGGCGATATGACATTGAGAGTTAGTTTATTAGAAATTTGTTGTCAAGTCCGATCTAAAAATACAATTTACGACGTTGTCAAATTTACAGTAGTTGTTTTCACTAAATCTAACGAAAGTATTTATCTTAACTCCCTTTTCAAATTTTGCGCATCTCATTTGATATCATGAAGTTAATTTTTTCCAACTGAAACAAATCAAACCCTATTGATTATGTTCGAATCTTAAACCTAATTTTAGTTCTGGAAATTCGTACGTTATAGTTACTCAACCGATATTAACATAACTCTAATAACATTTTGTTAGAATCATGAGCTATAAAATAGCAACAAGTAGTAACAGTAAATTTGACAAAGTTGTTAACGGTATTTTTAGATCAGACTTGCCAACAATTTTCTAATAAATCAATTTTCATTGTTATATCGCCACGATTTCTCGGATATTGGAATTTTGTGATATTTTCCAACGAAATTTAGAATAGCCATATTGACAAAAATTACTGGGATTAAAATTTGATATCATTGGATCATAGTGATTTGAATACGACAAATAGAATGCATATCATTACATTACATTTGAAAAAATAAAGTTGAGGGCTCCATTGGAGAAACTGTGAATCTGTCAACGGTGCAAATATTATTTTCAGATTCGGCACTACTGATTATACCGCCGTATACCAAAATTCATATTTTTTTGTCAAGCCGTTGCTGAAATATTCGGGCGTTCCGGTTTTTTTGGGAAACCCTGTATTTTCATTTCATAGGAACGAGGAGAGAAAATCCCAAAAAATCTGGAATAATTAATGTACCTGCTCGATTAACCTACAGACAGTATTCAAGGTTTAAGTATCTCTTAGCTTGTCTGGAAATTCAATGTATGAGTATTGTATATCATTTCGGAGTGAATAAATCGGTTTCAACGAAATGATGAAATATAGGGTGTTTCATTGAAAAATATCAAGTTTTTGTCGTATCTCTGAAACCGAACCCGGAAAAAATATGTGATGTACGCCACTGGACTGTGCGCAAAATTCCCTGTTAGACGTATATCTTGGTGCAAAATTATTCTGAATAACTACGTAGATATAGAAGCGTTCCAAAATAATCAATTTTAAAATCGCCCTGTATCATATAAACGAAAACAGTTAAGCAAAGTCTGATTAGGCCATCATGAGTTGCAGAAAAAAGTAGGAAAAGATCGTGAATTGCCAAACAAATTTGACAACAGCATAGATCTATCTTCAAGCTATCTTCGATAACAACCGAGAAACCTGGCTACATGTTGGTGAGAATACGCCCGTTTTCAACAACAATAAACATTTCAGACGATTCCATCCGCTTGTGCGATGAGCGATGGATACAAACTTCAATTTATATGGTAATGCTGAAGTAGTATTGGCCACCATCGTCCTGGTCCAAGGAATTTAGGGGACTATAGGGCATAGATATTCGAAGTTTTATACACGGAGTGATCAAGTTTTAATGACTGATATTACAGGAATCTATCAAACCCGCGATTGAATATTATCATCTCTTACAATGGACTCATGGACTGAAATGATGGAGATATTATTGACAGATATGTATACTTTCGACAACAGGTTAAATGAAACTGTATCTGACTACGCCACTGACAAGATATCAATAATGTATTTTCCGATTCCACCATTCGATCCTGAATTTTGGTCTGCGTGATGACTTGAGATACTTCATTTAGATTCATTGAATTCTCGTAGGTATACACTTCTTTTTCTGAGTACATCCTTGGACTTTGTAATACAGGGAATTTATATTCTGTGGAAAATGTATGATTACTCTAATACGTATTCAATTGAAATTTGGAAGCAGGACCATTTTACTCGAAAATAATACATCTGATGGATGCGGAACCATCAGAGCATCTTTTATTTGTGAAGAGGTGTGGGTTTCCTTAGTCCGATATGGAATTGTCGAGAAATATGCATAAAAAAGAGTTTGAGCAATATTTAATGTAAAATACTGTCTGTAGGTTAATTGAGGAGGTGGTACATTCATTAATGAATATTCAATGTATTATACCAGAATGAAATTTCAAAATGCTTTTATTTCCACTGCATTGCATTGCGTTTCGGAAATATTCGAGAAATATCATCTTCAGATGCCCCTTTCAGGAATCTGTAGCATCTTTAGGAGACATTTATCGATTCATGTTAATTTGAACTTTTCGTCCTATTTTTGGTCGTATAAGCTGCTGGTGAAGTTTGGCAGGCTACTTTTGAGGCACCCTGTATATATATCGAGATACTCTAGACGATAGTAGATATATCAGAACCCTTTCTTTGAATCTGCAAGAAAGGAATACTCGCACAAAACACACACACGTTTTGTTCAGCTATGAGTTTTTATTATCAGCTGATTGAAAAAATCATTCTCATAAAATACATAAACTTGAGATGCCAAGCCCATTCCATTTTTATTTGCGGGTGCACACTTCTGGAACAGCACTGATCATTTCAGACAATTCCATTCGCTCAAGAAGCTGCTTCAAGACCCAATTTATATTCTAATGCCAATGACTTTAGTAGCCTAGATTGCGCGAATGTCTTGGCCCGAACCCCGGAATAGGCGGACGAAGAGATGAAAGTTTATTCACGCGAATCCGACTGACCCGGATATCATCCTCTGTTGATAATCTAGAGTATCACGTATACAACCCCATAAATTTCTATAGTAATAGATATAGAATAGAATAGATAGAACAACGCAACACATACTTATAGTCGTCGCACACAGTAAAAATATTTGTTTGAAAATATTATCTGTGGTGGAGAGTCAACTTCTACAAGTCAAAAACGACATATTCATTTGAAAGGATTCAACCTCTCACATCGAGAAATATATTTTTTGGCACGAAGGACTCCTCCACAAACTACCATCATACCGCTTACCACCTCAGCTATGCCATCTCTTATCGAGTTTTCTTTCAGGCAGATCGCTTCACGTGGTGATGGACGGTGTATCGTCTGATACCGTTGGCATCAATTCCGGCGTTCCACAAGGATCAATTTTGGCACCAACATTATTCCTTCTTCATATCAATGATCTGTTGGGAGTAACAAATTGCCCCATCCATACCTTTGCAGATGATAGTACCCTCCATACTGCGTTATCTTCCAGAATTCCCATTTCTTCCCAGGAAACCTGGGCGCAGGCAGGTCGATGCTGTCAATGAAGACCTTGCTGAAATCACAGCCTGGGGAACCAACAACCTAGTTGAATTCAACGCCACCAACTCAAGCCTGTATTTGTATATTGTAATGTCTGCACCACCATCCCCACCAAGCCACCATATCTATGCTCCGTATTTCCATCAGCAACACTCTTTCATGGGATAATCATGTCAGATCCATCGCAAAAGCTACTTCACAAAAACTCGGATTCTTGTTCCGTGCGAAAAGCTACTTCACACCTTCACAGCTTCTCATGATCTACAAAGCGCAGATACGGACTGTTATAGAATACTGTTCCCACATATGGAGTTCAGCACCAAAACATACGCTGATGCTCTTAGATTCCATCCAGAGAAGAGTCATATTTGCTTGGTGGTAGACGCCACACTCACTCACTCCTTGACATCATTGGAACACCGTAGAAAGATCGGCGACCTTTCACTTTTCTATCGATACTTCCACGGGAAATGTTCTTCGGAAATCTCTGCTATCATCCCTTCACTAGAAATACCAGTCAGACGAAGTAGACATGCCTCGAAAGATGTCGAACAGCACTTAATCAAAACTCCTCCATCCATAGAACGACTAGGCTCTGGAATTCATTGCCTGAGGAAGTATTCCCAACAACATATAATCTCCAGAAGTTCAAAATCAAAATCCAATACCTACCTCCTGTCCCTATCCTCCCTAGGAACGCACGATGTTCTTAGATCATCATAGGGATTTCTTTTCGTGCGCTCGAATAACTCGTCTGAAATCAAAGGACTTTGAAACAAGATCGATGATTTTCATTTCGAAACGTGCTACTACTTCGAAGGTTTTTATCGAGGGATAAACCGCGGTCAAAATCGTGTACACCAATAAACTTCAATTTCAGAAGGAATTCCCGTTGTTTGTACACCAGAATTATACCACACGAGGAATTCCAAGAAACTCTAAGGAATTCTAGGAAATTCCAAGGAAATCCAATGAATTCCAAAGAATTTCAAGGAATATCAAGAAATTCCGAGGAAATCCAAGGAATACCAAGGGATTCCAAGGAAATCCGAGGAATTCCTAGGAATTCCAAGGAATTTCAGTTGTATGTACAGTGTGTCCAGTTTTCGATGCTTTTGCATGATATCTCAGTTATCTTTAGAGATAGAACCTTGCGGTTTTCGCGGTCCTGTGCCACTTTTTTGTGAAACTCAAGATAGCCTAATCAGATTTTGCAGGACTGTTTCCATTTATGAGATACAGGGCGATTTTGAAAATTTATACTTTTTGGACCCCCTCTATATCTACAAAGTTTATCATCGAAAATGTCAAATTAAAATCTTAACCCATAGAGAATTTTATGCAGAATTCAGTGGCGCACAAAAAATTTTTTTTCGGGGTGTGGTTTTGAAAATACGACTCAAACTTATGATTTTTTAAATTGAACACCCTGTATTTTATAGGCTCATTAAATTCCTCATTTTTTTCCCTTCGAAATGATATATGATGTATGAATATAACATCTTAAAAAATGTTAAAAAATCACTAAAACATTGAATTTTAATAGTGGGCTATGGGTTTTTCGAGGGATTTTCATATAAAGAAATTCACAATTGAAGGGATATTTCTTTTGATTGTTCCATGAGGGGGGAAATAACAATTTCAACACTAATTAACTTGCAATATACAAGACTCAGATACCTGATATCCACAAATATATAGTAATGAAAGGTTTATAATGTAGAATAAGCACCTGATTGAATATTTACTAAAACAATTGAATTTCGAAATTATTCAGTGATTTATTCATTGAATTGTTCAAATTGATGTCCATTTTTCATCACAAACTTTCTCAATACCTATCAATCATTGAAAGATGTCTTTGTAATTCCTGGAAAACTGCCTCTGTTGTTGCACAAAGTTCTTCAAGTATGTTGGGCCACTCACTGTATTAAGAAGTATTGAGAAAGTTTGTCAACTGTATGTTGAGGAAAATGGATATCAATTTGAACATATGTCAATGAATAAGTTACTGAATAATTCCGGAATTCAATTATTTTAGTAAATATTTAATCAGGTGCCTATTCTACATTATGAACTTTTTATTACTATTTATTTGTTGCTATCAGGTACCCAAGTTTAGTGTTTTGTTAATTAATAAGTGTTGATATTGGTTTTGACCTTTCCATGGAAAAATTTAAAGAAATATTTTTTCAATTGGATAGTTTTTCATAAGAAAAATCCATAACCAACTATCAAAATTCAATATTTTAGTGATTTTGAGCAATTTTGAGAATTTTATATTCATTCGTTACATATCATTTTGAAGACAAAAAAAATAAGGAATTTAATGTGCTTATGAAATACAGGGTGTTCCATTTGAAAAATCATAAGTTTGAGTCGTATCTCCAAAACCATACCCCGAAAAAAAAATTCAAGTGCGCCACTGGATTATGCGTGAAATTCTCTATGCGATAAGATTTTGATTTGACATTTTTGTTGAGAAACTTCGTGGATATAGAGGGGGTCCAAAAAGTATAAATTTTCAAAATCGCCCTGTATCTCATAAACGGAAACAGTCTTGCAAAATCTGATTAGGCCATCTTGAGTTTCACAAAAAAGTGGCACAGGACCGCGAAAACCGCAAGGTTCTATCTCCAAAGATAACTGAGATATCAGGCAAATCTAAGGGAACTCAAAGAATTTTAAGGAAATCCAAGGAATTCCAGTTGTTTGAAACCCAGGAATATATCGCATTCCACCCAAAGAATTCCAGAGAATCCAAAAAAAATCCAAGGAATTCCAAGGAAATCCAAGTAATTCCAAGGAATCCTAAGGAAATCCAGGGAATTCCAAGAAATTCCAGTTGTTTGTACACCAGAATTTCACCGCGGTTTACCTCTCAGTTTTCATTTAACTTGAAAGGTCCCAATTTGTTCCTGACAAGACATTTGAAAATCTTGAAGAGATTGTATATCGCTATAGATGAGAAATTATATCCTTCTTTTGATTCAACATGAAATATTGAAATTTCCGTAAAATTCGTATAGAATTGATTCAATATATCCCATGATGATGTTTGAAAGATCTAGTTCTCATTTTTTCAAGAAGTGAAGATTCTTCTTGAGAGTGTGGAGATTTCTTGTTTGAAAAAAAATCGTTTTTTGATATTGCAAATTGTTAGAGAAGGGAAATATATTTCGTTTGGTGGAATTATGTGGTTTGTTGTAGTTGGTGCTACACAGTATCTAAGCGATGGCAAAATAAATACTAATGAGTGAACTTTTCCGAGATCAAACATTTCAGGAGTTTATGGACTTGATTAAACATTTATGAGGTGTAACATATGAATAGTAAGAATGCTAAAATGCGTTGCGTTAGAGCGTTAGTTGTAAAAATCCAGTTTTTGGGCACTGAGCGCGTTTTGCGTGGTCCACTGAGAATTTTAAGAGGGAACCTTAGTCGACAAATTATTTCTACTGGCTTTCAAACTTGCTCGATACTCGCTCAAAGATCGAGTTTTCAGAACCGTGATTGTGCGACGGTGTGATATACATAACCTAGAATATTCGAGTGGGAAAATGTATGAAAATTATTTTATATGTCTCATTGAAGTCCCTTGAAGTTTATTACAATAATTTCCGAAATCATAGATTCTTCGAATACTAGCGATGATGAAGAAATGATGATTGAAGGTAAGGGATGTGCAGTTATTAAAAATATGCAATCGTTGATTCAGTGATAATGAAAAATAATTATTTCGTATACGACACTTCAATACTAAATCACTATTGTCGACATTCAATTGAACATTATTGACATTGAACATCAGCCCACTAAACATTGAAACATACCCAAAACATAAATGTTATATTACATATATTGTTACTTTGTGATGTTATTCAGAGAGATGTTTCATGTCTTTATCTGTCCCTCTCTGATGGCTACGCCCACGAAAATATACTGATGCCAAGGTTGGTAGAACTGATTATAATTTGTATAGGAAGGTTGCCTCGATCGATAGTGCGGCAAGGGGGGAAACGGTCACTCGTGACGTCACAGGCAGTAAGACGACAAGTTGTCAACCTTAAAGCGACATGTCATGAAATGTTTACCAAATAGAGTATACTACTACTAACTTTTTGGTCTGCTCAGCATATTTATATTAATTTATAGTATATAATTATAAGTAAGTACCATTATAAAATATGGATATTTACATATACTTCTGTATAATACCTTCAATCTTCGAAATGAGAAGGCAATTTTGGATGGATCAGTAGTACAGAGAGGAATACCTATCTGAAATTTTGTTCCAGGGGCTATATTTACCAGGTCGTGGTACCAGGTATGTGTGTTTTGAGGTATGGAGCATAATTATGGAGCTAGTGATTACTTATGCATTGATTATGAACCTACTCATCCTATAAATATCCTGCAAATCAGATAATGTGAACAAGAAACTACAGAAAATATAAGAATAATCAACTGATGATCCAGACGTAGTAGCAGTGGACCAATATTCGTACACAACAGATCACTTATTTTATCAATATAACTCTGTATTCTGAAAAATTAACAAACTTTCCTAGATACCTATAGAAAATACAAGAGGAAATAGTATTTCATTGTTTGATTATATTGTAGTCAAAAGCAGAGCAATTGATCGAAGTATTTGAGCATAAAAAAATAACAAAATATGATTCTGAACAAAATTAATGAAAAATAACACTACTATTATAAGTGAACCTATAATAAAGGATAGTTCAAGGAATTTCTCAAATAAACATAGCTCCTCTTCGTTGGGTAACGTACTCTTGCTCAAATATCTCAACTTGAAAACACGTGTGATATCTTCTGATGTCCATTTTACCCGTTCAGCAAGAATCTCAACATTCACAACTGGTCTGGTTCTGCTGATCATTTTTCCAAACTTCCATACTTATGGTGTTTCTCTTGTTGTATTTGGTATTATTGATGGGATTCCTACCTTGAGTTTTCTTCTCTTTGGTGTGTGATTTAGCAATTCTGCTTGTGCCGTTCAAAATATTCGGCATCGAAATGGGCAGAACATATTCGCCAAGTTTTGGTATTAAATGAATTAAAATTACGTCCACAAAATTGAATCCATTTCTCACGAATAGACTCATCTTATGGAAATTAATGGAAACACAAACTAAATTCACTAGTCTCATTACACTTGTACGAATTTTAACAAGAAGTGACCGAACAAATTATCATTTTCACATTTTCAAGTTCAAAATGGTTCAAATATTCGAAAATACATGGAAAATACTGACAACTGTCAACTCAATACATGCGCCGGCCAATCGCCGGCGTACATATCATACACGAAGTGTACGAGAGTGCTACACTTTTCGTGCAAAAGAAAGGGCCTATTACGTCATGAGTTACTCAAGGTTACTCGCGGGGTGCGATCGAGGCAACCTTCCTCTACAAAATAGTCATCAGTTCTACCAACCTTGACTGATGCAAGCTATTATAGAAACTTTCGTGCAACCCTCTTCACTAAAAATCGAAAATGTCAATGATCAACAAACTTCTGCACAAATGAAAATCGAAACTTTACCACACTAATACGAATTAGTACGCTTCATGAAAGCCCCTGCTCCGGTGCCGTTCTGTCTCATACATTAATTAAAGCACATAAAACACGGTTCAGTTAAATGAAATCCACAGAACTGTTGCTATAGGTACCTTCTCTCCCTTTTCCCAGTGAATCGAAATTATGTCAACAGCTAACAAGCCGCTGAAAGAATGAATTCACGTATGCTGCTGTTCTGTTATGGCTTTTGAACCTTAATGCTCCAATGCAGATGTGAAAATTCCACGGAGAGGGTTGGTTTATTCGAATATTCCTTGACGTAATGTGGGAAACGAGATTCAAAGGGCGTTATTCTCCAGGATATCTCTTTGGATTTGGCGATTCGGGTTTTTCGCGGTCCGAATATATCAGGATCAAAAGGAGAAGGGTTAATACAAGGCAACCACGGAAACAATGACATACTCACGGAATGAAAAATGGATATTGAACTTTGTTGAATAGATGAATATATGCCCAGAAGACTATGAATTGTTTGAGAATGCATGGATATGGTGTATTTTTCTAACAACATGAAACATTGCAATGAGTGATAATTGATCTAGCAATTGACTATCTACAGCCTGTCTCATTTTGAACAACCCACTCTCAGATATGTGATTTTTCCTCGAACCCAACCGGACAAACCATCAGGCTAACTTTATGATGACGTCAAAGTAACTTCATGATGAAGTCACGGTTTATCTGTGAAGCTTGACAGATGTCGGTTTATTATAGCTGTTTTTGTCTATTCTTCGGTTTTAGTAGTGATACTGATGTATTGAATGAAAATTTCATCATCTGTAACAAAAATATATCACTCTGCCTTTTCCTTAATCTCAACAAACGCCATCAGATGACTTTCAGTAGAAACTCTAATTCAATTACTCATAACTTTACCATGCAGGATCATTATCTCCACATCTGTAGTGAAGTGAAGGATTTGGACATTATTTTCGATTCAGAAATGACTTTCAATGAACATATTTCTTACATTTCTAAGTAACGAGAAAGCCGACATCCTCGCCAAACAGGGAACCGAATCTGTGTTCATAGGACCAGAACCATAGTTTGGTTGGCTGGGCGGAGGGAAAACACTCAACGTACTGGTCTGAATTACCAGGATTAACCCATTCGAAGGCATTCCTGCCTAAACCATGGGAAAAAATAACCAGGCAGATCCTAGAATGGAGCAGGGGTAACCTGCGAATTCTGACTGGACTGCTTATGGGACACTGTCGTCTAAGATACCACCTGGGAAGGATGGGTCTGAACCAACAAAGAGAACTGGAATTTCGTTCAAATTTTGTCAAAATTGTGTACATAATTTCTCGAAAATTTCCCATATTTCTGAGACATTTTGTGGCAGTATAGTTTAAAGGGTAACTTAAAAATTATTACACAATCCGGTGTTGACCTGGATTGACACAAAGTTGTGTGGACCTGGAGTTAAAATCAACTCAAAAATTTTTACCGTGTATCGATTTCATGAAAAAATGATTTCAACATTCTCATAGCACTTTTTGGTGTTATTTTCAATGGTTTTGTCAGTTTTCCATCAAAATGTCAAATTTGTGAGATATCACCTACAACTTCAATTTTTCTTATGGACGCCATATTGGATTTTAACAGATTTGAAATCAGCATAAAATTTCCTTTCTAGTGATGTATCACAATCACAGTTTTATTTTATTTGGGGTACTGATTTCCAATTTTTGTTTTTATGTCCAGTAGGCTATGAATTCTGTAACTAATAAATAATACTCGAAGTTATCTCCACGACAATTCATTATGTTGTGTTATTAGTTACTACTTCACTCCACCATGACTTTTACCTTAGATTATGGAATCTGTGTTCTACGTTCTTGCATAACTTAACAGGTGAATAATACAAGTACTAAAAAAAATTAATTGAACTGCTCGAAATGGCCCCCATTGTTCTCGATACATTTTAATATTCGCGAGCGAACATGATTCGCTGCTTTTCTTAGATGAACTCTGTTGATATGGAATGTGTCTATAACTCTCTCGTAGATCATCAATATCTTGAATTGGCTCTTCATAAATTTCATTTTTGGCGCAGCCCCACAGGTGAAAATCGAGAGGCGTACAATCAGGCGACCTTGGACGCCATCTAACAGGTCCATGAGTAGTAATTAATTTAGCATCCAATTGATTTTCGAGATATCGATACCGATTCTTTCACACTAGTTAACGAACCAGTGACAAAACTCGAGACGACATTCATTATCACCAAGTCTTAACCCTTGTACTGACACTGGTTTTTGTGAACGGCATTGTTTGTCCCGAAATAATTAACTTGTATTTTCTCTTGACGTTTACAGAAATGTCACTTGGCTCCAAGCCTACTCTATGAAAGTTGTGCCAGAACACATAATCGTTATTGTTTATAGAGAGTTTAGCGCATAGCCTATACTGGACATAAAAACAAAAATTGAAAATCAGTACTCCTCATAACATAAAACTATGACTGCGATACATCACTAGAAAGGAAATTTGGCGTTTATAAGAAAAGCCGAAGTTGTAGGTGTTATCACAGAAATTTGACATTTTGATGGAAAACGGACAAAACCATTGAAAAGAACACCAAAAAGTGCTTGAGAATGTTGAAGTTATTTTATCATAGAATCAATAGTTTCCGATATATTCGAGAAAAACAAAAATACAAGGTTTCATTTTTTCTCAAATAACTCATGAATGACTGGAGCTAGCCTGGATTTCTCAATGGATTCTGATTCAACATCAAATTTGCTACAACTTTGCTGATTTAAAACCGTTTCTCTATCTTTCATAGTTACTGAGATTCCAATGGTGAGGATCGAATTTGGGACACACTGTATATAATATGTCCATCAGTTATTGGTTATCTCAATTAACCATTTCAAATAACATCATATTTGTATAAATAGAAAACACAATATCTGGTGATGGAATACCAGACGTTCTTCAGAAAACGCGAACACTTTTGTGTTACTGTGCTTGCATCTGTAGGTTTCGGACTGTTAATCTGTCAACCTCATTGATTACTGATCCAAAAGGGACATGCGAATCATGTCTGGTAATTTATTTCCCTCTCAGTACTATATATTGAGTAAACAAAATCAGGATATGCATGATTTCACATCCTACCAACTACTCCATCCTCTTTGATCTCTATAATGAAATCTCTGCTGGTATCATATTTCCCGCCTGACCAAAACTTCATTATAAATTCACGTATCTCGACAGATACCTATCTTCATCACCAATTAAAAAAATGTGTAAAACGCACTGGATGAAATGCAAATACTCACTAGCAAATAAGGGCTTCGCATCCTGCTTCTGTTGTTCGCGAACATATTTGCATGAAATCTGCATGGATTTCGATTCCAGTATAGTAGCTCGACGGTGTTGACGAATTTGAAATTCAGATCAGGCGAGTTAGCACATGAGGCATCAAGGTATAATGATTCTTCCAACTTGTCCAAGAGTTCGAATAGAGAAACTGTTGTGGTTTCTCAGTAGTGATAAAAGAGGACAAACCTCCTTAACCCTCCAGAAGTGGCGCCAAGTCTGAGAGACCCGACGCATCTGTAATCATTCTTCAATTGTCGACGATCAAAGTCAAATCATCGTATTCCTAGGTACCTTCATCTTTTGGTCACTAGTATCTCTACGTAAGGTTGGGGATGTGTATGTGTCGTTCCAAGGGATATATTGGACAAAAAGTCTGATAGACTAGGCGCCACCTTTGATGATATTTTTTTGTTAGTGATAGTGGACGGCATTTGTTATCAATTGCGTGAGTCATTTCTTATCATGAAAGATTATCAGTTGGTTTTCACTGTTGAAATTTCTAGAAATGAGTTACGAGAGGAAACAAGTGAGATTGCATCATAATATATGTGAACTATCGATAAATTTGATGAATGAACATATACAACGTTGTTTACTGGATGAGAAGGTGAAACTATATTCTTTTGGTGATATTGATGCTCCAGGACCACCACCAACCAACCAACTTTTTCTAGGATCACGAAAGAGTTTTTTTTTTTGCACATGAGACTCGAAAACCATATTTTACTGTAAAAAGTGTAAAAAAAATTAACGCCTTTCTTACTTCAGAGCTTGGTGCCCAGCTAGCCTCAATTCACTGAAAAATCACTGAATGATGAGATTTCATTATATGTTTATCGATTTCTGTACGTGGAATTTTTTAACTTTTTGATTTTTTCTTGTGGCAGTGAAATTAATCGATATCAGCATAATTACACAACTTAGTTTTTTTAATGAATCCGATGATTATTTTGAGTAATAGGTTCTGTTGCACAATAAAAAGCTTATTTTGAATCATCTCTCATCTTTATTCATCAGCCAAAATATTTAGAATTTTCACTTTTTCGAAAAGTTTGTGAGACCCAGCGCCACCATTCGTTTCAACAAATAGGGCGCCACTTCCGTAGGGTTAACAAGAAACTATAATAACCAGCATAAGTAGAAAAGTTCTTAGTTTCTAATGATTTGATGTGAATTGGTATATACAGGTTGACATTTTGAAAAGTTCCCACCTCCAATATCTCTCTTCCAGTAAATAATATGGAAAATCGAAGACAGGTCAATTTTATCTTCAGGGAGATCACTTGAAATGAATATTTTTAGCCCTCTTGGTTCAGTCCTCTAGGAGGGGTAGATGTTACTCTCAGAATCTCAAATGAGAAGAGAAATCAAGTGGCACATCAAAGTGGCCAGGTAGCCGTGCGGACAGAGTGTCTATATTCTAATTGGCATTAGCTTGCCGGTCGTGGGTTCGATCCCCGTCGACTGCAGAAATTTTTCTGATGGCCCAAGAAAGTGTTTGGGATCACACGTTAAAAGGTAAGGCCCCCGTCATTCCTTGCTCGCACAAGACTTTCGAAGACTTTTGAGGGTTGCTCGTAAGGGGGCAACCGAATGACGGATAGAACAAATTTTAGAACAAACAAATTTCAAAGTGCGTTCAATTTTCTTTCCAACGGTACCCTGGTTTATCATCTTCTATTGAGCAGTTTCCGAAAAATGCCGTGTCAATTATAAAACTTCTAACCCTCAATATCTGCCTTCCAGTGAATACATTGAATACGATTAGAATTATCAGACTGTACACAATTCATTGGAACACAACTGGATTGTAAATTATCTTTCAACAAACATATTGAATACCTATGCACAACACTGAAAAAAACTTATTACGCTTTTCTAACATTGAAGTCGAATTTCACGAATCATAATCTACTGGACATTTACTATGCATTGGTATATTCCAAAAAAAGTATAAATATTTCCATTTGGGGACTAGCATCAGATGTAAGTCGGAACTTCATTATGCAAAAACGCTTTTTGCGTCTGATTTTTGATGTCAAATATAGAGAATCTTGCAAAGAAACATCTAAAAATAACCGTGCACACTACCATGCATTTACCTTCATAAAACGCTTAGTCATTTAAATTCCGTATCTTTCATGCAGAATGAATAAATCCATCATCATTTCACAAGGAACAGATATGATTTCCATTTAACAAATGTAAGGCATTTGACACTGTAGATCATACAATTTTACTAAATAAATTATATTCAATCGGCGTCAGAGGAAGAATTCATGATTGGTTCACACATTATTTGACAAATAAATAGAAAGCAGTATGTTGAAGTGAATGATCTTTCTGGCTCACTAAAGAATATTACATGTGGAGTACCGCAAGGATCAGTTCTAAGACCAATTTTATTTTTAATTTATATTAATTCAATATCAACTGTGAAATTGAAAGGAAAGTTAAAATTATTTGCGGATGATACAACATTGATTTATGTATCCAAAGAATTAAATGATATCGAACGGGATATTACAAGTGATTTGGAAAACATATCATCTTGGATGCAAATTCATAAGTTGACTATTAATTATAACCAATCTTCATATTATATGTATATTTCCAAAAGATCAGTTAATATTGCGAATAATGCTGTAACTTTCAACAATAGATTAATTAAATATACAGACGTGACAAAATTTTTATGTCTCTATATCGACGAAAAATTATTATGGACTAAACATATAGACTATTTGAGAAATAAAATAAATCCGATCATATTATTCAAAATCCGAAATATTATTCCCATAAAATACTTGAAATGTATTTACTTTTGCCTCATTTATTCAAATTTGCAATATTTAATTTCTATTTGGGGGAGTACAAATATTTCACGTCTGAAACCACTAATGAAATTACAAAACAAATCAATTAAGTGCATTTTTCATCTACATTTTCTAGAAACAACGATAAATTTATACAAACCAAGACATTTTCTGAACCTGATTTCGTTATATAAACTTAAAATATGTTGCTTTATTCATTTTGCCAGGAATAAGTTGAAAATATCAAATTTAGCTTTCAATGAAGTCAATACAGTCCATAATTATGGAACTAGACAATTGAATTACTTGATAGCAAATACATTCAAGTCAAACATTGGCAAACAATCTGTTTTTCACAATGGAATAATTTTATACAATTCATTACCGAATGAGTTGAAAAATATACATGATGCAAGAAGGTTTAAAATCAATCTTAAAAAATACTTGCTCAGGACAATTTGAAAGAAAAATATGTGGCATGATTTGATTACTTAGGAATGAAATATAACTTTAATCTTATAAGACACAATATTAATTCGTTTCCACTGAGTGGAATTCATTATAGTTAACCCTTTATTATTATTTTGTTTTTTTCTGTGACGGGAAAAAAGTTTGGCATTTCATCTCTGTTGGCAGGTTATAAAATGTCACTTTTCATAAATTACTTTTTTCCCGTGGGAAAAAAGTGAGTACTTTTTTCCTGGATATGTATCACATATATATACTCTGTTAATGGCTTTTGTTGTGCTATAGTTCCGAAAAATGAGTCAATAATACCGTCTCCGAGAAAGAACTGCAAGTCCTTTTATCTTCCATTCGACTTCGCGGTTTCGTATATTACTATATAAACAACTACTGAATTCGCAATTTTTTAAAATCAAATCACAGAATTGAACTGACAGAAGTGACATCAGATATTTGATTACTTCAAAAGAATGATAAAGATGTCTATAAAAGGCAGGTGTCCCTACTGTTAAAAACTTGAAATTTCACGTCGATAATTTTCACATTTCGAAATAATGTAATATCTTCTCAATATTGATTCGTCCTTCCTCCTGTCACAGAAAAAAATAGTGTATTATACACGGGAAAAATATTAGATTTTAGCTCACGGTTTTTTGTCTCCCTCCGCTACGCGTCGGGAGACAACACAACCTGGAGCTAAAATCTACTACTTTTTTCCCTTGTATAATAAATAACTATATATGTATTTATGTATCCCTATCATAAACAGAAATGTTTCTTGGGGTAATAAAGACAATCAATCAATCAATCAATCCTAAGATTACACAGGAACAAAATATTTCAATTTACTTGCCCAAACCACCACATGTGAAATTTAAAAAGCTCCTCAAAGAATATCTTCTCACAAGTTGTTTTTACTCCCTCAAAGAGTATGAGAACCTTTCTCAATATGATGTATTTGCTGTACTATTCATGAGTACTTTGTTTGTATATTTGTTCTTTTTTGTTTTCGACGTGTCACATATACAATTTGTATAAAAAATTACGAAATAAACTTGAACTTGAACTTGAACGATCGAAAAGGAAGGTCGATTTCAATGTCAAGGGAGACACTTTAATTGCATATTTTTAGCCCTCTTGGTTCAACCTCCTAGGAGGACTAGATGTTCTCCTTAGAATCTCGAAAGGGAAGGGGAGGTCAAGTGGCACATCATTTTGAAGGTCGTTCAATCCTCTTTCCAGCAGTACACTAGTTTATGATTTTTTGATGGGCAGTTTCCAAAAAATGCCGTTCCAAACTTACAGTAGTTATTGGAACATGCCTGTACTGAAATGCATTCGAAATCTTCCTACCATTTGGACTGAAAGGGTCAAAACAATAATACCAACCTGAAAACCATGTTTATCAGTCGAGATACCTGTGCAGGCATGTTCTAATTACTTCTGTGAGTTCAGAACGGCATTTTCCGGAAACTATTCACCAAAAAATTGCATAGATTGTCAAGACAATTATTCTCTTCACTGGGAGAGTACTTTTCTCGAATCAAATAACAGAAATTCTTATTGTTCACTGCAGCTCATTTTATGACAAGAAATTGATAAGATTGGACCAATGATATGGGGTGTTCCGATTGACACTACCATATTGCTGAATAAGAAAACTATCATTTGCTTGATTGGATGATATAACTCTTCATTCAAGAACTTCAAACGTGATAAGAAAAATGAGTTTATAAAAAAGAAGAGTCTCGAAGTCGTCTCCACAACATCAATTGGCAAAAATATGCAGTTAATCCTGCTTCAGGAAGGCTTGAGACATGTTTCGACCATTCAGATGGTCATCATCAATGATTGGTACCAAAAGTGAATTATAAATGGATAAAAGTTATACTTACCATCTTGCAAAAGTCAGCATTATGAGTGAAAAGGAGCATGATGGTATTTTACAATAATTATCAAAACCTAAAAAATGTGTAACTGTTGAACATCAAGAATCTGATAACAACAAAAGTGTTACAATTCACTCATTCAATATCCTTCAATGTCTTCATTCAATCGCTACCTATATAACCTCGTAAATACCAGAACACTTTTGTATATATTGTTATCAGATTCTTGATTTTTATCAGTTACACATCTTCTAAATTCATATTTTAGTATAACTTCATGTCACTTTCACTCATAACGTTGATTTTTGCAAGATGTATAGTATATTTCATCCATTGTACATTTTGTTTTGATACCTGATTGGTGATGATTATGAATCAAGACAGTTTTATATCAAATGTCATCACGTACGGTGGAATTTTGTGATCGGCATTGAAAAATACGCGTACCTACGGAATTATTTATGGTACAAACTGATTGTTCCCTAAAAAAAGAGTGATCGTATTGATTTGTATATAGTGTTTTTGTAGTCCTCATTCGATTCAATAACAATATCGGGATCGTGTGTGTTCTAGTGTTTCGTGTTGTTTCAGCAGAGCTTCACTTTTTTCACGCTCGTGAGTGGAGAGAAATCCTATGAATTTTTCCTCAAATTGCCCTGTATTCATTTAACTTCATTACCCTATATGTTTTCTACAGTCTGTTGTATTATTTTCCGATCAAGGAATACTTTCTCCTGATTTTCGTGCTTTCTGTTCGGAACTGTATTTTTGAAAAACAAAATAATGCGAAAAGAACGCAAATCAGGATAAAATAAGACGATTCGAACATTTTTCATGAAAAAATATTTATGGCGAGAGACTTTAGTATTTCCAATCACCACCTATCGATGTGTCTACCATATGTGATAACTGTGAAACAGAACGTAATCTTGATTTTGGCAAAATCTCCATCTATGGTCAGGTCATAACTTTTGAACCACTGTGTATAATCGATTCATAGTTAGGGATCAAATTCAGAATTCAGATCCGTCTTCAGGCGAAACAGAAAACTTCTTCTTCTTTCAACAGTGCGCATCCAATTTAAAAAATATAATTTTCATTGAACTCGTATTTTTTTAAATAACCAGTCCTCAAATTTCGTTCCATACAATAATTTTTCAATTATTTCAGATATTTTCGAGTTCTCATTTCATTTTCACACACACAAATGTCAAATTGGATGCGCGCTCATAAAAAGTAGGCCACGTTTTTTTTTATCGCTTGGAGCGCACGAAAGGGAATCCCTATAATGTTCAAAGATCATCGTGCATTCCTAGGAAGGATAGGGATAGGAGGTGAGTATTGGAATTTTTTTTCTTCTTCTGTAGGTTATATGTTGTTGGGAATACGTTGTTCATTATTTAACTACTCTTTCCAGTAATCAAAACATATCTAGAGATTTTGAGAAATATTATATTTTCAGCCTGTGTTCAACTTTTTCAAATCATCGGACTCTCGAAAATAATACTGGCAGTATCTCCGTGTTCAATACTTCATCTTATATTTAGTATACTATATATCTTTCCTCCCCCCCCCCCGTATATTTCCATTATCATCATTGGTCATAGATTTCCCCCGGTATGATTCCATTATCATCATTAGTCATAGATAAATCATTTGTTCGGAAATTAATCGGTTAGCAGCATGATTCATCTTATCAGTCATTCATTCGGGACCAGGTGGTAAATCAAGACAGTCTCATATTAGATGTCATCAAGTACGTTCGAAGTTTGTGATCGACATTGAAAAATACGTGAAAAGAATTATTTATCATTTCAAACGGAGTGTTCTCTAAAAAATGAGTGATAGTTATGTGTTTTTGTATTCCTGATTCAATAATTCATATCGGGATATTGTGATCTTCTGGTGTTTTGGGTTGTGGAAAATCGAAAATTCTAAACAATGGAATTGCAGAAATCATTTTTCACTTTATTCACGCTGGTGAGCTATTTTTAATTTTTTTATTATGAGTGTTAGTATAATCTGATAGGTGATAGGTATTTTGAGCCGATACCACCCGATACATCTAGAAATCTTAGAGTAGGTACTCTTTTGGTTTATTTTCTTCACGTGTGACCAATGTTCATGTACGAATTTTTTGCTAGAAATGTATGTGATTAGAACAAACCCGAGAAAAATGTGTCAATTTGATTCGCAGGAAGTGGGTACGATTCTTTTGACAGTGCTGTACCGCATCTGCCAATTTTTAACTGTGATTTTGACGGAGAAATTTTCGAGGTCGTCAAACATTCTTCAAAATGGTCACACACGAATTGTCAAACTCTTATTATGTCCATATACTTCGATTGGAAATTTGTCCGGAAATACCCTGTACTAATTGTATCATTTTCTATTGTATATTATATTTATATCCAGCCCGCATTCCTGGATATGGTGATTATTCATATAAACTACGCAACACTTATTTAGTCGCACCCCAAAATTTTGCCCCCCTTTTGAAATATGAATAACTTTTTTCTTCTTTGAACAATTTGAATTCGGTTCACACTGTTTGCTAGCCCAGTCCTTCAGTTATAAGCTCGTAATTCTTTAAAGCATGAGGTTCTTCATATAAACTTTCAGGTGTCACCTGAAACTGTGAAGAATTTTTGAGTTTTCAAAAGGACCCCAAATAAACAAATTTTGTTTTTTCAACTTTAACAGCAGGATTACCTTGAGAAAGGACCCCGCACTTTTAGTACGTAAAATGGTTCTCGGTGAAATTTTCTGAATTTTCAGTATGTTGTAGAATTCGATGAACTGATTGAACCTGCAGAATTGTAAAGTTCTTTGATGAACAGATTCTGAGATACAGGGCGTTGAAGTTACAAATCAGTATTTTTCATTTAATTATTTTCTCGAAATTCAAAGATGCCAAGTACAATTTTCTTCGCTCATATCATTAAAGAACCTCCATATTACTCAACATAATTCAGATGGTTCAGATGATGTAATTGCTTACAGAGTGAAACATATAAACATTCAGTGATATCTAAAAATTCGATGTAATAATGAAATATCGAAAAAAGAATTTAGGCATACAATATACTATTCCCATTCCATCATGAATCACAATTCATAGATTTCATACAGGGTGATTTGAAAAATTGGTGACACCTAAGATCGATTTATTCATACACATCCTGTATATTCGAGTGAATTGTTAACCTCCCAAGATAGCTGAAACCGTATGAACATGATTTCGTTGAGATATATAGGGTGATCATGAAGATTTTCGATGATGAAAATGACAAAAAATCGTGTTTTTTGAAATCACCCTGTTATTCATGATTAACTCGGTGAAATTCCCTAATTATTTTTCAATATATTCATCATTCGCTCCTCAACGCTGTCTTGAAAATTCAGTTCCCTATCATGACGGATGTCATAGTTATTAATTCAGGAACTTACCATTTGCATGCAGAGTTGAAGATACTTGTTCACTTACATTTGCATAGTGGCCGATATTTTTCACAAATAGTGAAACGTGAGAATGTGGAGACGAAAATAAGTTGAGGATTCATATACAGGGTGAACATTAAAAATTCAATAACAATAGCAGATATATGGATTTAATAATATTAATATAATGTACAGATAGTTAGGCGAATTTCGTTGGTAATATGAAAATGATGGAAACGCCTGATTCTGAGTGGAAAACAAATGTGAAAAAATCTGTCGATTCCAGGATTCAACTCTCCCTATTAGAAATGGAAGCGTGAAAGACCGAATCATTCTCCCATCTCCTAGGTATTGTTCGTTTTTCATTTTGGCAGAGCTTGTATACCAACGAAATTCGCCTAACTATCTGTACATTATATTAATATTATTAAATTCATATATCTGCTATTGTTATTGAATTTCTAATGTTCACAATGTATATGAATACTAAACTTAATTTCGTCTCCACATTCTCTCGTTTCACTATTTGTGAAAAATATCGGCCACTATGCGAATGTAAGTGAACAAGTCTCTTCAACTCTTCATGCAAATGGTAAGTTCCTGAATTAATAACTATGACACCCGTCATGAAAGGAAACTGAATTTTCAAGACAGCGTTAAGGAGCGAATGATGGATATATTGAAAAATAATTAGGGAATTTCACCGAGTTAATCATGAATAACAGGGTGATTTCAAAAAACACGATTTTTTGTCATTTTCATCATCGAAAATCTTCATGATCACCCTATATATCTCAACGAAATCATGTTCATACGGTATCAGCTATCTTGGGAGGTTAACAATTCACTCGAATATACAGGATGTGTATGAATAAATCGATCTTAGGTGTCACCAATTTTTCAAATCACCCTGTATGAAATGTATGAATTGTGATTCATGATGGAATGAGAATAGTATATTGCATGCTTAAATTATTTTTTCGATATTTCATTATTACATCGAATTTTCAGACATCACTGAAATGTTTATATGTTTCACTCTGTAAACAATTACATCATCTGAACCATCTGAATTATGTTGAGTAATATGGAGGTTCGTTAATGATATGAGCGAAAAAAATTGTACTTGGCATCTTTGAATTTCGAGAAAATAATTACATCGAAAAATACCGATTTGTAACTTCAACGCCCTGTATCTCAGAATCTGTTCATCGAAGAACTTTACGATTCTGCAGGTTCAATCAGTTCCTCGAATTCTACAACATACTGAAAATTCAGAAAATTTCACCAAGAACCATTTTACGTACTGAAAGTGCGGGGTCCTTTCTCAAATTGTCTCATTATCTCTTTTACGTAGAGAGTGATATCAAATCAAAAAAATAACTCTCAGGTTTTGCAGTCATAACTTTTTTCCTTGTCAACCGATTTTTAAAATCTCAGGCTCATTTTGAAGATGAAACTTAAGATGAAGAAATACCAAGATCAGAAGTGACTCAAGATGAACATTGCACAGTGTTTTTGATTTGCAGCTTCTTCTTGGGGTTTGGATTCGGTTTCATAAAGAATTTCAAGGGATTAGTAGAAAAACGTTTCGCACATGGCCATGGGCTTTGTCAATTCATTAATATTTAGTTAATCTGTAAATAATGGTTTTCATTGAGAATGGTTGGAGTGATAGTGATGAGATCTAAATCAAAAAAAGAGAGAGATACGTACCTCAACCAATTCATAATTCCAGTGATTTATTAAAGTTGTGGTGTTCGTGTGGACATTTTTATTCAAAAATACTATTTTTATTTTCCATTTCTTTTTTCTTTTGAAAAAAGTTGAAAACATTTTTGTTTCATCGTTTCATATGAATAAGAAAAACGAGGGAAACTACGATTTGTTGAGGTTAATTTGGAATTGTTTGTCATGACAATGCAAAAGACATTTGACTGAAAATAATGAAAGAGGACAAGAATGACATGGAACAATTAAAGAATCATATGTCAGGTGAGAGTTTTCTTCTTCTTTTTTGTTGTTCTTTCAACTCTGACAACACGAGTGTTTTATAAATTTTGGCAGATGTGAAATGCAATATTGAAAAATTGAAAAAAACATTTTTTCAAATAGTGGGCTTGTAATCATAGAATAGTCTGATAGATACTGCTCAGATTACTAATATCTGTCCTGTCGTTCATCGAGTCAGTGTCTTTTTTAATATATATTATTTCTTTTATGCATCTTTTGTAGTAGTTACTTTCATAATCAAGAATTTTGACATTGTTAAGGGAAGTGGTATGGTCATTATCCATTGAATGTTTAGTTAGAGCTGTTAGGTTTTGTTTGTTGTAGTGATGTCCTTTCAATCTGTTTTCTAAGTATTGTGTTGTCATACCGATATACGTTTCATTGCAGTCATTGCATGGAATAGAATATATAAGATTTGAATTTTTCAATATTGGGGTTTTGCTTTCAAGTTTTGAAAAAAATTTGTTTGTAGTGTTATGTGATTTATGACATGTATCTATGTTAAATTTTGATAGAATGTGTGCAATCTTATGTGATAAGCCATCAGTGCATGGAATGGATATTGTATTTAGTGGGTTGAGTTCTTTCTGCTTTTTATATTGTGATTTGTTGTATAATCTGTGTACCCTATGTTTTATAATTTTGTTTATTTAATTCAAGGGATAATTATTGTTTGTCAAAGTGTCTTTAACTTTTTTAGTGTTTGTTCTCTGTATTGTGGATGGGTTAGAATGATAGCTCTATCAACTAATAAGCCTGTGATAACACTCTTTTTGTGTTATGAGGGGTGTTGTGTAGAACTTCAGAAATATTAGTTATTTAATAATCCTTCAATTCTCAATTTTGTATTGGTTATATTCCTGATTAGACATAAAAAATCAATTGTGTCAAAATATTTCCTCATCTGTTGTGGCTTTATTGCATATAATACATTTGTGTTAATATTATTATATTGATTCACACAAGAGGGCATTTGAGGGTGAACGTGACAACACGGCGCATGAATTGTGGGCGGTGCCTTGTCAGTTCTTAGCATTTGACACATTGTTGCCGAGTCTTCAACATCAACATGATATTTTGTTATGGAGTACAAGAGATATTGAGATATGCTGGTTTCTCGAAAAAGTCAAGAATGAACTATAATATCATGGCTTACTCATATTATGTTTCATCTCGGGTTTAGCCTAACGGCAGGACTCTAATCTTTTTGATGAATTGATTGTAATTGGTAACTTGACAAAGTTGCTTCATGAGTGGAAATAAAAGATTATTTTTGCAGAATTCCAGTATCATTGCAGAGAAAAGTGTTGTTTATCTACCTGCCTCGTCCTCATTGAGATAGTTGATGAATTGATGGAATCCAAAAATATATCGCGTTCCAGTTACGAATGGTGAAAATATTATTCAGGTATGTTTCAGATTCAACGTCCATGTTCCGCCTCTCATAGAAATCAGTATTAATTTTTATAGACTTCGATATTTGATATCATGTTTATTTGCAGATCTGAGAAGCAAAGTGTTTGATACTTGCCACTGAATAGGAGAAAACCATCCAGCCAAGACGAACCGAACAGAAGATCCGCAAAGAGAACTGACCAGAGTATAATTTACAGAATTCAGATCATTATATTCGTACGGAAGGCGATATATTGATATTCCTTCCAGATTCTCAAGAAAACAGATGAGACAGATATTCACCTTTATGCCTCTATGAAAATACGACAGGTACCCTTACGAGGGGAGAGTATCAACTCGGCGTTAATAAACCCTCTCTGCAAAGGAGGTAGGCGCATGGTGGGTTAGGTATATACAGTGTTCTTCATTGCAGAGGAAATTGTTGTTTATCTGCCTGTCTCGTCTTCATTGAGATAGTTGATGAATTGATGAATTACAAAAATATATCGCATTTCAGTTACGAATGTTGAAAACAATATCCAGACTTCTCATAGATTCATATTCTATGTAGGTCTCATGATTCAAATTTGAAATTGATACTCAGTTTTAGATCCGAGCAGTACATTATTGTTCGACCTTCAAGGTTCTTGATTTCACCCACGTAATCGAAAATGTGGAAGAAGCCTACTGGCAAAACCACTATTCGGAAAGAAAGCGGATATGTAGCAAATCAGTTACGGACGATGAAAATATCATTCAGGTATGCCTCAGTTAAATGAACTTCGATTAACATGTGATGTTTAGTTGCAGATCTGAGAGTCACAGTGTTTGATAGTTGCCAGTAAATCGAGGAAAACCACCCAGTTAAGATGAACCGAACAGAAGATCCGCAAAGAGAACTGACCAGAGTGTACTTCACAGAATTCAGATCCTTATATTCGTACGGAAGGCGATATATTGATATCTTTCCCAGATTCTCAAGAAAACAGATGAGACAGATATTCACCTTTATGCCTCTATGGAAATACGACAGGTACCCTTACGAGGGGAGAGTATCAACTCGGCGTTAATAAACCCTCTCTGCAAAGGAGGTAGGCGCGTGGTGGGTAAGGTATATACAGTGTTCTTCATTGCAGAGGAAATTGTTGTTTATCTGCCTGTCTCGTCTTCATTGAGATAGTTGATGAATTGATGAACTACAAGAATATATCGCATTCCAGTTGCGGATGTTGAAAACAATATCCAGACTTCTCATAGATTCATATTCTATGTAGTCTCACGATTCAAATTTGAAATTGATACTCAGTTTTAGATCCGAGCAGTACATTATTGTTCGACCTTCAAGGTCCTTGATTTAACCCACCTAACTGAAAATGTGGAAGAAGCTTACTGGCAAAACCACTATTCGGAGAGAAAGCTGATATGTTGCAATTCAGTTACGGACGATGAAAATATCATTCAGGTATGTCTCGGTTAAATGTACTTCGATTAACATGTGCTGTTTGGTTGCAGATCTGAGAGTCACAGTGTTTGATAGTTGCTAGTAAATCGAGGAAAACCACCCAGTTAAGACGAACCGAACAGAAGATCCGCAAAGAGAACTGACCAGAGTATACTTTACAGAATTCAGATCCTTATATTCGTACGGAAGGCGATATATTGATATCCTTCCCAGATTCTCAAGAAAACATATGAGACAGATATTCACCTTTATGCCTCTATGGAAACACGACAGGTACCCTTACGAGGGGAGAGTATCAACTCGACGTTAATAAACCCTCTCTGCAAAGGAGGTAGGCGCGTGGTGGGTTAGGTATATACAGTGTTCTTCATTGCAGAGGAAATCGTTGTTTATCTGCTTGTCTCGTCTTCATTGAGATAGTTGATGAATTGATGAATTACAAAAATATATCGCATTCCAGTTACGAATTTTGAAAACAATATCCAGACTTCTCATAGATTCATATTCTATGTAGGTCTCACGATTCAAATTTGAAATTGATACTCAGTTTTAGATCCGAGCAGTACATTATTGTTCGACCTTCAAGGTTCTTGATTTTACCCACGTAATTGAAAATGTGGAAGAAGCCTACTGGCAAAACCACTATTCGGAAAGAAAGCGGATATGTAGCAATTCAGTTACGGACGATGAAAATATCATTCAGGTATGTCTCAGTTAAATGAACTTCGATTAACATGTGATTTTTAGTTGCAGATCTGAGAGTCACAGTGTTTGTTAGTTGCCAGTAAATAGAGGAAAACCACCCAGTTGAGATGAACAGAACAGAAGATCCGCAAAGAGAACTGACCAGAGTGTACTTCACAGAATTCAGATCCTTATATTCGTACGGAAGGCCATATATTGATATCCTTCCCAGATTCTCAAGGAAACAGATAGACAGATATTCACCTTTATGTCTCTATGGAAACACGACAGGTACCCTTACGAGGGGAAAGTATCAACTCGGCGTTAATAAACCCTCTCTGCAAAGGAGGTAGGCGCATGGTGGGTTAGGTATATACAGTGTTCTTCATTGCAGAGGAAATTGTTGTTTATCTGCCTGCCTCGTCTTCATTGAGATAGTTGATGAATTGATGAATTACAAAAATATATCGCGTACCAGTTACGAATGTTGAAGTCAGTATCCAGACTATTCATTGATTTATATTCTATATGTAGGTCTCACAATTCAAATTTGAAATTGATCCTTAGTTTTAGATCCGAGCAGCACATGTTTTGGCATGCAAGGTCCTTAATATAGCCCACGTAATTGAAAATGTGGGAGATGCCTACTGGAAAAACCACTATTCGAAAAGAAAGCGGATATGTAGCAATCCAGTTAAGGACGATGAAAATATCATTCAGGTATGTCTCCGATTCAACATCCATGTACTTCATCTAATGATATTTATTTTCTGATTTAAATGTACTTCGATTAATATGTGATATGTTTAGTTGCAGATCCGAAAAGAAGTGTTTGATACTTGCTACAGACAGGTAAGTGGGGCGTTCTGCTATTATTATTTTCAGGAATATTTCTTGGCATATTTCAAGTTTGTTTATGTGTGTACGTCGAGCTGCTCCCCAGACAGGTATTTCGTATCGGAGATGGCATTCTACTAGTGTCAAGTACAAAGTTTTCAGATCTCTATAGGGTAGGTATTTGTCGAGGTGTTTGAAGTCATACATTATTTTTTGTGATTTTTCCACTATATAATTTATGTGGTATTCCCATTCCAGATGTCTGTCAATTTATAAACCTAAGTATTTAATTTCATTCTCGGCTCATTGTATGTTGTGAGAAATCCCATTTATATCTAGATTTTTAGATTTCAATATAATGTGATATCTTCTCAATATTGATTCGTCATATAGTTATAACTCGAAATTTTAAAATTACGATTTATATCTCGGAATTTTACATCCAAAATTCCGAGTTATAACTCAGGAATTTAAAATTCCGTGTTATAATTTCGGAATTTTACATCAAAGTTCCGACTTATTGCTCGGAATTCCAAAATCCGAGTTATAACTCGGAATTTTGGATGTAAAATTCCGACTTATAACTCGAAATTTCGGTTTTTCTAGAACTATATTCTTATTATAATATATTCGGCTGATGAATGGCTTATATATCATGAGCCCGAAATATACATATGTACCTTCGAGATATTTCTGATCAATCCTTAGGATAACTTTGGATGTTCCTCAATGAAAATATTTTTGTTGAATTCGGCATGTTTCCTCCAATGTTCCTGCGAATTTTCAGAATGTTGCTGCATCTAGTTCTCCATAATATAGATCGCGTAAACTCCAGAAGATATACCCTCATTCACATAAAGTGGTTCGAGAAACATGCTGAAAAATCATTTCGACAAAACTGATATGTGATGTTATCTGAAACTACTTCAACAGGTCAGGAACTGAAGTGTGAAAAGAACGATTCGCCTACACGTGAACTCAATAACCGTCCTAGAATCGGCTTGAAAATGAAGAGGATATTAAAAGTCAATTGAAGAGAAAATGAAATTCCTAGATGTTACCTTCCAGTGCAGATATTACCAAGATATTACAGTCATTACCTAAACCATAAAGGTCAAAGAATATTGGTCGTTAGATACACCTGCTACGCGGAGGGTATACTTAATGGCCTATAGTAAGGTATCTTGATGAAATCCCGATGAACGAGAATTCGCTTCCCGAGGATTCATTATTCAACTTCTGTAACACAGCGATTATTATCGGTAAAACATTTCATTCATCAGGAATATTATATATACGGGGTGTTTTTGAAATATGTATATATATTCAGCACATCGATATGATGGAGTCTGAGGAATTGTTCTAAAATTTGTTCTAAAATTTGTTCTATTCGTCATTCGGTTGCCCCCTTACGAGCAACCCTCAAAAGTCTTCGAAAGTCTTGTGCGAGCAAGGAATGACGGGGGCCTTACCTTTTAACGTGTGATCCCAAACACTTTCTTGGGCCATCAGAAAAATTTCTGCAGTCGACGGGGATCGAACCCACGACCGGCAAGCGAATGCGAATTAGAATATAGACACTCTGTCCGCACGGCTACCTGGTCGAAAAATCAGGGGTATACAAACTCAACGGTTGATCTTGCCCTATAAGCAGGTAGGAATATATCGGTCAGACAGGTCGTACGTTCAATCAGCGCATTCATGAACATAAGATGAATTTTCTGAAAAAGAATACAAATACAACATACGTCAACCATATATTAGAAGAAATTCTACACGTAGAAAATAAAGCAATTAAACTCAATAATTTTGAATTATGATAAATCAACAAACTGCAGAATTCCAACATTTTACTTTACGATCCACTAGACCTCAATAGTTCACCACTGTTGTATTTGTTTTCTTATTATTTGGTAAAAGTATGTATTTGCTATCAACTCTCTCAAGTAAATCCAGTACACTGTATGTAGATATAGTGCCTATTTTCCGAAAATGAAGGTTTATCGAACCGTTCCACAGGTAATTCTTTAGGTTGGAAAAGTAGGATATATAAAAGTTAGGCAAGCCAAGGTTAGTTTATTTCATTGTAACAGTAAATCACCTGATGAAGCTACTGATGTGTTAGCGAAACATATCGTGTGATTAAGAATTATGGTGGAAATCTTATAACGTTTCTGAAGTTTTTATATCAGCTATGGATTTTCATGAAGTTCCGACCAAGTCATTGAAAAAAAAAGGGTTTATCTATTTATTTCGCTAGTCGCTCTCTCAATTGGCGTTTCCATACCATTTCGAGATAACGAATATACTCCACTATAGGGTGATACGACCTTGAGAATAGCAAGTAAAGTCTACTCTCAGTAATCTTTGGTAGTATCATGCAGCTTTAAGTAGTGCTATACCTACGTGTTATTTCCATCACCAAATTCAATTATACATAGGTATAGGGTGTCTCCTTATATTTTTACCCCTACCTAAAGCTCATCTGTTCTACCTCTTTGTACCCCTGAAATGAACAAATGTGTTTCGTTAGATAAGAAAAAAGAGTCCAAACCAGTTTTTTCCAAATGAAACACCCTGTATATTTTCAATTTAGTGAAGGATCATCTTCTTCTGTTCACCAATACTATATACAGTTCAATTTTGTTTCTGTTAGCCGTTCTCGACTAAATTATTGCTGCACTACTGAAACTTTCCAGTATTTTCATAATATAATCTTATAATATTTCGTATTTGCCTTTCACGGAATGATCAATCCATTTCAATTGAAAACTCGAAAGAGATGTCAAATAAATGCCTGTTTTGTTTCTTATGACATTTGTGTTGTAATATAGAATATTACACAACGAGGTGGGAAGAGATTCATTCCTGTCGTGAGATTATTTAGTTAATCGAGACGCAAAGCATCGAGGTTATAGCTATGATCTCGGGACAGGAATGAAACTTCCTACCGAGATTTGTATAATATTTTATTTACAACCATACATATATGGTTGTGAATAAATGTTATTGACGACATTGATTCAATGCTGAATAAGTCAACAATAGGTCGGGGAAACATTTTGTTCATGTTCCCACGAAAAGGGATATCCTGTAATGTTCAGAGACATCGTGAGAACCAAGTGAAATAAGGTAGGAAGTAGTGTTCTTCTCGAATTTCTGGAGGTTATATGCCTAGGAGAACACCTACCTTGGCAATGTGTTCCAGAGCCTCGCTGTTCGTTGGATGAACGAATCTTTGGAAAGAGATGTTCTGCAGGACTCCAAAGTCACCACGAAGGGGTGCGAAGCCTCAACTCGACGGGTTTATCTCGCGGGGACTGCCAAGGAAGGAACAATTGTTGATATTTCAGAAGAGCATCGTCCATGAAAATATCTCCAAAATAGAGCCAGATTGCCAACTTTTCTACGGTGTTCCATAGAAGTGAGTAAGTTTGTCAGCGAGGCATCACCCACGAGACGAATTGCTCTTTTTTGGACAGAATCCAACAGTTTCAGTACAGGTGGGATCTGTGCCTTATAGATCATAAGCAGCTGACTAGAAGTGGAATAGCTCCTGGTCCGAAATAGAAAACCAAGTTTTTGGGATGCACTTTTAGAAATTGATCTCACGTGATTTTCCCAAGAACGGTTATTGTAAACTAAGTATATTTGTGAGCAGAAGAAAAAGATCTTTCACTAGAGTTGAAAATATATTTAACACGTTGACTGCCACAAGGCACTAGGTATGTGCCTTGCCATTTCGGCTATTTAGGGTTCAAGGCACACTATTTGTGCCTTATATCAGTCAACTCTCTAAAATTTCATGGTACATCGAAGTGCCTTGAAGCGTATATATTAGCATGTGATCACAATCTTCGTGGCGCAGGGGCCCAAATTCTCAAAAACCCCAGGAAAAATATGAATATTTCAATTTTATTCAGCGTTTATTTTGAAAAATGGATAACCAAGCATATGCACTATGAATACATATATTTTTCTTCGAAAAATACATGAATATTTCACTTATGCAATAAGTGCTGATGAAAAATGATCAGGTTCTTCTGAAAAAATGCAAAAATAATGAGAAAAGAATACGAAAATTTTTCATTGGGCTGCCAAACTTTCATAAATGACAACTTTCCTTATAACAATGTCGTCTTGTGGTGTTGGAAAAAACATGTTACGCAGAAATTTCTTTCACAAGCAGTACATTGGTACATAGACCTAGGAGTTTCTTCTTGTGCCAGTTTCTCGTAACAAACCACATACATTTGAAGGTACAGCATTCGTGCCTCACGGCCCGATACTACAAAATACAAATGCTGGGGCCACGAGGCACATATATATTTTTTTTTATCGCTTGGAGCGCAAGGGAATCCCTATAATGTTCAAAGAACATCGTGCGTTCCTAGGGAGGATAGGGACAGGAGGTAGTTATTGGATTTTTTTTTGAACTTTTGGAGATTATATGTTGTTGGGAATACTTCCACAGGCAATGAATTCCAGAGCCTAGCCGTTCTATGGATGAAGGAGTCTTGATAAAGTCACATATTTCCTGAAGAAGTACAATAGTTTCAATCATAATCCATCATAATAAAAAAATGGCCCAGGGGAGCCAAAACTTTTTATGTACTGCGGCAGTCAACGTGTTAAATATACTGATTTGCACTCTTTTTCTTCACTTTGCGATTAGCTCGAGGTATAAATGTATCCCAATATAAGTAATATGAGGTTTCAAAAAGGAAATGCGACACCCCGTTCAATAAAAGTTGCCCCAGCGCACAATCTGAAATAATTCTAAATTGGATTTTTGCTTTCTATTAGTGTTATAGTTTTAAGCACATATAGTAGTATTCTGAGATCAGATAAATAGTTATGAGTTGTGAATTTGTCTCTGGTATGAAATGAATTATATTCCATTCAATATATTTGTATGTATATAGGAAGTGAAATATCATGTATATAGAAGAAGAGACCCACTACCGCTCATACTAGAAATATTTTGGTGAAAAAAATAAGAGGAGGATACGCTACTGCTTCATGAAGGAGAGTTAACACACACTTTCAGTTGCTCAGGCTGTAACAGATTCTCATTAAAAAGCCGGGTTCCGTCGTCTAATGTATGTACGCTGTTTCGCTGTTTTCTTGTAATCAGTGCAAGATGATTCCCACTTTATTGCGTGGAACTGGGATGAGAGGTGTTTAATTCTCAGTTCATTGTTTGCAATCTACAGAGCTGTGTTTCAGATTAGATTTGGTACTTCCAACCGTCACCTCGTCACCAATTGCAAGAATATATTGTTGCAGTTACTGAGAAGGTCTCAGACGAATAAAAACTATCTGCTCCACCTATTTTCTGCGAGGAATAAAGACTTGATATAATAATAATTGAAATAAATATGAATAGCTCAAATCAATTTCCACAAATGTCTGAAAATGAACGGAACTGGTAGGTAACGAGATGAAAACATTTACTTTCCTGGCTATATGCCACGAAATGTCTGCAACAATTCTTATGGACGAATAAGTTTTAAAGTATTTCTTTTCAGAATGCTGAATTGCGCTTTAATTCTTCAGGAACGCTGAACTACCCACAGATTGGTTTCGAGGTTTTGGCTCAGTACAAGGGTGTTCCCAGATAGCTTTCATGACCGCCTTCTGGTGGAAACCTGACCCGATACAGCTCAGCATTTGATACCCACGAGGCGTTTGGCCACTGCACGAACGAACGTAATAAATGACACTTTATCGCTCAGATTTGGGGACGGCAAGTAGTACTTCACCCCAGGGCTATAGAAGAGTACAGCAAGCGGTATAGTAGTCTGGCAGGCCGTAAAGAAATTTTACCGTTTTTGCTGAGTTGTGATATAGGTACTTCCTTATGTAACCATTCAAAATTTCTCGAAATAATGTTACTCTAGGTGAAATATCTCCTCACAAATGGAATTTCATGAATTTCAACATTTTTTCATTTGATCATCTGTTCAATATACTGTGAGGACGTAAAAAGTCCTCTTCCATCCTTTAACTATGTAAAAAAGAACATTTCACTACTTTTTGACATTGAATTGGTGTTGATCACGTGACCATGTGGTTTCTGGTTTTGAAGGCCTTCCGATCATCGTATCCAACACTGCATTGTTTGGGCAAATCGGCAAAGCCGTTTCAAAACAGCAAGCGTTTAAAGTTAACCTAGTTATTGTAAAAAGGTCCCATCAGGAACTATTTGCTGACGTGCAAACGTCCCCCACCAGTACCAGAAAACCATAGTTGTTGATAATAAATTCGAAACTTCACACGTAAGAAATAAATGAATGAAATTCAACCATTGTGAATCAATATAAATCGACAAACTCAAAAATTCTGTAGTTTCACTAAACGATCAATTAGACCCCAATAGTTTACCACTGTTGAATTTGTTTTCTTAGTTGGTAATAATATGTATTTGCTATCGACCCTTTCAAGTTAATCCCCGGTACACCGTATTTTAATGTAGATATTGTGCCTAATTTCCAAAAATGAAGGAATATCGAAAATGTCCACCCATCTTATCGTTTGTGAAGTTTTTACATCTAGAATAATATCATAAAATTTCGAGAAAATTTTGAACGTTTGTCAATTTGAACCGACTTGGCCGATTTGTACAAACAAAGCGGTGTTGATTAGATGTTAGAAATACCTTCAAAACCAGGTACTATGTGACCATCCGTAGCATTAAAAATAGTTGATGGTGCTCTCTTAACACTAGGCCACGTCACCCCTACCAAATTTATGCCAAAAAGTAGTATAGAAGGTACCCTTCTTCCTGCAGTCTACTCGACCTAACCAGCTTGTCCCCTCAAAGTTGAAGGGGGAAAAGACTTTTCACGTCCTCACTGTATATCATAGTGAATCATCTTGAGTGGGCCGCCTGATATGAAACCTTCAGGCACGCTCCTGAGTGTGAGAGGAATGCGTCATTTGAGCTCCAGTGTAATCATCTAATACAGTCCACAAGAGGGTTTCAGCAGGGGTTTAAGACCAGTGAAATGGGTGTTTCATCTTTTCTGCGAGGCTGCTTCGTATACTTCGAGTATACTTCGATTCTCTGATTTAACCTATTTTCTATTTGTACTAATCTGAGGGATTGTTTCTAGTTCCAAGGGAGCTCTGTGGACTCAAACCATTCAGATATTGTTGGCTGTCTGATAGGATATCGATTGCTACTAGATTCATTTTCACCTCCATAACACGTACTTCTGCTTGAAAGATAGTTGGAGTATTCCCGAGTTATTATGTTCGGAGCAGACGAAGCATCAGTTGGTTTCACAATATCCCATATATATCGGCCATTTGTATTTTGTTTTATTTGTTCAAGGAAATGTTATCTGGTACGGTGTTCGCCAGATGAATATCTACATCATTGCGCGCTCTCCTATGTTACTACATAACTAGCATCTATCCTGAGAAGATTTCTTCTCAGATATCTTTCTGTTTCATATAGTCACTCACTCACGTCTTCAGTAAATCCAGCTCGCTTCATTTACAATCCATTGATTGATTGAACTGACACTTTCCAATCAGGATAAAAGTCAACTAGTCGATACACGAGCCGCAGTGAAATACTTTCTAGTTAACTCCAGACCAGCGAACCAAATCCCGTCATAATCACGAATCGTTTCAAATTGATCAGAGCTATTAAAAACCACGTGAAAAGCTACACGAGCGCCAAAGGACGTGTGATTATGTGACGAGTCATGCAATTTTTTTGGTCCCATTATATTTCCATCATGACTGACCAGTTTGCACTCGTAGGTCAATTATCGAAATCACCAGAAAATAACCAATATACTACGTAAGAGAGAAGCTGAGAAAGCTCTTGGAGTATTTTCTTTTCAATAGATACAATGGAAAAATCATAATTGGTTTTCCAATATAGTGAGACCACTATGAGAGCCGAATTTTTCATTTCGTTCTGAGTAGCTCATTCAGATTGGACCAATATTCGGCAAATATACAGGGTGTTTCAGAGTTGTGGTGACAAAGACCTCCCAACGAAACATGACAAAAAAAGTTCATAAAAGTTTCCGAGATACAGGTTCCAAGTTTAACAAAAAGAGAGTTTTTCAATAATATCTCGATAACTTCAAGCCGATTTGAATAAAATCTTCATGGTTCATTATCTGACATTCACTGGACCAGTTTATAATAATATATTTATAATATTTGGTAAAAGTCCATGGTTTTTCTCAATGTGGAGTGAAGTAGTTACTACTAATAATGCTCGAAGTGATCTGCATGACTTTTTAATATGATCAATTCCATCAGAATACTTGGCACATGTTTCGGTCATTTATATGTCCATCAATCAATCAATCAATCAATCAAAAATATACTTTATTGTCAAAGAAAAAATTTCTTATCGACAAAGATAATTCATACATATTCATTTAGAGTCTTATAATAAATAAGACACGTCACGAAAGATAAAGACAGTGTGAAGTAAGGAAACACACATATAAACATAAAATTAATACAAACATAATTAAAATAATATATCACAACAATGTATATGGTCAAATAAAACATATGTATAATTATAATATATCTATCTATATCTATATATACATAAAATCAAGACTCGAATCAAGATGTCTCATCAATTTAAAAACTATCGCGTACTCTCAGTTAAGATCGTTATCGTTGAAGAATTCCTGGAGATTATAATATGCTTTTTTCATTAATATTTCTTTCACAGCCTGTCTAAATTTACTGAGTAGAGGAATAGTTCTTATGGCTAATGGTAAGTGGTTACACATCTTCATGCTATTGTAGATGATCGAATGCTTCGTGAGATTAGAATTTGGGATAGGCAGGTTCAAGTGGGATGTATTCCTGGTGTTATAACGTGCTTCAGTGCTTACGTTTTCAGAATATTTTTTGTGTATCAGACAAACAGTTTCGTGGATGAAGATAGATGGTAATGTGAGAATGTTATGAGCCTGAAACAAGGGCTTGCAGTGATCGCGAAATTTTCCTTTACACATGTATCGTATAGCCCTTTTTTGTAGTCCTCAGCCTTATCAAGAAAATAAATGAAAACAAATTATCTTGGATAAATAAATTATGTTCACGTGGGAATGGGAGAAGGTTGAGCTACATCTTCATCATAAGGGAATGAAACTAAGATGGATTTTTATTTTTATCCAAGGGAAAAGCCCAAAAGCAAGGTGCACATCAGTGAAACTTTCAGATGGGAGAACGGAGACAACGTGTGTCTGTTCATCTTGTTACGTACTCGTCGGAAGTCACCTGACCAGGAAGAAAAGAACAAAGACATGTGTCGCACGTCACAAGTCAACGAACAAGACAAATGACATGAGACACAATGACAGTGACCAACGCTACCAGCAGACGAACCCATCATGCAAGGCTTTTTAACTCTATAGGGTTGCCTCATATATTTTTCTGGCCTGACGTCATGATTCCCCAGTCATCTTTTGTCGAGCGACAAAATGAAAATGGCGGAGGTGATAAACAAAACAAAAAAATTTAGCCTTGTGCAATTGAGTGAATTTTGATGAATGTCGAAGTGTCCCAATATGTTTTTGTATTTACAGAATAGTATACTGTTTTTCCAAAACATGCAGCAAGTACAGAAGACTGTGAAAACAGAAATCTAGAAAGATGTGTTCAGTTCCTCAGTGCTCTATTGTACAGACACACTACAAAAACTCACACAGTCAAATTCTTATTGCAATATCACTCCATCAGGACTGATTTCTGTTGGCTTTTAAGGGTATGAAGGTTGAGCAACTGATAAAGCAATTTTTAATTGAGAAAATTTCATCGTGGATAATGGCATACTGACTCAAGGGATATAAAGAAGATTTCTCGAAATTGATAAGGCCAAAATTTCTCAGAAAGAAGAAACAATTAACGATAGAGGCTTTCACAAAATGTTTCATCAAATTGACTAAAATTTTTATGTTAGTTTTGGGGAAAGAAGAATTATACAAGAAAATTAGTTTCCTTCAAGTTCATCACGAGGGACATTTTATTATTCCCAACTGAATTTATCCATCAAATCTATTTCCATAATAAGTGCATATATAATTGTGTCTCTCTTTCAACTTCAGATTTTTGATACCATCTTCTATCAAGAAATGGCATTGCTCCACAAAATGTTCTGAACCATTTTCTCTACCTGAAAATTTGAGAAAATAATTCAAGCTGAATGTTATAGACATTATTTAACAAACCTTTATGTAAGGACCTCAGTAAGGACACTATTTCAATTATTTCCATGGTCTCCTATCCTGATAAATTATCTTACATGAGGAAAATCCTATCCTTGGAAAATATTGGGACAGAAATTTGTTTGCTTGATTTGAAATTCAACATTATTTTCAATGAACAATTCAAAAGAGCTTTGGATTCATATTCGCTATGCTGATCAAATTTATTAATAAAATCCTTTGGAAAGGAGAAGTTGATTGTTTTTTTTTCTCAAGAGTCCTTCCTACATGTAAAAATGAAGTAACGAACCCATCATGTACCTAACAAGAGAGAAGTTCAAATTTTTTAGGTTAAGAAATTAGTAATATGGTTAATTTGAACCACTCTTTGAATGGATAAGTCGTCGAGGACCAAGGGAGGGGGAAGTAATGACAATTTATGATTATTATGTGAAATTCAGTGCATTGGAAAATTCTAAGCTATCAAACAGATCTATTTCGAACATTAGAGGAACATATCCTTCTACTATAGATTTAGGTTTTCGAAAAATCTTCTACCTATTTATTTCATTTTATCATCAGTTTCAATTAAGCTTCGGCTCGAAAACTATATATACCTCGTTAATTATCCAATGACAGTAAAACTCTTTCAACAAATTCGTAAATTTGATCAAACGGATGGGAAAATAGCTCTCTCATTGGGTGATTAATCAGGTAAAAAGTTCGTGTTTTCGACAACAATTAAAGCGAGAACGTTAGCGAATGAAAGGGAACTCGCGAAAGGTTCTCACCGTGGGAGAAACTTTCTGAAAAATTCATACCGTTCATTAGGAACACGGTAAAAATACTCCATTTATAACTGGGAATTTTGAAAGGTCAATGCATTGGAATAACTGATCAGTCCTGCATTTATCTACAGGGTGGGGTTCAGTCTTGAAACGATCTAATACCTCCGCAACTGTTCATGAAAACCATAGCAATTGATTGATTTAACTGACTCTTTCTTTTGAAAAGATAGTTGATCATTGCTGTTTTGTTCATATAATACGTATGCTGCACTTATATTGTGCTGATGGTGAAATACTCTAATTTGTATAGGTTTGTGTGAATCAAGATAACTTCATTTTACATCATTCAGGAATCAATGAGTAAATCGCTTTTTCCAGAGATAACTGGAAAATTACTGAAAACACAATGATTCGATATCCTATATGAAATGGTACATAATAACATTTAGGGACAGAAATGCAAGATTCGCTGCACCCTCGTGCTACAAATCGCACACCGAGAAAAATCCAGTTATACAAGTATCGATTCAAAATTATCCTATAACTGCTAAATGAAACATTTTAACCACGAAATGTCATCTGATGAAAGTGAAAAGTCAACATTTTCAACGCGAATCAGATTACCTTTTCAAATCACTCTTTTTGTTCTAAAAAGGTTACCTTATAAATTTGAAATGGAACAAGATTGTAGTTAAGAGATGGAATTTGAAAGATAATCATTTAAATCCTGGAAGATGTCATTTCACAGTTATACAAGTATCATTTACGTTCCATCTCTTCGTCATTCACCATCTTTGTCGTACTCGTTCACCACAATGAGTCATCTCACTCACTTATGAACATTTGTCCTATCAGAATCGTTAGTCGTGTATCGATACCTGATATTTAAGGACATATTAGCTCGCAGCAGCTCGTGAACCCTTCTTACAGAGTGATTTTTTTTTTGAGAAAGTGAAGTGGTTGAAAGTTCTTCTATAGAAATTCCAAGGACATATTTGTTCATAATATACTGCCCAAGAATGGAATTTGTTGAGAAACTACAGGAAGTTGAACTGCATCAGGGCGTTATAGTGTTTTCACGACAAATCGGTAATGTATCGGAAATTTTTCCAATTTGGATGAAATATTTTATTTTCAAACTATACCTCACTATTCACTATAGTCGCGAAAGCTTGGATTGACACAATTATATTGGTGATAGATTGTATTGCATATACAGGATGTTATCGTATCAAAATTAAAAAGAATTCAAGCCAAGATTCCTCAGGAGAAATGAAGGTTTTTCGTTTCCATTTCGAGAGTGAATTTTTGGCAACTATGTTAACTAATAATCCAAAGTAGTGACAAGAAGAACAAATACTCCAAATTGGAAGCATTTTTATCGGCAAATTGAAATATTGTGTACTGAGTATCTCAATGCCCTGTAGTCTCAATAAAAAACTGTACTTGAGGGTTAGTATATTATTATATATTGAGTAGATATATGTCTTCAATATTCTTCGACAATCTTCAACCCACATCATGGTTCTGGAAACAAGTTAACCACCCTAATATACTGAAATGCCAATCATTTGACTATTGAATTGAAAGCAAATTATATTGATATGAGTATTATTTCATTTTCATAATATCACTATTCAATATTGACATGCTAATCATAAGACCCATGAGCGTCATGTCATGAGTGTTGTTTCACAGTTATATGATTTCTTTGAGAAGATGGACTTGATTACAGTGAAAAGGGAACTATGCTAATGGGGCCTATTCAATTCAGAAATCTTTTGAAGGTTATACAAATTCGTATAACAGCTAATAGATATTTCTCTCGGTCTGTCTCGGTGCACCTTGGAATAATAGCATTCTGTCCTGGCTGTATATTATACTCATCTTCACGCTGGAGAAAACACAAAAACCAAGAACAAATAGAAATTTGGTCGAAGTGTTTTGTCATAATTAGTAGTAGTAGTTTGTGGATTTCGTATCTTGACATACATGCATCTTCTTGACAACACATGGTGGCAGCAAAAAACAAACTAATATTTATCAAAAAAGCTTTGAGAGTTGCTTACGGTTATAGAACAAGGAATCAGAGGAATAACTCAAGAAATTGTTGATACTGCTTCTGCAGTGATTCTTAACTTGATACCAGTGATTTCCAAAAATCAGTATGATGCAGCCGGATACAGCTTATAATCGCTTCAGAGAATGGTGTTCTCAGAAGAAAGCGCAGAGCCATAAGCAAAATGTAATGTTGATATGAACACCCTAGGGATAAAATATGTCGTATTATCTCCCTAAGAAATGACATGTCACTTCTACCCCTCTTTTGTTACCAGAGAAACTAACTTCTCCCGCCGGCGTGAAAATACTTCAATGTCATGAAGTCACATTATCATAATGGATCTTTTGCCTGGCAGTTCTCTCGTATTGTAAAAAAAATATAAAAAGATTGCATAACGTCTTAGTGGAGCTATTTGATATTTCCAATATTTTTAACACGCTATTCATCAACATAACCATTCCCTCGAATCAACTGAGCGAAATTTCTACCTGTAAAATGATGAGAATAGTAATTTGTTTAACTAGGCAGCAAAGTAGAAGATTGACTGCCGAGGCTGAATTCAGCTAAGGCAGTCAATCTACCTTGCTGCCGAGTTGAACATATAATTTTTTCTCCGATTGTTCATAATGATATAGGAGGATATTGTGATTGCAAATTATTACAATTCCCACAATCTCTTTATTTTTCCTGTAGTGTTCAATTAAAATGAAATTTGATAGAAATCGCAGTTGTCCATGATAATTATAGTTTGACAATTCATGAAAATTCTGACAGTTGTGCGAAAAAATATCGGTATATTTAAATTATTATATAATGGACAGTGATAGCGACCTGGAAGTACTTACACCTCCAGAAATAAGGGAGGTGGCAAAAAATATAGAGTTGAATTTGTTGCCGGAGAAGTCTCGAATGAAATATGAGGGAAATTATAAACAATTTATGGATTATTAATTTTGCTGATACATATCGATCAGCAAAGTAACCACTTTGCTGCCTAGGCAGGAAAAGTAATACTTTGCTGATTGATATGTGTCAGCAAAATTAATATTTGCTGCCAATCGGAGAAAAAATATATTTTTTCTATGACGGAAAAAAGTTTGACATAACATCCCTGTTATGAAATTGTTCTATGATTGTTCTATCCGTCATTCGGTTGCCCCCTTATACGAGCAACCCTCAGAAGTCTCCGAGAGTCTTATGCGAGCAAGGAATGACGGGGGCCTCACCTTTCAACGTGTGATCCCAAACACTTTCTGGGGCCATCAGAACAATTTCAGCAGTCGCTGGGAATCGAACCCCTGACCGGCAAGCAACCTGGCCCCTGGTTACAAAATATCACTTTTCATAAATCACTTTCTTTTCACGGGAAAAAAAGTAAGTACTTTTTTCCTGGATATATCGGGGCAATGTTGACGGCTTTAGTTGTGCCAGTTTCGAAAAATAAGCCAATCACACCGTCTAGAAGAAAGAACTGCAAGTTGAATTTTATCTTCCATTCCACTTCGCGGTAACGTGAAGTACTAAACTAACACCAACTTCGCATTTTTTCAAAATCAAACTACAGAATTAAGTTGACATATATATTTGAATACTTCATTAGGAGGTTTCGATAGCAACAAAGATAATGCCTGAAAAATGATGCCTGCAACGCAGGTGTCCTAACAGGTGAAATCTTAAAAGTTCATATCGATAATTTTCTGATTTTATTCCCAATATTGAAACGTGGTTTTTCCTGTCACAGAGAAAAATAGTGTATTATACTCGGGAAAAATATTAGATATCGGTCTCGGTTTTTTTGTATTTCTCCGCTACGTGTCGGGGGACACACATAACCTCGAACCAAATTCGAATACTTTCTTTCCCTTGTAACTGCTTTTTCGACGGGAAAAAAATTGACATTTCATCTTTGCTGGCAAAATACAAAATGTCACTTTTCCTAAATTACCATTATCTTACTGTTAAAAAATGGGTTCTTTTTTTCCATAAATAGGTGCATTGTTGATGGCTTTTTTTGTGCCAGTTTCAAAAAATAGGCCAAAAACACGGTCTGCGAGAAAGTACTGAAAGTCCATTTCGTACGTAAATTACTGAAAAACAACTAAGTTCGCAATATTTCGAAATCAAAACAGATTATCAGATTGACAGATATTCGAATAATTCGAAAGGATTCCATAGCAACGATGAAGATGCCTACAAAAAGATGCCAGGTGTACTATCCAGTTAAGAACTTCAAATGGCACATTGGTAATTTTCTGATTTCATCATAATGTAATAATACCTTCTCAATATCGAATCGTCGTTTTTCTTGTCACAGAAAAAAATAATGTATCATACACGGGAAGAATATTAGACTTTTTTTCCCTTGTATATTGAATAACTATTGTGACTAAATTTTCTTTGCGGAATTGACACTGGCGAAACATTTTCATTCAGTGAATCGTCTCATTCAGATTAATGATACTGAATGAATTACTGGAACAACGGAAACTAAACACACGAAACCCGGAAAACCATTAATATCAACAAAAACGACAGATGACATTCCTACTACGATTATTCCTTGTCTTCGCCTAATCTTATTTGCGGTTGCGTTTGTACAGGGGCGGGGGGAAAAGAGTGAAATGCTACTTGTTGACTGATCAGTCACATGACTAGATGATTCGAACAGAGTTGGAATGAAATATTCTGAAACATAGGACTGTGAAGCTATTCTAAAGTCACTGCCATAAGATGAAGCTGTTTCAACTAATTATCCACAAGGCTTTGTTGAATACCGTTCAAGAATATTCGTTGAGAAATTTTTCATTTAATGTTTCTTGCACCTCACCGTGATCACTATGTCAGGTACTTCTCTGAATGTTCATATTTTGCTAGACTATTTCACGTTTACGAAGCATAAAGAGCGAGCGATCCCTTCTGAAAAATACAGCTATTATTATTCAATGCCAAAGTGACAGTTTTTGTTTCGCTACCCATGGTTACATCGTTGGAAACACCAACGCTGATAGACCAATCAGAATTGTAAGACACCAAGTGTTTTCGCGATAACACAAGTTGTCTATGGCTTGTGATTGGCCAGATTATGTAGTGAGTGGAATAGTCGAGAAAATATCAGAAGATGAAACTCATATCAATCAGGCTAATGATTAAGCTAAGTGAATCCGAGAATAAAGTTGAGATATTCTTGCAGTTACCTTAATGATTTTCTTAATCTCATTTCATCCTCCTAAAAGTAAATCCGTAGACTATAAATAATTATTTATGTTGTGCAATAAACAGTTCAAGAAGGATCACCATGAATCTTCCTAAATGTATTCGGTTGCTAAAATATATCGGTTTTTGTATTATCCACTCCATGATTCCTGCGGACTAATGGTGCAAATTGATCGAGTTCAATATTCAGGACAGAATTTTCGATAGTACTGTCAGCACTATTTGTATTCATCGAAAGTAATACCACGAGTCATCGATAATATATTTATATAGTTCTTCACGAGAATTTCTATATTCGGGAAATATAAGAAAAGAATACGATTGATATAATCACGAGTCAGTAGGGCGAGTGGTTTTATCTAATTCTGATTTCAATCTGAATTTTTCTCAAATGAAAGTACCTGATGAAAATGAAAATTCACCCTTTACAAATAGGAGAACGAGTTCGAGAAGATTATTTTTTCCGCCTATCTGAGACAAAAGACACATTTCACGAGTCAAAGTGATTCTACATCATATACATACATTGTGTAAATTTCAGATGAATTTTGAAATACTTTGCTCACGGCCGGGAATTTTCAGTAGACTTCGCTCACTTGATGCACTATTTGTTACTCTCCTCTCAAAAGACCCTAGAATCTGATGTCATCACTGAACTATAACCTATAATAAACATTAATATTGATTCAAACATCGCTCATAACATTAACGCACAGGTGAGTCCAACTACTTGTGAACATATATGTATGTATATAGGAATGTTATTGTTTATATAAGGAATAGTGTTCATTCAGTTCAGTGATATTCATTCCTGATTCGATCATCACACATATACTTATATACAGAGTGGCATTGAAATAAGTGCATATATTTCAAACACTGAGAAAGCTCGACGTGAACTATCGAATTGCACCAATGAAAAAAATTCAGGGATCAAAATAAAATTTGAGGTAGGACCCCTTTTTCCACCCAGAGTTCTACACTGTAGCAAATCTGACGTCACCTCTGTTCAAATTTCCATGGGGTAGGCACAATCACGCGGAGTCCAATTATTTAAATTGTCTTAAAGTGGTGTACTTGATTCAATTTTTGGGATTAGAAGAATTAGAAAAAATCTGATATCATGGGAATATTCCTTAGACTGTATCATAATAATGTGCTGAATATGTGCACTTATTTTAAAAACACCATGTATATGAATTTCAAGAATTAGCGCAGTTGAGTCTTTACTCTTCATTTATAGTTTTGTTCTGCATTATCACAAAGAGTGTCAGTTTAATAGATGAAATAATCCGACCGTGAAGCTTGGCTAGAATACTGGATTGCTATATTGGTTGAAACAACGAGAACGTTACATTTTGACATGTGAAAAAATAATCCAGACAACTCCATGACCTATATTCAAAACTGTCATTCCCATATTATACCAGGTTACCAGATGTTATTCTATTTGGACTCGTGGATGCCTTGACGACGTAAAGTCACAGATTAACATTGTTAATTTGTGGTATAGTTTTACCGGCTCGAAGGGAAGAAGTGGCGTACTATGGAGACCACCATACTGATTGCAGTCATCATCGCAGAAGATGACAGTGTCAGATACTTTGTGGAATTGTCGAGATATACATTATACGTTCAAACTATGCATTTCCGAATGAAAACAATATGACTAAGTCCTTCCATCATTTGAGAAACATCAGATGATAATAGTATCATAGTTTGTTTTGGTCGGAAGGAATTTTTACTACTAGTTCATTCCCACCACTCTCCAAAGCCGACGGCTCATCAGCAACAACATGGTAAGAGAGAGTGAACATAAATACAGCAAACTCCACCCTATAGATTCCCAGGGAAGAGTGTCGCAGATATTCTATCCGATGAAAGTCGAATGCCCGGAATTATCTTCCGTCAACACATGGATTCCAGGAATGGGTAGAAATATGAAATTCTCCGTTTGATAACACGAAATTGACCGCAACAAAGTTGAAAAATTCCAGAGACAGGAATCTTGTTCGAAGAATGTCACCGCAGTTGAACTCTAATTTTTCAAAATTGGAGTCGAATGAGGAACATTCTCAGAACCAGACCCAGAAAATAGTTTTGGAGTAAGAAAAACAAAACACTGTTCTACTTCGCTCCTGAAATGCAACAGATTCGTGATATTTGTAATTTTTCCTAATATGCACAGTCCTTGAGACAATATGACTATCTCAAAGACCACCCTGTATGAGTTACGAAAATAATTATGCATATCATATAATAGCAGGAGTAAGGTATTTTTCACGACTTCATTTTCACATTTCACATTTTCCTCTTGTGTACAATTAATATTCCATGAAATACTGAATTCACTGCTGGATAAAACATAAACTCTCTACGTTATATTGTATTTTCTCTAATCATGACATTTTATTCAAAACACTGACCACTTTGTCATTAGCAATATGCAGAGTTAACATACCATTTGAAATGTTCATTGATATTGTGCCACCGTTTAACTTTCGATTACGTTTTTAGTACGTTCCCTTTGATGTGACATTTATATGAAAGTCCTGGAAAATTGTCAATTATTTCCTTTCAAAACGTAGCTGAAACGCTTTGACGATATTCGAGAGAATATTCTCCTACATAGATAGAGAGATGAAAGAATTATGGTTTTGATGAGGGTTTTACTCTTTACACGGCAATTATAGGATCAGTAAAAATCAAACGCAATTTCAATACCAGATGACACAGAGACGTAAATTGCCAGAAGAAGGGATGGAATATTTCATGACTTTTATAAAAGAATCAAAGAAGTCCGAGTTTTTTAATTGGTTCAGACTATTTTGATTCGATTCACTGAAAAAATATATTGTTTTATTAGGATCTAAAGTGACTCTTTTCTTGGCAAGCGAATCTATTCCAAGAGATAGTGAAAGTATTTCTGTGCAAATTCCTCATGGAATAAAATACTCATCAAGTGACCCATTTTTTTACAATCAAACTCAAAAAAATCAGAATATTTCTGATCCTTTATATTCGGCCATGTGAAGTGGAGTGGACGCAGCAGACTTCAATCCATCTCAGTAGAAATTATCCTTCCTTCACCATGCGGGGAGTCCTTGGTTTCGCATCTGATGACCACATCGCCATCATTTCAGGTGTTCTCAGGTGTCCTACAACATTGTTCCTATTCCATATCAATTATCAGGATGGAACTTATCACCTGCTTTGTCTACAGATTCGCAGATGACAGTACTCCTCATGCCCTCATACTGCGTGGTCTCCTATAATTTTGATATTATCCAAGGAAAATTGGAATTCACGAAGAATGCGGGTCAATGCAGCTAATCAAGATCTTGATAAAGTCACAGCCAGTAGTATCAACGACAGAGTCGAATTCAACGCCACCAGAACTCAACCCTGTACTTTCTCTAGAAGAGTGAGAACAGTGAACAGAGAACAGTGTCTGCTACCACCATTCCCACAATAGCCACCATATTCATGCTCGGTTTTTCCATCAGCAGAACTCTTTCATGGAAAACGCATGCCAGGTCCATCGCAAAAGCTGCTTCACAAACACTCGGATTTTTTTTTCTCGAGCGATAACCTACTCTTCAACTCAAAAGTTTCTCATGATGTACAAAGCACAGATACAGCCAGATTCAGAATACGTATCCCAAATATGGGGATCAGCACCCAACATACCCCGAAGCTCTCAAGTTCCTTATTAAGAAACGAATCATTCACCTGGTTGGTAACTCACCTAATTCTAGGCATCATTATTGAAACATGCACCATCAAAAAGTCGGCGACCTATCACTTTTCCCTAGATGCATCCACTCAACATGCCCAGTCAGCGTATCTGTCGTAGTCTCGGTCGTAGTATTGAGATATGTTGAAGAACTCTTCACCAGAACTCATTTGTCACCTTCACCTTCAAAAGTTCAGAAAAAATACCTTCACTCATTCCAAGGTCCGCAATATAATGTTCCTCGACCATAATCAAGATTCCCTTTCATGCGATCCGAAAGATCAAGAAAAACAATATTTGTTTTCGTTTGTCTATATCTATATGTTCTTTCGTTCCATCATTCCATCAACTTTATTAACGCTCTATATACTCACCATGAAGTATAAGTCCAATAATAGTCAAAACAGACATAACAACTTTTGTAAACAACATTCCGTATAATATGATCATCTCCTGATGAAATGCAAGTTGCCAACAAGGAACCAGAATATGTATACAGGGTGTGTCAGATTTTGTAACAGGTCTTCAACAGCTTGAAGAAGATTTTTAGATGAATCCAAATTGATGCCTCATTGAAAGCATATAGAGATCTTTTGTGCGATCAGAAGGGTTCCATTTGGTTCAACCTCCAAAAGTATATCACCCTGTTAATAATTAGAGGAAAAAAAAGCATAATAGCCCTAAATATTGAGTTTTTGAAGTAGAATAGGTGTGTCGAGAACTGGAACCTTTGGCACGAATCCACTATACTTTATTACTGATCTTAAATATCTCTAGGCTTTTATATGCATCTTCTTTCCTTTTCTTCTTTACTTTTCTCCTTTTTCCTTTCTGAATCATGAATATACTGATAGGTTAATGAATAATGACAATGGACCTATTCCATATATTCCTCTCTGTGTTAATGATATAAGATTAAGATTTACATGTGAACTCAAGCGAGACAAACATCAACTTGGCGGTTAGTCTCTTTCACGGTTGAGAGAACATATACCTAGTTATGAGTAGCACACTACGATAGGATATTTAGTTTTGATTTTCTCATGAAGGTGCTAACATAGTTAGCGAAACACTTGTCAAGGCGTTTGAAAATTCGGTTTTGTTGTGGTAAAACAGTGTAGTGTATATTAGGTGTACCAAATTCCAATTCACTTTTATGAAAATTGTAGGAGAAATCTTAAAAAACAAAATGAATCTCAAACTTTGACACCTTGTATATTGGATATTATCACGAATAGGATTATTTTCTTGAATTTTATTCGAATTCATAAAGGTTTCGTAGTCATTGAACAGTCACGTCTTTGTTTATTAATTCCAAAATCTTCGAATCATGAACGGACCTTTTTTATAGTAGTGGAACATAAACACAGGCGTGACATTGACTTTAACAAACCTGGACTATCGACCTGATTTCCTTACTGTCACGTTTCCGAAAATATAGACAACTATTTAAAAGACGTAAGGACGCGGGCTCGACAGTTCGAAATCTGGCCCTGTTTTTTGAGTACGAGTCAGGAAAGTTCAAGTTCTATCAATTGTAAGTTTTAAAAGTTGAACAGAAGATGCCCTTCCTCAGGCTTTCAGAAATATTTGTTAATTTGTACATATAGGGTAAGTTGAGTTTTGATTTCATTGTTATTCATTGTCAAGAATAAATGTGTGTGTATGTTTTGTTTGACAACCTTCTGAGTATTATTTATCATTATCACTTTCAAAGTTCATTCCCTAATGAATCTTAGGCAACCCCCGCCTACAGTTTGTGACACATATTGCTCCCAAAAATGTTCACATAAAGTGTTCACCTTGAAATATGTCTTCTTCAAGCTATTCAAGTTATGCTACAAAAAACTGACTCACCCTGTATTCTATTATCCGAAGAAACGACGGAAATAGATACAACGCGCCGATATGAACGAATCCATGACGAGCTTTTCGAAACGATCCACACGGAGTTTTCGCCACTACTGAAATTCTGTGCTGAAACCGAATTGCGAAGGAAGACAGAGCAAGGCGTGCACCAACAGAAAATCTCGTGGCTCCCGGTTTAGCGCAGCATCATAAATACTTCAGGCTCTCTGGAGATGTGGACAGATTGGAATTACCTAATTTCGCATTATTTATTGCCGGATGGAACGGAAGCCTTTCCGACTAGATTTTTCCTTTGTTTGCTATCCATTTAGCCCGACTAGTTGGACTCTTCCTTCGTCCTGCACGACAAGACGAATAAAAAAATGTCTGAGGAGTGTGGAGTGAGGAGGGTCCATTTCGTCTCTTTTTGTCTAGGTGATTGAAAGCATTCTTCTATTCACATAACTAGAATGGCAATTAGCGTACGGATATATCACGCTAAATGATCGATTAATCAAGGTTTGCTAATCTGTGATTTATTCAAAAAATTAAACACGTTACCATGACAACACACAGAATATCTACTGAGCCAGAAACGAAGTACAATTAGAATACTAGTGGGACTTCTCACAGGGCATTGTAGGCTCAACAACCACATGAGTACGATAGGTCTGACTGAAGAACTGCTGAGCAGGTTCTGTCAGGAAGAGGAGGCAACAGCAGTACATACCAGTGTGACCCACTTCTAATGGAACCACCCCTGTATCTTACGTAATCGTTGGGTAAGGATCCTGAAATTTGCTGAAGTGAGAGATATACCAAAAATGCACTTTATGACCAAGTGGGGTCATCTTCAGTGATATACACTGCTCGCCAACAGCCATGAAACCATCCCAATTTCCGGAAAATTATATTAGGAGTCAAAGTAGGTTGAAAATCACGTCGAATTCGGAATCAGGACGCCCAAGTTACTAACTATTCAAAGTTTTCCTAGAAGACTTTCAGTTCAGTAAAATTAAAATTTGTCTCACTTCTCATGAAAGCACCCCCGTATCTCACGCAGGTAATTATTGAGGCAGGGTTCTGAAATTTGCCGGAGGAAGAGAAAGTCCAAAGATAAAGTCAATTACGTGGGATACGGGGGTGCTTCCATAAAAAATGCGACAAAATTTCATTTTTCCGAACTGAAAATTTTCCAGGAAAAATTTGAATACTCAGTAAATTGGGTGTCCTGATTCCAAATCTGAAGTGGTTTTCGACCTATTTTGACTCCTAATATCATTTTCCGGAAATTGGTGTAGTTTCATGGCTGTTGGCGAGCAGTGTATATCACTGAAGATGACTCCACTTGGTCATAGAGTGCATTTTTGGAATATCTCTCGCTCCAGCAAATTTCAGGATCCTTACCCAACGATTACGTAAGATACAGGGGTGGTTCCATTTTAAATGAATGTTGTTGGGAATACTGTCTCAGGCAATGAATTCCAGAGCCTAGCCGTTCTATGTATAATATACTATTATATTCATTTGACTGCTTTACTACGAGTGGAGCCGAGGGTGAGAGCTACTAGAGAAATGATCCTGTTCAACAAAATAGACATCAGAATTACTCGCTTAAAATGATAAATTAATTTCTCCGAAACTATAAAGCGGGCCCTGTAGCTAGGTGTGATTTTTTTAACGTCCCATTGTCCCCAGAGAGACGAAAATGTTTTAAAATGGTCCTCATAACAAAGCTCGCAATGTTTTTGCCAATTCCGCCACAACACAATTTCGGAGGGTTGCCTAAATACTCTCGATGACAATTTCCCACAGAAGCGGGATAATCCTCGCTTGTCACTGTTTTCGTGTCGCTAGCCGACTTCTATAATTGTTCTCGCAGTCGTATATATTTCGTCTTTTTGTTATGTATTCATTAACGTCACTCGACTCAGAAATTCACTTCCCACTAATCAAAAACAACTTTTTGCACTTCCTCTGCTTACCAAAGTTTTCACACACCGAATCCCGCCGCTCAAAAGCACTTGGTTTGCCAACATCCCTCCAAGTTTGCATAAAAATTCTTATTTGGCATGTCAACTGTATAATGTGAGTCGCATTAACGAACAAATCCACCCTACTTCTGCGCGAATTTTCTTTGTTTTGTTGATGAGGAATCGAAAAACTTCCAGTAGTCACATGATGATATGGGCCTAGCTATATAATAGAAATCAGTATCATGAATACAGAAAGTTCCCAAACTTTGGTATATTGTCGTGGGAGATGTAATTAGCTATCCATATGCATCAGACTGACTATTACCTATCTGATTTGGAAAAAAAAAATATTGAATGATATCAGATCTACAAGGTGCCACTAACAATTTTGTATCCAATTTCATTTTCAACCGCAGCAATTGTCAACTTTTTTCAAATGACATTGTATATTTTTGATTTGTTTTCTGAATACAATGATGTATAAAAAGTTGAATTACGCGCAAGATCAATTGAAGAAAATTAATTCTCCGTCGTCAAGAAATGGATCATTTATTATACTTTTTTCAGTTTGTAGTTTCCTATGATAGTCATTTGATTTGAATGAATCGTTTTCTCAACATTGAATGTTTTTTTTTTCATAAAGGAACCAACTCAACCTTCAATGACTCAATGGAGAATTTGATGAAAAGATCAATTTCTTGTCGACAGAGCTACATTTATTTCAACAAATTCTGCGCAAAGTCAACTTGTTACACATCATTTTAATAAAAAAAAATTATCTGTCAGAAAAAAACAATGAAAATGTTTCATGAGCAGATTCGATCCCGAAACGTCCAAAACTTTGTAAAAATTCGATATTTTTTCAATATATCAATATTTCTTCTATTGCATTTTTTTTCCACACAAAGTGTCACTTACAAGCTATTGGATTTTCCATTCAGGCTTATTAATAGGAAGATTTGTTAAACGCAGTGACATTTTGGGGCAGGTCATCTGATTTATCACACTACACATAATATATTGAAATAATAACAATAATATTTGTATTTTGTATTGAAACAAGGAGGGAAAATCCCAAATGATCAAGTGAAATGAACTATACTACACATGTGTTGAAAGATTTCGAATATATCTGTACGGGGAAATGAACTTATATGTACAGGGTGATTCACCATTAATGTTCCCCCCTCTAGCTCAGTTATTTTTAAACCGATCGCAAAATTTAAGGGATCATTCGAAATGATTTTTCCTACTACATCAGAAAATACAGGGTGCTCGGAACAAACGATCTACAGGGTACTAGTTGATTTTTTGAAATGGGAAACTCTGTATTTCATTTCATTTTTATATTCTCCCTGAAGAGCTGACCTTCGAAAACTGTCATCATCGGTGCGACAGGAGGCATTATATTGGGTGTAAAAGTGGTATTAATTGCGTAAATGAGTGTTGATTACAAGAAATCTACATTTTCGATTGATTTCCGATTAAACGATATAAAACCTTATGATAAATAGGTTTCTTGACTTCATGTCAGCTCTGGAGTATTTTAAAACTATTGTAGCATCGTCATTGTATGAATTGGTCAGAAAAATCCAGAAGGGCCTTCTTGCGCCCCCTTGGATTGCCTTATCTGAAAAATCACAAAATCAATTCGAGATATCGAGCAGGGAAATCGATACAAATAAAGGATTTGTGTTTAGCATAGTATATGGTTATGGCAGCATCAAACTGAACAGACGATTTCATCAAATTCTGAATATTTCCCGAAAAGAATTAATTCTTCTCCTGTTAAAGTTGTCGATGATCTCAACGCAATATGAATCCATTTTCTGGGATGTGCTTCATCGTATAGAGTGGCAAAATACGTTGAATGTGGCTCGCATAATTTTAAAATCGGAAATGATGTGATAAAAACCTAAAAATGGAAAATAATCGGTTTTCAACATCCTGTATGAGGAATATGGAAAATCACAAAACCGTTTCGAGATATTGGCTTGAACGTTCGGAAAAAAACGCTCAATAGAAAAATAAAATAAAAAATCCCTGGAATACGGAAGCGTTTGGATTGTTTTTATTTCTGTAATACTTTTTTCGAACACTTGGTGTATGAGGACAGGAAAACTCCCGACGAGTTTTGAACAAGGAATCTTGAACAGCAAGATCGCATCTTCCAAACACTGCATTCCGATTGAAAATCCATTCGTTTTTCAAAAAGTTATGACAGTTTCAAAATTGTCGAAAATTTCAGTGGTCCACTTTAATCAACATGATATATAATATATCAAACAAAATAATCCCTCAATTTGAACTTGGAAAATGCATGACCCACTAGCAGAAATTCGTCATAATTTGATGTTTTAGTGTTATTTTAGAGTTTGTGGAAACACTATGTATAAAGTATTATGCATCATTCTGATTATGGAAAAATAGTTCAATGAAATAATGTAATACAGGGTGTTTCAATGGAAAATATATAAGTTCGTGTTGTACCTACAAGACCGAACCGAGGACCGAACACTAGAAACAATTTTTGAGTACTACTTACTACTGGAATCTGCGCGAAATTCTCTGTTGAAGAATGTTCTGAGCGCAACATTATTTCTTTTAACTACAAAGATATATAGAAGGGGTCCAAAATGTACAAATTTCAATAATCGCCCTGTCTTTCATAAACAGAAACAGTTATGCAAAATCTGATGCAGAATAATTGAGTTTCACAAATCAGTAGGACAGGAAAGTGAAAACCGCAAGTTTGTATCTTTAAAAACGATTGGGAAACCTGGCAATCTCAAACAAAATGAGACACACTATTTATCTTGCATGCAAGAAACGAATCGACTTGATAGAATTCCTGTTCTGTAACCCGATCCCTTGATTGAGGGTAATTTAATTACGTTCTGTGAACTGGAAGCGAATATAAAATGCCAATTCTCAGACTATTTCAAATGACAACAACTAATGTTCAATATATTACCGAATAACACTTAGGTATATACGTCCCGAACGTGAGTTTTATTGAATATGTAATGAGTATACATGATCATATCATCACGTAATCATTTGAATCCTATTGTCATGAACAAATAGAACAGGTTATTATGCAAGTCAGTTGACAATCTCCTGTATTATTGAGTTCATAATAATTTATCGTATTATTCTGACTATTCCACTGTTGTTTTACTGAACCAATCAGGAACGCAATTCTCACGTTTCTTCTATATTACAGGAATCGTTACCTCGTCTTTCAGTGATATTTTTGACATTTATAACGTCTGTTCATAATAAGCATTCAATTTTTACAGCACCGATTTCTGCACAATCATATAATCATACAATTCATTGTCTGATTTCATTAAATGGTTGGTTTTATGAATACACACACACAACTCGTGATATACTATTTTTCCTGGTGATATTCATCGATTTACGTACTCCAGCTGGCTGTATCAATGTAGCTCATAACATTGTTCCTAAACCTTTCGAAGGGCGGTCATGAGGTGGATCTCTAGGGGGAAGGGGGGCTGCAGACATAGTCATTTTCATGATTTTTTTCAAAATTTCACATTTTCTAATTTTTCATTGCATAAATCAATTGTTTGCTGCATTCATAGTTGTGGCTATGACTTACACTGAATCAAAATGTCAGGCTTGCAGTGTCTGTTGTCATGAAATCTGTGCTCTGCTTCTGATTTTCATGAAGTTATGAGTAGGGTGGGAGGAACCATGGAAACAGTAACAATCGATTTGCATCTAATGATGCATAATGAATATAAATAAAAATTGTTGCAGTTATTTGGGAAGATTGGGCGAGTGGACTAAAATGATCAATATTGCCACGGTAATTTTCAAACGGGTAGAAATTCACCATGAATAAAAACTGACGTCACGATTTCAGTAAGTAGGTGCAACTATAGCACAGCTGCCATATGTTGAAGAACGAATAGAAACTTCATAAATATTATTCATTCAATGATTCATAAACTCTCAATAATGTATTATGGTAATATACCTATCTATAGCTCAAAACAAACCATTTTCTCGTAATTCTAACTCTTATTCGTTGAATCTTATTGCATATGATGGATTCGTGTTGGAATAATCATATTAATTCACACTATAGGAGATATGGTCCGGTAACCGTGACAACACAGGATTGTGGGCGTCGTCTTGTCAGTTCTCAGCCATTAGCACATTTGTCTAGCCAACATCTACATGATATTTTGTTATAGAGTAAGTTATTTAATTCAACGACAGGGATCTAACAACTTTTTAATGACACGATTGTAATTGGTGACTTGACAACGTTGCTTCATGAGTGGGAATGGAAGATTGTCTGACCAATAAGACAACAGCATAAGAACTGACGTGTCAAGAAGTACAAATGCCTATGAATCAACATAACTCAAACTCTCGTTCACTTCAAGATCTTTCATCATAAATTAACTTTCCCAAATTAAAACATCCAGTACATTGTAGTTTCGATCAGGTCAGTGGAGTACATAGACGTCAGTTCCTATAAAATTTGCTAAAAAACCGCTTACCGTGCAATAATACCTAGGTAAGCAATATCGGAAGGTAACGAACCTATCAGCAAACATTGAACTAGCGGGAGAAGTCCGGCCTAGTGCAGGTTAGTCTGGGAAAGTGACGATGCCGGGGTATAGGTAATAGGCCGATGATTTTCCCATGCCAAGTAACCATCAGTTATAAAAATACGATGATGGCCTTGTGATGGTAAGATGTCTGGAACTAATTGAATACTAAGAAGATCTGGCCCTCTGCTGGCCAATTTCATATTCACTACCCTTCCCCCTGGCGGATGTTTTGAGAACGTCTACATCAACAATCAGCTGATCAATATCATATGTGACTAAGATGGCTGACTCTCGCGAGTGGTGATCGCGTCTAGTTTGTTTATGTCGAATTGATGTGGTCCTCTATTTCCGTGGTGGTTATTTATGATGGCAGGAGTATTCTCAATTGATAATAATAGAAGACAGAGTCTTCAATTATGATAATCTTGAGTAAGTATCAATGTACCTACATAGTGTTTTGAATGTCATTATTTGATGCATGTGTTTGGTATCTCGTAACCTCATATACCTAATGATTATGATAATTGGAGTTAACTATACTTCTCTAAAAGCAACCATCATTTTCAACTCGTTTGTTGCAATCAAAAGCAATCTCAGGTTATGAGAACCTATCTCTATATTGAATAACTGAATAACAATAAGATTTCAGCTACAGAATTACCTGTGCCAACACCATAATGAGAATTGAAAAGCTCCATGTTATCACGTCATTTGACTATATTATCAAGTTATAAACTCATGCAACTCATGTACCACTAATATAAAACAAATGATGCATTTTATATTTCAGAAGTACCTCACAACGAAGAATCAACTTCGAAGGAATGCTACCCAATAAGATGTAGATACCACACACCAACCAGTAAGCAGTCACTCCGAGAAGTTTCATCGTTGAAGAACAGAGAGGTTAAGAAGATATCATTGTGTCATTCATAAAATTGTTTTCTTGGAATCTGGTATGTGTCTGATTTATGATGAGAGGGTTCCCAAGTAGCACACATATATTGGGACAATATCGGTGCAATATTACGAAAATATCGGCAAAATATTGTAAAAGTAATATTGGCGAGAAAAAAAATGTGAACTTTCGGCGATATTGGTACAATATCAGTTTCCAAATGTGGGTAGAATATTCTCATATCAATATTGGTCGATTATTCGTAGAGTTATATTGGTCACAAAATGTGATATCAATATTGGCGAGAAATTAATGGAGAACATTCGGCAATATTGGTGCAATATTATATGGAAATATCGGTGAATCATTAAAAATCATCATGAAGCTATGTTGTCTCAAAAATATTGGTAGAATATTTTCATACCAATATTGCTGGAATATTATACTAATATACTGGTGCAATATTGGTTGGAAATATTGGTACATTATTGAAAATCATTATGTAGCTATGTTGTCTTCGAAATATTGGTGGAATATTTTCATAAAAATATTTGCGAGTTATTCGCATTAGGAATAATCACAAAGGTCAGCCCAGCCGAAGTGCAATGAGAGGGTCTTGCCCTGGGGAAGCCGCCTTGTTGATCACGGTTAACCCCTACTTCAGGTAATAATACTTTACAATCGTCTAGAGCCAATATTTATATTCTCTCGTCTGATCGGCAATGGGAATACGTTACCAATCATTTATAGCGCCATCTATCGACATCGGTTTGGGAGTGCGTGATATGGAATAAATATCGAAATTTCGATATCGATATGTATTCGCAAAACAATATGTGAACAATATTGCTCACATGATATAGTGAATCACATATCAGCCAATATAAGATGATATTATTTTCTGAATATGGCTAGAAAACTATTCACCCGATATGCAATTGAACTTGAATATACAATATTGTTTTTCTTTTCTATGACCGATATAAGATATATGTATTGAATTGCCGTTATTGATATTCATATTTGAAACAATATGCATTCCATGTTTTTCGCATGATATAGTTGAAACGATATCAATCAATTTGGGTAAATATAATGTTCCAAATATTGTTGAAGCAATATTCATCCAATTTGCCGTCGAACTCGATTACACAATATTGTATAACCGCTTCAGAATCGACATGGGGAGAATGTTTGAATTGTGATATTGGTTATAGTTGTTGGAAACAATATGTATACAATATCTTCCGCGTGATATAGTTGAAATGATATCAATCAATATAGGTGAATTCAATGTTCCAAATATTGTTGAAACAATATTTTACCAATGTGCCGTCGAACTCGAACATACGATATTTCATAACCGCTTCAGAATTATTGTTGGAAACAATATGTATACGATAACTTCCGCATGATATGGATAAAATGATATCAATCAAGATAGGTGAATATGATGTTCCGAATATTTTTGAAACATCATTCAACCAATATGCCGTCGAACTTGAATATACAATATTGCACAACCGCTTCAGAATCGACATGAGGAGAATATTCAAATCGCGATATTGGTTATAAATGTAAGAAACAAAATAAATACGATATCTTCAGCATGATATAGATAAAAAAATATCAATCAAGATAGGTGAATATGATGTTCCAAATATTGTTAAAACAATATCCAACCAATATGCCATTTGACTTGAATATACAATATCGCATACCCGCTTCAGAATCGACATGGGAAGAATGTTCAAAATGCGATATTGGTTATAAATGTCGGGAACAATATGTATACGATGTTGTTGTATCGACATTTGTAAAACAATATTATATAACATTTATAGATATGTTTTTCAACACATTGTTAATGAATTTTACAACCAATATTGCTCCAATATTGTAGCTGACAATCCATATTCAGCTCAGGTTGAACCAATATTCCACCAATATTATCATTTCAATATTGTTTGTCCAACATACTCTCATATTGGACCTATATTATTTTTCACATGTACGATATATCTATATCGGCCCAATATGAAATCGGGTTCCAGCCAATATGATGTGCTACGTGGGTTATGTGGTGAAATAAAGAGGTACTTGAACTTTCAGATCCATTGGACCCCTAAAACCCCTACTCCTCCCCTACCTCGATAGTATGTAACCAATGTCGTTAATTGGCCATTAGAGTCCCATCATTTATGTACTGGCCTTCTGCCGGGGAACTGAATATGATTGCTGGGTACCCAGCACTGGGACCAGCTGCCGGCCGCAGTGTACTGATATATAGAGTTCCGCATATGGGACCATTTACTGGGCCGCTGATGTCAGGTATGGGAAAAATATACTAGGCCATCGATGCCCCATATCAAGATGTTTGCTGAGATAGCATCGATTCCGAATATAAATAGTACTCGAGTCGATAAGGCATCTTTCATTATCAATACAAGTCATTAGTAATGGGCTTATAGCACGAAAAAACATTAATTTCATAATTCGATAGAACTCACCCAAACTATAGCTCACCACCGCAAACCGTTTTTTGCTGTGAGCTCCCTATGTTTTATAAAAAATCATTGAAATCCCCGATTTTTCGGACTTCTGAAAACGAGGCGATGATGTGACGTCAAAACCCTAATACTGAAACAAGACTATTCCAGACAGAGATGAATGATACATGATTTCTGACAGAGTGAATTAGTGCGAGATCACAGTTGAAAGAATTAATATATCAGTTGCCTCAGTCTCCGTCGGGCGTTTGGTATTTTCTTTTAACTATGGCGAGATGAGGTTTCTACGTCATAAGAGGGTCCGTTTTCAGAAAGGTACTATTATTTATGTCCAAAAATAAAACATTCCAGTTAATTTTTCGATCGAATTATGTCGTCAATCATTATTTATGTATGAAAGGATCATTATAAACATGGTTTGGGTTAAAAGTTCTACTAAGGTGTACACGCCCATTATCAATTGAAAATGTTCGCCGTCTCCCCGACTTCAATCCTGCTGGTCAACCCTATGCTAGACGTTGTAATGTGAGTACTGTTTTTTTCAAGTGTTGTTTTGCGTTGTGTTTCATTTGGCAAGCCATTATGTTCTTTTTTCTTTGCTAACCTGCCATGTGACAAGCATTTATCCATGTCAAAGTTTATATCAAAACTGTCTTGACTCTTCATTTGGGGATGAATGTGGTTGGGTGGTGAAATGATCAAAACCTCTGACATCTGAGTTGTGACAATATCTTACGTATCCGAGAGCATGGCCAAATGGCGACAATAACGGCACGTTCCAAATGATGTCTGAAATTCAACAATTTCGAACAACGCATAGACACATTATTTACATCAAGAAAGCGAGTGTTGCAAAAATTAAGTCATGTCTCTGACGATACGCCCATTGAAAAATTTTGTTAATTTTCTTGTCGATAATATCTTCACCATTCTTTTTATGATTGGAATTCAAAAAATAGATCTGTTGTTATGCTCTATAAGATTACACTCTCAACCCCTCATCTCGTAGGACCGCCCTTGCGATAGTTATGATAAATTTGTTCTAAAAATTTTTTTTGTTCTAAAATTTGTTCTATCCGTCATTCGGTTGCCCCCTTACGAGCAACCCTCAAAAGTCTTCGAAAGTCTTGTGCGAGCAAGGAATGACGGGGGCCTTACCTTTTAACGTGTGATCCCAAACACTTTCTTGGGCCATCAGAAAAATTTCTGCAGTCGACGGGGATCGAACCCACGACCGGCGAGCGAATGCGAATTAGAATATAGACACTCTGTCCGCACGGCTACCTGGCAAACAATAACATTCGCGAAATTACCATAATGCAACAAGCTATCGTAACAATCGTCGGAATTTATATCCGACAAAATAGTATCTTCATCAGCAATACTCGTTCATGGAAAACTCATGTCTTATCCATGGAAAAGCTACCTATTTCACGATAGCTCGGGTTTTTGTTCCTTGCGAATAGCTATTCACACCTCAACGACTTCTCATGATCCACGAAGCTCAGCTACGACTCGTTTCAGAATAAGTACTGGCCCCACATATTATGGGGTTCAGCACCCAAACATACGCTGATGGTCTTAAATACCATCCAGAGACGAGCCATTCACCCATAGTGTATGATGCCTCACAACTAATTCTTTAACAACATCAGTCGGAGACTCTTTCCTTTTCTAACTCCACGGGAAATATTCTTCTGGAATCTCTGCTATCATCATTTCATCACTAACTGCGTGATTCCATCACAAGACTGACGCTGCGTTATCAATTGGACAAAACGGCCTCTGTTTAGTCTCGACTGTGGTCACTGATGAATAGATTATTTCACTTCGAATGTCTTCATTTAGAATCATAACATGATATTTTGGTGACTTACAACGGTCGACATGATATTCTCAAATACCTACACTGTTCACTGTTTGCACGTTAGTGTCAACGGCAGTCGCGTGCGGCAAAGAATTACTATTTCATGGAAATAATAATATCTCGAAAACGAAGAAAGTTAGGACACATGTTAATATGAACTTTATTACCTAAAATATCACAAGGAACCCTTGAGTTTTCTCGGTGTTACTTAGTTACATCCTGTATATACAATGATATCGAAAGGATATAATAACATATGTCGAACAGCACTTTATCAAAACTCCTTCATCCATAGAACGGCTAGGCTCTGGAATTCATTGCCTGAGGAAGTATTCCAAACAACATATAATCTCCAGAGGTTGAAAAAAGAATCCAATACTCACCTCCTCTCCCTATCCTATCAGAACGCACGATGTTCTTTGAACATTATAGGGATTTCCTTTCGTGCGCTCCAAGCGATAAAAAAAATAGGTACCCATATATCATTGAACGTTATTCAGTGTGAGCTATTCAGAGTTCAGACTAAGAAACTACTATGCAGAAAAAAATCCATAGCCGCACTGGCAAAATTAATTTGTTATTGTTTCTTATATAGAGTGAGTTGACTCCAAGAAATTTTGTAATATTTAGGTAGTAGTATCCTCATGTATTCTTGAAATTGAATAATGAAAAATTATCTGCCGCATCTCCTATAAGGTAAAATAATACTGAATATTAACAGGATTCAGATAATGTCAAACGTTTGAAAAATTCTTTCAGAGACCTTCAAAGGATTTTACGTTTATTTGGTCCTTCAGTAATCGACTCAGAGTGCTGCTTAGTCGAAAAGATATATAATTAATTTTGTGAAACGTTTAGATGCCTCGTTCACAACCCTCAAATAATAATGAAGAGGCATCTTTATTAGAACAATTCCCGAAATAATATTCCGCAAAATAAATAATAACGAACTGGAATTCTCGTTAGGCAATTCAGTGGCTGTTCGAGCGATATTGTATTGTGTAAAATACAGTCTCCATTATCAGGATGTGACGTCACATTCCATAGAACGAGTAAATACGGCAGAGGGTCCTCGTCGACGCTCCACCAAGTTACATGTTTTTAGGATTTAATTGAAAATGTTCGCATCTGAAGGCACTTCGAGGGGGTCAAATGAAACCGAATTTCCGCTTGAAAATGAAATCTAACAGATTTATACCACTATAAGAAGGATTTCTTGATTTATCCTCATGAGATTGATTTCACTCCAAATAAAACAAGAACTCTTCAGAAATGCCAATTTACTCAAAGATACATCGTATGCAGTCTCTGAAAATTTCACTCAAGGTGTTATGGAAGAAAGAAGACGATTAATGCCATACCTTGTTAACGCAAGAAAATCTGGAAGAAAGTTATTTCTTAAGCAAAAACTTATCATAATTGATAATGTACGCTACAACTCCGATGAGGTAGCAAACCATGAAGAATTTCAACTGCAGAATACCGAATTCGAGAAGTTACCAGAAGGAAGTCAATCCCAAGGAAGCGAAGACCGGGTTTTCCTTTCTCAACCAGCATCAATCAATTCCTTGAAATATGATACCATCAAATCTAGTTCATTTTCATTGCGGAACTCAAATAAAAAGTTATAGGATGCAGGAACACTTTCTCAAAATAATTATTCACCACTCATTGTCATGCATCTTAATATTCAATGTTTAAGAAATAAGCTAGAAGAGGTGAATGTTTTCCTGGAAGAATATCAAACCAACCAAAATATTGATATAATTTGTTTTTCCGAACATTGGATGCGTGATGATGAGGCAGTTTATTTTCAACTCAATGAATATAGGATTATCTCATGTTTCTGTCGTAAAATACATCTACATGGTGGTGTTGCCATCTTTATAAATGAACATTTAAATTTCCAAACCGTTAAATAGTATATTATGTAACAAGTGTTACAAACGTTCTTTTAGTAACGAGTATTTTAAGCACGAGCGGAGCGAGTGTTTAAAAAACGAGTGTCTAGAAGAGTTTATAAACGCGTTACATATACTATGATTTTTCTACGAACTCCGAAAATTACATTAACATACCTCCAATTCCTGCTAACCTATAAAATAATTCGAAAGGAATGGGAATTGAGAACATAATACAAGCAACTGCATGCAACCAGCGAGATACGTATAAGTGATATTGGTTGTAGATGTGTGAAGTCCATTGCTTACTAACCTTTCTCTCACGTTTATTGTCATTCTTAGCGCAGAATGAATAAATTGTTCCCAAAGATGGATGCTTCATTTTCACACTTCTTGGAGATATGCAAGTACCAAAACATTCTCTTCGATTTCACTTTCGTCTACTTTTCGCATATATTTTCAAAGAAGAATTCTGATACAAACGAATATTGTTTGAATAATTCTGATAAAAAATTTGAAAATTACAAATGACAGTTAATACAATTGACTGGCCAGATATGTCCCAAATTACTGAATCCGTGTTTAATGAACTGCGTTGTCATGGTAATGTGTTTAAGAAATCGTGTTGCCATGGTAACGTGTTTAATATTTTGAATAAATCACAGATCGATAATCCGTGATTGATCGATCATTTAGCGTGGTACATATCCGTACGCTAAATGCCATTTCAGTTATGTGAGTAAAAAAAATAGTTAATGCACGACCTATTGAAAGAGACATGGAATTCGTAGCAGTAAGTAGTAAAGAAATGAAAGTAATAATAGTCTGTTTGTATAGAAGCCCGTTGGCCAATTTCGATACATTCTCGAATATTCTATCTGATATAATTCAAGAATTGATGCAAAACTTCAAAAACTATAGTATAGTAGTTATCTGTGGTGATTTGTTGTCAATTTCAACTTGCCCACTAAAAATTTAAGCGAACTCCAACACGTTCTGGATGCAAAATTAAATACTTTATTGTTTTCAAAAATGTATCATCCAACTATGGAAGAACGAGAATTAAAACACGTATAATGTGAATGAAAACATATACATAATAGTGAAATCATCAAATACTGGTCTGTAGGTGTAGTATAATTTGTATATCGCTACTTCAAAGTTGGGAACCAACTCCCCAGAAGTCGAAACTTGTGCGGCGTTAGGAAGAGCGGGACCTACAGCTCATAGTGGAATCCGAACCACTTCTAGTAGGTGAAATATTCATTTTTCTATATTTTTGTGATCTTCGAAAAAAAAAAGTTTGGGAGGGGTGTGCTATGGAAGGTTGATGAACCATACATGAAGTAGTGAGAAATTGATGAAAGATGCAGTATCCAGGTCTCATATAGCTTCCAATACTCAAATTCGAGAACTCTATTTCAGAAATGACGAACGTGCATATGATTTTAATGTCTTGGACTTTCCTGAAAGCATCAGAAAGATGTGAATTAGTCTGAACCACAGACTGTGTCTGAACATATTATTCCTGAGTGGCTAAGATCCAATGATCTTTCTAAAAGCCTCAAACCATTCATTTCTCTTATCCTTGAGAATTCTAGAGTCATTATTGAATGAGTAAACTTTCAATCCAAAATAGATACGCATAGGTATGGCACCTCTCACCTGAACTAAAATTTTCCACACACTTGCTCAACTGATGAAAGCAAATCAAAATAATGAATCATTCATTACCCGCAAACTCACCGATGAAAGAAATACCTTTAGTATTATCATTCATGGAATTCTTACAGCAAAGAAGAAATCACTCCATATTTCCTAGGATTGGCAGAAATAAAACGAGGAAATTAATATCACTACTCAATATGGCCTCAATGTGACGTCATCGACCGAATTTTTGTAAGGCAACAAAATGAAATAGCAGATAAACGGAGTACTTTGATTAGTTCCAGAGGAAACATGCCAATATTTTGATTCATCGCCAATCAGGATTTGTTTCAGAAATGATTTCGAATGACATAATTTCTCCTGAATTCTTTCCAGATCTTCAAGAAAATAGTATTTCTCCGTCAACAACATCAATGGATAAATTCAGTAGCTACAGATAAATGTCTGATGCACCACGCCTTTTGGTTTGATTCTCAAATAAAAAAATCACCTAAGAAACTTACTTCGTCTGCAATGGAAACAAGGGGAGTAGTGTTTCAAACATCTATTTGTAGATACTTCAATATTAATATGATAGTGGCAGGTTCCATTTTCAATTCGAAAGTTGAAAACTTCAAGAGGAAGAATGCGATGAATCAAAATTTCCGCAAAACCACAATTGATGACATAAAATTATTATCGGTATAGCATGGTGAAACAAAAGCTAAAGCAGTCGACTATAAACAGGAGACATGCGTCACTTGTAATGAAATCCTTTAAAACTCGGAATGCAACAACTACGAATATCCATTTATTATTAAAGTGTCGTAACAACGCTATCTCGGTAGAAGAGTCTTTGTTCATATATTGTGTTCCTCAAATCATATTCCATATCCTCTTTGACAAGACAGGTTATTTAGTTTTCTGTATTGTTTTTCCTGTTGAATCGAATACTCGAATACAATATTATTAAATATGTATCTACATAATAAGGGGCGCCGTGGTCGAGTTTGTCTATGCACTGAAATTCGCTAGAATGCCGTTCACGATGCCACAGTAGAGATGAGGAATACAATAAAAAGTACTAAATTGCGACGTGAAATTGTAATAGATGACAGTAAATAGTAATAGATTGAAAAAGGGGCGAAATAGAAAAAATATATGGTTAAGCGCATGCGCTTCGAAGATCTCATCTCCACTATTTTCAGTAGCAAAGTGGTTAATGATCATGCATCAGGTTGAATTTCCATAAATCCACTAAAAACACCGACATAAATCACTAACTAGATCGCTAATGCCATAAGATCAAAGCTCATTCATTCATGAGATCTCTAATGAGATCAAACTTGGTTCAATATGGAGCGTGCGCATTATGGACCTGTCATTATATCTTACTCACTCTTACTTATGTCTGCGAATACCAAATCAAACACCAAGAGACATGACTCCCATGACTCGATATGTCATGAACGACAATTTGGGAATTCCTTCGCTTTAAGCAGAAACGTTTCCAGGCGAGGAATTTGAACAAGATTTTCGGTTTGCTGGGATATGACTTATAGCGCTCTAGTAATTATGTCAGTTGTGCTTGTGACGTCAGAAGCCCAGAGCGCTACCTCATTGGCGGTAGTCAAGGTCATCATCTGACGTTGCGATGACATGAAAAGTACGGGAAAACCAAAACATCCTAACTCCTGGCTTAGATTGAAAGTTAGACATGTTTTCACGTTGTTCTTATGTCATCGCAACATCAGACGTCATATGATGACCTTGGCTACCGCGAATTCAATGGGTTCTTATACTGTTCTTCTTTTTAGCGAGTTGGAATCGAATGGTAATAGATTCGCTATGAATTTCAGATAGTAGTAACGACGTAATGAAGAGTTCTAGAATGTAATAGATCTATTACTATTGTAATAGCAATCGGAACCCTGTAATCGGCTTGCTCACTCTATATATTGACTTTTTTCACTATATTCGGTAATTATGCGTTTGGGTATTGTTTACGAACTCCTAGAAGTACGAATTTCAGTGTTCGGGTTCCGTAACTCAGAGTATCTCACTCAGAGTCAATAATGGAAACGACTCCAACGCCACACCTCGAGCGGTTAGTGCTCATTCGTAGTAATAGTTTCCATAAAACGAATAAAAAATATGATTCTTCTTATTATATTAACAATAAGGAACTCTTATCAGTGACGTCACTGAGAGACTTAGGTGTTAATTTTGATGAAGGTATGAATTTTATAGAACACATAAATGAGGTATCAATGAAGCCGTCGAAGATGTTGGGTTACATTCTTCGCAATTGTGAAGTTTTTTCTGTCCATACAATTAGGAAGTTATAAATGTCATTGGTAGTCTCTCACCTAGAGTATGCTTCTTTCATTTGGTCACCTTTGCATCTAATCCTCGAATATACTTTAGAACTTATACAAAATAGATTCCTAAGATTCTGTGCTTTTAAGCTCAATGATGTTATCGGAAACCATGATAATACTTTCATGCGTGGTGAAATGAATTTGCAGAGATCAAAAAATCGCAGAAAAACCACTGATATTTGTTTCATTTTTGAATTAATCAATGGAATGGTTGTTTGTCCAAAGTTGTTAGAGTTAAGAAATTTCAATATACCATCATGCTTTTGGTCAAGTGTTGGTGCCACGTGAGTTTCTTTTCTAGGATAACTCCTAGATATTTTACCCCTTCGGAGAAGTTGATAGGCGTCCCATCCATAATGGGTTCCTTCAAATTGATTTTTCTTCTTATGGTGAATGGAACGATGGCTGTTTCGCTTGGTTTAACATTCAAGCCCTCCTGAAAGCACCAGTCTTTCAGCATTTTGAGTGCAGTCTGCATCAGGTTTGATAAAATCCCATCATGCTTCCCTCTTACCTTATTATGACCTTATTATGACGATGTCATCCGCATTGCCTTGAATATCGAAGCCAGCAGTGCTCATTTTGTTGAGTAGGTTATCCACAACTATGTTACATAAAAGAGAAGGCAGTACTTTCCTCCTTGGAGGCAACCTCTAGTGGCCTGTGCAGTTACCGAGCTGCTTCCCAGTATAGCTTTTATTCTTCTTCTCCTGAGCATGGATTGTATCCAGCCTGTTGTTGGGGCCTCGAACCCCTTGATGGTTGTGGCTCGCTCTATCGATTCATAGGAAGTGTTATCGAAGGCAAATTAATTTTTTGTGAAGCGGACTATTCGACAGAATTTTACTTCTGATGTATTGATCAAGTAGTTTCTCCATATAGTTTTCTGAAGAAAGGAGGCGAGGCTAATATTAGGTCAGGATTCGGAATGAATACCACATTCACCTCTCTCAATGTTTGCGGAATGTGGCGCAAAAAGTAGCTGGCTCGAAATAATCGAACCAGTACGGGCAGTATCTCCTCGATAACCTGTTGAAGGGCAGCCGTATAATGCCACCTGGAGATTTGTGGGGATCAAATGTGCTGATAGCCCATCGAATTTTGTTCCTTGTGAAGATTTTACCCGACAGGCTTTTTTCGCGGTTCGTTCATAGAATTTTATATTGTTCATTTTAAAGCAATGTATGTACCTACATTTCTTCGCGAGCGGCCGCAATTCCACAAATTACTTGAAGAAACGTGAAAAAAAAAACGTGAACAAACCTTCAAACGCTCCTCTACTGCTTTGCTCATCCCCTACGAGTCAGGACTTTCATAGTATGTTGCTCATGGCGCTTTCCTTTACCATATTGTACAATAATTTATGACTACACGATTTTTCTCCTATCCGACGCGTTCGTTGATTGTTGTATAACACTCAGAAAGAGGTTTGCGTATTCGATACAGAAAATCTCATGAATTTGAAGTCTCTTCATTACACTACTGTAGAAGAATATTCATAACATGTTTTTCCTTTCCGCATCCTCTATGTCTTTCTGTGTAGTAAAATATTTAGATAGACGACAACGCTGTCTGAGATGGTTTGAGCAAGTCGAGAAAACTTGTTGTCAATATTCGAAAAGCAAAACCCCACGTTTTATATCACTATTTCTCAACAAGAATGACGTTTCTTTGTTTTGCAAATTGGAGACGTTTCCCCTTTGTGACTTTGTTTTCCACTTTGCAAAGGAGCGTTTCCGTTTACTTCAGTAGATTTTGAGATGAAAGTAGACGAAGTTACATAGTGACTATTGGGTGAGTAGCGATTCATCAATAGATGTATACATATACTTACATAATAATATAACAATTTTGTGAATTTCATAAAATTGTTTCTGCATTCTCAGATTCATTGAATTATGTGTCGCTCTGTACCTACATTATAAGGATACTATATTATACAGGTTTGAGATGAAGTCCAGGAACATTGAAATATCTCGGAATAATTGAATCAGGATTCACGAATAAGCTTCGCATGCTTATGACATTCACTTTCTTAGGGGTGCCCAAAACAATTATTGTCACAATATATGGTATACTCAAAGCTTGGGGCCTCATCAAGTCAAAATCTGGCCTCGAGAACTATTCTTCAGATTCATTCGAAAAAAATGATGAAAATGACATAGATATTGTTGCCACATTTTATCAATTCCTCAGAAGTCACATCAACTCTTTTATTTTCCTGGATGATAATGAAACTGTTCATGCACAAACACATTGTGCTAATTACTATTTTCGTTGAATATATGAAGTCCACAAAAAATCCCAATCATTGTTCTTGCATTTTTCTCAAACATTTTGTCCTCGAACTTCTAGCGAATTTGTTTTTGTACAGGTTGACATTTAAATAAGTGCAAATATTTCGAACCCTGAGAAAGTTTCACGTATACTATCGAATGGCATCAATACACAAAAAATATATAGAAATGAAAATAAAATTTGAAGTGGGACCCCTTTTTCCACCCAAAATTCTACACTGTAGGAATTCTGACGTCACCTCTGTTCAAAATGACGTGCGGAAAGCACAATGGCGCGGAGTTCAATCTTTCAAATTGTTTGAAAGTTGCTGTTAGATTATTGTCACAATTCAATAAACGCAAGCACTGTTAGAAATATAAACGGACAAGGGCCATGTTCATTCACAGCTCGACTACACGTCGAGCAGTAACGAATAAGCATTTGCACATGTCTGTGATAGCTGGTCAGCGACATAAGCACGTCGTGAACTTTATTGTTTCCTGATTTTCGTTGAATTTTCGGGATGAAATGTCTCGTTAATAAGAAGAATTAGAAAAACAATGGGATGTCATAGGAATACTCAGACTCGTTAGAGCCTCGTGGTAGAAGTCTCAGTATTCTATCCCGCAATGAAATACAAAAAGCTCATAATCATTTCCACACAGTGTTCATAAAATAAACAACAATGGTTGATTTCGGTAGAAAAATAAGAACTTTTCTGGCTAATGCCATGCAAAACATCTCTCGAAATCTATGCATCGACTCGTATACGTGGCATTAGCCAAGAAAGTAGTTGTTTTTCTCCCGAAATCTACCATTGTTGTTCAATTTATGAACATTGTGTGGAAATGACTTTGATCTTTTTGTATTTATTCAACCATGCATTCCACTTTGAGGAATGTGCCAATGTTCGTAGTTCATTCTAATCCGCGTTGGCATGCCGGTGTGAGTTCAATTCTCCGCTGCAGACATTTTTCCGATGGCCTAACAAAGTGTTTGATCACACGTTAAAAGGTGATGAGGCAAACCTCACAAGTCTCTCGAAGACTTCTGAGGGTTGCTCGTAAGGGGACAACAGAATAAAAGATGAAAGAATTCTACAACAACAAAAACAACAAGATAAATATGGTGAATATATGTACTTATGCCCAAAACAACTCGTAAATTAATTCGTTGACTTTTGTGTAGGTATAATCATCTCCTGGCACATTCGTAGTTGTGTTCGAAGAACAACCATTCGAGTGAAAATGACTAAGGGCATCTGATATCGTGAACATCTAGTGTCAAAGTGGCCTTTTCCACATAATACTAATAATACTACTGAAGCCAGTGGCGCAAGTGTATTTTATGAGGAGACGTCTCGCCAAGTTGTAATTTACGACTGGTACGGTCAAGTGGTGAATGTTTCCCGTGAACTAGGTCACTACAAATATCAACCAATTTCTCTTATATATCCAATAAATCCAGTTTATTTGAGATGTGAGCAGTGCAGGTATAAAGTTTGTCCCAGATTCGCTTCCGTATACAAGGATCTCGGCAACTCAACAGCATCGGTTGAATACAGAAAGTCTTAAGAGAAAACTAAGTGCATTCGATAACCAGCCTCAGATTTGAGATCGGTTAATTGGTTCCGGAAATATGGACGGAAATTCGAAAGATTTTGTTTGGCAGTAAATACGAAGACTCTGTCAAAATATGACATTATAGGGTAACTTTTTCAAGACATGCATGACATGCCTCAATAGTATTTTGTTATCTCGGAAACACCTCAATTTTCATTCTTCTTATGGCCTCGATATCGAAATTTTCCAAATAATAACAAACAATCATGTGTTCCACACATTCTGATGGTCCTTTATTATAATATCAACGATTGACGGATGAGTAGGTAATTATCGCCATAGGTCTGTTTCTTCGACAAGTATAATAATTTTCTCTGCTAATAGCAGCCAGCTCTAAGAGAGAGAGAGAGTGAAACAGAGCTCGATACCCTAATTTATCAAATGCAACAGCTTTGGATGACCACTAACGATCCTTGGGGAAAGTTGGACGTCTAGTCAATAAGAAAAATCGCTTCAAGGTAATCTATCATTCGATTAAGTATACGTTTCAAATCAATATATCCAGACTATGAAGAAAACAACAAAAAAAACTGACTAGCTTAATTGATAGCCCTCAATGGAGCGTTACCAGATTTGTAACAGTTTTGTCCTTCGGATATAATCTATGCAATAGGATAATTATCTTTATCTGTCATACTCAAACACAGAATATTCTTAAGCATTTAAAGAATGCTTTCATAGGATTGTCTTGACAACTTTCATTTTCTGTAGGTTTGGAACGATTCACTTTGATGGCTTTGAATTTTGTGTTTCAAGAGTCTTGAACAAAGCTATGACAATTGAGATAATAGTACAATAGAAACTCACACAAGGTGTGAAGAATAGAACCAATACATTGCATTGCATATGTTTCTGCGATGCTGCCTTGCCTCAATTTTTTTTTTCTGCTGGAGAAGCAGTTAAATTACACTCAGATACATTGGAACATCATATCAGAACAATTTTGGTTTTTTCTCAGTTGAAAGAGTGAATAAATATTTCCTAGAGAGTCATTCATTGTTCGATATAGTGAAGGTCTCACGATACTTGAAGGTCGATCTAATGCAAAAAAGGAACTCTGGATGCTTTTTCATCTCTCATAATCACACGAATGCTTTTTTTATCGAAGTCAACTTATCATTTTACTGAAAACTCTGTTCGAACGACAGAATTTTGAGTTCAATTTCCTGAAGGCAACAAAACTCGAATTTCTTCATTCGCAGACTGTCCAAATCTCGACATTCCACAAATGAGATATTTTTCTGATAACACAATATTGAGGAAAAATAACATGAACGCCATCAAGATTCGTTCACAATTCTGGTTGACATGTTTCAAAATTTTGTGATCAGACAAGATAGCAGAAATAGACCATATAGTGTATTGATAATAATAGTTGCCGAATAAACGACTTTTCGTGAACAATTTTCTATGAAAACGTTTTTATTTTGCCAAAAATATAAAAACAAACCGATTGATAGAATCACGAGTCCGTATATAGGACCAGTGGTTTTATCTTGATTCGGTTTGTTTGAATGAGTTTGCCTCAAATGAAGATGATTGACTGATGAAAATGAAAAATTATCGGATTGAATTTGATAAACGAGTTGTATTTGGAAAATCTATTTTCACCGATTATAGAAAAAGACACATTTCACGAGTCGAAGTAATTCTACATACTCCATTGTGTTCATTTTTAGTGATTTTGAAGCACTTCGCTCCCGGCCGGAAATTTTCTGTAGACTTGGCTAGCTTGGATTATTTGCTGCGTTCTGTCAATAAACCCCTTAGTATCTGGCAGGGCTGTTCCAGTCAGTACTTCAGTACTAGATTCAGTACTATTCGAATATGTATATGAATGAGATGAATATGAGTGCCAAAAAATGAAATCTAGTACTAAATGAGTTTTTAGATCATTAGGTTCCCATATTGTTCACCAAGTGGATGAGAATGAAATTATTCCTTTAAATTTTTAACATTACTTTGATTAATTGAATTCAATTTTGATATTTTCATACGGTGAAATCAATCCACTCATATTGTTTTTAGCGGCTCCCATTTTTTAATCGTAGCTATGCAAGCACCTTGGGTGCGAAAAATTTGAGGAACATTGAAATTCAGTACTAAATTCCGAATTCTAGTATCTTTTCATAGTGTGGTCTAGTACTTTATATTTTTGTCAGGAACAGCCCTGGATCTGGTTACTTCACTGACCTTAGAATGTTATTGTTCATGTTTATGAAGGGGATAGTTTTTGATCGGTTATAAATATAGTATTATTGATTCAAACATCACACATATACGAATAAAAAGATAATTAACACAGGTGACTCAAACAAATTTTCGACTATAATTCAGGAATGTTATTGTTGTATCATAATTGTGAAAAAATCTAAGCGGGAAAAATCTCAAGGAATCGTGATATTACCATTGATGAACTTGAAATATTATGTACAGTGTACGGTATTTTTTATATAGTTTTTTGACCACTTGTCAACCTCCTGCCGTACAAAAGATTATATCCTCTTGAAAATTATTAGGATTCCAGTTATACACCTTTAGATTGTTCGAGAAGCTGTTTATGTGAAAGTGATCAATCTGATTCATGAGTTCATCCAATTCGACGTTTCTTAAACATTTTGTGTGGATTCGTCATCATTCTAGATTCTAGAGGAATTAAATATATGAGTGTATTCACCGAGAATGTTATTCGGTAATTATTATTGACGCAAGTTCATTGTAAATTCCTCTTGTATACTACTGGGAAACACAAGAGCTTTGAGAGAGACCGTAAAACCAAAGAAATTTAAATATAAATTCGAAACCAGAGTCGTGAAGAGAATATTCTGGAAGAATAAAACTACCTCGGCGTGAAACAATGTGATCGAATTGAATTCGATAAAAAGTTGAAATAAATATATGGATACGAATGATGATTATATGCAATGATACAAGTTCGGATGTAAACTAGGTAATACCTACATTATTTCTCGAACCCTGGGCAGCTGAAATTATGCTGTATAATTTATGAAGTTCATCAAGATCTGGAATAAAATAAGAACTATTAGAGTATGTTCTGAAGTAGGTAGTTCATACTCAAAGTGATTTTATTTATTTATTTATTTATTGAAATCATATAGGATAACAACAGGCATAACCCAAAGTGTTATCCACGGATACAATAGAGCGTACAGAAGTGTAACTTATATATATATATATATATATATATATATATATTACATTTTTAGCTTAAACTAATACTAATCTATGAAATATTTTAATGATGTCAACTGTAAAGTTCAGTATTTTTCTTTTATCTTAGATTTGAATACATGTAATGTATGATTGAATAAATCAATATCATCGAACTTATCGTTGTAAAGTGTTACCATTCTATGTAGGGGAGAGTTTTTTCCTAAGTTTGTTTTACAGAGCTTTTCAGAGAAGAGACGGTAATTTCTCAAAGAACGAGAAGGAACATTGAGAGGTATATTTGACAAAATTTCAGGGGCATCGACCAAGTCATTCACAATTTTAAATAAAAATATTATGTCGGATTGCTCTCGGCGAGCCTCTAGTGTGGGCATACGAAATTTGTTTCTTAGGAAGGCTGTACCCGTTGTTATATTGTATTCCCCACTAATTCTGTATTCGAGATATCTTAAGAATTTATTTTGTATGATCTCCAATCTAGTTTTGTATATAGAGTATTGAGGATGCCAGATGATATTTGCAAAATTTAGTTTACTATGAACAAAGGAGTAGAATAAGGTTTTCATGGCATGAATGGATGTGAAGTTTTTACAATGTCTAAGAATAAATCCTAATGTTCTGTTACATTTAGATACAACGTAGTCAATATGCGTTGAGAACGAGAGTTTTTTGTCCAGTACAACACCTAGGTCTTTTATTTCGTTAACCTCTTTAAGGGCACTATTACCAAAGTGGTAATCGTATGAAAATATCTTGTGGTTTCGAGTGAATGTGATGAAGCAGCATTTATCTAAGTTCAAATGGAGTTTATTAATTTGACAGAAGTCAAAAAATCTGTTCAAATCATTTTGGATAAGGGAACAATCAGTTATACTATTTACTTGAGAGAATATTTTGAGATCGTCCGCATATAGTATGTAATTACAGAATTGAAAGCAAGACTTAATGTCGTTTAAATATACAATAAAAAGAAGAGGTCCCAAATGTGAGCCCTGGGGTACTCCCGATGTTACAATGTATGGGGCCGATTGATGTCCATTAACTGTAACGATTTGTGTCCTATTATAGATGTATGAGGCGAACCAGCGAAGCAGGTCCCCGTGCACACCGACTTCAGTTAATTTGGATATCAAAATATTGTGGTTTATTTTGTCGAATGCTTTACTGAAATCGGTGTACACGGAGTCCACTTGAGTCTGGCAGTCCATTGCGTTCGTCAAATATTCTGTATATATTACTAAATTTGTCTCTAGGGATCTCTTTGGAAAGAATCCATGCTGTTCCTCAATAATATATCCTTTTATGGAAGTCATAAGTGAATCATGAACTATAAGTTCATGAACCTTACTCAGAATGTTCAACTTGCAGATCGGACGGTAGTTAGCAACGTTGTTTCTATTACCATTTTTAAAAATAGGTACTACATAAGCAGCTTTCCATCTCTCTGGGAACGTGCATTCCTCGAAAGATTTATTAATGATTATTGTTAACGGCACACAGATACTTGGTGCACATTTTTTTATGAAAAATGATGGTAATCCGTCTGGGCCGTTGCCTTTGTTTTCATCTAATGCTGAAAGAGTGTTTTTGATTTGTTCTACGGACACTGTTATTTTACTTATCGAGCAGGTATTATTTATTGTGTGTGAGTACATTGTTTGTTCGTAAGGCTGAAAGACACTTTTGAAAAATTTTGAAAAGAGCTTGCAAACATCTGCTCCATCTGCTAATTCATCACCTAATTTCATATCATTAGGAATGTTATTATTTTGGTTAGTTTTGGAAACAAAGTACCAGAATTTTTTAGAATTATTCGGTATGTCGTTTTGTACGGAGTTCGCGAAGTTTTTGAAGTCATTTCGAATCATTTGCTTGGATCTATTCCGCAATTGACAGAAGAGTCGGTAATCAAACTGGGAACAAGACTTTTTATATTTTTTGTGAGCTTTAGATTTTTCGATAATAATTTTTATGGTGTTTTGGGTGAAATATACTGGAAACTGATTGAAAATTCTTTTTTTCGGCACGAAGATATCTATTATCTGATATATTTCTTTGTAAAAAACATCCAAACAATTATTCACGTCATCACAATTTCCAAGAATATCCACCCAATTAATATTTGAAATTTCCGTATTTATAGAATTATAGTCTCCTTTCCTGAAATTTTTAGTAAACTTGGAGTTCGACTGCAGAGTTTTTAGAATAGATGGAGTGGAACAGTCGAATGATAAAGAAAGAAAAATCTGGAAGGCGTCTTCACAAATATTTTATCAAGGAAAATGCAGTTTCTCTTGCTTCAAGACAGTTGAGACATGTTACGACTATCAAAATGGCCATCATCAGTCAAAGTGTGCACAACACAAATCAACAAAGGGACACCCCAATTCACATCTAGATAATGATACTAGTGGTGCCTGCGAGAGTGTCGTTTTCGAGAGTCTCGCATGGTCTCGTCTCGTTTTCGAGACAATATTCGAGACGAGACTCGGACAATACGAGACGAGACTTTTATTGATCTAGTCTCGAGTCTCGTGCAAGACTTCTCGTGTCTTGTGCGAAAGTCTCGCAAGTAAATATAATGATTTCATACTGATTTCATGATGATTACATGGCAGTTTCATCTGATTTCATGTTGATTTCATGCTGATTACATGGATTTCATGGTGATAACATACTGATTGCATGATGATTACATGGATTTCATGATGATTACATGCTGATTACATGATGAATACATACTGATTTCATCATGCCTGTCCCAGGATTTCATGAAGTGGCTACCCCCTCGGTTCTGTAGTTAATTTTGACCTGTAGAACAGAGTAACAATAAATAGATAAATGAATATCTGGAACACTCTGTATATTTACCTACCTCAAAAATATTCTCCTCCTATTACTTTTGGTATGTTTTTTCTCACTATCAGAACAAGAAGAATAAGAATACGAACATCATCAATTATATACAAACATTTGTTATACTCTGAATTACTTTCAAGTTATTCTGGAACAAAACATGTGTCTCTTCTTGTCCGTGCCGCTAACTTGACAGAAGAAATTCTGGGCTGACACTTTTCAAATTTCAGATATTCCTGAGCTCAAAGACATTGACCCATCTCTGTACACTCCGCTAAACGGTGTCAAAACTTTATGAATTCTAAATAAGTTCATGCGGGAACATTCAGAGCTGGAGAATAACCAAAACAATTATGGAAATGGAATTGGAAACTGTTTCTCTTGATTTTCTTCGGATAAATTCAAAGCTCGTAGCATCAACAGAGTTCATTAATTATTCAAACTCTATTAAAAACTTCGTATCACACGTAATTTCAGCAAATATAAGTTTTGTCCGATGTGATTGAAATCGATGTGAATTAATATGAATATTCATTATGATGGAAATATGGTTATATCTATGATGAGGCTATTGAATCGGAATTAATAACGAGTCTACCAACGCATGTATATTACAATAGTGCCAATTTCATTCCACTGTTATGTATGTACCTTTATGCGGATATATTCATAGTATAGAATGTTTAACCTCCAATATAGTGGCTTCGTTCAAATATTCACAAAATATCAAAGTTTTAGGTATGAGTCATACAGATTTTCCTGATTAGAATGAGATATATAGTACAATCTGTGAGACATCATATATATTATTAACAATGGAAAATGGAAAATTCGAAAGTGGAGCAAGTATGATGGATATGAACCTCATGTTATCGATATAGATAGTGTCTACTGGACACGAGTTGCCATTCTTGTTGCCATTCAGCCGTGGTCGATTGACACCACCTTCATCGGAACCTGTGCTTCAAACACAGACGATTCCGCAATAATGTTAACATTGCACGATCGAGTTCCGAAATTCTACAATAATTATGAAGTGGGAACAATTTGAATCACAATTTTCAATGAAGGTGTTTCAAAAAAACACGCGCTTGCTCAATCGACCACGACTGCAAGGCAACTAAAATCTCAACTCGTGACCAGTAGGAACAAGCATCTAGTTAGACCAGCGAACATGATATTTCTTCATTCTTTATATTGAGAAAATACGAGTTCTACGACTACTACGAGTTAAGCGATAACTTTAGTGGTCTGTGTATCTGACTTCCACGTTGGTGACTGGGGTTCAATCCCTACGAGGCGCTAATTTTTTTTCAATTTGTTCTTACTCAATTGATTTATCAAAAATTCACTTTTCAGGAAAAAGAGTCATTTGGGTCAAGTAAGGTTGAAAGTACTTCCCTTTTTCAGGAGATATTTTCCTTCCTCATATTACCTGATAAGTCTTATAAACATGAATAACCTTCTGATAACCTTGAGGTTTGGAAGATTCGCTGGTCCAGCTAGACCTAGACGCTTGTCCAGTAGAACACCTATTCCGAGAACATCAGGTTCATATCGACCTTCTTGGCTTCACTTTCAAGAATTCCATACCCCCCGCCAGACTCTGTATAATTAAGTCCTACTTCTCTAAGCAATCCATAGATATATCTACAAAAAAAGTTCAACATCTCATGATCACATTAGCGATAGATACGGCTATTATTTTCGAAGTATTGATACTCTCATGCAATAAGGGAGGTTCAGATATTCATATTATATACAGTGTCATTCATAAAATCGGCATCATATGGGAAAAACTGTTATTAATGTCTTATTTTGGAATTCGAGTTGTACGTTGAGTTTTTCTTCAAATGAGATGAAAAATGGCTCACTCAATCGGGGTCACGTGACTTTCGCAACATGTCAAAAGTGACATTTTTTCAAATTAATCGCTGAAAGTAGGCTTAACTGTTCGAATATCGAAAAAGTTTACTTGAAAAAGTTGTTTCTACTTCAATTTTACACATGCTTTTCGAATTTGATCTTTCTATTGCAACTTTTAGATAATCATTTTTTTCAAATTTTTCAAAATTTCTGTAATATCTGAAGAATTGTTTATTTCACGAAACTACTTCATACCAGTAGCTTTTCCATGCTACTCACTTTCAATTACTTATTATCACTGATTATGGACAAAAAAAGATTTTCTTCAGAAAATGATAATACCCGCTTCCAAATTCTGTTATGTTTGATGCAAAGTTGATATATCGTCAAGCATTTAGAAACGAAATTCATTCAAACTGATCTTTTCAGTACTGAAAAAATAAATTAAAATGAATTTCATTTCTAAATGCTTGACTCAAACATAACAGCATTTTGATGTTATGTTTGCATCAAACATAACAGAATTTTTAAGCGGAGATTATCATTTTCTGAAGAACATCATATTTTTGTCGATAATTAGTAATATAATTAGTGGTTGAAAGTTAGTTGCATGATGAAGCTACTGGTATGAAGTAGTTATATCGAATTTACAATTTTTTTAATATTACAAAAGTTTCGAAAATTTTTAAAAAATATCGAATTCTAAAAAATGTAATAGAAAGATAAAATCCGAGTCACATATGTGAAATTGAAATAGAAACAACTTTTTCAAGTAAAATTTTTCGATATTCGAACAAATAAGCCTACTTTCAGCGATTAATTTGAAAAAATGTCACCTTTGACATGTTGCGAAAGTCATGTGACCCCGATTGAGTAGGCCATATTTCATCTTCTTTGAAGCAAAACCTGACGTCCAACTCGAATTTCAAAATAAGTCATTAATAAAAGTTTTTCCCATATGATGCTGACTTTATGAATGACACTGTATACATTCAGAGAAATGATAAACACCCGCATTGTGAAGGCACTCTCCTTAATGAACACATCACCTGAATTAAATTATAACTCAAACACAAGACGCTGAAATTTGATTAAACAAAACTCTATACATACCTATCATATCGAAGGAAATGCAGAAGTGGTGTATGTAAACTCGCATCTACAGGATATGTCAAAACTTTTATTTTATAAAACCACTAGATAGCTTCAAATACCACCGGAACTTTTATCGAGAACACGAATATCTTAAGAATTTTCTAAATATTCTTATTTACGAGGAAAAAAATTTATGTTTCCGATTAACTATAGAGTGGTATTCTGTGAAAAAAATTCCACACCGAAATTATCAACTTACCCATAGAATGAATTCAACATAATTAATCTGATGATCAATGGAAATGCCTTTCATCACCTATATAAACGTCAGGAAAATGTCATTTTAATGTCATGCTCCTTACCCCATGAAGAAGGAGACAAATTCCCAGACATTTTTTCAGTTGCTATGGAAATAATACAGAATTGGTCGAAAATGTGAGGTGTGGAATTCCAAATTTTTCCACGAACATTATAAGAATTTCCTTTCGTGCGCTCGCAGAGATTAAAAAAAGGTAGTTTCTTATTGGTCGGCAGCGGTGTTGAAATCATCGTTGCGAAACAATTCGGCATTGTAGAATGTTCAATTTCTAAAATAGTATTGAAGAAGTATTTCCAAATCAAATTTTGACGTCTGATTTTCGAGTTGATGAATATTTTTTCGGTGCATTTTCATAATTGAAAGTCCCCTTATTTTGCAAGTTCATTTGCGAAAAAAGCTAATGAAATGTATGTAATCATCTGAATTCTTATACTGGGTGAATTGAAAATGTGGCGGTTCGAAAAATTATATCTCCAGTTGTCCGTTTTCAGGTTGTTTCGGAATTGTTATCTGCGTCAGCTGAACCTGCACCTTCAGCAGCGTTGCCAGACCTACTGGTTTAACAGTAGATATAGTGTTTCGTTCTACTGTTCTCCTGTTCTCCTGTTTTAGGCATAAAACCTACAGTTTTCTTCGTTAAACCAAAAGCTGAATTCGATAATTGACAAAACTCCACACATGCGCTGTAGAAAATCGTGTTAGCAAGTATCAGATTATTGAACAATCAACAATTTACAATTCACAGCAGTTTTTAATTTTTTCTCTGGATGTTGGCTACATGCTACGTATCACGTTACTGTCACGTCGTCAGATTCTGTCTATGGTACCCCGTTCCCCGTTCCCCAGGTCAGAGAGCCAGTGTCAGTCGGTATATTATTTTGTTAATTGTAATATATAAGGCACAGATCCGAATACTGTTCCCATATTTGGAGTGCAGCACCCAAACATATGTCCCTTGGTTCTCACGTTGTTCTCTGAACATTAAAGGATATATCCCTTTTTGTGGAAACAAAAACATAAAAAAATATTTGGTTCTATTCCATATATTCCGCCAAAACGTAAAAATATTACATAAAGCTGATATATATAACTTTACTCAGATTTCACCCGTATGGTCCGAAAGATATTGGAAATACTGACCGGTCAAAGAAGTTATAACTTCTGACGTGTGTTCCTACGCACAAAAGTTCTTTTTCAATGACACCTATTATTATAGGGTATTTAGAAAAAGGAAGTTGATGATAATCACTAAAAACATTGCAAACGTGGCAATATTGATGATATAATTTTTCGAACTGCTACATTTCCAATTCAACCTGTATAAGAGATCTAACGACTGAATACCTACTGAGATAATATTATATATGTATATTATGGATAGTTCCCATACATTTAATAAACTCTGTATAGTTACTAAAACAGATACAATATGCAAACTTTGGATGAAGCCACTAATAGAGTTCTAGAGAGAATGTAGGCACTGAGAACTTTCAATATATTTCATGATGTACAGGATGGTACAAAGTTTTTCACAGGGTAAATACAACTCGATGTCTCAGCTCAATTATGAGAAAGGAAAATACAATAAAAATCTAGATAGGTTTCTGAAAAGAGACGAATGACATTGAGAATGGTTCATTCCAAGCCAAGTTCTATACAAGGTGGAAACCTATCATCTGGAATAAATTCTTTACTGGGGGAGCGAATTATTCTTCTGAAAATTCGCGAGACACGTCAACGTTCAAATGAATTTCCATGAATTTGACGACCGATATGGAGAACATAACTCATCAGGGGTAGCTGGAATCAACCCCAACATTATTTTTTCAAATGCAACCCCTCCTTAGAAAACTGGTTGAAAGAAGAATCCAGGGTACTGATCATATTTCAGGTTACAATACGTATGGGAATTGCAAAAAATCAAAATATAATTTCGAACTTCAATACATTTTCAACGTATTTTCAGAAAAATTTCGATTTTTAGTGACAGTGATATAGAGCATTTCCACCAGTTTACAATAACATATCGTTTCAAACTGTGAATACGGCAGAAAAACTTAATTTATTTTCGCTGCTCTCGAGGCTGTTCTATATAAAAATACTGGAAAACAATAGCAGAAAGTAGTACTGACAAAAAATTGCCATAAATTATTCAACACACATTTTGAGTGATTGATACGATGAAAAAAAATAGATTTTAAAATAACAATTCAATTTTATGCAATCTTTGAACGTATATGTGAAACTAAAATTTGATGACTAGTATGCTGGATTCCTTTGTCCATCAGCTTTCCAATGAAAGGTCACAAGTCATAGGGTTACATTTGAAAAAATCATGTTGTGGGTGGATTCAGCTACCCCTGCAGGGATATATCCTAGATATTGCTTGCAAAAGGTAGGGCAATAATACGTTGGATCGTTGACGTATGTCAAGAATTTTCAGAAGAAAAATTCGCATCCGTGCTAACGAATGTATTCCAGTAAAAGTATCCACACATACCTACTCTTATTCTTGGAAATTTTGAAAGAGAAAGATAATTTTTTTGAAAAAAAAATCATGGAGAGTCAGATTATTCTGATGGCAAATTGAATTTATCAGAAAAAAATTTTTACTCCGTTCTTTGTACCTTCTTTTCTCTATCTTCCCACATTTTCCCTGCATTTTATTATTTCGACCTTCTCTGCTCATTCTGTGTTTGAAAACTGAGATTGTGAGGGAACTGGTGCTAATAATATCTGGGAAATGTTTGACGATTTTCGAATATTTTTCAGAACCTCTTTGAAAATATTTCATATATGACGAAACTATTATATTTTTGCTATTTATCCAAATACTTGTTTGAATCATGCGTATCACGGTAATCTCAAAACTCTGTTTCCAAAATTGGTTTCAAATGTTCTGCACCCCTATATTATATCATATCATATCAAGCAAAATATATGGAAAAGTTGTGAGTAATAAATACCTAATGAAATATATTAAACATTCTCATTGTTCAATAACGTGATTTTTCTATTCTACAAATGGAGTTTTCAGTAGTGAGCAATGAGAATTCAATTTTTGTTTTCATATACGAAATACAGCAGAAGAGTTGAGATGGAATCGAAATATGAGGAATCACCCTGGGTATACTGAAACAATACACTTTTCTTGAAGATTGATCAATCGATAACATACAACTGACAACCGTTTGCTCGGGAATGCCTTATTTGGTGATGTTAGTGGCGAACGGTGAACCACTAAAAACCAAATAATTCACGAACCAACAGAAAATCCTCTTTCATTCGAATAAGCGGTCGTATTCTAGAAGGTGTTGAGCAGATAAATTGGCGAGTTATCTCCAAAGGATAGCATCAGACCCCACCGTGTAATCCCAGATCGACCGTTGAATTCATCCTATATATGACCCATCAGTGGGCCAGAATTGCTTCTTCGTAAACCTTCTGCTTTTCATTGCCTATAGGTACACTATGAGATTCATTGAAGTTCTCATACTTGCACCATACTTGCCGATCAGGATACATCGATTGCTGACTAGTAGTTGACAAACAACTAGAGACAGGACGCACCAAATATTGTCGCGCGTCTCGTCTCGTCATTGGTCCGAATCGCTCGCAATATTTGATGCGTTCTGTCTCATGAAAATAAGACATGAAAATATTATGACATCCATGTCCGTGACATCCTGCTGCATGTAAAAGTCATTTTGTTTTAGATTTGGATAATCGCTGAATTATGTCTAGTAATGAAAATATTAGATGCTAATCATATAAATACTACCGATTTCATGATTCCGCTATCAACACATTGAAATCTATAATGAATATTGTATCATTAAAACCACATGTTTGGTGTTTTAATAACTTTAATGATCCAAATCAAATCAGCAGCACCTCTCTATAATAATAAATAGCTTGGTCCTAAATTGTCTACGGTATTCGATTGATGTCAAAGAGTTATAGTCAGGATCTGCTCTTAGAGTAGACCCTGGCTAAACCCCATTATATGGGAACAGTATTTTGGAACTGGCTCTATACAGGGTGTCCCACTTACCATGCTCACCATGGGTATCTTTTGAAAGGTGAGAGATACGAGGTCGGTTAAATGACACCAAATGTGGAGTTTGTCAAGGCCAACTATAATGTGAAAAAATATTTCGATAAAATCTATTCGTTTTTGTTTTATACGCAAAAAACAGATTTTGATCATTTTCATGTCTCCTCCGAAACTTCTTTATTTATGAAAATATTCAGAAAGGAATCTCACATTTCTCAAAGTGATTTCGAAAAAAATATGAAAAACACCAACTCTTCTAGAATTTGAGATATCAGCACCAACTTTAGTTTTTCAAATGTAGGTCATAGCTCACTATGACTAAGTTACAAATAACTTTTTTTTCTCTTTCAGATGATATGTCGCCGTAATAGTTTTGTGTTGATAACAACGGAGTTATCGTCATTTACACAAAAACAAAAAACTATTGGATCCGCCATCTTGAATTTATGAATTTTATCAAAAAAATCATGATCTCCGACCTCAAAAACACCCACTTACCAATTTTGAATGGAATCGGACCAAATCTTGTCCGCCATCTTGGAGCAGCCATTTTTTTAATTTCAACAAAAATTCCATAATGTATTGTCAAATTTCAAGGTAATCGGAGTTATGGAATTTTTGTTGAAATTAAAAAAAAATGCTGCTTCAAGATGGCGGACAAGATTTGGTCCGATTCCATTCAAAATTGGTAAGTTGGGGTTTTTGAGGTCGGAGATCATGATTTTCTTGTTGAAATTTATAAATTCAAGATGGCGGCTTCCAAATAATTTTTTGTTCTTGTATAAATGACGATAACTCCGTTGTTATCAACACAAAACTATTACTGCGACATATCATCTGAAAGAGAAAAAAAAGTTATTTGTAACTAAGTCATAGTGAGCTATGACCTACATTTGAAAAACTAAAGTTGGTGCTGATATCTCAGATTCTAGAAGAGTTGGTATAAATTTCATATTTTTTTCGAAATCACTTTGAAAAACTGCCATGAGAATGTGAAATTCCTTTCTGAATATTTTCATAAATAAAGAAGTTACGGAGGAGACATGAAAATGATCAAAATCTGTTTTTTGCGTATAAAACAAAAACTAATAGATTTCATCAAAATATTTTTTCACATTATAGTTGGCCTTGACAAACTCCACATTTGGTGTCATTTAACCGACCTCGTATCTCTCACCGTTTGAAAGATACCCATGGTGAGCATGCTGAGTGGGACACACTGTCTGTGCTTTTTAGATCATGAGAAGCTGTTGAGGTGTGAAGTAGCCTTTCGCACGGAACAAAAGTCCGAGTTGGTGTGTATCTGACATCATTATTCCATGAAAGAGTATTGCTGATGGGAATACCGAGCATAGATAAAGTGGACTTGGTGGGAATGGTAGGACCAGACATTTTTATATCAGGCATATGAATTTCGCCTTTCTAGAGAAAATCCAGGCTTGGTTTTTGATAGCGTTGAATTCAACTAGGTTTTTGGTTCCCCAGGCTGTAATTTCAGCAAGATCTTCATCATCATATAATTTCTTCACAACCACATTTGAATTTTTGAAAATAGATTGAACTACCACCAATCAGATTTTTAGCAAGGTTTAACGACATTTCAGAAATATCAATATCAAAATCGACATTACGTCAGCAACAACAATAATTTGACCGACTTCGCAATTACTGAAATTGATTTGAAATGTTATGTTCAATTTATACATTTGAAGTTGGTTGGGCTATGAAATTTCCTTACCGAATACCATTGTATACACGTCTGAATTATTCCTGGATATAATTCAAGCTCTCGAGATATTGTAGGAATCTCTGTTGTAGGTGACAAATTTCTCGAGCACGTTTGTTTGGTAACAGCACGACACCGCAAGCAGCAATGTGCTTCTGATTATAATAAAATTGTCGAATGAAATACGACCAAACTGTGTTGATCACTATCGAAATTCAAATTCTTTTAATTTTGAAAAACAAATTATTTTGCTTGGAACGCATAGCGCAGATAGGGCTTGTGCTATCATGATGAAACATAATTCGTTTCGGAAAAGAGGAGGAAGTTTCGATAATCATCGATGAAACGAGTTGTATTTGTCAATATTGTATTTTTTTATGCCACATTTCAGTTTTTGCGTTATGCACCTACCGATACACCAATGAATTAAGGTTTGCCAAAATGGCGTCATTTCATCGTTCGATATTATATTATGGTTAGCTGTGTTACTTATGAGATCAGGTTAAAAGTTTTTCTTCTTTTTGCCGAGCATAGAAATTTGTTCCAGAGCTTTTCGATGTAAATTAAAAGTTCAGTTAACTGATGCCTTATTACTTTGATATGATATCATAAGACTACTAATAACACAAAAAAGAAAATATAGTATTTTTGATTATCAAAAAAAAATGTCTACCAATTTGGCTACTTTTCCTCCATATATGGATCGCCTTAACTCCTGAAGATACTATATCCTGTATCTTGCAAATTTTAGGATGAATCGATTCTCCCGTGGACTTTTACTATTACCATTACATAATAATCGAAGACGAGACTTTCTAGTTTGATTCCATCAAAACCAGTTTTCGGAATAGGATTTGGATCTATATATAGTTGAGTATATGCAGGGAAATAAATATTGCTCGTTCAGTACGGAAAGTATTATAGAATGTCACGAAAATGCATCCAATAACAGCAATATAGTAAGTACCTACTGCATATTTGATGAAAATATTTCCATACTCCTGGCATTTACAGACTATATTTTTCCGTCGATTTCATTCAGAAAATTGTTAATATGGCAATGATATATTTTAGAATACATCTAGAAGATTGTATTCAAAATTCAATTCACCCTACCAAAAAATTCGAAAAACCTTATCTGATAGTAGTCTTATCGGTTCACTTTAGCAAAAATAAACTTGTGATATATTTTATGGGAAATTACCTCTAGTCAACAAGCTATACATATAAAGAAAAACCAATTGAATAGCTCGTGTTATTGAAAAAGATGAATTTATAAGCATATATGGAGATAGTTAGGGGCAGTTTATAGAAATAAACAGAATTTGTTGTCATTCAATCAGCTCTTGAACCTAAAACGGCTCACTATATAGCAAAGATATGCTGAACACATTTCTTGTAGGAAATTTCTTCATCTTCATTCTTTCTCTCAACATATATTTCCGGAAAACGCACAGTTTTGGGGATAAATAAAAGAATCTAATTTTTGGGTGCCATCTTGACAAGATGGTGGCGCCGGCGGCATGTATCGGAATGTATATTTTGTGAATTTTCTGGACATCCAAACCTACAAACCTGCAGAGTTTTGAACCTTCTGGACTCATTTCCAGGCAAGCCTTATTTTTAGTCCTCAATGTCTGAACTACATTGTAGCATGTAAATATTCACTACTGTATATTTTGTCTGATTCTATACTATTTTGTACAGCTGATCATATCTGACAGGATATTTTGTCACAATAACATGGTTAACATTTTTCAATAACATAAATTGAACTCAATCTGCTTCATATTATTCAATTATTCTCAAACCTGATATGTGGATACACACCTGAGATTTCACACTGTACATAAAATAAAAATACAATTTCTATAAATACACTGATATCTCTTGCTATATCTGCTTTGTTGTGATCCAAGTAGAAGGATGATTCGGATGGTTTTTACAGAAACTTATCTGAAAGAGATAAATAATATAAAGTGATATGAAATACCATTTCAGAGACATTGTCATACTCACTTTTCACACTGCTATTTCCACTTGAAACTTCATCACAGTAGGACAATAGGTATTGGATTTTCCAGGAACGCTGATGCGGATGGTTTCACTAGGAATCGACCATGGTGAATCAATTAACTTCGTTTGGCATTATTTTCTTGATTGATGCAATTGATAAATTCAGGTTGATGTTTTGTTTTTGTTGATCATCTGTTATTTCGCTTTACGTCAATTAGCTGTCGGTCATGACACCATGTCAACAGTGTCAAACTTGTCATGCGCCAAACGCCGATTCGGATTGATATATCCTTAGATCATCATCGTCGAACCAACAAGCCGAGTAATCGTGAAGAAAGGTGTGACGTCATTTTAGTCATCAATTCTGATTGGTTCAGATAGTCATCTGGGAAGAATCAAGTCTCTGGAGGGAGTAGCGATAACGTCTTTTATTTTGGATATTCAAATTTTCCGCCAATTTGAAAAGCGGAAACTGTTAAGTTGTTCTCGAAGTTTCTGGAAATTTGGAGAAGGGATTTCCTTTCTGCTCGTGAGACAAGAGCTCACTTCAGAAAATTCTTCGTGGTGGTCAAGTGCCATTTTTGTGGTGTGAACCGGCTTCTGAAGTCCTGTACCGCCTGGCGTTCTGGATCACATCAGGATATCCTGGATTTGCTGCTGATCTACAAGGACTGCTGGACTCTACAGATTTTTCTGGTTTTGGTTTAAGAGGCAGGATCTTCATGGTTCATCACCCAGGCAGCCACGTGCCTACCTTAATCGTCATTTCAATCCCTAACCCTTCATAGAAGGTGAGTCTCGCATTATTACGTTTTTTCTCTCTGCAGTCCAGAAATTCAGAACCTTATTTCATGAATTATTTAAGGGTTTTTTTCACCGGGAGTTTTCTACCGGGAGTTTTTTACCGGGAGTTCTACAACGGGAGTTATCCTACCAGGAGCACTATTCTTCCCAGGAGTCATTGCTCGACCAGGATCTGTTAATTCTACAAGGCCTTTGGTGGCTATATAGTAGTCTGGAATCTGGATATCGTCCCCTGTTTGTTCCTGATATGATGGATTTTCAAGGTGGAAATACGACAGCTCTGTCAATGTCGTCTGACATCCAGGGATGTGAAGTCAGCACCCCGCTCTCCGCCAACCTTCCCCGCAGCAGCTTCATCTGGTGGCACTAAAGCCATTTATCAAGGATAACTGGTGTAGGACACACCATACAGGTTTTTGACATGAAAATATATTTTTATTTTTCATTTTTATTCACTCATATTTTTATTCACTCATATTGCCCATTGCTAGTGTGTATAATGGACCATTTTTAAATCATAGCCAGGTCATAAATTGATAACATCACACATGAAAGGTATATACTTCCCCTCCACATAGTATATATGCGCTGGTAGAATTCCTCCACATTTAATATTTTTTTAAAATCTGCTATGAATATAAATCGTCCTTACAGGAGCTCTTGATGAGTTTTCAAGTACAATATAAAGTTGATTTATATATATTTTCATCCACATAATAGCAGGCAACAGTGTATTTTCTTAACAGGAAATAAGTATCTAATATTCTTTTGATTTATGCATATTTGTCAAAACCATGTGATATGATATATGAGTCCTATCATCATAATTAAATGTTTTGGGTATTGTATATGACTGTTTTATTTGTTTATTGACATGACACTCCAACTCACAACATCTCTATAAGGTAAATTTAGGTCTTTCAGTCTGGGATAACAACTAATATTATTCATTATCTGGTTGCTCAACTTTCCAGGTAACATTTCATATGAATTAAAAGTTGCAGTGGCGCCCCATCCTTTTTGTTTAACCTTATGATTGCTAGATAACTGAATTTTTTGCTATTTTAACTCATTTTGATAACTCGAACCCATAGTACCTACTGACGAAGAGCTGCCGTTCGCAAATGCACCTATTTTTCATAAAAGTAGGGCTGCAAAGATGGCGCCCAACGTGGGGCCCGAGTTTTTAGTTGTTATTAGTAATCAACAGTTGTGAGTGTCTTGTTGATGAATGAATAAAATGTTTATGGTTTGGAAACAGCTGATAGTTTGACGGAGAGCCAGGAGAGTTGTTTTTACCACATTTTGTTTTGGTAGGTAAAAAATTTTATGGGTTTTTATGAACTGAATGGTGAGTATACACATATCAGGTTTCATAATATTTGAGAATCCAGTTTTGTGATTTAATATTTAATTAAATCAGGTTGATTGCTGCAGACAGTGCTTCAGAGTCTTCAGACAATACTACGTACAGTGTTGCCACATTTGAATAATTTCCTTAGAAGTTGGAACAACAGTTTTGATATTCGATTTTGAACTGATTCAAAATGGATCAAAATTTTAAAGCTAATCACTTGCTGCAGGCTGAACTGAATTATGAGTTGAGAATTCGAGGTGTAATTTCTGAACGGAATCAAGATGAAAAACGTAAAATTCTTGGAAGACTTCTGTTTAAAGAAAAACAAAGTGGTACAAATGTAATGACCTTAGTTGATGAAGCTTATAACTTTGATACAGAGCGAGTAGAAATTCAGTCCACTTTAGATTCTATAAAATCACTTATTGAAGGTTTTGAAGGTCCTTCATCAGATTCTGTTTACAAAAGAGCAACCTCTAGAATAAATCATATCAGTTTTCGCATAAACAGAATTAAGTTACAGCGGGAAGATTTAAATTATAGGGACGTATTGAATTTCAAGAATGAAGCTTATGCTACAGCCCTGCAATTTGATGCTGAATTAAATGAGAACGTTCAGGATGATGATGTTAATGTCACTATTTTAACACCACAAGCTAGTGCTTCTACTACTGCTAACACCTTTAGTAATACAATTGTGAATTCTCATAAGTCAGTTCCTGTCTATAAATTGAATATTCAATTTGATGGTGAACCAAAAAATCTCCTTTCATTTATTGAACGCATAGAAGAAGTAGCTCAGGCAAGGCATGTTAGTAAAGCTGAACTCTTTGAATCTGCTAGTGACTTATTCAGTGGTAAGGCTACATTTTGGTTCAGACAAATCAGAACACAAGTTAATAGTTGGGAAACTTTGGTTATAAAATTGAAAAAGGATTTTTTGATGTCAGACTTTGATGATGAAGTGTGGAACCAAATAAAATCACGAAAACAAGGAAGAAATGAACCTGTAGTAATTTTCATAGCTTGTATGGAAACTTTATTCAGTAGACTCAGTCGTGGAGCCGCAGAGCTCACTAAAGTTAAATATATTAAAATGGGACTACAGGGTGAATACCTTAAAAGACTTGCACTTAGTGATATTGATAGTGTTTCTACCTTAAGTACACTTTGCAAAAAGCTTGAAGAAGCTGATATTCTTAGCTTGGCATCTGGTTCACAGTCACAGTATCAGAAACCTTTTCAATGTATGATTGATCCTGTGTTAACACATTTTTCAGATACCCTTTCAAGTTCTACAACTAACAATCCGAATTTTTGGAGGAATTTTCAACCTCGAAAGCGAAATTTCAACATAAAGAAATCGAATAAAAATGTCAGTACGAATAAACAAGTTAATGTTACTAGTTCAAATGCAAATTCATCAAGTTCATCGGTATTATGTTGGAGGTGTTTACAACCAAACCATACTTTTCGGAACTGTAGAGCTACTGACAATATCATCAAGAAATTTTGTTTCAAATGCGGTTGTGCAGATGTAACTTCAAAGGAATGTACAAAATGTCAGGGAAACTAGTAAGGGAGGTGAAGTATTACGACTCTTGTTTCCCTCCATTATTTAAAAGAGTCAACCCAATTTCAAGATCAAATTTTTTCAATCCCAAGGAATGGAATGATTGGAAAAATACTGTTAGAGATTTCTATAAAAATTATGTTTTCCATAAAAATTTGAATGTCGCACCCCTTTTTGTACAGAAGTCACGTGATAACAGACCATATATTTCTGTAAAAATTTTTGATCAGAAAGTAGTTTGTCTTTTGGACAGTGGTGCCAATGTTTCGGTTTGTGGTCAAAAATCAGTAGATTTACTGAAAAAACTTAATCTGAAATGGAATAAATCTTTTTTGAAACATGTGACAACAGTTGATGGAACTGAACGGGAAGTCAAGGGTGTTGTTGATCTACCAGTTTGTGTAGATAACATTGTTCAGGTTGTTCCTACTATAGTAGTGCCTTCACTGCCCCACTCAATTATTTTTGGAAGCGATTTTTGTAATCAGTTCAAGATCAAGATCGACTTCAAAAATAGGATTTGGAATGTGCATAGTGCAGTAACGCATAATTCTATACAGGTTGTCTCTAGTCATGTTAATGAGATTGAAAATTCAGATTTAAGTAATTTGTCAGATTTATCTCCTTCAGAGAGTGTTCAAGCAGAACAAATTATAGAGCATTTTAAAGAGATTAGCAGTGAAAGTCGAATTGGTCTTACAGATAAAATTAAAATGACAATTGACACTGGTGATTCAAAGCCATTTCGAGTTAAGCAGTACCTTATGTCACCATTTATGTTGAAAATTTTAAATAGAGAACTTGATGACATGCTGAAGTTAAAGGTGGTTGAACCATCTCAGAGTCCCTATAATAGTCCAGTCCTTTTAGTAAAAAAGTCATCCGGTGAGTACAGGTTTTGTTTTGACGGGAGAAAACTCAATGAAGTAACTAAGCACGATAGCTATATCCACTACCTCGCATAGACAGAATTTTGAATTTGCTCAGAGATGCAAAATACATCTCGAGTATTGATCTACGTAAAGCTTTTTGGCAGATCCCTTTGGATGTGTCGTCACGTGAGAAAACTTCATTCAGTGTGCCTGGTAGGGGATCTTTTCAATTCACAGTCATGCCATTTGGCTTATGTAATAGTGCTCAGACTCAGCAGAGGCTCTGTGACGCTCTATTTGGACCTAAGTTTGAACCACATATTTTCACATATCTGGATGATATAATTATTACTTCAAAAACTTTTGATGAACATGTATCACTTCTTGCTGAGGTAAAGAATATTTTAGAAAATGCAAATTTAACAGTGAACATTAAAAAATGTGAATTTTTTAAAACATCCCTCAAGTATCTTGGTTATGTTATTGATAGAGAAGGACTCCGCACAGATACTGATAAAGTAGCAGTCATGGTCAATTATTCTCGCCCTACTACCAGCACTGAAATCAAACGTTTTATCGGAATGTGTTCATGGTATAGAAGATTCATTGCAAATTTTTCAAGTTTGATAGCACCTATCTCAGGCCTCCTTGAAGGGAAAAAGAAGGGGCAACCAATAACTTGGTCTCCAGAGGCGGAAGATGCTTTCATCCGTGTTAAAAATGCTTTGATATCGTCTCCTATACTAAGTTCACCAGACTTTGATCAACCTTTTGTAATACAGTGTGATGCCAGTGATTATGGTATTGGAGGTGTTTTGACTCAGAATATTGATTCACAAGAAAGAGTTATAGCTTATGCTTCTCGTTCCTTATCTCGTGCAGAACGTAATTATACTGTGACGGAAAGAGAACTTCTCAGTTTGATATTTTTGATAGATAAATTTCGACCTTATGTAGAAGGCACAAAATTCAAGGTAATCACTGACCACAGTAGCCTTTTGTGGATCAACAATCTCAAGGATCCTTGTGGAAGACTTGCTAGGTGGGCTGTGAAGCTCAGACAACATAATTTTGAATTAATACATAAGCCCGGAGCTTCAAATGTCTTACCTGATTTTCTGTCCAGAATTCCTCCTAGTGATTTGCCTGATGATAACCAAGAAATTTTGTTGATAGACATAAAGGCCGAAATATCGGATAAATGGTACACTTCACTTAAGAGGAGAATTTTAGAGAAACCTGAACTGTTTCCACAATGGAAAGTTTCAGAAAATTTGCTTTTCAAATTTATTCCCTCAAAGGGCATAATTCAAACTAATGAAAAAGAATGGAAGACCGTTGTTCCTAAGTCCCAAAGGAATGATGTTATTAGAAACTCTCATGATCCACCCACATGTTCACATTTTGGTTTTTACAAAACTTTTAGTAGAATTCAGGAGAATTATTATTGGCCAAAGATGCGCCCTGATATTTTGAGATACATTCGTCAATGTAAAGTTTGTCAATCACAAAAGTTAACTAACACCTCACGTTTAGGTTTAATGGGCTGTGAAAAGCAGGTAAACTTTCCTTTTCAAGTCCTAGCTGTCGATCTTATGGGACCATTTCCTCGATCACCCCGTGGATTTACATATTTACTTGTAATTGGAGACTGGTTCTCGAAATATACCATTCTATGTCCCCTAAGAGATGCGACAGCACCAAACATAGTTAAATTTTTAGAAAATCAAGTGTTTTTAGTATACGGTGTACCTCAGATTATCATTGCGGACAATGGTACCCAATTTGCAGGAAAAATCTTTAAAAAGTTAACAGATACGTATAAAGTAAAAATTTGGTTTACGCCTCGCTATTCAGCGCAGTGCAACTTTGTTGAACGTAATAACAAGACAGTTGGACAAGCAATACGTAGCTATATAGTTGAACATAAGGATTGGGACAAAGAGTTATCTAAGATTCAATTTGCTATTAATACATCTGTACATGAAGTGCATAATTATGCCCCAGCATTTTTGAATTTTGCTAGAAATATTCCTCACTCAGGTAACTATTACAGTAATATATCTGATACAGTAGGGATAGAGTTAAATCCTCAAAGTAGATCTGAGTTTGTGGAAAATATTTCTAATTTAGATACAGTTTTTAAAGAAGTAAAGAATAAATTGCATCAGGCTTACCAACGAAATTCACGAGCATATAATTTGAGAAAGAAAGATTTTTCTTTTAATATTGGAGATAAAGTTTGGCGTCGAAACAAGGTACTTTCAGAAGCTGCAGTAAAGTTTAGTTCAAAACTAGCACCCAAATATGTTTTGTGTGTAGTTAAAAGAAAGGTTTCACGTTTAGTTTATTCTCTGGAATATGAGAATGGTAGTCCAGCAGGAGACTGGCATATTGAGGATTTGAAACCTTATTTTGGGTCTAACTCGGACATTTCTGTCGGTTAGTTTTTTGAGATTTTTTGAGATATATTGTCGGAAATTTTTTTTTGAAAATTTTTGAACTTTTTTGGAAGTTTTTAGGAACTTTTTTGGTAGCTACCGTGAATGTGAAAGTTCACAAAAACACCCTTGGAATGTTCTACATTGTGACATTCAGTATTTTGTATTTCAAATTTTTGAAATTTGCAAATTTAGCCCCTGAATTGAAACTGTTAGATTGCAACAGTTTTCAATTTTTCCCATTGCTGACGAGTAATGAGATTTTCCTTTTTGTACAGTATTTAGAGTTAGTTATGTAAATATTATGTAAATATCTCTGTTCCGGATAATTTTGGATAGACTTTCCCGATTTTGTAAATTTACTCGATTATGAATTTTACCGACTTAGACTTCCCGATTGTGACCTCCCTTAGGATGTTTAGTACGCATAGCTACTACCCCAAGTTAATCCCTGAATAGAGGTATGCATTTGATCTTTAAGGTCATATTTTTTGGGGTAAAGGTTGGTTATCCCTGGATTATTCCTAAAGCTACCTGAACTTGGACATGTTCCCAACTAGTGTTATCACGACAGTAATACCGCTGTTATTTATTTCCACTGCGTTATGTGGACAGACATAACCAGTGATGGTCCAATTACTGTTCAATTTCTTTTTCGGTCGGGCTAAGAGCTGGTTATCCCTGGAATTGTTCCTAAAGCTACCTGGACTTGGACATGTTCCCAGCTAGTGATTCTATCACGGCAGTAACATCGCTGTTTTTTATATTTGCCACTGGTTATGTGGACAGTCATAACCTGTGATGGTCCATGCACTGCTCCACCTTAAAGTTTTGGAAGTGATCAGCACTTTTGATGCTGATACTTCACATTTGCTGTGGGATATTATTTTCAATTTTGATACTTACATTTCCCACAGTATTTTTTGAGTAAATTTTGAAAAGCCAAGAGCTATTTTTTGTCTGTAGGGACCTTGGAAGCGTAGGGGTCGTGGACAACAACGTGATGTGGGTCGTCATAGTTGTCTCATGATAGGTTGGGCTGACGAGATGTATGTCTTGTTGAATTTTTGTTTAGGCGGGTTCAATGGGCATATTTCTCGAAAGTACCGCTCTTTTGCTTCTGCACTTGAGTAGTCTCTAGGGACGACCTAACTCTACGTGAATGGGAATACTCCCGAACGTTTTTTGTTGAATCTTTTTGTTTCAGGTTTGGCCTGTTTAAGGTTGGTGGCCGTATGTCACCCCAGTTGAACGGTGGACAGCTGGTTAAATCAAAATTTTAAATTTTAAACTTTCTTTTTTGTTTCCACCTTGGGATTCTTTAGTGAGTTGCCTTCGTTCTTTTAGGAGTTGACATCTCACTGAATGATTCTGAATGCAATTTCAATATTTGGATACTGATATTCGTCTCGGTGATCTGAAGTACTTATCCCTCTGTATCCATTGTTGATATTGTAATTTTTTGAAAATTTAAATCACTCCGGATTCAAATTTTTTCTTGGGAGAGAGGTGATGTAGCATGTAAATATTCACTACTGTATATTTTGTCTGATTCTATACTATTTTGTACAGCTGATCATATCTGACAGGATATTTTGTCACAATAACATGGTTAACATTTTTCAATAACATAAATTGAACTCAATCTGCTTCATATTATTCAATTATTCTCAAACCTGATATGTGGATACACACCTGAGATTTCACACTGTACATAAAATAAAAATACAATTTCTATAAATACACTGATATCTCTTGCTATATCTGCTTTATTGTGATCCAAGTAGAAGGATGATTCGGATGGTTTTTACAGAAACTTATCTGAAAGAGATAAATAATATGAAGTGATATGAAATAACATTTCAGAGACATTGTCATACTCACTTTTCACACTGCTATTGCCACTTGAAACTTCATCACAGTAGGACAATAGGTATTGGATTTTCCAGGAACGCTGATGCGGATGGTTTCACTAGGAATCGACCATGGTGAATCAATTAACTTCGTTTGGCATTATTTTCTTGATTGATGCAATTGATAAATTCAGGTTGATGTTTTGTTTTTGTTGATCATCTGTTATTTCGCTTTACGTCAATTAGCTGTCGGTCATGACACCATGTCAACAGTGTCAAACTTGTCATGCGCCAAACGCCGATTCGGATTGATATATCCTTAGATCATCATCGTCGAACCAACAAGCCGAGTAATCGTGAAGAAAGGTGTGACGTCATTTTAGTCATCAATTCTGATTGGTTCAGATAGTCATCTGGGAAGAATCAAGTCTCTGGAGGGAGTAGCGATAACGTCTTTTATTTTGGATATTCAAATTTTCCGCCAATTTGAAAAGCGGAAACTGTTAAGTTGTTCTCGAAGTTTCTGGAAATTTGGAGAAGGGATTTCCTTTCTGCTCGTGAGACAAGAGCTCACTTCAGAAAATTCTTCGTGGTGGTCAAGTGCCATTTTTGTGGTGTGAACCGGCTTCTGAAGTCCTGTACCGCCTGGCGTTCTGGATCACATCAGGATATCCTGGATTTGCTGCTGATCTACAAGGACTGCTGGACTCTACAGATTTTTCTGGTTTTGGTTTAAGAGGCAGGATCTTCATGGTTCATCACCCAGGCAGCCACGTGCCTACCTTAATCGTCATTTCAATCCCTAACCCTTCATAGAAGGTGAGTCTCGCATTATTACGTTTTTTCTCTCTGCAGTCCAGAAATTCAGAACCTTATTTCATGAATTATTTAAGGGTTTTTTTCACCGGGAGTTTTCTACCGGGAGTTTTTTACCGGGAGTTCTACAACGGGAGTTATCCTACCAGGAGCACTATTCTTCCCAGGAGTCATTGCTCGACCAGGATCTGTTAATTCTACAAGGCCTTTGGTGGCTATATAGTAGTCTGGAATCTGGATATCGTCCCCTGTTTGTTCCTGATATGATGGATTTTCAAGGTGGAAATACGACAGCTCTGTCAATGTCGTCTGACATCCAGGGATGTGAAGTCAGCACCCCGCTCTCCGCCAACCTTCCCCGCAGCAGCTTCATCTGGTGGCACTAAAGCCATTTATCAAGGATAACTGGTGTAGGACACACCATACAGGTTTTTGACATGAAAATATATTTTTATTTTTCATTTTTATTCACTCATATTTTTATTCACTCATATTGCCCATTGCTAGTGTGTATAATGGACCATTTTTAAATCATAGCCAGGTCATAAATTGATAACATCACACATGAAAGGTATATACTTCCCCTCCACATAGTATATATGCGCTGGTAGAATTCCTCCACATTTAATATTTTTTTAAAATCTGCTATGAATATAAATCGTCCTTACAGGAGCTCTTGATGAGTTTTCAAGTACAATATAAAGTTGATTTATATATATTTTCATCCACATAATAGCAGGCAACAGTGTATTTTCTTAACAGGAAATAAGTATCTAATATTCTTTTGATTTATGCATATTTGTCAAAACCATGTGATATGATATATGAGTCCTATCATCATAATTAAATGTTTTGGGTATTGTATATGACTGTTTTATTTGTTTATTGACATGACACTCCAACTCACAACATCTCTATAAGGTAAATTTAGGTCTTTCAGTCTGGGATAACAACTAATATTATTCATTATCTGGTTGCTCAACTTTCCAGGTAACATTTCATATGAATTAAAAGTTGCAGTGGCGCCCCATCCTTTTTGTTTAACCTTATGATTGCTAGATAACTGAATTTTTTGCTATTTTAACTCATTTTGATAACTCGAACCCATAGTGCCTACTGACGAAGAGCTGCCGTTCGCAAATGCACCTATTTTTCATAAAAGTAGGGCTGCAACATCTAGTGCTCCGCAATAGAGGCAGTGACACGAATGATATTATTTGGGTTTATGAACATTAAGTCCTCAAAGTGACAATATATCGAGAAAATACCAGTTCAGATACCGTATATTAACTATCTAGATCGTGATTGTGAATATAGAATGTGGGATGGTAAAATCATCATTAGTTATATATGACTATGTGCAATGCAGTAAGTCGTATCCAAAGCTCATTTGGATAATGAAGCTCTGACTGCAGAGACAAGTTATTATATGTGTTGATTTTCTATCTACGCTCCGTAGATTCTATGGATGCAGAGCTTGCATTTTATCCTGAATATATACCTGTTATAATAATTATCAGAATGCATAAAGTTTCGATGGGAGCAATTTAAGGGCACGTGAGCTATTTGAAGAGCTTATTGTCAAATTTCGAGAACTTCTAGTATAGGTACATTATGTTTGTCTCGCAGATAGTAATTTAGATATACCGAGTGTACAGCCCCTTCTTATCCTTTAGTATTAGATATAACTGATTGAAATTCGGAATGACTCATCAACTTGATAATTGTCATGTTCTGACATAATAGTTATTTGTGTAATAAGGATCATAAAGACGATCATTATGGTACAAGTCGTGAATGTTATCGGGCGAGGCGTAGCCGAGTCCGATAACACGGCGTGTGCCATAATGATTGTTTATGATTCGTATTACATACAAAATTTTATCTGATGGCATTTATATCAATACATTTTCGAAAAATTAAAAACTGCATTTTCGACATGTCACAATGACAACTATTTTTAAAGGAGTAAGTATTGTGTAGTTTCAAATATTAGTAGGTGAGTGAGCTGTGCTTTGCCATTATATTAATATTACAAATTGTAGTAATTGTTCTTTTACCATTTATAATAAATAGTTTTGTACATATTTATGCATTTTGAATGAACTTTTTTGATCAAACCATTACATGTTTTCCTTATAGAATTTCATTATGGTACTTAGTACCATAATGAATTCATTATGGTACTTAGTCCCATAATGAATTCATTATGGTACTTAGTCCCATAATGAGCTTCCTTATGTCATCAAAATTGAGTGACATAACGTTGTCATTATGACATGCCATCAGATAAACATGTTTTATTCTCCACTTCCGGTTTCACTGGAACTGGTAAAAACTTTTGATTTTCAAATGGAACACCATGTATTTAATTGAATTTTCGAATTCAGAATAATTCTCTGAATCTGATAATACCACATGAGTGACATCTCAAACTTCAAGATCGATTTTAATTTCATTTTCTATCTTTCCTATCTTCCATCTGAGTGTGCCATGACTATATATATTCTGATCGAGTCTGATGTACTCATATCGATGGTGTAATGCTAAAAAATATTGATTCATGGCTAAAATGTCAAATCTCTTGATTTATTATCAAATTAAGTTCATCAAAATGATTTGATGTATGATGATCCTGTTACGGGCAGTATACAGGGAGTCCCAAAATTCAACGTCATTCTTTGGAGGGCTGATATTCCAGCGCATGACTGACAATCACAATATGGCGTCAATAAAATATTGATGGTTTTGGAGATATTGGCACTTCCATGTTCCATGAATTTCGTTCAAATCGAGACCTCTTTTTTCAAAATAGGCTCGTAGTGAAAGATAAAGAATGTTAAAACAAATGAAAAACTATACTGAATATGCAATTTTTCAACATATGATGTGCCAGGTTTCGCGTGGTGATTTTGTTTGATTGAGTATGAAGAGTATAGTAGTAATCTAATTGAAATAAATTAACTCGTATATCTGGCAAACATCACTTTTTCTTCAGAGGTATTGCACCTATATCATTATTTTGGAGTGTAATCAATAAAAGGGTAATTATACAAGCTGTATAACAAGAATGTGAACCTCATACTATGAAGTTTTGTACCTACCTACGGCAATGGAGATACTGATCGAAGGTTTAGCTTTTCACGAAATTCATAAAAATGTCAATATTTCAAAAACTATCAATATTTTTGCATATTGTGATATTCTGGTCAGTCATGAGCAGTTCTAAAAACATTTTCTGGTGAATTTCTCTTCGGCAACCGTGGAATGACAAAGTAATGAGCACATTATTTATTCTCCATACATTTTCATAGTGCTATGCATTGAGAGATAATCACAATACCCTGTTTTACTACTAACAGTACCGATTTTTGACGTGTTCTGCTATAACTATGTACAAGTATCTTGATCAGGAGACGTGGAAACGATCAAAACCGGAAAAGGAACACGTATAATTTGTTGGTTTATCGCAATCAGATTCTAAATGTGTTGGACATTCTATACATATACAAATCAATTCGAGAAAATATCATTTCACCAGTTTTCAGACCATAAATTCAAAAATCATATTATACAGTGTGTCCCAAATTCGATCCTCACCATTGGGATCTCGGTCTCGGTATCTGTGAGAGATAGTGAGTATCGGTTGAATTAGGAAAGTTTCAGCATCAGATTCAATCGTGATTCAGAATCTGTCGAGAGATCTAGATTAGCTTTAGTCATTCTTTATAGAAACACTGAAATGTTGTATTTTTTTTGTACTTACATGTAGTACTTGAATGTTGTAGTCGTTTTTTCATTCAATTAATAGTTTTCGAGATATTCGAGAAGAACCAAAATACAAAATCCCAGTTTTGCTTGAATAACTCAAAAATGACTGAAGCTCTACCAGATTCCTTGACGGATTCTGAATCACGATTGAATTCGCTAAAGATAATTCAATTTCTAAAATGTGTTCACAGATATGGGCTTTCTACTAGTATAGATACGTCGGAAAGTTGTTCAGAAAAGTTTCTTGAAATCAAAATGTAGGTCCAAAGTTATTGACGTAACTCCCTTGAGTAATATCTCAAAAGCTACTTGAAACTTTTCAAAATGGCTGAGGATTATATGTACAGTATGATGCAAATGTATGGAATGAATTCATTATTTCAGAAATGGGCGACATTTGAAGAAATTCCAAAAACACGTGAGTTTTAATTTTTGAAGCCTCATCTCATGACATTCATATGAGAGATGTTACGTCACTGGTAAAGAAGTAATAAAGTAGTGGACGATTTTTTGAAATACAAGCAGGGGTCATGTGAGACCTCGTTAGAAAGGTCTACTGATCGTCTATCCAACAGTCAACATTTTGCATAAGAATATTGCAATTAAAATGGATTATCATTTGGTTAACTGAAAGCAGAGGTCTGTTACTGAGAATTGAACATCGAAATACACAATAAAAAAAGTTCTGAACCCTAGTTTTTGGATTTTTTTCGGAAGTAGTCTTGTTTTGAAATGAATTTATTCCATATATTTGCATCATACTGTACATATATACATGAAAAATCCACTTCACAGTTTATAGAAATATAACCCTCTTTTTCAAAATATTCCATCGAGCACAGCTGAACAGAGTCAACAAAAGGAACGTTAAAATGCCGTCGTTCAGTTGAATCAATAGTTACGTTAATGAAATGATAATTGTCACATAAAAAGGCTTTTGTTATGTTGAAGGACATTCAACGTTACTGGGAGGAACTGGATACTGAAGGAGTAAATAATGGTAGGTTTGAAAAAAATGATTTATAGATGGTGGAACTTCATAACGTGTCACCTGGTACACATGTTGTTGATATGATCGACTGACTTATCGACACTTTCTCCTATCACATATTGTCAAGCTGTATTTTTCCGCGTTTGTGTTATGTCAAGAAGAACCTTTCGAAATACACAACGAACGAGTCTTCCGTATTGTTCATCCTGTAAGGTGATTCTCTAGAGGCGGATTTGAGAGGACCAAACCGCTCTTATTGAACGTCAACATTTTGATACTGGATCTGATGATTAAGCCGACACGTCACCATTTCCTGGAATTATACCGACGACCTCTAATCCTTCTGAAATCCTCTCGATATAAATGGAGGGTATAGGTAGTGTCATATCCAAAAAGGCTTTCAACGACATCTCCCACCTCTGTTCAACGACGATAAGACGTGAATAACTCGCTGAGGATAATGATACATCAAAAGGACAAGTTTAAGCCAACCTCACGGAATAACGGGATTTCTCCAATAAATTACGAATGTGTGAAGTTTGCAGAAGGTTAATTTGAGTGCTTTATATGAGGTGTTCCACGGTGGATGGAACATTAGAATTACCTGGAGATCAACAAAGAGAACGACAAATTATTTCGATTATTCCACTAATTTCAGAATACACGATCTTGATTGGTAGAAATATTTGTGTAAATAATCGAAATTATTATGTTTTCGATTTTGTATTTCGGCAGTAGATTTGACACTGGAAAGTTGATACTAATACTAATGCTGTGTTTTCGAATTTGTATTTCTTTTCTTCAATAGTAACTTGATCAAATATGAAACAGAATAACATACCAGCAGCAGGCTGTCATGGATTTCATAATATTTCCAAACCTCCTAACCATAACATATTTTCAATCCTTCTATTTGCTTCTTGTTTCAACTCGTTATCACATGATGAAAGCATATGCGGCAATAGCTGTAAGTGATGTCGGATAGAAGAATGTCAGCAGTCCTATTTGTCCATGATGAATTAATTCATTTTTCATGGTCAATTGAAGGTGAATGTCATGCTCAACTCTGTTTTCTCGTGTTCTCCATGTTGAATGAAAACATCTTATTTTCTGATAGTGAACGATGAAATTCAAGTTGTTACTCCAAACTATTGCATTGAATTCGTTTTCTGAAATAAGCCCTTTCTGCCTCTTCTTGAATGAATCGTTCATCTCTCGAATCTCACTAACAAGACTTTTGATGATCAATCCTAGATGAACTGGATGTACCTAACTACGAGCAGGAAAGCCTGTTAAATATGATTCAAAGCAAAGCTTGTTCGTTGCAGAAAGAAGTTTTTTATAGCTATTATGCAATTTGAAATTATGACAAGCTCATGACAAATTTATTTATTTACAATTAACATTTTCAGAATCGGAAACAATTAATATCAAACACCTCGTATCTAAGCAAGTACAACAATATGAGACGCACTGGTAAACACATTGTGACTCTCTTCTACAAAGCCCTATATCTTTCAACTGGCGATAGCTGTAAGTGATGTCGGATAGAAAAATGCCAGCAGTCATATTTGTCCATGATGAATTCATTCATCTCTCATGGTCAATTGAAGGTGAATGTCATGCTTAACTCTGTTTTCTCGTGCTCTCAATTCGTTTTCTGAAATAATAAGCCCATTCTGCCTCTTCTTGAATAAATCGTTCATCTCTCGAATCTCACTAACAAGACTTCTGGTGATCAATCCTAGATGAACTGGATGTAACTGCGGGCAGGAAAGCCCTATCTTTCAACTGGCGATAGCTGTAAGTGATGTCGGATAGAAGAATGTCAGCAGTCCCATTTGTCCAGCGCTGACCGGAACGGACCAACTCCATTAACCCCATGAACTGTCAGATCGGCTTCCTGGGGTCTTTCCGTCATGTCGTACAGTTATGTTTCCTGGAGTCCGAGAACTTGTAACGAAACTATCCGGGACTTTAACAAGGAAGGGTGGAAAGCATTTAAGAGGGCCTACGGTTCTGAAGGGCTACGGAAGTACGGTGTAAGATTTTCATGAATAGTTTGAGTTTGCGAGTAGATTTCACTACCTTGTCTGGCGTTAATCAAATCGCTGATGTGAGGACCATTCACAGGATAATATATTTCCTGGGAATTCAACGGAACCTAATTTCACCTTCCTGAAGTTCCTTTTCGGTTTGTCTACTATCCAAATCGGCCTTCAACCTCATTTGATTAAACGGTGCTTTATTTGAAGAGTCGGTTTCCAACTCTGATGAAGTGGTATATTAACATGTATATAAAAAGCTCACGAATTACACAATATTCAATTCTACCTATGCTGATCAAAATTGCGTTGATTGTTATCAAATAGAAATAGATATCAGAGAAAAAACACAAACGCTTAGTCGGTCGACCACAAAGTTTAATTACAAAAAGATTTTTGTGACTAGTTTCGGCTCAAGCAGCCATCTTCAGACACAGTATATAGTACCTGTGAAGATATTGATTTACCAGAAAAAATGTCATATTGAGGAAAAACATACCTATAAAGTACACGTGGAATCACACATAATTGATTAATTGAAACTTGAAATTGCAAGGGTCATTGGCCAAAATTCAGTCAGGTGAAAATATTTGTATTATTTTGAACCGACTGAACTAGCCAAAAGAACCTGATAAGGATTAGATTCAACATTGGCAGAAAAATTGGAAAACTAGCAGTTAAATTCACTCACATGAGTTTCATCTTAAAATGGCCGTTTTTTGAAAAAACAAAAGCCAAGGAGATGGCAACGAAATGTCAAGCAAAGCAATAGACGTTGACAGAATTACATGACAAATGACATTGACATTTGATAAAAATTCAAATGACATGCACAATATAAGATACAATTTTTGAGTTATGATAATGTTGCAGTAAAATTCTGAAAATGAATCAATTACAAGATTAATTATGTCTAAAAACCTAAAGGAGAGATATGTGGTAAGGCCGAATGATATGTATTCCAAGAAAAGAGAAGAAGTGTCACGGTGTACTAATTGTGATCTAACCCAGAAGATGAAGAATTCAGGAAGGTGAACAAAATGGAACAGGGTCGGCTTAGGAAAAATGTAAGATAAAATGGTCATGAGAATTTAAGTGTGCGAAAAATGTGGTCTCGATCAAAATTAGTTTGGTCATTGTGACAGTTAAAATTGGGATTGTTTATACATTTTTGGATTTCTAAAATTTCTAAGAGGTTTAGCCGCGGACCTTTATTACAAATGTGGATAATATCCATGTTGCAGTTAACATCAAAAGAATGACTGGAATCAATAATATGATTTGCAAAGGAAGATGTAGTGTTATCTGAGTTGAGAAATTTGTGGATGAGTCTGTTATGTTCAGAGGCACGGGTTTCAAAACTTCTACCAGTTTGACCAATATAAGAAGAGTTACAATCATTACAATTCAATCTATACACACCTGACTTTTTTGATTGAGAAATCTTGTCTTTCGAATTAACAAGTGAATGTTTGAAATTGAAGAAAGTTTTATAGGATATGTTAATATTGAAATTTCTGAAGAGTTTTGAAATTTGAACAGAAAAATTACCAAAGTAATGTAAGGATTTGAAAACAGGGGGATCAGTAACTTGACTCAATGTTACATTAAAAGTGAGTCTGAATCTAGTATAAAATTTGAAATAAATCTTCATGATATGTTCTAAGGGAAAATGATTGTTTACAGCAATTTGTTTAATGATATTAATCTCTTTATTGAAAGCTGTATCAGATAGTGGTAAAGAAAAAACTCTATGGAAAAAACAATTGAATGAGGCAAATTTATGTGAAGGAGGGTGGTTGGAATTAAAAAGAATCACTGTATCTGTGGATGTAGGTTTTCTGTAGATTTCAAAATCAAAAGTATGAGTGTCTAAGTTTTTTTAAATGAGTAAGTCAAGAAAAGGTAAAGAACCGTTGACTTCTGATTCACAAGTGAAAATAATGTTGGGATGAAGTGAGTTAATGTAATTCAAAAAATTGGAAACATCCATAGGAGAACCATCAAAAAGTAGCAAACAGTCATCCACATATCTGTGATAAAAGATTAATTTTGCATTATGTTCAGGATTATTCAAGAACTGGTTTTCTAAATTATTCATGAAGATTTCAGCCAATAAGGGGGAAAGGTTGCTACCCATTGCAAGGCCAGTAGTTTGTCTGTAAAATCTACCATTAAATTGAAAAAAGTTTGGTTCAGAACAAGATTCAACAGGTCACAAATGTTCAGGACATGGTGAGTTGGAACATTGTTCTCAAAAAGGAGATTTCTTACTAATATTAGGCAATCCTCAGGAGGGATACTTGGAAATAAATTGGTAACATCAAAGGATACTAATACAGAGTTATCAGGAATGGCAATGTTTTTAATTTTGTTAGCCAGGTCAATAGAATTTTTAACAGAATGAATATTATTGAAGGCTGTAAGGTCTCTAAGTAATTGGTTTAAAAATGGAGCTAGTTTACAACATGGGGAGTTGATGAACGAAACTACTGGTCTAATGGGAATGTTTAGTTTGTGGATTTTTGGAAGGCCATAAAGAAGTGGTATAGAAGGGCACATGGGGAATAATTGGAAAAAGGATTTGCCGGATTCCTGTAAGGAAATGGAAGTTAATTTCAATTCTTTTTTCAATTTTGTGAAATAGGTTCTTGTGGGATCAATACTAATTGAGATGAATGAATCAGAACTCAGAAAATCCTCCACTTTGGAAAGGTAGTCTTGTCTATTCAAAATTACAATACAATTACCTTTATCAGCCTTTGACAAAACCGAATCACTATCTTTCAATTTCTTTCTGATTGAGGGAATAATTGAGTTAAAATGAGTGTGAGCAGAATTATGAGAACCTGAAGGGTTATTAATAATTGAGTTGAATGTTGTGGCCGCTTGGGCTCTAAGAAGGGGTTTATTTTCAAAGTTGCAAGAGGTAATAATTTGTTCTACATCCTAGAAATAGATATGAATAACTGTAAGGTGACCAACAAAAAATGCTTGAAACCATTCAGCGCCGTTACACAAGGTGTCCCAGAATTGACTAGTATCACTTCAACACTCGATAGAAAATTGAATTTTCATTTCCGTTGAAACATCAGAAGCTATATCGACTCGGAATTTGCTGAATACGTTACTATATATTGGCAGTATATGAATATTCCAAATTGATAGATTTTTCGGAGTTATACTGATTGCCATCTTCTACTGAAACATTTTGAATTGTGAAAAATCATCTTCATTCATTTGCCTTATTCTCGTTTTTCTATATGTTCAACTGTCTTTCGTTGATTTGTTCGACCACATCACCTGGAGGTTCAGGTTTTCAGCTAATTCCAAATATGAATCATGATAATTACCGCAATTGTTCAGAATATAACGCAGCCTCTTTCATTCACTGGACTAATTCTTGTTCTATTGTTAAAAAATATATATTTTCGTGCAATGTAGGAAGGTGATAATTATTTCATCACCATCATTCACTCAATCTGAATATCCAATGTAAAAGCATTCAAGGTCAGAAAATGTCAAGCATTGTATCACTGTTTTTGATTCAACACGAAAAAACAAAGGAGACATTGGAACAAATGAAAAACAGAAAATGATGGCAAGAAATGGGGAAGTTTCTTCATGGATTTTGATGCACCATTGGCGCTCCAACCGATGAATCAGAAGGGTTCAATATCAGGTGCATCACGAAAAACCAAAAAAACACACATGTTTCTATCTATTGTCTTAATGAGACTAGTTATATTGTTACCAGGCATTGATGCGACCGAATGTGTTCGATCTCTATCAGTGGAAAGCGGCAGGCAAACCATGCAATAAAATATCTACGGCCACTATGATTCTAGGATCATTTATAGAAACTCTGTATTCGATTACACTTTTTTTAACTCCATGCAACTGCAATATCAGTGACTGTATCCTTCTCATATTTTTGAATAATCCATATAATGAAGTTTTCCTACCTAATCAAAATATATAGTACCTATACCCTTTCTATATACCTAATCATAGCATACCAAATTCTCATTGCAACATCCTGATGATGTATATTTACTTACTTCTTATAGGAATAACGTGGCAAACAGAATTGTTGGTAGTTTCTTATTAATTTCGAGAAATTCAACTTATGCTTGTTTCATATATCAATAATTCTGACGTCAAAGTATGTCAATTATTCTACACATTTGAAAAAAAGGTATGTACATCAATCCAAGAATTTACCTAAATATCGTATTTTCAAATTTTACGACAATTTTCAGTGATGGATCAGATAGAAAGCTTATCAATTCCATCTATCCATTTGAACCTCTATCACCCTGTATTGGAACGTACTCGACAGTGATGGCATGCATGAATGAAAGAAGTAGTCTCCCAAGAATGTATGCGAATTGCTCCTCAAGTGAAATCATCTGGTTGAAGAATCATATTCTGACCCATATTTTTATGAACAGTCCCAATTTGTGCATGAAACTGGAGCTTTTGTTGGAACGCAATTGTTGCCAGGATTTATTTATAAATTGAAAGAAGATGCCGTTCACAGAAATTTCACCTCTAGGGTCTTCGAATGTTCGCTTGGAATATATAATATTTCAATTTCACATACTTCTCGTGGACAGATCGAATAATAGACCATAGGAATCCTCGGATTGCGAGGTGGGACGCAATGTATATATGTACATATATGTATATACATAATATAATGTATTCTGATGTTGCACCGAGTAAAATCTAGTTATGCAAGTTCATCCTTCAAGGAAGTCTTCTGACTGCAAATTCTAACATTTCACAAAGGTATCATCTTCCAGATTTTTTATAGCAAATTATTATTGTTAGAAGATGGAGATTAATAAATAATCATTACTTTTTATCATCTACAACCCCAGGGCATGAAGGAATCAAAGGAAATGAGGCAGCTGATCACCTAGCAAAAAAAAGGTGCAGCATCTGCACTTTTTGGTCCTGAGCCTTTTTGTGGGATAAGGAAATGTCACCTAAAGGAAGAACTCAGGAAATGAGAAGAAATTGAAAAGTCCTCCTTCTGGAGAGCAACTCCAGGTAACCACAAGCGAAAAGGTTCATCAACCATTCGCAGAACCGAGCCAAAGAGCTACTCAGCCTCAGCAAACCAAAACTAAAGCTTATCACAGGCTTTCTCACAGGACACGGCCCTCTGAGGTACCACCTCAAAAAGATGGGCCTGGCGGAGACTGACACTTGCCGCTTTTGTAACAATGCGACCGAAACTGCGGAATACATACTTTGCTCATGTGAAGTATTAGTCCGCCAAAGGCTGAACCACCTGGAACAGGTTTATCTCACCCCTGCTGAGGTGGAAAATTCAACCGTCAGGAAAATTTTAGGTTTCATCAGAAGCCCAGGGTTAGAGGACCAAAACTAGATCAGGGTTATCACAATAGATCTTCTAGGTCGCAGTGATCGAGAGGTCTCCCAGCCTATACGACCCATCTACAATCTACAATCATATACAATCGTTTGTCAAAACATATAACCCGATAATTCATCCCACTGGCTTAAAATCACTCTAGTTCAGTTAATTACAGAGTGTAATCCAATTGATAGCTAAAAATATAGGATATGGTTCCTATAGATTATTTTGAGAAGAGAAGTTCATATGCACAAGTGCTTTGAACCTCTTAACTTTGGAGCTATAGGGTGTTGAAATAAAAAAAAAATATCGTTTCCTTATCATATACCGTCAATACACTGTTCTAAATATTATCATAAAATTTGACATGACGTAGTTTGTGAGTGAGGTGTGTTTTCGTCCAATTTTTCTTCAAGTGAGTCTATTTATTGAATAAACGAAAATGGTTTTTTATTTTATACACGAAAACAGTGCGTCCTTTATCAGATTATAGTAGGTACATGAGCAAAGTAAAAAATTGGACCACTTTAAGGAGGTTGGATGGTCTTCACGAATTGAAAAGAGGTGCTTATGTGTCTCTGTTCGATATTCATTCGATATTCATCGGCTGGGGATAGTCCTGCACGATTCGCTGTTGCGTTCCAATTAACAGTGCTGCTCCTAAAGTGGCGCATGGAGTTAGTAACAAAGTCTACACAGAACACGCAGAAAGATATGATGATGTGGTTGTGAGCATCAGAGAAGAAGTAGGACGGTGTATGTAGGTGGGTGTGGAAAACTACCAGCTGAGCGTGCGAGCGGGCCAGCTGCTTAAGTAGACCTCGGTCTCGGGGGTTAACGATGATAGTTAGCAGGCCTGCCACTGCGCATATGGTAGTGAGTACATTACTAGCCTACAAAACACAGCTGAAAAACTCTGAAAAGAGAGCTGATGGGCAGTGCCTGAAAAGGATGTTAGCCAGCTCTCTTGAGCGAACCACGTATCAGTCATTGAAAGCACTTGGGGTTTGCAAAAAGGTCCCATTGGGGACTAGTTGCTGACGTGGAAACGTCCCCCACCAGTACCAGTACCAGTTCGATATTCATTTGATATATTCCCATGATCAGTTTTACAGAGATGCACATTATTTTGGACAGTGCCGTGCGTTTTTATTGAAATAAATAGGATCGATTCTTCGTAAAATCATATTGGGCATTTTTTTACAGGAAATCTAACCCCATATTATTGTTCCTCATGCTTTCAAACCCCCATATGCAAAAAATAACCTTATTCCGAATTAACAGGATTGCCTTTATTTTTTTCATTTTCAGTCTCGCATAAATAGTGACTTCAAATCAACTACGAATTTTGGAACGTTCAATGGCTCCGGTAGGTAGAAAATCATGATTTGGAAGGAAAAACAAGTTATACTTTTCTATGTTGAACTCACCGTTTCCGAGTAAATAATCATTACGTTCGCAAAGATGCTGTTTAGATGTGCCTGTTTTTCTGAAACCCTTCATAGGCATCTTATGAAAATCCACATATGTGGGTTTGCAATCATGAAGAATAATATTATGAGGTCAGTTTTCCTGTGGAAAAATACCTACTTTGATTCAATAAAAAACTCACCCCTATTCATTTCAATAAAAATGCACGGCACTGTCTAAAATGATGTTTGTCTCTGAAGAACTGGTCATATTATTTGGTAAAGATCGCACGACTGATAGCTAAGATATAGAGGGGGGGCCGTTTGAAATGAGACACGCTGTATATGTATATATACCTATATATACCGGGTGACACAGGAGACATGTAGCAGCCTGTAGTTTTTTATTTGAAGATAGAACATTTTTGAATTCACAGGGGGTATATAATAAATAATAGCGCACTTTACGAACTTAACGACAATTTTTTTTCAACCACCTGTTTGACCGGAAGTGACCCCAACTTTTTTTTTAAATGTCACCCTGTACATTAATCTTCAGTCTATCTTTTTCGCCTTTTCAGACGCACAGTATATGTACACAGTTCCAAAACAAATATTTACTGACCACAAAAAAAATGGGACACCTGGTATATCAGTTCATAAAAGCTAATCAATAATTTATTGCATCATTCTCTTACAAATTAGAACGCGTTCACCTTGTAATTGAAGTGAGATGATGATAAATGATTCAGTATTTAGTTCGTTGAAAAGTTGGAGAGAAAAGGAACAAGGTAAGTGAATGGTCAACAGGAAACAAGTGGAAAGTTTTAATCAGTGGCAGGTAGAAAGAGGAGTATAAAAATTCCAGAAAAAAGCACCGAAGGAGTATGGTGGGAATGGTGAGCTTACCCTAGATATCAATGTTTATATTTTGAACTGACTGACTCAATTTTAGGATTTCTTGTGGGTATAAAAGACACATATTATTGTCACTCGAGATTAGCGCTTTCCATCATCTTCATTATTATATGTATCTTTTCGGTCGACTAACCGACAAAAATTATCACTAACTCCTATAAATAGATTGCTTGCGGATATTTCCGTATACAAGGAAAGACAACTCCAGAGGACGAACGAGGAGAAATGGAGACTGTATAATACTATCCTGCCAGCGATACCTCTTATAGTGCATGATTTCGAGGAATTGGAAGGATTCTGCCGCCTGATGGTGTTTGATGAGAACTCGACCTTCCTGCCGATTTATCAACAGATGTCCCGTTAGCTCAATTGTACGAAAGCGCTGAACGGACATGCTACTTTTTTTTATAATTGCCAGTTCGATTTGACAATTAGGTATAATTGCCAGTTTGAACTGGCATTTAGCCATAATTGCCAGTTTGAACTGGCATTTAGCTAGAATTGCCAGTTTGAACTGGAATTTAGCTATAATTGCCAGTTTGAACTGGCATTTAGCGCTTCCGTACGAATGGATCTATAGTCATGTTATCGCCATCTAGTGACGTCAAAAAACTACTGCAAACGCGAACGATTATTTCGGCTAATAATTGCCAGTTTGAACTGGCATTTAGCTATAATTGCCAGTTTGAACTGGCATTTAGCTATAATTGCCAGTTTGAATTGGCAATTAGCCATAATTGCCAGTTTGAACTGGCATTTAGCTATAATTGCCAGTTTGAACTGGCATTTAGCGCTTTCGTACGAATGATAGCTCTGTCTATAATAGATGCGCATTACTTGAGAGGAAATCAGATGGCTACAAGACGAAGAAATCAAAAATGTCGCTGTTATCTGTCACAGCCGTAGAAAAATTATGGTGTATAACTCGCAGGGAATGCTGATTTTCCTCTCGAATGAAAGCAGCATTATTCGCTTACGGCTCATGCTGCAAATTTCATTCTCGGGGAAAAATCACTAACATTCCGTTCTTGTTGAACAATATACTATAGGTCTCTAACGACACAGTGGAGTAATAGAATGCCAATAATTCATTATCAGTCCACGACTCGCCCTTTGCGTTGGTCGAAATAATCGTTCGCGTTCGCATTAGTTTTTTGACGTCACTAGATGGCGATAACATGACTAGATCCATTCGTACGGAAGCGCTAAATGCCAGTTCAAACTGGCAATTATGGCTAATTGCCAGTCCAAACTGGCAATTATAGCTAAATGTCTGAGGAGGTATGAGGATCTTCAAGATGAGTTTTCATAAACATACATTTTTCAGTTCTTTAGTTACAGATCATAATCTTTTCTTTTTCGAATGCTCCTTCGTATAAGACAGCTTTTTCTCAAGTTATTGACTGTTGAATCGAATAGTCGAGAGAATAACAGACTGTAGGTAAGTGTATAGAATCACGCCAGGTATTTTTACCAAGGGAGTGTCTCAACTTTTGCGATCCTAATGCCTCTCTACAAAGTAGGGTTGTCCCCTATCAAGAGTTAGGTATGAACTGTAGTATCATATCAGATTTCTCCAAATTTATATTGAACTTTTGAAAGGCAATACGATTGTTTTCTTATTCGATATGTGCTCTTAGAAATTGTATATCCAATTATATGATATAATCAATAATGAATGATTTTGTTGAAGATTAATATTATTTATTGAATCCATTCGTATTGTATTTCGAAATATTTTATTATTGTTGTTATGGTTGGTGCGAGAGACTCACTATAGATCAATTGAGTGTGGGAGCACAATTTATCAGTCTCTCAGCCTATTAGCCATTTAAAGTTATATCAGCCTACGATTAGCCAAATCACCTACATTTTGTGAAATCCAAGCCCTTAATCCACGTATCAATAGATCCAAATGATATGGAATGTTCAACATATTTGTTGTTCATATTTGAATTGGTACGGGAAGGAAACTGGATACACCTGGTGATTTAAGAATCGCTGAAACCCTAACAAACATGTTCTGGACAAGATTGTCACATGAATACCTGCCTAGAGAAAAATGACTGAAAGAAAACACACAATTGAAAATTGCTGATTCAGAATTTAATGAAAATCGATGGAAATTCTCCGAGAAATCCATGGCCTATGGGAATTGTAACGAAAACATATCATGGGAAAGATTAGAGAGTACGAGTCGTAGATGTCAAAATTAATGTGAACATTTATAAACGATCTGCTGTCAAACTTATCCGACTAGAACTGGTTGAAGAAGCATAGTAAGATCACATCTTAATGAGGTGAGGAGAATGTTGAAGATTAATATTTATTGATTTCCTTTGTATTGTATTTCGTGATATATTATTATTGTTGTTGTGGTTAGAGAGAGACTCAATAGTGATGAATTGAGTGTGAGAACATAATTTATTAGTCTATCGTCCTTTCAGCCTTCATAAGCCATGTATTAGCCTACGATTAACCAAATCACCTACAGGTATATGGAGCAATAAAGAATGAACTAATCCAGGTTTTTCTTTTATTTTCTCATTCTACACGGGTTCTCCCCTGTTTAGATATGATTCAAATCGGATTGTAATAACATGTAATAACTCACAGGCTCTTGATACATCTTTCAATCGCAAATCTTACCAAAATAGATATTGTAAAAACTTCACAAACGATAATAAGATTTCCAGGTGAAGGTTGAAGGTGAAGTTTTTACACTTGCCATGGATTTCAATGAAGTAACGGCCGAGTCAATTCAGAAAATAGTTATTATTATCCATTACATTTTCCAAATAGTTATATTTGTGATGTTATGAGGTAACGGTGAAATAGTAGATAATTCACGTACTCTCCTTGCTCAGACAGAATTTCATGATATAGATAGATGCTCCTTGTCTATTAATTTACTAATAATAGAACGCAGGTTCAAATTATCAATGAAAGCATAGTCTCAATATCTGATGAAACTAATATACACAATCTCCTTTGATCCAATAATCTTCTGGGATTCACGGAATTCTGATCATGTATACGATGATTCCCATGTTGCATTAGCATATCTAATGAATGAAACGGATCAAGCACATATCCTCAAAATGCGAACAACGATATACCAGCAAAATCAGATTTGCATTTTTTCCAGTTATCGATCCTGCTGCCGGCTTATTAAAATTCCTCGCAGAATTCCATTCACATTGTGAACTGGTCCAACGTAAAGTGGGAATACTGTTTTATTAAATCTCGGTGGCTCGGCTACCACACTGTGATGTATGAAGAGAGTTTGGAAAACAATCTGGTCTTATTGGACACAGTGACATCGATCACATTCAATCTAACCAGACATGTTTCCTTCATTCCTGCATTCGTGGAAGTTATATTCCGTATGGAATTTTATATTATTCGAATGTCGTGCTCATATTATAATCTCTAGTGCACCCATACACAGAATAGTTTATTCTCCTACGACAATCTCTATGAAAGTTACACGAAGCTCACATCACATGCTTGTTCCTTAGAAAGCCATTCGCCTGATGAACCAATGTGTGGTACCACAAGTCCACAAAATCTATGCGAGCTCCATGGAGAAACTATGTCAGATCCATCGCTCCGCAATTACTTGGATTACTATTCCGAGCAGAAGTTACTCCACACCTTCAGGATCTCTATAGTAGAATATCACGAAAGATTTATAGAGTTAGCTTATCTCAATTTCTTGTCTAGTTCTACTGAGGATAGCAGCTGAATTGCAGAATTATGTATGTCGGCGCAGTTAGATTTTAGCACTTATATGATTGTTTGGTCTAGGTTATTGAAAAGAACGCACTTCTAGGAGAGAGCGGCCTCGGATTGCTTGTTTATTTATTATAACTTCAACTTTGAATACACTTTCTATGAAAGTAGCGTGTACACTTGTAGTTATTGGTGCTCATCTTGTTTATCACTTGTCATGCGATTCAACTGGTCGTTCAGATTTCGATTGAAATAACTAAGTCTTCCTACCAACGGTGCTTTGATTTGTATGTAATTTGAATACGTCCTCATCATTGAGAATCCGATATGTGTTGAGGCTTTTTGAATATGCGGTATTTTGGATAGGTATATTCTGTACTTGATTACTCATTCACAGTCCCCATATAACATCACTTGAACTCAACTATTGATCGTGAATTCAGAATTCGAAATATCGTTCGGTTTGAAGAGATGAGATGAGCAAAGTATTCTCTGCTGTAGGAAAAATTGTCCAAACGCAAAAATCGATAAGCATTAATAGGTAATTCACACCTACACCAAACCATGTGGAGATTAACTACACGGGTGACGAATGTAAATTCCAATAGTGTTCTCAGATACCTACTGTATAAATTACACGAAGTGCAGGGAAGAGCTACACTCTACACTTTACGTGCACTTTCCATAAGAAGGCTCAAATAAAGTGTGAATGAGACGAAGTACAGGGAAGAGCTATACTCTTCGTGCAGAACAAAGTAGTCGCATTATTCATTATTATCCAGGATTATATTGAGAGAAAGCACAGTCATTTCCGCAAAATGTTCATCAAATTAGAAAATGTTGGATTACAGAACCACGAGACTTATTGTGTCAACGGAATTTCAGCCTGATGGCATCATTTTCAAAAACTACTGGAGAAAATCAACTACTCCCTTGGCTTGTGCTACGCAGAAAAATGAATTGCGTCTCACCGGAACAAATGCAACAATATTCTATTTGAATACTGATTGCGGGTTTTCCATGTCTATGCATGTCTTTTTGAGACGAGAAACGGTTTGGGGCGGCGCGTATAATACAGTGTGTCCCACTTACCATGCTCACCATGGGTATCTTTCTAACGGTGAGAGATACGAGGTCGGTTAAATGACACCAAATGTGGAGTTTGTCAAGGCCAACTATAATGTGAAAATATATTTTGATATAATCTATTCGTTTTTGTTTTATACGCAAAAAACGGATTTTGATCATTTTCATGTCTCTTCCGTAACTCCTTTATTTATGAAAATATTCAAATGAGAATTTCACATTCTAATGGCAGTTTTTCAAAGTGATTTCGAAAAAAATATGAAATTTATACCAACTCTTCATTGCCGGGCTGTTTTGAGATTGCTATCTGGTGTCTGCCCTGCACTGATGAGGGCCAATAGCCCGAAACCACCCAGCAATTGTTAGGCACTACCAGTCTTAAATACTAGAACAATTCGGCATTTAGGAAAGAAAAGCTTGCAACAGTATTCATCTCACGATGTATTGCATAGATTTCGGGAGGATGTGATTCATTATCTTGAATTGTTCGAATGGAAATAGCAGCGCTGTTAGGTGGCTAATTTAGGTACAGACACATATGTGAACAGGGGAACTAAAGTTCAACTCCAGCTCCTAGGAACTAAAAAGGATGTAGAGGTCATCAAGAATAAAGAACATTGTTACAGTTGGTTATTTTTTGGTTGGGACGCATAGGTATCTGATTTGTTTCCGATTTCGGCACAATTGGCATTTCATACCTATGCTGTAGATATAAATACACCATATTGTAACGTATATTTGTTTTGATCATGAATGCCTTCAAGATTCACATACTTGCTTGATCTGTGTAACAGTCGTTGAAACTTTTTTTTGAATAATCACTGCCAGCAATAGTTTTCTGTTTCACCCAACGATTTTGTTTACTTCGGCTCATCTTGCTGATTTACGCGTGAACCATACTCGTCAATCAAACTTTACACGACAGAAATTGGAGTGACATCAGGCGCAAATAGCTACTAGATCAATGGAGCATCCTTTTTTATCGATGTCAAAATGACTCACGTCGTTGTCAAATAGCGTTTTCAATGTAGAAGTAGATTTATCAACAGTAAAAACACAAGAGCTTTTTTTTTATCGGATAAAATTCTCTTCCTAACGAAAACATGTGCCAATCAGTAATTTTTGGAGAAAAACTGATATGAAAAAATTGCGAGACCGTAGGTCGAGCAATTTTGTCTAATGTCAGTTTTTCGAGCGGAATTACTGATGGAAAATGTTTGAGTTAGGAAAGAAATTTATCCATTAAAAAAAAGTTCGAGTGTTTTTTGGCATGATAAATCAACGACAATGAAATAAATGAATAACAAAAATAATTAACTTTATTGAAAAAACTATCTGAAGGAGCAGTTATTAAAACTACAATTTTTGAAAATATTATGGTTTGGTGTCGAAATTTCTATATTTTCTTCTCTGATGGATTCGACACATGTCGAATATTCGTTCGTACACTTCATAATATCCGATGAGCGTAAGTTACTAACTAGATTTTCGTGATGTTCAGGGTCAATTTGTTAATAATATGCTGAAGAAGAATGTCCAGTAATTTTTATGAGCTGCTGGTCACTTATTCCTGCTTTGGCTAACTGTGTAACTGTACTAGGACGGTTTGAATGATTGGTAATTTTATTAGTTGTGGTGTCAAGGCCAATTTTTGTTGCTGAAATTTTGGTCCAAGAAGATATCATGTTAATTCCCAGTGGAACATTTTTAAACCAACCTTTAGAATTTTTGTGCCTCCAAAAAGGGTTTGGAATTAAAAAAAGGCGTTCAGATGTTATGTTTTCGTTTCTTCTTTCTAAAAGTAATTTAAATAACCTCACTGGACAAATAGTTTCATCGATTTGATTTTTTGTTATCCATTTGCTGTCTGCCAATCTTCTTGACCCACCTTGTGCCGTCTTAGAAAATATAGTATTATATTCTATTCTACCTGTAGTAGTTTCATCTTGTGTTTTCTCTTCTTTGAAATAGTATATTTTAAAGTTCACAGCTTCTCCCCCCCTCCGAGCTAATTCATAAGAAGCTATATGGAAAAATCTTTTTTGCAATCCATCTGGTTCATCTACATTCCATAGTTTGGCCATTTCTATGATATCTTTCTTATCTATTGCAACAGAACCTAACTTTCTCTTATCCGGAATAGCTTGTAATTCTTTCCGTTTACTATTTCTTGCATCACGAGCTTCTTTGAAAGTTATATCGGCAAAAGGATCAACTTTGATATTGTACTCACTGAAATATTTTTCTTGAATCATCTTCGCAGTCGAATTCCAGATTGTTTTCAAAGCATATTCCTTGTAATCATCTCCATTTCGCTTCTTCATGTTATACGCCCAATCCTTCAAAATGTCTGCTATTTGGGGCACCGGTGTTTTTTCTCCCAATTCGTAATTTCTGGCTTCACAAAACTCCATGAATTGTCTCCAAATCGACGATTTCGTGTTTTTAGTTGCTTGCGGAATTGTATTTTTTATACATTTCGAGATTTCTTCCGAAGAAATTTCTCCAAATCGGCTCATTTTGCGTATTTTCGTATTATACAATACCTACCCATCAAACATGACAAGACAGAAATTGAAGTGACGGTCGCATACTCGATGAAAGAACATGCATTTTTACAGCGATAAAAAAGGATGCACCTTTTTTATCGATGTCAAAATGACTCACGTCGTCGTCAAATAGCGTTTTCCGTGTAGGAGTTGATTTATCACTACAAATTCCTGGTAATGGGTCGGTTTAACGAAATTGAACTAATCTTATTGGTTCTTTCAATTTATTTCAATAGCATCAACATCTCGTAGAAATTGACACAGACACATAAATATGATAAATTATGATAGAAACAACTTGTATCATTGAACTTTTTCCAAATCTGAACAAATAAGCATATTTTCAGCGAATAATTGTAACTTTTGACATAGTCACCTAACGTCGACCCAGTCCAACCGGGTATAGTCCGTTATTCATACTTTTCAAAGCAGAACCTCAAGCTCTAGTCGCATTTCGAAATAAATTATTATTAGAAGTATGATACCGACTCAATGATGACACTGTACATTCGAAATTATATATTGTAAAGAGCTTATGCATCATTGTTTCTTTCCCAAAGGTCGTACCAATGTCGATATGACTGAAATTCCTAATCAGATGATCAAGTAATTCCACTTCAGTCATAAACGTTCTCTGACAGTAATTCTCCCCATTACCAACCCTTGATTCAGTGATCACAACTGTTCCCAAATTCATCGTAACCGGAAGCATTAGAACGATTACATCCATTACCTTTTACATAATTACTGCAATGAATCCTAATAGAGCAAATACTTGGATTCTGCTATAATACTGAAACTTCCATGATTTCCCCAAGGGAAGGGGGTGTTAAATATTATAGGTGCCTCTACAGGCTGCCCTGTAGTATTTCCCTGCCACCACTGAGTATCTGATATATTGCCTGCCATCTGTGCATTTCACCAACTTCAAATATGTGGAGAGTAATCTATTTCATTGCATCGCCAAGATTGTTGTACTCGCTTGCGTCACCTGATCATACCGATGTGTTATACACAGTGGAGTAGCTACAGGATGAGCGTGGGGTGCCTGTTTCATCTTCCTCCTTTTTTTCTTTTGCTCATTGACGCTTGATCATCAGAAGATCATCAATGAACGATGCTCTAGAATCTTTACGCTTCAATTCCATAAATGTTATGAAGTCGCTAACAAAAATAATTTTGAATAGTAAGAATAGAGATGAACAAACCGAAGCAACTGGACTGAAGGAAAAATTGGAAAACTTCAAAAACCATGTTTCTGAAGTACTCCCAAGTGAGATAACTAATATTGCCAAGTAAAGCGAGTTGATAAGAGATTTACTTCATATAATAATGGTTATCAATAGTTTTTAGAGCTTCCTTAGAATTATGATGAAATTGGATCAGAGGCTTCAGAGCTGTCAAAAACTTGGCAAGTCGAAACAACTTTCCTAGAAAAGATATTCATACACGGTTTTATTCATTCGTGATTGTTCAGGGTGTAACTAGGTGTTAATTTCATATAATACCTAAGTGTATTTTTTCGTTAACTTGAATAATATCCCTATCGAAACTCGAAAGTAATTACTTTTCATCCTTCTGGTGAATATTTTTTCAGAATCCCTTAAAATCACCACATCTGTGTGATTTTTCACTATGAAGGTATTGATTTGATATTGCTAATCACGTGTTGATTTATCCTGAGTTATTCCTGAAAACCACTCGATTGAAATTAAACCCGTCACTGTGCAACCTCGCCAAATCTTTAATGTAACTGGGGAATTTTCCCACTCGTGTACATATTTGTATATTCAATTAACTTTCCTGTATACCATATTACATTTTATACTCTGTACATATTTCATCATCCGAAGTGTTGGGTTTTTCCCGATAAGGGTTTTTTCTACCTTTTTACGAAATGCCAACTATACTTATTGCATATTCACAACATTGATCTTTCATGACCATCTGGCTATAGGATGGTAATACCCTAATTCCAGCACTAATTATTATTCTCGGTAAAGCCAGCGTATATGCTATCACCGGAACTTCAAGACGACGCTGAACCACTGCAGACCCACCCCAGGAACAAATCATTACCATAATACCACCCCACCGGACCACCCCTACCGTAGACCCACCTCCACCAGGTGCAGCACGCCCCGCCGCGGTGCTTCCCGGACCTAGCAGCGAACTACGAACCACCAGATCAGGAAGACGAGTTAGATTTCCTGATCGTTTGCAGGCTGGTTTCTCGTGACTTCATCACTGGCAGGGGGGTGCTGTGGGGAATTTGCCCACTCGTGTATATTACATTTTATACTCTGTACATATTCCATCATCCGAAGTGTTGGGTTTTTCCCGATAAGGGTTTTTTCTACCTTTCTACGACATGCCAACTATACTTATTGCATATTCACAACATTGATCTTTCATGACCATCTGGCTATAGGATGGTAATACCCTATTTCGAGCACTAATTATTATTCTCGGTAAAGCTTATAGAGACCTACCTTTCTAGCCCAATAAACAATTTGATAAAATCTGTTATTCTTCAATCAGAACAGCACTTCGGATTTTCATTCATTCTACAATATACGATTCAACCATCATAGTGTTCGGCATTGCCACTACTATCAAATATCCTCACAGAAAGACTATTCAAAAAGGCGTACAGTTCTTCCTACAACTGATACGCCAAATAACAAATTACATGGGTGATTGGAAAAACACAAGTATCACCGTTCAAAATATCCTGAGTAGTATTATATTGTACATGATTTGAACAAGAAACTTACTATGAGACTAGACATTCGGTAAACATCCGTTGGTGACTCGGCAACTGCGCACTGCGCTGCCTAACTAAGTGCTAGGAGATAAAATATGTAAAGGGATGTAGACACGTTTCGCATTGAGTCACCTTTTGTATGAATCAATGACACAGTATGAAGAAAATATCATGTAGTTTGCTTTTTTTTATTTTTTTTTTATTACAATGATGTATGACACGATATGATCGAATCAATCCTGTTGATCAAAATAACGAAACAAACATTCTTGCGAAGAGTGCTTTGGAAGGAGCGCCAACAGTTTTTTTGACAATTCAATTGAATATACGAACGGAACTTTTGAATTCTGAAGCTTATCCACATAACGCAAGAAGGGTTGTCGAGTGTCTGTCAGAAGTGTCAGATATAATGTTGCCTGACAAGAGACATACGTTGGCCAGCGCGGTCATCTGATCTCTCTCCGCTGGATTATTATTCATTGGGAACTATGAAAGATTTGATTTTCGAAACTGTACCGATCGATATTGATGAGCTGAGAAGAACCATAATCACGACTTTCAGGACTAAGATGAAAAGACGGGACATCTTGCGAGCAATTCAGAAGCTGAAGAAACGCGAAGAATTGTGTTAAGAAGTGATGGAAGGTGGAGTATTCGAGCATCTTTCATAACTTTGTTTAGTTTTGTTTTGCGGAGAAACTTCTAGCTCATTACATCGTTCCTAATTCAAAACCATAGTTTTCAAGTGGATGAACTTGACGAAAATGTGAACGTTCCAGATCCAAATTCAACTAAACTGTCAAAATTCAGTTTGTTAAACAAAACTGTTGGCGTTCTTTCCAAAGCACTCTTCGCAAAAATGTTTTTTCACTAATTTTGATCAACAGGAAGGTTTCGATTCAGAAACGTCTAGGTCTCTTGGTTTCCGCTTGAAAAAATTAAAACGAAAATTATAAATTTTCGTTTTCTTCCACTAATTCATAAACTGAAAATGACACATCAAATTTCTTCGCAGATAAATATTCAGCATAAAAATGCGCAACTTCACTCTGCTTCAACCGACCTCGTATCTCTTATAATAACTGAGATATAACGGACACCCTGTATAGTAATAAGTGCAGTATCTTTGTTAATAATGTATTATTGATCTCAAGAAATTAGTCAATCAACTTGGTATTTGAAAGTTCATGGAAGCTATCATTACATTGTACCTGAAACTAAATCTGTGAAATGTTTTGTCAAACAATATGGCGTTTTCAAGAAACATCCAAAGTTCCTAGCATTATTACGTTTGTGGGTAGTTTTTCAGTATCAGTTACGCCACATTAAATGGAAAAGTTTCATTGTGGAAGATAATCTTTCTCTTCTCCGTATATTTTCATTTCAAAGCGTTACGGTTTTGTTTTTCCGGTCGCCAACCGTCAATTGTTTGGAACGGCCTCAGTTAGCGCCTTCTCTTTTTTCTTTTATTTCGACTTTTCAATATTGCTCAATATTTTTCATTGGTTTTCAAAGCATTTTATGGTTTCTCGCTATCCAGAAGCTATAGCGGATTACAGTGGCGGAACATAACCATACAGTAATTCTGTAACATCATTCATTACCAAATTAACAGAGATAGTATAGGTATATATGGATATTAAGTGATGTTTCTCATAACGTGTTTATACAGGGTGTTTCCTAACTACGGTTCCTAACTGCAGGTGGTGATTCATTAGGTCATTTTAGGAAGAAAAGTTCCCATTAACATATGTTCGGAGTTGCTTCGTATCTGATATACAGGGCGTTGAAGTTCAAGAAAAAAAAACGGTAATTATAAAATATCATGAATATCCTAGAACCGATTTGGTTAAAATTTGGTACTTTCATTTGAACTAATAAGGTGCTTATTTAGCCCTATTTAGATTGAAATCATTGGGACCAGTGGCGTCTCAGTGGGCACCACAGCCAACAATATTGTGAAAAAAAAGTACGCCACTGACTTTTTTTGGTGAATTTTTATTTTGTTTAGATTGAACAACTCAAAATACAACTTTTTGGTCTCCTGCACTTTCTTCATATCCAGCTTCCTTTTCGAGAAAAAAAATCAAAGCCACTGTATTGCATATCATGAACACCTTCATTGGAGAAATGAGTTTTGCATTATTTCCTCCAAAAATTTAATTGACACTTGATATGCTGAAATTTCAGAAAATTTTACAAATAAAAGTACGAAATTTCAACCAAATCGGTTCCAGGATATTCATGATATTTTATAATTACCGTTTTTTCTTCTTTAATTCCAACGCCCTGTATCTCAGAAACGTAGCAACTCCGGACATATGTTCATAGGAACTTTCCTTCTTGAAATGACCCAACAAATCACCCCCTGCAGTTAGGAACCGTAGTTAGGAAACACCCTGTATATATGATTAACAGATACAAAAGTGATACGGTATGTTGGGGATTGATGAGAGATCAACACTGATTTCTCATTCGTTAGAAAAACATCAGTTCGTATTATCCATTTTGAGTATGATTTCCTGAACAGTTGAGATGTAAGTGAGCAAAGGGTGACTCCAAACGATGATGATTTCCAAGCACTCCAATAGCACAATAATGTCGAATGGACATCCATAAGACGTCGGGACACCCAGGACGTTCGAATTTGTTACTGCGGACGTCCATTGGACGTATGTAGAATGCACAAATGTCTTCAAAGGAACGTTTAAAATTATATTTCATCAGGGATATGCCAAGGACATGGACATTGTACGATATGAACCACGTGGGACGTTCGGAGCAGGATGCTATTTCTAGGACATTTGAATTGATGTACCAGCTGGGATATCCCACGGACGTCCTTGCTCGGACATTACATGAGATGTACGAGATGGGACTTCCCAAGGACAATTATTTCAGGATCGGGATATTTGGACTTGAATTGTACCAAATAGGGATGTCCCTAGGACGTTGCTTATTATTAGGGCAGTTCGAGCTGTGAATCCAATAGTCATTCCTGAAGATTGCTACAATGAAACGAATTATCCTAGAAATTCATATTTATTCAAGATACATTCATAACTGCCTCAATATAGTTTCAGGACAAGCTGTACATACAAAAGGAATCCAACTTCTAGGAGCTGTTTTCCCAAATGGCCATTGGTCGTTTGTCATCCACTTTTTATCAACTTGAGGTCGAACGAAAACGAGCCACAATAAATCAATAAATCCCTTCGCTGCTTACTTCAGAGAGAACTAATTATTTACCAATTTCATGGTTGCAGAATAGAGATAAACTTCACAAAGGAAAAGAATTTATCACGTATATTATATAATTTCAGTTCCATGTATGCTCTTCCAATACTTACGCACAGGAAAGTGAAATGTTTCAATCATTTTACTCAGGACAGTGATTGGCACAAGTGCCGTTCTATGAGCTACAATGTTTTCACATGTCTTTGGGATATACAGAGTGTCTCACTTATAATGGAAACACCCCTCTATATCTTACGTATTCGTTGGGCAGGGATCTTGAAATTTGCTGGAGTGAGAGATATAGCAAAAATGCACTCTATGACCAAGTGGGGTCATCTTCAGTGATATACACTGCACGGCAACAGCCATGGAACCACCCCGATTTCAGGAAAATGATATTAGGAGTCGAAATAGGTTGAAAATCACTTCGTATTCGGAATCAGGACGCTCATTTCACCAACTGTCCATATTTTCCTGGAAAATTTTCAGTTCTGAAAATTTCATTTTTGTCTCACTTTCCATGGAAACACCCCCGTATCTTACGTAATCGTTGGGTTAGGATCCTAAAATTCGCTGAAGCGAGAGATAAACAAAAAATGTACTCTATTACCAAGTAAAGTCATCTTCAGTGATATACACTGCTCGCCAACTGTCGTGGAACTACACACATGTCCTCACAATAATATGTTTCCTTTAGAAGTGAGACACACTGTATATGATTCCGTTATCAGGCCCTTGGACTATTAAGAGAACTCGAAAACTATCTGATGGTAGTATACGGTGACAGTTGTTGTCAAAGTATAGAAGTGTGTTGATAGGTCGCGTGCAAGAACTGTCAGATGACCGACCCTGGAGGCAAAACATATTTGTTTACAAGTGATCGAAATAGTTTTCCACAATTATTTTGGCATATGAATCGTATTTTTCTGCTATTCATCAATTCGCTAATGCCATCACATTGTGCTGTTGTAAGATGCACAAAAACTGCAGCGGAAGATGAAGAAATCCGGATGGTACATTATGATTTAAAAGTAAGTACCTACTATAGTCAGTCACATAGTTTTCATTTTTGAAATTTGGTTATTTCTCTGATTTCTCATCGGAATTCCTTCTGCAATAGGATCAGCTAATAGAAATATACCTAAAATTTCTAGAATAATGCAACAAGATTGGATTCATGCAATCAATCGGTAGGACTGGTCTGACATGCTGACGATCGTGTGTGTTGTAGACATTTTCAATCTATTAGCAGCATTAGCTTGTATTGCAGAATTGGCAGAAGGCAGAAGGAATTTTAATAAGGAATGACAACATTTCATAATGCTTACTATGTGAGATTACTATTTACCTGGAAACTCATATTCCCTAGTCTCTTGCTGCATTTTTTTGTGCATTGTACACCACAATGCGAAGGCATGCTTGAATTAATGAATAACGCAAGAAACACGATTCGTATGCCAAAATATTGTGAAAAACTATTTCAACCTTTTGATTCCTCTGTAACCAAATAAAAAAGTGAGGTTGTGATTTATTAATTCACAGAAGAATGAGGTTGTGTTTCAATATTTTGCCTCCAGGGTCGGTCTTCGTGCACACGACCTATTGAAAGCATGGTGCATATTTATGAGTTATTGGAAAAGCTATATAGGTATAGCTCTTTATCACTACGGATGCCTGGTGATTGGTCGATTTCAGGAAATTGGAGAAATCTCATTGGTTTATTGCTGGATGAGCAATTTTATCAACCTGTCAATCTTAGCTGACTGAGATTCTCATTTCGAATATTGAAAATGTGATAATCATTAGAGAAATAATCATTTGTCACTCTGTGTTTCTTTGAAAGTTTTGGTGATGAATAAAAAAAATAGTCAATTTCGTCAGAAACTCTACTCTAAGTGCAATAGGCGAAAGATTATTACAATAGTATTTGAGAATCCACATATGGCCAAGATTGAAAATAAAACACAGGCCCTCAAAGACATAATTATAGTCACATATAGACGCACCACTAGTACTACAGAGTTATTCAAATTTCATTTTCTTAATTAGTGTTTTGGTATACGATGACAGTATAAGTAACTGTCACTGAGAGTACTGCGAGCAGGCTAGACCTATTTACAGCAAAGAATCCAGCTGCAGAACATTTCGGCCGTATCTTCTCGAAATATTCCGCCAAATAGATCAATTCGTTCCTCACCTCTTCATCTTGCGATCTAAGCTGAAGACGATATAACGTGTTTATCACATTCTGAGAGTTTTCTTCCATTTGGTAGCATACATTCGCTACCGAAATCATGTTAAACTGGAACAGAATGAAAGTATCACTTTCGTGCTTTCGGTCATGTATACCCCTATATACAGGGTGTTTCATGAAAATCAAGTCGAGTTGATGTATGTATATGAAAAAATTTTTTGACTCTCCATAACGAAAATACAGTGTATTATGTGAAATTGCTATATAACTTTGATCGTCGATATTACAGAAATGATTCGTCGTGATCTGCTGAAATTTGGCAGCAACGTATCTCTACTGAAACTAATCCAGATCACATATTATGAAAGGAAATATCCAGATCCGGACTTGGGAAAATTTCATGTTTCATTGTTATGTCAAAAAAGTTCACTTTGTGACCATTTTTCTCGAAAAATTCCATCAGATTCAGAAAGATCAGACGAAATGCTGTAAGAACTGCTCTTCAATTTACACGGCACACTTTGACCGGTTCAATAAAAAAGTATGGAACAAAAACGTTCGAATGAATTTTCAATTTCGACCTAGCTGATAACTCTCAACTTTCAACTGGATTCGTGTAAATTGATTTCTTCGTGCATTTTTATTGGATAGGAATTGACAGAAGAGAGTAGTTTTGATTTTTTTATGATTTGACATGTTAATTTCTGACCGAACTTCTAGATAGATATGATTACTCGTGACTCTATATTATAAATTTGTTATAAAGTAGGCACTGTTTTCAATTCATGTAACGTGGCGTTTGTTGGTAGGTAAACACTGGTAATCGAAATATTTTTGCACCTAGGTGCCACTTCATATTTCAAATGCTGAACAAGACGAAACCCCAATGGGGCAATGGCTGTGCTATGTTTAATATCATAGAATATTTCCAGACCCAAGAATACGTTGCAGTAAACCTTCACGAGGATGAATATTAGGAATTTTGAATAAATAGCAAATGCATCCTTTTATCACTTGTAGAAGTGTATCAATAACAAAACAGCGAGCTGAGTTTATGCGTGATGGTATAACTAATTTGATAAATCACCATAATATGGGCACATGAATCCTCATGTCGTAATTCCATCAGTTGTTACCTACCTAGTACTAGCCTAGTACCTATGCCTATCAGTTCGAATTATCAACAAACGTCTCGTCTCGTCACACAAATGGAAAAGAGGGCCTACTAGATATCTTATCATTACTTCAATTGAAACCCATAAAACAAAGTCAGGAATAATAATATCTATCTGAAATTTCGATAAAAAAATATCGTGTTTTTTCTTCTCATTTATTCTTCTGTCGATAAATATTCAACAAAAATGTAGAAGAAATCAATTCACATGATACCAGTTGAAAGTTGACATTCATCAGCCAAGTCGAAATTTAAAATTCATAGGAACGATTTTGTTCCATATTTTTATATTGAACCGGTCAAAGTGTGCCGTGTAAATTGAAGGTCAGTTGTTATAGAATTTTGTCTGATCTTTCTGAATCTGATGGAATTTTAGAAAAGTGGTCACAAAGTGAACTTTTTTGACATAACAATGAAACATGCAATTTTCCTAAGTCCGAACCTGGATATTTTTTTCATAATATGTTATCTTGAATAGTATCAGTAGAGATACGTCGCTGCCAAATTTCAGAAGATTACGATGATTTATTTCTGTAATATCGGTCATTAAAGTTATATCTTGATTTCCCCTATTAACTATTTGGCTATGTGAGTCTTCTCATGAAACACCCTGTATAGTTATACGTATACGTCATCAGAATAGGCGAGTGGACTAATTTTTATTCCCAAATTGATATCCCTTTTCGTGGGAACCAGAACATGAAAAAAAATATTTTTTCTGTGACGGGAAAAAAGTTTGGAATTTCATCCCTGTTGGCAGGTTATAAAATGTCACTTTTCATAAGTTACTTTTTTCCCGTGGGAAAAAAGTGAGTACTTTTTTCCCGGATATATATCACATATATATATATACACTGTTGATGGCTTTTGTTGTGCTATAGTTCCGAAAAATGAGTCAATAATACCGTCTCCGAGAAAGAACTGCAAGTCCTTTTATCTTCAATTCGACTTCGCGGTTACGTATATTGCTAAATAACCACTGAATTCGAAATTTCTTGAAATCAAATCACAAAATTAGACTGACAGAAGTGACATCAGATATTTGATCACTTCAAATGAATGATAAAGATGCCTACAAGGCGGTGTCCCTACTGTTAAAAACTCAAAATTTCACGTCGATAATTTTCAGATTTCAAAATAATGTAATATCTTCTCAATATTGATTCGTCCTTTCTTCTATCACAGAAAAAAATAGTGTATTATACACGGGAAAAATATTAGATTTTAGCTCACGGTTTTTTGTCAACACAACCTGGAGCTAAAATCTACTACTTTTTTCCCTTGTATAATAAATAACTATTTTTAGGAATTTTTCGGTCGCTTGTTGCTAAAATCATCAATAATGCCACGGTAATTTTCAAACGGTTAGAAAATTAACCGCCAGTAAAAACTGACGCAAGTAGGGGCAGACCATAGCACGGTTGCCATGTGCCATGTGCCATACGATTGGGAACTTCAGCAATATTAGTTATTCAATAATTCATAAATTCTCAATTGAATATTTTCAATATTCCTAATTAGCAATAAGAATTCTTCCTATTTCCTGTTCCATCGCAATACCTTACCTGTATAATGTGCAAGGTATACAGGGTGTTATTCAAGTATGTGGCCAAACTTCGACAAGTGACGTTCTTGTCAACATTCCCAAGACACAGGGTGTCAAAGTTCAAGAAAATATATTTACTATATACACACACTGGCACAATTAGGGGAACGGTCAAAATTTACACAAGTTTGGCATCAATTTTCTCTCGAACCGATCGCTCGATTCAAATTTTTTATAATGAACTATAGCTTCATTCTTCACGAATACATCTGAGGAATTACCACCTCTAAACGACCCGTTTTCATTTCATATACAGGGGTGTGAAGAAAGTACGGATTTTTCGGTATTTTCAAGACATCCTGTAGAGTGAACCATTAATAATTGAAACGGTTTCTTAACACCAAATTGTAGCCCAATCTATTCCGAATATTCTCGTTTTCCATTCATTTTCATATCTCAATCATTCAAGAAAATACAGAGTTTTAAAAGAAAGGTGGATATTGGTATTAATTTTACCACCACGAAACTCGACCTGGGTATAGGAACGTGTCGTTTTTCAACTCATTTCTGTGACTATTCCACTATTGATCTCGAGAACCAATCAGAATAGACCATTTTCACGGTTTCTTTTGTATTCTAGCGATATTTTTTGTTTACTGAATTTTATCGGACTTGCTCTACCAATACAGAAGCCGAATTGACCCACACGTGACCAACAAACCTCGTTTATCAGCGATAAAATTTTGACATCGTGTTGGTCTGGTCAAGATTGCTTCGGATTCAAATCTGAGACATTAACCTAAGTTCCTACTTCATTTTATTTACTTATAATTTGCGTTAGTGAGACATTTTGTACGAAAGGCGAGATAATTTTATTCTGGCTGGACGTTTCATGTGTAATTTAAAAAGTTTGCATATTTGTTGTCGGTCTCTGACACAACAATACTAGATTTCAAATTCCTTTTTGAAGTAATCTTCTTCAATTAGTCAAGTTATTGTGACTGATAAATTACAAGATGATGTGGAGCAATTACTGATAGGGTTGTTGCGCGAGGATACGAAGGTCGGTGGTTCGAGTCCCTCGGCAACGATATCTTTTTTTAATTATTTCATGTCACATGAATTAATTTTTTTTTTTTTGAATTGGATAGCAATTGTATACACTCTTTTGAGAGCAACCATCTCCAAGATAATGAAAAAAAATACTGTTTGTTAAAATTGTATATTCCACTTTGTGAATATAAGTAGGTAGTTAATTTCTGAAAAATTGAATTCTGTATTTCATTACTATCATTATGTTCTTCTTCGTAGTTTGAGTTGGAATATACTTAAATTCTGTTTCCTATTTCTTGTATATACTGTCTCATTCAATCATGAAATAGTCATACGAATACAACTCGTGATACTATTTTTCCTGGAAATATTCGTCGATTGACATACTCCAGCTCGCTGCTATAATTTCGCTCATGACATAACAATGTCATTCACGAAATTACTAGGCAACAAGCTGTCGTAACAATCACCGAATATTTCCGGCAAAATATTATCACTTGTGGTATTATATATGAGAATATTTACTTCGAAATGAAAATTGTTCACAGTTTCACCTATCGGATTACTGTTTGAAGACACACATACGAATACTCTTTTGAATATGCAGGGGCTATATTGTTTGTCATTAATAAATTATTGTCAAACTCAAGCGATTCACAATTGAAAATTCATGAATCTGATTATTGAAAATTCAACATGGGAGATTTGAATCCTACTGATGTGGCAAGTGCTGTAGCATCAATTGAAAACCACGGCTAGAGATGACCGATTTTTAGTCTCCCAAACACTACGAAACAGACGTACAACCGTACCCCAATTGAGAAACTAACTGGAAGAAGTACGTGGGAGACGAATAAGTCATCGGACTATCAGCAGAAGGTTTAAATAAGTTGGTCTGAGAGCATATAGAACGAAGAAAGCTACACAACTCCAGCGACGTCATCGGGTGGCAAGACGCAGCTTCGCAAGGCAGCATTAAATTTAAATTGGGAAAATTACCAGTGGGCCAACGTTCTTTTTACAGATGAGAGCCGCTTCTGCATCAATTCAAAGATGGCAGGGATAGACTATATCACCTCCGAGGTGAACAAAATGAACAATTTAATGTTACTGCTACTGTCTCCTGTGGCGGAGGTGCAGTCATGGTTTGGGGTGGAATATGTTTAGAGGCACGAGCAGAGTTGGTAGTGGTTAATGGCGTTTTAAATGCAGATGGCTATATACGAGATGTTTTTCAACAGCATGTCATACCATTCGACCCCCATATCGGAGAAAACTTCTTGTTAATGCACGATAATACCCGCCTTCACGTAGCTCGATCAAGCTCCAACTTTCTAAATACAGTCGAAATAAGAGCAATGGATTGGCCTGCATGTTCGCCAGACCTTAATCCAATCGAACATTTATGGTACATGTTGGGTAGACGATTGAGGTCCAGCTCTGGTTGAGATTTGGGATAATCTTCCTCAAGAATGCTCGATAAGCATGAGCAGACGGATGACTGCTGTAATAAGAGCGCGTGGACGTCACGCACGTTATTGAAATTATTGTTGGTATTTTGAATCCTTATTGTTTGTTGAGTTAATGTTATTGATGTTATTGAATAAAGGCTTCGAAAAAATTACTTTTTTTCTAATCATATCTGTATATTTCTAGGAAATCTTGTAACAATAGACTAATGAGTGGAAAAAGAGCAATATTCAACTTGAAGGGGAAATTATCTTAGAAACAACTTGAGAAACGACATATGCTCAGATCCAATTCGAGTTTCGAGGTGGTAAAATTAATAGCAATATCCACCTTTCCTTTGAAACTCTGTATTTTCTTGAATTATTGACATATCAGGATGAATAAAAAACGAAATTATTCGGAATATATTGGGATACAATTTGGTGTTGAGAAATCGTCTCAATTATCAGTGGTTCACTACACAGGATGTCTTCAAAAATACCAAAAAATCCGAACTTTCTTTACACCCCTGTATATGATATCAAGACGAATCGTTTGAAGGTGGTTATAACTCAGATGTATTGGTGAAGAATATAGCTACAATTTGTGAAAAAAAAAATTTTATCGAGCGATCGGTTTGAGAGAAAATTGATGTCGAACTTAAATTTTGTCCGTTCTCCTAATTGTGCCAGTGTGTGTATAATAATAATAAATCAGATGAACTTACCGCATACAAAAGGCTGTTCAATGGATAATATTTCATGGATTTGAATGTATTCATCGCATAATACATTATGATAATTATAATCATCACTGCGGTTCTTCCAAAAATAAGAAGTATTGTCCATCCAAATACAACATTGAACAATGTATTAGCCGAGTACAGTTTTATGAACACATTCTTGATTTCTGATAGCTTCATTATGTCTATTCTGTCACAAATACAGAAATAAGTATTTGTAGTCGTGATTCTATCCATCATGATGTTATCCAGCAAAGCTTTTTCTAATATTCGATATCTTCTGGACAACATGTGTGTTATTTGATATATAAATAATGATGATATTGAATGGTAGTAAGTCGGTAGAGAATACACTATGATGACTAAAATGCTTTTCATTAGATTTTCATTTTCCAGAAAATCTATTACTTGCAATATCACCGTAGCTGCAAGTACAATATGGAGGATCAAATAATCAATCGCCCCACAGGACGTTCTAGATTTTGTTTTACCGTTATCAATAATCCGTAATCTCTTCTCAATTTCTTCCATATGACCCATTATTTCTTCCCACTCTCTTCTATATGCAATGGTACTGATGAAAGTCACAATGAAAGTGAATATATCTACTACAGTATGTACGATTACTCCTAGTTTCATCAACAAATTGCTATCAGCAAAGGCTTTCAATAATACGTATGAGTACGTAGCTGCAAATCTTGATGCAATAGATACGATGGCACAAAATATGATGAAAGCTCTAGATATGTGATTCCATCTTGATGCGTTAGATTGTAAATGTATCGGACACAATCCCAACCAACAGACAACTTTCACAGTATTTTTCAGGAACTCAAAGTCTGGTGAATACTTGGTCATTTTTATTCCAAGTTCATGAATAGAATGAATCAACTTACCAACGTAGGTTCATAATGACCCCATTTTCGATGTATTCATGCTTAATGGAATTTATACATTTTCACTTATCGAACTGACAGTCAAACAATAAAAAATTATGAATGAGGATTTAGAGGCATCATTTGAAACACCTGTAATAGCTTGAAGGCTTCATGATTAATACTTGAATCTTAGCGTTAAAAGAAATGATTAATAGGAAACGAAAAAATAAAACGAAATGGGGTAATATATTTTTGCCGAGAAAACATTATTTCGGAAAATATTGGGCTTCAAATTCTGTCTGGAACTTCTGTGAATCATTGATCAGAGGTCAATTTCGATCCCGAACCCAAGCTATCACACTCGGTGAGGTCAGGAGCGATTTTTTTATATAAATAATTATCAATTCTTCGAGAAATTTACAAATAGTCATTCAGCATGATAACTCTCTCTGAAGAACATATATAATATGTACGACTATAATTGAGTGAGACTTTCGATAACCGCAAATCACATCATATGATCGATCATCGAAATGTGCTCTAATTTACCTCTATAATTTATAAGTGATAGATACACTATTTATTTATTTCAATTGGTGTATTATATCTTTCCAAATACAAATCTTCCTTGAAATTTTATAATGCAATCGAAATTTGTCAGCAGAAAAGAAGAAATCGCTTCAATAACCAAGGCATTTTATTGCAAATACATTTCCATTTTGATGGGTGGAAAAGAACGAACTTTCAGCAATTTTGAAAAAAGTTCGGGATGAAAGACAACAAATTCTCTCAAATATCTTTTCTACCATCAGACATTTCCGTTGGACCAAGCATGGAGATATCCACTAACATCTTAGATAGGAATATCTGCCTCACTATACTACATTCTTCGGAATAAATATATCAGGCGTTGCCCACGGTATATTTTGAGGCCATCTTTGAGACTATCCAGTATCCTGAATAATGATACGTACTATTGTGCAACTTTATGTCTGATCCATTCTTTCGGAGCTTCAAGTCCAATTATTGCTTCACAATGTCATGAATAACTTCAGGACCGTCTAGAACAACGTAAACTCCTGAACATAATCACGTTTCCTCACTGGTGGAGCAATTTTTCGAGGAGTTGTGGGAGAACATACATAGGTCATACTACATGGCCCATTAGAACAACGTTCAAAGAACATCTTAGATATTTAATCGAATGTAGCCAAACATAATATCTAGCCAAAATCATAACACATACATCAAAAGCTTGGAATATATCAAACATATATATATGAACACTAGTATGATATAAATGGGAATAAAGGACCTTCCTTATAGCCTTCTATGTGTTATTTGGTGATTCAAGATGAGGATTGGCATGTTTACATGTTAACTCAACGATGACAGACATTTGTTGTGCATCTGTTAGTATATTTGCCTGTCAGGTAAACGAGTATATAAATACGAAACAGCGAATATCTCTCAGGTTCCCTAAAGCAGTGCTGCTACGTGTCGAAGCAAAATCATTTTTGGTTCGTACTGAAACATTGTGTACTCTGATTATCATGCCAAAGGTTTCAGTCTCCCACATAAAAACACCCTATATTTCCAAAAATGCAATGTATTCCTCACTTAAACATATCTCACATATTATAGGTATTCCCAATCATCTGTTGTTCAACTGGGTTCGCTGAAAATATCTAATAATTATACTAACAATTCAACATTTATTCCATTTCATCCCATTCGAGAAGTTGGCAATTAGGTAACAACAATCACATGTAACTTAATCACAATCAATATTATTAACATTGTAACACGAATGTCAAGTGTCCTCATCAGCAATAAACCTCATTGACAGAATATTGCACTAACTTGGCACTGAGTATCTCGTTCAGAACGACGGTTACTGGAAAAATGTGGGGAGGAGGGACGTCAGCAAACTCAGGAACACATGGATATATTTTGATTTGGTGCTCGAACCTGAAACAAATACCATATTTGAAGTTAAAGTATTATTGGCTGAAGTAGGTAAATCGAATTCTAACTCCCCAATGTATATTTTTCAGTTTGAAATTCATCGTATAACTAATCAGAAGCGTCGTCTGGAGTAGATGGAATCCCATCATATTTCCATAGGATATACAGGGTGACATTGAAATAAGTGCAAATATTTCAAACACTGAGAAAGCTCGACCTGATGTACTATCAAATGGCACTAATAAAAAAAAATTAGGTATCAAAATAAAATTTGAGGATAGACCCTTTTTTCCACCAAAAGTTCTACAATGTAGCAAATCTGACGTCACCTCTGTTCAAATTTCCATGCGGTAGGCACAATCACGCGGGAGTTCAATCATTTAAATTGTTTTGAAGTGACATTTACTTGACGTATTTTGTTCAATTTTTGTGATGAAATTTCTCGTTAATTGAAAGGATTAGAAAAAATCTGATATCATGGGGATATTCCTTGGACTGTATCATATTGATGTGCTGAATATGTGCACTCATTTCAAAAAAACCTTGTTTATGCAGCAGTACAAGTTAATCCACTTATACTACTATCAATAACATTGCGTTAACAATGAATAATTATTTTTCTACTAGCGTGCGGAAAAGTTCACTTTTTCGCCCTCATTTCAGTGTTGAAAGAGTCACTTTTCCGCACTGAGTGCGGAAAAAAGTGTTTTCCGCACTCAGTTTTGGAAGCGGCTTGAACTACAAACTACTACCATCAAAATCCCGTCATAGGTATGAAAAGGAATATAATTTGTTTGAAAACTGGTGCCAGAAGAAGGGAATCAAAAGTTTCAAAGAAGACGTTTTTCTGGATCATTTCGCTGGAATTTCCAGAACATGCAAGCCAAACACTCTTTGGTCCAGGTACTCAATGTTGAAAAGTGTAATCAAACTAAAAAAAAAACCTCGATTTGAGCAAGTTTTTCAAGGTCACGGCATATATAAAAAAACAAAACATTGGATTTAGGCCAAAAAAGGCACAAATTTTCTTGAAAGAAGAAATATTCCAGTTCATAAATGAAGCACCTGACGGAAGTTATCTCCATAAAAGTATTTAATAATACATGTTTCTTCATGTTAACACGCGATTGCTGGCCGAACGACGCGTCAGCGTCTTGTTAGGTAAACTACTATTTCCAAACAGCATAGAACGTGGCTTTTCTATGACACTTCACAGGCAGCAGAAGTGTTCTTCCTCTGCCTTGCTATGCAACGTTCCAACACTAAGGAAAATTTCTATTAACCATATAGTACACTGAGATAACATGGTTAGCTAAATCACTAGGTTGAAATTTATTTTTTCCGTTAATTGAAAATATTGAGATTCGTATAAACAACAACAAAATATCCCTATTATCTACAAAAAAACAAATGTTGCTATTTTCACCCCATTATGTTACCACGGGACCTTATAATACCCCTTGGCTGAAGCCTTGATCGGGATATAATCTCGATCCCTGGGCGATGATGATATTCTTCACTACCTTGGTGTATGAATAACTATTTTCCACTACTAGCTATACAGCCTACCATTATTCACTCCTTCTCGAGGCGTAAAGTTTGTTTTTACTACCAAGGTAGTTTTCGTCGTTTTACGAACCACTACATAGCCACCACTCGAATCTCTATCAATAACAACTTGTTACATATAATTATGCTGTCATGGTCATGGCCACTAGATTTCATTCAGAATTGAAAAGAAGTGCTTCCACAGTGACTTTAGGTCTAAATATCAGTTTCACGGAATTATAATGATGAAAATATATTACTAGTGGTGAAAAAAATTCAATATACACCTTCGTAGGGACCACGGGACCTTTAAACCTCTCGGCTGAAGCCTCAGGATATAATCTTGGTCCCTGGGTAATACTGATATTATTTACTACTTGGTGTATAAATAACTATTTCCACAATCATGATGCCTGAGTGGTCCTTTGATGCAAGTTTGCGGTGTGATATCCATCGCAATGTGAAATATGAAGTTTTGTATCGTTAGGTAGGACACTGTGATAATACACATTCTACATATCACATTATACAAACCAAAACTTATAATCAAAACATCAAATTCAGATGTTTTAGAAGCGGAATTGGTAACATAAATCAAACACCGAGAATGCACACTTGCTTTCTGGCAGTTATCCAAACAACAAACAATCACGTAATCAACGAACCTTCGCTGGCTTGGGCATCCTGGATCATAATGAGGGCGAGTTTGGGCGCGTCCTCTTGTATTTCAGTCTCCCTCGAGGAGGTGTATAAGGTAAACATCGTTGCCGAACATCGCAGTTTCAGTTTTCCGCTCTTGAAGAGGTCAGGATTTGCCCTTGTCGATATTGTCGAGACGACGGTTTCCAGGCCAGCTAACGCCTCGAAGCGAATCACCGTTTTCTGGATGTGGACTTCTAAGTCTGAACCCACCTGTAATGAGATACATGGTTGATATTCTATGATGGAGAATTGGAAATTATTGATATCAATATGTATAGATGCATTCTGAAATAATGTGAAAAAGCTGATTATTTCTGCACGAATTGTTTTTTTACCATGTTTCTCTATACAATAGTAGATTAATTTATCAGGATCAAAAGTGACACTCGGCTTCGCTAAACGCTCCGCCTCGCAAATGCAAAATTTTCGAGTCAAACAAAGTCACTTTTGATCCGAATGAAACATGCTCTTCTTCCTGCAACCGAAACAATTAACTCAAATAAATATGTGAAGTAACCACCAATGCCGTGCCATATGTATGCAATACAACAAATCAAAATCAATACATAATCCGTGTGGTGAAAATATTTTACCTGCAATAACTGCAGGTTTATTCAATTTTCAAGGTTGTTCGAATTGTAGTTTCAATATGAATACATCCACAGAGTGACATAATATGTGTATGTACCAGGTGCTCTAATGGCAAATACCATGCCAGTGCCATGTATAGGAACAAGACGTGGAAAATGTTAGGTTAGTGGGCATATCAACAATAATAATAGCGATTATTAATTCCTCTCCATACTATACTGTGTGTGACTTGATAATCAAATAGAGGTGAACAATATCGTTGTTTGAGACAAAAAACTATTGCTTGCCGTGATTATTTAAAAACAAGCTATCCAATGGTTGTTGGTTATCCAATATAACTAATAAACTGGGCGTCAATTGAAACGTTAATAGTGAAATTTGGCATCAAGTTTGACTTCTCGTAATTTCTAAAATATTGAACGAATTTTGAATTGCCGCCCAGATTCTGAATGCCTTTTTCATCGTCTTTCGAACCGTTCCTCACAGCTTCTTCAAAATTGATCAGGATCCATGATACAGGGTAAAACAAAGTTTCGTGCATTTTGAAAAGAATTTCTCTGCCCCCCCACCATTTTGTCGGGAGACCACGATGCTCATATTTTATTCGGGCATTTCATAAATAGCAACTATACCTCGAGACGTTTTCGAGTTTTTGCCAAAAACTACTGTGGTTTCCGAAAAAATAACTTTTTTGCATTTTTTTAAATGGACTAATTTTTGAGGAGTTCCATAAATGGATGCTTTTATGCATTTCAAGAAAGTGTTAGAGCAGATATGTATACCAGGTTACTCAGAAACAATCAATAATTTATTACTTCGCAGTCTATGATAGAAGTTTTCTGCCTTAGTGAGCAGTATATCAACACATCTCATCAACAAAAACAAACAACGATACCCTGGTTCTATAACAACGTATTGTTGAAACAATGTAGGTATGCATAAGAGGTTATATCAATTGCCAATCTTCATGAAAACGTCGGTGTAATTCGGTTCCTAAAAAATTTGAAGATGCCTCGTTTAATTCGGGTCGAAATGGAAAATATCATTAGGTAAGATCACTATAGTGATATGAACTAATTCAGAACAGATAATTATTATTTCATGTTACGACGATTAGGATATACCCAAACTTATTTGAGTACCATTTTCAATAAGTCAGTCATGACAATAAATAGACTGATTCATCGTTTTGAGGATACAGGTAATCAGTCCATTTAAAAAAAATGCAAAAAAAAATTTTTTTCGGAAATCGCAGTAGTTTTTGGCAAAAACTCGAAATCGTCCCGAGGTATGGTTGCTATTTATGAAATGCCTGAATAAAATATGAGCATCGTGGTCTTCAGACAAAATGGGGGGGCGGAGAAATTATTTTCAAAATGCACGAAACTTTGTTTCACCCTGTATCACGAGTCCTGATCAATTTAGAAGAAGCTGTAAGGAACGGTTCGAAAGACGATGAAAAACGCATTCAGAATCTGGGCGGCAATTCAAAATTCGTTCAATATTTTAGAAATTACGAGAAGTCAAACTTGATGCCAAATTTCACTATTAACGTTTCAACGTTGACACCCAGTTTAGTTCATAAAAAAAAAGAGACTTCTGACTGGAAAGGTTTGTCTCGAAGGGGCCCTAAATGATTTTGGCGGGAAGGGCCAAAATATGAAGTTATGCCACTGTCTAGTGTGAATGAATATATATTTGGTCGCACGAGAGTCTCGAGACAACACTGGGGTAAGACATCATAGGAATTGCTATGTGCGCTGCGATAATTTTCAATTTAAAGTACTGATTGTTTCGTTTTGTGTCATTGAGAGAGGAAGATTCATTTTTAAATTAAATTATGTTTTGTAGAAAACTTGGGGAGGGGGCAATTTTCCTCTCTAAATGACGCCCTTTGACCAGTGTATATGAATGTTCAACTCGGAAATGAAATTGGAGTCATATAAATCATCAGTGGTTGCTTTATAGCATATCGAGAGCACTTCACATCTACGCAAAGTGAAGTGTACTTCAACGGTAATTGAAAAAGCGGGATGGTGGAGCAGAGTAAAATTGAAAGGAAAGGTTAGTTCAACCAGGATATATACAGGCTGTCTGACGAAAAAAGCCCCAAGCTGTAGCGCCGCAATTAACTGTCCGATTTTCAAAAACAAAAAAGCAAATGGAATGATTCACCGGATACTACAAGGTGACCCTAACAATTTTTTTCCCAATTTCAAATCCGATCACAGCGATTTGTAAATTTAATTTTTTTTTAAAGAAACTTTTCAAATGAATACAGTGATCTATAAAAGGTTGACTGTCGAGCAAAATTAGTTGGAAGAAATGTATGCTCTGTTGTCAGGAATGGGTCATTCTGTATGCTTGAGAATATCCAACTGGAAAATACTTGTGACTGACGTCAATCACCCTATATATTGAATTTGATTGCAATCAACAATGTCGATTGAGTACACATAGAGCCAGTTCTTTCGCAGCTAACATCATTTTATAATTGTCGTTTGGGTTCAATTTGTTTTATTGCCTACCTGGACATCGTTGATGTACCACGTCACGTTCATGGCAGGATGCGATCCTGGAGTTGTGCAGTTTGCTCTCAGGTAGGAGCCTGGGGTTATTTTCTGAACTTCCACTTTCAGGACTGGACCATCTTCAGGTATTTCTGGAACAAATGTTTTATATATATATCGATGAAACGTATATTATTAGTATTAGTATAGTGGTTTACTGCGGACAAAGGTTGGTTTATAACTATGGAACTCCTAATCAACAAGTATCCGTTTGGATACTAATAATATATCATATTCTCAATTATTCGCACGTGCATAGAAAAATTCAGCTGCAAATGAATCAGAAACGGCTTGTTTGTCGGAATTCCACTTTAATCAAACCTACTTAGAACAAGATCTAGGGTAGTTCAGTCAGGCGATCTGGGAGGAAACCCCATCTGTGACTTCAGTAATTGCAAAGCCTACCATTATGACATAAGAAGCTCATCAATGCAACCTCTCAAATTTCAACAATATAGTTATTTGTTTAACTAGGCAGCAAAGTAGTAGATTTACTGCCGTGGCTGAATTCATTGCCGAGCAGAGGAATGGTTGGTTGCTATGGAAATGTCCATAAAAATTATAGTTTGACAATTCATGAAATTTCTGACAGTTGTGCGAAAAAATATCGGTATATTTAAATCATCATATAATGGACAGTGATAGCGACCTGGAAGTACTTACACCTCCAGAAATGAGGGAAGTGGCAAAAAATAAAGAGTTGAATTTGTTGCCGGAGAAGTCTCGGATGAAATATGAAGGAAATTATAAACGATTTATGGATTATTAATTTTGCTGATAAATATCAATCAGCAAAGTAGCCACTTTGCTGCCTAGACAGAAAAAGTAATACTTTGCTGATTGATATGTGTCAGCAAAATTAATATTTGCTGCCAATCGGAGAAAAACCAATTTGCATGCATTTACGTATTGTTCGTTGTTCGGAATCATGAATTTCCAGAGCAAATTCGAATTTGATTGGTGACGCCGCTGCATACGAGGACAATTTCATAATTGTCTAAGAAATGTTGAAAACTCATGAAAATCATGACTTGAAAGATGCATACATGTAAGAAACGTTGCACAAAATCTGTCATTAACAGCCAGCTTAAACATAATTGACAATACGTTCATTTCATTGCATGTACTACAATGCATAAATCAAATTGAATATTGAATCATGGAGGTAAGATGAACGATATTTACCTGCAACTAATAGCCTCGCAGTTCTGATGTCAGTGTGAAATAGTGGAGCATCTGCAGTGACTTCGCATTTGAACTCTCCCGATGTCTCTTTCTCCACATTTGTCAGAGTAACTTCTCTTGTGTTCGATTTGGATATCTGTAAACAAAATGAATATTACGAATTATATTGCATCAACGAGGAAACGAAAGGTCTAATTAGTCTAAACACAACTAGTTTCCTGGATAATGCCACGCAAAACATTGAATTGATCGCAAATAAATTAGTATCGTTATAGATTAGTCAAAATATCCTTTTTTCGGGAAGTGCTTACAAAAGTAATTGAATTATTATCCATGGCACACTTGGCATAAATAAATGAATCAGTATGAAGTATTCTCGTCAGTAATATTCAATTTATGTTCTCATTTGTAATCCAATCGCAAATAAATTAGTATCGTTAGATTCGTCAAAATATCCTTTTTTCGGAAAGTGCTTGTCAAAAAATGGTCGCCATTTGAAAAATGATAGTTAGACACGAAAATGTAATTTTGCCAACTTGTCTTATTCATATCTATCATACTTGTCACTAAAACTTCGCGATTGTAATTTTCTGATATCACCTGAGGTCCTTAGATTGATTTCAGGCACGCATCTTACCCTATTATTGGCTATTGAGCCTCCGATCATGGCCACCTAGATGTAATTCCGAAAAAATTAAGTAGGCATAAAAACTTTCGAAAATGTCACATTCTGACCTAGAATTGTCTCAGAAATCCAAAAATGTTACAATATACAGGATGTTCCATTTAAAAATTTAAAACCGGGGCCATTTCCGGTGAAACCGGAAGGGACCAGAAAGTGAAAAATATGTGAAAACTCTCCTCTTCACATACCATTTACCTATACCAAACCTCATTTTACCTTATGGTCTAGAAGTTATGACTTGTCTAATAGATTCGTTGACACCCGGTATATTGTTCTCTCAAGTAATATCCCGAAAAATATACTTTCTAGCAGGAAGGTTCATTGAGACTGAGTAAGGTTGGTTAGATTGTTCAGAAAAAGTGATATCCTATCTTATATGGAATGATGTTTCCCTTCCTTATACGTCTTAGGAAATTCACAGATGAAAATGATACAACTAGATCCTCGCCCAGGGGTCCCAGCACCAGTGTCAGACTCTATTAAAAAACGAGAATAAACGATCGAGACCGAATGAACTAAAATGATTAAAAACGAACGAAAATAATTGAACAAATGAATGAAAAAACGAATAAATGAACAAACGAACAAACATAAACGACAATGAATTCTAGAACTTTGCCATTCAATAGACAAACGCGTTTTGATATTTTCGAAGTCGACTAGAGTCCGTCCAACTGATATTGCTAGTGATGGAATGATTTTTGAAGAACATTTCCTGTGGAAGTATCTATAGAAAACTGATATTATTTGATGAAAGTATAGTAGTAGCAGAAGTACATATACTCCGTTGGTATGTATGCACATAACAACGGGACATCGACCTCACGAGAGGTTTTTCAGCCCATGTGTGTTCGATGTAGGCTTTGTTACTGATTCCGTACGCCACCTCAAGAGCAGAACTGTTGTTAGGAACGCAACAGCGAATAGCGCGAAATCATCTTTGGCCGTGAGGTTACGAAAATTGGAATTCATAAATCGTTTTACAAATAAAAATTCTCTGCTCTGCCGGGGATACGAATCTAGCAACCTATCGATGTTATGATCACTAGTCTAGATCGAGAGTTAGAATTCTCCTTTTTTGAACGTTTAGCAATAAATTGGTTAACGGTCATTCAAGCAATCCCACCATTATGAAGAGGAACACTTTTGATGAAACTCATTTAATTTCCTATTGTGAATTTCTCAGTCATTATCAGACTTTCTGATTCATTATCTATACACAAGCAATCCCACCATTATGAAGAGAAACACTTTTGATGAAACTCATTTCATTTCCTATTGTGAATTCCTCAGTTATTATCAGACTTTCTGATTCATTGTCTATACATAATATACAGTGAGGACGTAAAAAGTCCTCCCCCCCCGCCCTTTAACCTTTGAACGGAACAAGCTAGCGAGGTCGAGTAAAATTCAGGCAAAAAGGTACCTCTTTTACTACCATTTGGCATGAAAATAGTTGTGGTCACGTGGTACCTTGTTTTGAAGGCCTTTCGAATCTCTATCCAACTCCGCTTTGTTGGGGGGAGGACTCTTCATGTCCTCACTGTATGTGCATGTATTACAGAGTCATGCACACAAATTATTGCATCCAGCACATTACTCTACAAGAATGAAAGCCCTAAATTATGTGAATAGCATAGAATATACAGAGGATGCTATTTCCAGGTATCATGTTTTATAAGGTATTCTTCAAACGCATAAACTTTGACATAATCACAATAGCATATTATTATCAATGTTGTCATTGATTTGTTCCAAGTCACATTCGATTTCCACCAAACTGTAAAGTCAACCATGCGGAATGCGATGCGAACTTTGCAAACACCGAACATTACAACACTGTTCTCCACGTGCCATGTTGCCGGTTTTTGGAATTGTGGAAACCCCATTCGTCATTACAAAATTCAATTCATCAATTGGAAGAATAAAAAACCGTATCAATCATATTCGTAGCGAAAATAAAAAACATACTCAAGCTAAAAGTCTGAACCTCCGTGGAAAAGTTCAAACAATTCGAATTTGGAATATCTTCTCGAACGATTCCTACATCAGAGTTAGAACATCACCTTTCGAATAAATTCTTTCTGGACATAAATGCCTTCTCCTCCCACAAGAGTTTGGGAGTGATCAAACATATCATTTTTGAATCGAGAATTCCTTTTTTTGTGTACCTATCGGTGTCCCGTGACTCGATCCACATTGCTAAAGGGCATATTCTTTCAACAATTCCGAGTCAAAAGTGCCTTATACACTTTTGTCCAAAACTCTATAGTTTAGGAGTAATTGAGCAATATCGAATTAACAGATTGTGTAATGAAGAAAAGAGAATGTTGAACAAATTAATGTAATATTTACTTACACAAATTATATTAGGAATTTGCCCCCCTGCTGCTTCACAACAAATTCTGGCTTGTCTCATTATCAGAAACGTTGCTCTATGAAGCGTATCTGATGGGTCGTCTCTTGTAGTAGTCACATTATTTTGAATCAGCTCATCGCTGGTTTGTATAGTTTATTTGAATACACTAGACTTTTCATGAGTCCCCAAAGATGAAAGTGGTCAGGTGACCTTGGTGGTCAAAGAACCGAACCACCTCTTGCAATCCATTGGTGAGCAAAGTTGGTATTCAATTGATCATAACTCCTTCAAAATTGTTGAAGAAACATGCCCTTGAGCTATGGCAATCGAGTCACAGCACACCTTATATTATGTTACATGATTTTCATCAAATGTCTTCAAAATTGGAACGTTAGCCAGCGTCTGTTATAAAAAGTAGATATAATTAGATGAGAGGAAGCTTTCGTGACTGTTCTATACTCCGAACAGTATGATCGAAGGTTCTATAGGATATATTCGGGGAAATATTAGTGGGAAGCAGCCGTTGTGACCAATATCAGATTTCTTCGTTTTATTTGTCGAGCTTTCGAAAATGTTTATTTTCTTTATCAAGACTTACTAAAACATCGAATGAACAACGATGTAAATGTACCTCAATGAAAATTGGTATACTCGCAAACATGAAATACTAAATGGAATTGGAGCAAAATGAAAACATATTATGTGTATAAATTAAATCAAATGATTTGACAAAAAATGTCATGGATGATGGTTGACTATTTTGGAGATGTTGGTCCCATCGGCTGCTTCCCACTTATATTCCCCCGAATATAATTAGATATGTATATCATCAGTGTGGAATGATTAATTCAAAAATGGCACTTTCAAGTTCAGTCAAGACGTGTTCGAAGAAAGTTTCATAACGAATGAATTCCATGATATTCTAATGTCACAAACAACATCAACTGAAATGAGCTGCATTCTCATATTCGTTCAGCTTCAGATAATTAGTTTCAGAGTCGAGCAAAACAGCCCCGTAGTTTTATTTGTTCCAATTTCAAGTGCTGAACAGAATATCAAGTAGCAGTGCTGCATTGCATAGGACATAAATATAACTGAATTATAATTATTGCTTCCCGTTGGAATATAGTGGCAACCAGAATGGGTGGTTGCCAACAATGTTCGCGCCTGCTTGCTCTTTAGGTACTTATAACTAGTCAGCCAAAAACCCAATACAAGTTGTAATTTCTACTGGATAACATAATTATCACTTTGATATTTTAAAATCGTTCACTTGATCTATAGGGACACGGCTGCTATTGCAGTTCATATATTTCATAAATATACAAATCGACATATGATAAAATGTATCATTTGTGAGACTTTTCGAAACATTTGACACATAAAGCCGCTTTATTGTCATATGTTTTGCACCTTCAACAGGTTTGTACTTTTTTGTCATACTCAGCACATTGTCTGCAACAAGAAAAATTGCTTTTACGACGATAATTCTCAGGAAGAGGCATTTTCTCCATAAATTGTGAATCATTTTATGCATTTGTATTTGGTGTTGCCCTTTATCGACGGTGATGATGTAGTTTCATCGATTTCACAAAATGCCTTCCTATTTGTGCATGATTGTCTCAGGAACTCGCAAAAGTTCTTATCAATTGTTCATGGATCTTCAGAAAACGAATTGCTAAACGATTCTCCTCCTTATTGATAACGAAACCGTTCATAACAGTTATATCTTATAAGGGAAACATCACTTTTTTGTTGATGCATTCATGTTATTTTAGAACTATATTTCAATGAGTCGAAGACGAGGGAGAATTTTCTGAAAATTCATGTTCGAGAAAGGATTTCAGGTTTTCAATGAAAGCTAGAAGCGTATTCGGTAGGGAGGTGTCACATCAGAATTTAAAAAAATATACTAGAATTAGATGACGCAGATGACGCTAAATGAATACAAATTATCGACTTGAGTTACGCAAAATAATAATAAAGCAGCTGGTGGTAGTTCCAACTATTATTCTGGACTAACTTTATTCCACTTAAATTGGTGGAAATATATTTTGTCACAAGGAATTCGACAGTATGTATATTCTTAGTATAATTCATGACCAAAACATTGTTAGGCTGAATGGAATACAATTAACTAAGGTTATAATGAAAAATAAGTCGATTGTAGAAAAGTTGATAGAAATATATTTTCTCACAAGAAACCCGACGTATCAGTATCAATGAAATGTGCTCTCGTAATGTTATAAGGTTGAATATGCATGATGTGATTAAACGATTTCAGTTGAATGAAATAATGAATAATAAATTGATAGTAACTCAATCTCATTGGTCGAAGTTAGTGTTCCCAAATGAATGAATTTAATTTTTCGCTCAGTTTGGATTCAACCGATCATGCACAAGATTGATGTAGGAGTTCTACTCTACTAAGTACTACTCTTCGTGTACTTATTTCAAGAACACCTCGTATATATAAAGAAATACGTTGGGAATTCGCATTTTCTATGTGATGAAAATATCAATTTTTCTCGGTTTATTATTCAACACGAAACAACTACTTTTCTTTCTATATGCCATGTCCAACATTCAATTATACAGTGTCTTTTAAAAGTATCGGAACGGTCTCATATTTCAGGAACGGCTTGAGAAAAATTCACGAAATTTTCTACAGAGTGATTATTGATGATGTCCGATTCAATGGTGGCATTGGCAATGTTGCCAAGTTTACAGTTTTTCAGATATTAGGAGTAACTTTATTTTTTCAAATGGAACACCCCATTAATTTTTATTGCAATTAATTAAGTGCCTCCTAATTACTTGAGTCCCTGAATATCAGATTCGTAATTAATGTGATTTTCGAAATAGGACAACATAGCATTTTCGATAAAAAGTTCTGGAACGGTTTCATATTTCATAAACGGTTCAGAGAAAATTCATGAAAACTTCGACAGGATGGTTGTTGATGATGCTCGATTCAATGACGATATCGGCAATGTTGCCAAATCAACAGTTTTTCAGATATTTAGTGTAACTAAATTTTTTCAAATTGAATACCCTATTTGTTCCCATTGCAATACATTCAGCGACGCCTCATTACTTATGTCTCCAAATATCAGATTTCAAATTGAAGTGGTTTTCGAAATATGACAACATGGCATTTTCGTTCAAAAGTCTGGGAACCTTCTAATATTTTCAATACGGTTCAAGGAAAATTCATGAAATTTTATACAAGATGGTTTCTGATGATGCCCGATTCAATGGTGATATTGGCAATGTTGCCAAATCAACAGTTTTTCAGATATTGAGGGTAATAAAATTTTTTCAAATAAAAAACCCTATTCATTTTCCTTGAACCGTATTGAAAATATTGGAAGGTTCCCAGACTTTTGAACGAAAATACCATGTTGTCATGTTTCGAAAACCACTCCAATTTAAAATCTGATATTTGGAGACATAAGTAATGGGGCGTCGCTGAATGTATTGCAATGAAAACAAATAGGGTATTCCATTTGAAAAAATTGAGTTACCCTCAATATCTGAAAAACTGTTGATTTGGCAACATTGCCGATATCACCATTGAATCGGGCATCATCAACAACCATCCTGTCGAAGTTTTCATAAATTTTCTCTGAGCCGTTTCTGAAATATGGGACCGTTCCAGAACTTTTTAACGAAAATGCTATGTTGTCATATTTCGAAAATCACGTAAATTACGAATCTGATATTCAGGGACTCAAGTAATTAGGAGGCGCTTTATTAATTGCAATAAAAATAAATGGGGTATTCCATTTTAAAAAATAAAGTTATTCCTAATATCTGAAAACCTGTAAACTTGGCAACATTGCCAATGCCACCATTGAATCGGACATCATCAATAATCACCCTGTAGAAAATTTCGTGAATTTTTCTCATGCCGTTCCTGAAATATGGGACCGTTCCGATACTTTTGAAAGACACTGTATCTATTGAACACACACGATAAGAATTTAAAAACAAAATCTTCTGAAGCTAAGAGCATTCTCCAACAGATGAAAATATCAATATGCACAAATATCATTCTGAATATTCAACAGAAAACAAGTACTTTCCTGGCTATTTGCTAGGTCGAACATCGAATTTTCACAAAATCCTCTGAAATTGAGATTTGACATTCTCTCTCAAATCGGATAAGTTAATATGATGTATCATGATTTTAAAATATAGCAAGAATGCTCTGGTAGATCAAATAGAGTCATGTGGAAAAAATCTAGGGAAGTAGTGGGAATGTTCCAAATCTGAAAACGGCATTTTGTTATAGGCATAAAATTGCACAACTTTGCCTTGATTCAACCAATCTCGCATCTCTTCTACTTTCTGAGATCTAAAATGATAGAGGCTCAATTTCGGACACCCTGTACCTAGAGTTCTCTGTGAATATATGCGACGTTAATTCTGATTCGCTATCAAAATGAACCAAAGAAATATGAGAAAAACTATAATGTCTAATAACTCTATTTCCTGCTTCAGTCGTTGCTATTTAAAATACGAGCGAAGTTTGTCTCGAGTTTACTTCAACACAGTTTAACTTATCTAATTAAAACTCTCTCATTTATGTCCTAACGAGCTCGGCAACATGAAGATAAAGAGAGATCAAATTTACTTTCCCAGTTCTTATCGGAAATCCAAGTTGTTCAGCGAACAGAATTTTATTATAAGAATCTCGGATCGGCTTACTCGATTGTAGGACATAGTTAGCATAAGGCAGATAACCAATAATAGATGAGCTTACAGAAAAATGAGTAGGTAGAGTTTATTCAGTGTCAAATATTCATATTGAAAAATCCAAATATAACATGGTTTTTATATCCAGAAAACAATTCCCGAATATTTTTCATGAAATCAGTTTCAGTTTAAATGAACGCAGGCTATCATAACTCTCTTGCTCTTGTGAAATTCCATCAGCAATTGAAATCTTGTCAAATAGACTGTTAGGGCCACTTCATAAAAAAACTTTGAGACTTAAGATTTATCACCTAACATTTAAGGCTTAGCACTTATGACAGATGGAACATGAAAATAGCATTGTTTATGTAATAAAACCATTTAAGACTTATGATTTAACATTTAAGATTAATGAAGATGACCAACTTCCAACTTAAGAAGTGCTGATAAATGGAATACGAGTGCGCATCCAAAAGTGACATCTCAATTTCCCGCCATTCAAAAAAGTTCGAAATATCTTGTGTTCGTATTCCTGAATATTTGTTTTTTTCCTGATGGATACTGAACCGTTCTTCAAAAATACACTGGAATGTCGCAACTCTGTTGACTCCATATTTGGCAAAAGATCCAAGGAGTTAGCCAGTTCCTGTTAGGCAATGAATAGTGATTACTTCCAAAATGATGTGGAAATATAATGGATGTGGGTATCATTTTAGGGATATAAATATAAATTAATAGAATGATGTCAGCACATGAAATTTTGATTTCCAACCAGTTTCTAACTTACTAAACTTTGAAAATCTGGTTCTGTATCAGAAACTAGATGTCAGGAATGACAGAAGAATCTTGTTTCTTTTACATTACTGAATCAATCTGAGACTCTTAAGTCTTGAATGTTGAATGTTAAATCTTAAATGCTAAAAGTTTTTATGAAGTCATCCTCAGTGTGCATTATTGAATAGATTATACTTATGTTCGTGCCAAGTGATGCCAGATCTTCAAATTAGAGAGATTATCGCATAACTTCTCAAGGTAACATGGACGAATGATCGTGACGTCACCGTGCTGTATCGCCGATGACTCAATAATCACGACTTGATAATATTAGGGAAGTTGGGTAAAATCACATGACGGACTGATTTTGAAGAAAAACAGGAAAGAAAGAGATTTGTTCGTGAACCGATGTTATCCGATGTTTTCTGAATCTCTCAATATGTTAAATTCATACAAGACTTAACTTAGTCTTGACTAAGATGGCTACAAGTGTGTGTAGACAACACCATGAATTGATTGGTTTTTTGAAAAACAATTTTGGTATATGAAATTTCAAACGAAATAATAGTATGCGCTCTCAGGGCACAGGGCCCTTCGATTATTGAGAACCCGTTCTATCATTGAGAATTCGATTTCTTGAGTATTGGCATCGACAACAATTCAACAAACAGTAGCAGAAATTTTTTTTTCTACAAGCGTGAATGATTCACCCTATACCCGCACGCAATTTAGTTTGAGAAGTGTCATTTTCCCTTAACAATGCGGGAAAAACAATGATATGATAATATTGCAAAATATAAGTGGTTGGTGATGGAATATCAAAGTTTAAGTTTGTTCATTGCAGCATCAAGTATGTATCTTCAGAATCATCCATCATATTTATTTATTTATTTATTGTGAAAATTAAGAAATATCGAGAAATAAAAATTGATTACTATGAAAATCCCTCTATATATTCGGATTGATCTGATGGGAAACGATTATTGTTGACATGCCAATCAAACCTCAAATAAGTTTGTAATTGTCGAAGTGACAGACACAGCGTTACCGTCATTCTCGATTCAGTGGAATTGCCACAATGTGATCAAAAACTTCCAGCTATAGCTATAGGGATGCAATTTTGGTGCGTTATTGCTAACTAAGTCTTTTAAGAAAAGTATGAGAAGCTATAAGTACACGCGTTTTATTGAATGGTGCAACAATAAAGAAATGAAAATACCGAATAAAGAAGAAGTATTTTTGGCTCATGTCCTAGAAGTGTCTGAAATCCGTCTAAAATATTTTCATCGATGTTGCCACTTCCATCAGAAACAATTAGCAACTTTGTTATATCAAATGAAACACCCTATATTTTATCTCATTTTCAGATTCTTCCTGAAGATAAAATCAGCTTTCATCAATGTATCACACTTGAGGTCTAGCAGGAATGATTACAGAGATATATAGGGTGTTCAAAATCGAGATTTTTCAACTTTAGGATTTTTTTGTGTCGAAACTATTCATTATCGATCAAAACGGCTTACATGTCCCTATCTTAACTTTCGATTCATTATCTACTGACATTTAATTGACACAGATACTTCTGAATCTTGAAGCACCCTGTATTTTTCTCAATTGAATTCCAGGAGATAGTGAATCGAAAGTTGAGATAGGGACATGTGAGCCTTTCTGATCGATAATGAATTGTTTCGACACCAAAACATCCTGAAATTGAAAAATCTCGATTTTTTCACGCTATATCTCTTTAATCATTCCTGCTTAACTCCAAGTGTGATGCATTGATGAAATCAGTTCTTTAGGAAGAATCTTAAAATGCAATAAAATACAGGGTGTTCCATTTGAAATAACAAAGTTGCTAATTGTTTCTGATAGAAGTGGCAACGCTGTATCGATGAAAATACTTTAGACGGATAAAGAATGTTATTCAATTATCGAAGCATCACGTGGGTGTGACGTACCAATTTGGTAAGCTTCGTCATTCAGAAAATTTTTCAATAAATTGTTAATACCAAGATTTTTGTTGGGTGACAAATAATGCACGAATATACGTTACTCAACAAAGTGAAGCTCAATTCCCCAACATCCTTTTCATTGCTATCAAACTATTCTTGGTTTGCTTACATCTCGCCGACACAAACTACATAATTTTTGATACAAATACGAGTAACTGATTTCATTCTGATGGAGATGCGAACTGAGGGATAGCGCTGCTGAATAGACAATTGAATGGACATGACATCGGAATGTCTTCAGAGGTCAGTGGCGATCATCACACCATGTTCGCATATACGTATTAATAATCAATACGGATAATCTCTATCTGTTTCCATAGCGAAACATGAAGCCGATTTTTGAAGACAAATGACTATCCATAAGGAAAAGTAAGATACGATCAGACACATACTGCTTTGATTGAAAGGCTAGTAAACGTCATTGTCCACCGAAACGCATGTCTTTGATGACTACGTATCATGCCACCAAATCCTTATGGATATTCATTTGTTTCATATTTTTGGCTTCATCCTGGCACCCGTTATGATCCGTATTGTTTATTAATACGTATATGCATGTTCGAGGAGAATTCTTTACGTGTCATCACCAATGAATTACGTCAATAAACGTGAGTAATATGGCGTCATGTGGCTGTGACTCATTCACGTCATTCATCACGTCATATACGACGTCAAATCCTGACGTCCCCTTGGTCATTCAACTGACGTAAAAAGACGTCACTGAAACGTCATCTGTTTGCCTGGGGTCACACGGCCTTGAATGCTTGTAATCAATGAGGGACATTGTCAATTACCTTCTAATTAGCAGTAATTAAGCTCGCCCTATCGACATTCGCTAGATAGCTACACCGTCTCGTCCAAAAAGTGATGCTTCTAAACTTCCCAACAGTATCCGCTTGCTCTAATTGGGAAAGTCCAAACTACAATGGAGTGGAATTTCATCGTCCCGGGTTGCTGTGTTATTACTGTGGTGTGAAATTCGGCACAATATATTTTCGAGTGCTAGGTAGACCACAGAACGAGAATGTAGAGAAATAATATTACCGTTGGCCGGACAGCAATGCCGTAATTGGCTGTAAGGGGGGACTTGATGGTCAGCAGAGTCCTCGATTTGAAGGAAAATCGTGTATTTCCCGAGAGAATGGTGAAGTACGGAGCTTGAGCTGAATTCGTCGATTGGATTGTTCTTGCACTTAGATAATGAGGCAGACAAACTGGCCAGATTCGACACTCAAAATGTACATCGGTAAAGCAAAACAAACTGTACACATACAGGATACGAACAATTATAACTTTATATGACTTTTCTGATAGGTATTGAGATAGTTTCAGCTGAGATATACACAGTGTTCCAAAACAACATAAATTCAACAGGGTGAACTAGATAAATCGTAGAAATCATCAATACTCAAAGTGGTCCAATGTATTTTCAATGAAAATAAATACTCAGTCAGTCGACCACACTTTATGTACAAATTAGTCAATCAAACAGTTACCACCTGGTCCTACACCCCAACATTAAATTCACTGTTGAGTCTGGGTCCAATGACTCTTTACCCTTTTTAGACCTTCTCATCACAAAAACTGTTATTACTCTCAGTTTAGAGTTCTATAGAAAACCAACAGCTATACTGATACTGTTATTCCCTTCAATTCTAATCATCCCTTTACCCACAAGTATGCTGATTTCAATAGCTTCTTTCACAAAGCATTCTCGCTGATCATGCCTTTGAAAAAGAGATTAATATAATCGCTGTGAACAGTCATGTCCCTTTAAAACATGTCATGAAAATTTATTTTAGATTCTACACTGGATTCAGATTATCTTTCAATGTCACTTTTAGTTAACCACTGGACCCACCTTCTTATAGATCTTTGAATTTCTTCGGTCAGTATACACTTCTGGTTGCTAAATTGTTTGAAAATTTAATATAAAAATCTCTTTTGAAACAACATCTAATCTCAAACAGCTGCTTGTTAATTCCAAAGATGAGACTCCTCTGAATAAAAAATCAAGGGTAATGATTGTAATGCCGCTTATATTGGTCAAACTGGTAGATGTTTCAATATTCGTTTTTCTGAACACAATTGTTTGATCACAAAATTTTTGTCCGCTGATGATGATGATGACATTCTCCATATTTGTGATGAATGTACTAGACTTAATCTCCTGGAAACCCTTGAAATTCTAAAATGCATCAACAACCAAAATGTCTCTTGCCTCAATGATCGAACTAATTTTGAACGCAATCATATCTTCCGCACATTACGGTTGTCTTAAAATTTCTTTTTTCCATATAAATACCCCCATAAAATTTTTCTGCCTGTATCAATTTTTTCATCTTTTCTTCTTCGTTATTTTCTTTTCACACTTTATTGCTCCTTTCTCTTATTCTAACTTTTTTGGTTATTCTTCTCTTTCTTTATTTTCTTCACCGAACTTCATTTTTTCCTCTCTTTTTATTCACAAATATTCTCTCTCAAGTTTTCGTTCTTTCATAAGCTAGGTTGGTAATATTGCGTCCATCTGTCATACACCAGTCATGTTCCATGACTGGTGTATGACATGAGCGAAACTCAATGATTTTTTTTTCTATTTTTGGATGTATGACGAATTGATGTTCATCATACAGGACGTTGTAGTTTGAGTTATATTATAGAGAGATGAGAATTGTGTATGAAGAATGGCTGAAAGATAACTAGACTTCAGGATACTGAGGAGGGTTTGATATCCGGAATGAGTTTCATTCGAATAGTCATCTAACCTGTTTGTGTATAATTCCCATATTACTGATACGAACGATTTTTCTGGAAGTCTCAAGCTCATCAAGATCCGAGTTTATTCAAGTATACATCTCGTTTTTCATTTCAATACTGAACATATTGGTAAGTAATATTTTTTATATCATAATACATCATATTATTCATCCGATTTGAGAGAGAATGTCAATTCTGTTGTTGTTGTGTTCTACAATACTATACACACTATTCAGGACATTCAATGAAGAAATATAAGTGATATGGATTCGAAGGCTTTAGTCCTCAATGATCACCAGGTGTCTCCATGCATTTGATCTCGAAGATATATCCTTGGATTCAAAATGATCGATCATGACTCATGAATGTAGATTATAAAAAATCTCATCCTGTATTGCAATCAGAGGTGTATATTCGGAAACGTCTCGAGTTAGTAGTTAGTAGTCTAATATAAATGATGAATATCGCTGAAATCTCACAACTGATATCGGAAACCGCATGGAAATCGGTCAATTTGAAAAAAAATACAGATCGTCGATAAAGACTCACATTATGAGTGGCTCTTTAGTGTCTCATTGAGAACAATACAGGGTGTCCGCTAAAAGGAGGTCAATCCATTAACCATATATTCCTTGAACAAAAACAATATGAGTTTCTAAATACCATTTTTCATTTTAGCCCTTCATATTCGATATACAGGGTGTCAAAGTTGGAAATTGAAAACTGTTTTTTTCTAATTACTCGCGTATTTAATAAGATATCAATCTCAAACTCGGTACATTACTTCAGCACAAAGAATTACATCGTGTGAGGAGAACAAAACAAAAAATAACTGTCAAATATTCAAAATACTGGGGGTCAAGTACACACTTACCCCCATATTTTTTTTGTACGTGCGCTAATGACTTCCAATTTATTTTTCTTCAATTGTTCAATCCTTTTTGAGTATTTTTTGTCTAATGTCCACATACTCCTATTTATTTCGTCGAAATTGGAAGAGGACGTATTTTTTTACGTACGAAAAGGTAAATATGGAAATACCGGGTGCTCAGAGTGAATGTATTAAAATTATTTTTACAAAAAATAGAAAAAAAAAAGTGAGGACACGTGTCTAATAACATTTTTTTGCCAATCGAACGGCGTGAAATTTTTTTTACGGGGTCAAATAAAAAAAAGCGGGTAAATAATGATTTTAGGAGGATGGGGACGGACTAATGTCGATTGACGAGCCCACCCTTTCGAAGGATTAATAATTTTTTTTTAAATTTTTTAAAATCGGTTTGAGCGGTTCTGGGTGGTGCGGAATTTTTTAAAAATATTTTCGAGCCTCTTCCCCACCATATGGTATGTCGGGCGCGAACGAACGGGAAATAAAATCGGAAACAATTAAAAAAAATTATTTCGGAAATTTTTGGTGAAATTGTGATATTCATGATTTCAATAGCTACTTGATGAAAAAAATAGCAGATCAGGATTGTCTATGGATGTATGAAAGATTTTGTGCATGAGCCACATATTTTTCAAAGGCTAAAGAAGGTTTTCTTTAATCAAAAGGGCTCGCATGTGTATTCAAAAAATTCATATCGAGCAATTCATTTAGACGTGTTGAATTTCTATAAATTTTTGTTTTTCGTGAAAATTATTTTAATACATTTGCTCTGAGCACCCGGTATTTCCATTTTTACCTTTTCGTACGTAAAAAGTTACGCCCTCTTCCAATTTCGACGAAATAAATAGGAGTATGTGAACATTATGAGATTACTATAAGCAGCATAGGCATCAAACAATAACCAGTACATTTCGAATTATCTTAAAAACAAATAATTTTATCGAAATTTCACAAGAGAAAAAATACTCAAAAAGGATTGAACACTTGAAGAAAAATAAATTGGAAGTCATTAGCACACGTACAAAAAAAATATGGGGGTAATTGTGTACTTGACCCCCAGTATTTTGAATATTTGACAGTTATTTTTTGTTTTCTTCTCCTCACACGATGTAACTCTTTGTGCTGAAGTAATGTACCAAGTTTGAGATTGATATCTTATTAAATACGCGAGTAATTAGAAGAAACAGTTTTTAATTTCCAACTTTGACACCCTGTATATCGAATATGAAGGGCTTAATTGAAAAATGGTATTTAGAGACTCATATTGTTTTTGTTCAAGGAATATATGGTTAATGGATTGACCTCCTTTTTGCGGACACCCTGTACAACTGTCAATCAAGAAACCGAACAAATCAATTCAACTCCTAGTTTCCTCATCTTTGAACCATATTCGATTTTCTACAGTCACTTTTTCTTCAATAAACCTTCTAGTATTCAAAAATCAGTTAACCAATATCGAGGGGAAGAAACAATAACATTTTCTGAAATGCAGGATATTAATTAGTTTCCTACCATTGCAACGTCCGCAACAACAATGATTATTTACATTACAAATGACAACAAGAATCTAAAAAATATCGAAAGAAGTTATTTTCAAGGGTCCCTGTGCATCAAATGTAAAATGAAGGCGGATGTGATGAATGATAAGCTAAATTCGACATATAGGTATACTTTTCTGGGTTTCCTGGTACCCTATATTGGCAAGATTCAGTCAGTCATTGAATGAATGAAAATGATTTGCATTATACGATTGTCGTGTTATTCTCTGCAAAAATTCAAACCGACAGATAAGTTTATCTCACTAATAGTATTATATACCATTCCTCTACCATAGATCCTCGTTTATCCTATTCTAAATGATGAAAGGATTGGATTAATCAACCTAATTGCAGTCTACATTTCGTTGACTTAGTAGGTATAACCATTTGTAAGGAAGGTAATGTAATTACCAAATGAAACCAAGAACAATGGAATATTCTAGACAGTGGCGGAACTTCAGAATTTTACCCCATCTCTTAGCATCGGTATAGCAGTCTTAAACGTCTCAGGTAATAAATCCATACTTCGCATTGGCAGTACATGAGCAAACGCGATATTCTCAATTACTAAAGTAGCATTTTTTCGCGCACTAGATACAAAAATAACTAATTTTTGTTGTAGTGAATTAATTCTTGTTGTAATGTAGATTATTTCAATAAAGCATATGTTCAGCTCTTGAAACTTCATTGTACGTATAGTAATTTTCAAATACTGTCCCATTGATTCAGTTCTATTGAAATGAATAATGATCTTTGATGTTTATTCAAGGGCTTCAACGCGAGCACAGCCGCGGGTAGAAGCTAGTTAACTACAATACTGAACAGCATTTAAATACCGCAACGGCACAGAAGGATATAAAATAACCTCTCAAATTACCAATGAAAGGAAACGTTATGATGTGATGACTGATACTTCCTCAACTCTCCAAGATATATACTTCAACTTCGATAACAGTATATACGAAGAAAAAGTGAGAAATACCGAAGTAGAGCGAGCTTTCATATTTCATTTTCCGTCGCAGCGAGCTGAAATGAACCTAAGAACCCCACCTCAATCAACGACCCTCAAACTTATGAAAGTTTCTTGCCATCAGGCAGGAATTCGTTTTTTTCTTAAATTCCTATGATTCATCATCTCGGCTGTTCGTGTTTCTGACTAGGAAAAATCAATGTTGGACCTGCTATTGAATTATGTATCATCAATTATCGTCCGTATCGGCGTGATAACAAATTATGTTCTATCGAAATTCAAATTATTGCGCTATTTGCCATCTGTGACTTTTATGAAATGGCCGTAGTTGAGCAATACGAGTAAACCTATCAATCATAACAATAATTGTGAAACACAATATACGCACGTTTCGTCCAAGTTAATATATTGTTTATCGTTTTATAAAAAATTATTGAAATCCCCGATTTTTCGGACCTCTGAGAACGAGGCGATGATGTGACGTCAAAACCCTAATTGGTGGTACATTTATTTTACTTGATTATTCGGGATTTTCTCTCCTCGTTTCGATACAATGAATATACAGTGTGTCCCACTTACCATGCTCACCATGGGTATCTTTTTAACGGTGAGAGATACGAGGTCGGTTAAATGACACCAAATGTGATGTGGAGTTTGTCAAGGCCAACTATAATGTGAAAAAATATTTTGATAACATCTATTCGTTTTTGTTTTATACGCAAAAAACAGATTTTAATCATTTTCATGTCTCCTCCTTTATTTATGAAAATATTCAAATAGGAATTTCACATTCTCATGGCAGTTTTTCAAAGTGATTTCGAAACAAATATGAAATTTATACCAACTCTTCTAGAATTTGAGATATCAGCACCAACTTTAGTTTTTCAAATGTAGGTCATAGCCGAGGTCATAGCTCACTATGACTTAGTTACAAATAACTTTTTTTTCTCTTACAGATAATATGTCGCAGTAATAGTTTTGTGTTGATAACAACGGAGTTATCGTCATTTATACAAAAACAAAAAATTATTTGGAAGCCGCCATCTCGAATTTATAAATTTTAACAAAAAAATCATGATCTCCGACCTCAAAAACCCCCACTTACCAATTTTGAATGGAATCGGACCAAATCTTGTCCGCTATCTTGGAGCAGCCATTTTTTTAGATTTCAACAAAAATTCCATAATGTTTTGTCACCGAAATTATGAACAACTGCCAAATTTCAAGTTAATCGGAGTTATGGAATTTTTGTTGAAATTAAAAAAATGGCTGCTCCAAGATGGCGGACTAGATTTGGTCCGATTCCATTCAAAATTGGTAAGTGGGGGTTTTTGAGGTCGGAGATCATGATTTTCTCGTTAAAATTTATAAATTCAAGATGGCGGCTTTCAAAAAATGTTTTGTATTTGTATAAATGACGATAACTCCGTTGTTATCAACACTACTGCGACATATCATCTTTGAGAGAAAAAAAAGTTATTTGTAACTAAGTCATAGTGAGCTATGACCTACATTTGAAAAACTAAAGTTGGTGCTGATATCTCAAATTCTAGAAGAGTTGGTATAAATCTCATATTTTTTTCGAAATCACTTTGAAAAACTGCCATGAGAATGTGAAATTCCTATTTGAATATTTTTATAAATAAAGAAGTTACGGAGGAGACATGAAAATGATCAAAATCTAATTTTTGCGTATAAAACAAAAACAAATAGATTTTATCAAAATATTTTTTCACATTATAGTTGGCCTTGACAAACTCCACATTTGGTGTCATTTAACCGACCTCGTATCTCTCACCGTTAAAAAGATACCCATGGTGAGCATTGTAAGTGGGACACACTGTATATATGAGTATTATTTCAATATATGTGTAGTAGAACAAATCATATTCATTCTCAGATTCTTCTGAGGACGAAATGGGTAATGACCAACCTCTACGCCCATGGAAACACCATAAAACCACATGTATTACTTTGTTATTGAATGGAACTAATTCATTCTCATATATTGTGGAGTTTATCTATCTGATTTCCGTTGACATACATCGGTGCGGTTGGCAAACACTATGAAATACGGACTATAGGATCAATGGAGCTCAGCAGTAATAACTGGTCGATACGGTAAGTCACCATATAATATCGAAACTTTATAGATGAAATATGAAATACATGGAAACTCGAGGGGATGTCCATTTTGGGAAGTCTGGGAAGGTCTTCATATAGAACTTCTGATGAATTGTTGTTTCGACATAATGTATTTATGATGATGAGTGAGTGTTACAGAAAATACAAGCCCGACTGAATTCGATTTCAATTTCTAACGTAAACGGCATTTGAGGGATGTAGAATCGAGAATACGGAGCTGAAACGTCAGTTATAGCAAATTTTCAAAACCTTTGCATATGTGGTCTTAGTCTTGGGTGGTCATCTGTGGTCTTGGTATTAGCACAGATCACCTAATTGGGGGATGTATGGTATTAGTATACTATGTTCAAGCATAACTCGAAGTGAAACTCGTTGTTTCAATGAAACTGTAACAAAAAAGTTCTATTTAGTACCCACATTTCCTTATCCTCACAAAACTCATAATCTCTGATCTCGAAAACCCCCAGATATAATTTTGTATAGATTCGGATCATATTGAAATTAAAACCGAACAATAATATTGTCTTTGTACCAAACCCCTCTCAATCCATTAGTACCTAATAGTGTTATGTTGTATTCCGATTCAAATATGTAAGAAGCAGAAACATGTAATTAGGGTACCTAACCTGTATGTTTCTGATAAATAAATAAATAAATAATTACAAAATTTCTCATATTGAATCCGCCATCTTGAATTCGCAAATTTTGAAGGAAGAATCATAATCTCCGACCTCGAAAACCCCGAGATACCATTTTTTAATAGAATAGGATCATAATTCCGAAACTCGTCCGCAATTGTAGAACCGCTATTTTGTTTACTTGTCTAACAAAAATTTCATAATGCATTTCCACCAGAATTATGTATGTACACCTGCCAAATTTCATATAAATCGGTTGGGGGTCAAAATCGAGTCGAACGGAGTCGGTTACATACAAGCAAGCATACATACATACATACATACAGGTGAGGTAAAGCTAATAAAAGCGAGTTCTAAATCGATTCGTCGAAGACCGTTACCACCGATAAAACAAGGCCTGCATGCTCCGTGAGTGACGTCACTTAGTCAGGCCTATCCAGCGGCTCGAAACGACAAGCGCTTATATAGCGCTATAAGGCGACCGCGTATTTCGATTTTAGTTTTAGGTCATTATTGAGCCGATTTTGCTTTTTTTTTTGGAGGGCTTCTGGTTGAAAGAGGATGCCAGCCGTCAACTGAGCCCTTCTTCGCATCCCATTCGATTTTATTATGGAAAAACGAAGTTTCAAAACAAAAACCAGAATAAAACACAAATACCCACCTACAGCAACCCATTCGAATTAAATATATTGGCAAAAATTGTAGTGATTCAATCTCATTAGAGGTAAACTTCACACCTACTTATACAGGGCCCGCAGAACATAAACTTATCATGAGATTGATCGAAAGAAAATTGGGGAAAATGTATTTCAGTTTGACAGACATGCCGTTTGTTATACCTAATTACCTATATTTATCTTGGAGAAATCCTATTACCTAAAAAATTAGCCAGTGAGTGTTTTCAATTTCCTGTTGTTGGATATTTTACCCAATTGGTCGTTAGACTTGACACAGTAATTTTTAAGTAGAGTGTTTGTAGTACATGTTAATATAATAGTTGCAATTTGATCATTGGAATGAATTCTGCATTCATTGCCACGAGGCAAATGACCGTTTTCAGAAAGAAATTTGAGAATGTATTGAGTCAGAAACCAAAGAGTCCAATGCATTCGAAATATGTTTCAAAACCCTGTTTTTCTGATTATCAAGACATTTTCCCGAATTATGTATCTCGTTTTTATCTATTTCAATTAGTAATTCCTTGATTTGATTGATATTATTAGAGATAAAAGGTGTGTTTAGATTGGCTTTCAGAGATGTTTGTATCGCTAGGTCACACAAAAATGATTCCACATTCAAAACAAAATCAATCACAACCGAATATGTAATTACGGGCCCTGGAGAATAAGACGATTTGAATAATGTGACTTTTTGCAAATCGATAATTTTGAACCACTTTTCGGGCAACTGAAAAGACTCTAATACAACTAGAAATTCTTGAAATTCTGTGCAGCAAAATGATTTTTGGTAATTTTCGAATTCAGTTTTACTTTTGGTAAGTGCTTGTGCCAAATTTTTTAGTCTCTATAGTATCTCGAGTTTTTCATCACGACTTGTGCGTAATTTTACATCTTTCGATAAATAAGATGGACAGTTGGGAAATTGAGTGGGAATAACATCTCGTTTGAGCCTAGGCATTTTCAAATCTATTGTTACAGTTTTGCCAGTTTTCGAATCGGTTGCAGTAGATGAAGTAATAATATCATCTTTAGTAAAATGTAATTCACATACTTTACCCACTTTTTCGATAGTTCCTTGTCCAACGGGAAACTAAAAGCATGAACTTTTGGACCACCCACATAATTCCCCCGACAAAACGGAACACAACACTTGTAAGGCATTGTTATTTCGCCTATCACAACACGAAATATTTCACAAAACAGTAATTTCTCCGCCAATTATTTTGATGAATAAACAACAAGAGAATTCGAGGCACACGCGATTTACCTACGCCACCGTTCTTAAACAAAAACAAACTGACGATCGATCGACGCGAATGCCTTGGAAGATGGCCTGAGTATGCGACGTCACGAGCTGTTTACGTCAGAGTCTGCTGGCCTTGTTTTATCGGTGGTAACTCGAAGACACCCATTGAAATTGAAAGGACTCAAAAATCTCAATAGGTATCTGTTTGGAATTTTAAGAATCTGTCAGTCACTAACCTGGCCGAATTTTGCCACAATGAAAGTTTATACAGATGATTTTAACAAAACAATTGATACTTCCAATGTTGATACATCTATTCGTGTATCTCAAAAACGAATAGAGAAGTGAGGAATCGCCTCCTGGATCATTTCGCAATCATTCATCACACCCTGTATACTGTAAAACCTCTACGAATTCTGGAATAATATTTTTTCACAAAAATTCCTAATTTGAATGTTCATTACTTATTTGGTGATAAGTTGAGGCTGTTTAGGTAAGTAAGAAAGCTAAGTAATTTTCTAATTGTGCCTGTTTCTGCAACCGGTAGGAAGTATTCCTCGAAGAACTATCAGAATCGCCTGTTGAATACATATGCAACTGTGATATTATCAATGATAACAATATCGCAAAACATCGCGTTTGCTGTACCAATCCAAACACCAATTTAGCAGCAATGCATTAGCCTAATGGCCTTTGATAGTTCAAGGAACCTTTAACACTTAACGGGAGTTTACACAGAGTTCCCGAGGGTATGGAATGCTAATATTGCATTTTGAGGCAGATCGAACATGGTACAGATATAGAGAAACAGAACAGTTCCTCTTTTCTCTATTTGCTGATTTATATAGGCCGGCTTGAATATAAAATATAATAATCGTATGTAATACAACAAGTGTATTGTTGATTATCGAAATACATACCCCTTCGATCTTGAGAATCAAATTATGTTGCCTGGCAACCACACGAGCGCATAGCCCAATCGTATTATCCGTATTTCTAGGACACTGTAGAGGTGTTGCGTTTCTGTTTCAACTGATAATTGAAGGGGGAAGTGGAAGAAGGAGTTATGTTACATATGAGTTTGTGAGAAAAACAGAGATTCTAGTAAAGTTAGCTGGCATTTTTAAATGGAAGCTAGTTTAATAATTTGAATTATTATGCAATTGTGAGGAATAGTTTTAGATTGTTTTTTTATGATTTAACCCATTTTGCTATCATATAATTACAACTAGGGAAAAAGCCAAATACTCAAAGTGGAATGCAATGGTCACAAAGAGAGAAACTCAAAGTCATTACCACAACTAGTTCATAAAATGAACGACAATGGTAGATAACGAGAGAAAAACAACTACTTTCCTGGCTATATGCCACGCAGAACATTGCATGACATCCTCCCGAAACCTATGCGATAGTTCGTATAAACGAATAAAATCATTGTGTGTGTTTTCTTCCTAAACGCTGAGCTGCGCTTAAGTGGTTCAGGAACGCTGACTACCTGCAGACCGGTTTCGAGCTCTTGGCTCTCATCAGTACAGGGCTGTTCCAGATAGCTTCTTGACCGCTATCTGGTGCGAACCTGACCCAACGTAAACGCATCTCAGCATTTATACCATACGAGTACTTAAGCGCAGCTCAGCGTTTAGGAAGGAAACACTTGCGATTTTATTCGTTTATACGAACTATCGCATAGGTTTCGGGAGGATGTAATGCAATGTTCTGCGTGGCATATAGCCAGGAACGTAGTTGTTTTTCTCTCGTTATCTACCATTGTCGTTCATTTTATGAACTAGTTGTGGTAATGACTTTGAGTTTCTCTCTTTGTGACCATTGCATTCCACTTTGAGTATTTGGCTTTTTCCCTAGTTGAAAATACGCCAGTCGGGCAACCAGCCACTCCCATTCCTGAAATGGGATTTTGTTTTGGAGTGTTTCTTTCCTTGCCAGGTGGCGTTCGGCGTTCGCGTTTTCATTTCGCAGACGTCGAACGCCTCGTATGGTATAAATGCTGAGATGCGTTTACGTTGGGTCAGGTTCGCACCAGATAGCGGTCAAGAAGCTATCTGGGACAGCCCTGTACTGATGAGAGCCAAGAGCTCGAAACCGGTCTGCAGGTAGTCAGCGTTCCTGAACCACTTAAGCGCAGCTCAGCGTTTAGGAAGGAAACACTTGCGATTTTATTCGTTTATACGAACTATCGCATAGGTTTCGGGAGGATGTAATGCAATGTTCTGCGTGGCATATAGCCAGGAAAGTAGTTGTTTTTCTTTCGTTATCTACCATTGTCGTTCATTTTATGAACTAGTTGTGGTAATGACTCTGAGTTTCTCTATTTGTGTATCATATAATTATTTTATATACATATGGATTCATGAGTACATAACACCTACTTCCATTTCCTGACATGAAGATAATGTGCACATAGCTCCTTCTTCCATTGCGTCCTTGATGTTTAGTGTAACATAGCCCCTTCTGCCACTGTGTATCTACTCAGATATGAAGAATAGAAACGAATCCTGACAGGGCAAGTTAAATATGCACGTAACACCTTCTTCCATGACATAACCGAATATTTTCAGAAAATGTTACTTGACCCCTTGTTCCATTTGCCCCTTCAATTGCGTAAATTTTTCGGATATTTTTCTGGTGTGAAAACACACTTTTTGAGTGCTATCAGGCTAGAAAGCGATGAATGCTTTCTTGTCTGCATCTGCGTGTTTCAAAATCAGGAATCAATGATATACTCAGATCTATCAGGTTTTCGGGTTCCGAACAAGTGACATTCAACTAGAATCAGTATTAGGTTCTGAGATCATTATCGAATCCAGTCTAAAAATATAGCTGGCTCGAAAACACTTGATTATTTTATAATAATTATCATTGACCGAAACCACAATTGTGCGGCTGGCTTCTGTTTGTTGACTCCATCGATGTGTTGTTTCGTCTTCCACCTAGTGTTGCCTATCTTTTGCACTTCTTTCACTGTACTGATGAGGGCCGAAAGCTCGAAACACGTGACTGCGGTTAACTTTTCCTGAGGGCTATGTCCAATAATCTTCTCGTAGTTTGCCTAAAACAGTTCTCTCAATATTTCTTCCATCTTGATTCTACTCCTTGACTCGGATGTCACGCAGGTAGCTATAGCTGGATCCTGGATTCTGATTGGTTGAACAACAATTAACCTTGTCATGGCCACGGAAATCATGAGCACCTCAAACACACAAACGCGAAAAAAATAAAATTTTACACCAAATATAGTAACAGAAAAAGAATCAACTACCCTTGCTTATGCTCCTCAATGAATTTGACTAGAAAATATTCACTAACAAAAAAGTTATGACCAGGTGAACATCGATCATTGTATGTACGTGACACAGAGGCAATTCATATAAATTTCAGATAATAATTCAAGGGTTGAAAAATATCCAAGTCTCAAGGGTTGGTGTCTAGCGGATTTCACTATCAGGAAAAACTGTTGAATTGAATTACTCAAAACCAGTCTAGTAATGAAGCTGACTCTAAAACATTCTGACAAGTACAGCCATAATAGTTATTTATTATTCAAGGGAAAAAAGTAGTAGATTTTAGCTCCAGGTTGTGTTGTCTCCCGACGCGTAGCGGAGGGAGACAAAAAACCGTGAGCTGAAATCTAATATTTTTCCCGTGTATAATACACTATTTTTTTCTGTGTCAGAAGAAAGGACGAATCAATATTGAGACGATATCACATTATTTTGAAATCGGAAAATTATCGACGTGAAATTTTAAGTATTTAACAGTAGGGACACCTGATGCGTTGTAGGCATCTTCATCATTCTTTTGAAGTAATCAATTATCTGACGTCACTTCTGTCAGTCCAACTCTGTGATTTGACTTAAAAATTTTGCGAATTTAGTGGTTGTTTGGTAATAAACGTAACCGCGAAGTCGAATGGAAGATAAAAGGACTTGCAGTTCATTCTGAGAGACGGTATTATTGACTCATTTTTCAGAACTATAGCACAACAAAAGCCATCAACAGTGTTTATTTATGTGATATATATCCAGGAAAAAAGTAATTTATGGAAAGTGACATTTTATAACCTGCCAACAGAGATGAAATGCCAAACTTTTTTCCCGTCACAGAAAAAAAAATTTTTACGTCGTCGGGAGTAGAAGTTAGTTCCTCTGGTACCAAAACAGGCGCAGAAGACTCTATTCCCTAGGGAGATAATGTGACATGTTTTCTCCCTAGGGAGTTTATACCAACTTTACATTTTCCGCATAGCTCTGCGCTTTCTTTTCGGAACACCCTTCTCTGAAGCGAATAGCAAGTAAAGAATCACTGCAGAAGCAGTATCAATAGTTTCTTGGGGTTTTCCCTCGATTTCTTGTTCCATAACCGATAACCATTTTCAAAGTTATTTTCATGAATTTCAGTTTGATATTTGCTGTCACCATGGGTTGTCAAGAAGATGCATGTTGTCAAGATACGAATTCCACAAACTATACTACTACTGATAATGATGACAAAACACTTTGACCAAATTTTTATTCTCCCTTCATTTTTTTGTTTTCGCCAGCGTGAAAAATAGTATAAACACCTCAGGGCAGAATGCTATTTTTCCGTCGGGGCTTTGTATCTCTCGGGCTTCGCCCAAGTCGCGCCTTGGAACACATTTTGCATTTCTGTCCCTTGATGTATAAGGTACTATATTGTTCACTTGTCCATTATTGCTTTATAATACCTTGGCAACGGTTGCTATTAACGGCGCGTTATGAAGGGCGTTATGCATCATAACGCCAGCTAATTGTTTTTTTCTCTAGTTCATAAAATGACATACAAATTCTTGATGGTACGCCAATAACACGGTCTCATCTATGGCAATACTTTCATTATTCAACTTCCATTGATAATAAATTAATCGAAGCCTTCTCGGTTTTTTATGATTTTCTTGGGAAAATTCTTATTCATTTCCATAATCTCATAGGACTACACAAACAAAGCAGCAATGACATTCACTAAATTGAATGATGACAGAAACATTCATTAAACGTCAAAATATCAACGAATGCCATGTCTACCATGAGAAGAAGAATGGAGAGAAAATGATAGGAGCAATGAACAGCTTTTCAAAATCGATTTTTCATTATAATAGGATAGTTTTTTCGTGCATGGAAAATTTAATCTTGTATGCACCACGAGCGTTATTAGATCGGGCAGCCAATGGCCCTCGGGTGAATGTTACCATAAGGGCCGTTAGGATCTATTTAAGGCACGAATTTTTGCCAATTTGAAATCGGTTTTCATCGATAATGAGCCTATAATCTCTTGACAGTTTCTTGTGGCAATATGATACATCTGTAATTTCAGATAATATTGCTACAGGGTGATAATGGGCTTATATCTCAAAAAATTTTTATTTCATAATTCGATAGAACTCACCCCAACTAGCTCACCACCGCAAACCGTTTCTTGCTGTGAGCTCCCTACTTTTTATAAAAAATTATTGAAATCCCCGATTTTTCGGACCTCTGAAAACGAGGCGATGATGTGACGTCAAAACCCAAACACTGAAAAAAAACTATTCCAGACAGAGATGAATGATACATGATTTCTGACAAAGTGAATTAGCGCGAGATCACAGTTGAAAGTATTAATATATCAGTTGCCTCAGTCTCCGTCGGGCGTTTGATATTTTCTTTTAACTATGGCGAGATGAGTTTTCTACGTCATAAGAGGGTCCGTTTTCAGATGGTACTATTATTTATGTCCAGAAATTAAACATTCCACTTAATTTTTCGATCGAATTATGTCGTCAATCATTATTTATGTATAAAAGGATCATTATAAACATGGTTTGAGTTAAAAGTTCTACTAAGGTGTACACGCCCATTGGCTGGGTGTAAAATTGCATCGTGGTCTTCACCTTACCGTTTGAACAGATTATTTTTTTTTTATTTTTATCCACACCTGTATCCTCTTGATTGATGCTTTCTCTCGAAACATTTTAGGAATTTTCAAATTCAGAGCTTTGATAATCGTGTTATGAATATTCATTCAAAATGATGCATTTTTTCGCCGATTAATTGAATGAAATCGTAATTTTTTGAATTTTATAATTCATCTCAACGTAAATGGATCATTCTGATGGAAAATGCGTACCATTATATGACCTTCGATCCGAGAAATTACGAAACCATTTCGAGGTCAGACATCAGAGATTCACGACTTGACTCGATATTCAAGCTACTTGACTTGACTTGACTTGACTTGAAATCAAGTCAAGTTCAAGTCAAGCGAAAGTTTTTTGATTTATCAAGTACTTGAAAAATCAAGTAGTTCTATCAAGCAGCAGTTTTATTGTGTATATCTATACAGCGTGACTCACGGTCGATGTTATAGGTTAGACGTTTATGGAGAACGCGACGCGGGATTTTTCAGAAAATTTCGCATACACAAAAAATTCCTGAAGTTGAAAAATCTCGATTTTTCGCACTCTTTATCTCCATAATCTTTTCAGCTATACCCCGAGTGTGATGTATCGATGAAATCAAATCTTCAAGGAGAATCTGAAAATGCAATAAAATACAGGGTGTTCAATTCAAAATAACAAAGTGGTTCCTACTTTTCTATAGAAGTGGCAACGTCAAGATTTTGAAAATATATCAGATCGATAGTACCGGTGATGAAATGTGAGATGCGAAATTTTCAGAAAAATTCTGCGTTGCGTTCCTATCATAAACGTGAACGTCTAACCTACCATCGACCGTGAGTCACCCTGTATATAACTGATGAAATGAAAATGGCATCGTAAGACTGACTGCGCGATCGATTCAGTCAGCTTGGATCTCGGGGAACCCCCGTATTTTGTCTAAGCGTGAGCGAGCTTGCAGAAATATACGCCGTGCGACTCGTGCGTATCAAGATCAAGTATTATCAAGTAGCTTGATTTCAAGTCAAGTAATAGATATCTCAAATACAAGTCAAGTCAAGTACGTAATTTGCCACGAGCTTGATTTTCAAGTCAAGTCAAGTAGTTTGGTAAAATATCAAGCTACTTGACTTGATGAATCTCTGCCAGACATCCTCATGACGAAGTAACACTCCATTATTTCGCTAGTAACACAGAGAAAATTAGGTTATATATACTGTAGACTACGTCATTCTAAATTTCATCTTTGAGTATTTCTTGTATCATTTCTTCAGAATTTTCGAACACAATCACATACCTGACGACTATACATACAAAGTTGATTCTTCGAAAAATGATTCCAACTCCCAATTTCATTCAATTAATCGTCGAAAAAATGCATCATTTTGATTGAATATTCATAACACGATTATCAAAATTCTGAATTTGAAAATTCCGAAAACATTTCGAGAGAAAGCATCAATCAAGAGGATACAGGTGAGAAAAAAAATTAAAAAATTATCTGTTCAAACGGTAAGGAGACGACCACGATGCAATTTTACAGCCATTCGCAATGTTATCTGAAATTACAGAAGTTTCATATTGCCACAACAAACTGTCAAGATATTAGGATAATCATCGGTGACAACCGATTACAAATTGGTAAGGAAATTCGTGAGTTATTCTACTTTGAATTCAGGCTATTTTTTGGACCACGACGTTATCAATGTTGACCAGTTTATTATGCCAAACTGACAAACTTTGCTTCGCTATCCTTGGTTACATCCAGGTTTCGCTTCGCTATCCATGTTTACATCGTTGAAAACATCAACGCTGATAGACCAATCAGAATTGGAGCTAATGTTTTCATGGCTTGTGATTGGTCAGATTATGTGATAAGTGAAATAGTCAATTGAAGTACAATACTCACATCGACATTTAGATGAGCTACGTCGAACATCTGGGACGGTGGTGATTCCTTAGGGACGAACCTATAAAATTCCTCGTCGTTCCTGTACCACTTGATAGTATACAAAGCTGCCGTCTCCAAATCGTAATCGCAAACCAGTGTCACGGAATCTCCTATTCTAACAGCTTCCGGCACTCGGATGAACATGTTTTTGAGGGCCTCCACGTCTGGAAAAATAATGAAAAATAAACTGTACAGGATTTGTTTCGGCCCAGTTCTCTCGCAGGCGCCTCCAGAGAGTAAGCAAAGAAATCTATGGAAAGTAAACCAAAATGTATCTCCTGTGGATTCAGAATTATAGTGAGGAGATTGTTAACATGTAGAGATGTATGAGCACATCATATGCATTGAAAAGAAATATTATCAGATATATTATGAACATGAAAAAATGGACAACGTATCATAAATTCTACAGGATGAACTAGACATCAAAATAGACTGATAGAAACCAAATTACCTCTATGCAATGAACCGTTGAGACATGACAAGTCGATGAAGGATTGTTTCATTCACTGATTTCCCTGAATATCTCGGAATTCATGAGAGGTACTGGTCTTGAATTCGTAGGGCGATTTACTATCATGAATGTGCATGAAATCCACGTAATACCAGTTCAGGAGATAGATATTTCATATTCTCTTGAAATTTGATGTGAATTTTCTGGGGTACGCCACTAACCAAATTTCAATATTTCATTGAACGAACAAAATCAATTATTTAACTTTTTTCTAGCCGCAGTTTTTATAATTCTGCCTAATTTTTAGATATCTAACAAAATTCATTTTGACGCTTCCCCATACTTGTTCATAACGTCAGGATTACCTATCATATTTTAGACATTCGTACCTGATTTATGTTGAGTTGACAACAATGTCCATATTCATCATTTTGCGAGCTCATCATCATATGATCTGGGAGGTAAATGGTCGTTTCCAAATTTCATTATTTTTCTCTCAAAAAACTTTGCTATAGAAAAAAAATGTTTTGAAGATGGCCAACAACCATATACAGTCTGACCAAGATAAGGTTGAACAGCATGGGGATCTCGAAAACGGTAGGAGATACGAAGTCGGTTAATCGGGAAAAAAGTTGCGCTTTCGGAGACTCATATCAAGAGCCTTCGGAAATTTTCAAAATTATTTTTAGTTTTTGAGTTATATCGAAAAAAGAGAATTTTTGGAATATCTATTTCATTTTTTTTTCACTGTTATAATTAGAGGTACAAAAAAACTGAAGATACTTTTCAATAGCAACTTTTGATGACGTTTAACGTGGTGATATCGATTTTTTTATGCGACGTTTCGTATTTGTAGAACCATCATCAACTTTTGTTTTTCAAATACGGTCCTGATAATTTTTTTCACAGATTCTGAAAGGTTTCTCTATTCTGAATTCAACCATGTATTATACAAGGTGGTTTAGGTGTGTTTCGACCTATTTTTAGTCATCATCAATGTTTCTTCGAAATTCCAAAGAAAAAATGCCATCAGTTCCACGTATTTTGAAGGAAAATTAGTCAACACACTAATACCTCATCAACTGGTTTCAATCGACAACCTATTTCATTCTGCGGAAACGAAAATTCCATCCATACAAATTCAGAATATGTCAAGCGCTAAAACCAGGCGATGACGAAAGGCGCAGGACATTCTGTGAGTGGTATACCAGGAAGGCAGGAAATGTAAAAATTTTGCAGATTTCCCTTGAACAATCATCTGGACTGATGAAAGCATGGTCAAAGATACCATTATCTTCGATAGAAAAAATACACATTATTGTTCACGAGAAAATGAAAGCAGATCATCAAATGTTTATGCCATACACCAATTTTCGAAAATTTATTGTGAAGAATTTTGAAGTTATAGAGAAAAAAATCGTCTTTGAGGTGTCCTATTGAAAGGTGCGTAGCTTCCTTAGGAAGCATTTTCGAACCCTTAATAATAGGAACTTTTTGCCATATTTCCATTCATTTCACGTTGTTCTGATACACCCTGTTACCTATGTTACCTATATGATGAAAATATAAACAGCTAAGGAAATGGTTGTTTCATATTGAATATGCTAAATAATTTCTCATAAAATTGTTTTAATCTTCCTCACATTTAGGCATCGTAATGCTTGTAATGGAGCTTGTGTACTGTATAGACTTTGTCTTTTTTAATTTCTGAAAATCATTATTAAGTCAACACAACATGCTTGTGTTGTATCTAATTAACATCTGTTTTATATGATGTTAACTTGTTCATTGGAATTTCCCCTCTAGAATTGAGACTCCAGAAGAAGCTATTTTAGCAAAACATATTTTATGTTTATGTTCTCCAGAATTTTTCGGAGATGTTGTCAGTTATTTTATCTCACAATCACGAATAATAATTTCATCTCGAAATTTCAGAATGTTCTTCGAAGTAACCGATGATCTCAATGATCAAATCGATTTTTTCACAACACATGCCCATTTTGGAAAAAATCGCACTTATTCCAACACAATTTTGTATTCTCCAGTTATTGGGTAAACTTAGTTACATTATATATAATATATATATATATATATATATTCATCGTGAAACTCTACAGTATATTCGATATACAGGGTGTCCCATAAGTTATCAAAAGAAGTGGGGTGGTAGGGGGGGGGGTCATTTCCAATCAAACTAACCGTATATGTGGTTATCCAATTGTTGATGATTCAAAAGTTATCAACTTTTTTTCATTTCTATAAAAAGAATTAATTACAATAAAACGATGTCACATTTGTGATTTTTCTCTTTCACAATTTTCATTTACATGGATGCACCTTTCCCCAGGAATAATTTCAGGACATGTATTACTTGAAATATTCAAGTCCATTTTCAAATGCCGCTGGCAGATTTCACAACTACCCCAGAAAGATAATCATCAATCATAAGAAAAAGTTTCCCACCGAATGACGGATAGAACAATTTTAGAAAACAATTTAATACAGATTCCGAAATGGTATAACATATGGGGTAGATTGATTGATTGATTGATTGATTGATTGATTAATAGCAGAATGATCAGTCAGGGTTCGAAGCCCAAAGCACTGCGCCTTTGGACCTATTGTATTCCTGATCATGCTGTTGACTTAGGTGAACAGGTTCGCTACCTTGATAAGGTTTAGCAGCCTCTTCACTGAATCATTCTTTGGAAAGGCCTCTTGAGAGTTTACTGCTCCCAGAAGGTTGTATCTTCAACGCGCTAGTGCTTCGCACTCCAATATCATATTTGTAGCAGTTTCCTCCTCCTTATTGCATAGTCTGCATATGGGTTCGTCTGTATAGATGCCCATTTGAGGCATATGTTTCCTCAAGGGGCAGTGACCGTTTATTAGTCCCGTCACTTGTCTGATCTGCCTTCTGTTTAGGCTCAGAATGTCGTTAGTCACTGTTTTGAACAGTGTTCCAACCATCAGTTTACTGTGTCTTTGTCCTGGGACATTGTTCCAGTATGCCTGATGTCTTTCTTGCATCCACATCCATCCACATATGGGGTTATTCAAAACAGCCAGCAACAAACTGAACTGTTCATTCCTTCATGTTCGTGTCTGTGTTAAGGTCTTTCATGAACATGTTGTACGTATTTATACTTTATATAATATGTCGATTTTATTTATTTCACTATTTTTTAATCCGAAAAGCCACCCTTAATGTAAGTACCTATCAATGTTGTTTTCTGTAAAGTGTGAGAAGTGTTTTATTTTTAACGATTGTTATTTCATATAACTTATTTTGTTTTTATCAAAACCCCTCATTTTGAAATATCATTTTAATATGTATGTTCTTGTTTTTACTTCAGTGTCCTGAAGATGAAACAATAAAGTTTCAGTTTTTTAATAATAACTGGGAAAATATTGTAGTCATCTTTATGAAATTTGGGACATATCTTCTATGCATCAAGGTGCATTTTTTGATGTATATAAATTTTTCTTTCCTCTACTAAAAAACGAGATCGAACTCCAAATTTTGATGTACCTAAATGCTATAAGCTTGAGTACCCCATTCAGGACAGCTATGACTGGATAACCACAGTATTTTTTGTTATGTTCTGCCTCCCACGAAAAGGAATATCCTGTAATGTAATAATAAAATAAGGTAGGAATTGGTGTTCTACTTAAATTTCTGGAAGTTATATGCCTCGGGAAATACCTCAATTGGCAATGTGTTCCAGAGCCTCGCTGTTCGTTGGATGAACGACACGAAGGGGTACGAAGCCTCAACTCGACGAAATTTTTCCACTGTATTAGTCACATAGCAGAACAAATGTTGCCATTAGGCAAAGCTAAACACGGTGGACAAAAAAAGGATCTATGTATATGTTCAACTTTGATAACTTGTATCTCAAAAGTTAAAGAGGTTGCGACATACGTTCATTCGGAGTTTTATTCTTGAAATGGGTCCAAGAGTCGCCCCCTTGAATATTAGCATGTCATTAAGAAACACCCTGTATATTTGTCTCTTATGTCTATTCGCTGGAGATACCCCGATAATGACGGAAATATCTCGGATTCTCTTGAAGTATGATGTCTAGATGGTGTCATATTCTCTGCAAATTCTCCGTCGAATGCCATTCTCCGCAAAATTCTCCGCACACCTCAGAATTTTGCGTCAATCGGCAACACTGCTCGAGATATTCAGATGATGTGGGCGGAAAGAGCATTCTATTTTCCGTTCGACGTTGTCAGCATTTTCGCAAGCGCGATAAAAAGAACAACCCGCCGATATGATGGGATCAGCAGACGCAAACAGTACAAATTATGCATATTGTTTGCTCGCGACAAATTGGTCCGTAAGCTCTGCATTCGAATAAGGTGCTGAATTGATATAGTAGGCGTGTTCTTGAGTGATAGATCACAAGGAAGTTACCTATTTCAACGAGCTTAGTGCCGAGACACGTTGAAACCTGATGTGCTGAAACGAATCATTTTTTGCTTTCAAATCATTTTCAAATCAACCGAATTTTTAAATTGGAAGATAACGGTCACGTTTATACCGTTGCCAAATCGTGTACGAATATGAACAATTTTCGTCTTTTAATCACAAATTCACAAATCCAAAATTGTTCGAATTCGTACCTTGGCGAATAGTTTGAACATTGTTCCTTCGAGTTGACAGATCTTCAAGAAGTACCAAGAATAAGATTTGGACATTGCTGAGCAAGTTACGTTGGGGAAGTCATGTCTGGCAAAAATCAGTATGACGTGGAGATTTTCAAAAGTGTATCACGAAGGAGTATGGAGTCTGTGGTTTCAGCTGAAATAGTAGATGCTCCAAGAGGTGATAAATCCAAATGAAGAGTATCTGTCAAATCCAAGAAGTCTCAGAGACATCCCATATTTATTCATCTTTTTAGGAATTTATTCACGACCGATTGTATTTTTGTATGTATTTTAGGTATAGGTAAGTGGCAAAATTGTTCGACACAGTAATTTGGTGATCTGTAAGATTCATAATAGACACAATTCAATCATACCAACTTCAGCTGAATGATTTTCAAAAAAACTGAGAGATTGTGAGGTAATATCGAGTTATTTTTTATTATTCATTCAACTGGAGTCGTCCAATTCTATTTTATTTAACCTAATAATCACGTGAGCAAATTCAATTAACCCAAATCCTGCCAACGTCCTTTTGAAAGGTCGTTGAAGAAATCCTTATGTTTCAACACTTTCAACTACTTGTATTGAGATGGTGCAATGGTATGTTGATATAGTAGGATACCTTGGATATATTCTGTACATTACCGACATTTCCAATCTTGATCAACTCTAAATAATATTGGTTGTTTTATCGAAAGTTCTAATCATGCTCCCTCGAATAACTGGAGGCAAGGATAATGGGCGTGTACACCTTAGTAGAACTTTTAACTCAAACCATGTTTATAATGATCCTTTCATACATAAATAATGATTTACGACATAATTCGATCGAAAAATTAACTGGAATGTTTTATTTTTGGACATAAAGAATAGTACCTTCTGAAAACGGACCGTTCTTATGACGTGGAAACCTCATCTCGCCATAGTTGAAAGAAAATACCTAACGCCCGACGGAGACTGGGGCAACTGATATATTATTTCTTTTGTTAACGTGAGTACTGCTGGCTCATACAGATTTGAATGAGCAGCAGGCCACCCAGTAACAAACCTGCGACCAGACTAGGAGGCTTTGACAGTTTTGACAGTGTGACACAATTCTGTTCGAGACAATGAATAGATAAGAAGATCACTGTCAGCTGCAGTTAATTTACAAGAATAGTGTTCAAAAGTCTATTTAATATTCGAGAAAGTGTATAACCCAAGTCCTAACAGTCCATTGTCGATCCACAAATCCTTACATCTTTCAACTGTGATCTCGCGCTAATTCACTCTGTCAGAAATCTATCATTCATCTCTGTCTGGAATAGTCTTGTTTCAGTATTAGGGTTTTGACGTCACATCATCGCCTCGTTTTCAGAGGTCCGAAAAATCGGGGATTTCAATCATTTTTTATAAAACGTAGGGAGCTCACAGCAAGAAACGGTTTGCGGTGGTGAGCTAGTTTGGGTGAGTTCTATCGAATTATGAAATACAAATTTTTTGTGATATAAGCCCATTGAATTAATGAAACTAAAATATATTGTCAATTATGGAACAATGATTTAGTATGGTCAAATCTTCATGATCTGATCATTCATAAGTCATTTTACTCGTGAATTTTCCCTACACAGCCCTACAAACGTCACCGTTCTTTTTAAAGGCCAATGGTCCGAAATCATATTATAATGATTTTTAATTATTAGAGAAAACCTTTGTCATGCAATGAATTGACGAAATTGAGCATTGCAATGATGTCATAGCTGTCTTCCCTCCAACCTACGCTAATAATGATGATAAAGATGTTACCTCCACTAGATGGCTACAACATGACCACCAGAATTTCATGTTATACCCTGCGTCTTCGATATGGGTGATACACCCGAAGCGTAGAGTTGTCCCAGTTGTCAGCAGACCGAGAGCGGCTGATGACACCTGGTGGGTCGAAACAGTACTGTCTCGCTCCTGCTGACAATTGGGGCAGCTCTGTTCATCCTGGATTTCTCAGTTATGAGATCTAGCAGTTGAATAGGTTGGTGGAAAAATCTACTTAAGTATGTCAGGTAGTGCCATCTGTCAGCAGAGTGGTTCACTTGTAGTACCACTCTGTAGCGTATAGACGTAAGGGTGTGTGTCGCGATCTGTTGATCTTACCTTAGAGCTTTGCCACTAGATGGCTACTACATGACTAGAACTCCATGTTATGCCCTGAGTTTTTGATAACATGGATTTTATGTTGATGTGTATCTATATTTGAGTTATTTTCTGCTTCACGATACTTTTGGTGTTTATTAACTCATTATATATTTGGTTAACAATATCATGATGAATATACTGGAGCTATTTAGTACCTTCTGAGCTTCTCGCAGTGACCCGTTGGTAGTTCTTGGTTTATAACCTTTTATACAGTCAGTCAAAGTCGAGGGAAAATCCGACATAAATTTCATCATGAAGAAAAGTTTTGTCAAAGGTTGCGAATTAAAATTCCGTTCAGCTAGTTGATGTTTTAATTTAATTTGGCTCAGCTGTGTGGAAGGAGAATGTTGGTGTTTTATCATAAATGCATTCAATTTATTTCATTAAACGAAGCAAGCTCGTGCCATGAAAATATATTGTAATCATTCATTTTGATGAGAAGCTGTAGCTGCTTTCGTGAGGAAAAATTGCTTTGCATTTTTATTGATAATTATTTCTGCCGCAGATCTGCCAACTCTAACTATGAGAATTTTTCAGGAATATTCGGAATAATTTATAGAGATTTGAATCTGCTTTGCGAGAAGGCAGCAAATGTTAGTTGAGGAATAATCTGGCACGTCGTACTGAAAAATACACCAGCTCAATATGAAATTTTCCAGAAAATGGCATCCACATGGGTAACAATTAAATGGATTACGAGTATATAATATTGTCACGTGAGATTTACCATGAAAATCTTAATCAACGCTTTGGTTGATATTGATATTGATTTTGATCGATAGAGGTGTTGTGATAATAATAAATGAAAGAAGAGAAGAGACATGAAGTCACGGAGAAATGATTCCTCCATTCCGATTCGAAAAAGGTATAATTGAATCATACATCATGATATATGCTGAAAATTGATGAAATATCATCCCATTATTTAAAGGTGGTGAAATCAATTTCTCTCCTAACTTCAGACCAATTACTTTGCTTCCGGCATTATCGAAAGTTATAGAGAAACTAGTCAAGAAAAGAATGGTGGATTTTTTAAGCAAACATAAAATTGGCTATCAAGCCACTAAGAATACGAATGACGCAATTTTTGCATTTCTCGGAAGAATGAAAAATGAGAAATTTTACATGAATGCCAGAAAGGTCGCCTTTTCAATCTTTTAAAAATTTATGTAAGTAACTTATCCTTGAAAAATGATAATGGAATTTCTCTGAATTAACAAAGCCATTTTGATTGCCAAAAATTTTTCAATCGTACCTTGCTCTTTGTTGTAGGTTGGTGGTTTCAGGGCATGAAGATATAGTATGTTCATCAACCTTGTTCTCCGTTTCCAATCTGACATAGTGTTTGTTCTTTGGTATTGTGTGCTCACTGCTGAAATCATAATATTTACTCAATATTAGTTTGATTATCACCTTTCGGTAATTCAAGGATACGTGGGCCCTTGTAAAATATGAACGGGTTGCACGCTCTGCTTCTCCAGCAAGTTCAAGAATTTATCTTCACTGGCTAAACGATTCTGTTCCATCATGACCATCATATTCATGAATTTATCCATTGGCATTCGATGTTGACATGTCTGTTTCCTTTTGAGTGTTTCCATCTCCATTTCCGTCCATTTTGCTGCTTCAAATCATTTCAAATATCGATAACTCAAAATCTATCTAGTGCCTCAGATATACGTGAAATACTGAACTTTACCACAAATAAACTTTATTGCCTACTTTTTTCATTTCCATGTAAGTACTAAGGAATTCTTGCATCCATGTCCTAAGTCAACACTGATTTTTCTATAACTATAATATTTTCTATTGGCTGATGATGGGCTTATATAAGCCCGAAACATGTTTCTTTGAGATTGGTCTTTGATCATTCTGATAAATGTTGTGGAGATGACTTCGGGTTTTCATTTATGGAGAATGAAACGTATTATTGATGGGTTACAAGTTTGAACTGTGTTCAAAACTGATATAGTACATTGAGATCGATTCTTACTTGAACAAACCAGAAATCGAAGAACAATCATCAAATAATTATTATACATATAGAGTTTTTTTATGTTCGTGTTGAAAGTACCAAGAACAATATGAAGAGGAGACATTGATGGAAAAATATTGAAATCATGAGAAAAAGGAATAACCATAGAAGAATAATCAAGAACACGCTTTCATTCTTCTGAATGAATACAATAAATATCATTGCTTCATGTTGAATCAAGACTTCCAGTGTTCACATTTTTCTCTCGAGTTCTGTCATTGAGAAGTGTTGATAGAGGAAAACAAAGACACCAATTGACTAATTTTCACTTCATAATGTAGAAAACATCAGTTAATTCATTGACACTACATCGAAGGAAAGATGAATGAAAATTGTATAACTTTTCATGTATCTTCTTCAAACATTTTTCCAACCGAAGTGTCACTGACTATCAATTGAATTTCTGTTCTAGGTTTCCTAATCTTGATAGAATATTTCAACGCAGTGATATTTTGGAACAAATCATTTGATTCGTTCCTATACTGACAACATATTGAAATAATACTCAACAACTGTGCTTATAGAAACGACAAAAAATTGCAGAAGTTATGAGAAATTGGAAAATTTCTCTCCGCTGTTATATAAATTGAAACCTATCTCCTTCTGCCCTGATTTTCATCTCACTTTGTTTTCGAGAGAAAAGAGTTGAAATTGAGATATACCTAACTATCAGGTATCGAAAGAAAAATTTAACAATAGACCAAAAAGTTATGTTTTCCGCATTGATGGTTCATCTGAAACAGCAAACAGAAATTTCCAGGCATACAGCTTAAATATCCTGTTATTTTGAAAACGAATTATTTTCGGACATCTATGTAAGGAGAATTTTTTCCCTATATTTTCATGTGACGAATCTTCATTTGAATTCAGAATACCCAGTATAGTTTCTGCCGTTCACAAATCACTTTCTCTCCTCAGTTTTGTATTTCCTATTTATGAAAATCGTTGTTTTCTGGTAAAACACTTCACTAATATCGCAATATTTTCCTCCAAAGAATATAGTAAACTTCCTTTGAGAGTAGTGCGGATAAGAAAAACTTCAAAGATTTATTCTTTCTCTTTGCGAAGACTGTCTCTGCCTCTGAGTCTTATCATCCTATATCACATTACTGAAACATTCAGGCATTTGCATGAAATATGGCAAGTATTATTTCATAATTCAGGAGACGCCTTTCTCTTGTATCAAAAAATATTTTGTCTGGTGTAGTTCGAGCTGAAATAAACATCAAACTGATTACACTACATTATTCCTAACTGCTGCTAGCTGCTCGCTTCCAACAACAAAAAATCAATTTGTGAATACCACCATTGCCTCTGGCTCTCGTAGACGTCTTGTAATTTATTTCAAAAAGCTTGAATTTAATAAGAATGTGAAATGTGAAATTATATATTTTCGAAGTATATCATGACTTTCCTTTAAACCATCCATTAAATCGAGAAATATATCACACGACAAAGATTTCCACAAAATTCTCAAACACACGACATGTTTCGCTAACACAGTAGCTTCGTCAGGTGATATACTGCTACAATAATAATAATAGTAATAATAATAAATCGTCTTTATTTTTTCTTTGGTACAAAGTAGGCGAAGTTTAGCTATTGCTACTCTTACACTTAACCTAAATTGTACAATCGACAGAAAATTCAGCTAATAAAGACATTCATGAGGTAATAAAGAACATAATCATAAGTCAAATAAACAAAAGTAATTTGTCAAAGTATAACTAGGTAATAGAGTTTCAAGTCTTAATTTATATTGGGGATTCACAAAATTTCTTGATATTAAATTCAGATAAATGAAGGTGATTGATGAGGAGTGAATTGTAAAATTTTACAGCCTGATAGGTGAAGGATTTCTGAAACATGACTGAACAGTGACGAGGAACATTAAAGTGATGTTTATTTCTCACTTCTAATGAATGAAAAGATGACCTTGGAGTTAATTTACAATAGAGAGATGAAGGAATCCTGTTCTTTATTATTTTATATAGAAAGACACGAAATTTGTATTTAGAACGATTAGCCATTGTGAGCCACTTCAGTTCCCTCTCATTTTATTGGAAACATGATCGTATTTTTTGAGGGAGAAGATGAATCGACAACAAAAGTTCTGTACTTTCTGAATACGATTCTGATCAAATTTAGTGAGTAAATCACCGTAAACAATATCACCGTAATTGAACCTAGACAGGACAAGTGATTCACTCAGCAATTTCCGTATGGGTTGATTGAGGTAGTGCCTATGTGGATAGATCATTTTCAAAGAGCTGAATGATTTTTTGAGCAGACTATCAATATGTGAAGTGAATTTTAGATCGGAGTCAAAGATAATACCCAGGTTTTTCGTGGATTCCACAATAGATAGAGGGGTGTCGTCTATTTCAATAGATATATCTTGTGAGAGGCGCATTCTTAAATTTTTGTTACCAAATAATATGAAATGACATTTGCTTTTATTAGGTTTCAAGTTTTGTTCATCAGGTAGGTCGTTTATTATTCTGAGGTCAATGTTGATGTGGTTTTGAACAGATTGAAAGTTTTCCATATTGAGGTTCGAGTAAATCTGGGTATCATCTGCGTATGCTCGAATTTTGCGATATTTAATAGAGGTTAGGATATCGCTCGTATATAAGATGAAGAGTAGCGGCCCCAGAATGGACCCCTGAGGTACGCCGGAAGTCACAATTCGAGAAGTTGACATAACATTGTTAATAGAGATATTCTGGCTGCGATTCGAGAGGTAAGAGTTGATGAAGAATATGGTGTCGTCAGAGAAACCCAAGTATTTTAGTTTGTAACAGAGTAATGTGTGGTTGATCGTATCGAAGGCCTTAGAGAAATCGAGGGTAATTTAAGCTGTTATGTCTTCACTATCTGTATTTCTAAGGATATCATCAGTAACCTGTACTAAATCTGATGTCGTATTGTAGCCTGCCCGGAATCCAGCTTGACAATCTGGAACAATGTTGTTTTCATTAACATATAATGTCAGTTGCCGATGAACGGCTTTTTCTAGAATCTTCGATATTACAGGTAAAATGCTAATTGGCCTCAGATCAGAAAATTCTTGAGGGTTCTTGATTTTACAGAGAGGTTTGATTACAGCTACTTTCCATAAATTGGGAAAATAGTTTTTTTCTATGCAAAAATTCAATATATGAGTTAGATAGATATCAATTATTGGACTACAAATGAACCAAACTGATCTTAACTTTTTTAATCCTACTTTCCCAACCTGAAGGATTGGTTACCTGTGGACAGGTTCGATAAACATTCAAAAACAGCAAATACATATTATATCCTACTTAGAAAATGATTGAGTTTAATTCCTTTATTTTCTACGTGAAGAACTTCGTCATTATCATTAAAACTATGGTGTTCTTCAAATTCTGGTTGGCGTATGTTGAATTTGTCTTCTTTTTCAAAGAACTCATCCTATATGTTCATGAATGCGCTGATTGAACATACAACCTGTCTGACCGATAGATACCTTAGGACAAGATCCATAAAAGTTGAGGAAGCCAAGGTTAGTTTAGTTCATTGTCACCTGACGAAGCTACTGTGTTCGCGAAACATGTGTGATTAAGAGTTTGTGGATATCTTATCGTTTGTGAAGCTTTGGATTTCCTTCAAGTAACGGCAGAGTCAATTCAGAAAATCCGTACAAAATTTTTCTTACAGATTAATACCCCTGAGACTAATCAATAGAGTTGATTACGCCCATGGCCAGGGACGAAACGTCTTTGTTTTCTATTAATATATCGTACATCAAATACCAAGAAGACATCAAAAGAAATTTCTTCAGTATCTTTTACAACTTGCAACACACTACCGTTGGTATTTTGTTCTCGTTAAGACTACTTAGTATTGATTTTTGTCTTCTTCTTTCAACTAATATCAGTTTGAAGTTTTGTCTGTGAGTTCTGTTGAGCTAGCTCCAAACATTCAATAGAAATAGGTTCATTACTAGTTTTGTGAATATGTGTGAATTATCGAGGTACTATAGATAATGGCGAAGTTACTCACGACAATTTTGATGAAGGAGCAACCACCAAAATTGGTGCAAGAGGATATGTCTATACTAGGTGTCCCAGCGTACTATACGAAAATGAACTGTTGAGCCGGTAGAGGGCGATGGAGAACAATTGTATAAATTTTTTTTATGTTCTGGTTCCCACGAAAAGGGATATCTTCAGAGAACATCGTGAGAACCAAGGCAAATAAGGTAGGAATTGGTCTTGAATTTCTGGAGGTTATATGCCTCGGGGAACACCTTCCTTGGCAATGTGTTCCAGTGCCTCGCTGTTCGTTGGATGGACGAGTCTTTGGAAAGAGCTGTTCTGCAGGTCTCCAAAGTGACCACGAAGGGGTGCGAAGCCTCGACTCGACGGGTTAATCTCGCGGGGACTGCCAAGGAAAGCACAATTGTTGCTATTTCAGAAGAACATCGTCCATGAAAATATCTATAAAATAGAGCCAGATCGCCAACTTTTTCATGGTGTTCCAGAAAAGTGAGTGAGTTTGTGAGCGAGGCATCACCCATGAGACGAATTGCTCTTTTTTGGAAATTTTGTTTGTTTGTTCTAAAATTTGTTCTAAAATTTGTTCTATCCGTCATTCGGTTGCCCCCTTACGAGCAACCCTCAAAAGTCTTCGAAAGTCTTGTGCGAGCAAGGAATGACGGGGGCCTTACCTTTTAACGTGTGATCCCAAACACTTTCTTGGGCCATCAGAAAAATTTCTGCAGTCGACGGGGATCGAACCCACGACCGGCAAGCGAATACGAATTAGAATTATAGACACTCTGTCCGCACGGCTACCTGGCCACCCTAAGAATCCAACAGTTTCAGGGTATATATCGAAGTATATCGAAGTGTAGTGTAGTTTGGTAGAAGTGTAGTGTAGTTTCAGGGTATGTTTGGATGCTGCACTCCAAATATGGGAACAGTATTCCAGGACAGGTCGGATCTGTGCCTTATAGATCAGGAGCAGCTGACTGGAGATGAAATAGCTCCTGGCCCGAAACCGAAAACCAAGTTTTTGGGATGCACATTAAGCAATTGATCTCACGTTACTTTCCCAAGAAAGGTTATTGCTGATAGGAATCCCAAGCATCGAAATGGATGTCTTCAAAGGAATTTGAGTTTGAGTTTGCTCCTGACAAGCTTATGTTGGGCACAGTGAGATCAGCTTTTCTAGAGAATAGGCGTGCTTGTGTTGTGTTTGCGTTGAAATTTACCAAGTTATTGAAGGCGATATGGAGGGTACTGTGTTAGCGAAACATGTTGTGTGTTCAAGAATTATGTGGACATCTTATCGTTTGTGGAGTTTTTACATAGGAATCATTCTCTGCTCAAAACTAGTTTTACGTATTTTTTTCGGGTGTTGCCCGAAATCGACTATTGAGCGTAACATTTACAAATACATGTAGCGCGCTCTCAGTGCCCTATTCTCATTTTCAGTATTTTCTATTTTATAGGGCTTCAAATTATTCGTCATATGGTAGAGGAATCAATACCTCAGGGGTTGAATGTCCCGTACGAACTATACTGCTGTGTCATCCATGATACCTTTTGTGTACCTTTGAGCCAACGTTCATGTACATTACACCACTGTTGTCAAATAATCTTTCTCAGTGACTTCTTTTCTCCGTTTTCTCGATATCGAACTCCCAAATGAATGGCTGAATAATAGTTATTCAGGAAGTGTTTCGATGCTGCAGCGCCAGGGAGACAGAGAATGAGCTTTTGCCCGAGAGAGTTGTCGTGAAATCAGAGAAAGTGGTAAAGTTCATAAACATCCACGAAAAAAGACAATCCCGTGTTCAAAGGATTGGATTCAGAATAATTTCGAGGATTGCGAAGAAGTTTCTGATTTGGAGATTGGAGTAGAGAATGTAGGCATTATTTTACATGCATGGTTGCATGTATACCCTTTATACAGTCTGTCCAAGATAAGGTTGAACAGCATGGGGATCTCGAAAACGGTAAGAGATACGAAATCGGTTGAATGGGGAAAAAGTTGCGCATATCGAAAAAAGTGAATTTTTGGAATTTCTATTTTATTTTTTGTCTCCGTTATTATTAGAGATACAGCAAAACTGAGAATACCTTTTCATAGCAACTTTTGATGACAGTCAACGTGGTGATACCGGTTTTTTCATGCGACGTTTCGTATTCGTGGAACCATCATCAACTTTTGTTTTTTAAATACGGTCCTGATAATTTTTTCACAGATTCTTAAAGGTTTTTTTATTCTGAATTCAACCATGTATTATAAAAAGTGGTTCATTTGTGTTTCGACCTATTTTTGGCCATCATCAATGTTTTTTCGAAACTCCAAAGGAAAAATGCCATCAGTTCCACTTATTTTGAAGGAAAATTAGTCAGCACACTAATACCTCATCAACTGGTTTCAATCAACAACCCATTTCATTTTGCGGAAACAAAAATTCCATCCATACAAATTCAGAATATGTCAAGCGCTAAAACCAGGCGATGACGAAAGGCGCAAGACATTCTGTGAGTGGTATACCAGGAAATGTTAAAATTTTGCAGATTTCTTTCGAACAATCATCTGGACTGATGAAAGCATGGTCACTAATCATGGTAGCTTCGATAGAAAAAATACACATTATTGTTCACGAGAAAATGAACATTTATACATTACAGCGAAACACCGTTTCGGCTTTAATATGTGGGTTGCAATATTTGGTACACGAATTATTGTTCCTTCTATTTACCATGAAACACAGACTTCCGAACGTTATAGAAATTCGCTTGAGAATCATCTTGAGGAAGCTCTGGATGATTTACCGATTGCGGAAGTTCAGAACTCTGTTGGTTTCAACAAGATGGCGCTCCGGTACATAATTCCAGAGAAGTCTGTGCGTTTTTATCCCTTGGCCGGCGCGGTCGCCTGATTTGACACAGCTGGATTTTTTCTTAGGGGATATATCGAACTTTGTACACGCAAATAACTTTGAGGATGAAGAAGAACTAAGGGACAGTGTCTTCGAAGCATTCAATAGAATAACCCCAGAAATGCTCAGCAATGTCTTAGAAACAACTGTGAGAAGAGGATATCTTTGTTCAGAAAATAATGGTTATCATTTTGAACATTTGTTATGAATGTCTCTGTAGGTATTGTCAAAGTTAAGTTGTTAAAGTAATTCGTGTAAGAATTCATCAACAATTTTAAACGCTGCATTGATCGAATGATGTAGTGAAATATTTTTTATTCACTTTTCAGTATTGAATAACTAATCCATCAAGTTTGACACTAAATGATAAGAAATAAGTGGAACTGATGGCTTTTTTTTCTTTTGGAAGTTCGAAAAAACATTGATGATGGATAGAAATAGGTCGGAACACATTCGAATCACCTTGTATAGTACATTGTTGAATTCAGAATAAAAAAACCTTTCAGAATCTGTGAAAAAATTATCAGGACCGTATTCAAAAAACAAAAGTTGATGATGGTTCCACGAATACGAAACGTCGCATAAAAAAATCGGTATCACCACGTTAAACCTCATCAAAAGTTGCAATGAAAAAGTATTTTCAGTTTTTCTGTATCTCTGATAATAACGGAGAAAAAAAATAAAATAGAAATTCCAAAAATTAACTTTTTTCGATATAACTCAAAAACTGAAAATAATTTTCAAAATTTTCGAAGGCTCTTGATATGAGCCTCCGAATGCGCAACTTTTTCCCCATTTAAGCGACTTCGTATCTCCTACCGTTTCCGAGATCCCCATGCTGTTCAACCTTATCTTGGACAGACTGTATACACAGTGAAAAATTTCCGGTGTGATTTCAATCGAGTGGATTTCAGAAATAACTCCGATTGAATCAACACTCGATTAGCAATATTATATCAATATTATCAGAGATTTTATAAAAACGTGTACAGCGGTGTCGATTCACACCATTATAGTGCAAAATCACACGGGTGTTTTTTGGAATATCAAAATGTGGTCAGTGCCGTATACTCCAAAGAAAGTATCATTACTTTTCATCAAAAATAATGTATATAAAATAGAATTGGTTCGAAATCAAGAGATTTCCCCGCATAGTATATGCTTGAGTTATAAATTAAGTTGGACTTTTGAGACATCTTCCTGTAGAACTTGCAACGATGGAACTTCGTATCTTAGTACCACTTCGATGTTCCTCCGTTGAATGACTACTTCACCGGTTATCAACTCCTCAGATTTTGATACAGGGTGAATTGAAAAATCAGATGAGTTACTGTTTGGTTGGGTGAGTGATAAAGGGTTTTCTTGAGTTTCCAAAATGATAAACCTCAACTTAAGTTTCATTGATTTTTGGTGGACGTAGGAGCATCTTCCTCTAGAATAGCTCAGAACTTACAAAGATGATATTTCGGATCTAGGTATTCCATTGAATGAGTATACTTCACCGTATATATCAACTCCTCAGATTTTCATACAGAGTCGGCTCGGTGGTCGAGAGCGTGAATACGCTGAGTTCGTATGGGGACTCCCACCGAGACATAGGTTCGAATCCTAGTTAGGCCATGGATGTTTGTGTTTGTATACTTACCTAACCCCGCACAAGTTTCGACTTATGGGGCGTTTGGTCCCAGTGCTGGGACCAACGAGCTAATGTAATTGCAAAAAAAAAGAATTAATTGGAAGAGAAAAAATATTGAAACTTGCCGTTGAACAACACCCTATATGAGGTATTGCATGAGTATTTTGCAGAGGGGTGTTTCTGCTAGGTTGGGTTATCCACTTTTTCGAAAAAAAAAAAGCTCGATAGGTATTTTGAATGTTGAACCCTTCTACAAATAAAAGTGTGAGAATCTGAATATTTCAGATTTGTCTACATGCAATTTCGATTCTTCGATGAGAGCTCATTATGAGTACTATTATATCAAAATCAAAGAATTTTCGGTCTGGAAAATCAGTCAACGGGTTCCAAATTAAGAGGGTGTTGTGAGCTGAAATCGCATATAATGTATATACCTTATTGCTATATATAGCCCAAAGATCAAATCTCAGCAACTCTATTTTTTCACTAGCCATTAATTTCTCTAGGAGGAAATTTGACAACAGAAAATAAATAGTTATCTTCATTTTATGTTTATCGCGAAACATCAGATACGCCTTAGTCGGAAGAGAATTTAATTTCGCTAAAAGCTGATAGGGTCATTTTCATTCCGAGCTTTTCAACATCTCTCGTCCTAAATATTCTACGATCTCCGCTCTTGAATTTCTTGTTTTTCGAACAAGGTTCAACGAATGGCGGAAATTTATAATCCGCTCCATGCTCTATATCTATAATACTACACCAACAAAAGTTCAATGATGGAAGTAGATAATATGGTGTAATTACTGAGGCGCTTTTGTTTCAGAAATTTTACTCGACCTCTCGAGAACGGCGAGAGCAATGGTTCCGTCGACATTCTAATAGATGACGACATTGCACAATTATGACATCGGTATATTTTTTAAATTGCTGCAGATTTTTCGAATTCAGAGTTAAATAATCCCACTGTCACCTATGTTCCGCGTACCTAAAATGCCATTTCCATTTTATTTCCACTCGTCACAGCAGCAATTGCAGCATTACCATCTAGCGAAAAAATGTAGAATCAACGTCTCGCTCGATGTGACGTAGACAAATCATAGTAGGCGGTCGAGTGATTTTTCTTAAGTTATCAATAGGTAAAAATGGCCGACTACGCACATCATCTACTTATTTCCATCATTAAAAATACACAAGGTGATTCGAGTGACCTCATCGTCTATCATTACTCACTTCATCATTAAATCAGAACACCAATATTACTTTTTCGTTCATAAATACTTTCAGCTACACCAACGCTCAAAAATTTGGTCGATCCATCAGCCCTATTCGCAAATTACTTATTATAAATGGTGATTGATTGCCTGACTCCAGCTTGAATGAGAGTGCTCGGAAAATTCTTTCATGAAAGTTCGTCCAAGCTCAGTGAATTTTCATACAGTTTCCTCACATAAGAATGATGTTAGAGCGGAGCATTTTATATCCTAGTAAATCTCGGCAGGGTATACAGGTTGATCCAGGGTGGATGGCCTATTAGAAGTATCTGGAAAACGAAAAGACAGAACATTCTGAAAATTGGGATACTCTGATAATTGAACATTCTCTATCCGTCTAAGATATTTTCATTGAAACAGTGCTGCCACTTCTATCAGAAACAACTAGCAACTTTGTTATTTCAAATGGAACACCCTATATTTTATTGCATTTTTAGATTCTTTCTGGAAAGCTGATTTCATCAATGCATGACACTTAGAGTCTAGCAGGAATGATTACAGTGATATAGGGTGTTCAAAATCGAGATATTTCAATTTTAGGATTTTTTTGTGTCGGAACTATTCATTATCGATCAAAACGGCATTTAGCTATAATTGCCAGTTTGAACTGGCTCGCGTTTCTTGGCGTCACTAGATGGCGATAACATGACTAGATCTTTTCGTACGGAAGCGCTAAATGCCAGTTCAAACTGGCAATTATAGCTAAATGCCAGTTCAATTTGGCAATTATGGCTAATTGCCAGTTCAAACTGGCAATTATGGCTGATTGTCAGTTCAAACTGGCAATTATAGCTAACTGCCAGTTCGAACTGGCAACTATAGCTAAATGCCAGTTCAAACTGGCAATTATGGCTTATTGCCAGATCAAACTGGCAATTATGGCTAATTGCCAGTTCAAACTGGCAATCATAGCTGAATGCCAGTTCAAACTGGCAATTATAGCTAAATGCCAGTTTAAACTGGCAATTATAAAAAAAAAAAGTATCATGTCCGTTCAGCGCTTTCGTAGGATAGTATAAGTTAGATAAATATCTATAAATCAGGGGTGAAAGTCACTGTGGGCAAAAGATGAACGGAGGTACCGGGTGGTCGCAATGGCTCGTCAACATTTGCGAATAATATTTAAACTTTTTTGTGATTTCATTAGGAAGGATTTGCTGCATGAAATATTGGAAAAACAAACTTGTAGTTTGAGTAACGTTAGACAGTTACATTGTATTTTTGATTATAACATTGTATTTTTGTACATTGGAGGTTCCAAGAAAGCAATGAATCGTACTACAAAGATTCATACTCAAGAGACCGATACATCAGAATTCTTATTTTCAACTCTTCATTCAACCGACTTGAAGAATGAGATACTAAAATTCTTGTTTGTGGTGAAGTCTTTGTTATATTTTGATCTCATCAGCTTTCCTAGATACGAATCTTACGTCACTATACGATGGTGAGAAGAATACAAAATGCACGGGGTACTACCTTTTATCGTTTTATATAGGCCCCAACTATATCTCACGTTGATCCCCTTCTCCATATTCACACTCGATTTTATTTACCCTATGATTTAATATGGTTTATTTTCCGGAGTTTGGCACGACGTTCAGTTTCAAATAAATTCAAATAATTGAACTATTTTTCACCTCATCACTCTCATTATTTTGTTGAATGTGACAATATCGGGTGCATTGCGCGATGCCCAATGATCATGAAGCCCAATTCTTATGAACAGAACAAGAAGTAGGTATGGTAAGTATGGTAAGAATTAGGTAGGTATAGATTTGGACATCTAAAGAATTGGGCATAGTGATTGATGAGTATCTATTAAAACTAGATGCTTCCATAATACCGGTTCGATTTATATAGACGGGGTAACTCAAAGAGGTATATAAGGCGTCTAAAAAAAAAGAAGTTCTTACATTTATATGTCGTGGAAAGGTTTCCATTGTGCAATACAGCGCCTTTTATAGTGCTGGGAATATGACTGGAGTATTCTTATTTTCACCTTGTATGATTATAATGGTGATGACAACATCAGAGTCTTTATGAGACTGGTATATTGCATCATAACTTCAAAAATATATCTGTCATGGTTATTGACTGATCTGAACGGATAATAGTATATTATTAAACGAGCGGTAATGTAGGTCATAACTCACGCAGATGAAGTTTGCAGCACGAGCCACAGGCGAGTGCTGTAATTCATCAAGTGAGTTATGACCATTACCGCAAGTTGAATACTATACTTTATCTACGACTATTACAATAAATCCTAAGTTACACAAGTACAGAGAAAGAACTTTATTGACAAATCTTGATATACTTAATACAAATTTCAGATTCTATCACTCGCATATTGTTTATTGAAAACTTAACTGTGAAGTTAACAGTAAACTGAATATGTTGGAACTGAATTATGGAAGTTTATTGTTTCTTTTTGTGTTTGTTGCATATATGTTGTTGATGTACTAACTGATTGAGCTGTAATAGAACTGTATATTTTATTTGCAGTATCTGTCTTATTCTTTTCGGAATCATCAACGTACCCCTCAGCCACAGTAGTTGATCGCCAACCGCCATGGCGTTTCAGTGCCGTACGGCATCTATTAATAAAGTTGCCGACGAGCGGCGAAAACAATGCCCTGTATATAAATTACAGTCTGGTAATTTCAGAAATGTGGCAATGTCTTTCCCCATTGCTCAAAATTTATCAATGCCATTCTTTGTGAGTGATATTTTCCATATGGAAATTCAAATGATAATCCATCTTCACTATCTGAATTCATCAAAAAAATCACAATAATTGTATCAGCTCAGTTTGAAAACGTCAAAATTATTCAGTTGACATCACTCCCCTCAATAACAATAATGGACTGTTCCCTTTCGGCCAACTGGCTTGTACTTGTACAGAAGTACTGAGCCATCTTTATTTTCGGTTCGTAAATAATTCCAAGAGCCTTTCTCGATGTAAGTATTATAGTGAGTTATAGTAGCGAGAGTTATTATAACTCACGCTGTTTGTTTATAGATACTATTAATTGTACGAAGGCAGTTGAATCATTGATATATAATTTAATAGGAGTAGATAAACGGATATTTCAACACCAATATCAAATTAAAGAGTCGAATTTGGTGATTCTGCTTTTTCCTATCGCGTTTCAACAGTTGATTCTACACTGAATGCTCTCTCATTGTTTTCGAACAAAATTTCAATGTGTGAACATTCATCACTCTTTCACATGATGAATGAATCAATGTCGATAGTTGTTCAAAGGCATTTTCGATTCAAAAGGTTTGCCGACGGAATTTTCATCGAATCTCGAATGAAAAAAAAAATCACCAATTTCTCCACACAATATACATCGCAATTCCAACAGCTTACCATCCTATCTTATCCTATAATGAAACCAATATTAAATTCTCGAGTTCTTATCCCACTTACGACAACTGGACCGAGTACAATGCAGAACTTTTTCAATTGTACGAGAGTTTGAAAGAAGCATGCAATAAGCTCTCTGCAACTATTCAACTAATAAGCCACATCACCACTTCGAAAAGTTGTTCAGGACATCTGTCGATTCTATTCGGCGCCTCCACTATATTCTTTCTCCATCAGAGACTCTACAAAAGAAAAGAGGGCTTCCCTCTCTTCCAAGAGTAATCCGCAAAATATACGCGACGAGCCGTCTCATTCATTTCCTCGTAATGCCTCGTATAAACCTCCAACCCCAGCCGAATCGGGAATTTTCATATGAATGCATAGGATCCAAGTATGATCCTCTAGGGTTTTATCATTACGTCCTAGAACTATATACTATCTCCTTCAACCGTCGTGGAGCTACTTTAATCTACTTTAATGTGCCTAATGCTCAATAATGGATATCACTTGGGAACCCTCTCGGAAATATATTGATAAAGTTTAATTGCTACTCGTCACTTAACCTCACATTATGGAGTCATTGCTCCCATATGATACGAGATTTGAAATAATCCACAGGTTGGCCTTATATCATTTACATATATTCGAAGTAAAATAGTAAATCAGGTTAATCAGGATGAGATTTTCACTTTACACCTCAACAGCTTCTCATGATCTACAAAGCGCAGATACGGCCTGTTCTAGAATACTGTTCCCACATATGGGGTTCAGCACCAAGACATACGCTGATGATGCTCTTAGATTCCATCCAGAGAAGAGCCATTCGCCTGGTGGATGACGCCACACTCACTCACTCTTTGACATCATTGGAACACCGTAGAAAGGTCGGCGACCTTTCACTTTTCTATCGATACTTCCACGGGAAATGTTCTTCGGAAATCATCCCTTCACTAGCAATACCGATCAGACGAACTAGACAAGCCCAGTCAGCACATCCTTTCGTTGTCAACCTCGAAAGATGTCGAACAGCACTTTATCAAGACTCCTTCATCCATAGAACGGCTAGGCTCTGGAATTCATTGCCTATGGAAGTATTCCCAACAACATATAATCTCCAAAAGTTCAAAAAAAATTCCAATACCTACCTCCTGTCCCTATCCTCCCTAGGAACGCACGATGTTCTTTGAACATTATAGGGATTCCCTTTCGTGCGCTACAAGCGATAAAAAAAAATCATTTCCTTCAAGAATTGCGAAGGTTGAGTTCAAATTTGAATATACAAAATGGCGCCTGCAATATATTTGCTCAACGTTCATAAAAGTGATAAAAGTTAAGACTCGAAATGATACGTTCAATTAGGAACATCAACGGTTTGGACTCGATATGGTTCGATGGATGTCATGAATCGTCATGATCTGCGTCTGCGGAGTCTGCGTCATAAAATGGAATAGTGGTGGGGACTTCGCGTAATCCGGTGTCAGTCATATCAATGTTGCCGGATTGTGCTGATTTTCTTTAACTTGAGGAAGAAAGTACAATAATCTTGAACTGATAGAATAACCCGAATGGGAGGAAATCATATACGTATTAATAATCAATACGGATAATCTCTATCTGTTTCCATAGCGAAACATGAAGCCGATTTTTGAAGACAAATGACTATCCATAAGGAGAAGTTTTGAAACGATCAGACACATACTGCTTTGATTGAAAGGCTAGTAAACGTCATTGTCCAATGTCCACCGAAACGCATGTCTTTGATGACTACTATAATAGCGCATGGCGCATGCGTATCATGCCACCAAATCCTTATGGATATTCATTTGTTTCATATTTTTGGCTTCATCCTGGCACCCGTTATGATCCGTATTGTTTATTAATACGTATATGGAGGAAATAGCATTTTCATGAATTCACATAGAAGTGAAAAGAGACTATTCTTTAAAACAACACAATCTAACTCGGCCAAAAGAAACCTTTTTTCGGGGAGAAAGGGAAATATCCTTCTTACATAAAAAGGACACTCCTTTTTTCAAACCATCTAACCTTACTCGGCCTAAATGAACCTTATTTCCAGAAAGACGTTTTTTTTCTGGGAAGAAGGAAAATACGGGAAAATATCCCTCATGCATAAATAAGGGCACTACTTTTTATAAACCATCTGAACTTAACTGGTCTAATGAACCTTTTTTTCAGAAAACGCACAGTCAACTACGCCAAGGCTCGTAGTAACTGTGATAGTATGAAGAAAGAATTTAGTCGCTGTACCTGCACTAGCCGCGCTGATTATATTATTTGTTACCTCCTATCTCTATATATATGCCCTAGTATTCGGATTCGAACGAAGAAGCGATAACTTGCAACGCTGCACTCCCCCCCACCATTCTGCAATTTATGGCAAGTATACTCTCTAACGCTACCACTGATTGAAAGGTTTGTTAATCTGTGACGCTACTGATGATGTCATGTGCTGTGTGAGATTTAGGATAACTCATGTAAATAATTATCACCACACTTTCCCTATTCAAATCCTGTATAAAATATTCAATTTCTTCATTCCATTCCATTCATTTCCTCTAGGCTGAAGAGTTTTATTATTTTGTCATCGAACAATAAAAACAAAAACGCTAAACTATCTCCATCAGCCATGGGCAAAATTAAATATACAGGGTGAACCACTACGTTCGAGTTATGACGATCACGACCATTTTATTTTGTATGAAGCACCCTGGAATGTCAATTATTGGAATCACCGTCGAAATCGAATGTGGTTTGTAGGTATACAGTGCGCTCATTTAATTCAATGCTCTCGTATAGCAGTGAATGAATTCATTTTCATCCAATCTATAATAATCATCTGAAGCAGACGAGATTTTTATTTTCGATTTGACACATTTATAAGGGGAAATAGAATATACAGGGTGTTTCACGTTCGACATATGAAGTCCGAGACAAATTTTTCGAACGGAACACCCTATACATATTATTGAATTTTTGGAATATCTATGAGAAGCTAGATTTAGAATTATCTCACACATATAGGGTCGTGTGTATAAAGGGCGTCCGTTAAATTCAGTCCTCACGTAAAATGAGGTCGCCATTACAAAAATACCGATGAGACGAAATTTTCCCTACACGGATTCAAACTGTACGTAGCAATCGAATTCCAAGACAAGCTCGAATGAAAATGAGATTATATGCGGTTTCGAGCGTTCTTTCAAAAAATGATGACAAAAATTAGACCACAACTTTATTAAAGCACTCAATTTAACGGACGCACTGTATACAAACTCAATGAATAATATATTTTTGATTTCAGATTTTCATGGAGATAACAAAAATTGATTAATATATTGGGTGTTCTATATGAAAATATTGCCGCGGACGTCTCAACTCAAATGTGGATTACCCAGTTTATCTGATTTTCACTTATAAAAGTGACAAAGGACCCCGCACGAAAACACGGGAAATTGGCTCTTGGTCGAATTGGCTGAAATTATACTATGTTGTTGTGGAATTGCTCATTAGAAGAATATGTGGGTTTGAAAAGTTTTGTATGTTTAGTTTCTGAGATATAAGCCGACAAAGTTCGTAAAAACGTCGTATCAGGGTAGTATTGACAAAGAAAAAAACTGTTTTTTTAGTATAAATAAGACAAAATAAGCTAGAAAATGTATTGATTCGAACTTAAATACATGTCTAGTTAGGATCACATAAATAATTGTGAATCAGGGTGTATACGAGGCACGGTCAAAAAATTCATTTTTCGGAAAAAAAATTCGAGCACTATTCCAAAACCAACAAGTTATATTTTGGTGAGACATTATAGTTTCAGTTGAAAGCTGAGGTAACTCACTAGCGAATTCAATATTCATTTTCATTCAATGTTAGATTTTTCTGAAGAATAATTAAAATATTTCAATTGAATATCTCGAAAACAGTTCCGTTAATTGGGATTTCATTTTACTCACACTATTTTGAATATGTTGACTATCATATGCAAAAAGTTTTTTCATTTTTTCATGTTTCGTTTCGGAGATATGCATTTTTGAGTTTACAGTATTACATCAGGTATTATAGGGTTATTTCCTCGGATATTACTATCGATTCAACAGAACTTTACGGAATCCATACTGTTAAGTTTCATATTGTTATTCAATGTGGTTCGTGTTGTTTATAGTAACAAATTCTTGATTTCTAATAGTTTCATAATGTAATTGAATGTTCGAAAGATTCCGTAAAATTCTGTTGAATCGATAGTAATATCCGAGGTAATAACCCAATATTACCTGTAATACTGTAAACTCAAAAACTGATATCTCACAAACGGAACATAAAAGAATTGAAAAACTTTTTGTATATGATAGTCAACATATTCAAAATAGTGTCAGTAAAATGAGATCCAAATTAACGGAACTGTTTTCGAGATATTCAATTGAAACATGTTAAATAATCTTCAACAAAATCTAACACACCCTGTATCTCAATGGAAGGCAATATTGAACGAATGGATTCACTAGTGAGTCACCCCAGCTTTCATTCAATCAATCCCTTTCTTTGTTATCAAACACAAGCTGTCAATTGTTTTCAAAAAGGGGTGTAACACAGAATTCTAAAAATCCATATTTCGAACAGAGATAGTTATCGAGAATCAAAATTCGTTTTCGAAGCCTACAATAGACTGAAACTATGATGTCCCGCCAGAATATAACTTGTTGGTTTTGGAATAGTGCTCGAATTTTTTTTCCGAAAAATGAATTTTTTGATCGTGCCTCGTATACACCCTGATTTACTATAGTTTATGTGATCATAAGTAGACATGTATTTGAGTTCCGATCAAAACATTTTCCAGCTTATTCTGTCTTATTTATACTAAAAAAACAGTTTTTTTCTTTGTCAGTCCTACCCCGATACGACGTTTTTACGAACTTTGTCGGCTCATATCTCAGAAACTAAACATACAAAACTTTTCAAACTCACATATTTTTCTAATAAGCCATCCCACAACAACATAGTAAAATTTCAGCCAATTCGACCGAGAGCCAATTTCCCGTGTTTTCGTGCGGGGTCCTGAAATACAGAACGACCTGTTTCAGTAGATCTCTCAGAAATGGATAGTTTAGCTAAGAATCCATGAATCCAGAACTTTACGAAAGCACTGTATAATGTTTTACTCAATAAACTCCACTTACGATTATCAACAGTTGGAACTATTGGGAAGAACTATCAGAAATTGAATGGGCATTTCGAACTGAATTTGTGAAATATGGTCGGATATTTGATTGAAATGAGAATTTTTAAAATGTTATTTTAGAATGGTATATACCTAGGCCACATTCTCCTACGCCCACAACCCAAAGTACGGTCGTCATGAGAAGTCTAACGTTTCATCCACCGTGAAACACCCATAGATCAATCAACATTTCATTGTGAATGAAACAATAATGCTCCCAGATAATGACAGAACGCTTCAAAATTCTAACCCTCGTTCATCGCCTCCCATATTGTATAGGGTTTTCAAACCACGCTCTCCCGAATTTCTGATGAACGGGTTTATTGCCAAGTGCTGAGCGATCTCATATAGCGTGGCTGATTCAATTTTTCTGACACGTTAATCAGTCCCTTTTTCACTCTGATTTTAATTGTCCCGGTGATGCAAAATTGAACGCTATCGCGATGAAAGATGTCCCAGTATATATCATCAATCAGGGTTGAAAATCCATTGTGAACATGGGCGCCGCAACTTCAGAGCAAGGAGAGGGCGACCGCCCCTTTAGACCACGGTCGATAATTTTTGGAAAAAAAAATAGTAGGATGAAACCCGTTGAGAAAGGACGAAAATATTACAAAAATTAGAGGAGAAACGATTTACGGGCGATTTGAGGTCGGGAAGTGGAAGGGGGTGAGTTTTAAGGGTAAAATACGGTGTATCTCGATTTCCGGCAAAACCACAAGTCGTATGGAGAAATTTTAAATGACAAAGTTGTAGGTAAAAAACAGACCTACAACTTTTGTGACCACACTTTTTTCACATCACCTCAAAATTTATGTGAATAATTCAAATAATCAAGTTTTTGGTTTTTTATTTTTATCTTATGCAAAAAAAAATTTGTTTCCACGAAATTTGGTGAAAACTTACTTTTTCATGTCCTAAAGACACTGTAATTTTTATGATTCAAAATATTAATTTTTCCACCTTTTACACCCTAATTTTCAATCGAAAATTCTCACGTCAAAATATCAGCTTTTCAAAAAAACTCGGGACGTTTTTTGTTCGTTGAAATCTCTTCTTTCTGATAATGTAAAAAAATATATACATCACTATAGTAAATGTTCTCAGAAATGCAAAAAAAAAAGAAAAAAAACTCGAATCCGAATTTTTTTTAATCACTATGTACAATTTTGGCCTATTTAGTGAAATTTACACTTTAATTACATAAAGATTGCAAGGAACATGCGAAAATAGTCGTTCTAAATATTGAAGATAGGATTTAATGGAGGGATTTCAATAAAAAAATGTGATTGCTGCAATTTTTTTCAGTCAAAAAGTTGATTTATTGAATTCTTATCACATTTATGTCATAGAAAATTTCAGAACATATGAATAGGAATGTAAATCGTAATATTGAGTTGAGATACTTTCCCTGCCAAAAATACCTTATGAAGTCTCATGAAAAAATATAGATAAAATATGAGTATTAATAAGGATATATAACCGAGTTCTGTAGCGTATGAGTACATTATCTCTGGCACATGAACTTTCTAAAAGGTTTAATGATATTTCATGAGTATATGTGATTTATGAGCGTATACAAATATGGAGTATGAGAGTTTTTATCAAGTTTTATCAGGCACAAGTGGTTTGAGGAGCCTATGACCACCAATGAGATATTCCACTTCCAATTGGAAAAGTATTCTATGCACATTCATGCGCCTTAGTATATATGAGAAATGTGTAGGAATTTACAAATAGAATTCTATTGGGTATCGTCAGGAAAAAAATATATCAGGATTTTAGAGTTTCACTAAGGAATTCCTTATCTAATTTAATGCGATTTCTATTAGCATTCATGTGACTCAGAATAACTGAGAATTTACGAGTTTCAATTAGACAATGAATGCCTAATCTGAAATGTGTCCAATGAGTGTTTATAAGACAACTAGTTTCTAGGTTTATGAGCTCAAATATGAAAACACGGTTCTAAAATTATAGGTTTCTTATCAGCTTGAATCCGGTAAATAATTATTGAGTAATCATAAGTTTTTTAAAGACAATATAGATATAATCTTTAACGTATTTCATGGGTTTTTGTGAGGTTAAATTTGTTCGATAAATTATGATATTCAATAGGGAACTGCTGCCATGATTCTATCGGTTGCTGATGAGCTTGTATGTGGTATATGTGGTTTCAAGTATTCGAGATTTCTTATAAGCAATTACTGATCTATAATGAAACGCATCTTATTAGTCAAGCTGAGGTAAGATGTGTTCCAGAATTCATGAGTGTTGATAAGGATTTACCGTTATAACTGTATTCGTATGTTATGATGTTTCATGCGTTATTTCTGTCTAAGAATTCTGGACAATACATGCCTAATCTGAATGGTATCTAATAAGTTTGTATGAGATGTGTTAGTTCTGAGGATTTTTGGGGTTTGAAAAGACATTACTGATTTGAAACGGAATGTATCCTATGGGTCATGCTGAGGCTTGATGTGTATCAAAACTGATGGGTGTTGATAAGGGTATACCATTATGACTCCAATGGTATTTTGAGAGGTTTCATGCGAGATTGCTGTATAAGGATTCAAGATTTTAGATTAGACAATACATGTCTGATTCGAAATGTATCTGGTTATTTTTTATGAGATATGTATCTCATGAGGAAATGTTTGTTTAAGGATTCATGAGAGTTGATAGGGATTCACCGTTATGACTGTATCCATACGTTGAAATGAATGATGCGTTATTGGGACTCACGAGTTTTGATAAGACAATACATGTCTAATCTGTATGGTAACTAATTAGTTTGTATGAGATGTGTATGTTCTGAAGATTTTTGTAGTTTGAAAAGACAATACTGATTTGAAATGAAACGAATCCTATGGGTCAAGCTGGGGCTGTATGTGTTCCAGAATTCATGAGTGTTGATAAGGATATACATTTATGACTTTATTGGTATGTTGAGAGGTTTGATGCAGAATTTTTGTATAAGGATTTACAAGTTTAGATAGGACAATACATGCCTAATCTAAATGGTATCTAATGAGTTTGAATGAGATGTGTTTGTTTTCGAGGTTTGTGAAGACAATGCTGAAGCTAAGGATATAATGTGTTATAGACTTCTTGAGGGTTGATGAGGATATATAGTTATGACTTCTAGTATATCGAGAGGCTTTTTCGCAGAGTTTTTTCATGATGATTCACGAGTTTGGATCAGACAGTTCATGTCCAATATAAAATGTTTTCTATAAGTTTGTGTGAGTTTTCAATAGTACAATATTTTCAAGTTCAGAATATATATTATTAGATCTTATGAGGATTAATGACAATGATTGACAGTTGTTATATGATGATAATAATAAAACAAGAGGTTTTATGCGGAATCTGTTTACTAGTTCCAATCAGACAATGCATGCTCAATCCAAAATGTATCAAATGAGTTTGTATGAGAAAATCAGTTCAAAGATTTGTAATTTCTAATGAGAACACGCACGGTTCTAATATTATAAGGTTACCAGCAGTTTTTATGAGAAATATAATTTCTGATAGCTCATAACTTCTATTCTGCAAGACACCATTGCGTAGGTACAATTTTTGTGTTCATATAATATATCAGAGTCAGTGCTTGAACGCACGTCATTGTTGAAGGTGAACATTATACAGGGCTCGGCTATGGACTCCTGGGATGAAAACAAGTTGATTTAGGCCAACTTACCTATATCCAAAATCGTCTCGTTAAATTGGTACAAGGCGTTGAAGTTTTTTCGGAAAAAATAATTTTGCTCATAAAAAGAGTAGGCTGAGATTGATTTTCATAATTCTTGGCATGGCTTGTTCTGTGACTGTGAGTCACGTTTTGAGATGTTTTTGATCATCATCAGTGACCTGCAAGTATTTCGAACAAATATGTTGCTGTTCAAATTTGGTGACAACTTTCCAGAGGTCGGACTGGAAACTTCCAGTTTCTTTTCCAGAAAGATATTCCCTTCAGAAATATTTTTTGTATCTTGTTATTTCTTCAGGATTATTTGCGAATGAATAATTCCTGATCTGAGGCATCTCATGCATTTTTAAGAAAAATAATCTGGTTGGGATATGGCTTGACTGTAGACTCCTGGGATAAAAATAGGTTGATTTTAGCCAACTTACCTATATCCAAAATCGTTTCGTTTGAGTTGGTACAAGGCGTTAAAGTGCTCACCTTGGGTCCTGTATATAGTTATCGCTAAATTTGAGACGTGAAAGTTCTTGTAATGCCAAAGAGGACCAGCAACCTATCAGTTTATTTACAATAATAAATCATATTGTAGCCATGATCAATGAACAGTCCAACTAATTAGATTAATTTTCAAAAATGCACAGGATGCATCATATCAGAAATCATTTATTTGCAAATGAACCTCGAGACATATCAAAGATAAACACGATACAAAAAATATTTCTGAAGAAAATATTTTTCTGGAAAAAAACTGGAAGTTTCCAGTCCGACCTCTGGGAAGTTATCACAAAATTTGTACGGCAACATGGTTGTTTGAAACACTTGCAGGTCACTGATGATGATAAAGAACATCTCAAAACGTGACTTACAGTTGAGGAACATGCCATGCCAAAAATTATGGAAATTGATCCCAGCCTTCTCTTTTAATGAGCAAAATTATTTTTTTCCAAAAAAAATTCAACGCCTTGTACCAACTCAACGAGACGATATTGGATATAGGTAAGTTGGCCTAAATCAACTTGTTTCTATCCCAGGAGTCCACAGCCGAGCCATGTCCGAACTTTTTACAGATACCCTGTATATTTTATTTGAAAATATAACTATATTGATTGTCACTTTATCGGAAAAAACTTATTGATTTCCTTTTTTTTTCTATATATTCAACACCCCCTGATTTCGTTACAAATAAGTTTCAGACCATCTTTTATCATCTTTTTTTTTTAATCACACGACCCTTTATATTGCCATATTCTCCGATTTATTGCAAAAACTTCAGCTCATCAAAGCAGAATTGTTTTTATATTGGTACTGGTATTTCAACTCGAATACACACACAATTCGAAGAGACGAAGAAGCCTGAGGGTTTTTGCCAAATGAATCCTCATTCGATCACATAAAAATCATTCAATATACTTTATATCCTCATACATTCTCATAATTCCTATCAGCATTGCATCAAGAAACTATTATATATTTTCATGCCTACTAGAAACTGATAGATCCACATAAAAACCCGAACAACAACGCCAAATTCATAACATAGGTAACTCATAAATCCACATAGATTCACATTTGAAAATTCACTTGGAGAGTCATTAAGTCTCCACATAGAGGGGAACACAAAATTCAAGTTGGTAACAAAACAGTAACTTTTTTGCGTTGGTACTTCTGAGACTGAGCTAGCCACTAGCCAGCCATATTTGTTTTAGTTTATGTTGCTCGCGAAGGAAGACAGGTATCTCTGTTTTGATTCGAGAGAATACCCATTATTCTGAAATTATTGTTGAGAATTGAGGTGTGAATTGCATATCATATCATGTGTAATGTAGTGGATTCGATAGTGCTCCAATCTGAAATAACTTTTGGATAAATGTGAACATTACTCATGATTACCAACGGGATCTGTTTCTTTGTTCGCACCAAGAGATTGAACATCCGCCATGATGCATAAACTTGTGAGTATTTTTTATCTCTAATATTGCATCACTTCATCCTCATTGCTAATTTGGATTAATGAGGATTCTTGAGTTTGAAATAGACAATTCATTGCTGATATATATAGGGTTCTATAAGTTCCTGTAAGGTTCATATGTTTCAATGATTGAAGGTTAAAAATGACTGGCACAATTTAACACATAACTTTGTATCTTGTTAGTTGTTTGTATAAGGTTTCCAATCACGATACTCAATTATATTTCATTGCTCATTCATGAGCCTGAGAAGGTATGATATATGTGTAGAAATCAACGAATATAATCGTATATGATATCGTGTGGAAAGACAGGAAACAGTGAGAGCAGCATTTATTAGCTGTAATAAGGAATCCCGCATCTGATTCAATGCGTTTTTTATGAGCATCAATATGATTCAAAACGACTCCAAATTTACAAGTTTCAATGATGAAATTCAGTGTTGATTACAATCGTATCTTACAGGTTGTTATAAGCAAAATATCTTCCAGGAATTCATACCGTCTAATGAGGAACCACAGATCCGATTACATTGAATCCTCATTGAATGTATGTGGAATGAAATATTTGAAAACCAATGAGATTGTATAAGACATTACTATCCCAATATGCAATGAATTTTATGAGTTTTCATAAGACAATTGATTTTCGAGAATTCACGGAACCAAATGGCATTGGTTTCTTGTGAGTTATTTTTTATTTTGAATTATTGAGGAATCAGAACTTCGATCAATACTGACCTATCCTGGAAGATGTCATGAATGTTCTTATTTCAGTATATTTCAGGATTTTGATAGGTTCATATAATCGATGAGTCTTTGTATCCGTAATCAAATTAGGAACGCACGATGTTCTGTGTACATAATAGGGATTCCCTTTCGTGCGCTCCAAGCGATAATATATATATATATATATATAGTAGAAGGCATGAATTTGAAAAATGTATAGTTTTTCAGTAGATTTTTCATCGATGGGCCTTGTGAATATGTGGCAACATGCATTGTCCATATCACAAATTTTCATATTGACCTTACTGCTGACACAATGTTTTCTCATACACTAGTTTCAATTCCACCAACATTAAAGATCTACCAATATTCAGCAATATTTATTGTCTCTTAAAGATGTGGACCTCATTAGTAGCTGGCTATGAAAACAGAGCGAGTGTAGAATGTTTTTAAATCCTTGCCACCTCCCTGTCGAATTCACAAATTTTTCATACGATAGCGAATACTAATCCAGGATACGAAAATTAGAAATGGTTGTGATATAAAATAAGTTGGTTTCAAATTTTTGTGGTTCTGATATCCTGGATTATTATTCGCCGCTGTATGAAAAAATTGTAAATTCTACAGAGGTATGTGACAAATATTATAAAACATTCTGCACTCGCTTTTTTTCATAGCCACCTACTCGTTAGGTCCACAGCTTTTATATTCAATAAATACTGCTGAATATTGGTGAATGTTTATTGTTGGTAAAAATTGAATCTAGTGTGTGACGAAACACTGTATCAGCAACAAGGCAAATATGAAAATTTATGATATGGACAATGTTGCCAGATATTTACAAGTTCAATCGATGGAAAGTCTACTGAGAAACTAGAATTTATCAGAATGTTGGGCTAAGACTAGAAATATCTCATGTTGTATATTTTTGAAAAGCGAAAAGCATCAATGTTTCAAATGAGGAAAAATATGCGTGATGTTCCATTTGAAAAAACATAACTTTGGATTGATTATATCTGGATAATAGCAGCTTATTCTGAAATTCTGATTACGCCACTGGATTCTACGTGAAAAAATGTATGACAAACACTTTCGACTTTTTCGATGAATTGGGAGATGGTTGAGATACAAGAAGGGTCCCGAAATGCAGCATTTTCAATTTCGCCCTGTATCTCAAAAAGGCAGCGGGCTACAAAAACTTGGTTAAGGGTATCGTGAGTTTCACTAAAAAGAAGCCCACGTTTGCGAAAATGGAAAATCTCTATTTTAGAAAATAAATGAGATACCTATCCCGTTATGACATCGAAAATAGGACAGCCTGTACAGGGTATTCACGAATATTTAGAACCCCTACTCAACTTTTTTATGTATTGTCAATTTTATTTATCCAAGAAACTTTCTTCAATACTCTTCCTTTAAATTTTCAAATTTTATATATGCCAATGAAAAAACTGACTATTTTTTCAAAAGTTCAACTGTTTCTCTGTTGGTTTATACAGAAAAAATATGAGAGATCGTTCTTGGAAACAAAATCGAATGATACATGAAAAAATAAGCAGGGGTTCAGTACAAAATACTGAAGAACTGTCAATAGTAACTCTTTATGAATAGATATGTTGTACTCATTTCATACTAATCAATGCCACGCTGTTTCAATTAAGACTTCCAATTAGGAACTGATGATAAGTGTATATGCACAACAGAGTTATACATCAGGAATTGATCATGAATATACCTGCAGAACGCATTTCAAACCCATAAATGCCACTGTAGTACAATGAGAAACTCTGATCAGGAACTGATTATGAATGTATCTGCAGAACACAGTTCATACTCATAGAGTTAATATGGAATTTCTATGAGGAACTGATTATGAAAGTATCTGCAATAAACATTTCAAACTCATAAATGCCACTGCATTCCGATAAGGAGTTCTGATCAGGAACTGATTATAAATCTATCTGCAAATCAGAGTTCATATGGAATTGCTATGATGAACCCATTATGAATGCATGTATCTACAATACACATTTTGAACTCATAAATACCACGGTATTTTAGTGATAAATTCCGATTAGTGACTGATTATGAAATGTATCTGCAAAACAGAATTCATACTCGTAGATCTCATATGACTGTGCTATAATAAGCTATCTATGAATGTATCTGCAATACACACTTTGAACTCATAAATGCCAAGCTCGATGCCAAGGTATTCGAATAAAATCTCGAATAGGGACTAATTATAATTAATGTATCTGCAAAACAGCGTTTATTGTCATACACTTCGAAAGAAATTGCTATTAGGAACTGATTATAAATGTATCTGTGAAACACAGATTACACTCATAGAGTACGAGAAAAACTGCCAATAGGAACTCATTATGATCGTTCCTGTGAAACACATTTCAAACTGATAAATGCCACGGTAATTCAATGAGGAATTCCAATTAGGAACTGATGATAAGTGTATCTGCAAAACAGAGTTATAGTCTAAGTGTTCCTGAGGAATTGCTATTAGGTATTGATTATGAATGTACCAGCAGGATACTTTTCAAACTCATAAATGCCACTGTGCTCCAATAAGGAATTCCGATTAGGAATTGATTATGGATGTTTCTGCAAGACAGAGTTTATACTAATAGTGTTCATACGGAATTGATATAAGAAATGTTATAGAAATTGTGGAAAAGCAACGAGAACACTTTGATTAAACATTTATTAACAAAAATACTACAAAAGTATACCAGAAAGAAACGCCGTAAATATGCGGGAAAAAGCGAATGACATAAGTGACATACGACACACTGTCAGACGTCAAATAATTCACAGAATATGAACAATGCATAGAACATAAAACATGTCTGTCAGGGTTGCCATATCAGCTAAGCCAACACATCTATATAATTATCTATGACCAACACAATAATACAACACCCTCCCTCAAACCTGACAGGATTCATGGACCTAGGTTAACTAAACATTAATTAAGTTTAACATTTGAACTAGACTACGAAATTTTTCATGACTTAGGGCCTTCGTAAATATATCTGCCACCTGATCATTAGTATTCACATACATTACATTTACAATACCCTTTTTAATCAAATCAACAACAAATTGAAATTTAACATCTATGTGTTTACATCTACGGTTATTTTCATAATTTTTCAGTAACTTAATCGTACTCTGATTATCTTCATACAAAGTTATCGGCAAAGAATAATCAACATCTAAGTCATCCAATAAATTCTTGATATATAACAGCTCACAACTTGCAGTACATGCAGCAATAAATTCGGATTCCGTGCTAGACAATGCTACTATAGACTGTTTCTTAGAAGACCATGAAATTAAGTTATCAAACAATTTAAAGCAAAAACCACTAATTGATTTTCTATCAATCAAACCGTTAGCCCAGTCTGCATCAGTAAATCCCACTAATTTTTCGTTAGAAGATCTAAAAATTAATTTCAAATCTATTGTAAACTTCAAGTATTTCAATACCCTTAACAAGTGCTGAAAATGCTGATCTGTTGCACAGTCTTGAAACTGGCCAAAATAGCTGACACAATAACAAATGTCTGGCCTACTGCCCATCATTATATACATGAGACTACCTAAGAGCTCTTTATAGGGAAGTTTAGTTTTAATTTCATCCAAATTTCTATCTAGATTTAGATTTTTCTCAATAGGTGTCTTGAAATTTCTGCAATCCTCAACATTGAAACGTTTTATCAAGTTTTTAATGGCAGAGGACTGATCAATTGTTATTGTTTTTAGATCAGAGTTTCTAGTAATGTTTATACCCAAGAAGTTGTCTACGTTATCTAGACTTTTCATACGAAAAGTTTCACACATCTTCAACTTTACAAAATGTAAGAATTCTTCATCATTACAGGCTAACAATATGTCATCTACATACAACAATAAATAACACCGTATGTTTTGTTTAAAGAAGGTAAATAAACAATAGTCAGATTTTGACCGTGTAAAATTCAACGTTTTCATGAAAACGTTAAATCTATCATTCCAAATTTTTGGAGCTTGCTTCAAGCCATAAATTGCTTTATTTAAAGAACATATTTTACCTTCATCATTTTCATTTACTTCTAATCCTTCTGGAACCTTCATGTATACCTTTTCATTCAGAATGCCATTTAAAAAGGCATTTTTTACATCAAGTTGTTCCAAATGCAAGTTGTAATGTACAGAGAGTGACATTAATATTCTAAGTGTAGAAAGTCTTGCAACTGGTGCATGTATCTGAGATATATCATCAATTTCCTGTTCAAACCCTCTAGCAACTAATCTTGCCTTATATACAATTTCCCCTTTATTATTTTGTTTTTCTTTAAACACCCATCTATTGCTGATAATCTCAACATTATCTGGTTTATGAACCAGTGTCCAAGTTTCATTATTTTTTAATGCATCTAATTCTTCATGAATTGCTTTATTCCACTTTTCCCACTTTATATTCCTTTTAGCATCTTTGTATGATTTAGGAGTGTTATCACAATCACTTAACAAAGCTAAACAACCAAAATCAACATCATAATCTTCAAGATGCATAGGTAACTTTATATTCCGTTTTGGTCTCCCTGTAACTTCATTAGATTCTTCCCTAATCTCATTACCAATTTCATTTTCACTTTCTTTTGCTTCATTTTCTTTTAGTTTTTCTTCCTCATCTTCACTCTCCTCATAATCATTGATTCTATTTTCAGTTATTGAATTCATCTTTTGTTCCTTATTAAATAAAAATCTATTCTCATCAAAAATAACATTTCTACTATGTATAATCCTACCTTCTTCTTCAGACCATAATCTATAACCATTTTCAGTATATCCAACAAATCTACATTTAACTCCTTTATCATCTAATTTGGTTCTTAATGAATCTGGCATTCTTGAATAAGCAATACATCCGAAAACACGCATGTTTGAAACATTAGGTTTCCTATTAAACCACAACTCATAAGGAGTTTTATTTTTAGCTATACTGGACTGTGTTCTATTAGTTATGTATGCAGCAGTATAGACTGCTTCTTCCCAAAACATTTTATCTATTCCTGCTTGTATTATCATTGCTCTAGACATGTTCATCAAAGTTTGATTCATGCGCTCAGCAACTCCATTCAATTGAGGGGTATATGGAGGAGTATATGAAATCTGAATACCTTCTTTTTCACAAAAATCTTTCAATATCTTAGATGTATATTCCCCTCCATTGTCACACTTTATCTTGACCACCTTCTTTCCACAAAACATAGCAGTTACTTTGGCAACATAATTTTTAAAACAATGAAATACCTCATCTTTTGTTTTGATAATATACACCATTACAAATCTACTGAAATCATCTATGAGAGTTAGAAAATAACGGTTTTCATTATGTGAAATAGGTGTAATAGGTCCACATATATCAGTGTGGATTAGCTCTAAAACTCTGTTTGACCTTGAACTTTTTGAGTAATAGGGAAAATTTCTCTGTTTTGCTCTTACACAAACTTCACATACACCATCACTTTTAGTATTTTTCATTATTAAACCATTAACCAAATTTAAATTACTTATTTTTGATAATGATTCATGATTCAAGTGACCATATCTAAGATGCCATAAATTACTGTCTAATTCTACTGCTAAGTTTGCATTGTTGGTACCATATACAAGTTTCAGTTCTAATCTATACAGATTGTTTACACGCATACCTTGTGCATATGTTACATTATTTCTTTGAATGGATAAGGTTCCTGCAGCACAAATTATTTCAAAACCTTCCTCTTCTACTTTTGAAATTGACAATAAATTTACTCTCAAATCAGGCACACAGTATACATTCTTGAGTAGAATAACTTTTTCTTTATTTTTGACAGTGCTTATTACCTTCACATCACCATAGCATGTTGCAATCATACTTTTTCCTTTTTCAGCTAATTGTATCAACCTTGGTTCATCAAAATGTCTTTTGTTCATTAGGACCCTTTCATTATTAATGTAGTGATGAGATGCACCTGAGTCAGCATACCATATTATATCCTCAGAATTTTCTTCACTGCATGTGGTGGAACAAAATGCTACTTCATTTTCTTCTGTACTTAATGATGCATTTGCCTGAGAGAAGTTTGCCTTTGAGTTTCCCTGCATACTCCCATTTGTTTTTCTATACCTACAGCTAGTTCCTTTGTGGCCAAATCTGTGACACACAAAGCATTTTAAGCCACATACACTCTGTGTATGCCCTATTTTTCCACATTGAGTACATTTTGTGACTGGTTTTGTGGCAACAAATGATGTCTGAACTGGATGGTTTCTAGATTTACCCAGAAAACCTTTATTATTTCTAAACTCCAATAGCCTCTTCTTAACTGCAGATAGCTTCAAATCTTCTTCATCAGACATTGTCCTTATGGCTGTCACAACATTTTCATACTCAACAGGCATTGATAGTAACAGAAAACAAGCCATATCAGATTCAGAGAAGTCAGCACCCAAACTTTTCAATTCTCTTGATATTTTATCATATTTTGAGTAATGTTGTTGAAGATCTTCTTGCATATTATACTTCAAGTTAACCAGCTCTTTGAGTAGGTAGAACTTGGAACATGTTCCCTTTTTGGCAAAAACTGTTTGTAACTTTTTCAACATTTCAGCAGCACTTCCAATATCTTTAATATATTCAAGATGAGAATCTGCAACTGACTGTATTATAATGTTCCTAGCTTTGTTGTCTTTCTTGACCCAATCATCATCTTTCTTATCTTCTTCGATTTCATCTAGCACAACATGAACATCGGTAGCTCTCAGAACAGATTCAAGTCGAAATTTCCAATTGTCAAAATTATCGCCCGTAAATGGAAGTATACCATATTTATTTTCAGAATTACCTTTATTCATTTCCATTTTGGTTTTACTTGGCAATTCCTTTGTCTGCTTGACTTGCTTGAGGTTCCTTCTTATAGGTCGCGTGCACGATGACCGACCCTTTATAACCTCAAATTTTTCCCTTTTACTTTTTCGTAGTAATTTTTTCAATTCTTAGTTCTCGTCTTCTGGGCCCATAACCAATGTTATAGAAATTGTGGAAAAGCAACGAGAACACTTTGATTAAACATTTATTAACAAAAATACTACAAAAGTATACCAGAAAGAAACGCCGTAAATATGCGGGAAAAAGCGAATGACATAAGTGACATACGACACACTGTCAGACGTCAAATAATTCACAGAATATGAACAATGCATAGAACATAAAACATGTCTGTCAGGGTTGCCATATCAGCTAAGCCAACACATCTATATAATTATCTATGACCAACACAATAATACAACAAGAAACTCATTCTGAATGTATCTGCAACACACATTTCAAACTCATAAATGCCACGGTATTTCAATAAGAAATTATAATAAGGAACTGATTGTGAATGTATCTGCAAAACAGTTTTTACTCAAAAATTCCCATTATAAATGTATCTGCAATACACATTTTCAACTCATGAATGCCACGGTATTTCAATGAGAAATTCCAATCAGGAACTGATTATACATGTATCAGCAGAACAGAGTGCATACTCAGAGACTTCGAAAAGAATTGCTATTAAGAACTGATTATAAATGTATCTGTGAAACACAGCTGATACTCATTGAGTACATGAAGAACTGTCAAACCCATCATGAATGTACCTGTCAAACACATTTCGAACTGATAAATGCTACGGTGTTCCAATGGGGAATTCCAATTAGGAACTGATGATGATTGCTATAAGGGACTCATTATGAATGTATCTGCAATACACATCTCAAACTCATAAATGCCACGTTGATTCAATAAGAAATTGCAATTAGGGACTGATTTCAAATGTATCTGCAAAACAGAGTTCATACTCATAGAGTTGCTATTAGAAACTCATCATGAATGTATATGCAGAACACATTCCATTCTCATGAATGCCACAGTGTTTCAATGAGGAATTGCCATCAAAATCTGATTATAAATGTATCTGTAAAACATAGTTCATACTCAAAGACTTCGTTGGAAATTGCTATTAGGAACCGGTAATGAATGTACATGCAGAACACATTTCAAAATCATGAATTACGATGTTTTAATAAGGAATTGCCATTTAGAACCGATTATGAATGTATCTGTGAATTACAGTTCAAACTCATCGACTCCATTGAGGATTGCCATTAGGAACTGATTATAAATGTAACTGCAGAATACATTTCGAGCTTATAAATTACTGTTTCACTATCCAACTTGACTCTGATATATTCTCATATGTAAATAACCAGGAATTACTAGTAGGAACTGATTATGAATATATCTGCGAAAAACAGTTCATACTTTTAAGAAGAAGGGAGAGAATCGCCATTAGAAACTGATTATATATGGATCTGCAAAATACATAGGATTATACGGAATTACTGTTTCACTATCCAACTTCATTCTCATTAATTCTCATATATATTTTTTTATAAGTTTCTATGAGACATTTTTGGCAGGGTTATACTGATCATTATCATTCATAATAATATCTTTTAATGCATTAATCTTCTCATTTATAAATCTTATCTTGGACCCTAATCACTTATCCATTACTTTTTGTCTCTTCGGTGGCATTTCTTCATCGTTAGATTCGACAAACCATCCCGATTCTAGTAAATCTTCGAAATCTTCAAGACCATCACCGTCTCCGTATCCAATATTATTTTTAGTCTGAATTGGTCCTTCATACACAATTTCATCTGAATCACTAACTTCCTCGTAGGTTTTTTCTTCCACATTGGTGCATTTTTCAGAACCATGACAATTTGAGCATAAATTTGTGCATTTTAAGCCATGTTTTTGGCAGCAGAGTAAAAAACGGTTTATCTTGATTTCCAGCAAAACTACGAGCCCTATGGAAAACAGTTGAATAGCAAAGTTGTAGGTAATAAAGAGACCTACAACTTTTGTGATCACACTTTTTTCAAATAACCTCAAAATTTATGTGAAAAATTCAAATAATCAAATTTTTGGTTTTTTATTTTTCACCCCCTACCACTTCTCAACCTCAGATCGCCCGTAATTCAGTTTCCCTTTCATCTTATATTCTCTTTGCATCCTACTATGATTTTTCATCACATTTTTCTGTTTTCGAAGGCTTCAGCACTGGTCTACTTCCTAGATATCAAAATACGAAAAATTGAACAGTTTTTGAGATAATTGAGTTTTCGTACTGTAATGATATTTCCCAAAGAGGGGCTCTAGAAACATCATCAGTAAGACAGGAGTACAACGATCATCCTTTAACACGCATCCCAGATTGTTCTCCAACCTCCCAATGATTCCTACATACACCATCATATTTCCGAACACTCAATATATGCCGCAGTGACAAATAACGTGACAGAAGATTCTGGAATGTTCTGGAAACAATCGATGGAACAATTAGAGAGAGAGGTTTTGTTCTAAGAAGCTTCTAGAACAAAAAGAAGGACACGGAAGAGATATTCGAGAACGTTCCCGAACCAAAGCCTTCCAAGGGATCTCATATATAAACGGCCGAACAACTGCCGTCAGTCAGTTAAGCAGCGAGAGACAGAGAGACAGTTATATACCGCGTGATATAAATCGTTTTACATAAATAGTAGTTATAAGTTCGATATAAATTAGTGTTTCTTTAATTCAAATAAATCAGTTCGAAAATAAATAGTGTCGTGTTCGCTTCTGCACCCGAATAACGTAACAGTACTTACATGATACCAGCAGATTCACTCTTAGGTATCAATATTTCAGGAGGTCATTATAGCAATTTTGTGATGTTTCCCACTCCACAACGTTCCACATTCTGAAACAATTTTGAGGATTTTGCAAATATTGCGTGAGAAATAATGTTCCAAATCGAAATATAGAGATTATGGCCGGCCAAGAAGGTCGAGACCTCCTAAAATATTGTTACTGAATAATTTATCTGCAGATATCATGTCACTCAAATATCTCGAAAACGGTTGCATATTTTGTATGGGATTTTTTTCGCTCTATCAAATGTCTCTGTTTTTTCACCAAAATGAAAGGAAAAGAGTTGTCTTCAAAAAATCTTCACCCACCCTCTGAAAACACCCTTTATAACAATATAATGAATTTAAAAGGGTTTCATTCAACGTTCAGAAGTTATGCAGAAAAAATTAATTAAATTTAATCAACTTTGGAACGACATATCTCAGTTAATATACATTTTGGGCCATTAATTTATCCAACAAACTATACTTACTTTTCAATGTACCATCACTTCCAGAAGGCTCGGTACACATTTTTTACTCACCCTGTATATCTAAGACCTTGATGTGACTTTATGTGTTCTACAATGCCCGGTATTTCGATGCTAATCAGCATGATCATTATTCAATTAGGTGTAGCCAGGCATTATCGTTGAATTTACTCAAACATCTATTTCTACTTAGCGCCATTTAATCCTACAGAAATAGCGTAAAGGGATGCACAGCCCTCATTAAAAATTACTAACCGTGAAATATGGAAATGGTTCATTAACGCATTGTGGACGAGTTAACTCCATATAAGTATACCCTCTCATAGTCGAAGGAAGGAACTTCATTAGATAATTCGTAGAACTCTTGCTGAATTCACATCACATGTTATATATATAACGGATGGATCAAATTTCAGGAGAGGATATTTGTGGAGAAAAATCGCTGAAATCATTCAAGCGAGGGTATAAACTACAGAAATAATCTCTTGAAATGATGGAGGTATATACTTCAAATTTTCCAAACCTTCTACCCTGTTGATATGTAAATAATCATTATTGGAAAAACTAGTTCAGGATCGACATAAATAATATATAATATATTATACCAGAAGTATTCCCCATTATACAGTCTGTCCAAGATAAGGTTGAACAGCATGGGGATCTCGAAAACGGTAAGAGATACGAAATCGGTTAAATGGGGAAAAAGTTGCGCATTCGGAGGCTCATATCAAGAGCCTTCGAAAATTTTGAAAATTATTTTTAGTTTTTGAGTTATATCGAAAAAAGTGAATTTTTGGAATTTCTATTTTATTTTTTTTTTCTCCGTTATTATTAGAGATACAGCAAAACTGAGAATACTTTTTCATAGTAACTTTTGATGACGGTCAACGTGGTGATACCGATTTTTTCATGCGACGTTTTGTATTCGTGGAACCATCATCAACTTTTGTTTTTTGAATACGGTCCTGATAATTTTCTCACAGATTCTAAAAGGTTTTTTTATTCTGAATTCAACCATGTATTATACAAGGTGTTTCATTTGTGTTTCGACCTATTTTTGGCCATCATCAATGTTTTTTCGAAATTCCAAAGGAAAAATGCCATCAGTTCCACTTATTTTGAAGGAAAATTAGTCAACACACTAATACCTCATCAACTGGTTTCAATCAACAACCCATTTCATTTTGCGGAAACAAAAATTCCATCCATACAAATTCAGAATATGTCAAGCGCTAAAACCAGGCGATGACGAAAGGCGCAAGACATTCTGTGAGTGGTATACCAGGAAATGTTGAAATTTTGCAGATTTCTTTCGAACAATCATCTGGACTGATGAAAGCATGGTCACTAATCATGGTAGCTTCGATAGCAAAAATACACATTATTGTTCACGAGAAAATGAACATTTATACATTACAGCGAGACACCAACACCGTTTCGGCTTTAATATGTGGGTTGCAATATTTGGTACACGAATTATTGTTCCTTCTATTTACCATGAAACACAGACTTCCGAACGTTATAGAAATTCGCTTGAGAATCATCTTGAGGAAGCTCTGGATGATTTACCAATTGCGGAAGTTCAGAACTCTGTTGGTTTCAACAAGATGGCGCTCCGGTACATAATTCCAGAGAAGTCCGTGCGTTTTTATCCCTTGGCCGGCGCGGTCGCCTGATTTGACACAGCTGGATTTTTTCTTAGGGGATATATCGAACTTTGTACACGCAAATAACTTTGAGGATGAAGAAGAACTGAGGGACAGTGTCTTCGAAGCATTCAATAGAATAACCCCAGAAATGCTTAGCAATGTCTTAGAAACAACTGTGAGAAGAGGTTATCTTTTTTCAGATAATAATGGTTATCATTTTGAACATTTGTTATGAATGTCTCTGTAGGTATTGTCAAAGTTAAGTTGTTAAAGTAATTCGTGTAAGAATTCATCAACAATTTTAAACGCTGCATTGATCGAATGATGTAGTGAAATATTTTTTATTCACTTTTCAGTATTGAATAACTAATCCATCAAGTTTGACACTAAATGATAGGAAATAAGTGGAACTGATGGCTTTTTTTCTTTTGGAAGTTCGAAAAAACATTGATGATGGATAGAAATAGGTCGAAACACATTCGAATCACCTTGTATAGTACATTGTTGAATTCAGAATGAAAAAACCTTTCAGAATCTGTGAAAAAATTATCAGGACCGTATTTAAAAAACAAAAGTTGATGATGGTTCCACGAATACGAAACGTCGCATCGTCGCAAAATCGGTATCACCACGTTGAACCTCATCAAAAAATGCAATGAGAAAGTATTTTCAGTTTTTCTGTATCTCTGATAATAACGGAGAAAAAAAAATATAATAGAAATTCCAAAAATTCACTTTTTTCGATATAACTCAAAAACTAAAATAATTTTCAAAATTTTCGAAGGCTCTTGATATGAGCCTCCGAATGCGCAACTTTTTCCCCATTCAAGCGACTTCGTATCTCCTACCGTTTCCGAGATCCCCATGCTGTTCAACCTTATCTTGGACAGACTGTATAGGTTCTGCAAACGAGATACTCGATCGCGGGAATCAATGTCACCAGGTGGCGCTCGGTTTTCATCGTTCCATGTCAAAGCCACGTCAAAACTGGGGGAAAACAAACTCAATCCTCACTCAATCCCATAAGTGCCATAAGCTTGTGTACTGTATACTGATAAGACTGATAACACTTTATGTCATTGACAAGTTTGACAACTACAGCTACAGCAAGATGTATGCAAATGTTTCTCAATAAAATTGGCATACTTCCCATAATTAACTTCAATTCACCTCACATATCTATTGTATAATGATTGATTAATTTTGAAAATAATAATATCAAAAATAATAAAGATAAGACAAAACTCCTGAATTCAAAAAATCAGGATTGAACAAAGTGAACTGTGGCAGTGATGTAAATATTGGTCAGACACGTAGAACGTTTAACCATCGCATTCAAGAACATTAAATGGGTTTTCCAAAAAAGAAAATGAATTGAATCCAACACCGTTGATGTAACATCTCACATATAAATATCATGAGATGGGGATTCAAAAATTGAAAATCACATATTTCTTGTTTTTTTTCAAAAATCGCCTATTTTTGAAATAATGAATTTATTCAATATATACGTTTGCATCATACTGGTATACTTTTACGAAATGAAGGATTAATTAGCCTGATCGCAAATAATCTTTTGGATTAATTTAGGTTAAATTATTATACGAGTATTTTACATGAAGAATGAGCTACTAATGTGTTAGCGGAACATGTCGTCCTATATCAAGAATTTTGGGGAAATATTTATCGTTTGTGAGATTTCTCACAAAAGCCATGTCAGATTCAAGTAAATCGGATATTTTTGAAATACTTCATTCATTCCATGGGTACATTTGCATCATACTGTATGCTTGCAGTAATGGAGGATTAATTAGCTCGGCCGCAAATAATCCTTTGGGTTTGTAAGTATATAATACAAGGTTGGGCAAATCGATGTAAGGTTGAATTATTGTATGAGTATTTTACTTGAAGAAGCTATGTTAGAGGAACATGTCATGCTAATGATAGTTTTATAAAAATCTTATCGTTTGTGAGGTTTCTTACAAGAGTTTTTTGTCATGCAATTCAAATGCCATGCAGATTCAAACTCTATCAGTCCTTATAGTCTCGAACGGCTACTGCAATTGTCTACTACAATACCTTATTATGCAGTCAGGATAGAGACATGCCGAGTTAGATTAAGCTATATCATCTTCAAACACACCAGCTTGAATTGATCATCGCCTTCCGAAAATATGCTTCCTCCGTCAAATTGATCTAGCCAACGGCAATGAGTCCTGTCTCATCAGGTATAATTGGGCTTCACAAATAAAATGTCAACTCGAGTACGTGGATTATTCCGATTCCCCTACTCGTTGAATGGTTTGAACAGCAGTAACAAAAAAATACTTCTCACTAAATACTAAATATCAAGGGAAAATGATATGGCTCTATTGAATAGATCCTCTAGCTCCCTCACACTTTATAGCTACTTTAAAATGAATACTGGTGCCCAACAGTACCTTCACATGAGAAGTAGGTACTATTTTGGCTCAACTCAGACTCGCTAGCAAATACGCCATTATATAAGTTCACATATTTATTTATTTATTTATTTATTTATTTATTTCTCAAACAAGTTACAAGAACTTAATTACATGAGAAAAAAAGTATATATCTACAGCTAATAATCGAAGCTAATAACATACTTACAGATAATAATAAATACTCAAAAAACCGGTTGAAAGTAAATTGACATAGTATATATATTAAATTAAGGTAGGTCCAGATAGGTATTGATGGAGTCCAACAAAAAATTTCTTTGGAGTGAGATCAAAACTGAGATCTGATAATTGCAAAGTATTGTTAGTTTGTTTCACCATGGTAGTAACAGGTGAACAATAATTACGTGTGGGAGGAAGAGGTATTTCGAAAAATTGTTGGAGTCTGGTTGCACGAGAGGGGATTCTTACCGTTAGAAGTAATTTTAGTTTAGGACAGTTATACATATTTTTATACAATTTATAGCACATGGTCACAAGTGATAATTGTCTTCTAGTTTCCAAGCTCTTTATATTGAACTCATTTCGAAGCCTGAGTGATCGTATAGTTACGTAGTCTGGGTATTCATTATATTTTTTAAGATAAAGGTAACGTAATAAGCGATTCTGCACTTTTTCTAATGTCTGAGTTTGTACTATTGATGTTGGGTGCCAAATTACAGAACAATACTCTAGCTTAGGTCTAACCAGTGAATTATATAAAAACCGAACTGTTTCCCAGTTTCGAAAATGTTTGCTATTCCTAAGTACAAACCCCAGACTTTTTAGTGCTTGTGCGCAAACCCGGTCAATGTGTGATTTGAATGACAGTGTAGTATCATACTCGATACCTAAGTCTTTTATTTTCTCTACTCTCACTAATCTGTCGTCTTCGATGGTGTATTGGTGTTTTAGTGTTCCCTTCTTTCTTGTACAGGACAATACCATACATTTTGATTTGTTGAATGGCAGATCATTTATGAGGGACCATGAATGAGCAGAATTCATGTCACTTTGGAGATGAAGGCAATCCTCCATAGTTTCTATTTTCCTATAGAATTTAAGGTCATCGGCAAACAACAAACAGTCAGAGTATCTCAGATGTTGCGGTAAATCATTAATAAATATCAGGAACAATAGTGGACCTAAATTGGACCCTTGAGGTACTCCCGAGTTTGCATCATACCTGCTTGAGCAATGACCACGATATCTGACCTTGTAAGGTCGATTTTTCAAATAGGAAACGAAAAAATTTATACTCGACAGGTCTGCTCCATAACCACTTATTTTATTTAATAGTATGTCGTGATTCACTTTATCGAATGCTTTTTGAAAGTCAGTATAGATAACGTCGACTTGTGCATTTTCAGAAATGTGTCTATGCATTTGAGTGCTTCATTGACATCCTGGATGTGGAACATAGGCGTCCAGTCTACATCTCTGATCGCTGTTGTTAGGGCAAGAAAATCGCAATGTTTGAAATTGTAATACCTTAATCCATTCGTTAATAGCCTTGAATTATCATGTTCGCTAAACGCTTCTACACCGATGTTTATTTCAAGAGCAGGGTGGTGATTATCTTCGGTAATTAATGGAAATTCATGCCTTAGTATTTCTATATTATTAGTATTGTTATCCGAAACCAACACTAAATCTAAAGTTCTATTATTTATGTTGAGTATGCGGTTGTGCTGTTCAAGACCATTCGCATTTAGGAAGTCCAAAAATAATCTGTGTCGTTCGTCCAAATCGCCAGAATTGCTGCTTTTGTCGGATATATTTGGCAGATTGAAATCGCCTACAATTAATAATTCTCTGCCATCCATTAAACTTTCCACATAATCAAAAAATTCTGTATATATTTGTGCATTTGAATTAGGAGGAAAATATACTACTACAACAGAATAAATTTCCTTTTTTGATTTAAATTTCACACCGATCATCTCGAATGCTTTGTTTATTTGAGAAACTTCTAAAATTTTGTAATGTTCTCTAACTGCTATTAAAACACCCCCTCCCCTTACCTTTTTGGTTATCTCAGCATTTCTGTCAGCTCTGTACAGTTTGTACTTTTCTAAATTAACAACTTCTGAGTCATATATACCCTCGTGCAACCAAGTCTCTGTTCCGAATATCAAGTCGTAACTTTCTTCCTCAGTGCCTACCTTGAAATCTTTCAGTTTTGAAAGAAATATAACAGAGCTATTTATCGAATGAATCCTGGTGAAAAATTTACAATTTGTAATCAACATCAATATGCAACAATCAATCATATCTTCTTCAAGGAAATTACGCCCTCATCCGCAAACAGTCTAAGCACCCACATTTTCAATATTTTGAAACTCAGATTCTTCATTATGAACGAATGAAAGGTCACTAAATGTGCTTCAGGCTGTATGGATACTTTACTCAAGGAGTTTATCACATAGCTATTTGTCCCCTTACATTTAATTCCGAGTTTAATGCACTGACATGTATTGTATTAGGTATGTACCTGCTCAAGTTTGTAATGAGACAGGCGGCTCCTGATTTAGGGTTTATAAACATATTTTTTTGTTCTTATCATTTTCTTCCTACCTACGTGCTTTTGGTAGGTATCATGTAAATATATCTTTTTTCTACAAACGTCAAAAAATGACAAGGTTCACGCATTGCTAACAAATTGCGAAATGACACTTTTTTCAGTTTCCTACGTTACCATGATACCTTGCACAAAACAATGCGCGAAGTAAAACAGTGCGCGAAGTACCTACTTCGCGCATTGTTATGTAAAATATATGAGATATTTATATTTCAACTTTATGGTTCTCGAGCAAACATCCACGAAATCATTTATTTCTGAATGTTCAACAATTACTCTGTTTTATCTTTTGGAGCGCACGGAAGGAAATTTCTATTATGTTAGTGGAACATCGTGCGTGCCTAGGGAGGATAGGAGGAGGCTTTTTAAGCCAGTTCAAGACTATTTTTTATATCAAGCTGAGCATATTTTTACTTCAGAACTATATTTTTTACGTTTGTAGAAAAAATGTTGTTTGCAACTCGAGCGCGAAATACTTTGGTCATCTCGACTATTTTTTTAACTCAGCTACACCTCGTTAAAAAAATCAGATCTCGATCACCAAAGTAGCATTTCGCGCTCTAGATACAAAAATAACTATTTCCACCACTGCATCAATTCGGTGGTATATCTGTATTAGACATAAGGAACTCCTTGTTATGATACCACGTGTTTCTGTAAACAATAAAGATTCTATTCTATCATTTCTATTCTATACTCTCGAAGGCTCGCTCGAAGGGAAACCACGCGATATATGTGAGAGGAACTGTTTCTGACTTTTTTCACCATAATCACGTCGCCAAAGTAGTCGATTCAGTTCAGTCATAGATCATCAATAATCATTAATCTATAGGGATCAGTACTCCAAGATTTACAATCAACTATTATTATTGTCTTTATAAGCTCTCAACGAGAATAATATTCCCGGCATATTTTTGCATCAAGAAATATTGAGTTTATTAGATCGTTAATAGATGGAATTTACATTGGCAAGTTCGAATTTAGATAGGAAAGCAACCCGAGCGGAGGAAGCCCCATTATCTGATAATGCGAATGGAATACTGCCGTCGTTAAATTTAAACTCACCTAGTCTCTAGAGCTTAAATGAACCATGCATATTTTATAATGTAAGTTATTTTTTCTACAAGCGTGCGTGATTCACCCTATACCCGCACGCAATTTAGTTCGGGAAGTGTCATTTTCCCGCAACAGTACGGGAAAATTTTCCCACACTAGTGCGGGAAATTTTTTCCCGCACTAGTGCGGGAAAACAAAGATATGATATAATCGCTAGTAATATAAGTGGTTGGTGATGGAATATTAAAGTTTAAGATTGTTTGTTGCAGTATTAAGTTTGTATGTTCAGAATCATCCATCAAATTGCACTATTTATTGTAAAAATTAAGAAATATTGAGAAATAAAAATTGATTATTATAAAAATCCCCCTATAGATTTGGATTGATCTGACGGCAAACGTCAATTCGTCATGCCAATCAAACCTTCAATGTTTGAAATTGTCGAAGTGACAGACACAGCGTTACTGTCATTTTCGATTCAGTGAAAATGCCACAATGTGATCAAAAACTTCTAGCTATTATAGGAATTTGATACAGATGCGTTCATATCACCAACGAAGTCTTAAGAAAGGTATGAGAAGCTATACACGCGTTTTATTGAATGGTGCAACAATAAAGAAATGAAAAAACCGAATGAAGAATAGGTATTTTTGGCTCATTCCATAGAAGTGTCTGGAACCTAGAGACCAAACTCCTAATGGGCCTGCTGGCTTCCGCAATGAACCAACATAATGCGTCAAACTGTAAGTTCACAATAGCTATTACTAAAAATTAATAGATAGAGAATATATATCTCTTGTTAGTTGTTCCTATTTGCTTGAATAATTAATTGAACGATACAATCAATTTCCTACGCTTGTAGAAAAAATATTGTTCCTAACTCATGTGGAAAGTGTCTTTCCCGCACTCGACTGCTTGCCCGAACTCCGCTTCGCGTCGTTCGTGTCAACGGCAGTCACGTGCGGGAAAGAATCACTTTCCGCACTTGTTAGGAAAATTACTATTTAATGACCATTATATACCAGGGAGTGCAGTTATACGTACCTATTCACTAGATCACTTATATCAAGATGATTTAGGTAATTCTCAAGATTTCATTCATACTGAGTTGATTATTGTATGCTTGGAAGTATAGTTTATCCAAAAACAATTGCAGATTCTCGTGCCGCACCTGCAGTCACTTCAAAGGAAACTTCATACACGCCGACGCCGCACAGTGTGAGATATTCTGCAATTGATATTGGATATACTTACCTATTTGGTCAATCTGTTCAGTTCTCAATGCATGAATATTTTATTTCCACATAACACGGGATATCCGATTCAAGTAAAATTCTTCACAAATTGTATATATCGGAAAATATTCTTATAATATTATATACATATACAGGATATCCCAAAATTACATAGAAAGATTTCAAACACAGATTCTAGGATCATAAATAGTAAATAAAGTTTATATAGAAAGTTGAGATAGATTGATATAGACATGAGCCCAATAACCGTCCTCTGGGGAGTTAGGTATATAAAGCCATCTGAAAGAGGGCCCGAGATGGTTTTTTGTACATATTCTCGAAACCTTCTGGGTCGAGATAACGTTATTTTGTACATGAGTGTATATTACTTTTCATGACCGATTTGGAAATGTTGAGAATTTTCCGAAATTTTTATAAGGTGGGGCTAGGGGCTAGGGGCTAGGGGGATTTCTTCCCCCACTTTTATTTCTATGCAATTTTTGACGGTTTGGCCAAGAAATATGAAAATATAATTTTTACCTGAAAATAATACTCTTGTTTAGTTTCAATAGCACTCCATTTTCGAGATGAATCGATTTCAAAAGTCTGCTGGGTAATAAAAATAGTACTTTTTATTAATATATGGTACCTACCATAACATTTTTCAAATCATTCTTTTTGATGCTCCTCTCATACTTTGAGTCAGACATCACAAATCACAAGTATATAGATGCTACAAAAATGGTATTTTATATCGAAAGATAATTTTTGGGAAAATTTGGAAAAAGCCTCGGAAAAGCACAATTTATGTTACGCAGCATTTTAAACTCGACTTATCTCGAACATGGTGAGTACATCGAAACTAAGCAAGAATATTATATTATTTCAGAGTTAAAATTATGATATATATATACAGGGTGTCCCAAAATTGCTGGGACACAGAGCTACCACGTGTAGAGGAGGTCAAAATAAGTTGATTGGACTCAATTCATTTATGTGCCAAAATGTACCGTTTGTCCGTGAGAAGGGTTCAAAGTTCACTTGAAAAAACACATTTTTGTACGCTGTTCAGGAATAAATGGAACGAATTTGATTAAATTTGGCAATAGTGTATTTCAGAGGATTACTTTCTTTTTGGTAATCTAAGAAACCTAAAAGAAATTGTAGAAGGGTTGAAACCACCCTCACCCCCTGACGTTTTCTTCAGAACTTTTTTAAGGGTCATGATACGGTTCTGAAATTTTTTGAGCTTGAAGACTCATCAATTACCTTCATTTTATCACTCGTGTAAAAATTCCGTATACCAAATAGTTTCTAAGAAAAAAAAAAGTTCTCTCAAATAATGCTACCAGATATTCCTATAGTAATGGTACCCGCGGTAATAACAAAATTGAAGAATTTATTGAAACATTTACAGACAACGTCAACAACAAACTAGAATGACAATAAATTTGTTTCCTGTCGAAATCACGACTTGCCTACGTTTCCACTGCCAACTAAGTTTTATATCACAATTTAATTAAACTTGTACTATAGGAATATCTGGTAGCATTATTTGAGAGAACATTTTTTTTCTTCGAAACTATTTGGTATACGAAATTTTCACAAGAGTGATAAAATGAAGGTAATTGATGAGTCTTCAAGCTCAAAAAATTTCAGAACCGTATCATGACCCTTAAAAAAGTTCTGAAGAAAACGTCAGGGGGTGAGGGTGGTTTCAACCCTTCTACAATTTCTTTTAGGTTTCTTAGATTACCAAAAGAAAAGTAATCCTCTGAAATACACTATTGTCAAATTTCATCAAATTCGTTCCACTTATTCCTGAACAGCGCACAAAAATGTGTTTTTTCAAGTGAACTTTGAACCCTTCTCACGGACAAACGGTACATTTTGGCACATAAATAAATTGGGTCCAATCAACTTATTTTGACCTCCTCTACATGTGGTAGCTCTGTGTCCCAGCAATTTTGGGACACCCTGTATATGTGGTCAAACTGTCGAAAATTGCATACAAAATAAATGGGGAAAGAAATGCTCGTAGCCCTATTCCCATGCCCCTGATCAGAATTTTGGAAAATTATCAACCAGATACGAATACAAAACCAATGATTGTTCCTGGATATTTATTCATGCTTTCGATATGGAAATGCGTTGTATAGAAGATATTATATTCCACGTAGTGTCATAAAATATAGCTTCTTCAATACCCGTACGATGTTTTTCACATTCTTGAAATAATATTGCAAATTTAATATATTTTCCTAAAATTTCAAGCGTACCTAATATTATCTTATACATTGTCTTGTAATGGTTGATTGATTTTTCATAAAATTCAGGAATTCTGATAAAGAACTGTGCTAACCAGAACTCTCAAGGTATGTTGTCGTTCATTATTTTGGTTGATTGATTGATTTCAGATACATGGAAATGATCAAAGCAGAATAGGCAGTATGGGATTCTTGAGCAGGTATTCTAGTGACAATACGGAAAGGATGGGGTATTGTGTCTTGATATCATTTTTGTGTACAATATATTTGAGTTGAAAGTGTTGTGATATTTCAATTAAATATGCTGAAGGTTTCCTATCATTCCATAGTCTCTCATCCTGATCTTGAATAGATGTTCTGTGGTGAGACAATGCCCTGATCTCAGTCGACCCATTGCAGAGGCTATTTCTCTGTTGAAATTTTCTTTGCTAAATCAAGGTTTCTTCGGAGGTGCTTCTAGGAGATTGAACAGTTTTTTCCCTTTGATTCTACATATTTTTGTCCATTCTTCTTTCCAATCATCGTGTTTTTTTTTCTCACTCTAGACAGTAAATCTCTACCATTGTAAGTACCTTTTCTTCATATTATAATCTATACACACAATTCACGGCATTCAATGAAAAACTATGAGTGACCTCCGTGTATGATAACGAAGGTATTAGTCCTCAATGATCAGCAGATGGAGAATCTCATCCTGATGAATTCCATTTAGAGGTGAATTTCCCAAAGCATCTAAAGTTAGTAGTTTAATATAAATAATGGATATCGAGAAGGTCGTTTCTGAATATCATGAATCGAATGGGCCATGGTTCTAGTCCCCGATGTTGATTTTTTTACTGAAATGAGATTTTTACCATTCTTCCTTCCACCCTGTATATTCGGCTATGGTGTTTGATACAGCTTCCATATTCACCTCCAGAAAACATAGAAACAGTTCTTACCAATATTCAGTCCCTGATGTGATGGAGTTCTGGAGAGAAATTTCAAGAAATACATCCTATTGAAAAGAATAATAATTATGTTTGTTCCACGAAAATCTTCCAAGATGAAGTCCCAATGTATCATATCATGACTGACTTGATAAAAAAAAATCTGAGGGTTCCGGCATCAACGCAAATATAGACCATAGTGTAATGGTTCCACTTATTTACACCCTGTGTGAGTTTCACTCACAGTGTTCTAACTTTCTTTGGGTTGATGACATATTAGGCACATCTGATATCGAAAACCACATGAAAATCAGTCAATATCCTCAAAATATTTAGGTCGTCGAAAAAGAGTCAAATTATGAGTGATGGACCATTTAGTGTGTTGAGAACTGTACATATGATGATCAATCGTTTTTCCATTCTCCCGGAAACTAAATTCAAAAATATTTCATGGCGAACACAGCGTCGACTAGTTTGAATGAAAATGAAAAGTTAACCTGAAGAGGTGCTATGAACTGTGAGAAAAAATAATGATTTCCTGGATCTCAGAATTAATGGAGCTGGATAAAACCGTTCAAAAACTTGGAGTGTTTCAGTTGAATGTTGATTGAGGTGAAACCGGAATCGAGATTCCACAAATGAATGCGAAATGTCTAGGGGCGTTATTTCATTGTCTACCATTGTGCAAGGTGGATAGTCTCTTTCCATCATGCCAAACACTTGTTGCACGGATATTTTGTTATTTTTGCGGATCGGATTTCTTTAGGTATATTATTCAGTTTCATGTATTCATTTCGATGAAAATTAGAAAACAATGTAAAAAGACAATATGGAAAGTATTTCTTGAAATTCCGGTGGTATAGGTGATTGTATGTTGATATTATAGGGCTTATTTAAGATGAACATTGAAATCACTTCTTCAAGTTTTTAGTTACCTCTTATCAGAGGAAATTCTAGAATGATGGTAATTTCTCAGGTCAGTGGTCGCATAATATTTGTATTCAATTTTACAACACAAATTTGCATTACCTCATTAATGAGCTATTCAGTCTGATCACACTAGTGGGTACCTTATCTAACTTACTTTGTAGATGAATAAAAATGTGTACCCTCTCATTTAATCGTAAGTGGGTATTTGTTTTCTCGTTTCAAAAAACAAGGCTGTCAATTTAGATATTCAATATAAGATTTTTTTGTATATAGAAGCTGGTGCATGGAAACTGCCCCATAATAATGACGCCTATTGAATTAATACGTTTTATCCTTGATCATATACACTATAAATACTTACAAGGTCTTCCATCAATATATATATTCATTTTGAAAATGCTCTTAAACAGTGGCGAATCATCGCATAGGCGCAGTAAGTGCACGCTTAGGCTCTGAAAAACAGGGGGGGGGGCACAAGCACATCAGTTCATTGAGGAACTGTAACCATCAACGAGCACAAAGGAGAAATATGAGAACAAACGTCAGTTCATTAAAGCACAGTATATATTATCCTCTCACGAGTTAAAGGCAGCATTGCCAGACCAATACTGATTTCGTCTAGATCTAGTACCTTTTCAATACGTCTAGTACGCTAGTACGCTGATCGCAAAATTCGTACTTATTCTTTTTATATTTTTTACTCAGACACATTGTATATTTGAATGATGAAAATTTTACATCAAACAGACGATTAGAAGTGATGGGTCAAATTTAACTTGCAAGTTTTGATCACAAACATCAAACACTACCAGTTCATGTGGAACTAAATAAAAGCTTGTAATGTAATAAATGGAACAAAACATAGTAACAGAAGAAATGGATATGGTCCGATTACCGAAGTCAAGCAACAACGAGCGAGGTTAGTACTACTTGAATGGGTGACCGCTTGAATCTACCGGTTTCTGGGCTCGTTTTTTATTTTCCTCTTTTTTTCGCTTGGTTGCACTAGTTACCAACTAAAGTTTACAGGTAAAAATCTATCAAATTTTTCTTCGTAATTTAAAAAAATTATTCATGGACATGGACAAAAAATCCATGATAAAGACATCTTTGAAACCTAAAATGTACGTATTAAAGACGTACTTACAAAGTGGAATATACGTCTTGAAGACGTCTAAAGATGTACTTTGGCTGATTGAGATGTTCAGGTTCACGGTGCTTTTCTTATTGTCTAGTAATAGTCGAGGTAATAATTTCTGAATGTTCATAATGCATGAATACTTCACTTTTGTCCATTTGAACGTTTCTGTAAGACCAATATTAACTGAGATAGCTGTTGAGTGAAATATAAAAATTTTGTACATATTTCATTATAGGACCAAAATAACAAGAACAAATTGTTGGGATCATGGGATCACAAATTATTTTGTCGTATATGGATGACACTCAGATTTTGTTGAAATAACCGGAAATAACAAAATGTTTATTGATTTAATTTTCTTCTTCGTGTATATTCTACTAAGATATCATGTATAAGTACGTATGTACCCTGCCCACTTACAGAATATTCCATTCACTTTATCAAGTAGTCATATACAGGGTGTTTCCGAAATTGGAGCGGTGAATAAAATGAGGTGTTCCATTAGACATGACACGATAAATCACATGGAAAAAAGATTTTGATTTTTTTTAATTTCCGCTCTCACCATACTTTATTTTTCATTTATTGTACGTCCGGCAACATTGCAAAAGTCATTAGTACTTCCGGTGCATGTGATCACGCCGAGAGCAAAACGCTTGGGTTGTGCTATAAACCTCTGATCAATGATTTACAAATGTTTCAGGCAAACTTTGAAGTTCAATTATCTTCACACCCAGTATAGCAATTAATAGATAATTATACCTAGGAATTTGAAATTTATTCGGGATCTTATCTGTGATTTGTTTATCGCCACAAATAGCCAATTCTTCAGACAGATATTACATCAACATCAAATATAACAATAAAATATTTTATATTTTTTGTTATCATAGCCCACATTTATGGAAATGGACTACTTTACCAGATGTCTCGACGATGTTCCAGTGTGGATCATCTAAATATAACTAATTCTCCCAAATCATAAATGTTCGGAAAATATAGGTAGGTAGGTATATACACTCACCGGCAAAAAAAAACGGCCACCAAATAATTTAACCAAATTGGTTGCTCTGTAACTTTTTCAATTCTGGTCCGATTTTGGTGAAATTCCGACCAAATCGTAGATCCATGTTTCCAAATGTTAGCCCAAATACTAGTTCCTAAGGAAATCTGATGACTCGATCATTATACAGGGAAAAACGAAATTAACTTTTTCACCCTTAACTTCTTAACGCCCTGTGGGAAAGATGAGTGGTTTAAGTTAGCTTCATCATGTTTTAGATTGAAGAGTGATCTCTTTTCTACATTATGGTTTTTTATTCACGTCGATAACCATTTTCTAAAGGAAGATACAAGTGTTTCAAGAGAGTATGGATTCTTAAAATTTTTATTTACAATAATTCAGAACCATTCTCCAAACTTCTGCTTCAATGCTTCATCATGTTTTAAATTAAAGTGGGATCCTCTTTTGTTCCTTCTTCATACAACGGTTCTCGAATAACGTCAATATCTCCTTTTTGAGAGAAGATACAAGTGTTTCAAGAAAGTATAGATTTTCAAAATTTTCAATAACAATAATTCAGAACCTATCTACCTCTCTTAGGGGTGACCTCTAAAGGCTCATTCGCCTTCACCCAGCCTTGTCAGATACTCTTCAAGAGCTACGATTCGCCCTTCAAGGGGGATTTCAGGCAATTCTTCAAGGCTACTTGAGTAATTTGATCAATTTGATGCCACTTCGGTTGGATGCTGTAATTCAATATCGAGGAGAGCATACTCGTCATTGACTACAGGCCTTCTTCTTGTTTGTTTTTTGTAATTGATTTTCCCGTAAGTGCTAATGAAGTAAGGTAAAGTTGTTAATCAATAAGTTCATGTAAATTCTGATTATTGTGGTAAAAAAAAGTTGAAAAACGCCATACTTCCTTAAAACACTCGTATCTTCTTTTAACAATAAGATATTGACGTGAATCAAAAACTTTTGTGTTTAGAAGAGATCACACTTCAATCCGAAGCATAATGAAGCTATGTTCGATCACACAATTTTGCCACAGGGCGTTGAAAAGTATAGGGTGAAAGAGTAACTTTGGTTTTTCCCTGTATAATGATCAAGTCATCAGCTTTTCAGGAAAACTGATATTTAGGCTAACATTCCGGAACATGAATCTACAATTTGATCGGAATTTCACAAAAATCAGACAAGGATTAAAAAAGTTACAGGCTGAACATTTTGGGCAGATTCTTTGGTGGCCGGTTTATTTTGCCGGTGAGTGTATTAGGAGAGCACATCATCAACTTCATTCCTAAAGCCTTTATGAATAAAAAGTTTTTGAAATCAAAATTCCGTTAATTCAACAGAATCTGTGTGTCATAGGTATCCACGACGAAATATGTATTACACAATAGCTGCTCTAATTTACAAATTATGTTGATTGAAATGATCAAGTTGAAAAAGATGACACAGAATTCAATGCAAATGACAATTCAGGACAGAGACAGTAAGTTTTTCACTTTGTTCCTCAATATATCCAAAACCCATTGTTTTTCAGATAGTGAAGCATAAATATTCCCTATTTGCCCTGTTATTAACTATGTATTTGTATGTCTATTTTTTCATTTCCATGTGAGTACTGAGTGATTTTTTTCATCAATATCCTGAATCAATACCGATTTTTCTAGAACTATGATACTTTCTATTGGCTGATGATGGGCTTATATAAGCCCGAAACATGTTCCGTTACGATTGATCTTTGAATATTCTAATAAAAGTTGAGGAGATGGATTTGAGTTCTCATCTATGAACCACACGACTCCACTCTGGAAGGAACTAAAAAATGTGTTGTCCAGTGTATAATGAATAAAAAAAAAAGATAATCCGACAAAATAAGTGAACCCACCCGGCAGGGTACCTACTACCTACCAAAGAGGTATCGAAAGAAATTCCTAATTGTAATGATGATTAGGAGAATTACATCATCGTTGTCAGCTCATTATTATGTCTAAAATATTCTACATATCTATATAATTACCAACAATAAGAGTCAACTTATATTTCGGTAAATATTTGCACTTTCCAAGAAATATATACTAGGTATATACGTCATTAGAAATCATAATTACATAGGATGATTAGCTTTTGAAATAGATTAGATAGTAACGTTCTTTATTGTCGTAATTTGTTCAAAATATCAAAATATTCACAACACCTACCTATTTATTTACATCACAAGACAAACCTGAAAATTGAATACAAATATATGTAGGTATATCTTAGTAGGTATAGAAGCAAAATATAAGCCCTCTCAATTAGGAAGTAGACAATGGAGACAGAAGACGCATAAAATAATTTTCCAGCTATCATTACCAATCCGATCAATCATTATTCATAAGACAACAGCATAGCAATGAAAGACAAGTCAAACCACAGCACCATTTGCAACAATCATCATCATTGCTCTGTTGCGTGTGATAAGGTTGTTGATAAGGCTGTTGATGGGGCGGTTGCCCATACGGCATCTGCCCTGGCTGCCCGTAGGGTGGTTGCTGCCCGTAATGTGGTTGCCCTGGCTGTCCATAAGGTTGCTGCCCGTAAGGCTGCTGTCCTCCATACGCATGTCCGTAAGGCGGTTGTTCCCCATAGGGAGGCTGCCCTCCGTAAGGGGGCTGACCCCCACCGAATTGGGGCTGCTGTTGGAACGGCGCTCCATGAGGTTGTGGAGGGTATGGAGCTGGGGCTGCACCCCCATAAGGTGGAGGATTAGGCTCGTAAGGGGGAGCGTATGGAGCTGGTGGAGGACCGTTGTGATGCTGATAGGCCATTTTCAACCAGAGTATCTATCGATAAAGAATATAACCCAGGGGCGTCATTTCAGTGAATATTACGGGGGAGGAGTAAAAAAACTTGGGAAAAATTGTTGATACCCCAACTCCCAATATATTGAATGTGACAAGAGACAACACACATGGATGTACCCGAAGGGAAGGACACGCTTCAAAATCATGTACACCTATTGCCAGCTTCGGCATTAAATGCTAGTTCATTGCCGTAATGCCGACTAATGCCGATATATTTCTCATATTGCCGACTAATGCCTAAATGCTGAAAAGTATTATCAATACCTTACGACTAAAATACCTTAGTTTTATTGCCTGTTAAAAATTATTCTAAACATATCTATGCCCTTTGGAAATTGGCAAAGAGTAGCTAAAATTAATATCCCAACAACAAACTACTTATAGCAGATATAAGTACCTATTCCACAGTTTAAATATTCAAATTATCCGAAATGTTTTGAAGCAATTTTTTTGTTGAGAAAAATAAATATATTAATTCCCTACAAATACTGGTTTGAAATGAGTATATTTTTATAATTGCGCACTGCCCATCATGCGTATCTTCTCAGTATATTGAGGCAGGGTCATCCGAGGGGTCATCAAAGCTGGTAGGTATGTATACTCCTCTTCATAGGACATACTATCAATAATATGACGGTGTTAGCTCTCTAAATTACCACTGCTTTGGAATTATTTGCAAATGAAAGTATTATATCGAAGACTGGAACCTTTGGCGATGACGATGATACACTACAATGTTTTACCACTAACCAAACCGATTTTTGAAACACATTTTTCGCTAACTATGTTAGCATCTTCAGGAGAAGATTAAAACTAAATATCCTATTCTGGTAAGCTGTTTATATACTAGGTATAATTATTATGTTCACCCAACCGTAAAAAATACTAACCGTCAAGTTGATGATTGTCGTGATTAGAGGGCTATATGGAATAGGTCCATTATCCTTATTCATTACTCATTTACCATTCTTAAATATCTGTAATCTTTCATATGCGTCTAATTTTTTAATATTATTAACTTGCTTAACTAATTTGAGGTTATAGTAATATGTGTGTTATGATTGCAATTGAACATATGTTCGGTTGCACACGATTTATCTAAACTACCATATTTTAAATGTGCTATGTGTTCTTTGAACCTTGTTTTTATGGGCCGCCTGGTTTGGCCTATATATGTTGTATTACTATCATTACAACTTATTTCGTATATTCCCGACTTTCCAAGTGTGTCCACTTTATCTTTCGGATTGCCTAATGAATCGCCCTCGGAATCGCCTAATTTTGACCCAGACTCATAAGCGCTTTAAAAACCTTATCCTTTGAAAACCTCATCAAGTTCCTCCGTATACTTGGGATTGCACGGGATCTGAACGGGATCCCAATCCCGTTCAATGTCAAGTATACGAAAGGACTTGATGAGGTTCTCAAAAGACTTAGGTTTTAAAAGCGTTTATCAGTCTGGGTCAAAATTAGTAAATTTATTAGGCAATCCGAAAGATAAAGTGGACACACTTGAAGAGTCGGGAATAAAATCACTCATTCGTATGTCAACATCAGTATATGACACTGAGAAGTGTCAAACTATCAGCAGAACTTCCAAAGAAAAATATTTTGCATTTTCATGTTGAGAACGGGAGCAGATTCGTTCCCGAAACGTCCAAAAATAAGTAAAAATTCGATATTTTTTCAATATATATATCTTCAAGGCTCCCTGATAGAAAAATTTGTTAAACGCAGTGACATTTTGAAGCAAATCATCTGATTTGTCCCACTACAAATATATTGAAATAATAAGAATATTTTTATTTTATAGAAACGAGGAGAAAAAAACCCAAAGAATCAAGTAAAATGGGCATATTTTCAGGATTCAGGCTTTAGTAGGAAATATATCGGCATTACGGCAATAAACCAGCATTTATTGTCGAAACAAGAAATAGGTTCTCATAATTTTGGCATTCAAGCATATCTGTAGCATATGCTACCATTGGCCAAAAAAAATATACATGCATATGCTGGGAATATGATCTCAATATCCTTATACCGCTCAGGGATATGCTTAGCACATATACTTTGTATATCATTTTGCAATGTGGATTCTATATCTACCGACTAATTTTTTAGATTTTTGAATCTCATCCGAATCAATAACTTGATGCAAATATCAAGTCATATCCAGTCTATTGTGAATAATTGCGTCATTTAATTGATATCTCGCGGTTGATATCGTCAAATTGCTGAAGGCGCCAATTTTTATATTTTAGGATAATTTGTCAGTTGCTTCCTTGATAAGGTCAGGCATGGTAAGGTAAGTAGGAATATTTTATGTATAAAATATCTACCTACTATTATAGTGAATGATAAGATATTTTGAAAGAGTATTTTCGAGAGTATTTTATATATCTCAATTTTAAATACTGATCAATACCTATATCGTCAAGTGGTTATAGAAAGGTTGGAAGGTTCTAAGTTCTAAAGTAGAATCAATTTCTTGTATAATCTCCCCTAAATGACGCCGATGATTGGTATAACCTTGTTCTCCGAAAAACGAAATGGAAGTTTTATTACCTGTAAATATGTAGCTGCTGGGCGTGATCTAAGCTCTCACTCGTTGTTCTTTGTAAATTGTTCTATTTTTAACAGTTACCTATAAGTATGTGTTCTTTGGTTGATGTTATCCCTGCACAAACTAGATTCACTATTTATCTATGGTTCAGTGGTTCACACTGAAATTCTGCAATTTCGTATATAACATCACTTTTCAACTGTACTTCTTTCGACACAAATGTTAATCATCGTCGAAATATGACGACAGAAAGTATTGAACAGAGAACAGAGGAGAGGACTGACAAAGCGCAGCGCAGGCGGCCATGATTATCAATGTTGCCGGTTTTCATAGACGCCGCAAAGTCGGTGGTAAACAGTAAACAAGATTGTCTGGCCGATGTACTGAATCCCAAATCAATGCCAAACGATTCATCATAGCTTTTTGCCCAAATGTTAGTAGATAGGTATACCTATACTCGAAGCTTTATTTTGTTGACGACGGTTTGTTTTCATCCCTCTCTAGCGCAGGTATTGGATAGGTGGTATTGTGGTAAATAAGAATAGGTAGGTTTTTATATCTGGAGGCTATTACAGTCCTATATTCTGAGTAGTTATATACATACCTATATTTTCAGGTATAATATAATTTTTGACAAATGGATAGTTTTACATTTCTTGCATACATTGCTATAGGATAGGTGTATGATGATGCGAGCATATCGATCGAGAAATTTATTATTTCCGTCGACCTTTAATGTTCATGAAATCGTTCATTAATGACCCCTATTAATGATCAAATTGTCTATTAATGCACGATTGTTTCATAGGCAACCAAACATACACCGCGTGCATTGATTGTTCATGCTATAACTTACGGAATCTGCATTAAAATCGAAAATATGGATTTCATCGAAGATTTTCCGTTAACGGGTTCGCCTTTCCAAGTTTCTGACACGATTTTAATCCCTGTTTTCTAACACAAGGAATTTATTTTCTATGTTGATCATCTCGACAAATATGTCAAATGTCACTAATGTCAGTAACAAGGCTACTGGGCGATTCTTAGCAGTTTCCGGATGAATGATGAATTCGCGAACCAAGTTTTCTTCATTGCAGGAGGAATGAGAAATATAGTCGACGGAAAAATTTTGTAACCAACTTGTATATCAAAAGGCGATTATTTGGTGGATTCCAGTTTGACGAAACAAACTACGCGTTCATTTATTATGTTGTGTCTACCAAAATTGCAAACCATTCCACCGATGTACCAAATTCTGGTACCTATACAGCATAACCTCAAAAAACTGAAAATATTGGATTTGAAAGCTGTTTGCCATTTGCCCAAGAACAAATATGGATGAATTAATTGAAATCAGCCTAGGATATGAAAATAAAAGAATAGCTGCATTATTGACACCAACAGAAACTGAAACAATTTCGAGTGGTAGGTACTTTTTTCTTTCCCATCCTGAGTTTCAAGAAATTAGTGCAAACATTCAGGAAACTTGAATACCAACTAAGAATTCTTATCAATGGCTTTATCCATATCATCACAATTGAATGCAATGTTTTGTATATATAGGTTGTTGAGAATTTTCAACCTATCTCGTTTACTCAACAACATAAACAATATTTCATCCTCGAAGCTATCAGAAGAACTGCTAGAACTTTTGGATATGAAGACAAGGACTCCAAAACACTTTTAATACATCATTTTCCATTTTACATTAGAAAAAAACAGTTGTGATTGTCATGTCAATAAATAATTGCGTTTTTTTTTTCAACACTGATGACTCCAATAATTCGATGCATCAGAGAGTGACGTCACATCCATCAATGATGAAAATGTAGTGTAGAAAAGAACATGTCTTATTTCAAAATTAGTTTGGAAGATTTGTTATTTTTTATATGATTGAGTACCTACTATGAGGATTTATCTTTCTTTATTTTCCTAGTTGAAAGTCGAGAACCTGATGTATATTCCCAGCCAACATATCTATGATATGACATCTCTGAGATGTTGCGTTTAGGTAACAGTGCGATATCACAAACGTACCACCGCTGCGATGTTCATAAGCAAACACATCTGCTATATACATAATATGTCTGAGATAATAATTACATAATTACATAATTTTCGTTGGTATACCAAGGATAAAGTCGTTGAAAAGACGATTGAATGGACAGGAGACCCGAGGGGCCACCAACCCAGTCACAACAACACAATCAATATTGGATGCCATCAAAAGTCAGTGGTGTATGTATCTATTATCTCGCCTTGTGTGAGGAAACATCGCTTTTTTCATTACAAATAACATAACGCAGTAACATTGCATAAAATATATCGTTGTTATATCGCAGAAAACCTACCGCAGCGACGTCGCATCGTTGAAACTTGAATGGGACAAAATAACATCCCTCTGACATCGCAGCGACGTCTATATGCGACATAGAATGCGATATCACAGGTCACAATTGTTACATCGCTGCGATATATCTGTGATGTACCTGTGTTTGCTGGATTGTTACCTAGTATATTATGTAGGATTGTTAGGAACAGAGAGAATAATTGAAATAACTGATCCTTGAATTCTTTTTTTTTAAATTGTAAGCGCCAATTGAGAAAGTTGAGTTTAAAATAAGGCAATCGTACTATTTGGTTTCTATCAAAATTAGGAAGTTTCTTAGGAATTATCAGAGAGCTGACAACACTGTCGAGAGCTACACATCTCTGTGGCTCTGAGGAGGCAGTCATGAGGCAGTCTGAGGGGAATGAGAAAATGAATTACGAATACGAATTACGAATTACATTTACATTCTACCTGGCAATTAGAAGCGTGACATGAATTTAGATTACTTTTAGAAAGAGCTATATTACATCATGAATTACATTCTCAGCTATTAATAATAATAATGCGATTCTACATCACCTTCTCGCACTATAAACATTAACCCTGACCTCTGATCTTGCATAGGTTTGTCAAAAAATTTTTAGTCAAAAAATTTTTAGTCAAAAAAAAAAAGGATTAGTGACTGGTTCTTTGTTCGTTATAGTTTTTAGTTTAAATTATTTCAAAAACGCAGGTCTTGCTCGAGATGTCAACGGACATCATCATGAATCACATTCTCAGCTAATTATAATAATAATGCTATTCTACATCACCTTCTCGCACTATAAACATTAACCCTGACCTGACATATGATCTTGCATATTATGTTTGTCAAGAAATTTTTAGACACAAAAAAGGACTTGGTGACTGGTTCTTTGTTCGTTATAGTTTTATCATTGTTTTTAGTCTGAATTATTTCACAAATGCAGGTCTGGCTCGAGATGTCAACGGACCCTAGGCGACAACTGCCCACTGGGCAAAGAACATAAAAAAAATATGTTTGCTGACGTTATTTTACTTACAATACCACGAGACAGTCAATTATTACCAGACACTTTTTCGAGGAAGCAATTATTTTGAACATTTACTAAATATTCGGTTTTTAATTGAAGCTAGAGTAGTAGGTATTCGAGAAAAAAATTTCACACCAAAATGAAACAATATACTAGGATAAGATTAGGCTAAATGAAATACAAAATACCGACATTGATTCCAAAAAATATTACTAAAGGTAACTGGTGGTAGTTCAAAGTACTATTCTTGGCTAACTTCATTCTACTAAAGTTGGTGAAAATAGATATATTTTGTTACAAGGAACTTGACATCAGTATGTATAGTATATACCTATAGTATTCATATTCATTATTTTTTGAATTGACTTGGCAGTTACTGGTACAATGTTCAATGTAGAATGAGATAGAATATTTATTTCACCAAGTTACAAATGTTATGTTTTTGGCAGGTCAGATACAGATGTAAAAATGTAGTACATAAAAAAACACATCAAAAGGTAGTGGAATAAATAAACGCATTGAAAGTAGTCGAATAAAGTCAAACATACAAATCCAATAAATCTAGTAATAAAACAGACTGGAATCAGTAACATATAGTTAAATAACGATCATCGTGGGGCGTCCTCAGATTTTCGTCAATGGAATGAAAACAGTGACGGAGAATATGACATTTCAATTTTGATTTGAAACGATTCAAATTCGAAATATTGAGCTCCTGGGGCAAAAATTATAATATAATATACAATGTACATTGTACCAGTATATATGTGTTTAAGAATTTAGTCGAAATCTTATCGTTTGTGAAGTTTCTCTACATCATATCCATAACATTGTAATATAGGTTAAATGAAACACAATTGACTTACCTTAGTTACACATAATAATGGTTCTTTTTTCGATCAATACCGATTCGACATGAAATTTTCGGCATGAATATTAAAAATATTATATTGTTAAAAATTCACTGAGATGTATAGTACGAACAACAACAAGTGATTGCAATGTTAGATTCTAGGATTTGTGAGTCTATCAACAGAATATAACTGAAAAACAGTAAGTTGATATTGAATCAACAAAAAATTATAGCTAATACCATAAAGAAAATGCCTAGCGGCTAAGTTATTTGATGATATATTAATATCAGCTATTAAATCTATCAAGAGAATTTTGTTGAGAACACAAAACAGTAAAATAAAGTTATGGATTCTTCTTTGATCATATCAACAATGTAACTGATGATTTACTTCACTACGAATGCTTTTGGTAATTCAACTAAGAAATTGTTTTAGACCTACTGACACAACAAATTTTTGTTTAATCATAAACTAAATTTCAATAGTGTTATGTCAAATTTGAAGTAATGACAGCTCTTTCTCATAGAGCATTACTTAAGAAAAAATCAGATGACTACGAGCCGAAGATAAATAGTATTTCGCTATTATCTGTTACAGTTGTAGAAAAAGTATAATGTATAACTCGCAAGGAATGCACTTTCCCGCTCGTATGATTTACACATTTTATTCTCATGGGAAATGAATATCATTCCGTGCTCGTTACGCAATATAGGTACTATTTTCTGTTCTTCTTTTTGACGGGCGGGCCCCATTGAGCTCCCGTATCCTTGACAGCCGTCTGCATGATGGTACAGTTGAGAGAATGTATATGTAATATTCTCTCAACTGTGATGATGGTCCGCATCAAAGTTCAAACGGCGTGAAAAAGGTACTTCGAAATTAATATTGAAGTTGTGGAAATCACACAAACTCGGCATCCTCTCTAAAGCAGGCTGCTCATTTCCCGGCACTCAAGGTTGGTATAACTGATGGTCATTTGTAGAGGAAGGTTGCTCTTGTTGAGTATACATAATTAATGTATGTATGATTTCTAGATCACAACTGGATTGGTGAATCTACTCGGAGACAGTAGTAGAATGCGGAAAATTATCAATTCTACAACTTTGCTGGGCTATGTAAAGAGCTGCCATTAATATAGCAAATACCAAAAACATTCAATAGGAATAACCTATATCGTTAGGTCCACATATGCCTCGAGGTCTATACAAACCTTATACCCTACATTTTTTGTTGTTAATGCATCGCCAAATCACCATTTTGTATTCATTTATTCAGTTACTGACGCCCTATGAAGTTCATATATTCTCAATTATAACATTGTGATAGCTGTATATTTATGGTACTGCAATTCATTCTGTACATCCAGTTAAAAAGATATCAGATTTTGAATAATAAATAAAATAGAGTGCGTCATCAGGCCAGGATATTTTCATCAAGAAAATATTCGTTGTAGATTCCAACTCCAACATTTTGTTGTTGACAAAAAAACAGAATGTTGATTCTCGGCAGACATAATGAAAATAATTTTTTTCTGTGACGGGAAAAAAGTTTTTAATGTCATCTCTGTTGACAGGCAATAAAATGTCACTCTTCATGAAATACTTTTTTCCCACAATTAACTTTTGATATTTAGTAAAATAATTTCCATTGTTATTCAACAGTCTTATAGATATCAATCCTCCGAAGGACCGACAATTTCTCTCAAATTTATATTTTTGTACCTAACAGTGCCACCGTCAAAATTTTTGTAATATCATTGATGACATTCATATTATTTATTTGATAAGAATTATTAAATAGAAGATCATAATAAGATGGTAAATCACTTCGTGTTAGTGGGTACTCTGCCATCACCGGTGCAAAGGAATTCAAAAAATCTTTTCACACTTCAGATCGAGTCGAAGTGGAACTCACTCCAAGAACGAATTATGTTTCCGCCACACCCCAGAACATATTTTTCCTGAAAAAGCGACTTCCATAATAACGCTCCCCCTCATTATAGTCTTCGGGAGATGAATGGCGGCAACGGAAAAGATGCAATTTTCCGCGCCACACACGGGACACTTCAGAGAAAATTCTGTTTCCTGCCTCATTACGACTTGAATAACTTCAACTGCCAGATTCAATTCCAATTCAAAATGGAAGCGGTTTTGAGACGCGCGTCAGATTATTTCATCCGTTTTATTCGTTTGCGGCACAGTAAATATTATACACCGAGGAAATTAACTATTAAACCAGTGCTCGAAATGGACCGGAACGCACCCCGGAACACCGTCCGGTTCGTGAATGGAAATCTAGGTCAGTTCCGGTTCGTAAAAATATCTTGATTCGTTCCGGTTCGTGAACGATGCATATGCTTTGTCGAGTCTCCACTTAATCTTCTTTCTTCAATAATCTCAATACCTGCTTAATGAATTACTAACGCTCTTAATTTATAATATTTTTATTTGAAATTTGAACAAAATCATGAATATGCCGAGAATATGACACTGGTAACAGATTTGTCAAGATCAAAATGTTTCTGCACGGATAATATGTTGCGCCCTGTTTCTTTTACGTCCTGTCTCTAGATGCTTCTTATCAGGTATTATTGAATTCATGCATCATCAACGGGACTCTTGAGGCAGGGCCTACTCAGAGTAGGCCCTGCTTGAGGTCCCGAAAGAAGTAAAACATGTCCTGGAAAGTCTATTCCAACTTCATAATAAGGTTCAAAACGCATTTTGAAATTTCTCAAGAAATTGTCCATGGTTCACGCCATCTATCATCGAATATGAGAACCCGACGTTCCGAACTCGCATTCAGTTGTTCATATCGAGAGCTAGTCTGACGAAACAATTGAAGAGTGGGCACACCCGAGTCACCAGACGAATTATTAACATCTCGGACAGATACAGGAGTCGAGAAAATGTTATAGCTACGGAAGACGACCTCATCGGGAATAGCGGAAGAAGGGGCACAATAGATTTTTAAGGCCACAGTGCATCTTCATGGCCACAGTACACATACATACATACATGCAATAAAATACAATACAATCAATAATTTTTACTGGAGTCATAGATTAGTTCACATGAAAATGATAGTTCTTTGAAAAATGCAAGGAAAGTTTGGGCAGAATTCCGTATAAAATTCCCTTTTTGATACACCCAATATTTTATAAGAGTTTTGATTTGTCTTTGATAGATTTTTTGGCACCCGGTTTAAGTAACTTTCCATCCTTTTTTTAACAGGATATACATATATCCCACCAAAATAAGTTGTTTCTCAAAAAATTGCTTACATAAAATATTCAAGATAACGGAGTTACAGGTATTTGAAGGTTCAAGGAAGACTCCAACTATAAAACTTGTTGTTTACATTTTCTTCTCTTTCCAACCGATTAATTTTCGTTTTGAATTGCACCAAAAAACTCTGGGAGAGAAATGAAGCTCTAGGCCAAACAATTCATTTTGGCGAGATATTCACCCTGTTGAATAAGAAAACTCACTTTTAGATTCACCCTGTATGTACTGATTAGAAAATTATGCTTTTTTGTGTGTTCAATATCCAGTATTCACTGCTAATATACCAGAAAAATACATGGATGATTATAAAAAGCTATTTTCCACCAAATCACATTCAACATTTTCTCATTGCTTGAGATTTTTCCATTATTTTCCGTTCAGTTTTCGTCAGACTATTTCCTTATCTGATTTATTATTCTTATGTGACACGGCAAACATTGCACCGACTCACGTATTTCCGGAGGCACTGATATATTTTGTTTTGACGTATAATGTCAATATATTTTCATGAAAACTGCCATCTAGAAAAGTCAACAGCTCGAAAAATTTGCTGCGATCTACGATATATCAAAGTGAGCTAAATCCTTCCCAGTAAACCGTTTTTCATCAGCGGCAAATCGAGAAAATATGAAAAACACGTTTTTCCACCACTAAAAGCTATAGAACCAACCATTATACTGGGTGTTTCATTGAGAAAGGTGAATACTTCGACTGTGGATAGGGGTCACTGAGGTGATTTGAAAAAACCCATAGTTAATAGGTCTCCGACATCTTATAACCGAAATATACGGGATGTTTCATCAATTTTCCGCATATCTTCATTGTTTCATAACTTTCCAACCAACCTGTAAATTTCTTCACTTACCCTAACTATCCTGTCGAATTGATTGAGGCATTAACGAAAGATAGAATCCTGGTCCAACTTCACATAAAATTAACAATTTTTTTCTACCCGAAAACAACACTCTATACATTTGAATTCTTGAATTTCTCTGCAATATCTGAAAAGAGCGCCAAAATGTCTATTCTACGATAATATTTATTCGTGCATAGACGATTTTCAATACTCATTTTATGATATGCTCAAAATATTATTTTTGCTGATTTTTGAAGTAAACAAAAACAATGATTAAAAATGGACAATACAGAACACACACAGTGAAAAAAAATAACACCAGTTCACACCAGCTAACACCCTTGTGTTTCCCCTGAGGTCCTGATTATTTTAGTGAGAATTAACAGTGATATTTTTATATATTCGTTCTTACATAAAAACAAGAACTACACTAGAGTATTTGTAGATTTGAAAATTTTTAAAGAGGCCTACGAATGATCCTGATTGTTCCAACCCGTTGACGAAAAATCATATAGTACCTACCATGATTTATTGTTTTACATTTTGAGTCCCATATTGTTTGATATGTTTTTAATAGCTATTTGTGTATTTAGAGCGCAAAATGATAGATTGCCGCTCGACAAAGGAAGTTACCGCGCGATGCGGAGCGGAGCGCGGTAATCTTTGGAGAGCGGCAATAACACTTTGTGCTCGAAATACACACAAGATTTTTTCTACTAACGCAGCTTTTGGAAATAACTGCCCTGAAAGTATGAGCGATTGAAATAGTTGAAAACGTTCTTATCCATTTTATCCCATATTATGTCCAAAGGAAACAAAAAAAGAAAAATTGAAATAACTGACAAGCCAGAAAAAAAATTTCGGGCCTACCAAGAATTGAAACTGGACCACCAGCGTGGCAAAACCTGAGCTTCAGACCTCTGAGCCATAGTACGATAAACTCTGCAATCAAATTGTACATTACTCATTGATGCAATAAAATAAAGATACACTGTCTTTCTGATGATAACAAAGAGTTTCAATATAAAGTATAATTCATCGTTTTCAACAGATTTCCTCCATCGGGAGCTTCTTAGAAATGCGATGAGTTCCAGATACTTATTGATTACGATATTATCTCTAACATTCAAGCATCTATATACGTACCATCGAATATATAGACCAATGAGTTGATGACTTCAAAGTCTTTGATTCTTTACCAAAATAAGCCAGTAAAACGTTTTCTGAATACATATTCACCATCTCGGAGTGGCACCAATTTATGAATGTATCATATTGTAATTCATATTTCTTCCTTGATTTCTCCGGTATAAGAGAATACTGTGTAAGAGATTCAAACTCTTGCGCTTTCTGCTATATCATCAGGAGGTGTGTTTGATGATTCACTGTCACTATTTTCCATCATGAAAGAATTGGGGGTTTTCAAGAATAGATAAGTATAGGTTACAGAGATGTGCGAGCGTTTTTTCAATATTTCCGCTCACGAGCGCAAATGCTGTCAAAGAATGACATTTCTGGGAAAACGTCAACTTTGTGCTGGAATTTGAAAGCGTCAAAGGCTACTTTGTTAAGCGTTTGTAGAAAAAAATTGTTTTGTCCTCATTATTGTCATCTAATAATATTTTAGGTACCATTATCTGATGATGGCCGTAGTGCCGAAACCGGTTACTTTTTACTGAAGATTTTTATTTGAAGTGTGGTCGACCGACTTTGTGTTGCTTCTTCTTCCTTTTGAAATTACTCTGGACCACTTTGAGATATGGATGATTTCCATGATTTGAAGAAGATGAGTCTGCAGTTACATCTGAACCACTAAATTATCAGAGATTTGTATAATATTAGTTATAGGTATACGACACTTGAGCATTTCAATAACTCCTCCACGGACTCTCATTCTTATTCTCTTCATCTAGACACTTTTGAGAGCTATATAAACTTATGCAGAAATTATCGTGAAGACGTGAAGTAGTTGACTTGAAGCTGTGGGAAAGAAGTGGCAAAATCATTTAATATCTTGAAAAAAAAAACCGTGAAGTTGAGTGCATCCTTATGGAGTCTCACACTTTCGTTGGTAACACATTTGCATAATTCATGAGTTGAATTTGAATGGCTCTCTTGAAAGACAATTACGAGTCTGCGAACGATTCGATTTTTTTCTGGAAATTTCATCAGTATTGACGTATTCACAGAGATTATGCAAATATTTCCGTAAAAAATAAAGCAAAGTGCTCTTTCCAGTAAATAAATTACAAATTCAGTGCTTCTATGAATATGTAAAAGAGAGTCCAAACAGTTTTCAAATGTCAGATATAATTAAAGTTCTTCTCGAGAGAATTTCTTCCTACATTCTATTCTTTATAGACTAAATATTTGCATACCTACTCATTGTTCTGACTAGCGTTTAAATGATTAACGATGCACTTCCCGATTAACGATGCACTTCCCATTTTCTCGACTGAGTTTCAGACTCAAATTCAAATAGGTAGTTCTTTCAGTTGGGATTAGGACCCTAAATTTTCGGAAAAACGACTTTCAAGTAGTATTAGTATAATATGTACTTCGTTGGTATGTATATGAATATACCATGGCCACCGACCTTACGAGAGGTCCTTCAGTCCATGAATGTTCTGTGTAGGCTTTTTTACTAACTCCAAACGCCACCTCAGGAGCAGCACTGTTAATTGGTACCCAACAGCGAACTTACAAGAATGAGAATTTATAATTTGTTTTATGAATAAATATTCTCTGCTGTACCGGGGATTGAAACCTACCAAAACCTTTCGATTTTCTGATTACTGGTCGAGTATCCCAGTGGGCTATTCCGCCGTCTTACGACTTTCAGTGTACCATATACCTGAAAGTCACCATTATTTATTTTTTTATGTCTTGGAGCGCACGAAAGGAAATTCCTATAATGTTCGAAGAAGATCGTGCGTACTAGAGTCACTGGGACAAACCTTGCCATATCAAAAAGAGCACCATAGTCGTTCCGCGCTTTTTCATTCAACATTGTTTGAATTTGACAATAAATTTCATGAACGTCAGAATTGAAATATAATTTCCTAAACTATTAAGAATCAAGGATAAATGAAAATGTCCTGCTGTATGTATTGAATTGTGGAACTCTGAAGAGAATGGATTGCATTATTTCTTTGATTTTCCAAAGGAAATATCAACCATTCCCTTATAGAAGGAATGTATATGAAACGGCCTGGATGGAAAATCAATTTGAAGACGAGCAAAATCATTGAGGTACATACATAAAAATTCACTCAAACAGAGGATTTTACTATCAGTTCGAGAGAATCTGCAGACTATCCAATATTATCATCACACCAAATTATCATTGAGAAAGAGGAATTCATTGCAAAACTATGTAAATTGAAAATTTGAGAACGAAACTGAGGAAACCAAGTAATATTTTATAAAATGTTACATTCTTTTCATGTTTATAACTGTTCTTCTGCGAAAAATGTATTGCTATAAATTGAAGTGGGTGTTTATACCCTATTTCTATTTTATATCTACGGCAAAAAATTATCAGGACCGTATTTAAAAAACAAAAGTTGATGATGGTTTTACAAATACGAGACGTCGCATGGAAAAATCGGTATCACCACGTTAAACGTCATCAAAAGTTGCTATGAAAAAGTATTTTCAGTTTTTTTGTATCTCTAATAATACCGGAGAAAAAAAAATAAAATTGATATTCCAAAAATTCACATTTTTCGATATAACTCAAAAACTACAAATAATTATGAAAATTTTCGAATTCTCTCGATATGAGCCTCCGAATGCGCGACTTTTTTCCCATTCAACCGACTTCGTATCTCCTACCGTTTGCGAGATCCCCATGCTGTTCAACCTTATCTTGGACAGACTGTATACGACATTTTATGAACAATTTGAATTACATCGTCTGGGCACTGACAAGTTGGAAGAGTTATTAAGCGCTATAAAAACGACAGAAACAAATTTTTGCCAACTTACCGTTGGAAAAATGAGTTATTTGTTGTTATTCGTTGTCATCTTAGAAGTTACTTCTTTTTTCTATGGTTGTCTTTTTAATTTTATTGTTGACGTTCAAAAAAAAAATAAAGAAAAATATAATTTTATCCGATTTTTTGTTTGAAAGATTATAGTTGTAAATAAAATAGCACACAAACCTTGGTGGAAAGTGACTTCACTCTCTCGAGAGATTAGTTAGTTAACTGAGGCCCGTGAAGTAAAATATTGTGACTATTCCTATACAATTTCTCTTATCTCCCGGAGCATGAAGATCTCATCTCATATTATCTTCACTTGAAAATTGCAAAATGAAGAAAGAATTTAGTTAATATGACCACGCTGTGGTGATACCACGACGCGATGATTATTTGTTGCACCTTGTCTCTAAACGATAGTGCCTACGCTTACTGGCTTCCACCATCAAACATCAACTTTCAAGATAAGAAGACCATAATGGTTCATCCATCAGTCTGTACATTTAATCGAGGTTGGTAGAATTGACGATTTTTAATCACATTTCTACCAACCTTAAGTCTGTAATCACCAGTTCTTTCATCCCTGAATTATAGCTTGGTTCTTTCAAGAATATCAATTATTGATCATTAGTAGGTTGGGAGTTGCATGAGTTGCATATAAGTACTCTCATCAATTCGAGCAATTGAATTACCTAAGTAGTATTAACTGAAATTCTTCTTCGAGAATATCCAGAATTGAAAGGTCGGTGAAATACTTATTGTGATAGTCGGTATGTTATTGAACAATTTCAAATTCTGTGAAGTATCTGTCCTAAGTGATAATTCTCTATACTTCAGGTTTGAGTTTAGCTTCCACGCAATTACTGATTGATGCAGCAGGCTATAGGTAATGAAAAGTTGTTGTGAAGTAACTTGAAATTCACAAATAATTGATCGCAGATATTCAGAAGGAAAGAAATTCTCGAGTTTTATCCATTTTCCACAAATTCCCGAAATGCCAATATCAAGCAACAGAAACAGAGAATCTACGAACTCTTGGCAGATTCACCAAATCATGAGAAGTTCTGCTCATTTTTATTGTAATTATTATTATTATGAGTAAAATCATATTTTCGCTACATCAACTATCTCTATCCTGGGGAGAGTGCTCGAAAAGTGATGGCCAATGTATATCAATGTTTGCTGGGTTGTTCGGTTTGCTGGGTTGTTTGGTATGCTGTTCCTGTTACAAAATCATCAATTTTTGGTACAGGTCAACAGATCACAGATCCTTCTTGTATAAATTGATGCACTTCTTCATGTCATCGCTTATAGGAGGATGATCATGATAATAATATAGGTATTCAAAATAATAATATGACTGAGTTTATTGTGTATTCACCTACTCGTGTATTTATGACTTCCTCGTTGGATTTTGTGCGAATTTTGTGAAATATAGTTATTGTTAAACCAAGGTATAAGCTCAAGCCGAGGGGTATAAGGTTCCGTAGTAATAATACCTACCCTTTTGGTACTATACCAAGGTGTATATTACATTTCTTCACCACTAGCAATATATTTGTTTAATCAATAGCATGAATTCGAATTAATAAAATAATATAGGCTAGAATTATACCTTCAAAGTTGATACTAGAGAAGAGAAGTGGACTGTAATGAATTAGAACGTAATTAAAACGGGCCTCAGATCATACTTTTGGTCTATGATGACTATTGATGACTTTGTTGTCGAAGGAGGTCCGGAAATCTTCTGCTTAGGAGCTGAAAGCACTGCTTTCGAGTCTTTGCTAGGAGCTTTTCGTGATCACCAGCCGGCGGTGTGTGACACTAACCGTTACCACTAACGCAAATCCTGAGTGGGTCGATAATATCGAACGAGATATCGATTTATTCTTCCACACGCTTGTTGCTTCGAAGGCACTTAATGCAAGTAATTTTACGTGTTTTTCACGGAATTCATGATTGCAATTTTTACTTTGACGAACGCGAATAATTGGCGGTTCCTAGTTTTTCGCCATCTTCTTGAACACGTGAGAAGATGCCATGTTGCCACCTTGTCCCTTTGGTAAATCTGAGGCTACGCGGGTGAATTCAAATATGCTTATTTTACATAATTATACTAATTTATTGAAACTCTTGTGAAATAATAACACACATACACACACTATACAACAATATCGTGAGGACACGACAATATTTCAATCTCTATAGTTCTGTATGAAACTAGACCTATATGTCCCCTCGAAGCACTTAATTCACATCATCAGAACAGTGTATTCAGGTTATTTATGAGGCAGATGTGGCTGCTATGTCTTCATTATTGACTAGTGGTTCTCAAAACTACCTTGTTAGTAAATACACACTCTACGCCTTGAAAAGAAGTAAATAATGGTAGATTCTATAGCTAGTAGTGGAAAAAATAAAATACCTTTGCCTCGACAGACGCCCTTGTAGAAAAGCAAATTTCATATCATCGCGAACGGTAGACGAGTAATTGGTTGACGTGTGAGATTGTTGTCGCAGTTTGACTTTTCCAATTCTCTGTCAAATGAACCGTATCCAATTTTCCGAAGCCATACTGTGAAAAGTTGTGCTCATTACGTTGATGGAAACTGCTGTTCACCTTCGTCTTGTCTTTCACATTTGCCACGATTACAAATTACATTCGAAATGGAGGAGACAGGCTATACAGGGTGTAACTAAATAAGTGTAAAACATTTGAGGGGGTGATTCCTCATCGAAAAAAAGATAAGATCTTTCATATAAAGAAACTTCATTGAAGCATCCCATATTCAGATACAGCCCCTTGAAGGGGGTCCATGAAATTTGTTTACCAATTTTTTTCACAAGCACTAAAAAAGTTACAGTAATGAAATTGATCTGACATTTTCTACTACCAAAAAGACAATTAGCCAGTAATTTATTTGGTTCACCCCATAGTAATAAGGGGTTGAAAACGCAACCCCTAGATTTTATTTCCAATGAAACTTTTTGTCATGTTATTTGTTTACCATTTAAAAATTTATTTTCGATAGCCCATTTCATGCTAAATAAAAAATGTTCCTTGAATTTTTAGAAAAAAATTAACCAGTTCGCAGCAAAAATCATTTTACGAACAACATACATATCGCCATAAAACGAAAATACGAAACTAATTCAGTTGGCCGCTATTTACGATAGTGACAATTAAATCGGTATCAAGCTGTCAGTTTGTCAATTTTTGAACTTGAAGTAATACTAATAATTGTGCATTGTTGTTCTGTTCATGATTTCTGAAAAAAAAATTGTTGAACAAATTTTATGTACCCCCTTCAAGGAGCTGGGGGATGGGATGCTCCAATGAAGTTTCTTCATATGAAAGATCCTATCTCTTTTTCGATGAGGAATTACCCCCTCAAATGTTTTACACTTATTTATAGTTACACCCTGTATATGGATTCAACTAACGATATATCCAGATGGATTCATCCGAGGGGTGGCTCACTATGGTAATATGGTGTACATCGTGCCAGTAATATATTACCAGTACAGTATTATACTTCTAGTCGACTTCTAGTATTACCGGTATTACTTGTATTATCAAGTAATATTTGGTAATATTTCATATGACAGGTATTATTGGTAATATCAGCTAGTAATATTGGAATATTGGTAATATCTGCTTGTAATATAGTAATATAAGTAATATCTTCCAATAATATGGTAATATTAGTAATATCTGTCAATAATATGGTAATATTGGTATTATTTTATAGTAATATAGTATTATTGGTGATATTCCAAGTAATATTAGTATAACGCATCAAGTAATACATTGGTAGATTTCTAGTAATATTATGAAAATGAGTATTATACGTTCTAATGTTCTATGAGTCAATTATACCAGATGTAGCAATGAAAAATAAGCGTTCGCCACCTAGCGAGATTTTTGAAAGCTGTCTGTCAGGTGCAGCAACATGTTATTTTCCATCGTGAGTATCTATACCTCGATCTATGCCTACCTGATCTCTATGAATAGAATGAGTATCAAAATACCATTTCTTTATTCTAATTTATTGATGGTTCAGTATGTATTTGCATGAACTCAGTGTTTGAAGACTAATGGTTGAGTAATCGGCGACTAGGAACACCCAAACAACCACAAAGGTATTGAGGAATGTCTAACTATATTTCAGCAACTAATTTGCCAAATGAGTAGACCTAAATAGTTATTTGCTTAACATGGGAGAAAATCACAAGATTTGAAGCTACCCAGGCAGTTGAAGTGCACCTTCTATGCCTGTTAAGTGACATTAAAAAGCCATGTTTAATGTCATGTGGAGAAAATAACTATTTATTTTTATGTTGGCAATACCATGCAATACTGAGTATTATTCGAAATATGTCTCTGTCAGCTAAAATGGAATACTTTCTAGATCTATACTAAAGAATAGCAACTCATCTGAACTCACGGGATATTACTATAAACTAGGTAATATCTAATAATACCAATAATACTCGAATACTACCGAGTATTACCGAATATTCCCAAATATCACCAATTATTACCAAATATTACCGAATATTACTGAATACTACCAAATATTACTAAATATTACCAAATATTACCAAATATTACAAAATATTACCAAATATTACAAAATATTACCAAATATTTCCGAATATTACCAAATATTACGAAATATTCGGGAATGTTACAAAATATTACCAATATCACCTTCCAAATAATGTTTAGGAACCTGATAAACCACATTAATTATTACTAGTTCATACAGGTAACCACCCTTATCACTATCATTAATTCAACTATTATCAGTAGGAATATCTATACATATTTCGACAATTAAACTGAGGTCGAATTTTAAATCGATTTACTCATAGATCAAGTTATAAATTTCTATTCGGTTCTTACACTTGGTTAGCCCTCGGGTTAGCCACATCTTTCAGTTACTCTTCAGAGCAATATGACACTATACTCACAAATTTCTGGTGAACAGGATGATAATTGAAGTAGTGTAAAATTGCAGCGGTGTCGTTATGATACCGTTTGAGCAATTTTGTTTTTTTTCGACCTTGTTCTATACGGTTCTATATCGTGATCATTTTTCGAAATTCTTTCTTATACCATGAACCATCATGATCGAAAAAAAAATTATGAAAGTATTTGAAGTTTATTTCGTTTATCAGTTTAGTTGTCGAAATATATAGACATTTCTGCTGATAATAGTTGAATTGATGATAGTGGTGAGTGAGGTTACCTGTATACATTAATAATTAACGAGGTAATTAATGTCATTCATCAGGTAATATCTGGTAATATCTGGTAATATCTGGTAATATTTGGTAATATTGGGTAATATTTGGTAATATTAGGTAATATTCGGTAATATTTGGTAATATTTGGTAATATTTGGTAATATTTGGTAATATTTGGTAATATTTGGTAATATTTGGTAATATTTGGTGATATTTGGTGATATTTGGTAATATTTCACATAATCAGTAATATTTAGTAATATCTTGAGTATTATTGGTATTATGGTAATATCCCCTGAATATTACTGATATTACCTGGTTTGGTAATATGGTGTACAAAATTTAGGCAAGTGAGCCACCCCTCGGATTCATCTAACGATATATCCATCAGGGTGATACAGAATCACCGTAAGGCGTCAAGTGTGTTTTTTCTACCAAGGTAGTTTTCGTCATTTCATAACCTATGTCAGTTAATACATAGCCACCTCTGTTATAATGAACCTGAATTCAATGTTTTCAGTTCTGATGCAAGATTCGCAGAAATGGCACTAGTTGGTATTTATCGATAACGACTTGTCATATGCTGTCTTGGTCATGACAACTATATTTCAAATAGAATTGAAAAGGAGTGCTTTCATACTGAAAATAGGTCCATATTTCAGTTTAACAAATATTATATATCACTAGTGCCACTAGTGGTAAAATAAATTTGATAGACGCCTTGGTACTGAACTACTGAATAATGAAGAATATCATTACAACGGGACCTCTTATACTCCTCGTCTTAGGCCTCTGGATATAATGATGGTCCCTGATGGGTAATATTACAAACAGAAAGCTTGATTTACTGCTCAACACAAACGAACACAAACCAGTGACACATATTATTTCTGAACAAAGCCTAATTTCAGTAATTTCCTAATTTGATTTCGATTTGTTTCTGGTTAGAGGTTTTGATCGTTGATATATGGATCGAATGCATGAATGATAAACCGTTGGCATTTTCGAGGATGATGTCCGAATTCCCGACTATTACCTAGGCTAGGCAGTGTATAGAATACTACTCTTTTTTGCCATATTCATACACTGTCGTTGCATTTTTCATCAATTCCTTTAATTTAATTTAATTTAATTTAATTTGTCATCCAACTTGATCAATCTGATTTGATTTGAATAAATCCTGCTTCAAGTGATCTATGGCAATTTGTTCCAGTCGAACGAACATCACTTTTTAGCAGGGTGATAATGACGAACGAACAGGCCTAAGACATCATCCATCACAAGAGCACAGATCGGTCCTTCTCATATCCAACACGGTTTGGTTTCGGTTCAACCATTGTCGTTCTAGATGACAACCTAGTTAGGTAGTTAGTAGGCAGCTATTATACCTCCTTGCACTAGGTCGCCTACTAGGTTTTTATTTAGATCGACAATGGTTCAACATAGGTTCAACCATCTCGGTCATTCGCCTACAGGGTATCCGAAAACTCAACGTCATTCTTTGGAGGGTTGATAGTCCAGCGCATGACTAAACAGAACATCACAATATGATCTGATTTTGTGAGAATCGGAACCTTTGATTAATGTTGCGAGTGCCGCAGGTACAAAAGTTCATAGTTAATGACTATAAGTTTTGTTATCCTGAACTTATGATAACCCTTCTATCTATTGATTACAATCGAAGATGAAATGAATGAAAATTGATTGCAATTTATATACCAGGAGCAAAGGTATCCATTTCCTCCCGCGTGTAAAGTTTGATGCCGGAATCTTTTCTCCCAAGATATATATTGGATTTTATGAACAAACGCATATATTTGAAAACATCATTCTTTATATTCTTGTGCTTCAAATGATCTCAATCCGAATCAGTGTGTTACACATGATCTAAGGTAAGTATATCTGAACGAAAATCAAATTGACATTTCTTTCACATTGAATATGTTCATTGTGTTATCGCATTTGTGTTATCGGAAAACACATTGTGTTGTCTGACATGCTGACAAAAGCCTGTGTAGACATTTACATTCTATTAGCAGTATCAGCTTCTACTGTAGAAGTGGCAGAAATAATTCTATTGAAAATTTAGAGAATTTTATAATGAAAACTATGTGAGATCACTATTTACCTGAGAAATCATATTACTTCGTCTCTCGCTGCATTTTTTGTGCATTTGTAAAAATGCACAATGTGATGGCATGCTTCAATTAATAATGAGTAATGAATAGCCCAAAAAACACGATTCGTATGCAAAAATTATGTGAGAAACTATTTGAATTATTCGATTCCTCTGTGAACAAATAATAAAAGTGAGGTGGTGTTCCAATGTATTACCTCCAGGGTCGGTCATCGTGCACGCGACCTATTGATCATTTCTAGAACACGTGATTTTGACATGGTTTCTTGAGGGGAACACAAACTATTTGTTAGGTTACCGTTGATTAGCATAGCCGTGGCCATCCCTGCCACATCCACAATATAATAACTGTTTCACCAAACAAAGTTATGAAATTCTTTCTGGTTCCAACTCGGATTCCAAGGAGAACGATCTCACTAATTCTGGTTTTATATGACAAATCTTGACAAAATACAATGTTTGCCCCTCAGCAATCTGTCAAATGACGTAATTCTGGAATGATTAATAAGATGAGGAACATAACCTCTTGCTCATATGGAAATTATTACACAATATAACTTCTGCCATTATGAGGCTCTCGCTTAATGTCTCATTCCACACTTTTTCCTGTATATTCTTAGTACGTTAAATAGGCACCTTTATCTATACGTTCTCATGCTAGTGAGTTAAGGTGAACTCCTCACACAGAAATGGGTATGATAATGAAGCATAACCAATCAGTGAGGTAATGTTGATGAATTCGTTCAAATACAAATGTTAAATTAAGTACTCACCGAGAATGGAAAATACGACAATCAGGAAGAATGTTAGCGAAACGTTTGTTTCCATTTTGCTGGTGCAGTCGATCATAAAAATTTAGTGGACCTGCTGCATTTTATAGTCAATGTCTGGTTCCATTGTTTCCTAGAATCAGAAAAGTCATTCAGTGAAATATGATAGTCATTCGAAAATGGCTAGACATTTTAGATTATTTCATTCACACTTGGCTGGACCTATGAATTTTTTATCACATGATAAGCGATATCAGCGGATATTTTGGTAAACAAACAATATGAGCGGGTATTCTGTTCGCCAGCATAAGATGGCTACGATTAGGAATTATAAACATCTCAGCTACGATTGTCAAACTTTGACATACCTATCATGCAGTTACTCAAAAATTGAAATGTCTCGTTTTGGGTCAACTTCCACTACGGAAATCCGTTATTATGTTAGCGAATCATTATCAGAAAATACCAAGAAGAGTAAAGAGTCTGTCTGAAACAATTCATGTTTTTTTGCCAGCAGAAAAACTATGAATTTTGTGCGACTACCCCAACTCTCGTGATTGCCAAATCCTGAAAGATTGGGCGAGGAGAATGGTGATGAATATTAGGAATACATAGTTAGAATTGATATGGAAAACTATACAGGACTCAAAGGTGCTAGGGATGCGCATATAGGTAATGCGAAAAAGCAAAGCCTGCAATATTTTCCTCAAACATGAAAGTAAAGTTCAGAAGCACTAACTCTAGATGAATTATATTTTTATACTGTTCATGAAATACTTAATCTTCCTGAATATCACTCGACCATGACAAATAAAGACTATTATTTTCTTCAGTTCGTCCCGAGTACCTTCTATTTGAGACAACTCAATTGTAATAACATTAATAATCATAGAAGACCTCCATTCAGATTATTAATATTTATCTCGATTTATATGGTCTCATCGAATCGTCAAAATACAAAAGGTTACTCTCGATAGAATTATGAAGAAAATAATAGTCGGCTATTTGTCATGGTGTCGAGATATTACCTACGATTATTTCATTCACACCCAGTTGGACCTATGAAATGTCATGATTGAAGTCACATGATATGCGATATCAGCGACTATTTAGCTAAACAAACAATATAAGCGGCTATTCTGTTTGCCAGTATAAGAGTGCTATGGTTGTCAAACTTTGACATACCTGTCAGTCACTCAAAAATTTAAATGTCTCGTTTTGGGTCAACTTCCACTACGGGCTAAAGCTCTCGGGAGTTATTCAGATTATTAATGCTCATATTGTCTCATCAAATTGTCAAAATACAAGGTACTCTCGATAGAATTATGAAAAAAATAATAGTCGGCTATTTGTCATGGTCTCGGGATTCTATCCACGACTATTTTATAACTTATTCTGTTAGAGTTACGAAAATAGTCCATGGTCATATTTCTATTACTATTTGCTATTAGCTCAAAATATGATGTTTTGCCATAAAAAAGCTATTCCTATGTTCAGCGAATGATTATGCTCTACTCTACTGTGTTGCTGACCCAGCTGAAGTTGATTTTGTTCCCATATAGTTGTCTCTGTTCATGGCATAATATGAATAGAGTCATATATACGTCGTGGAATGGTCAGAGCTAACTCATCATCAAAAAACTACAAGTGACTTTATAAAGATTCAAATGTCTCAAAAAAATATTACCGACACATCTCCTAATAATACTATAACACGTACTGGAAAGCCATCTTCGCAAGAAACTCAAGAAAGGATATAATGTTCTAAGAACATCGTGCGTATATACCTCGATACAAAAATTGTGGACATCAGAAAGCTCCAATTTGTTCTCATTGTTGGGTATTCTGTGCAAAATACCACAACACAAGACATACCTTCAGCAATAGCTACTCACTCATACTACACTTGAAAGAACACAACGCTCTTCAAACTATTCGACAACAAAATGTTATAATACTTCACCAGAACGGCTTAAAGAAATTATAAATCGTCCGCAAAAATAAAATAGCATGAAAGACTTTCTATCCTGGGAATCCAAGACTGTGTTCATAAATTTTTTGATACTCTCATCAACTGAATGAAAAGATTCCTGTTTCACTACTTTGTACCTACTACTCACATGAATGTTACTAATATTGTAACTAGATATTATTCATTTATAATACTTAGGATACTGAGTTCTTATTTTTTCGATTCCGATTAATGCGTATGTTTTATTCATCGAGATCACTATAATTCAATGTATGATTTTGAATCACCTTTGAAACAAGTGCACTCTTCGTTCTCCAGCTTCAATTTTCTTTATTTTTTAAGATGATCTTTCATATTCATATTAACAGTCATGCAAAGAAACGAAACTCGAATCCGAAACTTTCTTGAACCATTATGTACAATTTGGTGCAACGTATTAAAATTAACATCAACTACTCAGAAAACGTAATTCCATGTTGAATTGATGAATAAATAAGTTTCCAATCCATTAAGATTTCAAAAAACATGTCAAAATAGTTGTCCTAAATATTGAAGGGGATTTCATCTGAAAAATGTTACTGCTGATTTTTCGTTCCTTTGTATTTTCTGAGAAATTAACCACACAGTTGTGTGTATATTATTTTCATCAGAAAGTAGAGACTTCATCGAACAGAAAGCACATATTTTAACGCGAGAATTTTCGATGGAAAATAAGAGTGCTTTTTTGATATTGAGTCAAAATGAGGTGAAATATCATTATTCCGAATCAGGAAAATTAGTGTATTTCATGAAACAAATTTGTAGATGATAAAAATAAAAAACAAAAAATTTGTTTGAGGTTATGCGAAAACATAAAAGTTAGAGATCTCTTTGTTGCCTACAACTTTGCCAAGTAACTTTTTTCCACAAGGCTTGGAGTTTTGTCGGAAATCTAGATAAACCGTTTTTTACCCTTGAAAACTCAACCACTACCACTTCTCGACCTCAGATCGCCAGTAATTCACTTTTCCTTCTATCTTTGTTATATTTTCTTGCTTTTCCAATGATTTTCATCTTACTATTTTTTTTTCACTTTTCACTGGTCCAATTTTGATAAATACAGATTATAATATAATAATCAAACTAACCATTGACACTTGACAAAGCATAATTACAAAATCTGTTGGTACCCATAAATATATTTACCTACCTTTCGTTTCTTTATGAATCCAAATATTCAGTAGTCATAGTGTTCATATATCTCATTCGAAACTTTTCACTTCACCCCCGTATACTCGTACCGATGAATTCCAGTTCCGCGTGTTTTCCGGATGAAAAATGCCGCGAAACCACCGGCGCGAAGTTGCAGATCAAACTGGATCGCCCGATGAAATTTCTGGAAATGAAGCGCTCTCTAACGGGAAAATCTCTTCGTGAAATCGCTCCAGCGCAGCATCACGAATATCTGGCAACCCTCACATGGATTGTCTGCTAATTTGCAACTTTTTTTACCATGAATTCACCCCAAGTTCGATAACCAAAACACAGAATTTGGGAAGTAACGATAATATAACGATTTACTGGAACTTTTGGAAAATTAAATTCCTTCGTGAATACAAGATTATGCAGGATAGTTCATCAGCTCTACATTGGTTCTATCGCAAATCTTGTCTGTATAGGTTTGTTTGGACAAGGATATTATAGTAACTATTATATATATGTGAATGATACATGTCACAAAGTATCATTCATTACTTATATACTAAGACACAAATTCTCAGGTAAATTTTAGTTAAAAATCGACAACAAAATAACGGAAGTCAACACATTTTTAAGCAACTTGAATGAAAGGTAATGAAGATGAAAGTTTGAAATTAAATACGCGATAAACTGGCTGAGGCAATATATAACTATTGATAATATAAAAACAATGCTCAGCAGAATATTTTCGAAATGTATCGATGACGTGTCAATTGACAATACAAATGAAACAAATTTCCTAGGTCTGATGATTGATGAATATGTCAACTGAAAATATCATGTATTAAAGATATTGAATTCCAAAATTTGTTCAGTTTCAAACAAGTCTTGGAGGAGCCTTTTACCACTCTCAGGTAACGATGGTAGCGTCCTGAATAATTAGATGTAGTATTTGTTTATCAATCACCTATCTCAACTTCTGTCGATAACGTAGGAGATTGTTTGTGAAATATCACGTGTTGATACTTTTTTCTGTGTACCTGGCGATACTTTATAATATACCATACATACATTTTGACAGTAAAATAATAATAAACAGCCTCATAGGGGATTTTTTCTTCTCGATTCAACAGATACATTGGTCACTATCTGGAAAAATATACAGGTAGCAGCAAAAAGTATCTGAATTTTAAGTTGAACATCCTATATATATTTCCTTGCAATTGGAAAGACATTTTTTCTAATAATTGATGCTTTAATTTATTAACGCGCTTCACAGTCCTCACTCCTGTTTTGTGTTTACATTATTATCGTTAGTCAGCATAATATTATGTTCGTAATCTTCATCATTCAATATTTCATATCTTATATTGAAATCTCCGAAAGCTTCTTTGAGCAGATAGTCGAAAATTTTTGGTATTACAGGTTTCATAGGCGTTATGTCGGCCAACGTAGCCAGGTCTTCAAAATACTGCGTAAATCCTTTCTCTAGTTTCATGTGCGGTGATTGTCCAGATTCTATACAGGCTTCCATATATTTTTCAACATCTTGTCTCATTTCTTCTTTCGTGGCAGTGATATTCCCTCTTAGAAATGCCAAGTAAAATCTTGCCTTAAAAAATATGATAAGTCATTAGGAAATATTAGTAAATCAAAAGTATGCTCGAATATTGATTCTAATAATATATTTTGTATTCAAATGTGTATCGATCAAGTTAGTATCGCCTCATTTCTACTTGGTACCTCATTTCCCTTGGTTCTCACGATGTTTTCAGAACATTACAGGATATCCTTTTTCGTGGGAACCAGAACATAAAAAAAATACAGGATATGTCACGACGAGCTTACACTATCTCTAAATCGAGAATCAGTCGGGAAAAATCTATGAAGATATGCATGCTTATATTTTAGAATACCCTCTCTTCATTTAAAATTTGCGATGCAGTGTTGCCGCTTCTATAAAAAAGTAGCAACACCATTGTTATTTCGAATAGAATATCATATATTCTATTGCATTTTCAGATTTTCCCTGAAGAGCTGATTTCATCGATGCATCACACTTGGGGTCTATCGGAAATGATTACAGAGATATAGGGTGTTCAAAATCGAGATTTTAACTTCAGGATTTGTTTGTGCCAAAACTATTCATTATCGGCCAAAACGGCTCACACGTCACTAAATTAACTTTTGATTTACTATTCACTGATATTTAATCCGAACAGATACAGGGTGATCAGAATTCTGAATCTTGAACCACCCTGTACCTGTTCCGATTAAATATCAATAAATAGTGGATCAAAAGTTGAGGTAGGGACATGTGAACCGCTTTGACCGATAATAGGTAAATAGTTTCGACAAAAAAAATCCTGAAGTTAAAAGATCCTGAAGTTGAAAAATATCGATTTTGAACACCTTATATCTCTGTGATCATAGTTAATCACATAGACTCATATCTTGGATGATATATTTGGGCACGGCTCTGTGAATAAATTTTCTGGCGCCACTGATTATAAATTCGAATAGGACTAAGCGCTTGATATGTTGTTAAAATAGTACTATCTTTTTCCACGAGAAAAAAATAATTTCAATGAAAGTGACATTTTGTTGCCTGTCAACATAGATAAAATGTCAAAATTCTTTCCCGACACAGAGAAATACATATTTCTTTGAAGTCATAGGTTCATTTCATTATCCTGAAATTTTTTTGGCACAAAATAAATCTACTGAAATCTACTGAATTCCTGACGAGGTATATCTACTGATAAAATGAAAATCGAGATGGCAACGCAACGCAATAGCAAGTTCGCCGGGGAATCACCATGTACGGTGTCACCGGTCAATCAAGAAATTTCAAGATCTTGAAATTTCTTGACTCAAGACAAGAAATGATGTGTCAGAAAAAACGTCAAGACAAGAGTTTTCGACAAGACAAGAAGTTGTTATCAAGACAAGAATTCTTGTCTTGGCGACCCCTACTTTCCTTCGCCTTCTATCAACAGTTAGCGACAAATTATTTCGAAATTATCAAAAACCTTCGGATATTATAAAGTGCAAAGTAGCAGTATTGCTAGGTATCATGATGATACCAAGTAGATCCGAAGAATTTTTTATCATTCAATACCTACTTCTCATTTCTTTGGTGATATTTCTCTTGTGCTGAGCTTTCAAAGGGAAATCTCAAGACAAATCAATCTCAATTCTCGGATGACTGCAAGATGAAACGATTACATAACATATTAGTGAATCACGCAGGTGCGTATAAAATAGGTGCACAAAAAACTGCTATGTTATCGATTGACATTGGGAGGTTTAGTGAAGCAGATTGATAGTTTGAGTTCATTGAATTCTGCATCTTCAAATGATGACGAAACTGATCAAGCTTGTTCTTTTTATAACAATATTCATCTCTATCAATCTTTATCTGATTCGTTATTCTTGATATCCTAGTGATATACGACTTTTTTTCGCGATTTTCATTTAAATATAGATTTTTCTTTACCTGTAAACAAAAGAAAGGAAAAAGTGGAATATTCTTTGGCATCCCTAGGAATGCCATTGTTGGATGTTCAACATTTATAGTATGTTTGTAGAGATATTTGACGTAATAATCTTCAACTTCAACGTCACATTCCGGAGTCAAAAAGGGGAACGAAAATCTGTATCCTGGAACAAAATATCAGCAACTTTTTATGGAAACATTATATTTTATGTGCATCTACCTGTGCATAAAATAATGTCATCAATTTCTTCTTCAGTTCCATCAATGAATTTCACACTCTTCTCAAAAATTTCATCGATTTCGGGCTTGATAATGATGCCGTCTGCTATTTTCAGTCCGATACCACTTGGTGTTCTTCGACACAGAATCACCTGAAATATATATAGTATACAATTTCTCATAAGAAACCATGCAGAATCGCATTGTTCCGAGCGTTGTTCACACTATGTTCGAATTTAAGCCGTACTAATCTATTCTATATTGATCGATTCATGTATCAATATAGTATTCAATACAGTCAATCATAGTTTGAAATCATTACAATTTTTGTTCAATAATGAGAATAATCATCTCTCGATGACGTGATATATCGATAAGTATCAATAATGTATTATTTCTCAATAACCAATGGAAATATATTTACATTCCACTTAGAGATTAGAATTCACTTCCACAGTTGAAGTGTACTGAGATACATCTATAATTATATTATGAAGAGGAAAGACTTTGGTTGATTGTTTGTCAGTTTGTTTGTTTTTATTGAATATTCAAGTTTCAAGTTCATTCTCAGTAATATTATACAAAATCATTCAATATTACATTGTTCATTTTACAACCCTTTGTGGAGAGATGAATGCACCTACACACAGAAAAAAAATTTCTTCGAATGAGAAAACCCATTCTCTTGAAAATTCAATTGTATATCTTCTTTGAATTGAGCATATTCTTTTGAGTCGAGAAATCTGGTATGTTCAAGAAAATAGTGTCATATTATTGAAATATATTCTCAAACCAAGAATGTAATCATTGAATTGATAAATTAATTACTTCAACTCAATCAAAACGATTTTTCAATTCGCAGAAGCGTACTATTTTGTTTCAATAAATTTATTGCTTGATCCAAGAATATAAGTATACATTTCTTCAAATCAAAGAATGTCCATTTCATCGAATGACATATTCAGTTTTCTTGAATTGCAAAAACCTAATATGTTGAGGCAATACGCCATTTTCTTGAAACAAAAATATAAATAATTATTTCTTCAAATGAAGCATTCCAATTTCATCATATTGGTATTATAATTTCTTCAAATCGAAGACTCCTGATAGTTTTATTCTATGCCATATTTACTTGATTCAATGATATGAATATCAATTTTTTCAAATGAAAGGAATATAATATCTTCAACTTGATGCACTTGATGATATTAATAATTACTCTAATTGAAGAAGCCACATTTTGATTCAATACTTCATTTACTTGATTCAAGTCTATGAATAGGTATTTCTTTGGAAGAAAATAATATGCCCTCGGAAATCAAGGGTAAGCAATCCTGTTGCCAAAACTCAGGCCTCAGTCTTCAATCATTATTGACCATGCTCACATCATTATGACAGGCCCACAACGGCGAAACGGCATTAAGCTGCGAAGTTTGAAAATTCTGAATGTTTTATTGAGTGTGTATAGGTGGAAATGTCTTAGAATATAAATATATAACAAATGCAGAACTTGTAGAGAGCTGGTGTAGGAATAACATTGAATTCCCTTGGTAAGTAGGTACCTTTCCAAATATCGATAGTCATTGTGAGTGAATCAACAATTTTTCAATCAAAATAACAGGGATTTAGTAGTATCCTGCTATAAAAAAAAGGTTATTAATTCATTCGAAATTTTTTTTTAGCAAAATGACAACTGGTTGATGAATGAAGAAGTATTATCTACAAATGACTTGCAAAGACTTGAGAAGACCTTGACATTAGGTGAGAGAAAGTTTCCTGCCGAGTATCTCGAATCTATATACCCGATATCTTCCAGAAGGCATGATATTACTGGAGTCACGATATTACATATTATAGCGGTGAGTTTTTAATCAATCATAATACTTATGTCATTGTTTGTAACCGTTATCATTTCCAGCGAAACTTCAAGAAGACGAAATCAAGGCATGTGATTATTCTATAACCATTTGGGGTCTTGATGGACAATACTGATCCAAGATGTACATACCTATACATGGGATTATTGTCAACTAAAGGAACAAATATATATTTCTTCACGAATATTCTGTGGAGTTTAGTTTTCTCATTGGGAATCATTCACAGTTTTGAATCAAAAACATTATTATATTTTTATTCAAGCAGTCAATATTTTGATACAAGAAAATAGTTCCATTGGAGAAAATGAGCTCAATATTCATTATAAAAAACTTATAAATTCGGATCGAAAATATCAATGTGTTGATTGAAAATTTACGGAATTTTGACTTGAATAAATCGTTCATTTTGAAATGAAATAAAACAATTCTCAATAATAGTAATCCATAGTTACAAATTGAGAAAATGATTGTTTTCATTTGGTGGATGGATTTCATATCTCAAAATTATGGTTTTCCTGAAATAAGTAAATGATTTTGTCAATATGAATTATTTCAATTCTCACTTCAACATAACAAACGTCTCCAACCATGCATATCTTGATTTTCCTACAAGAGAGTTGTTGAATAAATCATTGTTTCGGAACAAGAATATCATCTCTTTCGTTATATACAAACAAATCATTTTCTTGGACCAATGCAGTCATGCTCAATACAAGAGATTCTTTTTTTGTGTGTAAGCAATTCATTTGCTTGTGTTGTGCTCTCCATCCCCCACTAGAGGCATTCGAAAGTTGCCTACGTGATCAACACATGAACGAAATTTGGATATTTTTGCAAAATGAAGAATTACACCCAAGTCACCCCACAATTTACACCAAAGAGAAAACTAATGAAAGAGATTACAATGAGAATTGGCAAAACATCCTGTAACTTCAACTAATTTTGAAATTTTAGGACCTACCCTCCCTCACATAATATGCATGCAGCTACGTTCAATTAAATATATTGAACCTTTCATAATTGAGCCTAATGCAGTTTTTAATTGTTTGTTTGAATTTATTGATGTTGCTAATATTTCTTATGTTTACTGGTAAGAGATTTAATGATTTAGGACCATGATAGAAGATACATCTCTGTGTGTGGCTTTCCTTGAATACAGGTAAGTTCATGGATGAATTGGTATCTCGTTTGTTTTTCTTCGTATATAGATTGAAGAGAATATGTGTTTATGAAAACCCAAGTTAAACACTGATATATATATATATATAAATTTCCCTCATCTCCAGTAACTGTGTTTCTTTATAGAGATTTTCAGTAGAGAACAATTTAGGCTTTTTAAACAGAATTTTCAAAATTGTATTTTGAGTTGTTTTTTTTTATCGCTTGGAGCGCACGAAAGGGAATCCCTATAATGTTCAAAGAACATCGTGCGTTCCTAGGCTGAGATACAGTACCTCATCACTGATTCGGCGTGTATACTTTGATCAAATTTTTTTTATCTAGTATATCTCTCAATTCATAACACTTTTTGATCAACTGTCTGAGTCTTTTCATAACATAACTTGCATGTTCATCCCACCTCAAATGCTGGTCCACAATCACGCCTAGATACTAGATATTTTTTGTTTTCTCTATGACAGCACAATCGCAACTTGTTGAAGTGGAACAGACTTCGTGAATATGGATTTTGTTTTGCTCTGATTGTTCACTCTTCAGTAAAGAGAATGTGACAAATTTTGTTTTATTGACATTCAAGCTCAAAAGATTAAAGTTGAGCCACATTTGGATATCCTTTAGTCCCTCCTCTGACTTTTCAAATACTTCGAACCAACTTTTACCTGTGAATACCTCTGCTGTATCATCTGCGTATGAGATAATATGTCCATCAAAATTATTTATGAAGCTGATGCTGTTGATATAAACAAGAAACAATATAGGTCCCAAAACTGTGCCTTGTGGTACTCCTGTTTCAACCTCTATTGCTTCACTCAAATTATTATCAATCTTCACCCTCTGTGTCCTATGTGATTGATAGTCTTGCAATATCATAAATGTTGGTCCTCGTATACCATAACCATGCAGTTTTTCTAATAGCATACCGTGATCCACAGTGTCAAATGCCTTGGCTCGATCGAGAAATGTGGCTAAACATTTTTCTGATCCATCCAAGGCTTCAACAGTTTTCTTAACAAAATCTAGCACGGCATTTTCTGTAGTGGAATCTTCTTAACGTTAAGATAGTTTGTTATTCTACTCCTCAGGGACAGTTCAAAAATTTTGGCCAAATTGTTCATTACTGATATTGGTCTATAATTTCCAATGATATCACGCACCTGATCTATAAATAGGAGTAACGTTTGACTCTTTCCATTGGTGCGGTATTTTACCATTTTTATATATCATATTTATAATATGAACTAATGGAGCTAGAATGAATGTATGAATATTTTTTTTTTCGAGAAAATGCCATCAGGGCCTGGAAAACAATTAGTTTTTAACTTGGATATAATTTCTATCAGCTCATTTTCTGTTACGGGTTCGAGAAACATTGATGACTGTTGAGTGTTGTCATTCAAAAAAGTTATGGGTAAATTTTCCACCTTTTTTATTTTTTTTTCCACCTCCAATCCCACGTTAGTGAAGTTTTTGTTGAAATTATCAGTATAGACTCGGAAACTACTGAACCGATGTGAAAAACTATTCATCCATTAGAAGTCGACATTATCCCTGATGAACATAGGCTACTTGATACCGCTGGAACAAGTTGGATAGAATATGGTTTAATCACAGACAGTGTTTTGTTTTTCCCAAAACGCTTGACCGCAGATTCTGCAATAATGGCATATCAGAGATTATACAGACCAGTGTATAATCTCTGGGCATATTAAATCTCAGTTGTCTGGAAGATGCCGACAGTTTTTACAGATTTCTTTCATTACAGAAAACAGAAAACGGCGCTTACACCGCTTGCACCAGAAATAATAATATCATAACATAACCTCAAAATGCCTCAAATCAAATTTGAAAGTACTAAACTGTAATTTTGGGGAATTTTAATTATCATCAGTTCTACCAACCTTGAATGTTGATTGAGATTTCGCCATCTAAAGGGTAAAATTCGACCTATATTCCGCGAAATCGAAAAGAATCCTTCTGTCAAGTAGTCGTAGGTCAAGAACTTTGACCGACACGACAAACAGTAGATGGGATTTGAAAGGAGTTTCTACACCATCTCCTGTTCATCCTGCGCATAAAAATGCTTCATTTCTACTGGATAACGGGTAATAGAACTACGGAAGCGCTTGAGGGCCAGTGTGTTTTTGTAACTTGCTTATTAGGCTAGATCATCTTGCTTAATCAGCATCTAGGCTAGATCATCTTGCTTAATAAGCATCTAGCCTAATAAGCAAGATGATCTAGTCTACTAAGCAAGATGATCTAGTCTACTAAGCAAGATGATCTGGCCTAATATGCAAGATTATCTTGCTGAATAAGCAAAATGATCTGGCCTGATAAGCAAGATGATCTTGCTCAATAAGCAAAATGATCTAGCCAAATAAGCAAGATGATCTTTTTTTCATCTCTTGGAGCGCACGAAAGGAAATGCCTATAATGTTCGTGGAACATCGTGCGTACCTAGGTGGAATTTTTGAAAAATGGAGAGCGATTCAAGTGATTTTGAATTTCCAAATACACCACCTAATATTAAGGAACAAGCCAACATAGCGTCATTAACCTTACTACCACAAAAATCTAAAGACAGGTATGAAAAACAATCATTCCACAATTACGTCATTTGGCAGGTTGCTGAGGGGCAAACATTGTATTTTGTCAAGATCTGTCATAGAAAACCAGAATTAGTGGGATCGTTTTCCTTGGAATCCGAGTTGGAACCAGAAAGAATTTCATAATTTTTTTTGGTGAAACTGTTATTATATTGTGGATGTGGCAGAGGGACGGCCTGGGCAATGTTCATCAAAGGTAACCTAACAGATAATTTGTGTGCCCCTTAAGCTTAAGAATCCATGTCAAAATCACGTGTTCTAGAATGATCAATATGCACAATATAAGCAATGGGCTGAAGACAACAAGATACATAAATATTCAGAGAATGTTTTACTGGCATATTTTTCACAACAAGGAAAATCATTAAAAGCTTCAACACTTTGGTCTAAAAATTCAATGCTACGCACAATGATACAAATGAAGGACAATGTCGATATTAAATATCCAAAGTTGATTGCATTTCTAAAACGTCAAAATGCCGGATACAAACCAAATAAAGCTAAAACTTTTACAAGAGAAGAAATAAATACATTCTTAATGGAAGCCCCCGATGATGTTTTTTTATTAATGAAGGTAAGAAATGAAATCCCATGCAAATAATTTAATTTTTGATATAAAATATTCATAGGTAGTCCTTGTTATTGGAATTTCTGGAGCATGTCGATGTGATGAGCTTATTAAAATGACTATGGATGATATTGAAGACAAAGACAATCTTTTAGTCATAAATATCCCCACTTCAAAAACGTATAAACAACGAACTTTCGTTATCAATACTACAACAGGTAACGGCCCAAATTTTGTTCAAATCGTTAAAAAGTATATCTGTCTACGTCCTAAAACTGAACATAAACGATTGTTGGTATGCTTTAAAGCAGGCAAATGTATAAATCAAGTGGTTGGCAAGAATAGTATATCCAAAATATCACAAAAAATTGCACAATATCTCAATCTTCCAAATGCCGAACATTACACAGGGCACAGTTTCAGAAGAACTTCAGCAACTCTGTTAGTAAACGCTGGTGAGGATATTTTAAATCTAAAACAGCATGGCGGTTGGAAATCAACCAATATCGCAGAAGGTTATGTAGAACAATCTCACACAAAAAAAAGAAAAATTTCTGACCAAATTATGGGAAATAATGTAGAACCTGAACTTGATCAAAATCAGCCAAGCACTTCTAAAAGTTACCACCATTACAATGTGCTAAGCGAAAATATTTCAAATACTAAAGCTCCTGTTCAAACCCTATCTTCTTCCAATGGTGTTCATATAAGTGCTGCTCAAAACTGCACATTCAATATTAACATAAATAATTCTGAAATATAGTTAAACAATACTATGTACTTAATTGTATAGCATATATTGATAAATTTGTTTAATAAATAATTCTTGTGTATTTGTGTCGTAAATGAATTTTCAAAAAATGGTGGGTAGGAGGAAAAATCATATGTATCACATTGGAGTAAAGTGCCTTTTCCTCCCTTGGATGTTTACTGCCCTCCGCTTCGCGTCGGGCAGTAAACTACATCCTGCGGGAGGAAAAGTGGCACTTTCCTCCCTAGTAATACAAATAGCTATTTTCACAGACACAGGCCTATTCAGGATTATAATTCGAAAAAATTATTGAATAAAACAAAATTTGGCATCATTTTAGTAGTGAATACAATAGAATTGAGAGATATTGTGATAGATAAATCAATATGTTCACTTATTATGATGATTCGACTTGCTTATTTAGGCAGAAGATACCTCATTTCAGCACTTCACAGACTTGCTGTATAACACATGCAGATTATTACCATCTTTGCTACTGCGAGGACCTTTGCAGCAATATCTATTCCAGAAGGTCCGGCTCCTACTATCAATACTCTTTTATTCTTGTATGGATTTGTATTTCTATAATCGTGACAATGTATCATACTTCCACCAAATTCATTTTCTCCAGGTAGTTCTGGAACTATTGGATTTGAATAGTCGCCAACACAAATCATGATACTGTCGAATTCTTTCATTTCTACCTTGTTCGTTTTGAGATTTCTCACTTGTATCGACCATCTTCCCCCAGGTATTGGACTGACAAGCTCCAAATGATGATATAACTACAATACGAAATCATCAATTATTTTGCTAGAGATTTATCTCAAAAAAATGCATAGCATCACCTTGATATGTGTTGATAGTCCGAAAAATTTTGCATAAGCTTCGATATATTCAAGAACTTCTTGTTGGGAGAGATAAGAGTAGGTTATTTCTTTTTTATAAGGAAAGTCTTCGAACATCATGAGCTCCTTTGGTAGGTTGGTCCTGAAATATGAGCTGATGTTTTACTTCGAATTTTCAGTACCTACTAACTTGAACTGTATACCGCGTATTTCAATATGAATCAGATAAGAATCCATGAGAGTATTGCTTGATTGCATATTAGAGAACAGATGATATCAAAATATCAGATTAAATCATTCGAGTCATTTGGGTACTTGGCTCAAGTGACTGAAATTTGCAACTTCATTATTTGTTGAAGAGTTGAGAGAAACGCATTTTGGCTCTTATTTAAGATGCCAGGAAGCAATGTGGTGGGGTATACCCCATGGGTCATAATTTTTGCAATAAAATGTATTTTGAAAAAGTCAGAGACCTTTCATGCCAGAGGTATCTTCAGTATATGGCAATCTGTATCACTCCGTACAAGAAGCGGCAACGGCAACGCTCTACGTAATTTCTGAAATATCATCAATCCAATACACTTGGGGTATCACATACCCCACCACACCAAACCTGGAAGTGTTTTACACCGCACAAAATACTGATAGGAATAGGGTTTTTCCTTTATATTCAAGTTTTCTAAGGTTTTCTAGTTTGACAGCCTGACAAAATGAATGTCAACAATGAAATCGAGTGTCAAGTCATTCATGAGAAACACGAACGAAGATAACAATCAGAAAATGCACGATAAAGTTGAATCAGACGAAGAATCGACTCTGAATCGGAGAAAGCTGAATTGAACGACCATTCGGGAAGATATGATATAGGAAACAAGATAAAGAAGGATGAACAAAATGGACCAAGCAGAATGAATCGAATAAAATCGAATTATTATAGAAAATTATTTTTTTTTATATTCCGAAAATTGGCTGATATCTGATGAGTCTCGGTAGTTTTCTTTTATTATTTTTTTTCGATTTTCCTTATATATTTGTCATCATATCAATAACTATCGAAAAATCACTTCAGTTCATTGTGAACTTTGAAACGTACTTCTTATATTTTTACAAATTGGATTTTGAACAAAATTATTGTGGAAGTATGATTTGTCATCAATACATTCGATTCGTTTTCTCACAAACCTAATGAAATTGTGATTCATTGTTTTTGACGGGTGTTATTGATATGATTGAAGATTATAATGATTACGATATGTCATAATTTTGAAAATTGGAGAATATAAAAAATATCAAATCTGGGTCTGTCATACCCCACCACCCTTCGGATGTAATGATTTCCTACTATACTGCCGCCAGGTTAAGATGATTCTGAGGCAAGTACCTTAAAATAAAGTACAAATATATTTTTCTCTAAAAATGTCTTCATTCCAAGTGGAACATTCTCAGAAATATTTATGAACACAAAAAATTGGATATATATACAGGGTGTCAATTTGAAAACTTCCCACCCTTAATATCTCCCTCCAAGTCGATAATATGGAAAAACGAAAAGACAGGTCGATTTTATTTTCGAGGGGGACATGGTTCTAAAATATTTTCAGCCCCGCGGCGTTGCCGCTTCTAACGAAAAGAAGCAACAACTTTGTTATTTCAAATGGAACACCCTGTATCTTATTGCATTTTTAGATTCTCCCTGAAAAGCTGATTTCATCAATGTATCTCACTTGGGGTCTAGCAGGAATGATTACAGAGATATAGGGTGTTCAAAATCGAGATTTTACAACTTTAGGATTTTTTGAGTCGAAACTATTCATTATTGGTCAAAACGGCTTTTATGTCCCTATCTCAACTTTTGATTTACTATCTACTGACATTTATTTGAAACAAATACAGGGTGATCAAAAGTCTGAATCTTGAACCACCCTGTATTTGTTTCAAATAAATGTCAGTAGATAGTAAATCAAAAGTTGAGATAGGGACATAAAAGCCGTTTTGACCAATAATGAATAGTTTCGACTCAAAAAAATCCTAAAGTTGTAAAATCTCGATTTTGAACACCCTATATCTCTGTAATCATTCCTGCTAGACCCCAAGTGAGATACATTGAAGAAATCAGCTTTTCAGTGAGAATCTAAAAATGCAATAAAATACAGGGTGTTCCATTTGAAATAACAAAGTTGTTGCTTCTTTTCGTTAGAAGCGGCAACGCCGCGGGGCTGAAAATATTTTAGAACCATGTCCCCCTCGAAAATAAAATCGACCTGTCTTTTCGTTTTTCCATATTATCGACTTGGAGGGAGATATTGAGGGTGGGAAGTTTTCAAATTGACACCCTGTATATAAAGGAATACATTGAGAATTTGCATTCTCCATGTGATGAAAATATTATTTTTTTCTCGGTTTATTCAACAGAAAACCACTACTTCCTGGCTATATGCCACGACGAATATTGAATTACATCTATTGAACACACCGTGGGTCATCTCACGTAATGACGTATCTCATAAAAATCGGAATCTGAGATACTTCGTCAAGTGATTTATATTCTTGTACTTCATGATCTCACAAAGTGGCGTAACTCAATATTCAATGGTTTTCGTGCAAATGAAAATCTAATACCCAGCCTATCTCAACTTATTGGACTACCGAATCTCACGAAGTGACCTAACTATATATGTCGAAAGTGACGTATCTCACATAGGGTTTGTCGCGGAAATCAAAATATCTTGGGTGACGTATATCAAGGTACTGAAAGGAGGATTGTACAGGGTATCCCAATTTGGGCACTTTTGCGGGGTATCTCCCTTATCAGTAAAGATAGAGCATTGCGGTTTTCGCGACAGTGTGCTACTTTTTTATGAAATTAATAATGGCGCAAGCAGAATTGTGATAGCTCTTCCGGTTGTCGAGATACAGGGTGGAATTGAAAAATATCACTTTTCAGGCACCCTCCGTGTCTCAGTTATCTTTGAACTTATCGAAGAAGTTAAAACTTGTTTTCATAGAGTTTTTCTCGTAGAATCCAGTGGCGTAGTAATTTTTTTGCTAGCACCTTTTGTTTTTTAGTTATGGAGCAAACATATGTTTTTTTAAATGGAAAATAATTGTATACAATTATATATTTTTGGAAAGCCCATGCTCAATGTATATATGAAATAATATACAGGGTGTTCCATTTAAAAAAACATATGTTTGCTCCATAACTAAAAAACAAAAAGTGCTAGCAAAAAAATAACTACGCCACTGGATTCTACGAGAAAAACTCTATAAAAACAAGTTTTAACTTCTTCGATAAGTTCAAAGATAACTGAGACACGGAGGGTGCCTGAAAAGTGATATTTTTCAATTCCACCCTGTATCTCGACAACCGGAAGAGCTATCACAATTCTGCTTGCGCCATTATTAATTTCATAAAAAAGTAGCACACTGTCGCGAAAACCGCAATGCTCTATCTTTACTGATAAGGGAGATACCCCGCAAAAGTGCCCAAATTGGGATACCCTGTACAAGTGGAATGAATTTCTGTGTTTTTATCATTAAAAATGAATATTCAGATCTGTTATTCATTTGAATTCACTCGATATCCATGGGTGTATCTGTATCTTTTTTTCGTTTTTGGGGATGCTTTTTCGAAATCTCACCATATCATGACAACTAGTTCCAGTTCATCCACTGATAAATGAAAAAATAATGATCTTGTATGAACAACCCTCTGAAATATGAGCTAATTAAGATCTTGAAAATTTTTGAACTGCTCTGCTGTGAAATTAGGAAAACTGAGATACGTCACTACCTGAGATGACCGTCGACACACGATAAGAATTCAAATGCAAAATCTTCTGAAGTAGAGAATTTGCATTCTCCTTCATATGAAGATATGCATATAATATCATTCTGAATATTCAACAGAAAACAACTACTTTCCTGGCTATTTGCCACGTCGAAAATTGAATTATGAAGCATGAAAAATCAAAATCCTCTGAAATTGAAAATTGACATTATCTCTCAAATCGAATAGAATAATATGATGCATTATGATATAAAAATATAACTTACCAATATGTTCAGTATTGAAATGTAAAAAAAAAATAGATTGATGCTAATAAATCAGAAATTTGACAGGGATACCACCAACTGTGAAAATAGACTAGTTATTCTTTGTCTGTTGTTCAGTGGATCGGAGGTAGTATAAGGATGCTTATGGTACTACATAAAAGGAATACAATAACAAACTCAAACAAAACAGGAATGGAAAACCTATCAACAATATATTGAAAACAGTATGGAACATAATAAAGGATATAAAAGGGAATAATAGTAAAAGTAGGGAAGGCATTCAGCAGGATAAGGGTTCCAATACTTTGGCAAATGATTTCAACAACTTTCTTTTAGAAATGGCTAATCAATTGAAAAATGCTTATAAAAATGTGCCCTTCACACATAATATCAATCCAAACAATAAATCTATATTTATTACATCAACTAATTTGGCAGAAATTTCAGGCATTGTCAAACGTTCAAAAACAAGATCAGTAGTGGTATTGATGAAGTATCAGCAAAAATAATGAAACTTTGTATAATAGATGTCGTTGACCCAATTGTATATATTGAAAATAGCTCCTTAAAGTATGGGATTTTTTCTGCTTCATTAAAAGTTGCTCTTGTGAAACCCATACTCAAAGAAGGAGATCCCTCCAAACTGGAAAAATTCAGACCTATTATCAGCTTATTGTCACCATTTTCAGAAAAATGTTAAATTCCAACATGGTCATCAAAAAGGCAGATCGACTCAAACAGCCATTTTTGTTTTTATGTTATATATTCTTAAGTCCCTTGAAGACAATGAACTTGTGATTGGACTTTGTTTAGACTTATCAAAAGCTTTCGATTGTTTGATTTATGAACACTTGTTCGATAAATTGCATGCTTATGGTATACGAGGACCTGCACTTGGATGGTTCAAATCTTATCTGACAAACCGCGAACAAAAAGTTATTGTTAGCCAAGGAGAATCAGCTGGTTTCTCAAAATCATCTATCATTGAAATGGGAATTCCTCAGGGAAGCGTTGCTGGTCCGTTTCTATTCATAATTTATCTGAATGATGCTGAAGATAAAGGTTGCAATAATCTAAAAATAATTAATTATGCGGACGTTTCAAATTTACTGATGATGGCACAGGATTTTCCCAATCTAATATCTGATACAAATGATGGACTTGATAAAGCCAATGAATGGTTTGCAAAAAACAAATTGATATCGAATGAGCATAAGACATCTTCACCACCACTCATCCCAGCTTTGATCCTACAAATGAGATGAAATAAAAAAATTGGATTTTGCCATGTACAGATACTACTACTTTTCTTGGAATACATATATAAATAGTACTTCATCATTTGTGCCACAATGTTATCAATAAGTTGAACTCTGTAATAAACTCAATTTGAGTTATCAAGGACTATGTTAATAAGAACATTTCGAAAATAGTATATTTTGCTAATTTTGAAGCAGTAATGGGATATTTAATTTTATCTTATGGTAGTTGGGAGATAAATCGATTTTTTTTATGTCAAAAAGGGCTTTGAGAGGAATGTTAAGAATGGAGATCAGTCAGTCTTGTAGAGGCAAATTTAGGGCATTTTCAATACCTACTGTTGTAGGTTTATAATATATACAAGAAGTTTTGTTGTTCTTTTTCAAAAATAGTGAAATGTTCAGCAGTTTCAAACCAAAGAATATATATCCAACGCGATCACTTGAATATATCTATCCAAGGCATCGCCTAACTGCTTTTGAAAAAGGTACTCTCTATAGAGAAATCAAATTTCACAACAAACTTCCAGATGACTTGAAAAAATCAAATGATCTGAAAAAATTCGAAAGAGGTCTACATTAGTTATTGTTGGAATTCAAACCTTACACAATAGAAGAATATCTACATTCCTATCCAGTTCTTCGAGAAACACGAAAAACTTTGACACTATTTTGTTTAAATCTGCCTTACCTATGTTAAACTTACGTACTGTAAGATTTCCTCAATATAAAGAGTATAATTATTATTATTATCATTATATATGATCTTGTCGAAGAGAGAAATTATCAGTTCGTCGAAAAAGTATAGTATGTAACGCGTTTATAAACTCTCATGCTCATAATACTCGTTACTAAAAGGACGTTTATAACACTTTTTACATAATATACTATTTCAATTTTTATTATCATATAAGGTGAGTATATTCGTTAAATTCATACTGAATATTCTCAACTTCATAAACAGTTCAATAGATATTCCTTAGGTTACTTTTCACATTTTTGTGATTCGATTTTCACTGTAGGTATGTACGAAATAGTCAAACATGTGAAAAATCTTAATTTCTAGAGTTAGTTTTGAGATTCATCATCACGTATCCCACTTACCTAAGATCCTCATACATAGATGTATGAATGGGCAATCCGAATTCATCGAGACCCACTTTATCGACATACTTCCATACCCCTCCAATGTAGCCAGTTTGTTCGAAAAGCTCACAGTCATGACCTTCGTCTAAACTGTGCTTCAGAGCTGCTAACCCTGCTGCACCCGCACCAATGATACCAATTTTCATCTTTTACGTATCAACAAGATACCACCACAGTATGATAAAAACTGCCTTAATATATAGTATGATTATTTCGTCCAGCTTGTTATATTGTGAATTATTGTATCTTATCTCACCTTCGTCCTTCGTAGGTAATACCTATCTTGTATTGATCGTACATTGTCTTTGAGAATAGTAATATGAACTGATAAGCAATAAGTAATTCATAATCTGGTTGATCAATATCAGCTATAATTCAATTCGTATCATTGCATTCATGCATTTTCGAACATTTCAACGTTCATTTATTTCAGACTCGACACTGAACGGCGAACTTCTCCATAGTTCGTTTTATTTGTTCCATTCTGGTAGCGGTAGTGGGAACAGAATGACGTTAACAAATTAAACAGTAATTTCATGATATCTTTCTCATAACCTTGCATGAGAGAATGAACATATAATAATAGCATATAATAGTATATAGATGATAGAGGATGATGTATGTATTGGGGCTCCAATAGGGTTGCCACCCATCCTGCATTTCGCAGGACATCCTGAATTTGAGGTACTTTGTCCTGCGTCCTGTTGACATCACCTGCAGGATGCCAAATGTCCTGAATTTTGAGCCTATTTCTTTCTGCTTTTAGTAATACTCATCTTTACTCAACACATGATATACCGAGTGCAGATATACTCCTATGCCTATGCTTTGTCAGAAACCGAATTTTGGACATTTTATATCTAATGCAAATATATCCGTTATTTTTTTTCATTTCCATATACGAGATCTATAAAATCTGCGCAAATTACTTCCTATTCCAATTTTGATGATATTTTGAATATAATATAATGATTCTAACATTGGTTCTCAAACAAATTCTTGAGGAATACCTATAGTTAATTGATAGTTTATGAAACTCCCATTTGGAAAATTTGGTACTGGTTGTTTTATTTTAGAAAATATGTATCTAAAACTTTACGCCCTTGATATATAAATAACTATTATGTACTTGCGGGCCGTAAAGTGCACTTTACCGCCCGGTTTTGCGGGCTCAATTTGGCACTTTAGCGCCAATATCACAATTCTCTTGATATTACTCATACGCAAAATGATATAGATATCTATATCAAACCTAAAATAAGTTATCTTTGGTGACATAAATTCACAGCAAATGCTTCTCCTATTTAGAAATATTGACTGAGTTTCCATGGTAACATAGATTCCATCAATCCTCCTCACTGGATCGATGGAAAATTCACTATTTTTGCAGACGACACAACTATCCTGTGGAATGATACTGAAGTATAGTAATTTTCCTCACAAGTGCGGAAAGTTATTCTTTCCCGCACGTGACTGCCGTTGACACGAACGACGCGAAGCGGAGTTCGGGCAAGCAGTCGAGTGCGGGAAAGACACTTTCCGCATGATTTAGGAACAATATTTTTTCTACAGGCGTAGGAAATTGATTGATTTGTTCAATTGATCATTCATGCAAATAGCAACAACTAACAAGAGAAATATATTCTCCATCTCTCGCTATCTACTAATTATTATTAGTAATTGCTATTGTGAACTTACAGTTTGACGCATTATGTAGGTTCAATACGGAAGCCAGCAGGCCCATAAGGTGTTTGCTTGCTAGGTTTCAGACACTTCTAGGAAATGAGCCAAAAATACTTATTCTTCATTCGGTATTTTCATGTCTTTATTGTTGCACCATTCAATGAAACGCGTGTATAGCTTCTCATACCTTTCTTGGGACTTCGTTGGCAATAACGCATCTGTATCGAAATCCTATAGCTAAAAGTTTTTAATCAGATTGTGGCAATTCCACTGAATCGAAAATGACAGTAACGCTGTGTTTGTCACTTCGACAAATACAAACTTATTTGAGGTTTGATTGGCATGACAACAATAATCGTTTTCCATCAGATCAATCCAAATCTATAGGGGGATTTTTATAATAATCAATTCTCATTTTTCAATATTTCTTAATTTTCACTATAAATAGTGCAATTTGATGGATGATTCTGAACATACATAGTTGATACTGCAACGAACGAACTCAAACTTTTATATTCTATCACCAACCACTTATATTTTGCGATAATATCACATCTTTGTTTTTCCCGCACTGTTACGGGAAAATGACATTTCCCAAACTAAATTGCGTGCGGGTATATGGTGAATCACGCACGCTTGTAGAAAAAAGAATATTTAAACGAAAATTGTCAACGATATTTCCGCTGTGAAAAGGTGGTGTGTCTTGAATTTGCTGTCATTCAATATAGGTAAAACTATAGCCTCCTGTCGATCAAGTGTGATCTACCAGACATCCAGTTAGGAAATAAAATTTTTCTAATTTCGACATATAATTTGACACTTTTCAAAACTGACGGAAGTTTTGAAACGTCTTACTTTACGTAACCAGTTGCGTAAAGTAGAATTTTACATAACTGGTGATGTAATGTTCATTTCAACACCAGTTTTTGTGTGAAGAGTCGGCAGAACTCATGTAAAACTGGTCATTATTTTTGTTCATGCGAAATGTTTCGTCAAAATTAGAAAAAATATTGCTCGTGACACGTTAGGAAACGCCATTTTGTGTAACTCTGTGATGTTGCGGGATCTCGCTTCGCTCGTCCCGCAAAATCCCATTGTTACACAAAACAACGCGTTTCCTAACTGATTACGTAAATATCTATCTCATTGAACAGAAGAACGAAGTTATATTTCTTGGTATTCATATGGATGACAAACTCAACTTCGAAAATCATGTGAAACTTTTGAGTAAAAAATTGGCGTCTGGGTGCTATGCGTTGCGGATAGTGTCTAGAGAACTAGACATGGCCCTCGGCATCGCCACGTCCAAATTAGTATACCATGCTCTGTTTGAGTCACACATAAGATATGCAATACCTTTCTGAGGCATTTGCGGGCTATTAGATACCTCTACAAAGTGGCACCTAGAGTATCATGCAAACCTCTGTTCTCAGAGCATAAAGTCCTAACACTTCCGTGCCTTTTCATTCTCGAAACAGTATGTTTAGTTCACAACAATAAATCGTCAAATAATGCGGTTATAAGTTCTACTCACCAAAACAACAAATTAAGACTTTCCATTCCATCGACAAGCTTAACTAAAAAGTCATTGATTTATAATGCTGTCAAATTATATAACCCTCTTCCAGTCGATTTCAGAAATATTGTTTCTCCAATTCATTTTAGGACATCTGTGAAACAACATCTCATCAAAGAAACCTATTATTGTATTCAAGAATATCTAGCTAAAGATTGGAATATTTCAAGTTGATTTTTTTGAGAGCTCATTATGTATGTATATGTATGTATGACTATGTCGATGAGGTTTTTCTTTTCAGACAATAAAGTATATTTCGATTGATTGATTGATGATGTATTAATTTCAATAGTGCTTGAGAGGTAGAGAGTTAACAATCAAATATTCCGGTCGTGCATAAAATGTTGAATGTATTTTGGGTGTAACTTGCTTTCATGGACCTAGGCGTGTTAACACTCACACACTACGGTCCATAGAAGACTATTTTACGCCCTTGATATATAACTAACTTTGCGTCTCACTCTTATTTTGTTGTCAATTCCTCTCTCTCTCTCTCTCTCTCTTTTTCTAGGTACTATCTAGGAGTTTGATATTAGTTGATCATTGGTTCTCTCATTTAATGTTTATCTAATAATGCATAAACATGCTTCAATTTCTCAAAAATCTTCACTCCTGTTTTGTGTTCACATCTTTATCGTCATACAGCATTCTCTTCGAAATCTTCGTCATTCAAAATTGTATATTTTATATTGTAATTTCCGAAACCCACTTTGATCAGATAGTTGAACATTTTTGGGATTACTGGTTTCATAGGGGTTATGTTGGCCAAGGTAGCCAAGTCTTCAATAAACTGTTTAAATCCTTTCTCGACTTTCAGGTGCGGATTTTTTCCGGATTCTTTACAGTCTTCCATATATTTTTCAACATCTTGTCTCATTTCTTCTTTTGTCACTTTCAGATTTCCTCTTAGAAATGCCAAATAGAATCGTGCCTTAAAAAATTATGATAAATCATTAGGAAATAATAACACTAGACTCGAATATTGATTCAAACACTATTTTTTGTAATCCAATATGTATTATTTATCAAGTTATCCGAAAAATGTATTGGCTAATTCTTAGACGGTGGGGAAGGACGGGGTGGGTTGCGATATGTATGAAGCGTAAAGCGTATTTTGATGGTACCCACTACCCAGTGCCAGTCTCGTGCATCAGTTAGCTCCAATATCTCTCCAATCCTATGTGCTTCGAATTGTCCCAAGGCTTTGAGATTACTGTTGATCCAATAGAGTACAGTCGTTGAATCAGACCAGTAAAAAACCTCATCGATAGGAATATTGAGTTCATCTTTTATAGTTTTTCCGAGACGACTTCCTAGTAGTGCTGCCTGCAGTTCTAGGCGAGGAATCGAGATTGGCTTTGTAGGTGCCACACGTGCTTTCCCAGATACGAGAGAGACATCGACTGTGTGCTCGGTTTTTGCTCGCAGATAGGCTACAGCAGCAAAACTCTGGTTACTAGCATCGCAGAAGATATGTAGGCCAGTTCTGATTGCTATGGGAATGTTCTCGGTGTAACATCTTGGAATAGTAATATTGTTTATTTTCTTCAAGTCAGTAAGCCAAGTTATCCACAGCTTATGTATTTCATCATCATTAAAATCATCCCAACCGATTCCTGTTCTCCAGATATCTTGGATCAGCATTCTGCCTCTTATGGTGAAGTTGATCAAAATACCAAGTGGATCAAATATACCCATAACAATCTTCAGTACGTATCTTTTCGTGAGTCGTTTGGATATGTCTTCTGCAGAAAGATCTTGCAATTTGAAAATGAAAACGTCATCTGCCGAGTTCCAGTACATTCCCAGAACTCTATGTGTTGAAGTGTCACAGTCTAAAATCAAATTTTTGTTGTTACTTTCCTCGATGGTCATTTTAGCAGCAAGTTCTTTAGAATTTGTCGACCAGTTGACTTATTCAAAACCGCCTTTTTTCATGGTGTAGTTAACTTGAGAGATAATATTGAAGGCTTCTTCTGGGCTATCAGCAGAGTCTAAATAATCATCGACGTAATGGTTTTTCGTAATCGCATCGATTATTCTTTGACTCTTGCCTATTTCTCGAGCATTCCGGTTTTTTATGTACTGGGCACATGCAGGTGAACAGTTAGCACCGAATGTCATGACCAACATTTGATAGACTCCACATGGATCATTGGGATTCTCTCTGTAAATAAATCTCTGGGCATCTTGGTCTTCAAGTCTTATTCTGATTTGGTGGAACATATCTTTCACGTCGCTTGTGAATGCAATTTTCCTTTGACGAAACCTCAGAAGTACTGCTATCAGAGGTTCTAGCAAATCTGGTCCTGGCAAAAGATTATCGTTTAGACTTGTACCATTAGATTTTGCCGCAGCGTCGAAAACCAAGCGTAGTTTGTTTGGCTTATTCGGATTAGTTACCCCGAAGTGAGGTAAATACCATATTCTGTTATTCTGTGTCATAGATTCTTCAGTGTTCAGTTTTTTGATATACCCTTTCTCAAGATAATTCTTGAAATTCTCATGGTATTTCCGTCGGAGTACTTCGTCCTTGTGCATCTGTTTCTCGACATACAGAAGTCTTCTTAGTGCAGTTGATCTGCTTTCAGGTAGATGAATATCTTCAGATTTCCACAGTAGCCCTATTTCATATCGATTTTCACCAATTCGTTTTGCAGTTTTCTCCATTGTCGATAGTGCTGTCTCGGTCGCTTTGTCTTTAGCTGTTTTTGACGATGCAGAGACTCCAAATGCGCCGATTGTGAATGAATTTTTGACCATGTTGTGAAGATATGTGTCCGATGAGTCATTATCACATATTTGCAGGACAGAGTACTTGTTCGGCACGTCCTTTCCAACTCGTCCATGAAGTATCCAACCTAAATTCGTCTTCGTCGCCATTGGAATGTTATCTTGACCAATGAGAATAATTGGTGGTTTTGTGATATCGGAAATAGGCAAACCATGTAGATGAGAATAATGATTCCAATCCCTTGAATGTACTTCCTGGGTTGGTGAAGAGAGATTCTCTATGGAATGTACATTTTTCATTGTCAATTTTCTAGCACCACGGTAAGTTCCGGAAATATCCATGTCGAAACATTCAGAGTCTTCATGATTCGAGACAACATCGTTTGTCCATTGAAGGCTGAGACTATGTCTGGTTCCCTTGATTTGTAGCTCCTGAACTATAGAATCATCAACTAATGTCACGGTTGATGCTTCGTCACAAATAGCTACAGCCTGAACTACACATCCGTTTGAACCATATAGCTTGATATTTACCATTCTGAGAAGTATATTGTTTGAACCATGTCCAGTAGTAAGAACATTTTCTTGTCTACTGGTCGAAGTGTTTTCTGTTCGATCCATTCGATGGGATACGTCTGGTGGAATTCGGATGTCTTCTTTATGAAGTAGTCTGTGGTGAGGTCGTCTGCTGCCATTAACTCCACATGTTTGTCGTAGTCTGCATTTAAAAGTCTGGTGATCATTTCTTAGGCAAGAAAAACACAACTTCATTGTTGTCACGTGTTTCCACTTGGTGTCGATGTCGTCTACCTTGAAGTCGTGGCAATCAACTATTTTGTGGCCCATTTTTGAACAATATTTACAAGCTTCTTCATCCTTGGTTGAGGTTAGTACAAATGATTTCTCCATTTTCCTGTTGACAGTTTGTTTGAATGTATTTTTCGTCGAGAATGAATTTTGCAGGAGTTTTGTAGATGATGTAACAAAACAAGCTGCATTCGCTTTTGTGGTCAACCAATTTGAAAAATCTTCCAGGTTTACGAGTCCATTCTTGTTGTAAACTGTTTCGCCCCAGCAAAGTCTCAATGTATTCGGCAATTTTTGTATCAGTTCTCTCAGAAGTTGAGGATTTTGTAGGTGAGCATCGTATCTCAAAGACTTTATTGTGGAAACTAGTCCACAAACATGACTGGAAATATTAATGATTCCCTCCATGTCATATTCACGAATTGGAGGTATGTATTTAATTTTTCCTAATAGGTTATCAATAATCTGGTCAGGACGTCCAAATCGCATCTCTAAAGATTTCAGTACTTGAGTTAGATTTTCTGGACACATAAGCATACCTTCCACAGCCCGCCTTGCTTCTCCTTTTAGACACTTTTGTAGTTTTATCATAGCTTCTTCATGAGAATACTGACAAAGAGTGGAGATTTTTCGGAACTGATATATGAAGGTTGGCCATTCTTCAGGTCTGCCGTCAAAAAAAGGAAAATCTTTCTCGATTGTACTACGAGTAAGGAATTTTTCTTGTCTATCACTTGCAATGATCTTGGGACTATTTGTGGGAACTACTGATTTCAAAATATTGTTCAAAGTTTCACAAAGCTGTCCAATCTCGGATTTTTGTTGAGGTATTTCTTCGGTTCTCTGTGCGAGTTGAGATGCTTCTTGTGGTTGATGGTTGTCAATGGAATCAACCCAGTTAGCAACATACGACTTCACAGAGAAATTAGGCGAAGGCAGATCTTTTGGTGAATTCGATAGAATTTGGACATCTGGATATAAACTTCTTTCGGAATTAGATCGTCTCGATATTGTTCTTCTATCTCCATTTTCCAATAACTCTGCTTCATTCAGTTGGTGTTCCATTTTTAATATATGTAGTTGTTTCTTCAACTCAATCACTCACTCTCAATTACTTGTTTTGCTTTCTCATGTTCTAGTGTTAAACGTATTCTTTGTACATCACTAATGCTTGATTTAGATGAAGGTAAAGAAGGATTGGTTCTAGATTTTCCATTCTTTTTACTAGTTATTGATCGTGTTTCATTATCTACTGCAATATTTATGTCGTTTGCAGCGATATTTGATTCGACATTGAGGCTTCCCATTTTGGAAGTACCTGTTGCAATGTTGGTTTCCATGACAGTACCTGTTGTACCAAACCCTGGTGGCCACGTAAATTCTTCGTCCAATTTTCTCCTACCAGCTACTTGTCTACGACTTCTTCCTTGGTCAGATTGTCGATCCATGTCTTCCATAGGACTTGTCGAGAGCTCGAAGGACCAGTGTTAATGTCTTTGGGTACGTCTTCCAGTCTTTTTCATAAATTCAATGACGATGACTTTTACTTGACTTTTTCTTTTTATTATATTGACACACTGTCACGTTGGTCCGTCAGACCCACTTGACTGTATTCTCACAATATACCGTGTGAAGGCATAACATAGTCTAAGGAATATTCCCATGATATCAGATTTCTTCTGATTCTTCTAATTAACAAGAAATTGCATTCCAAAAATTCAACAAACTACGAGAAAAAAATCAAGTACGCCACTTTAAAATAAATTTAAATGATTGAATTCCGCGTGATTGGGCCTACCCCATGGAAATTTGAACAGAGGTGACGTCAGATTTTCTACAGTGTAAAACTTTGGGTGGAAAAAGGGGTCTAACCTAAAATCTTATTTTTTTATTAGTGCCATTCGATAGTACACGTCGAGCTTTCTCAGTGTTTGAAATATTTGCACTTATTCCAATGCCACCCTGTATATTATTTCATTTTCAAAACCTTCCCATATTTCACTTCTGAATTCAATAGTTTCCGAAATATAATCGTTTGAAAAGTGACATTTTTGTGATTTGATACCCAACAGAAACCTCGAATGTTGCTTTTGATCAGGCTTGCTTAGGAAAAAAATCGGTTACATTTCTCAGTAAATACTTTCTCAAAAACTGAAGATAAGGTGAAATCTGTAATTTATAATGGCGTCTGCTCAGCTGAAATCACCACTGCTTCAAGTGAGAGTATGTTCTTTGACCAGGAAGAATAGATTAGTCGGTTACTTTTGAGATTGCTTCAGCATTTTAGAGCTTTGAAATCTGAAACATTTGAGAACCTGAAAACACGTGTTCATTGACAACTGCTCTATCTTCAGTGCTGCCAGCACAAGAAACACAAATTGACCTACTTCTTTTCAGGCGAACAAGCTTCCAGAGAATGAAAAAGCAAAGCTAGCACAGATACATGCGGAATGTCAGGCCAATTTCAGGACCAAGTGCGACGAAACCCTCCTGAGAAACCTCGTAGCTAATGCTGACAATCCTCAAGTTGGAATCCACATGTTCTGCATGTCGGTGAAGGAAGGTTTGCAGAAAGACAACGGAGAACTGAACAGGGAGTTGATCAGACGCAAGATTGAATTGGTATCTCACGATAAATCCATGGTAGATGAACATCTGCAGAAATGCGCTGTGAAGAAGGAGATCCCTGAGAAGACAGCTGTTGCTATGGTCATTTGTTTTGCTCTGAACGGGATTCCGTATTACCAGAGATAAGTTACCCACAGAACTGTGGGTAACTTATCTCTGCCTGTAGTAAGATTCACCTCTCTCCGCATGTTGTTTGCTCATGCTGTTGAACTCGACCTGGATATTTTCCACTATGATGTGGAGACAGCCTTTCTACATGGCAAACTGAAAGAGGAGATTTACCTAGAGTTTCCTCAAGGTTTTTCCAATGAATCAAATGAAGGTAAAGTATGCCATTTAAAAAAGGCTCTATATGGGTTGAAACAAGGAAGTAGAGCCTGGAATAAGGAGCTAGATAGCTTGTTGAAACAAATCAACCTCACCCAATCCAACAATGATTTCTGCATATACTATTATTCTGATTGCTCTAACAACATCATTATTGCTGTGTTTGTTGATGACATCATAGTATTCAGCAACAGTATAGAACTTGTAAACCACTTCAAGGCAGCTTTATTTTCAAAGTTCCCTATGAAAGATTTGGGTCCCATAAAAAAATGTTTAGGAATCAATATCACCAGAGACAGACATTTAGGAACAATACATTTGGACCAATCAGATTACATAAAAACTATGCTCAAAACCTTCAACATGCATGAATGCAAGAGCATATCCACACCCATGGAGGCTGGAACAAATCTAAAGGCCAATACTTCACCAGTAAAGGAGGAGGATGTTAAACTGTTCCAGAAAATACCTTACCAAAATGCAGTAGGTGCTCTTTTGTATCTATTCCAGTGTACGAGGCCAGATTTGGGATACACTGTCAGTACTGTCAGCAAGTTCAATAATGCTTACAATAAAACTCACTGGACTGCTGTCAAGAGAGTCTTCAAGTATCTGCAAGGTACAAAAAACTATAGACTCACATATACTAAAGGAAGTAACCATGATCTGATTGGATATTGTGATGCTAGCTGGGCCACAGATCAAGAGGATCCCCGCTCAGTCACTGGATATGTCTTCAAATTACAAGGTGGTGCTCTGAGCTGGAATACCAAAAGACAAGCTACTGTTGCACTATCCAGCACAGAAGCCGAATACCTGTCACTCTCAACTGCAGCTCAAGAGGCCATATGGCTCAGAAAATTAGCTCAAGAACTACACATACAAGGACCAGAACCAACCCTCATTTTATGTGACAATAAAGGTGCCATAGACTTAAGCCAAAATGCCAACTTCAGTGCACGCACTAAACACATCAACATTAGACACCACTTTATCAAAGAAAAAATAGAAAATAATGAGATCAATGTGCAGTTTGTGTCCTCTACAGAGATGATTGCAGATGCACTCACCAAGGCTACATCTAGTGTCAAATTGAAAGCATTTGTTGAAGATGTAGGACTGAAGGACTGTAATGTTAGGTGACTTGTTTCTTGTTGATGGTGTCTGATTAATTGAACATTAATTGAGGGGGCGTGATGTATTTCAATCAATGTTCTATAGATCTCATTCTATAGTATTTACATTATTACATGTAGCAACACTGTTTATATACTTTTGTTGATGGTCATATCTCTGAGTTGAACGACAGTTGTTGTTTGTTCGTTTATGTGAGTAACCACATACAGTAATAAGTATAGTCCTTTATGTAACTCGGTTTTTATTTGAACGTTTGAAACAAACTGCCCATACCAAATACCTTGGTATTTGGATTGATGAGAAATTAACATGGGGAAAGTATATAGACATCCTCATATGAAAAGTATCTCCCATTATTGGTGCTTTGAGAAGATGTCCTAAACTTAGTACATATACATCAAATATTATTCTCTATTCACATATACTCAGTCGAATTAACTATCTCATAAATATTTGGGGATCTTGTTCCAAAAATAGTTTCAATAAAATTTCTGTTCTATATAAAAAGGCATTGAAAGTATTGTATCGTCTTCCATATGATACTCCAACGAATCAACTGTATAAGGAAACAAACACATTTTCTTTGGAAGAGCACTTTTTAATCAATACTCTCAAAATTTCCTATTATATCATCAACAAAAAGCTTAAATCAAATTTTATATTAATCAGGAATTCCGAAATTCATGATCATCACACTAGACAATATAACTTGTTTCATCTTGAAGTTGATGCAAATTCTAAACTTGGACAAAAAAAGTTTACACATGAGGCGATTTCGAAATTCAATAATTTACCAGATGATATCAAAAACAGCCCAAATATTATGCAATTCAAAAATAAAGTTAAGAAATATATTTATATGCAAAGGAATGATCAAAGCTGAAAGACTATGAATTTCCTTTTTTCTTTTTTTTTCACTTTTTTTATTTTTCCCCTTCTTGTTCACTATAATATGACTGTATCTTAATGTATCGTAAGTTTTGTTCACTATTTGTAATTTCAATTATACAACAGTCGATAATACTTCATGAATGATCTTATACCAGGAATTACTGTCTGATCATTCATGTCATTCCTACTAGAAAATTAATTATACTTTATATATTATTTGTATGAAATGTATCAATGAAGAAGAGAATGTAATGCAATAACTGAAATAAATAAATAAATAAACCTACCTCACCACGATGCACACAGTTAAATTCCTATAGCATCAGGAAACTTTAATTCTTGCGGAAATGAGGATCGAATGGCTGTTATGAATATTTTTCCAAGATGGCTCACCCCTATAACTTTTTAATTATTGGAGGCAGTGAAACGAGAGTTGGGGGCTGTGGATTATAGTGCAATTGACACTTCTTGAATATTCACTTGCTTTGGAGTAATTCCGGTTTTTCCGGAAATGATCCCAACTTTCGATTTTTCGACACCTGTAAGACTATTTGACAAGTGAGTTTACAATTGTATTCACATATTTTCTTCTCCGAAATTAACAAACTTTTAACCTCAAATATTTTACACACATGATACCTATAAAGGAAAATTCACTTTTCAGATACTCTCCTGATGATGGCCTAAAGCCGAAAACGTTTGACTAATAAATATTGTATACTTTAGCCCGAGTATTACTTACTCATTAATATTGATTATCATTCTATATATATTTCCTCGTCATTGGAAAGACCTTCTATCTAATAATGCATCAATATGCTTTAATTTATTAAGGCGCTTCACAGTCCTCACTCCAGTTTTGTGTTTACATTATTATCGTTATTCAGCATAATATTATGTTCGAAATCTTCGTCATTCAATATTTCATATTTTATATTGAAATTTCCGAAAGCTCCTTCAAGCAGATAATCAAACATTTTTGGGATTACTGGTTTCATAGGCGTTATGTCGGCCAAGGTAGCCAGGTCTTCAAAATACTGCTCAAATCCTTTCCCTAGTTTCATGTGCGGTGGTTGTCCAGATTGTTCACAGGCTTCCATATATTTTTCAACATCTTGTCTCATTTCTTCTTTTGTGGCTGTGATATTCCCTCTCAGAAATGCCAAGTAAAATCGTGCCTTAAAAATATGATAAGTCATTAGGAAATATTAGTAAAACAAAAGTATGCTCGAATAGTGATCCTAATAATATTTTTCGTATTCAAATGTGAATCGATCAAGTTAGTATTGCCTAATTTCTACTTGGTAGGGGTCGTAGGGGAGAACGGAGTTGGTTGCTATGCGATATTGAGGTAACCATTCGTTGGTTATGTGATGAGAGATGCCCTGAATATCAAAACATGAGTAAATATGTATAGTTTATCCAAAAACAATTGCAGAATCTTGTGCCGCACCTGCAGTCACTTCAAAGGAAACTTCAAACACGCCGACGCCGCACAGTGCGAGGTATTCTGCAATTGATAATGGATATACTTTACATACTCAAACTTTCTTCGTTTACCTCGATCAATTTGAAAGCTATTGATTTGCAACTTCTGATGAATTGGATTGATACGAAATGTTTTTATTCCAATGCGATATTATGGATTTAGGTATACCTACAGGCTGCGATTCAGGGTGGATGGTACATTAGACGTTTCTGGTGAACCGGACACGGGATAATTTCAAAAACTTGATAGGGAGCATATTCGGACATTATCTATATACATCGATGAGGTAATTAAGAAATGCACTGCTAGAGTGAAAGAACTACATGTGGGATACCGATTCCTGAGAAGAACTGATATATCAGAAGGAGCCTTTGCTGACGACTTAGTAATTATCGCGGAAAAAGAAAAGGACTTGCAGAGGAATATTGAATCTTGTCCACAATACATTATGGAATTTTTGTTGAAATTAAAAAAAATGACTGCTCCAAGATGGCGGACAAGATTTGGTCCGATTCCATTCAAAATTGGTGAGTGGGGGTTTTTGGGGTCGGAGATCATGATTTTTTTGTTGAAATTTATAAATTCAAGATGACGGCTTCCAAATAAGTTTTTGTTTTTGTATAAATGACGATAACTCCGTTGTTATCAACACAAAACTGTTACTGCGACATATCATCTGTAAGAGAAAAAAAAGTTATTCGTAACTAAGTCATAGTGAGCTATGACCTACATTTGAAAAACTAAAGTTGGTGCTGATATCTCAAATTCTAGAAGAGTTGGTATGAATTTCATTTTTTTTTTCGAAATCACTTTGAAAAACTGCCATGAGAATGTGAAATTCCTATTTTCATAAATAAAGGAGTTACGGAGGAGACATGAAAATGATCAAAATCTGTTTTTTGCGTTAACACAAAAACGAATAGATTTTATCAAAATATTTTTTCACATTATAGTTGGCCTTGACAAACTCCACATTTGGTGTCATTTAACCGACCTCGTATCTGTCACCGTTAAAAAGATACCCATGGTGAGCATGGTAAGTGGGACACACTGTATATTACTGATGGACATTCGGTAAGCTGCTCAAATTTTTATTTCTGTATGAATATTATTCCTCCAAATTTAAAAATTTCTCATGGCCACCCGGAATAGAGTCCGAATTCGGTTGGAGAGTCACTATACAGTGGGTCTCACTTTTGATGGATACACCCTCTTCCATTTCCTGATTATGGAGGTAATACAAATTTGAAATTAGCAGAAGCGCGATACCTACCGAAGAGAAGCTCATTGACCATCAAATGGGATTTTCGTCAGTGATATAGACTGCTACACCATTTAGTATATAGACATGTATAGACAACCTACTTTGCTTTTTAAAATCATCAATTCCCGGAAATATCGGTGATTCCATGACGAACATATTAGGGATTAATTTTTGTGCGCTCCAAACGAAAAAGCAATTACTCTCAAGAAGTGATTCTGGGCAGCATCAAGTATTATTACACGAGATACTCAAACTGTGATATTTCCATTGTTTTCATTCAAAATCTCTTACCTCAATCGATATTTTTCGTGAGCACATTTACATTTAGCTGAATATTTTTTCCATGCACTTAATTTGAACCTATTATATCTACGTATTTGTGACCAAGTGACCAGCAGCCAATCAGACAAACATTCAACTGACATGTGCCCCGGTAAATTGTCACTTTTGAAAAATCGAGTCACATGACGTAGTTTGACATTAATCCAATTAAAATTTTCAAAATGTCAGTTACTTCGAGTAGATATGGAACTATCGAAAATTCCAATTCTATGAAAAAAAAATTCTTACTGGATATTCCACGACTTTTGATAAATTCTCATAATTTGTGTTAACTTCCCTTTAGGGGTCGCCAACTTCTTGAAAATTTGAAGATCTTGTCTTGATTTTAGATTTCAAGACAAGACAAAAAATGTTATGTCGAAACCAAGATTTCTTGTCAAGAAAATAGGGAATCTTGAAATTTCTTGACTGAGAATGAAAACGCTAAAACTTGCGTTCATCACTTATGATGAAATAAGAGGTAATATCGATATAATGTAATTTTTACCACCACTTCACAAACTGGCATCATTGCAAGTGCGCGATACGTCGTTTGCTTTGTCATAAAACAAAAAATAAAGATCGGAGAACCACCAGATTGACGTGTCAGCACGCGACAGGGTTGCCAGTTCTACTGAATTTTCAGGAGATCTACCATTACACTTATTAATTATCATATTATTATTATGAAATACAAATTTTTTTGACGTCATTGGTTCATTTCATTATCCTGAAATTTGTATAGCACAAAATAAATTAACTGAAATCTACTGAATTTCTGACAAGGTATATCTACTCTGATGAAATAAAAATCGAGATGGCAACCCTGGCACGCAACGCATTAAAAAGTTCACCGGGGAATCACCATGTACAGTGTCACCTGTCAATCAAGAAATTTCACGATCTTGAAATTTCTTGAGTCAAAACACGAAATGATATGTCAAGAAAAACGTCAAGACAAGATTTTTCGAAATTTCTTGAACTTTTCTTAAGACAAGACAAGATTCGACAGTTCGACAAATTATTTCGAAATTTTATTTTTATTTTATTTAATGTTACACTCTTCTACAGGTTAAACCCAACTACAGAACAGGGAAATAAATATAACTAATAATACAGTTTTTCATATTTTGAAAAGTATATAAATATAGGCAAGACCTTAGCTGAAATAAAAAGATTTAATCGCAGAGATAGAGCAATGAAAGATATCTGGCTGATTATTTGATGAATTATTGTATATTATAGAACACAGCACGTTATGGAGAGGAGAATATTTCAGAATATTTGTTCGTGGTGTCGGAAGATAGAATGTATTGAAAACTCTAGAAGTTTGTCTAGGCACAGTGAAACTCAGCTTCTGCAAAATGTGTGAGTCAGTGATAATGTTATTCACCACTTTGAAAAGGAACACTGTGGATTGACAATCACGACGGCAACTAAGGCTTCTCATAGCATGTCTAGCTAATAATGTATCATGAGAAAACCCGATTGGTGGATATACATTATCAGATCTATAGGAAAGAAGTTTTAGGGAACGACGTTGTACTAATTCAACTTTCTCTATATACAGCTGATGAGGCGGATTTCAAATTAAAGATGCATATTCCAGTTTTGATCTGACGAAGGCATAATATAATGTTTTTGATGTGGCTGAATCAGAAAATTCTCTAGAGATCCGCGCTATGAATCCATACATCCTGTTTGCAGCAGACAAAGTAGCTTCAATATGCGGTGTGAATGAAAGTTTTGTGTCAAAGGTGACACCTAAATCGGTAAATGTGGGCGGACGTTGAAGTATTGTATCACTAATATCATACGGAAATAAAATGAGTTGATTTCTAAGTGTATATATGTCATCACATTACATTTGCTAGCGTTCAAAGGTAATTTGTTACTGCAACACCATTGTTCAACGCGTTTCAGATTTAGAGATAGCCGTTCACAATCCTCAATATCATTTATCTGACAATATATCTTTAAATCGTCTGCATACATCAAACAATTGACATCAATTACTTCAATAATGTCATTGATAAAGGCATTGAAAAGTTGCGGACCTAGGTTGCTACTTTGAGGGACACCCGAGGTTGCTGCATATTCGACAGACTTGAAACCATTGAACATAATATATTGACGCCAATCAGTAAAATATGAAGCAAAAAGTTGGATAAGTGCACTGAAAAAAAAAGATGGTAGTTATTACCAAACGTTTAGTAAAATAGGCGCCAGTCACAACTTTCATCAGATGATACCACTACAACATTATATAATACTATACTATATCAAATATTACCACTACAAAATAGTATAATACTCATACTTCATTATAGTACAACTTTGTAGTGGTATTATTTGATGAAAGTTGTGACTGGCGCCTATTTTACTAAACGTTTGGTAATAACTACCATCTTTTTTTCTCAGTGTGGCAAGGAAAATCCGTAACGGTATAGTTTCGATAATAATAGTCCATGATCAAGCATGTCGAATGCCTTTGAGAAATCTGTATATACAACATCAACTTGCAATCGTCTGTCAATGCTTTCAGAAATATATTGAGTAATATTGAAAAGGTTGGTGATTGTGGAACGCCCTTTCATGAAACCATGTTGAAGTGGTGTGATTTGACTGCTCAAATGCTGATATAACCTATCATAGAGGAGGATTTCAAAAACTTTGGCAAAATTGCAAATAATGGATATGGAATGTTCAATAGCCTTTGGAAATTATAAGTAAAAAGTAGTAGTATTGCTAGGTATTATGATGATCCTAGTAAATCCGAAGAATTTTTCATCATTCAATACTTCTTATTCCTTTGGTGATATTTCTCTTGTGCTGCGCTTTCAAAGGGAAATCTCAAGACAAATCATTGGGTTACCTATTCCTCAATTCTCGGATGATTGCAAGATGGAACGATTATGATACTTGATTTCATGAAAAAATACTTTAAATCACTAAAAAGATTTTGCAACGTAAATAAAACTTTTCCGCTTTCCACTCATGTCATTTACAATAAGAGAAATTTAACTACATTTGCATCCTCTCCTAAAGACGTTAACATAACATATTTTAGTGAATCATGCAGGTGCGTATAATATAGATGCCACCGAATGCACAAAAAACTGCTATCTTATTGATTGACATTGGGAGGTTCAGTAAAGCAGATTGACAGTTTGAGTTCATTGAATTCTGCATCTTCAAATGATGACGAAACTGATCAAGCTTGATAAAAATATTCATCTTTATCAATATTTATCTGATTCGTTATTATTGATATCCTAGTGATTCACGAAAAATTTTCGTGACTTTCATTCAAATATTGATTTTTCTTTACCTGTAAACAGAAGAAAGGAAAAAGTGGAATATTCTTTGGCATCCCCAGGAATGCCATTGTTGGATGTTCAACATTTATAGTATGTTTGTAGAGATATTTGACGTAATAATCTTCAACTTCAACGCCACATTCTGGAGTCAAAAATGGGAACGAAAATCTGTACCCTGGAACAGAATATCAGCAACTTTTTTGGAAACATATTATATGTGCATCTACCTGTGCATAAAATAATGTCATCAATTTCTTCTTCAGTTGCATCAATGAATTTCACACTCTTCTCAAAAATTTCATCGATTTCGGGCTTAATTATGATGCCGTCTGCTATCTTCAGTCCGATATCACTGTTTGGTGTTCTTCGACACAGAATAACCTGAAATAGATACAGGGTGTCCGCTAAAAGGAGGTCAATCCATTAACCATAGATTCCTTGAACAAAAACAATATGAGTTTCTAAATACCATTTTTCATTTTAGGCCTTCATATTCGATATACAGGGTGTCAAAGTTGGAAATTAAAAACTGTTTTTTTTTAATAACTCGCGTATTTAATGAGATATCAATCTCAAAATTGGTACTTTACTTCAGCACAAAGAGTTACACCGAGTGAGGAAAACAAAACAGAAAATAACTGTCAACTATTCAAAATACTAGGGGTCAAGTACACACTTACCCCCATATTTTTTGTGTACGTGCGCTCATGACTTCCTATATTTTTCTTCAAATGTTCAATCATTTTTGAGTATTTTTTGTCTCTTGTGAAATTTCGATAAGTTTTTTTTTTAAGATAATTCGAAAAGTACTGGTTATTGTTGGATGCCTATGCGGCTTACGGTAATCTCATAATGTTCACATACTCCAATTTATGTCGTCGAAATTGGAAGAGGGTGTAACTTTTTACGTACGAGAAGGTATATAAATATGGAAATACCGGGTGCTCAGAGCGAATGTATTAGAATAATTTTTCCAAAAAAAAAATTTATAGAAATTCAACACGTCTAAATAAATTGCTCGATATTACCTCTAATTTTTTGAATACACATGCGAGCCCTTTTAATTGAAGAAAATCTTATTTTTATAAAATTGGTTTGAGCGGTTTTGGGGGGTGCGGAATATTTTAAAAATATTTTCGAGCCCCCCCCTATATGGTATGTCGGGCGCGAGCGAACGGGAAATAAAATCGGAAAAAAATAACCATAGATTCCTTGAATAAAAACAATATGAGTTTCTAGATACCATTTTTCATTTTAGGCATTCATATTCGATATACAGGGTGTCAAAGTTGAAAATTAAAAACTGTTTTTTTTTAATAACGGGCGAACGGGAAATAGAATCGGAAAAAAAACATATTTTCGGAAATTTTAGGTGAAATTATGATATCCATGATTTCGTTAGCTATACTTGATGAGAGAAATAGCAGATCAGGATTGTCTGGAGACGTATGAAAGATTTTGTGTATAAGCCACATATTTTTCAAAGGCTAAGATTTTCTTTAATTAAAAGGGCTCGCATGTGTATTCAAAAAATTAGAGGTCATATCGAGCAATTCATTTACACGTGTTTAATTTCTATTAATTTTTTTTTGTAAAAAATATTTTAATACATTCGCTCTGAGCACCCGGTATTTCCATATTTACCTTTTCGTACGTAAAAAGTTACGCCCTCTTCCAATTTCGGCGAAATGAATAGGAGTATGTGAACATTATGAGATTACCGTAAGCCGCATAGGCATCCAACAATAACCAGTTCTTTTCGAATTATCTTAAAAACAAATAATTTTATGGAAGTTTTACAAGAGACAAAAAATACTCAAAAATGAAAGAACACTTGAAGAAAAATAGAATGGTAGTCATTAGCGCACGTACAAAAAAAATATGGGGGTAAGTGTGTACTTGACCCCCCAGTATTTTGAATATTTGACATTTATTTTTTGTTTTGTTTTCCTCACACGATGTAACTCTTTGTGCTGAAGTAATGTACCAATTTTGAGATTAATATCTTATTAAATACGCGAGTAATTAGAAAAAAAACTTCATTTCTACTGGAAAACGGGTAATAGGACTACGGAAGCGCTTGAGGGCCAGTATGTTTTTTATCTTGCTTATCAGGCTAGATCATCTTGCTTATCAATAAGCAAGATGATGATTAATAATAAGCAAGATGATCTAGCCTATAATTAGCAAGATGATCTAGTCTATAATTAGCAAGATGATATGACCTAATAAGCAAGATGATCTCGCTCAATAAGCAAGATGATCTAACCTAATGAGCAAATAAAGGCATACTGGCCAGGGCCTACTCTATCTCACCGGGCCGGAGCATCGCTTTCGTGACGTCACACTAGTAGGGACAAAATCAACGCAGTGGAAATTGTCTTTCCCGTTTCATTGATTTACCTCGGGAAAACGGTCACAGTAAGCGAAAAATATCAAGAGGTCAAATATGTACAGAACAGAATCTTCCAGAAGATGAATCAGATTTCACTGATTTACGATCATTAATTTCAGAAATATGGCATATCAAAATTAATTGACGCCATTCAGAATTGTCCTTTTTTAAACAGCTACCAAAATTCCAATATTCAATTCACAGAAATGATTCAATCATGAAAAGATTTCGCATAGTATCTAGATTGAGTGAGTTTTTGTTTTCAAATTCTCATGGGCCAACAACAAACCGATATTTCAATTCAAGTAGAACGATGATTCAGGTGTTCATCACAGAATAGTTCAAAATGTTTGGACGGCTCCCATGCTAATCCTATCAACTATGGATATATGCTGTCACTGACTTTTTTGTAGGAAATTTGATTGCCTAAAAATCGGTACAATACACATCCACTTCATCTCGAAGGGTTTTAGAAGCGTTTATCTCTAAAGATGATCAGGACGCACTTTGATGACGTTAGAAATCCTATCACTCGAGTGTGTTATTACACAAAAACGCCTATTCGGTATTAATTATTTTCTGCTGAAGAGTATATATATTCGAATGATAACGTTAAATTCATGAAAAAAATTTGATTTGGATATATTTGCAAACTATCAAAATTAAAAAGAATAAAATATGTGGAGTTCATATGAACACAACCTATAACAAAAATAATTGAAAGAATATGTATTTCAACAATGAGAAACATAGAAATGAATATAACGAACTGAATAACAAAATACCCAGAACAACGATATATGAATGAATAAGGAAAAAATGAAAAAAAAATATGTTGAATCCTTATAAACAAACAAAACCAAACAAAATAAACTGTAAAAATGATCGACATAACAAAATAAAAAAAAATTGATAGATATCACAAAATGAAAGACACTAATAACAAAAAATATATATACATCATCTAAATCAAAAACTAAAAATTGAAATCTGAACTATATCTCATCCTGAAAGTTTAACGATTTTTCTTTTTTATTTTTTTATATTTTGCAATAATTTTTCAACAGAATATCTGAAATGGTTTTAGAGAATGTTCTGCTGATACCATCAGAAGACCCACAACTGCAACATTGATTCTCGGAATAATTGAGAAGGGAATTGATTTTAATTTCTGCTAAATTCTCCAAAACTTTATGTTGTGACTTACATTGTAGAAATATTGTTTCGAATTTTTCAGACACCAATATAAGTTGGTCTGATCCATACGCCATTTAGAAATAAAATGAGCAATAAAAAGTATATCGCCCTTTACCAATCCAAGGAATTACCGCGAAATCGTAATACAGCGAAATTTGGGTAGGTAGGTATAATGGTCCATTTTTTACGCGCTCTTTATATTGAATTTCTTTCCGACTCATTGTAGGTAACTCTAAAATTTCTTCACTATTCTATTGATTCATTATCGTAGTTTGATATAATGAGTTAGTTTCATCTTATTCCAATTCCAAATTTGAAAAATAATAGTATTCTGTAGTACAACGTCCTGATTTTCAATAAAATGGAATTTCGTTACAACGCCATAACTCGGTATTGATTCATCCTATTGGATTCATTTTTTCACCAAAAGTTGAGGAATTCGATGGGGATCATTTCGTCTCGATTGAGTGTGCTTCTAAAATTCATAGTAAATGAGCTATAGCCTATCAATTACGAACGCACCAGTACGGACTGATGTGAAATCTCAACCTACTAGTGTGACGTCAGCGTCGAGAGAGAGGGGATAGACTACGGCCCGGTGAGATAGAGTAGGCCCTGTACTGGTCCTCCAGTTCTTCCGTATAGGACAACGGGTAATTAGATTTATCCTTCCGTACTTATATTTTTCACATACTTAACTTCTGAACAGTTGAACCGATTGGGTTGAAATTTTATTTTGGTATTCCGATGGTTTCCTGGATGTATTAAAAATTTAATTAGACGCGGTAGATGGCGCTGCTGCCGGTACGTCAACTAAAAAGGCTTGACCAATTGGGTTGAAATTTTGAATACGTTAAACAAAAAAGAATACAATTAAGATAAAGAGAGAATGAAAATAGGTGCAAGTATGCTGAGAACAAAAATTTGAAAACATTTCACAAAAAAACATGTACAGGGTCATTCCGTATATTTAAACAGCTTCTACAGGGTTTATCATTGAAGATAGAGAAAAACTTCGAATGCAAAAGTTGTAGGGTATGTTCTGAACCCCCAGAAAATTATACCAGATGAAACAAATGAATATCGCTGATATAAGAAATGGGTACCAACTTCGTTATTTTCAACGGAACACCCTATATATTTTTCAAAAAAATTCAAGATCTTTTCTTCCTGATTCCAACAATATATTAGTCATTGATATTTGGTTCAGCCGTTTTTGAGATATCCGAGGTTGAACATTCTAGATTTTTTTTATTTGATTCCACCAAATCCACATGGATATACGAAGAGATTCAGCACCAGGGTCGCAAATCCCTCAATGCCTGGTGTGGTATTTTGAAAAGCCAAGTGATTGGACAAATTTCCTTTGAGGGTTCTTTAGCAGGAGAAAGATATTTGCAGTTTTTAAACAATGAAATTGAAGATCTGTTGGAAAACCTCTCACTCAGGCAGGATAATGAATCGATGTGGCATCAGGATGGCGCGCCACCTCATTAAGTTAATCCCGTACGGCATCACTTCAATGATCGTTATCAAACGTGGATCGAAAAATTTGGAACAGTGGAATGGCCGCCGAACAGTCCAGATTTAACACCTTTAGATAACTTCCTATGGGGCTATTTGAAGAATGAAGTGTATAAGGAAAGAAGTAGAAATTTAGCTGATTTGAGAGGAAGAATTTTGGAATGCATTAACATATTGAACAATCACTCCAACTTCATTTGCAATTCGATAAATAAAGTGGATAAAGACTACAGAAAATGTATACAAAACAACGGTGGTCACATCGAACATCTGTGAAATTGCATCTCCTTCAGTTATGGGAGTGCGTTTTTTTTATTTCATGGCAGTTGCGATTTGGTAAAATCTAAAATGTTCAACCTCGAATATCTCGAAAAAGGCTAAACCAAATATCAATGACCAATATATTTTTGGAATCAGATAGAAAAGATCTTGAATTTTTTCGAAAAATATATAGGGTGTTCCATTGAAAATAACGAAGTTGGTACCCATTTCTTATATCAGCGATATTCACTTGTTTCATCTGGTATAATTTTCTGGAGGTTCAGAACAAACCCTACAACTTTTGCATTCGAAGTTTTCCTCTATCTTCAATAATGAACCCTGTAGAAGCTGTTTAAATATACGGAATGACCCTGTACTTTAGATACGCGCATAGCTCAGAACGACTGCAACAAATGTCTTATTTTTTTTCAATGCGAAGCCAGGCCGGACAGCTATATGTCGTCACGCGTTGTCTCGCGTTTTTTATGTAATGAAATATCATGAATTTCAATAATTTTTTAAAAAATGTACAGAGCTCTGGGAAGAAAACAGTTTTGCGGCTAGTTTGGATTAGTATTTCAGAATAATGAAATGACATTTGTCACTGGAACAGGCCCATTCAGGATTCTAATTCGACAAGACTACAATTTGGCATTATTTCAGAAGTGAATACAATAGAATTGAGAAATATTTCAATTGAATAATGAATATGTACACTTATTATGATGGTTAGAATTGCTCATTTAGGTTGAAGATACTTCATTCCAGCACTTCACAGACTTGCTGTATATATCTTGGGCCATCTCACGTAATGACGTATCTCATAAAAATCGGAATCTGAGATACTTCGTCAAGTGATTTATATTCTTGTACTTTATGATCTCACAAAGTGGCGTAACTCAATATTCAATGGTTTTCGTGCAATTGAAAATCTAATACCCAGCCTATCTCAAATTATCGGACTACCGAATCTCACGAAGTGACCTAACTATAGGAGTTACGTCAGTACGTGAGATATATTTTCATTATGTGTTGAAAATGTCGAAAGTGACGTATCTCACATCGGGTTTGTCGCGGAAATCAAAATATCTTGGGTGACGTATATCAAGGTACTGAAAGGAGGATTGTACAAGTGGAATGAATTTCTGTGTTTTTATCAATAAAAATGAATATTCAGATCTGTTATTCATTTGAATTCACTCGATATCCATGGGTGTATCTGAGGCTCCATTAACAAACATGATCTCACGTAGTGACGTATCTCATAACTTTTTTTTGTCGTTTTTGGGGATGCTTTTTCGAAATCTCACCATATCATGACAACTAGTTCCAGTTCATCCACTGATAAATTAAAAAATAATGATCTTTCATGAACAACCCTCTGAGTTATGAGCTAATTAAGATGTTGAAAATCTTTGAACTGCTCTGCTGTGAAATTAGGAAAACTGAGATACGTCACTACGTGAGATGACCGTCGATATGACACATGCAGGTTCATTACCTTCTTTGCTACTGCGAGGACCTTTGCAGCAATATCTATTCCAGAAGGTCCGGTTCCTACTATCAATACTCTTTTATTCTTGTATGGATTTGTATTTCTATAATCGTGAGAATGTATTATACTTCCAGCAAATTCATTTTTTCCAGGTAGTTCTGGAACTATTGGATTTGAATAGTCGCCAACACAAATCATGATACTGTCGAATTCTTTCATTTCTACCATGTTCGTTTTGAGATTTCTCACTTGTAACGACCATATTCCCCCAGGTATTGGTCTGACAAGCTCCAAATGATGATATAACTACAATACGAAATCATCAATTATTTTGCTAGAGATTTATCTCAAAAAAATGCATAGCATCACCTTGATATGTGTTGATAGTCCGAAAAATTTTGCATAAGCTTCGATATATTCAAGAACTTCTTGTTGGGAGAGATAAGAGTAGGTTATTTCTTCTTCATAAGGAAAGTCTTCGAACATCATGAGCTCCTTTGGTAGGTTGGTCCTGAAATATGAGCTGATGTTTTGCTTCGAATTTTCAGTACCTACAAACTTGAACTGTATACCGCGTATTTCAATATGAATCAGATAAGAATCCATGAGAGTATTGCTTGATTGCATATTAGAGAACAGATGATATCAAAATATCAGATTGTATCATTCGAGTCATTTGATGGGTACTTGGCTCAAGTGACTGGAATTTGCAACTTCATTATTTGTTGAAGAGTTGAGAGAAACGCATTTTGGCTCTTATTTAAGATGCCAGGAAGCAATGTGGTGGGGTATACCCCATTGGTCATAATTTTTGCAATAAAATGTATTTTGAAAAAGTCAGAGACCTTTCATGCCAGAGGTATCTTCAGTATATGGCAATCTGTATCACTCCGTACAAGAAGCGGCAACGGTGGTCTCTACGTAATTTCTGAAATATCATCAATCCAATACACTTGGGGTATCACATACCCCACCACACCAAACCTGGAAGTGTTTTACACCGAACAAAATACTGATAGGAATAGGGTTTTTTCCTTTAGATTCAAGTTTTCTAATGTTTTCTAGTTTGACAGCCTGACAAAATGAATGTCATTAATGAAATCAAGTGTCAAGTCATTCATGAGAAACACGAACGAAGATAACAAACAGAAAATGCACGATAAAGTAGAATCAGACGAAGAATCGACTCTGAATCGGATGGAAAGCTGAAGTGAAGGACCATTCATTCGGGAAGATATGATATAGGAAACAAGATAAAGAACGATAAACAAAATGGACTGAGCAGAATAAATCGAATAAAATCAAATTATTCATAGAAAATTTAATTTTTTTATATTCCAAAAATTGGCTGATATCTGAGTCTCGGTAGTTTTCTTTTAATATTTTTTTTCGATTTTTCTTATATATTTTTCATCATATCATCAACTATCGAAAAATCACTTCAGTTTATTGTGAACTTTGAAACGTACTTTTTATATATTGAAAAATTGAAGATTATAATGATTACGATATGTCATAATTTCGAAAGTTGAAAAATATAAAAATAATCAAACTTGGATGTGTCATACCCCACCACACTTCTGATGTGATGATTTCCTACCATACTGCCGCCAGATTAAGATGATTATGAGGCAAGTACCGTGAAATAAAGGGCTTATTCTAGACATTCCAAATATGGATAAAAAAGTAAGACGACCCTGTATCTTGGTAATTACGTCGAATCAACTAATTTGAATATTCATATCTTCATGGCGAGGTATGTCTTATCTACCTACACGATAAGTATAAACAGTGGCTCGTGAATCACCCTGTATTGCTAATTCTTACTCAAGACATGTTTTGCGTTTCACTGTGAACCAGCGTGACCTACAATAGTAGTTTCTCTATAGTATCTCATATAAGTTTTTAATTTTAACCCGGCCTCACCCATGTGGAAAATCTGTAGAAAATGGTAAATTCAAGATTAATTAATGAAAACATCCTGTAACTCATTTGATTGTCAACGTCACCAATTGTCACTGAGAACTGAAAAGTGTCACGACAAATACGAATTTACGATACAAAAAATTCATTTTATATGTTGAAAACGGGAGCAGATTCGTTCCTGAAACGTCCAAAGCTAAGTAAAAATTTGATATTTTTTCTATATACCTTTATTTCTCTTCTACAAACTTTTTTCAATACAAATTGTCACTGACAAGCTGGTGAATTTTTCTTTTAGGCTCTCTTATAGGAAAATTCTTCAAACGCAGTGACATTTTGGGACAAATCATCTGATTTGTCCTTACACAGTAAAAAACTTCTTCGAGTGAAATCCGTAGAGTATGTTTTTAGAGTTAAAATACTCTGACAAACTCACTCTAATACTGCAATCAACTCTATTACTACACTTCTCGCAGATTATCTACTTTGAAACTAATTCTAGATTGAATTTTCACTATTCTCGTATTGAATTCACTCTATATTCCTGAAATTTCAATAAAATATCAATTCATATAACTCGATTCACAAACAATTGAAATTGAATTCATGCTAGTGTTAATTGACACTAGTGAACTTGAATATTCCTCTCTTGTCGATTACATTGACACTCTATCATTGTTCGATTCAATCTATATACGATGAAATATCAATCTATACAATTTCAGATCGTTCAGTCTGCTATTAGATAGTGAAATGAGTAATATACAGATTATAGTGTCGATGATATAATGATCATGATATTAGCTTCAAGTAGCTTTGTTACTATACCCGCGTAGTGAAAAATTTTTTCAACATTGAGTTATGAACGTATTTCCGTATACCTATCTAAGTTATTTTCTGTTTTTTCCGTTTCGGATTATTATTTCGAACGATTTATGAAACATATATAGGTTATCTAATTAGTCTAGTGGGACTCGACTCATTTTTCAAATATTGAACGATTAAAATATTATAAAGCCACACTACTTCTCATCCGTCAATTCTCGCCACTGCATACAGGTGGCGCTGCGGATACTTCGCCGCTGAACGTCTGTCGGGGCCCTATAAATACTGTGACATGTGAAAGAATGGTTAATTTAACTTGGATGAAATCCCAACAGGAAGTAGTGACTAGTTTACTCAACTAGTGTTCTATATCAATCCAAAATGATGAATAAATGATAACTCCTTATTAGCACCTGCCACCTGAACAAATAATAGTGTCAATTTGAACAATGCAGGAGCAATTTGACATCCACGTAGAGTAAATAATTCAATCAATTTCGGGTGGATCCGATACTGTTTAAAGTGTGAAATCTACTCTCTACTATTATATTACAACTCTCAACTTTTGTTACTATGTAATATTCAGTTATTGAATTTCACTCTGAAGTGATGATATTGACACTGGCTTGGGTTTTGAGTGGAATATTCACTATCGAAATTGTTTCTTTCAACTCTATTTTTGTGTTGATTCAATATATTTAGAGAAATAAATAGAGTAAGTTTCAATGTGCTTGCATTGAAAATTTACACTAATTGAATTGAAAAAATCACACTATAATATACTCAACTATAGAGTTAAATCATTTACTCTAAAGCTTAGTGGTCCTCCTGGGAACAGGCATAGTGTTGAATTTCACTCTATTTTTTTTACTGTGTACTACACGTATATTGAAATAATATTCATATTTATATTTTATAGAAACGAGGAGAGAAAATCCCATTCTGGAATAATGTATAAACAGAAACTTTTTGTAATAAGTTCATGACATAATTATCATAGACATATAAAATGGCGAAATTCTCACGAAAAAAAAACATGATATCTGTAAGATTTCATGCAAAACTAATTATTTAGATGTTCAAGTTATCAGCTAGAAAAGTAGCATGTAGTATAAGCAAAAAACAAAGAATGATCCATTTTCTAATGGAAATTTACATGTTTCTCTAAGAATAAAATGTATATCTTTGTTACACAGGTGGGGCTTCTCAGACCCCGAAGCTGTTTACTGCACTGTTACTATCTTGGTAGCTAAGTAAAGACTGAATTCGCACCAGAATATCTCAGAATGAAGTGTTTTGGGAAGCTATAGGCAACCAATGAAATGTGCGTACATTCAAATTGAAATGCCGGTGATTTAAAATTTGTCTGGCCATCTGACACCCCACCTGGGCGACGCCGGGTTATAGTTATCATTAGGTAGGTATGTTTGTTAATTAAATTCATACTGAATAGTCATAACTTTATAAACAGTTGAATACATATTTCTTAGGTCACTTTGTAATGGTCTGTATTTCTGGGGCCCTTACTTTGGCGCTTGTTCGGACAGGGACTACTCTGGTACTCGTCGGGGGATCTCGGGCGCCAGATTTTTTATGCGGTGGTTTTCTCCACCTGCTCTGCACAAAGCTATTTTTGTACAGAGGCCCAAAGTAGCAACAGTGGAGACAGGTACAGGAGGTATACCTACCTCGGTACCTACAGTATCAATCAGGGGTTAATGTTATTGAATCGACCTGGAATCAATAGGGAGCCAAGGGAGTGTAGGCTTTAATTACAAACCCTGGGTTCAGCCTGGAATACTGGTTGCTATTTTTATTCTGGATAATCACAGGAATCAAAGCAAGTATCTTTGTCGAAAAGGGGTCTCTGGTATCTTTGGGTTAGGTCTGGAAAATTATTTATTCCAACTATTTCATTAAGTCTAACCTAGAAGTTAAACAGATTCAATTCATATTCATCTTTCCTTTTCCATCGATTTCCAAATATTTTATTTTCAATATCGGAATTTTAGTGAGGTCCATTATCTTTATCAATTCATGTAAAAATTTCATGAACCACCGGCCACAGCACAGGGACACGGGTGCACAGAACAGGATTTCTCAAGGAAAAGAAAAATAAGAAGAATTGCAAGCTGACTTCGTCAGTGTCAGCCGTCCGTCGATAATTATCAGCAATTTGACAAATGAAAATATTGAAAATCATTGAATAAATTATTGAAACTACCAGGCAGAGCTTTGGAGAGTCAGGAATCAATGAATTACTCAGCACTCTCAGGTTTTCAGGTTTCGAACTCTCGAACAAGTGAAATTCAACTAGAATCAGTCTCAGGTACTTAGATATTAATCAAAACCAATCAAAACCAGTGAAACCAATGAAGCTGGTTCAAAAACACTTCATCACAACTTTTCACATTTTTGTGATTCTATTTTCACTGTATCAACTGAAAACTTAATTTTGAGGATTAGTTTCCAGTTTCATCATCACGTATTCCACACACGGGTTTTTATGCCACTCACCTAAGATTCTCATACATAGATGTATGAATGGGCAATCCGAATTCATCGAGACCCACTTTCTCGACATACTTCCATACCCCTCCAATGTAGCCAGTTTGTTCGAAAAGCTCACAGTCATGACCTTCGTCTAAACTGTGCTTCAAAGCTGCTAACCCTGCTGCACCCGCACCAATGATACCAATTTTCATCTTGCACGAATAACCAAGATATCACCTTAGTTTGATAAAAACTTCCAGCTCGTTATATTGTTAATTATTGTATCTTATCGTACCTTCGTCCTTCGTAGGTACCTATCTTGTATTGATTGTACATTGTCTTTGAGAATAGTTAAATGAACTGATAAGCGATAAGTAATTCTAATCTGGATGTTACATCATGATCAGCTAGAATTTAATTCGTATTATTGCATTCATGCATTGATATTTGAACATTTGTACGTTCATCTATTTCAGACTAAACACTAAACAGTAAATTTCTTACAATGACATAATATCAACTCAACTATTTGTATTATATTCATTTAAGGATTAAACGACTGTCCTCAAGAAAGTTCAATACCAATTATTCGAGATTGGTCAATTCCGAATAGATCACCCTGTAGTACTACCTATTGTCACTGATAGGCGCAAGTTGAAAGACATGATTCATACCTCGTCCCACTGGACCGTCCCAACCGATATATTCGTCATTACGCTTTTTGATATGGGATCGCCGTTGGGTTGGGATAAATTCAAAAAACTAAATGGGCTCACCCGAGGGTTCATCAATATCACAGCCGGCTCTATTTAGAGAAGGCTATGTGCTGATAAGTTTTTCGCGGGGTTGTGAGTTCGACTCTCACACGGGGCGGTGGAGTTTTTTCATTTTCCATTGTCACTCGGAATTAGGGCTTTCCATCTTCATCATTATATGTATCTTTTCGGTTCAGTAACCGACAAAAATTATGACTTGACTACTATAATAAACATAAGCTTTTATTTCCGATTTGGTTTCGATTTTTACAAATTTTATTTTTCATTTAATTTTTTTTTCGTTATTCTTCGTTTGATTCTGAATAAATAAAAAAGCCAGACATTCTTTCTCGTTTTTTATATAAGTTTCTATGTTTCTTTTTCAATTATAACAGCGAATTGTGATGATTATTAAAATCTACTGTTCAGTTTTGATGATCTACTGTTTTTTCGTCACCCATCTACTGCTCCGGCAAATTTTTATCTGGCAACATTGTTTACATCAGTATTGTCATACATCATAGGTTCGAAATCTACGTCATTCAATATTTTATATCTCATATTAAAATTTCCGAACGCTCCCTTGATCAAATAGTCGAACATATTTGGGATTACTGCTTTCATAGGTTTTATGTTGGCCAAGGTAGTCAGGTCTTCAAAAAACTGCTTAAATCCTTTATCGAGTTTCATGTGCGGTTGTTGTCCAGATTGTTTACAGTCTTCTATATATTTCTCAACATCTTGTCTCATTTCTTCTTTAGTCACTGTAAGATTTCCTCTTAGAAATGCCAAGTAAAATCGTGCCTTAAAAATTATGATAAGATATTAGGAAATTTGTATCTATCAAGTTACTTGAAGAAGGTATAGCCTAGGTAGGGAGGACAGAATTGGCTGCGATACATACAGGGTGAAATTTTGAAAACTTGCCACCCTCAATATCTTCCTTCCAGTAAATCATATGGAAAATCGAGGAGACAGACAGGTCAATTTTATTTTCAAGGGGGACAATTGAAATGAATATTTTTAGCCCCCTTGGTTCAACCCCCTAGAAGGCGTAGATGCTATCCTTAGAATCTCAAATGGGAAGGGGGGTCAAGTGGCACATCATTTTGAAGGGCGTTGAATTCTCTTCACAGAAAGAAAATATTTGGTATTATTAACAGAATGGGTTCTGTAACGAATTTAACAAAACATTTTTCCAATGTAACAGAATTTCTATATCATTAACATAAAAATTATTAAGAAAAATAAATGATTGAACATAATTTTTGTTAATGTTAGAATGAATCTCTGTTAGTGTGTGTTCCCGTTAGAAACAGTTCATATAAAAATACAGAAAATACTGTAAATATCGTTGTTTATTCTGTGCCATTTATTTCGTGAGGTTTCAATACTAATAACAGATTTCTATTTCAAAAGAATGAAATATTTAATTAGAATTGCCAAAAAAATAATATTTCTGAAATTCACAAATAATTCTATAATATTAAAAGAACTGTAAACGCAGTGATTATGCTGAAAAAACATTATGTGTATATAACAAATAGTTTTGTTCCATTTACAGACACGTTTGGGACATGATGTCATTTCCTTCCAATCAGGGCAAACCTGCTATTTTTAGATCGATTGCTCCTGGTACTCCTCAAGTCCCCATTCACATTTCGCATTTTGTGTTGAGAAGACATCAGCAATCATAACAAGTAGTGTGAATTGTTTCGATTTCCTATCGTTCTGGTGAGTATCTACTACCAATTATTATATAATGTAATATTCATTCGTCAGACAATCAGACAAAAGAGGTTAACTATTTTATTATGTTTCAGGTTACTCATGGAAGACGGGAAACGCCTGGAAGATATTTTCGAAAAATTGGGCTGGATGTCCTCAGAAAAATTCTAAAACACCTTGAAGAATTGATGAAATATCCATACTAAAGGCATCAAATCTTTGTAGAAAATCGTCACTCAAACAATTATTGGTAAGTAACCATATACATCCTAAAGTAGTTATACATATATCGATAAAAAGCTTCATAATATCATCAATCGAGGATGATATTTTTTATCTTTTAGATGAATCAAGTATTGATAAATGTAATACCTATTTGATATTGCTTTCAACTAATTCCATTTTGTTTCAGGTTGAAATTGCTGCTTGGAAAATCATACTGAATATTGGCGGAAAATCATACTGACTATTTGCAGAAAAACTCCAAGACGCCTGGGAAAAATGATTCTTTTATAGAAAATTCAGGAAGAGGTTCTGCCAATTTTTCATTTCTCCCAATGCTTTCAATGCTGCAAGATTACATTCCATAGGATTGCCGGAATAATTATTTCAATGATACAGAACTATTTTATACTTTGAAAGCATTATTCTTTTAAGTGTACAGAACCACAGATTAACAAATTTGTTAATCTGTGACAGAACTGTCTTCTGTAATGATAGATATTTCTTTAAATATAATGAACACATGCTGTAACATCATTTCATTATTATCAAAACATTCTGTGACATCTAGAGAAATTTTATGTTGAAAAGGAATATTCTCAGATATATTATAAACATGAAAAAATTGATTCATTTGAATAAATACATTGAGAATTCGCATTCTCTATGTGATGAAATTATTAATTCTTTCTCGGTATATTCAACAGAAAACAACTACTTCCCTGGCTATATGCCACGACGAACATTGAATTATATCAATTGAACATACACGATAGGAATTTGAGAATAAAATGAATATCTTCTGAAATTGAGAAATGACATTCTCTTCTCAGTTTGTCATACATCTAAAACAAATTTTATGTTGTTGGAAAAAATAAATTTCATCACAACTAAAGGAAATTTCTTTCGAAATACCGAGATTTCTCTGAATATTAAAGAATCCATATTTGGATTTTGAAAGAAATGGATCATAGGCATCATTGGCGCTATAGCGAAAGAAATTTCTGTAATATGTAAGGTGATTTTTTTAATATTAACCTAGTATTTTCTTTCTGTGTTCTCAACGTACCCTAGTTCATTATCTTCTGTCGAGCAGTTCCCGAAAAATGCCGTGTCAATTAGAAAACTTCCCACCCTTAATATCTTCCTTCCAGTATATTAAATGAAGAATCGAGAAGATAGGTCAATTTCAATGCCAAAGGGGACACTTCAAATGCCCTCTTGGTTCAACCTCCTAATAGAGGTAGATGTTACCCTTAGAATCCAAAATGGGAAGGGGGGTCAAGTGTCACATCATTTTGAAGGGCGTTCAATAATCTTCCCAACAGTACACTAGTTTATGATTTTTTGATGAGCAGCTTCCGAAAAATGACAAACTAGGGTATAGGTAGTTGAACAGGGACTTGAACGTCCTTCAAAATGATGTGCATCTTGATCTCCCTTCCCATATAAGGTTCTAAGGATAACGTCTACTCCTCCTAGGGAGTTGAACCAAGAGGGTTAAAACTGATCATCTCAAGAGTACCCCTTGAAAAGAAAATCGACCTGTTTTTTCGAGTTCTCATATTATTCACTGCAAGGAAGATATGAAGCGTAAATATCTTTCAAATTGTCGAGTAAAAGAGCAGCCACACGCCTACCATATTATTTGCGATTGAGGTAGCTCTTCGTTCGGTTTGTGAAGAGAAATGCCCTAAATGTCACGTGAGTAAATATTAGCATTCTCAAACTTCTCGGTTTATCTCTATCAATATGAAAGCTATTGATTCGCGACTTGTTCTAAATTGGAGTAAACATGTTTGAAGCAGGTTCATAGTTTGAGGTCATTGAATTAATTCTGCATCTCCAAATGATGAAAACAGTAACGTAGCTTATCCTTTTTTCGGAAAATGTCCATCCCTAACGATCTTCATTAATTGATCATTCTTAATCCTAGTGATATATGACGTTTTCCTCGATTTTCATTGGAATATTGCTTTAAAGATTTTCTATACCTGCAAACAGAACATAGGAAAAAGTGGGACATCCATTGGCATCCCAAGAAATGCCATTGATGGATGTTCAACATTTATAGTATGTTTGTAGAGATATTTGACGTAATGATTATCAACTTCAAGGCCACATTGTGGAGTCAGAAATGGCAACGACATTCTGTACCCTGGAACAGAATAATTAATAAATCAATCAAAACTGTCAGCAACTTATCATTAAACGTAATTTAAACATATAAGTAAATTCATACCTGTGCATAAAATAACGTCATCAATTTCTTCTTCAGATCCATCAATGAACTTTACACTCTTTTCAAAAATTTCTTCAATTTCGGGCTTAATGAGAATGCCGTCTGCTATCTTCATTTTGAACTCTTTGCTCATTGGTGTTCGTTGACATAGAATCACCTGAGATTAGTATGATATATTTATTTCTCATGAAAACATTTTATAGAAATCACAATTCAGAATTTTAGAAGTGGATACAATAAAATTGAGAAATAGCTTCTGAATATGTTTTAGTACTATGATGGTCAAGACTTGCTCATTCAGGTTGAAGATATTTTATTCCACTTCACAGACTTGTTGTATGGCACATGCAGATTTTTTACCTTTTTTGCTACTGCGAGGACCTTTGCAGCAATATCTACTCCAGAAGGTCCGACTCCTACAATTAATACTCTTTTATTCTTGTATGGATTTGGGTTTCTATAGTCGTGACTATGTATCATGCTTCCACCAAATTTATGTTTTCCATGTAGTTCGGGAACTATTGGATCTGAATAGTCGCCAACACAAATCATGATACTGTCGAATTCTTTCGTTTCCACCATATTCATTTTGAGATTTTTCACTTGTACCGACCATATTCCGCCAGGTCTTGGACTGACAACCTCCACATGATGATATATCTGCAATATCAAAACACCCAATTTCGGAATCATCAATTATGCAGCAAGATATTCATTGAAAGCATTTTTTCTTTCCATCACCTTGATATGTGTTGATAGTTTGAAGAATTTTGCATAAGATTCGATATATTCAAGAACTTCTTGGTGGGAGATGTAAGAGTGAGTTAGTTCTCTTTTATAATTGAAGTCTTCGAACATCATAAGTTCCTTTGGTAGGTTGGTCCTGGAATATAAGCTGTTGTCTTGCTTCGAGTTTACAGTACCTACCTATACCTATACTAAACTTAAAACGCACCTTTGAATTTCCTTACGAATCAGATAAGAATCCATAGGAGTAATGAATGATTTGGAACAAATTGCTTTTTTATCTCTTGGAGTGGACAAAAGAAATCATCAATAATGTTCGAGGAGCATGGTGCGTACCTAGAGAGGATTGGGAGAGAAGGAATTTGATTTTTTTTTAACTTTTGGGGATAATATTCTGGTGGAAATACTCTCTTTGGATAATAGGGAATAGAGAATATCAAATTAACAGATTGTATCATCCAAGTCATCTGAGCGATTGGGAATTGGCTCAAGTAACTGAGATTTGCAATTCTACAGAATTATTTGTTAATGTGTTGAGAGATACCCATTTGCTCTTTTTCAAGGAAATTGTAGGACAAGAACCGTAAAATGAAGCTTATTGCAGATATACCAAAATCATGAAGGAAGTTCGAATACATTTTTATTGGAAATTGTCTCTTCTCCAGGTGTCAGTTAAAGAAACAGTTGTCTCAGTATATCTTTTCATAGAGTGGACCAATGTATCTGATTCTCATTGAGAAAAGTACAAAAATGCATAGATTCCCTTGTCATTTGACCTACGAAAAATTTCGAAATTGTGTTTTTATAAATTGGAAAAATATACGAAACTATATATGTTTTCCTGCCTCAAATGAGGCTGCTTTCGGTAGCTATAGTAGAATATAAAAATAATGTTCATTGAAGGTGCATATCGAATCATTAGATAAAAGTAAAAATTCTAATAGAAAGATTTTGCTGACGAAGAATTGAAGTTAAAGTGTGACTACTTTGTAGAAGATTATTATATGTTTCTATTGTCTAGGGCATATAATATATGAAAGATGATAGGTACCCATTGATAGAGATGAGAAAATGAAAAAAAAAGATAGTTCAGCAAATGGAATAACAATGTATGGTGATCAGAAGACATTGAAACCACTCATTCACAATTTTTCTTGGAAAACAAGGTGTTTTGATCTCCCAATCTACGATATTGAGTAATGAACCATTTATTTTTCAAGTTCCTGTTCATTTGAAGAACATTTTATACAGTGGCAATCAAAATCTTTATTCCACTATAGAAAATATAATGAAAAAATATTTCTTTTTGTCGACACTTGGCTTTTGGCCCCATCAATTCTAAATTGACTTTTGCTAATTAAGTGCTCTATCTCAAGGGTACGGGACCCTTCTCCTGTATTACACCAAAATGGTTATTAAAAGCACCTTGTGTGCTCGTCAAGTTTCCCTTCTGGGACTTGACTTTTGATTTTATTTTATAAGTGCGCGTTCTTAGGGCACGGGGCCCTTCATCTTAAATGAAAACCCGTTTATTCCTCAAAACTATTTATTATTATTATACATGATATTATGATGAGAGACGTCGGCACTTTTGTTAAAACAAATAATGTTCACCTCCATTAATTTCTAAAATACGGCTGAAGATGGACATTTATAAGTACGAAACATGTCCCGTTGAATAACTACTTCAATATTGAAGTTGTGGAGATGACTTTGAGCTTTCCTTTCTCCTTTTAGGTATGTAGAATCCGAGTAACATATCAACGGTCATCTCACGTAGTGACGTATCTCAGTTTTCCTAATTTCACAGCAGAGCAGTTCAAAGATTTTCAACATCTTAATAATCTCATATTTCAGAGGGTTGTTCATGAAAGATCATTATTTTTTCTTTTATCAGCGGATGAACTGGAACTAGTTGTCATGATATGGTGAGATTTCTAAAAAGGTATTAGATTTTCAATTGCACGAAAACCATTGAATATTGAGTTACGCCACTTTGTGAGATCATGAAGTACAAGAATATAAATCACTTGACGAAGTATCTCAGATTCTGATTTTCATGAGATACGTCATTACGTGAGATGACCCACGATATAGTTGCGGGCAACTTCTTCCTATTGCTAATTCTGAGTAATCAAAACAAATTTTACGTTTCACTGAAAATCAACGTGACCTACAATAGTTTTCCATTTGAGTTTCAAATTTGAATTAACGTAAGGATAAGGTATTCTTGTTAATTGAATCTATATTCTGAATATTCTCAGCTTTATATACAGTTTAATTCATATGTTTCCTAGGCCTCTTTCCACATTCCTTGTGATTCTATTTTTACAGCATCAATGAAATGGTTGAACATACAGTGTGACCCACTTCAAATGGAAACTCCCCTGCATCTAACGTAATCGTTGGGTAAGGATCCTGAAATTTGCTGGGAGCGAGAGATATACCTACCAAAAATGCACTCTTTGACCAAGTGGGTTCATCTTTAGTGATACTGCTCACTTACAGCCATGGAACCACCCCAATTTCCGGAAAATAATATTAGGTGTCAAAATAGGTCGAATATCACTTCAGATTCAGGACGCCCAATTCTCTACCTATTCATATTTTTCCTGGAAAATTTTCAATTCTGGAAAATTAAATTTTGTCGCACTTTTTACGGAAGCACCCCCGTATCTTACGTAATTGACTGTATCTCTGGACTTTCCCATCCTACAGCAAATTTCAGAACCCTACCTCAATAATTACGTGAGATACGGGGGTGCTTCCATGAGAAGTGACGAATTTAATTTTTCTGAACTGAAATTTTTCTAGTAAAACTATGAATAGTTAGTGAATTGATTCCGATTGCGAATCCGAAGTGATTTTCAACCTATTTTGACTCATAATGAAATTTTCCGGAAATTGGAGTGTATATTACTGAAGATGACCCCACTTGGTCATAGAGTGCATTTTTGGAATATCTCTCGCTTCAGCAAATTTCAGGATCCTCACCCAACGATTACGTAAGATACAGGGTTGTTTCCAATAGAAGTGGGTCACACTGTATGAAAACAAAAACCAATCTCGAAAATGAGCTAATGCCACTCACCTTAGATCTTCATACATAGATGTATGAATGGGCAATCCGAATTCATCGAGACCCACTTTATCGACATACTTCCATACCCCTCCAATGTAGCCAGTTTGTTCGAAAAGTTCACAGTCATGACCTTCGTCTAAACTGTGCTTCAAAGCTGCTAACCCTGCTGCACCCGCACCAATGATACCAATTTTCATCTTGCACAATTCACCAAGATATGAAGGAACGGCCTATAGAGGTATAGTATGATTTCGTCCAACTTGTATATTACATAAAACGTATTCAATTGTTCATATCTGGTTTTATTGTATTGTTTGAACATGGTCTTTAGTCTTTAGGAATATTTATATAAACTGATAAGAGATAATTTCATGCCGGCTATGAATAATTCCATTCCGGTTGTTATATCAGTATTAGCTAATTTTTGTATTAAAGCATAGACATTTGAATATTTAGTAGATTCATTTATTACAGACTCAACACTGAACGGTAAACTTCTCCCAGTAACGTAATATAATAGTATAGATACTATAAGGCTACTGACAAACCTATATAGTATATGAATTATAATCATAACTCGATGTTAATTAGTAATTCCTAGGTAATCCCTTGTGCATAAAATGTTGCATCACGTGCGTAAAATGCGTTGATGGTCTTTAGCGTGTAATGGCTCTCGGCTGGCGCCATCGGACCATAATTCACACCGCAAGCCACAAACGGCTATTTTACGCATTTAATACATAAATTACTATTATGCACTAAGTAAAGTGCACTTATTCGCCCGGATTTGCCGGCGTGAATTGGTACTTCACCGCCCGCGGGCCTATTATCGCCCACGGGCCATAAAGTGCACTTTACCGCCCGCTGTTCTCAAGTCCCTTATATCCACACATCCATTTGGGGAATACCTATATTTGAACTCTCAGCTGATTCTAACGTTCCTTCTTTGAATAGTTGTTTTCTGACTGTCAGAGGTTTTCAGCCAAAAGATGGCAATAAGGAATACGCATGATTTTTTGTTAAATCGAAATTATATTCCTTCTTCCTTATAATAACATTGGATATCATTCATTAATCTCAAATTTGCTTGTGACTCTAAAAAATTTCATTTAAATGAGGCTAAATATGAAGTCACAGGAAAACGGGTTAGTGACCATCACTAATATTATGACGTCATAGGATTAGGCCGCACAGCCATAGACTAGCGCGACAGAATGACAAGATTCAGATTGAAAAAAAAAGAAGAAGAAGAGGTAGGAGAAGAAAACAGTTTTAAACGCCAGAAATTTGAAATTAGAAAATGGAAAATTATAATGTTTATACCAAATACTGTTTAGTGCCGCAATGCCTTTCATCAACAAAAGTATCACCAGGAAAAATATTCCTTTCATTGCCAGTGGGATCGAGTGATAAAAATAAAGAGAAAAGAAAATTATGGTTGCAAGCCATAAATAGAAATGATTTATCCGAGAAAACCAGAGGATTTGTTTGTGAAGACCATTTCGAAGTAAGTATACGTTCAAGTATGTCCTAGTGAAACCCATTATTATTCAGAATATTGAGATCATATAATTGAGATAGATTAAAGAAACTACAAGCTCAGATAATCATAACCTCACTTTCTCTTCTTATATTATTTTCAATCTTTCGAGCATGAATGTTTGACATGACAAATAAAAACAGCCACATCCAGTCGGAAATCATCGCTGCAGTTCGGCTGTTGGTCGGAAAGTTGCAAATATTATGATTTTCAATCAGAAATTATTAAATATTCGGTGCTTAATAATGTTTTTCGGATGTATAATTCGACATATGAGTAATGGAACAAAAATATATTCCAGTGTAAAATTTTCACACGCGTATACCCTATTTCCGCTTGTTTTTTGGATGTATTGCTAAACAGCAACTATCAGATTGATTGACAACGTCAAATTTAGGTAGCTATATACTGGGTATACATACTGTTACATCTCAAGGAATGAATATCTTTAGTGAACAGAGAGTTTTACTCTTACGATAATTGTGATATTCGTACGGTAATTTTAATATGAAAATTATACATATAAACATTGCGCTACTCTTGAAAACTGAATTTATGAGTAACATATGAATTGTCGGGAAATAAACCACTAGTGTGAAAATTCTTGTATGGATCAAGTGCTTGAAATGCGTTGATGGCCTTCAGCGTGTAATGCTCCTCGGCTAGCGCCATCGGACCATCATTAACGCCGCAGGCCATAAACGCCTACTTTACGCCCTTGATACATAAATAACTATCATGCACGACCGGGCGTAAAGTACCTCTGCTCTGCCCGGTTTTGCGGGTGTAATTTGGCACTTTAGCGCCCACGGAATACTTCATCGTCCGGCGTATAGGTAGCTCGTAATAAGCATTTCTGTATAATTCAGCACATCTATGTTCTAGTCATGATGGTTCATTATCTAATATCACAATTCTCTTGATATTACTAAGACGCAAAATGATATACATATCTATATCGAACCTAAAATAAGTTATCTTTGTTGACATAAATTCACAGCAAATGCTACTCCTATTTCGAAATATTGACTGAGTTATCATGGTAACATTGATTCCATCAATGATCTTCCCCACTGGATCGATCGAAAATTCACTATTTTTGCAGACGACACAAGTATCCTGTGGAATGATACTGGAGTAAAGAATATTCAAACGAAATTGTCAACGATATTTGCGCTGTGAGAAGGTGGTGTGTCTTAAATTTGCTGTCATTCAATATAGGTAAAACTCTAGCCTCCTGTCGATCAAATGTGATCTACCAGACCGAGTACCAGACATCCAGTTAGGAAATAAAATTTTCATTGAAGAGAAGAGAGGACCCCGCATGAAAACACGGTAAATTGGCTCTCGGTCGAATTGGCTGAAATTTGGGAAACGAAACATAAAAAATTGAAAAACTTTTTGCATATGATAGTCAACATATTGAAAATAGTGTGTGTAAAATGAGATCCAAATTAACGGAACTGTTTTCGAGATATTCAATTGAAACGTGTTAAATAATCTTCAACAAAATCTAACACACCCTGTATCTAAATGAAAGGCAATATTGAACAACTGAATTCGCTAGTGAGTTTCCTCAGCTTTCATCCAATCAACAGTATCAATCAATCCCTTCCTTCGTGATCAAAAACAAGCTTTCAATTGTTTTCAAAAAGGGGTATAACACAAAATTCTAAAAATTCATATTTCGAACAGAGATAGTTATCAAGAATCAAAATACATTTTCGAAGCCTACAATAGACTAAAACTATAATATCCCACCAAAATATAACTTGTTGGTTTTGGAATAGTGCTCGAATTTTTTTTCCGAAAAATGAATTTTTTGACCGTGCCTCGTATAGGTACTACTTACTATAATTCATGTGATTATAACTAGTCATGTTTATGAGTTCCGACCAATACATTTTTTAGCTTATTTTGTTTCATTTATACTAAAAAAACAGTTTTATTCTTTGTCAATCCTACCACGATACGAAGTTTTTACGAACTTTGTCGGCTTATATCTCAGAAACTAAACATACAAAACTTTTTAAACTCACATATTTTTTTAATGAGCCATCCCACAACAACATAGTCAAATTTCAGCCAATTCGACCGAGAGCCAATTTCCCGTGTTTTCGTGCGGGGTCCTTTCTTGGTATTCATCTGGATGACAAACTCAACTTTGAAAATCACGTGAAACTTTTGAGTAAAAAATTGGCGTCTGGGTGTTATGCGTTGCGGATAGTGTCTAGAGAACTAGGCATGGCCACGTCCAAATTAGTATACCATGCTCTGTTTGAGTCACACATGAGATATGGAATACCTTTCTGGGGCATTTGTAGTGAACAGAATTACAAATCGATCTTCATCCTCCAGAAGCAGGCTATTAGATACATATACAAAGGGGCACCTAGAGTACCATTCAAACCTCTGTTCTCAGAGCACAAAATCCTAACACTTCCGTGCCTTTTCATTCTCGAAACAGTATGTTTAGTTCACAACAATAACTCGTCGTATAATGCGGTTGTAAGTTCTACTCGCCAAAACAACAATTTAAGACTTCCCATAACTAAAGAGTCATTGATTTTTAATGCTGTCAAATTATATAACCATCTTCCAGTCGATTTCAGAAACATAGTTTCTCCAATTCATTTCAGGAGATCTGTGAAACAACATCTCATCAAAGAAATCTATTATTGTATTCAAGAATATCTAGCTAAAGATTGGAATATTTCAAGTTGATTTTTTTGAGAGCTCATGAGAGCTAATGAGAGCTCCTGACGGAATACTCTCATTCATTTAGGTTTATGTTATCAATTTAGTACATACACTTTCAATCCGTATTGATACTGTCTTTTCCATTATTTATTTATTTCTTTTATTATTTCTTTTTTATTAATATGAGTATGATTGTAGCATCACTTTCTTGCTATAGACACTGTGATATTAGGTATATTTTATTAATTATGTATGTATATGTATGTATGAGGTCGATGAGGTTTTTTTCAGACAATAAAGTATATTTTGATTGATCGATTGATTGATTGATGATGTATGTATTTCAATATTGCTTGAGAGGTAGAGAGTTATTAACAATTAACAATCAAATATTCCGGTCGTGCGTAAAATGTTGAATGTATTTTGGGTGTAACTTGCTTTCATGGACCTAGGCGTGTTACTCACACACTACGGTCCATAGAAGACTATTTTACGCCCTTGATATATATAACTAACTTTGCGTCTCACTCTTATTTTGTTGTCAATTTCTCTCTCTCTCTCTCTCTTTCTCTAGGTACTATCTAGGAGTTTAATATTAGTTGATCATTGGTTCTATTATTTAATGTTTATCTAATAATGCATCAAGATGCTTCAATTTATTGAAAATCTTCACTCCTGTTTTGTGTTCACATCTTTATCGTCATACAGCATTCTCTTCGAAATCTTCGTCATTCAAAATTGTATATTTCATATTGTAATTTCCGAAACCCACTTTGATCAGATAGTTGAACATTTTTGGGATTACTGGTTTCATAGGGGTTATGTTGGCCAAGGTAGCCAAGTCTTCAATAAGCTGCTCAAATCCTTTCTCGACTTTCAGGTGCGGATTTTTTCCGGATTCTTTACAGCCTTCCATATATTTTTCAACATCTTGTCTCATTTCTTCTTTTGTCACTTTCAGATTTCCTCTTAGAAATGCCAAATAGAATCGTGCCTTAAAAAATTATGATAAATCATTAGGAAATGATAACACTAGACTCGAATATTGATTCAAACACTATTTTTTGTAATCCAATATGTATTATTTATCAAGTTATCCGAAAAATGCATTGGCTAATTCTTAGACGGTAGGGAAGGACGGGGTTGGTTGCGATATGTATGAAGCGTGTTTCAAATTGTCGAGTGATCGTTGGGTATGTGAAGAGAGATTCTCTGAATGTCACGTGAGTCGTGATTAAATATTCACATGATGCTCAAACTTCTGTTTTATCTCTATATAGAAGCTTTATTGATTCATGACTTGTACTGAATTGGACTCAACATGTTTGAGAAGCGTGAGTCAATTTTGTGATCTGCTTTATTCCGACCTTCGATCGAGTAGAAAGAGCGAGTTCAAAAAAGTTGAATATGGGCTTGTGGCAATAGAGCAGTCGTGTCAGCTGACAAAATGGCACACTTGTTGTTTTTATCAGCTGATCGGGGGACAAACGAAGCTTTGTGTGAATTTTTGTTTCATTATTTCGGAACCATGGGTGATTTTCTTGAACTTGTAGATAAGCGAGAAAAATGTGTATATGTTGTTGCAAACTGAGTATCTATTGATCTATCTATCAAGAGGTCTATTAGGTATATTATAGCTGTGCTCCCTAGATATATAAATGATTTTATCCACAAACGCATATATTTGACATCGTCCACCAATATTCTTATTTGAGAGCGTCGATCCTAAAATTGTGCTGCAAGCGGTCTATCTCTCGAGTCTCGATCCAAATTTATGTGTTACATGATCTAAGGTTACAAAAGTGTAGTATGCGTCCACAGAGTATGCCCATGGAGAATTATTGACAGTATGAGTTGCGTGCAAGAACTTTCAGATGACCGACCCTGGAGGCACAACATTGAAACACAACCTCACTTTTCTTATTTGTTTACAAGTGATTGAAATAGTTTTTCACAATTATTTTGGCATACGAATCGTATTTATTGACTATCTATCAATTCGCTCATGCCATCACATTGTGCTGTTGTACAATGCACAAAAACTGCAGCGGAAGACGAAGGAATCCGGTTGGTACATTATGATTCAAAAGTAAGTACCTACTATAGTCACTCACATATAGTTTTAATTTTTGAAATTTGGTAATTTCTCTGATTTCTCATCGGAATTCCTTCTGCAATAGGAGCTAATAGAAATACACGTGACATTTTTAAAATAATGCAAGAAGATTGGATTTATGCAATCAATCGGAAGGACTGGTCTGACATGCTGACGAAATATGTGTGTTGTAGACATTTTCAATCTATAAGCAGTATTAGCTTGTATTGCAGAAGTGGCAGAAGGCAGAAAGAATTTTAATTAGGAATGACTATATTTCATAATGATAACTATACAGGGTGTCAATTTGAAAACTTCTCACCCTCAATATCTCCCTCCAAGTCGATAATATGGAAAAACGAAAAGACAGGTCGATTTTATTTTCGAGGGGGACATGGTTCTAGAATATTTTCAGCCCCGCGGCGTTGCCGCTTCTAACGAAAAGAAGCAACAACTTTGTTATTTCAAATGGAACACCCTGTATTTTATTGCATTTTTAGATTCTCACTGAAAAGCTGATTTCATCAATGTATCACACTTGGGGTCTAGCAGGAATGATTACAGAGATATAGGGTGTTCAAAATCGAGATTTTACAACTTTAGGATTTTTTTGAGTCGAAACTATTCATTATTGGTCAAAACAGCTTCTATGTCCCTATCTCAACTTTTGATTTACTATCTACTGACATTTATTTGAAACAAATACAGGGTGGTTCAAGATTCAGACTTTTGATCACCCTGTATTTGTTTCAAATAAATGTCAGTAGATAGTAAATCAAAAGTTCAGATAGGGACATAAAAGCCGTTTTGACCAATAATGAATAGTTTCGACTCAAAAAAATCCTAAAGTTGTAAAATCTCGATTTTGAACACCCTATATCTCTGTAATCATTCCTGCTAGACCCCAAGTGAGATACATTGATGAAATCAGCTTTTCAGGGAGAATCTGAAAATGCAATAAAATACAGGATGTTCCATTTGAAATAACAAAGTTGTTGCTTCTTTTCGTTAGAAGCGGCAACGCCGCGGGGCTGAAAATATTTTAGAACCATGTCCCCCTCGAAAATAAAATCGACCTGTCTTTTCGTTTTTCCATATTATCGACTTGGAGGGAGATATTAAGGGTGGGAAGTTTTCAAATTGACACCCTGTATGTGAGATTACTATTTGCCTAAAAAATCATATTCCTTTGGCTCTCGCTGCATTGTACAACAGTACAATGCGAAGGCATGCTTGAATTAATGAATAGCGCAAAAAAACACGATTCGTATGCCAAAATATTGTGAAAATCTATTTCAATCCTCTGATTCCTCTGTAAACAAATGAAAAAGTGAGGTTTTGTTTGAATAATTCACAGAAGAGTGAGGTTGTGTTTCAATATTTTGCCTCCAGGGTCGGTCATCGTGCACGTGACCTATATTTGAATCTGAACGAAAATCAATTTGTCAAATTGAATGTGATCATTGTGATATTGCAACTTTATTTGAAGTTTCGACTTTCGATTGAGTGAGTTTGGAAAATGGGGAAGTGTATGAGTGTACTGGAGTTTGGAAAGAAAATTATTATTTGTTTCATAGTAGGTATATCTCTACCAAGGAAGCAAGCTGAAGCCGATTCATTTCACCTCCCACGGGAGGTAAAATTCTGTTTGCTCCCGTGGGAGTAAATTGACAGGGTTTGTGTCCTTAAATGCGAGAGCAAACGCTTACTTTTGATGCAGTGAGTAGATAAACTAATTTGAACTCTCTTTTCAACTGCTATTTCCTCACAGTATTCAAGATGAATGATTTAACAAACATGTCAATAAGTAAATGCTCTATCAGGTATTCTATTATAGACGGTAAATTTCTTCATCTCAGCTATTAGTCGTGCAATTCTTACCAAATTTGGACTGCTATACATAAACATTAATATCATCAGTTTCTCAAGGCCGAAAATCATTATGTACAGTGCCGTACGTCCTTATTGCAATGAAATTTGGTCGATTTTTTATGAAATAATATTAGTAATTTTTCAAAGGAACATTTACTTTATAGAAGTTGTTTTTTCATCCAAAATTTCTCACCTCGATGGTTATTTTTACATATAACTGGAAAGAAGACGTATTGACACCTAGTAGATCGAAGGAATTTATTGGGTATCATTCAATACGTCCTACTTCTTTGGTGATGTTACGCTGAGCTTTCAAAGGGAATCCTCAAGACAAATCATATTGGGTTACCTATTTCTCAATTCACGGATGACTGGACGATGAATGATTACAATATAGGATTCATGATTATCATAAAATATTATCAATATCTAAAACGATGACCTATGTCACTTACAAGAGAAATCTAACTTTATTGGCATGCTCTCCCAAATACGCTAACATAATTACAGCTTGACCATGCTAGCTTGGCCCCTGAAATACGCAAACGATAAACAGAGATAGTATGCGCGAAAGATCCATTACGCCTTTTTATTGGAAAGTACAATCGTACTGTAGTGTTCTTACGGCCGTGGGTTCACCATGTACTCACGACGTCGGGGTGGGGGTAGCCCCAGGTGACTCCAGACACCACTGGTTAAAAGCTTGAGGTCTCCACTCTTGTCATGGTAGCAGTACGTGGGAAAGGCCGCGAACGGACATCCATCAAAGGGGACTGGAGGTTTCCGGTCGACATGGGTAGCTGGGCTTTCTCAGCGAAAATTGGAACTCTGATGTACCTTGTGCCTCAGTTCGTCAGGGAGGGGGCAGCCCCAAGCGATCCTACCGCCAGTAATCGTAGGCAAAGCCGGTACCTCTCCTGTAAACGAGGTAGAGGAACGTGTGAAAGTCCTCGAACGATCACTCATTCAACGGGACGAGAGGATTCTTGTCAACATGAGTAGCAATCAGGCCGAAGCCTCTTGCGATACGGCGACCCATCAAACGTAACAAGAGGAATCTTGTTGCATGGGTACCTGATGGGGCGATGAGGATAGCCCCATAAGGCCGTACATACGGCCTGATGCCTCACCAATTGAGTTGGACTCCAGGGGGCAGCGGTTTTCAAAAACACCACCGGACTACGGTAGAGGAGGTGAAGAAGAATCCCACTATTGGTCAAGTAGGAGGATATCTTGCCTGCCTCGGCGGGTGAGCAGCGTTTTCTGTTCGGGCACTGACACTGCAGAGCCAGTAGTCTGTCTTATCAGACGGCCTCACCATTGGTAAAATAAAATGAGGAGGAGGCAGGAGAACATGCCGTTACATAACGCAGATGGATCTAGCTCGCTGATTTGGCGTATCCAAATCCTCCATTTCTCCCTGGGGTGCTGTGGGTATAAGTCGAGAGACAGATGACCGGCAGTCATCCCCTATGGGAGTCTTGTGAGAGGGGGGGGGACTTGGTCTCACCCGTTGCTACCATGGCAACATTATTGATTGATTGATTTTGTAGTGTTCTTACCGATGTTCACTGAACCAGTTCCTCGACATTAATGAGCTCTTGCCCTACTCCGCCGACTGGTCTACTGCTCATCCAATTCTGAAGCTAGAATGGTCAAGCTGTAATATATTAATTAGTGGCTCACGCAAGTGCGTATAGCGTATAGGTATCCCCGTATGCATGAAAGCTGCTATGTTATCATTTGACATTGGGTTTAGTGAATCAGGTTGATAGTTTCAACAGTTTGTTTACTCGATTTTCATCCAAATATTGCTTTGAAGGTTTTCTATACCTGTAAACAGAACATAGGAAAACGTGGGATGTTCATTGGCAACCCAAGGATTGCCATTGACGGATGTTCAACATTTATAGTATGTTTGTAGAGATACTTGACGTAATGATCGTCAACTTCAAGTCCACATTGTGAAGTCAAAAATGGCAACGATATTCTGTACCCTGGAACAAAATAACAAATGTTTCAATCAAAGCTGTCAGCAACCTTTTATGAAATAGTATATGGATTGTTTTATTAGGATCGAAAGTGACACTTTGTTTGACAAGCGAATTTTGGAAATTCTGGAAACGTGAATGCCGTGCCATATGTGTTCAATGCAACAAATAATCCGTGTGGTGAGAATATGTGTACCTGCATATCTTACCTGCATTCACAGATCAGCTTTATTCGATTTTCAAGGATGTTCGAATTGTAGTTTCAATATAAATACAACCACAGAGTGACTCATTTGTGTATTCTATTGAATCAATGAATCAATTTGGTTTGAACCAGGTGTCAGCCCTATAATAGCAAATACCGCGCTAGTGCCAGGTATAGGAAGAAGAAGAGAAAAATGTTGGGTTAGTGAGCATATCAAGAATAATTATTGCGATTATTCATTTCTCTCCATATTCCACTTTGTTCGGCTTGGTAATCAAATGAAGGTATACATTCGTTGTGTGAGACAAGAACAGTATCAATGGCCGTGATTATTCAAAACAAGTTATCGAATCAATCAGATCCGGAGAATAACAAATGGAAATAATGAAATACAGATCACACAAGTATGTGAATTTTGAATGCTTTCCTGATCAAACCAGGAATACTCAACTATAGTATGGTGTATTTATATCTCCACCATGGGTATGAAATGCCAAATCTGCCGAAATCGGGAGCAAATCAGGTATGCGTTCCAACCCAAATAGCCAACCGTAACAATGTTGTTTATTCTTGATGAACTAGTACATCTTTTTCAGTTCCTAGGAGCTGAAGTTCAACTTCAGACCCTGAGAACTAAAAGTGTGGCCTAGCAACATACCTATGTTTGTGTCAGTAATGAAAACGTCAATTCAAGATCTGATGTACTTTTGTATCGGTTGCAGAAAAACATTATTTATATCTACCTGTGCATAAAATAATGTCATCAATTTCTTCTTCAGATCCATCAATGAATTTCACACTCTTCTCAAAAATTTCATCTATTTCGGGCTTAATAATAACGCCGTCTACCATATTCAGTTTGAACTCACTGCTTGTTGATGTTCTTTGACACTGGATCACCTGAAATATGTATATATCCAGAATGCAGGATTCTAACACGGAAAAATCATTATAGAGAGAGGTGAATGCAATAGAATAATTGAGAAATAGTATTTAAATATGTTCCATTATTAGGATGGTCGATACTTACAGATACAGATTTATTACCTTTTTTGCTACAGGAAAGACCTTTGCAGCAATATCTATTCCAGAAGCTCCGGCTCCAACTATCAATACTATTTTATTCTTGTATGGATTTGGGTTTCTATAATCATGACTATGTATCATGCTTCCATCAAATTTATTTATTCCAAGTAGTTCTGGAATTATTGGATCTGAATATTCGCCAACACAAATCATGATACTGTCGAATTCTCTCGTTTCCAGCATGTTCGTTTTGAGATTCCTCACTTGTACCGACCATATTTGCCCCGGTATTGGACTGACAACCTCCAAATGATGATATAGCTACAATATCAAATCGTGCAATTTCGGAATTATCACCTAGAGAATTATTTAAAAAAACTGTTTTATATATAACCTTATTACCTTGATATGTGTTGATAGTTTGAAGAATTCTGCATAAGCTTCGATATATTCAAGTACTTCTTGTTGGGAGATATAGGAGTGAGTTAGTTCTTTTTTATAAGGAAAGCCTTCGAACAACATGAGTTCCTTTGGTAGATTGGTTCTGGAATATAAGTTGTTGTTTCGTCTCGAATTTTCAGTACCTATATACCGGGGGGTAAACCGCATCGGTGGAATTCTGGTGTACAAACAACGGGAATTTCTTGGAATTCCTTGGAATTCCTTGGAATTCCTTGGAAATTCTTGGAATTGCTTGGAATTCCTTGATAGTCCTTAGATCTCCTTGGAATTTCCTGATATTCTCTAGATTTCCTTGGGTGAAGTGCGGTATGAATCTGATCTACAGGCAAATGCTTGGAATTTTCATCAGCAATTCTCTTTCATGGGAAAATCATGTCCGATCTATCGCGTGAGCTGGTTCACAAATACTCGATTTTTTCTTCAACGGCTTCTCATGATCTACAAAGCACAGATACGGCCAGTTCTAGAATGCTTTTAGATTACATCTAGAGAAGAGCCATCCGCCTGGTGGGTGATGCCACACTCACTAATACTTTGACTTCATTAGAACACCGTAGAAAAGTCAGGGACTTTTCACTTTTCTATAGATGCTTCCACGCGAAATGTTCCTCAGAAATCTGTTCAATCAGACGAACTTGGCAGGCCCAGTCAGCACATCATTTCATTGTCAACCTAAAAATATGTCGAACAACAATAAACCAAAACCCGTTCGTCTATAAAACGGCTGATTTCTGGAAATCTCTGCCAATTTGAGTATTCCCAAGAAAACTAGGAAAATATTATTGGACATAGCACCCAGGAAGAGTTAACCGTGGACACGTGTTCTGGGCTTCCGGCACTCATCAGTACGGTGGAAGAAGTGCAAAAGATAGGAAACATTTGGTGGAACTTCCAAAAGTCAAGTGGTGGAACTTCCAAAAGTCAAAAAAAAAATTCCAACACCTATACCGTCTCTCCCTATCCTCTCTAGGTGCGCAAGATGTTGTTCGAGAATGAAAAAAATTCCCTGGCATTCCTTGGAATTCCATGGCATTCCTTTTGGCATTCTTTGGCATTCTTCGGGATCCCTTGGCATTCCTTGGAATTCCTTGGCATTCCTTATTGGTATTGGTAGGTTGGATGGTGACAGATGCGCTGCGACCCAATTATAGATCTATTGTGCCCCATCTGCTTCTGCTATATCAAGAATTTCTTGTTCATAGCAGCCCCTCGAAATTCAATTCCTTCAGGAATTTGAGGATTTTGAGAGGGTCTAGCTGTGGTATTTCTTCCACAGTCAGCTGGTGTGTTCCCAGTATGTTCAATCTTTTGTGATGTACAGCGTCACACTCCATCAGTATGTGATGTGGTGTTTCTGGTTCTTCCTCACAGAATCTGCAGGTGCCGTCCTCCTGTAAGCCTAGCTTCCTTAGGTGTTCTTTAAGTCTGCAATGCCCCGTTAGAAATCCCGTTATTGCTTTGAGACTTCCTTTGCTGAGGTTTGTCAGTGTCTTAGATCTTTCTCGGTTGGCATTCCTTGGCATTCCTTGTGAAATTCAAGTTTGGTGTACACACAATTTTGACCGCAGTTCACCCCTCGGTATATACCTACTAACTTATGATGTACCTTTGGGATTCCATATAAATCATGCAGATGGGAATCCATAAAAGTATTGATTCGCGACAAGCTTTTATGATCATATAAATTGTGTATAATGAGGTAATGAGTAGATAGTTAAAATTTAAAAGAAAAATATCATCTTCATCTACATTTTAAATTTTTTGTTTGTTTCATGATATAGATATGAGAGATCCAATACACTCCTTAAAGGGCATAAAATGAGATGTTCGAGGCATCATTCTAGAACATTAATATATTTCTCCATTGTCCATATAGGGCGTATATCTGAAAGATAGTAATAAAAAAGAAACAATAACACTGAAACAAATGGCGTACCTACCGCTTGAAAAATTTTCCATTTTGTTTACTCAAGTCATATCAAGATAGATCTGTTTCGTAACAATTCAGTATGGTTATCAGAAAGTATTGAAAACACTCATTCAGAATTCATTTCCCGTGAATCTTCGATACTTGGTACTTCCGTTGTACCCGTAAATTTTCCAATGCCTATTTATTTCAAAATTATCATATTCAGTACTCAGTGTTCAGTATTTCGAATCAGAATCATTATTCCACTATATGCAAGGAAAAATATAATAAAAAAGTATTGTTCTTTCTGTCGACAATTGGAAATGGTTGTAAAAATAACCATTTTGAAAGCTTGGAAGCTTCGAGTTTCATCATTCCGTATGTTCGTTTGTATTGTTGAACTTGCTAAAGTTGGTTTTGTTCCATAGTTGTCTCTAATAGAAGAAAATCAAGTTCAGCAGGTGGTGCCAGCACAAACGAACATGTCACTCACCTTAGATCTTCATACATAGATGTATGAATGGGCAATCCGAATTCATCGAGACCCACTTTATCGACATACTTCCAAACTCCTCCAATGTAGCCAGTTTGTTCGAAAAGCTCACAGTCATGACCTTCGTCTAAACTGTGCTTCAAAGCTGCTAACCCTGCTGCACCTGCACCAATGATACAAATTTTCATCTTTTACGAATTACCAAGATATCACCTCAGTTTGATAAAAAACTGCTTATAGTGCTTATAGGTATCATAGATCTGAATATTAGATCTATGTAGATATAAATAGTATGATTTCGTCCAGATTGTGAATTATATAACATATGTATCTTATTAATTCGAGTGTTCTTATCGTATCTTATTGTGCATTGTGCATAAATTGATAAGCTATAATTCTAATCTCGTTTTTACAGAAGATAACAAAGCGACATTTTTAAAAATAGAAAATCACTATCAGCTAATTTTTGAACATTCAGTGGGTTTATTTATAACAGAACTTCTTCCATTTACATGTTAGGTATAATAGCCACAAAAGATCGAATGAATGATGTCTAAGCAAAAATAAACTTCGTAATCTTTGTATACTAACAGGGGTCCTAACAAAACGTAACCATTTATTCTTCGACTCAAAACGGGACATTGGTTCATTGGATTCTGTCCAAAAAAGGGCAATTCGTCTCGTGGGTGATGCCTCGCTCACAAACTCACTCACTTCTCTGGAACACCGTAGAAAAGTTGGCGATCTGGCTCTATTTTATAGATATTTTCACGGACGATGCTCTTCTGAAATATCAACAATTGTACCTCCCTTGGCAGTCCCCGCGAGATTAACCCGTCGAGTTGAGGCATCGCACCCCTTCGTGGTCACTTTGGAGACCTGCAGAACATCTCTTTCCAAAGACTCTTTCATCCAACGAACAGCGAGGCTCTGGAACACATTGCCAAGGGAGGTGTTCCTTGAGGCATATAACCTCCAGAAATTCAAGAAGAACACTAATTCCTACCTTATTTCCCTTGGTTCTCACGATGTTCTCTGAACAATACAGGATATCCCTTCTCGTGGGAACCAGAAAATAAAAAAGAATTCTGGTCAATTAACAGGTAATCAATGAAAGAAAACACGTTTTCAAAATTATATATTTATTCAGAGGAAGTGAGCTCAAGAGTTAGGAATTAAAAAATACACTCTAAATGTTTAGTTATATTTATATTCATCAGAGGAACAAATTTGCTTTAATATAGCTGGTGATGATTTCAACTAAGAATGAGACTCTTGGCAGGTTTTTTGTAACTCAGTTTTCTCAGATGTCCACAATTTGTTCATCACAGAAAATACTTTTTCTACTGGAGCAGTTGTAGCATGCAAACATAAAATATATTCAATCTAAGAAAGCGAGTCCACTGCTCCAGATATTCACGGTTTGTTTTATAAAATTCTGTGGCCGTCGTTTTCACGAACTCTTCATCTATATCAGTACCATTGCTAATGGCATATTTCCAGACTCATTGAAAATTGCATTTGTCATTCCTCTACCAAAAGGTAGTGATTCGAATGAACCTTCAAATTACAGACCAATTGCTCTTCTTTCAACTATATCGAAAATAATAGAAAAGCTCGTCAAAAAGAGGATGATTTCCTTTTTAGAAAAACATAAAATATTATCTCCTTCCCAATTCGGTTTTCAGAAATCAAAAAATACCAACATGGCTATATTTGAATTTTTAGAAAGGGTTTATCTGTGTTTGAATGATAGAGAAGCTGCAGCAGCAGTATTCTGTGACTTCTCAAAAGCATTTGACTGTGTCGATCACGGAATACTGCTAGCCAAGCTGAATCATTACGGATTCAGGGGTCTTGTTAATGACTGGTTTGCTTCATACCTCACTGGTAGAAAACAATTTGTGAAAATTGATGGGGTGAAATCCTCTTCATTGAATATACATTGTGGGGTACCTCAAGGGTCAGTATTGGGTCCTGTACTGTTTCTCCTTTATATAAATGATATTTCTAGTCTTTCTATACAAGGAAAATTCACTATATTTGCAGACGATACCACCATTTTATGGCACAGTAGAAATGTAAATGAATTGAAGGCAGCGATCACCAGAGATTTCAAAATAGTTAAACTTTGGTGCGACTCAAATCACCTATGATTTAACGCTAACAAAACCAATATTCTTACCATTAGATTCGATTTTGACGACTTACAACTAGAGAATCAGAATATAGAAAATAAACCACACTGTAAATTCTTAGGTCTTTCGATTGACAATAGACTCAAATTTGAAGAGCACGTAAAAAACCTCAATAGAAAGCTATCTTCTAGCTGCTATGCTATCCGAGTTATTTCTAATGAGCTTGGGCCATCTTCAGCGAAAATGGCATATTTCTCTTTATTCGAATCGCATATTACGTACGGTATTGCTTACTGGGGTTTTTGCACAGATCAATTATTGAACTCAGTGTTCGTTCTACAGAAGAGAGCTGTTCGGTACCTATGTAAGGCTGCAAACCGGGCACACTGTAAACAACTCTTCATCCAACATAAAATTCAGACAGTGTACATTATCTTTATTATAGAGTCTGCGTGCCTTATTCACAAAAAGTACGGGTCGAGTATCTCAGCTCCAGAAATTGTTCATAACACCAGACAAAAAAATAATCTACAATTACCCATTCCTTTGTATACATTGATGAAAAATTCGCTTATATATGAAAGCAAAAAAATTTACAATCATCTTTCACAAGAGATACGTAAAGTTTCGAATCTTAAAGCCTTTAGGCATAAGCTGAAGGAACTACTGGAAATAAAAGCGTACTATAGTATTTCAGAATATTACAATGATACCCGCTGATATTTTATATATTTTCATGTGGAAACTATTATAGTATTATGTTCATGTTTTTGTTGGTGTAGTTTGTCAAATATCGTCTGTTTGTTCGTTTTCATATATATATAGTGACGAGATAATATATTACAATATAATATATTGTGTTTATTCTTCACATTATTGTTATTATCATCAATGTTATTATAAAGTATTACCATTCTATATGACGAATTATGAATATCATTATGAATAATTATTGTTAAATTGTAACCTGCTTTGTCAATGAGTTAACACTTTGGACAATGAAGCTTATTTGATTGATTGATTGATTGATTGATTATCTTCCGATTTCACTATCAATTGACGGATTGAAAATGGAAGAAACTGATTGATCTGTTTCTGACTCAAATTGTCGTTCAGTTGATTGATTTCTTTTGCAGTTTCAATTGCCGATACAGTCTGACCTTCAAGTTTCATTACAACTTGATGAAGACTTGCTGATTGAGCGTGTAGACAATAAAGCCACATACACTGAAAAAAAATAGTCGGTGAAAATACCAAACGTTTAGTAAAATAGGCGCCAGTCACAACGTTCCTCTGATAATACCACAACAAAATTGTATAATACTATACTTCATCAAATATCACCACTGCAGAATAGTAGGATACTTATAATATAGTATGATACCATTTTGTTGTGGTATTATTCGATGAATGTAAAGACTGGCGCCTATTTTACTAAACGTTTGATATCCACTAGCGACTATTTCTCTGAGCGCAATTCAGATGTGGGATCTTCAAAAAAGTTTTTCAGAAATAGGGGACATTTTTCAATACTCAAAAAGTAGTTTTTTAATGGCTGATACATTTTCAAAACTCTCTCCAAGGCAGGCATAAGAGCGTCTAACAATAACAAATCAAATAGCGAGAAATGGGCGAAAAAACTGTCAACTGTCAACAAAGCGCGAGCGATGACGTTTTGACCACCATCGGCGCTAGGCTATCGTCCCGCTCTCGCACACTACTTGACTACTCAAATTCTTGCGCAATTTCTGAAAACGGGACAATTTTGTGTCCCGGAGTGCAGGGGACTAAGGGACTCGTAATCATAACAAGGGACAGTCCCGTTCAAAACGGGACGTCTTGTCACGTTATCCTAACAGGGCACTATGGGCACTGCCGGTTGAAAGGACATCTTCGGAAGCTCGGTTCAGAAGAGGAATTGCATTGCTTTGATCGCGGTGTTTGTGTCGTCACGAGTTATCAACAAAAATATATAAACAAGTAAGTCATTTACTCTGATGTCAAACATGGAAATATAATCGTAAAATTGTGTAACAATGAAGGATCATATTCTCTTTGTTTCCATCATTTTGCGACTCCCTTGCACTCTAATCTGCACTAGATCACAACTTTTGTATAATTTTGCATTGTTTCGCTATTTTTCCCCATCAATATCGATTTCAAATGTCCGGTACGATAATCACACCAGGTATGTACGTACAGTTGGTGTTTCACCACCATCCAAACCAATAGCAGCGTAATCTCCCTAGTTTTCAATGTTGATATAAATCCGTTCAACTCCTTCACCCTATATCTACTGAAATATATCAAAACTTTCATCAAAATCTAGAACAAAGCGAATTCATCCACCTATTAGGACTGCATGTAATGAACTGTCTGGAAACTTTGAAATTTTATTATTACTGAAAGGAGAACCTTCTGTAGGTAACAATCAGCCGCACAGAATTTGATACTCGCACGAAAGTTTTTAATTACATTCATGTCAATCAGATCAACTGACTCTAGATAGAAATTTCAATCCGTGCATATATTATCAGAAATTCATTTTTTCAGGTATGGGAACTATTTTTGCTTCATATACTAGATATAAACTAGTCTTGCCATATTTCTTCAAAGGTTTTATACATTCAATTGGCAGCCATAATTTTTTCGTTTAATGGTAAATAAAAATTTTTTTATAATGAAAGTTGTTAGTTGGATCGGAATTCTGTGTGAGTTTTCAAGAGATGATTTCATCAATATTTAGTTTCTCCTGAATATGCTTAAAGTATTATCACAGAACTCGAAGCATTTTATCGAAAGATGATACCGCATTATCAACACTATACATACTTATAGTCTTTCAGGAGTAAGGTAAGATCAATTCATATTCAGGGATAGATCATATTCTCTGTCTTTTGTGAAGATCATTCAGATGAGTGTCTTGATGATTCCAGACAAAATATTCATAACCTAGGAACTACTAGAAAATAATTAAAATGTTAATATACAATATTGGTTAGATTTATTGAGTAACAATAAATATACGTTATGAAGTTACATTGATTTTATGTAATTCCTAATATATTTATATAAAAATACAATGGCCAATTCCCGCAACGTATCTATGACATTGAGCATATCTCTGAATAACATCACAAAGTAACAATGTAATATAACATTCATGTTTGAGTTATGTTTTTATGTCTACATGATAGAGGATTTTATTTATACTAGTGTTTGTTTTGTATATATTTCAATTATGAACAAATGGATTAAATCGGGTTGAGATCGCCCACACTGTATGATGGGTACCTGAGATTTTTGGAATGTTTGAGTATGGAAAACCTCCTTTCCATCACTTCCAGTTTTCCATTTGAGTATTCCATAACGAAAGTGGCTTCCTATACTAGGAAATTATGAAGTATTGTAGGATGATTCTTGAGGTATGAGGTCTTCTGATTTCTTGATATTTTACAATATCGAATTATCGATCTAAGCAAGCTCGAGAGGTATTCTATATGCTAGTCCCAAATCATATACCTACATATTTCAGTTTATTCGATTGCCTCAGTGAAGTGAAGATTCTTGCATGGGTATGCAGAAGGTGTCACGCCAATAATTGTTTGCTTGTTCCTTTTTTTATTTCATGGGAATTCATTTCAATGTCATATAGATACCTGCCTCTTATAGTCAACATGTTTACGTTCTGAATAAAAGAATATCCATTGGTCAAAACACCGGTCCAAGAAATAAACACCAACACATATTTCTGGTTTCAACAACCCAAGATTCCTATAAAAGAAACAACTGGTGAGGTGAATATATTCCGAGTAGGTATCCAACAGACCCGGAGACCTGAACAAATCAACATGAAAATTATTTTGGTGTTTTTGTGCGTTGTAATTGCAGTTCTGGTAAGTACCTACCTCCCCAATCATGTCATCACACATTGGCTCAGTGTTATAGCGATTTATAAGCTATAAGAACGTAGTTACTAAACTGTTGTTAAGGGTACGATGAATATCATACTCATCGAACTGTTTCACGAAAGTTTGGATCACGAGTATATTTGAGATAGAAATTACTGAAATCTGTCCCCACCATACTAATTTTTGAACCACCTGGTATATCGCGAAGTGATATTATGATTAGAGATGGGTATTATCAGTTGAGAGTGTGTTTTTTTTTATCCTATAAGAAATATACAGGGTATGTCACGACGAACTTACCCTATCTTTATATAATAATAATAATAATAATAATATCGAGAATCAGTCGGGAGAAATCCATGAAGAAGTGCATGCTCATATTTAAGAATACGCTCTCTTCATTACAAATACTTTCGAAAATACAGTGTTGCCGCTTTTATTAGATATTTCAAATAGAACACCCTGTATTCTATCGCATTTTCAGATTCCACTTGGGGTTCAAGATTCATAATTCTGATCACCCTGTATCTGTTCCGACTAAATATCAGTAAATAGCAAATCAAAAGTTGAGATAGGGACATATACAGTGTCTTTCAAAAGTATCGGAACGGTCTCATATTTCAGGAACGGCTTGAGAAAAGTTCACGAAATTTTCTACAGGGTGATGATTGATGATGTCCGATTCAATGGTGGCATCGGCAATGTTGCCAAGTTTACAGTTTTTCAGATATTAGGAGTAACTTTATTTTTTCAAATGGAATACCCCATTTATTTTTATCGAAATTAATTAAGCGCCTCCTGATTACTTGAGTCCCTGAATATCAGATTCGTAATTAACGTGATTTTCGAAATATGACAACATAGCATTTTCGTTAAAAAGTTCTGGAACGGTCCCATATTTCAGAAACGGCTCAGAGAAAATTTATGAAAACTTCGACAGGATGTTTGTTGATGATGCCCGATTCAATGGTGATATCGGCAATGTTGCCAGATCAACAGTTTTTCAGATATAAGTAATGAGGGGGAGCTGAATTGATTGCAACGAGAATAAATAGGGTTTTCCATTTGAAAAAATTTAATTACCCTCAATATCTGAAAAACTATTGATTTGGTAACATTGCCGATATCACCATTGAATCGGGCATCATCAGAAACCATCTTGTAAAAAATTTCATGAATTTTCCTTGAATCGTATTGAAAATATTAGAAGGTTCCCAGACTTTCGAACGAAAATGCCATGTTGTCATATTTCGAAAACCACTTCAATTTAAAATCTGATATTTGGAGACATAAGTAATGAGGCGTCTCTGAATGTATTGCAATGAAAACAAATAGGGTATTCCATTTGAAAAAATTGAGTTACCCTAAATATCTGAAAAACTGTTGATTTGGCAACATTGCCGATATTACCATTGGATCACGCATCATCAACAACCATCCTGTCGAAGTTTTCATAAATTTTCTCTGAGCCGTTTCTGAAATATAGGACCGTTCCAGAACTTTTTAACGAAAATGCTATGTTGTCATATTTCGAAAATCACGTTAATTACGAATCTGATATTCAGGGACTCAAGTAATTAGGAGGCGCTTAATTATTTGCAATGAAAATAAATGGGGTATTCCATTTGAAAAAATAAAGTTACTTCTAATATCTGAAAAACTGTAAACTTGGCAACATTGCCGATGCCACCATTGAATCGGACATCATCAATAATCACCCTGTAGGAAATTTCGTGAATTTTTCTTAAGCCGTTCCTGAAATATGAGACCGTTCCGATACTTTTGAAAGACACTGTATGAGCCGTTTTGACCGATAATGAATAGTTTCCTAAAGTTGAAAAATTTCGATTTTAAAAACCCTATTTACCTCTGTAATCAAGTCCAAGTTTGATATATCGATGAAATCAGCTCTTCAGGGAGAATCTAAGAATGCAATGAAATACAGGGTATTCTATTTGAAATAACAAAGTTGTTGCTACTTTTTTATTGAAGTGTCAGAACTGCATTGCATTTTTTTTATCGCTTGGAGCGCACGAAAGGGAATCCCTATAATGTTCAAAGAACAACGTACGTTCCTAGGGAGGATAGAGATAGGAGGTAGGTATTGGAATTTTTTTTTTGAACTTCTGGAGATTATATGTTGTTGGGAATACTTCCTCAGGCAATGAATTCCAGAGCCTAGCCGTTCTATGGATGAAGGAGTTTTGATAAAGTGCTGTTCGACATCTTTCGAGGTTGACAACGAAAGGATGTGCTGACTGGGCTTGTCTAGTTCGTCTGACTGGTATTGCTAGTGAAGGGATGATAGCATGCATATTTTCATGAATTTCTCCCGACTGATTCTTGATATAGAGATAGTGTAAGCTAGTCGTGACATACCCTGTAGGTAATATACAATCATCGGCAAAAAAACCGGCCACAAAGAGAATTAACCAAATTGGTCGCCCTGTCACCTGTAACTTTTTTAATTCTTGTCCGATTCTAGTGGAATTCGAACCAAATCGTGAACTTACGTTTCGCAATGTCAACCTGAATTTTAGTTCCCAAAAAAGCTGATGACTCGATCATTATACAGGAAAAAACAAAAGTTACTATTTCAGAGTGGTTAAACTGAAGTGTGATCCCTTCTCAACACAATGGTGATATACTGGTACAATGAACTGTTATTTATTGTACCAGTTTACACCTGACGAAGCTACTGTGTTAGCGAAACATGTTGTGTGTTTAAGAATTTTGGGGAAATCTTATCGTTTGTGAAGTTTTTACATTTACCATGGATTTCCATCAAGTAACGGCCGAGTCAATTCAAAAAATATATGTGTAAATGTTCAGTGAAGTGTGAAGAACCGTGAAGACCCAACTCTCATAATATGTGCAAACACTCTTTCTCCCAATCTTCAAGTCATGAACACCTTTTTCCTTTCCATAATTTCCTTGTTTCTCAACCTTGTTTCAAATACAGCTTAGGATTGCCCCGATTATGGAAAGGTATGGAAGCTATATTCGGGATTATTTTGCCCAAGATGAACAATGGGGAACACAGCAATAGTGATTCATGTATTTAAATGTTTATAACAGTTCTCAAACATAATTATAGACAATTAAAAGACAACTACGCAAACTGATGTGATGTGAACAAAGCAATCAATGACTACTAATCTACGTTCGCCTATGAAGGAAACAACTGTTGGGGTGCATATGAGTAGGTATCCAACAGACCCAGAGACCTAAACAAATGAACATGAAAACTACTTTGGTGTTTCTGTGCTTTGTAGTTGCAGTTCTTGTAAGTATCTCCCCAGCAATCATTTCAATAAACATTTGCTCAGTGATGAAACGATTTTGTGCCCTGTTTTTTTTTGGCTGGCGCCATGAAGTATATGGTATTTTAAGGTAGTTACTGAACTGTTGTTAGGGTGCGATAAATATCATATCATATCGAACTGTTTTACGAAAGTTTGGAACACGAGTATATTTGAGATGGAAATAACATGAGCATCTTTCATATACTTGCGTCTGAAATCTATTTCCCCCATACTAATTTTTGAACAACCTGTTATATCTCGAAGAAATTTACAGGGCTCAAATAGGAGGTGCCAATGTACTATTTTTCTTGCAAAAACTATATAGCTCATAAGTTTCGAAATGTCGACTAGCGCCATCTCGAATTATTTTTTTTAAATGAAACACCCCTCAGGTCGTTTAAATATTATTCCATTTTCAAAATTTTACCATTTTTCAGTCCTAAATTCAATAGTTTCCGAAATATAAAAGTTTGAGAAGTGACATTTTCGTGATTTGATACCCAACCACAACCTCGAATGCTGCTGTCAATCAGGCTTGCTTTGGAAACAAATCGGTAACATTTTGATATGTCCAAAAGCAAACTTGATTGAAAGCTATATTCGAGTTTTTGATTGTGTTTGAAATGACCAAAATGTCACTGTCCAAACGTTAATTCTTCGAAAAATAATGAATTTAGGAGTAAAGTGTATCGAACAGAACTGTTAAGAATTATGAGTCAATTCCGAGAATGGAATAATATACGTTAGTGATCCATTTGAAAAAAGAAATCGAGACAGCTCTCAGTTGCCATTTTTGAAACTTCAAGCTGTCATTTTTCTATGAAAAAGTAGAATAACATCTCCTATATTCGGACATTCTAATTATTGTTGTTATATACCTGGTTGTTCAAAAACTAGTAGGTGGGGAACAAGCTTTAGACGGACACTGTATATGTTTTTGTAACATATTCAGCTTCTTCATAACTGAAATGTTTGTCATTTTGATGAAATAATCTTCCATCAATTTGAAACTTGATCATTTCGATCAATAAAATATATGTTCATTCATAGATTAACGATGGTTCATTGGAGCAGACATTGTATTATGTGTAGAAGCGGCATATTCAATATATTCGAGCAATGGGCTTATATCACAAAAAAAAATGTATTTCATAATTCGATAGAACTCACCCAAACTAGCTCACCACCGCAAACCGTTTCTTGCTGTGAGCTCCCTACGTTTTATAAAAAATTATTGAAATCCCCGATTTTTCGGACCTCTGAAAACGAGGCGATGATGTGACGTCAAAATTCTAATACTGAAACAAGACTATTCCAGACAGAGATGAATGATACATGATTTCTGACAGAGTGAATTAGCGTGAGATCACAGTTGAAAGAATAAATATGTCAGTTGCCTTAGTCTCCGTCGGGCGTTTGGTATTTTCTTTAAACTATGGCGCGATGAGGTTTCTACGTCATAAGAGGGTCTGTTTTCAGAAGATACTATTATTTATGTCCAAAAATAAAACATTCAGGTTAATTTTCCGATCGAATTATGTCGTCAATCATTATTTATGTATAAAAAGATCATTATAAACATGGTTTGAGTTAAAAGTTCTACTAAGGTGTACACGCCCATTATCGCAAGTGGGTAGAATTAATAATGTTTGCCAAGCGTGTCAGTTTAACAGAAATTCCTAAACTGACATTCTTTGTGATTATGCAACAAGTTATCGATGTTCATCCCGAATATTTCGAAGTACTTATAGTATAACTACTGATGATACAAGTTGCCTTGTGAGATTTCTGAGATGAGTGAAATAGTCATAGATATGTTTATACAGTGAGGACGTAAAAAGTCCTCCCCCACCCCCTTCTAACCTCTAAACGGAACAAGCTAAAAATATGTTCTGTTGAATAATGCTAACAGATATTTCTAGTAAAAGTTTTATATCATTATAATGAAAAATTAAGTTGACAGTGGAAACAGAGGTAGAACCTTTTTTTGCAATCAATGTTCAATACAAATGTCGATTAATTTGTTTTCACTGCCAAATAATTTTCCATTACAAATGTATCTAACTTTTACTAGAAATATCTGTCAGCATCATTGAAGAAAATGTTCTGAAAAAAATGTCAAGGTGTGAGGGAGGTTTTAATCCTTCTACAGTATGTTTCAGGTTTCTTTGATTACTGAAAAGAGGGTTATCTTCTGAAATGCATTTTTATCAAATTCCATTCAATTTGTAACACTCATTTTTGACCAGCGCACAAAAATATGTTTCTTAAACTTTGAACTCATCTCACAGACAAACGGTACATTTTTTCATATAAATAAGTTGGGTCCAATCAACTCATTTTGAACTGTATTACACGTGATAGCTCTTCGTCCAAGCAATTTTGGGAACCTGTATTTTTGAATATTTTGAATTCGAAAAATTATATAAAATATAGGGTGTTTCATTAAAAAGAATTGTATAGAACGTCATGATTCAAACGTGGATCAACCTGTATATCTGGTTTCCACTTATATAAATGTGGCGAATTAGGAATAAAGTTCGACCTGTTTCAAGATATTTCTCAGAAATGAATAGTTTGGCTAAAAATAAATGTATTTGCATTATCAGGATGAAGTTTACGTTCATGAAGTAGGTAGATAGGTGATCGATGATTCGATAAAATGAAGCAATAATAGGTAGATAATATGTCATGACTTTCAAGTGTGAGAAATACAAACACATTCTCCCAATGTTATAATCAATTTATTTGACTTTCTTCAGCACATTTCAACAAAATAGTCTCTTTAGTAGGGGCTTAACTACCCTCATTAACTTCCTTCCCTCGTAGGTACACATCAAGGTGTCCCGAAATTAGCCTGCAAAACTTAATCATCAGCGGCTTCTACAACAACAAAAAAAAGAATTTCTATACACCCTGTATAAGGATCTGATCTGTTCAGGGGCTCTCATTTCTGTTACTGGTATGGATAAAACATTGTTCTTCTTCTCATAGCTTGGTTTAATTGAAACAAAGTAGACATTGTGTATGAATATAGTATGTATAATTAAGCCATATATACCAATAAGTGTTTTGTTTTGGGTTCTCCTTCATTGCGAACAAACAATTGCTCGAGAAGAAGAATAATAACACAGTAAAACACATTCGTTAGTTATCAATACTTTTTCGATTATCTTTCATATACAATGTTTACTCTGGGATGAAATATTGGTAGTGGTCAAGATAAAATTAATATAATAACAGAATATATACAGGGTAATGGTTTATTCATATTCGACGTACATCATTGATTTTTCGCAAACCAAAACAAAATGAGATAATGCTGTGCTAGGAAACAGTATCCTCTGAAATATTCATTTATATATCAATATAGTGTGTTCTCTTTCGATATTAGCCAAACCGTCAGATATATGGACAAAATTTAAATATAGAGTTTCATGAGAACTATAACCTGATACTTATTTATACACCAAGGTATAGTAAAGAATATCACTATTACCCAGCGACCAAGATTATGGTCCCGTAGTAATAATATTCTCTAGTACCAAGGTGTATATTCAATTTTTTCCACCTCTAGTAATTTATTTCAACAATAAATAAAATTTTCCTGATGTATATAGGAATAGGGTGTTCAAATTCCAAGATATCGGCTGATGATTTTTGAATGGTACACCCTGTTTTGTTCATGCAGATCATGCAGAAGTACCGCCAAACTGATATAAACCAACGTAACTCATGTTTCACCAAAGCATTCTTGATGAGATGGAATTGAATAATATACAACAATATTATTCTTGAAGGCATTATAAATAATATCATACATTTGTATCATTATTTTATTTGTATTGTAATGCATTGCCAAATAATGAGAATATACCTCGGAGAAGACGTATTTCATTTTGTTGGATATGAAAATTTTCTAATTCAAAGCACGAATGACATTTATTTGCTAAAAAATCGATTGATATCGAAAACGGCAATATTTAGGTATAAACCATAGATTAACCTTTAATAGAAGTCAATATTGCTCAAAGTTTTGTTACAAATATTCTGCAAACGAAACGATTCCGAGTTTATCTTCACCCAGTATAATTTGTTTTTTATTATTTATCTAGAAACTTGGAATCCAAAATGATGATTAGCGTCGAAATCAAATAACCCTGTAAGGAAATACCAGTTGATATTGATTAAAAACAAAGAAATTTCCATCATTACAAGAACTCTTTGTGTTTATACCCAACTGGTTATCCCGATCAAAGACCTGAGTAGGTATATATACAAGATGCTGTTTTCAGTTGGAAATGAACATTTTATCTAAGATAAATTTTCTCTCCGAAGATACTGTTCGATTTCTGGTCAAAATGAGATCTACGTTGGTGTTTTTGTGTCTTGTGGTCGCAGTTTTTGTGAGTATCATCGCTATCGATATTGAGAAATAATACTATAGCATTTCAATGCAAACTGACATTTTTTTACATATTCTTTGTCAATTGAATAGTGTCAATACTGTCAATATGTCAATATGGAATTTGAAATGACATGAAATTTCATATGTATACACCTGTTTCAGTTTGGAAGAAGAACTCTGATTCTGTTGAAAATACTCACAGAAAGTATTCATTGGATATCAATAGATTTTGAAAAAATCTCGATAGAATTTCGTTTTTCAGAATAATTATCCAAAATTATATACGCGAATTAAATATCTGCTGCCGATTTCTTGATAAAGTGTTTATTTTAACACGGTTTTTCATTATGATACAGATTTCGACCAATGATGACACGCACTTCTCATTATAAAAAGAAATTGAGAGGAAACACTTACTTGGGTATAATCAAGTGGGTCTATATTTCTTTCTAACAACGCGTCAAAAGTACAGGCAATTTATGGACTGACGCTGTTGGAAAATGTTGAAATATTAATAGTTAAAAACTAATTTTTATTTTTATTATTTATATATGTCCTAGAAAAAATAATGTATCCGACGATTATGTAATGGCTATCAATACATGATCGTTACATAATAGTTATTCATACACCAAGGTAGTAAAGTATATCATTATTACCCAGGGACCAAGATTATATCCCAAGGCAGGCGAGTGGTGCTACCAGGTGTATATTTCATTTTTACACCACTAGCAATACATTTCAATCATTTTAGTTCTGTGAAACTGAAATATGAACCAATTGTCACTATAAAAACACTTATTTTTAATTCTAATCGAAATCTAGTCACCATGACAACATTTGACAAGTTTTTATTGATAAATACCTATACTAGATTCAAGTGCCATTCCTGTGAATATCGCATGAGAACACTGAACTCGAATCAATTATAACAGAGGTGGCCATGTCTTCACTGACTAGTGTTTCATGAAATGACGAAAACTACCTTGGTAGTAAAAGCACACTTTACGCCTCGAAAAGGAGTAAATAATGGTAGGCTCTATTGCTATTGGTGGAAAAAAAATCCCTACCACTTGAAATTCAACATATTCCAACATCTCCAGTCGATGAATTATTGCCTGTACCTTTGACGCATTGCCATTGAATGTCAATTAAAATTAAATGTCAAATAACTCAAACTTGTATGACGAATTGACCACTTGAATACTGTCTGTAGGTTTATCGAGGAGGTGGTACGCTAGATTATCTGAGATTTTCTCTACTCGTTTCTATAAAATAAAAATATAAGTATCATTTCACTATACGTGTGGTAGGACAAATCAGATGATTAGCACCAAAATGTCACTGCATTTAAACATTTTTCAATCAAGAGCCTAGAAGAAAAATCCAATCGTTTGTTATTGATAATTCATTTTGAAAAATGTTTGAGGAAAAGAAATATCGATATATTGAAAAAATATCGATTTTCTACTCATCTTTGGACGTTTCCACATCGCTTCGCTCGTCAAGCAGATGCTCATCGTTACATTGTAGCCTACTTTTCTCCACTTTGAAATAATTATCAAAAGAATAAAAAATAAGTCACACATATGCTAACGGCAGCTTTTCATCGGAGAGCAGATAAGTGAGTTCTTTTCTAGTAATTTCATTGAAAAATTCAAGTATATAGGGCGCCACTCAATTTGCTAAAAAATATATATGTTCAAGAGAGAAATTGAGAACATCACTGAGGTTCCAGGAGTATTGATGAGATAATATTCTGGAATAAAAATCACAAGTATTTTCCTGGATTGTTGAGACACATGAAGAGATGAATAAAACCATGTAAAATTTAAAACCTATTTAATGTGCCAAAAAACAGACAGAGCTCCAAAATCACTGCAGAGGACAGCCTAGGGTTCTATTAAGGTAATTCTTAAAAAAATGATATTGCAGTAAAAATTGGTGACAATTATACAGCAGTTCTCGAAAAACATATCACATGATGAATGATCATACAATTATAACAAATAATGAAAGTGAAATAAGTGAAATCATCATAACCCACAAATCAAACAGGGTGATATACTGATACTGTGTAAAGGTGCGCAATCAGAACTACTGCCTCATAGTACTATGGGGGAGAGTGGGCACTTGGGGGGTTAAAAGTGGTGATGATAATTTCGAGTTATATAAAAATTTGAAAAATCCCTAAATCCCTAACAAAAACCTGGCAAAATATGGTATGGTGACAAGTCCTCTTCAGAGATCCTGTGAAGCTCCTATCACAGGCTGCTTGGTGGCATGGCGTGCAGCATAGGTCACTGCAGGCACGATGAGACAGCGAACGATGAATCCCTGGAATGGGGAAGGTATCCCCTACCAGCCCACGGGGCTAAACCCCTCTGTTCCTCCTTCCTGGCGTCCCTAGATGATGTAACAAAAGGGAATAGCCCAGTATGTCGGCTTCCCCTTATGGTGACCATCAACCTGATGAACCTCCTGCAGTCTGCTCTGGCCAGGATCCAATGGCCTAGAGGGATCTACGCTGACAGGAGAGTCCTGGCGAGGGCGGAAATAAGGGCTTCTAAAAGGGACGGTCGAACCCGCCAAAGGAAAGCAGAAAAGGCTGGCAGAAGCATCTCATCCCCATCTCATAGAAAACATTCAGGCTATCCTAAAACCCTATTGAAAAAAAATAGGCCATAACTTCCCATTCCGCACTATACAATCAGCCCCACTGAACCTCAATCAACGTCTTCGAAATATCGACTTACCTTCTGAAGAAGGGCTAGGAGAGTCAAACCGGGTACCATGCTGTCGGCGTCCCATCGCTGGTGGCAGTTCCAAGGTGGTGTCACAAATCGGCCAACAGGTCAAACGAAAGGAAACACCACTAAATTTGAGTGAAAAACCTCACAAATCCCACATAGGGTCAACTATCGTTGATAAAAAAATTCACATCAAATTTTACATGTGTGCCCTTCAGAAGCCACCTTGGAAAAAGCCAAGATGCCGGAAACTTCGTCAGCAATTTCCGCTATCTCCCCTCCACCTTTTCACGATGCCAATCTTCCAGATTGAAATTTCCCTAACGTCAATTTTATACCCACTGAACTATTTCATATCTCACAAAACTTTAAGAAGATCAGAAGAAAATAAAAGAAGAATGGTCGACTTCTTCTTCGTTGATTCGATGCTGCTTCTGAAGACTGTGCTAAGATGATCTCCATCCAAGGCAAGTGACAGCGTTGACATTGTTAAGTGACAGTGTTGACACTGTTAAGTGACAGTGTTGACACTGACGTGCGGAAGGAATGCATAACCTATATTTTCAGCCAATAAAATAAAAAAAACAATTAGGCAATCCAACGACCTGTCAAATAATTTCAAAATGGCGTCTGGTTGGCAAATAAACCAAAGACAAGTTTGTATACTTGAGAACTTTGTGGGTTTTGGAAGCCTCTTACAGTATTATTTTATCGAGTTTCGGCTAGATTTATTGTGAATAATGAAAACTCAGTATGATTTCGAAGAAAAAATTGCCAGTAACGTGAATTGTGGTGGATTGTGGAAGCAGTGCAGATCGGGACCATTTGCTGTTTTGTCACATTCCTACTGTAATACTGTGATAAACTCTGAGCATTACCCACAGATGAAGGATCTATCAAGAAAAATAAGGGAAATGTGGATAGCAGCCATCAAGAGAAAGAATCAGCAACAGAATCAATCATAATAAACCAGAGGATATGTGGCAGACACTATTTTCATAACAGGTATCTAAGAAAAAGGATTTTAATATTATTTATATGTACCTACCTACTCTAGAACTGATGAGTTTAGTGTTTCATCCTATGGGAAACTTTTTTTTTTTCATTTTGATAAAATAAAGCAATACTCATTACTTTTGATGGTCCTACATAGTTTGGAAACATCATGTTTCTAATACATAAATAAATCATCTACCTTGTAGGAGAACGTAGTGCCTGAAAGATGAGAATATCCAGCTTGGGTCCCATTGCAATATAATATGGGTAATCAATCTCTTGTCCATTTGAAATGCAAGACTGATGTGGATCAAAAACTGAGAGCAGACAAAAGGATCAAATCATGAATCAAGCATCAGAACCGAGAGACCTGGTATGTTTTCAAGAAAACACCTAATTACCTAATACTACTACTGCCTCATTTTTCATTTATTTTAGTGTAATGAAGAAAGTGTCCTTGGAGATAGAGAAAATTGGTGAAAACAAGGTGAAAATTTACAAGATTATTAGTACTTTTACAAATTACAGTTTATTTTTATCAATTATAAATGTAAGACAAATGAAGTAAGCATATCAAAATAATTGTAATATTTATCAAAAGAAAAATACATTGTATTATTCCACTATATCACAAAAGATCTACATGAGTCATGAAAAAATCTTCATAGAACATTATAGTTATTCAGTGATCTGATTGAAACAATAGTAAACAATGATTGAATGATATATTCATTATGAATAGGTACATATTTTTTCATAGAACTTGTTGAATCAGAATTCACAAAACCATGCTGATTCTGGTGTACCTATAATATCTACACATTTAAAATAGAACCATACAATTTCCCTTTATCACTGTCACAACTAGTTATAGGGGTTCCATCATCAGCACTTGAACACTTACACCAATAGTTCACTTCTGGTGAAATTAATATCCACCCGGAAGTCCAGGTATTATAACTTCAGCATGAAACTTCAAAGCAATTTGTGGATGTTGTTCCCAAAAAAACACATTTCTGGGACATTGAAGATATAGTAGGGATTTTGTATTAAACCAGTCAGAGCAACTGTACCTATGTCCATTTCTGCTATTGGTATGATGGGCACAATCATGGTGAGAGTGGTGGCATGGGCCACAAAGCACATACATCAGTACATGAAACTGTTCCTTATTTACTTGCCCAAGCCTCAAGTTACTTATTAGCACAGAATCTGATTGTGAATATTTTACCTATAAAAAAATTGCATGAGATATACATGAATATGAGGTAGGAAATATGTTTAAAAATATATGAATCACATAATTTCATCATTCAAAATGTTCCTATCATGAAAGTTATTTAGGTATAAAAGTAAAAAGTTACCTTTCCAACTATGACATGAAAATCATTTATCTTCCTGTCTACTTCCTGGACAAAAGTTGCTGAAAAATACTTGTGAACAACAAGGGGGTTGAATGCTTTCATTTGCTGATGAGGGTAGAAACTGTGGGTCACTATAAATAGTAGGAGAGAATTATGAGGTAGTCTAATCAGTCAGCAGTTTCAGATGTGGTGAAGGGCTTCAAATCCTTGTTCAACATCAGCTTCATCAGATATCTACAAACAAATTATGGTTGTATGATAGTTTCAGGAATGAAAATTTACTGGCTAGTTGAGAAAAATAGCCGAAAAAACAATAAATATTCATGTTTACCTTTGACCAACCTCTGGGTTTTCCTGCAATAACTTCTGGAAATATGAACTCAGCATATTCAAGCACTGTTCAATTCAATTCCGAGACTCCCTCAAACACCTGATACATAAAACTACCACAATAATAGGGTGATTCGGGCAAAATACAATGTAATTACAAGTGATGTATAATCTTTGTTTGCCAACCAGACGCCATCTTGTCAGCTAAAATGTCACGTGGTTTGGATTGCCTAATTATTCAAAGGATTACACCAAAACCCAAATAATCCTAAGAATAAACAATCAATTGTTCACATCACCACTGCTGGAGAACACTACAGGTAAGTCAACAGCTTTCCCCAACAAGTGCATCAGACAAAAGCAAACAAAAGCCTTCAAATGAAAATATATTATATCACCTTCTTCATTTTCAGAACCTGTTTACTTGGATCAGCACAGCCTGAGGCTTTTCATCATTTCCTACAGGTGTACTGAACGTCTGAAGAATCGTGGTGTCTGGTGAAATGATATTAGGAAACTGTGTATGAGTGTTTTACCTATCAATAAATGTTTCATCTCATGAGAAATGTTCATTGATCTCCTAACTTAGTGCTCTCTGTAAGTATGCCTCCTTGATGATATTATTTGAATGTTTACTTAGGGTACCATGAAAACTAAATCAAAAATCTATGCTCAGCAAATTTAAACGCTACAACATAAGATGACGCATTCCCTGACTGGTTATATATACAGAGTGGCATTGAAATAAGTGCAAATATTGCTCTACGTATACCATCGAATGGCACCAATAAAAACATAAAGGGATCAAAATAAAATTTGGACTTAGACATTTTTCTCATCCAAACTTCTACACTGTAGCAATTTTGACGTCACTACTGTTCAAATTTTCATGCGGAAGACACAATCACGCGGGGTTAAATCATTCAAATCGTTTCAAAGTATCGTACTTGATTTTTTTTCTCGTTTTTTGTTCAATTTTCGGAATAGAATCAAACTCCCGGTAAATTGAAAAATTGGAAAAAATCCGATATCATGATTATATTCGTTAGACTGTATCATATCGATGTGCTGAATATATCATTTCAAAAATACCTCGTATATAATTTTTTTATTTTCGAACCTGAAATCTAACTTATCTACTGCCAAAGTATTGCATTCTTCTTGTGAGAGAAATAACTACTTATACAATTCCATAAGCTGATGGTCGATCTTAAAAATATGAGAGCTTTGCTCCATAATATATAGTGCAGTATGTCCTTATATCGTTTGAAGCATGTGTCAAACAAATCAGTTGGGATAGGAGTCTTTAGCTCCTGCCTGTCATCAGTTCCAGCATAAATTTGGATTTTGCTTCAACAGCGAAATTCAAACAGATCCGATCCAATGAATAGCCTTTTCTTTCTAGGCTAATCGTCTTCCTGAAACTGAAAGGGCAAGGCTGGCGCTGATCCATGGAGAATGCCAATCCGATCTCAGGACCAACTGCGACGAAAATCTCCTGAGAAACCTCGCAGCTAACGCCAACAATCGCCAGGTTGGAGTCCACATGCTCTGCATGACGGTGAAAGAAGGTCTTCAGAAGGGCAACGGAGACCTAAACAAGGAAGTCATTAGGAGCAAAATCGAATTAGTATCTCAAGACAGCTCCAGGGTAGACGAGCATCTGCAGAAATGTGCTGTGAAGAAGGAGTCTCCTGAGAAGACAGCGGTTGCTTTGGTGCTCTGTTTCGTCCAGAATAGAATACCATACTATCATCAATTGTAAATCTGATAAGACTACTCGATTGAATTCTACCTACTATTATAGTATATAATATTTTTTGTACGTGTTAGTTCCCGTCAGCTATTGTTTTACTGCGATGAAGAGAATTTGGTTTTCGCTATCATTATTCTGAAATCTAGAGAATTCTGATACAATGATAGCTATTTTTAGTTGAATACTCATGTTATGCTCAATCCCAGACTATATTCTTGAAGGGAAAACATGGGAAAACCAAAACATGCCCAATCCAGAGTATAAACAAAGGAGTTGTTATAATGAAGTCAAAGGCAAGAGAACTGCTGTGCGTAATCAAAATCTGATCGGCATTTTATACTCGCAGGAGCATATTATACGATATGCGAAATGAGTGTAACGACATCTAGAATAGAAGTAAAGAAACACTTGCATCAGTATATTCATCCGATACGATGATTTCAGGAGTGTGTTCTGCGTGGCATTAGCCAGGGTATACTTGTTTTTCTCCCGTCATCTACCATTGTCGTTCATTTGCGGAAATTACTTTCACACTTCATTCCAATTCCATCTTTATTCGAATTAAACTTGACGAAAAAACTCACCTGAGCTGCACGTTGATATACACCGCCGTGAAGAATGTAATGTGCCTGTGTTGGCATACCGGACGAGTTGGCATGGTACTTTCTCAGCTTCTAAAAACTTTGCGGCGCAATTAACCTTCTCCTTCTGTTTACTTATTGTGTGCAAGCCGGTAAATGTGTTTGTGGCTACTTCCGACAATAAATAAAAAAGTTTATGACAATTTTGTTTTTTTGAAGGTAAGAAATGTTTAATTTACTCTTATAACTTGCTGCAAAACATGAACATCCAATATCTCTTTGAATTCCAACAAACGTAAATCGATTTTGTGAACCTAACCTCGAAATTCTACGGTATAACCGTTGCTATGTTGTAACTGGGTTGTGAGTAAATAGGTCTTACTTTTTGAAAAGCGTTTTCTGGCGAGTTGGCATAGGTACTGTTGATTCGGGCTAGTTGGCATAGTATCTTGCTTAATCCTACCCTCAGAAATTATACCTTTACCAAAAGCTACCGATACGAGCAACAAAAGAAAACGGAGCAACCCATCTAAATTTGGCATCTCAAACACAACACCCGAAATAGATCTTTTAAAAATTAAAACTGCTGAGAAAAATGCTGATTTAAAAAGAAAGGAGGCAAGAAAAGTCAAAACAATAATTTTTGATAATACTCATCCCAAAACTAAACCTGCACCTAGAAAAACTGCAACAATTGCAAACAGTTTGATACCGACCATGCAGGATCAATCAGAAATCAGTGACGATGAAGATGATACAGCCTGCATATTTTGCAATGGACTATTTTCTCGCTCAAAACCAAATGAAAAATGGATTCGTTGCTTGTCTTGTACTAAATGGGCCCACTGCGATTGTTCAGATTGCTCCTTCAAAACAAAACAGTATATTTGTGGACTTTGTGTTTAACTTTCAAGTAGTACTCCCTATTCTTTTCAAACTTCACTTTTTTCATTAATAATATTCGTTTTTCATATTTTTGGGTTCTGTTTATTTTAGTTTTAGGTATTTATCATTGTACCTGACTGTATAAGTTAAGCGTTACATTTCCGTTATATTTTTTATTGAATGAACTTTGACAATGACATCTCATTTAATATGTATTCACTTCAAGTAAGTCCAGTTTGGGCAAGAATGCATACCATGCCATCTTACCCGGAATATTCAGCCCGAGATGGCATAGCGAGGTGATTTAAAAAAATATATACTCAACCTAAAATCACAGTTAGGGTTCTATTAATTTTTGTTGTTGTTAGGCTAGGTATTTTCCTATTCAACTACCAAGTTTCAGCCCGTAAATCTCAAAAATAACTTGAAAAAAAAAATATTTACAAAATGTATGCCAACTCAGGCAAATTTCCCCTGATGTTTAGCAAAACAGTTGTCATGTGAAAAAGTGAATTTGTGAAAATTTTTACTCAGATGAGTTTTTTCTTATTGTTATAATGAATTCACATCAAGTAAAAGCAGATTCAAACCAATACATTGAAAGATTGGTTCATTATAATAGAATGAATGATGAATGGGTATACCGTTTTAGTAGGTTTTCTTTGTGTTCAATCGGTACAATCCATAAGTTCGAAATTTTAATGGAAAAGTAAAGGTGTTATCATAATATTTTTGCTTTGTTTGTATTAGGGCGGCGAAACACTCTGGACAGGTGAAAACGAAAAAAGTATCATACAATTTAACGTAATACTGGCGTTTCGTATATCGGTGAATTTTCAATCAGAAATCCCATTTCTCTTTCAAACAATCCAATCAAAGGCGAATCAATAAAAGACGCTCGTGGAAATTACAGTGATGGAGCTGAAACGACGTCTTCGAAGAGGCTGACGTGTGAAAATCGTCATCGTTCTTTCAGTTCGGCCAATTATTTCAACCAATAAATCGTAGATATCCAATTCTCTATTCTTGGAATTTTGCAGCAATGTGCGCTTTTCTCGATGTGATGGGAAATGCACAGTTGCAATAACTCTTTCATCGATTTAACTTCAGTTTAGCGAATGATCACAAACATTTTTTCTATCTGATGGTATTTTGGATAGAATCATAGTGGAGAAAGGAAATTGTGTGCTTCACAGAAAGTTCAAACTCGTCTTGTTCTGATGCGCACGAAGTCAACTGGAATATAAAAGTGAAGAAATAGAACTCTGGAGTACGCACTTCAATCCTTTACTGTTCTACAATTGAATTTTCGCCTGCTTCGATAAACATAACATGGCGTGGGTGAATCTCACTAAGTTTAGTCTGCTGCCGCACCAAAGGTACAGGCATGAATGTGACAATTGTGACCAAATTGTGACCAATGAATCACGCCATCTAACATTCGATATGTGAACCCCACGTCATCGTCTGAAATTCAATTGTTTATATCAAGAACCAGCCTGACGAAATAAATGAAGAGTGAGCGCACCAGAGGTTTATTTCCTCAATGATATAATGACAAATATAACGTGATCGTCCCAATTCAAATATGTCAGTTCGAAAATTGAATGAAATAATTTTGAAATGCCCACTTGTGTCTTTTCTGGTTATGAAAATTCCTTATTCCTTATATCCTAATTTCAAAGTATTTACTTATCATTTCATTCATATTCCAACACGTATTTGTTCGAAACATTTCCATGCAAAACTTTTTCGAACAAGTTTGAAAGTACAGTTGTTGAATTACACACCTCTAAAGAACAACTAATATATATATATACAAATATTTGAAACAAGAAGTCATGAACACATTCCGTCGGATATATATCAAGTTAGAAATGAATGAAAATTGATTGAAAAGATTTAATTTCTCACAAAATATAAATTGCAGGAAATATTTGAATAAAGCGGTAAAAGATCATACTCCTGTTGTTGATGTCAAAGCAGAAGCAACGTCAACTTCTGAATTTGAATCTGTCAGAATTGACACAATGGTTGATGAGATTGGAAATGCATAATAATTCGTATGTATTTGCTATTTGGTATTGCGAATTACCGCAATATAACAAATTCCAGTGTCAATGAAATAGTTCAATCGACGAAATAGGTATCTATTTATATAAATTGAATAATTCTATACAGATCGAGAAACTCGTAGATATTTCAATAAACTTTATTGAATTCATACCGCGCGCCTATGGCAACTGTAACTCTCTGTGACTAGCAGCTGTCATTGGTATCCCAGATGACGTCACATAATATGCGCGTAGGTACACCATCTTCTTCTTCCACTATGGATATCATCACAAACTTCAAATCCATATCGAAACAGCTCCTTCCACCAACCTCAATTATTTCATACAGTATGGTGCGAATGAAAGGAGATTAATTGCTAACCAATTTGCCCATTTTTGAGAAATTTCCTGAAATAGTTCGATTTTTACTTTCAATTTTCCACATTTATACGTGGCATTGGAATATGGTGATGCACGTTTGAGTTCTGACGTCCGCGACAATTCTTTCGACCCCATGTATTATTCAATTTTTGGAATCTCCATGAAAAGTATAATACCAAAATATATTTGAAATATGGTTTGTATACAGTTCATCCGTTGAATTGTGAGCTCTCGTGAAGTAGTGAAAAAATTCAATCATAGCAAAACTATCTATTTCTGAGGAATCTACTGTCGACTTATATCTTCAATTTGACACATTCGCGACAATTTTTTCAAACTAAACACCCTATATATCATCGAATCCTTTGAATCTCTATGAGAAGTTGGGGTCGAGATAGACTTATTGTACCAGTAACAGAGAAAGAAGTTTCGATATTGCGAAGTCATACCCATTGAGATATAGAACCTTCCGTAATCGTTTGAAATAACCCTATCAAACCCGGTGGCCGGTATCATTCAATCAGTCATGATAACTCCTAACCGATTATGGAATAAAATACAGGGTGTTTCATTCAAATATCAGAAGTTGGGGTCGTTTCCGGTAAGTTATTGAACAAAACTTATTTTGTCAAATACTTACCAATTTTCAAAATCCGATCTCTAATGATTCAGAAGATACAGCTGACCTTTTTTTTTACACTTCTATGTATGCATACAAACCATATGTGTGATATACTTTGGATTTCAGCTCCTCATATATAGGAATTCTAAAATCGATTAATTTATATAATAGGGTATCCATTTTGAAAAAATTGTCGCAGTCAGAACTCAAACGTGGATCACTCTAGAAATGAATGTATTCCTTTCATTTGCACCATACTGTATCAGTCAACATACGTATATTTATTGAGGGAAATACAAAGCCAAGAGTGTTGAAAATCAAAGGGATTCAATTCAAACTTTTAGAAATTAACTGAAAGAAGCGGAAAGAAGTTATAATAAATGTTCTGGAGATGAAGCTGAATTGGGATTGTGTATACAAAAATAAACAAGAATACATTTGAAGTGTAAAATATAATGAAATATAATCATTGAATTTGGAAACCAATTGAAACATATCGTAACAGCAATCCTTTCCCAAGAGGATGACAATCTTTTGGAGGAAAGCGAAATCTCTTTTACGTGATGTCATTTTATGGAAAAATGTATGGAAATCATCTATATATATCTCATGAATGTCCTGGAACAAAACTCAAGACATGAATATTTTTCAAAAGATACATCTTGTGTACAATGCAATCATATAGACAAAAATGGCATAGGTATTGAAAACTCAGTTTGATGCTCGCTTCGAATATTTTATGGCTGTCTATAGGATATTCTCTGAAGGTTATCTTCAATCCATAATATGGAAAAACATGATGGCCAGGAAAATCAAAAACTTTTCAGGACGGCAATTAATTGTAACAAAATGTTTGTGCTTTGAGTATTCGAGGGCTATCCTGAGGGATATTTATGAAATATATTTTGAAGGACGTCCCGTCACTTTCGATATCGTTAAGGAAAGAAAAAATTCGGACAGTGATTTTGTAATTTATATGGAATATCCTCTAAATAATATTCTCTACAGTTGCTCGATGTTTATCTTATGCATTTCAAATCCAGAGATTTCCCTATGCCGGAATTGGACATGAACGAATGAATCAGTTACAAGAATGTAATAGCTCCGAAGAAATATTATTGAGAAAAATGTTCAAAATAGTTTTTCACCAAATAAGTACTAATAAAAGATGAATTTGGCCAAATTGTCTAGTGACCCTACTACACGCTGCACTGGGTGAAGGTTATGAAAATATCTAACTTTAAAATCGTAGTGTGACTCGCGAATGAGATGATTTTAAGCCACCTATAAAATTAGGAATATCCGAACAACAGTTTGTGTTATATTTCATGTTTCCTGGTATATTATCAGCTATTCTAAAGTTTAGACGACCCCTCTTCATCAGCTTATGCTGTCGAGCTTGTTAGACCGATATCAATGAGACAATTTTAATTGGATAAGTTGAGTCTTGTTGAAGTAAACTTTAACTTCGAGTAGTTTCAGCAGGTGCACATCATTACTCGGCTTGATTGTGGTCGATGGGATACCTTTCCGCCATGATGACCTGGTCAACCTGGGTAAACCCAACGTTTTCTAGCTTCTGATATAACAAGTCTACACCTTTCTGTCCAGGACTTTTCAATAATGTGAAACTTTCATTTTTTCAATGGACGACACACGATTTTATTTTTACGTATTGTATGTACTGACAACGTCCATGTGCGACATGTTCTCTGACGACTGTACATTATAAAATGATGTCGTTTATACAATGATGTGATATATTTGTATACGTCTTTCCCGAATATGGTGAAAAATGGAAAAACATATCTTCACAGATGAAAAGGATTTCTTCAATCAGACAAATCCATTTTCTTGAAATTAAATTGCTTCGTGAAAGAATGTTTCATTCGAATGGAGTAATATACACTTGTCTGGAATAAATCGGCTTGCTTGCTTCGTTTCTTGAAATTTCTTGATATGAATTTGCTCTAATAGTTCAAGACTTGGAGTGACGTATATACAGCGGTACGCTTGTGCCCATTCGACTCCTAAGTCGTTAGCCGCCATTCGCACCTTCATGTTTCAATGGTGAAGTGTTCAAGTATCAAGTGTGCTGAGTCATTGATAATAGTGGTGTGGTATCATCTTCACAGCAATGCGGCATTCCATATTTTAGGACAATTGCGGGGGTAAGAACTTTGTATATTTTTCATTAGTTGTGCAGTGAGGTGTTTTCCCTTCTTATTTCATCGTAAACATGCTAAAAACCTTGATATCAATCATACCTGAAACGCATTCTTTCGATGAACGCACTAATAGGTATAGGTAGGTAATGGGCTTATATCACAAAAAAATTTTATTACATAATTCGATAGAACTCACCCAAACTAGCTCACCACCGCAAACCGTTTCTTGCTTTGAGCTCCCTACGTTTTATAAAAAATTATTGAAATCCCCGATTTTTCGGACCTCTGAAAACGAGGCGATGATGTGACGTCAAAACCCTAATACTGAAACAAGACTATTCCAGACAAAGATGAATGATACATGATTTCTGACAGTGTGAATTAGCGCGAGATCACAGTTGAAAGAATTAATATATTAGTTGCCTCAGTCTCCGTCGGGCGTTTGGTATTTTCTTTCAACTATGGCGAGATGATGTTTCTACGTCATAAGATGGTCCGTTTTCAGAAGGTACTATCATTTATGTCCAGAAATAAAACATTCCAGTTAATTTTTCAATCGAATTATGACGTCAATCATTATTTATGTATATAAAATGATCATTATTAACATGGTTTCAGTTAAAAGTTCTACTAAGGTGTACACGCCCATTGTCCATTCTTTGTATATTTTTTACTCTATTCCTGATTAGGATAATAGAACCAATAACTAATATGTCTCCTTCCTTCGTGTTTTTACAAACCTATAACAACTTTTATGCATGCCTCTTGTAAAACGCAAAATATCTGGTTGTCTTGAAATTTCGTTTGTTTTCGACAATGCCTGGCTGTGATGAATGGAAATGTGTTTTTTTCTGAAGCAAGGTATTCGGTATTCGGTCAATGATTCCCATTTAAGATCTATATATTTGAAAATTTTCATTTTTGAAGTTTTAGATTTCGAATGTGTTTCATGTTTAAAAAAAGTGTATATGACTGTTAACAAATTCATATTAATATGCAAGCAAACTTCAATACAAGACTAATTGCCTTGATTATTTACTCAATGCCAATTGTTTTGATCCAATTCAATTTTGTATAGAACCCTTGATTACTCAATGATAGAACTGACTATTTTTATGGATTTATCAAATGTTATCAATTCAATTTACATTTATGAATACACGCTCTGTCAATAAGATATTATTCTTTGATAATAAAGCATATTTTGATTGATTGATTGAAGTCACTCTGCAAAACACACATAATATGTTTCAATTAATGATTTTACTCTTTTCTCTAGGTTTTCGTGGTTCAACATTCAAGCCATTTCAAGCACAGTGAGATTCTGGGGAAGAAGACGAGCACATCAAATCACAAAATTCTAGAAAAATGAATATTGCATCTCCTAGAGATAAGTATCGCCTCTAATTTTGAATACTACTCTGGTATTACCCACATTGCTAAAAATATCTACACTTCTCGTATAGGTACTACTCCTTCGTACCATAATTCTGAAAAAAGATCTAACACGTCTCGCGAATTTCAGAAAAGGAGCTGCTCCGGAACTATGTATATATAACATTTATCTATTATTTTTGATAAAAGAATCTTTCATAAGAGGCATCAAGCGATACTTTTATATGCTCTATTTAGTATCTGATCAGTTTGAAACATTATTCGATGTGAATATGGTCGTGCATAACAAATTTTACATGATGTTATCAATTCAGTGAAAGCAAACAACGCTTTCCAGATGATTTGTGGAAATGTCTGGTGTTGACGACCCTCAAAAACACTGATGATGATTCTGAAAACTCGCTGCAAAGTTCTATCGAGTTATTAAATTTACTCACCTCCGAAAATGTTGGTGGAAAGTATGAAAAAACAAAAGTTTCGGCACAAAATATTCATTTGACTTGTTAAATTAGAAAACTTGTATAACTCATTAAACAGCAGACTACTAGAATTTTGAATTAATGTTCCGAAGCTCGAACCTGAAATTGCAGCAATACTAATATTGGAAGTTTTCAAATCCCTTTGAATGTCATATCCAGCTATACGCCACGAAGGCGATCAGTATATGCGAATGAAAGTGGCACTTTACCGCCCGCTTTTGCGGGCCTAAAGTGGAACTTCAGTGTGCATAAAATCAATGAAATGTTGTATGTACTTCCGGTGTGACTTGCTCATACAGGGTGTTTGGTTCAGATGTTTGGAATTCATGTACATGGTGATTTCATAACGTGGCGGATTTGAAAATGTCATCGCCAATGTTGCCACTTTTTCAGTTATTCTGGAATTATCATCAACCTCCTTATTTTGAAAAGAACACTCTGTATTTCAGATTCTCCCTGAAGAGCTGATTTTATCGATGTATCACACTCATCGGTATTCGTAATCATCGTGTGATCGAAGACTGAAGCAGGTCCAGTCGATAAGCATCGTAGCTTCAGAACGAATCACTGGTCGATGTTGTACTTTCATAATCGGCCATCTCTGCCCTGAGTGAATAAAAGTGTGTTCGAGTGTTGAAATTGTGTCTATCTACGATGCCTCCATTTAGAATCTTATAATATACTTACCTATTGAATATTAAAATGAACACATTCAAGATTAATATTTTTAATGAGTGATGTGTTTCTTTCATCACTATCTACGTTATTAACATCAATATCATATCATACTCAAGTTGTTCGATTTTGTATATTTACACTTTTTCCCTAGAGACTACGACTTTCGAATTATAACGAATTATTCACGAACAACGTGAAAAAATGACCTCCAAGCTCGCACCCGCTCTCCAAAGGGGTCAAAACTTTGAGTATGTTGTTCACAGCACTTCACCCTGCCAGACAACAGAAATTTGCGACTGCAAGAATCATTTTCCCTATCAATCTGTTCATCATATGGGCCCTTCTTCCTGCAAGATTTTGTCAGTATCAGAATATGGGTATGAATACACAACTTTTGTTGAATGTAAAAACAAACGATAAGATTTCCAGAAAATTCTCAAAAACACGACATGTTTTGCTAACACAGTAACTTCCTCAGGTGATATACTGGTACAATGAACTAAACTAACCTTCTTTTATATCCTATTTCCCGAACCTGGAGGATTAATTACCTGTGGGCAGTATCGATAAACCTTCATTTTCGGAAATTAGGCACAATATCTACATTGAAATACGATGTACCGGGTTAACTTGAAAGGGTTGATTGCAAATACATTATGTTGCATTAAAAAAACAGCGTAGAAGTATATTACAGAGAGAAATTAACGTCACCCTATTCTGCATAAAACGGGCTATTGGCAAGGTGACGATTCCGATACGGCACCTGGTGGGCAAATTTGAACCAGTTTAGGACGTAATTCAAGGTCATGTTTGTTATTGTGTTCTCACAGAACTTCTCAGTGAGTTTCATATTTTATGAATACCATTCAACAAATTCCCGCAAATTCCGTTTATTTTCTCTTCTTGCTTCTCTTGAGTACAAGACATGAACTTTATATCAATTGCCTAATCAATTCTATATTATTTTATAAATTAGTATCAACAAATCTGATGATACGCAAAATCAACTGTGTTTGGTTGCTGGTTGAACTAGTAGAAGGTTCCAATGGAAAAATGTAGGACCTATAATTTCCTCTAATATGAATTTCCTGCACTCAAGAAGTCTTTTCTGATAATGAAAAATCAGTTCAGTTGAATGGAAAAAATGGACAAACGTTGAGAATCCAATATGAGTTTGAAAAGTGAATGTATGCAGCTCCAACAAAAACTTCCTACCTTTCTTCACTTCATTGGTCCAATAATGGTAACAATAAGGTAAATTTGTGATTCATTGATATATTTATTACTGATGAATAACTCTTATTTGCAGTGCCTATCTGAGAGAGAACATGATTGAAATGATCAATGGTTCATATTCTGTTCATGGGAAAATGTCTCCAGAAACTAGGACTTGGAAAAATGAGTATGGTTGTTTCTCTTCCATATATTCTCATAATGAAAATAAAGAAGCAAATTCAATGCCTTTGACTTTTGAACTGCAATACACAAAGCTGGACAAGAAAAAAGACATTATGAACATGTGCAGGTGGGTAATTCATAGTTTTATTTGTAATGCTTGACTCATATGAAAATCTTGTTCATGACATCCTGCTTAGGCCTCTATAGATTCCTATTTTGTAGTATCATCTATGTAGTAAAATAGCCAATGCAGATTGCATGTACTTCCAAAATGATTAAGTTAAAATACAGCTCCCAATTACATTCATATGAGCAAAAACAGTAGCATATTTTATACATAATTATATAATAACCCTGGTACAAGCAGGTCATTGTAGGTAGCTTACTTCATAGCTTGAATTGAATCTTTGAACATACATTACAGTGACACAATCTATATCTATTTGAATATTTAGATTGTGTTATAGCTAATAGATATGGTTTGTTTATAGTAGCTACTAACATTTCTTTAATTTTTCAGCAGGGGAGGAGTTGCCATCCAGGGTATCTTGCAATTGAGTGCAAATAGTTACACAAATTGAAACCAAAACCCAGATACCATGAAGTTGAATTCAAGTTTTTAAGGAGATATCACTGATTATTTGGGTACTTGAACCTATCCATGACATTTCATATTGTATCTTGGAAAAATGTATTCATAATTTTACTGCTTGTATGTTATTATTAAACTGTATTTATTCATAAGTAAAAGTTCTACTTTTTTTTTCTGTTTTGTAATGTTTTATTGTAGATTTTCAAAATTCATATTTCAATTCCACAACTACCTCAATCAACACCTCATTCTTTTTTGATGCAATTTCAAAGTTTCACTTTATAATTTATAAAATATACCAGGTAGATACTTACTTTTGCTCATTGTTAATTTATTTCTACATATTATATGAAAGTCCTGGATTTTAAATTCATTTATAATTGTAAATTTTTATAAAGGTATCTTGTAAAATAATTCAGGGAAAAACAGTATACATGAGCACTGAGGGAAGGAGTGTACAGGTAGATCCTTCTATTTGTAGGTACTTCTTTCTTGACTTCTTTGGAGTGGCATAAGTACAGTAACACATGTTATGTCAATGTACTTTCATTTTTGAAAATTATTATTAATTCAGTTCCAAAATATACAAAACATAATGAAGTATACATATGGATGTGATATTTTCAATTAGATGAATTTAGGATTACAAAATGATGATAATATACTGTGTAAATACATTAACTGAAATCCTAGGTCATTTGATCAATGTTTTATGTGGTGGAATTCCAAATTATTCAATGATTTCATCAATATGGTAAATAAACTAGCTTTACAAGATATTGAATGAATTCCAAGAAGAAAACTCAGTCTAGGATGCCACCTACCTCAACTCTAAGTATATTAGGAATATTCACATTATGAAAAGTGTGTTATATGGATACAATTCAGACACATGGCACATAGGATCATGACAATTTGCTGTTATTGCAGTGAAGCACCATAATATAAATGAGGTATGGGAGTTGCACTGTAAACAATCCTCAAAGCCTGGAAGTAATATTGTTGAAGATAGGCCATTGATAGTTGTATCTACTATTGAATCCACAGTAATGTCAGGATGCCTTTGGTGTTGAATTATTTCTTGGTTTAGGCTCATTAGAGCTGGTTGCTGCTGATTTCTATTGTATGGATCAATTGCACATGATTCTGATGGCTATAATATTTAGCACAAAATAGTCGAATAGGTTAACACATTTTAGGGATGGTTTTCAATATGTTCACAGAAGGCTGTTCACTGTTGAAATACTTCACTCCTGGTATCACCATTTGTGTTCTGTAGGATCCTTTTGCTTGAAGAGTTAAGTTATAGAGGTATCATGGTGAATATATCAGCTTCTGATGATAGTGGATATGCTTGTGATTTTTTATATCCCATAAAGCTGTCCCACAGCCCACAGAAATGCACTGGTTTGAAGAAAGCTCAGACTATTTGGTCCACGATTCAGTCAGTAGGTAACAGTTATTTTCCTCACATCACGATGAAACAGTATGATCTAACAAAAAATATTATGATTTCAGTAAAAAGTTCAACAATAAACACGAATAACACGATGAAATATCAAGAAGAAAATGTATGCAAATCTCAAGAAATTTTGTAAACAAACTACACACTCTTTGCCGCCATCTTGTTTTGAAACAGCGCCCCCAACGGTCGATCACCTTGCCAATCGGGAATGTTGACAGTGAAGTTGTCATAGGTTCTCAAAAACAGAAAGCGTTGGCTGAGCCAGTTTAACATAACTATAAATAGGATCCCGAAATCCTCTCTTTTTAATACTTGTACGCTATTTCATTGAATACGACTGTACAGTCGTCTTCAGAAAACATGTCGCACATAGACGATGATAGCATTCTTAATAACCCCTGCAATAAGAGCGCTGACACCGTCCAACCGCGACATGATCTCTGAAGACGACTGTACATATTGAATTCTTGAATTTGTTGATTTCTAATGATTCAAAATGATTAAGTTCCATTCAACTTTTTTTGTTATAAATTCATGGTTCAAACACGGCATGAATTCGTTCCGAAACTAACAGAGCATACCACGTAACGTGATATGTCGGTATATTATTCAACGAACACACAGCAATCGAACTGGTGGCGGTATAGTAATGCAAGCACTGACGCGTAGTCAGAGTTAGTACAGAGTTAGTCAACACCGAATCCCTAATTAAATAAAGGTCTATCAGAGTTGTTTATTCAAAGCTTAGAATCCACTCGAATCGAACAGGCAACGCCAAAATAGGCCTTTCAATAGTGTCCATCGGGTCAGGCCAAAAGCCAAAACGTTCCATACTGCCATTTTCCGAATTGATAATTGATTTTCTACGAGGGATAAGAGAGGTTATCCACCACATCAGCTTTCAAATTGCCACAGCGAGTATAGCGTCGAGTAACTCCGAGTAGATCATGAATTGATCACCATGCAGCCTCTCCATTACCATTATCAAGGAATTTTAATTTGTCGGTCCTGGAATGATTCTGTGGACTGAGAATGGTAAATACTTCCTTGTTGGAACTAAAACATTGAAATCGTAGAGGACATGACTTTATTCATCTTCTGACAGTATGTCACAATGGGTTTTTCTAATCTGAACATCATCAATACAGTGAGGGTTACGACATTCTCCTCTACATATTTAGAAAATACATGCATATGGAATTGAATGAAAAACTTCGAATTTATATATTATATCAGAAATACTCATAAACCTATCACTACACCAACACTTGATTCTTCACGTCATTCTGTAGTCTTTGGACCAAACAGGTGAACCTTTATCTCTTTATTGTGGTCGTGCTGCTATTGGGTTCGGTGGTGGATCACCTATATGATGATCATCGTTCAGTGATTCTTGATCAGTTCATCGTTCTAAAGAAACTGCCGGAATCCATGGAAAATTGAATGACTGACTGGGCCCGAACGTAACTGTCTTTTTCAGAACCAATGTTGATCGCAACTGGAATATACTCCCTTGTTGGAACTGAAACATTGAAGTCTTGATGGACATGACTTCTTCACCAAATTTCAACCAAATCGGTTGCAGGATATTCATGATATTTTATTAAGTTCAACGCCCTGTATCTCAGAAACGAAGCAACTCCGGACATATGTTCATAGGAACTTTTCTTCTTAAAATAACCTAACAAATCACCCCCTGCAGTTAGGAACCGTAGTTAGGAAACACCCTGTATACTTTGTTATCAAGGTCACATCCATTCGAATCATATTTTAGCTATTATAGAACCCGAGCAATCGGACTCTAACAACGCACTATTGCCCAACCCTGTACATCATATCGTTCTCGTGAATCGTCCAATATAAATCAAATTCTGTCCAAGGAATCTAGACCCGTTCAGCATCCAATCAGCGAGGTTCTAATTCTCGTTCCAGGATATTATAAGGATAATGTTACACCGTCGGCGAGTACCAACAAGTAACGGGATCCCGTAATACAGGAAGGGCCTGATTGATCCTTCAGGAGAAGGGCCGCTGAAAGTGCTGATGGATGGCAGAAAACGGCGTGTGTCTCATTTTCCCTGGCGCTAACGGAAATCGACCCATTTCCAATGTCTCTTTGCTTTATACCCACCGGGTCGAATTAATATTCAGCAAGATCGCTTGGATAAAGTAAGCACAACTCGAATCCTAAAACCGGAGATCCTCGTTCAATTCTGAATCATCTGGGCGTCGATATGAAGGGGGGTATAATGGGAGTATGCACCCCTCCCCCTCCAAGAATAAAAATAAATGAATACTAAATTTTCAAATTAGAGGCTGTACTAGAGAGATTTCCAAAAATGAAAAAGGCATTAAACTCTTGTCAGAAAAACAATTCGGGTTCAAAAATAACACATCGACCGAAGATGCATTCCCGAAAAAAACATTATCGACGCCTCTGAATCATCGTAAGGGCCTCTCCAATTCAGGAATACCTTCAGACTCAGTATTTATAAATCTCTGAACATCAACTTAATCAAAAAGAGCTGGATGTATTGAAACTTTTCAATGCTTTAAAAGGAAACATTGTTGAATATTTTTTCCCAGAGCATCAAAATAATGATATAAAAGGCCCTCAATTCATCACTGATTATTCAACAAGCAATTGATCAATGTGTGGGACATGTTGAATTAAAAACTAATTTATTCTATAGTATTTCATGATGTTCAAGATATACTGATATTCAAGCTATACTGAATGTAATTGTAGATAGGAATGTACAAGGTGTCATTCATAACAGATAGAATAACGGATTAATGTTCTCTCTATATGGAATATTTTAGAAAAAATAAGTAAAACAATCCCATAATTGAATTGAATAGTTATAGCACAGATTAACAAATTTGGTAATCTGTGGTTATAGGTAGGTACTTTGTGATTCAACTCCAGGTTTATATGAACAAAATAAACGTCGATGACTACACTTCATCAGAGAATTTCATTATTATGTTTCTGATGCCATCAAAAGTTACCAAGGACACATAAATATTTAGTTGCATTCAGAAGTTCATTTTGATTAGGAACAAGCATTCATGCCATTCACCATTTAATATCGGAATTTGGTGATGTTTCAAAATAATGAAACGGAAGTTTGAAAGATTATTATTCTCCATTATTATATGTGACATGTTAATGATGGCCACGAACTCATCTGGAATGGTAATTTCATGGGTCTATAAATATGGCAATAACGAAGAAATTCTTTCAGTTTTGTTTTTTCTCCAGTAATGAATGAATGAACGTCTGCTTTTTTCACATATTTCGGTAATGAAATGATATTTTGATGAAAGGTGTTTAATTTGAATAATCCTGTGACATATCGAAGGAGGTGATTCCTTGGTCTATTCTATAGAAACGAACGTTTCTATAAACATAATATATCCTGATTATATTCGTATTCGAGTTACATGGCGTCAATTGACAGAGATGATGAAAAAGTGAAGTTCAATTCAATTACTAGGCAACCGCCGAAAAAAGTTGAGAATATTCCAATGAATTGGTCAGACCCTGAGGACAAATGAAAAAGGATAACATTCCGCAAATTGTATTCTCAGTGAAGTTGTTAGGAGGATATCAAGGGGATATAAAAAGGGATATTATTGATTTTAACAAAACATTTGCAGAATTCAAAGATATCTCATATATATTTATATTTGCCAGAAAGGACAATTACTCAATATTTCAGGAAATTTTGGAATTAATTCATCTCTTAAAGACCCGAACATTGTTTTTCTCAATGAACAGACACACATTGATTGCCAAACATTTTTTAATTATTCAAGATTTCAACAGCCTCAATTTTGTTCGCTAGTTCTGATTCTACCATCTTTGGTCTTCAACATTTCAACACTAAAATAATTTTCTTTTTTTTTTTAATGTTGACATCTCACATCGTACAGTTTCAAGTTTCTTTCGTTGGTTCGTTCGTTCGTTCCTTCAAGTTGGGAAAGTAGGATATTATATAAAAGTTAAGCAAGCCAACGTTGGTTCAGTTCATTGTACCAGTATATCACCTGACGAAGCCACTGTGTTAGCGAAACATGTTGTGTGTTTAAGAATTTAGTGGAAATCTTATCGTTTGTAAAGTTTTTACATTATTTATATTGCTATTTATTTCCAAGACAATGTTAGACATTTCATACTTCTTGATCTTTGTTTTTTGTTTTATTCTTAGGTAGGTACTCAATAATTATTTATATTGTATTGTGAACATTATGGTTATATCTGCCAGAGGATGCAGTATTGGGCTTAGGCGTTACCACCGATACAACAGCTTAGGCCTGTTTGTATCCCATTGTTAATAAATAAAAAAATAAATGAATAAATGAATAAATGTATACTTGAAACACCGTAGAAAAGTTGGCGAACTATTTCTCTTTTATGGATACTTCCACGGAAAATGTTCTTCGTAAATATCTGCTATCATTGCATCATTAGCAATACCAGTCAGACAGACTCGACAAGCCCACTGAGCACATCTTTACCCCTAATAACACAATTACATCTGTAAGACATCGTAGAAACATCCGTATGGGATGATAGGAACATCTCTGGAAAATCCCTATTTTCCTTGGGACATTCTTGAGATGTTGCTGGCAACACCCGTGTCAGCATTTGCGATGTCTCATAAACATCCCATCATAATGTTTGTGGGATGATACGGGATGTACCAGAGACATTCAGGGTACTTGATATGGTACATCTTAAAGAGACTTTTAGGATGTTTTTTGTTTGGTGACAGTATTGGATGACACGGTATGCATTATTTTCATTCTCATATCCTGAAAATGGCCGACCTATTTCCAGATATGAAGTAACAATCCGAGTCTGAATATATAAGGTAAGTTGTTTGAGGCTAATATTTGTTGAAGCTGTGCCGACGGCTGTTAGTAACTCTTAGCAACGTAGTTGTACCGCCATCTATCGGCTGGTATAACAAATAAATTCAGCAATAAATATGCTGATGATGATATTGTTTATAGAGAAAGATCGAATGGGATGTTTCTAGAACATCCAATGAAAACATCTGATGGATGTCCCAAGAGAAACATATCTGGGATATCGTACCTAAGTCTGAAACATTGGGACATTTGTAGGACCTTAGCGGGATGTACCAGCAAGATCCCGTGTTGTTAGGGACGTTGTCAAACATGAAATATGTCGAGCAATACTTTCCCAAAATTCGTTTGTGTTTGTCTATAGAACAGGCAGAGCTTTGGCATTCTTTGCCAATGGAAGTATTCCCAAAAACTTATAATCTCCAAAAGTTCGAACAAAATTCCTATACCTATCTCCTCTCGCTATGCTAGGCAGGCAAGATGTTCTTCGAACATTTTAAGGTTTCCCTTTCGTGCGTTCCAAGACTCATTATCAACTTTGCTTGAAGAAAAACTGTGATCCATAGATCTTTAATCATCGATATTCAAACACCATAAATAAAACTCTTCAAGAAAGTGTATATTATTCTCTGCTGCCGGCTTGGAATTCTTTGTGAAACTTTGGAAATGTCTAGATGGGAAAGAATGTTAATGTTTTATATGAAGACAGGTTGTTCCTTGCTCCTCTCCCATACTTGTATACATATATATATTGGCATCAGGTAGGTTGATTTATTGAAACCTAAACATTTCGAGCTCCTCGAAACACGTAATATATTATAGCATCCCTGGAAGTTATCAAGGTGGAAACTTACACGATTCACAATTAGTTACTCCTTTGACTCCCGAAATATTGAATTAGCTTTCACAAAGTAGGGAAACTAATTGAGGTAGAAGAAACAGAGATAACCTATATTACTACCTAGAGATGTGCATTCATCCAGTTTATGCTTAGGTATTAAAAGTCCTAGGCGAATAGACGATCTAATATTAGCACAGCATGAATGACAACAGTGGGACTAACCCGATATGTTCAAAAAGCGGATTTTTCAGGAAACAATTATTAAAGTTTGCGAGATCGCTGAAATTGGCATTTCATTCTAGTTAATGCAGCAAATTCGTTAAAGTGTTTTACAACGAATACCCTCTTCTCTTCTAGCAGGACAGTGCGATATTCTTTTGGATAACGAAGTTATTTGTATAAATATGACATATCGTGTTTCATCTTTCCCAGTTTCATTGAGCAAATTGACATTTCGCTCACAATTACGGTAGTATTAGGGTAATTTTTCATGTAATTCTTGAAAAATTCGAAAATTGCGATCTCTAGCGAAAAAGTGAGAATATATACAAAATTGAACAACATGAAATTTCCTGTAAAATAAGTCCTATTTATTTTTCGTCTACAATCAATGGTTTCTGAGATTCAGGAAATACAAAAATTGAGAAGTATCAGAAATAGAGTTTAATGGTATGAAATAGATGTTCATCTACAACTATGGAGTCATTCATACATTGCCAACTCGATTTTCAACATTTAATGATAGACATTATTGTGATGAATCGAGTATTGAGAGTAATAATGACAGTAGGATGGCGTAATAATCTGGCATCCCATCGTCTTGTCAAATTCAACTAGGTAGGTATTCGTTCTACTAGTTCTACTATATAGTTCTACTAAAGCACACCACTATACTACTGTTTGTGAAATAAACGCAAATTCAAAGAACGCACCCGAGATGGTTCTCAGAGTTTTAATCACCTTAATTCTACAAATACACGAAAGAATGACTATACCATCATGAGTAACCATAACCATAAAATAGGACTCGACACTTGACAGTTGCAGATTGGCTCACACTTATGTGCGGGCTATTCGAATAGATTAGTACAGACCAATCAGGACCATGGAACTTCATTGTTGATAACTAGCGTCTAGAGACAGGGTACTACAATTAATCACCGCGGTGGGAAAATGCTACAGCGGAAGCAAGTTAATGAATAATCTGCAATAGTATCATTCATTTTACAACTGAAAAGTGAAATGGCATATAATACCTGATAAGATTGACTGATATGAGGTTGCACGACTTTTTTTCTGTTAATAAAAGTTAGATCAAACGTTGTTCATCATATTTTCACAATCAAAATTATTGAAATAAGTTATAAGCTGTTCGTTGATTGAAATTTCTGTTAATAAGTTTTCGATGAATTTAATGAGTATTTCAAATCAGATTTAGTGATTTTTCAATATAATAACCTTCATCATTTCCAAAGATATATTTCTGAACTCTCAGAGTTGCTTCGATATTCGAATATTTGTATATAAAGTATAGTATTCTACTCGCATATAATGACTATTACCCACTCAGATGATAACAGTACTCGCCTCCGACTAGTACTGCAACTTTGCCATCATTATGCGCTCGTTGAATAATATACTATTTCGGTCATTGCTTACGGGCAAGACTCCTATTAGATTGTTCATGGCACTTCCCTTCACTATCTCGTACTAAAATTTGCGACTACACGATCTCTTTCCCCTATCGACCTTTTCTGGCCTTCGATTGAACTAATTGGTGCCTCTTCATGTTTTCATTTTCCTTACTGCACTCATTGCCTATTTTCTTCATTATTAGATGAGACAAAAGTGAGGGTCAGTCTGACTGTGCAGACCCTTTAGGATTTAAGGACTAACCATTTGAAATTACGTGAATGAGGAAATATACTATTAACATGAAAAAACAAGCAAAGAAAAATAAATTTTCATTTCAGCAAAATGAATTGAAATCACAAAAACGTCATTCACTTTCTTCAGAATGTTCTTCTAGTAATCCTGCTTCTCTGGCACTGATTGTCAGACTCAAGTGAAAACTGTGGCATTCAGGTGAATCAGTGGAAGATGACTATGTAGGTCCTGTCGTTCCTCAAGGAGATTGGTGGAAAGTGGCCCATCATGAGATTTAACTTGATAACTTTGAAGTTTTCATCATTAAGTGAAGTTTCGAATTGGATTACTTCAGATTCTCATAACTAATCTATTTCATTTCGAGTCAGTTCACTTTTCTACCCTCCGAAACCAGTCTCCAGCACAAAATTTAAAAAACAGACACAATGGATAATCAAGTATCCAACTGCACTACTCTTCATTGATTCGTCCTGATTTCTAGTAGCTAGAGAGATTCTCCGCTTTAAGCAGGAAGCAGGCTTCTGCTAAGTCACCAGTTAGCATGAATATGTATATCTTCACAAACTCAAACGACGTGACAGCATTTACAGCAATGAGGTTATGCCTGGGGTCTTACAGATGATGACAAATGACAAAATGACAAACAATTATTAGTTCTCATGGAGCAAAATTTGAACTTTAACAAGAATGAATTATGATTATATTATAATCATCCATAAATTATAATATAGATCAAATGAAGATCACGTGAGCGTGCGGGAATATTGCCCACTGTTTCACTTTGATAACATGAGATACTTTCTGAGCATCAACACAGTGTGCTATATGCTGATAAGCTGATATGCTGCTTTCATAGGTGATCCTAGGAAAAATCAATTGCTCCCCTCGCCCAACTGAATGAAACATCCGGTATAATAATAGTCATCCGTTTATCGACTTAAATCTCAGGTGTTACTAACATTATAAGCACGTAGTCTCGAGTTCCATTTTTTTGTTTCTGTTCACATGTGGGGCTGGAATTGCCGGGCCATCAAATGGACTGTGTACACACCAGCGACCGAAAAGGGGCAAACAGTGGTGAAATATTCCTTTTATTCTGCTCTTTAGTTTCGGTGTGTCCATCTATTACTGGCAAGGGTTTTATTGTTGTGCCAGCCCAGGTCGGACGGAGATAGGCGGGGTACACATTTAAAACTATATTTTATTGGTCTTGTAACCGGCCTTTCTGCCCCGTTTTGTGCAGAAATCGCTCGGAAGTAGAGAGTTACGGTGATAGAGTAGAAAACAGTAGAAAAAAAAACGTTTGATGGAGTAGCGAAAGACCCTTCAGTTTGGGAGTACCGATGGTTATTGGATACGATTTTTTCCAACGTATAGGTCGGTTGTGAAAACTCGATATATAATAATTATTATAGGAACATGAATTGTTTTATGCTCTAACGTGCCTCTAAACTATAAAGCAGAAATTGATCGGGCGTGTTCGGTGAACACACGGGTATGATCTCGAGACTCTAGTCAATTATTATACAACTGGATTATTTCATGTCATGATTCGATGAACGCCAATTCTCGTTTTTTTCTGTTCGGTTGAATTGGTAGTCAAAATTATCCTGATTTCACAGGTGCCAGAAACGAATTTATTGTACTTTGTATCATAATATGATCTGAGTTTGCCTTCATTACATGCCCGTATACTTCTAATTAGTATAGTCTAGTGGTTCTTCCTCAAAGTAAACAATGTAATATTGGCTAGGTAACCATAGTTTCTGAGTATATTAATTCTCGTGGCAGTTTATTCAGCGTGTTATTGAAACACAATGAACATGCAGTATATATATATAGGTGTTTTCTGGTTTAATAATCACTGTAAATGCTTAGAAATGAATCCAATGTTGAGAAGTTTGTCTCTAAGATTGTCTCGAATGAAAACAGATTTATGTTCATATTCTGAGGGCATTCAACAGAAAACCAACCTAGGTGTTGACCGAAAAACTCTACGGCAAAGCTTTGAATTTCCTTGCCTTGGGAAGTGTTCTCAAGAACTCATTACACCCATATAAGTTCAAATGAGATTCTCCTTTTATCAGTCCTATAGGTATGCACCATTTTCATATTCTTTCATAGATACAGATATTTATTAGAAACTTTTGCATTCATTCCCAAATACTGTTCATCCTAATCTTTACGGGAAAGGTTGCATTTCACAAAAGAAGTGCACGCCACTACTGTTTTGGATGTTTCCTAATTTCTTCAAGTTCTGCAATTAACAATAAACACTTTTCATCTCTTGAATTTTTGACTTATCTCTCTTTGTTAGTCTATGTTTACATACAATAGGAACAAGTTCAGTAACACAATGTTTTTATGGTTTTTAGCATGCCTCCTTTCGTTGTCAATCTAGGAATATGTCGAACAGCACTTTATCAAAACGCGTTCCTCTATAGAACGGCAAAGCTTTGGAATTCATTGCCCGAGGAAGTATTTCCAAGAACTTGTAATCCTCAGAAATTCAAAAAAAAATTCAACAGCAACCTCCTTTACCTCTCCTCCGAACGGCTGCGAAGTTTTACTTCGCAGACTGTGTAGAGAACGCGAAATACTCTCTTCGCGTACGATTGCACGAAAAGATTATTTAATGCGTTCAAACCTATGATAAATCGTCATTGAAAAAGTATGTAATCCGCGAAGAAGAAATACCTATACCTTTTTAACTCTCCATTCAATAAGAAATTATCAGTGGAATTTTCAATCAAACAATTATCATTTCCTTTGCAGTCGAGGGCTAGAAATAGCATTTAATTACAAAAGTATTGTGAAACAAACGATGAATTCCTAATTGAGACGAGCGCTCAGCTGATGTTGAAAAGATAATTGAGGGAATTCCGTCAAGAAAGTTGTTTCTATAAAGGATTGAAATAGTATCCTTAGGCGAAATAATTCTCTCGAATTTGATACCATTCGAAGTTGTGTAATTTGCTTCGAAAAACTCGAGAAATAAACTTGAAGAGAGTGTGAAAAATGCGACTGAATTCGTTAATGGTTGTATCTCGTCCTCTTGAAAGAACGTCGCTCATTGTTAAAAATAACTAGTAACATTGCGATACCAAACTTTTCAGAAGCTTCTAGATATTAAATTGTTTCGATGAGTTTGCGAAAAGAATTAACGAGAACTCATGTTCCGGATTAGTTATTTTCTGATGGAAACTTATTTCCATTCGTTTTTTTTTAAATAACTACGAACTGCCAGAGCTGCAATATTGTATTTGTGGAATCGTTTTTTTCAATCAATCTAATAAATAACTTAAGGATTCAACACTTTCTTCCTATGACTAACCTGAATCGGTTTTTTCAAAGTATTTTCAATCAATCTAATGAATAGAATAGAATAGGATAGAATTTTATTCACTGGAAGTACAAAATGTTTTTCAGAAACAATTACAGAATAAAATAAAATATACACTTAAGCTATCACAAACATACATATAACATTCTCACGAATCTAACAAATCTAAAATATAAATTTTGCTGTTTTCGAAATGTAATCAACACAAATTATCGAGAAGTGGGGGTGTTTTCAGATATTCATCAATAGAGTAAAAACAATGGGACAGCATGTGTCTTTTCAGTTTCAATAACTAAAGGGTGTTACACTATAATATAGCCTAAGGCAAAAGGTAGGTGACAGCCTTTTAAGGATATAACACTTTCTTTCTCCGACTCATAACCTGAGGAATTATCATCATTCAAGGATTTCCTCTAATGATAAGTAAACACTTATTTCCACCAATAGCTATAAAACCTACCATTATTTACCCCTTCTTGAGGCATAAAATGTGTTTATACTACCAAGGGAGTTTTCGTCATTTTATGAACCACCAGTCAATAAAGACATCGCCATCTCTGTGGTAATTATTCCGAATGCACTGATCTATAAACCTTGGTAGTAAAGTTTTTTTTTTTTCAATTGACTCGGTCATTACTTGATGGAAATCCATGGCAAAGTAAAAGCTTCACGAACGAAGATTTCCACAGAATTCTCAAACACACAACATGTTTCGCTAACACGGTAGCTTCGTCAGGTGATATACTGGTACAATGAACTTCATTGTACCAGTATATCTCCTAACGAGGCTACTGTGTTTGTGAAGTTTTTACCGAGGTTTTTACTACAAGAATAGTATTACCATGGGACCTCATACCCCTGAAGCCTCGGGATATAATCTTTGTCCCTGGGTAATAATGATAATATTTAGTCCCTTGGTGTATAAATAAATATTCCAACGTAGGTTAATAATGATGAAGAAATTTCACCTAGGTAAATAATGAAAAACTGTCAATGATTTGCTATGCAACCAATGAAATATTAAACATGTATTAGTTGTGTCCCACTTACCAAAAAACAGATTTTGATCATTTTCATGTCTCCTCTGTAACTTCTTTATTTATGAAAATATTCAAATAGGAATTTTACATTCTCATGGCAGTTTTTCGAAGTGATTTTGAAAAAAATATGAAATTTATACCAACTCTTCTAGAATTTGAGATATTAGCACCAACTTTAGTTTTTCCAAATGTAGGTTATAGCTCACTATGACTTAGTTACAAATAACTTTTTTTTCTCTTACAGATGATATGTCGCAGTAATAGTTTTGTGTTGATAACAACGGAGTTATCGTCATTTATACAAGAACAAAAAATTATTTGGAAGCCGCCATCTTGAATTTATAAATTTCATCAAAAAAATCATGATATATGACCTCAAAAACCCCCACTTACCAATTTTGAATGGAATCGGACCAAATCTTGTCCGCCATCTTGGAGCAGCCATTTTTTTTTAATTGATCTTTTTCGAAATCACTTTAAAAAACTGCCATGAGAATGTGAAATTCCTATTTGAATATTTTCATAAATAGAGAAATTACGGAGGAGACATGATGAAAATGATCAAAATCTGTTTTTTGTGTATAAAACAAAAACGAATAGATTTTATCAAAATATTTTTTCACATTATAGTTGGCCTTGACAGACTCCACATTTGGTGTCATGTAACCGACCTCGTATCTCTCACCGTTAAAAAGATACCCATGGTGAGCATGGTAAGTGGGACACACTGTATACCTAAACGTAAACCAGATATAATTATAATTTTGTGTAGTCCATATTCAACGTGGAATGATCAAGGAAGAAAACATAGTGAAGTCGTCTTCACAAATATTTTAATAGCAAAATGGAAAGGCAAAAGCCATTCCCTATGAATTTCAATAGTATATTCTCTAAATTTGGAGGCAAAATCCTGTTCGAAACATGTCTCTTGAAGCAGTATTAGCTGAATTTTGCTACTAAACTATTTCTTGAGACGACTTTTGTCTTTCTCAAAAATAATTAAGACTGCGAAATTCACTACAGCTGAGAGCAATTTTTGAAAACATAAACAATGTTTGAAATTATCTGTCCCAATAAAGTAATGTGCATCGTTCCTTGAGCTGCTAAACTCATAACAACACGATTTTGTAGTTTTTCACTATCTAGAAACATTCAACTATATCTTGCGTGTTGTGAATTTTGACGTTTCATATAAATTTTCATTAAACGTCGGTGTGAATCGAAGATTGAAATCAAGTGGACAATAATTTCGAAATTGAAGTTTCTTGTTGTATCTTCCGTTTTTTTTGTGTGTTTTTGGTTGGCGAAACAGTTGTTTGTCACACAATCAAGCAGGAAAAGGTCTAGCAGGCCGTATAGCTAGCCATGGGCTGCTAAAGCTCATTTTTTGCCCGTGTGACATAATAAACTATAGTAATAGAATATTATTTATCTAGGGTGAGAAGTATATAAGACTGAGGTATACATAATATTTTGTCCACTATGCTAACACTAAAATGTCAACAACTTTTATCAACATGCACATGGCAGCTCACGTATGATTTGTGACATTTTTAGAACTGATGAATTATAATTCATGCCGAAGATGTTCCCATGAGTACACCACCAGAAATATTGCAACCAGCAGCCACAGCTTCTGGAAAATTTCTGCCACAAACATCACAGGCTCATTACGAACATACATACATACAATCTTCTCATGGAATAGCGGAGAAAGAAAAACGAAAGTTTTATTCTCAAGGAATGTGTTTGCCTTCATCTTTGTGGGCAATTTATTCTATGATGAGGAAAACAAACAGAATAGTTTTGAATTTCTGAAACACATAACAAATGGATACAAACCTAATAAATCTATAATCTATACAGGGTATCCTATTTGAAAATTGGTTGGCATCGATTCCGGATCAACCGGGAATGATGAAACAAATAGTTTATTTAGTCAATCAATGAAAATTTGGTATACTTGTTACCCCGTTTTTTGTCGCAGTTCTCTGTATTTGAGTTTATTGATTTTAATTTCTAGTTCCAATACAGGGCGTTAGAAGGCCTCATATTGATGTTGCCTACTTCCTACGTATTCCTACTTCCTATCCTTCCTATGTCCTAACCAAAGCATCTGATTGCAAAAGATATTTTCATCAAATGATCTTGGATGAATCGAAGAAAAGTACAAAAGACAGCTTCTGGAAGGTTCGAAGGTATATCTATTCATAATAGCCAACAATTTAAACCTGATAGTTCTTCTTGTAATGGTTCTGTCATCATCAAGATCAATACAGAATGTTTTGACCTATGCAATTTCTTAGAGAAAATTGACTGAATAATTAAAGTAACAACTACGATTAATACAAAAATGTTGGACATTTCATCAACAACTATATAGGTACGATCATTTCAACCATCAATTTGCTGAATTCCTAACTTCCAAATGTGTAAAGGCGTTAAATAAATAGTTCTGTATGCGGTAAAACGATGTAGTGTGATAATCGTCCCTCAGTATACCTACTTCACTATTTTTTTCAATTTCAGTATTTCATTCAAGTATTTCAGTATTGATACCTCCAAATTAGACCAATATCATAAAATATAAATGGGAAATTCGAAAAATTAACGAATTTTAAATCGTCCTGCATAAATTTCAACAAATAATTTGAATACAATTATTATTCATCAGATCAAAACAGCTTTAATTTGAACTTCGCATCAAAAAGACCGAAAGAAAATATTAATTTTCCAGCACTATGAATCTGTTTGCAATGTTGACATTCTGCATATGTAAAAGTTGATTTAGCATAATGAAGTTCAGTCAATGCAAACATGAACGTAGAGAAGCAAATTTTCTTTTGGAATTTGACAGGGTCGGTCTTGCGACAGAGGAAAAGTGAACTATTTTTTATATCTTTCGAGATGCACCAAATGAAATCCTTGAAAGAGTTATAGACATTTCGTTCTTTTTGTTGATAGCACTAACTGTTATATTGAGTGTCATTTGCCGAAATAATTAGCCATCAACAGTTTCTGATTGGAGAGAAATACAATGATTTCGAGAGGGCGCTGATTTTATTCATATTTGACATTTATTGATGGTTTCATAGATAGATGAATAGTAATCCAAATGGTGGAGCGCCGTGAATATGGCGAGGTTTTTTAGTTGGTTTGAGAATGTTGCTGAATTTCCGGAGTTTCTAACCTTGAGAAATTCATTCGACTTGGCATTAAAATTTGGACATTTTTTGTGGAAATGGAAACGGTGCTTTATATTTTCGACTTTCAATAGCGAACTCATGAACAACTTGAGTTCTGAGTCGAGAGAATCTTGTTTTGATAATTCCCTCACTTCTGATACATTTAGAATAAAAAAGAATTTCTGATTTTTATACAGAGTGTTTCAGATTCAAATGTACATACGATACCTGTAAATAGAGGACACTTTGTTGGTTCCAAATCACCCCCAATTGATGTGTCTATCGTCTTTTATTACTGAGATACAGGACGTTATCTTGATTTTGGCAAAATCATCATCTGGTCACAGCTTTTGAACCACTTTGTATAATCTATCCATACTTGGTAGGGATATTTCACTTATATTACTCATCAAAACTCATCAAAAAATCGGGATCATAATCCAGGTCCTTCTTGAGGAAAAACAGGACTTCTTTTACATCAAAAACAACACTTTGAATGGCAATATTTTGTAGATTTTTTTCATTTTTATTCATTTTTATTGACCTCGTAATTCAAAATCCTATTATTTCACGAAATAATAACAGTCTTCGAAGTTCAACTTCATTGGAGTCAAATAGATAGATCTGTTCGTTCGACAGAATAACGTCTGTGGTTTTGGAAATTTTTTAGGGCTCATTGTATTCTTCACTATTAATTCATGAGCTGCGGTAAAGTAGGCTGTGCAAAGAGATCTGATATTCTGACAGTTCATAACTACTAGTTTGATATTATTGGTAACTTTGAGATAATTGTTGGTGCTTGTATATTGAGTTGTTACATTTCAAAGTGTTTATACGTATGCCTTATACCTAATAAAATTATTGGTACCAATAATATCGCACTGGTGATTATGATCTGGCAGAATTTTAATTTTTTTTTAACAGCCTAGTTCACCGCAACTTATGAATAAATATCGAAAAATGAAATGAGTCCTCGAAAATTTCTAGAATCATCGACAAGCCATTCTGTCAAACGAACAAATCTATCAATAGTTCACCTAATTTGACTCTAAAGACTCATTTTCTTTTGTATCCAAATTGGATTTTGGATTACAGTTGAATAAAAATGCCTCCAAATGGGGTGAATATTTCAAACCATAATAATAAACCATCTGTCAAATTGGATATGCGTAAGATGGAAAGTAAGTATGAATAGATTATAATAAATAATGATAAAATAATAATAAATTCACTTTTATTATACATTCTACATCTCAACAAGGGTCATATTCGATTACAATGAGATTAATAATAGGGGTCACAGCCTCCAGTTACTATCACGAATGTACAAAAGGTAAAGTTCATCCGAAAGGATAATTCTCAACTTTACCTATTCAACTGTAAGAAAGAAAAATAATTGTAACAAATAAAAATAAACATGAAGTTATAAAAAATAGGTACTTCATAATAGTGCATAGAAAAACAATCAGTAATGGCCTAAACTTATATCACAGTTTATAGATTTCACATTTCTCTTGAAAGCTTGCAAACTAGTGATTTCACTTCCTGGGTTTTGATTCATTATGTTCGGAGCAATATATATGAGAAGCCATATTTGAAGAAGTAGTATAATGAGGTATATTCAGATGCATTTGATAGCGAGTATCTCTATCATGTATTTCGTTCCTGAATGTGAGCTTTTTAAATAGATATTCAGGTGACTTTGTTTTATCAACATTGAATATGAAAGATGAAATATGCAATTGCCTTCTTTCATTCATTCTCATCCACCCAATATTGTTAATAATTCCGCTAGTACTTTCTCTACGTCGCAAATTGAAACAGAATCGAATACATGCATTTTGTACCCTTTGAATCTTAGACTTGTTAGCTTCTGTCAAAAATGGGGCATAGACACAGTCACAGTAATTGAACAAGGATAACACCAAAGAGTCACTGAATATGATTTTAGCTCTAGTCGATAGCACATTTCTGATTTGATAAAGATGTTACAGTTTCATTATACAACGTGGTTCAAAAATTATGACCAGATGAAGATTTTGCCAAAATCAAGATAACGTCCTGTATCTCAGTTATAAAAGACGGTAAACACATCAATGGGGGGTGATTTGAAACCGTGAAAGTGTCCTCTATCTGCAAGTATCATATGTACATTTAAGTCTGAAACACCCTGTATACTCCTCACACATTGCACCAACTTCAGTCCATGCATGTAAAAGTTCAATATACTCACACAACTAACATAATATCAATATTTATACCTTAGAATAATCAACGTCTGACGAAACAACTAAATGTAAAACCTTCACAAATGATAAGATTTACAGAAAATTTTCAAACACACGGCATGTTTCGCTAACACAGTAGCTTCGTCAGGTGATATACCTACTGGTACGATGAACTAAACTAACCTTGGCTTGCTTAAATATAATATGTCGTGTGTTTGAGAATTTTGTGTAAATCTTATCGTTTGTGAAGATCTTACATTTGCTATGGATTTCCATCAAGTAACGGTCAAGTCAATTAAAAAAAGAAAGAAACAACTGAAGAGTGGGCCCTTCAATATACAGCCATCAGCATAACCATTTCACTTCGTAGCCATTCTCAGTCTAGTATAACTGTTAAAAATATAGTCAATTGCTGAAAATTATACTATCATCTTAAATTGAATAAAGAAATTAACTGAAATACAATTGGAATATTCAAGTGTTTTGCCAATATTATGACATCAAACTTGAATTCATTCGAAAATATTACATGCTGAATAATATAAAATCAAATTCACTTCACATTTTCAGGAATTATATTAGCGGTGAAAAAATTCTGATCGCGTAATCCAATTTGTGTTGGTGATTTTATCAATTTCCAGGTCCTTTGATCCCTGAAATTTTCAAGTCCAGATATAAAATTGGCGAAATGAGAAGTGCAAAAACGTTGCAAAGTGGTCCAAACGCAATTAGTCAAATCAACAGAGTTTCAATGAGACATCCTGATCAAAAAGATCGCACGGAAATGTTTTTTCCCAGCTCGATAAATCTGTCTGCCGTGTCTGGAGTGTTGACGTTCGGCACATGTCGAGGTTGATTCAGCAAAATGGGGAGTGAAAATGGAAAACATGAACGCGAATAGAGCAATTTTTCTTCTGGTAATTGCAGAGCTTTTCCTGAAAGGACTCATTATGTGGATCCGATTAAGAGCAACAGCTCCAGCGGCCTCGGCTGACCACTATTGATTCTCTTGAAAAGTTGGACGTCCGGAAGAAAAATCGTCGGCGTTCGCCATTATTTACCCGATTACAATGTATTGCATTTGGTAAGATTAAATTGTTTTCCATTTCGTTAAAATGGTTGAATTGAGTGATTGCACGAACAAATGGATTAATGGGGAATAGCATTTTCGGAGCAGTAAATGCTATTCACGGATTGAGGACGAGTTGAACACATTCCTCGAAGAGATTTGTAAACGATTTCGAATCTATAATATTCTGGAGCATGCATATTTTGTTTCGTATCATAGACCACGATATACTGAGTGGAGTATTTTTTCCGTGACGGGAAAAAAATTTGAAATTTCATCTCTGTTGACAGGTTATAAAATGTCACTTTTAAATATTACTTTTTTCCCCCGAGAAAAGGATCCCATTCGACTTCGCGGTTACGTAAATTACTCAACAACCACTAAATTCGCAATTTCCGAAAATCGAATCAAAGAACTAGACTGACAGATATTTGATTACTTCAAATGAATGATAAAGATTCCTGCAACGTAGGTGTAATTACTGTTAAAAACTTCAAATTTCAGGTCGATAATTATCTGATTTTAATACAATGTAATATCTTCTCAATATTGATTCGTCTTTTCACAAATTAAAATATATGAGATTTTTCCCTTGTGTAATAAATAACTATTGTATTAGGTCTGTTTATTTGTGACCTTGACGATGCTTAGAGCAAACCAATCAAATCAGATCAATGACTTCACGTCAGCAGATTGTTGTATATTTAGGCAGGAAAAAAAGCAGAGTGCATTGGTTACAAACGAACACTGAAATATTTTCATGGCAGATCATCAAATATGAGAATTGGGAAAATGATATAGAATGTACAGACATTGAAAGTCGATCAGTTCTTATGATGGGTATTTTTTTCCATACCCACTAGAACCATCCTCTGATAGAACAATAATATTCCATGATTTTCAAAATAATATTTTTCTTCTCCTTTGTTTCAAAACATAATATTCATTATACTCATTTATTACGTCGCTCACTAAAGCGTCTGAAACGATATCAGTTGGTGAAACCCCTGACATTTTCGAAATGTTTGTCCGACTAAACTGATCTGCTTTTCTTGATCGACCATTCATGGCCGAGTAGATTCCGCTTGATCTTTTTGATCTACAGCGATTCGCTCCACACAAACGAACAATCAGTTCAAATACTCGATCATAAGAAATTTGGTAGTCAATCGGAGAGTCGGATGTTTTTCCTTGTTCATCGTTTGTATATATCTGATATTATGATGATATAATTATTGAAATATTTCTTTTCGAAAGTTAACTGCGAATAAATTCCGTACATATAACACACATATAACACATATAATTTCAATAAAGGCTTAGTATAAGTTCGATTTGTAACCAAGTGATAGCGGAGGACCGGGGTTCAAATCTTGGCGGTCCTCCTTTTTTTTTATTAGAATGTTTCGGCAGACATGTACTGCCCTCATGACGGCCAGAGTCTCCTATTGGTACTAGCTCATCAATGTTCAAAGGTTTTCTGCCGTTCTGGCCAATTCTGGCCAGCATATTATAGGTCAGCATAAGTTCGACCAGAATTGTTTGCTGGGAAGTTAGGACAAATAATCATATGCACTTTTCTTCATCAGAAAACTTTATTTCGTAGGTTCTTATTCATAAACACCCTGTATATTGGTGTCCTGAATCACATCTCGAAGTCCCTGAGGAAGGAAGGCAGGCTACGCGAGATATTTGACAGGAATTTCAACACCAATAATTTTGCTCCGGAAATGTTTTTCGCAAATTTCCGATTCCTTTTTAATTTAGGTAAGGCCGACTGATAGAAAATAACCATCAATATTCTTCAATTATAAAAACCTTTGGAAACTTCAAGTTTGCGTGAACTGAGTACGAAGCGGACTATACCGGTTCCACTGAATTAAATTGACATCGCCCTGTGTAAACACTTTCGATATAGATACAATACTCGTTTTGGAACAGATCGGTTTAGAAGGGTGATGTAGAACTAATTAGTCATAAAAATGGTGAATCAAACATCAAGCGGTGCATGACTCAGTCTCATATTAGAGTTCATCGGGTACGGTCGATTCAATAATTGGTTTAAAAAAGAACTGGTATTATTAGTATAAACAGCTAAATTGGACTAACACTCAGAAAAACCCGAAAACGTAAATGAACAAGTATATTGAAAAACAAAAAGAGGTACTACAGTTTATCACCCACTGAACGCGTTGAGCATACTGACTCGCCTCCTATCATCCCAAATTCCATACCAGCTCATTCGCTCCAGCCGTTATTCCTCACATAACCCATAGTGAATCAACACCCAACGAACATGAAATACAGGGTCGTTCCTTCGGATCGCTTATATTAGTCAGTTACAAGCTTTAATTCCTTGTTCATTTCAGTGATTATATCTAAATTGTGCGTATTAAGATACACCCGCCCAAGTTACGCTCCGAATGAATTACTATATGAATGATCTCTGACACGATAATATACAAAAATAGTGCATTCTTTCAAATTGTTATAAAGTAACGTAGGGCAGCATTTATTCCGCAATCACGAGAGGAAATAAAACACATATCACAATTATAAATGCACAGATTAAGCGACTAAGAGAATGTGAACGAGAATATTTATGGTTATGGGAATACAACTAACGATGTGTAAAACAACGCAAAGGATAATTACATAAGGATTAGCGTCGACGGGGCATAACGATAAAATGCCGTTAACGTACGTTGCTAATTTTACTGCAGATGTTTTCCATCAAAATCGAATTGAAACATTTGCCCTAAGGTTTTCTGGTATTCATTAGGCGCCCTTTGTTCGATCAATGATCCCGTGTGGCTTAAAAGTTTTTCAAGGATTTGTGTATTTGTTCATTGTGTGTTTTTTAGGAAAAAGATTCATAGCTTTAGGTAAAAATCCAGAAATGCATAGTGATATAATGCCATCTTTACGATATTTTGGACAAAACGAACTCGTTCTAGCATGGTCCGTTTACCATTGATGTAACCATGGGAACATGAGAAATTATCCTTCAGAATATAAATATATGACAAATTATTCATACTTATAATCATGGTGGCTTCAACACCCTGTATCTCGGAAACGAATCATCCGTTTAGCACATCTGTTTAAATAAAGTTAAGTTTCATATTTTGACTCAGAAAATTTTATCTAGAAGTTTCATTTATATGCGAGAGATTTCCCGCATCTCTCCGAAAACCCATATCCTTTGTGAGTCTGAAGATGAGCATCCACTGTGTCCAGTGTTCGATGCTTTTGCGTGATATCTCATGCAGTTATCTTTGGAGGTAGAACCTTGCGGTTTTAGCGGTCCTGTGCCACTTTTTTTGAAACTCAAGATGGCCTAATCATATTTTGCATGACTATTTCTGTTTATGAGATACAGGGCGATTTTGAAAAGTTATACTTTTTGGACCCCGTCTATAGCTACACAGCCTCTCAGCGAAAATTTCGAATTAAAATCTTATCCCATAGAGAATTTTACGCAGAATCCAGTGGCGTACTCAATTTTTTTTTTGGGGTATGATTTTGGAGATACGACCCAAACTTATGATTTTTCAAATGGAACACCGTGTATTTCATAAGCTCATTGAATTCCTTTTTTTTTTCATTCAAATGATAATATATATTGTATAAAGATAAGATCTTCAAAAATGTTCAAAAATCACTAAAACTTTAAATGTTTATAGTAGACTATGAATGTTTCATATAAAGAAAGTTTCAATTGAAGGAATAGTTCCTTTGATTATTCCATGGAAGGGACAAAACAATACCAACACTAATTAACTAACAAAACGAAAATCAGATACCTGATGATAGCGACAAATATACATATAGTTATAAAAAGTTTTTAATGTAGAATAAGCACCTGATTAAATATTTACTAAAACAATTGATTTTCCAAATTATTCAGTAACTTATTCATTGAATCGTTCAAATTGATGTCCATTTTCTCTCACAAACTTTCTCAATACCTATTTAATGCATTCATAAGCATTCGAAGATGTCTTTGTAATTCCTGTAAAAATGCCTCTGTTGTTCTTCAAGTTTGTTGTGCCGCTCACTGTATTGAGAACACGAAAGTGTATCAATTGTGTATTAGGGAAAATGTACATCAATTTAAACAATGCAATGAAATAGTTACTGAATAATTCTGAAATTCAATTTATTTAGTAAATATTTAATCAGGTGCTTATTCTACATTATTAACTTTTTATAACTATTTATTTGATGCTATCAGGTACCTAAGTTTTGTGTTTAATTAGTGTTGTTATTGTTTTTGTCCTCTTCATATGGATAATTTAAAAGAAATATTTCTTCAATTGGAACGTTTTTATCACTATCAAAATTCAATGTTTTAGTGATTTTTTAGCATTTTTGAAAATTTCACATTCATCATTTTTGAGGGAAAAAATTGAATTCAATTAGATTACGAATACAGGGTGTTCCATTTAAAAAATCATGAGTTTGAGTTGTATCTGCTAAACCATACCACGGAAAATATTTTTTGAGTACGCCACTGAATTGTGCGTAAAATTCTCTATGGGATAAGATTTTGATTTAACATTTTCGCTGAGAAGGGGGTTCAAAAAGTATACATTTTCAAAACCGCCCTCAATCTCATAAACAGAAACAGTTATGCAAGATCTGATTAGGCCATCTTGAGTTTCACAAAAAAATGACATAGGACCGCGAGAACCGCAAGGTTTCATCTCCAAAGATATATAACTGAGATATGACGAAAAAGCATCGAACACTGGACACACTGTACAGGCTGTCCCATTTTCGATCCATCTATGACAAATATACTGAAAAACTAGAATTTTTTTAATTGCATGACTAATACTAAAAATATCGAATGAGTATTATGAATTTTTGAAAAGCGCAAAGTATCATTGTTTGAAATATGAAAAAATATACAGGGTGTTCCATTTAAAAAATCATAACTTTGGGTTATATCTGGATAATTATAGCTCATTTTCAATATATTATCACTTCGCCAGTAGATTTTACGTAAAAAATTGTAGTAGAGGTAATTTTCATATTTTCGAAAAGTTTAAAGATAACTGAGATACAGAGGGGGTCCCAAAATGCAACATATTCAATTTGGCTCTGTATATCAAGAACGAAGCGAAATATGAAAATTATCGGATTGCAGAATCGTGAGTTTTACGAAAAAGAAGTCACTTCGTTCATGAAACCCGCAAATCTATCTTTGAAAATGAGTGAGAATAGTGAGATATCCCTATATCGAAAATAAGACAGCCTATACGTACGTACGAACGTACGTACAAATTAGGCATTCAGTGTACGTCCAAAATGGTGTCCTCAGGACGTTTAGTGGACGTTCCTTGGACGTTCAATCATCAGTTGTAGGCAATTAAACACCCAGTAAAAAATTACATATTTCTTCACATGGAAAGATTAGCCAATGATTGAGGGGCAATACCTGAATCAACGGTTGAACACTCTCCTATATACACTTCACTTCAGGTGATCTACATGTATACTATTTGAGTATTCGTTCAAAAAGTGAATCCTACAATATTCACACCCTGTATTTTATCTACGACTATTGTATAAAATATTCATAACACATGTACTTCCTTGAGCAAAACGATAGCCATTTTTCACACCAGTGAATAATACCGGTGAATAACCATTATTCACTGGTCTAGAATTCCTAAGATACGCGATATAACAACAACAGGTAACTTCGATTTTCAGTTTTCTTAATGTCAAATAAGTTATGATAAAACAGTTGTAGAAAAATTATATATCAAAGACAATAGTAGTCGTGGACATGAACAAAACTGTTTACAGGGACAGGAGCCCTATAAGATGGATTACCGACTTTCGGGCGCGAAATTTCATTATTGAGATCGTTGGATTCAAAGTTTTGGCGAACACGCCAGGACACATCTCGACTGAATATTTCATACAATAGTCGTGAAGTTTACTATTCTACTCGCATATAATGAACTATTATTCACTCGTCAGTTATGCCACTCGCTACCCTCGTGACATAAACTTAACCTAAGTGAATAATAGCCATTATATGCTTGTTGAATAATAGGTATACTATTATCTCTACCAGGCAACAGTTGATAGAATTAAAAATCAGAAAAGAATTAATTCAGAGAACTCTGACTAGAATATTGAATTTTAGCTCTTTCCCTCCACAATTCTTATTCGTTCGAACTTCGAACCATTGTCGATCTAAATGAAAACCTATAGTAGGCGACCTAGTACGCGAGGAGGTACAATAGCTCTTGCCTACTAACTACCCAACATGTTGTCATCTAGAACGACAATGTTCAAACCATTGCCGATCTGAATGAAAACTAGGGTCCCTTGATGTAAATTGACGTTAAAGTCATCTTAACAGGGTACGGACAGATCCTCGTCTCCTCTCACTCTAAAGTGTTTGTGAAACAGTTATATATAGTTCCATCCTTATTCAATTCTGGGGATAAACACTGGATAAACACTAGATTTTTGACATTCGTTGTTTTTTAGGTTATATTGAGGGCACTGATGGCGTATCATGGAATTTCTTACTCAACTATACCAAGATATAGATGAGCAATCCTCTAGTTTTAGAGTTAACTACTCCAGCAAAATCTTTGCGAGTTAGGGAACATATCAATTATTGTACTGATGAAAGCTTAATATATTTCACCTAATATGCCTAGAGACATCCCAATTTCACCAAAAGGGACTGTTCTAAGACTGTATACCAGGGTTGAGTGAATTGACTGAATGAATTCTGGTTTCAAGCTGGTGCAGTAGTTCACTATGAGCTGAATAAGCAGAGCCTTATGATTGAGAAATGGGGGAAACCTCGGTGTGGGTATCTGAACTACTGTGCTCATGTCATGTGTGCTGAATATATTTTCGTAAATTCAACTCGGAGAAGAATTCATGGAATTACTAATATCACACTATGTATAAAACTTCGTCTAGGACGAGAAAAGGCTGAAAAAAGAATTTACTCCACCTTATTTTTCCCTCTCCGTTGAATAACAAGTCATTTTCGAATAATTTATTGATGAAAGTATGAAAGTAACAAAGAAGTAGGTATACGCAGTATATCTTATAGGCACGCTATTTCCACTCTTGCATCCTGCACCCTGTTGAGATGACTTTAATGTCAATTTACATCAAGGGACTCTAATGAAAACCTAGTAGGCGACCTAGTACGCGAGGAGTTCCTAACTAGGTTGTCATCTAGAACGACAATGTTCGAATTATCAAAAATAGTTCACATTCTCAATCATTTGTCAGTCCCTTCATCCATCACAAAATGAACGTCAAATCTAAGTGACTCATCCACTGCTCCAAAAAACCAACGTTCCTCTATGAAAGATCCATGCCAGTAACACCAAAAATTCCCGTAACATTTTCATGATTCCTCTCAAAAATATAATACAAAAGATTGTACCGGCATCGGCAGCTTCAACGAAAAAATCCCTCCAATTATTCTACAGATGCCTGCAAAGACTCCACCATACCCAAGCTTTCAAGATTTCTCTTGGCGTGGTTCCTATTCCGCTTGCCATCACCCCAGCACCACCACAACCTCCCTCCTACAGCAGCGAAGTAACGAGATATGACGTCGAAGAAAACATTGCCCACCTGATGACCCTAGCGAGAGTGTCTCTCGAAAAAGGAGAAGTGGAAAGGGCCGAGGCGATTTTGGAGATGGGTATCAAGATCTGTGAAGAGTACCAATCCTACATGGTCATGCCTTACATGTACGACATATTGGCCTCCATCGCTTTCGCTACTGGAAATCTTGCAAAAGCTGAAGTTTTGTTAGTCCAGGTATGTTAGGATGTTTTATTCTAATTCTATGGAGATCCCTGTACATCTATGCCTGGTAGCGATTTTACTAAATATACAGTACGCTAGCACAAACCACGTCCACCGTAATATCTCATCTTCGAAGTACTTAGGCAAAACTCAGAGACTATTTATCCTTAACGAACTAACATATCCCTGATTGCAATATTTTTGAGGAAGGAAAACCAGAATGGAGTGTAGAAACACATTGATTAATAATATATTTCAAAAGTTAAGTTCTTCAACAAAATTGAATAAAATGAGACTGTTTATCCTAAACGCACTAACCTATTTGACTTCAAATATTTTCTGTAAAAGGAAAACCAGAATGAAGTGAAAAAACATTGGTGAAAAAAAAAGTTGCAAAAAATAGTTCAAATTCACAGCGATTCGAACCATGGACCTTCAGACTGAAAGTCGACAGCGCTAACCAGTAGACCATTTGGGTATATGAATTTACTGCTTACAAGAGATTGACAACGAGAGAGCGTCAGTCGAATTCGTGTCAAAATCATAAAAAGTGTATTATTGCGTTGGAGCACAGTATATTTAGTGCGATGTGCTGACTCCGAGTATATCGGTAATGTTTGGAGATATGACGTATTATGGTGGGCGTGGTTTGTGCTAGCGTGCAGTATATTTAGTAAAATCGCGTCCCGATTTGTAGGTTCCTACTGGTTGTCCCGGGATCTCTGTCGGCTTCAAAATTCGTTCTGGTTTTCATCGAATATACAGTGCATGTGTCTCTTTTCTAATGGAAACACCCCTGTATCTTACGTATTCGTTCACGGAAAAAAAGGAATTGTTGAATCAAGCAAATAAAAGTGTCATATATGCACGACAAAATATAATCTTGGAATGAGTAAATCTATATCTTGTTTCAGAGCGAATTTGAAGTTTGAATTGAGTAAATATGTCTCGCATGAACTCTGGATCTTATTCAATCAAGCACATCCATGAATTGTTTATGAAGATATATTGAATTCGCTCAAACAATCATTTTGTTTGATTCAAAATAACAGAGATATTGATTCAATCAAATATATTCAGTTGATTCAATGAAATATTTGTTTGATTCAAAGAAATATATGGTTCATTCAATGAATTATTTTGTTGAATCAATGGAATATTTGGTTAATTCAATGAACTATTTGGTTAATTCAATGAAATATTTTGTTGATTCATTGAAATATTTCGTTGAATCAAGAGAAACTGTATTTCCATTCGACAAATTGTTTTGTTGAACCAAATTCAGTATTAATTAACTAAACTAAACAAGAAAACTAGTCGACTTCTAGCATAAATCTCCAGTCTTTACTTCTCTTCAGCTGATGCAAAACAATTTCGGGTTGCTAATCATCCTCTAAGTTCGATTTATCCAGCTGATATTTCAAACACGGAGAATCAGACCTCACGTATATAATGAATTCGAGGCAGGTATAGACGAGGCGAAATGATCGCCATCTAGAGGCGAAAATTCAACTTGATTTAGAATGAACAAAATATTCCATTGATATTACATATTTCGTTGCTCTATTCAAGCAACTGATCCGTTCGAAACGAGTTCAGTGCTACATCGGAATAAGAAAACTTGTATGTTGTTTCAATAAAGATATATTCTCATGAAAATGATCATTATTTATTTTCATCAAATCAACAAAATGTTGATAGTTGAATCAACATCGACATTATACTGTTGATTCAATTAGACTACGTTCTTGAGTTTAACAAGCTGCTTCCATGAAATAATCATGTATCTGGTTGATTCAACAAAAAATTGCTCAGTCCAACAAAAATAATTCAAGCAATAATTTGTTGATGCAACAAATCCTTTTCTTTCGTGTTGGATAAGGATCCTGAAATTTTCTGGAGCGAGAGATATACCAAAAATGCACTCTATGATTGAGTGGGTTTATCTTCAGTGATATACACTGCTCGCCAACAGCCATGGAACCACTCCAATTTCCTGAAAATGATATTAGGAGGCAAAATATAGGTTGAAAATCACTTCGGATTCGGAATCAAGACGCCCAATTCACTAACTATTCATATTTTTTCAGAAAATTTCATTTTTATCTCACTTTTCATGGAAACACCCCCGTATCTTACATAATTATCGAGTTAGGATTGTTAAATTTCCGTGAGCTTGAGGAGAAAGATACAGTCAATGACCAATTGAAATTACCATCAGTGATATACACTGCTCGCTAGCAGCCATGGAACTAACTACATGTCCAGAAAATAATATAATCAGACAAGATATAGGTTGAAATCACTGCGGTTTCGAGAAACAGTACTCAAATTCATCCTGAAAAATGTTCAGTTCTGAAATAATGAATTTTGTCTCACTTTCCATTGAAGCACCAGTATCTTTCGAAATTATTGATGTGGAATTCTGAAAGTTTTAGGAGTGAGAAGGAGACCAAAAACCAAGTAGGATCATTTTCAACCCTAACAACACGGGATCTTGCTGGTAGGTACATCCCGCTAAGGTCCTAGAAATGTCCCAATGTTTCAGACTTAGGTACGATATCCCAGAGATGTTCCTCTTGGGACATATCCATCAGATGTTTTCATTGGATGTTCTAGAAACATCCCATTTGATCTTTTTTTTGTAAACAATATCATATGGTTCCATATTCGCTAATGATGATTGATATGATTGAATAGTTCAAACAACTGTGTCATTTGAAACATTGAAGAGTTAGTAAAAAATGGAAATCAAAACTGTATTCGTACTCATATACTTATATCTATACCAAAGACGGCTAATTTCATCGATAACAAATTGAAATATATCTCTCCAGCATATTTATTGCTGAATTTATTTGTTATACGAGCCGATAGATGGCGGTACAACTACGTTGCTAAGAGTTACTAACAGCCGTCGGCCCAGCGCCAACAAATATGAGCCTCAAACAACTGTTATCATCTTCCATTAGTTATTGGACCGCACCGACCTTATATTTTCCGATTCGGATTGTTACTTTACATCTGGAAATAGGTCGTCCATTTTCAGGATTTCAGATTGAAAATAATTCATACCGTGTCATCCATTACTGTCATCAAACAAAAAAACATCGTAGAAGTTTCTTTAAGATGTTCCATATCAAGTACCCTGAATGTCTCTGGTACATCCCGTATCATCCCACAAACATTCTGATGGGATGTTTATAAGACATCGCAAATGCTGACAAGGGTGTTGCCAGCAACATCCCAAGAATGTCCCAAGGAAAATAGGGATTTTCCAGAGATGTTCCTATCCCATATGGATGTTTCTACGACGTCTTACAGATGTTATTGTGTTATTAGGGAATGATATACCGCTCGCCAGCAGCCACAGAACCACCGACATTCCAGGAGGAAACATTTATGAAATCGAAAAATTCACTTAATGGTTGTTCCGAAAGAAGAAGAATTCGCGATAGAAGATAACACGTCGCCCCATCTGCCGGCAACAATTGGAACACTTCTGAGCGGTTTGTTTTGATGCTATGATCAATAAGTACAAACAAAAAACGAATGGGAACCACTGAAAACAAAGTAAACAGGCCGCTTTGACAGCTTTCAAAAACTTCGATAGATGGCGTACGCTTATTTTCTATCGTGAATAGTTAATTCACAGCGACCATTTATCTGATGATAGGTATATCAATGATGGCAGTAATACTTGGTTCAATTTTACATAAAAAAATGTACTTTTTTCAAATTGTCTAGCTCTAACTGTTTTTCCGTTATTCAGAGATTTGGTGGAAAAAAGACAGTCATCAATCATGACATTCACTAACAATGCCAACAATAAACTGAATTTCACAGTGAATGTTCCACTAAAGTTGAAGAAACTTTTGAAATTAAACACTCGGAATCTGCAACCTTTCTATAAAACATGTTGGGTTGAATCTCCATACATTGGGGTTCATAATAAGTTTGCTATTCTTAATGAATCTCCCTGTTTATATACAGGGCTTTTCACGATGAGCGTTAATTAGACGTTTCTGGCAAACCAGATAACGGATCATTTTGAAAATTCAATAGAGGGCATATTCGGACATTCTCTAGCCAACTAAAATATTTTCGACAATGTGGTGTTGCCGCTTCTATTAGAAAGCAGTAGCAACTTTGATTTTTCAAATAGAACACTCTGTATTTTATTGCATTTTTAGATCCTCCCTGAAGAGCTGATTTCATCGATGTATCACACTTGGGGTCTAGCGGAAATGATTACAGAGATATAGGGTGTGAAAAATCGACATTTTTCAACTTTAGGAATTTTTTTTGTCGAAACTATTCATTATTGGTCAAAACGGCTCACATGTCCCTATCTCAACTTTTGATCAACTATCTACTAACATTTAATTGAAACAAATACAGGGTGGTGCAGAATTCAGAATCTTGATCACCCGGTATATGTCCCAATTAAATATCAGTAGATAGTTAATCAAGAGTTGAGATAGGGACATGTGAGCCGTTTTGACCAATGATGAATAGTTTCGACACAAAAAAATCCTAAAGTTGAAAAATGTCGATTTTTCACACCCTATATCTCTGTAATCATTTCCGCTAGACCCCAAGTGTGATACATCGATGAAATCAGCTCTTCAGGGAGGATCTAAAAATGCAATAAAATACAAAGTGTTCTATTTGAAAAATCAAAGTTGCTACTGCTTTCTAATAGAAGCGGCAACACCACATTGTCGAAAATATTTTAGTTGGCTAGAGAATGTCCGAATATGCCCTCTATTGAATTTTCAAAATGATCCGTTGTCTGGTTTGCCAGAAACGTCTAATTAACGCTCATCGTGAAAATCCCTGTATATATGCATACTCCATGAAGCATTATTGAAACGTCAGGTCAATTCTTCAATAAATCATTAATATTATGATTGTAATCATTTCAGATAATAGAGAAAATGGTTCATTTAGGAACACCAGAAGATGACAGTCAAATCATTGATTTCCAACTACGGTTATCCAGAATTTACAGTGCCTACAATAGAGATTTACTAGCCGACATCGGTTTCAAGAATTGTCTCAAACACCAGGAATACAAAATTGAAGATGGGGATACAACAACCAAAACGGGAATGCTGTATGTGAATTGTCTCTTTTGGTACGGACTCCACAAAATCAAGTGTGATGACCACAAATCAGCAAAAAATCTCATCGATTCGGCATACAGCTTCTCCATGAAAATCAAAGGCTTGAGTCCATATCAAGAAATGATAATTCTGTCCACGCTAGGTGAACTGAACACACAACTCGGCGTGTACGACATAGCACTCCAAAATATACACAGTGCAATACTTTTAGGAAGAGGTATTGGGAGTCTGGAACTGCCTAGATTCTATTTGAAACTTGGTGAACTTTACATGAAATTGGGATCACGCAGTACTGCTGAGCAGTGGTTGAAAGAAGCATCGAACCTTGCTGAGCTGTTTAATGATAAAGACGTTGTATTTGAAGCTCAACTAATACTCAATGAAGTTGTGAATAAAAAAGATTAAAGATTTGTCGAAGAGTTATAAGGCAATATGTTTCAATCAACCCTAGCTTATTATAAAATTTTAATGAATTTATAGTCAATGCATTGTCAATAATAGTTATCTAGCTCAGTTCTTTATTATGAAGAATTGAAAATAAAAACACTTTCCACAACTGTTTCCTAATAAATATTTATTCGCAAAATTCATTGAAATCTACCACAATTTTTCCTCTCATATGTCCAGCAGATACTGTCTTGACAGCTTCTGGCAATTCATTGTATTTGAAAACTTTCTGGACAACAGGGCGTATCTGTAAAAGGAAACTGCAGAACTTCTTTTCAAAAGCATACACAGAAAGTTACCTTTTCTTTGAGTATCAAATCATTGATGAATTCGAAACCATTTCTCGATGGTACAAAAAATCCCCATCGGACTGAACTACTATCCTTGAGACGATTTAAGTTTGCTCCCAATAAATCATTGGCACTATGAACTAGTCCTGCCAGCAAACCGTAGTTATCAGTATTCGTCAGTAGAGGTGAATTGAGAGTTATATAACTATCATACTTCCAGCTCTTTGGTATATTCTGATAGCCCATTTTAGCACAATCCAGAATGATGTGATACCTAATGTGAAAAAAGTGTGAGTGTACTCATAGTGGTTATTCATGTGTAAACATTAACATTTGTGATGCAACAGCTCTTAAAATCTATATTTGTCTCTACTATGATTAAAATGCAATTTCAGTGTAGGTATTCTAATTATTTTTTCATATCCTATGACTAAAGCGAATCACAGGCTGAAGATAATGTTCCTCACATTGCAGCTACTTGATTAATTAACAGTTAGAAAACTCTACAGAGCTGAATCAAATTATCTATGCAATTAGATTAGATTTAGAGTGGGGCCTTCGGGCTATCTGCCTCCACACCGCCCTTTTCAGATCTATTGTGTCTGCCCTTAAAATCGTTTAGAGTTATTTGGCTAGCCCCGCCTTCTCTATGAGACCCCATAGGCTAGCTTTCAGATACCCTGTGTAACTTCAGGTTCTTCGTTTTTCCTCTCTCAGCGTAAAGAACCTCTTAGTCTTGACAAGCCCTCACAGTAGCAAAGTATGTGTACTGCTGTTTCCTCCTCTTCCTGGCAGAACCTGCACAGCAGTTCTTCAGTCAGACCTATCGTACTTATGTGAGCAGTCCCACTAGTATTCTAGTTGTACTTCGTTTCTCGCTCAGTAGATATTCTGTGAATGTTGGCGATGGTTTTTAATAAACTCATTTGCCTGTCTCATTCTAGGCGAGTTGTTCCATCATTCTTGAAACTTGGTTTGCATCCAGCACATGATACTGGTCTTTTAAACAGCTTTTGCAATACCACAAAAGGGTTCTGGGCCATTCAGAGCGTTGTTTGCTCCTGCTCGGGCAAGTGAGTCTGCTTCTTCATTGCCCTCGTACCCTGTATGTGCTGGTACCCATGCTAGAGACAGTCTGTTCTGACCGCCCAGTTCATTTAGGGTTTCTGAGCAGTCCCACACTAGCATTGAGTTAACTTGCATTGAGTTAACTGCTTTGATTGCTGCCTGGCTCCGAATAGATTGTAATGGTTTTCCCTTTAAACTCTTGCCTAATTGCCCAATTCTTTTACGCACTGATATATTGCAAGAACTGCTGCCTGAAACACCGTCCCGTATTTGCCCAAGCTTAGGCATTTTTTAAACAAAGTGTCACTGACAAGCTATTGGATTTTTCTGTTAGGCTCCCTGATAGGAAAATTTGTTAAACGCAGTAAAATTTTGGGGCAAATCATCTGATTTGTCCTACTACACTTATATTGAAATAAAACTCATTTTCATTTTATAGAAACGAGTAGAAATCACAAATAATCAAGTAAAATGAATGTACCACCTTCTTGATTAACCTACAGACAGTATTTAAGAAAGTTAATCATTACTTTTTGTGGCATGAATGTGAGTTGAGCATACTAGCGGAGCAAACTTGTAAATTTATCTAGTAGGTAATGTTCTCAAGGTTATATTGATATACTGAAATAACAACCTACATACTTGCTTTCAGATGCCACATCATTTTCATAATCTGGATCTTTATAATCAAATACACAGTCTGCTCCTAAATCATATACAAATGGTACTGCATCAGTAGAACAAGTACCAAGTACCTTGAATAGAGAAAAATGGAAATGATGTATCTGAACTAAGTCTTCAAAACAATGGCTCTTGTATATCTGAATCTTACCACACAATTTTGGGATTTTAGTAATTGGACTGCCGCATTTCCTACTCCCCCAGAAGCACCTAATACTAGGACTCTCAAACCTTCTTTCACTTTGAATAAAAGATTTCCAAATATGAATAATGCACTCCAAGCAGTCATTGCAGAATATACCAAAGAGGCACTCTCAGTGGTAGTTAAATGTTTGGGTTTTGGTAACACCTATAAAGTGAGTAAGGAAAGCATGTAAGTACCATAGTCCATGAGAGTTTTAAATCTAAGCCTAAGAAATGAAAGGGAAGATGAAAACAATTACAAATAATGGTTGGTACATAGTACTCTGATTAGAATGCAAACAGCTCAGCTAAACATTGCTTGTAAGTATGTATGATATTTTGAAATGTATTTTCGTCCTTGTAGAAAAAATTTCAAATTTCACAACCTAAGGGGAAATTGCAATGGTAAAAACCATGGAAATATTATGATACTGGGAGCAGATCATTTGCAATCTTTGTTTGTCTGGGTATGTTACAATATTGATTATAGTGAAAAATTCGGTTTCTCCTGATAGTACCTAACCTAACCACATGGAAATAAGTTGAGAATATTATTCAATAACTATACAAACTCAATCCACATATTGAAGGTTCAACTCCTTGTGTGATGTAATTTTTGTTCATTTGCCTACTATTTTTTTCATCTTGATTTTTCCTCGGATTTTTCCATGTGTTTATGAAATACATAGATCTATTTGTTCAGCTCTATAGTTGAACGTTTTTTTTAACTCTTGGAGCAGAAAGGAAATTCCAAAAGAACATTGTGCATACTTAGGTAGTAGTGAGTGTTCAAATTTAACTTCAGATATCAAAAACTATCTATAAATATTATAAAATATATGCTATTAATAAACTGTTCAACATACATGACAGGCATCTGCCAGAACCATTTCAGCAAAGCTACCCTGCTTGTGCAAAGGTATGAAACCATAAACTTCATCCCCAATTTGTAAATTACTGCCCACATTTTGTCCTTTAGCAACTACAACTCCTGCAAAATCTCTTCCTACAGTGAGAGGTAGTTCCATCTGAGAACATCTTTGGATTTGGAATAGAGTATGGCCATATCCACCTAGAATTTTGTATAGATAGATAAAAGTCTAAATTGAACCACGGAAAATCACATTCTCATAGAGGTTCTTACTCTAAAAAACATGTAATGTAAAAAAAGATGAATTAAAAATATACAGCACATTTTGTCAGGTACATTGGTTACAGCAGCACTTTATATAGTCTCCAGATATTAATTCACTCATGTGCTACACCCCTCAGTAAACTAACTAATCTCTGGACAGTAATGTATCACTTTCAACCTTGTTATGTAATATACTCTGGAATATACTATTATTTCCCTTTCACTTGTGTTTCAGAAATATGCTGTCCTGTTCAGTTTTCTTCAAAGTTAAATCTGAGGTTGGATCTATCTTTTGATGCTTAATTTTGGATGCTAATTATTCTTCTCCAATCTTAGTGAAAAAACTATTGAAACATTCTACAATTTCTTTAGGGTCATTGGTGGATCTATTGTATTAGTGAATGATGATATTTCATATTTCTTATCTTCCCCTCTGTTTATTATTTTGTTGATTGTTTTTCAGGTTTTTTTCATGGTACCATCACATTATTCAAATTTGTTTGTGCAGTATGTATTTTTTTTTCTCGTTTTTTTCATTCTTTATGTTTATTTTAACCTGTTCAATAGCATCATTATATTTGTTGTGAGATGTTTATAATATAAACATCTCAATTTGTTGTTATAGTTAATGTCTGCTCAAAATAACTTATGTGTATGGAAGAGGAAGTCTCTGTTTTGTGCTAGTAAGAATATCTTTGCTAAACCAAGGCTGTGATTAACTTGTTTCAATATTTTTCTTGGATTTTAGCATATTTGATTGGAAACAAGCTTTGAAGCTTTATAATATAATAATAATAATAATAATATTTATTCAAGATACCAATGGAATGAAAATAATAATAATTATACTACAAAAATACATTTTTAGGTATAGAATAAATAGTATTCCAATTTCCGGAAAATGATATTAGGAGTCAAAATAGGTCGAAAATCACTTCAGATTTGGAATCAGGACGCCCAATTTACTAACTATTCAAATTTTTCCTGGAAAATTTTCAGTTCGGAAAAATGAAATTTTGTTGCATTTTTTATGGAAGCACCCCCGTATCTCACGTAATTGACTTTATCTTCGGACTATCTCTTCCTCCGGCAAATTTCAGAACCCTACCTCAATAATTACGTGAGATACGGGGGTGCTTCCATAAAAAATGAGACAAAATTTCATTTTTACGAACTGAAAATTTTCCCGAAAAAATTTGAATAGTTAGTAAATTGGGCGTCCTGATTCCAAATCTGAAGTGATTTTCGACCTATTTTGACTCCTAATAAAATTTTCTGGAAATTGGGGTAGTTTCATGGCTGTTGGCGAGCAGTGTATATCACTGAAGATGACCCCACTTGGTCATAGAGTGCATTTTTGGTATATCTCTCACTCCAGCAAATTTTAGGATCCTTACCCAACGATTACATAAGATACAGGGGTGGTTCCATTAGAAGTGGGTCACACTGTATAATCAATTAAAGTTAGATTTTGCCTAGTGGGATTTATGAAGAAAAAACCATTTGTGTAAATTATATTATGGTAGTTGTCAGAGGTTCTGTCATTTGAGAAGATATTGGTATAAGGTAGAGTAGAGGTACCAAGTGTTCAGCTTTTTAATTTTGTAATGTATTGCTGAGTGTAATGCCAAGGTTTTTTTCATTTTGCTCAAAAACTAATTCATCATCATGATGGCTGATTCCTAATCTGGGAGGAAATAAAATTAAAAGAATCTCACAGGAGTCACAAGGCAGATTCATGCAAGGTTCAATATAATTACTTCCTCATTATATAATAAATCAAAAATGTTGAAAACTCATATTTCATAGAATGCCTGCATGCAATACATCAATACATTTTCATCACATTAGTGCACTAAGAAGTTGACCAACTTTTAACTATTTAAAATTACATCTTAGTTCTAGTGAAAACCACTGATTTGCAAGATCATATCATTGAATGATCATTTTTTCCACAAAACTATTTGTGATTCACCTCAGATATAATATTCAAAATAAATCCATATTCTTAAATAACCTGTAACCATTTGGAAAATCCAACCAAATCACATAACCTGGAATAATTAGTTCATTATGAGCATAAGTTGCATGTACTGGTACCTCAGGGCTAGAGAAAATGTATTTATAATATAGTGAAAATGTAATTAATGAATTTTGCATGTATCTGCCTTCTCAGTACCTACCAGGGATTGACCTGAGGACCCTAGAACAACTATAATAATGATAAAATTGCTGTACCAAAAGCTTGAAGCAAGTTGAAATTATGTATTGGGCATTACACCCCAGATACAGGGGGTATACATCAATACAGTAAAGTCTGCATTGGCTTGGACATTCAGACCTCAGATAAACAGAACCCTAATGTCCCTAACTTTCAGGACTCCAGATAGGTACTTCCTCCTCTTAACAAGATATTGATATTTATTACCTATCATTAGCACATCGATGGGGTTAACAGAAGCAGCAGTTACTCGAACCAAGACACCCCTTGGATTATTAACTATTGGCCTTCTAGCTGAACCAAGTTGAAGCATATCTATACCACCATATTCGTGTATTTGCCAAGATTTTATTTTGAGTTGGTCCTTCATACCGTGGACATGGGAAAAATACCTTCTCACAACATTCATTATTCATTAGTTGAAGTAATTATTGTCTATGATAATATTAAAAAAGGACGATATTCAAAATAAAATAAAACTTATCATTTATCAACAAACATTGAATAGGTTAGGTTAGGAGATTTTCTTCGAGTCGTTATTTTATTCCGTTATTCGTCTAATATTATACCATTATCGCTTATTCTTATTATGGCCTCAATTCATTCAAGTCTTCAACTTCTAATCTTCTTCTTTTTCCTGGCAAATTTCACGATTTGCCCTTATGGGTCATTGTTATAAAATGGAATTGTCGTGTCACGTCACGGTCACGTGTCACATGCCGGGTTCGTGGAGACAGTGTTGCCTCGTTGAAGAACATAATTATCCCTTTTCAATGGAGTTTTTGTGTTGTGATCCACAAAAAAAGGACATTCACTTGATTCTGGGTTGATTCACTTCATTTCGAGGATTCCTTTTCCTCTCTATTCACAAAATTGATACATTTCTATAACAATCATTTTCTTCCACCTGATGCATTAGATTTCGCTCGTTCGGAGTTCGGAGTACATATCTACATAATTCTACATAATATAGAATCTACCACATTAATATTTACTAGAATAAGCGTTTTCATTTGTGTATATCCTTCGATCATGAATCTTACCATATTGATAAACTGATTTATAACTTTATGACCATTAAGCATTCGATTATTTGGATTATGAATTATTCCTTTTTCTTCTGCTTAGGCGGCATTGGCGGCAACATTGGTCACTGGTCAGAGATTACAGATTGTTTATTTGTGGTTGGTGGTATTTCTGTTTCTTATCATAAAAGATATATATTTCATTTGATGTTCTCATTATTTAATGGTTCGAAAGAACAATATAGAAAGTAGAATAACGGACGTGCCCCGGAATTCATATTAAATGTTATATATATCATGATGAATTCAAATTTATTTTGTCTAGAATAAAAGACAATAATATAGTGGCAGAAGCACGGAATTAGAATAGGGGAAACCCCGTTGTTGATATCTCACGTTTTTGGTAAGTTCATAAATTTAGAGATAGTTCGAATGGGACTATATCTCATTTTGCCCAAATTTCGATTTACCCAAATTTCAAATCACCCACCCACCGTCTCCGAATCGTGGCCCGAACAGAGGTCCGAACTAAGTCCGAACATACCCGATTTCCTGAAAGATGCGTTGTCAAAAATTGCTATATTTCCATATTATTTCCGTGGATTCGAAAAATGTTCAAAAATAATAATAATGGAACGGTTATTGTTTGGACTTCTCATCATATTCAAATATGTCGTTGATGGGCATCAGGCCCATAATATTTCGATTCACCCAAATTTAGATTAGCCCAATTTTCGATTCCTTCAAATTTCGAATCACCCCCAAATCTCGAATCACCCCCAAATCTCGAATCACCCCCAAATCTCGAATAACCCCCAAATCTCGAATCACCCCCTAATCTCGAATCACCCCCAAATCTTGAATCTCGATACGACCAAACTTGGATTCGCCCAAATTCCGCGTCACCCAAATTCCGAGTCACCCAAATTCCGAGTCACCCAAATTTCGATATTATTTCGATAGTTGATCGAGATATATATGTATACATTCTAGGATATGAGGGTTTATTTGGTTGTGGACCCACGGCTCACTGCATTACTCTGAATCGACTCAAAGAAATATTGGGATCTTTTCAAAAAAATCGTATTTATAAATAAACATGCTTTTCTTTAATGTCCCCCTCCCTTTTATTTTTCGAACGGTTCAACTGAAAAAATTGAAACTTGGGATAATGAAATTGATTCATAAATACTATATTTTGACGTAAAATTGACAAATGAAAGTTTCAAGATAACGACTGGGCGCCATTGGTAAAAAAATTAATGGAAAGAGTGTTTTGTGATACATCATTTTCAAGGCTTCTGGCGATTACTTCACAACCCTAGAATATGAAGTCAGTATCTTCCTACCTACTACAAAATGACGGAACATTCAATAATTGCCTATGTTCAAAAAAGCACTTACCAGTCTGAATTTGTTTATAGAATTGGGTGATAACTACGCGGCTAAAGAAAGGAGGGTCATTCAAAGTGAATCGCACTGTATATACACAGGTAACTACATACCTATAAAATTATTTGGACTTTCATATATGATTTGAATGCATAATTTTTATTTTTTTTTTTTTTAATTATTTATTCTTGTAGTCGAGATCCATCTCGAACTTTAACGAAAACTACATCAGTTATGATGAAAATCATCAGAACCAGCTTAGTTCAGATGCAAGTTGGTGCAGACCGCCTTAAAAATTTGGAAAATGCAGCCAAACTCATTGCAGATGCCAAAAAACTAGGAGCCCAATTGGTGGCCCTTCCTGAATGCTTCAACTCACCGTATGGAACAAACTTTTTCCATGAATATGCTGAAACAATCCCGAACGGGCCAACTTCTAATATGTTATCTGAAGCTGCTAGAGAAAATTCGGTATATTTAGTAGGCGGTACATTTCCAGAGATAGAAAACAACAAATATTACAACACCTGTACCGTTTGGAATCCGCATGGAAAGCTAATTGCCAAATTTAAAAAAATGCATTTATTTGATATTGATATTCCTGGAAAAATAACATTTAAAGAGTCCGATATTTTGAGCCCTGGTAGTGACTTGGTGACATTTGATGTGGAGGGTGTGAAAGTAGGACTAGGAATATGCTATGATTTGAGGTTTGAAGAACTAGCAAAACTGTATAGATTGCAAGGATGCAAAGTTCTAATTTTCCCAGGTAAGATAATGGAGATTGATATCAGCAATGATACAGATGTAAGAAATATAGAAATGATAAAAGAATCTGGCATCGGCTCATATGGCACTTTTGATTGAACAACAAAATTGTCACAATATATACCTAGTATAAAGCACCTCTGATTCAAAGTCTTATTGGTATTGTAATCCATATAACTAAGTATTCAATCAACACCATACAAATGATGGTATTTTGTAATGTGTACACTATCATTATAGATAAATGTAATTTTAGAAGATTGTGTTGTGTTAGGCTATGAAGGTTAATTCCATAGAAATATACTCTAAATTCAATTCACAATGGCACATTATTATGTGTACATATTCGGCATAGTAACAACTAGAGTTCCTAAATGTACTTGACACTGCTGTTTTGACGTTTTTTGTATATTTATATTATATGATTTCTTCTGATCTATGATATCAGGAATGGTTCATGACTGTTTATGGGGAGGGTGGGGGTATTTCATGAGACATTTAATTTTCCACTTCATATATTATATAAACAGTTATGAAACATTCGTGATATGTATATCATTTTGTACATGAGTTACATGAATTCTAAGCTTTCAAATTGTCATCACCCTATATAGTATATACAAGGTGTTTCTAAAATAGGTGGTCAAATTTTAGGAGCATATAGAGTGGGTGAAATAATTACGAAAACCTCTGTAACATTTTTTTCTGAAGTGACCCCCAAGAAAGATACAGCCCCTCAAATGGGGGCCTCGGAGAATGATTTTGTATTATTATCTCTAACACCTTGTATAATGAAAATCTGAAATTTTGTCTATCTGCTTACTATTAAGTGCCGGTTCGAATGGGGTTAAAATCACCTCAAAATAAAATACAGGGGTGTCTCAAAATAGGGAGGTAGGGGGTAAAAATAACCCTAACTTTTTTGTTCATCGCAATTTCAGTTTTTTGACATGAAATTATGAAATCTCAGAGCTATTTACATGAAAAAGGTGCTCTTGTTGCATCTCGATAAAATTAACTATTAGCGAATAAAATTTAAAAAAGCTTGTTATTAACAATATTTTTCATTTTAGTATTTTCAATAGGATCAGACCATAATCACGAAACTCGTCGTCTATTGTTAATTCATCAATTCCGACAATGAATTCAAAATTTCCAACCCCAAAAACCCTTACAAACCAATTTTGAATCGAATCGAACCATAATCACAAATCTGGTCAGCCACATTGGAGCCGCCCTATTTTTTTCTATCAAAAAGTCCATTACGCGTTGTCAACTGTCATCTGCCAGATTCCAAGTTGATCAGACGATTAGAAGTAGGTGAAAATTCAGTTGCAAGATTTGAACTAGATGATTAAACTAAAGTGCATACCAAAATTGCAATTTAAATGAAATCTTGGAAAGATAAATTTTATTCGCTAATGGTTCAGTTTATCGAGATCCAACAAGAGCTCCTTTTCTATGTTGATAGCCCTGAGATTTCATAATTTCATGTAAAAAAACTGAAATTGCGATGAACAAAAAAGTTGGGGTTATTTTTACCCCCTACCTCCCTGTTTTGACACACCCCTGTATTTAATTTTGAGGTGATTTTAACTCCATTCGAACCGGCACTGAATAGTTAGTGGATAAACAAAATTTTAGATTTTCATCATACAAGGTGTTGGCGATAATAGTACAAAATCATTGTCCGAGGCCCCCCTTTGAGGGGCTGTATCTTTCTTGGGGGGCACTTCAGAAAAAAATATTACCGAGGTTTTCGTAATTACTTCACTCACTCTATATACTCCCAAAGTTTGACCACCTATTTTAGAAACACCTTGTATATGGCAACCGAACATTATTTCAGAGGAAATCATATGAATCCTCATGTTGATGATCAAGATTCATAGTGTGTCGAATAATTGGCCGATTCTAGCCGTTTGTTTTCAAGTTTTCAGTGATTGAGTAAAAATCGAAATTCTGATATTTTCAATATTTGTCTATTCCCATGAATATTGCCTTGTCATTATGGAATGCAATACCCTAGCTGTATGTGATATTATTATCTATTCGAATAGTGGGGTGCATGAGGTAGAAATCAGAGGTGTAGCGTTTATTTCTACTAAAGATTTATCACGTATTTGAGCACATAATTCAAATCGATGCAAAATATTCTAAACAGCAAAAATCGAATGATTGACACCCTGTAACTCGGAAACTGGTCATAGGATCGATCTGTAAATTGGACTGTAATAAGGACGCTAATATCTGAAACATATCAAATTTTCAGGAAAATTGGCCGAAAGCCATTTTCCGTACTAAATGTGCGGGGTCCTTTGCAGACTCGACTATAATAGACAGTTTTTCGACCTTGGTCAGAGATAAGTTAGTGGGTAACTTATCTCTGCCTTGGTACATAAGCAATACCGGGTGTACCACTAAGAAAGGACGCCGGCTGTATCTCGCAATGTATTTGCCGCACAGGTTTCGGAAAAAAATATTTATGATAAAAGTGGCCAAGAAATATCTCTGGAAATTATTTTCAAATTTCCAGGACAGCCGCTAGAGGGCATAATTGCATTGGCCAACTTAAAAAACGGGTTCTTATGAAAATTTCCATGTTCTCGAGTTGATTTCTAATCATTTCGATCGAAAAAAATTGCGCTAGCTCTTTAAATGAAAGAGGAAGGGAAAGCTGAATAGTACTATCGAAAAACTCTTATTACTACAGTTTGGTGAAACGGAATTAAGCGATCTTGGTCTCATCATAGATCTAAGTGTATAATGGTCTCATTCTGAAGGGTTTTTTCAGATCTTCCCGATAAATCACGAATCAAGTCGATTTAAATCCCGTGATGGCCGCTAGATGGCATCGTTTGAAAGATCAGCCGTTTCGCCAATTTCTTTCGAGAATTTCAAATGGAACCATATATTTTTACTGCTATAATATGAAATTTGAGTAAACGAGAAGAAAAATAGTGAAAACCGCGAGTTGAAAATTGTCTGATTTTTCAAACGATGTCATCTAGCGGCAACCACAGGATTTAAATCGTGATTCATCTGAAAAAACAAAAAAAAACCTTCATAATGAGACCAAGATCGTTGAATTCCGTTACACGAAACTGTAGTAATGAGAGTTTTTTCAAAGTACTATTCATCCTTACCTCCCTCTTTTATTTAAAGAGCTAGCGCATATTTTTTGATCGAAATGATTGGAAATCAACTCGAGAACATGAAAAAAGTGTTTTTGATATGTCTTGATATACCAAATTTACATGAAAACCCGTTGATTAAACTGGCCAATGCAATTTCGCCCTCTAGGGGCTGTCCTGGAAACTTGAAAATAATTTCCAGAGATTTTTCTTGGCCACTTTCATCATAAATATTTTTTTCTGTGACAGGAAAAAAGTTTGGCATTTCATCTCTGTTGGCAGGTTATAAAATGTCACTTTTCATTAATTACTTTATTCCCGTGGGAAAAAAGTGACTACTTTTTTCCCTTGTATAATAAATAACTATTTTTCTACAAACGCTTAACGAAGTAGCCTTTGACGCTTTCAAATTCCAGCACAAAGTTGGCGTTTTCCCAGAAATGTCATTCTTTGACAGCATTTGCGCTCGTGAGCGGAAATATTGAAAAAACGCTCGCACATCTCTGTAACCTATACTTATATATATTCTTGAAAACCCCCAATTCTGTCATGATGGAAAATAGTGACAGTGAATCATCAAACACACCTCCTTCCTGATGATATAGCAGAAAGCGCAAGAGTTTGAATCTCTTACCGGAGAAATCAAGGAAGAAATATGAATTACAATATGATACATTCATGAATTTGTGCCACTCCGAGATGGTGAATATGAATTCAGAAAACATTTTACTGGCTTATTTTGGTAAAATATCAAAGACTTTGAAGTCATCAACTCATTGGTCTATATATATTCGATGGTACGTATACATGCTTGAATGTTGAAGATAATATCGGAATCAATAAGTATCTGAAACTTATCGCATTACTCAAGAAACAATCTATTGGTTATGAAGCGAGAAAAATCCAAAACATTCACCGCTGAAGATATATACCAACAAATTTCTAAAGAAGCTCCCGATGAAGCATATCTGATGTTGAAAACGATGAATTTTACTGTATATTCAAACTCTTTGTTGTCATCATAAAGACAGTGTATCTTTATTTTATTGCATCAATGAGTAATGTTCAATTTGATTACAGAGGTCTGAAGCTCAGGTTGCCACGCTGGTGGTCCAGTTTCAACTCTCGGTAGGCCCGACATTTTTTTTCTGGCTTGTCAGTTATTTTTTTTGTTTCCTTTGGACATATGGGATAATAGGAATAAGAACTTTTTCAACTATTTCAATCGCTCATACTTTCAGGGCAGTTATTTCCAAACGCTGCGTCAGTAGAAAAAATCTTAGTGTGTATTTCGAGCACAAAGTGTTATTGCCGCTCTCCAAAGATTACGGGCGGCAATCTATCACTTTGCGCTCTAAATACACAAATAGCTATTTCCGAAACGTGTGCGGCAAATACATTGCGAGATACAGCCGGCGTCCTTTCTTAGTGGTACACCCGGTACATAAATAACTATTTCAGCTGCCTTCAATATGACCACCGGACCCATTCATTTTGAGCTACTCCAGAGAGCAAGGGCTGTGGATAACCAACTTTTCGTTTGCGCTATCAGCCCTGCACGCAATGAATCTGGATACATTGCGTGGGGGCATTCCCAGATCACGAGTCCTTGGGGGAAAGTGATGGTTCAAGCAAAAGACAAAGAAGAAATCATACAAGCCGATATCGATTTAACTGAGTGTGATGATGTCAGACGACAAATTCCGATTTTTTACCAAAGGAGAATTGATCTTTATGATACTATTAAGAAAAAATAGCGATTGGTGTACAAGATGGTTGACCTAGGATATGTCAGCCGTCTTTTTAATATTTTTCTCGAAATCATTTAGGCTTTGGGTGTTTGTTATATTGGGTTCATTCAAATCAATTATCTCTTTTACAACTACGGAACTTGAGAAAAAATAAGGATGAATACATCATCATTTTTTATATGGGTTTAAATATACAGGCTGACTCGAAAAAATGCCGGGAAATGATTTATTTCTTTTAATTTCTGGCTTTTTCACCTCGTCTGCATAAATAAATATTAACATTGTTTCAATACAGGTGAGAGATGATTTGCGCCGAAATGTCAACTTGCCCTAGAAGAGATATCCAACTGAAATAATCATTTACATCTTGTTTGAAAAATGTTTGAGGAAGAATATAAGAAGTATATTGAAAAAATAAAACTTTACATTGGACAGATATTCATTGAAAAACAGGGTGTTGCGAAATTCGACCGACAACGGGTGATAGCCCTCGTGATTTCATAATCACTGAGATAGGGACATATGGTCTTCAAGTGTTCAGTTCTCGAGATAGAGGACGTTGAAGTTAAGAAATTGAAATAGTTTTTTCGCAATATCTGCTCTAGAGAAATTGATATATAATGCATTCAAATTCGGTATATGGTTTCATCATTCAATGGTTCATTTTTTGACCAGAAAGACATTTCGAGAATTTTATCCAGAGGTGCACAGGGGGTTGTGATAACTTTTCCTCCCATATTTTCTACGCCACATGAAATTTCGATTATTTCCAATTTCTCGAATTGATTGTTCAATTATGTTGAGAAAATGCATCACCTTCAACTGAGCTAAAATGAACAGATATCGAGATATTTGATTCAAAATAAAAGTTTGCATAGTAATTTTTCAACTTCCTCAGTAGTAGAAAATGACAAAAATTTTTGTTTTCTCTCCATTCGTGGAATAACTATTTCTGTTTAGCTACAGAATGAGATCTGAGTAGTATCTAATCTACTCAAGCCAAGAAAAATATTTTTGCAATTTTCTACTACTGAAAATGATGAAATATTACTATAATGCAATCATCTATTTTGGGTCGAATATCTCGAAAACTGTTCATTTCAGCTCAGTTGAAGGTGATGCATTTTTTGAACAAAATTGAACAATGAATTCGAGGAAAAGAAATAATCGAAATTCAATCAGTGGCGTAGAAAATATGGGAGTAAAAGTTACCACAACCCTGTAGGGCACCACTGGATGAAATGTCCGGAATGGCTCTCTGGTCAAAAAATCACCAATTCAAAGATGAAACCATCATATACCAATTTTGAGTGCATTCAATTTTTCTAGAGATATTGCGAAAAAACTATTTCAATTTCTCAACTTCAACGTCCTCTATCTCGAGAACTTAACACTTGAAGACCATATGTCCCTATCTCAGTGATTATGAAACCACGAGGGCTATCACCTGTCAAGCGTTGTCGGTCGAATTTCGCAACACCCTATATACATGAATTTCAATGTAAATTTAATGTAATTTTGAATGTATCAATGGTGTAATGCTTTATTCTTAATTAGTGATATAACTGTTATTAGGAATAGTAGAGGTATCTTATATATTGTATTATGTATAAACATATATTTGTTTCAAGATGTTTTGTACTACTTTTAAAGGAGGTTGAATATATTCTATTTTAGCTGAATTTTTGCGCGCAAATCAAGTTTTTATATAAAATAAAAATCTCTATCAGAAACAATTCAAAAAAATATATGGTACCATTTCAATATTTTGACAGTCGCTGATTGTAGAGTTGAAACTGGGAAAAAATATTAGTGCCTCCTTTTGTAGTATTTGAAAAATCTCTACATTGACTTTTTGATAATAATGATGGCACTATAGCTTGGAAATATTGTGTCAGTCACCAGTCAGCCAGTATAATGTACCAGGGGAACTACTAAGAACGGCTGTCGGCGTGATCTGGAGTATCAATCGTGAATTAAAAATGTAATGTATGCATATTATTTCACGATCAAATAGAGAAACTAAATCTCAACAGACCAAAGAAAACTGCAACATGATAGCATTTCGCTAACGGAAGATATTGACGATCAAAGTTGGAAAAAGGATTGATGACCGCCGTTCTTATAGTTGTTCACCCGGTACAGTGCATCCCATTTTGGTTGAGACTGCCAGGTTTCTCGGTTGTTATTGAAGAAAGAGCTTTCCTACTTTTCAAGATACTCAAGATGACCTTATCAGATTTTGCATAACTATTTCCGTTCATTGAGATACAGGGGGAGTTTGCGAATTCATACTTTTTGGACCCCTTCTACAGGGTGTTTCAAAAAAACCTAACCCCCTTGCTAGGGTAGGTAGAACAATGCAAAATAAGTTGGGTTTGCTCAGTAAAAAAATGTCGTAACGCCATCCGTTTTCAAGATACAAGGTGTTGACACAATATTTTTTTACACATTTTTTACGATTATGTTGAAACTACTGGCAACATTGTGATGAAATTTTGTATGGATGTTTCTTGGCATCTGACACATCGCATGCATTTGTTTTTATATCTGACTGTCATAGAGGGCACTAGTTACACGGTTCGTACCGAGTAGTTTTGAACATAACTTTTGTGAGGTTAGATTTTTCAATTCAAATTTGACGTGACCTCAAACATCATTCAATTTCACACCAAAAAGGTACTCTTGGTAAAACTCGATACTGTGTTCTGTTTTCGGAATATTTCGATTTGAAAATGATGAAGTGGTAACTGTTGCTAGTATAAAGAGTGAGTATTATGAAAAATTATCACCTATTTACTGAAAACCGAAAACAATAATACATTTCTGATGCAAAACTCATTGATTTAACAATGAATCACAAGAATAACATCGAAACAGATTTGACTAAGAACATGGATTTCACAGTTTTGTTGTATCTTGATCAGAAAGTCTATGCTATATAGGTAAATTCACGTCAAGAGTTGTGAGACATAATTGAACATCACTTAAATGACCTAACAGCTGATCCTCAACTGTTCAGAAGAATAATACATTCTTAAAAAAAGAATATAGGATCATGTCTGAACACTTACTGTAACTGATTCAATATTTCATGTTTCTAGTCAAATATCTCTTAATTTTATACTTATGATTCTTTGTTCCATCAATAACTTCAGCACAAGAATAATTTTATTGTTTTTGAACCTGAATAAATAAGTAATTGAACTCAATAAAATTCATTTTATACCAGCATCATTACTACTCAATTATTTGCAAATCGAAATATTCCGAAAACGGAACATAGTATCGAGTTTCACCAGGAGTACATTTTTGGTGTAAAATTAAATGATGTTCAAGTTCATATCATATTTGGATTGAAAAATCTAACCCCAAAAAAGTTATGTTCAAAACTACTCGGTACGAACCGTATAACTAGCGCCCTCTATGAGAGTCAGATATTGAAACAAATTCATGGGATGTGTCAGATTTCAAGAAACATCCATACAAATTTTCATTACAATGTTGCCAGTAGTTTTGGAATAATCGTGAGAAATGTGTAAAAAAATAAATTTTTCAACACCTTGTATCATGAAAACGGATGCCGTTACGACATTTTTCCGCAGAACAAACCCAACTTATTTTGCAATGTTCTACCTACCCTAGCAAGGGGGTTAGGTTTTTTTGAAACACCCTGTATATCTATGAAGTTTTAAGGAATAATTTCGCGCTGAGGACTATGTCTAACATAGAATTTTGCGCAGAATCCGGTCAATTTTTTCCAGGGTTTGGTTTTGGAGATAGGAATCACACTTATATTGTATTCTTGATAGAACCTTGTATTTCATTATTTTGTGAAATTCGTTATTTTTCCTTTTTCGAAATTATACATAATACTTCATACATAGGACCTCCAGAAATGCTAAAAAATACTAAAACATTATATTATTATGAAATGATGCTAGTGGACTGTAGATTTTTCATATAAAGGAAGTATAAACTGAAGAATTCTCATCTGTGATTTTTTATAAAGAGATAAGGCGAACATGAGTGCATTTCGTTTTCTTATGTTATTTTCAGGTCTCTGGTTCAGTTACAGAGTTCAGATAAAATGAAATAATATATCACTATAAACACCAGATACCTCATTTCAGAATCGTTCTAAACTGGTCAACATTGATAACGTCGTTGTCCAAAATATAGCCTGAATTTAAAGTAGAATAACTCACGAATTTCCTTACCAATATGAAATCGGAATTCACCGATGATAAGCCTATCTCTTGACAGTTTGTTGCAGTGATATGAAACTTGCTAGAGGGTGATAATTGAATGGGTGTAAAATTACATCGTGGTCGTCTCCTTCCCGTTTGAACAGTTATTTTTTTTAATTTTTTTTCTCACCTGTATCCTCTTGATCGATGTTTTCCCTCGAAACTTTTTCGAAATTTTCAAATTCTGAGCTTTGATAATCGTGTTATGAATATTCATTCAAAATGATGCATTTTTTCGACGATTAATTGTATGAAATTGGAAGTTTGAATTCTTTTTTGAAGAATCAACCTTGAATGTATAGTCGTCGGATATGTGATCGTGCTCGAGCACAGAAAATTCTGAAGTAGTCTATACAAAGTGATACAAGAAATACTGAATGATGGAATGGAGAATAACGTAGTCTTCAGTAGATGAAACATAATTTTTTCTATGTTACTAGTGAAATAATGGAGTGTTACTTCGTCATGAGGATGTTTGGTGTCTGACCTCGAAATGGTTTTGTAATTTCTCGGATCGAAGGTCATATAATGAAGGTACGAATTTTTAATCAAAATGATGAATTTTCGTTAAGATAAATTATAAAATTCAAAAAACTTACGATTGTAGTTCCAGCACTATGAAATTTATATTTATTCTTGACAAAAGATATACAAGGTGCGATAAAAAATATGTCCAGATCATCCCGGGATGAAGAAGCATATGTTTAAACGTGATGAAAATCGCTATGTTCCGAAAAAGAAATAATATAGTGTCGGTCATTGTCGAAAATTGTTAAATGTATAAATACAGTAACTTTTCATGAGGCTTGTATGAGAAAATATGAAAGAGACTGCAGAATTGCCATAGATCCGATCAAATGTTTTTCATACTAATGAAGATAAATACAGTAAGTCCTCATGAGGCTTATACGAGGTAATATGAAAGAGACTTAACATATTAGAATGAAAGTCAATCTAATATGCAATTAGGATTTTTTTGACGTGAGAATAAAATTAAAATAGCAATAATTCTAAGTATGAGTTAGGCGAAATATTTTTATTTTTACAACAGAATTCGTCAATTTTATAGCAGCAGGTGAGATATTATAAATTCCTTATGAATCACCTTGTGAAAAAAATTATGCAGAAATGAACATTCAAGAGTTCTTTTATCTCTATTCAACTCTACACTGTAGGTGCTAGATCAGTATATAAGAGAGTAATAGTAACAAGTATGCACGAATATATGGCGATATTCTGAAGTCTCTCTCATATTACCTCGCGTATAAGCCTCATGAGAACTTACTGTATTTATATTCATTAGTATGAAAAACATGTTATCGATTCTATGGCAATTCTGCAGTGTCTTTCATATTTCCTCGAATAAACCTCAAGAAAAGTTACTGTATTTATACATTTCACAATTTTCGACAATGACCGACACTATATTTCTTTTACGGAACATAGCGATTTTAATCACGTTTAAACATATTCTACTACATCCCGGGAAAATCTGGACATATTTTTTATGGCACCTTGTGTATCCATCGTCAAGAATAAATATAAATTTCATACGCTTCATATCGCTTGGAGCGCACGAAAGGATATCCCAATAATGTTCAAAGAACATCGTGCGTTCCTAGGGAGGATAGGGACAGGAGGTAGGTATTGGAATTTTTTCTGAACTTCTGGAGATTATATATTGTTGGGAATACTTCCTCAGGCAATGAATTCCAGAGCCTAGCCGTTCTATGGATGAAGGTGTTTTGATAAAGTGCTGTTCGACATCTTTCGAGGTTGACAACGAAAGGATGTGCTGACTGGGCTTGTCTAATTCGTCTGACTGGTTTCCGACAAATTACAACACCATTTCGAGGTCAGACACCAGACATCCTCATGACAAAGTAACACTCCATTATTTCACTAGTAAGATAAAGAAAATTATGTTTCATCTACTGGAGACTATATACGTTATTCTCCATTCCATCATTCAGTATTTCTTGTATCACTTTGTATAGACTGCTTCCGAATTTTCTGTGTTCGAACATGATCACATATCCGACGACTATACCCAGCCAACCATCGTGTGACATCAACATCTGTGTGATGTAACAACCTTGCATAAATGCAATATCTCTTTAACACATCTTATCGACGTAGATTCGATATCAACGTCGCAAGGTGTCATCGCAACCAGTAAACTATGTAATGTAGCAGCGACTTCTTCAAACTACATCTCTTCGACGTTAACTAAATAATTCACATTGATATCCTCATGAGATATCTTTGTGACCTATGAGTGTGACGCAGACATGCGCTAAACGAACGCACACGCCAGACGCCATGTTGAGCTGTGCATGGTCACGTCAGTCAGTCAGTCAGTCAGTCAGTGAGTGAGTCCGACTCCGTACAGACTATTTCCTTCCAAATTCTCTGTTGAAATATCTGAATTGATTTATAGCACATATTATAGCAGCTTCAAATTGGAGGTATACAATATCATTTAGGAACGACGGTGAGTTCAATCACAATAGGTAGGTACTATTGTAATTATCTCCGAGATAGGAATATTGCAATGTAAAACAAGGTGGATGAAAGTTCCCAAGATAATGTAAGTGTATTTGATATGTATCATTTATGAATAATGTATATTTCTATTGCTATATATATATGTGTCATGTACGTTTTACTTCAATCAAGATTACTATAATTAGGGTGAATGTCATGATAAGTTTTGTATCATCAATTTTTATTTTCGGAAAATAAACATTTTCTTCGTAAAGTTGCATAATTATTATTTTATTTCCCACGAATATCACAGGTACGGCGACCACATCATCGATGTCGCAGTGTGATGTATTTGTAATATGAAATGTACACTTGTATGTGACCTGGTAGTGATTTTTCATGTGATGTCGCATTTCATGTCTGAACGACGTCACAGTGATGTTGCTTGGGTCGGACATTTTCACATCGCCACGTTGTATCGGTAACATGTTTGTGACTTCAAATGCGATATCGCATGTCACAAAGTGATGTGGTGTATACATCACTTATACATCTCATGGTTGGCTGGGTACATACGAGGTTGATTCTTCGAAAAAGAATTCCAACATCCAATTTCATGCAATTAATCGTCGAAAAAATGTATCATTTTGAACGAATATTCATAACACGATTGTCAAAGCTCAGAATTTGAAAATTCCGAAAATGTTTCGAGGAAAAACATCGATCAAGAGGATACAGGTGAGAAAAAAATTAGAGAACAATATCTGTTCAAACGGTAAGGTGGAGACCACGATGCAATTTTACACCCGTTGAATTATCGCTCTGTAGCAAATGTTATCTGAAATTACAGAAGTTTCATATTGCCACAACAAACTGTCAGGAGATTAGGCTAATCATCGGTGAAAACCGATTTCAAATTGGTGAAGAAATTCGTGTGTTATTTTACTTTGAATTTAGACTATATTTTGGACCTCGACTTTTCAATGTTGACCAGTTTATATTTATATGAAAGAATATATCACTATGGACACCAAATATCTCATTTCAGAATCGTTCTGTAATTTATATGTCAAATTTCCATTTTAATAATATCAGAGTGTCATGAGTTAAGTCACTACATTTCACATTTTTGTCATGTTTTATCAAAATTCATTGTAACAAATCCTGATCAAAAGTGAGTACCTACTACTTCGGACCATATATCTAAGTAAATGATTTGAAGAATGGAATAATCTAATTTGATGGCATTATCAACATTGGAATCAATTCTCCTAACATTTGCAATATTGGGGAGCGTGCACCTTTTGGTAACTGTGCTGGAGAATCTCGAAAACGATGGAAACGATTGCAGCAATATAATGAAGGAATATGCGAGGTACAAATTTTTACGTGAAAGTAATTTAACTGCTTTCAAAGTTACATCACCATATTTTCATTGAATATACATTGAACTGAATTCGGTGTTTTTTTCAAAACCCTTTCTCCTTTCTCTATGCTGAGACCCACACATTTTTGAGATTATTTTAGCATCATTAGAAAAAGAGACAATATATGTAACAGAAGTTTTATTTATCGCCGTGAATATGTAGGCATTTTGGTAGAAGAAGTGGCGAAAACAATATGAATCACAGTAGAGAGGGAGAGTAGGTACTAATATTGTAACAGTTCTTCAGCAATAATGGTACAGGGGTTGTCATATGCAATTAATGATGATTATTGCTAAAGTGATACCAAATGAAATCCATACCCTTCACAAAATTTGGCAAATGAATACAAATTTAAGAACACTGCATATTCAAAAATGTGTCTCTTTAGCTGTGTGTATCATACCTTACAATATAATTTCGTTCTTAATGCTTCTTGATAACTCTTTATTTGGTAGCACTATGGTATTTAACAAAATTGTTTCGGATGGCACACTCACAGAACATCCTGAAAAAAAAGTGAATAGGTAATTTGTATCTCATAGTGGAAGGAGAAGATGGTGTGCCTACGCGCATATTATGTGACGTCATCTGGGATACCCATATCAGCTGGTTGTCACAGACATTACCGTTGCCATGAGCGTGGGCAATGAATTCAATCACGTTTATTGAAATTTCTATGAGTTTCTCGATCTGTTTAGAAATAATTCAATTTATATAAACAGGTACCTATTCCTTCGATTTCACTACTTCATTGAGTCTGGAAATTGTGACGTTGAGGTAATTCGCAATCGCAAATAGCAAAAACATACGAATTTTTATGCATTTCCAATCCCATCTGAATGATCCACTACTGTGTCGATTCTGACAGATTCAAATTCAGCAGTTAACGACGTTGACGTTGCTTCTGCTCCGACATCGACAACAGGAGTACCTATCAATTTTTGCCGTTTTGTTATTCAAATCTTTGCTGCAATTTATATTTTGTGAGAATTTGAGAGTTCTGAATTCATTTTCAATTATTTCTGACTTGATATTCGACGGAAGATGTTCTGTAGGAATGGCATCTTGTTTCAAATATTTGTGATTTTTTGTCAAGAACCGTACCTACTTTCGCAGTTGTTTGGGAAAATTTTGCATGGAAATGTTTTGAAGACATACGTGCTGTAATATGAATGTGGTGATAATATGATAGGATAATACTTTGGAATGAGGATATGAAAAATATAAGGTGGGTACCATTATTTGAGTTTATATTCTGTCGGCAGCAAGCTCCCATTGTTTCATTAGGTCTCCATTCTTGGAAAATCAGAAAAATTCATAATCAGTGCCTTTTGCATGTTAGTTGGAATTTCCATAACCAGAAACGAAACAAGTGGACATTTCGAAATTATTTCATACAATTTTAGTTCTTATATAATATCTGATGAAGTTCGAGACATCAATCACGAAACCAAATAATAGCAATGACAGTTATATCCCAGCTGACGTCATGCGCAGAACAAGACGAGTTTGAGATTTCTGTTGAGCACACCATCTTCTCCTTCCACTATGTTGTATCTGAAGTTTTGTATCACAATATACTAGACTAGAAGTCCTAGTGATCTCACTAACAATTTCATGAACTAAGTTCGTTTCCTCAATTTCCAAGCATCTTGAGATGATAAAAGGCTGGAAATCTTTGAAAATCAATTGAAAACCTTGATCAAATAGATTATATCAGATGCTAATGGAAAATGTTTAGCTATGATTTGTCTAGAGTCAATTACCCATATACTCTCCAGTTTCATGTAAGTTATGATTTTATATCTGAACACCTTCCAATATTCTGAACATTTCCAATTAAAAATTTTTTGGAATGTGAAATCTATTCTGTGACTGGAAAAAATGATGTTGCATTTTACCTAAAATGGTGATTGATGGATTCAACCTGCCATCTTTGTTGAACAACGGTGGATTCTCCATCTTCGCAAATGGTTTGTTAGGGTCAGGATCAGATGGAGTTCCTTCAACTCTAGCCCATCTCCCTACTCTGGAACCTCTTCCAATAATACTATGAAGAATCAAACTATGCTCATCAATGGTTGCTTCAGATAAAATAATGCTTTCTCGTATTCTCACACCTGATCCTACAGTCACACCAGGGCCAATACTCACATTTGGTCCCAACTAAAATAGTTAATTGAATTACTAAGCAGAAGAAAATACTCAGGCAGATATTTATGATCATGATATAGGAACTTTCAAATTACAACTGGCATTTTATTGCATTTTTCATATTTGATTCACACTACAATACATATACAATACAATTCTGAAGAGGTTTTTGTACAACTGTCAAGAAACTCTTTCATGGATATGTGACCCTTTCTCATTCCCCCCTCCCTGATTTTCTGTGAGAAAATAATGTTAGATGGAATCTTTCTGTAGTTGTCAATGAAACAGATAACAAATATACACTAGTAATTACTTTAAATTATATTCTCAAATTTTAAAAGCATGTAATACCATGATGATATTAGATTATACCTAAATAGACCTAAATAAGAAAGGAAATAGCAAAAATTTGAGGTCCTTCAGAAGGTTGATGAAATCATGGAAGTAGATGATGATCTTGCTTACCTACAGCTTCAACAATATGAGGTGGAAAAAAATTTAGAATATGAAAGTTGTGGGGTTTTATCTGTACTATCTTTTGGCACTCCTTAAATAATCAAATAGGAATATTTTGTTCATCTCATCCTGAAGAACAAATCAGAAATATTTGTGTAGAAATAATTGTTGATTGGAGAAGGGAAACCAATTCTTTGTGAGCTGTTAATTTTTTCAGGCAAAATTGAAGTTTTATAAGGGGTTGTACTCTATAACATGTCACCTCATACAACAAATTGCAAATCAGAGGTTTTATATTGTCTTATAGGTAATGCTAAAATTTTCAACTCACAACAGCTGTTGGATGTACTGAAGCTGTGGAATCTATGTGGACATCTGGAAGAATTGAGCAATGTTCACCTGCACCTTCAGAAATAGCAAGACGTTCTGGATGCTTGGTTTTGTAAAGTTGTAAATAGTGCCTATTGGCATAGATAGCTGAGCCAGCAGTCTTCAATTGGGACCACCAGTTACTGGTCTGCATGGCAAACATTCTTCCTGTTCCTGCTAGGGAGGCCAGAATATCTTGTTCAAGTTGAAGGTTGCCTGCTTCTTTGTTTCCATTTCCAATTCTGAATAATTATTATGGTATGATAGAAGATGAATGAATTGGAATTGAATATGTGTGTTTATTTTTAACTTACTTATAATATTCTTCTTGCTTCATGGTGAATATCTCTCCTATAGTTTGAAAAACATCCAATGAGAAAATGTAAATTCCACAATTAATCAGGGTAGAAACATATGAATTAGGTTTTTCCACATAATGGGTAACTTCATGGGATTCTTTATTAGTAACCATACACCCATAATTTAAAGACTGCTGCCTAGTGGCTTCTGTACCCATGATAGTAACCTAAAATGAGTGTTAGTTAAGTTCAATTATTCAATACAATTAGATGATTGGACAATACCAGAGCTTTGGAATTACAACTTGAAGGTAGACTTTTGTGAAAGTTATACAAATCAACAAGTGGAAAGTCTGCACAAACATCACCATTCATCACAAAGAAAGCATCAGGGCTGCCAGAACGAATTTGATCTCTGAAATGGAACAGACCCCCAGCTGTGCCCAGTGCCACAAATTCCTGAAGGTATTTAATTGTTACATTATACTGATGTTGCATATCATTGACAAAAGGCTGAATTTGGGCAACAGAATAAAATCCAATGAGTAAAATTTCTTTCAGGCCTGGAGTTGATGCACATGCTTCTATGTGATGTTGAATCAAGGGCAGTCCACCAACAGGAAATAAAGGTTTGGGGATGTCAAGAGAAAGGGGCCGGAATCTTGTTCCTAGAAGAAAATAATATAATTATGATTTTTCACTTTTCAATGAGACATATGTGATGATACCTTTTTCAGGACCACCTATCAGAATAACAGCTTTGAGCATCATTCTTGAAACTAATTATGTTGGAAATCTCAGCAAAGTATCAAAATACAGTTCTCAAGCACAGCCCACAGCTAACATACAGCCACAGTCTATTATCCTTTACACAGCGTTCCTATGATATTATCACTTATGACACGTAGCAAATCATAAATATGCATTTACAGATAATAAGAAGGTAAACATCATCATATTTCATTACATGAAATCATCACTACATCTTGTTAGTTGTTTACAAACATAACCACATAACCTCAAAGCACTTTCCAAATGACACTTTGAGCAGGCAATCAGGGTTCTCAACAAAATATTAAATATGCCAGTAAAAATTTTAATTCACCGCAGAAGTGTACACACAGCTTGGAATATGAGCACTGTATACACGGAGAATAATGTATTGTTGATTTCACTAGAGTTCCTTGATTTCACATATCGCCGTCGACCTACTACACTTATAAAAAACTTCCATTATTCGCAGAAATGAGGAAAGAATGTAGCGTACAGGGTGATTCACCTTAAATGTCCCCTCATCTAGCTCATTTATTTTTGAACGTGTTTCGAACCGATCCCAGAATTTGGAGAATCATTTGAAAAGATTTTTGAAAATATTTTTCCGCTATATAAAATAATACAGGGTGTTCGGAACAAACGATCTACAGGGTACTACACGTTTTTCAATTCTAGTTCAAAAAGTGGTCAATTGTATTTCCAAATTGTCATTTGGATTTCAAAAAGCATATCATTCGTATTTCAAATTATATAGTCAATTCAATTTCGAAAATCATCAACTGTATTTCAAAATTATCAAATTAATTTCAAAAACTAACACTTTAAATTCCAAAATGGTAATTTGTATTCCAAAGTATATCAAATGTATTTCATAATGCATCATTTGAATTTCAAATCTAAAAGAGCACAGGCAATATATGGTTTATATAGATTGGCGTTATATATAGGTGATATTTCCATTCATTATGTTATTGGAACGCTTCTCTGGCTTCTGGTTCCTTGTCATTGCGTGGCATCATCAATAAAAACGATTAGTTTTTAAATTGAAATGTTGGATTTTGGAATTAAAATAGAATATTTCGAAACTAAAATGACCGATTTGAAATACATTCGACGCATTTTGGAATTGAATTGATAATTCTTATACTTTCTGAAATTAAAATGAACGCTGTTGATTATTCACGATGAACTGAGGTAAATCGAACAGATAGAGCGTCCATGAACTTTTTTGTGAAAAAAATAACAAATAAATAAATTTTTTCGAATCCTATAATACTCTAATAAGAATAATATTTTCAAAGTAAATTTGACATTGCCTCTTCCACTACTTAACTATTTTATCCCTCATTTCATTATCGAATCAGAAACCAACCGGTACAAACGTTTTTCTGAATTTTCATTTGAAAGCCCTAAAATCGGAGTGTAAACTCCTCGCTGGACCACCCTGTATAAGCTCACAGAGGTGAGCTAGATAGATAAGTACGTATCAAGTTCGTTTGTTACGAAGGAATGCGATTATAGTTTGAATTTCTCAAAATCCCAATAATTATATAGATAGGTTTAGGTATATATTGTTAGTATATTATATGATTTATATGTACATAATATAATCTTAGTAGTTTCATGAATAAAAAGTATACCGGGTGCTCTATTCAAGACTATCCACCGTCGATAAATATTTTTTTCGAAATCACTTTGAAAAACTGCCATGAGAATGTGAAATTCCTATTTGAATATTCTCATGAATAAAGAAGTTACGGAGGAGACATGAAAATGATCAAAATCTGTTTTTTTGCGTATAAAACAAAAACAAATAGATTTTATCAAAATATTTTTTCACATTATAGTTGGCCTTGACAAACTCCACATTTGGTGTCATTTAACCGACCTCGTATCTCTCACCGTTAAAAAAGATACCCATGGTGAGCATGGTAAAAGTGGGACACACTGTATATTCATAGAATGTTCCGAGAATTTTCTGAAAAATATTATGAGAACGTCCTTGGAGCGTGAATTTTCGTCCCATTCGTATGTTCTTTGGATATCCTCAGAACTTCAGTACACCTGCTTGTGAGAATATTCTGAGAATATTCGAAACCTTCCACGGCAATACTCTAAGAACGATCAGTTTGTGCTGTCTGGGTATAGATAATAAAAGTGATATCAAATAGTCTCTCTCCTGATGGTCAAACTGAATGTGCCATTTTTTGTCTCATCCTTGCTGAATTGTATATATTTAATAATATATGCATGACCTCAATTCGATTTACTGAATTCGAATCATAGGAATAACAATTCAAATATAAATAAGGAGTTAAATGGATTTGGGTTGCACGGTATACTTAGTTGGTAGATACAGTGAAAGTGCAACAATGGTTTCAATAAATAAATAAAATTTTAATTAATAAATAATAAACCTACAATGAAATTGATCTAGAGGTAAAAGTTGGTATTATTTACAATAAGTAATCGGTATTAGCTACAATTATTTTCACCTATTTGCATGCTGAAAATATCGCATATTTGGATTATTCAACAATTTATTATAGAGATTGTACGATTCGATTTTATCCAGATCCAGATCACTGTTGATTCTGCCAACTCGATCATCCCATCCATTCCATCCAGATCCAGGACTGGAGTGGCCCACGTGATATTCTCCGTCCTTGTTCTGGTGGACATGGAAATGAACATTTTGTGGATGGTTCGAATCATGCCCCTTTTTTTGCGCGAAAGCAGCAACTACTTTCGCAACTATGCCGCTAGTGTTGATGAGTAGTAGCAGTCCCACCATTCCTAGGGTTTTGAGGGAGAATAAAGTGAGGAAGCCTAGAAGTGTCATGATGACTCCCATGAGGAAGATTGCAATCGGCATGATGGCTCGAATCTTCTTAGCTATACCAAAACACCTTCCTGCAAATAAAGTTCAAAATTACTATACACAGGAAGGCACACTCGAAAAGATTGAGAAGATCACCATATGGATGAACAAATAAACTTATTATAAGATATAGGTACTATACAGGCTATTCCAGAGTTATAGTTATAAAAGCCTAAGCAATAATCCGCTCAGCAAAATATAGAAAAGAAGTTTATATACAGGGTCGTGTCCCAAGAAACCCATTTCTGGTGAAATTGTAAGTGAACGAAGAGTCAGACCAAATTTCATTCTGATACACCTCTAATATTCTAGAAGATATAAGACTTGTCTAATAGATTCGTCGACACTCGTTAGAGATTTTAAACTAAATTGTGTGTCGTAGCTAATACTTTTGTCACCCATCATTTTTGAAACCGAAAGGAAAATTGAAAATCGTTCCGAACTGTCCCTCACGACAATTCCACAAAAGATGACAGGTTTTTTATTGCATTATATATTATATAATGTATTGACTGGATTTTCTTCAGAAGTACGGTATGGTAGTCGGAAGGTATTCAAAATGTTCTCTGATGATTGGTGACTTACCCATGAAGGTTTCTTCATTTTGATTTCCTTCCCAATATTTGGAGACTACATTTCTTAGAACTTTGCCGATTGAACTGATTAACTCTATTCTACTATCGGTAGCTTTAACCATATCGGTAGTAGTGTCATTATCTGCCAATGCACCTTGGTATATCAATATCATGAGTACTGAACCCACTAAACAATATGTCCTCATTTTTTCGTTTTCGATGACATAATAACATTCCTGAAATTATCTGAAACTGAAAGAGAAATAGATAAGTAACATTTTCTACATGAAAGTTATTCTTACTCCAAGGGCGGACTGGGATAAGGAAAACCCTATAGAGGGCTTCGTGGATGAGAAGGCGCGAAATCAAACAATCCGAATAAAATGTTTGTCTGATGATATGAATATAATCTCATATATTCATTCTTGTTGGAAGATAATAAACAAAAGAAGGGCCGCAAACAACTGTTCTGGTCAAGATCAATTGGATTCGAATCATTGTAGATTAGGGATTTCTGGGTATGGGCAGCTAGATATACAAATGCAAAACAGGTGGTATCAACATAAAATGAAAATAAAAACTAAATTGAAAGGAATATCTTATCCCATAAAGAGAAATCATTCAATATTGGAGGGAGGTGAAGAAAACGATACATTTTTTCCATCCGTGGGTTATTAAATGAATATATTATTTTGAAAACAGATGTGAAATCTGAATAATGAAAATATTTTTTCAGTCACGCAGACCTGAGTTTTTGTGACCTCTAACAGATCGAGTATCAACTACCAATTTGATTTACTATAGGTAAAACATATACTGGGTGATTCAAATTCGAAGGCCTCCAACGAGTAACGCCAGTAAAAATAAAAATGTTTTTCTTATATCTTATATCTCCGGAAATAACTCGGAATTTGAGAATTTTCTCGGCGGCATATTTTTAGTGACAGAAATGCCAAACTTTGGCCTAATTTACCATCTCCGTATCTCTCATAGTTACCGAGATCCCAATGGTGGCTCTCGAATTTGATTTACCCGGTATATGCGCGGCAGGCGAAAATTTTGAATTTCTCAAATTTGAATGCCTGAAACCAGCAAGTTGTATACTCGTACATTGAGTATATATTGTTTAACGAGCACGGAATGATAGTCATTTCTCACGAGAATGACGAGTGGGAAATCAGCATTCCGTGCGAGTTATACACTATACTTTTTCTACAGTTGTAACATGCAGATAACAACGAAATTATAGATTTTTTCGGCTTGTAGCCAAATGATTGTCTCTCAAGTGATGCTCATCTATTAGACAGAGCTGTCATTGCATGAAATTTGACATTTCACGGAAGATATGAGATTTTGTGAATTAATAACACAATGAAGACATTGTGATAACATCAGATTCGGATGTAAAATTGATGACATATAAAGTACCTCATTGATTCATCGAACATGGTGAATTATTTTATAGCCGTAGTAAAACATTTTGTAAACATCAGGTTTCGTTCAATATTTTCTTCGCTGGTTAAAATGTCGATGTTATCTTCAAGGTTTTGAATATTTTTTTGTCTCTTAAAATTGCCATCGAAAATTTCTAATTCATGGTCTATAAACATTTAACTTTCTTTCAATTTACATCTGTAGGCATCTACGTGCCTATTCAGTGAGTTGGTGTAGCATTTAAATGAAAAAGTGTGAATTGAGAATCAACGAGTGTAGGTAATAATAATGAGGTATGCATGTCTGTGATGTGTGTTTGTCCGAACTTATTGAACGATTCACCTTATTTCACTAATTATTGTGACCCAAATAACTGAACCATGATGGGTTTACCCAGCGAACGGACGGTTATTACGTGCTAGGATTGTTATTTTCACATTTCTTTAATATACAGGGTGGTCTACGAGGTTTTGTCTAGTCAATATCACGAAAACTATTTCTCGAAAAATCGTAGGCATTCTTTCATAAGAGAATCAATCTCACAGTATTTATTGTTCGTCATGCTTTTGAAAGAAACGATCGAGCAATCCTGCATTAAGGATTATACCAGCGAGCACAAAAACATCTCAGAGATGTTAAAAGTACGAGATTTCAATACGTTAAACCTCCACTGCGATGTTCTGTGTACACATGAATAGAACTTTTATATAGAACAGAAAATGTCTGCCGCAGGCGGCGTTTATAAAGATGTCCTTGGGATGTCACAAACATACAGTATCCCAAGTTTTTTTCACAGCGTTTCTATGGACACAACAGAACATTTTCCAAGCGTCTTGTGCACCCCAAATCGCTGTATATAAAGGCCAGTGAAAAATGAATTGTGAGAATCGTGTAATGTTCATGATTGCAATAGATATCAGAGATCGACGGTAGAAATTATATGCAATGATTTCAAATATATTATACAATGTATTATTCAATTCCGTCCACAAAAAGTCGATAACGCCCAGAGTTGGACGTACTCAGTACATCGTAATCGTACGTACCCAGTACGTTTCGAAATGGACGTTTTCAGTACGTCTTGAAAAGGCCCGGCCGTTCAGACCTAAATCGGACCTGAAATGGAAGTCCCCAAGACGTCGAATGCTGTATGGGTCTTTGGGAAGTGCATATTACGTCTCAAAAAAACAACCTCATGGCAACATTTTCAAAACATCCCAGGGATACTTCCTCAGTAGTAAGGGTTACCTAGCTGTGTGTACGTGTAGATATACCAAAATAGAACAAAAGTTGTATTTCGTATGTTTGTTCTATTTTGGTACTTCCTCAGTAGGCAACAAAGAAATACCACAGAAGAAAAAAGTGCAATACTCTCAACATCCTATAAAGACCTCTCTGAGAAGTGCATATTACGTCTCAAAAAGTATCCTGATGCCTCAGTAGGCAAACATGGGAATTCCACAGTGGAACGAAAACAATACTTCAATATCCTTCGAAGAAATCTTTGGAAAGTGCATATATTACGTTTGAAAAAAATAATCTTCATGCCAACATTTTCAAAACTTCCCAAAACATCCCAGGGATGTTTGTGCTCGCTGGGTATAGGATCAAGAAGATTTACGTCTTCTTTAACACACTCACCAGAAATATGAAAAAACGACCCTGAAATATTTCATGAACCCCTTAATATTTTTTCTGTTACTGTCGAGGTTTCTGTAACTGATGGGCTACGATTTAAATTTGTTTGTGTTATCGATTCTTTTATTTAGCCAATTTCTACGGGGTGTATCATCAACAAGTTGCTCTTCAACCTGTTACCACTCTCTATAGTTGAAATAACGAATTCTTCAGGGTGGACGGATTTTTTTCCGGTGAGTGTGTATTATACAATCGAATATTGTCTGTATAAATGTTATAATGAGTATTATTTCAACATACTTATAATTATTAAGGAAAAATCAGATGATTTTCCCCAGAATATCACTGAGTTTGAAAATTTCATGGAGGGTTTATGCAGTACATAATTTCAAATCTTCATTTATTAAGTCGTATGACTTGAAACTTACCACTTATTGACACTTTAAGGCTCAAAACTGCTACATAAATCCACTATTACTATCAGAGAGAGCCTAAATGAAAAATCAATCGATACACCTCTTTCTGGAAAATATTTGAAGGGAGCGATTTGTACAGGGTGAGTCAAAAATGTGTACCCAGCTTGCTGGATGTGATACTCGAGGTGGTACTACATTGAAAAATGAGTAGGTATAGTTTGATGAATGAACTAATGTCTCAAAAAATGTATTGAGGGAGATAAATTCTTCCAAAGTTGATTAAATTAAAATAATTTTTCCGCATAACTTCCTAACGATAGAAACCACCAAATTTAAATTTCCTTCATAAATGTGTGTTGATGACATACAATTTTTCGATACACTCCTACATTTCTGCTGTAATTGTAATGGGTGTTTTCAGAGAGTGCGGGCCATGATTTTTTGAAGACAACTTTTTTTCTTGTATTCTTTTCGGTAAAAAAAACCGAAGCATCTGATAGAGAGAAGAAAATTACCTTAAAATTGTACACTTATCAAAATACAGAAAAATCTAACCGTTCTCGACATATTTGAGTTTTTGTAGTGATATGATATCAGCAGGTAAATTCATCAGTAACAATATTTTCGAGATATTTTAGTAGGCCCTGAACTTCTTGGCCGGTCACCATCTCTATTTTTCGTTTTGAAACATTCTTTTTCACACAATCTTTGCACAATCCTCGAAATTGTTCTACAATTTTGAACGCGTCAAGCGGGAAACATCTCTCCATCATACGAATAACCTCTGCCATTTCTTAAAATCTCGGTTGAAAATTGCAGTGATAATATAACGAAGCAAAAACCAAACGAAGTAATTTCCTTCGCTTAACAAATGCTATACTGTTTTTTCACCAAAAATGATACAGGGAAGGAAGTTGTCTTCAAAAAATCATGACCCACGTTCTAAGAACACCCTTTATAACTATAGCAGAAATGTAGAAGTGTATCAGAAAAATGTATTTTATCAACATACATATTCATGCAGGAAATTTTAATTTGGTAGCTTTGGCCGTTTAGAAGTTATGCAGCAAAATTATTTCAATTTAATCAACATTGGAAGGATATAGGTATCTCCGAGGGTACCTCCATTAATATACATTTTGGGCAATTAGTTTATTCATCAAACTATACTTATTTTTCAATGTTCTATCACCTCCAGACAGCTCGATTCACATTTTCGACTCACTCTGTATAGATGTATATCGAAAAAATACCAAATCTTCACTTATTACCTTCGTGATGATTTAGATGGGCTGAATTTCGAAACAATTCCGAGATAATGAAAGATGACTTGTATCTACTGAACATTTCAGATTGCCTAAAATATTTTTTTTGCTAAATAGAAAACCTTATGTTATTAATATTATTATTATTTTTTCACCCTGACTCATCGCTTCGCACTTGGAAAGTTCTAGCTATAATAACCAGTGAATAATACTTTCAAAATTCATCGTTTCATGTTCTGAGGATGATTTTAAAATTTCAATAAACAACATAAGAACAGAACGCAAATTCACAAAAAAGGAAGATGTACACCACGAATATACCACCTATTATATTATAAATCCAAATAAACACAAAATAATTTGGTGAAATAGAAGACATGAATATTTTCATACAAGGTTGAATCATCACAAATCACCTGGAATTCATCACTTGATGTTTCTGCCGCCTACATTGGCACACCGACCATTCCACCACTCACCACCACAGAACTCAAAGACCCTCACCACAGACTTACTTGAACTTCACCTTAACACTGAATTACCTAAGTGGTCTTCGTAAGCTCGAAGACTGATCGCCCCAAATTCCCCGGAACTAAGAATCGACGAGCTGTTTTCACTTCTTATGTCCACATCTCGGTTTCATTTGAAGTGCCGTTATATTATGCAGCGGAACTCCCATCATCAGAGCTGTAACTAGGCATTGGGCCCAGAAAATTGATTGATCAAAGTGTCATAGATTACCTACCCAGTTGACCAAATAATGCAAAAACAAGAATCAGCTTTATCACTGCTAAGGTTCTTCAATTTGTGACTGCATCTCAAATGTTCCATGCCAGTTATCACAATATTTGATTCAGCAGTACTATACCACTGCTGATGCTTCTCGAATGTTCCATGTTTCAACATGGAGATATGTTTCTATCAGAGATATAGCGTAGATAAATGTCCGCTTCATTGAAATGAAATCATAGACTCATCTCAGACACCCTCGAATTTGCCACATTGGGCTCAAACTTGATAACACCTCTTTGCTCCATCTCAGTGATTATAGGTAGGTACATAATACGCTCTCCAAGGAGCATGCTACAAACGTATTCGAAATATAGTTGATTAGGAATCGAATTCAACATTGCTTATGAATGTTTTGGGAGTATTTTCACGAAATCTATATGGAAATTATCGATAATTTTGGAGTAGAAATATCATGCAACCCCATGTAGCAAAACGTCAGATCAATAAAACAAATATTGAGAGGGCCTATGCAGAAGATCACTTCAGAATTTATTTTTCCATACCGTATATGGACACTCTAAATATGTTCCCTGAAAATTTGATTCTCTAAAGACCCGCGAATAGCCTCTGCGATATCGTGTTCACTCCTCAAAAATCTGGAAGAGAATAAAAAATATCGCTAAAACCTACGATACTGAAAATTTAGAAGAGTAATCATCAACATCGATCCAATACTGGAGACAGAGTAGCAATCATGAGGTATTGAAGAAATATTAATTTTTTCCAGTTCAATTTCATGTCATTTGTAATGTACCTACTCAATAACTCAAGAAATAACTATATTCAGTATATTCTTCATATATTTCTTCATGTACAAATTATACATGAATTTCTCGAATGTTATTCTCAATAAAAACGGTACTAAGCAACAACAGAACTATCCTGATTCCAAAATAGGTTTATACTGTATGAACTATAATTTAAAGATACAATACTCAACACCATTAAAATATTATTGATATCAATGCCTCTCAGCATCACTATCGAAAGATCTATCAGTTCACTGAGAAGTGTAACAACATAGCTGCGATCAACCATTGGCGAATCAAAGCTAACGAGATTATGCGTTCCAGAGTGTGTGTCAACAAATGAACAAAGATACTGCTGAGAATAAAATTACTGAAAAAGCAACTCCGGCAAAAATGATAAAACTGCAATTGTTTTTTCTTGATGGAAACTAAGTTTGTGATATCATGATTTCTATATTTATTTTTCCTTATCCAATTCTATTAATGTTTTCAACATTTTGTCAGCAAAATTTTTCTGTTCAAACAAACAGGGTGAGTTATGACTAACCAGCTACAGCCTAATGGCGGATAGAGGAAGTCAAGGGGAGTTGATATACAGGGTGTTCCTTAATGCCATGCTAATATTCAAGGGAGCAATTCTTGGACCCATTTCAAGAATAAAACTTCATATAAACGTATGTCGTGAACATCCTAACTTTCGAGATACAGGGTATCAAAGATGAAAATATGCATAGATTATTTTTTCGTCCACCCTGTATGGCTTTTCGTGATGAAAAAATGCAGTCTGCTATGTGACAAAAATTTCAAAATGTTACATACTGTGGTTATCCAGTAATTGATGTTCTGAATGGAGTACTAAATCAGCTTAGCATTTTCATCAAAATTTGAAGTCTGGTCTCGTTTTTCAGCTTTTCCTCGAAAACGGAGCGTTCTATCGAGTATCAACAGGAGGATCTTTTTTGTACAGAATTGAATGGCCTTTCATAGGATATTATGAAATTTGGAAATTTTCCTTCGTTGCTCACTTTTAAGTGGAATATAAATAATAATATCCCACAAAGGGCGTCACTGGTAGGAAAAATGAAAATTTGTGTACTTCAGAAAATGCACCTTGATGCATTGAAGACATGTAACAAATTTGGTGAAGATGTCTACAATATTATCTTAGTTATTATTGAAAAACTGTTTTTTTTTTTAACTTTATCGCCCTGTATCTCAAAAGTTAAGACTTTTAAGACATACGTTCATAGGAAGTTTCTATCTTGAAATGAGCCAAAGAATCACCCCCTTAAATATTAGCAAGTCTTTAAGGAACACCCTGTATATGTGAAAGAATATATTTTTTCTCTTGGAGCGCATGAAAGGAAATTCCTATTATGTTCGTGGGACATCGTGCGTACCTAGGGAGGATAGGGGGAGACCTTTCAAGCCAGTTCAACACTATTTTTTATATCAAGTTAAGCATATTTTTACTTTAGAACTATATTTTTTGATGTTTGTAGAAAAAATTTTGTTTGCAACTCGAGCGCGAAATACTTTGGTCATCTCGACTATTTTTTCAACTCGGCTACGCCTCGTTAAAAAAATCAGATCTCGATCACCAAAGTAGCATTTCGCGCTCTAGATACAAAAATAACTATTGCCCATTCTGTGGTCAACCACTGACCTTCTCTAATATTGTTTTCTTTTGTATATATGTTAGTTCTAGTTAATAAATATCACATTCATGTTGTATATGTTATTCCTTGCTTTCTGCCAGAAGTTTACTGCTTGATTACTTCCAAGCAATACTATAATGCATCATTCTATCCATATGATATCATTTCTGTTAGCTAATTTCTTATTTCTTTGCTATAAATCTACTCATTCACTGTTTATCAAACTACTACTACCAACTAGCAAGCAAACCAATATACCTGCAAACACTACTACAGGAGATAGTGACCTGAAATGAGGTGATTCAGGCTGGGATTCAAATACAGCTGATACCCATCCTTGTGCAGTTTCTACAAGTTTGGTGAGTAGTCCTTCTGTGGGTTTTGAATCATTTAATCTGTTCAAAGGTGTAAAAATACTGGGTTTTTCGGTAGGGCGCTACCAAATTGCCAGTGTTTGACACTGTCAATGTGTCCTAAAACTGGGAAAATCCAAGTTAGAACCACGAGAGCAACCTGAGAAGTGAACAAAATAAGATATCTAACCTTGTCACATTGTGTGTTCACAGCTAGAAGCCTCATATTACAAGGGAACACCCTGAAATGGGGCCAAAAAGGGGCCAAATCCGGGTTTGTTTCAAAAAAAGAGCGTCAGTAACCATGGAAGTGAATTTGGCGACACTCACAACAAACCGTTTCCCTATAAATAGCAGCTCGAGCCACGATATCGGCAGAACATTTCCAGCCTTCGAAGAAGCAACATCTCCAGGAATAATAGGTAAATACAACATAACAAAACTGTTTTAATATTGATTTGATTTGATATTCGTCCATGTTTATTTCTGTTTATCTGAATTTATTTGATGTATGACATTAATGACATTCATGACATTAGTGGCAGTCCGCTCGGTGCTGGAAGTGACTAGAGCACCGACGGCCGTCACGGACAGCCCATTGAGGTTTATTCTTTTGCAATGAACTGGGCTTATTAGTTGCAACTGAACTGAAATAAATACATATCATTACTTCTATTGATTTATGCTATATAATTGACATATGATGAAGCGTTGTTATTTTCTTCACAGAGTCACAGGATTTCATATTTATTCTTACTAAATACTCAATTTATTCACACTTACACACTTACAATCCGACCGACTTGTTCGCAGTCGGACCCTACACTGACACTTCATACATTCCGATCGACTAGTTCGCAGTCGGACCCTACACTTACAATCCGACCGACTTGTTCGCAGTCGGACCCTACACTGACACTTCATACATTCCGATCGACTAGTTCGCTGTCGGACCCTACACTTACAATCCGACCGACTTGTTCGCAGTCGGACCCTACACTGACACTTCATACATTCCGATCGACTAGTTCGCTGTCGGACCCTACACTTACAATCCGACCGACTTGTTCGCAGTCGGACCCTACACTAATATTTCATACATTCCGATCGACTAGTTCGCAGTCGGACCCTACACTTACAATCCGACCGACTTGTTCGCAGTCGGACCCTACACTAACATTTCATACATTCCGATCGACTAGTTCGCAGTCGGACCCTACACTTACAATCCGACCGACTTGTTCGCAGTCGGACCCTACACTGACACTTCATACATTCCGATCGACTAGTTCGCAGTCGGACCCTACACTAAATCCATTATTATACCAACTTAGGTCATTCTCGGACTCTATACATGCGTACAACTTCTTGATAGTCAATCCTTCTGGGATTATCTATGACTTTTATTCATAATAAAGAGTTACCCAATTCTAGTTGTGTTTTTCTGTCTTACTTCAGCGAGATTGAGTCAAAATTATGTTATTTATGGAACTAATTCCTTCTCTTGTTTAGACTCATAGGAAAAGAAAAGCATGGAAGTATACCAGGCCTCTACCTCCGTCAGCCCGAAGGAAGGAGTTGAAGAACCAGGTCCCAGTATAGTAGTATCTCAGTATTTGCAAGATAGTCCATTCCAAATAGAGTAAATTCATCACATTATATCGTTTGTTATTGTACTTCACTGCTACTAGAGCTGTTGCTCACCCTTGACCAGTTGAAAATAATCTGAAGTGCTTATAGATGACGATGAGTGGTCGAATTGCTCGATGGTACTATGGGAGCGCGTCCCCTGTTGCTCTTAAAATAATTAACAGTAGGCATACTGAAATGGACGTCCCTGTGGAGGTGTACACCACGGAGGTGGCTTGCAACCACTCTTATTTTATTCCCGACGGGTGACGATCCTTTTGCTAAAAGATGGCCCAGCCCAGAGCAATTAGAGTGGAGTGCAAACATATGCCGTTCCAGCAATTGATCAGTTAATACCAAACATAAACTTTTGCGGCTGAGTCTTGGTTGTACCAGTGAAGAGGTTTGATTGCTAATTGATAAGTCACTTTACTTCACCTCGTACACTTGCATTGTAAAAAGCTGCGTGGTTAATAAATGCTCTCGAACTTCACTTGATTTTCATTTCTTCTCTACCTTCACAAAACTCTGTATCCACGAACTTATATAAAAAAAAATATATACACAACGTGGGAACGTGTTTGAGGGGTAACGAAATGAATTTCGATACGCCTCAAATATGATATACTAGACGATCACATAAAATATGTTAGATAATTCCATATTTAGATAAGACCCGGGTGGGTTTGGTTACATTGGTGCCGTGACCAGGATACAGAGTCAAGAAATTTGTGAGGGAGTGAGGAGAGGTGAATATACCTATTTAGTAAATGGTAATAAAGTGAATTCATATTTTACAGGACCCAGTATCAGTATCGGATCAGCACCTGAGGAGCCTGTCTCGATAGACCAGATTCCGACGTATCTCCACAGGATTAGAACAACACACACAGTGTGTTCTTGAGGAAATCCAGAAGATACAGATGTCGGTTAAGGAAACCAAACAACGTATAACGGACATTGGGAAAATTATAATTCAGATATATGAGGAACAAAAGAAAATAATGGAACAACTATCATCTAAAAATAGTAAGCATAATGTACTTGAGACCTCTAACAATAGTTGTTGTAGCTTGAGCAGCGCTAATGGTCCTATCATGTATACGCAAATGGCAACACCCCCCAAATTCGCAGCTGATGGAACAAAACACCCTATACAATTCTTGGAAGAAATGGAGCTATACTTCAAAAGAATTCATGTTACGACCGAAATGAAGTTGGACTTGGTAAAGGAGAACATGATGGGCAGTGCTCGGGACTGGCTGAATATTTATCAAATCACGTGGGATACGTACGAAGATTTCAAAGCAGACTTTACGCAACAGTTCTGGTCTGAAAAGGAACAGGAAAAACTGCGTAAAGACATTGCGTATACCCCTTGGAACGACAAAATGGGATCGATGTACAACCATTTCGCTTACTACGTCAGCCGTGCAAAAATCCTAACTGAACCAATGCCAGAAGAGAGATTAGTGAATAAAATCATGACTCACTTTCCTAAACACATTAGGTCTTTATGGGCTTTGGTAAGTGATCACACCATTACAGGAGCCGCAAATTTCCTGAGGCAACAGGAAGGAGTTCAGGATTCCTCCAACCTGGTACCCAATCGGAAAGTACAGCTGATGCAGTACTCTCGTTCACGAAATACCAGGAAGAGAGGGTGGGGACAACCTACAGCTACGGTGAATAACGCCAGCACAGTACCGACAACACCCCTTATCAAGGCGTCGGAAAACTCTGCTCAGTCGAATTAGAGGGACCGCCGGGTTCGACTTTGGATGTCAGGCGGTTCAGTGGTGATATTGAGCAGCAAATTGGATGGAAGCTTATGTACCAGATGGGATGGCAGAAGGGCCAAGGACTAGGACTTCACTCGCAGGGTATCAGATCACCTATAAAGTCACAAGGTAGACACCCTCGAGATACGACCGGATTGTGTTATCTGGAATTCCAAAAGCCGGAAAGTAGTATGTTACCCACGATTGAACTGCTGGTGAGTCATCTGAAAATTAAAACCTTGATTGATACAGGTAGTGAGATCACCTGTATGTCTGAAGAAACTCTAACAGAATTACAGGCTGTGCAGTCGATCTCGATTTTACCTATGAAAGCTATCCAGATTCAGGGCGCATTCAGCTCTAAGAGTCGGAGGATCACTCAACAGGCCTTCTTCACTGGACAAATTGCACACCAAAAATTCAATTTTTGTTGTGTCGTCATAAAGAATCTAGTGATGCCTATTATTTTGGGAATGGATTGGTTAATCGAACACAGTTGTTCTGTGAATTTACAGACAAAAACGATGGGCATACAGGATGAACAACTAGCCGTTCCTTTTCAGTTTCTAAAATGTAACGTTCCGGGGACACAGCTGGAAACAGAAGAAATGGGAATATGTCATTTAGAAGTCAAAGAAATTAAAAATTTTGAGCAATTAATGGACGAAAAATTACAAGAAGTTTGGGTCAATGAAGAGGGAAAGGTAAGAATAAAAAAACTGGTGAGTAACTATCAGATGGTTTTCGACAACAAACCAGGATTAACAACTCTTTATCAGCATAAAATTGATTTATTTGTGCAAACACCCTTTATTAGAAAATCATATCCGGTACCATTTTCCATGCGTCCTGCAGTGGAAGCCAAGTTGAAAGAAATGGAAGAAATGGGAGTTATTCAACGGGCTGCCTCACCATATTCCAGCCCTATGACAGTAGTCAAGAAAAAGGACGGTACTGTCAGGATCTGTTTGGATGCCCGACTTTTGAATAGTCAAATGGTCGCTGATGTAGAGAATCCCCCAGGAGTTGAAGAATTATTACAAAGATTTCATAATTGTAAGTTCCTAACTTCTTTAGACATGACTTCTAGCTATTGGCAAGTGCCATTACGTCCGGAAAGCTATAAATATACAGCTTTTCTGTATAATGGACGTAGTTATGTTTACAAAGTACTACCATTTGGCTTGAAAACCAGTGTTGCCAGTTTTTCCCGATGTATGGACCTCGTACTCGGACCAGAAGTCCGAGAATTCACGCATAACTATATAGACGATCTATTGATAGCATCTGTTTCATTCGAAGAACACTTGGAACATTTGGAGGCAGTCCTGAAAAAACTGAAGGAGGCTAACATGACTCTCAATTTGGGTAAGTCACACTTCGTACAAAAAGAGGTCAAATTCCTTGGACACATTCTCACACCTCAAGGAATTAAGCCCGATAACGAAAAGATAATCGCCATACAAGAATTTCCTATCCCTAAAAAAATCAAAGATGTTAGAGCTTTCCTTGGGTTGTGTAATTATTATCGGCGATTCTGTTCACAATATAGCGAATATACTACGGACCTCACGAACCTTTTGAAAAAAGAAGTAAAATGGAGATGGGGAGAGCTGGAGCAGCAATGTTTTGAGAAGATCAAGGACCAATTTCTTAAAACCGTCATGCTGGTACACCCTGACCCCAAGGTCACGTATTATTTGGAATGTGATAGTTCCAATTTTGCTATTGGTTCGGTCCTTTACCAACTACAACCAGATCAGTCCAAGGGAGTCGTCATGTTCATCAATCGTAGCCTCCATGGTCCTGAAATCAATTATAACACCACACAAAAAGAACTGCTGAGTATTGTCTATGCACTACAGAAGTCTCGCCTCTATCTTCTTGGTGCACGCTTGATAATCAGAACCGATCATCACGCTCTCACCTTTATTCAGACTTGTCGTTTCCTAAATGAGAGATTATCCCGCTGGCTATTATTTATACAACAATTTGATTTCAGTATTGAATATATCCCAGGTCGAGAAAACAGAGTTGCCGATATTTTGTCCAGATACCCAACAGATCAAGGTAATGATCTCCCAAATCAAGACCCAATCCTCGCACTGTTCCAGGTCGAAGGGACGGCTAACCTACTCAAAGACCTGGAGAATTTACGATTGGCACAAGAACAAGACGAATATGTGAGTAAAATTCAAACACTTAGAAAAAAAGATGAGACTGTCATGTCCAGACGAGAAAAAGCTATTATATCTAATTTTGTCGAGCAAAATGGAGTTCTATTGTATCACAACCAAATTTCCAATATTAAATGTGTAGTGGTGCCAGAGATCCTGAAGACACGAATCGTTTGGCATTACCATCATGAACTAGGACATTTTAGTGCCGGTAAAATTATGCCAATTCTGACTGCAAATTTCTATTGGCCTGGCATGCAGAAACAAATTTTACGTATCTTAGCAACTTGCGACCTGTGTCAAAAAGCAAAAAGAAAAAATTATAACCCCGAAGGACCATGGCAAGCGATTATACCTTCAGAAGTAGGAGAATTAATTGCAGTAGATTTTTATGGACCTTTACCCCAAGGACGAGGGGGGGTGTCCTATTTGCTGGTAGCTCTAGATGTATTTTCCAAATTCATAAAAATTTTTCCCATGAAGAAGGCTACTGCTGTTGCAGCTACTCATCGTATCGAACGAGAGTTATTACCAATTCTGCCGGTCAAAAAGATCCTAAGTGATCATGGTACTCAGTTCACGTCGAAGCACTGGAAAAAGAAATTTTTCGATCTGAATATTGTCACTATTTACTCGTCCATAAGACATCCAAAGGCGAATCCAGCTGAGAGATATATGCAGGAAATAGGCCGGTTCCTCAGAACCTACTGTCATCAAAATCATAAAAAATGGGCCGATATTATTCCCAATATTGAGTGTTGTTTAAATAGCGTCCCACATTATAGTACAGGAGTTGCACCCCTCGTCTTAATTAAGGGGGTGTTGCCAGAATATGCATTAGACACAGTACTAAAACAGTATACAGGAATCCCCATAACGATTAGTAGGGAAGAACAAGTTCGGTCGGTCAAATCACAACTTATCCGGATGGCATTAAAAAGGAGTAAACAACAGCGTCATAAAACTTGTGAGTATCATCTGGGAGATCTGGTACTATTAAAAACCAACAAACCTTCCAATGCCTTTGAAGGTGTGTCTCATAAACTGTGTCTGCTATATGAGGGCCCATATCACATATCTCGGATTCCACATATAAATGCATATGAAATTTCAGACAACAACCAGACACTGAAAGGTGTATATAACACAGAAAATCTAGTTCCTTACAAATCTTTAAATTAATTCCCAGTGATCCTGAATACATCCCTCGGTACAATTGTGTTTGCAGAATTATTACCTAGGCAACCCAGTAAAATCATACGTTGCTAAAGAACCAACCTATTATTGAAACAAAACCAAGTAATTATATTTAAAAGCTAAAGAAAGAAGAAATGTCCCGAAAAATGAGCTCCGAAGATCTTACCAAAACTTTAAGGGCCGTAAACCAGGACCTCCTGGAAAAAATTCGCCGCCGAGAACTGCTATACAAATATTTCGGCACTGACTCCGAGGAGGAGACGGAGTCCTTGTCAAAAATAGTGATTCAAGATGTGGTATTCCTCCGACCAGCATGTGTTGCGGATACAGATATGCCGAGTCTGGTAGGTGAACCTCAGGAGATGAAACCAGAAGAGGAAAACGAAAAAAAGAAAAAAAAGAAAGGAAAGCTGAGTCGGAAGAAGCGAGATGCGGCCAGGCGTGCAGCCAAGGTTTCGGGAAAGGCACCCCTGCTCCCTATCCGAAACCAGGGGGGGAATGTGGTCAACCACTGACCTTCTCTAATATTGTTTTCTTTTGTATATATGTTAGTTCTAGTTAATAAATATCACATTCATGTTGTATATGTTATTCCTTGCTTTCTGCCAGAAGTTTACTGCTTGATTACTTCCAAGCAATACTATAATGCATCATTCTATCCATATGATATCATTTCTGTTAGCTAATTTCTTATTTCTTTGCTATAAATCTACTCATTCACTGTTTATCAAACTACTACTACCAACTAGCAAGCAAACCAATATACCTGCAAACACTACTACAGGAGATAGTGACCTGAAATGAGGTGATTCAGGCTGGGATTCAAATACAGCTGATACCCATCCTTGTGCAGTTTCTACAAGTTTGGTGAGTAGTCCTTCTGTGGGTTTTGAATCATTTAATCTGTTCAAAGGTGTAAAAATACTGGGTTTTTCGGTAGGGCGCTACCAAATTGCCAGTGTTTGACACTGTCAATGTGTCCTAAAACTGGGAAAATCCAAGTTAGAACCACGAGAGCAACCTGAGAAGTGAACAAAATAAGATATCTAACCTTGTCACATTGTGTGTTCACAGCTAGAAGCCTCATATTACAAGGGAACACCCTGAAATGGGGCCAAAAAGGGGCCAAATCCGGGTTTGTTTCAAAAAAAGAGCGTCAGTAACCATGGAAGTGAATTTGGCGACACTCACAACAAACCGTTTCCCTATAAATAGCAGCTCGAGCCACGATATCGGCAGAACATTTCCAGCCTTCGAAGAAGCAACATCTCCAGGAATAATAGGTAAATACAACATAACAAAACTGTTTTAATATTGATTTGATTTGATATTCGTCCATGTTTATTTCTGTTTATCTGAATTTATTTGATGTATGACATTAATGACATTCATGACATTAGTGGCAGTCCGCTCGGTGCTGGAAGTGACTAGAGCACCGACGGCCGTCACGGACAGCCCATTGAGGTTTATTCTTTTGCAATGAACTGGGCTTATTAGTTGCAACTGAACTGAAATAAATACATATCATTACTTCTATTGATTTATGCTATATAATTGACATATGATGAAGCGTTGTTATTTTCTTCACAGAGTCACAGGATTTCATATTTATTCTTACTAAATACTCAATTTATTCACACTTACACACTTACAATCCGACCGACTTGTTCGCAGTCGGACCCTACACTGACACTTCATACATTCCGATCGACTAGTTCGCAGTCGGACCCTACACTTACAATCCGACCGACTTGTTCGCAGTCGGACCCTACACTGACACTTCATACATTCCGATCGACTAGTTCGCTGTCGGACCCTACACTTACAATCCGACCGACTTGTTCGCAGTCGGACCCTACACTGACACTTCATACATTCCGATCGACTAGTTCGCTGTCGGACCCTACACTTACAATCCGACCGACTTGTTCGCAGTCGGACCCTACACTAATATTTCATACATTCCGATCGACTAGTTCGCAGTCGGACCCTACACTTACAATCCGACCGACTTGTTCGCAGTCGGACCCTACACTAACATTTCATACATTCCGATCGACTAGTTCGCAGTCGGACCCTACACTTACAATCCGACCGACTTGTTCGCAGTCGGACCCTACACTGACACTTCATACATTCCGATCGACTAGTTCGCAGTCGGACCCTACACTAAATCCATTATTATACCAACTTAGGTCATTCTCGGACTCTATACATGCGTACAACTTCTTGATAGTCAATCCTTCTGGGATTATCTATGACTTTTATTCATAATAAAGAGTTACCCAATTCTAGTTGTGTTTTTCTGTCTTACTTCAGCGAGATTGAGTCAAAATTATGTTATTTATGGAACTAATTCCTTCTCTTGTTTAGACTCATAGGAAAAGAAAAGCATGGAAGTATACCAGGCCTCTACCTCCGTCAGCCCGAAGGAAGGAGTTGAAGAACCAGGTCCCAGTATAGTAGTATCTCAGTATTTGCAAGATAGTCCATTCCAAATAGAGTAAATTCATCACATTATATCGTTTGTTATTGTACTTCACTGCTACTAGAGCTGTTGCTCACCCTTGACCAGTTGAAAATAATCTGAAGTGCTTATAGATGACGATGAGTGGTCGAATTGCTCGATGGTACTATGGGAGCGCGTCCCCTGTTGCTCTTAAAATAATTAACAGTAGGCATACTGAAATGGACGTCCCTGTGGAGGTGTACACCACGGAGGTGGCTTGCAACCACTCTTATTTTATTCCCGACGGGTGACGATCCTTTTGCTAAAAGATGGCCCAGCCCAGAGCAATTAGAGTGGAGTGCAAACATATGCCGTTCCAGCAATTGATCAGTTAATACCAAACATAAACTTTTGCGGCTGAGTCTTGGTTGTACCAGTGAAGAGGTTTGATTGCTAATTGATAAGTCACTTTACTTCACCTCGTACACTTGCATTGTAAAAAGCTGCGTGGTTAATAAATGCTCTCGAACTTCACTTGATTTTCATTTCTTCTCTACCTTCACAAAACTCTGTATCCACGAACTTATATAAAAAAAAATATATACACAACGTGGGAACGTGTTTGAGGGGTAACGAAATGAATTTCGATACGCCTCAAATATGATATACTAGACGATCACATAAAATATGTTAGATAATTCCATATTTAGATAAGACCCGGGTGGGTTTGGTTACCATTCGTAACAGAAATACAGGACATTATCAGAATTCGGGGCGAAACTTCGATGAATGAAATTTCAACAACGTCCATGTTATCGCCTGAAATTCACCAGCAACTCACCTCTACTGACACTCCATTGAGTCCTGAGCCGGGCTTGGGAGATTAATTTTCTTCATAAATGTCATAATTTTGACTTTCTGGATCATATTTTTCAGAAACTCTCATCAGAATCAGGAAGATGAGGAAAAACAATACAAGTTTAGCTTCTCATATTGAAAAATATCGAACAAAGTACCGATGAACACATGGTTGATCCGAGCACAGTTTAAGGAATCCGAGTTGGGAAGAGGCTCTATTCAGTAAAAAATACCAGGACCCGACTATGCTTTTGTGGATGAGACCTTTAAAATATGAACATAAATAATTTCCACAATTGAAATCTGCTTCTATGTGTGAAAATGTAGAGGAATTGTACTCTATATGAAGAATTATGGCTTAGGTGAAAGATTTTTATCCGAATCAGATATACGTGCCAACTCATACAACATAGAGGAAATCTTGAAGAACAATTGAATATATATGATCTCATCGCATGTGAACTCTATCAATCAGCGAATTGAATTGTGAGTTTGGTGTTTTCACGATTGAGAAAGGACTGAAAAAGAAAGCTGTGATGGATGTTAGAAGATGGATTGAAAGAGGGATTTTCTTTCAACAGAGCACCCAATTCTCTAATCCCGGAGAATATAAAACGATTGGTATATCAGACAAGTCGACGGAAAGGATAGTTACAGACTCAGGTACGATCAAAAATAATAGGCAAATTATTCGAAAAACCATGAAAGATCTCCCGAAGAGATGCAGAAAATGTAAAGAATTGTAGGAGGACAATTTGAAAATCTTCGCTGAGGAATATCAATGTACAGACAATTTTTTTTCGAGAATTTCGAGAATTATTTTGTAGTTTTTGCAAAAATCAAGTCCGGTCTTGGATTTTTTCATTGAAAAAAACTATTCTCAACAGTATACAAAAACAAAAGTTTTCAAAACTTCAAGTGAAATGTAGAGAGTAATGTGCTCGGACGAAATCAAAAAAACATTTCTTTCATGTTCTGGTTCCCACGAAAAGGGATATCCTGTAATGTTAAGAGAACATCGTGAGAACCTATGGAAATATGGTAGGAATTGATGTTCTTCTTAAATTTCTGGAAGTTATGTGCCTCGTAGAACACCTCCCTTGGCAATGTGTTCCAGAGCCTCGCTGTTCGTTGGATGAACGAGTCTTTGGAAAGAGATGTTCTGCAGGTCTCCAAAGTGACCACGAAGGGGTGCGCAGCCTCAACTCGACACGTTAACCTCGCGGGGACCGCCAAGGGAGGAACAATATCGTTGATATCTCAGAAGAGCATCGTCCATGAGAATATCTATAAAATAGAGCCAGATCTCCAACTTTTCTACGGTGTCCCAGAGAAGTGAGTGAGTTTGTGAGCGAGACATCACCCACGAGACGAATTGTCCTTTTTTGGACAGAATCCAACAGTTTCAGGGTATGTTTGGGTGCTGCACTGGGAACAGTATTCCAGGACAGGTCGAATCTGTGCCTTATAGATCATAAGCAGCTGACTGGAAGTGAAATAGTTCCTGACTGTTTGAAAATGTTTTAAGAAATCGGTCGAAGTGTGCCGTACAAATTGAAAAGCTGCAGTTGTATTGTTTTTCCTGATCTTTCTGATTCTGATGAGTTTTCGAAAAATACGATCCAGAAAGTCAAAATTATGACATAAAAAACTGAATTTCCCGAGAACAGCTCTGGATATATTTTTCATAGTAGACCATCTTATGAATCTCGTTGATAGAACGTGATGAAACAGGGTTCAGAGTTCTCAATGTTGTATTGTGCCTTTATGGTTCTCAAGTACGTCTGGAATGAGCCCAGAATTGAGGTACATGATAATCTGAATTCGTATTTATTTTATTGTACCTAGATCACAGCACAGGTGACCGCTTACCACACTAGTGCCCCCCCACGGGCATCCATGAGGAAGAAACGCATTATCCAGACTCATGACTGACATATGGCCATAATCCAAATTCAACTGACACTACTGAGGCTATATTCCGAATTCAACTGGTCAGTACTGTCAGTAGATCCACTGACTCTGCTGAAAATCTGTGTTCCGAAATATAAAATCAAAAATACAGTGCTGTAATTCGGGACACGTTTTCATGGTTTTCATCAGTAGTCAGCAGCAGTTGATCAGCTGGTGAAATTTGTCAGTCTGTATTTTCTCGTTTATATGGACTAGATATTTGATATTTAACATGGAAGAGCACTCGATTCTTGTAGCCTCCATAGTTTCTACGATTATTGACGAGGCTCGAGGATAAAGAATACTTTGGACATTTTGTTGCCATTGATTTCTCATGATGCACCAGATTGAGAATTGAAAGATTTATAGAAAACGTAATGATGATGAATTTAGGAGACATTTCAGGTTTATTTAGTTATTTATTCAGCCAATGCTGCTTCTTCTTTTGTTACCTCTACTACTTCATACTCAATATCATTCTCAGCGCTTATTATTTCAATAACAGGTATTTTCTGATATTGAGAATGATATTATCAACAACGGAAATGAATGTTACATTCCTTTCCCCTCTAAAATAAAGACAGTTCACTGAAGCACACTACCTTCTGATACTCAGCAATTTCAGCAGAATGTTGAGTCCAAATATTTGGAATGAATAGTATGTCTGGTCACAAGCATCTGTCACTTTCAGTGAATTTTTTGATTTCGGAATGAAAAATCAGCAGATTCAGTACTGTCAGTTGAATTCGGAATATAGCCTGAATCTGCTGATTTTTCATTCCGAAATCTAAAAAAAAATCACTGAAAGTGGCAGATATCTGCAGTATAAACTTGTGAGCAGAAATATTATATTCATCTCAAATGTTTCGATTCAACATTCCACTGAAATTGCTGACTATCTATCAAAAGATAGTGTGGCTTCAGTGAAGTGTCATTATTTCAGAGGGGAAAGAAATGCCCTTGTTTCTTAACATTTGGTCTTGTCTTATCAATGAATTAATTATAGCATATTAAATAATATCAGGAAATGCCTGTTATCGAAATAATTGTTCTTAGAATAATATTCAACTGATCAACTGCTGCTGATTACTGATGAAAACCACGAAAACGTGTTCCGAATTACAACACTGTATATTTGATTTTATATTTCGGAACACGAATTTTCAGCAGAGTCAGTGGATTAACTGACAGTACTGACTAATGTCCCTGTATGTATTCGACAGCAAAACCGTCAAATACATACAGGGACTAGTACTGACTAGTTGAATTCGGAATATTGCCTCAACTCTCAGTCCCTGCATCTTTCAACATTATGTTGTTCTGATCTTTCATCAACGTTATCCGCCGTACCACGCTATCATCATTATTATATTCAGTATTATATATTTTCACGATGTCCTCACAAGGGTGATAGGTTTTACCCTTTCGTGGACACCTGGGGTTTATTGATTCGCGATTATCCAATATGGATCGAGATTGTCCATTATGGATCTGCACATGCCTAGAATACTAAGGTATCCAAATTGGAGATAGATGTTGGTTCAATGTAACTATATATACATATAGTGGAGAATAATTATTGATTCAAGATAAACCGATTACCAGCGGCGTCTTCATAAAATATGTTATTTTCTAAGGATCTATCTGAATCCTAGAAATACTGTCCGGAATTCATTTTGATTGATCCACTCGCTGAATACCATTGAAATATAAATATGTTACGGAATATTTTTGCATATATTCCAATTTGATACTCTTCAGTAGTGGAAAATAATTCTTAGAATTTAGAAGAATATGTTCACTTCTCAATGAATTTTCTGAAGCAGTGTTGCTTGATACCCTGGTTACGGCTCTGTTCATAACCATCAGAAGATGGTATCCAAATATCTCATTGGCACACTGATACATTTTTTCTTATGTTCGAGAACATCTTCAAAATTAACGAATCATTTGGCGTTTCTCGCGAGTATAAGTGAATATACTTTCTCTTGAGAGGTCGAGGTTTTTCAGGTTCTCTCATTTTTATTGAGGTGACTATAGAATTGATGGCAACAAAAATGTCGTATGTAGATCATCTGACACATTAGACGTTCCTGGTGAATGCTGGTGAACTAGACATCGGATCACTTTGAAAATTTGATGAAGATCATAATCAGACATTGACATTCCCTACTAAAATATTTTCGACAATGCGGTGTTGCCACTTCTATTAGAAAGTAGTAGCAACTTTGATATTTCAAATGGAAAACCCTGTATTCCATTGCATTTTAAGAGTATCCCTGATGAGCTGATTCCACCACCCTGTATTTGTTCCAATTAAATGGCATTAGATAATAAATCAAAAGTTAAGATAGGTTCATGAAAGCCTTTTTGACCGATGATAAATACTTTCAACATAAAAAATAATCATTCCCGCTAGACCCAAAATATGCATGATGCATTGATGAAATCAACTCTTCAGGGATAATCTGAAAATGCATTGCATTTGAAATATCATAATTGCTACTACTTTTTAATAGAAGTGTCAACACCGCATTGTCGAAAATACTGTACTTGAGTAGAAAATGTCCGAATATGCTCTCCATCAAATCTTCAAAATGAGCCGATGTCTGGTTCACCAGAAACCTCTATAATGATGTTTCATCCATCGTGAATCAGCCTATATTAATCTGGGATAAGAGGACAGAGTAAACACTCAACTGAACTTGATAAGTACTACAAAACCTCATTTCAAATATTTTATATTTTGTCAACGACTATTTTCTCCGTTTTCAGCTATGGCCGAGTGAGTCTCGACTCTCGAGTGAGTATATAGTGAGTGTATAGATGTGTATAGATTCTTTATAATCGAAATATCCCACCCTACTACTGCGAAGAAAAGTATAAATTCGACGCTGCTCAAAGTGGAAGTAACTGTTACACAACAAGAATGGTGGAAGAACTCGTCAGGAATGAGACAGGCAAAAGAGTTTATCAAAAAACTATCGCCAACATTCACAGAATATCTACTGAGCCAGAAACGAAGTACAACTAGAATACTAGTGGGACTTCTCACAGGGCATTGTAGGCTCAACAAACACATGAGTACGATAATTCTGACTGAAGAACTGCTGTGCAGGATCTGTCAGGAAGAGGAGGAAACAGCAGTACACATACTTTACCATACTGTGAGGGCTTGTCAAGACTAAGGTTCCTCACTCTTGTTGAGGAGAAACAAATAGCCCAAAGTTACACAGGGGATCTGAAAGCTAGCCTATGGCACAGTTAAAAGAATACAAAACTGTGCCTATGGAGTATCATAGAGAAGGCGGAGCCAAACGATTTTGAGGATTCAGTAATCTTTGACAATAGATCTGACAATAGATCTGATAAGGTCGCGATGTGAAGGCAGATAGCCCTAAGGCCCCACTCTAAAACTCTCTCTCTCTTTCTCTACAAAACAAAGTTTTCAAAAAAAAACTATTTCGTAGATAAAAAAGTTTAATGAACACTAAAGACACCATCACAAATGATAACTAAATAGTTTCAACATGAAAAGATAATTACGTTGAACTTGATTCACAGTTTATATTGTTTATAGTCGTTGAAGGAATTAAGATATGCCTGCTCCACTGTTGTGGGTCCATCTGAAACAAAATGAAAGAAGAGTCAGCATAATATGGATTTTCAACTGTTTAGCTTTCCATGATGTAGAAATTGTATCTTTTTGTAAGAAGGGTAGTAATTTCGCCTGGTCACTAGGTACGTTCATTATGATTCTTATATGACTGCTTAAAGATTCTGATCTGATTGGTTACTGCCCTTGAGAAGTGGCAAATGTTAATTTGACGTCATATCCACTTTGATGATTAGTTCAGCCGCTAGGCAGTATCTATTTCAGATTCCATATCATCAATATATTTTATTCTTTCACAAAGTCACTTACTGAATGGTATCCATGTTGCTTGGCTAGCATCAGCTTCTCTCCTAGCTGAATCCAAAGCTTGCCTTATAGCCAATGGTACAGTAACTGACAGACACAACGGTGGTTCAGCAGCAGCTAAAAATGATATCATAAAAAATAAATGTTTATTCAAAGATTATAATTAATATCATACATTAGATATTTTCATGAATTCTAAATGTTGCTTCATAGATAGCACCAGATAGTTTATAAACATTTCGAACACATTTTGACAACCTGTAGGACGTACGATTAAGTAACCTACTATACAATAATGAATATATTTTGTACATGGTTTTCACTATTTTCCGTACCCCTAAAACTAGTGTCTAATTGAATGATCTAAGTACCTTTTCTAAGTTAGCCTCAAAAATTAGAGAGAGAAAGAAAAAATACTTTATTATCATAAGAAATCAAATCCTTTTCGACAAAGTTTGCTCATGTTTAAAAAATATCAAGTTACCTATTTCTTATACATAAGTATTAGCCGTTGATTAGGAAAAATATTCGATGTACCTATACTATACTAGAATACTTTATGTCAATTTCATACTAGTTAATACGTAAAATAAATGTAAAAAATAAAAACAAACCGCAATACATATTAAATACACAAAGCAACAACAAACAGAATATGTATATAAAAACAGATAACAAGTAAATAGCATATCATAAAAGTGTTAGAATTAAATTTGTGTCAGATTAAATTTTCTGTAAATCATAATAAGCTTTATGTATAACAGCAAGTTTTTCACAGATTTTCTAAACATGTTCAAATTGGTAGTGTTTTTGATATAACTAGGTAGATGATGGTACATCTTGCAGCTGTTGTAAATAACAGAATCTTTTTTCAGTCATGATTCAGGAAGTGGCAGACTTACGTTCATACCTTGTCGAGTGACATAATGTGAAGGAAGTTTGTTGAACGTGTTCAGATGCGTTCCCATATCAAACAAACGGTTTCTAGTATAAAAATTGCTATTATCGTGAGTATTCTATTTTCAATGAATAAAGGCTTAAATTTTTTCATCTCCTGGAGTGCACGAAAGGAAATCACGAATTTTAGCTTTGCACATGAATCTCAGCACTCTTTTTTGAAGAACTAGAATACTGGTCATGCAGTTAACATTATATGCACCCCAGAATAGGATGCCATACCTAAGATGAGAATCAATTAGGGAATACTAAACGATTCTAGCCGCAACTAATCCCAACTGATTTGAGACAAACTTGACTGCAAAACACACAGAAGATATTTCTTATTCAAGACCAGAATTTGTTCCTCGAATCTCAACCTGGTATCAATAAACAATTTTAGGAATTTTGTGTTGGATTTATTTCCAATTATATTTGACCCAAGAGGTATGTCCTCAAGTGAGCATCGGAAGGTATATAAGTTTGTTTTTGAAATATTGAGAACAAGTCGATTAGAGTCACACCAAATTTTAATACTGTCCCAGACAGCACTGGATATTCCTAGAATATTCTCTAAATATGCTAAAAGAGAAGAATATATTCCGAATATCCTTCGAATATTCTTAGAATATATACGTGCCTCTGAAACATTCAAGGAATATTCAAATGTGAATATTCTAGTAATATTCCAAAATGAATATACGAAGAATATTCCAGAAGGAATATTCTAAAGTGAATATTCCTAGAATATTCCAGTTGGTTAGTGCAGGGAATATTCAGGTATGAATATTTCAGGAATATTCCCAACTGAATATTCTGTTCCTGTATATTCATGGAATATTCCAATAATATTCCCATGTGTTTCAATGAAATGGTAAAGTATGGAGATTAAGCAATCACTATTTTATAGATGTGAGTCATTGATTTTGAAATCTGTGGTAGAAGTCCATCGTATTTCAAAGTAAAGTGGTTATATTACCAGGGATCAAAAACACAAAGTCGTCTCCACAATTTTGATAGGTAGTGATCAAAGTACTCAAAGATCATCGTACATCTTGAGAGCCCATATGGAACTGGAAGTGTTTATGATCCGCTACTGAACAACGCAATTCAATGAATTGTTATGTACAATATTATTCAAATCACTGGCCTAGTGGTTAAGGCGTGACAGTCTGAAAGTTCCGAGTTCGAGCCCATCTTGGGTCCTTTTTTTTAATTATGAATATGTATTGAGGAATATTCCCGGAATATTAATTTATTTATATTCCTGTAGTATTCCTGGAATATTCCGAATATTATCTGAATATTCCTAGAATATTATAGGTACATTCTGAATATATAGGGAATATTCCTTGTGTAATATTCCGGGAATATAACAAAATTTCCCCACCAGCACATTCAGGGAATATTCCATTGATGATATGTATATCCCTGGCATGTTCATGAATATTCACAATATCCGAAAAGAATATTATATGAATATTCATGGAATATCTGGTGCTGTTATATCATTGTATATCGCCATTTTGAGTTCACTGCTGTTCTTGGCACACCAAACGATCGTGATATCATCTGCGAATAGTGTAAACTTCCCAGATACTTTGATAAACTCTACTCTTAAGGAATATTAGGATCGTGACAAGATTTCAGAATAAACTATATTCATTGTTGGGAATTCGATATTCATTTTGATACCTTTTGATTTGAGTACTCCAAGAGTGGGTTCATGACTTTCATTAGCAAATTTGATTCTGAAATTTAGAGGTATATCTTTCGCTCCAGGCGGTTTGTATGTCCATGTACGGTCCGTTAGGAGTTTTCCATCCGGATCGTGAATTATTTGTTCCATCGTAAAGTAACCCAATCCTAAAAATAAACAATGAAAATTTCACTACCACTTAGCTTTTTTTACATGACTTGTATAAATAATATGTATTTTAATGCCAATTGATTGATTGATTGATTGATTGATTGATTGATTGATATGATCTGTTATAATTAACACGAATTCACTGTTCTGATGCGATTCGAAAGAATGACTGTCGAATCTAGTAGGTATTTATCAATAACGACTTGTCATATGGTGTCATGGTCATGTCATACTTGATTTCGATCAGAATTGAGAAGAAGTGATTTCATATTGACAATATACAGTCTGTCCAAGATAAGGTTGAACAGCATGGGGATCTCGGAAACGGTAGGAGATACGAAGTCGCTTAAATAGGGAAAAAGTTGCGCATTCGGAGGCTCATATCAAGAGCCTTCGAAAATGTTGAAAATTATTTTTAGTTTTTGAGCTATATCGAAAAAAGTGAATTTTTGGAATTTCTATTTTATTTTTTTTTCTCTGTTATTATCAGAGATACAGAAAAACTGAAAATACTTTTTCATTGCAACTTTTGATGAGGTTTAACGTGGTGATACCGATTTTTTTATGCGACGTTTCGTATTCGTGGAACCATCATCAATTTTTGTTTTTTAAATACGGTCCTGATAATTTTTTCACAGATTCTGAAAGGTTTTTTATTCTGAATTCAACAATGTACTATACAAGGTGATTCTAATGTGTTTCGACCTATTTCTATCCATCATCAATGTTTTTTCGAACTTCCAAAAGAAAAAAGCCATCAGTTCCACTTATTTCTTATCATTCAGTGTCAAACTTGATGGATTAGTTATTCAATACTGAAAAGTGAATAAAAAATATTTCACTACATCATTCGATCAATGCAGCGTTTAAAATTGTTGATGAATTCTTACACGAATTACTTTAACAACTTAACTTTGACAATACCTACAGAGACATTCATAACAAATGTTCAAAATGATAACCATTATTTTCTGAACAAAGATATCCTCTTCTCACAGTTGTTTCTAAGACATTGCTAAGCATTTTTGGGGTTATTCTATTGAATGCTTCGAAGACACTGTCCCTTAGTTCTTCTTCATCCTCAAAGTTATTTGCGTGTACAAAGTTCGATATATCCCCTAAGAAAAAATCCAGCTGTGTTAAATCAGGCGACCGCGCCGGCCAAGGGATAAAAACGCACGGACTTCTCTGGAATTATGTACCGGAGCGCCATCTTGTTGAAACCAACAGAGTTCTGAACTTCGGCAATCGGTAAATCATCCAAAGCTTCCTCAAGATGATTCTCAAGCGAATTTCTATAAGGTTCGGAAGTCTGTGTTTCATGGTAAATAGAAGGAACAATAATTCGTGTACCAAATATTGCAACCCACATATTGAAGCCGAAACGGTGTTGGTGTCTCGCTGTAATGTATAAATGTTCATTTTCTCGTGAACAATAATGTGTATTTTTTCTATCGAAGCTACCATGATTAGTGACCATGCTTTCATCAGTGCAGATGATTGTTCGAAAGAAATCTGCAAAATTTTAACATTTCCTGGTATACCACTCACAGGATGTCTTGCGCCTTTCGTCATCTCCTGGTTTTAGCGCTTGACATATTCTGAATTTGTATGGACGGAATTTTTGTTTCCGCAAAATGAAATGGGTTGTTGATTGAAACCAGTTGATGAGGTATTAGTGTGTTGACTAATTTTCCTTCAAAATAAGTGGAACTGATGGCATTTTTCCTTTGGAGTTTCGAAAAAACATTGATGATGGATGGAAATAGGTCGAAACACAAATGAACCATCTTGTATAATACATGGTTGGATTCAGAATAAAAAAACCTTTTAGAATCTGTGAAAAAATTATCAGGACCGTATTTGAAAAACAAAAGTTGATGATGGTTCCACGGATACGAAACGTCGCATGAAAAAAATCGGTATCACCACGTTGACCGTCATCAAAAGTTGCTATAAAAAAGTATTCTCAGTTTTGCTGTATCTCTAATAATAACGGAGAAAAAAAATAAAATAGAAATTCCAAAAATTCACTTTTTTCGATATAACTCAAAAACTAAAGATAATTTTCAAAATTTTCGAAGGCTCTTGATATGAGCCTCCAAATGCGCAACTTTTTCCCCATTCAACCGATTTCGTATCTCTTACCGTTTTCGAGATCCCCATGCTGTTCAACCTTATCTTGGACAGACTGTATAGGTCTACATTTCAGTTTTCCAGAGCTATAATGATTGAAATATATCGCTAGTGGTGAAAAAACATCAATATACAGCTTGGTAGTAGAGAGCATTATTACCACGGAACCTGCTTATACCCCTGGGCTGAAGCCTATAAATAACTATTATTTGTAGATAGTATAACTTCCCTGACGACATTTTAGCAAAATTGTACAAACCTCCAATATATCTCAATGTTCATTCGTAGTTGAATCTAGAATCATCTAACATATCAGGTTCATTTCATATTGACTATATCAGAATGGAACCAATTCAAATCTCAACAGTGGCATATTTAGGCAGACAATATGGGAAAGGTGGGGACCACGTATAAAGTTTTGCTCCCTCTTGGAACAGAAACAGTGAAATGCAAAACGAATTTTTATCGCAAACGTATCTTTGATAGTAGCAAAACGAGAACATCCATCCGGATGTGAAAGAACCATTGCCGCTAAGCAAGAATGTAGCACAAACTTCATGAATAAAAAAGAAAACGTATAGGTGACAAATTAAATCATTTCACCAAAAAGCTTCGATGATGTATTTATATCTTTGATTCACTGGACAACTCACAGTTGATTTGTTGTATCTTGTATAAACAGTTTGCATTCTCCTTCAGATGTACCCATATGCCACATACCATCATTCTGAATATTGAACAGAAAACAACTACTTTCCTGGCTATTTGCCATAATATGTCTCACATGGCAGCAAATGTAGATGTAGAACAATAACTATTTTCATAAATCTTGAAGAGGTGGATACGAAAGAAAAACTTAATTTTTTACAAGATACAACATCCATCAAACTGAACCAAACTCCGTTGTCCAGTGACTATGGGACAGGCAAAGACATCGGAAGAGTATGTTCATCAAGACGGTGTCGATTGAATCAAATCCCAGTGTCTTGTACCGTAAAAGAGAATTCGGAGAAATTGATTAATTTAACCATTCGAATTTATTCATCTCACCCATAACGAAAGCTCCTTCTATTTGGCCAATATCTACGTATGGATTCATACTTTCCCCTACATCTTCTAGTATATCTACCCTTGAAATTTGTCGCAATCCAGTTAAGATATCCACTTCCACTTCAGCTACACCAACTCCCATAATTTTGTAATCCTCAACAGCTGGAGATTTTGGGTTACAACTAAAATTTATTGTATTTCATAACGGTCTGTAGGTATTTAAATGAGCAGAATGAATACTCACAATCCAGTTGCGTACAGCTGTATATTTTCAGCATAACACTGATTGACCAAGTCTACCCAAGTTGGATTTGTCATCTTTTCCTTGACTGGTTTCATTCTTTCTATAAGCGTTTCGCAGGCTTTCACAGCAGCCTGAAATGTTCGAAAATGCATTGGAGATACAAAACAAGAGGTGATCGTTGTGATGTTATGGAAGTAGATTTTAAACCTAGTAGAAATCACAAAATTCGGTCCACAACATTCTTGAATTTTCGGCTCGAATTGCGGCTCTATTAGTAAATTTTAGGAATAACTGACACACCTCAACAAGTTCAATGATATAATAAACTAGAATGTACTCGCAAATCAACATGACAACAATGTTTTTCGCAATACTTGGCTTCAAACACAAATTTTATTTCGACCTACTCTGGTATTCCTTTGGAATCTTAGGGACCCCCCCTATCTTTATATCAGTGCTGCATTACTGATATTCCATAACGATCATTTCTTCTGAAATTTTTGAAGTAACGTTTCTGAAGATACGGAAGATACCAGAGTGGTACCTGTAAAAAGAATTATATATTTATGGGTATGATTGATGATGTTCTCCAACGTTGAATATTCTCTCGCGCCTGCACGTGTCCCCTTCTCTTTGTTATACAGGGTGATTCAAAATTCGATGTAAATATTCATAGGACATGTTTTTGGGATCAAAATAAGACTTTTTCTTCATATAAATATGTGTCCTTATATATTCATCCCCTCCAAGCTACAGCCACTGTGAGTTATAGGTAAAGAAAAAAGATATTCTGGAATCGTGACTTAAATAACGGATCAAATCTTCTAAAAAATTGGTAAGCCCCTGTTCTTTTAGACACTTTTTCATTTCATTCTTTCTTCAGCAATTATGTAAACCCAGGTTCAGTGGGCGAGGAGTTTGTTGGCCGAAATGAGGTTCATTTCATATGTTTATATGAAGAAAAAGTATTATTTTGTTCACATCATTGCGTCCTTGAAATATGTACATCGAATTTCAAATCACCCTATATATGAACTATCAAAAACTCAACAAGCGTATCATATTGGATGGAGCATACCGCGTACATACATTAGGGCTGGAGCATACTGGGTGCTCTGTCAAATGATTACTATAGTTACAATTCATGATATAGATCTCATTTCACAGATCTGGAAATAATTTGCCGGTAGGATTTTCAATGCCTTTTGCAATGAGATATTGTAGTTAGTCGTTCAGCATGAAATATAGCAGATATATACGATGGATAATCAAGTATTCAACTGGACTACTGTTCCTCCACCTTGCAGCACAACCTTCAGACTGTTTGCCATATCCTCATTCAATTCTAATTATTTCTGAGCCTGCTGAGAGTGAAGACAGCGCGTGGCTACGAAGTGTGAAAAAATCAATGTAGAGTAGCCGAATTTCTGATTATGTATCGTGGATGTTACATCTCGTGCTATAGTCGACTGGCTTTAAAATTCTTCGAACCGATATTTTTATTCCAGATCTGATAGTCACACCATGGAAACCCTAATGATCCTCAAAAAGTGTATTTTTATGCTCTATTCAATTTCATTGAACTCCAATTCGACGGAATCTCCGAACGATCTGCTCTGGAATGCCTATTTTACTCTTGAAATTCTCACTTATGGTTCATCGAAAATGCTTACTGATGTGACAAATTTCCAAGTATACAAATTTCCCTGTAACAATTATTTTTCATTACTCTTTCAACTTACATAACAAACAGCTTCTGTAGTAAAACTTCCTCCAGTAGTACTGGAATTAGGAGTGATAAAATTGTTACTTTGTTTTATTGTAACCATCCCCATACCAATTCCAAATTTGTGGGCACACATTTGTGCCACCTAGAACAAATAAATAGATTTCAGTCAAGCGATATCGCTGATATTTATAAATTCATGTCGGTGATGAAAAAGTAGACTCTGAGTCAGTCGCTGAAACATATTGGAAAGCAATATGATATTTGTAGTTTCTGAGCAAAATTGGAGATTTACGCACTATACAGTGCATAAAATCATCAGTGAAGAACATACAATATATTTGGGAATCCTAATAGATGCACAATGCACATCAATTGCAATGGGATCACCAAATGACTTTTCTAGTGAAAAAGTTGAAGTTGCTCTTATATCAATCTAGTTTTTTCAAACAATTTCTTGATGAATAATATAAAACACCTGAAGACAATGTACCATACTGTCGTACAAACACATCTGCGAGTAATGGTATCATTGCATGGTGAGGTACATCAAAAACATGTATGAAAAGTCTCGAAATAATCCAACGGTGGGTTCGGAAAACAATATTCAACAAAAATCGCGAGTATCCAGGAAATGATTTGTATAACGAAAGCGAAATGACCTAAGAAAATTATACTGCGTAGCGTTATTGTTATACAGAGTGGCCCTTTGAAAACGAAACAGAGGCTCTGTAGGTCGCCCTAACGCTTCTAACGAAAAGAAGCAACAACTTTGTTATTTCAAATGGAACACCTTGTATTTTATTGCATTTTTAGATTCTCCCCGAGAAGCTGATTACATCGATGCATCACACTTGGGGTCTTGCTGTAATGGTTTCAGGGATATAAAGGGTTGAAAATCGAGATTTTTCAACTCTAGCATTTTTTTGTGTCGAAACTATTCATTATTGGTCAACACGGCTTTCATGTCCCTATCTCAACTTGTGATTTACTATCTACTGACATTTATTTGAAACAAATACAGGCTGGTTCAAGATTCAGAATTCTGATATGTACCTGATATCAACCCTTTCAAGTTAATTTGGTACACCGTATTTTAATGTAGATATTGTGGTTTATGGAACCTGTCCACAGGTAACTAATCCTTCAGGCTGGGAAAGTAGGATATATAAGCAAGCCAATGTTGATTGATTGATCATCAGCTACTGCATGTATTACGCTATGCAAGACTCGAGAACATAATATATAACCGCCATCGCATATCGACATAAATAGATATTTTGAATTGACTCGGCCGTACCAGTATATCACCTGACGAAGCTATACTGTTTTAGCGAAACATGTCGTGTGTTTGAGAATTTTGTGGAAATCTCATCGTTTGTGAAGTGTTTGCACTTTTTTTATGTTTATTTTTCAATGTCGATTACTTACTTTCTATTTATCAAATCCTATTCAGAATGTAAATTATTTTTGTAATTCGCATTAATAATGTTATATATATGTTATATTTTTGCAATGACCATATTCATACATACCTATTATCCTATTTTATATTAGATCTTTTCATATATTAGTAGTATTTAATACAAATCTCCATTATTTGAAATCATCAGAAATTATCTTTTTCAATAATTGATCTCGGACCTTTCAAGAATGTTAGCTCAAGTTACACCGACAAGTCACCATATTTCTCATATGTCTCAACAATCAATAAGAATCTACCTTGGTATTAATTCCTTGACCAATTTCTATTCCTCCATGAGCGATAGCTACAGTACCATCTCCATGAAAAATGGACACAAATAAAGAATAATTGAAAAAGGTTGGCAGAGTCCATACCATCGGTACCATAGACAGTCCTTTTTTCGTCCATCGGTTTTCCTGGAAGTCAATAATATAAATGAAGCTCAAAGAACATTTTTAACAAAATGCGTTATCTTATTGAAATACGTTGAAACCAGAAAGAAGCGGTATAGTTTCACCAAATTTACATCATAAACAGTATGGTAGGATGTGGAAAATCTCTCGGATTCAGATAGAATCGTGAAAGACACTGTTGGCGATCGGTTTTTCTTGAATAACTTCAAAATTAAGTAGATGATGTGATGAATAAAAACGCAATATAAAATTCACTTGAGACATATTCAGCTTTCTTAGTTTATCAGGGACAGACTGAGTTTTATCGTTCATGCTCAAATTTTCAACACCCTGTATGATGAAGGCTTGACAAACACTGTGTAATTTGAACCTTGATGATCTTATAGGTCCCGGAAAATTCCAATCAATCGTGCCGGCGATAGGAATTGTCCTCGGAATTGTCCAATAAAAAAGTCGACTATGATTCCTGCCAAGATACTTATTGACTGGAGGCATGAGCATTTTCATCACTGAGTAAATTCATGGTACCATTCTTGGGTTTACCTGTGAAAGGAATAGTGCTGATGAAGTTGATATCATTTCGTCGCTGTTTGTCAATTGTATATTCTTTGAGGAAAATCTTCAGGAATCAGTTCATGTACTTTTCAAAAGTGATGGGTATTATAGCTTCCTCGAAGAATCTCATGTAACATTTTTTTCGACGTATTGAACTGACTGACAATTTTCCAGTGCTCGTTGGAGTGCCAGCTACAGCATTTGAAATATTTTCTTGTAATCACAGTGTAAATTTCGACTTCTCAGACCAACTTTTCTCAGATTATGAAGAAAATCAATATTTTCACCTCATCAACGGGAATGAACCTATATTCTCCCTTAGATATGGTCAACTCTTCGAAATGTCTTCTGACTTCCAGACTATCATTGCGAGACTCATGACTGTAAACATCATATTATGCAAACCTGCGAGATCATTAAACGTGTATTCCATTTTCTTTATCGATTCAAAACGGAATGCACCACAAAATCCTATGATAAGTGAAGCGAGAAGTAAAGTTAATTCGTTCAGAAACTCAGGATATTTATTATTTTCGTACCATAGTAACATTCACAACAACGATACAATTTTTGATACCAATAAATAAACATATATAGGTACTTTTTATTTATTAAAACGGTCCTCACTAGTGTCTCTCATGTTGAAGTTTCATTGAGCTGTACATTGATTATTTCAAAGTTATTCAACAAAAATCGATTCCCAGTTGCGTCTTTTAGGATCCCATAATGAGCTGGGTATTTATGGAAAACCCTGATAGGAACTTGTTTTCCCATTATTTCCAGATTGTATTCAAATCCAAGAGATTTTTGCAGCATCTTGAAAACTGCAAGTTCTCATCACATACTCACTTGATTGAACTCATTGATGGCTTTTTTTCTAGCAGGAATATCTCCCCAAGTTTGCATTTCCTTCCAATAATTGATCACTTTGGGATATTTAGTTGCATTCATGTTAGCGAATTTGACATCTGTTGGGTCCAGCCTGAGGATAGAAGCTATTTGTTCCATGATATTTTCTGTTGAAGCTAAAGCTTCAGTAGAACCTACATAGACGAAATGAATTACCTCGTTGAATAAAATAAATCACTAACCTGAAGGATCATGCATCGATCAGTTCTTTATCTATCAACGATAATATCATAATGGTACTTATACAGGGTGATTCATGAGGAGATTCACATAGCCAAATGGTGAATAGGGGAAATCAAGACGAGTGATACAACGACGTAATTGTGAATTGTGGAATTTTTTATCTATATACTTCAGAGGATATTTGCTGGAATATCAGTAGAATAACGATGTATTGTGGCATTGTTACTCTATGAGTTATAATTGTTTGATATTTTATACTATAACCTCTGTTGAATATTCGAACTTCACCTGTGGGTAATAAATAAATTTACATGTATTTAAGTCATAAACTTATGAATATGACTATAGGCGCGATAAATTATTCGCAATGAAGATCTACAAGTTTTTGTTATGCCAAGCAAAGCAATGGATTCTGTTTATTTGAGTTTCAATAAAATATTATTTCCGTATACTGAATTGTGTCATAATTTCATATAATTGAATTGAATTGAATGTGACGGTAGAACAATGACGTAAATGGAAGGTCATCGACCTCTATTATAGGTTTTAACTGCTATACTTTTTTCGGGAAATTCTGGAAATTGAATGAAATATTTCATACTGTAAATTTTTTGTACTTAACATATATCTTCTTTATTTTTTTGCAAATTAACTATTAGTCATTCAACCAATTAATAGAAATGAAAATACTTGAATCGTTATTTCTGTAAAATTGTGTGTTTTAAGAGGTGTAGTATGTAAAGGTAGAACTCAACTTAAAGACCTATGATATGAGACTAATGAAAAAACTATTTCGTAACAAGCAATGAAAAGTTGGTGTTATATAACTTGGTTGAATCATTTTTTTCTCTTCTGATGAAGCTTAGAATAAGTCAATCTGATCTCGTTAATAATCACAAGTCGTATTATAAATTCAAGTTCCATTCAAGTTTAGTTTCAGAATGTAGTGATGAATCAAAGTACTTTATTTGATCCTTATCTGAAAGATGCCTCAACTTCACCACGTTGATAGAACGTGTGAAGAAACACTGTTTTGCAGCGATACAAGTTATATTTTGTATTTAAGTTCTATTTGTTCTAGAACGGTATATGATGAAACAAAGTTCTTTGACTGATCTCTCTTGTGATAGAGCCGAAACAAGTGTAGTTAGCTGGGTACCTACTTCCATCTTACCTGGTGCCCTCATAGCACAATTCGCAGAAGTATCTGTATGAACATCATATGTAGAATAACCCCAATACTTCGTGTCATAACAATTCGGAACTAGATCTAGAACCAACATATCAATTTTCTCGTTTCCCCCTACGCCATAGTCAGTATAATAAGAAGCTTCCAAGTGTTGGATGACTCCTTTGTCATTGAAGCCCACTTCATATTCAACATAAAAAGGATACCTCTTCCCAATAATATCCATGTTCTTTTCCAGAGGCATAGTCATTCTAACAGGTGCTTTGAGTTTGTGTGCAGCCAGGGCTGTGGCAGTGGAAAGGATGGTGTTTCTCGTTATCTTTCCTCCAAATGATCCACCAACACGACGCACATTGACATTTATCCTATAAAGAAGAGTATTAGAGACCGATATTTAGAAATTATTACACCTGGTATAACTTATTCGTTGGGATATTGAGAGTTGCCGCTGCAGCCATTTGACAGACATCCATCCATTGAGTGACAGGGTAAATATCCAGTCCATCATCCTCCGTGGGAACTACATTGCAACACTGAACCTCCATGTAGTAGTGGTATTGTTGGCCAATAAAAAATTCTCCTTTGATAACATGTTTGACATCGTTTCCTACAAGTATATATTATAGGCAATGATCTAATGATATCAAACTTCTAGAGTAGTTGGGTCCAAACTTCGCTCCCATTTTAATTCCATTGCAAATATGATATTGCAAGTTATTCATTCGACTCAAATGTTTAGTGTGAGGTGTTTTTGAAATAAGTGCACATATTCGGCACATTAATTCTTTGAATTAACGAGAAATTTCATCCCAAAAATTGAACAAAATACGGGAAAAACATCACCACTTTAAAACAATTTAAATGATTGAACTGTGCGTGATTGTGCTTTCCGCACGGAAATCTGAACAGAGGTTACGTAGAAGAAGGGGTCTCACCCCAAATTCAATTTTGATTCCTATATTTATTTATTGATGCCATTCGATAGTATAGCTTGCTCAGGTTTTAAAATATATGCACTTATTTCAATGCCACCCTGTATATACTTAGAAATTTTGATGACTGAAGTTCACAAATCCAAGAACAGACAGAAAGACAACAATAAGCAACACCAACTGATGGTTAAATAAAAATATATTTGTTTTTGTTGCAATATATCAATATTAGTCATAAGTATTCTTCCATAATTTTGTATAGGTACACTAAGATGATTCTAATGCATTGATATATAGCTTTTTATAAAATGTCGATCGGAGTAAAGGTTGGTAGGTACATATTTTGAGAACTGTTGATTAGAACTTTTTCGAGTACGAGACTGACTTTATTTTTATATACATATCACAATGATCCCATTCATTACCTAACTTCAAGCCCCCGTGAGTTGGTGCCCTGTATTTTTCGTTTGATTCGCAAGATATTTGATTAAAATCATGTGTGATTCAGAATGGTTCTGTATTGTCTGTTGAATGATCATTTGACTCATTTTTCTTCCATGGTATATAAACATCTTATATCACAAAATCAGAGAAGATAACCGTGCGAAATGCTTTCATATCATCGTTTTACTTGGGAGTAAAAGTTGAAACAGGCTAGATTCGAACATTTCTATCGGCATCAGATGAGCATTTCAAATTGCATCAAATTGAATCAAATAGCTATCTCATATACACCAAACAAACTATAAGCCAATCAGGTGGGCTATTTGATCGCAAAATGAGAAATAACCATATATACCTTATCGATATTTTTTCTCATGCTTTACGAAATAATAATGATCTAAATATGGGGTAGTTTTCGGGTCATCCTGGTGTCCTGGAGACCACTCTTCATTCTTCTGTCCAATAGCACGTGACTCGGTCGTCACGAAAGCGTCATGCATGCGATTTTCACATATATGACGTAGGGTCCCTTGATGTAAATTGAGGTATTTGTCATCTTAACAATAAGGTACGTCAGATCATAGCTCCTTTCTCTTTTAATGATCTACTGACTTCGGTTCTGTGTATTGGCGTCCCATAGGCGTTAAAACAAATCCTACAAAATTTTAACTACTACTTTGAAACTTGATACGAGTCAATTATGTTTTGGAAAGATGGTAAAATATGCTGCGCTAGGCTGTAACAATCATTTGGATGGCAAATTTAAATTTGTCAGCTTTCCAACAAACGCAAATGAACTTGAAACATGGAAAGTGAAGAGACTGAATTGGGAAAATCGGTAAAAGACATCAGCAAATTATGCGAGGCAATGTGCCCAATTATCCACTCCACAAGTTTTTGAATGCATTTCAGTAGAAACAGTTTTGATTAAAACGGAGAAAGAAGAGGCATATATGCCCTTCCATTTAAAAAAATATATATATACCTAAGTAGGTACATACAAAAACTGCGAATTGATACCCAACATGGAAATATAAATATACAGCACACATGACATATGAGCACATCAGTTTGAATACCTACATCAAAGTTTTTACCATTTCTCAACCATAAAGCTTAGTCTGAAATCAAAATGCATTTATCTACAGGGTGTCTGTAAAAGGTCTTCACAAAAACATACCACATATTCCTTAGACCAAAATAAGTCGATATAAGTGAAATTACCTTGGTACGAAGTTGCATCGTTTGGACTCCAGAGGGCCTTGAAGTTACAATTTTCAAATTGTTTTTCCCATATGGATTTAAAACGGCATATGCGATTTTGGTACATTGATGTTTTAGGTGGCAAAAAAAATTGTGTTAAAATTTTGCCCGATAATAATACATAGGCGTAGAACTTGATATTTCAAATAATTGCACCTTTAAAAATTCTACGCCAATGGAAGAAAAGGAGTTTGGGTATGGAATTTATATTGCGCAACTCATTTACTTTGAAAAAGGTACTCTTGATGAGGTTAGATTGCTCTCATGGTTTTGACGAAATATGCATTTTAATAATTTTAGAACATAAACAATGCTTATTAAAATACAAACTTTGTCAAAACCATGAGAGTAAATCGAGTGTTATCAAGAGTACTTTTTCGTAGTGAATGAGTACCCAATCCAAATTTCATACTCAAACCCCTTTTCTGCCATTGGCGTAGAATTTTTGAAGGTGCAATTATTTGAAATATCAAGTTCTACGCCTATGGCAGAAAAGGGGTTTGAATATGAAATATGAATTGTGTACTCATTTACTACAAGAAAGTACCCTTGATAACACTCGATTTACTCTCATGGTTTCGACAAAGTTTGTATTTTAATAGTTATTGTTTATTTTCTAAAATTACTATAATGCAAATTTCCTCAAAACCATGAGAGCAATCGAGTCTTATCACGAGAACCTTTTTTAAAGTAAATGAGTTGCGCAATCTAAATTTCATACTCAAACTCCTTCTCTTCCATTGGCGTAGAATTTTTAAAGGTGCAATTATTTAAAAAATCAAGTTTTACGCCTATATTATCGGACAAAATTTTAACACCATTTTTTTTGCCACATAAAACTCTATCAATATATCAAATTTCAGCCAAATCGCATAAACCGTTTTAAATTTATATGGTGAAAACGATTTAAAAATTGTAACTTCAAGGCCTTCTGGAACCCAAACGATGCAACTTTGTACCAAGGTAATTTTACTTAAATCGACTTATTTTGGTCTTGGGAATATGTGGTATGTTTTTGTAAAGACCTTTTACAGACACCTTGTATATATAGGTACAGCCTAAGAATAGTCATATTTGGTAAAACACATCAAAATTTCAGACATATTAATCCTTGGAAAATCGAAAATTCAAAAATTATTGATCATTATTTGGATATGATATCATGTAGAGTTGAATCAGGAATTGCATATGAAAATTGCGTATGATACGCCATGTCCTCAATATAAAACAACAAATGTCAGAAATGTAGAGTTTATCCCCAGAAATGGAAAATGGATGGAACTAGTTATATAGTTTCACAAACACTTTAGAGTGAGAGGAGTCGAGGATCTGTTCGTACCCTGATAAGATGACAAATACGTCACTTTGCGTCAAGGGACCCTAAAATGACGCTTCTTTGACGTTTTGACGCATGCGTGATGCCCGAGTTACATAATATGGTGTTGGACAAAAGTGGGGTAGAGAGGGGTCTCTAGGGTGATCCGACAAATAGTCAGATTGTTATTCTTGACTACAGTTACCTTTTCCACTTGGCACAACTGTTGTCTGGTGCACAATTTTATCTTTTGCGTTAGCTTTAACGACATCTCTTGCAGTCAAGTATGGTTTTGTTGTTGGCGGTGTGTACTTTACTTTCACGTGTTCTGCGGCATTCCAAGCGATTTCTTGATCGGTTGCAACAATTATACCTATTGGTTGATGATAATATTGCACTCTTCCACTACAAAATAGTTCTTCTTGGACAGCCAAACCAGCCACCTTTGGCATGAAAGTATTCACGCCGGGAACGTCGTTTTTGTCGAAGAAGCGAACAACTCCTTTCATTTTCTATAAAAGTATATTGAATGTTCACATAAACTAACAATTTTCATTCTTCATCATTCAGCTTCTTTGTTATTATTGCTATCGTCATGTAGAGGAGGGTTGGATAGTAGTCTAAATTATGCCATATATCTTATTTATACCGATATTAACATGGATATTGGTATTTGATACTATTATAAATTATTTGAAATGATCAGAAATACACGTTGTGAAAGAATTAAAATTAAAGTAGGTACCTTTCGAAAACGCCTTGATGTCGTAATGCACCGACAAGCGCCATATCTCTCATATTTCTGAACAACCAATGAGAGCATAACTACAAGAATTCACTTCAAACGCAGAGGTATACTCAGATATACACAATACATAAGTCAATTTATGAAATATCGTGGATTTCATGATTGTTCAAAAAAGATTGATGAGAAAATGGTTTGTGACAATGAAATTATTTGAATGACGAACTAGGCTGATGCCAAAAACCAGGTACTTTGTTAAATACTTCTGATAAACCTGGTGAAACATGTGTAGGACAAACTAGAAATATCTTAACCATAGGTTCAAGGAACACCTGGCACATTGTTTTAAGGCGGTGGATCAAAAAAACAATAAGGATCGTTTATGGAATACTGTATCAGGATATAGGTCCTTTTGGTCCTTTCAAATCTAGAATCATAAACACACATGGACTAAAATTATTATGATCTGAAGTAAATCCGAATTTGACAATTCAATTCTAATCCACTAATTTTTATCTCTAGACCAGGAACTATGATCACTGCTTTTGGGGATATGAGCACTATCAATTTCAGCATAACAGTGAAATATACTCATTATTTAGAATAACTCAAAAACTCATCAGTATTATAATACTTACTCCAGATAATAAATAGTGACAACAAAATGTCAGGAATAATGTTTCCATAGAAAATAATATTTTTTGTATATCGACAGATGATAATTGAATCGATGTCGTTTTGAATTAGTAACCCTAAAACCAAAGTTTACCCTATACTTACCAAGGCAGGAGAAGCATCAACTGAGACTATTCGAGAGTTTGCTGGTGCATTAGCAGTGACGAAGGCTGCGTACAGTTGATTCGGAAGATCTATCAGGTCATCAACATATTTTGCTTGGCCTGGAAGTAAACATAGATTCAAGGATATAATGAGTATAAGAGTTACGTTTCCAGTTAATTCCAATGGAAAAATGAGACTGACCTGAGGTTTGACCATAGGCCTCCAGTTTAGGCAGGGGCTCGGTGAGAGGCCATTTATCTCTGTTTGTACCGTATTCTTGAATTCCATTTGAAACTGGTCTATGAAACATGTAACCTCCACTTTTATTTCTGCTCGATACAAGATTGTCTGGGCAAACTTTCAGAATGAACTGCAAATATCACACATCCAATTTGGTTTACAAAGTATAAGTTGACCGAACAATTCATTTGTTCTCGTACCAACCTTGTAAAACAAAGATATTGCCAATTTCTTTCTGAATTCAGGTGTTGGTTCTGGAGGGGCATCGTCGGGCTGAATTTCTTGATCCAACGATTTGAAAGCTGTCTGCATTGTTTCATTGTTGAACAAGTTCTTTCCTTTCAGGATAATCTCGGTTTTTTTCGCATGGATGAAATGTCCATTTATTCCGCCATACACTATACGAGCCCATTCAACAATGTTGTTGTTGAGCTTGATCAGAAATCCAGCATTGACAATAGCGTGTGCATTTTGTGATCTTGGCATGATCTGAAAGTAGATTCACATGATATCCATATCTGATTTTACTCTAATCAATGAAAATGATATGAATTATAAAAACCTTAGGAGTTTCTCAAAGGAAGGCGCCGATGGATGACAAAGTGAAAAGCGAAATGGGCTGAAGTTACTGACAAAATGGTTTAATTTCTTATATAAACTTGAAAACATCAAATCAATTATTCCACTTATACATAGAACACCTCCTCCCGGATTTTGATAGGAGAGACAACGATATCGTCAATATACATATTGGATACTCCCCAAGGATGAATGTGCATAATCAAACATTGGGTTTATTATTTTGGAGGTGTATAATCTCTGTTATTTTCATTGATTGACATTATTTTCGCGATTTTTTTTTCCTTTCGATGCTTCTATTCAAGGAATTGTTCTCTTCCCTCCATCTCCTCCATATCATTTCAAATTACCTCCCTCATATATGAAGTCAGAATTGCTTCAACTTCCCAAATCTTGAGATTATGTTATCTCATGTATTCACTTGTTACTGCTACTGTTATCTTGAAGAACCTTTCACATTTTGCTTTATATAAACTTCAGTTTCGACAAGTTTCAATTTGTTCAGTTATGGGAGTTAAGTGCAAATGGATACCTACTTTATATGACCCATATTTATGAGTCTTCTCATCTATTCCAGATAAAATTATGTTTTTGATAACTTTTTTCCTCATATCGACCTCGAGAAAACTTGAAGGGCTGCATAGTATATCTTTATCGTTTACTCCAGCTGAAACCATAAAATATCCAGAATAAACAATGATGCATATTTCAGTGCCTATACGTTCAATAAGATCAAAAATAATGGTGATAAGTCAGTACAGAAAAAACAAACAACAGGCTCTTCATATTCCCAGAACATAACAATAGCTATGACTATGAAAATGGTTGATCCGAGAGTTGATCATCATTTTTCAAATGAACTCTCAATTTATTGCGGAAAAAACTTACATGATCGATCAACATTACTTATATCTGTATACCAAGTGTCCCAAAGAAAGATTCGTCCCTATAACTCTTTGTTTGTATGAAGATATAAGATATGCATGAAACATTATTGCTATTACATCAAATCAGCTTAGCAGAATTTCGGTTCTTTGGAGGACAATATCAACTATTGATAACTTTCTATTCAAAAGTGACATCCTCTATATTTTTTCTAGAAAATTTTGATTCCATTCCAAATCACGTGTGTTCAGTCGGAATTTTTTCATTCGAACAGCATCATTTCACTCAGCTCTTTTACTTTTTTGGTATTATATGATTATTGCCTACCTATAACTAATGTAGCATTGAAAGTCTCCAATAAGAGGAAAATATCCGACTGGAATTCATTGTGCTGGTACTTGAGCATCAGATTTCCAGCTATAGTCCCAATCTGCGAAGAAGAAGTTTATAGTTAGTGGAAAAGCGTGTGTCTCTCTGTCTCTATGGGCTTGACGAGGGGCTTGTGCGACGCTTTTTGCCGGTTTGTCCCAATAAGAACAAGATATACCCTGTAAACGGTCTGGAGAATATGCTATATTAATACAGGATAAACGTAAGAAGCCATCTGATATCCGATAGCGAAAACCATATCGTTTATGATTCCTGAGCTTTCTAAATGTTTGTTGATTGAGCTCATCATTGACTCGAACTGGTGTGAATAAAAGGTGAGTACCAGTTACCATATCTGCCTTTTATGCATGATTTTCGATACTGGTCTATTTCAATAGTTGATACATTCTTTGTTCTGGTTCTTCAAAGAGGAAATTCATCAGATTTCATGCTTTAAATAGGTTCATGTCATGAAAGAAGTGAAGCTCGTTAAAATCGGCTACGAAAAAGATTTCTTGCTTCTATTTCAAATTGCAATTTGAATGAAAATGTTGAGCACAGTACTTAGTAACTTGAATCTAGAATCCACAATAGCATGAACCTTGGCATGATATTTACTCCAACCAACATTATTTGCTACTGTTGATGTAGTATTTCAGTACCGATTATGGTCACAATCAATGATGAATTGATCTCAAATGATTTCCATAGTAGGAAAAGGCCAATGTCAATATGGAAAACTATAGTGGAGATTGGAATGTGAAAGATAACAGTTTTTTACGATAATTGCATAATTGTCTTACGTACGTTTCTTATTTGGACTGAGGCCACCACATCAATGTGTTCCCTGACCTCAGATAAGTACTTGAAATTCTGCAGATTTGACGTCTCTTGGAGAACGTCCATCATTTTTGTGAGACTGATGTTTCCACCAAGTACCAGTGTGTTACCATTCATTGAGTGGTCCGTTAATTCTTTCACCGAAGTTACATCTATGTAAACTTCCGGCAAAACGGTCTGCCAGGTCTGCCGATAGATACCTGAAATATGTTTTTCATTTGATTATTGTCGAATTGTCTTTTCTGAGCTGCTATAAGATTTTCACAAAATATTCAAAAACACAACTTGTTTTGCCTAAAGTCCCTGTATATACCTTAGACAAGAGTCCGGACACAGCTATACTTCTGTCCTTTTCTGTTTTCAAAAAATGCATTGATGATTGAATAACGGAATGAGACATATATATCGAGCTCTGTCTTTCCAATTCCCCTAGTATCAACGATTGTCAGAAACAATTTTGAGGGTTAAATTATTTGTCAAACCGTTCATAGCCGACGTAGAAGTGAGAAACTAGAATAACTATTAGATTTTCAAATAATGAACAACAGGGTGTTCAAATTTCGAATCGATAATTTTCATTATCAATTCCTGAGATGGCTATTGCAAATTTTCGTCATCAGATATTTCTTCACTTCATTAGATATAAGAAAGATAATTTAAGTGTTCTACGTGGTATCACATATAGCCAAGAAAATATAGTTGTTTTCTGTTAGGATATAATAAAATAGAAGATATATAATTGTTTCAATAAAATTTTAATTGTGTCGGTTTCCCACCTCTTCCTGGAGTCTACATTCACCTGTAAATTTCGAATATTATCTGAATTAAAAACACCGTGGACTGATGATATTATAGCACATTGCAATTTCTAGTTTCTTCTTCTTCTTCTTCTTCTAGTTTCGATTTCGAACTTTCAATTTCTTTCCGCATCATCTCATTCTCATTTTCTTTCTCTGCGATCGTATCATCCAGTAATTCCCAAAACGATGACGACGGAACTCTTTTTTTGAACGTCTCTATATTTTATAAATTGACGGCACAGCAGACTCTTTCAATTTGAAATCCATCAGCTTGAAAGAATCTCTATTAAAATGGGGTAAAACTGCATTTAGCATGCAATGGGTTTTTTTTCGAAATTTTTTTTTGGTACTTACGTATTTTTGTCGGAAAAACACGAATTTGACAATGATAATGTGAACAAACCACTATTTATCGAGATATCTCAAAAAAAAGTTCGAAATTTCAACTCCTTTTTCCCCTTGTGTTGGATGCATTTACAGGTACTTGCTCTTCTTATTCTGTCATTGGACACTTTATATACTCATGATGTAATTCAATGACAGATTTTTATACAGAAAATTCAACACGAAATATGATTTTTATGGCGAGTTTTTCATATACAGTGAACAAGCATACCAGATGAGGGCCATTTAATCAATCAATCCAAATACGAGATGTCAAATGTCAACAGAGTGCTTTTGAATGGCATTACACACGCCATTATTTTAAATGATATTCTTCCTTCTTCTCACTAAATATGGATAAATCACAAGAAAATCATATTTCTGGTTTCCTCAATAATAGAAAGAAATGTGTCTTACATTGTGATATACATATGTATATAAATTGTCCAATGATGAAAAAAGAATGGTAAATTGTTTTAAATTCAATCCAGAAAATAGGTGGAAAAGAAGGTGAAGTTTGTCACTTTATAGTGAAATATCTTAATAAATAATGGTTTGTTCACATTTTCATTGTCAAATTCGTGTTTTTCAGACAAAAATACGTAATAAAAAAATTTTTCGAAAAAACCCATCGCATGCTAAATGCAGTTTTACCCAAAATGGGCCTAAAATTCTTTTTTTTTGTACTGTTTTTACAAGTAAATTTGAACATTTACCTCACATATTGCGGAATTCTTGAAATTAATTTTCCATTCTGTACGTCTCATTGCATTCTTCCATGACATTATCTTCAAAGGATCATTCGGAAAATTGAATAACTTGAATCCGTTTTCCAATGAATTATCGCAATAATGTACGCAGCAGGACATTGAAATAATTTTAAATGCTAAATTTTGGCGGTTATAAGATTTCAAAGTGACAGTGACAGAAATTCGAAATGATTAAATAAAGCGGGCGGGACGACTATGGTGTTTCGTCACATTGTCAGGTGGGCAAACCAAATGAAACAAAATATTAAAAACCCCAACGGCTGTCAGTTTTGTGTCCGGACTCTTGTCGAAGGTATATACAGGGACTATTTCACACTTCACATGATCTAACCAATCACAAGCAAGAGACAACCGTGTGCTTATCGCGAAAAAATTGACTGTCTTTCTATTCTGGTTGGTGCATCAGCGTTGATGTTTTCAACGATGTAACCATGGATAGCGAAGCAAAGTCTGGATGTAACCATGGACAGCGGCGCAAAGTCTGTCAGTTTGGCATGAAATAATTATGGCTGTACTTATCAGAATGAATCAATCATTCATAATAAATGCTTTTATGCTTCGTGAATGTGGTAAATAGTCTAACAAACAATAAAGCGACAGAATTATCTCGAATATTCAGAAAATCTTGATATTACTCATGATAACTGATACCATATGTAATGATATATACATTATATTATGATAATTATAATCACATTGTAATGAGTATGGTATGTTAGGGGATTTTGACAACGGTCAAATTAGGAAGTGTCTGAATATATAATCAGATGGACATTGTAAAAGATTATTCAGACACTTCCCAATTTGACCGTTGTCACTCATTACAATGTGATTATAATTATCATAGTATAAACGTCTGAAAATGTCCAGTGTAATTTCATGCTTCTTCTCCCAAGAAGAAGGAAAAAATTTACAGAAATTTTTTAAGTTGCTATGGTAACGATACAAAATGCAATCTTCTAATTGGTCGAGAATGTTAGGTGTGAAATTTTCAATTAGAAATTCATCGAATGCTGTCTTTTTCGTTAACCCAACCTGTATAAATAACTTCAAGCATTTATGAGTGCATAATGACCTATACTTTTATGTTTATTCGAAAAAAGTATCATCTCCTATTCAAAATTTTCGAGAAAATTCAAGAGAAAGAATGTCATTTCAAAGTATTACTAAAAGGAATCCTGAATTTATAAAAAAAAAAACAACATACGGTAACCACATATTGAAAGTGAAACATAATTTTGGTGACAGTTTCAAAATTTCACATGATGAAAATAAATTAATGAAATTCAATCATTTTTAATCAAGTGATGAAATCACCATAGGCATACATTCTGGAAATTCACCCAATGAGCAATTTGGCCTCAACAATTCACTGCTTTTGATTTTGTTTTCCTATAGGTATATAAAGGAAATATTTGCAATAACTCCTTTCATCCTCCTTAATCCATCACCTCATTCCAAAATGAGGGATTAGCTAGCCGGCTCACAGGTAATTCTAATCTTTTAAATGTGTAAGTATAAGTTGAGCGAATCATTGTTGAGCTGATTCAATGTGAACTTTTTGGATAACTTATCGTTTCTGATGTTTTGACTATTGTTTATCAAATAATGACCAAGTAAATGAGATAAAAATCCAATATTTTCCATACCCCTTCCTGTATTTCCACCAACAAGCATATAATTATCGGTCTCAGTCATTTCTAAAACCTCCAGCAAATCTTTCATACTATGCACCTTCATCCATTTAGATGATCCGAGCTCAATAAAATAGTTTCCTATATTTTCTTCATCACCCAGTTTGTCAATTCTTCGTCTGCATTCATCATATCGACATGGTTCCAGGTCTTCGATGTCTATTATGTCATCTAAAATCAAAGCACAAGTAGGTATATCAATCCAGGAGAGATCCTAACAACTTGTAATCCTACCAGCGTCTGATGCCAACTTTTTGAAGGCGGTCAAAATGGGTCGGTACCCTGTACACCGGCAAATGTTACCACCAAAAGAATTTTCTATCTGCTCTCTTGTTTGTTGTCCGGATTCATGGAGAGCGTACATATTCATGACCATTCCAGGAGAACAATAGCCACATTGTGTACCGTTATTATCTGCTAATAGCTTCTGGATGGGATGCAGACCGATCAAAGAATTGCCAATCCCATCGATCGTGTGGATTTTCCAACCATGGCAGGACAGAATGGAAACGAGACACTGAAATAGTATTTTGTTTAACGAGCACGGAATTCTAGTGATATCCCACGAGAATGGACACAGAATGAGCCGTAGGCGGCATTTTCGATTTCTTCGTCTTGTAGCCATCTGATTTCCTCTCAAGTAATGCTCATCTATTAGACAGAGCAGTCATTGCTTTAAATTTGACATACCATGAGCGACGAGATGTTTTTGAAATAGTAACACAATGGGGTCGTTATGATATCAGATGCATAAAAATTTTGTGTTATAGCGGTAGAAAATAGTATATTGCACGGAATGACAGTGATTTCTCACGAGAATGAAGTTTGCAGCATGAGCTGTTGGTGAATGCTGCAATCATTCGAGTAGGAAATTGACATTCCGCGCAAGTTATACGCTATAATTTTTCTACGACTATAGTAGATAACAGCGGCATTTTCGATTTCTTCGTCTTGTAGCCATCTGATTTCCTGTCAAGTAATGCTCATCTATTAGACAGAGCTGTCATTGCTTCACATTTGAGATTCCATGAGCGATGAGATTTTTTTGAAATAATAACACAATGGAGTTATTGTGATGTCAGATACGGAAATAATATTGATGACATACAAAGTAGCTAACACAGGAAAACAAGAGCAATTTAGTGTGGTGGATGGAACATTAGAAGTTTCTGGAGAACCGAATGACAGATCATCACGAAAATTTGTATGCGTGCTGGATAATGAAGCATGTTCTATCCGTCAAAAATATTTTCACCAATACAGTATTGCCGCTTGAATTAGGAAGTAGTTGCTACTCCGTTATTTCGAATGAAACACCTATAGTATTGAAAAGGTATATTATGTCATTTTTGAAATCCTTGTGAGATTTTTCATAGGTTTTTCCTGATAATTTCCTCCACTTATTTGTAACAGTTTCAGATTTATTTGTCATTTAATTCTCGCAAAAACTAACACCCACAAAAAATTAGACTTATTTCACAATGCGAATTCACAAAACATTGTAATTCGGGTCCTAGCTGCATAAGACCATTGAGTATTCTATACCTATGAACCAGATCTCAGTTTCAGCATACAGGGAGATTCAGAAGTAGGTAGGTACTCTTTCTGGCTTCTTATAAAAATGGCTGAAACTCAATTTTTTTAATAAACACCCTCTACATTATTACGTATTTGGAAAGATGAATGATTCAACCATTTAACTAGCAAACTGTACGAGATGGGTATAAGAAACATATACATATACATAGTTGAATGGTAAAATGTCTCAACTACCCAAATAAATGATAATACATTGGTGTTCCATAGAAAAAACATTGTCATGAGTCCCCGAAAAGAAATTACTTCTGTATGCTGAAAGTGAGATTCTCGGTTCATAAGTAGTCTTATGCAGCTAAACTCGTTATTTTTGGTAAGTTATAAGTTTCTGCACAAAAAATTAACAAAACCATTTTTATCTCGAAAATTGTTACAGATAGGTATATACAGGCTGATTCACGGTGGATGGCACATTAGACGTTTCTGGTGAACCAGAAAACGGATCATTTTGAAAATTCAATGGGGGGCATATTCGGACATTCTCTAGCCAACTAAAATATTTTCGACAATGCGGTGTTGCCGCTTCTATTAGAAAGCAGTAGCAACTTTGATTTTTCAAATGGAACACTCTGTATTTTATTGCATTTTAAGATTCTCCCTGAAGAGCAGATTTCATCGATGTATCACACTTGGGGTCTAGCGGAAATGATTACAGAGATATAGGGTGTGAAAAATCGACATTTTTCAACTTTAGGAGTTTTTTCTGTCGAAACTATTCATTATTGGTCAAAACGGCTCACATGTCCCTATCTCAACTTTTGATCAATTATCTACTAACATTTAATTGAAACAAATACAGGGTGGTGCAGAATTCAGAATCTTGATCACCCGGTATATGTCCCAATTAAATATCAGTAGATAGTTAATCAAAAGTTGAGATAGGGACATGTAAGCCGTTTTGACCAATGATAAATAGTTTCGACACAAAAAAATCCTAAAGTTGAAAAATGTCAATTTTTCACACCCTATATCTCTGTAATCATTTCCGCTAGACCCCAAGTGTGATACATCGATGAAATCAGCTCTTCAGGGAGAATCTAAAAATGTAATAAAATACAGAGTGTTCCATTTGAAAAATCAAAGTTGCTACTGCTTTCTAATAGAAGCGGCAACACCGCATTGTCGAAAATATTCTAGTTGGCTAGAGAATGTCCGAATATGCCCTCCATTGAATTTTCAAAATGATCCGTTGTCTGGTTCACCAGAAACGTCTAATGTGCCATCCACCGTGAATCAGCCTGTATACAGCGTGTCTCACTTTAAACGCCCCCCCCCCCCTCTTTATCTCAGTTATCAGTCATACGATTCCAAATAAATTTGGTGTGGTATGAATAACCATCAATATGATCAGTTTTACAGAGATGCACATTAGTTTGGACAGTGCCGTGCGTTTTTATTGAACTAAAAAGGGGTCGATTTTTCATAAAATCATATTAGGCATTTTTTTACAAAACATCTAATCTCATATTATTGTTCCTCCACCTAATTCCGAATCAACAGGATTGGCTTATTTTTTTTCATTTTCAGTCTCGAATAAATAGTGACTTCAAATCAACTACGAATTTTGGAACGTTCAATGGCTCCGGTAGGTGGAGAATCATGATTTGGAAGGAAAAACGAGTTATACTTTTTTATGTTGAACTCACCGTTTCCGAGTAGAAATAATTATTACGTTCGCAAAAATGCTATATTTAGATGTGCCTGTTTTTCTTAAACCCTTCATAGGCATCTTATGAAATTCCACATATGTGGCTTTGAAACCTTGAAGAACAATTTTATGAGGTCAGTTTTCCTGTGAAAAAATGCCTAATATGATTTAATAAAAAACTGACCCCTATTCATTTCAATAAAAATGCACGACACTGTCTGAAATGATAAATGTCTTTGAAGAACTGGTCATATTGATGATTATTCATACAGATACAAATTTGGTCAAGATTGCACAACTGATAGCTGAGATATAGAGGGGGGGCCGTTTGAAATGAGACACGCTGTATATACAAGGAATTACCAGAAAAAGTTATAAGGAATCTTATAAGAAATCTAAAAATGACATGATAACAAAATAACAAAGTATAGCTACTCTGTCGTTCGGTTCTCCAGATACTCCTAATGTTTCATATCCACCATGAATCACCTTCTAAGATATCTAATTCCATATTATGTATCAGCCTAAGGCAACCATTTTGTATATTTGTAGAGTATCGGGCCTAATTGATCTAAGTACCTAAAACCCTTTTTCCAGGTGAATGTGAAAAACTGCTCATCAGTGAAAACAAACAAAAATATTTTTTCTTGATATTGATAAGTCAACTTTCAACACGAACATTCAAATGTTAGATACATGGAAAATAACAAATTTTTGCAAAATGAAACAGCTTGAAAGTGGAAACGATCTAAATGCCAAGTTATAGTCATCATGGAAATGATCTATGCCCATGATGTATGTCAGTTTTATGCACTTAGAATTTTTCTGGAAAACCCGGTTCTCCTCAGTCAAATACTCTAACATGACTTCTCGAAATTTCCAGGGAAACTGCATCAGATAAACTCAACAGTTTTGCTGATCTGTCGACACCCTCCACTTTCCTCTGACGTTTTTTATTTGTTTTTTCTTCCCTGAAAGCCATCTCATCCATGATGACAGAAAATTTCTATAACCTCGAAATACGATCAACAAACACGAACATAGTATCGTCATAACGTCATAACTTGCGCACTGCATGTTTTCATACGTTTCTATTGCTCGACATTGACACTTAGATCTGTTAGAAGTGCATTTTTAGCACCTGAAAAAAATTCGCGATTGTTTTTATAACGAAAGGAGAGCGTGTTTGATCATATAGAGTGTATTGGCCTTGCAACATTCTCACAAATCTGGAATCACGGAATTTCGGCAATTAGATCAATTAGCCCCGCCACTCTGCATTTACTCACCGAGTTCACAGCGAAAATATTTTTTTTACCATTGATTGTTTCTTCAACTGCTACAGTGCATGAACCACAACCTCCCTCCAAACACATTCTCTTCGTCCCTGTGAGGTGTGCCTTTTTCCGAAGATAGGTATTGAGGGTGGTTTCCGGACCAATGTCATCATTAGCGGATACTAGATTTATTTTGGAATTTGGAATGGTAAGTTACTTTTTCACATTCAAAGGGAGGGTACACCGTGGATCAATGATGCAATAATAGTTATTGATGTAACAAGTGTGTGAAGTGAGTAAAAAACACTATACGCACGTGTAACATACAATATTTTTCCTACAACTGTCAAAAAAGAGGACAACCTCATTCAACTTATGATGTAAATGATTAAATGATATCTCGCAATTATTATTTATATCAATTACATTTACTCATTTCATGTCACTTTATTGATAACACCTGATTTGTAAGTGTACTTTTTCTTACACTTTTCCGCAAAATGATGAAACAGTATTTTGATATTGAAAAATTTTACACTTTAGGCACACAAAAATATATTAAAAAAGCCCAGTTTTTTTGACAGTTGTAGGAAGAAACAATGGGGTATTATCCATCTCCATGATCTAAACGAAAAATATAATAGGATTGTTGAAAATGGAGTGATTCAAATATTTCAATATATTAGAAACAGTTCTTCAAAAAATCATGGAATTTGGTACATCGCATAAACGTTTAATGAATCAGAATGTGAGCTTAGAATTTTGAAATATCAATCATGAACGTACCATAGTGCATGGGTAAAGGGTGAAAACAATCCATTTTTTTTCATCCTATATCATTCTCACATTCTGATTCCAGGATATAATTTCTGGAAACATTTCAGGTCAAAAAAGAATTCCTACTTCAAATTGATAGGGCTAGTAGTTTTCAAGGAAATCGCAACCACTCACTTTTGATATTGGATTAGAAACTTATTAGCTCAAGATTTTAAAATTTTCATCAGAGGGGTATCATACTGAAGTGGTTAGTGGTAAAAACAACCCAATTTTTTTATATGGCTATTGGTATAACGAATTGCGATTTCCTCGGCAATAAGCCCTACCTGAACTCTTCAAGAATCTAAAAAATTAAAAAACAAAATGTCCAAACTATATCGCAATTCAATGATGGGTTCTTACATCTTTAAAATTTGAAATCCAATTTGGAGTTGAAACTTTATGTTGTGTATCAAATTTTAATATTTCAGTGTAAGAGATTCCGAAAATATTGAGGATAACCCTTCTTTATGGTGCCGATGCATCGATATAGAAAATTCCGATTTTCTCGGAAACTGCTAGCCCTAAAAAATACCTCCAGAATGTAAAGAAAATTGCCATAAAAGAATGGGATTGTTTTTACTATTAACCCGTCTAGTATGGTGCGCCCCTGATCGGAATTCTGAGCTGAAACTTTAATTCAAGACTGAAAGTTCATACGATGCACCAAATTTGATGATTTTCAGAAGAATGGTTTTGGAAATATTGGGGAAATACCGTCTTCTGGGTAAAATCACTCCATGATTCTTTCACCAATGTTGTGAGAACACCCTGTCATTTTAAATGAAATATTGATGTCAAAATTGGTACACTGCCTCAACGTGATGAGTAATTGAAACCTAATAATTGTACTTTTGGATTATTTTATTGGTATAGAAAATACAAGAGTTTGAATTCAATTTTCTACCAAAAATCTATCAGCTTCTTAGAAGTAGAGTACCTCCTCCACACACTTCAATTTAGAACCTTATTATCTTGACAAAATAAAATGAATAGTAGTTCAAAATACTAAAGAAACACCCTTTCATATAGACAGCCAAACTAAAAAGGAGTAGAAAATAAAAAAAGGAAAGTGTGTTGATAAATACAGAACTCAGAAAATATTAGCATCTCCGTAATCAGTATACCTTCTATGTTGTGTATTTATCAACACACTTTTATTATTTCATTTCCTACTTGTTTTTACTTTGGCTATCTACAAAAGGGAGTTTCCTTAGTTCTTTAAACTACTATTTATTTCTAATTTTTTAGTACGGCTAACTACAAAAGCTTGTTTTTAGTGTTCTTTTATTTTTGTACCCAATTCTGACCAGAGAATCATGATTCCGACCTCGTTAACCCCTAGATACCAACTTTGAATAGAATCGGATCATATGATTACACAATTCTCTCGCCATATTGAATCCGCCATTTTGAATATTCCAATTTGGACAAGAGAATCATAATCTCTAACTCCAAAAACCTCCAGATACAAATTTTGAATGGATTCGGATCATAATTACAAAACTGGTCAGCCATATTGGATCAGTCATCTTGAATTTTCCAATTTCGACACAAGAAGCATTATCTCCGACCTCGAAAACCCCCAGATAGCAATTTTGATCATATGATTACAAAACTCTTCCGCTATATTGGATACGCCATCTTGAATCTCAAAATTTTGACGAAAGAACTATAATCTCTGATCCCGAAAATCCGCAGTTACAAATTTTGAAAAGTCGGATCATAATAACAATACTCGTCCGCTATATTGGATCCGCCATCTTGAATTTCCGAATTTAGACGAAAGAATCACAATCTCCGACTCCCCAATTTTGAATAGAATCGGATCACAATTACAAAACTTGTCCGCTATTTCGTTTTTTGCCCAACAAAAATGTCATGATGCATTGCCACCCGAACTATGTACACCTGCCAAATTTCAAATCAATCGGTCCTTTCAAAGTGGGTCAAAATTAAGTCCAAAGGAGTCGGTTGCGTACATACAGGTGAAGCTAAATTAAAAGGGTGTTAAAAAAAGATAAGAATTAGAAATCATCTTCTTTAGTCATTGATGGCTAGTTAGTAAACGTCCAATTATTTTGTATACAAACTGTGTTGAGTTTGACCTAATATCAAAACCACGTCTGATTTGAGAAAGCGGTTCGTAAAATTCGTTACAAATCTAATACTCAAAATCTAATTATCAAATTTGAATCTGGTAGTAAACTGGTAGGTTCCCAAACATCGAAATAGTATATCTGTCAAGAAATGTTGATATTGATTTCAAAACTATGAAAACTCACCCTTATGCTTTTCGGTACCTACAGAAAACTCAATGTTTTGAAGTTGTAGCATTTCAAAATCTAATGCAATACTGAGTGAATGTCTAGTCCTCAACGATTGTTTCATATGACCTCGAGTGATAAACTCTTTGGACTACTAGATCGGAAGTCTAAATGTGGAGGGTGATCAATCGAAAATAAGTATCCGCAATGAAATCAGAGCGGTATAAATTTAGATATGCATGACATAATATAATTATGATGTTCTAAGTACAAGAAATCAATGAAGAAATCAATATCTATTTGAACTCGGAAATTTCATCTATTGTTACCAAACAGTATGAATATAAGGTAGGTAATCTAAATGTCGTATGTCACACAAGAAATCTATCAATACGTAGTCATTATCCTGAAGACCTTTTTATTGAGTTTTGAGATGGGACAAGGGCTGCATAAGAAACGCAGCAATATTATGATAAATGTATAGAACAATGCCATCATGAATGATAATATTCCAGGAGTTCTAGCATATTACGAAAATAATCCATAAGCGAGGAAAAAATTGAATTCGGTTAGTAAGTTTCAAACTGAATAAATACTCAAAAACTAAGGACATAATGTGATCAGGTCTGGCTTTTCTATTCTCTGCTGTGAAACAGAAATATGGCTTCCAAACATATGAAGAAAACCCATGGAAATACCCACCAGGAAAAAAGTCTGCGAAATTTAAATCTGTCAATCGAGCATAATCCTATGATGTAGAGTTTGCGGTGGATCGCCTTGTATATAATGTTTACAGAACAGAATTTCGGCCATTGAGATATAATCATTATATAATAATTGCTATTTTTATTCATAATATTTCAGATGGCCAAAACGTTATTGAATTTTTCGAAGTAATGCCAATGTTTATGAGTTTATTCTACCCTCAGATCAACAAATTCAAAAAGTTCTGAACTATTCTCTGAACTCTGTGAAAGGAACATATATGACTGTTCTAGAATAAAAATGTCTGGAAAACTGTACCTTATAATTCTCCATATTGTTTACAATTATATTCTATGCACACGACTGTTAATTATGACTTATGATCCCTTCAAAACACAGTTATCCAGTCGCCAATTTTCTAAATTTCGACCGGGTAATGGATTCCAAATCAGCTTACTTTACCTACTAATTCACTATAGGTACATACATATTGATGCATGATATTTATTGAAATTTGATGTTTTTGAACATTATTTGAGATGATATACTGGGTGTTCCAGATCTTCTTAAGGAAAATTCTATAGGCGATTGTTAAACTTGCAAAAAAAGGAAAGTTCATATTTAATAATAATATAATAATAAAGTTTATACATTATAAATACATACATATATAGATAGTATAGACACAAAACATAATTATTGAATGTGAATAAACAAATGATCACTGAAAATTGCTAGTTCTAACTTGTGCGTGACATTGATGCGTGATGAGAAATATGATAGATATTGGTGTTTTTTCATTTCCAAAGAGACACACGAGTAGAATAGGAATTACTACAAAAGATTAATTGACCTTTGTCTGTGGTAAATATCCACTCGGGGGTTCCTGGACGAAATCTTCTTCTTTTCTTTTATGAACTACGATATATACAGGAAAATTAGAAAGATTTACATGAAAGAAAACATGAAAAAATATATGAGGAGAAAAAATAATAAATATGAGGAAAATAATAAAGTATTTGTTCTGCATTCGGCCCAAAAGTCGTCCATTTTTGTTCCAAAATTATCTCTTAAAGACCTAATATAACATGATTTGTATGTATGTTGCCAAACAACACTTTTAGTGTCTAGGAGCTGAAGTTTTACTCCTATAGGAACTAAAAACGTGTCGAATGTCAGCTGATATTTCATTGTTCCGAATTGATTTCTATAGATGAAATAGATATATTTTAGACTTATCATCTGGTGAGTATATAAAGCCTGTTTTTGCTCAGTAGCCATCTCTTTATTTTTTTTCGGAACATCTTTATGACATTTTTGTTATTCCAAGTGAAACCATGTTATAAACTCGTGGTCCTATGAAGGAAAAGCATCTTTGGGTAAGTGATTTTTCAACTCCTGGTATTTGAAATGCGTTGCTTTTGTATTTTGTAGGATATCCATGTACAAATGGATTTTTTCTGAGCTTGTTAATTTTGGACATTCTTTTTCGAGACTCAAGTTATTGATGTCGACAAAATATAGATTGCTTTTACCCTGTATTGGCTTTAAAAATGGCAAAATTCAGTGTGATCGGTGACAAATTTTCAAAATCTCAAATTTATACGTATTACGACAATCAAGTGATCTTCATGGATGAGAATTAATTGTATCCCTGCGGGGCGCTACTGGAATAATTGCAGTTTATCTTATTACACGGCGAAGTGGTTTTGGAGCTGTGAATAAGAATTTTTTTTACATGAATCATGAATGTCATGTGTCTTGAAAATGAAGCTCCGAAACATAGAAGTTCATTTGAACTTTTCATTTTTAAGATTTTCATCGCCTATTGAATATTCCAGATCACAATCTGATGACACACCCTACCTTGTATATGTGTCCTTGTATTCTCTACCAATACCAAATCTCGAATATTGAAATAACTGAAAATTAGACATCATGGGCTTACAATAAGTGTGTTATGGTGCATACAGAAGTTGTAACCACAACATAATACTTCACATAATGTCATCATATCTTACATGGTGTCAGAAGAGATTTTCAACAATATATTGCTAGCATTGAGAGAAATCCGAGCCCAATCATTGATGAAAGATTACTAGAAGCCTCATTTATCGACATAAGATGGAGCAAGGTGACAACCCGAACGAAAGAATTCAAATTCTTCCTGCTACACAGCCTAGACGGATAAACTTAGGAGAAGCAGAAGACAAGTCAAAAATTTGGAAAAGACGGTATCAAGAGAATCTATTCTGTGTTTCAGCATCAGGGATTCATCAATTACCCAAAGAAATGCAGATAGGAAATTTAATGAACTGCTTGGGACCAGACATTTTCGATATATTTGAGTACTCTGAACTAACCGAAGCGGAAAAAAAGGATCCAGATAAAATAATAAAAACATTTTCAGAAGAATTTGATGAATCACATCATTATCAAACGTACAATACTTAGGAAAGGAAGATACAGAAAATATATCATGATAGAACTGCTGGGCCTGAACGAGAGATACCACAAGTCCAAGATAAAGTAATGTCTCGTCCCAGATTCATGTCAGAAAAGTACCATCAAGATCGGAAAATAAACAGCCTGAACCATTACCACAAACACACTGCGATGGTTCCAGATCCACAAGAAATGAGAGATCTACCAGATTCAAATGTTGTGATTCAGCCTAAAATGACATGTTATGGAAGAATTGCCTCGAAGATACAATTCTTGAATTATTATGTTCATGTTGAAAAAAATGAGGGAGATTTAACATAATACTTATTGTTATTATTATATTTACCATTCTGTGTGATACTGACGAGTTCAATAAATATAATCACATAATGTTATCACATCTTACAGTAGTCAAGACAAGATCAAGACAAAGATAGATCGATAGTAGAACCGAATTGAAGAGATATTCCGTCTGTTGACCGGTTTAATTATAAAAATTGTTTAATATTTACAGTATTCGATATAAAAAGTCACAAACATCTATGGTTATCACGAAACGAGACCAAATGTTCGACCAAAATAACAAATGATTGGAGTGTACACAATTGTAATCTTCTCCGATAGTATTTTTTTTTTTAATATTGGGAGTACCTATAGAATGAAGACATGACAAGACACATTGAGCGAGTTTTGTAGGTGAAAGATGAGAATAGTCATAATTAAGTATATAATATTATTTTTCAATTTTTCAAAGTACCTCTGTAAAATTCATAACTTGTATAGATTATCTGAAAGCCAGCTGTTATATTCCCTACCGAAAACATAATAATTGTCATATATTTATATTAAATAATGAATTCAACTTATCTTTGTAATTATGATTATGGCCTCATCTACATCAGGGGTTATTAGGCCAAGTCGATGATCATCAAGAAGTGGAAAGTGCAGTAATAAGAATGACACATTAGAGATTATTCCAGCCATTTATTCCAAATTCTGCGAGGCCTATTGAAAACCAAACTTGATGAGAAGCAGAGCATATGAACTACTATGAAGTTATTATTATAGAGATACAGAAGAACCAAAAATACTCGTCCATGGCAACTTTTCATGAGAATTAACGTGTTATAAAATATATTTTCTCACTTATCAGTATAAAATAACTACCCTATCAATGTTTGCCACTGAACGATCAGAAATAAGTGTACCTCATGGTATTTCTTCTTTAGAGCTTCGAAGAAACATTGAAGATGGCTGAAACTAGGTCGAAACACATTCAAACCACTTTGAGTAATGAATGTTTGAATTCAGAATGAAAAAGCTATCAGAATCTGTGGAGACATAATCAGGACCGTATTCAAATACAGGACGTCGCGTAGAGAAATCAATATCACTACATTAAATATCATCAAAAGTTTCTATGGGAAAGTATTTCCAGTTTTTATGTATCTCTAATAATAACTTTGAAAGAAATTAAACAGATTTTTCAAAAATTAACTTTTTTAGATATAACCGGAGAACTATAAACAATTTTGAAAATTTGAAAGGCCGTTAGGGATCCGCAACTTTTTTCCCATTATCTCTTCCCGTTTCCGAGACCCCCAACTCCTTATCTTGGTTACACTGTATATACATATGAGTCTCCGTTTCCCTTTTTGCTACTATATATAGTAGGTTCGAAGGTAACCTAGATACGGGAGGTTCTCGAGAAGTAAAAATTCAATTTTGTCCTGTATTTCAAGAACAAGGATAACTGTGGAATATTTTGCTTGCTTGATCATACTCTACATGTACATGATTTTAGACTTATTCGGATAGTTGATTTGATCACTCGTGATATATGAGCGTATCTGAAAAAGTAAATGTATTTTACCCTATTGCTAATGATTGCTCAAAAGGGTTGATCCCTTTAGATTGATTGAGCGACAATAATTAATCACTGTTATACATATATTCTTACTTGCATAAAATGTAAAACTGGAAGATGCATGCAATAACTGAAATGAATAATCTCAATCCAAAAAATATATTGTCCAATCTATTGATAAAATATAATAATAGTTCACAAAGTGTATTGTTTGTAGTCATTCAAAGACTGGAGAAATGTTTCTTCAACTGTTGTGGGACCATCTGAAATCAAAATTAAACATTCTCTGAAAATTTTAATCATTCGATAATGTAGAAAGGAAAGCAACAGCATGCAAGGCCATGGCTTCCTATACATAGAAATAAAATATTCCGGAAGAAGTTGAAGTTGGAAATTCCATATTTACTAGGTGTGGGTGAACGTCTACATGAACCAGAGATACTAATAATTATAGGTATTGCTGCATCGATAGGTCAACCCCAAGGCAATGGTCCAGGTGAAGCTATTCAAGTATTCAGAGACTAATGACACAATACATTAGGGATGAAATCCCAGGTCAAGTCTCGAAATGGTTTTGTGAATACCCATGAAATAATTATTTTTTCATCAATGAACAATTTCAGAGCATACATAATATTATTAGTTTCCTCTTGCTTGGTCCCTCTTCTGAGCAAAATCCTTGCCATATACCCTTTTCAACACCAACTAGAGCTGAAGTCATATGCAGCTGGTTCCAGACCAGTTCAATATTTTTGATTCAAGCAGTTTCCATCTCCTATCGTAGAAAGATTTCGACAAAGCATACTAAATATGTTCGTTTATTTTGGGAACTTCCATTGTGATAAGTAGAAATTATGTCACACACAATCATGCACACACAAGACATTGTGGATGAAATTGCAGGTCGGTTTTGTGAATACTAAAGGAATGAATATTTTTTGATCAATGAACGATTTCAAAGGATACATATCATTAGTTTTCCCTGGCTTGGTCCTTCTTCTGAACAAACTCCTTGCCATATACCCTTGTCAGCAAAAAACTAGAGCTGAAGTAATATGCAGCTGGTTCCAGACCAATTCAATATTTTTGATTCAAGCAGTTTCCATCTTTTATCGTAGAATGATTTGGACAATGTATATACCAAATATGCTCGTATATTTTGGTAACTTCAATGTGAGGGATAGAAATTATGTCAGATACAATCGAATGGAAACATCATATTCAGCCGCGGCAGATGATTTGAAACAAATACACTTAAAAATGCAACTCACCAAATGGTATCCATGTTCCTTGTTTCGAATCGGCTTCCTTCCTAGCTGAAGACAACGCGTTTCTTATAGCTAATGGTACAGAAACTGAAAGGCAAAATGGTGGCTCCGCTACGACTGAAACCAGAATTTACATATTCAGTATCTACCGGGTGATCCAATTGAGACTGCCCACCCTCAATAACTCCCAAAAAGAAGATTTAACAAAAAATTGCTGGAGCGTATATCCATTGTTTGGAGAGGGATACCGTTTGACGTGTAAGAGGTCTTACATGCTTCAACCTCTATACTCTCCAGAGCGACTGCCCTCTATGATTTCAATAGATAGGTGAGTCTTAAAGTATAATGCAGCATATCAAAGGTAATTCAATTCTGATAGAAGCATTTAAATTTTTTTCTGCAAGAGCGAAGCTAGAAAAACGTTTTCAGCCGAGGAGAATAGTGCTTTCGAATTTTCGAAGAGTTAGGTAACATTGAATCGTTCGTTTTGCATTTATACTTTCTATGAACTGGCTGTTGAATTCTACCTTTTGATTGAAGAACTCCCATAGTGGCTTCGTGATTGTCATCAGCAAATTTTATTCTGAAATTAAGTGGAATATCTTTGGCTCCAGGCGGTTTATACGTCCAACTTCGATTTGTCATCAGCTTCCCATTTCCATCGTGGATTATTTCCTCTGTTGTGTAGTAACCGATTCCTGAAAAAAGTTCGCAACTGGAATGAATTACTCAACTTTTTATCGATAACTCATCTCACCCATAACAAAGGCACCTTCTATTTGTCCAATATCAATATACGGATTCATACTCTCGCCTACATCTTCAATGATATCAACCCTTAGAATTTCTTTGAGTCCAGTTAATATGTCTACTTCGACTTCAGCTACAGCAATTCCAATCACTTTGTAATTCTTGACTCCTGGTGAATTGGGTGCGCAGCTATAGAATAAATGTTGTTCAATTATCTGAATTCATCTGGGTGACTGGGTGTGAACAATATGTTTACTAATTTCAATGTATAAAGTAGCATTTTATGACTTATATTCCAGAAGAACATGCATTGAAATATACACGGTGTCCGGATGCATTCAAACATTCCACTATAGGATTCGGCACCCGTCTCAATTCTCATTGGCTCATTTGAATACACCTCACTATCACAACCAATAATTGAACTGTACCGAACGGCGTAGCACAATGTTCGAACAGTGCCCAAATCGGTAGTGGAATGTTATATAGTTCACGGTACCCAAAAATCTAATGTTGAATATAAAAGCGGTGCTGAGAAGCAGTCACGAAATTCTCTATTTGGCATGCTTCATTGTCAGTTCAATAAATTGAAATACCTGTAGGCAGTGAAGCTTGAAAATATCAACCAAGTAAGAGAAAACTGTCAAGTGTCGGTAAAATAATTATGAATGACATTCCACTCCGGTTTTCAGCACCGCTGGAACATTCGGGCACCGTAAATATATAACATTCCACTACCGATTTGGCCACTGTTTGAACATTATGCAACGCGATTCGGCACCGTTCAATTATTGGTGGTGATAGTGAGGTGTACGTACTTGAATGAGCCAATGAGAATTGAGATGGGTGCTGAGTCCTATAGCGGAATGTTTAAATGCTGTCCGGAAAGGTCATGTCGTAAATGATAGGGGCTAGAGAGAGCTAAAATAATGTTAGTACCTTTCATATAAAAAAATGTCTATCGCACTTCCTTACTAAACTCATCAATGGTGTTACCAAAGTATTAAATACTGTTAAAATAATAATATGCTAATTATGACAATGACTACAACTACCATGATGTTATTGAATAAATACAGTTCTCATTACTTTTGAAACGGTTGGGATGCATGTTTTCAAAATGCGATTTTCTCTAGAACGGTATATACAAGATATCGATTGGAATGAAGTATATTATTTTTTGAGAAAAAATATCAAGAAATCAAACGGTGGAAGCAAAATGTTAAATTTGTCACCTCTGTCAAAAATGACTCCATAAACGAAAAAAAAATCGTCCCATCCTGTATAAAACATAATCATTGGAGGGAGCATTAGTATGAGTTAATTTAGTTGCCTGAATATCATTGATGCCATGCCAACTGTTTAAAAGTTATACATGATTTTTTCTGTATTCATACTTTCACGGTCAATGACTCCGTAACGAACTACGATAGCATTTTTTTTATATGAAATACTGACATTATTTTGGCTCACTCTATCAGCCTTATCATTTACGACATGACTTTTCCGGACACTCTGTATAGGTATATAATGAATTTTGGTTGAATCTTTCATTATTAGATCAAACGCTCCCCTTTATATCGGCACAATTTGGAAGCTGTCTGATGAATAAAATTCTATGATGATATAGTTTGACGAGAGTGTTATAAACGGAGGTGAGACAGACAATTGACATAAGTCTCATCACGGAACATGACATTAATTTGTTGATACCTAGAAGTACCTCCTCTGTTACCATAGGCGCGAGTGTGACACTTTTTGTATCCATTAGTACATAAACACTTCCTGGCATACATTTTTTGAAGATTCACTCATAAATGTATGTAGAGTGCCAATCGAATCCTATCGTTCACCCCGTGGGAAATCGGAGGTAAAAAGCTGTGACATGGCTAGAATTGTTACCTACCATCTCCAGATCATGGATCCACTTGTCGTCAAAAAATCGTCCTGTGCGTTTGGGGGGTAGGGGGTAATTTATAAAAAAATATGGACTTTTTTTTTATTCGTGGAAAATATTGAGGGATTTCATAACTTTCACCTTGTTGAATCTTGATTTCGTGTGACAAGTAGAACGAATTATAGAAAATTTTGAAATTCACCAATTACATTACGATATATGAGAAAATCATATTTCAAACGGCTATAACTCGAAACTTGTGAATTTTTGTTGAATTGCTTTTCATATACCTCGCATTATCTCAGTAACTACAACGTTTATGAAAAAAATACTTCAAATAATGTCGATGCGCCTATGTTTCAATATGCGAATGGTTCGTCGATTTTGAAAATCGAAGCATAAATAAGGAAGATATTGGGAAAAGCATAATGCAATGCAAGTACCACGGACGAACGCGTTTCGCCGCATTCGTACCCCTATTCTCCCCGCAATACCCGCGGCTATCATAGTTCCATACGCTTTCGTTATACACATCAACATTGAGGCGTTGACCATTGCATCTAATGGTGACTTATTTTGAATTAATTATTCGATATTTGGTACTGTGTGCTCTGTTTCAATAATTAAATAAGTATTGGTTAGCTAACGACATATATTATTGTAAATTTATCATAAAATATATGTTTCTCAAGATAAAAGATGAAAAGTACAAGCAATTCAGACACTGATCTTGAATATGTCTTGAAGTTGAAGATTCCTTTCCAGCAGAGTATAGAATCATCGAGAAAATGTTTCATTTGTGGAAAAGATGGTCAACTCCTACGTTGAACAGAATTATCGATAAAAACATTCGAAAGTTGTATGAATATAAGAAAAACCCTCGGAAAAAACTATGCGAGGCAAGTCGATGTGGATGATATTTTCAATGAAAATAAAGGTCGATTGATCTTCTGGCAAAGGAATATTGGAAACTGGAGACAATATTGTCAGGAATAAAACGCTTTTTATAGTGAAATTGATGTGAAGGATATGAATCAGATGTAATCCTGCCAAAAGAAATAACACTTCGTAAATTTTGTATTTTAGATGTGTCTAAATGTGTTTTCTACCAAAAACGTTCAAATAAGAGTCAAGTTTTGACATAGTATTGACTACCAACATTGTTTATTGCCATGGAAGTCAAGTATAATAGCCAATGCCTTGTATAAAATTGGAAACATTATAGAGGATCACTGAGTGAGAATAAAGTTGTCAATACCACACATGACACAGAATTTGATATTCTGATAAAATTAATAGAAGAGGGTATACTTTTAACTGTTTATATCAAAAATATGTCGAACTTGCTGGCAAAACTGGTAGGAAAATCATTATCGTAGAATACTGTCTGTATATAGGTTAATCGAGGAGGTAAGGCATTCATTTTACTTGATTTTTTTGGGATTTTCTCTCCTCGTTTCTTTGGACGTTTCGTCCTCAACATGAAAATGCATCTTCCAAAGAAAAATGTTTTGCATTTTCATGTTGAGAACCGAAGTAAATTCGTTCCCGAAATGTCCAAAGAAACGAGGAGAGGAAATCTCAAAAAATCAAGTAAAATGAATTTATCGAAGAAATCAGAAAGCACTACGACAAGGAGATAGAAATTATCAAATAAATCAAAACGTTCTAATGAGTCGTATATTGTGATTCCAAATGAAACAAAAACTCATCTGATTCATACACATATATAGAACAAAGTGAAATTACAGAAGATAACTACCCTGACTCTGCATGCATCAGATATGACCCAGATACACAATTTTTTTGACATATTTAGCAAGATATGAGAGATATTCCAGATTATAAACAACTCAAAAATATGGATGTCAAGGCTTACGAATATGATAACAAAAAAACTTTCTTCAAATTAGTTGCCTTATACCCGATAAAGTTGATTCAGTTATTGATTCAAAGGTGTTGAGTATCTGATGTCAAGGTAAAATACTCGCTAATTCGAAATTCAAAAAACTCACACCAAAACACGTTGGTTTGAAAATGATGATTCATCAAGAGACATGATCGAAAAAAATTATCGAAGCTTTCTATTCGTGTGGACACTGTATCGTATAAAAATATTCACAACTTTGCAATTCGATTGGTATCAAATGATGTTTTTTTCAAGTTTCCACAAGGGTATCTTATCTTTATTTCAATATTATATGCATCATGTTTTGTTTCAATATTTCTCAATTTGTTAATAAATGAGATGGGTGACATTTTACTCTGATGGAAAAAAAAATGTACTTTCGAGATAGAATCATTCATAAAATAAATTGAGGTCACTTCCAATCAAACAGCAAGTTAAAAGAAATTTCTGTTAACTTGGAAAATAGCGATCGATTCCATTTTTCCCGTGAATTCCATGATCGTAATTCTGTAACACTCAGTAATTCATATTTACGGTGATCGTACTGTGACGGCCGCGGGCGTTGCGGGGAGAATCGGGGTATGAAAGCGGCGAACCGCGGTCCTTCGTACTACCTGCATTGGATTATGATTTTACCAATATCTTCCTTATTTATGTTTCGATTTCCAAAATCGAAGAACCATTCTCATCTTGAAACATAGGCGCATCGACATTATTTGAAGTATTTTTTTGATAAACGTTGTAGTTACTGAGATAATGCGAGGTAAATGAAAAGCAATTTAACGAAAATTTACAAGTTTCGAGTTATAGCCGTTTGAAATATGATTTTCTCATATATCGTAATGTAATTGGTGAATTTCAAAATTTTCTATAATTCGTTCTACTTGTCACACGCAATCAAGATTCGACAGGATGGAAGTTCTGGAACCGATCAATATTTTCCACGAATAAAAAAATAATCCATATTTTTTTATAAATTACCCCCTACCCCCCAAACGCACAGGACGATTTTTTGACGACAAGTGGATCCATGATCTGGAGATGGTAGGTAACAATTCTAGCCATGTCACGGCTTTTTACCTCCGATTTCCCACCAACTTTTGATCTAAGCGACTTACGATTCGTTTGGCACTCTACTATATGGAAACAACACAGCATTCAACTTTCTTTAACGGTAATGTGTATTTCCACAGCGGGTTGTGGGAAAAACAATAAATAATATACTCACAATCCAGTCGCACTCAGTTGAATATTTTCGTTAAAACATTGATTAATCAATTGTGCCCATGTTGGATTTTTCATCTTATTCTTTATTGGCTTCATTCTCTCTATAAGAGTTTCACATGCAGTGACAGCTGCCTGAAATTGAGGAATAATTTGATTTTATAGGCTATAACACAAAATTGCTCTTGTTGCTCTAGAGAAAAGATGTTTCTTCATTCTCAGAAATAATACAAAACTCGCAAATTTACCTGATGGTTAGGAACTAATATATTGAAAAATGGATCTGAATTTGCTCCTTGGCACAATATCGAGAAAGTAGTCAATTCGTGGTCACAATAATTATTGGTTGCATGATTTTGGCTGGAAAAAACGCGAAAGACTCGCGAATGATGGAACTATTCAAAATTGAATGTGTATAATGATTCTTCTTCTTCTCTTTGGTGTTATTGGATTTCTGTCTCCTTTCGGTAACAGTCTTTCCAGATCAGGTAATCATTTTTTTCCAAGAATAAATACTTGGTTATGTAATAATATTATCACTCGACTCGACACATAAGGCACCGATTGTCTATCACAATGACCTGAAGCCGAGTCATCAGTGTTCATAAAATTCGATCATATATGAACTCCTTTTATCCAACAAATCCGTTGTTGATCCGGCCTGTTCACCGGCGTAGAGATAATGGAGCACGTTTGACTTCAAGTATGGCCTTATCCGATGAATCCGTCATCATCCGGCCTCTATACCGGCGTAGAGCTACACACTTGATGAACTTCACATTATATATTGGATTTTTATCCAGATCAGGTAATTTTAGAAAAATTTCGGACTTTCACAAACATTAACCTGACTTCCATACCACGTGATCGCCATCTGATCACTACCACACGGTCGGAAGTCGAATATGTATAATGATCATTTAACTTGCTGCCTCGCGACAGGACCGGAACATTAACCTAATTAGTCAGGATCATTTAAAAAACATACAAGAAATAATACGATTTCCGTACACATTCCACTCACATATTATTTGTATAGATCGCAGAAAAATACTAACTCGAAATATTTCTCAATCAAAAATATGTTGCAAAAATGAAATGAAATTAGTTGAATTTATATTTTTATTTTATGAGAGTAGAAGGTTTTTCCGTATATTTTAATTTGCACCATATCTACAGGGGTTATTTCGAAAGGCATCAAAGAATGGTGAATACAAAATTTTTATATTCTGAAGATTTAGGAAACTCTTGTATTTATTTATAATTTATTTAGTGTTATGCCAAACTTGTATATAGTCGGAAAATTGGAGAATGATGAATGATTATATTTCCTTCGATTCGACCAATTTTTTGCGACTCTTTTGCATTTTTTCTCTGCAATATAACCACAATTGTGTATAATTTACATTTTTAACTGTTGCCGGCTTTGTACGAGGGGGCAATTTTTCATAGTTTCATTCAAAACTATAATACAACTTCTGTGTAGTTTATATCATTTTGCTATTTTCCCCCTTTTTTCGAATTCAAACGCTAAAATGATTGGCTTAAGTTGATGTTTTCGCGATAATACAAGTTGTCTTTGGCTTGTGATTGGTTAGATTATGTGAAAATTTCAAGATGAGTGAAATAGTCATTATAATATAGATGTTACAGAGCAAACGACAACAAAAAATTCAGAAAGAACTCTGAACTTCTTGGGAATGTTTTCATAGACCCTTCAACTTACATAACAAACCATATCCGTAGTCATACTTCCTCCAGTTGTGCTATCATTGGGGCAAACACAATTGTAACTTTGTTTTACTGATACTAAATCTATATGTATCCCAAATTTGTAGGCACACATTTGCGCTACCTGGAACATTACGAAAATCAGAACTATGATCAAGCCAAAACCTGAAATTGTGAACGGTAAGGGAAAAACTCAAATACATTTCCACAGAATACTCAAATCATTTAGTCATATCCTCCCGATTTTTTGAATTGACTCGGCCGTTACTTGATGGTCACATGGTCATTCTACAAAAAGTACAAATGGAATCTGCAACCAAACCATCGGACATAATGCCAGCCAGGCTCAATTCCGATCGTACCTTTGAAGTGGTTATAAGAAGCCGCCCTAGGTACGGTTCCGCTGAGCCTCAGCTGGACAAAGAGTCCCTTCTTTGGTACACCGATGGTTCGAAAATGGAAGAAGGGGTAGGCGCGGGTGTATATGGACCCGGATGTAGGCTATTTGAAGCCTTAGGTCACTCCCCCACTATCTTCCAAGCTGAAATACATGCCATCAACCTTTGCGCCCAAAGGTGCCTGAGCAAAGGTCTGAGGGGTGCCAACATATACATCTGCTCAGACATCCAAGCCGCACTAAAAGCCCTAAAATCATTCGTTTTCACATCAAAGATTACATGGGACTGCTTTGAAACACTCATGCAACTGGGAAAGGGCAACAAAGTCACACTTATGTGGGTTCCAGGGCATGAAGGAATCGAAGGATATGAGGCAGCTGATCGCCTTGCAAAAAAAGGTGCAGCATCTGCACTTTTTGGTCCTGAGCCTTTTTGTGGGATAAGCAAATGTCACCTAGAGGGAGAACTCGGAAAATGGGAAGAAATTGAAAAGTCCTCCTACTGGAGAGCAACTCCAGGTCAACGACAAGCGAAAAGGTTCATCAACCATTCGCAGAACCGAGCCAAAGAGCTACTCAGCCTCAGCAAACCAGAGCTAAAGCTTATCACAGTCTTTCTCACAGGACACGACCCTCTGAGGTACCACCTCAAAAAGATGGGTCTGGCGGAGACTAACACTTGCCGCTTTTGTAACAATGCGACCGAAACCGCGGAACACATACTTTGCTCATGTGAAGTATCAGTCCGCCAAAGGCTGAACCACCTAGAACAGATCTCACCCCTGCTGAGGTGGAAAAGTCAACCGTCAGGAAAATCGTAGGCTTCATCATAAGTCTAGGGTTAGAGGACCAAAACTAGATAGGGGTAATCACAATAGATCTTCTAGGTCGCAGTCATCGAGAGGTCTCCCAGCCTATACGACCCATCTACAATCTACAATCTACAATCTACTTGATGGAAATTCATGACAAATGTAAAAACTTCACAAACGATAAGATTTCCACGAAATTCTCAAACACACGACATGTTTCGCTAACACAGTAGCTTCGTCAGGTGATATACTGGTACAATGAACTCATTTCATTGTACCAGTATATCACCTGATAGACGAGGCGGTTTTGGACATTTGTATATGGCATATTGCAATCATATTGGCAGTTCCTATAACCCCATAAGATTTGTCGGATTTATCTCTAGTCACCCTGTATACGATCGGAGGTAGGTTCATACCTTCGTATTGATTCCTTGACCAATTTCTATTCCTCCATGAGTAATTACTACACCACCATCTTTATGGAAGATTGACACAAACACAGAATATTTCAAAGCGGCTTCCATCGTCCATGCCATTGGTACAAGGGATATACCTCTTTTCTTCCAACGGTTTGCCTGGAAATCAAAATTGAATATTGAAAACAATGTAAACGTTATTCGATCTCCACCTTATTGTAATCAATAACGGCTTTCTTCCTTGCGACAATATCTCCCCAAGTCTCCATTTCCTTCCAATAATTGATTACTTTGGGAAATTTGGTAGGATTCATGTTAGCAGCTCTCACATCGCTAGGTTCCAGATTGAGAGTAGAAGCTATATGGTCCATGATACTTTCTATGCACGCTAGTCCTTCGGTAGTACCTGAGGAAACATATCTAGTGATTATCACATTGAACCAACCAAGTTGAATGTGTTTACTAGATTCAATGAGTGTCTCGAACATGGAAGATTCCAGTAGGTACATAGATCAGCAGTTTCATATTTTAATTTTAGCTCACCTGGTGCCCTTGTATAACAATTCGCAGAAGTATCTGTCACAACAGTATAGGTGGAATAACCCCAATATTTTGAATCGTAACAGTTCGGAATGATATCGACTATCATGGAGTTTATTGCCTCGTTTCCACCTTTTCCAATATCAGTGTAATAGGAGGCTCCAAAATACTGGATAACTCCTTTGTCATCAACTCCTACTTCATATGTAACAAATAGCGGATACCTCTTCCCAATAATATCCATGTTCTTTTCCATAGGCATGGTCATTCTAACAGGAGCTTTGAGCTTGTAAGCTGCCACTGCTGAAGCAGTTGAAATCAAGGTATTCCTGGTTATTTTTCCACCAAACGCTCCACCAGCACGTTTCACGAAAACATTTATTCTAAAAAAAATATCTTCCATGAGAATTCAGAAGATGAAACCATGAATGTTATTTACTTATTTGTTGGGATGTTGAGAGCTGCCGCTGCTCCCATCTGATTGGCATCCATCCATTGAGTAGATGGGTAAATGTCAAGGCCCTCATCATCAGTGGGTATAACATTGCAACACTGCACCTCCATATGGTAATGGTACTGCTGGCCAAGGAAAAACTCACCTTTTACAACGTGTTTAACATCGGTTCCTGAAAAATCCAGTGAGTTCCATTGTATTGATGATGTTTTGACGCAATCGGATATTCCGTTCCATATTAAGAGATTATGAGTATGAGATAAATGAGAGAATGAAAAAAACTTAAGTCACTTCGATGTGAGTTAAACTCAATAATAATTATAACCCTAGCTTTCTTACACGTTTCCCTCTCAACATCAACAATACAACAACAGTCTATCAGAAATGTAATATAATTCTGTTTAAAGTTGTGATGAATGATCACCAAACGCAAAGAAGCAGTTGGAGATGTCCTCAACGTTTATTTGTAAATGTTCGTGGGTGTCTATGGGTATTCAATGTTGAAGGTATATGTATGTGAGTGTGACACAGCAATGCAACAAATCCCGTAGTTCTTAAATGATTGAGTTCTTTGATTGCATTGCACTAATATGTGGAAATTTGATTCGAATCATTAGTAAGAACGAATCTCGCCGTTACCACCGATAAAACAAGGCCTGCATGCTCCGTGGGTGACGTCACTTAGTCAGGCCTAACCAGCGGCTCGAAACGACAAGCGCTTATAGCGCTATAAGGCGACCGCGTATTTCGATTTTAGTTTTAGATCATTATTGAGCCGATTTTGCTTTTTTTTTTAAGGGCTCCCGGTTGAAAGAGGATGCCAGCCGTCAACTGAGCCCTTCTCCGCATCCCATTCGATTTTATTATGGAAAAACGAAGTTTCAAAGCAAAAACCAGAATAAAACACAAATACCCACCTACAGCAACCCATTCGAATCAAATATATTGGCAAAAATTGTAGTGATTCAATCTCATTAGAGGTAAACTTCACACCTACTTATACAGGGCCCGCAGAACATAAACTTATCATGAGATTGATCGAAAGAAAATTGGGGAAAATGTATTTTAGTTTGATAGACATGCCGTTTGTTATACCTAATTACCTATATTTATCTTGGAGAATTCCTATTACCTAAAAAATTAGCCAGTGAGTGTTTTCAATTTCCTGTTGTTGGATTTTTCACCCAATTGGTCGTTAGACTTGAAACAGTAATTTTTAAGTAGAGTGTTTGTAGTACATGTTAATATAATAGTTGCAATTTGATCATTGGAATGAATTCTGCATTCATTGCCACGAGGCAAATGACCGTTTTCAGAAAGAAATTTGAGAATGTATTGAGTCAGAAACCAAAGAGTCCAATGGATTCGAAATATGTTTCAAAACCCTCTTTTTCTGATTATCAAGACATTTTCCCGAATTATGTATCTCGTTTTTATCTATTTCAATTAGTAATTCCTTGATTTGATTGATATTATTAGAGATAAAAGGTGTTTTTAGATTGGCTTTCAGAGATGTTTGTATCGCTAGGTCATACAAAAATGATTCCACATTCAAAACAAAATCAATCACAACCGAATATGTAATTACGGGCCCTGGAGAATAAGACAATTTGAATAATGTGACTGAAAAGACTCTAATACAACTAGAAATTCTTGAAATTCTGTGTAGCAAAATGATTTTTGGTAATTTTCGAATTCAGTTTTACTTTTGGTAAGTGCTTGTGCCAAATTTTTAGTCTCTAGTATCTCAAGTTTTTCATCACGACTTATGCGTAATTTTATATCTTTCGATAAATAAGATGGACAGTTGGGAAATTGAGTGGGAATAACATCTCGTTTGAGCCTAGGAATTTTCAAATCTATTGTTACAGTTTTGCCAGTTTTTGAATCGGTTGCAGTAGATGAAGTAATAATATCATCTTTAGTAAAATGTAATTCACATACTTTACTGTACATAGATGGAGTCGTAAAATCCTTGCGGTGAATTGCATGTACCCACTTTTTCGATAGTTCCTTGTCCAACGGGAAACTAAAAGCATGAACTTTTGGACCACCCACATAATTTCCCCGACAAGAGGGAACACAACACTTGTAAGGCATTGTTATTTCGCCTATCACAACACGAAATATTTCACCAAACAGTAATTTCTCCGCCAATTATTTTGATGAATAAACAACAAGTTCGAGTACACGCGATTTACCTACGCCACCGTTCTTAAACAAAAACAAACTGACGATCGATCGACGCGAATGCCTTGGAAGATGGCCTGAGTATGCGACGTCACGAGCTGTTTACGTCAGAGTCTGCTGGCCTTGTTTTATCGGTGGTAACGATCTCGCTCATGTAAATAAATAACAATGCTTTCTATTTACCCTTTCCATTCGGAACCACTGTAGTTTGATGAGTAATTCTATCTTTCACTCCCGCCTTAACAACATCTCTGACATCCAAGTATGGTTTTGTTGTTGGTGGTTTATACTTCACATTCACTAGCTTTGCAGCATTCCAAGCGACTTCTTGATCCACCGCAACAATAAGCCCTATCGGCTGGGCATAATATTGAACTTCTCCGCTGCAAAAAAGTTCTTCCTCCACTTGATAACCAGCTGTTTTTGGCATGAAGGTGTTCGATCCAGGAATATCCCTCTTGTCGAGGAAGCGAACAACTCCTTTCGTTTTCTTCAAAATATGAATTCAAGTGATTATCTATGGAACTCAATTGAATCAACAGTAGGGGAAAAATTCGAAGTTTCCTATTGAAGTTTTCTCGAAATAAACAACAATATAGTAGACAACAGCAGAAAAACAACTATACTTTCGTTGCTTATTGAAATATTGGAATATATCCTCCCGAAATATATGTAATAATTTCTATAAACGAATACTGATTGCGAGTCATTCTCTCTTGAATATCCAATTGTGCTTGAATTGAAATCAGTTAATGAACAAGCACCTATAGGCTGGTTTGAGGCTTTGGAATTTCATCACTGCAGGGCAGTCACCACAAAACGGTCTAAAGACCTTCATCCGAAGCGAAACCCACAAAAAAAACGTTTAATCGTGCATATTTGATTTTACTGCCTTCCGACTAGGGGTTTCCTACTATAAACTGTAAATTTTCAACTTTAATGAAATAGAATTTCGATTTTGTAGTTGGAATTTCCAGGTTTAATCATGAAGGAAAATTACAATTCCAACTCAAACTATAGGAACTGTCAACTGCAAACTTGAACTTGCCGATTGATGAGTAGAGAATTTGAAGTCGAATTTTGAGTTGTAAATATCAAGTTTAATTTCAGAAAATGAAATTTCCAGTTATAGGTTTTTATTCTCAAAAAGATATAATCTGTACAAACCCAGAATTTCCAACTGACCACTCTGAATTTCCGACTTGTAGCTCATAGAAAATGAAATTTCTTGTATTCTATCAGTATTCCCAGGTCAAACTCGGGATTTCGTTATTTTCTACTGATTCGTAAATATCATATAGTAAATAAATGAAGAGACAACGCAAGACAACCACGTCGTCCTTCGTATTATTCATTTTTTGTCCAAAACCAAAATTGGAAAATTTCAAAATTAGCTGACACAATTCACTCACTGCCCCGTCCCCCAATAAGTCTCTTTCGGTTTGTCCCTGAGGATGCGCGAAGAACTCTTATTACCAACGAGCGAGCATCAGAATTTACACCGATTCTCTGCAAGTTATTCACCATCTCGTACAAATCTGGTATTTTTCCATCATGCTGAAAGAAAACTAGAGTCCAACCAATCCCCAAAAGAGAGAACAAAAACATGCGCAACAACTACAGGATGAAGAAAGCCATCAACATTAAGTTCATCAAATAACTGGAAAGCCGAGGATTCATGACTGATATGCAATATGGCTTTCGCCACCGAAGTTCAACTGGAGATCTACTTGCCTACGTCACCCATATATAGCAAGCTTCATTAGAAAAACATCGGTAATCTCTAGCTGTGTCGTTAGACAAATTGGAATCATTCGACTGTGTTTGGCTCCAAGAACTCCTTCACAAACTACCATCATACGGCTTACCACCTCAGCTATGTCATCTCCTATCGAGTTTTCCTTCACTCAGATCGCTCCTCGTGGCGGTAGATGGTGTATTGTCTGATACCATTGCCAACAAGTACGGCGTTCCACAAGGATCAATTTTTGCACCAACATTGTTCTCACTTCATATCAGTGATCTGTTGGGAGTAACTACTCGCCCTATCCACAGCTTTGCAGTTGATAGTACTATAGTACTCTCCATATTGTATTCTCTTCCAGAATTCCTATTTATTTCCAGGAATCTAAAAACGCTCGTCGTAGGCAGGTCAATGCTGTCGATGAAGATCTTGCTAAAATCATAGCCTGGGAACCGACAACCTAGTAGTCTCATCATCAAAACCCATGCCTGTATTTGGGAGGCGGAACTCAGTATATGCCTGATATAACAATGTCTGGTACCACCATTCCCACCAAGTCCACTATATCTAAGCTCGGTACCCAAAAGTGACATCCAGGCTGCTACGGGAATGCAGAGAAGAACTAAATGTCCTTCCAGGTTCCAGGACAATGTGGCATCGTGGGGAACAAAAAAGCTAATGAACCGGCTCATCAACTCCATACATTGGTACACAACTCGTACTCGGGGATATAAAAACAGCTACCCGAGGCTATATACGGAACTGGATCGAGCGAAAACATAAGGAGCAATGGACTGAAGCCCCTCACTTGCACCACGGGAATGAGGAGGAACCAAGTCAGAACAATAACGGGACTTCTCATTGGTTACAGCCCAAGAAGAGGACACCTGAATAAAATGGGACTGTACAATGGAGAACTTCTCTGCCGACAATGCGATGAAGGGACAGAAACGGCCAAACACTTATTGATAGAATGCGAGGCATTGGATCGCAAAAGACAAGAAATATTCGGGCAGCCGAGGCTGACTCTCGAAAAATACAACAACCAACCGGTGGAGAACCTGTACAGACTGGTGCAGGGAATAAGATCTACGGAATGGGTGCTGAAAAATAAACTGAAATGCACAAAAAGTCCAGGAGGCTGAGGTGTAGCCGGTGACAGGACCAGTATCCAAGAAAAAAAAAGCTTGGTCTTTCCATCAGCAACTCTTCCATGGGATAATCATGTCAGATCCATCATGAAAGCTGCTCTATAAAAAATCGGATTTTTGTTCCGTGCAAAAAACTACTCTACATCTTAAGAGCGTCTCATGATCTACAAAGCACAGATACGGCATGTTCTAGAATACTGTTACCACATATAGAGATTTCATCCAGAGAAGAGCCATTCGCCTGGTGGGTGATGCCACACTCACTAACTATTTGACATCATTGGAACACCGTAGAAAGTTCGACGATCGTTGCCTCTTCCATAGATACTTTCACTGGAAATATTCTCCGGGAATCATTCCATCACTATAGCAATACCAGTCAAACGAAGTCGGCAAGCTCAGCCAGCACATCCTTCCCGTTGTCAACCTCGAAACATGTCGAACAGCACAGCAACTCGTTGGTCGCTTATAAAACCGCGAATCTCTGGAAATCATTGCCCGAAAAAGGATTTCCAAAAACTTATTTAATCTCCTAGAGTTCAAAAAAAATCCAGGGAGAGAAGTGGTAGCTCTCTCTATCCTTCCAAGTTACGCACGAAGTTCTTTGAACATTATAGAGATTCCATATTGTGTGCCTCAAGCGATAAAAAAAATTGGTTAATGCACCTGCGCAGAATATATCAACGTCAGCGCTGCATGTCTTTGATCTCTGTCAGCGCATACTCGTTAGCTTCGTCTAGGCCACCTTAACATTTTTGGAATCCTGCTTATTGACAGCTGCTGGATTTTCAGTGATGTGGACATAAGAGACTTCTTTACATACCACGGTACCATTCAAATACTTAGTCACCTACCAGTAAACCTTGTTAACTAGAATCGCGAACTCTTCAAAATTACAATGTGAATCAATACACATTTTTCTATTAACGAAACCTGCTTCTTAATTTGAAATATATCTTAATATAAACTCAAACACTCACTAGGGCAAGAGAGGCATCAACAGAAACTATTAAGGAGTTGGCAGATGCTTCGGCTGTAACAAATGCTGCATAAAGTTGATTTGGCTGATCAGGCATGTCATCAACATATTTTGCTTGCCCTGTAAAGAAGCGTTCATGTAAGTAAAGGCACAGTGTAAAGGGTCTTCAGCACTGATTGGGTACCATGTGACCATTTTTAATCCGGTATCTCTTTTTCACACATTTTGAAGAAATACAAATATTGTCATTCTTGGTTGCATAGTTTTCTGTCACCTGGATCTCAATTATTGTTGATGACCTTGGATACAGGGTGATTCATCAAGATGGTAGACACCAGAATATGAAGATTTAGCCCAGCATGCCTCATAAAAATGTTGATACAAGGTGTTCAAGGTAACAATTCTATTTTAAAATTTATCAATAACTTTGGTCGAACATTTACTTTGACATTCTGTTTGTTATTGGTGTTATAATGTAAATGACTGTCTTCTTTCAGTTCACTTCGCATTATTTATGATTGAAAATAATGAAAATTGTATAAGGAAACGCAAATATCTTCAAGAGCGAATAATGCGAAAACCGCAAATTCGTATTTCTCATGTCAGAAAATCTGGAACCGATGGATTTCATGTTCTCATGCTGTTAAATTTTTTATACAGAGTGGGCCATTGAAAACGAAACAGCGGCTCTGTAGGTCGGCAAAACCGGATTATGAAAAAAATCTGAAACACGTCAACTACATTTTCTAGGGGGACATGGTTCTAAAATATTTTCAGCCCCGCGGCGTTGCCGCTTCTAACGAGAAGAAGCAACAACTTTTTTATTTCAAATGGAACACCTTGTATTTCATTGCATTTTTAGATTCTCCCCAAAGAGCTGATTTTATCAATGCATCACACTTCGGGTCTAGCTGGAATGATTTCAGGGATATAGGGTGTTAAAAATCGAGATTCTTCAACTTTAGGATTTTTTTGTGTCGAAACTATTCATTATTGGTCAAAACGGCTTTTATGTCCCTATCTCAACTTTTGATTTACTATCTACTGACATTTATTTGAAACAAATACAGGGTGGTTCAAGATTCAGACTTCTGATCACCCTGTATCTGTTACAATGAAATGTCAGTAGATAGTGAATCAAAAGTTGAGATAGGGACATAAAAGCCGTTTTGACCAATAATGAATAGTTTCGACTCAAAAAAATCCAAAAGTTGTGAAATCTCGATTTTAAACAACCCTATATTCCTGAAATCATTCCAGCTAGACCCCAAGTGTGATGCATTTATGAAATCAGCTCTTCGAGGAGAATCTTGAAATGCAATGAAATACAAGGTGTTCCATTTGAAATAACAAAGTTGTTGCTTCTTTTCGTTAGAAGCGGCAACGCCTCAGGGCTGAAAATATTTTAGAACGATGTCCCCCTCGAAAATGTAGTTGACATGTTTCAGATTTTTTTCATAATCCGGTTTTGCCGACCTACAGAGCCGCTGTTTCGTTTTCAATGGCCCACTCTGTATATCACGATCTGTTCCGACTTTCCGAGATTTCCCATTCTTAATGAATTACCCTGTATATATAAGACGTAAGACGAGAACATTAGGATACTGATTAAACTGGTCGCACATCCTGAACAAACCTGAGGTTTGAGCATAACCCTCCAGTTTATGTATTGGTTCTGTGAGAGGCCATTTGTCTTTGTTGGGACGACCGTACTCTTGAATTCCACTTGACACTGGTCTTTGAAGCATAGTACCTCCACTTGTATTCCTGCTCGATATGAGATTCTTTGGACACACATTCAAATTGAACTGCAAAATAAGTAGTCAAACTGAGACAGCATGACTATCAGGAAATACACGCTGTAGTCTTAACTGGAACGCGGCCCAGAGTTCTAGCGAGAAAGTGAAGAAGGGGGCGCGATAGAGTGATCAGGTATTTGAGACTCAATTGAAATTTGAAAAACAACAAGCCCAGTCATCACATCTTTTCATCATCAAACATGAAATATTTTTCCAAAACTCGTCGGTGATTGCAGTTGAGATACGGATAAAAAAAAAGAGACGAATCACATCGGAAACTTCCTGAGGTTACAGCCGAGTATGTTTCTTGCGTTACATTGTTGTCAGACGTCAAAAAATATTGGATATTGCTTCGTAATAGACAAGTTACCATTATTTATACTATGTCACGAAGATTTCTGGGTATGATTGGATGTGTCATAATATGTCATTCGTCGAACGTTATACGCTATATATGTCCTAGCATGGTTCTCAAGTATTGTCTGAAAACATAATATGTATTACGAAGCGATATCCATTATTCTTTTGAACGTCTGGCAACAATGTGACGCAAGAAACATGCTCGACTGTATTCTCAGGAGTCATCTATTTTTTTTTTCTATCTATATCCCAACCGAAATCGCCTTAGCAATTATTTTCATCGCTCAACTGGCCGTTCCATATGATGTTTCCAGATGTTTCCAAGGTATTTTGACCGATATCTCGTATACCTCTTATAGTACCTACACCCTCCATCACTAAAGCGGGGTGGTCTAACAGTGGACTACCCTGTATAAATATTTTTTGAATTTTTATTCAACTCAAACACCCTGTTGATGATGATGTTACTCCATTGAGACCCTGGTGCCCCACTCCACTTCCCCGCTAGAACACTGGGCCGCGTTCCAGTTAAGAGTAAAGCGTGTATTTCCCCATGCTAATAGTTATGCTCTCTTAGTTTAACTACTAAAATATGGACGTTCAATTTAAAATAACGTAACGTAACTACAGGAGCTTACATAAGGTCTAACCTTATAAAACAAAGAAATTGACAGAAGTTGTCTATACTGAGGAGTAGGATCTGGTAGAACATAGTCGGGCTTTATTTCTTGTTCTAAATATTTGAAAACAATCTGCAATGTTCCATTGTCGAATAGTTTCTTTCCCTTCAAAGCATTTTCTGTAAGTTTGGCATGGACGAATTGTGGATTTATTCCACCATAGACGATTCGAGCATCTTGAACCACGTCGTTCTCGAACTTGATCAAGAATCCTGCGTTTACCATCGCGTGCGCATTCTGTGCTCTTGGCATAATCTGGAAGTAAATCGATATTATATGTTATTCAGGATAGGTTTCAGAATTCAGTTTCTTCATAGAACGTACCTTGTATGTCAAATATTTATGAGATTTGTCATCCAATGCAGGCAAAATTATATTTTTTATTACTCTTCTCCTCATGTCGACCTTGAGAAAGTTGTTTGGTGAACAAAGTATGTCATTATCGTCAGCGTCAACTTAAAAATAGATAGATATGTCATGTCTTATTCCCATATACTTAGTTACTGCACCTTTTGTTCTCATTGGTTAGGTATTCTCCACTACTTATATACTTACCTATAACTAATGTAGCATTGAAAGTTTCCAATAAAACAAAAATATCTGAGGGGAACTCATTGTGCTTGTACTTGATCATCAAATTCCCAGCTATTGTTCCAATCTACAAAATAATTAATTTATCCGATTATAGTATTGATGAAATTTTTTACATAATCTTACGTTTCTCACTGGAATAGTTGCCACCAAGTCAAGATGATCTCTCATCACAGATAAATAATGAAAAGCTTCCTGCTTCGACAGCTCTTCAAAAAGATCCATGGTTTTGGAAAGAGTTAGATTTGCTCCAAGTACCAGAGTATCTTTATTAACGGAATAATGTGTTAATTCCTTTACCGAAGTAATGTCAATATAAACCTCTGGGAGTATTGTAAGATGGTAAACACCTAAAATACATCAGAAGGAGATAGTCAAGAAGCTCTTCATTTGTTGAGAGGTATGAGTGTTTTTGTGAAGAATTTGATTAGATTCAATTTGTCATGAAAACTTGAATGATTTGTTATTGTTGATATTTCGGCAACCAAAGGGATGAGTTGCAACTTGGATTTTGGAGCCATTTTCAAGAATCCTCAGTTACTATCACGGAAGGTATGTGACTCGACCCCAAATACATTAGAAGGAGATGGTCAAGAAACTCTTCATTTGTTGAAAGGACTGAGTGTATTTGTGAAGAATTTGATTAGATCCAATCTGTCATCAAAACTTGATTGATTTGTTATTGTTGATATTTTGGCAACCAAAAGGATGAGTTTTAACTTGGATTTTGGAGCCATTTTCAAGAATCCTCAGTTACTGTTACTGTTCTCTCGAAGGAGTAGGCAGATTGAGACTTCGGCGTCAAGTCTGTGCCGAAACGTCGAACATCTTCAGATTCTAGACGCGGTTCAACCCGAACTCCAAGTTTTCAAATTTCTGACCGCGGAATCCAATCCGAACACTTATATATACAGGGTGAGTCAAAAATGTGTACCGAGCTTCCTGGGGGTGATAGAACATTGAAATATAAGTGTAGTTTGATGATTAAACTCATGGCCCAAAATGCATATTAAGGGAGATATATCCTTCCAAAGTTGATAAAATTAAAATAATTTCTACGCATAACTTCTGAACGATGAAAGCCACCCGATTGAAATTTTGTGCATGAATGTATGTTGTCAAAATACATTTTTTCGTCACACTTCCACATTTCTGATATTGTTATAAAGGGTGTTTTCAGAGGGTGAGTCATGATTTTTTGTAGAAAACTTTCTTCCCTGTATTATTTTCGGAGAAAAAACAGGAGCATTTGATGGAGCGAAGAAAATTACATGGAAAAGGTACTCTTATTCAAATACAAAAAATTGAGCCGTTCGTGAGATATTTGAGTTTTTGTAATTACATGATATCAGCAGATTGATTTTATTCATCGCGAGATTCATCGGTAACAATATTTTAGCAGGCCATGATGAATAATTTTGCTCTCAATTTTGACGTTCATGTCATCAACATTCGAGTCAACATTGTTGTAGTTGATTTGTTCGTGTGGTTTTTCTGTGTCATTTATCACTGCGATTATCAACTGAGATTTTAAGAAATATATGGCAGGTTATTCGTTCTCTGAACAAACTTTGACTCACCCTGTATATATATATATATATATGTCTCTGCTCTACTGGTTTTTGTTAAAGCAGCAGTTTTCAAGACATACCAGAAAGAATATCAACATTCGAATCATTATACGTATACCAAACAACCTTCTTACCTTTTCCTGTATTTCCCCCAACGAGCATGTAATTTTCTGTCTCTGATATTTTCAATACGTTCGTCAGATCTTTCAAAGTGTGCACTTTTATCCATTTAGATGCACCAAGCTGGAGGCAATAGTTTTTCGAAGTTTCCACAGAAAGCATTTCCTCGGTCCTCTGTCGATAGTCGTAATAGTGGCAAGGTTTCAGATCCTCAATGTCGATTATTTCATCTATTATATAACAAATTCAACAATATCAATATTGATATAGAAAACACTCTTTAGATGAGATATACTCAATATCAAGATAAGTTAGTGATGAGTTTTTCGTTTTCATCCCGAATTCATATAGGTACAGGCATAGTAGATGGATTCAATAAAAGAATCATACAATTGAAACTGATATACAATTCAACCATGTATGAAATAGAGTACTCAGTTCATCAGAATTCTTTAATTCAAACAGTAAGGACTGAAAATATCAGTTTATCCAACACATTACAGTTATGACTGTCATTATTAATGTCATTTTAGACAAGTAAACTATCAAATATCACACTAGATCGGTACAGATGCTGATAGTGCTGGAAGACGCCGACACATTAAAACCTTCTATTTTTTCTGCAATTTGTATTTTGTTATGCACCAATTCTTCTAGTTATCCTTCTGCTACTGCCGAGGACTCCCATCCTCCGTGACGCTTCAAAGTAGTCATATTAGCCTTTGTCGTTGCATTGGCCAAAAGAGTCGCCGAAGACCTTCTCAGGCAGTGACCCGTGTAGAGCTCTGGTTCCTCCAAATTCAGAAACTTTGCAACTCTTGAAGGTATCTTCGGCAATGTATTTATTCCCAAACAGTGACTCACTGGCTAGTACACCTCCCACTTTTGTAAAAAACAAAAAAGCGATAGAACTAGTATTCTTTGGTCTCAAAGACATGTATTTTTTACACAAATTGATCGGGTTGACTGGAAATCCTTCTTCAAGTATAATGAAACTAACTCCTCGATTTCTTGGTTTTGGTGTCTGGCAAAACAACGTGAAAATATTTCCCTTTGTCTTGAATATTTTCTATTTTCAAATTGACCAATTCATCGCATCTACAAGCACCGCTAATCTCCATTATCAAAGCCACTTTCATCAACAAGTACTCGCCATCGGGAGCTTCGTTCAAAAATTTCTCTATTTCAGGTCGTTTTAATGTCTTGGACATCTTTGGTTTGTATCCCTGTAATTTTCTTTTCAGAAAGCCCGTTAGTTCACCATATTTCGAAATGTAAATTACGCAAGTGGCTTTGATTTGATCACAAAACCCATTAATTATTATCTCATAAAAAACAATTTCTTCCACTTGTTGGATAAAACATTGTATGCCACTCTTGTGTTATGTTTCCTAAGCCACTTGAGAATTTATACCACTCGGCCTAACAAAAAGCCTCGTGGTATGAATATTTCTCGCGTGACTTATTTTCAACATAACACACTAGTACCATAAATAACTATTAATTCACCCTACTCCTGCTATCTCCCATCTCTTACATTATTGTACCTAATAGGTATCTCATTATGTGTTCATCATACCAGCATCTGATGCCAATTTCTTGAAGGCGGTTAGTATAGGTCTGTACCCGGTACATCGGCAAATGTTGCCCCCAAAGGAGTTTTCTATCTGCTGTTTGGTCAACTGTCCAGATTCGTGGAGGGCGAACATATTCATAACCATGCCAGGAGAACAAAAGCCGCATTGGGTGCCGTCATTATCGGCCAGCAGCTTCTGGATGGGATGCAAACCGATCAAAGAATTCCCGATCCCATCGATGGTATGGATTTTCCATCCATGGCAAGATAGAATGGAAACGAGACACTGAAATCGATAATGATACATCATAATATATTATTAGTATTCCACACTTGAGAACTGGAATTCGTTCGTGTATGAGCAGCATTGGCTGGTCTGTTATACAGATCATTCGATGTCCAAATGTGTGCATTTATAAATTGAAGTTGGTGTGGCCAAGCATTTTTTGTATCGGTATATATTTAATATATAATTTTTTTCTGTGACGGGAAAAAAGTTTGGCATTTCATCTCTGTTGGCAGGTTATAAAATGTCACTTTTCATAAATTACTTTTTTCCCGTGGGAAAAAAGTGAGTACTTCTTTCCCGGATATATATCACATATTATATATATTCTGTTAATGGCTATTGTTGTGCTATAGTTCCGAAAAAAGAGTCAATAATACCGTCCGAGAAAGAACTGCAAGTCCTTTTATCTTCCATTCGACTTCGCGGTTTCGTATATTACTAAACAACTACTGAATTCGCAATTTTTCAAAATCAAATCACAGAATTGAACTGACAGAAGTGACATCAGATATTTGATTACTTCAAAAGAATGATAAAGATGTCTATAAAACGCAGGTGTCCCTACTGTTAAAAACTTGAAATTTCACGTCGCTAATTTTCAGATTTCGAAATAATGTAATATCTTCTCAATATTGATTCGTCCTTCCTTCTGTCACAGAAAAAAATAGTGTATTATACACGGGGAAAATATTAGATTTTAGCTCCAGGTTGTGTTGTCTCCCGACGCGTAGCGTCCCTTGTATAATAAATAACTATTCTTGGTTTCACAACAAACAATAACTATTCAAATATCAAGGGAGCATGAAAAAGTGTATGAGATAATGAGAAGACAAAAAGGAATTTGTATTTGTTTCATATAATAATTAAAGATACTGAAGACTTGGATTGCACGGATCTTATCGACGCCAAAGAAGCATACTGTAGCAAATTGATTCGATCTCCTATCGAAGGTAATATTTTTCCCTCCGTGGCAATTGATCAATTAATGCTTTTTGTTTGTTTGATTGAAGTGCAAACGCCTACTTTCGATTCAATGGGTAGATAATAGTAGATTGTTTTATTAAGATCGAACAAACAAAATCAACTTTAGCTCCTAGAAACTAAACGTATTACCTAGCAACATACCTATGTTTGTGTCAGTAATAGAAACTTCAAGTCAAGAGCTAATTTTGGAATTAGAATGGACGACTTTTGTGTCGGTTGCAGAAAAACGTAAGTTCCGTTATTACTTACTGAGTTAACAGCGAAAACATTTCTCTTTCCATCAACAATTTCTTCAACTGCTACTATGCATGCCCCACAGCCTCCTTCCAAACACATTCTCTTCGTTCCTGTGAGGTGAGCTTTCTTTCGAAGGTAAGTATTAAGGGTTGTTTCCGGACCAACATCGTTCGCGGATACTAAAATCAGGAAGGGAAAAATTCGAATTGAATAGACCAGCCTATAAAAAGTCTTGGAATTCTTGAATGTTCAATTCAAATGCATTTGATTTCGACTCAAAAAAACCCGCGCTGGATAACTTCAGGGTATATTTAAATGATCGTGATATCGTAGTAATCGTTGAAATATTTTTTTCATTTGCCGCCTCTCACATAATCGTATTTTAGTTCTGACATCAATCATTATACTGTCACTGCTGATAAGTTCACAATTGTCTGTTTTTCGTTAGAATTTTCAAACGATAACGTTTCCTATTTCGTCGTTGTCGTGTTGAAAAGAGGGATGGCTTATTCCTCGGAGTAGAATGGCAGTCATTAATGGTGGATGGAGTTACTCGGTAGTGGCCTGCATGCATGAGTACCTGGCGAGATATCCTAATGTACAGATTCAAGAATCTTCTTCGAAAGCTCACAACAGAACAGTGATCAACAGATTCATCCAAACTGAAAACGTCAATAAAAAGAAATCAACCAGAAGGCCCCAAGTATCGGAAGAAGTTGTCGAAAATCTAAGGGCGCGTCGTGTTTATCAAAATCCTCAAACATCTTTGAAGAGATTACCCTTACAATTTGGTATTGTGCCACTGAGTACGCAATATCAAGTGCTCAAGAAGAGATTGAATTTGCATCCTTACAAGACCAGTGTACTAGAGCAACTTCCGCCAGTAGATACCTCACGTCGTCTGGAGTACTGCCAATGGTTCCAAAATACCCTCAAATATTGGACCTAACATTTTTTTACTGATATTGCTTGGTTTCATTTGTCGGGATTCATCAACTCACGAAATATGGAGATCTTGGAGATCAGAGTCTCCACAAATTCATTGGGACTGGATGTTGAAACCATTCATTAATCGACTTGATTATGAAGAAATTTTGGGGGTTGGCTATTTTCAGTAAGATGGGGCCACTGCCCAGACCACACGTGCAAATTCAGCATATTCACATGAATTTTATGACAACCGCGTGATGAGTCGAGGAGTTGATCCTTCCTTGAAGAGCTGCAAGCCTCAATAACACATTGCTGCCAGAATATTGGCCCGGATATGCTGATGAACATTTTCGGCAACAAACGGCGAAGAGTAATGAAATGCTTGGGAAACAACGGAGAAGATTTTGAATATCCAATGTAGGTAAATGAAATAAACCGTTTCAACTCCATTTAGTCAATGAACAAATTTTTCAATACAAGGTGTACAAAGGAAAATCTCCTAAAGGAACCATTGGACGTGATGAAAATGAAAAACATACGATGTAGAACACATAGATACGTCATAGAATTATACCCTCCAAGGGAGCCCTCAGAGGCGGCCGATGCAGGCCTCGACGATGATTTTTGTCTAACAAACCTGATGACAGTCATGGGGGAGCTGACTCCTGTTTGGAGTAAACCTTTTAATACAGCTCATGTCAGTGAGTTGCCCAGGGCAGAAAAGATTGATCGTCGGTTGCTACCTTGTTCTCTCTAATTTAACGTTTTTTCGTTGGAAAAGATAAACAAAAACCAACTTTTAAAAATTCTCTGTGAAAGACTCTATGAGGGATGAGGGGTGGAATAGGTGTGGGAGGGTGATTGGGATCTAATAGACTGATTTCGTATCGGCAAAGAGACTATAGTTTTGTTAGCCGATTGACGTGCTTAGTTGTCTGGGTCCAGCTTCATGGTGATGCTCCGATAGTCGTTCAGCCGAGCCACATAGCGTTTAGTCTATACCCAGCCAAACGACCACCGTTCAATTCAACTCCTCAGCTGTTTTGTCTAGAGTCAGTCTATTGGGGATGAGCAGGGGAGGGGGGAGTTAATCAGGGACTTTCCTGAATACATCGCTGGCTTCATATATCAGCCCATGTTACCTACGGATGTCATGATCTGCCCTTATTCTTCAATAAATATTTTCGAATTGTTCCATTATTCAAAGTCCAATGTTGTACTCGCCTTCTTATGAGATACATTCCCATGGTGTATGCGTATGCAGAGATCCTGTATATGATCACTTCCTCTCTTTTTGGTCGTTTCAATGTTGTCAGCGTTAGTAGAAAGCGGCAAATGGACAGAAAAAATTCATCAGCTACTACGATCTTACCTGTACCTACACAACACAAATGATTGTACCTTCCTTATTTCAATCGGCACCCTGTATATTTTTTTCCGAATTTGAATACTTCTAATTAGAATTACCTTTTTCTACAAACGCCAGAAAGTGAAAAGGTTCGCGCATTGATAACAATTTGCGAAGTGACGCTTTTTTTCAGTTTCCTACGTTACCACGAAACCATGTGCGAAGCAGTGCGCGAAGTAAAACGATGCGCGAAGTACATACTTCGCGCATTGTTATGTAAACTATGTATGAGATTTTTGTATTTCAACTTTATGGTCCTCAATCTAGCAAACATCCAAGAAATAATGTATTTCTGAATGTTTATCTCTTGGGGCGCATGAAAGGAAGTTCCTTAGGGAGGATAGGGAGAGAGGCCTTTTAAGCCAGTTCAACCCTATTTTTTATATTAAGTTGAACATATTACTTCAGAACTATATTTTTCGACGTTTGTAGAAAAAAAATTTGTTTGCAACTACTTATTTTATTCGGCTGCGCCTCGTTGAAAAACTATTATTCGAATTTTGTATCTTAAATAAGATGAAAGAGGAAGCGTATTTTGCAATTTCAATTAAAATAATTGAAGTAGGCTACGAAATTTTACTTCGCCTTTCATCAGATCACGATAAATTTTTGCTTGCAAATTCAGAAACTTGATAACCTACGACAAAATGTCATCTTAACGTCCAATTGAAATTGAAAAAACAACGAAAACGAATATAGGACACAATGTGAAATGGAAAGTCTCAAGCAAAATCGAAAATGCATGTTATAATGCAAAATAATATTTATATTTAAATACCATTTAAATAAACATGACTTATTTTGACCTCAACCCGTGTGAACTATATTTTTTCGAATGCATACCACAGTATTTTTCACTTGATAGGTACTCAGTACGAGATATTTCACTTATTCCAAAAGATTGAGATTTGGGGTATCAGCGAACATTGGATATTTTTTTGTTCTGCATATTCAAATAACAAAACCTTGGGTTATATTTGAATAAAGACACCGAGCTCAGAAAACTGACTACGTCACTAGTCTATACGTGAAAAAATATATGAGACAGTTTTAACTTTTTCTGTGAATTGAAAGATGAGATACAGAGGGGTCCCAAAATGCATATAATTTTCAATTTAGCCCTGTATCTCAAAAACGAAGCGAGCTATGAACATTTTGTTCGTGGTATCAGCAACATTTGCAGAAACCGCAAATCTCATTCTCTAAAAATAAGCGTGATATTCTGTAAGAACATCAAAAATGGGACTGTAAAAACTCTAATAAGAATAAGTAAGTTATATTTTTATATCATAGTACATCATATTATTATTCATCAGATTTGGGAGATTATCAATTCTCAATTCCAGAGGATTTTTATTTTTCATGCTCTCCTTTTGGATGTTAACAGATACAATTTAATGTACAGCTCACTCATTTTTGAACCGATTTAAAAAATTTTTTTCCCGTTGCATCAGAAAATACAGGGTGCTTGAAACAAACAATCTACAGAGTACTACTTGATTTTTTCAAATGGAACACTCCGTATTTCATTGTGTTTTTAGATTCTGCCTGAAGAGCTGATTTCATCGATACATCACCATTGGGGGTCTAGCGGGAATGATTACAGAAATATAGGGTGTTCAAAATCGAGATTTTTCAACTTTAAGATTTTTTTGTGTCGAAACTATTCATTATTGGTCAAAACGGCTTCTATGTCCCCATCTCAACTTTTGATTTAACATATAATTCAATGTTCGTCGTGGCATATATATAGCCAGAAAAGTAGTTGTTTTCTGTTGAATAAACCGATAAATAATTGATATTTTCATCTCATAGAGAATGCAAATTCTCAATGTATTTCTTTATATACAGTGTGACCCACATCTAATGGAAACACCTTTGTATCTTACATAATCGTTGGGTAAGGATCCTGAAATTTGCTGGAGCGAGAGATATACCAAAAATGCACTCAATGACCAAGTGGGGTCATCTTCAGTGATATACACTGCTCGCCAACAGCCATGGAACCACCCCAATTTCCGGTGAATGATATTAGGAGTCAAAATAGGTGGAAAATCACTTCAGATTCGGACGCTCAATTCACTAACTACTCATATTTTTCCTGGAAAATTTTCAGTTCTGAAAAATAAAATTTTGTCGCAGTTTTCTTGGAAGCACCCCCGTATCTTACGTAATTGACTTTATCCTTGGACTTTTCCTTCCTCCTGCAAATTTCAGAACCCTACCTCAATAATTACGTGAGATACGGGGGTGCTTCCATGAGGAGTTAGACAAAATTAAATTTTTCTGAACTGACAATTTTTCAAGAAAACTATGGATAGTTATTGAATTGGACGTCCTGACTCCGACTCCGAAGTGATTTTCAACCTATTTTGACTCCTAATATCATTTTTCGGAAATTAGGGTGGTTCCATCGCTGTGGGCGAGCAGTGTATATCACTGAAGATGACCCCATTTGGTCATAGAGTGCATTTTTGGTATGTCTCTCGCTTCAGCAAATTTCAGAATCCTTACCCAACGATCACGTAAGATACAGGGGTGTTTCCATTAGAAGTGGGCCACACTGTATATATCCATTTTGTGATGTTAATAATTTATCTTAGAATATTCCATTCCTTATAAGAGACTTGAAAAGGCCCGATATAAAGATTTTTTCGGTTGGTATAGAAAACATTAGAAAGGATAAAAGATATAGGTATTTCAATCACTTACCTTTATATTCTTCGCCACCAACAGAAAACTTGATATTTTGAAGCTGTAACATTTTCAAATCTCTTATTCTAGGACCCCCGTACATTGAAACTATTGATTTATTCGGTAAGGTCTTATCATAAACTTGTCTTTTGCATCACATTCATAATTATTCTGAATGCACAATGCGAGCATGAGAAGTTGATATCAAAATATTCAATGATTGATATCCAATAATTTCTATATTTACTCATATTACGAATCATAAACAATTCTGGGGTTCACCAACTATTGAGCGTGATATCAAATTATGAGAGCTTGATAATTCCGTTTTTTTTCTTTTATATTTCAATGAACCACATAATCAACTAAAGATATAAAGAAATAGAAGCAGAAATAATGGGTCTGAAGGAGCATACTACCTACCGCACCCATCCATCAAGACTGATGCAGAAATAAAGAATTGGAATATGGCATTAAAATTAAAATTACTTATTTCTCTAGATCTTCTTGTATTTTCTTTCCTCCTTTCTCTAAATGCAAATATATGAGTATTATTTCAATATACCTACAGGGTATATCTGCATTGAATCATGAATTTTGAAGGTTGAACGGATCACTCACCATAATCACAGCCAACGAATAATTTACTTGGAGTGCAGAAAAGTGGGTCTAGACAGTGAATGTGGAACATTGAAAACATTTTCAAATGTAAATCCCATTTTTTCTCCTCATGATTCAATTCTTCTCAAAAATAAGCCCCATTTAGCTCTAATTGAATATCCCATACCGAAAATCCATAATTTCGGAGATGTTCCATAAATAAAACCTACTAATTTCTGCATATTAACTGCGTGAAATTTTGGATGTTTCTAGTAGTCTGGCAAAACATCTATCGTCAGCATGAATAAAATCTCTGTATATTTACTTAAATACATATTTAAATATCATAGTATATTATGGAATCATATAGATGTAAATTATGGAATACCCGTCAAAAAATACTATATTGATTATAGAGTGTATTGTTTATAGTCGTTCAAGGAGTAGAGATATGCTTCTTCGACTGTCGTGGGTCCATCTGAAAATCACAAATCAAAAAGCAGTTATTAGTATTCCGAATGGTTTTATTTTTGCACTGTAAAGTGCATATTGAAGTAGCATACCGTACAATGATAGAACACTCACCGAATGGTATCCAAGTTGCTTGTTTTGGATCAGCTTCTCTCCTAGCTGAATCTAAAGCATTTCTGATACCTAACGGTACAGATACCGACAAACAGAGCGGTGGCTCAGCAACAGCTGAAAATAAGTTTATAGAATTGACTGGTATCATTCCATTTCGAAATGGTTTGATTCTCATATAAATCACGTAATGAATCTATCTCATTCATAAAAATTGGGAAAACCTTTTGATTTGAGTACCCCCAGAGTGGTTTCATGATTTCCAGTAGGGAATTTGATTCTGAAATCGAGTGGGATATCTTTTGCTCCAGGAGGTTTGTACGTCCAAGTACGGTTCGTCAGAAGTTTACCATCTGAATCGTGGATTATGTTCTCAGTTGTATGATAGCCAAGTCCTGAAAATTTGTCCAGGTTTTATTGAAAGTAAAAAATGCCACCAATCTATATCTCACCCATGATAAAAGCTCCTTCAACTTGTCCGATATCTATGTATGGATTCATACTTTCTCCCAGATCTTCAATGATGTCTACTCTCAAAATTTGCCTTTGTCCGGTTAAGATATCTAATTCCACTTCAGTTGCACAAACTCCAATGATTTTGTATTCCTCAACTCCTGGTGCATTACTTGCGAAACTGAAATGTCGTCAAAATCATTTTGTAACAAGTGCTACTACGTGAATAACTGATAGAATTCAGATCTCAGAATTACTCACAAGCCAGTAGCCGACAATTGAATATTTTCGGTAAAACATTGATTGACCAATTCTGGCCAGGTTGGGTTTTTCATCTTATCCCTAATTGGTTTCATTCTCTCGATAAGAGTCTCGCAAGCCTTAACAACGGTCTACAATAATTGGAATACTATTATAATAATCTTTATTTCAATGATCATCTTAACTCACATAACAAACAGCCTCTGTAGTCAAACTTCCGCCGGATGAGGAACCATTTGGAGTGATACAATTATAATTTGGTTTTATCGACACCAAGTTCATACTTATCCCAAATTTGTGGGCACACATTTGTGCTACCTGAAACGCCATAAAAATTCAACATATTGTCAAGAATCGATCAAAACTATAATAAATTTATTGGAAATATTTGAAATTCCCATTTCATTTAAGAACAGTACAATAACCTATTCTAGATCATATTCTTAGAATTATTTAGCATACAGGATATCAGTAGAGAATTACGATATTCAAAGGAAATTATAGTTCGGATTTCAATCCTATGATCATTCAAGTAAAGTCGCTGACGGGCAGAAACTGCTGGTTTTGGATTTTTCCTAATCGAGGTGAATACACTAGTTTTTATGCTGAATCAATTACCACTACCAAAACCGACATGAAAAAGTATTGGAGAAAAAACCGGCAGTTGTGGTTCGGACAGTGGACCGTAAAGGATAGTCTCTTCAAATTCCCTAACAAAAAAGTAAATCTTGAACATTTTTGCATCATGTCTAAACTTCGTGAGTGGCAGTTCCAATCCCCCAACGAAAAGCGAGCCTTTCTGTAAGTACGTTTTTTAATATTACTAGTTTTGGTTTTCTTGTTTTGTTTTTATTTGAGTTGGATGTATCTTGCTGGGAAATTGGTCAATTCATCTCATGCCCGAATTGTTTTTTAATAAAGATGAATAAATTTGTGAAGTTGAGTTGAATTCTTTGATTATAATTTTCATAAAACCTCTTGCAAGCGAGTAAGTTCGAGTTACGATTGTGGGGGTTAGAACCCACTCGTGACATTTTGGTGGAGACAGGGTATTTCTTGAGTACGTGTAGAAAATTCAGGAGGTGCTGATGTCAAAATAAGAAGAAAAGTTTGTACAAATATATGTCCGAAAATTATTCGTTTCTGAGATACAGAGTGTCAAAGTTGAATTTTCATTTTTGTTTCTTGTTAATTAATTCCAAAATAATTGTGATATTCGAATAAAGTCTGGTATCTAGGGGTATTTTTCAATGACAATATGAAATTCTATGTTAGTTTGTCTCTCTCGTGGGGGTGGTGCCACCGATAAGTCTTTTGAGTCTTTTGAAAAGTCATAACTATTTTGTGTGAAAAATCTATTGTTGGTAGAGGTCGCTGCGAGCAACTGTTTTCGAGTTATTCGGATTTGAAATAATCGATGCATTTGAATTATATCCATGGGGCTCGTAAGATTTTGCGCAATTTTTCTCGTGGTTGTCTGTGGATCTTCCTCGGGATTGCCAGAAGAACAGATTCTTTAATTGCTGGAGTCCTAGTAGTCAACGGTCTGCCTATCACTGGAGCTTCTTCAAAGGATCCAGACTCCATGAGCGCCGATTAAGATTTCTGAATGTCTGGTGATTCGGCAGATGATTAGGAAATCTTTCATTATAAATACGTATAGCTCATCGTAGCAATTGCCATCGGCAAGGCCGTATACGTATCATATTAGCCATTTCGCTATTCATGTATGCTGCCATTAGAAAAAGCTTGAACCACAAGGTACAGAAGACAGCAAACTTTACTGTCACAAGAACGGATTGAAATAACATGACCAGTACCCACCTGATTGTAATTTCCATCTTCTGCCTACATGCCAATGTTGAATATGGGAGAATATCGAATGAAAGAAGAAAAATGCAGTGGCGTATTTTATCTGATATTCACCACTTAGAAGCGACTTACGAGCCCCATGAAAATAATTCAAATGCATCGTTTATTTCAAAGCCCAATAACTCGCAGCGACCTCTACCAGGAATATATTTTTCACACAAAAATGTTCTTTGAATCTATTTTTCAACCATAAAACGTGATACAGGTACGCCTATAAAAGTTATGACTTTTCAAAAGACTCAAAAGACATGTAGGTGGCGCCACCCTCACGAATAAGACAAACCAACATAAAATTCGATAGTGTCATTGAAAAATACCCCTAGATACCAAACTTCATTCGAATATTACAATTATTTCTAAATTCAAGAAAACAAAAATAAGAATTCAAATTTGACACTCTGATGTATCTCAGAAACGAAGAACTTTCGGACATATATTTATACAAACTCTTTTTCTTATTTTGACGTTAGCAACATGCTCCTGAATTTCCAACACGTACTTAAGAAACACTCTTTAAACCACTTTGTATCAAGGTTTTTTTATATCATCCCCAAGATTGATATACCTATAATATAATTATCAACCATACACCCTTCCTGATATTTTTTCATTCTTCTTATGGGAATAAATGACCACTTCCTTGCATGCAAATAAATAATGCACACAATGATAATGATTGTGATAATGACAAAAAAATTATAATTAAAGACTATATTGAACCTTTGTATTGATTCCTTGGCCCATTTCAACACCCCCATGTGTGATAACCACTCCGCCATCACCGTGGAAAATTGAAACTAACACTGTATAATTTGCTCCAACTAACAGAGTCCATGCCATGGGTACGAGTGACATTCCTTTCTTCTTCCAACGATTTTCCTAAAAAATCAGAGGAGTAATAGCAAAAAAACTATGTTACCTGTACGTATTGATTCTAAAGGAGAGATTGATAATGTATTTTCAACTATATGTTTCGGGCCAATTAGATATCTTTCTAGTATCTGCTTATTGATGATTGAAGCATATATAGGGTGTTTCAAGAAAACCTGACCCCCTTGCTAGGTCGTAACGGCATCCGTTCGCAAGATACAAGGTGTTGAAAAAATGTTTTTTTTACACATTTTTCACGATTATGTCAAAACTCCTGACTGTAATGACATTTTCAATGAATGTGTTTTCGAAGCTGATACATCGCATGATTTTGTTTTTATATCTGACTCTCATAGAGGGCGCTAGTTACACGCTTTGTACCGAGCAGTTTCATTTTCGGAATATTTCGATTTAAAAATGATGAAGTCAAAACCGTCGTTCATTCGTTTGAGATCGACGCTTGCGTCTCGGTTAACTAAACTATACCTTTTCAACTTCAATTTCGGAAAAAGTAATCTTGATTTCAGAATTGGTTAGTTCGATTTCAGAAATGGTGAACTCAATTTCAGAATCGGTGAGATGAATTTCAGAAAAAGTCCATTCAATTTCAGAAATGGTAAGTTGTATTTGAGAATCGGTAGGTTCAATTCCAGAAAAAAATTCTTATATTTGTTCGAAATGTTTCCAATTGTATGTGAGATTAACAAACCATATTTACAATATTCAACTTGTCAAAAACAATTCAATAACATAATTATAATCTCAATTTAATCCACAGATGCCTTCCATCCGAATCGCTGGAAGATAATAGCGTTCAGACACATTTGAGGTGTTATCATTTTCACATTCCTTAAGACATCGCAGTCTGAATTCTATCTGGTTGAGCAATCTGTTCGGATCCCCAGCTATGACCCTTTGGCGATGCTCTTGCAAGAAGCTCGTCACTTCTGAGGCACCCCATATATGTTCAATCTGATTCAACATAGGGCTCTCAAACACCGTTCATCCACTGTAAACAATCTTCTCTTTTGCAATTAAAAACATTTCAAACATATGAAAGGATTTCATCTCCTGAAATTGAACCTACCAATGATAATTCTGAAATACAACTTACCATTTCTGAAATTGAATGGACTTTTTCTGAAATTCATCTCACCGATTCTGAAATTGAGTTTGCCATTTCTGAAATCGAACTAACCAATTCTGAAATCGAGATTACTTTTTCCGAAATATAACTCACCGATTCCGAAGTTGAAGTTGAAAAGGTATAATCTCACGACAGGAATGAATCACTTCCCACCTCGGTGTGTAATAAACTATTACTGGACCATCCACTGAATCCAACTCATAGGTAGGTCCTATAATACTAACCTGATTGAAGTCGGCAATAGCTTTTTTTCGGTTTGAAATATCTCCCCAAGTTTGCATTTCCCTCCAATAATCAACCACTTTGGGAAATTTCGTTTGATTCATATTAGCTGCTTTGACATCGCTGGGATCTAATTTCAGTGTGAATGCTATGTGTTCCATGATACTTTCAATCGAAGCTAAAGCTTCCGCAGTACCTGACAATAAAAAAAAATAACGATCTTCAAAATTCGATCGGGTTACTACGCAATATGCAATTGAAGACCTTAGAGCAATACAATGGTAAGCCTCAAAATCAAAAAGTTGAGATATTACGGTTTAAAGTTTTCAAAAATTCTGTAAAAAGATGGTTTTGATTAAAAGATCCCAAACTTTGTCAGTACATTATGTCAAAGAGGGAGAAAGATGAGCAACTCTTATTTACAAAAAAAAACATTTTTTTTTTACAAAAAATGGAGTTTATTTTGAAAAAAATGTGGCTTAACATGTTTTTGCTTAAACTAAACTCATCATAAAAATAACTGAAAAAATACAATACTACTCATCAAGGATTTCAATCTCTTCGTCTGAATTGTCAACAGCAACATTTAGTTGCGTATAAAATGCATGCTCTGGCGATTCATCCTAAAACATAATAAAATAAGACTTAAAATGCAACATAAAAAAAATAAAAAAAAGTTTACGCAGTAACATGTTAAGCCACATGGCATACCATGTTCTTGCATAAAGTAGTTACAAAATATTTTTACATAAGAACATGGTTAGCCAAAAAAAAAAGAAAATGTAGCCTACCTCTGTAGAATCCGACGATATATCATCGCTACTTGGTACAAAGTCTTTGTCGGCACAACTGTCATCACTATCCTCAAAAAAATCAGAACTTGAACCGCTATTTCCACTAAAAACGGCCCTCAAATGAGCACGTGTACTGGAGGTCGACGCCATTGTGATATGGCTTACCACGTTTTACGCGACAAAATGACGAAATTTGGCTGCCTGCAATAACACGATGCAGCGATCGCTCCGCCATCTATTGCCTTACAGTCGAATTAATTTTTTTGTGGCTTAACATAGTTTTCGCTGAGTGATTTATGCAATAAAACAGGTTTCTGTCAAAGTTTGGCTTACCATTGTATTGCTCTAAGGTCTTCAATTATTCGAACTGCCAATTTATTTTGAACTAGAGTCAATGTTATTCAAAAATCCAACATAAAAGTAAATAATAATTTTGAAATATGTTATCAACTTTGATAATTCAATGTCGAGATTTCAATAAGAATATTAGGAGTATTCTTGAGAAACTACGTATAAACTATCATATTTTCATCATTACTTCGGAATACAGAGTTACTCATTTTTCCATGTTTCCGGAAATGTCGTTGATTATTGTCTATCGACTTCTCAATCGTTGATCGTTAAACATGTGAGTTGTATAGGGTATTTTCAGTGGTGAGGCATCTCAACAGTACATGTGTAGAGCTTATGATAGTAAATTCTTTTCACCAAAAATCTCCTATTTATCATTGAAGTATTATTAATATTATTATCGTGAACGCGTTCCATATTGTATACCAAATGTAAAGTGAAAATCAATTGAGAAAACGATTTCATCACAACAACGCCATACGCCACACTATGCTACACGAATACACAAACTTGCATGGAGTCTCGTCGATTGAAGGATTAAAGTATTGAAGTAAGGTTTTACATTCTTCCGACCGATTAGCCTGACCTCGTTCCTATTACAAACTCTAGAAAAAATTCTAGACAGGCACATTAGAGAGGAGAATCTGAGGGAACATCTCCTAAATCCCAATCAGTATGCCTACCAAACAGGCAAATCTACGGATTTAGCACTGAACAATCTTGTTGGAATGATCAGCCATCTAACGATCATAAAGAAATTGCACTAGTAGCTTTCCTAGGAGCGTTCAATAATGCCCTATCACAATCACTCTATATGGCAATGCAAGGTACAGGAATCAGCAGGCAAATATGTAACTGGATCAAAACCATATGATTGGAAATCGGTACGACATATCATCACTGCATGAAGAGTCCATCAGGTTTATAGCAGAAAAAGGTTGTCCTCAGGTGGTCATTCCAAGTTGACTTTCTGCTGAACGATCTTTCCATGCAGGGTGGATTTCCAATGTTATTCAGATGATCAAGTCCAGATAGTGAGAGGAAAATTTAAATGGACGATCTCAAACGGCCTACAAGAAGCCCTTAACACTGTTTACAGATGGTGCGAGTGGGAGCAGATGTCTGTGACTCCCTGAAAACTGCAATTATCCCATTTACCAATAGGCGAAAGCTAGATAAGCTTCTTCAGCCTGTCCTATATGAAGAGAGCTTACCGTTTGCGGCGGAGGCGAAATATTAAGGTGTCACCTAAGACTCACCTGGAACGCCCACATGGCCAAAACTATCAACAAAGCCAGATATTCCCTCTGGAATCTCAGTAGGGTTTGCGGCAAATCATGGGGAATGAACCTCAAACAGATTTACTAGATTTACTAAACAATGGTAAAACCAATGATCACGTATGGCTCGTTAGTTTGGTAAACCAAAGGTCGGCAGGGGACAGCCAGGGCGAAGCTCGCTGGTCTTCAGCGGCTGGCATGCATGAATATTACAGGGGCGACGTCTTCCACTTCAACGGCAGCGATGGAAAACCTCCTGAATATCACTCTCCTCCACATTTCTTGGAGAGGGTAGCCAGGATGGTTACCTATAAATTCCTGTCACTGGAAAATCAAATTAGAGGGGGGCGACTGCTGGGCCACTCCGGGATACTGTGTGAAATTAAAAATCACCAAACTCTAGGAATGAATCTCAACATGTTGGCTACTCAGACATAGGTGAAAAAGTCCTCTTTTCGAAGAAAGACAAGTAATAGGATCAATTCAATTCCCAGAGACCGAACACGTAATGTCCACAGATAGTTCAAAAACCTTGCTTGGTGTTGGAGCCGGTGTGTTCAGCAGAAAACCGAACACGGAAATCTCAATCAATCTCGGTAGGTATGTTACAATCTTTCAGGCGGAGGTCTTCGCGATATGATTGTGTGCTCGAGAGTTGACGAATAGACCTCTAGTAAACAAAAACTCAGACAGTCAGGCTGCTCTCAGAGCACTGAGCTCCAGCAAGATAAATTCCATGCTTGCATGCAACTGTATTGAATCCCTAGAATGCCTGGGTGCTAACAACAGAGTTGCTCTGCTGTGGGTGCTTGGACATCAGGGGGAGGAAGGCAACGAAGAAGCCGACATCCTCGCCAAACAGAGAACCTAATCTGTGTTCATAGAACAGAAACCATACTTTGGGATCTCCGCAAGTGCGGCCAAAACAACTATCTCGGACTGGGCGGGAAAAAGACTGACGTATACTGGTCTGAACTACCAGGATTAACCCATTCGAAGGCGTAATTGCCTAATCCATCGAAAAATGTAACCAGTAAGATCCTGGATGGACTGTCGGTTCTGCTGGGTGGAAAACTAAACGGCTAAACCCATACTATGTTCTTGCCCTCACTTAGAGAGAGACAAAGGTTCGACATATTTGGGTATACACTACATTGTTTCACCACTAACCAAACCGATTTTTTGAAACGCCTCCACACGTGTTTCGCTAACTATGTTAGAAGTTCAGTTTTAATCTTCTCCTGAAGATGCTAACATAGTTAGCGAAACACGTGTCGAGGCGTTTCAAAAAATCGATTTGGTTGGTGGTAAAACAGTGTAGTGTATTATCGTGCCAAAGGTTCCAGTCTTCGATATATATTTTGGTATACGAATTTAGAACCTACCGAATTCAGACAAATTTCACCACATTCAACCATGGATTTTGTACAGTGAACTGTAACCTCTTGGGGTGAGCCATAATAGACCCATCCGAGGTCGCAGTGGAGAGGCGGTATTCGTCCCACTCACATGAAACCTAACCTAACCTAAGGTTCTACATCCTGCTAAAGAATGATGCGTCACCTTCCAAAACACGCATAATTCATGAACATGTGGTGCAGCTATCGAAAAGCTAATTTCATTTTACCTGGGGCCCTTGCATAACAAGTCGCAGTAGTATCGGTAGCAACAGTATAGGTAGAATAACTCCAATATTTGGAATCATAACAATTCGTGATCATATCTACCAGCAACGGGTCTATTGGCTCGTTTCCACCAACACCGAAATCACTGTAATAAGAGGCTTCCAAGTACTGAATGACTCCATTGTCGTCAACTCCTACTTCATATTCGACGAATAGAGGAAACCTCTTCCCGATGACATCCATATTCTTTTCTAAAGTCATCGACATTCTCACAGGAACTTTGAGAGTATACGCTGCGAGGGCTGTGGCAGAAGAGATAAGAGCATTTCTTGAGAGTTTAGCTCCAAATCCTCCCCCAATACGACGCACGAAGATACTAATTCTGAAAAAAAATAAGAATTGAAATTTGGGTAACAAAATTTCGAATCATGAGGTACTTGTTCGTCGGGATATTGAGGGCTGCTGCTATCGCCATTTGATTGGCATCCATCGATTGAGTAGAAGGATGAATTTCTATGCCGTCATCATCAGTGGGTACCACATTGCAACACTGAAGTTCCATGTGATAATGATACTGTTGGCCAACGTAAAACTCCCCTTTTATAGTGTGTTTAACATCGGTTCCTAAAAAAACAACATCATCACACCACCTACAAAAATAGAAATTCACTCAACCTTTTCCAGTAGGCACAATTGTCGATTGATGTGTGATTCTTTCTTGTACTTTTGCTTTGACAACTTCTCTCAGGTCCAAAAACGGTTTCGTAGTTGGTGCAGCGTACGTCACATTCACGAGTTCTGCAGCTTGCCAAGCGATTTCTTGATCATTTGCAACAATTACTCCTATGGGCTGATCATAATATTGAACTCTTCCGCTACAGAAGAGTTCCTCTTCGATGAAATTGCCAGCAATCTTCGGCATGAAAGTGTTCAAGCCAGGTATGTCATTTTTGTCCAAAAACCGAACAACCCCCTTCTTTTGCTACAAAATCGAAATGGCGTTATTTATTTTGGAATATATGTAGTTTATCATCTGAGTAAATCCAGCTTACTGTGGAGTGGAGACCAGAGGAGAGGGCGTGAATCATACAGTTAGCAGCACCAAAACTTTTTGAGATATGGTTTTGGTGGAGTCTAATGTGTGTTGACGCCCCCTACTATGTAGTACAAATGCATGGACTAATCAAAATTCCGTGAAAATATTGAGACAAGCAAGATTTGGATTTGATCAACCAATTTTCAATCCTTTTCGAGATTCTTATAGCTCATTGCATCGAGTAGAATATCACTATTCTATCGTTTTCTCTCTGTTCGATGATGACGACCTACAGGGTGATATCAAAATTACTATCTCGCTGTCTAATGTGTTGTACATTTTCAACACACAGGGGGATCCTCCTGTACTAAGACATCACATTTATCAAGAAATCGGAGATCATGATATTAGGCATGCTGGTATAGGTAGGTGGTAGAGGTAGAGAAGTCATTGAAATATTTGTTCACCTAACTCACCAATGCCGGAGAAGCATCAACTGAGACGATTGTGGAGTTTGCTATTGCTTTAGCAGTGACAAAGGCTGCATACAGTTGATTTGGAAGATCTGGTATATCATCAACATATTTCGCTTGACCTGAAAAGCAACGATGCACCCAATGTATACAGAGTATAGCTTTTGTTACTAAGTTCCAATGTTTCAAGGTGAAGTGAAAACAAATGTCATTGTTACCTATCTTCGTACAACAAATCAATGTACGTTTTATTAGGTAGTGAATGTATACTAAGAGGTACGAAATACATATTTTTAAGCTGAACTGAATATTTAGGTAGGTATTAGTTGTTCCAGTGGTAGAACACATTTTCCTAACAATGATTTTTTCACATAATTATGAAATCTTCACTTTTATGTGAATAGTTAAATGGGAGATATTTCACATGAGAATCAAATGCAGAGCATTTTAGAGAGGATTGATGATATGAATTTATATTCATTATTCACAAGTAGGTTTTCATTTTTAACCAGTTTTAGAGAGATATGATTTCCCAGTTAGAAGATAGCATATATGAGTATATATATCTTGTGTTCTAGAGCTAGTGGTGGAAAAATGTTTTTTCGAATTCGAAGAACTCTAGTGTACTGTACCTATTCTAAATTTACCTGAGGTTTGAGCGTAAGCTTCCAGTTTATGCATTGGTTCTGTTAGAGGCCATTTATCTTTGTTTGTACCATATTCTTGAATTCCATTTGAAACTGGTCTTTGGAGCAAAGGACCACCACTTTTATTTCTGTTCGATACCAAATTTTCTGGGCTTATTGTTAGAATGAACTGCAAATATGATGAAACGAAATGAAAAGGTACTATTTCCGGTATATCAAGCTATAGCACTAACCTTATAGAACAAAGAAATAGCTAAATCATGTCTGTATTGAGGTTTTGGGTCTGGTGGAATATAGTCTGGTTGAATTTCTTGATCTAACGTTTTGTAAACTGTCTGCAAAATACTGTTATCGAATAGTTTTTGACCTTTCAAAATATTCTCGGTAGATTCCGCATGGATGAACTGTGGATTTATGCCTCCATAAACGATTGAAGCCCATTCGACGGTTTCGTCGTTTTTCAACTTGATCAAAAATGCAGCATTGACCATCGCGTGTGCATTCTGCGCTCTCGGCATAATCTACAAAAGCATTTTTTCTCATATAGGAAAGAAAATTAATTTCAATGAGAATTGAAAATTCAAGTTAGAAAAGTATATTTTTCTACGACTATAACACAAGATTGCTCTTGTTTCACTGTGTTCGATACATCAATCAACTCATTATTCAACGGCACTCGACCAATCACAGATTCAGAATTTTCAGGATCCACAGCAACTGAAAAGGTTAGATTAATGAAAAACCAGCAAATCTACAAAACAAATTTCTCAAGAAGGCTCTGCTTCATTTTACGGGTCACGTCACGGCTTGACTTTCGCGAATGTCAGATTGACTTATAGAGTCTTTTAAGTTTTAACTTTGATATCTGGAGGATATAATGGAGGCTTGCCGTTCCATAGAAATGTACTCTATGAATATTGAAGATATTCAAGATCTTGGATCTCCATGGATGATAACTATTCCTGAGACCAAAACAAAAATTGTAATGAGGTTCACTGTAACCGGGAAATTTTATCAATTTTGTAAAAAGTACATTGATATACGGGCAGCAAATGTTGGGATTTCCAATTTTTTCATGAATTACCAAAAAGGAAGATGTACTCTTTAGAAAATTGGAATTAATAAGTTTGCAGCAATGGGAAAACAAATAGTTACATTTTTGAAGCTACCAAATCCCGAGATGTACACCGGGCATTGCTTTGCTTGTCAATGCAGGTGGAGGTATAACAGCATTGAAAAGACATGGTGGCTGGAAGAGCACATCGGTGGCAAGGATTTCTAGAAGATTCCATGTTGAATAAAAAAAACGGCAGATTCGAATTCTCCAATGAATCGAAGAATGTTCATCATCATCAAATAACAGTTCCTTCACACAAAAAACATCAACTAGCAATATGAATGAAAATGTCAGTGTTGATTTAAATGCAACACCAACAGTAAAATTTAACGAATTGTGAGAATATCACTAAAATTTTATTCACTAAGTACGAGAAACATAATTTACTGACCTAATAATCATTGTGTTGTTTCATCATTGAGTTCGTTGAATATTAAAGATTCCTGTCAATTGTATTATCATATCATTACAATTCATACATCAAGTATATTATTTTCATGAATAATAATTAGACTACATTAAATTTCTGACTATCGTATAGTCGTAGAGAAAGTATAGTCTTCTACTCGCGTATAATAGCTATTATTACACGCTCGGTGAAGAATATACTATTGTATGTCATCAATTTTATTTCCGTATCTAATATCACAATGACTCCATTGTGTTATTATTTCAAAAAAAAACCTCATCGCTTATGGAATGTCAAATTTCAAGCAATGACAGATCGGTCTAATAGATCTGCATTACTTGACACGAAATCAGATGGCTACAAGACGAAGAAATCGAAAATGCCGCTGTTATCTATCGTGATATTCTTTCATTCTGAACTAACTGACATATTTCACTTGAACTGAACTGAATCAGTTGACATGCATTGTACATAATGAACGTCATTCGAAAGAATGATTCAGTTCAGTTCTAGTGAAATATTTCATTTACTTCAGATTGAAAGAATATTACTTATTATAGCCGTAGAAAAATTATAGTGCATAACTTTCACGGAATGCTAATTTCCTACTCCAATAATAAATTGAAGCATTCGCCTATGGCTCATGCTGCAAACTTCATTCTCGTAGGAAATCACTATCATTCCGTGCTCGTTAAACAATATACTGTAGTACTGGTGTGTCAAAGTTACACTTTCCACATTGCATTTCAATTAAAAACGGCAAAAAAGTTCGTTCGCATTTTACGTATAGGCGAGTACACTCGTCTTCAGTGAACATGTCGCGGTTGGACAGTATGGTCGCTCTTATTGCAGCGGTGATTAAGGGAGCTGACACCGTCCATGTGTGACATGTTCTCTGAAGACGACTGTACATCTATATAGTATAGGTACATACCTTATATGAGGAGTATTTATGCTTTTTGTCATCTAATGCATTCAAAACTATATTTTTGATAACTTTTTTCTTCATGTCCACCTTGAGAAAATCTTTAGGAGAACACAGAATATCGTCATCGTTAACTCCGACTGAAACATTACAAAATGAGTAGACTATATAGGTAGAATTAACACACTGGTCCATCTAGTGATTCACACGAGACCAACGAGACGAGACTTTCATAAAGTCTCGTCTCGTCTCGCCGATGAAATATGAAGTCTTGTCTCGGGTCTCGTCTCGCAGCCTCCAGTCTCATCTTGTCTCGCGTCTCGTACGAGAGTCTCGCAAATGTATCGCAATTTCGTCATGCATAATCTTGTTCCAGTCTAGTACGGGATATTTACCTTTACCTTCTTTCTGGGTATAATGTATAGAAGTAGGAAGACAAAATTACAACAAAAATAACATTATTTATTGAAAAGTAAGTACCTAATAGGTACGAATAATCTTTCCGCCGGGACTGAAGTAGCCGGTATGCTTAAGAGATCTCGTGGCATCAAACTTAGAATGGGAAATTCAGAAGCATGAATTTTCCAGCATTGCAATATATCGGTGTTTCTATTACACGGAGGCACAGAATAATATTTTTGAAGCTCCTGCATCCATACTCTCGTCAAAACAAAGTTATTCTTCATCTTAGACTATTTAGCACAGAATGACTTATTTATAGATTTTCAGTCAGTCAATTTGCGATCTGTCGTTATGGCAGAATTGCTTTTATTTTCCGCCGCCATAAGAGATCATGGATTGTGTTTTTAAAGTATTTATGAATGAAATGTGATGTCTTTCTGTGCTGAATAGTCTGAATTATTTCTAAATATGTTGTGTTATGAATGAAATTCTCAAGTATGCAGTCGGCACGCAGAAATATTTACCTGCGAGACTCTCGCACGAGACTCGAGAAGTCTTGCACGAGACTCGAGACGAGACTAATAAAAGTCGACGAGACCATGCGAGACTCTCGCAAACGAGACTCTCGCGGGCACCACTAGGTCCATCGGATATCATCTTTCGACGAGGGTGACATATTGACGCTCTGCTACTCAGATCAAATTGCAAATTGCAAATGGGACATTTTTCCCTTTCATTCGCTTCTTGTTTCAACTCGTTATCACATGACGGAAGATTTGGCTCAGACTGAAGGGTGGGCCAGGTAGGGTTTTGAAATCTCCCATTCAATTTGTATCGGATGGCATAATTAGTATCGTTATCAAATCGCGATTGTGTGCCAATTTCAGCACAGGAAAGTGGAATTTTTTCATCATTTTGCTCAGGATAGTGATTGGCACAGGTGCCGTTCGATGAACTCCAATATTTTTACTTAACTTTGGGATATCATTTCGTTATCAGATGACGGTAGAAATCAGCAGCCGGCTCTCCTACTAATGATTAATGAATATTCTATTCTACAGGGTGAGTCGGGAAGATCGCACCAAACTCCAGGTGTGTATTGTACACGTGAAAATAATTTGAAAAAAACCATATGTTCTGATACGATTCTCATTCGTTTTCATTTTACATTCGAATAAATTTGTGGCAGTTTATAAGACTTCAATTGTACAAACTTGTTTCATCTGTTTTGTTGTTCTGACATGTGTTCGCGTGTCAGTGTCAGTGTGTTTGACGCGTTTATTTTCGAGTTTTGTACGAATAAAGTCTTATAAAATGCCACACATCTATTCAAATTTAGAATGAAAACAAATGAGAATCGTAAATGAACATATGGGTTTTTTTAAATTATTCATACCTGAACGATGCACACCTGGAGTTTGGTGCGTTCCTCCCGAGTCACCCAGTATAATATAATAATCAATAAATAACACGAACTTAGTATTACTAAGTTGAGAGATCGATTAGAAATAAAGTTTCGATCGATAAATCAGTCATCAGGGCCAAGCAACATAATGCCTCTCAAAGATCGAACAATATCTGCTGATTAGTCTTGTGAACGATGCATTATTGAGACATCAATAATATTTTTCATCCGTTAATAGTTATTTAACCAACTAGGGTATTAATGATCGATCATTAATCGCCTTTTAATATACAAGTTGGTTACAAAATTTTTCCGTCGACTATATTTCTCATTTCTCCTGCAATGAAGAAAACTTGGTTCGCGAATTCATCATTCACCCGGAAATTGCTAATAATCACCCAGTAGCCTTGTTACTGACATTAGTGACATTTGACATTTGTCGAAATGATAAACATAGAAAATAAATTCCGTGTGTTAGAAAACAGGGATTAAAATCGTGTCAGAAACTTGGAAAGGCGAACCCGTTAACGGAAAATCTTTGATGAAATCCATATTTTCGATTTAAATGCAGATTCCGTAAGTTATAGCACAAACAATGAAATGCACGCGGTGTATGTTTGGTTGCCTATAAAACAATCGTGCATTAATAGACTAATCGTTCATTAATAGGGGTCATTAATGAACGATTTCATATACAGGGTGGCTGGAATTCGAGCCTCATCATTGGGATCTCGTGAACCGTGAGAGATACAGGGTCGGTTAAATTATGGAAAAGTTGCGCAATTTGATGCCTAACAAAATGCCGTTCTGAAACTTGGAAAATTCTGAATACTTCCGGAGATATCCGAAAAAAATCGAAATTCCATAAATTCGTTTTTATGTTTTTCTGGCGTTATTTGAAGAGATTAATCAATATGAATAACACTTCATCAAGGCCACTTTTTCTTCCTTACAACATGGCGTTTTCAAATTTGAAATTTGACGTTTCGTCTTCCAGAAACCATCATCAACTTACTTTTTTTGAATACGGACCTAGATTTTTTATTTCATTTTTTGTTATTTTCGGATAGCCCAAAAACTATCAGCTATCACAAATTTCGATTTTCAAAAGTTTCAATGACTAAAATTCACAGTTTCTTTATTTTTTCCAAATATTCAATGCAATTACCGAAAATAGAAAAGGCGGCTATGCTTTTAGAGATGAAAAGTTACAACCACTCGTCAAAGTTTGACAGTTGAAGGTTTTGAATAATTTGCGCGTTCAAAAATGGTGTTTTCCAATTCAGAAAAACGTGATAGGGTCCGAATTGATTATAGTGCTAGCAGAAACTCGCTTTCATGTGAGAGATATTTACAGCAATACCCCGAACGACCACAACCGCATTATACGTATTCCAATAATTTGGACAAGAATTTGAATCTGTATGGTAGTTTAAGTAAGCCCCGAAATGCGTATGGTGGAAGATGAAGGAGCTGTTATAAATGCGGTAAGTTTCGAAAAGAAATAATCTATATTTGCGATAAATTTGATCGAGAAATTTTGAAGGTTACGGAAAATCCCCGAGGTTCCACACGACAATTTGCTCTAGCATTGAATATGCCTAGAAGCCGAATTCAGAAGATTCTCAAAAATCATAGGTATCATCCTTATAAATTACATGTCAGCCAAGAACTAAGACCAGGAGATAATGAAAGAAGGCCAGAATTCTGCAATTGGCTTGATAGAAAATTGCAACAGAATGAAGATTTTTCAAATAAAATTATCTGGACTGATGAATGCAATTTTTCTACGAGCGGCCTTTTCTAACAGAAATAATGAGCATTATTATGCAGTGGAAAATCCGCACCAAAATCAGCAAGTGCGAAGGCAGGGACGGGCATCATTCAATGTCTGGGTGGGGCTGTATCGAAACAGAATCTTGGGGCCAATTATTCATGATGGGAATTTAAATAGTGTTCGGTACCTTCATTTCATCCAAAATTGAGATGCTCTTGAAGACGAGCCGTTAAATATACTCCAGCAACTATGGTGGCAACAGGATGGCGCACTACCCCACAATGGAAGGGCCGTTACTCAGTATCTAAATGAAACATTTCCCAATCAGTGGATTGGAAACCAAGGAGTGGTGCGCTGGCCTGCAAGAAGCCCCGATTTATCCCCGCTGGATTACTTTTTATGGGGATATTTGAAAAACCGTTTATTCAAAGATATTCCACGGGACATAAATATTTTACGACAAAATTTAATGTTTGAAATAACAACACTACGAGGTGGAGGAAGAATGATCCAGCGCGCGCTTACTGGCTATTTGGGAAGACGCATACGAAAATGCCAAGAGGTGCAAGGGGGACTATTCGACCATTTACTTCAGAATTTCATTTTGTTCTTATTACAATTCAGTTACATATTTCACATATTTTTCACCATTAGTTATATTACTGATGAATAATAACTCGAATAATAATGTTTCAAAAATAGTTTCGGATTAAATATTTTGAAAAAATAGAGAAACTGTGAATTTTAGTCATTGAAACATTTGAAAATAAAAATTTGTGATAGCTCATAGTTTTTGGGCTATCTGAAGGTAACAAAAAATGAAATAAAAAACCAGGTCCGTATTTGAAAAAAGTAAGTTGATGATGGTTTCTGGAAGACGAAACGTCAGATTTCAAATTTGATAACGCCATGCTGTAGGGATGAAAATAGGGCCATGATAAAGTGTTATTCATATTGATTAATTCCTTCAAATGAGGCCAGAAAAAAATAAAAACGATTTTATGGAATTTCGATTTTTTTCGGATATCTCCGAAAGCATTCAGAACTTTCCAAGTTTCGGAACGGCATTTTGTTAGGCATGAAATTGCGCAACTTTGCCATAATTCAACCGACCTTGTATCTCTTACGGTTTACGAGATCCCAATGATGAGGCTCGAATTCCAGTCACCCTGTACATTAAACATAGTCGTTAATACGAGGTCGACGGAAAATACTTTTTATTTGTGCCAGTTGCGAGTATCCATCAGACATGATATTGTGATTTTTGGTTTCATTCATTTTACCAGGTGATTTTCCTCAATATGTCACTGCGTTTGAAAATTTCTCTATAAAAGCGCCTAAAAGAAAAATGCAATCGATTGTCGGTGGCGTCTTGTCTTGAAAAATATTCGGGGAAGTCGAAAAAGTATCAAATTTCTACTTAGCTGTTGACGTTTCAGAAACGAGACTTTTCTTGTTTTCAACTAGAAAAATTGAAAATATTTCTCTTCTCGAATTCAATGAAAATGACGAATTTAAGAAAAATTCATGAAAACAACATGTAGCTCATTTGTTTGTATCAACAACTGTCATTGAGAAGTGTCAATATTGAAATGAGAAATTTTTTTTTCATTTTTGTTATTTGTAGGGGGCGAAGAAATATATTGTGCCCCGGGCGCCAAGTGGTCTTGATCCGGCCCTGCGGCAGAGTTTATGATCCTCTTAGTAAAAGTGGTAAATAATCAATCTTCATCAATTCCATCGCTATGATATTAAATGTGTAAGAGATACTCAGATATGAATGATTGAGGGTAAAAATATGTGTTAAGCTTCATAGATAGATATCCAAATGAAATTCTGATCATGATAGCTGATAACATGAATACATTGCTCTTACTATCAAATGGAGATAACGGGACGAATACAGAATTCCATGAATATGGATTAAAACTATCTCTCGATAATCACACATTTAGCACTGGCAAATTTGGACGTAACGTCATGATATTCCCACTCATATAATAATTATTAACGTCATATATTTCAAGCACTACTTATACCTAGAGTACCTGAATGAACTTGACACTGCTATTTTGACGTTTTTTGTATATACCTATACCCATCTGGGGTCACAGTATAATGGTATAGTGAAACCTATAACCCGTACACCTTCGTACTCACTCACCTATGACTACTTCAGCTTGGAAGGTTTCTAATAGTACAAAAATGTCGGAGGCGAAACCATTGTACAAATGTTTTAGCATCAGGTTTCCAGCTAGTGTTCCAATCTGTGCAAAAAATTCTTAACATAATGAAAAACGAACCCATATAAACAACCTTGCATATATCGCCAATCAGATATACAGTGTGCCACAACTACAATTCATCACCCGCAATTTATTAGGTAATCCAGAAGATAAGGTGGACACACATGAAAAGTCAAGAATATACGAAATTAGTTGTAATGATTGTGATTAAACATATATAGGCCAAACCAGGCGTCCCATAAAAACAAGGTTTGAAGAACACTTAGCACGATTGAAATACGGTAGGTAAAATAAATCGTGTGTAGCTGAACACATGTTCAATCACAATCATAACACACATATTAATAACCTCAAATTAGATAATCAAGTTGATAATGTTAGGAAATTAGATGCATATGAAAGCTCAGAGATATTTATGGATAGTGCACTGAATATTCAGCTGTCTATATAGCAACTTTTTTGCTGGAACTACTGAATTTTAGTGCCTGCGTTTCGTGAATGAGTCAATTTCGAGCGCTACATATTGGTTGGTCCGATTCAAAAGTGAACAAGATATTATGGGAATATAATGAAAACAAACTACTACAAGCGACTACAAGGCAGTAAAATCATAAAATCATGAAGAACAAGAACTTCTGAAAGGAGCTATGAAAAATAAAACCTGTATAATCTCTGCTACAGGTATAGCGTTTACAATGCATATTGATTACCTACTTTTATATTTTTCACTGTCCACTTACATTTCGAACTGGAACACTGGCCACCAAATCAAGGTGATCCCATATTACAGATAAATATTGGAAGCCATCCTGCTTTGAAACCTCTCTGCAAATGTTCATAAGCTTTGTGATTGTAAGATTTGCCCCTAATACCAAAGAATTTTCGTTTACTGAGTAGCTTGTCAGTTCATTAACTGTCGTTACATCGATATATATATCTGGAAGTATTTCCTGTCTAAATACACCTGAAATTAGATTAAATATTCTTTGAACACTGCACTCGTGTGTCTCATCAGTAAAATTCTGCTAGAACTCTGAATTGAGTTGTATGGACAAAAAAGTAAGGACTACTGGTTGAGCGTTCAAATAATCTATTCTTCAGATTTCTTTGAAAATGTGTAGGGGTTTCTCAGTTACTCAATCGTTGTTTCGATTCAGATATTCGTGTGTAATCTGCAAACTGAATCAATAATTACTTGTGCCAACATAAAGAATTACAAGAGCAAACAAAATATAGTCCACCCTGCTTGGGATGTAGTGACTTTGATAGTAGGGCCAGGTAGCCGTGCGGACAGAGTGTCAATATTCTAATCCGCATTCGCTTGCCGGTCGTGGGTTCGATTCCCATCGACTGCAGAAATTTTTCTGATGGCCCAAGAAAGTGTATGGGATCACACGTTAAAAGGTAAGGCCCCCGTCATTCCTTGCTCGCACAAGACTCTCGAAGATTTCTGAGGGTTGCTCGTAAGGGGGCAACCGAATGACGGATAGAACAATATTAGAACAATATTAAAAAATATATATTAGGTATATGTATATATAAGTATAGGGTAGGGTTATTCCAGGGCCTACTCTATCTCACCTAGGCCCTGGTTATTCACGTTATTCGACACGAAGCATTGTGGCTAAAGCATTTGATTTTTTGAAAGTTCTTTTTTCTGGTGAATATATAGAGACCTATTAGCGCTACAATCTGAAATTATTTTCATGTTGTACAGGGTGTGCCAAAAACACGAGTTGTATCAAAATTGCTATTTTTTAAATTGGATGCGCTGTATATTATTGCATTTCCATATTCTCCCAGAAAAGCACATTTCATCAATACATCACACTTTGAGTCTAGCTGGAATGATAACAGGGTGTTCAAAATCGAGATTTTTCAACTTTAAGAATTTTTCGTGTCGTAACAGTTGAGATGTGAACCGTTTTGAGCGATGATGAATGGTAACGACATAAAAAAATACTAAAGTTCCAAATCTCGATTTGGAACACCCTATATATCTGTAATTATTCCCGCTAGACCCGAAGTGTGATGCATTGATAAAATCAGATCTTCATGCGGCGAATCTGGAAATACAATGCTATATATACAGGTCATTAAATTTATAAAATAGCAACTTTGATGTATTTCGTGTTTTTGGCAACATGAGAATATTTTCAAAATGTAGCGCTAATAGGTCTCTATTCATCCGAAATCAAATGCTTCGGCCACAATGCTTTGTGTCGAATAACGTGAATAACCCTGTATATGTATAAGTCAATAAACAAATTCGAAATATACTAATATCGTATAAGTGCGGTAATCATTTTGTTGAGAGATTGAAGCGACACCTAACCTAACATTATTATAGACTTAATATTTTAAACTTTGGTCTTTCATAAGGCCTTTTCAATTTAACTCAATTATTTTGTTTCTGCAATTAAAAAAATCTAGTCTACCAGACTCATACTTGTGAGACAACTGCTATTATGAGCTAAATTTCAACGTTCCATGAAAGCGATTCAACCTTAAAAATTGAATGAGTTTTGCCAGTAGAACTCTTCACACGCCGAAGGTTGGTGAACTTCTTCTAAAGTACTCAACAGCAATTATATTTTCCAACAAGCGTACGGAGAAGTAACTTTTCTGCATGATTTTTCGTTTCAAAAGTTAAACTTTTCCGTACGATTTCACTTTTCCACAAAATTTTTATTTTTCCGCACGATTACTACCTATCCGCACTAGAAATATTATACATGGGAAAAAAAGGATTTATACAGGGTGTTTCATAATTGAATGCTGATCCTAAAGGGCGATGATCCTTGGATGATTTTAAGGAGAGAAGTTCATATCAACATAATATGTCCTGAACCTCTTAGTTTTTGAGCTACAGGGTGTTGAAATCAGAAGCGTACAGCCTTTTTTTAAACTAAACATTCAATATCAGGTCTTCGAGGACATCACTGGTAAAAGTAAAAGTTTGATTTTCGTCCCAAAACAAAATGTGTTTCCACTTATAGTGGGTGTCTACTGAATTACCAAAAACAATATCCAAAAACTGAAAGAACAAAATTCTTTGGTTTTAATTTTTTTACGCGACAACGGTACGTTGTATGAAAGTAAGTCTAGGAACCAAATTTGCTCCAAAATGAATAGGAATTGAGAAAAAAATCTGGTTCTCAGAAAAATCAGTGGCGTACAATTTTTTTCTTCAAAAATTGTCAGTTCAAACCCCGTACGGACGCCACTGGTGAGGATTTTTAAATATCTTTCACGTAAAAAAATGCTCGTTAATAATGAAAAGGTGTATACAAAATATCATACCAATATCTAAGAGTGATAAAAAATTATGATGAAAAACTCATTTTTTTCTTGAAATTTCATCACCCTGTAGCTCAATAACTAAGAGGTTTAGGACATATGTTGATATGAACTTTTCTCTTTGAAATCATCCAAGGATTATCGCCCTCAAGGATCAGCATTCAATTATGAAACACCCTGTATAGATAGACAATATTGTATAATAATAATGCTACAAAATGACACATGAGATAGAATAGTTAAATAGACCATTTAGTTAGACCTAAATATCCTCATTTTCAACAGTACAAAAATCGTGCGGAAAACTGTTCAGCACTAGAGCGGTAAAGTAACTTGTCCGCACGATTTTTGTATAGTTGAAAATGGGGATATTTAAGACTAAGGATATATGTAACTATTTGTCTCTTGTGTCATTTTGTAGCATTATTTCAAAATTTTGTTCATTAGAAACCTTTTTTTTTCATATATAATATGGACAAAGACACTCGTAGGAAAAACATTGCACCTAACTGATGCAGATAAGTACTACTTTCCTCCGTTATCAGGTAAATAACTATTCAATGTAACAGATATCATCATGGTATCAAGTTCTTTAGGTACTTACCTCTACCTGTGTTTCCTGCAATCAACATATAGTTATTTGTCGAAATGGTTTTCAATACTTCCAACAAATCTTTCAAGGTGTGCACCTTCATCCATTTAGACTTTCCAAGATCAAGATAATAGTTTTCCAAATTTTTTGTATCTTCTAGTTGCTTGGATCTTTGTTGGCAATCATTATAACGACACAGTTTCAAATCCTCGATGTCAGTGAGTTCATCTGAAATGACAATTGTATCCATATATCTATAAAATATCAATTGCAAGTCAGATTATTCAAGTGAAATTCAGAATACTCCAGTTGAAAATCTGATTTTTCAATTGGAATTTGGAAAGGGCCAATTGAAATTCGGATATCGTCATTTGTGATTCAGAATGCAGCAATTGTTATTCAGACTACGTTATTTGTAATTCAGATAGTGAAATTCAGAAAATATTAATTGTAATCCGGATTAGACAAGTGAAATTCAGAAAACTTAAATTGTAATTCAGATTAGTCAAATGAAATCAGAAAGCATCAATTGAAATTCAGATATAATCAATAATTGTAATTGAGAATGTGTCAATTGTAATTCAGATTGATGGTTTATGAAGGTATATTCATGTAGAACCAGCGACTTCAGAATTATGGAATTATTTTCATTGATTGTCAATTGAAATCAATTTTAATAGGTGAAATGGGGAAGATATAATAGAAAACGTAATTTCCGGTAAAATATTGCTTTGTAATTCATTACCTACATTCATGACACTTGGCTCAACAAGCAAAGGTAACATTGTTCCATATTTTTGAATTATTAATTTAGCTTTCTGAATTTCAATGGACTATTTCTCAATATCAATTGGCCAATCTGGATTCAAATTGATATTTTCTGAATTTCAATTGACTAATCTGAAATTCAAGTGACGCTTTCTGAATTTCAATTAACTAATCTGAATTACAAATGACGTAGTCTGAATTACAATTGACCCGTTCTGAACTACATAATATGATACATTCTGAATCACAAATGACACTTTCTGAATTTCAATTGACTAATCTGAATAACATTTGATAATTTCTAAATTTCAATCAACTAATCTGAATTACAAATGATATTGCCCGAATTACACATGACGCTTTCCATCATTCCACCATATTTATTAAAAATTCATTCAGCATTCACTGAGAAGTTTTGTTTAATAATTTCAATTCATTCTTGATGTGAAGCATGAAAAGTTCAGGATCCGAGAAGAATTTCGTTAATTTAGCTTAAACCGTTTCGAATTCAAACCCTATATATCGAAACTAAAGCGTTTCAAAGTATATATTCATATATTTTTATTATTATTTCAACAAGTACACAGTATACTGTTGAAGTTTCCGCTTCAAAAACTGCACCACCCTATATAGCCGTAATTGTAATAGTTATATTTATGTAACAAGTGCGTAAAGTCGTACTTTTTTTATGAGTAGGACGCGTATCAGTAAACAACTCTTCACGCACGTGTTACATACCTACAATATATTTCCTACAACTGTCAAAACAGAGGACAACCACAGTCAACTTATGATATAAATGATCAAATGATATTTCGCAATTATCATCAAGTACATTTACTCATTTCATGTCAGTTTATTGAAAACACCTTGTTTGATGAAATAGCTGGAGCCACCTATGGTTAATTCAAATAAGTCGTTCATCCCTCTAGCGTTCAGCGATGCTGATCAAGTCATACATGAAGTCAGCCGCCTTGATTTGTTCGCTTGCTGTCTTGCAGAATTCCGTAAAGGAGCCCATAGACTGCGTTGTTGATGGGCTGTTTTGTTCGTTGAACAAGTATGTTCGAACGAAAATGAGACAAAACTGGAGTGTGTGGTGTGTGGCTAGCGAAAACGACCATTTTGCAGCCAGAACAGACTTGTTCGTCGAACAAAACAGGCTACCAACAACGCAGCTCCTCTCACGCAAGCATTCATTCCATCGTCCAGCAAGAACCGTGAAAAAGGTGTACTTTTTTCACACCTTTCCGTAAAATAATGAAACAGTATTTTTGATATTGAAGAATCGTGCACTTTAGGCACACAAAATATATTGAGGAAGTGCAGTTTTTTTGACAGTTGTTGGAAAAGCATTTATATTGAATCTAACCTGCATCTGATGCCAGCTTCTTGAATGCGGACAGTATGGGCCGATACCCAGTACATCGGCAAATGTTGCCCCCGAAGGAGTCTTCTATCTGCTGTTTGGTCAGCTGTTCAGTTTCGTGGAGGGCGAACATATTCATAACCATGCCAGGAGAACAAAAGCCGCATTGGGTGCCGTTATTATCGGCCAGCAGCTTCTGAATGGGATGCAAACCGATCAAGGAATTGCCTATCCCATCGACTGTGTGGATCTTCCAACCGTGGCAGGAAAGAATGGAAACAAGGCACTGAAATAGATACTCACGTAACCTAAGGTCGTCGATATGGGGGATATTGATAAGAAAGATAATAGATATAATGATAAAATAGACGTTTATCCACGACAGTTGTATGAAATATTCACGGTACATGTACTTCCTCAAGCAAAACGGTAGTCATTCTTCACACCAGTGAATAATAGCAGCGAATAACCATATAATTTCACTGGTTTAGAGTTCCTAGGGTACGCGATATAACATATAAGGAACTTTAGACGACGACTGTTGTACTTCCTCAAGCAAAACACCAGAGAATAATAACAGTGAATAACCATTATTCACTGGTCTAAAGTTCCTTATATGTTATATCGCGTATATTCTAGGAACTCTAGGCCAGTGAATTATGGTTATTCACTGCTATTATTCACTGGTGTGAAAAATGGCTACCGTTTTGCTTAAGGAAGTACATGTATTATGAATGTTTTATACAACAGTCGTGGATAAAATCATATTCTCATATTATAATTGTTTAGACCTAAACACATGGGTATCTTATTTTTGTTAATCAATAATAATAAATGATTATTGTTAAATCATTACGATTCCGTATGACGGGTAATTTTTTGGGCTGTTTTTTGAGTTTGATTTCCTAATGACAACAAAACTCGAATTATGAATGTTAGATTCACTTCGACCTGAAAAAAATTCTTGAGGTAATTCGGTAAGACAATTTTAAGGAATGCGTGAATCGCTTTATTGTTGATGAATTTTACAATTTCTCCACTAGGAGACTCTCCAAATCGTGCCATTTCAACAGATAAGATACTTTTTTGACAACGCATGGTTGAGAAAATATGCGAACGCGAAGCGATGCGACGCGACGCGACGCGACCCGAAAATGTCAAACCACGAAAAATATTGAATTTTCCTTTTTTTATCATTTTAGAAATACCGCATCAACCTCGAGGGTAATTAGAGGGGTACAGTACGTATTAATTTCATTTTATGAATACATCGGAATATTTTAGATTATGCATTTTGTTTTCCTAGAGCTAGTATCACGATCACATTATTATGAATATTTGTATAAGTTTACTCTTTCTAGGATTTTTATGTCTCGGCCTGGTTGTTTGTTCAGCAATTCTGTGAGATTTCTGGAAATATTGCATTGGTTCCTTTGGTATTCGAGCGTAGGGCATTCCGATAATGTCGCATGGTTTGTGGAAGTTAAAATTTCCACATTGTACTGGAGGTTCTCTCTTCATAAGATGCTGGTGTGTTAAACGAGTGTGTCCTATTTTGAGTCGTCTGAGGAGAATTTGGTTTTTTGCGGCTTGTACCACTATAAGGTTGGTTTTCTAAGTTTTGGTTGATTTCATACAGTTTGTTGAGACTGTGTAGGCACCATCTATATTTTCATTTATTTTTAGTTTTTCGTTTTATTTCGTTTTATAAGTCTGAGTGTGGTATATTATTCACTAGTATAGAGGTTGGGTTTTCTGGAACGGTGCAGGCTGCGGTATCTGCTAGCTCATCACCTAATATGCCACAATGCGATAGTACCCAGACAATCTCAACTACTTTTCCTCTTTGTTGAATTTCATGTCGCACGTTCAATATTTCCTAACGGATTGAATGTTTAGGATATAGTTGTTTTATGCCTTCTATCGCACTCAGTGAAGATGACTGTGCTACCGTTAAGATATTTCGCAACAATTAAAGATTGTTTAATCGCGAGAACTTCCCCTGTGTAAATACTGCAACTTTTCGGTAGTGTATAGCAGTAGCTATAACCATTGAAGAGAGCTGCAGCCCCAACGTGTTCTTGTGTTTTTGAGGCATCAGTATGTATATATGGTTGTAGCCGGTGTACTTGTGGGATAGCCCGTTGAAAGCGCATCGGATCACTGGAAGAGGAGTATATATTTTTTGGAATCTGAGGGGTTCTGTGTTACAGTGAGGGATATTGATTGTTCAAGGAGGGGGTGTCTTATTGGTATTGATGGAATAGGTGGAATCAAAATTGAGGGTACTGGATACTATTTGTATTCGTTTGTCGAAGGGTAGTGTGGTGTTGTTATTTAGATTTTAAATTGTATGGAATCTGTTAGAGAAGGTGTTTTGGTATGCTGGATTGTCCTTATTAGTTGATATTCTAAATGCATAATTATGTGAATTGTCCTATTTGAACGAATGCACACGATAAGCGAAGAACACGCGAACACAGGCGAAGCGATGCGATCAATTTTATTGATATTTTTGCGCGATTGACGCGCGATGATGATGAAATACTGCTTGCTTGCTCGTGTCTTTGTGGATATACATATAATATTATTTTGACTTCTTTGACATCGATATGTCGAATTTGTACATGAGATACGAGTGTTCAAGTACGGATTACGTAAGACAGCACAGGCCATATCGCATCGCTTCGCTCTAAATCGACTCTAAATCGCTTCCCTTCGCATTCGCATAGAATTCGCCCACGTAGCACACCGCATTGATCTGCCACTGATGAGACATTATAAAAGCAATGGCAAAACTCACTGAATTAACAGCTAAAATACTTTTCTTTCCATCAATTGTTTCCTCGACTGCAACTATGCAAGCGCCACATCCGCCCTCCAGACACATCCTCTTCGTTCCTGTGAGATGCGTCTTCTTTCGAAGGTAAGTGTTGAGGGTGGTTTCTGGACCAACTCCATCGTCGGCAGATACTGAAAAGTTTGAAAGATGGAGTTCTGCTCATTTTCATATATTTTAGGGCAGGAACAGAATCTAACAGAGTCAACTCGGTAAACTTTTTACTTCAGAAAGAAAACCCAAATACATACTTAATCATGAAGATATTAATATTTTGACAAAGGTGATCAGCATCCAATTGCGGACCCTGCACTTTTTTATTAACACATTTTTTTCTTAAAATCAAGTACTTTTTTGATTTTTCATTATGTGAAATATTTTTCCCAGGACAGTACTTCCTGTAACAAATAATTTTTGCTGATGATGAAGCTTTGAACATGTCCAATGTTAAATAAAGTATAGTTTTGGTGCAGTTGACTATAAGATTTTCTTCCTGCCCTGTTATCTTTATATATTCCACTGCAATATGGATCGACTCAGATGGTTATAGTATATTATATAACAAGTGTTGTAAAAGGCATATTACGCACGAAGTGGAGAGAGTTACATACGATGCCACCTATAGCGGCGAGTGTGTAACTCCACACATCTTCACGGGTGCGTAATTGCTGTACAACTCGAGAAAGTGCACGAATACCTCTACCGTCACTTTAAACTAACTGCATGAAAAGGTACAAATTCCAATTGTTCTTTTCAATTCTTGTATTTGTTTATTAGTAAATTGCATAACGAAATATTTTCCCCAATTTGAACTAAATTGAACCCGTTTTTCATATCTTAAAAACAACTTAAAAAACACATTCGATAAACACATAAAATTATTATAACGGTTATTTATAGTCACTGTGCAGTTGTTGAAAGTAACAGAATATTTTCCGAAAATGATATGATATTATTACATTTATGCAATTTCCAGGATTTCTGGTGATGTAGAAATAATCTAATCGTCATCGCTTAATATTTTTTAACTTAAATCGAGAAATATCAACAGAAAATAATCATTTTCAAAAAATGTTACTTGCTTTCGGTTTCGATTGATTACTATTGATTTATTGATATGAAAGGATAAGTCCCTACCTAGCTACTGACATCAACTGAAATTGACACATGGTCTAAGCAACAAAACTGAGTCATCTAGCAATATACCTATGAAAACCGTGTGATCGCTCGCTTTACGACGAACGCTAGGCGTAAGGAGAAGCTTTCTGAGATTGTTTTGTGTAAAATATTCATCACTGTGCGAAATCAGATTTCACAGTTCGATATATCGAATTATCGATAGTTATCGATATATATATCGATAATTTTGAAATTATATCTCGATATATCAATATACCGATTTTTTTCCCACGGCTAAATCGGAATAATCCTATTTTTTCTCTAAACCACTGGTAATAGAATCTTCAACCAAACTACTATTGAGAAGAAATATTCTCAGATATATTATGAATAAATGAAAAAATGGAAATATATTATAATAATAATAAATAATGATAAAACATATAAAGATATACAATGAGATCGGCTTTTCAAGAGAAAAGGCATGCTTGTGATTTGTTTGCATTGAAATCAACCAAGTTATTGGATCCCCATTCGAGAATTGTTGCCAAGTCCATATTTATGTTGTCAACATATTTCTTCCTTGTTCGTTTCTGAATTGCCTGGCTGGTATTGGAGCCCTGGAAGAGAAGGCTGGATGATCTGGGGCAGAGAACAACGACCTCCATATTTTGTAATTATTGTCACTGATAAAAATCATAATCATCATAATATCAACACTCTCGATAAGGATGGCGACCCCTATATTGATATTTGGGCTGTGCAATTCCCCAAAGATGGAACGCTGAAATGGAGGTGGAATCACAACCTCTGGGCAGAGCCGGATTTAGCGGTGTGGAGGCCCTGTGGCATTAAAGGAGTGGAGGCCCCCTGGCCTGTGCGGAATATCGAGTATCAAAAAGTAGTGCCAGGTATTGCCAAACTTCTTCATCATCACACCACAACACAATATATAGGGTGATTGTCAGTACACTAATAATAAGGCAGAACATGGTCTCCTTCAGCCTGAATAATCAGGTTCAAGGAACTGGAGGTGGATGTCCGGTTCATGAAATGTTTGGATTGCATCTAATCAAGTTCATTTTCTTATGACAGAGGTCAGCAAGAGTCTTTGCTTCGGCAAGCGGAGATTCCCTATACGGATACATGATCTTATGTCATTTTTGATTGAACGTTAAATGTTCACCTTCCATGGCCTTCGAAAGCGTTTGTCTGTTTGTTGCTGGAATGCTGGATGAGCTGGAGCAGAGAACAACGACCTCCATATTTTGTAATTGTCACTGATAAAAATCATACTCATGATAATATCAACACTCTCGATGAGAGTGATGACCCCTATTATATTTGGGATGTGCAATTCCTCAAAGATAGAACGCTGAAATGGAGGTGGAATCGCAACCTCTGGACAGAGCCGGATTTATAATTATTTTCCAAATAAAATTAACAACTGTTTTTAGTAAAACCTAGTTAATTATATTACCAAAACCAAGTAACATTATTTTATTTTTCCATGATATCTGATATATTGAATGTGATATCTGATCTATTGTATACGCCCAGATAGCACACAATCGCCTAGGGTCATCCTCAATGATTCGCCAAACGCCTAGAGAGGACGTTATATTTTCTACAATCCATCAACAACATCATCAGTAAATTTACCGCCGTAAATGTCCTAGAAAAGTTCTTTCAGTGACAGCCTGAGGCTGCAGCAGATTTCGTGCCTACGGATGTCTTCAGATGACATTCCATGAAATAACGTGTCGACGAAGCCGAAAGAAGAAGAATAACTAGAAATACAAGAAGTGAGAGTGAGAGAGTCACAGCAGAGATGTTTTATTCCAAGATATTTTGACTTCTTCGGAATCTATCAAACATTGTATGAAGGCTTGAACTCTCAGTGGATTCAATAAAGATAGGAACCTTCCTGAATCAACTTGGTGTCATCTATAAAATATTGTATGAAGGCATCAACTTTCAGTAGATTCAGCATCCAGAGTTGAAAAATCAAAAACAACATAGAGAAATATTGCCTATGGGCAATAACTTCTAGTAGTGCTCAACACATTTTTTTCAAAACGAAACTCGAAAATCTTTATAATAAGTTATAAATAATAGAATGTAAGTTTTTTATTTGAACATATTATTATTCCAGGGAAATTTCTCAAATATCATGATATCCATATTTTTTCAATAAAATTTCAATTTTATCAGCCTATCCCTAGACATTTTTGAATACTACCTAAAGATGTTTCCATAACGTCCTATACATGTCCCAGAAGACCTTATAGGGATGTTCTAAGACGTTATTAGGATGTAGAGAACGGTAACAGGAGGACGGTCTAGGGACGTCGTCAGCCTCGCCCTCGACGTCCTGAGGACATTATTGTGAACGCCTCAGAAGAGCCTCAAAAGATATTTGGGCTATCTGGGCGATATCTGTTATATTATACGATATCTGATATTTCGATTAAGAATTTATCACGTCAATTTCTTGATTTATTGAAGTATCAATTGTTTGAAGTTTTGATTTGAATGTTGGTGTTATCTTAAACTTTTTCAACTTTGTTTCGTACTTAAATTAAGAACAAAGCATATGGAAGCAAATAAGCAGTTGTCATATATCTGGAGGAAGATCGCTCGAATGAAGAAAAATGCAGATGAGTGGCTGAGAAGTTGGAAATGATGGCCGTACAGGAACATGTATAGAAATGATTAACTGAAAAAAATAATCGCCTGACATTTTTGTTACTTCATTCGAAAGGAAATGTTTCATCCACTATTTAAGAAAAACCATATATTATGTTGAGTTTTTTTTCATTGGAAACTGAAATAATTGAGACTACTAGATCCATACCCAAGAAGCAAATGTATTTGAATTTTTTTTTACTCCCAATTCAGGCGACTTGACCTGGAAAAATCGAAAAAATTGGCCTGCGGCGCAATAATCACAGCACAAAGTGGTTCTGAGAACGTTCTTAGGATCTCCTGTGGAACATTTCGAATATCCTCAGAATGTTCTCACAAGATGCACTGAACGTTCTGAGAATATTCTAGGAACATGCAAATGGGAAGAAAATTCATGTTCCAAGAACGCTCTCATAATATTCTTTGGAAGAAGTCATCCCCACAACATTCATTAGAATGATCAAATAACAATCGTGAAGAAACAAGTTTCGGGATCATATATAAGCCCATCATCAGCCAATAGAAAGTATCATAATTAGGGAAATGAAGAAAGTAGGCAAACAAATAGTATAGTTAATAACAGTGCAAACATATATATGGATATAAAATTATGTTATAAATTTATTATGCTATTTTATAAATTTATGTTCATATTTCACAAGGGCACACGTGCTCTTGAATTACCGAAAAGTGATAATCGAACTCAGAAAATTCAAACTAAAAAGTTTGATGAGGCATCAAAATATCCTCACTTTATCAAGTTATATATTTTTCGTTAAAATTGAGATCATGATAGCTATATACTTCAATGGGATTAATATTTTGTTTTCAGCCTTATCAACACCTCCATGAGCTCAAAGATCATTTTGTCTATTTCCTTTACCTGAAAAATCTAAATTATCAAGTTAGATATGAGTTGATTTATATATATCCAGATTCTTTTTTTTTCTGGTTTTCATCATATGTGGGGTTCATTTTCCATTTTTAATTGTTGTTGTTACATTTTTTCTATGAATTAAGACGTTATGATTATTTTCGATTCCGTATGAAATCGTCGGATGAAGGGATTTGATCAAACCTTTATCAAATACCAGTCTCAAAACGTACTTTTTCAGCGTAAAAATCAAAGCGTCAGATATGACCGAAACCCCGGGCTATATCGGACGACGATAACCGTGCCAACTTTTGAAATTAGTTTTTATGTAAATATGTTCAGTAGGTTAACTTATTGTTATAATATGCATAAGTTAGCTTTCATTTCGTATAACAATAGAAATACTGATGGCGTGTGATTGAATATATCGTCCGATATAGCCCCGCGGGTGACTTATCTCGTAATGTACTACAACTTTTCCAATTGTATTTCAGAAAGCGTCAATTTTATTTCAGAATAATCAATTGAATTTCATGAATCGTAATTTTTTCGGATATACAAGTGATTATTCTGAAATACAATTAAAGGTTTCTGAAATTCAATCGACTGTTCTGAAATACAATTAATGCTTTCTGAAATTCAATCGACAATTTTTCAGAAAATCGGTGGCACAGAGATCTTTCATGTATTATAGCCCTGAATTTTTCAACATCATTCCGACTGACCTTAGCGAAATAAGGAGATTCAAAACTTCCAAAATCAAGTTGAAAAAATTCATAATAGAACACAGAGAACAATAACTTATCATAATGGTCTAGAAGTAAGCACATTTCCTATTTTCACCATGTGATTATTATACTCGCATAATATAATACTTTTACAATCCATAAAGCATGAGTAATGGAATGTAGGAATACAATACAGGGGCAATACTTGTCTAGGTATTTCCTCTAAGCCACATTCTCTAAAGTGTAATATGTATTTAAATATTGTATTTTATAATATTATTTATATATACAGGGTGTTTCCTAAGTTGCTTCGTTTCTGAGATAAAGGGCGTTGAAATTAAAAAAAAAACGGAAATTATAATATATCATGAATATCCTAGAACCGATTCGGTTGAAATTTGGTACTTCCATTTGAACTAATAAGGCACTCATTTAGCTTGGATTCAGATTGAAATTATTGGGGCCAGTGGCGTCTCAGTGGCACCACAGCCAACAATAATGTGAAAAAAAAAATACGCCACTGACTTTTTCGGTAAATTTTTATTTTTTTCAGATTGACCAACACAAAATACAACTTTTTGGTCCCTTGGATTTTCTTCATATCCAGCTTCGTTTTCGAGAAAAAAAATCAAAGCCACTGTATTGCATATCATGAACACCTGCATTGGAGAAATGAGTTTTTCATTATTTCCGCCAAGAATTCAATTGACACTTGATATGCTGAAATTTTAGAAAATTTGACAAATAAAAGTACCAAATCGGTTCCAGGATATTCATGATAATTTATAATTACTGTTTCTTTTTCTTTAATTTCAACGCCCTGTATCTCAGAAACGAAGCTACTCCGGACATATGTTCATAGGAACTTTTCTTCTTAAAATGATCTAACAAATTACCCCCTGCAGTTAGGAACCGTAGTTAGGAAACACCCTGTATATAGGACATATAGCTCTCGAACTTATTACTCTATGTACACCTAATACTGAATAAATCGATGTGAATTGAAATGTATATACTGCGCAAGGGTGATTCTGCATGAGAAAACATGGAATTTATTTCATATACACATGGGTCCAGAAATGCATAACTTTCAAGATACAGTGTGTTAAACTTAAAAAGAAAACGTTTCTTTATGAATTGGTATCTCAAATATCCTTCCACCGATTCTCTTGAAATTTGGCAATGATATTATTTTCCATGAGGGATTGATTTGCCCATAATTTAAATGGAATTATGAAATCCAGTTACGTCCCAGGGGCAGCCTATCGAATATTATTATCAATAAAATGTGCGCCACTGATTTCTTTTTCATTTTATATCTTTATATTCTATTGATCAACTAAAAATGCAACATTTTGATCTTCTGAATTGTTTTGATATTCTGCTTCGTTTCCGTAGAAAAAAAATTAATACCAATTTATTATGTGAATTTGTGCAAAACATTCCTTCTAAAACAGGGGTGAAAATAAATGCGTGATCCATGTCCATAGACATAGAATAAGAATGAACATTCATTTTCTTCAAATATCTCATGATATGTACATATTTAACAAACTCTACACTCTGTGTATTGAGACCTATGTATTCTCGGTCCAGGAAGGAGTAATTTTCAATAGAACAAAGTGTGTTAAATATGTTATCATGAGATATTTGAAGAAAATGAATGTTCATTATCATTCTATGTCCATGTATATGGATTACGCATTTATTTTCAACCCTGTTTTTTAAGGTATGTTTCGCAAAAATTTATACATTTATATTTTTCCAAGCAAAATATCAAAACAATTCAGAAGACGAAAATGTTTTATTTTTAGTTCATCATTAGGATATAAAGATATAGAATTTAAACAAAAATCAGTGGTGCACATCTTATTGACCATAATATTCGATAGGTTGTCCCTGGAAGGCCACTGGATTTCACAATTCCATTCAAATTTTGGGTAAATCAGTTCCTCATAAAAAATTTGAGATATTCATAAAAAACGGATTATTTTATCTGGATCTTGAAAACTACGCATTTCCGGACCCTGTATGTGAGTATATCTCAACAAACTGTGTTCAATTATTATACTCACATTTATATTCAACGCCACCTACAGTAAACTGGATGTTTTGGAGCTGTCGCAACATCTCCATATTATGATAGATTAATGAGTACTAATCATTTCAATTAATTTTCATATATTATATATACCTACATAAATATAGCTTAAGAGTCGTATTATACCCTGATATGTAAACTTGACACAGATAATATAAAGCAATCTTATTAGTTATCGGTAGATGAAGCAGTGTTTAATTAATCAATCATTGTTCACAAACATTCCAACAATACATAATATGAACCACCTACTTATCATGAAAACCGATATAAATAATACTATTGGATTTAGATAAAACTTGAAGGCACATTGTTCTTCAGTTTTTCGAGCCACATATTTCAATATGTTCAATAATTGTACAGGATGTTACCAGGGGCGGATCGACCTATCGGACTATCGCCGGCTCTTCGCCCGGGTGACCAATGGGACCCAAGGCCGGATTAACCACAGGGCACGAGGAGACAGAACTGCCCAGGGGCGCATTCAGAATTGGGGCGAAATATTTGCCGATAAGTATAATCAGCAAAAAACAAGAGAATTTATCAGTGATCAAGAATTTTTTTCCTTTGACGATTTTAGGAATAATTATAAGAGAAATATATAAAAAAAAGAAAATCGATGTATTTTGTATATATTTATTGTGTGCCTATTTCCATTTCCCTTCATATTTTATTTCTCAACAGCCTGTGAATGTATTATCTATGATATATTGTTCATGGTTTTGTTGTTAACTACTCCTTTTCGAGGCGCAAGGTGTGTTTTTACTACGCAAGGTAGTTTTTGTCATTTCATTAACCACAAGTCAATAAAGAAATTTTTTTTTATCGCATTATAATGGCACTCGGAATATTTATCTATGCTGTGATGGTCATGGCTGCTAGATTTTAATAAGAATTGAAAAGAAGTGCTTTCATAGTGACAATAGGTTCATAATTCAGTTTCACAAAACTAAAATGATTGAAATGTATTGCTAGTGGTGAAAAAACGTCAATATAGATATAGCCCTCGGCTGTATAATCTTGGTCCCTGATGGGTAATGTGGTAATACCATAGATTAACGGTAATACTGATATCCTTTACTATACGTTGGTGTATAAATAACTATTATTTATGCCAGTTTCGAGTTTCCAGACTTTATATCTTTTGCTTGTGATGTTCGAAGAAGAAAAATATAGATATATCAAAATAATATCAAATTTATCTGGAACACCTTGTATACAAAAATAAATTCCTATTTTACTTGGTCACGCCATTACGCGTGAACGGCTAGACCGATTTAACTAATTATTTCTTTGTTGTGTTTGTTATTGTTACGAGAAGGTTCTTATGGAAAAAAATAGAGACATTCAAGATGGCGTCTCCAATGTGGCAGACGAGTTTTGTAATCATTATATGATTCTATTCAAAATTTGTATCTGAAGGTTTTCGGGGTCAGAGATTATTGATTCTTTCGTCAAAATTGGGAAATTCAAAATGGCACATCCAATAATATGACGGACGACTTTTGTAATGATTATCCGATTACTATTCAAAATTTGTATCTGGTGGTATATGGTATGGAGATTATAAATCTTCCGTCAAATTTTGGAAATTCTAGATGACAGATTCAAAATGGCGGACGAGTATATCAACTATGATCCGATTCTATTCAAAATTGGTATCTAAAGGTTTTTGGGGTCGGAGATTATGATTCCTTCGTAAAATATAGTAAATTCCAAAATCAAGATGGCGAATCCAATATGGCGGACGATAGTTTTGTAATGATGTTCCGATTCTATTCAAAATTGGTATCTGGGGTTTTTTGGGATCGGAGGTCATGAATATTTTCTCAAAATTCGACAATTCAAGATTACAAATCCAATATGGCGGACGATTTTTGTAATTAATTATGTTCAAAATTGGTATCTAGGGGTTTTCGGTTTCGGAGACGATGATTCTCTCGTCAAATTTTGGAAATTAATATATGGTGACTGAGTTTTATTAATTATATAATATGATTCTATATAAAATTGAAATCTGCATGCGGGTTTTCGGGGTCGAAGATTATAATATCTTCGCCAGAATGAGGAAATTCGAGACGGTGGATCCAATATGTCAGACGAGCTTTGTAACTATTATGATCCGATTCTATTCAAAATTGGTATCTGAGCTAGAATTCAAGATGGCGGATTTGATATGTCGTCGAACGAGCTTTTGTAATAAAAATAGTGTTTTGAAAAACTAACATAGAACCACAGTATACACCCTTATACTGTGATAGAACGAGCTTTCAGTATGACTTTAGTCATACTGAGGAGAAGTAATAATGAATATATAGTAGTTTGAAAAACTGAGAGAACACGCTTTTAGGGTTCGTCAAACTGAAAATAAGTAAAATAAATTGGAATTCTAAAGGTGTGTTGTTGAATATTTTCTATGAATAATGTATCAGGTATAGCGTCAACTTATAAACATCTCAGGAGTATCCAATATTATTTTATCAATTTTTTGTTTTATTGTCGAAATTATTTCTTTGAAAAAATCTCAGTTGTTCTTTGTGTGACAAACTTTTATGCTACAAAAACAAAATATGAACATATCCCGTCATTTTTGCACAAAGGATTATCCAATATTTGAATTTCCCGCGCGAAAATATCTGTGAAGATTCGACGATTGGCATTATTGTGCACAATGTCGTTCGTGACCAACTTCAGCACAGTCGTTTTACATACAGTTCATTGGCTTGAGTGCGAGTGCAACTGTCAGTTTCTGGCGTTTGATGTAATGACAGATAGGATGATGAAAGATGAAAGATGAAATTCAGTTGAAGTTGAAACTGTTGAAACTTAAAACAGTGGTTGAAGTTGAAGTTGAAGTTGAAATCATTTTGGATTTGGTTTGACGTTTGTTTGATTTCAATCTGTATTCTGTAGATTGTAGAAAACAGAGAGGGAACCTCTGATATTCAGCATTATTTTGTGTTATTATGTGCTCTAAACGTTGTTAACAACAAAAATAATAATTATCAATACCTTATCGTATTTCACCTGTAATATATTGTGATATTTTTATTTACCAGGTCGTAATATATCTCAGTTCATTTATAAAGTGAATGAAGCAGGTGATCGGAATCCTCACCACATAATAGGAACAGGTAATAATTATTATTATTATGATAGTGATTCACAGTGCTTCCCATTATTTCAACATTAGTTTATGAGTATTAGAACATTCTTCGAATTAGAAATCATTCAATTCAATATCTCTAATCTCAGATTTGTTTTCTTTTTTGGTGCAAGTAGGCGGCCGTTCCTGTTATTGATTTTTGCTAGTTAGGGAGGATTATATATATGTGTATTGTACATTCCCTGCATAAAGTAGTGCACTTCTATTTCAATTCAGATCCCAGTTCCTGTTATGTTTTGGGAATATTTGAGTACCTATTGTTGATATGGGAAAGTAATTTCATATTGCTTTTGTTTTTTCATTTACACTAGAGATCTAGACCAGTTTCCTGAGTGAAAATGCCTGTCCCAGCATCTGCAGCCGAAAATGGTGCCCCTAGAAGTGAACTACAAGAATTACAACTCAAAGCCGGACAAGTTACTGATGAGGTAAAACAAATAAAATTTCATATCATTTTGGATCTGGTTCTGTATTTTTTCTTGGGTACTGCCAAACATCCTTTTCTTAATTATGAATGTATACACCCAACTAAGTACAGGGTGATTGAATATGGGTTTCACACTTTCAACACTCAATATCTTGAAAACCAATAGCTCCAGTAGGTAGAAAATGATGATTCGAAAGAAAAAATCAAGATATAAGTAGGCCTTTTAAGCCAATTCAACACAATTTTTTATATCAAGAGCTAAGCATATGTTTTCTTCAAAACTATATTTTTTGACGTTTGTATGTTATGTCAGTCATTGAATCCCAATAGTTGAAAATATATATATAAAAATAAACCTGCTTAATTGATTATATATTTAACAATTTTAGTTTGCAAAAATGATATTTTCAAGATAGGTATTGGAAACTTCAGAACAGAATCTTGATTCAGATGTTTTTCTCTTTAAAATGATGCCCTCTAAACATATCCCCATTCCATATATGGGGGGCGTGAAAATGTTTAATTTTTTCAAATTCTATATTTTATTCTCGATTTTAGTGAGTCAAAGAAATATAACTTGGCATTAATTGAAATGTTTGGCATGAATCATCTAATTCAACTCAAAGTGCACTGAAACCAGGGGATAATTGAAAAATATCCATTTTCAGTTGACTTGACAATAAACTTGTATTCAATGAGATGATTATATGACAAATTTCAAATATTCTCATGTGATATTTCTTCTGATACACCTAGTATTACTCCATGGAATGTATAAAAATTGTATATTTTTGAAATCAGACAGAACTACTCTTTCAGCATATGCAATAAAATATAGGGTGTTCCATTTGAAAGAATTGAACTTTTTCACACCATTCGTATATAGAATGGAGATTTAATGTTTGGAGGGCATCATTCAAAAGAGATCAACTTCTGAATCAAGATTCTGTTATAAAGTTTCCAATATCTCAATTAGTTTTTGAGATATTGAGTATTGAAAGCATGAAATACATATTCTATCACCCTGTACATTGAAAGATGTTCTAATGAACTATCTAAAATAATTAGAATTAGAAAGATATTTGAAAACCAGATAAAAATTAGGAAATTTAACCTATCCTATTTGTTTTAAGGAAGTATAGAATAATAAACACATGACAATATAAATTAGCATCTTCAGGAGGAGATTGAAACTCAGTATTGAGGAGGATATCACAAGTTGAAAAATATTTCACAATGCAAATCATTGCATCAGAGACTATTAGGGTTACCCATGGGTAGAGTAACTACCATGGGTAGCTTATGTAGCTTATCACTTATCTCTGCATAAAGTGAGAAGTTCAAAAACTTTAGCCAGCTTTGAACAGTAGTTGTCACATGTATCAGTTTCTGTCAAAGTTAAAAACCGGGATGGAAAACAATATATATTATGTTTTATTGGAAACTTACTTTTTGTTTTTTTTTACAGTCTTTGGAAAGTACGAGGCGCATGTTGGCACTATGTGAAGAGGTAAATATTCTTCAATTTACTTGAAAATACTGGTGTCTGTCTCAATGTTTCTACTAATTTCTAATTCTTCAGATATAGGTACCTAATTTAGGTCTGAGTACAAAGTTGAAATAATGTGTTCTAGAATACTGGACGAAAATAATGATCCTGAATCTTTTTCATGAAAATTTGCTCAGTGCACAAAAATTTTCTACTTGCCAGTATTTATGAAACTACATCTTTGATATGGGAGAACAGGAAGAGGATTGAATCTTTTAGTGTCTTACTTTGTAATTAACTTGTCATTCCTTCTCTATGCTCTAAATGTTTGAACCTTTTTGCAAGATAATTTAGGTTGTATTTTCAAGACAAAGAATCTTGAAATACATTAAAGACATAAATTTATGTTTATTCAAGAGCAATGTCACCTCAATGTTCAATTACCTCAATTTCAACATTAAATGAAACATATATAATACTGATTTGATTATTGTAATTGTAATAATACAAAAGGGGTTCTGGTTTAACATTGGTTCATGTAATCCTAACACTTGATGGAATTAGAAAACTTGATAATCTGATTGATATGGATTGGATAAGTATCTCAGCTTTTTTCATGTTATACATTATGTATACCTTTGATACTGTCGAAAAGTCTAGACCTTTGACAGTCAATTAGCCGTATCTACTTTACAATGTACAAAATCTGAGGCACCTTGATTCTTTCAAAATTAAAATACAGATCAAGCTTGTAGCCTGTTTTTACAAACTATCAACATCTCAGCACTTATAGCCAGTGTGAAAAATAACCATTTCATGATTGTGATTTATTGACCTGAACCATTAAGACAGTTAATAAATAACTAATAATTTCCCAAAGGTCATTCTGACACTTAAATGAATACCAATAATTTCTTCTGTTGACTTTTGCATATCTTGCAGAAAGGTAACTTAGATGTTTCTCTGTGCTGCATGTCATGCACCCCCTTTTCTATCAAGAAATAAACTATTCCTTCTCCCGCTGAGCAGGGTGCCGCGTATTCTGGATGGTTGCGTCCAATACTCGTTGCTTTCAACTGGAAAGGCGTCCAGTAAAAATATGCGTATCTTGTTGGGGTGCCGTGCTTGGATCATTGAAATGACCTTCTAGTGGAATACTGGAAATGTGTACTAGAGAGTCATGAATCTTTGTTAGCAATACACGGTGTGCTGTATATTCTACAGGGTGATTTATTCTTATGAAACTCTTTATTTACTGACTCTGAGATGCTTGTTAAATTAGTGGAAGAAGAATTCTATTGGATTGGACGTCAATATTGAATATTATGTTTCCAATAATTTCGAGTTGAGGTGATACCAAAGTGAGGGTCTTCAAAGGAATTGGGAATTCACCCTGTAGAAAAATATCTATGTTGTGGTAGCGGTAGCCCTGCAGTGTGGCTGTGTCTGTGCTGTGTTGGATGATTCAAATATCTAGAAAATATACCTACACACATGCACTTCTGCACACGCTCACACTTGCATACTGCTGATAAAATATACTTAACAGTCAGGCCACTACCATAACATAATATACAAAGAGTGTGTGGTTCAAAGCTGACAAAATTCTCTAAAAAATAACAGCATTTTCAAAAAACTATCGGAATATAGCTATTCTTGTGCATACAATTTTTCAAATATTCCAAAACTTGGTATAGTTTATGCAAAGTCACTTGAACAGATCATCAAACGAAGTCGGGCCGCGCTGCCGCACTTTTTGAACTTTCAAAGAGACCGACGGCTTGCGGTGATGTGTCTTTCCAACTGACTTTGCATAAACTTTACTCGGTAAGGAAATGGGGAAGTTTCAATATTCAGATATATCAATAAATTCTATGTGAAAAGCAATGAGACTCAATTGTAATAGCGGCTAGGTTCTTATACAAGTATAATGATATTTTTGTGGATTTCCTGATTGATCAAAAAGTATGATCCAAATTGTCTGATGAAATGACGAAAACATTGATATTTTGATAATATCCAGAATAGCTTCAATGCTCAAAATTGATTCTTGAAATTAATAGCATTAAATTAAGATTCGGGAGTAGATTTTTTCATTGTTTCTAAGAAATTAGCAAAGGAAATTCGACACTGCGCCCACATTTTTACCTCAAACAAGTTCACACCCAAACTTATTATGTTGTCATTGTTCTCTGTTTTCTGTTTATTCATTATTCAAGTTCTATTATACATGTGCTGTTTCCATCAAATTCGATATTACATTTCATAATTGTGATGGGAAATTGTAATGGGAAATATTTTGAATGTTTATGATTTTGACCCAGAAGATTGTGTACATGTATTCCCCTTCTGATTTTCCTTTCGTTTTCAGTTCACATTTGTACTAGATTCCTCGATTTTGTCATCGTTTGCCGCCTGAATTTTTTTATTGCTCTTTTTCGAAAATACAAATGATTTGAATCATTTCAATGGACATTCTAGATTGCGAAACCATGAAATTCATCAACGTCAAACTAATTTGATGAAGATGCATCAGAAGGAAACTTTCCCATTGGAGACAGAAACCATAACCTAAGACTATGAATAAACGTAGACGGCCGTTTTGTATGAAGAGTGAACAAACAAATTCAATGAAGCCGAATCATGCAATACAGATAGCATCCTTGTAATATGATATAACCTCACGGCTCACTAATTGTCAATTGTTTTGTTAAACTGATACTTGATATGAAATTTTGGAGGCTTTGAACCGATATGTATACTTACTAACTGTATAATATACTTACTGACTTTCAAACTGTTATTCTAATTCTTTATGTGTGCTTCTCAAATTCATTATTTGGCGATCAGTATGTCTACATTAATTTGTAGATTCATTGACACTGCTTTTGATAGCTACTAATAAAAATCTATATCCCTATATTCCTTGGTCGCCCAAGTCTCTTAAAGACTTCTAAGGGTTGCTCGTAAAATGGCAACTGAATGATGGATAAGAACATTTTTTTTTAGAACAAGATGAATGAACAATATTTGAATTATTATTATCATTATAATATTAAATTATTGTTCTATTCTGCGTCTTTGATGAAGTCATTTTGACATTTAAATTCGAATCGAAACAGCTTCTATTGGGACACGCTGAATATCTTCTTTTAAAGTTGGTAATGGTAACGTCAAAGTGTCAGACACGAATGACACGAAGTTTTGTGTGATTAGAGAATGAACATCCAAATGTTTTTGATACCAACTACTTACTTCATGTATTTCTAAAATTTTATATTTTTATTGATATTTCAATAAAAGAGTACAAATGATTCCAAAATAAAAAAATAGATGCTTACTATTCTGTTGAAGATAGATGATAGGGTAGGTGTATCCTAACGAACTGACCAAATCACTATGACCTCAAAATGAATTAACCCCACAGGTAAAAGCAATCATTTGGTACTCAACTTTGGGAGCATACTCAGCTGTATCGGAAAACTAGCATGCTGTGATTCAAATGTCTAAAATCTACCAACACAAACTATGAAACTTGAGAAAATGTATACCACTCTCCTAACACACAAAAACTCTTTAGAAACTAACTCTCTTGAAACTAACTGCTCCAATTTAACGGGCGGGCGTCACTCACAAAAAATTAACATGACATTTTAACACTTGTTTTGTGCTGCTGTAGAGTAAGGAGGCTGGAATACGCACCTTGGTCGCTTTAGATGACCAGGGAGGTGAGTCTCTCACTCTATCTCATACCGTCACATTGCACCATGTACCGTCATGTTACCCCTTTTTCATTACATTTTACTTTTCATCATACTTCTTTGCTCGTCATTTCAAATCGAACGCATGCAGATTGTTTCGTATCTCCAATAAAAGATAGTGAATAGTGAGGCTGAATTTCGATATTTAAAAAGAAAATCAGGAATCCATGGAAAATATACATGAAAGAAGAAGGATAATTGAATTCCTTCCAACAAATATATTATATATTATAATTATACAATATATATTATACACTTGATGTGAGATATGAGCTATTGTCTCGGAGAGGGTAGTTTTCACAACTGACCAGGTAGGATGAGTCAATAAATAATCTAATTTTCATAAAATGGTCAATAACAATTTATTGTAGATGTATAAATGATCAAATCTCTCCAGTGGATTTTCCATATTACTTATTCTACAATTCTACTTACTTTTTATGGATTCATCTTCTCGACTTAAACTAAGACCATTCTTATGGCAGGAACTCCCTATCGGTCAAACTCCTTTAGCACCCTCACAACTCTCCTAATCGTTGATGAAATTATTGTATTCTTTCAGTACTACTCTGTACATAATGATTTATTACTGATGATTTATCTGATTCGGATTAGAAATATATATTAATTTTGTATTATAAAAATACAAGCTTTCAAAATGTCACAAAATCTTGGATATGCTGATTCGAAACATTCTGCATTTTTACCTATTTCACTTGAGAGCTATATTTATTTCAAGAGTATTTTCAACTCTATGGTAAATGAATTATATTATGTTTTTGACCATAGTTATACAAAGGTTATCAGAAGATTTAGAAGGGTTAGGAAATCCTAAGCCACAACCTACAAATACCTAACAAGTTGAATGAATGCATATTCAGAGAATTTTATCATCCAATATGTCAAAAACTATTGTAGCTAGATACCTTTTTATTTCCGAATTCAAAAAGAAACTCAAATTTTCGATACTCATGTACCTATTTCATTTAATGTAACACCAAAACCGAGAAAACTACAAACTTAAAAATTTTAAGTTTATTTCTAACTCTCATTGAACTATTATTGTTGAATTATAAAATCAATTGTAGTTTAATTAAAAATACCATTGATCAATAATTTTGAAGGTAAATTTAGCTCTTTTATTGTGTCACCTCTGCATCTCTTCATTCGGATGTTTTACTGTATTTGAAAACTGTTACATATAAACGTATTCAATGGGTATTTCCAACAAATTTACTTACCTACAACATGGCAGTTCCACACTAGCATTAAACACTAATTATATAGAATGCTTTGCTTAGTATTTTTACCGCTTTTGTTGATTGTGTACTATGTGTTTTCCTCTTCCATTGTTATATGTTTATGTGAGTGTATATTATTAGAAGCACTATTTTACTGTGCTTTCACCACCTACTTGTATATATCGAATCATTATGAACTTGACATTAACTATAACCTCGTGAAGCTGGGAATAATCGTGAAAAAATTGAGTAGCATGATTTCGTTCAAAAAGTTAATCAAGAACGGTCCTTATAACAGCAGAATATCAATGACATCGATAATACATCTTTCGTAACATGTTTGTTGATACCATTTCGAAGACTGACGTCTTTGCTACAGTAGTACAATAATTATTATCAAACTAGAGAACTACTTCCAATCCGATTTTTTGACGCTTCGACACATGGTTCGCTAACTATGCAAAAATCTTCAGAAGAAGGTTATAACCGACGTTCTCCTGAAAGTGAATATGCGAGGCGTTGAAAAATCAGCTTCGGTTAGTGTTTGTCGATGTGTTGATGTTTTGTTAACGTGTAGTTCGGAATATCGATACTACGTACGTGGTACAGCATTAATTCTATAGGACCCCCGCATATTTAGTACGGAAAATGGCTTTCGGCTAATTTTTCTGAGAATTTGATATGTTCCAGATATTAGCGTCCTTATGACACGGTCCAATTTGCAGATCGATCTCATGACCAGTTTTCGAGCTACAGGGTGTCAATCATTCGATTTTGGCTGTTTAGAATATTTTGCATTGATTTGAATTATGTGCTCTAAGTCGTGATAAATCTTCAGTAGAAATAAACGCTCCACGTCTAATAGAATAGGACCTATTCACTTATTCTGTCAACCATTGTTGACCCAGACGAAAACCCGACGTTGTCAATCGCAACATGTTGGCTCACTTTTATGAATTGAAAGAAGAGTAATTCTTTTTCTTGAGTTCAAATAAAAACACGATTTGCTCACAATGTTCAAAGATGACACATTTCAATGTATGTTGGCTTATTTAACTGACATATTTGGTGCCTTGAATGAGCTAAACTTGAAACTTCAGGGCAGAAACGGCACTATAATAAGCAATTATGATTATATTCAGGGGTTCATAGCAAAGCTTCAACTTTGGAATAAGAATTGTCTTCTAAAAATGTTATATCTTTTTCTCGGCTGTTCGAAGCAATCAAAAATAACGAACTGGACGCAAATTTGAAAGTAGACATAAAAACTTATTTACAAGCGCTGGAATACGAATTTCGCCGATACTATCGAGACATCGATTCAGAGTCACCAATATGGCACATGGCAAGAAATCCATTTGTTGTCGATGTGTTACAATTACCAGAAGAAGTTCAGAAAGAATTTCTAGAAATGAAAGCTGATTCGTCCATGAAAGATGACATTGGAGAAATTTTGGATCAAAAGATTGCCTGTTAATTCGAAACTTGCCTGTCTTGCTTTACGAGTATTAATTCCTTTTTCTTCAACTTACTTGTGTGAGATAGGCTTTTCTGCTCTAGTTTTGATTAAAACTAAACAGCGAAATCGTCTTGATGTCGATAGCGACCTGATGATAGCTCTGGCAAGAACAGAACCTAGAATCAACCAACTGGTACAGAACATGCAAGCTCAAGTGTCTCATTAATACCTACTCTTATTTTATTAAATTTTTTGGATAAAAAACATTTATTATTTTAATTTAAACTTCTGAAGTATTAAACTTCTTCTGAAGAATTAAAATAAAAGGCTTTTAAGTACATAATGTGCGTTTTTTGTATTTATTGTAAAAGTAAAGGGGGGGGGCATGAAAATATTATTAGTAGTCCGGGGAGCCTCAAGAAAAAAAAGGTTGGGAAACCCTGCTTTAGACAATGGATGTTACTTCAATTCCCTTCAAATTTAATATAGTCATTAATGTCAGGTTCGTTTTCGTACAGTAGTTGTAGAAAACGATATATTCCTTGTTCTTGTGTCGTTTTCTTGTTGTGAATTGCTATCGGCACTGTGCTGTTGTAGAGTACCGATGCGGGCACGAAGACAATGGAGAATCTCAGCAATCAAGTCGGTAAGCTCAGAAAGATGTGTAGTTGAAAGGACTTAATTCGATGGTTGGTGTTGCTGCTGATCTGGGAGCTCTGCTCTGTTTAACTCTTTTCGATATTGTCGTGTTGTCTTCTGTTTTATTGCATATTTACGAACAGGCGGCCGTGCCGAAAGTATTTTTTCTCGTGGTTTACTTGATAACGATCATACATTCAATCGTTCAGTCATTCTGTTAATAATGGGTTATGAATGCAAACGAAATATTTCTATTACTTATTGTAAAGTATAGATAAGTCGTGGATCTAAACACCAATTAAACACGACTTTTGATAGTGAAGATATTGTTTTTGAGTATTTGTTTCACATCATAATTGGTCGATTCATTAGATACATAGAAAGGTTGTATTGATGCAAAAGATTATGGAGTTTTTTTTTAGCACAATCATAGACTTAGTGGTCCTAATTATATCCCTATCTAGCTACCTCGAGCGACACCGTTAGAAAAAACCATGTATAGACAGCGCACTACATAAACTGATCGAAAAAACTAAGGATATTTTCCAATGCAAAAGACATAGAGGTATTGATAGGCTATATCACATTTTTCTCATTTGTTTTCGGTCAGTTTATTTCTAGTATTTCTAAATATCCTAAAGAGGGAAAAACATTCCAAATATTCATTGAATATTACGAGAACACCCGTATAAGTAAATACACTGTGTCCAAGAAAACTGAATTTTTGGATTTTCAATTATATGACAAAACTGAAGTAACATCTTCATCGCAACGTTTCATCTATTAACAACCATCATCAGCTCCATTTTTTCAAATACAGCCCTGATATCTTATCAGATTCGAATAGCTGTTCTTTCCATTTTGATTTCGGCGATATGAAATACTTCTTCGGCGATATGAAATACTTCTTCTATATCTTGGCCATCAGCAAGTAATTTTTAGAATACACACATGAATTCTTCATAATAATAATAATAATAATCAATAATTTAATAATATAAAACAAATAACAGTAAAGAAATACATAAGCCCAGAAACATTAGTTGATGGCCAAAAAGAGGTCGAAATTCAGTTTTGTCATAATTTCAATATCAACGCCAGAAAGAGTAATTTCATTGGTCCTTCAATAGTGCCACATTCTTACACTTAACCAAATCTCAGAGATATACTGTCCTGAAAATCCAAGGAAAATTCTAAAAATTCTACGAATAATAAACCAGTCACCGTCATTCCTTGCTCGCACAAGACTCTCGAAGACTTCTGAGGGTTGCTCGTAAGGGGGCAACCGAATGACGGATAGAACAATTTTAGAACAATTTTAGAACAATTTAGAAATAAACCAGGAATTTCTTTGCCGAAATACACTACAACGGCAAAAAAAACCGGCCACCAAAAAATTCTGCCAAATTGTACTTTCAATTTTTGTTCGATTTCGGTGAAATTTCGACCAAATCCTATATACATGTTTCGGAATGTTAGCCTGGATATAGGGTCCTAAGAAAATCTGATGGCTTGATCATTATGCAGGGAAAAACAAAAGTGACTCTTTCACCCTTGACTTTTTAACGCCCTGTGGCAAAAATGAGTGTTTATACCACAGGGTTAAACTGAGCTTCATTATGTTTTGGATTAAAGTGTGATCCCTTCTTAACACAATAGTTTTCGATTCTCGTCGATAACCACTTTTTAATAAAAAATACGAGTGTTTTAAGAAAGTATGTTTTTTTATTTTCATTATCAATAATTCAGAACCATTCTCCAACCTTCTGCATTATCATGTTTTGAATTGAAGTGTGACCCTTTGTCGTCCTTTCTTAACACAATGGTTCGAGATTCAAGTCAATATCTTCTTTTTGAGAGAATTCTCTTGAGAAAGTATGGGTTTCACAAGAATCGGGCAAGGATTAAAATAGTTACAGAGTGAACAATTTTAGTATCACAACTTACCTCCAACTAGGGCTGTGCAAAAATCTCAATGTATCGATATTAAATGCCCTTTTTATTTTACTCCTCACACTCGTCAAAGCAGCAATGCAGCATCACCATCTAGCGGAAAAGAGTAGATTCAACGTCTCGCTCTATGTGACGTAGAGAAATCATAGTAAGCGGTTGAGTGATTTTTCTCAAGATTTCAATACGTAAAAATGACCGAGTACGATATATCGATACCAAATCACACACTGATATCGATATCAAATTTCAAATATCACACAGCCCTACCTCCAAACAACCAAAACTAAAAGGGATTATACTTAGGATCACTAAGTCTACGATTATTTTTTAGCCTAAAATCCTCTAATGACTGAACTGAATTTGGGATAACATTTCATATGATTCACTAACATTTCCAGACGATTAATTCGTCGGTTATTCCGTTCATAAAAAATGATGTCAACAAACACTCGAAAACGAACGTTTCATTGTTCCGGAAATTATACCGCTTTTCCAACATCCCCTAATCGCTTCCAGTTGAAAAAGGATCACTTACCCCTCAGAAATATTTTAGAACCACTGGTTTCGATGTTCAATAAATTGATGACTACAACACGTACCTACACCATAACACGATGCGTTTCTTTACCATCTAATAATGACCAATGGTGCACTAATGGAAAAATCTTGAAGAGCTGTTTTGTTCTCATGTTTCCACTCATGGCGATAGGGGTGCCAGGCTAACAGTTTTTCAATGTTTGTAGAGTCACGAAGTTGGCATGAAGACCCTGGTCATGCTGGATGAACAGGGCGGTAAGCATTTCCTAGCTTTCATTGTTTTTCAGTCATGAGGAGTGGTTTCAGACAGTTGGCTTATCAAACATTCAGAAAAACTTTGGCCCTTCAGTTTTTGGAATTATTATTTGACATAAAAGAATTTTGGTTTCGGTTTTAGTTTGCGACATTCAAAATCAAATTACAATGTCGCAACATTTTCTGAATTTGATGATACCCAGCAGTAAGTCTGAAACACTCATCAATGATAATACCTCGGGACCAACCCCATATTCATCCAAAATGCATAATTTACAATATACAAAAGCAGACGGATTAATTGTTATGATTGTAAAAATGTTGCTCGATTATCATTTCTTTGAATTACACCTTCTAAATATTCATATTCTAGTGCATTCAAAAATGTTTACATTAGCTACTACATCAGAAATAGCAAATGCAGATTTTTATACTGGAAAATTAATAAATCTGACATAAAAATTTGTGGGTCTGCTTTTGTGTAAATTTATTCAAAGTTTCAAGAATCAATAAACACCCTGTGTACCTATATATCTTTATTCGAATAATAGTTCACCTTTAGAATCACTCCTAAGACACTAATGTACCCTTTCCATATCAATTAATTACACAAAGAAGTCATAATACGATTTTTTCAATTCCTTTTGATTTTTTTCGATTGAGCTTTTATTCATCTGCTTGATTATCTCAAAAATTATGTATCAAAAATCTAAAATGAATCTATGAATATATTCATCATGACTGTAAATATGCAATAAGATATTTGACGTAATTTCTGATGTTATCAGTGTACACATCTTCATACTATAGATAATAGGAGGAATTATTGTTCTTTCATCTTTTGGTTATACTCTCCAGTGGAAGACTGCGAATACGCTATGAAAATCTTCAAGAAGTATCTACCAAACGACATACCGTTCAATTTGAGGATTTATCCAAAATTGGAGGACTGGTAAAGCAAATGTACAGAGTCGTTCACGACAAAATGACTCGATGTAAACAGGGTTTTTCATGTATATTATGTCCCTATAGTAAGGGTCCCCTTTTGCAGACTGTTTGCCTCGGTCACAAGTTACGTGCAGGGTAGGTCAATGCGATATTTAAACTTTTTTTTATGATACAACACATCAGAAATCTAGCGTTTTTCACATTGTTGAATTAATGTTTTGAAGATATTTCAATCATGTGAATCTGTGAAACTAGATGATCAAACATATCGCTGAATCACGAAAAGAAGTCGCTCATCACTAGCGACTTCTGGCAACTTTTCCTATGAATTTTTGCGACATTTTATTCACAGCAACTGGTATCACTGTTTACGTATCAGGTGTTAATCGGATACTAAAATCTAATCTTTTTCCCGTGTATAATACACTATTTGTTTCTGTGACAGGAAAACAGAAGAATCAATATTGTGAAGTAATCAAATATCTGTCAATCCAATTCTGTAATTTGATTTTGAAAAATTGCGAATTCAGTGGTTGTTAAGCTCGTTAAGTAATTTACGTAACGGCGAAGTCGATTGGAAGATGAAAGGACTTACAGAGTTCTTTCTCGGAGACGGTGTTATTGGCTCAGTTTTCGTAATTATAGCACAACAAAAGCCATCAACAGTGTATACATATATATGTTGGAAGAAAATATTCACTTTTTCCCGTGGGACAAAAGTAATGTATCAAGAGTGGCATTTTATAACCTGTAAACCTGTCAACAGATATGAAATTTCTAACTTTTTTCTCTTCACAGAAAAAAAGTTATTTATTCGGTAAATTCAGCTTGTAACTGTTGTTATATAACTTACCAACATTCCTGCATTTTTTTATTGTCCAGAGTTATCTAAAAAACGCTTGCAGAAACACATCACTTGCTGAATGACAAATTATGATGAAGCTTCTGTTTCTATCTTTAATAGAAGTTCATAGATGGCGCCATATATCAGTTTCGACTTTTCGAGTATAGACTTCATTGTTCGAGTTTAGAAAGTGGAAAATTACAGATTTATAAACATTTATAGGCACATCCTTTCAGCGTTCCTAATTATAAACATGGTACGTTAAGAGGTTAAGAACTAAATTACGACGCGTTTTAATTGCCATCGTAAAAAAACTTTTTTTTTCACGAATATTTGTCTAATGAACAGGTGTAATGTAAATTTACTCAAATTTACATAACTTAACTCAACTTAACTTTACTTCACTCGATTTTACTTGATTTTACTTAACTTTTCGATTTAAATTAAAACAGATACAGGGTCATCAGAATAGGCTAGTGAACTATTTTTTTTTATTTCTTCAATAGAATCGTCACTCAAATACCTTTCAATTCCATATCTTTTTAAAAATTTTCGGTCGATTTTAAGGTGCCAAAATCATCAATAATGCTACGGCAATTTTTAAACGGGTAGAAATTTACCGCGAGTTAAAACTGACGTCACGATTTAGTAAACAGGGACAGACCATAGCACAGTTGCCATATGTCGAAATACGATTGGGAACTTCAGAAATATTAGTCATTCAATATTCCAAATTATCAATCAATTGTCTCAAAATGTTCTCTCATGTGTTGTGGTTTATTGCTCATATTTGTGTAAATAATAATCATATCAATTCAGACTAGAGGACATTTGATCCGGTAAACGCTCGAGTACACGTTACAACACAGCGCACCACGAATTGTGGGCGTGGTCTTGTCAGTTCTCAACATTCAGCACAATGTTGCCAAGTCTCCAACATTTACATGATATTTTGTTATGCCGTCATGGGGTATAAGAAATATTTGGACATGCTGGTTGCTCGAAAAAATTAAGGATGATACTTTTTACTCAACTATAGGACTCTAACATCTTTTTGTTAACTTGATTATAATTGGTGACTTGGCAACCTTGCTTCATGGGTGGGAATGAAAAATGAAACTGCATAAAAACTGACGCCACCATTTATTCGACGTATCGCCAAATGGCGGCCATGACGGTGCGTTTGAAATGAGGTCTGAAATTCAACAATTTCGAACGACACATAGACTCATTATTTACATAAAAAAGGCATTCTGAACTTTTCACCACCCTTTGTGATGAAACTTTTCAAACACACTCTATTTGACATTTCATAATAATTGACTAGAAGACCTGGAATAATCGAAAGCTTTCATAAGATAAGATGTGTTGATGATGGTTGATGAAACTCAAGTGTCAAAACTTGAAACTCACAAAAAAATATAAGGTGCTTCCGAAATTGGGGCAATAAATTATATGGATGATAGAAGACGAAAGAACAAAACGAAATGAAAGAATGCACTTTTGTTGAAAAAAAAATATTTTGGATTATATTGCGCTCCAAAGTTGGACTGAAACTTTTGTTAATCATTGAGCCCAACCCATTTGTTTCGGCGCCTGTGTATCGGAAAAGTTCTGCTATTAAAAACTAGCTCACCCTGTATTTTCAGTCAAGTTATATATTCACATGTAGACTTTCCGAAACGGCAGCTATTTGAAAACATAGAGTAAAGCATAAGATGAATTGTAATTTTAACAGTTTCCTTCTATTATCGAACCTCTAATACGCTACAATAAAATATTGACAGATGATACATAGTTGAGAAGACTTTTTGTTTAAAAAATCAGGCAAAAACTCGTCTACATATTTTGGATTATGCTTCTTTTTCCTACTAAACAAATTCGACTAAAAACATACCTACCTACAACAACATTTTCATATAATATCAAATAATTAGTATATTTTCAATGCTTTGCTAATTTTCCAATCAAGTAATCCTAACAAGTCCTCTTCATACACCTCATTCCTCATATCGAAATTATTTGTATGCTACTCATCTTGACTCCATTATAATCTAAATTGAAAGGTCAAGCATGTTCAAAATCTTCAAGACTTGTTCAAAACATACAAATAACTTCAGTACATTATTCTTGATAATGGATATGGCTGATACATGATTTAATCAAAGACAACAATACATAGAAGGATTGAACACTACTAAAGTAAGTTGACACCCTACTCACAACTCTTTTTAACGTGTTCTCTACACTTTTATTCCTCGTTTCTATGCTACATGCCTTTTTAACTAAACAGATAAATCGGTAGCATGACAGAAAATATTGCTTTTAGAAACTAGTTCGATTACGAGATTTTGATTTGTGACAGAAGTTCGAATTTTCAAAAGAAATCAATTTACTTGAACATAACACCAGTGATGAAGGAATCATCATTTAAAGACAAAACGCTTTTGAAGATACGAATTTTCTACCTTCAATCATGAATATTTTCAAGATGGTAGATAGCATGAGCATGTCATTCTGTAACAAAACTAATACATTTTATTACACTAATCACTTAGAACTTGTGGTAACAACATGATAACTAGAAAACTGATCCCTTCATGTGTTGTACAGAACAATTGGACCGAATTGAGGATGGCATGGATCAAATCAATACCGACATGAGAGAAGCAGAAAAAAATCTAACGGGGATGGAAAAGTGTTGTGGACTCTGCGTTTTACCTTGCCAGAAGTAAGTAATACAATAATACAATGAACTAAACTCATTCATTGTACCAGTTTATCACCTGACGAAGCTACTGTGTTAGCGAAACATGTCGTTTGTATAAAAAATTTGTGGAAATCTTATCGTTTGTGAAATTTTTACATTTATATGAGTCAACTAGAAATATGATTTTCTTGTGATTTATCCATGTTTAGTGAAAAGAAGGTAGAATATCATTCAAAATAATGGCGTGTGTAATGTCATTCAGAAGCATTCTGTTGACATTTGACATCACGTATTTGTATTGACTGACTATTGATTAAGTGGCCGTCATCTGGTATGCTTTCTCTCTGAATATGAACAACTCGCCATAAAAATCATATTTCCTGTTGAATTGTCTATATAAAAATGAGTCATTGAAGTACATCATGAGTATTCAAAGTGGTCAATGACAAAATAAGAAGAGCAAGTAGCTGTAAATGCATCCAACACAAGGGGAAAAAGAAGGCGATATTTCGAACTTGTTCTTGAAATATCTCGATAAATAGTGGTTTCTTCACAATTTCATTATCAAATTCGTGTTTTTTAACTCTATCAATTAAACTGGTGCAAAATTTGAACCACGAATTTCTTGGACTGGAGAGGTATGCTGGGACAAAATATACCCCGATCTGTAATGAGCTAACGGTTTGTGGTACGACGGTTCATTTCCTTTACCGGCCCATATAAATATAAGTCACTCATATTGGTCTTCGCCATCATATGTTCAAGGCTATAGCAAAGAGAACAAAGCATTAGAAGAATATAGAATAAACTCCAAGCTTGTTCCGTACGTTGTGCGTATGCTTTCAAATCGCGGGTGCAAATTTCATCATCTTCTTGTTATGACTCTTTTTTTTTGCATGAAATACAAACTATGCAATATAGGTAAGCTACTAGTTCCATTATTTCAACTTAATTGTTTATCTTACATCCATAATCTGTGAAAATCGATGCTGTTCAAAGTTTGTCCCACCATACAACAACGAATATTTTCTTGCAGAAATGGCCAAGAGATTTTCCAAGGAACCCTTGGCCTTCACGCTCCAGATGAGACAATGAAAAGAGGTGATTTTGAATGGTTCTGCAGTAAGACAGGTGCTTGTGCCTACAAATGACTTGACAAAAGAGCAGTTCATTTTCTCTCGAATTTCCAGTCCTAATCATGTGACTGGAGTAAGACGGAAGGGGGGTGATGGAAGCATTACAAATATATCGTGCCCTGCCGTTCTTGTGGATTATAATAAATATATAAATGCAGTAGATAAATTCGATCAGATGCGAGCAGTTCATGGCATTGATCGAAAAAGTAAAAAGTGGTGGTATAGAATAATGTTCTTTTACCTGGATGCTGCTGTTGTCAACTCATTCATCTTTTACAAAATACTCGATCTTCCAAAGTTTTCAATGAAAGTTTTCCGAAGAAGTATCATTGATGATTTAGTGGCCGATAAATTAGTATCTTCATCAAGAATATCAACCGAAATGATGATTCCAATAAGGATAAAGAAGCCTTGTCAGAGCCTCGCAATGAGAGTCACACAGAGTGCTCACAAACTTGTCTGAAGGAGTCGAAGGAGATGTGCTCTTCTTGTCTGAAGGAGTCGAAGGAGATGTGCTCTTCGCAGTTCAAGAGAGTTTGAACAAACTGGCTGTGTTCAGTGTTCAAAGTTCCACTTTGTCTTGGAAAAAACAGAACATGTTTCCAGACGTATCACAGTGATTTCAAATAAATTAGGTATCATGAAATATTTCACCTTATGGTATGGTGGGTTAAACTTCGACCCACCCTTTATCTGAAAAAAATGAATAATTTTGAAATTATTTTACGTTTGTTTGAGTTTTTCGCGATATTTTGAATTGGTTATATGATAATTATCTTTCTTGGAAATCAGATCTAGGGGGTGTTATATATCAAAATTCCTGAACCTGATAGAGTTAAACAAAAATACGTTAGTATCAAAAAAAAATTTCGAAAAATAAACCCATCGCATGATAAATTAAGTTTTACCGAATCGATCAACTCGTTGAACGTTCTCCACGTGTTCCAGAGGCTCTTCGTTCAAGGAGGACGAGGGCACGTGGAAGGGCAACGACGACGGCAAGGTGGTGAACAACCAGCCGCAGCGCATGATGGACGAGCGCAACGGAGCGGGGCCGCAGGGCGGCTACATCGGCCGCATCACCAACGACGCCAGAGAGGACGAGATGGAGGAGAACGTCGGGCAGGTGAACACGATGATTGGCAACCTGCGCAACATGGCCATCGACATGGGGTCGGAGCTGGAGAACCAGAACCGGCAGGTGGACCGCATCAATCTCAAGGTAATTGTCTGGCCTGAAGGTTATCCGATTGGCTGTTGGGTAACTGAGTGCAGTGTTCTGTTGTGTGTGTTTGGGATGCTTAGCGGGAGTTATAGATTGAACCGTTGCCGCCGCAGCTGCGGTTGCAGCCGCCATTCAAAATTTGGAAGTGTAGTTGAACATGTGTATGTTTATAGATTCGCTACAGCCGCCATCGCCGCTGCCTCCCGAAGTTGATCAACTTGCATGTTTGGCGGCGGTGGCAGCGGACAAATGACATAACACAGTGCCGGATTTATACTCACTTACGCCGGGGGCTAATTATTACGATGCCGCCGCACCGCCGCCAAATAATTCAAAATTTAAATTACATGTTCTCCGAATGTAAAAAATATAAAACTGTAAAGTTTACCTTCTTCCTTCTTCAGAACGTGAAGTGCCCGGATACGGTTCTGTCGGTTCTCATTCTATCTCATTTGAACTGAGAAAAAATGAAAGTATATTAGTGCCTCTCTTGTTAACTTCTTCCAACTTTATTTGTTTATTCATCTTCTGCCGTTTCGAGAATGCACGACTTTCTTCTTTACTCATATTTTTGAATTCCAGTTTCAATATTTACCTTTACCACGACAACCTATTGAGTACTGAATTCTGGTTTTGTTATTTGTTATTGAGTTAGACGAATCACGAAATTGTCCCTACTGAGTAAAATATGGTTTTTTCATCTTCATCAAATAAAAGTATGTACCGCAGCCGCTTTTGTATAAAGGCACAGCTGACGCTTGATTAGTGAATGTTATGATTTTCACAAAAACAGTATCCCAACTCCGATTCCTCCCTGTAAGACGAGTCAAGAGGCGACATATAAAAGGCAAGAAGCAATATTATACTTGTCGCCTCGTCGGCGATAAGTATATTGCTGCTTGCCTTTTTTTCTTTCTCCCTACCGCCTCGTTAAAATTCACCGCCGGGGCCTGATAGTCCCATAGTCCCCCCCCCCCCCCACTAAATCCGGCACTGATAATACATGATATAGTTCTGTGCTTCTGGCTCAAAAAAATTACTAGAGTGTAGAAGTAATGTTATATTTTTATTCAAATTTGGATTCCTGCTCTTGAACGTTGGGAAATCATAGTGAAAATTGAGAACATTGATATAGGAGTAAGTATTCCTAAATTTGCTGGAGAGCTTTTCCATCTATACAATTTGATAAAGATCTATTAATGAAGAAAAACAGTTGGCCAGGAATGAAGTATGATTTTCCTGCTACGGCGGCTGCAACTGCAGCGGCAGCGGCTGCCCCCAATCTATAGATCCCGCTTTATAACTGGGGGACCTTGATGGATTTTTTTTTAATAAAGTACAGACATCAAATACGCAGACAGATGATAAATGAAAATGCTCATCGCTTAGATGCAGGTTTTTTATGATATTTCTTCCTCTAAATGTTTTCACTTTTCTTGTTTCTTTTTCTGGTTAGTGTCCGTACACGATACAATGATTTCAGAAAACGTCAAATCCATCTAGGTTCTCTTCTTATAACTATGGTGTGTTCACTTCTCAATTGTTTTCGTCAAAATGTCTCGATGGATCGGTTTAGTCGGTGTATTCCTCAGATGGAAGAATAATCTAGATGGAGCATATAGTTATCTGAAACGAACCAAATAATTTCATTAATAGTGTTGTACTCAAGAATAATACTTATTACTGAAGGCATCTATTCACATCATATCGTTGATATGTATATATTACATGCTAGCTGCTGGCAGCTTGTTTGGATCACTCAATAACATCTTGAGGGGGGAAATAAGATGGAAGATGACATAAATGTTGGAATATATTCAACTAAATATTCGTTTGAACATCTTGTATTCTGAGTTTTAGTAGGTGGTGAGACATTAACTCATATTTATAAAAATAAAATGTTGATGTCAATTATATTATCTTTCAAATAAAGTTCAATATAAATCTGTATTCTCTCATTGTTTGAGATACCACAGCGTCTTATAATAAACATCAATATTTTTTTGTGAACATGTGAAAATTTGCCTGATGAATTACATATTTCCTTCATTTCTATCGTTCACGTAACACAAACAACATTTTTTGATATTTTCGGCTACCAGAATAGTACAAAACACACCAAAATTCTATCCAAATATCAATAACCGAATGAGTCTAATGTCCATGATACATGATAAAGAAAATGATAACTGCGTAAGCATTATTAGATAAAAAATTTATTAATTTTGACTATGGATGTTATCCATATTGTCTATTCTTTTGGCTGAGATGAATTTAATCACATTTTTGACTCCTATTTTTATATTCTTGACGCAGTGAACGATTTGCAATATTTACATTGTAAGCAGTTAATTTTAATTTTAACGATTAAGACAAAACATCTAGCGGGTTTTCTAAAAATTTCATATGGCCATCCAAATGAAATATGATAGATTCCATCGAGAAATTGTGACGATACCTTCTTCTATTTACTAGCTACACCATAATTATAAACGTCTCAGGTGTGCCCTAGTCACAAGCTGCCCGGAATCCGCCCAAATTTAACATCGCTCAAATGCATATTGGCATTTATTTGACAGAGATTGGGTCAATAGTTTGTTCTCCGACGATAGCGGCTAAGCTTTTCGTGATAGAAATAATCACTTATTTTGAGGAGTTTTAGTAAACTTAGATGTACTGATTGTTCATACGTTACTTCACCTTAATAACCTACAAACCACATGTTGAATCACTGGGTGTTTCATCTGAGAAACGAGTTTCGCGCATTAAAATTCTATAAAAATTGAAATGTCATTCTAATTCCCTACACAAAGTTACAATAGAGAGCTTAGCCGCTAACTTCTGATCGCCCGAGAACTCCATAAATTAACTCATCTTTTGGTACGGCACCAAGGCTATATGAGAAGCACCGTACAAAGAATAAACTGAGAAGGAATACACTAGATATTTGCTGTTTAACTCTTACCAAGAAGAACTCTTACCATGCAAAGCTATTTTGGAGAAATACACTAAATATTTGCTGTTCAGCTCTTTTACTAAGAACTAAAAAGCACTTTAGCTAAGAAGTAAAATGTTGCCTAACCATGCAAAGCTTTTTGGGATTCAAACCCAAGGAGACAACTTGTTTTTCTTTAATCTTCCCAATTCTCGATGAATATCGAAAATACTTTTCACCCATGGTGAGATTGAAGTGCCGACTCAAAAATTACACGTGTATCTCTAGTGGTACAATTTGGAAGCTCTTAAAGTCCGAAACTTCAAGTTTTGTGCCGACACTTCAACGTGCGTATAGTGACATGACTGACATGTTTTAAATGTGCTTGCTCCAGGAGAATCAATTCGAACTCGTAAATTAATTGGCTTTTATCTTTTGTATATAGCAGTCTAGGGTCTAATAGATTGAGGCCTTAAATCTCTGTAGCCCGATCTGGTAGACAATAGAAAATATTAGCTTTCAATGACAAAATTTGGGATCTTCGTGTTGTTAATATTTTCTTTGGCGAGCTCACTGGTAATTCCATGGTCTCCTATCGCTTCACCAATAAACTGCCTTGGTGCCATATCAATATAAATAATGCCATGGGGTTTTCCTGGTTGTTTGAGCGTTTTTATTCTATTTCTTGATGCCCTTCTCTACGTTCTCCTGGTGCTTTTTCTATAAAATTTTCGAGAAACGTATAATTTATATTATGAAATATGAATCTTATGGTCTCCCTAGGTATACCAGGCGTTTTCAATGCCATTTGGACTTATTCTCAATGATACATAAGTTTTATGATGCTTTCAGAACATAATACCTAATGAAAATTTTAAATTTGATAACGCCCGGTTGCTTTCATTCAGTGTCCAGGGCGTGCATGAAAATGCCTAGGGATGTTATCTAGAAAACATGTCCATATTATTTCAAAGTAAAACTGATGAAAAAAGGCTATAATGAATGCAATATTTTATAAATACTTTCAAGAATTACCAATTCAACTTTTGGTTGCTTAAAAAATTACAGTTTACTATCAAATTAATCATATTATTGAAAACTTTCAACCCATATATCTCACGTTTGTCTCAATTTTCATTGCACAAAAAATTATTTTATCATACAGGGTGGGGCATTTCATAGGAAGTTGCCTTTTTATGAAAAGCTATATTAAAGTTTAATTAGTCACTTATTCCTGGTCGAATATACAGTAACATGCACATCGAAAATTACCTTCGGTCATAATATGCGATTCCCCACCTTGATATTTTGTTGCAAGAATTATTATCCATAATTTTGGAATGCCTACTCTTTTCTTTTTGAGCATAGCACATAATAAAAACTCAATTAGAGTAAATATTGGTCACACCAACTTTCATCTCATTCAGTAAAGAAACTGAAAATGTTGAATTTTTTGAGGAATTTTTTCATAAATCTTCAAATAAATTATGGCGTACATGCTACTTTACTCAATTTCAGAAAAACACATCTAGCTAATTCTAAAGTACCTTGAAGGAATGGACTTTTTTCTTATATAATATAAAACGTTCAATCCATCAAAGTAATCCAGCTAATTCAAGTTGTCTGAACATTTGGAAGTAAAAGTACATATCTCGGCAAAATGTATTACCCATTTTATTTCTTTAATAGTACAAAAACGATTTGGTTATTTCAAATAAAACTAATTTTAAATGAATAAGTAGGCTTTTTTGAAATTTTTTAGTCGTAAAAAAAGTTGATCTACACAACATAGTGTTCAAGAAATGGTACGTCCATGTCTCGGTCCATGGCTAGCAAAATCTGTAGATCATTCAGCTCCGGATTATTGTCAGGCTATTTGAAGCTTGAAGTGTATCTCCATAACCTCAGAAAATGAAGATATGATGAAATTAATTAAAGAAATCAAATACTAGCCCACGTTATATTCTTCATAATGTAATGCAAACTAGCTAATCAATTAGAAGAATGCATAAAGAACAATTTCGATAATTTACATAAAACTGTATTTGAATCATAAAAATGAACTCGTTTTGTTATTCAAATAGTTATTGGAATGGTCTAAGCTGTTTAAATTGGATAATTCATTTTGCCGAACACTACAATATATTTTCTCCACGGAAACTGGTATATTTCCATAAATTGCACTACTTACATAATGACGTTCGACATTTTGGTACAAGTATGAACTGACTTGATTGTTTCAAATACTCGATTTCCTGCTTGTGGTTTTTTATTAATCTTGGTGTTGTTTGTTTTTACATTGCTACCCCGTTCACTCCACGAACACAACAACATCAACAACTCTGTACACTGCAACATTATGGCTGTTGTTTTGGAAAAAAGGGAGAGTCGAATGCGACGAGGATAGAGGTGGCCAATCAGCGAGCCCACGATCTCCTCAAGTAGACACAAAAACACAAAGAAATGACACTGAAATTGAAAATTATTCCTGTGTTTCCAACTCGTTCCCACATTTTCTTCATTCTCGCAGCAACTACAGCATAGGAAACTCAAAGATGAACATAATATCTATTTTTAGTTCATATTTAATCTTTTAACTACTTACTATTTTGGTGCAATTTGTGTCTTCTATTTATATTGCCGATTAACATCTAACTGGATATTGAACAATTTTATAGAAAATGGTGCTTGTGAATATATTGCTTTGGATATCAGCTTGTGAGTGATCAATAAATGAATTTATAAATTCTCCATGTTACTTATTTTCATCAATTATGACTATGACTAAACATTGTGTCTGTTGCATTTGATGGAAAATTGATTGAAATTCTCGAAAATATTCTTTCTCCTACCTCCTGAAAGCTCATTTCACAACGGCGGTGGTAGAAACTTCAACCACAGCAGAGCTAATCTCTTCAACCATTCTCCATGTTACTTATTTTAATCAATTATGACTATGGCTAAACATTGTGTTTGTTGCATTTGATTGAAAATTAATTGAAATTCTCGAAAATATTCTCTCTCCCACCTTCTAAAGCTCATTTCACAACGGCGGTGGCAGAAACTTCAACCACCTCTTCGATAGACATGTATATTATCCGAAATGATTTAAAATAGTCACTGTCACTGTTGTTGTGTACAACTAAAGGCGAAAATGAAATGTGAGTATTCAATTTTTATTTTGACGTAGATCTACAGGGAGTTCTCTGCGGCACTCGATATATAATAATAACGTATTTGCGCCTTAGTGCTTTCATGTTTTCAAGAAAAATATAAATTTTCTCATAATTTGTAAATGACGCTCTGTTTTTTGCATTCACAATCTCTATTGAATCCATCTTGGTTTGCAAATGGAAAATTTTTCAAAGTAGGCTTACATGAAAACAAATGCAAAAAAGCACTTGAACCTTCATTTCTGTTAAGCTTTCCTATGATTTGTCAGCATTATAGGTGTTTTCAAAAAGACCCTGTATCTCGGTTGTAAGCAACTTTCTAACTCGTCTAAAGTCACATTGCAATATTTTGTATTCATTAATAATTATAAAACATAATTGCCAGTTTTTCAAAACTAAAAGTCGTACCTAATTCTTCTGTCTACACCTCGGTCTACACTAACATACCAGATACATTTTCTATTGGAGACTGTATCGAACTTTCCAAATCCATTCAGAAATGGTTTGGCTTCTCAAACTTGAGGAATAATTGAGAGTGAAAAAGATTTTTAAGTGCTGCCCTCAATAAAATTATCGCTTACAAGTGGTAGACCAGTTGTATTCCAACATCATTACAGGGTGTCCTATAGGTTGATGTTGATCTTCTTGAAGCTGACAAGATACATCATTAAAACCTACGGTTATCAAGATATTCGTAGTTTGCGGTGAAATCTGCAAAGAAATGAATCAACACAACGTGTTGAAATGCTTTTGAAAACTTCTGTAATTTTTCCCTATCGCGAAAACCTTAAAACTGTGTACTGAGAAAGTGTTGCTTAATATGTTCTGAATGAGGTATCCTCTCAACTCCCAAGAGGTTCTGTGCAAACTGCAGGATACCCAAAGATTGGAGCAAGTTTATAGTATTTTATAAAATTTTCCTTCTCCTATATCAGTTGTGAAATAAATGTTTAGTCATTTACCGTTTGAAGATTATCTCCTTTAAAATGCTTTGCATATGTGTGTAGGAACTAGTTTTTGTGAGAGGAATTCACTCCTGACTGAGTCATTCACGTTTAATTTCTAAACGACCAAAATAGTCATTCTTAAGGAAACTCTTGTGATAACTTTATTGGTATATTTTCAACTGGTCTAGGAAATGGAGGCAAAGATGCATGAACATGAGTTGTATATCCAGTACCGAAAATAGTTGCTGCGATCGAAATTCTCTTCCTAGTTTAATCTGCCACATTTCGGTTGTTATTTGATTTATTCGTTATTCTGCGTGAGAACGAGTTGGACTCCTGATGGTGTATGTAACGAAGGGCACACTGGTTATATGTTTGTTGGTTAGGGCGAAAGCAACGAAACGCGCATAGCAGTGGCCAACCAGCGTGCCAACAAACTCCTCAAGTCCTAAGGAGGCACGGAACGAAGCGCCCTTTTATACTCCTTTCTCAATTCTCGATGTTTACAGCTTACTAGTTTTTACTGTTCAAGTAATATATTCGTACTTAGTATAAGTTGGAAATCAGACCGAGAGCGCTATAGGAAAAGTGCAAGTGACGATGTGAGGGGTAAGACAACTTGAGATTTTGGATTTTTTGACATTCATTGCAAACTAGTTAAATTGATTATATAATGACAGTACTATTGAATTATACAGGGTGAGTCATAACTATTGCAAATATGCGTCAATAAAATATTGCTGTTCAAAATGATACAGGGCATTCAATCGAAAAAGTATTTGCTATAAACTCGCACCAAAATTCATCCCCTGAGAAGAAATTCAATTCACCAGTAATAATTATCTGACTGTCCAAAGCACACTCTTAATAATCATTCACGTGGCGCCCCTTGTAACAAACCGTAGAATACATAAAATAATATTCCCTATATACAATTATGCCTCTGTGCCGATTTTGTTAACAATTGTGAAATTATTAGCAGAAAACGAGAAAAAACATTTAACTTCAACGCCCTGAATCTGTTTCCACAGCAATATTTTACCAAGACATATTCGGTCCTACATAAATGGTCCTATCTATCGCCATATTTTGGTCCAAACAATCCGCCCTTAGCCTATGTCCCAATAGTTATGACTCACCCTGTATAATGACAGTAAGATTGAGTTATATTGTCACATCCCACCATTCTACGAGAGCTTGTACAAATATACAAAGAAATGCGAATTTATTGTACTTCAATAAAGAACTGACAACTGGAACTGCTGTTTGAGGTAGGTACGTCAAATTGAACATAGCTGCCGAGATATACACGATAGAAGTGTTGAAATAGTCACAGTAAATAGTGTTGATGTCTATGTAATCATAACTTGTGTTCTTTAACTATTATAAATATCTCATCTTCAACGATTATTGAGAGCCACGTAACTGTCCTGGATCATTTTTGCAAACGAATGTATCTGAGTTGCACAGTATTGGCCTTGATTATTGTTGAAGACTCATAGAAATCGCTCAATATCCTGCAATAATTAATAATAGTACATTTAGCACTTTATCACACGTAATACCTATAGAAAGTATAGTTTGTCACTTGCGAGTAATACCTTTCATTATGCGGTCTATCAAAACTCCATAAATTGAAGAAGACAATGCTTTTGTAATATATTAGTTCATATGAAATTTAGTATAGTATATCAGTAGGTACAATGACAAAATGTTGAACAGTATATATAGGTGATAAAATATACTTCAACTTCATATTAATTCCATAGAAAATGATGTGAATAAAACAAAAATGATTTCCAAGTTGTTTTACCTCCAACGTCAGGGGCCTTATTATTGGAATGCAATTCCTATGGGAATAAAAGAGACAGAAATACATCACTAACATCTCTAAAGTGCATTAGAGCGAGACTACAGTTTGAATTCCTATAGAAATGAATTTGAAAATCGGGCCCCTGCTGTCATGTACTTTTTCTTTGCATGCCAAAGCTAGTGTAAACGTCAATTTAACGTACAGGGTCTCTATAAACGATCGTAGCAACGTAGTGACCGTTGAAATAATTGATTAATTTGCCGCTTTTCACTTACGGAGATCAAACTACTTATAATACATTCGATCGCTTATTCAATGCCTGTAAAGAACATAAGCGGAGAGATACCCTATTTCAACAGCCACTATGATGCTAGGATAATTTATGGAAAGCCTGTATTTTGAAATAAGTATGGATACCCGTGTTGGTCTTGATAGCAGACGTTTGTGAAGTTTTCACATTTATCCATCCCTACCCTATTAGAATTATTATGTCCTTCAAATTGACACCTAGATAGCACGAGTGTTAGTTCAGAGACTCAAGTTTTCAGACATAAACGAACAAACATCGATACAGATCAAACGAAATATCAAAAACAGGAAGTTTCTTGACTTATTATTTTTTCATTATTGGTTTTAACACCAGTCCGTTTTGGTGACAATAGTTGATTGCCTACTGAAATTATTATAAACATCTAAATGATGGGCAAAATTCGATGTTTCATTTAATATTAATTTCCCAGTGAGCTCTTACCCTCTATTGAAATAGGTTTTTTTGAAATTGGAATGTTGATTCAATTTAAATTTAAATAATATATATGCTTATTTCCATGTAAATCAATAGGCAATAGGTGACAATAATTTCATTTCCATATGTCTTCAACTATGCAGACCCATTATTGTCTGTTTGGCTCGCTCTGGACTTATTACTGGAAATTCTGGGGTCCTTATATACACTGAAAAATGCAGTTTCCAACATGAAACTGTTTTTATTGAGCCCTTTGGAAGTGGCAGTAGGACGTTGAAGTAACAGAGTAATTTTTTTAGTGCATAAACGAATACAAAATTATATTTTGTTTAACCTCCAGTGATTTAATAAATATCAGCATATATCTACTAAGGATTTCCGGACACCCTGTATACAATATAAAATGATCAATGTTGAAACTTGTAGTCTTGATTCTTGTAGCTAGAAAAATCATATATTTTGACATTTTGTGAGATACCTTCCTACCTATATTGTGTGTGGTTAAAGCTGGTTAAAGTTGGAAAATGCCAATTTCTATATTATAGCTCTTGAGTTGTTATAGATAGCTGTCATTACTCGTTTCAATTTATAAAATTCTTTAGATTATAATATATAGAGTCTGTCCCCGTATTAGTGTGATAAAACGATTCATTGCTCAGGTGAAGCACCATTTTTGACATGTATTCGACGAACTGTCATTCAGATCAGTTTTTCATGAATAGTATCAACAAGAGTAGTAATCCACTGTGTGGACAGACTGTATATACCTCATTGCGTTAATAAACTTCAATCTCCCAAACTATGGACAAAAATAAAATCAACTCTCAATTGTTAATCATCCGAAAGTGTCTTTTGAATCATTATATTTTTGTCCAAAATACGATTCGACAAGGTTTAATTGGCACAAAGTTTGCACAGTTTTTGAATGTCTTCACCTGCTCATGAAATATTCAAGTGAACTCGTTTCGAAATGTTACTAGTTCATACCCCCAGGTTTTATAAGGAAAGTTGATGTGTCCACACTGTGCATATATTCGTTTTTAATGATGATCCGTCAAATATTTTGTATGAGTTTGAAAGTTACATCAGTGTAAATAAGATTCGTATTGTAAATAAGTATATGTGGTGGTGTACTAGTAACATCGAAAGAATCGTTAAAAAGGATCATTATGAATCAAGATTATAAATGGTCTTACAATTTCTCAAATTAACCAGTGTTGCCATTTAATTAATTCGTAAGGGAGAAGTGTAACTATTAGCTATTGGGCAACACTATATACATTGGTTAGTAATTGTTTTTGTTGAAGTTTGGTACAGTTTATAAATGAGTCATCTACATAACTGAAAGTATTGATCAGTGATACATAATGTGCTGAGTTGAGTAATTTTCAATTTTGAATTATTCTAATGTATTAATTCTGAAGGTACAGGGACACAAACACTTTGCATTGTTAATCAGTAGGTACCTACTTGAAATATTGCATACCTACCCATTGAATAATTTGGTTTTTAGTAATCACAAGATAATAGAGAAAAAAAAACAGTTCATATTTGTAGATGATCTCAAATTTGTTGAGGAATCAGAAAGAAAGAGATGATTGAAATTAAAATAAAATATTTACTGTGATTAGTCATATCCAAAAAATATACTCTCGCATTAGCGTGAAAATGTATCCTCTTCCATTGAAATAATGATTTAGTTTTTTATGTACAGGGTGGGCCAAATTGGACACTTTTAAAGGGAAAGTCATATTCTCGAACTCGATCGAAGAAAACTGAGGGTCGATTCTGATGAAAAACTCGATGGTGAAAACCGCATATACGTCTTCGTTTCTAAGTTACAATAAGGTGAATTTAGAAAATGAGAATCTTCGGAAAGTGGCTACCTTTTTTTCTTTTGTTCTCATGAAAATAACTGCAAAGAATTGAGTTAATGATAAAAAGTGACTGATTTCAGTGCCTGAGGATCAATGTGCATGACAAAAACAATTTTCTGGAAATGTTTTTATGAAAACGAAGAATTTTTGAAAAAATAAAATTCAGTCACTTCAAAAATTCACATTTTCGGAAATCACCTTGTAATTCTGAAACGAAGATAGATATCGATATGTGATTTTCGGGAATAGGACTTTCTCTTTAAGTATCCAATATTTGGCCCACCCTGTTCATTAATTAGATAGAAACTTAACTAGGTATACCTAATATTATATTTGTAAGTTTGAGTGATATTTACATTATTAAGGAAATGGAGGCTGTTGTGTCAGAATACTTCGAAGTCGAAGAGAGGCGTGTGAATTTATTTCATATTTTAAGTATGCTAAAGAAGCTTATATTGTTAAAGCCCACAAACGGTGGCGTCAATAAAGTAACAATTTATGTATATTAAATATAACTTATATATTAGAAAGTAGAGTAGTTGTTTCAGGTTACAATAATAAATTATATTATCTCAGATCATGCAAAATTATTTCATCCTCACTCTCATTTATTATCACCCTCAAATTAATATCTAATCCTTCATATCATGATGAAATGGCTCCACTGCTCCATATGCTACCAAAGAGAAAATGACTTGAACTCAATTAAACTGAAATACCTACACACATGCATGAGAGGAGACTATACTTTTTCTTAACAATCTAACCTAACTTGGCCTAATATACAGGGTGTCTCAAAATCGGAATAAAGTTCAAGGGCTTATATTGTTCAGGTAAAAATAATCCTTTTTTCCTATATAAACAATTATGTCCTCAAACGCTTCATATTACCGATCTACAGTAATTTTCGATTCATATTTTTTCTTCATATCGATATCAATTTTCAGTAAATATATTTAGGTAAAATTTTGAACATAGGTATACGTTTTTGGGTTTAGGACTCTACTTCTAAAAAATATATCTCTAGATTCTTATGACAATCACTTCTGGCATGACGATGATGATGATGCTAAAACATATATCCTATGTTTCAAATTTGAATATCTCGACAACTGAAAGAGCAATAAAATGTATCCCGAAACTTTATCGGCCACTATTTTTCCAAGACTGAAAATGAAAAAAAATGTAGCCAATTAATTCGGAATGAGGTATATATTTTTACATTCGGATGCATGAGGAATAGTAATATATGAAGTTAGTTTTCGTGCAAAAATTCCTAATATTATTTCATTGGCGCCTTTTATATAATTTCTAACGGCACGGCACTGTGTCCAACAGGATGTTCGTCTCTGAAAAACTGATCATATTGATGGCTATTCATAACTAGCGTCTGCGGACAGGTGCAAGTAATAACTCCGTGGTAGGGGACCGTTAGTTGACCTTTTTTCTTGAAGAAGGAGAATTTTTCTTGAGGAAGGAAAATATTGTTTCTGCATAAAAAATGAGAAGGCGGTACATATACTAAAAATTGGAACGATACAGAGAAGATTAGCATGGCCCCTGCGCAAGGATGACACGCAAAATCGTAAAGCGTTCCACATTTTTAGTATATGTACTCGCTTCGGCGGTACATATACTATTTATGAGTATATCTGTACTTGTATTAACACCAAATAAAATATTCTATTCTATTCTAACCTAACCTAACCGAACCTCACCTCTGGCCTAAACATAGAAAACCCCTAAATGAACCTATTTCCCATAGAGAATATTTTTTAGAAATCACTTGAGAACAAGAAAAAAATAAAAAAAAGATGAGCCTCGCACGGATTCGAACCCCGGCCCGCCGGCTTGGCATGCCGATGCTCTGCTTACTGAGCCAACCAGTTGCTTACGAGACGAAGTATGATGAAGTCATTCAGTCGGCGCCGCATAACGCCAGTCGCATCTACTGCCCACTATAACGTTCTCCCACCACGGAGTTATTACTTGCACCTGTCCGCAGACGCTAATGCTATTCATACCGGTCCCATTTAGAGTCACTATGGTATTAGTTTGATAAGAGTTCGGACACAGAAATGACAACGGTTAGGGTTTTTGAATGTTTAGATTTATCAAGTTACACACCTTGAATTGTTACAAGAGCATCATAGTCGTCCCGCGATTTTTCATTGAAAATTGTTTGAATTTGACAATTCATTTTATAAACGTCAGAATTGAAATAAAATTTCATAATTTTTATACTTTCGAGAAAAATGCAGCTTTGGAAATCCATTGCTGTATAATGAATTGTGCCAATTATGAAACAAATGGATATCATTTATTCGATTTTCCAAATCAAATATCAAGCATTCGTTTATGGAAGGAAGATATGAAACGGCCTGGGTGGAAAATCAATTTGAAGACGAGCGGAATTTGTGAGGTACTCATTGAAATTCACTTCTTACAACTGTTGGAAATATTCACGGCCAATATCTCCCAGGATAGCTTTTGGGTCTCAAGAAATAAGAACTATACCGAGAAACTTTCTACTTTGCTTTAATTGTGAGAAAACGAATATTCAAATTACAAAAACGTATCTCGTGTTCCAAAAACAAAACCTTGTTATCCCTCGTCCTGGAAACCTTCCAGAAAAACATAATCTCTACAGTCAGAATAATACAAGGTGACTCGGGAAATCTTCTACACAACAGCATCTGATTAGAATGAATCTATATTTTAGGCCCATTTTCAAACAGGGGATTTCAAAATCTTTTCTGAGAGAATCTGCTGTTCCATCAATTTACAAAGCAAACAATTTCAAGAACAAAATTCCATTATTATCATCACACAAAATACAAAACAAAATAATCATGGAAAAAGGGGAAATGATCGCAAAATTACATTATGAAATTGAAAATTTGAAAACGAAACTCAGAAAAGCAAGTAAACTACAACGTGATATATTATTGAATGGCGTTTTTGGTGCTGACCGCGAATTGAAAATTAAACAGTGAAAAGTGAATAGATATTTATATATCAAGGGAATTATCATGAGGGCCTTAATTACGCTGGAGGTTATCGTTTTGGAGATATTTTCTATATCGATCCATGTTACTTAGCTCCTAGGGCGCTAAGTGAAGTTGCTGAGAACTTAACAAAACCAAGAATTTGGTAGGTCTCGTCAAAATTAATTATTTTTTCTCATGAAATCTTTATCGAAAAATGATTTGTTCTCTGTATTTCAACACCCTGTATCTCCGAAACGAAGCATTTCCCAGACACAAGCTTATATAGACTTTATTTCTTAAAATTGTCTCAGGAATACTTCACTGGAGTACAGTTTCACATACAATAAGGAATTATAGCTATAAGTTTATCCATATGTATATATTCTCTGATATTAAAATGTTGTTACATGCATTTTTTTCATTTATATAAATCTTGCTCTGCTAGAAGTGTAGGTATATCACTATGAATTGAAGTGGGTGTGTTTGTACCCTATATCCATTGTTCATCTACGGCTATGATTGATTTGACAGAAAATATAACCTCTAAAATCGTATCTGACAATCAGGCGCTACTAGGGAAATTGAAAAGACAAAGAGCAGAATATATGTCTTATTCTTTTATTCACTTAAACCATTGTATTATAGAAAATAGAAAAGGACAAAAGTTCAGCTGTGTCCGAACTCTTATCAAACTAATACCATACAGTGACTCTAGTCCCATTTATTCCCAATTTTTCGCTGTGCTTCCAATAGCTTTGTTCCTTTGCTTTCAGTGTAGTGTAATTTACACCACCACTGAAAACCAGCTGATTTGATAGTGTAGATGAGTGTTGGGAGTTTAGAGGAACAGTGCCAAACCACGCCAAACTCCGAAACCTAGTGCAAACGCATACCACACTATGTGTGCGTTTGTACTAGGTTTCAGAGTTTGACACCTGGTTTGAAACCGTCTTTCTCTCGAAAAATATCAGCACAGACAAGACAGATGTTTGAGTTTTTTACTGACATTCAACAATCTTCAATCTCAACAAAATTATACAGAATGATAAAATTATATATGAATCAACTTTATTCCAAAGAATATAAACTTTCCGCAGGAACATGTATTTCAGAAATATGTAGTGTACAATATAAATTTCATGCAGAGCCAGCGAACAGACCAAGTGTTACAACACTTCGATAACGAGCACAGTGTGAGTGTACACCGTATAACACCGAACGTTATCCGTGTTACACAATCTGCTCTCGTGTACAATTTTGTAGTTATAGGAGGCACAGGAAAAATGCGTTGCCAGATGTGGCGATTTATCGCATCAACGGCTACTTTTTTTTGTGAAATGCGACATTAAATTCAATTCGGCAACTGGCGACAATTTTAACGACATTGTGAACTTTACAGGAAATTTATTGGCGACATGAGATATTGCTACAATCATTAGTAACATTCGCAATCAAGTTTTGTGGATTTACGAGCGGGTAGCAGAGTTGTTACTCTTGGAACGGCCAAGACCGATAAAGGAAGAGGAAGCTTATAAATGTGGGGTATGTTCCGTTTCCAAAGTTGGTTGTGGTTTGCCGTATCGTAGATACTGGTCACGGTCACCTCATGCGCGTGAACCATGCGTGAACGAAAGAATGGTTACTCGTGTGTCACCAGAGGAACCAGTCAAATTAACGGTATCTCGGTAAGTGTAGTTTGGAGTGGTATATTGGATGTTTGGAAATCTTGGAATAGAGAAAAATACTATCAATAAATATACATATGCGTTAGTTTTTCATGTTCTTGTAGTATTTATTTGTGATTTTTTCCATCCATTTCATCGATATGTTTTCTAGTATATTGAGATTGAAGAAAAACTCAATCATTTGCATCACTTTCTTTCACTAACGGTAGTGAGAGATGGATATAGATATGTTTCCTCATCGTTATATGTTATATTGTATTATACATCAGTTACAGTTTTATTGCAGTTCACTCCCCTGCTCTGAAGGAAGTTGATAATCCAATCGATTGATGCAATTCTTATGAGAATAATGTCCTGAAATTTGGTGTCAATTTTTTAAACCTGGCAACACTGGGGGGATATTGAAGTCATGAAGTCTCACCATCCCGCTCCACCTGTGGCTCCATGTCATAGAGAAACGAAATTGTGGTATATTCGTATATTTAGTAATAATTAAAAAAAATGGAATCAACTGGCAGAGTTTTGCGACGTCGTCTTACCCCAGCCGAAAGAGATGAAAAACTTGTAAGTACCTAGGTTTAGTGATCAATGTTGATTTGATAACAAAGTAATTGGCGGGAAATTGATGAAGAAGGTTATGGTGGCACCACAGTGGCACGAATTCAATCTGACCTGAAATGAAGCATCTAGAGACTGGTCGCAAACAGACAGGGCGCAACAGATAATCTGAGCGGAAACAAGCCAACAGAAAATCTGAAAATAAATATAATTGAAATAGCGAATCACTATCGGCCTCAACAGTAAATGAATTCACAGTAATTTTTCGAATCACTTCTAAATAAAAAAAGGAGCAATCCTCACCACAAGGGTTATTTGTTGAGAGATATTTGTACAACATCCTATTGCACTATGCTTCGTTTCAGGTCAGATTGCTGATACCTATATATATATACTTGATTATATTTTCTTGGACTAGTACTAAGTCGAGGCTTATTCAAATACTTCAAATCGATATAGATAATGTAAGGTGTTTATGAATTATTTGTTCAATGGTTCCTCATAAATTTATTTCGCGCCCTCAGTGTTGCCAGATTACTTGGATTACTACTCTAATGTTCTACCTCTGTGATTCTACATACTAGGTGGCATTGAAATAAGTGCAAATATTTCAAACCCTAAGCGCAGATTAACAAACCTTGTTAATCTGTGCCCTAAGAAAGCCCCACGAATATTATCTAATAGCACCAATAACAAAAATATGGGGATCAAACTAAAATTTCGGGTTGGACTCCTTTTTCTAAATTCTAGTTCTACAACTGCAGCAATTCTGACGTCACCTATCTGTTTAAATTTTTGTACTGCAATCCCGCGGAGTTCATCAATCATTTAAATTGTTTCAAAGTGGCGTGCTTGATTTTTTCTCCGTTTTCTGTTCAATTTTCAGGATGAAGTTTCTCTTTAATTAAAAGAACTGGAAACAACCTGATAGGTATATATATATACTAATATATAGGTATGCGAATATTCGATAGACGTATCATATTGCGATATGTGCTGAATATGTGCACTTTATTTCAAAAACACCTCATATACCGGGTGAAACAGGATCACGACGTCACGTTTAGACATGCTTTTTTTTTCACCTCCGGCCTCGCTTCCGGTACCAATGGACTTTCTTATATATAACTCATTTTCAAATGGAACAAAAACCTATATGTCATCATTACATTTTCGAATTCTCTAAATCATTATCTGAATTCTGAATCCAATATATGATTTGCAATTTCATTTTTGATTTTCTATCTAAGAGTGTGCAGTTGTAGTCGACAAGTGTAATGCTGGAAAAAGTTGAATCCTATCGAAAACGTACAACTCTTTGATTTAACAACACCAATAAATTGAACCCTACGAAGGATTCGATCATCTCACGTGATATGTTGAAGAAACGACGAAACAGATAGGTGGACTATGCGGTACTTACCGAAAGTGATCGTTGTCGAAAATCGCCGCAGTAGACAACTTGCCAAAACAGATATTTTGACATTTCGCCTAAAGTAGACACAACGCCGAAGCAGCTATTTGGACTTTCCGCTGAAATAGAGGCTAAATTGCCGAAACAATTCTTTGGATTTTTTTCATTTCTCGCATTATTTCGCATTAATTTAGAGAACAAAGGGAGACTACTTTTTCTAAACTGTCTGACCTAACTCGGCATAATTGAACTTTATTCTTTTTAGAAAGCATATTTTTTGGAAAATATCCTTTCCTATTTACTTAGTTCTAAAATGGAGATAATCTCCATGCTATAACATATACCTTACATCGTATTATTCATTGGCCTCTTCAACTTCAGATTAGTTGGCTATGATATGGAGAGTTTTCTATTGGTTTAGAATTATCATTATCGAAATTGCAAATATACAGAGTGTTCCATTTGAAAAAAGAGTGGCTGTCAATTCCAGAAAAACCGGAAGTACACCATATATTGGATTGTAATGTGATCAGATCCGAAATAGTTGCTTATATAATACTGTACCAAATTTCAGAAAAATCCGTTAACGTATTCAGAAGTTACAGGGTTGGCTCGATACCTGTGTCACCCGGTATATACGGTGTATCATTTGGAATCTAAAAAGTGACGTATAATACTGAAGGAAAAAAAGTTACACCCCGTATACACTACGCACTGTTTTACCACTAACTTTTTACGCCTCGACAAGTGATTCACTAACGTGTTTCGCTATGTTATAGCATCTTCAGGAGAAGATTAAAACTAACATAGTTAGCGAAGTGTCGAGGCGTAAAAAATCGGTTTGGTTAGTGGCCAAAGGTTCTAGTCTTCGATATACACCGGCTATAGTTTTATCAATCGATTAATTTACAGAAAAGAAAACAGACAGAAAAATGTGAGCCTGACGCCGCCGAAGTAAAGAGAGCACGAATTTTAAGACCCTTTATAAAATATAATGGAAAAGTGAACTACTACACGGAAATGATTGACATCGCTATGATTAGTGATGAACTATTGTAAGTATGCAAAGTCAAACTCATCATCGAATAGTCACAATGTAGAACTGGTTGCGCCAAGAAGTATGAATGAGTAGGTAATTTTACCTTCGCAAAATTAACTTTTCAAATGATTTGTCGAGAAGTTGGTTGAAACATGATCAAGGGTAGGAGATGATATATTTCATAATACTTATAGTGAACATTGTGTTTTTGATTAGAACAATTTGCTGCCTTTCATTTATCTCTGGTATAACTATATAGGAATATTAAGAAAGCATGGCATTTGGCAACATGGCAGTTACGTAGAGCAATGCACGTTCACCGTGGACGAATCAATATTGAGAAGATATTACATTATATTTAATCTGAAAATTATCGACGTGAAATTTGAAGTTTTTAACAGGTATGATACCTGCGGTCCTGCGTTGCAGGCATTTATTTGCAGGCATCTTTATCATTCTTTTGAAGTAATCAAATATCTGTCAGTCTAATTCTGTGATTTCATTCTCAAAATTGCGAATTTAGTGGTTGTTTAGTCATTTACGTAACAGAGAAGTCGAATGAGAGATAAAAGGACTGACAGTTCTTTCTCAGAGACAGTCGCCCGTGGGAAAAAAGTAATCACTTTTTTTCCGTGGAAAAAAAGGTTTTTATGAAAAGTGACATTTTATAACCTGTCAACAGATATGTAATTTCAAATTTTTTTCCCGTCACAGAAAAATAGTACTTTTTCTTGATAGGGTTTACCTCTACCATAATATTTTTTGAATTATTCTTTTTATTGTTCCTCTCATATTTTGAGTCAAACGTCATAAGTAGATGTTGAAAAAAGGGTAAGTATTATGTTTTTGGAAAAATTTGACACCCTATTATGAGGAAAAAGCACTATTTTTGTTACGCAGCATACTTTTAAAATCGATTTATCTCGAAAATGGTGAGTGCTATCGAACTAATATTTTCATATTTTCTATTAGAACTGCCGGCAATTGCATAGAAAGAGAAGTTGAGGACGAAATGCCCCTATACCCACCTATTTCCCACGCCCCTGATCGAAATTTCGGAAAATTCATAACATTTCCAAATCGGGAATGAAAATTAATATGCACATGTACAAAATTTCGTTATCTCAACACATAGGATTTCGGAAATATTTACAAAAAATATCGGGCTCACTTTGATGGCTATAACTTTTTTACTATTTTTGTTCCTAGAATCTGTGATTGAAATCTTTCTATGTAATTTCGGGTTTTCGGGACACCCTGTAGAATGATAGTAGAAGTAGATTATACATATTAAAGTGCATGATTTTTCCCGTGGTTGAGGGAAGAAAGAACTCACTTCCGACTCTTCCGAGGTGTATATATATACTATTTTCTGCTTTTTTTGGGGCCCCACTTTCCACCGGGTCGCGGGCCCTTGCCTTATGGTAAAATAGGCCTTATCCAAAAGGAAATAGGAAGTTGAAGGTTACACGAAAACACGTTAATAGGAGTAGCTATTCGAAAAAATACTGGTATGCGATTTTGAACATTGTGCTATATTGGGTATTTTGGATACAATGTAGGGAATTGAAAGACGTTTCAAATGGCACTTGACTTCTCTATCTGTTGAAAAAATGGTGTATATTTTTATTACAATCAAAATGTACGATTCAAACTACCATCGTAGCAAAAACAAAATTAAAATTTTCAAATATGAGATAAGGATTGTGAACTTGGAAAACCATTTGTCTTGTGATTTGTGTCAAAGCGTGGAATTTGGATCAATAATAGTTATTTATTATACAAGGGGAAGAAGTAGTAGATTTTAGCTCCAGGTTGTGTTGTCTCCCGACGCTTAGCGAAGGGGGACAAAAAACCGGGAACTAAAATCTAATATTTTCCCGTGTATAATACACTATTTTTTTTCTGTGACAGAAGAAAGGACGAATCAATATTGAGAAGATATTACATTATTTTGAAATCTGAAAATTATCGACGTGAACTTTTAAGTTTTTAACAGTAGGGACACCTGCGTTGTAGGCATCTTTATCATTCTTTTGAAGTAATCAAATATCTGATGTCACTTCTGTCAGTCTAATTCTGTGATTTGATTTCAAAAATTGCAAATCTAGTGGTTGTTTAGTAATATACGTAAACGCGAAGTCGAATGGAAGATAAAAGGACTTGCAGTTCTTTCTCGGAGACGGTATTATTGACTCATTTTTCGGAACTATAGCACAATAAAAGTCATCAATAGTGTATATATATGTGATATATATCCGGGAAAAAAGTACTCACTTTTTTTCCACGAAAAAAAAAAAAAATTAATGAAAACTGACATTTTATAACCTGCCAACAGAGATAAAATGCCAAACTTTTTTCCCGTCACAGAAAAAAATGTATTTATTTCAGAAAAAAGGCAGAATCTTCCACTGATTTACTAATAGTTGGGTTTGACTTGGAGTGGCCATTTTCCTTTGTAACCGGTACTGAGAGAACGGCTGTAGCTCAAATAAGTATAGACCTGAAGAACTGTTACATTCTCCATGTTAGTAAATTCAAGAACTTGCCAAAAGGTCTAAGCGAGTTCTTGATTCATCCCAATGTTCGAATAACAGGGAACAACATCAAAAAGTAAATTGAACAATAATATATTTGAAGATACCTATTTGTTGTTGTTGTTAAATTTTCCTATTTTTTAAGTGATGTAAGAAAACTGGCAAGAGACTTCCCTGGTTTTGATGGCGATAAAATGGTTGAAAATTGTATAGACTTGGGAGTATTGGCAAATTCTATTCTCCCAACTAAGCAGAGATGGAGTTTAGAAAAACTTGTGAATCATTTGGTAAGTATATGTTCACTATGTCCTAATCTTCTTATTAGCGATCTTGGATTTATAAAGAACTAAAATGAACAGAAAATCTTCAGCTAGTAAGGTGATAGCGTGTGAGTTCATACTTTCATTTCATTGGCTGTGAAGCGTGCCGGCCCAATGATTTCATCATGCTTTCGCAGTTTCAATTTAATAAAAAAAGGTGCTTTTTAGTGCGCGGCTCATATAACACAGAGTGGTGTTCATTAAAAAAAACAAAGTCTACTAGATCACATCCAGAGACTGAAAAAAACAGAATCCGTATCAGCGATAAAAAATGCGTACGCCACTGGAATCGGCATCCTCTGAAATAGATTTGTACCAAGTTTCATGAAAAAATATTCAATATAGACGGATATTTACTATGCATTAAGAAGCTTTTTATCACAGTATATCAATTATCGTTTTGAAAGGAGTTTGTTTTTATGAAGTAACCCATTTAAAAAATAATTTTGAATTAACACACATGACTCGATTTTAGATTTGGTTTTTTTAACTTTTTCTTCAATGAACCCCCATAAAAGTGCAACAACATCTAGGGGAATTCTGGGAGGAAACTGCATAGTAATCTGCGATCACCTGTGACTATAGTAATTGCATCAAATTCTATTATGAATATTACTACATAAACAGCTTCTCATAGAATCGTTGATGTTGAATATTTTTTCATGAAACTTGGTACAGTTACAGATCTATTTCTATAAAAAAATCGTTATAATGGATTCTGGATTTTTTAGCCTCTGAATGAGATCTAGTAGGCCTTGGTTTTTAAAAAAGTGGAAGCCGCTTAGCTTCAAAATACATCCTTCCCTCCTCCACATTTAAAAAAAAGTGGAAATCGCTCCATAAATAGAAAATGTATATGAGGATGGCCCGTTTTCAAATGGGTCACTCTGTATCTTAGATATTTAGGTAACAAGGAAACGAGTCATTTTGTGTGACGATGGGATTTTGCAGGACGAGTGATCAATTCTGAATTCACCAATTACCTTCTCAAATTGGGTCTACAAGGGATTTGGGATATGTTTTGATTATTAATTGATATCTCGCATTGTAATATCTTTTATTAAATTTCAGTTAAACTTGAGGATAAGTAAAGATAAAAAAATAAGAAATAGCAGCTGGAACAAAATACCTTTGTCAACTGCTCAACAAAAGTATGCCGCTCTAGATGCTTATGTGAGTATTTATACAGTAATGTCTGCATGAAGTTGCAATATGGAAGGAAAATAATCACTAATGAGAATAATGAAAAAAAAAATGAGTGATCGATTATGCTTATTGAACCTTGAACTTAACATAGTGTGTTACCATATAATAAACTTTATTTACAACTGATATGATGTATTGTACTTGTACTTGTGATTTTTGCAGTAAAATGCCATACAATATACAATAATCCCTTAGAGAATAATTGAGCAAGAAGGAATAAGTACTATTAATCCTTCGTCATTATTCCCTAAGGAAATAATAAATTGAATTATATTGCATATCCACAAGTATAATATTAGTCGTAAATAAAGTATATCATAGTCAATTATGGGCTATTATTATTTATTGATTTCTGGTATCATCAACTATTAATATAATATAATACCCCGCTATTAGGCATTCCAGAACACGTGACTTTTGACAAATTTCTAATGGCCGCCTGTAGGCTCACAAGTATTTTTTGTTGATTTACGTAGCAGCAGTATAATCTTTGGTAGATATATCAAATAATAATAATGGTTGTTTTGAATAAAAGTGGATATTTATTATCCTTGGACCGCTATAACAAAGATATTGCGACACGAAAGTATGTGTGCCTACAGTCGGCCATATTGATTTAGATGGTTTGACAGCATCTTGGATAGGTCAATTGAAGTGGGACACCTGACATTTTCGTTCAAATTCGTTCATCATAACTTTCAAAAAAATTTAACGATTTCCGAAAAACGAGCTCCTGACATCTGAAAACCGAATCAAAATAGGTCAATTTTTTTGGAAGTTATAATCTTATGAATCTGAGCGAAAATTTCAGGTGTCCCATCTCAATTGCAGGGCCCTGTATTAGAGATGGGCATGTTTGATATGAAAATGCAACTTCTTAATATTTTTTATATATTATTTCAGGCTTCTCTACTGCTATACCACACATTGAAAGACAAAGAAAAGGAACTGAATGTTGAAAAGTCACAGAATGATCAAAATATAATGAATAAGTAATGAGACTAAACAAGTTACTAAAATTCCACTCCTTTTTGTGGAACAAAAAATGACATTATATACATTTAGAAAATATGGTTAGTTTTCTGTTACCTACTTTTACATTTGTTTTATATCATATTGTATTGCCAATTTTAAAAAGACAGTTGAATTTTTTGTAAGCTTAGCTAAGGATATTGAATTATGATACTAATATATACATATTATCATCACATTTTGTGTAGTAATTAATGTTGTTGCAATTTACACTTTATTATCTGATATTTATCTAATATAACTGTTTCTCAAAGAATCTGGTAACTAGTACTCCAAAACATTGTATTCATCTTGTATCAATCATTGTTGTTTATTCATATATCAAAATTCATGTACTGGGTGATTCTCCATGGTGGCTCACCCCTAAACTTTTTTTTATTTTTGTAGGTAGTAAAACGAAATTGGGGGGTTGTGAATTATAGTTCAATTGACATTTTTTTGGAATATCTACTTGCGCTGCCATACTTCCGGTTTGACCGGAAGTGACTTCAACTTTTTATTGTCAGATAAGACTTTCCTGAATTCCATTCCATAATCGGTCAAGGATTATCTTTGTTATGATAATTCAACGATACCGGGTTTGATAGGGTTATTTCAAACTATTATGATGATAAGTCATGGAAACCATCCATCCTTCTCAAAATGGTCCAGATATTTTCAAAGAAAAATTTTATTACAATAATTGAATTTTGTTGTGACTAGTTTCGGCTCAAACAACCATCTTCAGACACAATACACAGTAACTATAAGGCCACGTAGAAATCACATTATAAAATGAAGTTAAAAATTAAAGAGCCGTGGTCATTCGGCCAAAAATCAGTCCGGTAAAGAAATGTAAAAATTTTTGAACCGACTGAACAGCCAACTGGTACAAAATTATTAAATACACTCAAAGGAGTTTCATCTTCAAAAAAAAAAAGATGAAACTTCTTTGAGTGAATTGATTAATAATTTTCCCAAGTTTTTGACAATGATGAACCCAATGATAGTTGGGTTCTTTTGGCTGTTCAGTCGGTTCAAAAATGTTTACATTTCTTTACCGGACTGATTTTTGGCCAAATGACCACGGCTCTTTGATTTTTAACTTCATTTTATAATGTTATTTCAACGTGACCTTATAGGTACTGTGTATTGTGCCGGAAGATGGCTGTTTGAGCCGAAACTAGTCACAAAAAATTCAATTTGTAATAAAATTTTGTGGTCGACCGACTTGGTGTTATTTTGTTTTTTCTCTGATTACGATGATATTTGCATTGGAATTTTCATATCCTCGATGAGTGGAACAGAGAGAGAATTTCCGATATTGCACTGTCACACCCATTGAGCAAATGGAAACTTCCAATGCAAATATCTAAATAACCCTATCAAACCCGGTATCCTTGAATTGGTTATGATAATCCCCAACCGATTATGGAATAAATTACAGGGAAATGTCAATTGAACTATAATTCACAACCCCAAAACTTCGTTTTACTACATATAGGAGTAACCAACTCAGAATTGCTCAGTATGATTATCTGTCTGATCCATACTTGTCAATGAATTTTATTCAATTAAAACATTTCCAGTGATTTTACTGTCATTAGTATTCTGTGTTCACCATAGAAAATTACTAGTTGACTAGTACTCAGAAAAACTCCAAACCGATTTACATATTTTACTGCAAAATTACCTAACATTTATTTTATACATATTAAAAACTGAAATAAAGAATAAGTAGGTATATAATTAAAGACTTAAATAATACATATGGTTTGGAAATGAAAATTAAGCTTTCAACTAGTTTTACCCTAAAAATATGTAAGGTATATTTTAAAGAAAGTTTACTTCATGGTTTCTGAACAATATTCTAAGATGAGTTAGGTGAAAAATGATTATTTAATTTTCACTGCTCTCACCTTGACCAGGTGTTTGTGCAAGACCTCTTATAGAGAGGTCATACACAACTTCTTCAATTTTCTTGACATCATATTTCAAAGCATCAAATCTTTTCCTTAGAGAGTCATTTTTCAGATTCAAGAGTCTGAAACCAGCATTAAGCTGAGCAACAAACTTGGAGATTTGAAGTGGTCTATCATAATCTCCATATGTAACAGAATTGACTGCATATCTAGACTGAAAATTTATTAAAAATTGTGGAATTGATTATTATATTCATGTCAAAGTTGATTTTTAACATACCAATTCTGATGCTAAATTGAGCAGTCCCATTAGGTAATCTTCCAGATCCAAATGAATATTCAGCTTACCATTAACTGAAGAAGTTGAAGATAAGGTATTATATAAATTGGTAGATAATCAGGGCACTCAAAAATAAAACAGGAATTATGAAAAAATTCCAACCATCAAGATCACACTCAAACTTGTCAACACCCAACAGAATTTTCTGAATTATAGAAATTTGTGGAATAATGAATTCTACTGAGAACAGGTAAAAGTAGGTAAGTGAATTTGACTTCATTTAGAATATAATGTTTAAGATTAAACAAAATATTATACACAGTTGAAAAGCATATTTTTGCCATGGTTTATTTTATTGAAATTAGGCATCACCTTGTAAAATAGTCTAATGATATAATTATTAAATGTAAATTAGGCAGAATGTAGAGCAAGACTTGCAAAAAAATGTGTTTTAATTTTAAAGAACAACTCAGTAGGTAGTAGATAGGTAAGTAAGTAGTTTTACACCTTAATTTACTATTCCCAAAAAGGAAAAATATCAACATCATATTTAACTACCTACTTGATGTTCATTATGATTCTCAACTTTAGAGTACAAACCTCCCAAAATATCAGCTGTTGTCTCTTTGTTTATCATTATTCCTTTCTCTAAAAATACTATCAAAGCAGCTAAAAAACACAGTCGCTGTGTAGCAAATCTCCAGTGGTCATTATATCTATAATACTGCCCTGAAGGAACTATTTTGTCTAGAGAATCAAATCCTTGGCGCACATCATCAAACATTTTTCTAGCATTAAGACAAGCAGAATGTACTGAAAAGTAAAATGGTGAAATAGGTATATAATCATCATCAATGCAACAAACCTTGTTCACAGTTGTTGTCATGATGAATTATTTGAAGAAGAGTAACTATTTCCCGCAGCGGCTTTTCAACATCTTTCATAATTTTTCTTATTTCCTATGAACAAATAGTTAAGTACATAATTTTTATTATTAACTCTAGTACACTAGTTTTGTGAATACCTCTCTAATATCTTGTTCCGAGTTCACATATTCCTGAAAGGGTGAAAAAATGTCTGCAATGATTTTATTGGGAGTGCACATTTTTTATAATAATAAAAACCAGAAACTCCAAAAAGATCAAAAATCCATGAATTTTCGGTAAATCAAAATAAAACATAACCACACATAACGTCACGGCATCTTCCTTTTTATATAGGGAAACTGGATCAGACCGTATCGAGACAGTACCTCTGTAAGCTCTCTACTGTGACAGTACACACCATTCTATGGTCTCTGCTCAAGTGCTCAGCAGGCCGTTTTTCGATATAATAGCCTTTGCTCCATAAGGCAATTGGCAAGATTGCTGGCTCTTCTAATCGAAACTTCAAATCTTCGCTCGTTTTTCTTTACTCGTTTCTTTGAATCTTTGAAGGTTATTTTTAATGAAAAGCTTGGTGAAATAGAAAAGAAATATTTGTTGAGAAATAATATTCAATTTATTCTATAATTTTACCAATTAAAAATGGAAATTTCAGATGAAAATTTACAAACCTTGGCAAGATACTTACAACAAACGCTCAGTCCTGATGTAAATATTAGAAGACCCGGTCAGTTTTCCACTATGGTTTTGGTTTCATAGCAGAAATTATCAATAATTATTATACATTTTCAGCTGAGAAATTCCTAGAGGGAGTGGAAGTTAATCAGAACTATCCTTTAATTCTATTAAATCTCATACATAAGCCAGGAGTTGATATGACAATTCGTATTGCAGGAGCAGTTGCATTCAAGAATTATATCAAAAGGAACTGGCAAGTAGTATGTGTCAATAAGAGAATATTATCTAGAGATCATTCATTATCCTATCTGAACAGACTATATATGCAGGTTCTAAAATTCACTTTTCATTGTCATAGCAAGGCTGAAACTGAATGCTGGTGCATGTACAGAAGTTCTTGTACATTCAGTAATTGTTCATAGAATTCTTGGTACATTCATACTGTACCTTGAATTGAGACTTGGATATAGGTATTCACAGCAATTCAAGGTGTTTGTTCCACAACTTATTTTAGGACTAAAAGCATATATAAACATGTCCAAACATGCCATTGTTTTCAAGATGAATTGTACCTATTGAAATCCATAATATCCCAGTGGTACTATTATGGGGATATCATTGTAATGACTGGTATAGTGATGGAAATGTGCATAATTTAATTCAGAAAGACAAACAGCATCCATGAATGTACAATATATACATATATAGGCCAATCATTTTAGCATTTAAAATCAAAAATGGAGATAAAATAGCAAAAACATTTTAAACTTTCACAGAAGTTGTATTTTTGTGTTAAATAAAACTATAGGTAAACATTTGCCCTGTCCAGCAAGACCAGCAACATTGTTACAAATGTAAAATTGTGGGTATTTTGGAGAGAAAACATGCAAAAGAGTGGCAAAATGGTCAAAACAAATATTGTTCCCTAATTTTTATGACCATTTTCAAGTTTGGCATCACAGTAAATAAATTATTTATTCATACTTTTGTTACTAGCTTGTCCTAAAAAAAATCTAAAAGAGTGGCAAACTTGAAGAAATGTTTCTATTTATGTCATGAATTACCCTGAAAATTTGTCACCACCAATAACAGCAACATATTTTTTATTTTACTCTACAATGAAAAGCTGCAATTTGAATTGATTAGGGAAATAATGCAAGAGTTCTCCAAGTTGGTGGCAAATATAGGGAGTAGTTGCCTGGAAAACATATAATGTTTGCCACCACCAAATAATGCAGGAACTATTTCAAATGTCCAAAGAAAAGATAATTTTATTCATTCTTAGACTAATCCAAAATGATGATTAGAAACTAATGTTGAAACATGTATCTGAATTTTGCTCCTTAATAGGATATCAGTAAAGTAAAATAATTAATTTTGGGTCACAGTAATTGGTTGCATAATTTTGAACATGGAAAAACGCAAAAGACTTGCAAATCCATGGAACTACTCAATATTGAATGTGTAATAATTATTCACAACCTTGTGACAGGACCAGAACATCAAGGTACCGAATTAAGTAGTAAGGGTCATTTAATACAAAACATAGAAGAACAACAATTCCCATATACATTCCATTTTCATACTATTTTTCAATCAAAAGTATCTTGCAAAAAAGTTCAAAGACGGAAATAAAATAGGTTGAATTTATAATTTTATTTTCTAACAGTACAGGGTTTTCTGGTATATTTTTGCACCCCACCAAAGCGTTCCCAGGTTATTGAGTAATGGTAAATTCTGAATCATCAGATTGTATTCATCATTTTTCAATAGCTTTCGAAATATCCAATGTGGTGCAAAAAATTCTTTGCTCCGCCCCCAGAAGAAGAAATTAAGAGGTGTGACGTCCGGAGATCTAGGAGTACATTTAAATGTCCACGTTTTGCCTATCTAACTTTTCAGGTTAAAGTCATTCAAATAATGTTTTTCAGTTATAGGCCGCTGACTTTAGACACCCTAGTTCGTATTTATTTACACATTCCTTTCTTTTCTGCATGTTGTTTGGCTATGTTCCAAAAGTATGAATCCAAGTTTGCAGCTTTGAAAGACCTAGGTTAAAAGTGTGGTGCTGGTAAACCTGGAGATATCTTATTTCGGTTTTTAGCCCAAAAGTCCTAAAAGGCAGGTTCCTGAAGAAAAAGTCAATTAGACCTTTTCTGAAGCAGGATACATTCTCGACAATTTGGGTTCAATTTCACTTTTGTGGGTCTGAAACATCCCAAGATACAGGACTTCAAAAAGTTGCTATTTTTTTCAAAAGTTGAAAATTGCAATTTTGGCCCTCTTCTGAGCAAAATATCGGCTCTAATACCCATCCTACGAGGAAATTTATGAAGGATAAAGCTCCACTGTATTTATATATCTTCAATTCAGGGAGAAGATATTGCTCAGATCCACAAAAAAAAGGTTTCTGAGGACTCTGTTGCATTGAATGAGGTTTCCCCGCTTTCTTATTTCTTTCAAGGTTGGCAAATTCGGTGCAGTAAGTCTATCTTGGTATTCCAGTTTGTAAGTTTCCGTTGAACATTATCAAGTAATGTGATCTCTCTGACAAGGGGACGTGACCATTCCACGACATTATATTCGATTAAAGGGCGTATTAAACTTTTATAAAGTTGTATCAATACTCTGGTGTCTGGGGATCGGAAAACTTTCTTGCACTGTAGGTAGTTTTGTTGGCTCTTTTCACAATATTGACAATATGTTTTGACCAAGTCATTGAATTGGCCATTGTTACAACGAGGTCTCCGGGATCTATTCGTGATTCCACTGATTGGATTTGTACGTTGCCAATGTGATATCGGGTGTTTGGGTTGTTTCCACTAATATGCAGAACTGTACATTTGGCAGGGTAAAGTGAAATTAACCAGTCGTTACACCAATCTTCCAAAAGTACCAAGTCGGATTGTAAGCGGTTCAGATTATCAAGAGGGTTGCAAAATAGTTTCGTATCATCGGCATAGAAGGAGTGGGTGCAGTGAAAAATTGATGGTATGTCTGATGTTTATAAAAGAAAAAGTAAAGCGCCCAGGACAGACCCTTGGGGAACGCCAGAAAAAACATTGTGCAGGCTGGAATAAGAGTCGCCCACTCGGACCTTGAATTTCCATTCATTTGAGTAGCATTCCATGATTACCAAAGTGTTCGAGCTTCAGAAGTAGTCGTCTTTGTAGTTCTCGATCGAACGCCTTCGAGTAGGGGGTAGGGGGATCCACTGCCCACTGGAAGTGCACACCTCCCAACTGATGAACATGTCAGGAAGTAAAATTTCGAGAAAAATTTCCGAACAGAACAAAGCACCAAGAAAGAATGGAGCACAGAATCCATCCAAGCACTGGGAAAGAATACCATAATATGGTATACGGACGGGTCTAAAACACCCGAGGGAACTTGAGCAGGAGTGTTTGGGCCTCGCACTAAATATTCCGAACCGGTTGTCCAGTTTCCCAGCGTTTTTCGAGCGGAAATTCACGCCATAGAAAGGTGCACTCAGTTCAACCTCGACAGGAACGACCGGAACAAGGAGATCGCTATCCTTCCGACAGCCAAGCAAGCAGCCATCAAAGCGTTGAGCTCCTTCAACATCAAGGCAAAGATGGTTTGGGAATGCCTAGACGAACTCCACAATCTAGGCAGGAACAATAAGCTAATCCTCTTCTGGGTGCCGGGGCACATCGGAGTGGAGGGAAATGAACACGGAAAGGAGCATCGACGCTACTGATCGGACCAGAACCATTCTTCGGCCTTGGGCATTCTTATTTCCAAGAAAAACTTGATGAAGCTGAAGAAGCAATGAGAGCAACACACTGGCGAAGACCTCCAGGACTGCGGCAGGCCAAAGATCTCGAAAATTTCAACCGAGCAAGATCGAAGACACTGATCAATCTCAGCAAAAATAGTCTCAAAGCAATAACAGGATTTCTAACGGGGCATTGTAGACTCAAAGAACACCTAAGCTTGGCTCAGAGGAGGACAGCACCTGCAGCTTGCGGGGAACATCCAGAAACACCCCACATCTTGCTGGAGTGTTTTGCTGTACCCCACAAAAGATCGAACATACTGGGAGCATGCCAGCTGACCGTGGAAGAAATACCACAAACAGATCCCCTCAAAATCCTCAGATTTCTAAAAGGATTGAAGCTTGAGGGGCTGCTATAAACAAGAAAACATTGAGATAGCAGATCTAATCAGGTCGTAGCGCATCTGTCACCAATACCAATCAGTCCGTTCAAGAGGAGGAAACTGAGGAGAACATTTGCTACTATTGTTTCCATCATTTTAGCACATATCGGGGTGAGACTTATTGGTCGATAGTTTATGAAGTAAAGTTTATCACCCCTTTTGAATATCGGGGTTACTGACGCAATCAACCAGGATGCTGGGAAAGTTCTTGTGTCGAAAGAAGTTTCCATTAAGTGTGCCAAAAGTACAATAAAAAAATCTCCGAATTTTGGGAAATCAAAAAATGTTTAGTATAAATCTCAAAATCTTAAGATTTCGATGAAATAAAATAAAGGCATTATGGCGGTAATACGCCGTAGTACAAATACTTGGAATATGTCGAAAGTCAAAAAATATTTTTGCCATCAGACCAATCGATATTTTTCCAATACTGTCAAAACTACATCATAAAATAATTTACGTTACGCTAACAGACTATATAGGATGTCCGTGTAATAAGGTTCAATCCAATGACCAAATATTACTTGAAAAAATATAATATGACTTTTCGAAAGTATATAATTTGAAACTTCATATTCGGTAAAGTTCTCTAGGAAAACTGTCAGATTCATGGCACATTATCAAAAATATAGCTCCATTTTTAGAAAAATCCAATATGCATGCACTTTAGACTTTCTAAATTGCATTTCTCCATGTAATCAAGCTTATAAAATTGTATTATGAAAATGTATTCATTGAATAATAATCTACAGGGGTAAAAATCCTCGTTCTCTTTTTTTCAAGGAAGAAGATCAAGTAGATCGTATTCATGAATCCGATAGAGCTGCTGTCAAAAATTTAATTGTAACTCTGATGTTGAGTTCACCGGAGTCGATCCAGAAACAGCTAAGTGATGCCATAAGTATTATTGGAAAAACTGATTTTCCATTAAAATGGCCAGAACTTATAACACAGATGGTTGAAAAGTTCTCTACAGGTTTGTATCAATCATTATTACAATGGTCAGGGTAAACCTTCAGCTCTCACTACCTAAACTGGGTGACTATAAATCACTTAATAAGATGACTAGTACTAATCTTATGTTCGCTCGGTACACTGCGAGGACACATTTCAATATTTCAAAGTTATTTGAGAAATGCATCATGCTTGATACTTTTTAGGGGATTTCAATGTGATAAATGGAGTGCTTCGAACAGGCCATTCACTTTTCAAGAAATACAGATACGAATTCAAATCTGACAAACTGTGGACTGAGATAAAGTATGTTCTAGAAAAAATTGCACAACCTCTCACTGATCTGCTACTGGTAAGGGTTTTATGGGCGTTTCCTTACAAAAAATAAATCCTATTGTTTTTCAGGCTACAATGAATTTAGCTCAGACTCATGCCAATGATACTGATGCTTTAAAAGTAATTTACAGTTCACTGGTCTTGATCTGCAAAGTTTTTTATTCTTTGAATTTTCAAGACTTGCCAGAATTTTTTGAAGACAATATACAAATCTGGATGCACCATTTTCACATATTACTAACTGCAGATGTCAAATGCTTGCAAAGTAAAGTAAGTTGTTCACTACAATTTATCATAATCCTAAATGATATTATTGTGTAGAAATTCACAAAATTTCGCCGATTTCATAGGGACAGTATCATCACAGAATACTTGAGTATTCTGTGATATTGCTATTTCCTAAACCATAAGAGATAGAAAGTTGATAAAATTAGACAAAGGTTACGTAGTAATAGTAGTAGTATATATTCTGTTTAAAAATTCACAAGAAATCTCACATCGACAAAAAAAAACATTTTGCATGAGTACAAAATATTGTAAAGAGATATACAGAACTAGATATACTCAAATTTTTATTGGGATCAATAATATCTTGAATATTTTGAAAAGTATTGTCCAGTAAAAGTGATTTTATTACAGATCTGAAACGAAGCATACTCAAGTCTTTAATAACTTCGTTTAAGTTCTTGTAGGTCAACAAACCATAGTAAGAGGTTACAGTCTTTAATCTGTTCAGGCGTAATGAATTTGGATAAATGTGATTTCTATATCAAGTAATGTATGGAGAAATTCTTATCATCATCACGATAGCCCACACTCCTCTCATGATTCTAACAGGTCTTTTTTGGAGCTGATAGATTTTATGCCAGATTGTCGCATGTCCCCAAGCGAGTATTCCGTATATCAATCTCGAGTGGAATAGCGCAAAATATGCTGTTAGCAGGATAGTTTTAGACTTTTTGAATTTGAGTTGTCTCAGACCATATATAGTTCTAGTTGATGATGTTGCTATTTTATTCCCTTCGACCTCCAATAGTTGTTTTGAATCTATGTATATTCCCAGGAACTTCACGAAATTTGGAGTTTCAGATTGGTGAGTCAGATCTTTTGTTGATGATATCATCGTTACTGTCTTTGTCTAGATCAGAGCTAGTTTGTTTGTTGCAAACCATGCAACAGCCTTCGACTGTATATTTGCACATTGTATCAGAAGATTGCCTAGTTCGGCTCCACTTGTAGAGATAGTGATGTCATCTGCGTAGGGATTGGAAAGTCGTTGATATATATGAGGAATAACATAGGCCCTAAAATATATCCTTGTGGTACTCCACTTTTGATTACTAATTGTTGTAATTCAAACCTCTTCAATATGACGTTCTGCAATCTGAAAAAAATCAAGTCGTTTCTGAAATATTTTGAAAGAGAATTACTGATTTTGTTTATACTTCATTTTCTTGGTTAATATCATAGGAAGAAATTCGAAATTTTGCAAAAACAAGTAATTGATCATGACAAAAAATTTGAAATTGTCAGAAATATTCTATCGTCATCATTTTCGAAGTTTTACCAACCCTCTCTGTTATATATAGGAATCATTGAACAAAGCTAACAAGTTCCAGTTACAGCCATGTATAACATATCGACATTTTCACATGAAACAGAGTCAAAAAACAGTAGGAACATTTTGAAATGTGGTAGGCCTTTTTAATAAAAAATCAAAATATCAGTCGTCTTGGTATCCTCCCTATTTTAATTTTACTGGTCGGCGAAGTGGTGGGGATGGGAATAGCATGTAACAGTTCAAGATGGATGAAAAGGTGTCCATCAACCATTATAAACTGGCGTGTTTTAGTTTTTATCTTGAACAAATATTCTCCTGGGGTTATTTTTTTTTATTTCTCGGGTTAGGTTTGCTAACACAAAAGGCGTCTGAATTCGTGCCCCTATAGCTTATTGTTTCAGTTACCTCTACTCACTAACCAAGCCTCAACATTAGCAGATAATATCTAGATAAAATTTCTTCTCAATATCTACCTACAATTAAGTTGAAGACTATAAAAATTATTCAGTTTAGTTAAAAATTGAATAGAGTAGAGAGTAGAGAACTCTATTCAGTTTCATACATTTTCAGGATAGTGATGAGGCTGGTGTGATGGAGCAACTGAAATCTCAAGTTTGTGACAACATTGCTCTGTATGCACAGAAGTATGATGAAGAATTTCAACCATTTTTGCCACAATTTGTGACAGACGTATGGAATCTGCTGGTTGCAACAGGATTAGAACCGAAATATGATTTGGTAAAATCTTCATAAACTCGCTACGGAAGCCTATATCTAACATCATTATAAATTTCAGATTGTTTCCAATGCGCTGCAGTTTTTATCATCCGTTGCAGAACGTAAAAAATACAGAAATCTGTTTGAAGATGATACTGTGTTGAGTAGTATTTGTGAAAAAGTTATAATCCCCAACATGGAATTTAGGGGTGAGTTTGTGTAGGTGCCATATCTTGAAGATTGTGGTACAACATATGTGTGACTACTAGGAGATCTATTGGAATCAGATTCAAGGAACATCTAGCCAATTCAGATTTCAATTTAAATTGATCAAATAAGTTTATGGTTCCCTAAAATTTCAATTGGAAGCGTAAAAATGCATATTAAACAAGTGTTGAGAACCATTTTTTATGGCACTTTGCATACTTTTGTAAAATAGGTTGAGATGTTTGCATAACACATATCTCTGATCTTTCAGAATCTGATCAGGAATTATTCGAGGACAATCCTGAAGAATACACTAGAAGGGATATTGAAGGGTCAGATGTGGATACCCGAAGAAGAGCTGTCTGTGATCTAGTAAACACTCTTAGTCAAAATTTTGAAAAGAGGATAATAGAAATATTTGGGCAATATCTGCATGTAAGTATTGAAATCTTAATCTCTTCCCTAATGAAACTATAATTAAAAAATCATTTCTCGAAGGTGATGTTAACAAAATATGCAGAAAATCCAAAACAGTTTTGGAGAAGTAAAGATGCCGCCTTATACTTGGTTACATCTCTTGCGAGTAGAGGGTCCACACAAAAGCATGGTGTAACTCAAACTAGTGAACTTGTCAATATAACTCAGTTTTGCCAACAACAAGTTTTGCCTGAATTGGAGCGGCCGAATGGTAAACATAATAGTATTTTCCAGAGCCTTATGAAAAATATTATATTTGAATTATGTCCGTGTTGTAGTTGATGAGTTGCCAGTCCTGAAAGCAGATGCCATAAAGTATGTGATGACATTTCGTACAATTTTACCGAACGATATAGTTGTATCTACATTGCCACAGCTGATAAGGCACATGCCTAGTGAAAGTGCTGTCGTACACACATATGCAGCCTGCTGTCTGGAGAAAATTCTCATAATGAAGGATAACAATAACCAAGTTGTGTAAGTGGAAATTATTCTCAACAGATTTCTTCAGGAAATTCTTTTATTATTTTGTTTTAGTGTAACTGGAGCTCAGATAGAACCAATCGCTGGAAATCTATTATCAAATCTTTTCGCCATACTTGATAAACCTGTTTCTGAACAAAACGAATATGTAATGAAAGGTAACAAACAGTCTATGCACATACTTATCCTAGAGTTCCTAAATGTTCTTGACACTGCTGTTTTGACGTTTTTTGTATATTAGAGTACGGACACTAGACAAGCAGTGACAATCAAACATAACCACAAACGATTTTGAAGCAAATCATATGTTTTGCGAGACAAGGACAAGAATATGTTTTTCGCTTAGATAAAGGATCCTCGCATCTTCCATCCTCCACAAGTCCTGGGAAGAGTACATCCATATATCTTTCTCTGTATTTGATTTTTGTATGAGAGGGCATAGCGTCTCCTCGAGTGGGTAAAAGGGTACGATAAATTGATTAGAAAATTATTTCTTCTCGAAATACTGAATGATAAGGCTGAACGACCTCAATGGAGGTCGATATCAAGTTAGTAGGTACATAATATACATCAACGAGATACATATAGTATTCCTATAAAATTAGTCTCTTATATGTAGGTATATAAATTCGTTCAGATGAATATTTGTTTATCACTAAAGTGCAGAATGAGGTAAATTTCAAGAAACATACTTTTATTAGTACAAAAGAGTGGTAAGTTATAATTAATTAATAAATAAACAAATGATATGGCAACAATAACAGCTGATTTCAGTTAGGATAAATAATATAGGTTCTCCAAGACATACGGAAGTAGGTATAAATGGACTTCAGCGCTCGACTCACTATAGATCGCCGTTCACATTTCTAAAGGGGATTGTTAGTTGAACCCGGCCATCGTAAGATCATTTTCAATACCTAACATAAATGGTGCACTTGTTAAGCGTTCTTGCTTTGTGCTCTGATAATATCTTGCTTGTATCTTGGTACTCAAGAAGTGGATCAAAATCCACTAGGAGCTATGTAGTCGTCTAGCACTTCTCAACTACGCATGAACATGCACATTCAGACTTTGAAGAAGAAGTGATACACGAACAATATATTCAACTCTCTGATATAGATACATCAATATCTGGTACATCAGAGTTCCAAAAAGTGAATATATGTTTTCACAAAATTATTATTAGAGTTCGTATACGAAGATGATCTAAAGAATTCTTGGCTGTACAGGGATGTGAAATCAGTTTTAGTCAGTCAATTCAGGAAGTTTCTGCTATTTCATCGTCAGATTATCTCCATGGTGGCTATTGTGATCTCTGCTCCATCATTCATTCACAAGCAATAACCAGAGTCTAAATTGGAATAAGGTTCTTTTCGATACTCGCTCAGTTTATAAATTGTGAGTTCGGCTCTTTCAATACGATCCTATTCTTCAACTTCCTACCAAGAAATTTGAATACCTCGCAAATTTTGTGGCCTGAACCTATATTCCATGCCGGCTGCATCATATTCTGTTTCCATTTTTGTAGAATTACGTTATCCGATGGAAATTCGAATAGAGTGAATTGATTTCCCGTGTTCTCACAGTTGCAAACTACACAAACTTGCATCTTTCTCCTAATTATCTAAATTCCTCAAACCTTTGAAACTTATGTCATGTACGTCCGTGTACTGTCAGTTCCCGCTTTTTCCAACAATTTATTTGTGGTTATATCTGATTGTCAGTGCTTGTCATAGTGTCCGTACTCTGATATACAAAAAACGTCAAAATCAGCAGTGTCAACTACATTTAGGAACTCTAACTTATCCTAATCCGGTGACATATTATTTCAAATGTTTTTCTTTTCAGCGATAATGCGAACGTTTGCTACCTTGCAAGAGAGAGTTATACCATTTTTGAATGTAGCTCTACCGAAGCTTACGTCCATTTTGCAGATGGTAGCTAAGAATCCATCAAAGCCGCACTTCAATCACTATCTGTTTGAATCATTGTCATTAGCCATCAGGTATGTAGTATACAGGGTTATTCCATCGATAAGGCCTACCCCTACATTTCCGTTATTTTTAATCAAGAAAAAACAAACGATATGCAGAAGTTCAATGCCGCAATGAAGCCTTTCCACAGCCCTTATCAGAAGTTTTACAGGGTGATCCCTAAAAGCTTGACAAACCACAAATTGACTTTTTTAAATGAAACACCCTGTTTTTTATGTCTTTCTCAGAATCTGTGATTTTCTGTGATTACAAAATTTAATATATACAGTATGATATCTTTTATTTTTCTCTATCAGTTTCACTTTTTTGACCCCAGAAAAACATTTTTTTTGTGTTGGCTTCTACAGATATCCTGTTTTCCATGAATGATGATACATTTGGCACTTGTATATTGCATCATTATCCAATACATTCCCAAACTGATTGAGTGATCACCAATTAATCAGGAAAAAAATGTTTTTCTGGGGTAGAAGAAGTGAAGATAATGAAGTGAAAATGAGGGATATAACACTGTATATATATATATACTTTTGTGATCACAAAAAATCACAGATTCCGAACAAAATATAGAAAACAGGGTGTTCCATTTGAAAAAAAAATTAATTTGTGGTTTGTCACGCTTTTATAGAAATCTTCTGATGAAGGCTGTTTAAAGGCCTGATTGCAGCATTCAACTTCCGCATATAGTTTGTTTTTTCTTGATAAAAAATAATAAATAATGAAAATATTTTCAAGACATATATTACATTTTTCGCAAATATCTCAGGAACCTCTACATTTAGGCATGTGGAATGTTATTACTGTTAGGTTGACTATCAATAAGCCTAACTGATGACAATGACATCCCATCATCATCCTCTATCTAAGAAAAAATATGAAATACGTGGCTACATACGACCGTAAATACGCCACTGGTAAAGAAAATTCAATAATGAAATTTCCAACAAATTATATTGATTATTTTGAAATAGTGTACCAAGTTTTAATTTTTTTTTCCACTAGGGTTCTGGAGAAGTTGATAAAAACCTTGATATTTTTCGTTCTTTCAAGTTGAAAAAAAATGTCTCCTCAAAATGAGGTCAAGAATCCGTATACGAAGTTTTGTTGGCCTTATTCTAACTCACCCTATGAAATTTGGACAATCTAGATCTAATTGTTCACGTTATCCTAGGATTGTATGCAAATCAAATCAGTCAGCTGTTCGATCATTTGAGGACATACTTTTTCCAATCTTCCAAGGAATTCTGCAACAGGATATTCAAGGTAACGTACCAATGTTTACAAGGTGATCTTGAATTCGAATGACAAAGCTCTAGGGAAGATTCCTTTCATAAAAATAAGGAAAAACTTCCATTAATATGTATACCTATTTGTCAGAAAATTCTTTTCAAAATACAGGGCATTGCAATTTCGTTCACCAAAAATGACTCCCAGTATTTTTTATTTTACTATTTTTTCAGGTGAGCCAACTAAACAACTTCTTGGTAGCAATTAACTAAAACGAACCGTTATCTGACATTTGTATGAACAATAGTTATTTATTATACAAGGGAAAAAAGTAGTAGATTTTAGCTCCTGGTTGTGTTGCCTCCCGATGCGTAGCGGAGGGAGACAAAAAACCGTTAACTGAAATCTAATATTTTTCCCGTGTATAATGCACTATTTTTTTCTGTGACAGATAAGAGTACGAATCAATATTGAGAAGATATTACATTATTTTGAAATCTGAAAATTATCGACGTGAAATTTTAAGTTTTTAACAGTATAGGGACACCTGCGTTGTAGGCATCTTTATCATTCTTTTGAAGTAATAAAATATCTGATGTCACTTCTGTCAGTCTAATTCTGTGATTTGATTTCAAAAAATTGCGAATTTTTAGTAATATTCGTAACCGCGAAGTCGAATGGAAGATAAAAGGACTTGCAGTTCTTTTTCGGAGACGATATTATTGACTCATTTTTCGGAACTATAGCACAACAAAAGCCATCAATAGTGTATATATTTGTGATATATGTCTGGGAAAAAAGTACTCACTTTTTTCCAACCGGAAAAAAGTAATTTATGAAAAGTGACATTTTATGGCTTGTAAATGTTTTTTTTTTTTAAACAAAGTGCAATAAATTTATTATTATTATTATTATTATTATTATAACCTGCCAACAAAGATGAAATGCCAAACTTTCTTGCCGTCACAGAAAAAATAACTTTTTCTCTCATTCTGCCCTAAGCTTTTGTCGTAGATGTATAGAAAGTCATATGGTGTTATTACCTCCTATTGAAAGGAGTTTCGAAATCTCTCGATATCGCCTACTTTGTAAAAATAGCGAGGCGTGGGAGAATCTTGCTAAGTTCTTCCGAAGTTCCAAACCAAATTTACAGGCATCATGATACATTCATTTGAGTTCACATATTCATTTTCACAATTTTTTATGTAAATGGAAACGGTGCGTTATATTTTCGACATTCAATGGTGAATTCATGAACGACACGAAGTCCTAACTCAAAAAAATCCTGTGATAATAGTTTATTTACTCACTTTTGGTACATAAAAAAATCGGATTTTCAAATAGTCCTCACACATTGCAGCAGTCAGTTTATGATGAAATCACAATACAGCACTCACTCAACTAATAATATAATATCAATACCTGCTTAATAAACTACTAATTCCCGCATTCTATAATATTTCTATTTGAAATTGAAACAAAATTTTGAATATGCTGAAAACATGACACTCGTGACAGATATGTCAAGATCAATATGTTTTTACACGGATTATTTGTTGCGCCCTGTCTCTTCTGCGTCCTGTCTCTAGATGCTTCTTATCAGCTATTATTGATTTTTTTCAATTGACTCGGCCGTTACTTGATGGAAATCCATGGCAAATGTAAAAACTTCACAAACGATAAGATTTACACAAAATTCATAAACACACAACATGTTTCGCTAACACAGTAGCTTCGTCAGGTGATATACTGGTACAATGAACTAAACCAAACTTGGCGTGCTTAACTTACATTAGCAATTATTGAATTCATGCATCATCAACGGAATTCTTCAGGTCCCGAAAGAAGGAAAAACCATCATTGAAAATCTTCAACTTCATAATAAGATTCTCAACGCATTTTGAAATTTTTTAAGATATTGTCTATCGTTCACGCCATCTATCATCGAATATGAGAACCCCACGTTCCGAAATCGCATTCAATTGTTCATATCGAGAGCTAGTCTGACGAAACAATTGAAGAGTGTCACTCAAATTCAAGAACACCCAGCTTTCCAACTGTTTAGTCCTACCATATTTGAGTTATTCCAGAGTTCATCCCGTACGTATTTCAAATTCTCTCTCTGCTGATGGAGAACACGGCTCCCGGAGCGATCCCGGAACCCTACATGCAGCTGTTGCCCTGCTTGTTGGCCCCCATTCTGTGGGAGCGACCTGCGAACGTCAGTCCCTTGGTGAGATTGTTGAGCGCCTTCGCTACACAGGCCGCACCACAAATAGTCGCTCAGGACAAATTGGTAAGGACCACTGATCAATAAACAACAAATGTAAGAGCTGATTATTTACACTAACAAGATGAACCATCCTCATATGATAGCAATGAGGCCAGAAATGTTGTTCAGTAGGTGGCGGTATCTATGAGTGACAAGTTGAACTAATTTTCGTTGAGTAGCGAAGGGTAGAGTCAATAAATGTACTTGACAATGCTGTTTTGACGTTTCTATATATTAGAGTACGGACACCAGACAAGCAGTGACAATCAAACATAACCACAAACGATTTTGAAGCAAATCATATGTTTTGCCAGACAAGGACAAGAATATGTATGAACCATCCTCATATGAGAGCAATTTGGCCAGAAATGTTGTTCAGTAGGTGGTGGTATCTATGAGTGACAAGGTGAACTAATTTTCGTTGAGCAGCGAAGGGTAGAGTCAATAAATGTACTTGACAATGCTGTTTTCACGTTTCTATATATTAGAGTACGGACACCAGACAAGCAGTGACAATCAAACATAACCACAAACGATTTTGAAGCAAATCATTTGTTTAGCCAGACAAGGACAAGAATATGTATGAACCATCCTCGTATGAGAGCAATGAGGCCAGAAATGTTGTTCAGTAGGTGGTGGTATCTATGAGTGACAAGGTGAACTAATTTTCGTTGAGCAGCGAAGGGTAGTCAATAAATGTACTTGACAATGCTGTTTTGACGTTTCTATATATTAGAGTACGGACACCAGACAAGCAGTGACAATCAAACATAACCACAAACGATTTTGAAGCAAATCATATGTTTTGCCAGACAAGGACAAGAATATGTATGAACCATCCTCATATGAGAGCAATGTGGCCAGAAATGTTGTTCAGTAGGTGGTGGTATCTATGAGTGACAAGGTGAACTAATTTTCGTTGAGTAGCGAAGGGTAGAGTCAATAAATGTACTTGACAATACTGTTTTGACGTTTTTCACGGACACCAGACAAGCAGTGACAATCAAACATAACCACAAACGATTTTGAAGCAAATCATATGTTTTGCCAGACAAGGACAAGAATATGTTTTTCGCTTAGATATAGGATCCTCGCATCTTCCTCCACAAGTCCTGGGAAGATTACATCCATATATCTTTCTCTGTATTTGATTTTTGTATGAGAGGGCATAGCGTCTCCTCGAGTGGGTAAAAGGGTACGATAAATTGATTAGAAGAAAATTATTTCTTCTCGAAATATTGAATGATAAGGCTGAAGGACCTCAATGGAGGTCGATATCAAGTTAGTAGGTACATATATTTCAACGAAACACATATTATTCCTATATCATAAGTCTCTTATACAGTGTGACCCACTTTTAATGGAAACACCCCTGTATCTTACGTAATCGTTGGGTAGGAATCCTGAAATTTGCTGGAGCGAGCAACATACCAAAAATGCACTGTATTACCAAGTGGGGTCAATCTTCAGTGATATACACTGCTCGCCAACAGTCATGAAACCACCCCAATTTCCTGAAAATGATATTAGGAGTCAAAATAGGTCGAAAATTACTTCAAATTCGGAATCAGGACGCCCAATTCAGTAACTATTAATATTTTTTCTGGAAAATTTTCAGTTCTGAAAAATTAAATTTTGTCGCACTTTTTACGGACGCACCCCCGTATCTTACGTAATTGACTTTATCTATGGACTTTCCCTTCCTTCTGCAAATTACAGAATCCTACCTCAATAATTACGTGAGATACGGGGGTGCTTCCATAAGAAGTGAGACAAAATTCAATTTTTCTGAACTGAACATTTTCTAGGAAAACTATGAATAGTTAGTGAATTGGGCGTCCTGATTCCGAATCCGAAGTGTTTTTCAACCTATTTTGACTCCTAATATCATTTTCCGGAAATTGGGGTGGTTCCATGGCTGTTGGCGAGCAGTGTATATCACTGAAAATGACTCCACTTGGTCATAGAGTGCATTTTTGGTATATCTCTCGCTCCAGCAAATTTCAGGATCCTTACCTCACCATTACGTAAGATACAGGGGTGTTTCCATTAGAAGTGGGTCACACTGTATGTAGGTGTATATATACGTTCAGTTGAATATTTTTTTTATCACGAAAGTTCAGAATGGGGTTGAATACTGATAAATTTCAACCAATGGAACATACTTTTATTTCGTATGGAACAATTTCTGATTTTGTTTCAAATCTGAAATAATTTTTAGGTAATAGTTCTGAATTTTGCTAACTGACTTTTGTATCTAAATCTTTTTGCTTTAACTCATTTTCCAACTCTCTATTTTTTTCTTCTATTTGTTTCCTGAATTCCTCACTCTCTTCCAAACCTTGGATTTTTTAATATTCCTGATCTAAAAAACCGATTATCAAGTCTTTTTCTTTCAAAATATGTTCGAAATGATTTTCAGTTCTTACTTTCCCTGACGTACCGAAGTCGAAACAAGCCACAAACTCAACAGGTTTTCGAACCAAAGAATACTTTTGCTTTTTTGGATTCTCAGACTTTCGCTTTTGAACAAAAGGCTAAAACGCGCCACAAAATTCGTGGAGATTTGCGAAATCCCAAAAGTTCTTTTGCTTTAGTCAAATGAATCCGAAACAGTAAACTGGGATTCGAGTTTCACCTTAACCCAACGATATTTTACGGTGCAATGTGTGAGCTTTCGACTTTCCGGGTCTCATCAGTTAGGTGAAGAAGCCTAAGAGCTAATTTGATTATTAATTTAATCTAGTTGGTTCAAGAAGTAATTCTCAAACGCAAAGAACAATGTTTGTTCATAGTGCCAGTGTCGGCATCTGCGGAGTTCTATATTGAATTAATACTCATATCTTTATTTTATAGAAACGAGGAGAGAAAATCGCAAATAATCAAGTTCAATGAATGTACCACCTTCTTGATTAACCTACAGACAGTATTTAACTATTTACTACCTTCTCTCCCCATCTTTCCTAGTTACGAATGATTTTTCTGTAACATTTACATGAAATGTTTCTCAATGAAATAATATTTTTTTTAGAGTGGATACTTGGGGGTATTTCAAAAACTCATTGCATCAAAAACAAATGATCATGAAGGATTTCATCTTATGCAAAATTTGATCCAACATTTCCCAACGTAAGTTGTCAAGTCTTTAGTATAAATCGTGAAAATAAATGTTTCCCTCTTTTTAGTGAGGCTATGGCACCATACCACAAGCAAATCTTCTTCTTGTTGTTCCAAAGGCTGTCTTCCTCAAGTAAAACCACGAAATTTGTGAAGAATCTCATTGTATTTTTCAGTTTGTGTGCAGTAAAACATTCACCAAATGAACTAGTTACAACAATTGATGGAATCCAAGCACAGTGAGTATTCAGTGTTTAATCAAACATCATTGGTACATAATAGTTATTCATGTACCAAGTTCGTTATATAGATCCTAACGCACGGAGGGTAACATTCATCCGAGGGCTTTCGGCTGCCCAATATTAGTATAGATGAGTGTGTTATTTTTCATATGATTAAATTTGGTATAGTGTCTCCTGTTTCTTGTTAGTACGTTTCCATACTGATAATTTTTGTTTTAGGATGTTCGGTATGGTTCTAGAGAAGTTGTTTATAGCTGAATTACAAAAAATTTCGGGAAGCATCGAAAGAAAGATTGTAGCTTGTGGTGTTACAAAATTGCTTTGCGAGTGTCCCGAAATGTATACAGGAAACTATCAGAAATATTGGCCTCAGCTCCTGCAAGTATGTTATCTGAAAAATGCCATTAAAACACATCAGTTTATTATTTTCGATTGTTTCTAGGCTCTGTTATCATTTTTTGAAATGCCAAGAGATGAAAGTACTTTACCTGATGACCATTTCATAGAAGTTGATGATACCCCAACTTATCAGTCAGCGAGTGCAAAATTGAATTTTGCCAGTTCAACACCAAATGATCCATTACAAGGTAGGAGTGAGGAGTTATTCTCAATATATGGTTATTATTCCGCATTCCATGTACAGGGTATCCCACATAATATAAGCAACCCCCGATGTTGTTTGGCTCTCATTTTTTTTTTCGATTCTGTTTTTTCATTTATGTTTGGTAAACAGAATCGAAGTTTTTCATTTATTCTCGTTAACCAGAATCGAAGTTTTTCATTTAGAAAAAAAAATGAGAGTCATCGGATGACTTCTTTCGGCTCACCTGTTAGTTCCAGAATGGGTAATTTTTCAATTGAAAATTCGGTAAATCCAAAAACATCAACTTTTGACGATGAAGTTACACATCATATTTGACCCAGTGATGCGCGACTAGGGTATGTGTCAGCTTTTTCTCCCACATTTTCTACGCCACTGGTATAATTATGATTATCTTCAATAATGTTTCTCTAGCTAATATAAACAGTTTTGGGCATATTGACTCAAAATGAAAGTGTTTCAGTTTCAGTGATTCAGTGTTTCAAATATTTCCATTAAACACATTTTTTCTCCAATTGACAGCAAATATCAAATTTGTAGAAACATATCAATCAGCAAAGTATTACTTTTCCTGCTTAAGCAGCAAAGTAAGGACTTTTCTGCCTAGGCAGCAAAATGATTGGGAATAATTTTCTTCACATTTCATCCGAGGCTGCCAGAGAAGCGTCGCCACCTTGCTTTTCTCTAGAGGAGTATTTGTTGCTATCACTTTCCATAATATAAATATACCCAAATTTTTCCACAAAACTGTCTGAAATTTCAAGCTGTCAAACTATAATTGATCGAAATAAAACTTCTTCATCATATAATAATGTGGCCTAAAATGCAACCCCTTCGAGCTAAGTTTGGTGAAAAACAAAAGATTGCTTGAAATTGTGATCACAATAACGAATCAGGTGCAAGTATTGCAGTACCGCACGCCTCTGAAATATCAGTGTCAAATGCGTTCCGACATGTGATCACCTCCGAATGCAAGCATTTAACCCATTGCGTTCGAAAACGATGTCGTGGCCCCTTTCGTTGATTAAGTTTTTTTTGAAAACGGTTAGTTGTGAGATGTGATGCAATATACCGAATTCTTAATTTTTTTTTGGCCCACAAGATCATGCTTTTCAAAGTCAGATTTTCCTTTGGAACATACAATTTGGGCCAATAAAAGGGTGGACCCCCCTTCAAGTCCTTCAAAACTGGGTTTACATATGTATTTAAGCAAGAAGAAAATAAGGTCTTAAAAGACAAGGGCATGCCAATTTTCAGAAGATGTGATCCGTTATTTTAGGCACAATTTTAGATAATCTTTTTTTTACCTAACTTTACAGTGGCTGCAGCTAGGAGAGAGTGCATTTTTAGGCACATGTTTATATGAAGAAAAAATCTTATTTCCAATGACAATAACTAACCTCTGATATTCGTTCGGAGGTTCTAACAAATTACAAATCAATTTCTCGGGATATTTCCTATACTCATGTTTATTTTTCCAGTACTAGAATGGGCTTATATCACAAAAAATTTTTATTTCATAATTCGATAGAACTCACCCAAACTAGCTCATCACCGTAAACCGTTTCTTGCTGTGAGCTCCCTACGTTTTATAAAAAATTATTGAAATTCCCGATTTTTCGGACCTCTGAAAACGAGGCGATGATGTGACGTCAAAACCCTACTGAAACAAGACTATTCCAGACAGAGATGAATGATACATGATTCCTGACAGAGTGAATTAGCGCGAGATCACAGTTGAAAGAATTAATATATCAGTTGCCTCAGTCTCCGTCGGGCGTTTGGTATTTTTTTTAACTATGGCGAGATGAGGTTTCTACGTCATAAGTGGGTCCGTTTTCAGAAGGTACTATTATTTGAATGAAACATTCCAGTCAATTTTTCGATCTAATTATGTCGTCAATCATTATTTATGTATAAAAGGATCATTATAAACATGGTTTGAGTTGAAAGTTCTACTAAGGTGTACACGCCCATTGTTTACCAGATTGTTTCAGTTTTTCAGACAGCTCTGGGGGGGGGGTCTAGACCCCATAGACCCCCGCTTGATTACGCCACTGATGATTATTATGGATCAAATTTTGTTTTATCACCACAGGAATAATAAAAAGATTGTGGAAATTGTAATAATTTGCAAATACAATATCCTACATATATCATTACTAACAATCGGAGAAAAATGTATATGTTCAACTAAAAAGTAGACTGCCTTAGCTGAATTCCTATGAACTATCAGCCGCGGCAGTCAATCTACTATTCTCAGAATTATTTTTAGTTTTTCGATTCTGGACAGATATAATTTAATATCTGTATTCTGTAAGATGTTCAAACAAGTCATTGTATTTTTTTCTTCAATTAGGTATTTGCAATATTGGACAGATATAATCTAATATTATGTGGTATTTAGGCAGGAAAGTAGTTTCTGTTAAAGATTTCAACAATCAACTATAATTTTCTTTTTTTTTTTTTGAGAAAAACAGAAGCCTAATTACACTCGTGTGATAAATACACAAAAGGATTATTGAGATATTATATATTAAATGCTGACATTTTGAGGCCATATGCACTTATTCCCCGAAAAATAACAATAAATTTACATTTCAGCTGTAACTGAACCTAGACAATATTTGGTTCAAAGTTTAGCCAATTTGGGAAATTCTCAACCGGGTCGGATATCCAGTTTTATTAGCAACACAAATTCACAATCTCAGACGATTCTGCAAGGCTATCTAGCTAAATTTGGAGTGCAACTGGTCTAACCTTATTTTAGTAGTTAATATAAGTGTCATCCTGTTATATTTTATATGTTCAATATTATGTAATCGCTCGATTTTTGTTTCTACTGTACTATTATAGTTCATCAAGTTTAGAACTTCTACTTGCTAAATTATTTTTACCAATAAAACTTTTATTGAATTTTTTCATTCAAATGGATTTTGTTTTCTCTCATTCTTATCAATATTTGGAAATAAGTCTACTGCATTCATTCACTCAATCTTGAAATTTATTTTCTGAAATAAATCTACAGTATAGAGGCTGAATCATAAGGAACTGTAAATACAATAAAAAGGAGCGCCTAGATAGCCGTTCACGATGCGAAGGTACTGTCGGTTCGAATCTGGCTATCGGCTGATTATTTTTCTTTAAAATGTGTGATTCATGGATGTAATCCTGGCAACACCTCGATGCCCTAGAAGTGTTTCGGATTCCACTATAAGCTGTAGGTCCCGCTCTTCCTTACCCCGCACAAATTTCCACTTCTGGTTCCCAACTCTGAAGTAGCGATATACAAATTTTACAAAAAACACTCCCACCATGCCAGAGAGAAACCATGTAACCATACAGTTTGTCCGGAAATTATGCGCAAAAATCAAGGGGGTGATTCTACATGATGAAATGAAAAATTCATTTCATATGTACGTGGGTCCCGAAATGCATAGTTTTTAACATACAGTGTGTTAAACTTTTTTTAAACAATCAGTTTTTTATGAATATCTCAAATGTACTGTCACCGAATTCCTTGAAATTTGTCAATGATATTTTTTGTCATGAAATCCAGTGGCGTCCCGGGAGGCATCCTACCGAAAATTATTGCCAATAAAATGTGCGCCACTGACTTTTTCGACTTCTGTATCTTCATAACCTATTGACCCCATAACCTATTGAACCCAACTAAAAATGAAACATTTTGGTCTCCTGAAATGTTTTGATAATTTGCTTCATTTCCATGGAAAAAAATAAATACCAATTTATTGCATAAATTTGTGCCAAACAATTCTTTAGAAAACTGTGGTGAAAATAAATGCGTGATCCATGTCCATAGACATAGAATAAGAATGAAGATTTATTATGCTGGAAGAAATTGAAATAAATGTCACCGTGCAACCTAGCGGGTAAAACAACGGTACCTATGAGATATTCGCCGATTATTCCTGCCCATACATTGAGTCGAAACTCTTGCTGAAAATGGCGTTGTCTGATGGCATGTGGATTTTCATCTAAATACACATGTTCGTTGTGTGAATTTGTTATACCTCTTTCGGTAAAGCACGCTTCATCGGTGAAAAGAATTTTATTATGAAACTGAAGATCTTCAGCCTGACTTTCTTGAATGAATCTACAAAATGTCAGCCGCGATTCGGAATCTGCTGGTTGGAGTTCTTGTACACTTCGAAGGAGATAGGGATGCAGAGGTTGCTCTTTAATAACATTGTAGACTACGTCTCTAGAAATTAGGAAACCTTTTTTGGTGAACTCTAACGCTTCTTCGACAATTTCCTTCACAAAAACCAAGGACCAGCAACATATCAGTTTAGATAGATAGATAGATAGATAGATTACACTATGTGGGCGGACGGATCCTTCAGCATGTAGGCCTCCTAGTTCGGGCCCGTTATGCACCCACCTCTGCTGGGAATTGGTTCAGTCTTGGAGGTAGCCAATTTCGCGGGCGAAAGAGACCAGCCTTCTCAACGAAACCCTTCTCACACTCTCTGGTTCCAAAACGATGTTCCCGAGATGTGCTTCCCGTATTGCTGGAACTGCTGGGCATTCCGTGAGGATGTGAGTAGCTGACTCCTCGTCCTCCAGGCACCACCTACATTCAGCATCATCAGTGATACCCATAATGTTGAGGTGCCTGTTTAGATGGCAGTGACCCGTGAGGAGCCCTACCACTATTCTTATTTCTTTTCTGCTCAGTGTGAGCAACGTTTTGGTTCTTCTGATAGAAGGGCCTTCGATATGGAGTTTCGATTGTCTCATGCCTGGAGTCTCCATACCTCCTGGAATTTCGTTTCCAAGCTTTTCATCATGGTTGAGACGCTCCAGGATCTGGAAACTCCTAAGATTGGTTCTGGTCCAATGGCTGAGCTATTTGCTCCTTGTCTAGCCAGGGAGTCGGCCCTTTCATTACCGGGAATTCCTTTGTGTCCTGGGACCCAAAGGAGTTTCACCTTATTGGCTGCGGATAGCATTTGAAGCTCATCAATACACTCCGACACCAACAGCGAACTGACCCTGTATGATGTGAGGGCCTTGATCGCCGCCTGGCTGTCGGAGCATATCGTGATCAGCTGGCCATGGTAGCATCATTTCGTTCACCATAAGAATACGTTGTAGCCATTATCGATGAACTTAACAAGGATCAAGAAACTCAAAAAAATTATAATAAGAAACAAGATACTAAAACAAATAATAAGGAGAAACAAGAAAAACGAAAAACTCTGGATATTGAAATTCTACGATGAAATTATGTTATTCTGACTGAAGTTTGAAGAATTGATATCCCAGCCAACTAGACATTTTTTCTTAAAAATGCATCAGATCAGAAATTATTCATTTGGAAATGAACTTGGAAACTTATGAGAAATTAGCACGATACCGAAAATATTTCTGGAGGGAATATCTATACAAAAAATATTTCTGAAGAAAATATCTTTCTGGGAAAAAGCTTCCAGCCTAGCCTCTGAAAAGTTATCACCAAATTTGTACGGCAAGATAGTAGTTTGAAACTCTTCAAAATTACTGATGATGACCAAAAACATCTCAAAACGTGACAGAACATGACATGCCAAAAATTATAAAAATCGATCTCAGCTTACTCTTTTTATGAGCAAAATTATTGTTTTCCCAAGAAAATTTGACGCCTTGTACCAACTCAACGAAACGATTTTGGATATAGGTAAGTTGGCTAAAATCAACTTATTTTTATACAAGGAGTCAAGCTATGTCCCAACCAGATTATCGTTCTAAAAAATGCATAAGATGCCTCGGATAAGGAATTATTTATTTGCAAATGAATCTCGGGAATATATTCCTGAAAAAAAAAACACTGAAAATTTCCAGTCTGAACTCTGAAAAGTTATCACCAAATAAATTTGTACTGCAAGATGGATGAAACATTTGGAAAGCCACTAATGATGATCAAAAACATCTCAAAACGTGACTTACAGTCACAGAACATGCCATGTCCAAAATTATGGAAATTGATCTCGGCCTAATTTTTTCATGAGCAAAATTGTTTAATTCCCAAAAAACTTCAACGCCCTGAATCAACTCAACGAGACGATTCTGGATATAGGTAAGTTGGCTGTATCAACTCATTTTTATCCTAGGAGTCCACAGCCGAGCCATGTCCCAACCTTTTACAGACACCCTGTATGTCGACAACAGTTCCTTGTACGAAAAAAATGCCTGATATCAAATGAGAGCTGATAAAAGTCTTCACAACTTTCTCTCCATACACTTTTTTCGAATCTTCAACTTTTTTCGAACTGCATGCTCCAGAAAAGGGAAATTTTCGAATAAAAGATTATTATCTGACTTTATTCATCAAACATTCCTCCATATTGTCTGAACGGTTGGTTCACAGAAAAATCCCTTCAAAAAAAGTTGTAGGGAATTGAATTTTCTTCAAGAATACATGTACTGAGATATCCATCGAGATACGCACGTTGAATTCCGCGATGAGGAATTTCACAGACCTTATCAGAAATTCTACAGGGTGATCTCTGAAAGCATAACAAATTACAAAACCGTTGACACTTTGTTTGACAAGCGAATTTTGCATTTTCGAGGCGGAGCGTCTAGCGAAGCCGAGCGAAAGCAAAATTTGCGGAGTCAAACAAAGTCACTTTTGATCCGAATGAAACATGCTATTTTTTCTGCAACCGAAAGAATTAACTAAAATAAATATGTGAAGTAACCACCAATGCCGTGCCATATGTATGCAATGCAACAAATAATCCGTATGGTGAGACTACCTACATTAACAGATCAGGTTTATTCAATTTTCTAGGATGTTAGAATTGTAGTTTCAATATAAATACAACCACAGAGTGACCCATTTGTGTATAGACCAGGTGTCAGCCCTAATAGTAAATACCGCGCTAGTGCCCTTAGGTATAGGGAAGACGTGGAAAATGTTAGGTTAGTGGAATAGTGAGCATATCAACAATAATGATAGCGATTTTTTATTTCTTTTCATACTCCACTGTGTTTGGCTCGGTAATCAAATGAAAGTAAACAATATCGTTTCATTTGATTATTCAAAATCAAGTTATCCATCCCGAGAATAACGAATGAAATACAGATCAAGCAAGTATGTGATTCTTGAAGGCTTTGCTGATCAAAACAAGAATACCCAAATCGAGAGCATGGGTATGAAATGCAAAATCTGCCGGAATCGGAAACAAATCAGGTATGCGTCCCAACCCAAATAACCAACCGTATAACAATGTTGTTTATTCTTGATTACCTTTAGACGTTGATTGATATATTACGCTTACGCTGCGTAATATATCAATCAACGCTTTAGAGTACATCCTCTTTAGTTCTTAGGAGCTAAAGTTCAACTTTAGCACCTAGGAACTAAAAGTGTTGCCTAGCAACATACCTATGTGCTTTTGTGTCGGTTGCAGACAAATTCATTTTTAACCAAACCATCCATTTCTGAGAAATCTCCTGAAACAGGCCGATTTTTATTTTCAATTTCTCCCATTTTTAACAAAAACTTAAATATACAGGGTGATCCACATAAGAGTTATTACGACCACGATAATTTTTCCAAATGGAACACCCTATATAATATAATTCAATTTTTGGAATGTCCCACGATGTGTTTCTATACAGTGCGTCCGTTAAATTGAGTGCTTTCCCAAAGTACTGAATACATTCATTTTTACCCAAACTATCCATTTCTGAGGGATCTCCTGAACCAGGTCGATTTCAATCTATAATTCGTCACATTTATAAGGAAAATTAGATATACTGGGTGATCCACGTTTGAGTTATGATCGACGAAATATTGCAGTGAGATGAAAAGGAGGAGATAACATACCTCGATATCTCAGATTAAGATTGTGAACGTCGCTTCTATATGTAATTTTGTTATTATGTAATCTCAAACAAGATTTTTGTACACTTTCGATACGATTTATGCCCGTGTTATCAAGACACGGACCATACACTATATCGCAGAAATTAAAATGACTCACTACAAGAGAATCTGTTCAAGTTTCAATGATTGAGAAATAATGTGTCTATGAGGATATAACAATTTCAAATTAGTATATGCCCTGTTTATTCATTTACATACATGCGATTTGAACCGCAGATGAGTGTCGAGTTCAAGCCCAAGATTTCTTGCAACACGAGTGCAAGGTAAATGATTTCCGTCCAATAACACCCTCAACATTATTTTTATTTTTGCCAACTATAAGAACATTGGATTTCAGGGAGTTGATAGAGAGGTAATGCTTTTTGGAAATTTGTACAAGTTTTTCAAGTTCTTGGTTGATAACCAAATTAGCTAAATACAGATCAGAATAAAAAAAGAATATTTTATTTGTGTATCGTCAGCATAATGATAAGCTTCAGTACGTTCTAAAACATTGACTATATTATATAGAAATGGTCCCAAAATAGAACCTTGTGGTACACCACACTTTATAGGTTTCAAATTCGATTGCTTATCATTGACCACAACGAATTGTAATCTATGTGACAAATAACTTCTAATTATTACAATGGAACTCTCTGAGAAGCCCACGTAGTGCAAAATGGCAAATGAAATTTCATGGTTGATTGTATCAAACGCCTTGGAATAATCAATCAGAATGAGGGCAGAATTTTTTCCATCATCTATATCTTTGAGAATGTCATCAGTTATATGGAGCAATGCTGTTGTGCATTATAAGCATAAATGTGTACAGTAATTTGATATGTTTCATGATTTTCTCTAAGACTTTTGATAGGGTAGATTAGGGGTAGACAATAGTTTCGCCATTTTTCTTTTTGGGGAGAGGAATTACTTTAGAAATTTTCCACAAAGAAGGAAATATACTAGAAGAAAGACATGTATTCTTAATGTGTGTGATGACATAATCTGTGCTACAAGTATAGGAGTATATGGTTTTTGTCAATTTATTTCCTTATAATCATTGTCAAATTTGTTATAAAATCATTGTTCTTGACAAAAACCAAAAGTAGAGCTAAAAGTAGCCTCCTGGTGATAGTCCTCAAATAATAACACAAAACAAGTATAAATTCAATGTATATTTTGATTGCACCTGCACCATATATGGAATATGTTTCAATGCTTTACAAAACATGTAACAAAGTTGTGAGAGCCATATACCCAGTAATTAGGAATCCTATTCCAAAAGAGAGACCTCTTGCTGGTTGTGGAATGATAACAACAGCATATACAATAGAGTGAACAATTCTTGCTACAGTGAATGCAAAGAAAAGAGTTTTTGCCATGTATTCTGTTGGACTAGTCATCATGTACAAAAAGGCACTGACAAAAAATATTGGTATATTCTCCAAATCATTTAAATGTGCCCTTCTGACTCTTTCCACATTCTCATCTGTTTTGGGTTTGATTTTAAGGCTCTTCACATCTTCTGGGTTAACAAAAGCCTGAAATGAAACAAAAATATTTCATAAAAACTTGGTTCCAATTTATAAATCAGATGAAGTGATTGAGATTTCAGAAAAAAAAATTAACTAATCATTATCACTCATTATTTTCAAGGGGATTATATTGTCACCAAAAATCTCCATAAATACAGAGTCATGAGGAGTATACTCAGAATACAGGGTGTTCCCTAACATCTCTGACAAAATGCAAGGAGCAAATCTTCACTTCACTGAATGTCCTTTAGTTTTCAGAATACAAAGGTGTTCAAAATTCTATTTTAAATCGTTTTTTTTTTCATCTCAAGACATGCTTTACCCAAATTAATTGAAATTCAAATAAAAAAATTATCAAGTCTAGTGCGGCGTCCGGGGGGGGGGGGGGCATAACCAATATTTTTGACAATGTATAAATCATATGTATGCATCAAGGAATTTCACCACTAAACTAATCATAAACTGGATTATATACAGAAGATTTCAATAAAGGACCTACCTACACATTCATAAAAAATCATTTATAATCAAGAATATTTGAATGAGATGAACTGTATTCCCAAGGAAAAGTGATGAGGGTGCTGTTGATATCCTTGGTATTTTTGAATTATTTTCACTGAATTTGGACTATTTTGAAACCAGCTATGCTATATATACCTATACCTACTTTCTTACTAACTATAATCTGATGGTGAATTCATGCATGACTTTCAACTTACTAGTCCTAATTGAAGAAAGAGCTGAGCTTGAGAATTAAAGAATATTCAAAATTAACCAAATACCACCCAAGGACCTATTTTGAGTCCAGGAATCTGCAGTTCCTTCTATAATCCCTATAATAGTATAGGTAATCATTCAAATACTCCCTTATGAGTACCTACTAGGTATGATGCTCATGTTATGTAACATATTGAGAGGTGATTCTGATAATCATTATAATGAACCTCACCTTGTTTTTGTACCTTTGTACACTGGTTAAGATAGCCATACCCATCATTTTAATTACTAAAATACTGCAATAAAATAAATATGACCGGAAAACCGGATTTTGAAGAGAAACTAGGTCTGGAACAACTTGTGCCATTATTGTGCTGCAGATGTTATTTTGAAAAATAAAAAACAATCACAAATTAAATATATCTTGACAGGGTTCTACTTGACTCGCACTGAAAACCACTAAAAAAAAGCAAGGCCGCAAAAGTTGGAGTTGAGTATACTTTTGCTTGTCATAAATTTAAGAATGGTGGGGGGAGTGCAGCGTTGCTAGTTCGCTTCTTCTCGAATAAGATGGCTCGAATGATACTAGCGTGCTGGCGCCTAGAGACAGGAGGTAACAAATATAATCAGCGCGGCAAGTGCGAGTACAAAGAGTAAATTCTTTTTTTCTGCAACCGACACAAAAGTCGTCCATTTTGACACCAAAATTAACTCTTAAATTGACGTTTCTATTACTGACACAAAAATAGGTATGTTGCTAGGCAATATATTTAGTTCCTAGGAGCTAAAGTTAAATTTTAGCTCCTAGGAGCTAAAGTTGAACTTTAGCTCCTAGGAACTAAAAAGGATCTACTGGACGTCATCAAGAATAAACAACATTGTGACGGTTGGTTATTTCGGTTTGTTTCCGATTTCAGCAGATTTGGCATTTCATACCCATGCTGGAGATATGAATACACCTTATTATAGTTTAGTATTGTAATTATAAACATTTCAGTTGAGTATTTTTGTTTTGATCAGGAAAGCCTTCAAGATTCAAATACTTGCTTGATCTGTATTTCATTCGTTATTCTAGGGATGGATAACTTGTTTTTGAATAATCACGGCAAGCAATAGTTTTTTTTTGTCTCAAACAACGATATTGTTTAGCTTCATTTGATTATCAAGTCAAACACAGTGTAGTATGGAGAGGAATAAATAATCACTATTATCATTGTTGAAATGCTCACTAACTTAACATTTTCCACGTCTTGTTCCTAAAGCTGGCACTGGCGCGGTATTCGCCATTAGAGCACCTGGTCCATACACAAATATGTCACTCTGTGGTTGTATTTATATTGAAACTACAATTCGAACATCCTAGAAAACCTAACCTGCTGTTAATGCAGGTAGAATATTCTCACCACATGGATTATTTGTCAATATTTGTTGCATTGCATACATATGGCACGGCATTGGTGGTTACTTCACACGTTTATTTAAGTTAATTGTTTCGGTTGCAGAAAAAATAGCATGTTTCATTCGGATCAAAAGTGACTTTGTTAGACTCGCAAATTTTGCTTTCGCTCGGCTTCGATAAAACAATCTACTATTTCTGCGACCGACACAAAAGTCGTCCATTTTAATACCAAAATTAGCTCTTGAATTGACGTATCTGTTACTGATACAAAAATAGGAATGTTGCTAGGCAACACATTTAGTTCCTAGGAGCTAAAAGTTGACCTTTAGTTCCTATGAGCTTAAGTTGAACTTGAGATCCTAGGAACTAAAAAGGATGTGCTAAAGGTCATCAAGAATAAACAACATTGTTATGGTTGGTTATTTGGGTTGGGACGAATACCTGATTTTTTTCCGATTTCGATAGATTTGGCATTTCAAGTCGTCCATTTTAATACCAAAATTAGCTCTTGAATTGACGTTTCTATTACTGACACAAAAATAGGAATGTTACTAGGCAACACATTTAGTTCCTAGGAGCAAAAGTTGACCTTTAGTTCCTAGGGACTAAAGTTGAACTTGAGGTCCTAGGAACTAAAAAGGATGTGCTAATTTTTTTTCGATTTCGACAGATTTGGAATTTCATACCCATGCTGGAGATATAAATACTCCTTAGTATAGTCTTTGAGTATTCACACTATGTCTCCTGAAAAATGTACTGTGGAGGCATTTACTGTTGAGAAAAAGTTCTGACAACATTATTTTCTAGAGTAAAAGTTTGTTTTGGTCGAGTTAGATTGTGTTGTTTTTAAAAATAGTCTCTTTCCACTTCCATGTGAATTCATAAAAATGCTATTTTCTTCTTTTTGAGTTACCCTCAAGATCATTGAAGTACTTTCTTCCTCAAGTTGAAGAAAATCAGCACAGTCCGGCAACATTAATATTACTGACACGGGATTACGCGACGTCCCCACACTCCCCACCACTATTTTATGACGCAGACTCCGCACAAGGAGAGTTCTAGAGAGGTTCTAGATCCTTGGACTCCGCAGACGCAAGTTGGCAATGAGGATTGATGACGAATGAAATATGATTACAGTGTTGCCTCAGGCATATGTTTTTTCGAGCAAGATATCAACCAAATATCAACTCAAAGCTGTTTCCATCCTTCACTTTCCGTCCTTATAGATTCAAAAAGTACCTCTCATTTTGGTACCATTTTTGTTGAGATATTGTATAGGCGATGGGCCATATGAAGAAATAGTACCTATATGATCTAAGAGTATATGGTCGTCAATGAATAAATGAATTCTTGATGGTCGTTGATGTCCTCACGGCCTCGGTTCTAAACCATATATCTACTACTCATATAAGGCCTGTTCGTTTGTATTGCTAAACTGGCTGAAGTTGATCTTTTTCCCATAGTTGTCTCTGTTCATGCCATGATGTAAACAAAGAGAGTCATAGAAAAAAATCAAGTTTAGCAGGTTGAGCAAGCCAAAGCGGGACCAACTTGTGTGGGTAACGAAATCGGCCAATAGGCGTTGGTGCCGACGTAGGGAAAAAATAATACGAAACTTGTCACACCAATTAATCATTCCAGAATTACGTCATTTGACAGGTTGCTGAGGGGCAAACATTGTGTTTTGTCAAGATTTGTCATATAAAACCAGAATTAGTGGGATCGTTTTCCTTGGAATCCGAGTTGGAACCAGAAAGAATTTCATAATTTTGTTTGGTGAAACTGTTATTATATTGTGGATGTGGCAGGGACGGCCAGGGCAATGCTCATCGAAGGTAACTTAACAGATAGTTTGTGTGCCCCTCAAGAAACCATGTCAAAATCACGTGTTCTAGAATGATCAATATGGTTGTCTCCATCCTTAACTTTCCGTCCTTATAGATTCAAAAATAGGCGATGCGCCATATATAGAAATAGTAGATATATAGTCTAAAATGGTCTAAACCATAGACAAACCTTTCTCTATGGTCTAAACTCAGTGGTCTAAACATAGAATCATCAACTTCAAACTTCAACCTGTGCTTCAACTCAAAAGCTCAAAAGCAAAACTCAAACTGCTCTTCAAAACAAACCTCAGGAATTCAGGTAAAATAATTTCACATTTCAAATTCATTTGATTATTCAGTGAACCCTGAACCTGAAGCACTTGGTGAATGTGTTTGGTTTGTAGTTAAATTATAAATTTAAATTTTCAATTTTTCAGCTTATTTTCTGCATCATCAACCAAGGTCAACAAATTTGTTTACGTAGGTAGATAAAGTTGTTTACAATATTTCACGTTAACGTACGTTCATGGAATGAGCACTTTTGATCCAAACCACCTTCGATTAAGTTTCTGATAATTGTGATAAGTCCTCTTGAAAAATGTCTAGCCCATCTGACTCCGAGCTGAAAGCTGGACATCCACCAGCCGGTAAGAACTATTTATCTTTCAACTCTACTTTTTTAATTACCCTATCAATAAATTGGCACATTATTGTTCCTGGATCTAAGATGTTCCATATGCTGTAGTTTAAAATAGAATATCCTGTGAAGCCCAATTCGGAATTCTAATACTAATTAGGTAGGTAGGATATTGATATCTACATCATGGGTACCTACCCTGCACTAGTCTATCAACTAATTGGGGATTATAAAAGCTTTTCAGTGTTCTAAAGTTTAATAATTCAATTTCATGTATTGCCTTATAGCAACCAGTCTGAGAAAAGATTTGTTGAATCATTTCCTAAGAAGATGTGGTATACAATAAATAAGTGTTTTTAAATACATTTTCATGATTTTTATTTAGATTGATGCTAGGTAGGCATGCCAAATCAATAAAAACCATTCCCCTGATTTTCTACAAAAAGTTTCATCCACTTAAGATTCTTCCTGTAACCACATATTATACATCATCAGTATGGCATCAGTACTTGAAATTGAAAAAAATATATTTTTTCAAAATTGTTGACACATCATTCAGTATAATAGTAGGTATTTCATACATAAAATATTCCCAAAAGAATTCTGGTAACCTACAGACAGTATTCAAAATACTTTTTCCTTGCTTTTCTTATTGCAACAAAATGAGAACATCTAACTGAATAATATATGATATAGATATGATAGTTTTCCTCTTCCACTTTAAAAAACTTCACCAGAGTAGGATGATGTTTGGGAACCCAACTTTTGTTTTTCAACATTTCACTAATCAAAATTTAAAATGTTAGTGATTTCAACCAATAGCATCTGTGATGAAATCTTGTTTACCTCGAACTGTCAAAATTAATTGAGTACCTATGATTTTCTTCACTGACCCTTGTGAATGATTACTGAAGATTGTGTAACAATATAATAACAATTATTATCAGTTTTTTGAGAAAACAACACAATCTCATTATGTTTCCTTATAAACTTCCAAAGATTGTATGATATAGGACATAAGTGCATCTGGCACATCACATCACCTTTAGATCAGCAAATTTAATTTTACTTGTAAAATATGCAAGTGATAAAGTACTTGAATTGTTTTTTAAATCAGTGAAAGAAATCATGTCTCCAAATACAACTCATACTTCAAATTTTATCACTTGATCTTTTATTTTCATCATTCAAACTTCTTTATTGGAGGCAAAACTATTGAAACAAACTAATATTTATATAATTATATACATTTAAACATCCATTAGGATGAGTAATTTTTTTCATTGGGTTTGTAATTTTGGTCAAGAGTTCTCCTCATTTATAACAGTTATTTATATATCAAGGGAGCAAAGATATCAATTTCCTCCCAATATATATTTATATATGATTTTATCCACAAATGCATAATATAGTCTCCCGTGGGAGTTGATAAAGAAGTTGTCTTGGAAAATAAAAATTGATTGATAACATTTGACGGAGTCCTGGTAGGTGGTATTTAGTACCCTTTTATTGATATTTCCTAAAGTTCATCATCTGAATCTAAGTCTAATTCACTATTCTCTCATTTAGTAAAAGCTGGAGGTATGAGGATTACTCAGCATAAAACAAGAAAAGATTCTGGTGGAATATCCGAGGATGTGACTGGTATCACTGTGTCGGGAAGCCCACCTAAAACGACCACAATATCTGGTGCTATTCCTAAGGGAAATGCAGATTTTCCAGCTGAGGCAGTTCAGAGTTTTCATAAAGATAAACCTCCAGCAACGCACGCTAATAAACCATTGCTAAACATTCAACAACCAAGAAAGTGAATGTTTCTTTTTTATAACTATTATATGGGGCCTCTCATAAATAATGGGTTTTTTCTAGCTTGTTAGTATTTTCAAAAGTGTCTCGTTTCAAATTCATTTTTCATTTTATAATTTTTATTCTCCAGTTAGATATCTGACTGGAAATGATGAAAATTATTTTTTATTCAAGTTATCAGTTTTGAGAGATCAGAGTATTTCTTGTGACTTATTGATGTATTCATATATTTTATGAAGAGGTTATATATAGAAAGTAGTTGAGTTATATAAATAAGTAAGCACTTTTATCTGGATTTCTAATAAAGTATATTTACTGAACATTTTATTAGTTTTCATTATTCAATTTTGTTTTATTCCAACATAATTTCTTTTTATCATTAATTTCCTTCTTTGTCATTGGTTTGAGACATGCAGCTGCCACAATTTCCCTAAAAATTGATCACTTTTGTGTATAAGGAAAAGGACGTTGATGGATGGTAGTTTCTCTCACCTGAATTCATCATAATTTTTTGAAGTGACAACTGCTCGTATCTTTGCATCATTCTGTATCCAATACATTTTATCTTTCTCCAGAGAAGATTGTAGTTGTTTGTAGAGATTCGAAGTATCTTTATTTGACATGAATGACTTGTGTAATCTAGTAAAATCAAGACAGAATTTCAATCTGGAGATGTTTAATCAATCAACTATGGGTGGTACCTGGTAACCAGCTGGTAACTATGACAACAACTATATCAAATGTTACGGGATATTCTTTAGTATGTCCATATTGAGTGAGGTAATTCTTTGGTCATAATAAACTGCTCAACACATGAAACGTAAAATCGCTTTTTTTTCAAACAAATTTGAATCATCATAACTTTCGATTTCCTCAACCGATTTTCAATTATTTTTCAGTTTCTGAAAGCTCGTTTCATTGACTATCGAACCTATGGATATGACTATTTCATCTTTTCCGGATCAGATTCTACAGGATGATAATCAAAGCTGTGCATTTTTCCAAAAATTTCAAATGCCTCCCGTTTGAAAGTTTTCATTTTTTTGGGGTCAAAAATATGTTGCTTCATATGTTTTGTCGATACTGTAAAAAAATATTTGGAATTTGTCACACGCGTTACTGAAATATGAATGTTTTATTAAGATAATTCATAATTTGATGCTGGCTTATTTCTATTGGCTTTGTGTTCCTGTCAATCTGGTTCGAACGGTGGTCAAAATCTTGAAATGATGCATTATCAACCCATTCTTATATACAGGGTGGTCCTCAAACAACAATTATGACATCAAGTGATAAAAAAAATCTTGTTTTTTTTTTATGATCATGTATAAACTATTACAATGACGAAATTTGTCCTGGTCTGTGAATTAGAAATTTTCAGAATAAACATCAAAATTTTTCTGTATTTTGAAAACGGCTCACCCAATTAACTAATTTTTTGTCCTGGGGAGGGTTGAGTTAAACTCAATATCCTCAACTATATCATATAAAGGAAAAGAAAAGGAACTGATAATATCTGCAAATGTTCCTGAACATGGGATTGAACAAAATCCATTTTCAGCCAAATTTGTTTTTTTGAATTGAATACATATCATCAAATTTTATATCACAGAAACGGACCTATAAATTGTGGCATTACAATAATTAACTAGACTACTAGAGTATTCAGATTTGTTATCAAGTGGTTCTCTCTGTCTCTAAAATTTATGAATAATAAATGTTTGTTAAAAGATGAATACCTAATTTCAGGGAGGTGGCAGCTTTCACACTATATGTTATTTTTGTACAAATATATTTAAAACTTAACAAAAAACACAATAAAGAATACTTATACTACATTCTATCTAATCTTCCCTCCAAGTTCAGTAATAACAGTTTCAATACTTTTATTAATAACATTCACTTCAGCTTGAGTCAGGGTTCTCTCCATATGCCTATAAGTAATTCTATAACAGTGGCTCACTTTCTGAGTTGTGGGATGTGTAAAAGTGTCTATCAATTGAACTTGTTCAATCAGATCACCACCAAGACTCCTTGCCAGATCATAGAAATCATTACAGGAAAACTGTGAATTGGGAAGCCAAAAACTGATATCATTGACACATTGAGGATACTGACTAATTGGAACATAGATGATATTCTTGTTAACATCCTCAGTATTGAATTGGTTCAAAAACCCAGAATCTTTGGACCAAAAGAGACGAATATCTGGAATTTTATATAGACACATTGCTATCCTTTCTAATCCCAATCCAAAAGCCCAACCAATTTTATCAGTCACTCCAACATTGCTCAATATTTTTTGGTGCATTATACCACACCCCAACAATTCCATCCAATCATTATCATGAAAAATTTCTAGTTCCCAAGAGGGTAGAGTGAAAGGAAAGTATGCATCTACCCATTGATATTTGACATCTTCCCCAAACAAACACTTTGCAAGTTCAACCAGAGTACCCTTCAATTCATATTCCATCAACTTGACTGCCTCCAAAGTATGATGACTCTGTTTTTCTTGATCACCTGTGAAGGATGTGTTGTTTCCTTCTTCAAAAATGTGCAAGTTTTCATTATTGATGAATATTTCTTCCCTTGTTTTCAATCTCACTACATCTACTTGGTGAAACACTGGGTAATGTGTTCTGTCAATTTCATCTCTACGATAAACATCCCCAATCATAAGAAAATTATTCAAGCCAGCTTGAATCAACTCACTTTGGTGTGCAGTCATGTGTGCTCTCAACAAATATTGCTTGTTCACATAGTAACAGTCACTTTTATTTCTGGAGGGATGATTATCTGCAATAAGTAAACTATCAAAGTTCTGATAAGTACTCACAACAGGTGTCAGGTTTTCATGAACAGAGAATACAGGATTTCCTCTTCGATTAACAAAAGATTTATAGAAGAAGTTGATGATTCTCTGTTTCACCAAATTGAGAGGATGATGTGGTTTCAGATATATGTTCTTGCCTAGATGACTACATATTTTATCGGTTATATTAGTGTGAGCATCCTTTTTGTACCTCTGAGTAAATAGTCTCAATTCATTAGTTTCCAATTGTACCTGGGAATAATATTTCTTTGGTAGATATAAACAATAATGTTTTTGCATTGGTACCAAAACTATATTTTTAATTCTGTAAGCCATTAGCTTATGTCAAAATCTCTGATGAACTGTTTCTACTGTAACAAATGTTAAATTCATGTTAAATTGATATTTGTTGATAGCAAAATGAGAAAGAACTAAAAAATCCTCTTTCCATAGCATAACCACACTTAATGTTTTGTTTTGGTTGTAAATGTCAAATTGAATAGGTCGCGTGCAAGAACTGTCAGATGACCGACCCTGGAGGCAAAACATATTTGTTTACAAGTGATCGAAATAGTTTTCCACAATTATTTTGGCATATGAATTGTATTTTTCCGCTATTCATCAATTCGCTAATGCCTCACATTGTGCTGTTGTAAAATGCACAAAAACTGCAGCAAAAGATGAAGAAATCCGGATGGTACATTATGATTCAAAAGTAAGTACCTACTATAGTCACTCATAGTTTTCATTTTTGAAATTTGGTTATTTCTCTGATTTCTCATCGGAATTCCTTCTGCAATAGGATCAGCTAATAGAAATATACCTGAAATTTCTAGAATAATGCAAGAAGATTGGATTCATGCAATCAATCGGTAGGACTGGTCTGACATGCTGACGATCGTGTGTGTTGTAGACATTTTCAATCTATTAGCAGCATTAGCTTGAATTGCAGAAGTGGCAGAAGGCAGGAGGAATTTTAATAAGGAATGACAACATTTCATAATGCTAACTATATGAGATTACTATTTACCTGAAAAATCATATTCCCTAGTCTCTTGCTGCATTTTTTGTGCATTGTACAACAGCACAATGCGAAGGCATGCTTGAATTAATGAATAACGCAAGAAACACGATTCGTATGCCAAAATATTGTGAAAAACTATTTCAACCTTTTGATTCCTCTGTAACCAAATGAAAAAGTGAGGTTGTGTTTCAATAATTCACAGAAGAATGAGGTTGTGTTTCAATAATTCACAGAAGAATGAGGTTGTGTTTCGATATTTTGCCTCCAGGGTCGGTCTTCGTGCACGCGACCTATTCACCATTAATCACTAGCAAAGAAAACATTTTACCACTAGCGTCTTTACTGGGACAAGCCCATAAGCCCATAATACAGGGTGTTGCAGTTGCGTAATTCTCAAGTCCTTGTAGCCATCTTAGGTATATCATAGATCTAAATACACACTATAAACTTGAGGAAGATATTTGATGCTGAATGAATATGAATCGGGATGAGGGATAACATTTTCAGTCTCACAGGTTGGCGTTACAAAAAAAGACGTAGTGAACAAAAAGAAAGATTCGATTTTACGACCAATATTATTCTTACATTGCCGGAGAAGATATCGTAGGAAGAGGCCGATTTACACGAAAAGAAGAAGTTTATTCATCAGTATTTACCATATATGTACTATTTCTATATATATGGCTCATCGCCTATATATCTCAACAAAAATGGGACCAAAATGAGAGGTACTTTCTGAATCTATAAGGACGGAAAGTGAAGGATGGAAAAGGACCCCGCACCGCTTGGGGCCCGGTGACCCATAAGAGCGGTGTGGGGTCCTTTGAAATAAGTGGCCAGGGTGGCCAGTCGTATTATTTTTTCCCTACGTCGGCATCAACGCCTATTGGTCGATTTCGTTACCTATATAGAGACCAATAGAGACATAAGTTGGTACCGCTTTGAGGACAGCGATGATTCATATATGAGTAGTAGGTATATGGTATTTACTTTGCCTTCACTTTGAGTTCATTTGTCTACTACTCCATCGTGCTGACTATATATACAGCTATCCGCGCGTCCATATATGCTTCGAACATGTTTCAAAACAAATTGTCTGATAAACGATTGGATTTTTCTTTTAGGCTCTCTGATAGAAACATATTTTAAACGCAGTGACATTATTTGGAGTTAGTTCTACCAACTCTACTCACGTTTCAGTGGCGTGATTTGGTGGACAATAAATAATGTTAGCCCTCATTGACTTTGGATAAACCGGAGGGATTAACTATACCCAATGTTGAAAGGCTATATAACCTTGTCTTTCAATGACACCCTTTATATTTGCTCATAAGAATTGAATAGAGTAGGTCTATAACATTTTGAAAACTGCTTCAAGCTCATTTTGTGCTCGCAACATGAACAAAAGTTTGATCAAAATAGTACCATCTTCAGTATATTTCAGTTAAAAATAAAGCGTGTGGTAAGAGAGTTCTTATCTGACCTCTTTTTCTTTTGCCTGGACGCCAGACTACTAACGGTTAACAATAGTGATATTCGACCGGTCGGTAATTTTGAGCGACAGACAATTCAAGGGATTTTTTGCTATACCTAGCATAGAAAATCCCGCTATACAGGATGATCCACGGTGGATTTGTATTTGACATCATCACTAGTATACCGGGTGTAACAGGATCATGGTACACCAAACTATTTTCTCCAACTCAATTTGGTGATAAATCAAGAAATTTGACGTATTTGACAAGATTCAATTTTTTTCATCATCACTTATGTCGATATGAGTGCATCAGACTAAATCAGAATAGTCATGGCACACTCAAATGAAAAATCAAAAATTAAATCAAAATCGATAATGAAGTTTGAAATGTCACTTATAAGGTATCGTTGGATTCAGAAAATAATGCAGAATTTGAAAATGCAATGATATATAGGGTATTGCGTTTGAAAATCAGAAGTTATCATCATTTTCGGTGAAACCGGAAGTGACAAATGAAACTTATTTATGTGGAAACATGACGTTTATCAAGTTAATTGGTCATTCCAAATCACAATCACTTATCTCCGAAAATAAAGGAGAAATAGGGGGTGTACCATGATCATGTTACACCTGGTATATGGTGTAACGTTGTAACTCATCCATCCATGCAATCTACTTTATTCTTATATGGAATATACAATAGGTTGATCACTTCCCTCATTGGCCTATATCATACTCATACTACAGACACCTCATATATTGATGGGGAATTGGAATTGAACGAGATGCGTTCAAAGGAAAAAATGAATAGATTGCATTTTCGAGGTGCGGTATAATCACTTCAATGGTCGTCTTAATGATAGATTTATTACCAGTCAGATTTCAATTTATTCACATTACACAATTTCAATTATCGAATTATGAAATATTGTTCAACAATATATAAAATTATTTTGATAAATAACTGTACAACTTAAAAAGACAAATCAATTATTATATTATGTCAAACTCCAGATTTTCGCATGATTCAATAAAAAAACCTGAATTATAATTTGATTAGAACTTCAAATTAGCAGTACTCCCTTTTCACCAGAATATTCGGCAGCCTTTCCCGATTTTTGGAATATTTTTTACAATTTACATTTCCTGGATAAAGTTTATTCATTTCACTCTTGACTACTTGGTGTGCGGGATAGTCGTCGTCACTCAACTCGTCACTCGATTCCAAAGCACCCCTCACCACCCTATACTGTGCATTTATATTCTGGGAGGAGTCTGATGTGGTGAATGCATACTTAGAACATGAGGGAGCATTCGTGGAACTCGAAGATTTATCTCTGTGCCAACTGTAATCGATGGGCTCACTGTCATTTTCCTCGGTTTTGAACAAACCATTTTCCACACCCAATGAATCGGAGGTATACCTCGAGGAAGTGGGTAAAGCATTCGCACCCGGTGATTCACCTTCTGATCCCACATCAGAGGTTTCTTTGGTTGGTTTCGGCAGAAGATTCATTTTCACATGTTTGGAAGATTTGTACAAATTGGCAGCAGGCTTGTTACTTTTTTTGAGTTGCTTCTTTTTACGGATGAGTGCTGAAATTGGTATATCAGAGTCGGAGGAAGTGTCTACTCTCAACTCATTGTCAGATATTTTGGGTAACAATTTCTTAAGTTTCTTCATTTTTCTTCGCCTTTTATACCTGAAATTGGAATGTTATGAATCGTTAAACACGAGATAGGTTATGATTGGAATTAATTTAATTATTTATTTATTTAATAAACGGATTCACCTTTACAATAGAAATTAATTATATATAATCAAGATGGCATAAGGACAATAACATCGCAGCATCAACCAATGAAATTCAACAATAAAATAAATTTAACTACATCTTGTTGTTGAAACTATTTCCTATTTACAGCCATTAGGTTGAAAAATTACATTCTGCCCAGAGAGTGAAAAAAAAGGGAAAAGAGAAAAAAAAAGTATCAACTAAATTAATGGTGACTGATTAACCTAGGATCAATTTTACAAATTCTATTTTTAAATATGGCTAAAGACTGAACGAACAGGTCAATATTAAATGCATTGAAATTACGCCGCAAAATGCGGGAAAAAGGGCTGAAGAACCCATAGTTGGTTCTATGATTATTTATAGCAAATAATTTTGTATTTCTAGTAAAATATGAGGGAACATTGAAGTTAATCCTATTGAGAAGTTCATAGCAATCAATTTCACCTGAGATAATCTCAAACATAGTATAACTACCTAGCCTGAATCGACGGACACATTAGTTAGGTTGAGCGTATCAAGAGTATCCGAATAATTGAAATGATGGTAATTTCCCATTTTGTAGGAAATGTGTTTGGCGAATCTAACTTGGGCTTGTTCAATTAGTGTGATATCACATGCATAGTATGGTGACCAAATCGTACAGCCATAGTCGAATAAGGAACGTACAAGGAAGCAGTCCAAAATATACAATGTGTTGCATGAAAAATTATTTGTATTACGTGATAGAAAACCTACCATTCTATTGGCGGATGCTGATACTTTCAGTAGATGGCTCTTGAAGGTGAGACGTTTATCAAAGATGATAGCAAGATCTTTAATCTTGGTTATTTTTTTTTTAAGAATCTATTGTCAATATTGTAATTATACAGGGTGATTCAAAAATTCAAACAGATATTTAGGTGCATACAACAAGTATTTTTGTAACAAATTATGTTCCAAAGTATTGTTGAAAATTAATGGACATTATAACTTGATTTGAGGTCGTCATTCAAAACCAATTTTAATTATGGTGGTTGTTGATGTTGCTATGCTAACCATTGTATTTCGTACCAATTTCCCATAGATAAAACAACATATTTGTCATATCAAAGCCCAGTTAATCACACTTGTCTCAGCTCTATCACAAAGGACATGGATCAAAGAACTTTGTTTCACTTCACGTTCTACCAACGTGATAAAATTGAAGCATCCTAGGCATCATCACAAACGAGACCAATCAAAGAATATTGTTCAATCACAATGTTCTTAACCTAATGCAACTTGCATCTATGAGGCCTGATTGTTAAGGAATCAAAGATATTATCAATCAAACCAACTATTCCCAGGTGTCATCAGGAGACAGAATTTTGTTTCAACACAAACTTTTATAGCATTTTTTTTTTCATCCATATTTCATCAATGTGTACAACCAAGACCCAGCCCACAACATAAGTAATTTCTAATTTCATGCTACAATGTCTCTCCACGTAAACCCTTTACAGATTGTTCATTAAATTGACAAAGCCCATGGCAATGGGCGAAACGTTTTTACTACTCTATGACTTGTAATTACTTACAAAACATTAATACCTGAATCCAAACCCCAAGAAGGAGCCGTTAATCAAAAACATAAGTAAGGTTAGTGAGTGGAATTCTTCCTATTCAAATAGGTAGACTATGCAAATGACTGTTGAGGTGAAGTAATGAAATCGATGTGTAATTACAATGAGTAATTGATGTCATAATCAAGGCTATAGTATCTTAGCCTGTGATTCCCGACCATACCTCTGATATAACATTGTTTTTAAACAGATTTATGGAGTGTCCAGTTATATTTTTCCCAGAACGTTTCATATTCAACAGACGGTTGCAAATGTAAAAACTTCACAAACGATAAGATTTCCACAAAATTCTTAAACACACAACATGTTTCGCTAACACAGTGGCTTCGTCAGGTGATATACTGGTACAATTTTGTGTTTGAGAATTTTGTTGAAATCTTATCGTTTGTGAAGTTTTTACATTTGCCATGGATTTCCATCAAGTAACGGCCGAGTCAATTCAAAATTAGACGGTTGCAAGGAGATCATGTTTAAACCCAGTATGGCAAGTCTGAGATAAGTCTGAAACTTCATTTGATGCGGACATTAAACTATGCTAGACTCTATTCGCGAGATTCACGAAGTGGGCAACATCTAGGTTACATAATACGAACTTCAAACTGGGGGAAAACAAACTGTTGTCTTGCTTGCTGTAGCTGTAGTCAAACTTGTCAATGACATAAAGGTTGGCACTGTTGGTAGTGATGATGGTTGAGTTGGTTAATTTTTTCACATTATAACATTTTTATTAGTTTAGTGAACAGTGAACGGGTGAAGAATTGGAGATAGTTCAAACAATTCAAACTAATATGACGACCAAATCAATTGACATATAAAAGAGCAGCTACAACATGTTTACAATACCCAGAGTATCCTGCTTTGCATGAACAAATACAAATCCATTGTTCTACAGGAGTTCGTCTGGAAACCAACTTCAATTTTACTTCATGTGGGGAAGATTTCATCGCCGAAGTTTGTAGACAAAGTGCAAAAAATGTGCCTTTTGTTGAAGTCTTCTGCCTCACACAAAATCACATGATTAGCACAGAGAACTGCTTCTCCTTCCACTACTGGTCGGCTTTTTCCGTCTAAATAGAGCAAGATATCTGCCAAAAGTACATCTACAATTATTATTAGCGTTTTCGATCGAATATTGACAATTAATGACAAGAAATTTAAAAACTTATCACTCTTATCAGTACACAGTACACAAGCTAATGAAACTAATGGGATTGAGTGAGGATTGAGTTTGTTTTCCCCCAGTTTTGACGTGGCTTAGACATGGAACGATGAAAACCGAGCGCCACCTGGTAACATTGATTCCCGCGAATAGGGCATCTCTGTGATAAAACAAAGAACATTTGAAATGCAGCAGTGGTAGAGCTGCAGAATCAAATGTGATAAGACATCTAATAAGTTTCACGTGAGCCTGTGATTTCATTTGAGGAGAACATTCAACAATGCCATATATCTGATTTTTTAAAACCTGCTGGGCTGCACGGAAGGGAATCCATATAATGTTCAGAAAACATCGTGCATGTCTGATTGGAACATCTTCGTGATAAAACATGGCCCATTTGAAATCAAGTAGTGATAAAATTAGTGATGTGATTGAACAGGTGATGAGTTTCAAGTGAGCCTGTGATTTGTATTTATTGCAAATTACTACTAGATGAAATACCTTTTATATGAATCTTCAGAACTGTCACTAGAACTTTCACTAGGACAGCTAAAGCTTGATGAAGTTGACGATCTTGATCTGTGATGTCGGGACCTCTTCTTTCGCTTTTTTTCTTTCTTTTTTTCCCTTGACTGCCTCTTGTGTTTGAGTCTAAGTTTCAAAGGTAAAATTGGAGCACGAGGTGCGGGTTCTGGTTCTGAATTATCCTCTGCTAAAGGAATAGGCACTGGGTTCTCTTGAGACACCAATATAGGCTCATCAGAGTCCGTATTAACTAGATCTATGACAACTGGTTCCTCAGGGTTGGTGCTTCCCACAATTATCACATCGCTATCATTTTCATCATCAGAAATTTCATCTGTAATATCGAAACAGTTTTGAAAAAACTTAACAAACTATATGATTCTTGCAAAATTCGAGAGACCAAACTACAATGATCTTTGAAAAAACGGCTACAAAAAATTAGCCCCCAACTTTGAATGATGACATAGGTATACAAGATCACATACATGATTCATGAGAGTCAATGCAGAGTTACATAATACCTTTTGTCAATTAAAGAAGAAGCATTTGTTTGTGAAGTTCTTTCAGTAAGGGCTAGTCAATTATTAATACATATATATTTTCTACTGTCATCTTAATCAAACTATTTGAAGAGGAAAATAATAACAAATTAATCAAGATTTGTGCCTCATACAGACTGAATGACAAAAAAAGCTCCAAGCCATAGTGCCATGTTATTTAACAAGAAAATTAAATGACCCGAAACTAGGAGGAGGCACTATTTTTTTTTCAATTACAACTGTAACATCAGCTACTGTTTTGTTTTTAAATGGTAAGATATATTTCTTCCATGTCTGCATTATCAGGTATCTGTTGACTTCTGCACATAATTAGTAAGGAAAATTTAAGAGAAAACATTAGTTGCGTCAACAAGGCGGTATGAGCGAAGGTGAACTTGTTATACATCACTGAATTTCAAGAAAAATCAAACATTTTGAAAAAAATGAATATTGATATTAAAAAAAATTGAAAAAATATTATTAGTCGAACAATGCATATCGGCACTATAGCTTGGGGTATTTTATTTAATGATATAAAACTGCTCAAAAATGTTTCATCAAAATGCTAGACAAATGTTGAAGTGACCTGTAACTGAAAGTCACAAAGAGGTAAGAAACACAAATTCACCCAAAACAGGATAGCCATACTACCACATTTCTGAAAAATATCCACTACAAATCTAAAAATTGAAATTTTACAAGTACAAAATGAGAAAAACTGTGAGGAAAAACGATAAAAAAACTGCAATTTTCCATATTTGGACTCGTTTTCCTAGGAATGTATTTTTTTCAGTTTCCTACGTTACCACGCCACCATGTGCGAAACAGTGAGCGAAGTAAAACGATGCGAGATGTACATACTTCGCGCATTGTATGTAAACTATATGAGAGTTTTCTATTTAATTTTTATGGACCTCAATCAAGCAAACATACAAGAAATCATTCATTTTTGAATGTATAACAATAATTAGGGCCTTTTAGCCAGTTCAACACTATTTTTTAAATTAAGCTAAGAATATTACAACTTTAATTAGTACTATATTTTTTGAAGTTTGTAGAAAAAATGTTGTTTGCAACTCATGCGCGGAATATTTTGGTCATCTCGACTATTTATTCAACTCGGCAGCGCCCCGTTAGAAAAATCAGTTTCCGATTACCAAAGCAGCATTTCGCGCACTAGATACAAAAATTACTATTAAATTGTCATTCCAAAACATATTTTCACATTTTTTGTATCGTTTTTACTCTCCCTATAATACAGCTGAGCCATCGAGCTTCGCTCACTCCGAACATATCACAACTCACCTTGTAAAGTCACAACATGTGGAAGTGGAGACTGAGGCCTCTCTGAATATATCACATTACGATCATATCCTATCATATCGAACGGGGACCTCATGAAATTATAAAACTCGTGGATGAAATGGTCCGTTTTATTGTCAAGATAATCGAAGAGCAAATTTCGAAAAGTCCGACTACATATGTGATTGCGAAGCAAGTGATCCATGATGACGTCCACTAATCTCATCACCAATTGGGTGTTCTCATACAGCAAAGCATTCAGCTCCCTGTTGAGCCAAGGTACTAGTCTTGTACGGGCACCAGGGCAATCCCTGTGTATTTCAAAAAGATGTGAGAGCGTGCACAGGGTGGGCAAAGATCATACACACACTAGATAGTCAACGCCTGTGTAAAAATTGGCAACGCTATGATGGGATCTAACAGACCGGCGGCTAATCGGCTGTGCTATTCGTTGACCAAATATTATTATCCGAGTCGGTGGAATACGCGGCGTTATAATGAATAGATGCGCACAGCGGATTATCACCGCTCTGTTCGTTCCCAACTTAGCGTTGCCCATTCTTACATTTACGGTGCTTATCTAGTGGGTAAGCAAATCATTACGTTCGTAATGAGTAACGCGGTAACTATAGAAGATACCTTAGACTAAATAACAATAGATATATACCGCCAACAATCCTTAATGCCAAATACGGGTAAATGAATGAAATTTCGAATGGTGGGGATAACTCTGCGGAATCATTGCCAGATAATTGATATTTTTCTTAGATACATTTCATGCAAGTTTATGTGCATTAATAAACTCTCACCTATTGTAATATAATAATACGTCATTTTGTAACGCCCAAGCGAGGTTACTTGATATATTAAACATCATAAACACGCTTTTCATCAACAAAAACAAGCCCCCAAACAACACCGCCACTACACCAAATTTCTATTTCTGTAAGACAAGTGCAAGAATATTTCTGATTATCTATTCAATCAAAATATTGAAAAAAGTTCGTCTCCTCAGAAGGTGCTTGCCCTAGACCATAGTGAATTTTCTGGACTGAATACTTACTGCAGATAACAGAGACCTCAACACACAACTGATAAATCAGATAATAAGAGGATTATCTTTGAATATTCGCATCTTGACTAAATGAAACAAGGATTTGAAGATGCAAAAGTGACGATATTGACGTTAGGAAGTTAGGTTGACAATGTATTCCATCTGCTTCTTCTCTTCTTGTATTTCTGGGGATATTTTTATTGGTACTGAAGCATCATCCAAGTATACACTGCAAAATAAGTTGGGTTTGTTCTGTAAAAAATGTCGTAACGGCATCCGTTTTAAAGATATAAGGTGTTGAAAAAATGATTTTTCTACATATTTTTCAGGATTACGTCGAAACTACTGGCAACATTGTGATGAAATTTTGTATTGATGTTTTTTGGAATCTGACACCTGGCATGAATTTGTTTTTCTTCCATCCATCAATCTGTTTCGGCGTTTTGACCGAAAATTTGGCGACTCGTTCATTAGGCGAAGTTTCCGGATCCCGAAGCTACAGTGTGTGCTACAGGTTTACGAGAAATTATATGTGAAATTTATTGATCAACGACTCAAGACTGTCAAAAATGACACCCGCCTACTGGGAATAAATATAAAAATGTGCCATAAGTTTTTTTTTATTCTTGAGAATATTCGAGAAAAAATAATGAAACGTATTTTTTTATAATTATCGTTCCAGGATCGAATTCAGAAACATTATTAGTAAAAATAGTTTCGGCTCCTTCACCATTCGGATGACTGAAACTGCGCATACAACTTTAACGTTTTGATTTATAAGATGCGGCAATATTCAGTAATTCAAAAATAAGAGAAGTACTTCTGATAGGAACAGAAATTCGCTCATAAAAATAATTATCAACCATACCAACCAGCGCATAGTTTGACAGTCAGACTAAATAACAATAGGTGGACACGCGATTAATCATTAATGGTGGGGATAAAAATGCAGAATCATATTTAAGATATACTCAATATATGTGTGTATAAATTAGCTTGCATGCCATTTGTGTATTTGGCAGCAATTCCACAGAGATCCTGAAAATGTCTTTGGCAGTGGAAAAAAGCAAAATAAATCTCTTTTAACTTTGACAGATATATCAACATTGAACGTGCATTGAACACAAACACGTTACTGGTGTTCGACTATCGATAATTTGTATCGATAGTTCAAAATAATCCATAGTGTTGGAACTCAAACTCATGGATTAGATTAGGTGAAGTAAAAAATAATTTCCACAGATTCATTTAGGTTATACTTCCTGACTACCAGCAACAGCTGTCACTTTCAATGCTGTTGTTGCTGTTACTGTCATTTTCATATCGGGCATATTGAGCGATAGTTTATCGATTGTATAGATAGTTTTTCAGCAGTACCATCAATGTGTCGTGTGAAGCGACTATCGATAGTTTTTCACCTCTGAAACAAATATTTTTGAGGTTGTGTCTTCTTTTTACTTTCCTGTTCCGAGGCTTTACTAATGTTGGTCATAAACTTGTATGTTATAGTTTACCACCCCGAGGATTATTAATTGAGGTAATTTGAAATTGATGATGATTTGAATTATTTCAATAATCATTCTAAATAGAAGAAATATATTACTTAGTAGTAATAAACATATCTGATGAAAACTTGTCCCCAGGAAACTTATCTATTCTGAAGAAGAACAACCACAATATTCACATGTGTCTAAAAAAGTAGGAAATTGGATTTTATGTTTCTAACTTGAAAACAAAAGGCAAGAGAAAATTTTTGTTTCTTCCAGTGAATTTGAACCATAAAAAGATATTAGGAATGTCGGTGCCATTTTGTAGTATCTTATATAGTTACGGGGTCGTCATATACAAACAATAACATAGCATGATTTGAAATGTTTTCACTTACTGGAAAAATGCTGGAGATATATCTCTGTAACGTCCAGTAACATCTGGAGGAGCGCTAACCCATAAGTTTCTAGTGTAAATGGATCGACGGAAACTAGTTGTAGTGGTGGTAGAATCTCGACGTCTTATTCTTTGGAATATATTTCTAGCAAAAGATAAAATCAATTGAAATATTTGTTAGTGTTAATATCATTTGTAAAGAGCGCGCCTGATTAAATGGAAACAACTTTTCGGGAATATGAAGAAATGTTGAATACAAAAGTTGTCTTCAACTGAAATTTGAGTGATGTTTTCTATATACACGGTCTTTTATATTTCTGGAAGCATTGTTGAAAAAATTGGTTTATTATAGGACAAGAATGAAACTACTTGGTCCAAATAATATTTATTATTTTTTATATTTGTAGTGCTTGCACAAAAAAAATCAAGCTTTTTCCGTTCCTAATCAATTTCTGGAGTTGGAGTGGAGTTGCCTGAACCAAATTCTCGACTGACGTGGAAGAAGCAGCAGCAAACCGAATTCTCTGATAATGGAGAGTTCATTTTGAATAATGGATATATTTGGTTGCCACTTCCACCAATCTTTGGGTTTTGTATTTTGAAGAATATCATCGTAGAACATAATCACAGTTTAAGGAATATTACATATCAGTAGAACCTCAATTATCAGTGCTCAACGGGACTGGACCCGGCACGGATAACTGAAAAGCACGGATAATCAGAACATTAGTTTTTCATACAGGGTGGTCCAAGTAGTTGTTAGAATTTATGTATAAAAAATTACGTTGTCTAAATGTACTCCATTTCTGTATTGGCACTCCTGAAGCCGATCTCTAAAATTTTCCATAAAGCGGCGGCAAGTGTCTGCAGTTATGGCATCGATTTCTTGTCGAATATTGTTCTTTAGATCTTCCAGGGCGGCGGGTCGGTTGCGGTACACTTGACTTTTGAGATATCCCCATAAAAAAAACGCAGAGCGTCAGGTCCGGGCTTCGGGGGAGGCCATTGAATGTCTCCTCTTCGAGAAATCGATTTTCCTAGAAAAAGCGTTCGAACGACGGGCAAATAGAGATTTGAAGTGTGGCAGGTGGCTCCGTCCTGTTGGAACCAAGTGTCACGAGTGTATCCGTCAAATTCTTGAAGAATGGGTCTGAAAAAGGTCTGAAGCAAGTCGAACGTTACTGCGCGGCCTTGGTGGTCTTCGAAGAAAAAAGGACCGATTATTCCGGATCCCGACATTGCAACCCAAACTGTGACCTTTGGGCTATGCAGAAGCCTTTGATGTTTTATTAGGATGTTGAGTATTGACATGGCCATTCAGGTGGAAATGAGCCTCATCGGAGAATAAGATGTTGTCGACTTCTGGAAATCAATTCATTATTTCGTTAGCGAATAAAAGTCTATCAGCAGGGTCCCTCGGCTTCAATTCTTGCACTAACTGAATCTTATACGGGTGCATGTGTAAATCTTTGTGAAGAATGCGAAGCACTGACGATCTCGAGACATTTAATGCTGCTGCTCGCTTTCGTGTCCATAAGTTTGGTTGTTCGCGCACAGATACCTAATGCTTTCAATGTTTTCAGCGATTCTCGCTGACCTTCGACGACCAGGGACGCCTTTATTCAACGTTGATCCAGTTTCCTCAAACTTGCGAACTCATTTCGTTATCAACGGAAGGCTTGGACACTGCTGAACATCATGCAAATTGAAATGTTGTCGAAATCTACGGCGAGCAATAGTAGCAGAGTTGTTGTTGCGGTAAAACTCGCGTACACAAAACGAGGGCTCCTCTCCCGTGTAGCGCTGCATGGTGACTAAATTTCCCTGAGCCAAACTATCGTTTAAGACCGACCGCATCACAATACCCTTCCTACAAAATTTTCTACAGCGCTACCAAAATAGTTATCGGGTTTTCCAAAAAGGTCGAAACTTCACTTTATTTTTGTTACATCTATTCAAATAGAGTCAGACAAAAATAAAAATGAAATCGCGAATATTTGGTTGTATCCAAAAATATTCAGAAGTATTCGGAATTTTCCAAATTTCAAAACGGCATTTTGTTAGGCATAAAATTGCGCAACTTTGCCTCCATTTGACTCTCTCTGTAGCTCTTAGGGTTTCCGAGATCCCCATGCATCTACTTGAATTTCACTCAGCCGCTATACGGGATGTTTTTCGAAAATGGCTCACCCCTACAACTTTTTTGTTTCTAGAGATAAACAAATGAAAGTCGGTGTGTAAGTATATTATATAAATATGCATTATTTGACGTACTCAGTTTTTTTTGTCATTTCCGGTTGACCGGAAATTACCCTCATTTTCTCATTTTAAATAGGACCCCCGTTATATTTTCACTTATTTCAATAGAGAATCACATTTTGAGTACAAAGACACACCATTTACTACTTTTATACATTTATCATCCGGAAATTTTCAGTTTCCAAATTTCAACCTAGAGTGCCATGAATGAGTTAAAACAGTTGATTTTGAATCAAGTTGCCAAGGAAAAATAGTTTCCATGAAGTCTACTTTCGATTTGTATCAGAGGTACATTCAGGGTTTACAAAATTGTAATTAAATGTTTACACAATTTTTTCAAATACAACAAGGTTGGCTCATTACCATATCTGAAAAGGGACTTTTGTTAGGAATAATTTGATACCACACAATGGCTATGTATGGCACTCTAGATTGAAAATTGAAAAATAAAAATTTCAGGATGATAAATATCATAGAGTGCAAATGGGGTGTTATTGTACAGGGTGAACAACTAAGAACGGCTATCATCAATCATTCTCCCAACTTTGATCGTCAATATCTTCCATTAGCAAAAAGCTATCATGTTGCAGTTTTCTTTGATCTGTTCAGATTTAGTTTCCTTATTTCATCATGTAATAATATGCATACCATTTCATATTTGAGTTTTTCACGATATCTATTGATACTCTGGATCACGCCCTCTAGCGGCAATGGTGATATGAATATGAAACCAATTCAAATCACAGTTGATCAAAGAGGAAGAGGTATTTACAATGAGCTCAAGATTCTTGAATTCTGTTGAAGATAACCAGAGTTAAAGTCGTTTAGAAAGAACATAATTTGATGTTCTCCACCACTTTATTTTTTGATGGGAAAAAAAATCCGATTTTCTATTTACTCATAGCCGTTACGCCGCCTAGCGGTTATTTCAGAAACCTAAACATATTTCCCAGCTACTTTTTAGGATCCCTTTTATCAAGATTTTTTTTCAAAGTTATATCATTATTTCTTGCTGAGATATGGACGACAGCCGTTCATAGTTGTTCACCCTGTACTATCGAAATAAGTAAAAATATACCAGGTGTCTCATTAAAAATAAGAAAATAAGGCTCATTTCTGGTCAAACCGGAAGTGACAGAAAACAAATGAACATGACAAAAAATGGATATTTATGTACTATACTCACACACCAAATTTTATTTGTTCATCTGCAGAAACAAAAAATTCATAGGGGTGAGCCACTTTTGAGATACACCCAGTATGTATCTACATACTAAAGAGATAACAAAAAATAGGTAGATCTAATAAGTTCAAAGTAGCTGTGTATTATAGTTTCATTCATGTGATTTACTGTAATTTTTTGATGAAACTTCAAAAGCATAATCTCAACAATGAAAAATCATGGGGGAGTATTCAATCTATGATGGGAGGGATAGTCAGCACATTGATAATCAGGGTTCTACTGTAACAGTGAAATGTTCTGATCTGGCAAAAATGTTAATTATTATGACTAAGATATTTATAATGAATCACATCTTGGGTTCATTTCCAATAAAATCAATGTTATTTTATTCTTGATGATATGACTAATGAGCACAAACAAAATAGAAATGTGAACCAATAAAAACAAAGTAAACATGCTGCTTTGACAGCTTTAAAGAACTTTATAAGTGGCATATGCTCATTTTCTAAGGTGCATAGTATCAAAAACAATAAACAAAGGGCAAAAAATTTAAAAGAAAAACTTTTAGATGAGAATATTTCCAATTCACAACTACTAAAAATTTTACTCTGCCTTCTAATTTGTAAAAGTTAGTTCAAACACACATACCTAGATGGGGGATATCCTACAGAAATTTGTCCTCCATTTGTGAGTGGATGTGTTAGAAGCATCTGTTGTATAGCATGTTCTCCACGAGTATCAACAGTGAAAGTGGTTCTACAAAGTAATATCTTGTTTTAGAAATAATAATAATGAAAAGATCAAAGTAAGGAATAGGAAATTTGTTTCATCAGTCAATATGGCTTGTTTTAATGAATCTGAAATTTATAAGATTCTATCAAGATGATCAATGATCAATAAAAATTAGTGTTTTTCAGAATATAAGTGGATAATTGGCAAGTACTTTTCAATCAGAATTTTCATGCCAGATGTAAATGTGGTAGTTATTTATATTTGGTTATGTTATGTCATTCAAATTGTCAGAATAGATATTTCCCTTTCACTCACATACTTCATCAATGACTTGATGTTCAATAATATATTTGCTGATGAGTAAAATTATATTCAACCTGGATGAATGAAATTGATAAATATAGTAACATGATGAAGATATGATAAGGGTCAGTTGCACAGGTCTAGATTAGATAGCTGTTTTTCAATATTGTTTGCCCAGGATTACCTTTATAGGAATCTACATTCTACAGGAAATAAACTAAAGGTCTGTGAATTGAGGACCTCTGTCTAACAGAAAAACATAATTAAAATGTATTAACTGCTCAATACCTATGGAGAGATATCAGAGGAGATATCCATCAAGTATGAAAATTGTAACAAAATCACACAATACTGATTTTTACTCTTACTCTTATTTTATAACAATTTACCTGAAATGGAAGTGATGTCTGGTAGCAGGAGGTGGATTGCCAATGGGAAGATACAGAAAATCCTCAGTGTCAACGATGTGAATATCTTCTGGAGGAGTTATTTCAATAACATGCTCGTCATATTCTTCATTGCTTTTCACATTATGGATTATTCTAGTGAAAGGCTGTTTGCACAGGGGACATTCTGGTTTGATCTAAAAAAAAATAGAGGATGAAATCAATATCACTTTCTACATAATGTGCTACATGCTATACTATCGACTTTTGAAACTTTACCTTGGACCATTCCAGAAGACATTTGAAACAGAACTGATGCATACATGAATCAGAGAAGCACTTATTACTAAATGTACCCAAACAGATTGCACAATTTGGAGGTGGACTCGAAGAATTTGGTCTATTCACGATAACTTTACAATCAGCCATATTTATTATCACAAAATTAACGTGTCTTCGATGAATAATCACTGCACGACTGCAGCAGTATGATGGGAACAATCAAGTTGATCTACAATAATCTGTCATATTTCTTGACCTTGTTGGCATTAGAAAAATCAGATTAGAATACAGAATTATATCGAGTATACACTAAAGTCACCGATTAAACTAAATTCAGCAAAAAAATTGATCCTTATGAATACAAAGAAAACGATTTACTGAAGAAGTCCACCATGATCCCTTATAAACAGGATAACAGAAACAGAATAAAACAGACAGCAACTTTTATTCGTCTGAGACAAACACCAACCAAAATGCAAAAGTCAAACTTAATGTCAAAGTCGCTATCAACAGTGTTGCCAACTTGCTTTTCCATTTAGCTCAGAAACAAGTAGATCACGGCAGGAGGCTGTCATTGTGCACTTGTCCACCGAAAACGCTCGATTGTTCAGCAGAGAAGGATGAATAGCACGAATCCATGGGCAACTGCTTGTGTCGACTATTCTTTCTTGAAAAGGAATATTCTCACAATCGTGATTGAGTTTTTCCTTATCAGGATTTCTTTCCACGACCTGTATAATGAAGATCAATTAATCCATCATACACTATGGGTAGATCCTTTTTTCATACTATAATTATCAAGTACCGCCGTGGCGCAGTTGTTGGGCGTTCTAGTTCCAAGCCAGCGACCTGGGTTCAATCCCTGTGACGGTTTTAATCTCCGTTAACTGAGAAGGAAGAAGACGTGTGTTTGCTTCATGCTTCATTCACTGAACTATATAGTTCAGTGGCTTCATTGGCTTCATTTGTTTATCACAACAATGATATCACAACATATATCTACTACTCATATATGAAGCATAGCTGTCCTCAAAGCGGGACGAACTTCTGGTGAGGGTTATTATAGTTCAGTGGTCTCTATAGGAAACGAACGACCAATAGGCGTTAATGCCGACGTAGGGAAAAATAATCCATCCTTCACTTTCTTCAATGAGCGGTATTTATATAGAGTTCATTGACTTTCCGTCTTCATAGTATCAAAAAGTACCTCTCATTTTGGTTTAATTTTTGTTGAGATATCGTATAGGCGATGCGCCATATATAGAAATAGTAGATATATGTATCACAACCTTAGATCATAAAATGATCTAAGATCAAGGATTATAAACTCTAGAAAGATCACAGAGCAGTCAGCAGTCTCCGCACAGCAGCATGCTACTATTTGCATGACTGGCGAGAGACATTTGTACTCGGTTTTATTAGGTTAGGTTATCTTCCTGTTTTGTTTTGTTTTTTGAGCGGTTTCAACAGATTTTGATTTTGCGTTTTCTCAACTTTTTTGAAAAAAAATGGAGGTGTTCACAGAAGAGAAATGTTGCAAATATTGCGAAGAGAAGATCGAAATCTGTATTAGTGAAGGACTTGAATGTACAGAATGTAGAAAACAGGTACACTTGAAATGTTTAAAAAGGGGTTCTGTACCTGGTGGTCTTTACGGTGATGTCTTCTTTTCTTTAACTTGCCAGGAATGTTCAACAGATGAGATGGAATTGTTTACAAGAATGAAATTATCATGGTAAGATATTATCCTCACTATCAAAGCATCAATATAGCTTATCTAGTTTTATAAGCACTCTGAGCCAAAATACAAAAACAAGAACAATACTACTCATACTAGTTTTTATTTTTTTTGTCTAGTTCCTAGTTCAAAATTAAGTTGAAGTTTTTCCGCGCTTTGTCACAGACAAAGAATGATCCATAATGAATATGAGTATCAGGAAAGAATAATAATTGCTAGGAGGTCACTGACTCAGGTACTGAAAAACAGAGGGGTCAATTGGCTAATGAATCACTCCTTCATTTTGATTATCCTCCAAATAATGCTTTTCATTTTATTTTCCTAAGAAAAGAGACTGCACCAAGCAAGGGGTTATAATAATTACAACACTGGCATATTGTTTTGCTTAACCTCTGCAGAACTCTGCAGTATGCTGCAGTACCTACAAATTACTGAGCAGTCCCTTGACATTGTCCTGCAGTCCAATTGCAATTCATCTGCAGTATACTGCAGAGCACTTGTCTTTAATAACATAACTTCAAAATGCAACATAACATGAATACAGAGAGATAAAGTTTGAAAAAATTATTAATTAATATATAGGGAATTACAAAACTTATCTATCAAATTTGGATCACAACTACACAATCACCATGGTCATAATTGTGTTCACCAAACTTCAATTTCACAAGGAATTCCATGGAATTTCAGGGAATTCCAGTTCTTTATGCACCAGAATTATACTGCACTTCACTCAACAATTTCCTGAAAATCCCAAGATATTCCAAGAAACTCCAAGGAATTCCAAGAGAATCCAATTGAAAAATCATTTTAAATTATTTTTAAGAAATTTTTTTCCCGTTGCATCAGAAAATATAGTCTGCCCGGAACAAACGATCTTCAGAGTACTACTAGATTATTTCAATTGGAACACCCTGTATTTCATTTTCAGATTCTCCCTGAAGAGCTGATTTCATCAATATATCACACTTGGGGTCTAGCGGGAATGATTACAGAGATATAGGGTGTTCAAAATCGAGATTTTTCAGCTTTAGGATTTTTTGTGTCAAAACTATTCATTATTGGTCAAAACAGCTTCAATGTCCCTATCTCAACTTTTCAGTTACTATCTACTGACATTTAATTGGAACATACACAGTGTGGTTCAAGATTCAGAATTCTGATCACCCTGTATCTGTTCCAATTAATCAATATCAGTAGATACTTAGATAGTAAATCAAAAGTTCAGATACGGACATGAAAGCCGTTTTGACCAATAGTTGAAAAATCTCGATTTTGAACACCCTACATCTCTGTAATTATTTTCGCTAGATCCCAAGTGTGATACATTGATGAAATCAGCTCTTCAGGGAGAATCTGAAAATACAATGAAAAATAGTGTTCAATTTGAAAAAATCAAATAGTTCCCTGAAGATCGTTTGTTCCGAGCACCTTGTATTTTCTGATGTAGCGGAAAAAACTCTATCGAAAATCATTTTAGATGATATTTAAAATTTTGCAATCGGTTCGAAAATAACTGAGCTAGAGAGGGGGACATTTATGGTGAATCACCCACTTGTAAGCCCTAAAGCTAAACATGAATTACACTGAGTGAAATTTTCTCGGAGTTTTCCAAATGGACATGACAGATTTTGAAAATTAAATACCGCCTGAAACGCTATGGAAATCAAAATACCATGAATTGAATAAATGATGTCAATTAAGCTGTCTATAGTGAACAATAATATTCAAACAGAAAATATTACTCTCAAGAAATCGAGGAAAATACCCATAACTGTAAACAAATCTTTGATGGTTTTTATGTCATTTTTTACCAAACTTGCTTTGTCAGAGAAGTATCTAATCTGTGGAAATGTCGCGATTTGGAGAGTCATCGAGTGGAGAAATTTGAAAAACCATCAACAATAATGTGATTTACGTATTCATTTAATTGTCTTACCGAATAACACTCTGGCATTTTCTTAGGTCGAAGCAGAGATCATATACTCGTCGAAGTAAACTTGACGATAAAATTCCATGTTTGTTACTATTAGGAGATTTAAATTTTCAGGTGAATTTGAAATCATTTTTACCCACCTTTATGATACCCCTCTGGCAAACCTAACTATCAATTTGAAGGCATTTGACCTTGAACAACAAATATTTCGCCTGCGGCGCTTTTTTGATTTCTGTCACCCCCGTGGCATGAATAACCCCCTCCCCCCCTATGGAACACAAAGCTGATGTATACGCGCATGTTTTATGTTCATTAGTTTTATTATATTTCGTTTATTGTTCTTGGTATCAAAGAAGTGTATTTATTCTGTTTCATCTATCATTCAACAACTCGACGAAGTCCCGATATTTTTTATGGTGAATATTCTAACATCGCATATATTGAGCAGTCGACCAATTTGAGAAAAAAAAAAACGCCCGCAACGCATACTTTTTGACAGGTTAATCGGCCTGCTTTGGGAAATACGCCTGGCCCGTTTTGTACCTTCAGTCGGTCAGTGATGGAAAAAAATAGGTTATTTACTATTCTGAATGGATCTCATGAATGAACAATCTGAAACCCACATAAAATTTGGGAATTTTTACTTCAATTGGTTTTTTAATACCGTATTCACGCTCTTATTAAAAAAAATTGAAATTTTCATCGCCTCCTATGTTTTTTCTGAAATATCACTAGAAGTGCACCCATAGTGCAGAGCCAAGTGCCTCCCATATATTATGATATTATGATACACTAGATACACCCTGTGTATTGATACCAATGGAGCTAGCAAAGCCACTTTCGAATTTCAACATGAGACACATGTCTTGTATTTATTCTGTTTGAAACAACGACCCCAAAATTCGAAAATAGGGTAATTAATTATCCTAAAATTAGCTCTTCAATATCGATATATCAAATCAGTGAAAAATATATTATTTTAAAAAATGACTCTGCTGAGTTCGCCCGAAGCCAGCAAAGCCACAGGTATGTTTAAAAAAATATGCAGCAAAAAATTTCAATATGCAATAGTTATTGAGCTTATAATCAATACTAACACTTTGTCTTGAAAAATCGTCATAAAATATGCTTTTGATAGATATGCATAATGTATAGTGAATAAACGGGTATTTCGACGAATCGTTTTGGTTTTTTTTCTTGAAACAACGAGCAAAAAATTCGAACATAGGGTAATTAATTAGCCTAAAATTAGCTCTTCAATATCGATTTATCAAATCAGTAAAAAATATATTATTTTGAAAAATGGCTCTGCTGAGTTCGCCCGAAGCCAGCAAAGCCACAGGTTTCTTTTAAAAAAATATGTAGCAAAAAATTCCAAAATGGAATAGTTATCAATCTTACAATCAATACTAATACTTGGCCTCATGAAATCGTCATAAAATATGCTTTTGATAGAAATACCATAGATCTATGGAAATACATAATGAACAGTGAATGACGCGTATTTCGACAAATTGTCTTGTATTTTTTCTGTTTGAAACGTTGAGCAAAAAATACGAAAATAGGGTAATTGATTAGCCTAAAATTAGCCCTTTAATCTCAATATATAGAATAGGTGATAAATCTATGTTTTCAAAAATGGCTCTGCTGAGTTCGGCCGAACCTAGCAAAGCCACAGATTTTTCTATGATAGAGAGGAGCAAGAAAATTGGGAATAGGGTAATAAATTAGCCTAAAACGAGCACTACATTCTCACTATATCAGATATTCAAAAAATATTGTTTTTCAAAAATGGCTTTGCTGAGTTCGGCCGAAGCTAGCCAAGCCACAGATTTTTCTATGATAGGGAGGAGCAAAAAATTCGGGAATGGGGTAATAAATTAGCCTAAAATGAGCCTAAAATTATGAGATGTGTCTCATGTTGAAAGTGGCTTTGCTAGCTTCTTTGGCATTGTGTATTGATCTGTAACATATTGTTGGTAAATATCATTGTCTGCTAGATATACCTGTACATTTTCAGGTTACAGGTGATAGTACTGGTTCTTTTTCACCTTCAAAATAAAAGCCCAGGACTTGCCAGAAAAGGGTTTTTCCATTGGAGACATCATGTTGCCAAATTTATAGACAAAAATTGGGAAATAATATTTACCAGTGATGTTAAAAGAAAGAAAAAATGGACTGGTACTATAGCAGGGACATTGTCACATTTTAGTAATTACATATTCCTTTCTGGCACATCTGTTGTCAATGAAACAGCTTTTTGGACTTTGATGTATCCAAAGTTAACACCATTTGCAATTTCCAGCATATGTGAGTTAATTTCAAATTGCTAGGAGAAATCACACATCTCATTTTATATTTATACCATTCAAAATGAGCTAGTTAACATTACATGTGGTAAATATAACATTATAAATTTTTCTGCAGACTCTGTCATGGCAGTAGAAAAACAACAGTTGAAAAATAAGAAAGAAAAAGTTTCTTCAGATGCTGATCTTTTTAATAACACCATATTTACCTGCATGAAAAATGTGGATTTATTGCAAATATTTAGCAGTGTGCAGATCGTTTCCGATGTGAAAGAAGACTCAAACAATACCATCATAGACATGGAGTGCAATCAAAAAGTATGAAAAATAACTGTTGTTGATTGAGTTTTTATATAAAATCTGGTAAACACTTTATTTTTCAGGATTTGAAACCGAAAAACAGTAAGAGAATAAGTGTCCAACCCCAATTTGAAACATCATCAAAAAAGTATTGGTACCTTTGATAAGTCAACTGTTTCTTAGTTTTATTGAATTTCAGAATGATGAAATTGGTTAGTTCCACAGCAGCATTTTCAAATGACCTAGCAACGAATTTCAAGCCACTAGATCAACCAGAGAAAACTGATGACATAATATCTAATGCCACGAAAGAAGATATAACAGTAAAAGAGTTTGTGAAGCTCTTGGATCCATTTTGCCATTATAACACCTCCCTGAATAGTAATTATCATCTTTTTGTAAATCCTTGGAAAACTTTGTGTAGCATACTCTATAAAAAATATTTTATTCCTATCCATGACCAGATTCATAATAGTATATTACATTTTAGAAGAGTTGTAAATGCATATTACGCACGAAGTGTAGCGTAGCCGCGAGTGTGTAACTCCACAATTGCTTTACAACTCAAGAAATGTGCTACAAATTACCATACGCAAGAAAAAAATTGTTTTGCAATTCTACAAACATAACTGAAACATCTACAGGTTCTTCCATTCGAAAAAAAAAATATTAAATTCAATTCAAGAAGTTGATTTCAATATAAGTGAAAAAATGTAATTTATGTTAAATAGCCACTATTTTTTGAGATAATGAAAATGCCAATAAGCTACCTGAATCCTTGGTCACCAGTTATGTTTTCAGATATTTCAAGAATGAAAGGCCTCACTCTACATGCCAAACTCACCGGTGGGATACGACCAGAACTGATATTGTCCCCTTACAGTGAGATATACCTGAAACCATATATTCGCAGAGATACAGAGACTTTTCCTGTTTGGTTAAAACTTATGGCGGAGGTTCAACTTGCAGGCAATAAAAATGACAAACAATACCATTTACCACCCAGAGGTCCTATTGATTACACCTACATTCAACCTCAGCATATTCCAGCAATAAATAGTATTTGTAATCAATTTTTTTGGCCAGGCATCGATTGTAAGATACTATGATTTTTGAATATTGTATCCACATTGACTTTGATATTCATTTGCAGTGACAGAAACTCTTCAATATCCAGATTTTAGCTGTGTGGTTTTATATAAAAGACTCATCATAGGATTTGCGTTCTTGGTACCTGATGTGAATTACACGGAAAATTATCTTTCATTCATATTCACTAGACCCTATTGGAGGAACTGTGGAATTGCGAAATTCATGATTTATCATTTAATCCAGGTTCGTCAATATGGATGTTTTGAATGAGCAGAAAAACTAATGGTAATGTTTTGATTTCAGACAAGCCTTGGAAGAGATATCACCGTCCATGTTTCAATTAATAATCCTGCCTTATTACTCTACCAGAAATTTGGATTCAAAGTGGAAAATGTTGTTCTAGGATTTTATGATAAGTATTTACGTAGTGATGTGAATGATTCGAAAGATGCTTTTTTTTGTCGATTGGAGAGATGAATGATAGGTACTTTGTTTATGTGGGTGGTTGCCCACAGTGTGACCAATCAAAAATACTATGAAAATAGTAAATCGATTATAATAGTATCATCATTTCAATACAGCTTTTTACCTGTACATTTAATTTTCATACCTATAAGGGGATTGTACAGACTAGGAACTCAAACCACATAGCCATTTTATATTGAATATTCCATGTTGATACGGTAATTCATTATTTGAATTCATTAGAAAAATTCATTTCTCAAGTTTTTTTGGTATTTTCTCAATATACAGGGTGGCACTGAAATAAGTGCAAATATTTCATGCCTTGAGTAAGCTCGACGTATACTATCGAGTGGTACCAATACAAAAATATAGGTAGTATCAAAATAAAATTTGACGCTATACCCCTTTTTCCACCCAAGGCTCCAATACCAGCCAGGCAAATCAGAAACAAACGAGGGAGAAATGTTGACAACATAAATATGGACAAATCTCGAATGGGGATCCAATAACTTGGTAGATTTCAATGCAAACAAAACACAAGCATGCCTTTTCTCTAGGAAAGCCGGTCTCACTGTGCCCAACATAAGTTTGTCAGGAGTAACCATACCTTTGAAGACATCCATTTCGATGCTTGGTATTACTATCAGCAATAACATTTCTTGGGAAAATCACGTGAGATCAATTGCTTGAAGTGCATCCCAAAAACTTGGTTTTCTGTTTCGGGCCAGGAGCTATTTCACTTCCAGTCAGCTGCTTATGATCAATAAGGCACAGATCCGACCTATCCTGGAATACTGTTCCCATATTTGGAGTGCAGCACCGAAACATATCCTGAAACTGTTGGATTCTGTCCAAAAAAGGGCAATTCGTCTCATGGGTGATGCCTCGCTCACAAACTCACTCACTTCTCTGGAACACCCGAAAAAAGTTGGCGATCTGGCTCTATTTTATAGATATTTTCATAGACGATGCTCTTCTGAAATATCAACAATTGTTAATAATAATAATAATAATAAACGTCTTTATTGCTTCCATATGTGAATACAAAAAAAATACATATAATATGAGGTTGACATGAAAGCAAAAGGCGAAGTTCAGCTTGTAAAATGATTTAAAATCAGCTTACAAACTGTTCTTCCACTTAACCTTCAATATATCACTAGGTGTAGTTATAGCTTAAACAGAACAAAATAATGGAAAAAAAAACATGAACAATTCATATACATTAATAATAATGATTTTTATCGCACGGATATTTTAGGATTGCCTTGAAAACAAATGCTTCTTGTATTCCTCCCTTGGCAGTCCCCGCGAGATTAACCCGTCGAGTTGAGGCTTCGCACCCCTTCGTGGTCACTTTGGAGACCTGCAGAACATTTCTTTCCAAAGACTCGTTCATCCAACGAACAGCGAGGCTCGGGAACACATTACCAAGGAAGGTGTTCCCCGAGGCATATAACCTCCAGAAATTTGAGAAGAACACCAATTCCTATTTTATTTCCCTTGGTTCTCGCGATGTTCTCTGAACATTACAGGATATCCCTTTTCGTGGGAACAAGAACATAAAAAAAACTGTAGCCATTCTGACGTCACCTCTGTTCAAATTTTCGTGCGGAAGGTCGTACAATCACGCGGATTTCAATCATTTGAATTGTTTTAAAGTGGCGTACTTAATTTTTTTCTCGTTTACTGTACAAATTTTGGGATGAAATTTCTTGTAAATTAGAAGAATTAGGAAACATCTGATGTCATGGGAATATTCGTTAGACTGTATCATATTGATATGCTGATTATATGTACTTATCTCAAAAACACCTTGTATACCTTTGTAATAAGAACAAATCAAATGATTTGCCCTAAAGTGTAACTGTGCTTGAAATTTCACTACTGGGAACCTAAAAGGAAACTTAACCGATAGTTAATGACACCTTGTTTGAAAAATGAAGGAGATAAGAATATAAGGTGTAGGAGAAAATATTGAATGTCACTTAAATTTGGACTCACATGAATATCAGAATCATAAACATTTAAATTTCAACATTCGAAATTTCAAATACCTCTATCTACTCCGGAAATATACACCCAATAAATTCTAAACTCGGTATCCTAAGTAATTGCTAGACAAAATTCGAAAAACCTATAGGTTTTCAACCATTCTTTGGAATGTAAAAAAAGCTGCACTTCTTCAATATATTTCATGTGCCTAAAGTGTTCAATTGTTCAATATCAATATACTGTTTCATTATTGTACGGAAAAGTGTGAAAAAAAGTACTTTTTTCTCCGATAGGCAGCAAATATTAATTTTGCTGACACATATCAATCAGCAAAGTATTAATTTTCCTGCCTAGGCAGCAAGGTGGTTACTTTGCTGATTGATATGTATCAGCAAAATTAATAATCCATAAATCGTTTATAATTTCCTTCATATTTCATCCGAGACTTCTCCGGCAACAAATTCAACTCTATATTTTTTGCCACCTCCCTCATTTCTCGAGGTGTAAGTACTTCCAGGTCGCTATCACTGTCCATTATATAATAATTTAAATATACCGCATTTTTACAACTGTCAGAAATTTCATGAATTGTCAAACTATAATTATTATGGACATTTCCATAGCAACCAGCCATATCAACAACTGCGACTTCTATAAAATTTCATTTAAATTGAACACTACAGGAAAAATGAAGAGATATATATCATTATGAACAATCGGAGAAGAAACTATATGTTCAACTCGGCAGCAAAGTAGATTGACTGCCTTAGCTGGATTCCTAGCCTCGCTACGCTCGGCTATGAATTCAGCCTCGGCAGTCAATCTACTACTTTGCTGCCTAGTTAAACAAATAACTATTTTCACGTTTGTTGCTTGCGTGAAAGTGATCCATCAACTGCGTTTTTGGTAGGCTGTTTTGTTTGGCAAACAAGTCTGTTCGAACAAAAATGACGCAAAACCGAAAAAAAGTACCACTTCACCCACTTGTTACATAAATAGATATTATTATTCAAAGGAAAATAGTAGTAAATTAAAGCTTGAGGTTGTGTGAACTACAATCATACATATACATTATATTATATCAGAAAATTGTCGACGTGAAAGTTTTTAACAGGAATTACACCTGCAATGCAGGCATATATCTTTTTATAGGCATCTTTATAATTCTTTTGAAGTAATTTAATATCTGTCAGTCTTCTGTGATTTGATTTTAAAAAATTTCGAACTTAGGGGTTGTTTAGTAATTTGAGTAACCACGAAGTGGAATCAAGGGCGGATCCAGAGGGGGGGCGATAGGGGAGATCGCTCCCCCTAGAACCGACTGAAGAATAGTTATTTATGCAACAAGTGCAATAAACAATTTTTGCACGAGTTGCATACAACATTTTTTCTACGTTCATGCAAAAAGCAAAAAATGATTTATTGAGGTGCGGCACTAGGTGTAGGAAAATGAAAAACGCAACTTCAAGTTCTTTATTGCACTAGGTGCAATAAAGAACTTAGTGCAATAAAGAACTTCTTTTTCCACTGAATATAGTTCAATAAAGTTCTGCTTTTTGCATGAATGTAGAAAAAAAATGTTGTGTCTTCCATTCTGTTATTTTATACAGGGTGTAAATTTTAAAACTTTCAATGCGAATATCTCGCTAAATAAAACAGTTAGGAAAACGCCGTTTGGCACAAATGCTACAGAGTGAGGGGGAACTAGAACCACCATACTTCAGTAAAGGGATGAGTCACCCCGTCGGCGCGACACACTCCATCTTTGAAATGTCAAATGGCACTACCTCTTTTGTGTTACCTCAAATGAAACGGTCTCAGTCAGTAGTATTCACCTGTATAAAACTTATTTTCCACCAACTACAGGGTGAACGGAAAACATAAAGTCGAATAAAAAAAAATGCAGAATGCCGATATATTCCAAGAGATGTGTTCCAAAATGTTAGAATGGCATTTGAACATCGATTATACTATTGCTTACAACAGAATGGAATGCATTTTGAACATCTGATCAAATAAAATATCCTTTTAACACCATTCATTTCATTTTATTCGACTTTATATTTTTCGTACACCCTGTAGTGGGTGTAAAAAAAGTCTTGTACAGGTGAATACTACTGACTGAGACTGTTCATTTGAGGCATCACAAAAAAGGTAGTGCCATTTGACATTTCAAAGTTGGGGTGTGTCGCGCCGACGGGGTGACTCATCCCTTGACCGAAATATGGTGGTTCTAGTTTTCAAATTTAGACCCTGTATAAACTAGGCTAGATATACACTGGAAATTTTGTCTGTCGCGTCACAGAGTCTCCCTACCAGACAAGTCTTTTGTCAAGGATTCCTACCTGTTCCATCAGATTTTTCACGCCCTAATTTTATAGGCAATCCGTTTTTATTCCATTGCTAGAGTTTGTGATTGAAGGCTTAAAATACCGCTGCAACTAAGACACTTTGGGCTTGTCTGTCAATCTTATTTCCTGAACTTTATAATCAGCAATCCGGCAAAACTAAAATTATTCAAGAAATCGCAAGAATATATTGTTCCTTTTTAAATGAACCAATAGCAATGTTGGAGAAGAAGTTGCACACAGAACTCGAATCTTGGCAACTGAAATGTGCGCGACACGCCGATGTGGCCTCGCGTTCAGCATTTGATCTCTTCAACTTTAGTTGTAAAAAAACTCACCATTCAATTCATTTCGTCTTGTGAATCCTTATAACACTTCCTACAAACATTGCTGAGGCTGAGAGAACTTTTTCCACTCCAAAACGCTTCAAGACTTGGTTAAGATCGGACATGTCTCAAGAAAGATTGTCAAATTTAGCTTTACTACACTTGCATTACAATGTTTGGTTACCAGCTGATACTGTCCTTGAAAGGTACGCAAAAAGTAGCAAGCATAGGTTAAAATTTTCACTGTAAAATAACAGTATAGCAGATGAAAAATCCGAGAAAATTAGCAATATTATATGTAAATAATTGAATGTAATTGCAATTATAATTATAATTTTAATGTTTATGTTAATAATAATAACAATAACCAGAATAAAAAAAATATCAATAATAACAACAATAGTATTCATTCGTCAGTCGCCCCCCCTATACCGGGGGGAAGTTCTTTCTCGGAGACGGTGTTATTGGCTTATTTTTCGGAACTAGCACAACAAAAGCCATCCAGTGTATATATATCACGTTTTTCCCGTGGGAAAAAATTAATTTAGGAAGTGACATTTTATAACCTGTCAATAGAGATGAAATATGAAACATTTTGCCCTTCCCAGAAAAAATATTCATTTCTTCATATTTTTTAAAATGCTAGCAAAGAAATAATTAAACATATTTTTCGATTTTGACCATAGAATCCAGTTCATGTATTCACGCGGAGCCCCTATAACATTAATTTCTGGAGCCTCTTCACCAAGAAATGGAAAAATTTTGCTTCAAACGGCAAGTTTTGTACAATTGTATTTCTTCACATCCTTCATGAATACAAGATGGCTTCATCAATCATGATTTGAATAAGTTTGATTTTTCATATTTAGTAATAATAAATTATTATCTGACAAACAGTCTATTAAACAACAGAAAGAAAAACAAAGGCATCTCATTGAAAAACATAGTTCTTTACCTCACAAGTACGAAAAGTGATTCTTTTCCGCACACGGTTGTTGGTCAAACTCTGCTGGTACACTATTTTTTCTACTAACGTGCGGAAAAAAAAAAACAAAAGTTAGAATAGAGAAACATTTATTATTATTAAATATTCAAATGTCAGTATACTCCCCAAAACCTCAGCAAATTTACTTTTCGGCAATAGTGCCTCTTTCAATCCTAGAATTTATGCGTAAAACTAGACTTTCCCGCACGCTAGTAGAAAAAAAAAATTATGGGTACTTGAACTCTCCCAAATGAAGAAAATACCTAATCATTATTCCAAAAATGTCTTTCCTTACTGACTCTTGGATCCGATGCATTAAAAAATTACATTGATTTCGATTCTCAAAGGGTACAGTGTAAATAAAAAAAATATTTCGAAAATGGCTAAACTTAGATAAAGGGAATGCTGATGAAGATCATCTTAAAGTATCATGGAATCTGGAAAAATATAGATTTTCCTTTTAAATAACGAAGTTGATGTCAAAATATTTCCATCGAACAGGTTCCAAGCGATAATATCTGTATATACATTTTCAGATTAGTGTCATTTTTAGAACTACAAATTTGTCTAATATGCGGTTCAGACGGAACAGCCTATATAAAACTCGACCTATTGTGCAGAAATAAATTATTGAGCATAGAATGTGTTTAAAAACGCCGCGAATATTGTAAAACTTGAAGTATCAGAAAAACATTTCAAGGGAAATGATAAAATTGTGGGTAATACAAACTTCTAATCTGGACAGGAACAGAGGAAGGCAAAAGACGAATGGTTTGATCAGGTGCTTTTTCCTGTTCATCACATTTTATTAATTTTTTTAAATACTTACACATACCTAATCACATATTTACAAATATTCACAATTAGATGTTTTATATTGAAAAACCAGAATGTTCATTAGTAGACCCGTATATGATTTATAAAATAAATACCATTCTAATCATTTCATAACCTCTATTTATCTAAAAATGTCGAATCAGTTCTCACAAAGTTTAACAATACTCAAACTCCAAGGTTACGAAAAGCTTAATAATAGACTATTGAAATTAAGGCGTTTTCTTAGGTAATAGATTTTGAATTATTGAGATTAGTCAGTTCTGTAGATGTATACTGAATGATAAACAAGAAAAAACGGCTGCTTATATTCGGATTCGTAAACAAGCCCACTGGTGCAGGATTTTGTGTTGAAACATTATCATTTTGCCAGTAATAAAACCCAAGACAATACATTTTTAATGGATATGAATTATGAACATCCCTCACTAAACACAATATCAGTGAAACCAGTGGTGACTGTTGGTAATCAGTATCAAATAAGAGCAGAGAAAATGTTATAAACAATTCCTTAATCAAATACCAGAGCATTTGATCTTTTATGTCGTCATCATGATCAATTTATTGGTGTTAATGTAAACAGTCAATGTTATAGTTAGGTTCTTACTAATGCTTATGCAAGTCCTACATATAGGATGAAAAAACAAAATATAAGCGTAAAACACTTGAAATAGCCAATTGAGAGCAGGTATCATAATAGTGTTCCATCGTCAACTAATAATTTTTCATCCACTGCCTTTCTATGGTAGCTCTCAATCACGATCCAATATATAAAAAAATCTGGTTTGATAGAATTTAGGCTGAGGTGGTTTCAAGTATAATATAGGATTGCACAATGCATCTTTTAACATTTCAGAGCATGATATGACACTAACACCACTTTTGAATAAAACATCAAATTCCCCAAATCTAAGAAGGCATGTGTCGCTATCAAAAGCAATGAGAAACTAACTACCAACATGATTATTTGAAGTATAAATTAAAATGTCTCTTTGCCAAAAAGATTTTTTTTCCAGTTGGACATCCCTTCATTACACATTCTGATCAGTTGTTGCCTACACATCTATTTATTCAAATTATTCCTCCGCTTATTTAACAATTTCCATATCGGAAAATGTGTGTACACAAATGAGTTACTTCAGCGTTCAAAAAACGTCCTGTAATTCTGATCCTCAGAATTTTTGTCATCAATGCCACTTGAGCCCTGATAGATTTTTCCCAATTCATTATAATTAAGGTTGAAATGAAAATAAAGGATCTGCATGTTCCTGGACTCGAAGTAGACTGATTTGACAAAAGTAACCTATGTTAAGAATTAGTTAGTTTCGTAGCTAGATGGCACAAAAATTTGCAACCTCTAGCATAGTTTATGCAAGTCAGTTAGAAAAACACGGCAAGCCGTCGGTCCCATTGCGAGTTCAAAGAGTGCGGCAGCGCGGCCCGACATACACTATGTATGATGTCTTCGACCTGAGAAATCGTTTTTCTCTACTACTGACAGCTCTCGGCGATTTTCAATGACATCACATCAAATCAATTATTCACAAACAAGAAAAGATTTTATGTGAAATAATAAACCTAACAAATGCGAAAAGTGACTTTACGCACATGTTAGGTACACTATTTTTTCTAGTAGCATGCGGAAAAAAAGAAATTGCTTTCCTATTCCTCACTCATTGCAGTGTTGTTTTTAGTAGAAAAAAATATTACATTAGAAAACGTGTACTAGTAGTGTGGAAAACTAATATTAAAACCACGGCACAGCTGATATTTTTTGGTCAAAATGAGATTTTATTGATGCCGAGTCAGTGCATGAGCTGACAAAATATCTTGAGCATCAAAAAATACAGAAGCCTTGAAATAAGTCTAATGCATTATCTCCTACTGTATTATAGTCGTTTTATTTCACGTAATTCCTCCTAATTCAGTAAATACGTTGTTTTTGTTGATATTAAGTGCATTCTTCAGTTCGAGAAAAGTTTCAATCGAATCAATTGCATGAACTAATATTCAGGATGATAATAGTTGCACTGCCTATTGAAAAAATTTATTTGGATTTGTATATTCGTGTATTATTGCAGAATATTCTTATTTCTTCGTCCTGAAATGTTCAAGGGAAACCAGTTAGGAGATATTGCAAGTAGTCTTAGGTGACCCAGTATATTTCAATGACATAATAGTTATTTACTTTAAATGTCCCGTAGATGACTTTGACAGTAAGAGTAAGACGATCCAGGACGAGTTGATTAGTCGAGTCTGGAATATCTAAACGAAAAATTTCGGTCATTTTCGTAGATCTCCGAAAGTATTCGGAATTTTTCAAATTTCAAAACGGCATTTTTTAAGGTATAAAATGGTGCAACTATGCCATCATTCAATCGACCCTGTATCTCTTGCGCCTTACGAGATCCCAATGATCAGACTCTAAATCCAGCCATTGTTTTCTTTCTCCGATATATCACACCAAATTCACAAGAATAAATGTCAATGGGTTATTCGTGTCTGATCACTGAATTTTGATCCAAAAATATAAATAATACATTCTCTGGACTTTTTCGCAAACAACGACTTGACTTCTTATAACTATAATTATTGTAAAATTGGATGATTTATCCAAAAGACTAGAGATATTCCAATTATCGATAGTGATAAGGACAGAAAAAATCTCTTCATATAGAGGTATGGTTGATTTGAACAGTAATATGATCCGTTGGTCTGCACTAATTCGACTGCTATGAAACTATGTGAAGCGATGATAGTTATTGATATTACTTTAGCGGTTTTTAAATAATACTAAACTGTAGGGCAGATCAGAGCAACTCATGATATAAGCAGGCATTGGCTAATCAGTCAGTTTTGAGTCCAGGAATATGCAGTGCCACCTCGTTGATTTGTTAAATTGGGATACGAAGGTTTTTCTTTCAGAAGGGTGTTCCGAGAAATACCACAGGAGGATTCAGAATCAAATCTATATCATCAATGTAAATTAAGAATTCTAAATTTTGGCCATTAACATACCTGATGGAAAAGTTACGGAGACATTTCTTCCATCAGCAATATTTAAACATAGAAGCTCTTTTAACCAGGGTGTTCCTGATATATGTGCCATTATCTCAGCAGGTGATGTAATGTGTCAAAACACTTGACACGTGTGACATTTTTCAAATTAATCATTGAAAATATTTATTTGAATTTCAAGAACGTTTGCTGAGAAAGGTTGTTTCTACACACATGTGTCACAAATTAGAGCGTTTTATTGCAACTTTTAGATATTGATATTTTTTTCAAGTTCTAAGATATTTCTGTAATATTGATAAAATTGTAAAGTCGCCAAAACTGTTCAATACCAGGAAGTAGCCTCATCATGCAACTAACTTTCAATTACTAATTATTGACAGATATGATTTTCTTCAAAAAACAATAATCCCGCTTCAAAGTTCTCTTATGTTTTGACGTTTATGCAAAGTTGATGTATCGTCAAGAATCCAGATGCAAAATCCCCCTAAATTGATTTTTTTCAGTACTAAAATGATGCCAAAAATCGAAACATGATCGAACTACTTTAGGACAGTTTAGGACACATTTGTAAAATCGGAATAGAAACAAATCCTTGAAATTCAAACCTATTTTCAGCGATTGATTTGAAAAAAAAAAAATATAACTCTTAGACATGTAGCAGAAGTCACGTGACCCCCGACCAAGTTGGCAAATCTAATTTTTTGAAGAACTTAACGCCACAGTCGAATTTCAATATGATGCCAACTTTCTGACAAACACTGTAGGCATACGCGTTTCGCCCGGGGATTGGGGGAGGGGCGAAGTAGGTTTTGCCCCCCCCCCTCCTTAAATTCGCTGCTGGTTCCTTGGTAAACCGTAAATTTTGAATCATAACAGAAAATTTAGCTTCATGTCTACATAAACAAGACTTCTAGAGTTGTCTATTTATAAAACAAATAACATGATAGGAAGGGTTATAAAAACAAATCCTCTGAATTCGGGGAATCACGAGTAACTGAACTGTGGGTCTTGTCCTAAAATATATATTGGTCAGTCAGGTAGAAAGTTTAACCACCGCATTCATTCACGAACATCATCAAGTTTTTTTTTAAAATAAAACAACACTATATGAAAGCTTTGATGATAATTTCGAAATTTCACATGTAGGCAATACAATAAATGAAGGAAACTCAATTTTTTGGACTAATTAGAAATAAATATGTCTGTGAAGTTATTTCATCATAATACTTATCAATATGATGATAGATCCATTGTATGCTTCGCAAATGAAGTGTTTCATCTTCCTTTACTTACAAACAACCATACGCCTCATGTCTTCATTCATTGACTTCAATAATTTTCATGCAAGAGCATTTCAATTGGATCAGTAAATAAATTTCAGGCTGTCGCTGATGTCTTGAGCCCAACAATTTCTATAAAGGTTTTAAAATAAGTTAACTCCTATTTTTCAGCACCCCTGATTCTTGTCATTTCATTATAACATTGTCTGAAAGCTACATATAATCAATCATATATCTCATTCTGTGCCTTTATATGTTCGAAAAAAAATTGTCAGGTTTGAAATGCACGTGTCAGCTGTGCCTAAAAAATAATTATCAAGATGACACATGCAATAATTATGCTCTATAGATATTATTTCATACATTTTTTGACAGTTGTTATACAATTGACAGTCGTCAAATGATACTTTTATTCAGAAGGAATTTCGTAACGCTACCGTTCAAATTTTTTTGTATCAACCGATTGCAGTTTCACGAAAAACGCGGATCCAAAATGTGAAAAACAATTAGATGACTGCACTTTTCGGACGTAGAAGAACGTGCCATCCATATAACCATTTTTTTGTCATAAAAAATATGGAATTGAAGTGAACATTATGATAAAGTACTAGATACTTTATTTGTTTTGGTACATCATCTGGTGAAATCATGGCATATATATCAGGAAGTAGTAATCTGCTTATTTGTGGGTGATACTGAACTTCAAAATACTTAATAAAATAGATATACTGAGTAGACACCCATTTATTTTATGATGTTAATTCATCAATTTAGACATTTTCATTCTTATGATCGGCCATAGTAAGTTGATTATTTATTATGTTGTCGACTGCTGTTGAGGGTCATAGACCATGTAACTTCTGAAAATTCCGTGAATATAGCATGAGAGATGTTGGACAAAAAGGTTCAATTGTTTCATTGACTAATTCCAATTTCAATTTCCTAAGCAGTTAGCGAAAATAAAATATATAATTTTGAAAGACCTCATTAGTGTTTCGAAGCTAATGAATGTCTACAACTGGCAATAGTAAAGAAAATTTTGTAGTAGATACGGAAATAACAAAAAATAGATATAATTATCGATTAAAAATACAAAAACGTTTCAATAATGTAAGTACATTCAACAAATTTCCATTTACAAAAAAAAATACTAATAATATATCAACAGCCTGGTATAGGTATAACTAGTTTAATTACAATTACAATATCTACAAATTGAAAATAAATTATTAAGAACTTCTAGCTTAAATAATTTTTTACATTTTTATGTTTGTTAATGTTTTTATCAATTTTTCTTCTGTTATTCTTTCATCATAGAATTGCCTGGACATGAAACTGGGAACCGAAGTAACGCTTCAGAGGAGTAATTTACAGGTAACGATCACTTGTATGAACACATTAATATCAGAAAGTGATAAATTCTGATCACTCACAATTTTCTCATGCCAATATAAAAGGCGAAACTGATTTTCCGCCTGATTGATCATCAGTTCATCAGCTTTGGAACAAATTACCTTTGTAAAATTTCAAAAAGTAAAAATATAATAGTACTTAGTAGCATTCATAAGTCAAATTAATGGTACTATGTAAATTGTAACTGAAACAAGATACTGAAAAATGATAAGGTTCCAGAGAAAATTATGAAAGTTAATTCGGTGAATATCTTCAGTTGGTGACATGAGACAGGAGTTACCTATTATATTCATATAAATCGTAACTTAGTTATGCAGGCATATCTTCAACCGTTACGCAACATGACCATGATCATAGTCAGATATAACCACATCCCACCATTATCTAGAAACAGCAGGCCTGGTCGCAATGATCACGTCACTTCCATGATGATGTTGTTTTTACGAACTATTGTTTTCGCCTTGTTATTGGTCGACACGGGCCCTCCAGCGGCTTCCGTGGCCATTTTGTTGGTGCCTGAATCGTTCGCCATAGGTATGTCCAATATATTGGCACTACAAAATAAAAAAGTATGAAAATCAGGGTGATTATTCTTTTTTTTTAAGCAGAGCTTTATTCAGAAAAGTATTTACATAATTACAGTGTTTCCTAACTCTAATACATATACTATTCACAGTCCTGAACAAAAGTAACTCCTAAGCAACATATATGATGTTGGTATTGGAGCAGTGGCGGCTCCTCAGAGGAGGCAACGAAGGCTGAGCCTTCTCAGAGATTCTCCTTAAACTGATATTATCTATACTTTCTCATTAAAAGGACACCAAAATACGTGGATTTTGATTTTATCTCCTGTTTTTAGGTAAATATTTTTGAATTGGCAACAGTGCTTGCCCACGCATCACACGTTGAAGTCTGCAAATCACGCGTGAAATATTCAACTTGGCAACATCTTTGAGGCCAGACTCCTTCACAAATCTCAACCCACGCGCGCAATGCAAATGTCCGAATACTCCCGAATCGTGTCGTATCGCATTGTTATGTTTATGTTATGTGAGGTTAATGGTTAGGGCACCGAACAATAAATTTCTGAAAATGAGTGTTTTAAACGATTGCGATTTAGTGGAATACTTTTTGGTGAACCCATTCAGTGCAGATAAATTGATTGTGAAAAACAAACGTCCGACATCGGAATTAAAAAATCTGATTGTAACAGGTACTAATAAACAAAATCTGATGATTATAAAAAATATATCTGGTTTACGGGATCTGAGGTGAGGAATAAGCTATTTTGTTGGTACTGCGTATTATTTTCAACCGATAAGATAAGTCATCATGTTGGGGGCGATTAGGATATAATGATTTGAAAAATTTGCCTCGCGGATTGGATAGACACTGCAAATCATAGGAACACATCTCTTCAAGTATTAAGTTCAGGTTAACTGGTAAACAGTATGTCATTAAAGCTATTGATTTGGGTGAGTAGAGAGTTGTTTTTCACATAAATCTCATACCTATCATTCAGCCTCCTCTGTCATGAAAGTCACGAGCCGCCACTGTATCGGAGTTCCGATTGTGTCCCATTTTTTATTTAAAGCTTTATTGTAATTTTTCAATTTGTAAATTAGTGCTTTCTAAGGTTTACAGTGGATTTCTTCTCATTGCTTATACTTTTAATTGAATTTGGAAGAGAATTATATGTTTGCATTCCTTCGTTCACAGGGTTTCTTAATGCTATATTTGTTTGTACATATTGAAGGTGTAGATTATTTCGGTTCCTAATGTTGTATTCATGAATGCCATTATTGTACGTAATCGTAATGTTTGTTTTCATATTGTGGTGAAGAATTCTATGTACAAATTTACACTGTTCTAATTTGAATACAACATCAAGTTTTTGTATTTGTGTTATTTGGTATACCAAATTTGTATTTTTCCGATTCTGTAAGGAAAATAAGCTCTTAACCGCTTTATTTTGGAGTATTTGGCACCTATTTAATTGAGTTAGATTGGTTGTGCCCCAAATTATTAATAAGTATCTAAGAATTGAGAGAAAATAAGAATTATAGATCGTCCTCTTGACATTATTATTGTTCTGCTGACCTTTCCGACTGCATGTCCACCAATTTCTAATCTGAGTTCCTCAATTTTTAATTTTTTTTGTCTATAGATTATGTAGTTTGTTTTTTGGTTATTCAGTTTAAGCTTATTTGCTAAGAGCCATTTATAATATGTGGACAAGTCTCTATTGATGTGATCTACTACTCCTTGAGTATATGTGCCACTATAGACTAGGACAGTATCGTCTGCGAATGTGAAGTATCTTGCCTCCAGCCCAGCCGTTTTTAGATCAAGTACAAATAATGAGTATAGTAAAGGTCCTAGGACAGATCCTTGTGGAACTCCGCACCCAGGGCTTTTAGCATCACTGCTGTGTTTATCTATAACAAAATATTGCTTCCTGTTCAGATATGATTTTAGTAACTTAGATATTGTATTCTTGAAACCCATCTTATTTAATTTGTCTAATAGGATTGTATGATCCACGACATCAAAGGCCTTTCGGAGATCAATGAAGACCGCTATTACTATATGACCTTTGTCTTAATTTGTGGAGATGTAGTTAGTTTGGTCAGCCGTTGCACTTAATGTACTGCTTTTTTTCATGAATCCATATTGGTACTTATCTAATTCAATATTGTCTATCAGAAATTTATTCATTCTAGTTCTGATGATAACTTCAATTATTTTTGAGACAACAGAGACTAACGTTATATATGTATAGGTCTATAGTTGCCAATATTGCTTCTATCACCTGCTTTACTGTACAGGAATCACAGAAAATATAGCAGATACTGAAAAATTGTTGATAGGTTAAGGATAAGTTTAATAGCATAGAAGATTTCCAGACATAAGAGTACATTGAAACTTATAAATATTATATTATAGGAATATTGAAGAAATAGTAAACGCATCCTTATATCACTAGCAGAAGTGTAACAAGATGAAATGAAGCTCAGTTCAGCAGGATGGCATAGCTAATTTTATAAATCACCACCTATAGGCATGAAAATCCGTAATTTTATCAGTTGATACCCAGCTATCAGTTCGGATTCTCAACAAACGTCACGTCACACAATGAAAAACAGGGCCTATTTGATATTTCATTATTACTTCAATTAAAATCCATAAAACAAGGACGAATAATAATATCTATCTATTATTTTGATCAAAAAGTACTTTTTTTCACTCCTCTTTTCTGTCAATTTCTATCCAAAAAAAATGTTCAAAAAATCAATTTACATGAACCGTGATGATGATGTGCTCAGATATTCCCTACATTTAAATAATGCTCCAACCATGGGTAATTATTTTTAGTTATGTGATCTATGTGGTGTTTCCAGCTCAAATTTTCATCCAATATGAGACGTAATTATTTGATATTGTTAACCAATCCTCACATTTTTTAGCGCAAATGTAAAATAGGGAGTATTTAATTTCGCAGATTTTAGACTGAGCTTGAGTAAAGAATAGAAAAAACGGACACAAGACGGAACCTTGAGGCACGCCATTCATTATTTCAGGTATGTTTCTTGCATGATTTTCCATGTAAACATACTGTCTTCTACCCTTTAGGTATGATCTTTTCAAGTTAAATATCTGACCCCTAAACCCCTACTTTCTGCAATAATGTGTCATGATCAACAACATCATATGTAGTAGGTTTTTGGGACACCCTGTATGTTGTACACTATACTTTCTCTCAAAATATTTCAGAAATGAAAAACAAAATAGCATAACGTCAAACTCAATAATACATTATAAATTTTTCGAGTTTGACATCGCAGTTACCGAAATTAGCTAATGTTTCTTTATTTAAATGGAAAAGTTAGCATCTGGTGCAGTTTGAAATGATTCTCAACTGCTTACTGAATCATTCAAATACAGCTGAATATCGAGATCACATTAATTTTACTTTATTCCACACTCAACATTCCTGCGATTCAGATGAGAAAAACTGTTGTGTGTAAAAAAAAACTAATGACTATTCAGGTTATCAAAAATAATTTATGTTTTTGCCTAAACCTCTATGAACACCAAAATTTATGCATAAACCTCAAATAATGACGATTACGGGTTGTCAAAAAAGAAACTATGTTTCCACCCAAACTACTACAGATACCAACATTTATGTTGAACATGAATATCCTGTTACATTCATAAAATTAAACTGTGGTGCCACCAATTTCTGAGAGCCAGACCAAAAAAGCTAACAATGAAGTTTTCCAAAAACGAATCCAATCTTAAAATTATCCAATTCCAGTGTTTACCAGAGATCCAACAGTGGACCCAAGACGGAAGTGTCCGGAAAACACACAATTTTTGTTTTGTTTTTTGTTGTCAAAATTATTGCCTCACAATAGACTTTTCTTCTTTTTCCTTTCACACTAGCAAATTTAATAAGTACATATATCTTGTACATACAATAATGATGAATTTGAACTCAATGTATAATCATTGTGTAACACATGCTGAAGGACCTCGGTCGGTGGCCTTTTGGGTATCCAATAAAGCTCCTTAATCATTATTATTATTATAAATAATGTATTTCTGGAAATGACAATATTTACAGTTATTCAACTAGACATAGTCACCACTTATATACACCTCAAAACTATTTGAACATAGCACAGAATGGTCCAATATCTAGTGGTATCAATAAGCTTCCAAATATCATCAAAGAACAGGAAATCTCTCAAACAATACCTGCTTTTCAAGCAGGTATAGTGTCACTACACAATTGAGTGTTCCTGGATTTCTAGTACTGGCTGAATTTTTTATTATTTTCTCTATTTTTCAAAAGTTTTACTCATGAAATTGTTTGTTTAGTGTTTACTCCAATATGTGTACCTATATATAAAATGTAATTGTAACTTGTGACTTGTTTTATACCTTGTATGGTCTCCAAATTTAATAAAGTTGATCGATTGACTATATCATGATGGAACATACTCTAATGGATAATGGAAACTTTCGAACAAACGGCGAAACAGCAACTCAGAAAATTGGTGAGTTTTGTCTAATCAGTCTATCTTGAGACCTGGTATCTTCTGGATTCTTCCATTAAATTGGGGATCCCTATAATATGCTTACTACACTCAATAGGAGTATGAACCCTATTACATTAAAATCCTGTATGATATGCATCAAGATAAAAAATCATCCTACTCACCTATGACTATTAAGCGTAAGGGTATGGGCAGAGGTGTGAAGACTCAATGTTCCTGAAGAAGCATTTGGATATCCAGCAGCTCCAGAGTAAGCGTATGACAATTTGTTATTTCTTGTTTTATTTGATGCTACTGAAAAAGAAATTAAAGGATTATTGATTTGTTTCCTTCTGGTGCAAGTTTGAATATGGCTATACAAACAATATGTTGGAAGGTGAATATTCACTCAATTCTCAAGTCCATAGAAATTGTTTCCTATAGAAAGATTGCTCTCAATTTCTACAAAAAATACAAATTTTGTAGGTATGTATTCTTGAACCAAGTCATTTCCCCTACAGAATTGTTTGTCATTGATAATTTCAGGACATTGAATGCATAGACCAATGAAACAAGGAAAATGTGTTGGCAATGATTATTTTGAGGTTTTATGACTACAGTAAGAGCTCATATGGAGGAATAGACAACAGCTTGGATCACAGTACTAAGCATTTTTCCTTATTCATCCACTTTGTTTTAATCCTGGAATCTTCAGTGCATACATATTTCTTGATATTTTTTGGAAGCACCTTCTACCAGATGATTGTCCAGCAAAGATCCAGAGACATAATAATTTGATGCAATAAGTATGTGAATATTGCTCATTCTGCTGGAAATTACCTTAATTTTTCCTTGAGGGTTCTAGCATCTCTGGTCAATCATTTTGTAAAACTGTTGACAAATGGAATATTTTTATGAATAAACAATCTGTGATAGAAACTAAGTGTTCCTTTTGAAACTAAAGTTGAACCCTCTTTATGGACTCCAAGCAAGTAGTTCAGCATAAATCTGGCAAACCTCATGAAAATCAATTTGCAGAATTCTAAATAATTCTTCAGTTCCTAGAAACTCATATTGGACACAGACCTTGCAAAATTGTCATCATGTCTTAAATTACATGGTTTCCTATGGGATATTATCTTTGCTATGGTTCATAGTATGAAAAGGAGTTCTTCTAAAATTTATAGAATCGATTTTTCCTTTAGGACAATTACGAGAATCGGGCCCCGAATTCATTGAACATTTTTCAACTCACCTTCGATACCAAACTGCGTCAGCAGCCCGTTGGTATTAGCAGGCAAGCTGTCGGCACTACTCCTTGCGCCGCTTCCCTCCCCCTTGGTTGTTGTACTTACACTATTAAGCTTAGGACTAGTAAAGGTACTCGAGGAGCTAAAGTTTTTTTGTTGTTTCGAACAGCCTGCACTACCACAGTCCCGATCTACAACGCTAAAGTTCGAACAGCCGATAGTTCTGTAATCACTGTCATTGCTGGATTCACTCAGCAAGAAGCTGTCGTTATACAGAACGTTACTGGTACTACTAACACTAGGTATAAGCGTATTCAGAGCAGAGGACAGGGATTGCCTCGTGTCCGTGACTGCTGTGTCGAGGTCCAAGTTGTCCAACGTGAACGGGTCGGTAATGTAGGTGGAGGTGTCCAAGAGGGTGCTACTCCGCGTGTCCAATGTCTGGATCTCCATGGAGAAGGGCATGTTGGCACTGGGGTTGAAGAACGTGTCCTCTGACAAGAGCATGTTACAAGGTGGTTCATGGTCGGGTGGAGGGGTTTTCGGCCGGAAATGTAAACTGGAAGAAATATATTGACACTGTTTAATCTGTTTATCTCTCTCTCTTTCTCTCTCTCTCTCTCTCCATCAGGGTTATGAAGTTTTTTATTGAATGTATCATTCAATCTTAATGGTGAATTGAATCAAATTATGAATTGCTGTAAAAACAAGGCAGTGAAGCAGATCTCTTCAGAAATTCAGAAAATTCAAAAAAAGGAAGATTGTTATATATAACAAATTGTTTACATACATTATTAAGTGTAAAAACATGCAACTCTGCTCTTGGTTTTTACATTTTTTACTATTATTTATTTATTTCACATAACAGATTCACAAAACAGAGAGCTTGTACAGGATGCCATTATCCATTGATGAGTATCATACTGTTTTTAGAAGTAATACATTGTTTTTTTTTTAAGGAAAAATGAACAATTATTACAATCATATTTTCAGAGTTACAAATTCCTCAACTATTTCAAAGGCTACCAGAATCAACACCATTGTACTGAGTATGGTGTTTTTAATGTTCAAATGTTGATTGTGGACTTATTTTGGTGCTTGAGAAGAATGCATATCTACAGGATGAGCTGAACTTGATGTTTCAGCTCTATCTATTTGTCTTGTCCTCTTGAAATGTGGGAGGGCTGATTTTTATATGATAGAATTCTTATTTGTTTTGTAAATCTGATATAGATTTTTCTCATTTTTGGATTTTTTAAACCCCTTTAAAAAATCACACTTGAAGAAATAATGTTTTATAAAACTTCCCATAAATTTTTGATACTGTTTTTAAGAAAATAAACTGTTTCTAAATATGCCATAATGAAATATGTAATATTTCCAAGTAAAAAAATTTGATGAAGTAATTTTGACAGTTCCCAAATATTCTTACATTAGGGTGCCTATCTAGGGTTTATATTATCTTTGGTGATAGTGAACTAGTTTGAATCAGTACTGTTATGGTTGAATCTTGGGTTGAATAATCAACAGCTTAATTGTATATTTCAGGTTGTTATATAATTCATTATATTGTTCAGAGGAAGTAACATTGCCACTAACCAACAACAAATGTTATAGACATGTAGTGAATCACAAAACTCTCAATAAGACTATGGGATTATTCCACACTTCTCTATAGGAGTCTTTTAAAACTTACACTTTTTACTTATGAAATCCTTATGTTCTTCACAAAGTGGTAAATAAAAATGTATAGCTAATCCCACAATGAAGATTGCCAACTCACCCATCCCTCCTTAGGGACCTGAGAAAATCGACCATATCATCCTTCTCCTCCTTGTTGTAAACAGGCTCCAGAGGCACCACACCTTCTAGCTCGTCCACAGGCTCCGTCTTCACTTCAACTTTGACACTATCAAAACCGAGGCAGTCATTTGTCCGCACACTGCCACAACTAACTTGACTAAAACTAGGTTCACTTTTGACACTTTTGACGTCTATTTCCCGGACCGACGTGTTCGCGTCAATTGTCGCGGACGATTCCTGGCACGGTTCCGTTATCGAGAAGTCCAGCGTTCGCCAGAAGTCGTCATAATTCGTGGAGATCCGATCCAGGATGATCCTGCCGCCTCGTCCCACTCTTCTCCTGGCGAACCCGATGCACCTCTGAGGGTTCGACAGAGACGTCAACGAGAATCGGAACCGCTTGTCGGCCAGACCGTTCTCTTCTTTCGAACACCACGGCCAGTTTCCTTGTTGCGGTAGAGGCTGGAACAAATAACAGATGATTATGTGTGGAAGACACATTATAATACGTGAAGATTTGTACTAGCTGATGCATACACGTAAATGATCAATCGCTTTCGGGTAATAAGCCATCAACAGTGCTATTCGCGGTAGCCAAGGTCATCATCTGACTAAGCCAGGAGTTAGGAATGTTTTCCCGTAGTTTTTATGTCATCGCAACGTCAGATGATGACGGTCAAGTATTTACAAAAAGGTCCAAAATTCATAAACGGTAGTAAGAACAGACAAACATTCAACAAGTAAGTACCCGAATGAGTTTTTGTAAAATTTCATTCTAATCCAAAATGTTCCATGTCCAGTGCTACTTTCTATGGCTACAACAGTTTCTTGCCGACATCACTGAGACTGGTAGACTTCCATAAATGTAATATTTTGAACTGACTCGGTCTATATATATGATACAAGTCCACAGTAATGAGCAAGTTTCCAACATTCAAATTTGCATTCCTCTTTAAAGTTTATGAGAATGCATTGAACAAATATTTTTATTTTTTCTTGTGATCAAATTTGAGTTCATAAAAGAATCGTGAAGATATAGTTTTGGCTCCTCCGCCATTTCCATGTCGTACTACTTAGAAATCACTAATCTGTTTTGCCCAAATAAATGTATATGGGAGACCATTCAGAGCGATTTTGGCAATGGCGGTAAATTCAAATCACTGATATTGACGGTAAATTCGAATAACGAACGTTTTCACATCATAGAGTAATACCCTTAATTGGCGCAGAATCAAGTCTACTTCGCTCACGGCCGATATTGAAATACAAACATTGAAAAAGCAAATCACTATCAGCCTTAACAGTAGTACTTTTTTCAGGGAGGAAGGAAAATATTCTTTTTCTACGGCTATAACACAAAATTGCTCTTGTTTTACTGTGTTCGATCCATCAATGAGGTACTTTGTTTGCCATCAATTTCATTTCCGTATCTGATATCAAAATGACTCCATTGTGTTATTATTTCGAAAAAATCTCATCGCCATGGAATGACAAATGTCAAGCAATGTATAAAAGGATCATCATAAACATGGTTTGAGTTGAAAGTTCTACTAAGGTGTACACGCCCATTATTATAATATAGGTAGCCGTGCGGACAGAGTGTCAATATTCTAATCCGCATTCGCATGCCGGTCGTGGGTTCGATTCCGATCGACTGCAGACATTTTTCTGATGGCCCAAGAAAGTGTTTGGGATCACACGTTAAAAGGTAAGGTCCCCGTCATTCCTTGATCGCACAAGTCTCCCGCAGACTTCTGAGGGTTGCTCGTAAGGGAGCAACCGAATGACGGATAGAACGATTTTAGACCGATATAGATTTCTAATCATGAAGTATGCAGGTTTACTAGCAAAAGACACCATCAAATGAATATATAGAGATCAAAATAAAATATGGGCCAAACTTCTATACTCTATACTGTATGAATTTTCAATAATTTCTAATTGAAATTTCTCGTTAATTAGAAGGCTCGGGAAAAATCTGATATTTTGGTAACTCATTTGATGTATTAAAAATATGCACGTATTCTAGTAGTAAGTAGTTGTTGATTATTTTATATGGAATAATCAAGTTGAAAATATCAGGAAATTATATGCATATGAATGTTCATCATTTCAAGTACCATAAAGTTAAAATGAGGTAAAGTTAATACTTCTAACAGGTAATGGGGCAATCAAATTCATATGAACTTACCATATGATAAGAACACAGCTTGTTCCTTCTAAAGGCAAACTGGCTCTCATCATCGGCTTCTTCTGGTTCGGGAGATAATTGCGGAATTATGGTTTCCTCGTCAGATGACAATCCTCCAAGGGAATCCACACCACCGGCCGATCGACCAGAACCCAATGACTTGTGCTTGCGTTTCTTATATTGCCTTTTTTCTCTCCTCGGTATAACCTACGATAGAAGTCGAATAAGTGCAGTTGGTGACAGCAACAACAAATAACACTAACCTCGTCCTTTAAAACAGTCTTATTAGCCCAAATTTGATTTGGATAGTGATTGTGGAAGATCGGGGTGAACGCAGGCCTAGACGACTTAATTGCAGAAGCCTCGGCCATGACAGTCCCGCTGAAATCTTTGGCCTGATATCGCTTCTCAAAAACTTCCACAGTCAAATGCACATATTCCCTTTTGATTTTTTCACGTCGTTTCACGAGCTCCAACAGGGTCACCGCCCTGTACAAATCTCTCCTGAGCTTCAGCATTTTCTCGTAGGATGCCTCATCATTCTTTCGGTTTTTTCTGGTCTGCATTTTTTCTGTTCTTCGTCTGAAGGCTAGATAGGGATTGTTGGCGGCCGTCCCGGTTCGATGTTCGGTCCTCACAGTCAAAATCAGGGGGTGTTGCTAAAAATTTCTCATTAAATTTTGGAATAGCACATTGCTATACAGTTCAAGGTTGCTATAAATTATCGTAGCATCGTAGTGTCCGTTGAAATATCATTTGTATCCGGAAGCAAAGAGTGGCAAATGGACATCAAATAGAAAAAAAAATGAATGCGAAATCCAGGAGGGAACATTAGCCTACTAAAAAAATAGAAGCAGAGAGCGGCCAATGGACATCGAATAGAAAAAAAGGGTAGATTGCGTTCGGCCCGATTTTCGATTCACCCAATTTTCGATTCGCCCACCATCTCCGAATATACCCGAACGATGCGTTATTGCCAAATCTGAATGAAGATTCATTCTGGGCTTATCATTATCAAATATTTAAACTTTTTGATACACATAATATGTATGTATGGTACATATTTCGATTTGCCCAATTTTCGATTCACCTAATTTTCGATCTACCCAATTTTCGATCTACCCAATTTTCGAGTCACCCAATTTTTTATTCTCCCCAAATTCGATTCATCCAAATTTCGATCGACCCGAATTTCGACGTTATATAAGGAAGCAACATATTCTTTTCTGCATAAGGAAGGAGACTACCTTTTCCAAACTACCTAACCTAACCTAACCTAACTAACCTAACCTACCTAACCTAACCTAACCTACCTAACTCGGTCGAATCGAAAATTGGGTGAATCCAAAAAGCTTGGCTGGCCGAATGTACCAGCCGCATAGTGTTGCGTGCTTCGTATACCAACCGAAACGAATCGAAAATTGGGTCAAACGAGACGTTCCCGAAAAAAATGGATATGAATAAATGCGAAAACCAGGAGGGAATATTAGTCTACTGAAAAAATAATATAAATATAACAATAACAATAAATGAATTGAGATTACTCAATAAGTATCGTTCCAAAAATGTTAGACTTTGTTATCCAGACCATTGTCGTTCTAGATGACGACCTAGTTAGGTATGTCCAGACTGAACTTTGCCATCATGAAAGCTTATACAGGGTGATCATAAAAACAATTAACACTTCCAACTTCAACACGCTGTATAGGAAACCTCTAAAATTTTTTTCTACGTGCGTGTGGGTAATTTTTTTTTCTACTTGTGTGTCCACTTCCGCACTCATTTTAGTGTTGAAAGAGTCCTTTTCCGCACGCTAGTAGAAAAAATAGTGTACCTAACACGTGCGTAAAGTGACTTTTCCGCACGCGATTGCTAACGCGTCATTTGGCAATCTGCAATAGCGTGCGGAATATTATCACTTTCCGCACTTGTTAGATAAACTACAATCTGAACATCTGAATGTGGAAAAGTCCACTTTTTCCGCACTCATTTTAGCGTTGAAATTCACTTTTCCGCCCTAGAGCAGAAACATTTCTCAACGCTGAAATGAGTGCGGAGAAGAGGAATTTGTGTTTTTTCCACACTAGTAAAACAAATAGTGTACCTAAAACGTGCAGAAAAGTATGACTTTCCGCACTTGTTAGGTAAACTAGTATTTCACACTTATTGATTTACATGAACAAGTGATAGGTAAAAGAAATATTCAAAATGATCGTCCACGGGTCTGTCTATCTAATCCAATCTCTGAGGAATAATGCTGATACCTTTGTGTTAGCAAAGAGTGAATTAATACTAAGATTATTATACTTTGTGCAGAAAAACAACAATTGACAAGAAATATATCAGAAACTGAAACATACTTTGCACTTCAAGTTTGGAATGTCCATTTGTATTTTTTCTGCTATAGAAGAAAATAAATACCCATATATTAGATATGTTACGCCCCAATAGTCGAGTTTGGCAATGCCCGAAAAAAATACGCAAAACTAGTTTTGAGCAATTTGAAAAGTACAAAACTAGTTCTGCACATTTCTGAATGACCAGCACTAGTTCTTTTTGTTTCATTTAATCAGTGCGCAGCGTCCGAATAAAATAAAGTTGGAACTGTTATTTGAATAATATATTTTATTCAAATACTGACAAGTACAACAACAAATAAATATATTTTTTAGGAAGAAGGTTCATTCAGGCCGAGTTAGGTTAGATTGTATAAAAAAAGTAGTCTTCTTTTTTATGCAGAAAGGATATTTTTCTTCCTAATATTACTAACAATCTCAGTCGGATTATTTGGTCGGTCGGACCGGCTTTGGAAGGCTGTAAAATAAGCAGAACTAGTAATGGTCATTCAAAAATGTAAAAGAACAAGTTTTGTACCTTTCAAATTGCCAAAACTAGTTATTAATTATTTTGTAATGCTCAAAAATCGTATACAATTAAGATTTCGGGTTTAGGAAATATCGAGGGAAATATACGTTGCTCAAAACTAGCTTCGCGTATTTTTTTCGGGCATTGCCCGAAATCGACCATTGAGAGTAACAGATACATTTTCAGTTTTTTACTAGTAAAAGGGCGTAACTATATCATTTTCTGTAACCATTGAAGTAAAAATATATAAAGGAGCAGTATACCGAGTGTCCTTAAAATTGCCTTTTTTCATTCAAGCAAAATAAAAATCGGAAGTCATCAAAATAGATATAAACTTTGTAATTTCACAATTTCAGATTTAAGATGATAGAGATAATGTCCCTTGAAATTTCAAATTAAAAGAACTGCAATTAGAGTCCGACCACATCAACTTTGGGACACCACGTGATTCAACGTATATGCATAATATTCCACGCATACGCGACCATGTGCTGTCCCAAAGTTAACATTAACGTTAACTTTCAATAGTTAGTAGTAAATAATCAGTGTGGAAAGTTATGTAAAATTTGAAGTGACGTCTCGTATCATATTGAATGTAAAATACAAAAATTATAGAAAGGTAATTCTGAGTAAAAAATAAGAATTGAAAAAATAAATCAGGAAAAATACCTCCGCAGTGACATCCTATTATTATTTTGCTCATATATAAAATGTTTAAAACAAATTGTGAAAATTTCAAGATTTCAAATGTTCATCTTCTGAAATGGATGGGATATTCCATTGGACTTTTTGAGATTTTCTCCGCGTTTCTACAAATAAAAAATGAGTATTATTTCAATATACATATGGTAAGTCAAGGACATTTTGAGCAAATCATCTGATTTGTCCCAACATGTACAGGGTGGCCCTTTGAAAATAAAACATAGGCTCTGTAGATCGCCAAAACCGGATCATGAAAAAACTCTGGAACACGTTAACTACATTTTCGAGGTAGACATCATTCTAAAATATTTTCAGTCCAGCGGCGTTGTCGCTTCTAACGAAAAGAAGCAACAACTTTGTTATTTCAAATGGAACACCTTGTATTTCAGTGCATTTTTAGATTCTTTCCGAAGAGCTGATTTCATCAATGCATCACACTTGGGATCTAGCGGCAACGATTAGAGAGCTATAGGGTGTTCAAAATCGATACTTTTCAACTTTAGGATTTTTTTGTGTAGAAACTATTCACCATTTGTCTTAGCGGCTCATATAACCCTATCTCAACTTTCAACTCACTATCTACTGACATTTATTGAAACAAATACAGGGTGGTTCAAGATTTATAATTCTGATCACCCTGTATCTGTTCCAATTAAATGTCAGTAGATATGGTAAATCATAAGTTGAGATAGGGAAATAAAAGCCGTTTTGGCCAATAATGAATAGTTTCGACACAAAAAAATCCTTAAGTTGAAAAATCTCAATGAAATCAGTTCTTCGGGGAGAATCTAAAAATGCAATGAAATACAAGGTGTTCCATTTGAAATAACAAAGTTGTCTTCTTTTCGTTAAAAGCGGCAATGCCGCAGAGCTGAAAATATTTTGGAACGATGTCCCCCTCGAAATTGTAGTTAACGTGTTTCAGATTCTTTTCATAATCCGTTTTTGGCGACCTACAGAGCCTCTGTTTCGGTTTCAAAGGGCCACCCTGTACAGGGTGGGCCACCAGTGACGCCTCGGTCTCTAGAAGGCTAACCACTTATCTTCTTGGAATTCTTTCTCTCTAGGAAGTTGCATGTCAACATAGGCTACCATTTAAAATTATTTCGAAACATACAGGGTGTCCCCAAAAACCATAAAACACTGAAGTTAAACTTTTTTCTATCGAACACCCTATATATTATTTCATTTTGAGATTCTCCCTGATGAGCTGATTTCAACGACCCATCATACTTGGGGTCTAGCAGTTATAATTACTGAAATATAGGGTGTGAAAAATCGAGATTTTCCAAGTTCAAGAATTTTTTGTGTCGAAACTATTCATAATTGGTCAAAACGGCTTACATGTCCCTATCTCAACTTTTGATTAACTATCTACTGATATTTAATTGGGACATATACCGGGTGATCAAGATTCTGAATTCTGCACCACCCTGTATTTGTTTCAATTAAATGTCAGTAGATAGTTGATCAAAAGTTGAAATAGGGACATGTGAGCCGTTTTGAACAATTATGAATGGTTTCGACACAAAAAATTCTTGAACTTGGAAAATCTCGATTTCTCACACCCTATATCTCAGTAATTATAACTGCTAGACCCCAAGTATGATGGGTCGTTGAAATCAGCTCACCAGGGAGAATCTCAAAATGAAATAATATATAGGGTGTTCGATAGAAAAAAGTTTAACTTCAGTGTTTTATGGTTTTTGGGGACACCCTGTATGTTTCGAAATAATTTTAAATGGTAGCCTATGTTGACATGCAACTTCCCAGAGAGGAAGAATTCCAAGAAGATAAGTGGTTAGCCTTCTAGAGACCGAGGCGTTACTGGTGGCCCACCCTGTATATTGAAATAATATATATTTTTTTTATTTGTAGAAACGAGGAGAGAAAATCCCAAAAAGTCTAGTAAAACGAAGAAATGTCTCGCGTCTCCCCCATCGTGGAAATGCGGATCACATTGCTCAATTCAATTGAGACTTACCGTCTTCAACCGTTTATTCAACCAATAATCGAACACAGCTATGATGAGATCATCATCCTCTTTCAGCAATGCTTTTGCCTCATTCAAGGTGACAACTGTTTGGCCACTACTCTTCTCCAATCGATCCATCATTTCCTCAAATTTCAGAGGACTGAGGTCCAATTTTTGTGTTTGAGATTGTAACCATCGTTCGTCTTCAGAATCCATATCGTAGTCCGGAATGTCTTGTTCCATAGTGAATGCTTCACAAAACAATTGGAAGATGAAATTTCGCATGATATCTGGTATAGTTTATGCAAAGTCAGTTGAACAGATCATCAAACGAATGTCGGGCCGCGCTACCGCACCCTTTGAACTTTCAAAAGGGACCGACGGCTTGCGGTGATCTGTTTATCCAACAGACTTTGCATAAACTATAGGTACAATGGGGAAGACCACTGAGAGAAGAAATCCGTGCAAACCTCTTTTAATCGACGAATCATGAGATATTATGAGTTGAAGTTGAAGGGAATCGAATCTATATCGTTTTGAAATCAGCATATTTCATTCGATATTTCAAACAGCCAAATATGATGGTGGAGCCGTGACGTATTAGTCCCAACCTGTAGATATCTCTCTCTGATACCTCGTCATTCTGCAGTATTGCAGTGTGATTGGTCAGTTCAAGGACGATAGGCGTGTTGGGACTAAGACGTCGCACCAGTCACACCAATGAATTGACAAAATTTCAAATGGTGCAGGAATTGTGTGCTTTGAAATGGATATATTCTAATTTATTGTTTTCATCGTCTTAGCATGAATGACAAAATTCAAAATTAATTCGCTGGTTGTATTTTAGTATAGACTACACCGGAGTACACGATAATGTAGTTTTAAAAAATCAGTGGTCTCCCCAATTACCAATACCAAAAAAATCTATTATTAATTTTCTACTCAAAATTCGTTTCCACATCACATTCTACCTTCTGAGGTATCATAGGTAAATTGGTAACATCCTGATGTTACTTTGTATCTACATCATTTGAGAACATAATATGTGCTGTTACCAATAGGGTCAATAACTGGCAATAGGGAATAAAACAAATGAGTTCAATTTTATTTACCACCTTGTTTGCTAATAAATAAGGAAATTGGAATATCTGTCTGGTATCAAAAACAAAAAAAAACAGTCTGATTAATCACTCCATTGACCACCTACTTCCATTTCATAATATACAGTGTGTCCCAGCTAAAACTACGAAATCATATGGGTACACGCCTTTTTTCTTCAACAAATCGAATTGATTGTTATTCAAGTCAAAAAATTCGGATTTCAGTATCGGAAACTCGCCCAAATCGCTCGGACAGGTCGATTTCAATTTGGCGGCGCACACATTTTTCTGCAATTATCATATTCGAAAGTTGAAATCTTGAAGCGTAACGGGCATCAACTCTCGATTTTCAAATGGAGCACCCTGTATTTCATTGCATTTTTAGATTCTAGAATGATTACAGAGATATAGGGTGTTCAAAATCGAGATTTTTTAACTTTCGAATTTTTTTTTGTGATACTATTCATTATGGGTGAAAACGGCTTTCATGTCCCTATCTTAACTTTTGATTTACTATCCACTGATATTTAATTTGAACGAATACAGGGTGGTTCATAACTCTGAATTTTGAACTACCCTGTATTCGGCCAAATTAAATATCAGTAGATAGTGAATCAGAAATTAAGATGGGGACATTGTGAGTCGTTCTGCCCAATAATGAATAGTTTCGACTCAAAAAAATCCCAAAGTTGAAAAATCTCGATTTTGAACACCCTATATCTCTGTAATCATTCCTGCTAGATACCAAGTGTGATGCATTGATGAAAGCAGCTCTTCAGGAAGAATCTAAGAATGCAATGAGATACAAGGTGCTCCATCTGAAAGTCGAGAGTTGATGCCCGTTACGATTCAAGATTTCAACTTTGGAATGTGATACTTGCAATCGACTTGTCCGAACAATTGTCAATTTTTTCAACGACATCGGAGATTTGGGGGTGACGATTTTTAGCTGGGACACACTGTATTTTAAAATCCATCATTGACTATCTTTGACCTACGTGATTTTTGATATCTAGGTAGTAAGTTACTATTCACACATAATGGAGCAGTTTCAATAATAATTGCTGGGCTGAAAATAAGAATAGTCTTGGTGACAACCTTGTAATAATACAAATAATGAATTGAGGGCAGCTCCCTGATCACAGATTGGTCCTTGCAATTGCAGAACAGAATAAATACTATAGATTTATGTTAAATATATCTAAGGTAAAGACCAACCTGGACCAACCTCTGTTTACTCCATTTCCATTTCTTTCCTCTGTGTGAACCACCTGCTTCAATTTACCAATTGTCATGTCTCTATGGAGTGTTTGAAAACCTGAACTAAATCGATTACTTCCTATACAATAAATACAACAGGAGACAGGAGTATTCTGGATCTTCGTATTTCCCATTATACTAATAATGAAGATCAAAATTTCTTATTGTATATCATCCAATCGTCAGTCTAGATTTCATATTGAAGTCAATTTCGTAGATAATTATACAAAAGGATGCACAAGGGATCCCAAATGCCATTATCGAGAAAGTCCTCGGGTGATTCCTGAATATTATATTATTCTCTAATGGTTATAATTCGCCGTGATTACTGTAAATTTCTGGTAACTCTTTGCTTTTCATCACTTTTTCATTTTTTGATCAGAAATAAGTGGAACTGATTTGGAATTTCGCAAAAACATTGAAGATGGCTAAATTATGTAAAAATCATATACGTATTAATAAACAATACGGATCATAACGGGTGCCAGGAAACAATAGTTATTTGTTTAACTAGGCAGCAAAATAGTAGATTGACTGCCGTGGCTGAATTCATAGCCGAGCGTAGCGAGGCTAGGAATCCAGCTAAGGCAGTCAATCTACTTTGCTGCCGAGTTGAACATATAATTTTTTCTCCGATTGTTCATAATGATATGGGAGAATATTGTATTTGCGAATTAATACAATTTCCACAATCTCTTTATTCTTCCTGTATAGTGTTCAATTAAAATAAAATTTGATAGAAATCGCAGTTGTTGGTTTGACAATTCATGAAATTTCTGACAGTTGTGCGAAAAAATATCGGTATATTTAAATTATTATATAATGGACAGTGATAGCGACCTGGAAGTATACTTACACCTCCATTAATAAGGGAGGTGGCAAAAAATATAGAGTTGAATTTGTTGCCGGAGAAGTCTCGGATGGAATATGAAGGAAATTATAAACGATTTATGGATTTTCAATTTTGCTGATACATATCAATCAGCAAAGTAACCACTTTGCTGCCTAGGCAGCAAAGTACCCACTTTGCTGCCTAGGCAGGAAAATTAATACTTTGCTGATCAATATGTGTAAGCAAAATTAATATTTGCTGCCAATCGGAGGAAAATGAATATCCATAAGGATTTGGTGGCATGATACGCATGCGCCATGCGCTATTATAGTAGTCATCAAAGACATGCGTTTCGGTGGACAATGACGTTTACTAGCCTTTCAATCAAAGCAGTATGTGTCTGATCGTTTCAAAACTTTTCCTTATGGATAGTCATTTGTCTTCAAAAATCGGCTTCATGTTTCGCTATGGAAACAGATAGAAATTATCCGTATTGATTATTAATACGTATATGGTAGAAATACAATCAATCCACCTTGTATAATACATGATCGAATTCAGAATGGAAAATGCTTTCAGAATCTGTGAACACATAATCGTGACCTTACTTGAAAAGAAGTTGATGTAAATCTCATCAAAAGTTGCAATGGAAAAGTATTTTTAGTTTTTCTGTAAAGATTTTCCAAAAATTTACTTTCTTAGATACAACTGAGAAACTGAAAACAATTTTGACCACAGTCAATTATTGATTCCACACGATTGTCGCGTTTATAGTTTTTCATTCGGTTGTTTGATAACTTAATGATTCATCTTCCACAGGAATATTGATATTGCTGAGCGATAGTCGTTCAATTAATAAAATTTGAAATATTTAGATTGATTCAAATATAATTTTTGATGGAACTCAAACTCGAGAAGATATCTGAAATAGGAAAAAAGTGTGCGGTACTGATTATTCTTGTCTTCTCATTTCAGGTTCATGATTTTAAATACTGGATTGATGATTTTCGAGATGATTTCTATACCACTCGAGATACGATTTTTGTCTCTAGAACAGAGTTGGCATGAATTAATTCATATGAAATAAATCAGTGATTTAATTCGTGAATTAATTCCATTGACTTTTTTCTAAAAAGTCATGAATTCATTCAAGTTTTTAAAAATGAGACAAATTGCGCTATTACCTTTGATTTTAACTAGTTTAAACTGAAAAATTCGATCGTATTTTGGCAAGACTGTTATTTCAAGCATGACAGAGATTTTTCTAACAGATATATACAGTATCAAGTATCATCCATAAAGTCCATAACATGTGAGAACAGGTTTATTATCACAGCATCGAATTTTTTTCTCTCGGCGAGCCATTATGCATATCCGATAACTTGAAAATCGATTTTGACACATGTCACGTGATCACTGGTATGGTGATAAATAAAAATAATACTATAAAGCGACGAAAAGTGGGGTTAGATAACAAAATATCCATAAACATTTCTTATCAAGTTGCTATTCCACATTCAGTTTCGAGCAATTTTTGGAGGAGAATTGGAAATAGCTATATTTTTTCGAATATTCTTCAATTTTGTTACAATTCTCTTTTTTTTTTTGACAGTAGTGATGCTGATGATGTACAAGTTGAATAGAATTTATAATTCAATTTCATGCTCACATATGGGGTTTCCAGCCATTATTTGAGAAAACTGAAAATAGCTATTTTTATTTTTTTTTAAATAACTTCATCTTCCCATCTAACCCCACTTTTTGCCATCGTAATTTTTTGAATTTACCGCCATACCAGTGATCAAGTGACATGTGTCAAAATCTACTTTTAACTATTTAGTCATGCGTAATAGATCCCCGAGAAAAAATTGTTCGAACTATATGGATGATACTGGATCTATATGTATCTATTATTTTGTATTTTATCATCACTTTTAATTTTGTTTTGAAAAAATGACATGTTATATTATGATGTTATTCTACAAGATTCCTGAGGGGAATAAAAACATAGTTTTTTGTTTCTTTTCTTCTATTTCGCTTTGGGTAAATGAAATTTGTTTTTTTTTCAAATGAATTAATTCAAAAAAGTCCGACTTTTTCATAAAAGTCATGCCTTATTCCAACCCTGCTCTAGAAAAAAGTAGGCGGTCACTATAAGCATGAAGACCAGCTTCAAAGTATTATTGGCTTGTTCATTTTGAAACCGCACGACAAAGTTTTTACTTTTCGCAATGAAATATGGGCGGCCAAAACCGTTTGTGGGACAAAATCAATTAATAAACAGGGTGGCATTGAAATAAGTGCAAATATTTTGGGCACTGCGAAAGCTGGACGTATACTATCGAATGGCACTGATGAAAAAAATTGGGTTCAAAATAAAATTTGAGTTAAACCTTTTTTTCCACCCAAAGTTGTGCACTGTAGCGAGTATGACGTCACATCTGTTCAAATTTTCATGCGGTAGGCACAATCACGCGGAGTTCAATCATTTAAAATGTTTTAAAGTGGCCTACCTGATTTTTTTTTCTCATATTTTGTTGAATAATTTTTCAAAAACACCTTGTATAAGGACAACAGATAATTTTGACTTCAATGGCTTCAATTTCTTTAGATAATTCTTCGTACTTATAAAGTCAGGGCCGGCATTAAGCTGAACTGGCGAAGGAATGAGATAAAAACAGGCAGAAAAGTTTGTTGCTATGCAACGTTCTAAGAAATTTGAATGAAATTGGTAATCAAAATTGACACTGACATTGAGTGAACACAAAATGATGGAATTTTCAATAGAAATATTATGCAAAATTGGTTTTAAAACGTTTGGAGAAAGAATTATATGTTTCACACGGCAGGAAATGTAGATTGACTGTCTTGGCTGAATTGGCGATTTGATTTCAGGAGTGTTTGATTTCGCTTATATCAGACCAAATATGGCATTTCCCTCGGCATTTCTGGTTTGACCGGAAGTGCATCAATTTTTTTTAATTTTAAATACAAAGTATAATTGTTTTCTGGAAATTACGATTCAGTATAAAATTACCTTTACAACGATATATCACACTCATACTTTCAATCTACCAATCTATAATAAACTAATATAATTGAGATTTTATAAAAAAATAATAATAAAAAGATTTTGCTGCTTCAATAATGATTCTAAGCCCATAGAAAAAATGCAATATCACAATAAACTCCAACTAATATGGATTTGAAAAGTCCAATACAATGTAAGTAGGTATAGCATGCAGGTTATCTTCATTAACACTGAATAGAAAAACAGAAAATTGATTTTTTTTCCTGTCATTCATTTCAATATGTATGGGAGTTTCTGAGCAACTTCAAAAATGTCTATGATAGCATTTTAAAAGGATGAGTTCATCGGTGTTGAAAAATAGAAAATAAGTTATTGTGCATAGCAATTATTACATGAAACTTTTGAATACAAAGTTTTTTTTCTAAAATCTCAATTGGGTATATGACTAGATTGTGAATTGAAAGTATGACCATGATATATCGTTGAAGAGGTCAGGTTATACTGAATAATAATTTCCAAAAAAATATATACTTTGTATTATTTGAAATGAACGAATTGGATGCACTTCCGGGCAAACCAGAAGTGTCATATTTCGTCTGATACTGACAATATCATACACTGATACAATCAAATCAATGTACCAAATTTGAAAACTCCATTCAAATTAGCAACGAAGATACAGGGTGATTATCGCTATTTTTAATGATATAATCATCAACAACGACGCCAAGTTGTCTTCAATTTTTTTCATTAGTTTTTATTCGTTAGCCATTCGCAGCTATATTCTTCATCATCAGCTAAATTCAGACTAGATTCAGAATGTACATACGTCACAGTTTGCCGCTCCGAAAATTGGAAATTTCTTATTCTGAAAATGAAACTGACTTGGACATTATCGATCGCCATTCTGTACAGCGTGGACATAAAACTGAGGAATTCCGAACTTATTTTATGAAAATTCATCTGAAGGAAACTTGCCCATTCGCCCATTCCCTATACCCATATGAAACCGTTTTCGAGAACTCATCCAAAAAAACGTATAATCTAAATTATTTTCAGTATTTTCATATTGTGAATACTCAGAAAGTATGAACTGAATGGCAAAGGGTCGAATTCCATCTCCATCATAACATTCCTACTCGCATTTCTGATGATGGTTTTGATTTTTTTGTCAACATCATTTTCATCATTCATTGCTGGTAAATTTCACACTCTACATGTACTCCAAGAGCCGGCTGCAATTTTCGACCGTCGTCTGATAACGAAATGATATAATATGTCCCAAAGGCATGTAAAAACTTTCGTTATGTGATAACAAGTTGAAACAAGAAGTAAATAAAAGGGGATGATGTGGCCTTTGGTTACATCCAAACGTGCCGCGATTCAAACTGATAACTGATCTAAGTTAGCGTCAATACTTTCGAGAATATTTCATCGCTCTCTAAAGATAATATCCGATGGACCATTGTAAAATGTAACATGTGGATTAGAATACTCGTAGTGTGAGCACTGGTCCACCGGATATTATCTCTCGACGAGGGCGAAATATTCACGAAAATATTGACGCTCTGGCACCAACTCTGATCAGTTTGAATCGCGGAACGTTTGAATATTCGCAAAAGGGACATCATTCCCTTTCATTCGCTTTTTGTTTCCACTCGTTAACACGTGACGGAAGTATGTCCGAAATAATAGCAAATAAATCGCTGTACCGTGGATTTGGCTCAGACAGGTAGGTTTTTGAGATCTACCATTAAATTGATATCAGATGGCATAATTCTTATACCCTTATCAAATCACGAAATCGAGTGCAAATGTCCGCACAGGAAAGTGCAATGTTTGAATCAACTACAATGTTTTTACTGTCCTTTGGGATATATCATTTTGTTATCAAATGATGGTAGAAATCTGCAGCCCGCTCTTCTACATGTATGATTTCATGGATAACTGTAACACGTATTTCAACTACACTCAAAAGTTAAATATTGTTAATGGGCCTGACAGGCTAACTTGATTAAAAATGGTAATATTAACCACATCTAGCCTCGCATCTAGCAGAGAATTTTGAGCAGAATTCAGAGGCGTACTGAATTATTTTTTTCGGGTTACGGTATTAGATATTTTTCAATGGATTTTATTATATTGTTGAATCCTTCAAAATGATTTATAATACTTTATATACAGTACTTAAAGGATACCCAGAAATACTCAAAAACACTCAAAGATTGAATTATGATGATATTTTCCTAGTGGAAAGAAAAAAATAACGAATTCAAGGATATAATATATGAAAAATATAGTATATAATACATGAAAAATATATAAGTTTGTGTCATATCTCCAAAATCGTACCATGAAAAAAATTAAGTACCCATTGGGTTCTGTGCAAAATTCTGTTATACATAGTACTTAGTGCAACATTATTTGTAGATAATTAAGGGGTCCAAAAAGTATAAAATTTTAAAATCACTAATAACGGTTTCCATTGGTCATGAACTGGTGGAGTATTTATGCACTCAAGTGTATATCTATCCTTCTTTTTGACATGTAGCAGAAAGAGAAATGTATACACTGAGTGTGCACTAGTTTTACCAATGGAATCCGCTATTCTCGACTTCTCGATAGTTCAGTGGTTCTCGTAAACGGAAACAGTTATGCAAAATCTGATTAGGCCATCTTGATATTCACTGATTCACAAAAAGTAGGACAGAAACTTGAAAATAGCAAGGCCGTAAGGCAAAAGCTAAATTTTGTTAATGAACCTGACAGGCTAACTTGATGAAAAATGGTAATATTAACCACGTCTAGCATATAATTTTGCGCAGAATTCAGAGGCGTACTGAATTATTTTTTTCGGGATACTTTTTTTTTAGTTCGTCATGTCTCCAAAATCGTACATGAAAAAAATGTTGAGTACCCGCTGGGTTCTGTGCAAAATTCTCTGTTGGACATAGTTCTCAGTGCAACATTATTTGTAGATATTTAAGGGGTCCAAAATGTATAAAATTTCAAAAAAATCACTTGTTTCTCATAAACGGAAACAGTTATGCAAAATCTGACTAGGCCATCTTGTGATTCACTGATTCACAAAAAAGTAGAACAGGAACTTGAAAATAACATGTTAAAAAAAACAAACCTTCTGTTTCACGTTTAGAGATACTAAAAACAGCTGAAAACAATAATTTAGATTTTAGGTTTTTTTTATGAGTTATCGAAATTAATTAATATTGCCATCATCTATGCCCTCTGAATTTGACAAGGAATTTGATCCTTTGGAATGTTATCTGCACAATCCCTTTAGGACTTGAGCACAGATTACTTGAGATATGAGAGTGAGTTTATACATAGTAACTTCATAACAGCTTGTGGATATGAAATTTGTTATTCGAAAGTAAAATGTAATATACCCTGTATATTCCTAGTTAAGCATACCACCAATCCATACTGATTTAGGATATGCTGATATGCTTATGTTAATTTGTATTTGATATTTACATAGGTTTATATTTATATTTTCTTTGCATCTTGTAATAATATATGTGATATACTGTATGCAATGGAAGACCCAGGAAAACCCCTAATAAAGTTGTATTGTATTATGTAATAAATCATCTCTGTGGTCATGAATTTTAGAACCCTCTAGTCTACATGTGATTATATTTTTTTTTTTCAAAAAATTAATGTTGTTATGATGATGTTATTTGATGTTGTTTATCTTGATAGGTAAAGATCCCCTATGAAAATAAGACTGCAAGTAATTCAGAATCTCCCTTATACAAAGTGGCCCTGGATGAATGAAACATGTGCCTGGAAAGGAAAATGGAGAATTTTGTATTTTCTCAATTATCTGGGGGATTCTTTTGATTACTTCACTTATATGTCCCCCCAAAATGTGCAACTTTAATTTCATTTAACCAACTTTCTATTTCTAACCCTTTCAGCAATAGCAATAGTGGGACAATGATATGTGGGCCTCCCTGTATACCTATAGTCCAGATTCTTTTGCAATTTTGATTGAAGAAATGAAAGATGAATAAACCAAAGTTAGAATCAACCAAGGTATCAACTGAGGTACCACACTGTTGTGGTGGAATAGATAATCTACCTATAACACCCACCAGTGGCGGCGCCACAGGGGGCAGTATGCCCCCCTCCACTATGCCAAGATATTGTTCTTAATGCCCCTTTTTTCACTGAATACTCGTCACCTGCCGATGGTGTGTCCTCCCCTTGCCCTTAATTTCTAGAACCACCTCAGACACCTACCCCTTCAATTCTTTTGCAAACAAAAAATAGGCAAGCTTTAATTAGATTAGGTAATCTTCAGATATAGGATGTAGGTGGTCATGACAGCATAATAATATCATCATTATAGTGTCAGTGTCAATGTTTTCATTATAGTTTGCTATGGTTTCAAAAAAACAACAGTATTGTTTTCATTCTCTTAGAATTTTTTTCACAACAAGGAGTTTGTGATGTAGAAACTGTGCTTTTGGAACCACATAAAGTCTTACGTTGCATGTGAATAAGTTGCCTGGGTTGTTTGTAATTCGCTGGGTAAACCTTGTCATAGAAATCTTTGCTGGGAATGTCTGATACTTCTGGAGTTGGAATAATAAGCCCAGCCACAATGGCCCTTTGTAGATGATGTTCCTGTGGAGTCATTTTTTGATGCAGTTAATTTATGAAGACATAATTTTCAAGGTATGAATTATTTTGATTAACACAAGGAATGAATTATTTTGATAAACAAAGACTGTACGACTGAATGACAGCTCTTGGACATAGAATAAAGAAAATTAACTATGAAAAATAACAATAAAATCAGTAATGTCATCAACAATTCCATCCATTTCCTCAATTTAAAAACAAAAATAATATTAGCCGGGTGCGCATGGGAGCGCGAATCGTATTATCAACATGGCCGCCAACTATCTTTACAATTTGCCTGGTGTCAGCTTTGAGGGAAACTTACACTTTCCTCCTCTTTTTGCATTCCTGATGGCATTTGAGGAACTGCCCGATTAATTGCTGAATAATCAGGAAGATCTGGAAGTTCCTCAGCCATGTAAATAGGCATGGGCTTACTAGCATCCAGGGCCCTCGCCCTAAATGAAAGCTTAGACATTTTTGTTGACAGCACAAAACACACGAGAAGGGCAACATAAAATTTCCTGAAAATTAGCTTCCCGACCCTCGGGCCGTCCGAGACGGGCACTAAACAAATCTTCGTTTCCTTTAGTACGTTCCCATTGTTTTTATTTACACGCACTCAGTCACAAATACGATAAAACAACTTCGAAACTTTCCATGTTGAGCATGTTGAGCAGAAAGCCATCATGGCGGCTCTGCCATGGAGCCATGAAAATACTAGCAGCACGTAGTGCGCGGGAACCTTTTACGCATGTGACGGGAGAATAGTGAGAAGTAAGAATACTTCATTCATGTTCTTGTTGAAATCTTCAAATTTTGTATTATTTTCACAGTCTGTACTATAAAACTACGTAAATTCACTGTTGTGATCAGATTTTCGTCATTTTATTCAAAGTATTATTAAACAATGACACATTGACAGGAAGTTAGATACCTGGTTGGAAAAAAAAGCTAAATGAGTAGATAAACATACAAGGTAAATGGTCAGAATTCAGAATCTTGTCTGAATACATCTATGTTTGAATTTCAATATTAAAGATGCCTAGGGCCTACATAAATACGAATCAGAAGCTATTTATGCGTAATTAGTTGTCGATCTAGGATCCTAAAATTCCTAAAATTATAATCAGTATCACAGTATCAGATAAAAAACACAGACGTCAGATACAGCGATAATCCCGAGTAATCCCGACTATTACCGACTACTACCAGTGTTGCCGTCATGAAAAAATAAGGTGTGCACAGCGCAATGTTCCCAACAGTGCCAACAGAAAACATGTCAGACTCTTTGAACATAAAACATGTTTTATGTTCAAAGGTCAGACTTCATTGTCATTCGTGTCATGTAGCTAGCTAGGATGCCTGCCAAGGTTAGCACTGAATGAGGTTGCGCATACATTCTTTGGTTGGTGCGATGCAGCGACACTTGAATTCTGGTTTTGTCATGCTGGGTATGCGTAAAATCAACAGTGTTAGTTACTCTACACACTCGAATATATTCAATACAAGTAGAGAATTATCAATTATTATTCACCAAAAATATCAATGGCGTAAAACCACAAAGTTGAAAAACGCCATTATTCTGCCTTTTGCTCCTTATTGGCAACACTGCCTATACAAATTATCTCTTTGTCATCACTGTCAATTATGTCAATTCGATCCGGGTCAAAGATTTGAATTCGTTTTGCCCAAACATCGTGCAGACCAATTCCGATTGAAAATATCTCAGAGCTGAGTTGAGTGCCTGCAGACAGTTCTCGCACACTACATTCGATGTTTTGGTGAAAATACCACTGAAAAATATCCGCACAAATTGAAATCTGACTGAAACAATGACTGAAATGAGGCATTTAAGAAACAGGACGCAAGGAGATAGGACGCAACAAATAATCCGTGCGGAAACAAATTAACATAAAATTTCAGGCCGAGAGCATCGCTCTTCCAATTGCGAAACAAAATTATCATGGATAAAGAGGAATTGATTGCAGAACTATACGTCATAAAATTGAAAATTTGAAAACGAAACTGAGGAAATCAAGTAAATCACAACGTTATTACACTGTGTCCAAGATAAACTAGTCATCATGGGAATCGATTTTTATTTTTTGCTGACGTAAAGAGACATAATATAGTAAAACAGAATACAGTTTCTCATTTCCATTTTTATTAAGCTCTAACAAAATACCGCTGTGACAGCTATTCGCGATAGAAAAAAACACGTAGCCCCACCTGACGGCAGCAAGTTGAACACTTCTGAGCGGTTTGTTTTGATGATATGACCAATAAGCACAAACAAAAAACAAATGTGAACCAATGAAAACAAAGTAAACATGCCGCTATTGCCGCTTTGACAGCTTTCAAGAACTCCGGTAGGTGGCGTACGCTTATTTTCTATCGTGAATAGTTGAATTACCATCCAGTGGCATCCACGTCTGTGGCAACCACAGCCAATGAACTCAATGCACACAGCTGCACTTCTGTCCTTTTCTATTTTCTATATTACAATTGGTCTGTTTCTAGGCTAGAAATTCTAGTTTCTACACCACAAATTCGCAATTTTGTGAAATTACACATAATTAGACTGGCAAAAATTTAATTGTAATATCTTCTCCACATTTATTATTGATTCTTGCTTTTTCCTGTCACAGAAAAAAATAGTATATTGAACACGGGAAAAATATTAAGATTTCAAATCACGGTTTTTGTCACAACCTGATGGAACTAAAATCTACAACTTTTTTCCCTTGTAACTATAATAAATAACTATTGCTTATGGCACTTATTCCCTCTACCACTGCACAAAAATATGCGACTAGACGATTTTTTACCCTAGTAGACCTTTTTTTGGCGTTCGTTGATTGACCTAGACCAGAGATTAGCCACCCACAGAATCGCTAGACAAATGAATGGAAACTTTTTTATCAAATTTTATGTTGTTTGATTTTGCATAGGTACCTATATTTTCCTCTAGAGGTCGCGAGTTTCGTATTATTCGAGAACTTAAAATATTCTTAAAATCACCAAAGAATAGTAGGTTCTCTCCTCTTTGAAGAGTCAGTTCATGATTTTTGTTGTTTTCATTCTGTTGCTCGATGAATATATATCTCCTTGAATAGGTATTTTATAAATCTAGTGTTGCGAAAATCCGCCTCTTTTTTATCAAATATCGTCGTTGAATCATCAGTACCTACCCATTTCTCTCCTATTTGTAGTGGATTTCATATTGATGCATAATTTTTGTTGGCTGTTACTTTTTGAAAGAAAAAATGTTATTAGGAAGATAAAGATAATTTAAATTATTTATATTATTAAAAAATATATTGTGCCCTCGGCGCCAAAAGCGTTAAGATCACTTATTTGGCGCCCGTCCTGGTTAGCTGTTTGATTTTGTTGAAATTGTTGAAAACATGCATGATTTGAGCTGGAATGAACAGAGATATTTGACCCAAAATGGGAGTATACATAGTCGATTTTCATCATGTACAGAAGTTAAAAGTTTGAATAACTATATTTCTGTCAGCAACAGAATCAATGCTTTTAGTAGTATCTAATCAACTCACCACCAAAATATTTTGGTAATGATCCATTTTAGCTCATTTGATAAGGTTATGCGCTTTTTTAATGAAATAGAACAGGGAATCTGAGGACTTAAAAGTAAGCAGGATTTCATCAGTAGCATAGAAAATATACCAGAAGAAATTACCACTACCCTACTGTAGCAGAAACCGGAGGAAATTTCAGAAATGACTGTCTGGTCCAAAAATGAACCGATTTGAACATGAAACCGCATATAATTACCGAATTCGCATTCTAAAAGTCAGCCCTTCTTGAGTTATTGCCAGTAAACAATCACCTTTCAAGCGTTGTCGGTCAAATTTGGCAACACCCTCTGTATCTCTACTGTTGAAAAACCATGGACATATATATTATGATGTGTTGTGTATATGATATGTGTAAGATGCCTATAACCCCATAAGCATTTCAGATATGTGCGTAAACGTATTCTGAAAATCGGAAATGTAAATCAAATGAGAACAATTTTTTTTTTGTAGTATTTATATTTATATTTTAGTACACCATCAGAGAAATAGGTACACCATATTATAAACACACTGTAACAATTATTACAATTATATTAGGATACAAACGATAACTGCTATGGTCAATTGGTATTAGGAAACCAAAGTGCAACAGCAAGTTTATATTCAATGATAGTGTTTGGCACAAAAACCTGAGCCGAATCCACCATTTTCATTTAGGTACTACTACCACGGTCAATAGTTGGTATATGTACACAAAATTACCTAATTGTGGAAACGACTTCAAATCAATAATAATAATAATAAAGGTTGTATCATACGTCAGTTATATTTTTCTATTGTATGTTGTATCTAGGTATTTTCGAGTAACAAAAAAAAAATACTAAGAAAAATTAGAAGTTAATGCTTTAAATGGTTTGAACCATATCTCTGATAATCCCTTGCTTTCAACAGCGTTGTGCTAACACAGATCCGTGATACATCGATCTAAACATTTACTAATATTAGCAGTTTATCTTTCATTACTTATATTCACTACTCTAGCTCACATTAATAAATATCTAAAACATTACATAATTATTTTTAACAATATATACATTTCCTTGAAATGTATCTTGAACGTTTTCTATATAGCTTTAATATGGCAGATGTCGAAAATATTCAACAAAAATGAGAACACATACTTCAAAACATGCTAAAACAATCACTTCTCCAACAGTTTTCACACAATACCATTTCACACGGATGATAAAATTAATTTAAAGATAGGGAAAGAAGAATAGACAATTGTTTTTTATGTTGACAGAAATAAATGTAGATTTACGACATAAACAATTGTTCAGGGATTGTTGATTTTTTTGTTATTAAAATCAAAAAGCAAACGATTTTCAGAATTCAAATATCTTTCATTACTAGAAACTATGCCTACTCAATAGCCTTGGTGTAATCCCTGATATCTATCATAGTCACATATTCAAAAATGAACTCCCTTCATGAGCAGGATGAGGAGCAATATTTTTGAGTTGGCAGCTACCGAAGGGATGAGGACAAGGTATGGTCACTATAACATCGTCCAACAATATTCCTATGGGTTGGATGGAAAAATATATGTCTATTATTTCCCTTAAAATAAAACTCGACCTGTTTCAATCGACACCCGGTATGTTAACACATGACTGATGAATTTGTGTTTGGACGGTCAACTAACCAAACGTCAAATTTAATAAAAGTGCAATATTGTATTATAATATCTCACCTATCTTTAAATAATTTATCATTATTACAATTAAATAAATTATATAATAAAAATTGCACTCGCATACGAAACAATAAATAAAATCTTTGGTAAATTCAACAACCTATAAAAGCTTTGTTATTTTCTATGCACATTTCATAAAATCTTTAAAAGGTGAACTCCACCCAATCTTGTTCGTAAAATTGCATTTCCCGCGGTATCACAATATAACTAGAAAACAACAAGTGAAATGCATGAACAATAGGACTTGTACAAAATAGATAACTGCTATTAATTATTTATTCACCAGATAACCACATTCTTCCATGATTCATAAACAGACCAGTGCCACTATGATAGGATTTTTTGACACAAACGGGAAAATAATATTTCGATGTATATCAAAAAATGTAATTCTGTATAAGAGTGCCTGCATCCTGCATCTCTCCTGGACTCAACATACACTATTCAATTTTTATTTATCTCCTTTCGCCAATTAGGGAGGTGAAGAAAACCAAAAGTGACATAAAAATGAAATTACTGATGATAATGCTGAATTGAATTCATCAGCAAGCCTCAATATGAACTATAAATCAGCCCGATTTGAAATTAACAAAAATTTTCTTCATGGAATGATGTTAGTATCGTAACATTCTTGTCTTATCAAAACGAAGCAAGCTGTAAATTCGCAATTTTTATCCTATTTAAAAAAACAATTTATGGCTTGAAGAACTTTACATACTGATACAGATGTACATTTCTTCAATATAAAACAAGTAAAAAAAAAATCGCTATCTCGATTTCCGCCTCTGGTTTAGGGTGATGCAGGCCCTCATAAGAAGAACACAATTTTTCTGTGTCATTTCAATAATTATTTGTGCAATTAGTGCAAAAAGTATATGTTCGCAGCTTGGTTTTGAGAGCACCAAATCAGTCTCCCATTTGTGTCAAAAAATCTGCCGTTCGCTGCTGGTGACAGACAGTCCCCTTGATGAATGAATGTATGATATGAATATGAATTAGTTCTGGAATTGAGAAATCATAAATTAAAAAAAGTCTATGGTAAATAAATAATTAGTTAGTAGATTACGATTCACCATCCTTCAGTTTCATGATATTTTGTACATTCAATCAATTTCTGATGAGGGCAAGTGTATGAGAAAGCTAGAAATTCAATAATTTATTGAACCAGTGTGTTATAGTGCCCAGGCCACTAGAAACAGTTCAACAAGTGACATGTACAGTTGTATTACAAGAAAGCGTACAAGTATATTGAAGAGAGAAATTGACGTCATCCTATTTGCGTAAAACGGGCTATCGGGAATGATTGTTTACCAAATGTTGACAGTACAGTTGTTGTCATAGGTTCTCAAAAACACAAAGTATCAGCTGAGCCAGATTTACACAACTAGAACCAGGATGACGAAAACCTCTCTCGTGTGCTTGTACACTTTTTTATTGAATAACATAACACAGGTCACAGGTAGGTAGCTGTGCAATACTGAATTTGCTACATCATTTCAAAACGTATCACCCAGTTTTATTCATTTAAATTTCAACAAAAATGATCTGTCCGGCATTCTTATGCCATTTCAATTCGTCTATAACACACTAGTGAGTTTAGATTTAATTTACTATGGTAAGTTGTTTACACCATAAATTGATAAAATCATCATACACACATCGGCAAAATTAGAGGAATGGCCAAAATGTCGATTAAGTTTCGATTTTGTTTTATGAATTTCAGCTTGCCTTTTCCCGAATATTTTTTTAAACGATTCGTCTTTATATCATATTGATATGAGGGACGAAAAGAAAGTAAGGAATTTTCGGTGTTTTTGTGACAACCTGTTATGTGAACCATTGCCAATCAGTTTTCAACATTAAATTGTAGCCTAACTTTTTCCCAATATTCACTATGATATCTTAATTATTAAAAAAATACAGGGTTTTGAAAAAAGGTGAATATTGATAATGGTTTTTCTTATGTCGACACCTCAGATCATTCACCTACCGATCTGTGTTGTAACTAGAATTGGACATGAAAATGACTTTAAGATCACCTCTCACATCTGAATATTTGTAAGCATTGCAGATTGAACTGATAGATGAAACTATGAACAAGATAACTTCTCACAGAAATCACTTGAAAAACCCTGTATTATATCTCATGAAGATATTGACTGAATGACGAATCAGGATGTTCGGAAAAAATCAAGCTACAATTTGGTGTTGAAAACTGTTTCTAATAATTGTCAGTGGTTCACTCAAGAAACACCGGTATTCCCCTATTTCTGCAGGTGTGTACAGTTAATGCTCCATTTGTGAGAGATGTTGGATGAAAGCATAAAGTGAGGATCCTAGAAATAGTTATTCTCAACCGCTTGCAATTATGTCGGTGGCTACAAAATAAACGGATTTGTTATTTTCATTTACCTTGGTCAATAATGAAACTGACAGCTGTGATAGTATATTACACACCGAAGTGGGAAGTGATTCATTCCTGTCGTGAGATTAGTTAGTTAACCGAGACGCAAAGCTATAATCTCGAGACAGGAATGAAACTCCCTACCGAGGTTTGTATACTATTTTATTTACAACCATCATTTTTCGATCAAAATTAATAAATCTATGTTTCGTTCTGAACATACCTGAATTATTACATGAGTGAGGGCTGGGAGTGTGGGCGGGAAGTAGAGATGTGTAATGTGACAATACGTTAGTAATGACAACATTACATATATGGTTGTAAATAAAATCCAATACATCCCAACAAAAAACGCAAAAGAAACATTTAGAATTGATAGAATTTAAGTGGTTTTAGTGAATAGAATTTGTTATATGCCTTGGTACCTACTTAAAAATATTATTAGAGGACCTTATATCCCTCCACTAAAGCATCAGGATATAACTTTGCTTCCTTGATAATGATGACTATCATCACATATAAATAACTATCAAGACCCTAATATGACAATTTATGGCGTGCATATCATCTCAAAACTAAGATACAGAAAGCATGCCACAGCTTTAGTTTGATATGCTTTCAGAGATACTGACTCTATGTTTCGATGTCTTAAGTGACTGAATTAAAGGTTATTGGTGTCTATGTGCTGTGACAGCTTAAATATATTTTGAACAAAACCTGATTTCACCGAAACATTACGAAAATGTGAACATTGCAGAAAAAAGTAACTAGTATTTTCTAGGATCCATATTCAAATTCATAAATCAGAAACTGGAATGACCTTCCTATCATCATTCACCAAATATTTACATAGGCCCTTCATGAATACAATTACTGATTCATTATTAATCTACAATAATTTTATTTAGTGGTTTCCTGACATCACAGTGAAAAAAGACAAAAACAAAATAGATGAACTTCCTTGAGTGGCTCTTCATTATTATTGTAGAAAGTAGAAAACTATATGGAAAGGTGGTCAGAAATTCATCAGGTTATATTATATTGATAATAAATACCTTCGTGGCAGGTTTGTTGTTTTAGGGAATCACTTTTCTAAAATTAGATGGAGCACCTCCACTTTTTCAAGAATCGAAAGGAAACAGTACTTTCCAAAAAAGTTGGAAAATTGCATCGAAAAATCTGTAAGAGAGCTCCTATTGACGATAATAATATGTTTTCCTGAACAGATCAGTAAATGTCAGTCATAAAACGAATGCGGATCGATTACTTAGTCAACCAATGGAAATTTCAAGAAACAATCAGAAAGGCGATATTTCAAACATCCAGAAAGTGGAAGTGTGCCTTTAGAGATGAGATGGGTGACTAAAGCATGAAGCACGATGCGTGAAGCTACTTTCTGACCACCATATTGGAAAGTCAAAGTGATTTAATAACTCACCATCATACTTTGACAGGTATTAGCTAATGTAATTTGAAATGTCAGTTCAGCAGAATCTAAAGCTTTCTGCAAATAATTTCCAATTTGAAACATATACAGGGTTCCGCCGATTTGATAGGGACAGTATTGTTATTTCCTTAACGGTAAGAGATAGAAAGTTGATTGAATTAGACAAAAGTTGCGTAATTCGAATCTATTCAATATGATGTTTTGCAAGATGGAAAAATGTCAGCTGTTCCTGAAATATTTTGAAAAAACTGAAAATCACTGATTTCATTTTTATTTATTTTCATGGGTAATATTAAGGAAGAACTTTTAAATGGTTTTGTGAGCAGGTAATTAAGCATGAAAGAAGTTGGGATTGTCAGAAATATTATATCTTCATTATTTTCAGAGATTCACCATGCAACTTTTTTTTTGTTTTCCCAAATTATTTCTTTATAGGTATGTATCCCTTTATTAGGTTCATAATAAATCTGAAAATATTCCTTTAAAATATGTTGACCAAAAATTAACTTGCCTTGCCTTATCTGATGATACATTCATAGGATAAGTACATTTATTAAAAAAACCATAAAATATTAAGAACGAATCAATGAATATTGACGAAAAGTTAATTGTATCATAAAGATATAACTCAACTACCAAAACTCATGTCAAGAACAATTCTAACACAAAATGAAAACCCTGAATACTAGTTAAAATTGGTAACGGTATCTTGAATATGTAACAAAAACATTTCTATTTTTAGTTTTCCTGTACATTTTTATATTTTTGCATGAAAATGTAGTATGTTATTCATGGCTATGAAGAAGTATTGATACTGTAGTCATGACGACTGATATTTGTTTTCTTATTATCATGGTCTACTACCACATTTGAGAATGTTTTACTGTTTAGCGCTGTTTCAATTTAAAATGTCAACATGGCTGTGAAGGGAATTTTTAGAAGTGTCTAAATCTTTCGAATCAATTCCATCACCTGATAAGATTCGTATTTTTTCATGATTATTTTTTGTAATAAAATTGTGGAGGCTGAGTTTGGTCAGGGTTTTGCTCTGGTCCACTAATAGCATGGCGTTAGCCCACTGGGATCATTGGTGAACTGATTTAGCGATCAAGGTTGTTTTTCCTTCCTTTCGAGACCGTTCATAATTTTTTTGCGAGTGAATGCACATGCGCCCATAATGAATCACGTGAATCACTGTGACCAATCTGACAATGAGGTTTGGGAATGGTTCGAAAACTTATGGCTCTCATGCATAGAAAATAAGCGTCCGCCACCTATCGGAGTTCTTGAAAGCTGTCAAAGCGGCATGTTTAATTTTTTTCATTGGTTCGCATTTGTTGTTTGTTTGAGCTTATTGGTCATAGCATCAAAACGAACCGCTTAGAAATGTTCAATATGCTGCCGTCAGGTGGGACGACGTGTTATTTTTTATCGCAAATGGTGCCCATAAGCAAAAACGAATTTCTTCCTCTAATATTCACCAAGAAAATGAATAAAAATATTTCATGGCCGTCTGACATTTTTTCGAATTGCGAAAGGTCAGTTTGAAGACGTTGAAATTACGCAACTTTTGTCTGATTTAATCAACTTTCTACTAGTACTGTTTTGGAAATAGCAATACAGTCCCTATTCAATTGGTAAGACCCTGTACATTGCTTTAACCTGTTTACAAAACAAAGGCTAAGTTAAATTGAAAATGAGTATTTGCGTATTCGACTGCATTGATTTAGTTCGGTTCGAATAGGTTTAGAGCAGAAGCATAATATGTGGATAATGCAAACCATTCATTCTGGCACTGTAAGGAGAACTTTGGTTGTTAGCTCCACTGTATTCCTGAATTCACCAATCTAACCATCAACACCAGTGGTGGAAAATTTGTTTTTGCTAATATATATATATGTTGTGTTGCTAATTCACCTGGTGAACATTCTTATGAGCCACCAATTCACCGTCATTCGAACCAATATTTTAACCGTAATTTGAGGTTAAAACTCATCAAATATTGAGTTCAATGCACTTTTATGGTTCTTTGTTCTGGTGGGTTTATGTGGTTGAAAATTCCAAATGAAAAATTCATATAAATATTTAGTTACTTAAATAAGCCTCAATAAGTTACTCCAATCTAGCAGCAGTGGTAAAGGTAGTAGTATAGACTCTAGTTCATCAATATGAGACGATGAGGCGAAGGCAAAAGAGATTCAATCCTATCCAAAAATCTGAGATGCCTTCATTACCTTAGAAAATATACAAATGCGAATTTCATTCACATATATTTTAGTAACTATCGTAAAATTTATAGAAACTTGATAAAAATTGCAAAAGAAAATTATTACAAAGAAATAATCACCGATTCTGATAACAAATCAAAAGCTAGCTGGAATATTATAAACGACTTAACAGGTAAAAGCGGCAAAAATAAAGCAGAAATGTCTCTAAAGGCTGATGAGCTGAACAATTATTATTGCACTGTCGCTGGGAAATTAACCCAAGACTTAGCAAGTAATAATCTTCCAATGGAATTCTTCAGTAGTAATCCTATTTGTCAATCTATTTTTTTTTACGATACAAATATTACAGAATTGAAGCAAGTCATTAAAGCAATCAAAAATAAAAAAACACATGGGATCGATGAAATCTCAATTAGAATTCTTGAAAACTTGCCGGACGAGGCCCTGGATGTATTGACCACTCTGATAAATGACTCATTTCAGAAAGGTATATTTCCGGAATTCCTTAAAACTTCTCTTGTTATTCCTATTCATAAAGGTGGTGATGTAGACGAGCCAGCAAACTTCCGTCCAATTTCTCTTATACCCTCTCTCGCAAAAATAATAGAGAAAATAGTAAAAATTAGAATAACAAATTTCTTGAAAAAAAAAAACATAATCTCTGTAAAGCAGTATGGGTTCCAAGAAAATAAAAATACCAGTGACGCTATTTTCTCTTTTCTCCAAGAAGTATACTTGAAAATCAATAGTGGGGAGGCAGCAGCAGCAGTATTTTGCGACTTTTCTAAAGCCTTTGACTGCGTGGATCACCAAATACTGCTGGCAAAGCTCCATCACTACGGCTTCAGAGGTGTAGCATACAAATGGATTGAGTCTTACCTAACTGATCGTCATCAAATTGTGAAAACTTCATCTTTTTCAAATATAGCATCGGTGAATTGTGGTGTACCTCAAGGATCGATACTGGGCCCCACTTTATTCTTATTATATATCAACGATCTGCTTAATATTGATATCTCCGGAAAATTTACTGTGTTTGCGGATGACACTACTATTCTATGGCATGAAAATAATGCAGATGCACTAGAAGAAAAAATCCAAGTAGACATTAAAGTATTAAAAAGTTGGTGTGACTCAAATCGTCTTGCTCTAAATGTAACAAAAACCAACATAATATCCTTCAGGTGTGAAATAATCAATATTGAACTAGATAATGGCCTCATTGAAAGCTGCAATAAGACTAAATTTTTAGGGGTTTTTATCGATAATAAATTGAAATTTGAACAACATGTTTTGAACTTGAATAAGAAATTGGCCTCTGGTTGTTTCGCTGTGAGAACAGTAACAAAGGAACTTGGACCCTCAGCTGCAAAATTAGTCTACCATGCATTGATAGAGTCTCACCTGAGATACGGTATTCCTTTCTGGGGAGTATGTAATAATAACCTCATGCTAAGTATACTGGTACTGCAAAAACGCTCGATTAGATATATGTCCAAAGTTAAAATGCGTGTTTCCTGTAAACCGCTGTTTGTATCGCATAAATTACTAACTGTTATTGCAATCTTCATCATTGAATCAGTATATCTCATCAAAAAACACATCCATAAATTTAATACTACTCCTTCCTATTACTCTACCCGTAAGCATAACAGTATAAACTTACCAATACCAAGTTCTTCTCTAGTAAAGGATTCACTCATTTATAATGGATGCAAGATGTTCAATCATTTGCCCGACTATATAAGAGATATCACCCACATTGACCATTTTAAAAAAGCTGTCCATTTGCTATTATCAGATCGGCCTTACTATAGTTTGGAGGAATTTTATTCTGATCAATTCTAATTATATGTACCCTTTGCTAATGTAAGAGTCTTTTTTAATGTCTGTTTTATATTTTTAGTTTTTTATTTACACTTTTAACTCTACATATGTGCTTTGTCCATAAGAATGTATCTTTTCTTCATGACAATAAAGTATATTCTCTCTCTCTCTCTCTCTCTCTCAGAATTTAAATCATTGTACAGTTGTGGAGTCACGTAGCTTGTCATCTGGTGCCCATTGTGGAATAGATATTGTTAAATATTCCACGTCATCTCCCATTTTTACATTCGCAGATTGCACTCAAAAATCTCATCAAACGAAACTAATCTAGGATATTCGAATTCGTCAACGGAATCACAAAATGACATGTTTGTTTATTTCAGTGAAAAATTGACCCACCGACAATCCTTCAACCTATGACGTTACTATGGTGGAGCTGCACCGAATTGATGGAAATAGCAACATAGAATGCGATTTTGTCATTTACAAGATTTCAGTGATATTTGTACGTTTTCTTCAATATCTCCTGAAGTTTTATTCATATCTCGCATTATTATATAAAATGAAAATTAATCCAAACAGTTATTTGCTAGTGCATACTGATCGATTTACAGGGTCAAGTTTGTCAGAATATACATCGCAAATAACCTGTTCAGTACTATTTTTTCTCAGGTGAACATATTATGTGGAAGTTGAATGGTGAGCTAATTAATCTCCCTATATATTCAGCACGCACTGCTACTTAACTGTTACTGAAGAGCTGCTAAGGAAAGATCATACTAATTACAATATAGGGTTGCTGCTGAAATGCAAATAATTAGGTATCTAAATCGAATAATTGTGGTGTGTGGTCTGGGTTTACTATTAGTAATTTTCTATATTATATTGAATTTCAGATGTCACTTGAAAATTTTCGCCTATTTTATACTGCTATGAGATTCATTCATTTTATAAATGTTTCACCACAGTTTACAGTAGATTTTCAAGATAATCCCTTGGAGTTGATTATTTTATAAATAATATTTGAATACATGGATTATCTGAAAAAACTGTAAATTAAATACTATTTCAACACCATGAAAATATTTACAAGGTTACAATATATCGAATCTTTATACTTAAATAAAATAAATATCCAGTCTATGTGCACATTAACAACATAATTCGACAGTTAACATGAAGAGTGAATTCTTGAGTTTCTATACAGAATGTGATAATGATAATGTGAATATACTAAATAACCGACTAACAAAGTTACTTAACAATGTTTAATTTCAATGTACTAGAAATAATAAACATGCTAACTAATAAAAATATGGAATTCAAAAATTCACCCTAAAATTAGAAATCAAATTACAACACAAATACAAACAATATAAATAGTTTCTTTGTAATACACGTACCACCTATATGAGTAACGACATATAGTTTTATACAAAATTAAAGCTGAAGCTATATTCGAGTAAACCTAAACTGAGAAGAGAGAACTAACTGCTTTCAGGAATCTCGAAGTAATGTCTGATGTATCCAAGTGACTAGAAATTATTCATTCTACTACAAATCGAGATGGATTGAAATCTCTGTTAATTATTGAGAATCCCCTAAATTCATCCTGATTGATTGACTGTAGAACTTGATTGCTGACTGGTGTTAAAACGGGCTCTTCTCTTGTAAATTCAGCATCGAAATTTGTCACATCTTTTCTACTTTTCTGTTGACAAACAGAAATATTACACTAATTTAGTTGTCTTCTGAATATTGATAGAATTTGATACATGATGAAAATTATGGCCATTTGAAAAAAAAATTATGGGCGTGCATGGATTTCACATACAATTAATGTGAATATACAGGTGTCCGCCATGTAGTACGTAAATATGGGACAAAATAAATTCATGATTGAATTACTGGAAACATTATTCTAGGCGATAAAGAAGCGACAAGATAACGAAAAAAATCGTTTGAAAAAGTAGCTTGTTTCGCATGTATTTCATTCTATAGTCAGTCTAGATTGCATTTAATAAATGTAAATTTGATACGTACACTAATAGATGCGGGGGATCAGAAGTACCTACCACCGATGACGAATTTATTACTTTTGACCATATTTTCAACGGTCAGACATTTCATATTGTGATGTTGGCTTATAATTATTGAAAATAAGAGCAAGCAAAACTTCTTAGGACCTTTCGTTTTTCAAACTAATTATAACTGACATTGACGAAAGACAACACATTAGACACATTAAACTCAATTTGACAGTGATTATTACTGCAAACAAATAGCAGGAAATCTCTAAATTTTTCCAAGTGGAATATGGTCAATTGGCTGCCATTCACTGAACGTTTTTGTTAGAAAAACTGATTCAATAATCTGCACTTGTTGAAAGGTAGTACAGAATGGGCTAGTGAACTCTTCAAACATTTTCTGAATGGTTTGGATGTCGAGAAATCACAAATTGAGTGACAGTTTCATTCAAACGGTCGAAAATTGCAACTCATAACTACTGACGTCACGACTCAGTGACTGAAACACCTAGTTAGAAATAACAGAAATTGTGTGGCTATCAACATTTATGAATCATGATTTCTTGATCTTCTACTATCTACTATAAGGAAAGATTCCTAGTTGCTTCATTTGCAACTGGATAATATTTCCTTCATACCTGTATAGATTTGTTTGAGTGTTCGATACGAAAGCGTTTATTAATTCATAGCAAACTATATTCAGTGTGAAACAGCGCAGAGCGCAGTTGCCGAGAACCAACGGATATTTACCGATTGTTTGTTCACATAGCACGTAGCACGTCTTCAGGTCTCTACGATATGAGGTACTCATAAAATGCAATGTTGTCAGAAATTTCAGAATTTCTTCGTCAATCAAAAATGTTGAATTATTGATAGTAGATTGATAGTGAATTTGATTTCTCTAGTCCACATAAAATGGATTCATTCACCTTTTGTGTAAAAGATGTTTTCTTCATTGTCAATCATGTTCAATTGAATCTCGACACTAGTGATTTAGCATTGAATTACCGTTTGAGAAGCTAGAATTTTTCATCATGACTGAATCAACAATTAGGTGTTGTTAATACCTGCACAAGTGGATAGCTTTCTATAACTTTTAAGTGTTTTTGAATTTTCGGTAAATGCTATTTCATAACGAAGTATCTTTGTATCTCAATCATAATTTCGGAAATTATTGCAAGAAATATCAATAAGTAATTCATCGGGTCGATTCTGTTTGCAAATAGCAATATGGTTGTAGAGAAGATATTGCTATCATAGCAAGATTCGAAAAAGTGGAATTCTTATCATCGATTTTTGGCAATATGATCTGTCAATTTCAATGACATCTGGTCAGCTTTCTTGCTATCTCGGCAACATCAATTTTGTGCTTGCTATCTTATAACAAGGTAGTGGATTCTTTGTTTTTGCACTACAAATTCTTCCAAGTGTATGAAAATTCAGAAAATAGTGGATTGAAAACATATGAGAGTTCAGTTGTGTCACTGTGACTACTTTAAAACCTTCCCTCAAAATTTCAATTCCTAGAGGAGTTATTAAAAAACTTAGAATGGTGATTAGAAACATATTATAGGATAGGTTCACTGCTGTGACCAACTAGAGTCCCTGTATATAACTTAGACAAGAGTCCGGACACAAAACTGACAGCCGTTGGGGTTTTTAATATTTTGTTTCATTTGGTTTGCCCACCTGACAATGTGACGAAACACCATAGTCGTCCCGCCCGCCTTTTTTAATTATTCCGAATGCCTGTCACTGTCACTTTGGAATTTTATGACCGCCAAAATTTAGCATTTTAAATTATTTCAATGTCCTGCTGCGTACATTATTGCGATAATTCATTAGAAAAGGGATTCAAGTTATTCACGATGTTTTTTGAACATTATAGGGATCCCCTTTCGTGCGCTCCAAGAGATAAAAAAAAATTCTCCGAATGATCCTTCAAAGACAATGTCATGGAAGAATGCAATGAAACGTCCAGAATGGAAAATTAATTTCAAGAAATCCGAAATATGTGAGGTGAATATTCAAATTTACTTGTGAAAACAGTACAAAAAGGATGAATTTTAGGCCCATTTTGATAGGGATTTTTTCAAGCTGATAGATTTCATATTGAAAATGTCTGCTGTACCGTCAATTTATGAAATAGAGACGTTCAAAAAAAGAGTCCCGTCGTCATCGTATTGGGAATTACTGAATGATACGTTCGCAGAGAAAGAAAATGAGAATGAGATGATGCGGAAAGAAATTGAAAGTTTGAAATCAAAACTATAGAAGATTTAGGGAAACTGCAATCGCTATATCATCAGTCCACGGTGTTATTAATTCAGATCAAATTCAAAATGTACAGGTGAATGTAGACTGCAGGAAGAGGTGGGAAACACAATTAATAAAGCACTCGCTATCAAATATATTGTTGTTTTGATTTTGTCACTTTTATTTCTGATGAGTGTTATTAAATTGAGAGAATCGGAGAAAATTATATTGAAACAATTATATCCCAACAAAAAACAACTATATTTTCTTGGCTATATGTGATACCACGAAGAACACTTAAATTATCTTTCTTATATCTAATGAAGTGAAGAAATATCTGATGAAAAAAATTTGCAATAGCCATCTCAGGAATTGATTATGAAAATTATCGATTCGAAATTTGAACACCCTGTTGTTCATTATTCGAAAATCTAATAGTTATTCTAGTTAGAATAGCCCTAATTCTCACTTCTACCTACGGCTATGAACGGTTTGACAAATAATCTAACCCTCAAAAGGGTTTCTGACGATCATTGATACTAGGGGAATTGAGATGACAGAGCTTGATATATATGTCTTATTCCTTTATTCAATCATCAATGCATTTTTTGAAAACAGAAAAGGACAGAAGTATAGCTGTGTCCGGACTCTTGTCTAAGTTATATACAGGGACTCTATGACCAACTACCTACTTGAAAACCTTTTCTTGAAGTTCCAAATTGTTGAGGAAATATGAAAGTACAATTTCGGCATATCAGAGAAATATCAGTTGCCTTATGGATAGTTTATCAAGATATTTTGCTAGAATTTAAAAAAAAAATCACGATTATTTTCATCCGGCTTTCAAGTTTTTTTGTCATTTCGGGGACATGATTGATTACTTGCACCAGTCGCACAACGACGACCAGATTCGGCAAATACAAAATCTCTCGATTTGAACAATATAATGTTGTAAAATGTCAGTGGACTGACTTTATTGAGAGGTTAGATAATCATGAACTCTTCTTCTTCATGAAATAATAACAAAATCGATACCTAACACTTAAACAATGAGTTGAAAACAGTGTTGTCAGCTCAAAAATTCTCAATTTTTCAACAATATTGCTATCACTTGAACTTGTAACCAGTCTTGCAGTTATTCTGCAAACAGAATACAGAACTTCATAGCAATATTGTTATATGTTATGATCATAACAATATTATTATCTTAGCAATGTTATAACAAGATCCGAACAGAATTGACCCGATAATCATTCAAATTTCGAATATTTCCACACTCGAATATGTGTATCGCACCGTAGCACAAGCACGGTTCTGAGCAAGTTTGAAAGCCAGTGGAAATCATTTCTCGACAAAAGTTCGCTCCTGAAATTCTCAGTGGACCATGCAAAACTCGTTCAGTGCCGAAATAGGTCGAGCTAGTGCGACGAGTGGACAACGCTATTAGAAGTTATCTGGCCACACTAATTTTGCTCGTGTTCCAAATTGTTGAAACGGTCCTTAGAATGCGCAGAATCAGGTGCGCATCAAATTCAATCGAAAACAAGTCTGCGAGAGTTTTGAGACCAGATAAAGGAGAACGCGTTTTCTCATCTTCTTTCGCGAAAATAAGCTGTGTCTTGACTCACGAGGATCGAGGGCATATTTAGGTTAGGGTTATGTCAATGTTAACATGAAAGAATCCTAAAATTCAGAACCTGAACATAATAACCTTCTCCACTACAATAGGTATTACCACACCTAAACCTATCAAATATGATCCCAGAATTCTTTAATCTTAATACATATTCATTCAAAACCACAATTCCCAAGATTGGTCATGGGGATTTCTAGCAGAAACATTTTCCAGAACATTTATTATCATCTAAACTTGAAGAGGACGATGAGCTGGAGCTCATATGCCCAATGTTCATAATCTTGATTGAATTTCTTCAATAATTCTTCTTCATCTTGTTTAAAACTGTATTTCTCAGTCAAAGAAGCTTGAAGGTTGAAAATCTGTTGCATAAACGCATGCGCACCCAAAATTATTCACAACAGTCATGGACAGTTCTTGCCCAAAGGCTTGAAACTATCCCAAACTAGGGTCCCTTGATGTAAATTGACGTATTTGTCATCTAACAGGAGGGTACGGACAGATCCTCGTCTCCTCTTACTCTAAAGTGTTTGTGAAACAGTCATATAGTTACATCTTCATTCATTTCTGGGGATAAACACTACATTTCTGACATTTGTTGTTTTTTAGGTTATATTGAGGACATTGGCGTATCATACGTAATTTCCACATGTAATTTCTCATTCAACTCTACATATTATATCCAAATGGTGATGATAATTTTCGAGTTTTTGATTTGTCAACTCCAGCATAATCTTTGTGAGGCAGTGAGCAAATTTTTCTGAAAGTTCAATACGTCTTACCAAATAGGACTGTTCTTAGGCAGTACCTATCAATAAATGCATTTTGATTTCAGAACAAGCCTTATGGTTGAGAAATGGTGAAAAATGTTATGTAGGTATTCAAACTAATGTGCTCATATGTCAAGTGTGCTGTATATATTCATGTTGGGAATCATTTTTGCAGTTTTTCATGAACACTTAATATTTCCTGAATGTAAGCATACTTTTTGAAATGGTAGGGCATATGCCTCTTCTTAATCCTCAGTTTTAATCGAAACTGTTTCTACTAAAATGCATTAAAAAACTTGTGGAGTGGATATTTAGAGGCACAATGAGAAAGTATAATATGTGATTTCGTATCAGTTTTACCTTGAATATTATGCTGATGTATTTACCAATTTTCCCCAATCGGTCACTTCACTTTCCATGTTCTAAGTTCATTTGCAATTGATGGAAAGCTGACAATTTCAAATTAGCCATCCAACTGATTGATACAGCCTAACGCAGCACATTTTACCATCCTTCCAAGACACAATTGAATAATGTTGTATTATGATAAAGTATGAAATTAAATTTTGTAAGATCTCTTTTAACGCCTATAAATGTGACGCAAATACACGAAACCAAAGTCACTGGATGATTAATAGAGAAAGGAGCTATGATCTGTATGTACCCTGTTAGATGACAAATACGTCAGTTTGCATCAAGGGACCCTATCCCAAACTAGTTCGTACTAAACGAGAACACGTGATATGTGGAATACGAAACAGTCCTGAGGAAACGCGAACACTTATTTGTCACTGCGCATGCTTATGATGGTTTCGGACTGTTAATTTTGTGAAAGCGAACAAACCTATTACTGATAGCTACTCACAATTCTCGGCCGGAACGGGGGCTTGACCCTGCGCTGCTCCAACGCCGCCCAGTCCATGTCCTTGAAGAACGCATGCGCCTGGATAGCGGCCTCGGCGCCCTGCGACACCACGCAGCCCAGCCGCTTGCTCGGGTTCTTGGTCATGAAGCCCTTCAGGATGCTGACGGCCTCCCGGCTCAGCCACACCGGATAGAGCACGTCGTCGTGCAGGATGGACTCGAACAGGTCGTCCTCGTTGTCGGCCTCGAAGGGCGGCTGGCCGGCCATCATCTCGTACATGAGCACGCCGAGGGCCCACCAGTCGACGCTGGCCCCGTATTCTAGTTCCTGTTGAATAACAACTTTTGGCACCAAAACTTCCTAATTTTTCCAGTTGATTCTGGTTGAGGGTGTTTATCGAAGGCTTTTCCAAAGTCCTTAGGGGAAATTACCTTCGATAAACACCCCCATCAACGTCTACTGGAAAAGCTTGAAAGTTTTGGTGCCAATAGTTGTTTGTATAAAGGGATTAAATCCCTTGCAATGGTATCAACATCAGGATTCCTACACGGCGTAGATTTGGGACAATTTTTGTTTTTCTTTTGTTTGTCAATGACGTATGTGGCTCTTGGAACTCAGAAACTCTTGATTTTCAAGTTATACCGTGAGATAAACGATTCAAAAGATTGTGATTGGGACTGGTTATTGGTCCTGAAGCCCTTCAGGATGCTGAGGGCTTCATCTCGTACATGAGGGCGCCGAATCCCCACCAGTCGACGCTGGCTCCGTATTCTAGTTTCTAACAACAACTGTGCAAACATCTTGCAATATGGGTCATTTCTCTTAAGCATACACGTACTTTGGAAAAGTCTTTGATTAAACCTCCCACCAACGTCTACTAGAAAAATTAAAAAGTTTTGGTGCCAAAATTTGTTTGTATTAAGGGGTTAAATCTCTCACAATGGTAACACCATTAGGATTCCCGCACGGTGCACATTTGGGACAACTTTTGTTTCTTTTGTTTGTCAATGATGTTTGTAGCTCTTGAAACTCAGAAACTCTCGATTTTCAAGTTATACCGTGAGATATATGATTCAAAAGATTGTGAACAATTATAAAATGATTGGACTGGTTCTTGGTCCTGAAGCCCTTCAGGAAGCTGGGAGGTATATCACAATGGTATCAACATTAGGATTCCCGCAAGGCGTAAATTTGGGATAACTTTTGTTTCTTTTGTTTGTCAATGACGTATCTGGCTCTTGGAACTCAGAAACTCTTGATTTTTTAGTTATACCGTGAGATAAATGATTCAAAAGATTGTAAACATTTATAAAATGATTGGACTGATTCTTGGCCCCGAAGCCCTTCAGGATGCTGAGATCCTCATCTTGTGCATGAGGACGTCGAGGGCCCACCAGTCGACGCTGGTCGCATGTAGAGACTCCAACTAGAATGAGTCTTTCATAATATATATGTACCTATTGAGCTTATAAAGTCAGTTGAAAATAAAAATGAAATCATCACCTTTGATAATATTTCTTTTTCTACGAGGTATTAACAACACTGCGCTTATAGCACTTGAATCAGGCCCAAAGCCAAGCTTCTGTTAGCAAAGCTATAGGTTATAGATTCTCTGAATACAGTTGAAATGTTAAATGCATGTCTATATGCCAATAATTCTATTTTTTGGGCATTCGAGAAATTCCGGTGCGCTTGTTTATCATTATACCTATCAATCCTTTAGAAAATTGATATAATTGTCATGTGTGATTTATTTCAAGAAGACGAAATTCATACACAACTTTTTTTAAATTGCCACCTAAACAGAATGAGTAAAACCATGGAAAAAATAATTAAACGTTGCCACATCAGCAAAAAATAAATTTGAAAATCGTACCAACGACAAGTCAAAAAGAATACAGTGTGACTAAAAGAAGTTCCAACAAATTTCAAAGTTTAACCAAGTTTCAAAAATATTAAATAAAAGATCTGTCTTGAATATTCTCCTTAATAAGATCAAAATTAATGAAATCGGTCCACAGTCCATAAATAAAAAAGTCACCATAAGAAAACCAAATTTCGTTTTTTTTTACAACTAGAAGTAATATGTAGGTACCTGCAAAATCTCTGGGGCAATATAATCTGGAGTACCACAAAACGTCGACGTAGTAATGCCGTCCAATATACCTTCTTTACACATGCCAAAATCGGCAAGTTTACAATGTCCTTCAGCATCTAGTAGTATATTGTCTAGTTTCAAGTCCCTATAAATGACGCCATGTTTGTGCAGAAACTGTAGCGCTAATGTTACTTCAGCAGCATAAAATCTTGCTCGAGGTTCGTCGAATTTCTTGGCACGTTGTATTTGGAACATCAAATCGCCACCGTTGACGTATTCCATGACGAAAAACAGTCTGTCTTTGGTTTGAAAGCAGGAGTGTATTGCAGTGAGAAAGGGATGGTTAGCTGCCAGAGCTAGGATTCGTTTTTCCGTCATTGTGCAGTCGACATCATCGTCTTGTATGATTACATCTTTTTTCAGAACTTTTATAGCGTATACTTCATCGGAGTTTTTCTTTTCAGCCAGCATCACCTTACCGAAGCTTCCCTTTCCCAATACTTTTGCGAAATGAAAGTCGTTCAGTCCGATTGATTTCTTGGTGGTAGATTCATCTGGAATTGATTTTGAGGAAAATATATAATGAATCCAGTAGCTGAGTTGATGGGATTCATCATCAACGTTTGAAATGACAGCATCTATCCTCTTGAATTTGACAAGCGTCTAGCTAGACCAGCGAATCATCAAACATCGAGGTCAAGTGACGTCACCCACAACACATGTTATTCCTTCTTTATATTGAGAAACTAAGACTACTAACAGTAAAGCAACAGCTTAGTGGTCTGTGTATCTGACTTCCACTGCAGTGACTGGGGTTCAATACCTGCGAGGTGCCAACTTTTTTTCAATTATTTTTCACTCAATTAATTTTCCAAAAATACTTCTCAGGAAAAAGGTTAATTCAGGACAAGTTAGGTCGAAAGTACTTTCCTTTTTCATGCAGAAGAGATGTTTTCTTTCCTCATATTACCTTAAAAGTCTTATAAACACCAATAACCTTCTGATAACCTTGAGGTTACTGGTCTAGCTAGACACTTGTCTGAATTTGTTTCTAATGTAAAACCCACAAAAAGGTGAATATTTGAGAAAACGCGAGTGTTTGAAAATTGGATTTCTACACGGACGTACTTTTAATGAGCAAAATATTGTATGAATAAAAACATTAGGTATAGCAGAAAATATATTGAAAAGGGTGTTATCGAAATGCATACATTGAGACCTGAGAATGTTCAAGGTGTACCATCGAATGACACCATTGAAAAAAATATAGGAATAAATTAAGAATAGGGGAAATACCCTTTTTTCTACCCAAAATTCTACTCATCGAGAGATAGTCGCTCATGGAAAGCATACGAGGAGCCACACACGTTCTAGCCACATTTCATAAAAATAGTGATAGATATGTGATGAGTCATTTTGAATAAGTTTTGAATTGGATCTTACCACTTATATTCAGAAGGAAATATTTCATAGTCGACTCATCCCACACACGCATTTCATCTCGATCAAACTCCAAAGCTTAACAGACTGCAAAGACACTAGGATTTCAACAACCACGAAGTTGCATACTCGATTCGCTTTTTTTATATTTTGTTCAATTTTCGAGATGAAATTTCTTATTAATTTGAAGACTTAGTAAAAATCAAATATTGTTGGAATATTTGTTGGATTAATTGATACCACATGGCAACAATACGCAGAGAACGGTGGAAAAATTACCCAACCAAAGAGAATTTAAATTAATCACTTCAACCATAAAATAGTGGACAGTACACCAACCATCAACATCCTCACTTCGTCAGAGAAACAATAAAACCTATTCCAGAAACCCGTTACCTAGGGGTTATGATCGATATGAAATTGAACTTCAAAAAAGAAGACATCGTGAGAAGAGGCCAAATGATGCGAAAAGAAGAAGTGTATTCATCAGTTCTACCAACTTTGACATCAAGTTTCAGTGGCGCGATGTGGTGGACAATAAATAATGTTCGCCCTCATTCGCCAATAAAGATTTTCTCTCTCTTTCTCTCTCTCTCTCTCTCTCTGTTGGACTAAGTATTGATATGTTCAATATATGTATGTATTTCGATAACCTACTGTATAAAGCATGTGGAGTAAATCCCAGATTCACTATATCCAACCACCGTTTTCTTCGTCAGATGGTAGCAGGAATGGTCAGAAAGTTTTTCTGACGAATTCTCATTGTAATTTTTTCAAATAGATACCAAAGACAATCAAGTTTTTCATCTTCAGATGAGTCAAAAATACCATCAAAAGGATAGGAAGGTATAGGTTATGTCAAAATGTCATTGTCATATTATATATCAATATAGAAAATGAGTACAAGTAAACCACTCTGCTAACAGGTAGCACTCCTAGATTAACGTGAGTGGAAAAATCCACCAGTCCTATTCAAACAACTAAATCTCTCAGTTATGAGAGACTGGTAAGACTGGAGATATTAGCCTTCATTATGATGTGACTGAGTAAAACCATGAATATTTTATCCGCACATTGTTCGTGAGATTACCATCGATGATTCAGAGGGATAATAATTCAAGGATTTAAAGGAAAATTCGAAGGAATAATAATTTTCTTCATCTTGGTAACTCTGGGCTGCTGTACTTTTTCCTATAGAACTCACCACTATTAGACATTTTTTCCTCCATAGTTTTGGACAGATCTTCGCTTGTTGTATCACAACTTGCATTCGAATTATCCGGGGATCCTTCTTGCCTTTCACCATTTCCACCAGATCCAGACATCAATTTACTTCGTCTTGGTGTCTGTATATCAGGTGAAATACCTGCGAAAAAGTTCAGTAGTTATTCTCCAGACTTATGTTCATCAAGTTTCGCATACCCATTTGTGTTAAGACTTCTGCCATTTGTTTCGTATTGATCCCACAATTGTTTGCAACATTTTTTTGACAACGTTTGTGGACATTCAACGAACATGCTTCACACTGAAGTCCTTGCTTAATCAGTCCATATAACAGTGATCCACAATGATCACAAAAGGTAAAACGTTTGTAGTTATGTACTACAAATCGATGTGGTACATTTACTTTGAATCCAGTGCTTTGACTCGACTACAAATAAAAACAAATATATTAAAAGCTTTTTCGCTATTTTGCCAAGATATTTGATTATGATTGTTTATTTTCTCTCTTTAGAGCAAACGCCGAACTTCATATAAATAAAACTACATTCAGATGGAAATCCAACGTCAATATGAATAAGTGATATATATTCTCATTGGTAGAACTGGAATTACAATGCTTCTTAACAGTGATATAATTCTTACCTCATCTTGCATCCCAGGACATTTTGTAACAACTGTATGATGGCACTTCTTGTGAACAACACAAGTGCATACTGTAAGAAATTTGTATTTAGTAGCAACATTAAAAAATTTGGGGCATTGATTAACCAACACCAAAAGTGAAATATTTATACTAATGTACAATATTGAAGAATATAAAAAACTTCACCTTAGTGCCAAATGAACAATGATATGCATTTCAATAGATTTCAGACCACATTCACTGCCGAAAAATTGAAGATAAAACACTCCTTATATTCAAACCCCTACCTAGAGCTTCAACTATACGAGGCGAAATATAACTTAAAGTGTGAAAGTTGTAGGGGTTTCATCTGAAACACCATACCCTGAATTTTTTCAACTCTAGTGAAAGATATTTTCCTTCTGTTCACAAATATATAATCGGCTCAAGTAAACATCAACAAATAATCATATAAATATATTTGTGAACAGTAGATAAATATTATTTCAACAGAAATGAAAATATACAGGGTCTTTCATTAAAAAAAAACTGATTCGGATTTTTTTTTCATTTTGCGATTTGTATCTGTTCGTTTGAGGAGTGCCAAAAGATAGTACAGATGAAAACCTACAACAATTTTAAATTTTTTTTTCACCTCGTACAGTTGAAACTGTAGGTAGGGGTCAAAATATAAGGAGATACATATATAGTGAAAATAAAACATAATTTTGATTGTCTAGATCAGTGATGCAGTGAATGGACCATCATTAAGCAATTTACATAAATTAGAAATAATAAAATTGAAAAAGGATAAGTAAATTAACTTACAAAAAATTAAAAAGCTATAAGAACAGCCATGCCATTGGTGCTGCAAATTAAAAGAAAAAACAATTAGAGCAATTAATTTCAGATAAATGAACTTCATGCAGTGAACCAAGAAAAACCTTCACCACATTCAGATCAGAAATATTTATGGCGGTACAAGTACTTACAAGGTGATCTGTTATTTGGAAGTTCATTATTTGAATGAGAATGTTCTTATTTATCTGAATATCTATAGTTATGCCATCAATGTTTTTGGAAAAATACATCAAAACAGAGTTTATAAATTATAAGTTAATTTTTTTTTCATTTTACTTGGTTCTTTGGGATTTTCTCTCCTCGTTTCTATAAAATAAAAGTATTCGTATTATTTCAATATATTTGTAGAGGGACAAATCAGATGATTTGCCCCAAAATGTCACTGCGTTTAACAAATTTTTCTATCAGGGAGTCTAAAAGAAAAATCCAGTAGCTTGTCAGTGACAATTTGTTTGAAAAAATGTTTGAAGGAAAGAAATATAGATATATTGAAAAAATATCGAATTTGTACTTATCTTTGGACGTTTCGGGACCGATTCTGCTCCCGTTCTCAACATGTAAATGCAAATTATTTTTCTTTGAAAGTTGTGCTGCGTATAGTTTGACACTTTTCAGTGTCATACTGATGTTGGCATATGAATGAGTGATTTTAGTCTACAAATGAGTTACAGGATGTTTTCATTAATTGATCTTGAATCTACCATTCATGTTCAGTTTTCAGTAGTGAATACCATGTTCTATCAATATCAACTGAACAGGAAGCAATGCTATTGTCTCCGTTTAGAAGAATGCAAGCGGATTCCTTTATTTTTCTTTTTTGTTTGTTATCTTCCTTTCCTATGATTTTGATATTATTCCACTGTGCCATATGTTGTCCATCTTCAGTGAGGATATGTTCAGTTAGCTTCGATTTATCGATATGTCTTTTCTTGATATTGTACTTGTGTTCTTTTGTCCTTACTGAGAGAGGTCTCTTCGTTTCACCTGTATAATAATTTGCATTTACATGTTGAGAACGGGAGCAGAATCGGTCCCGAAACGTCCAAAGATAAGTACAAATTCGATATTTTTTCAATATACCTATATTTCTTTCCTTCAAACATTTTTTCAAACAAATTGTCACTGACAAGCTACTGGATTTTTCTTTTAGACTCCCTGATAGAAAAATTTGTTAAACGCAGTGACATTTTGGGGCAAATCATCTGATTTGTCCCTCTACAAATATATTGAAATAATACGAATACTTTTATTTTATAGAAACGAGGAGAGAAAATCCCAAAGAACCAAGTAAAATGAATGTACCACCTCCTCGATTAACCTACAGACAGTATTTAAATTTTTTTATCGTTACACCAACCAAAAAAATATATTATGCTGAATACATTTGCTGATCAATGTATACCTTTGACAAGAAAATGGCAATTCCAAGTATATTTGGAAATGAAACACTCACATAACGTAATAATTAAAATAATTTATTCTGATGTATAAAAAAATTAACAGGAAAGCGAAGCATCAGCTCAGAAATGTACACCAACAACAAAAGTGCTAGACAAAAATCATACCTTGACATTGATACCCTTGTTTGCCCAACACACCCCTGAAAATAAAACCACCGTTATCTAAGTTAGTGCCACCCTGCTTTTTGTCTTACTCCAAGCAGCCAGTAAGCTTGATGAATGATAGCCCACTTCTACTAAATCATCACAATATTCAATGATAAACGAAACAAAGGATGATTAAATTTGTTTCGAAAAAACGAAGTGAATGATAGATCTCCGAAAAATTTTAACTTCATACAATCATTATACAGGGTGATTCATGAGGAGTGCCATATAGCCAAGTGGAGAATAGAGGAAATCAAGACAAGTTTATGTATGTATATGAAAAGTATTTTTGGCCATCTACAGGGTGTAATTTAATTGATGGCTGAAAATATAGGATATGGTCTCTTAGCTCATTTTAAGCAGAAAAGTTCATGTAGTTCAAGAGCCGGCTGCAAATGTCGACCGCCACCTGATAACGAAATGATATACAGGGTGTTTCATAAAAACCTGACCTCCTTACTAGGGTAGGTAGAACACTGTAAAATAAGTTGGGTTTACTCATTAAAAAAATTTCGTTACGGCATCCGTTATCAACATGACAAGGTGTTGAAAAAAATTTTTTTTTCCAGATTTTTCAAGATTATGTCGAAACTATTGGCAACATTGTGATGAAAATTTGTATGGATGTTTCTTGGAATCTGACACATCGCATGCATTTGTATTTATATCTGACTCTCATAGAGGGCGCTAGCTACACGGTTCGTATCGAATAGTTTTGAACATAACTTTTTTGGGGTTAGATTTTTCAATCCAAATTTGATGTGAACTTGAACATCATTTAATTTCACACCAAAAAGGTACTCTTGGTAAAACTTGATACTGTGTTCCGTTTTCGGAATATTTCGATTTGAAAATGATGAAGTGGTAACTGTTGCTGGTATAAATAATATATGTAATAGAGCGAGTATTATGAAAAATTATCACCTATTTATTGAAAACCGAAAACAACAATACATTTCTGAAGCTAAACTTATTGATTCAACGATGAATCACAAGAATAACATTGAAACAGATTTGACTAAGAACATGGATTACACAGTTTTGTTGTATCTAGAGCAGAAAGTCTAAGCTACATAGGTAAATTCACATCAAGAGTTGTAAGACATAATTGAACATCACTTAAATGACCTAACAGCTGACCCTCAACTGTTTAGAAGAATAATACATTCTTAAGAAAAGAATATAGAATCGTGTATTCGTCGTAGGACATTTTGAACACTTACTCTAACTGATTCAATATATCATGTTTCTAGTCAAATATTAATTTTCTACTTATGATTCTTTGTTCCATCAATTAACTTCAGCACAAGAATGATTTTATTGTTTTTGAAACTGTATAAATAGGTAATTCAACTCAATAAAATTCAATTTATACCAGCATCAATACTACCCCAATATTTTCAAATCGAAATATTCCGAAAACGGAACATAGTATCGAGTTTCACCAAGAGTTTCATTTTGGTGTAAAATTGACCAAAATATTTTTCATATACATACACCAACTCATCTTGATCTCCTCTATACCCCATTTGGCTAAGTGGCACTCCTCATGTATGTACAGGGTGATTCAGTTTTTTGTACCAGGAATTCAACATCTAGTTATCAAATCGCGAAATCTAGCGCAAATTTCCGCACAGGAAAGTGCAATTTTTTTATCATTTTGCTCAAGATAGTGATTGGCACAGGTGTTGTTCGATGAACTACAATGTTTTCACTTTGATTTCTCCTATTATTTCAATTAGAAATTACTGTAATCATGGAAACTTACACAGGGGCGTCGGTTTTGTCTGTAGAATTTGTATAATTCGAGTTAAATACAGAAACCACAAGATTTTTTGCCGAAAATTCATCGGAAAAAAAGATACGCAGAAAAAAATTTGTAAGTTTTCACAATTATCATGATATTAAGGAACATGCATAATTTATAGATTTGTTAAAATTATTATATTCCAACTCTAACACCATGATAACCTCGAATATTACCAAAAACGTGTTTCCAACTTAAGAAAAATGATATGAACAAGATCCAATTTTTAATTCACGAGAAAACGGATTGAATGGCTACCGGTCACGATTGTGATTAATATTATAAGACAACATACTGAGTCTGTCACGCAATCAAAACCAACACCCTACATATCACTTCAGCAGATAAATCACTGAAAAATATGCTCAAAAGTTGTATGCCATAACAGGTTAGAAATTAGTGGCAATAAATATACCTCAAGCTTTCAAAATCAAAGTTTCTGAGCAGTTTTTCATAAGCATAAGATCATTGATTGAAGAGTCATTTATGGGGGTTTGAAATTCAGTCACGAAATTATCGCTGCCGCTCTGCTATTGGTTGAAAATCTAAGAGATATAATATAATTATCTATCATCCACTTCATTAATTCATCAAATTTAATCACTCTGTATAAAGCAACAGTCTTATTGAAATCGAGAGAATATCAGGTAACTATGTATGTACCCTGTAGGCAAAATTAGTAATTTTACAAACCAACTCCAAAAGTATTATAGTTATTAAAAAATTTATATTCAACATGTTATGAATCCCATTTTGGAGGAAGTAACAATAGCACAATAGGAATTTCAATAGTGGAAAATTCAGAAATTATCAATTATATTTCGATTTCTTGTACTACTGAATCCAACCCTAAAATCATTCCAAACAAGAGATATTGAATCTATTCCATATGGGTGTTCATTATTATTGAAAATATAGATACTCAAAGCAAGTAAAACCATATCTGAAACGTAGTTCCTTTTCTGTGACTAGAAGTCTCAATAACTCCTACCAGATGTCACAAATACATATAAAATATTATGATTTGTTTGTGAATGATTCATCACAGTACAATTTATTTGGATGAGACTATTTTAATCTAGGGTAGGCTAATACCTAGTCAGTGTTGAATATCTCTGCTACTGTTGATCTGATTACACAGAGCTTGAAAGTTTTCAAAATCTACACTGAAGGCTAGAAACCGATATTAATTTAAGAGCTTTTCAAAACCTGTTCTAAAAAAGAATCGACACCCTATCGACCTCGTTAAATATCAGAAAACTAATTCCCAACTAGAAATGATACAAGCAAAGACATTGTTCATCAATTCATAGACATTCTATCTGCATAGCCTATCTGGAAGCCAGATATATGAGAAACTAAACATTAATCTAGCAACCCTTATGAACGATGACAAGTTAGTCACAAAGGCGGGTGGCGGAAATTTGATCGAAAGACAACTGATAGAAAAAACATTTGATAGAAGTCTTTTGATCGAAAATCAAAGAATATAAAGAACTTTTCACCGAAAATACATTTGATCGAATGTTTTATGATAGAAAATACATTTGATAGAAACATGAATCATAGAAAATACAATTGATAGAAAAAATATTTGATATAAAATACACTTCATAGAAACAGCATTTGATAGAAAATTCAACGGGGCTACGCTCAAGTTAGGTCAGTTCGTTTGTGAAGATATGATCCTTCCTCATATATTTGAGAAGAAGGAGCTAGAAGTTTGTGGTATCAATAAATTCGTAAGCTTCGATTTCCATCTAGCTCCTTCTTCTCAAATATATGAAGAAAGATCATATCTTCACAAATGGTACTGACCTAACTTGAGCGTAGCCCCGTTGAATTTTCTATCAAATGCTGTTTCTATCAAGTGTATTCGATCAAATGCATTTCTCAACTCAACTCAACTTTATTCATTTTGTAGACCATACAAGGTATAAAACAAGTCACAAGTTACATTTACATTTTGTATATATAGGTACACATATAAGAGTAAACACTAAACATACAATTTCATGAGTAAAACTTTTGAGAAATAGAGAAAATTGATAAAAAATAGAATAAAAAGTAGAGCCAGTACTAGAAATCCAGAAACTCGTCTACTGTGTAGTGACACTTTTTGAGCAGGTATTGTCTAAGAGATTTCCTGAACTCAAAGTATGTCCCTTGTTCTTTGATGATATGTGGAAGCTTATTATATATTCTGATACCACTAGATATTGGACCATTCAGTGCTATATTCAAATAGTTTTGAGGAGTATATAAGTGGTGACTATGTCTAGTTGAATAATTGTGAATACTGTCATTTCGAGGAATACAGTGTTTATTTTTATGAATGTAACAGGATATTTCCAAAATATAGAGGCGACAGAGAGGAAGTATATTCAATTGTTTGAACAACTGTTTGCATGAATCTCTGCGTCTCTTGTTCAAAAGTTTTCTAAGGCATTTCTTCTGAATAATGAATAACTTTAGTGATACAGGAGACATTCAAAAACACTTTCGATCAAAAGACTTCTATCAAATGTTTTTTTATCATTTGTCTTTCTATCATTTGTCTTTCGATCAAATTTCCTCCACCCCACAAAGGCAACCCCCAATAAGTGGAAGCATCAGCACAACTTACCAAATGAAAAGTTTACAGTGGGAACAAAATGTAGGCTGTCGTAGGAAAGTGGCCATGAACTTGTGGCCATTAACCTGATGGACCCTTCTACGCATAGCACCACGTCTCCTGTTGAAGCCCTGACGTTCTTTGAATTCTCTTGGTTTTGCGCCATATTCTGAAAATAATTTCGACGTAAGCAGTTCAGGTAATGACCACTATAGAAAGAATACAGAATACACCCAAGGGCGGTCATGTATCTTGATTTTTTTTTTGGGGGGGGGGGGGGGGGGCAGGCATTTTGTGAAATTACCTACTTACACAAAATACACATACAGTGTCATTCATAAAGTCGGCATCATATGGGAAATACTTTTATTAATGACTCATTTTGGAATTCGTGTTGGACGTTAAGTTTTGCTTCGAAAAATATGAAAAATGGCATACTCGATCGGGGTCACGTGACTTTCGCTACATGTCAAAAGTGACATTTTTTCAAATTAATCGCTGAAAGTAGGCTTATTTGTTCGAATATCAGAAAAGTTTACTTGAAAAAGTTGTTTCTATTGCAATTTTACACATTCTTCTCGAATTTGATCTTTCTATTGCATTTTTTAGATTTTGATTTTTTTTTTTAATTTTTCGAAAAGAATTGTTAATTCCACGAAACTACTTCATACCAGTAGCTTTTTCATGCTACTCACTTTCAATTACTTATTATCACTGATTATGGACAGAAATATGATTTTCTTCAGAAAATGATAATACCCGCTTCCAAATTCTGTTATGTTTGATGCAAAGTTGATATATCGTCAAGCGTTTAGAAACGAAATTCATTTAAACTGATCTTCTCAGTTTCTAAATGCTTGACTCAAAAATAACAGAATTTTGATGTTATGTTTGCATCAAACATAACAGAATTTTGAAGCGGAGATTATATCATTTTCTGAAGAAAATCATATTTTTGTCGATAATTAGTGATAATTAGTAATTGAAAGTTAGTAGCATGATGAAGCTACTGGTATGAAGTAGTTTTATCGAATTTACAATTTTTTTAATATTACAGAAAGGACCCCGCACTAAACTATAGGGAAAATGGCTCTCGATGAAAATCGCTGAATTTTTGGTATGTTGCAGACTTTGATATACTGAACAGATATTCCATTGAACTAACCTCAAAAAATGGACAGTTTTTTTGATATTGGCCTCCAAATGTCACTTTTTCGGAAAAAAAATGTATCTGAAAATGGTTGAATTTTTGGCATGTTGTAGATAGGAATGAACTGATTAAAAAATCCAATTGACCTAACCTCCAAAAATTGACACTTTTTGGATATTGACCTCCAAATCTAATTTTTTCGTAAAATAATCAATAAAACGGCTGGATTATGTAGGTATGTTGTAGATATGAATGAACTGATGAAAACACCCTATTGACCTTAACTCAAAAAATTGACAGTTTTACTCCTACTGACCCCTAAATGGCATTCAAACAACTGTATGAAAGTAAACCTTCAGAATGTTATTCTGTACAATTCCAAGGTTAAGAGAGTCAGGGAAAAATAATGCTTCATCATCATCGACGTTTCGTCCTTTATTATGGGGCATCCTCAGAAATCTATGAGTAAACCTACTAGAAAAATGAGTCGATTAAACTATGTTGCAGTTTCGATTTTCAAACATATCTACCTGAATATCCTCCTATAGGTGAGTAGATGGGCCTGTTTCAGGAAAATATTTCATTTTCATTCATCATTTTGAAGAACTAACCCAAACTTGTTCACTTGTTCACTTGTCAATTGTAAATAATTATTGAAATTTACGATATTTTATCTCATGAAAATCGCGGGACAACGCGTGTACATATTGTAAATAACTATTGGAATTCACGATATTTCATTACATGAAAATTGCGAAACAACGCGTGAAGTCATATACCGGGATCAATCCATTGCAAATATTTTATTTTATTCCATAATTTTGAAGACCTAACTCAAAAGTTGTTCACTGTCGCAAACCGTTTTCTGTTCAGATCTCTGTACATATTGTAAATAATTATTGAAATTCACGATATCTCATAACATGAAAATCGAGGGACAACGCGTGATGACGTTCTATACCGCGACCAATCCATTGCAATTATACTATACGATACGATTCATGTATTGTGTATTGTGTATACTTCAGTACACAACACTCCACTCCGACTATGGAAATAAATCCTCAATTCTATGAAGAATTCGGAAATATTCTCATTGGTTGTTGAGCAATAAAAATAAAAAGTGTTTATCGGTATCGGTATGTCAATGTCACGTCATCTGCGGCAAAAGTGTTGCTGAGAGGTGTGATTATTCTGATTATTTAAAAAAATATATTTGGTATTATTGTAAGTAATGAATGAGTGTATCGACTTCTTTTATAATAGATGGAATGATCGAAATAAAATAGATATATGGCATAAATTCAACTAGTGTGTATACCTTCAACCCCATCGACTCCGGAAATACTATACTATAACCATCTTTTGAATAATATATATTTCATTACATCCTCTCTTCGGCGTTCTTCACCTGTGGGTGTATCATATGGAGAAGATTTGTTTTTAGAAGAATGAAATGCCAAATACCAATTCGAAAACATCAACTTTGTCTATTGATTTTTGTTCCATTCATCTTATTTTCCATACGTACATTTGAAGATCAATATCGAAAAACTGTCAATTTTTTGTTAGGTCAATTGAATTTTTCCATCAGTTAATTCTGATCTACAACATACTAGAAATTCAGCCATTTTCAGAGATTTTTTTTTTCTTGAAAAAATTACATTCGGAGGTCAATATTTAGGAAACTGTCAATTTTTGGAGGTAATGTCAATTAGATTTTTCCATCAGTTCATTCCTATCTACAACATGTCAAAAATTCAACCATTTTCAGATACTTTTTTTTCTCGAAAAAATGACATTTGGAGGTCAATATCAAAAAAACTGTCCATTTTTTGAGGTTAGTTAAATTGAATATCTGTTCAGTATATCAAAGTCTGCAACATACCAAAAATTCAGCGATTTTCATCGAGAGCCATTTTCACTATAGTTTAGTGCGGGGTCCTTTAGAAAATTTCTAAAAAATATCGAAGTCTAAAAAATGTAATAATAAAAATATAAAATCCGAGTCACTTATGTAAAATTCAAATAGAAACAACTTTTTCAAGTAAACTTTTTCGATATTCGAACAAATAAGCCTACTTTCAGCGATTAATTTGAAAAAGTGTCACTTTTGACATGTAGCGAAACTCACGTGACCCCGATTGAGTAAGCCATTTTTCATCTTTTTCGAAGCAAAACTCAACGTCCAACTCGAATTTCGAAATAATTCATTAATAAAAGTTTTTTCCATATGATGCCGACTTTATGAATGACACTGTATACAAAACGCAGTATGGGATATTTTATATAATTGCAGTTATTCGAATGCACTGAAAATACTGACATTCTTGTTCTATTATATTTTTTTTCGTTTAACGATGTCCTTGTGGACATGCATTAGTGCGAGGACACTTAGCCGTTATTCGCCCATATTGGACATATTGAACCTCAGCCAACTCTTGTCTTGAGTCTCCTCAGTCCTGAAAAACTCCTCTCTGCAGATGCTACACTCACTGGAAGAGTACACAGTATTTTCAAAAATACACATATGATTGGAAACATAATTTCATCGCATTTTTTGAAAGAATTTAGTCCATCGCTAGGAATTTCTATTTCTTTACTTTGTTTCCATTTTATTTTTGACTTCAGCACGTCTCTATTAGATGTTTTAAATGAAGATCCGTATTTGGCAATCAAAATTTCAACGGCAGAATGCGTCGCATCTTCATTTGAATGGATTAATGAAGCAGGAATACATATTTCCAGATTGAATAACTCAATGGTTTCTTGTTTGAATCGGCTCTCAATGTCAGTAATAATATACTGCAGTAAAGAAATATATATCGTAATGCGAAAGTATTCTGAGGTGGAATGAATCTCTGGATTAGGGCGATTTTTCATGAATTTAAGTATTCTGAGGTGGAATGAATCTCTGGATTAGGGCGATTTTTCATGAATTTGTTCAATCTAGGAATTCGGAAATCTACGTTCAAATTTTCTAGACATGGCATGATTTCTTCAATCAGACGAACTAGACAAGCCCAGTCAGCACATCCTTTCGTTGTCAACCTCAATACTCCTTCATCCATTGAACGGCTAGGCTATGGAATTCATTGCCTGAGGAAGTTTTCCCAACAACATATAATCTCCAGAATTTCAAAAAAAAAAATCCAATACCTCGAACTCGAAAAGTGATGGTTGCTTGGCTGACCTCTTTGCAGCCAGGCATAATAATGTAATCTACAATATTTTTACAGTACAATCTGTACAATCTACAATATTTTTACAGTAATCTACTCTAAACAGGTATTGATTTGTTATACGTTCATGGCGTTTATTGAAATTTTTTTTATGAAATGAAAGCTATTTTCTGTAAATGATGGAATAACTCTGCCAATGCAAATATGGCCGCAGATAGGGGTTGCCAGCTGTTGAAGATTTATTAGACCGAAGAAAGTCATTGCGCATGCGTTTGAAGCAGGGTTCTCAAGCTATGGCGCAAACCGTAGTGAATAAGACCTCGGATCGAAGAAAATTAAATCAAATTATGCAGGTAACTTTTTTTAGAAAATTTGTATGATATCTGAGGAGAACGTCCGCAGATTCCACTGTCAGTAAAATTTCATGGTAATTATATTTTTTTATTTGGTGAAACTTCTTGCCCGCCAAAATATTGTGAGATATACACATCATCAATTACCATCAGAGAAACACATTGATGAAAAAAACTCCTATCCACGCGAATTTCGAAAAAGATGATATTTTCTCGAAATTTCAAAAAAAGGGGAATGTGGGGTTAATTCCTGCCCGACAAAATATTGTGAGATATAAACATCAAGTAGATACCATCTACCATCATTACCATCGCAGGAACACATTTATGGAAAATAACTCTCATCCACGTGTATTTTGAAAAAGTTATGAATTTTTTCCGAAATTCACAAAGAGGGGCCCTCTGGGTTTATTCTTCTCCTCGTTCTTGCCCGACAAAATATTGTGAGATATACAGATTATTAAGGCCCTTAGAGGAATACCATAATGGAAATAGTTTCATCCACGGCCGAAATTTCAAAAAAGGAGGCTTGTGGGGTTAATTCTTGCTCGACCGATAAAATATTGTGAGATATATAGATTATCAAGTACCATTGAAGGAACACATTCATGAAAAAAACTGTCCTTGACTTCATTTTGAAAAAGTCATTATATATTTTCGAAATTTTAAGAAAGGAGATTTGTGGAGTAATTCTCGCCTGATAAAATATTGTGAGATATAAAGATTATCAAGTACCATTACAGGAACACATTCATGGAAAGAAACTATCACCCACGTTATTTTGAAAAGTTATGATTTTTTTTAGAAATATTAAAATAGAGGGCCTGTGGGGTGGGTCAATTCTTGCCCGCAAAATATTGTGACATAATATACACATCATCAAGTTCCATCAGAGGAACACATTAATAGAAAAAACTCCCATCCACGTGTTTTTTGAAAGAGATGATTTTTTTCCGAAATTCACAAAAAGGGGTCCTGTGGTATTGTGAGATATGCAGATTATTGAGGACCTAGAGAGGAATACATTAATGGAAAATAGTTTCATCCACGTACATATTTTGGAGGTTCTTATAATGGGGAAGTTTCCTATGTTGAGGTTCTTATCTCATTGTGAAGTTTGTAAAAAATTAATATATACCTTTTTTTTCTTAAGATCAAATTTCACTTCAGAAAAAAATAAATAAAAGAGGAACTTGGCTCCTCCACCATTCCTATGACGTACTTTCTGAAAATCCACATTCACACAGAGATAAAATACCTACGATTCTCTGTGCCAGTACGACGTTGCCGACATCATCAATATGTCTAGATTTCCGGAAATTGTTGTTTGAATATAATAACTATATCATAACAGCAATGGGATATAATAGGTTCTTCAATCCTACTTTGTCAAGTATTATGAATAATTCACATTAATCTCTCAGTGGCTGAATGAAGTTGATTACTAATGAAGATGAATAATTTTTCACTATTGTTATATCACAATATGTTATTCATAACTTGTCAGTCATTTTTTTGCTAATGACTTCCTTCCTTAATCGAACGGATAAATTTTCTAGGAACGTTTCAGATTATATCTTGCAACAGCGCCTAATACTTCGAGTCTGTCCACACCATTCAAAATACTGATAGGCACAACAAGAGGAAGGAGCCATGGGTGTCGGCTTCATTCTGTTCTGACCGACGACAGTAAATTAAGGACGGTCAGTATCATTGAATGTAGCCGATAGTGATTCATTGATTCAATGATATGTTCGTTCAGGATCGAGCTCTATTCGAGATATTTCAATGCATAAATAACAGAACCATAACCTGTCAGAATGAAGCCAACTACCCTCTGCATTCCTGCTCCGAGTGCATTTGTGGTTATGTATGTTTTTGTTCACCAGTTTTACTTCTTCATTCGTTAGCTATTCGTTAGCTAGACTAGATTCATAATGTACGTCACAGTTTGCCGCTCCGCAGATTACCAATTGCTTTAATTTGAAAATGAAAACGACTTGTACTTTATCGGTCGCCATTCTGTACAGCGAGGACATAAAACTGGAGATTTCCATACTCAATTTATGAAATTTCATCTGAAGGAAACTTCCCCATTTCATGGCCAGCCACGAGGCGAAGTTGTGGCTGGTTTCACACACACAATATTGCAGTCGGATCCCGTACTACTAATAGACTCCTGAAAAATCGAATTAATCATTAGGAATCCTTATTTTGAACAACATTCGGGTGATTAATGCGCCTTTAGGCCAACATGTTTGTCATCAAAAATGTTCATATCATTCGTTTGACATACCTCACCAAATTGACGCTCCTTCCGGCTATGTAGTCAAAAACGCCCCGTTTACGAAAATATTACAAATAATAAAGTTGGGAGACTAATCAGAAGTCTCGTCAAAAGCCAATTTTGCAGTGATAGAGGAGTGGTTATAATTTCTGAAATAGGGTCCTGTAGTCCTGTCCCGTAACCGATTACGATTATCAATGTCTTGGATTTGCTGGCCTGGATTTGCCTATTCAGTCATTGAGAAAAATATTGTGAAAAACATTTGGATCAAATAGAGATCAGTGTTCATATGAAGGTCGAGAGGCATAATCTTGAAATCGGTCGTAAAAACGTAGATTTATTATTAACAAATGTTGAAAATGTTCTACATACCATTCGATGTAACTTTCAAATCTATCCTAATGTGCAAACGTCCTTTGGGCTCTAAATTCACCTGTAACAAGACAACAAATTGTTCGAGAATAGTCTAGAGAGGTTGTAAACAATATACAAAGTGATTGCACGAAAATTCATGGTCAACCCTCTTGGGCGAAATATAGAAACAAGTTTGTATAATTGTTATTTATGTATCAAGGGCATGAAATAGGCTTTCATGGACCTTCGCGTGTAAATAAGAGCCTATACGCCGGGCGATAAAGTAGTTCACAGGCACTAAAGGGCCATTTTACGCCCGCAAAACCGGGCGCCAAAGTGCTACTTAACGCCCGTTCGTCCACAATAGTTATTTATGTATCAAGGGCGTAAAGTAGGCGTTTATGGCCTGTGACGTGAATAATGGCCCGATGGCGCTAGCCGAGGGCCATTACACGCTGAAGGCCATAAACGCATTTCACGCACGTGATACATATAAAATTTTATGCACTAGTGGTTTATTTTCTGACTCAGAAGTATTGACTATAGATTTCGATAAACTAATATTCCCCCGAATTTAATTTGTTACGTATAAATTCAGTAATCAAGTGAAGCGTAATGTTCATGGATGATTATTTACATATGAAAATTATCGTACGAATATTGCAATTGTCGTAATAGTAAAACTCTTTGATCTCTAGAAGAGATTCATTCTTCAGAATTTTACAATATGCATACCCAGTATATATAGCTAACTAATTATGACGTTGTCAATCAAGCTGATGGTTGTTGTATATATCAATACATCCAATAAACGAGCTGAATTGTCATTCTCTGACTGAAAAGTAAAATTAGTGATAATAATAATAGCGAGACTATGGAATCGGATAAAGAAGAAGTTCATGATATACCGCTGGATATATTAGAATCTAGCAATATGATCATAGGTTTTTCTTGAATTGATATGTGGCTATAAGGTGACTGAGAACAGCGGGAGGTAAAGTGTACTTTACGGCCCGTGGGCCATAATGAGCCCGCGGGAGGTAACGTGCGACTTAACGCCCGCAAAACCGGGCGGTAAAGTGCACTTTACGGCCCGCTAGTGCATAAAGATAATAATGAACGAAAACGAAAAACGCCTCGTTTCCGCGAGATGGGGTGTTGAAATTTATATGAAAATTCATGATCATTATTAGGAGTATCTACTGATATTTTGTCCGGTTTCCATGTCGCAATTTAAACACCTCGCCGGTTTCAAAGTTATTTCGTTTATTGTTTTTATACAAATATCGTATTTCCAGTCAACAACCTTAATACTATTTTCAATTTCACTGTAGATGTTTCAGTTAAATAGTTGCAATCGGAATTCGGAATTGCCGCTTCAAAAAGAATCTGTCCAAACAGGAAATAGCGATGACAAATGTTGTTCTTAAAAAAGAACCAATTTTCAGTAATATTACAAGAGAATGAGAATGAATTGATATTATTTCTACAGATCTTCTAAAACTTGTTGCTATTTCTTGTGGCAGCGCCGTTCAAACAATTATGCGGACTAGGCGGCCGCCTAGGGCTCGGGTGCTCAATAGGGCCCGTTTGGGGCCCGTGAATATTAAATCGCCAGTAATTGTTTTGAGCAGCTACCTCGCGCTGTGAACCGTATGGCATACTCGATGGCATACAAATATACAGGGTGTTCCATAAGTAATCGATCAAAAGAAACTAACGATATATTTTGTTATCAAATTGTTGATGTTTCAAAAGTTATACAATTTTTCTGAAAAATGCGACCCATTCGAAAAAAATTAATAACAAAAAGGCTGTTTTGAATAACCCCATATGCTATACCATTTTGGAATCTGTATTAAATGGGCAACTTTTTTATTTGATTGGTTATCTTCGTGGGGTAGCATTTAAATCTGCCAGCGGCATTTGAAAATCGACTTAAATATTTCATTCGATGACAAAACAACATTTCCTCCAACTCGGCCTAACGGCCTCGTCCGAGGCCTCGTCGGACAATTTCACGTCGAGTGCAATGAACATTCACTTTTTGCACTTGTCGCATAAATAACTATTTTTGTAAAAAATAAAAATAAAAAAACAAAAATCTTGGTTCTGCTGTGTAAATACGAAGGCCACAGAAAGGAAGAAGAAAAATTTTGGTTGTTTGAATTTTTTACATAAATTTTGAGGTTATGTGAAAAAAGTGTAGGAACAAAGGTTATTGTTATTACCAACCAATGGACCTACCACTTTCCTTTTCCTTAAAAGCTCAACCCCTTCTAATTCCCAAAATATCTTCTCCTTAACCACCCTGTATCTCTTAAACCAGCAAAATTTTTATGATGCATGTTGGGCTAAATCTTTATGTTTGGGTGTTCACTATCTGTAGTTCATCAATTTCCAATTGTTAATATAATGAATAAAAATATTAAAATATTATAATTGGAACATAAATCTCTTCAAGACCAAATAACACAAAAACCATTGAAGCTAGACAGTTTGATAAAGAATACATTTTTCATGTGGAATTGAACAAGCATTCAGATTTTCTACTTGTTTTGATCATCAATGAAATACATGATGTAAATGGGCGTGCACACCTTAGTAGAACTTTTAACTCAAATCATGTTTATAATGATCCTTATATACATAAATAATGATTGACGACATAATTCGATCGAAAAATTAACTGGAATGTTTTATTTTTGGACATAAATATTAGTACCTTCTGAAAACGGACCCTCTTATGACGTAGAAACTTCATCTCGCCATATTAATTCTTTCAACTGTGATCTGGCGCTAATTCACTCTGTCAGAAATCATGTATCATTCATCTCTGTCTGGAATAGTCTTGTTTCAGTATTAGGGTTTTGACGTCACATCATCGCCTCGTTTTCAGAGGTCCGAAAAATCGGGGATTTCAATGATTTTTTATAAAACGTAGGGAGCTCACAGCAAGAAACGGTTTGCGGTGGTGAGCTAGTTTGGGTGAGTTCTATCAAATTATGAAACAAAATTTTTTTGTGATATAAGCCCATTATCGAAGTAACAGAGTGCCACTAGCGCCGTCTATGAGCAATCACAAAGTTAGTTGCAAATTCATATTCCTCATGTCAGAAAACCTAGAAATACAAGATTTCACTTGCACGCTGTTAAAACTAAAGAAGTTATTGGGAAATTTTGAAATAAAATTCCCCCCTAGAACATTCAACAACCAGCAACATTCTCATCAGGCATATTGGGCTAAATCTCATTATTTTCATGTTTACTATCTGTAGTTCAGAGATTTTCCATTCTTAATGTATCACCCTGTAGAGGAGAAACATGAAAGGCCCCAAAATGGACCCTTGTAGAACCCCTTGTTTTATTAAAGTTTGTTTAGATGTAAAATTGTTTCCTTTTTGCCTCGCTTTTTACATAATATTAACATATTGATATTGATTTTCCAGGTGAGAATTGAACGAATTCAGTTATAAAATCTCCAATGATTCTTAAAGTGATAATGTTATTACTCCAGAATCATTTGTGTCATGAATTTCAATCTTGACCAGAGACTTCTAGGATTTCCAACATAAGTGTTGACAATGTTGTCACTTCTCAGAATTTGTCTGAAATATTCTTAAAGAATGCTATGTTAGGAAAATCCCAGAGATACTCAATGTTGTTATAATTGAAATTTGCTGAATCCAGTGGTAGGGCGGAATTTTGAAAATTCCTAATGATCGCTTTTTAACATGAGAAAAAAACATAGTGTGCCCTGAAAATTGGAATTCAATTTTGCAAATTTGTGTAATGGTAGTTCATTTTAATAGTCTTTTTGCTGGAACACAAAAAAAAATGAACTGGTTGAAACCTGTAGATTTTAGAAGGGTGCTTCAGTCTCAAGTGGGTCACACTGTTAATTGGGTGAAAACCATTATTTCTTCATTTTTTAACATTCTGTATGGTAATAACTAGGGGTTTTCAGACCTATGTTCATCTGAATATTTGTCTTAGAATCATCCAGAGAATTAAATATCACACTGTATTCTATATATTATGTGTATGAATCAAAGGATGGAAGAATTGCTCAGTCATCTCCACAAATTTTAATTCAACAACCTAATAAAAATTGTGGAGTTGAAATAGTAAAATTATTAACTAGTAAATTTGCATGGCAATACCCTCACCAATACTTGACAGATACCCATAGCCAAAATATCATGTTTTAAATGAATATGCAGGTTCTCAATTGAGCTCTTTTCTACCTTGAACAAGAGAGAAGAAAGTTCACTCCTCTTCCATCTTTCTCTTCAGTGCTTGAAATTTAGAGAGATCTGATGAATTTTTCCTTGTCTAACATATACTCTGCACCACTGAACTATTATTTTTTAAATGGAATTTCGAATTATATTATATTTATTTTGACATTATTTGTGAATATCCTTACATTTGATTCTCTGTTAAGTTCAAAAATGGTTCAGTGGTACAAACTAGATGTTAGACAAGGACAGATTTATCTGACCTCACTATATTTCAATGCAGCTATGTAGGTATCATAAAAGAGAAAGATGGAAGAGGGGAGAACTTTCCTCTCTCTTGTTCAAGATAGTAAAGACCTCAAATAATGAATGGCCAGAGAGTCCCTACCTACCACCCCCTAATATGCCATACTGTCATAAATCAAATATAAATAAAAATATACATACATTTATGATAGCCCAGAATGGACCCCTTCTATGCTTCCAGTATTGACTCAATTGTCTGAGAGACTTGAGCTCTTATAAAATTTTAGTATTCAGCCTACTGCTAAATAGTTCATTTATATTATTATTTTTCATTGGCAGAAGAAAAATATCATTGGCAACAATGGCAACACTGCATTGCTCATAACAGAACTGGAATGGAGTATTGTAGATTGCAGGACTCACCCAAAAATCGGATTCATCTCTTTCTCTGTTGAGAAGATCCTCAAATGGAATGGAAACATTGGCGACAAAGACGTCTGGCGGTATAGCAGCATCATGAAATACCGTTAACGTCAGCATCTTGGCATGTTCCACTTGATGTTCAAAGTATTCATTCCAAACAGGATCAAATGTCTTCTGTTTGCTGGTGGACTGAGCAACAGGAGTATCATCTACATCAATGGTCACATAAGGATCCAGAAGTTGTTCGTCTGTCTTCCCGAAAGTGTGGCGTTTTGAGAAATCCGTCGGCCTGAGGCCCTCGGCCTCACATATTTTCACCCGTAAAGTTCCTGTGAACATGGCACCACTAGAATTGTACCCGTTTTGTCAACACCTCACCTTCGAAGAAACGAAATTAGCTACGCCAAAACGGCATTTAACACTTTAGAAACTACATAAGGATGTTAAGAAAAACAAATTCACAATAAGTAACTCAACTGACAGCCATGAAGGTCGAGTCTCGATTTTCCTTTACGGATTCTTCGTCCTTTGCCCCTTATTCTCTTTCTCAGTTTCTCATGCTTTTCTACATTTACGAAAATTCAGAACCAAAATCGTTGTACAGGTTTCTTTTCTGCTGTCAGCAGAGATCACGTTGTGCAGAGACGCAGACATGAGATGAAACAAGATTTTATATTTTTTTTCGGTAGATGTCAGGATTTGTATATCTTTAACAAGGTTGGTAGAACTGATGATAATTTGTGTGGTAGAGTTCACTGCCACTAGAGTCAAGAGTCACAACACAACCGTCCTGCGATAGAAGGACTGAGAAGCAGAAGCTGGCTGGCAACATGCTGTATGCTCGCAATAGTATAGTGGCAATGGATCATAGTCCGTTTATGATCTAAGGACTACTCTGGATGATACCCCAAATAACACAAGAAATTGATGACAAAAAACTTGAAAAAAATAGGAAGTATGAACGTAACCTAACGTATTACCTGATGTTTGGGTTCAAAATCACAAAAATCTTCATGTTCATGTCTTCTTGGAGTTCTCGGAGTGTAAGCTTGGTCTATTTGATATATAACTAGATAAAGAGCTGCTTGCTGCTTCCTCTCTTCAATAATGTCAGATGATATACCAGTACCAAACAAACGCAACAATCGAAAAAGAAAGAAGTCATTTTTGAAAAATGCTAGAAAGTACGGAAAAAAAGGTTATTATGGAAGAGGTTCACAATTGGATTCTGACACCTACCAATACTTCATACGAATAATGGAAACGTATAGAGAAGGTTTTGAAAATGAGGAAGATAAGATAGTGTTTGCCAATAATGTTTTTGAGCAAACTGAAAACCAGGAGATAAACTGTAGCAGCAACCAAGTTGGATGCAGGGTAATTGAAATGTTGTTACCTTTTGCTAATGATAATGTTATGAAAAGATATATGGAAGCATTCAGTAATGAAATCAGGCCTTTGTGTAGTGACCGCTTTGCCAGTCATGTACTAGAAGCTCTTGTGAAACAAACATGTGAAAAATCATTGAAGACATTGGGAAGTGCTGATACTTCAGAAACCTATACTCAATTCACCATCAAAATAAGCAAATTTTTATTGAACAATCTGGAAGATTATATGTGGGACACTTATGGTAATCATATCATTAGGACTTGTCTCAGAAGTTTATCTCAAGTATCCAATGACACAAATGGAAGTGATATCAATTTCAAACCTCTGAATATTCCAAATGATTATTCAGAAATTGTCAGAGAATATGGAGAGAGGATTATAAACTGGCCACAATTCAATGAATTATGTAATTCTGAATTAACATCTGGATTCTTGCAAGATCTACTCAGATCATTGAAAAATGTGGATGTGAAATTGATGAAATTATACATGAAAAAACTGCTAAAAGAGATTTTTGCAGCAAAAACTCTCAATGGTGAACAAGATTGCATTGATGTACTACCACCTGCATTCTTATCAACATCAGTTCTCATGTTATTAGAAACTGCTTTGCAACTGTCAAAGCCAAGAATGTTCAGCAAATTTTACCAGAATTGTTTTGCTGGGAGATTGGTAAAATTGGCTAGTACAAGAAGTACTAATTTTGCAGTTCAGAAATTATTGACATGTTGTACAGAGAAATCTGATTTTGAACTGATATTTGAAGAGTTGGTTGATCATTTGGATGACATTATTCAAGCTGGTCATATGGGAGTGATACTTTGTATTGCACAAGCTTGCAAAAGATTATCTTCCAAACAAGGAAGTTTTGTACAAAGTATGATGAAAATTTTGAATTGTTCAGAGCCTGAAGAAAGACAAATGCATTTCCTATTGTGCTTATGCAGAATGGTTAAATTTGAAGATTGTAAAGGAACAGAGAGTCTGCACAAGGAAAAGTTGAATTTGCATGGTACTCTCATTATTCAAGTCATGTTGGATTATAACAAACCTATCAAGATAATAAATAGTTTACTTAGCTTGGAAAATAATGACCTGAAAAACTTATTTATGAATAGCATGGGAAGCCACATCACTGATTCCTTTGTTAAAGGACTGTTTGTTGGAGAAAGAAGCAGAGAAAAGCTGATCAAGAAATTATCTGGCACATACCAAGATCTAGCAGCTTCAAAGTATGGATCAAGAAGTTTTGAAGCTTTATGGAGTGTTGCAAATCTGAAAGATAAATTGAAAATTATGGAGGAACTATCTTATAAAGAAGGATCCTGGTCTAATTCTGAGTATGGAAAGATCATTGCTGGAAAAGTAAATATTGTTCTATTCAAGAGAAATAAAGAGGATTGGAAGAACTTTTTGAACAACACAAAAACTGACAAAATATTGGCAGAAATTTTAAAATAACATTGTAATATAATAAAATATAGGGCACATACCTAGATGTGAAAACTCAATATTATTACCCATCAATATTCATCAATTATACAAAAAAAAACAATTCAAATCTAACATTATTTATTGATAATCAATTACTATACATTAGAAAGGACCAAATACAATTCAGAAATGATGACTCATTTTTAATCAATTATATGCTTTTAAAGCTGAACCCTTTCAATAATTATCAATCTAATGAATAAATTATGTATTCATCAAACAAAAGATATGAATAAAATTCTAAAAATGAAAGGTCATGGAAAAAATTGTTGTGCTTATTAAAATACAAAGATTATGATTAATTTGCCATGTACTTTCATCAACTATCATCTTATATTACATATGAAATTACTGGAGAAACTCTTAATATATATCCTAAGACTAGTACTATACACACTGTGTAAAAGGTTTGATAAATAAACTGGACAAAAACAAATAGGTTGAATAAATATACATAAAACCCTCAAATAACAAACTTATTTTAATAATATATGAAACTAGTTTGCACTACAAAAATTTGTATATCAGCTACATCCTTTACTGAATGTTTTTAGCCAATGTGAATTATTCTGTATACAGGGTTAGTCAATAGTGTGTTCACAGATGATATATATATAATTCTATATACAATTCAGTGGCGGCACAAAAATTATTTGCCGTTATATGTTACTCAAAGAACAGTGGCATTGTATATCTTGAACTTTTAGGAATTGAAAAAAAAATGTTTCACGGTAGATTTCACCTTAGACGTTTACGGAGAACGGGACATAAGATCATTCTGAAAATTTGGTTACTCAAGTAATTGCTCTTGATCTATCGATCTAAAATATTTTCAGCTCTGCGGCGTTGCCGCTTCTATCGAAAAGTTGCAACAACTTTGTTATTTTAAATGGAACACCCTGTATTTTATTGCATCTTCAGATTCTCTCTGAAGAGCTGATTTCATCGATATATCACACTTGGGGTCTAGCGGAAATGATTACAGAGATATAGGGTGTGAAAAATCGACATTTTTCAACTTAAGGAATTTTTTTTGTCGAAACTATTCATTATTGGTCAAAACGGCTTACATGTCCCTATCTCAACTTTTGATTTACTATCTACTGATATTTAATTGGGACATATACCGGGTGATCAAGAATCTGAATTCTGCACCACCCTGTATTTGTTTCAATTAAATGTCAGTAGATAGTTGATCAAAAGTTGGGATAGGGACATGTGAGCCGTTTTGACCAATAATGAATAGTTTCGACAAAAAAAATTCCTAAAGTTGAAAAATGTCGATTTTTCACACCCTATATCTCTGTAATCATTTCCGCTAGACCCCAAGTGTGATGCATCGATGAAATCAGCTCTTCAGAGATAATCTGAAAATGCGATAAAATACAGGGTGTTCCATCTAAAATAACAAAGTTGTTGCTACTTTTCGATAGAAGCGGCAACGCCGCAGAGCTGAAAATATTTTAGATCGATAGATCAAGAGCAATTACTTGAGTAACCAAATTTTCAGAATGATCTTATGTCCTGTTCTACGTAAACGTCTAAGGTGCCATCGACCGTGACCCACCCTGTATATTTTGGAAAAAGTCTGTAGGTTAATTTGGATGAGTATGGTTTTCATTAATTTCAAAGACGTCTGCATTTTATAGATAATTAAAATAATTTGGCAACAGGCAGTGTTTTCAAAAACAGAAAACTGATAGAAAGCAATATCATCACAGAATTAAGTTCCGTTAAAATATATAGGGTGTTTCATTTGAAAAAGTACAAATTGGTATGCCAAAGGTAGCTACCACTCACGAACATACAATAACTTTATGAAGCTCACTTGAAAACAACATCCTAATGAATCACCCTGTAATATTCAAAATGGCGCTCTAGAAATTAATAGAACGAGGCTTCAAACTCTTGGTTTTCAAAAAACGATGGGCTTTTTCAGTCAATTCCAACTGATCTTGGGTTTGGCCACAAGCTACTGTAACCCACAGGTAGTCAAGCTGAAACAAATTCAAAAGTGAAATAATATATAATTCACAATTTGCATGCTGTCAAGGAATACTAAGGTACCTACTCTACATTTTCAAAGTCAGTATATTAGTAGAACCAGCAATTTATCAATAATTTTGTATCAACACTCCCCTATATTACTCTTGAAAAGTGAATAGTTTATTGTTTCCCTTAATATAATCACGGAATTGAAATTTCCTATGCAATATAGACTGGCAACTGGATAATATACATAGGGAACGTAATTTTCGTAAATATATGATGAAAAATACGAAGATCTGGAATACCTCTATATTAGCTAGAAGTTTATTTACTTGGTATTCACTTTCATTAATTTTGATGATAACCATATATTGAACACACAATGATACAGTGATGGATTAAATTTTTTTATATTTTAATAAATCTTATTATATCCCAAAAATTAATGGCTTCTCTGATGAGTGGAGTGGAAAATATTTTTATCATTCCCACTGCACTATCCATCTTTCACGCCTGAAATGTACACAAGTAATTTTGCTCTGCCAAAAATATTCCTCAGAAATATTGTGCTTTGTTTTGGTTTTTCCTAGATTCTTCATAGAAGTTTTCTGGGACCAGGTTAGATTCTACTGTGAAAATACAAATGGAACTGTTCTGAAACTGTGTTATAAGAAGAACTCAAAGATTTATTATCCTAACATTTCATAGAAAGAACTACATTTTTTACGCCAAGCATTCCGTGAGAATGATATGAAGTACTTCATAATGGCGATGCCTTGATATTGGTGTGGATATGATCAACAAATAGGTCTTAGAACTGTGAAAGAAAGGATAGCAGTTTAAATTGCCTAGTTTCTTGCAGGCTTGGCACTGACAAACCATGTCAAATTTAATTCCACAAATAGTTAATGAAAACTACGAAAAATAATGTTGAATTACCCCTCAGACCTTCAAACCACTTTTGTGGCAACACCGCTACGCTAGCAATAGCTATGCGAAATGCCGAAGATGTCTGTCAAATTGCATAGTAGCGACACAAAAAATTATTGATACGAGCAACACGGCGTTGTCGCTTCTCCAGCAAAAAATTTATGAGGCAAAATAGAATAGTTTTATGGTAAAATATCCCAGTCTCTTATTTGTATATTTCAGTTCCAGTCAGTTATAGTATCCTACAGTGAACCAGAATCTGGTATTGTATGATAGTGTTTGAATCTAAAAAGTACTGCCCCATTAGGATAAATGAATCTGGGCAAACCTAACCTTAGAATTTATACCTTTTACCTACTCACCAATGTATTTACTTGTGAGCGTTAGTAAAACAATACAAGCATTGGTGGCAAATTCAAAATATTACATCGAAATATCAAAAATTACCTTTGTCAAAGATGGTTATTTCTCAAAATAATTATTAATTTCGGATGGAATTTGTATCTTGCATGTATTGTTAAGGAGAATCATTTTCCATTTTGAGATCACTTTATTTTTGACAAGAGATACTTTTTGATATGTTCACATAAAAATTAATTTCATCACCTGAGAATATCAACATAGACATTTACAGAAATCTAGTGCCAGTGGTTAAACCAAAGTGTATAGGGTAATTTGGGTGTAATAGCATATAATTTACGAAAATATAAATCACAAATGCAAATATGCAACATCGATAAGAGGATGCATCATACATTACTGCCATTTCGTCTTTCCCACTTTTCATGGTCAAAAATACATTGTTTCAATAACAAAGAATATGACACTGTGCTTAATTGAAATATCTGGGGTTTTAGGGAACCATTTTTCTAAAAACATACTATTTATTCCAAAAGAATCAATAAGCTTCAAAAAAACACTATCTATTTCAAACTGAAATATTCTGAATTCATTCCGAAAATTCAATTTTAGACCATTGAAAAAGCAAGCAAACAAATAATAGTGAAGTTTGGGCATTTATTTTTATAAAGTTTTAATAACTGAAGCTTAGGTCAGTAGTATCAATACAAAGGCTAAGATGAACCGGTTTTTGAGTAGGTAATCATTACAATGCATATTAAAAGAAGAAAAAACAGCAGGGGTACACTTCAAAATTATCTACTGGAATTATTCAGAAGTCCACCAGCAAACTTTGATGAAATTTGACAGTTATCAACATTCAATAAGGTATTGTACAATTGTAGAAATTGATAGGGTGTTTGTAATTTATTTCCCATTTTTAAATATTGTTTGAATTGAACATTATAATATGCTAGGTGACTTATGATAATGGTTCTGTGATTTTTCTTACTTCACTAGGGTGGGTTAAAGTTATACTATTGAACTGCTTTGGAAATGATTGAATAAAAACAAAGAATGTTTGATAGGAAAAATATTATAGCAACTAACTCGTTTTTAGTTTTCAAAATAAGACTCCGTCAATGGTGTCCGATTTTGCCCACCCTGTACACATGCAGATAGAAGAATATCCGAAAGTGTTCCTTAGAGTTGATGTCGAGGATAACGATTGAAGAAAGAATAATAGTAATTTTCACAGGAAATAGAAATAATATTCTTAGAATTCACTAGAGCAGACCCCAAAGTTCATTATTATCATTATTGTTTCCCTTGATGCTCTCCACAGACGAGATATTTTGTATTTATATTGAGAAATCTATCAGATGTTGAATATGACCAAAATTTCGGGCGAGCTGATCGATAGATCCGAAAGTATAGTCAGAGCAAGTCATAGGCTCACCTTTGGAGCTTTAGGCTTAGGGTCTTCGAAGCTGATCCGCTTGGCTGCGGTGCTGCGTAGGCCTGAGGGGACTCGATTTGAGGCACTGGCTGGGAGCAGGCACTGCCAGGACAAGGACATTATGCTACAATACCACCACACATACAACCGTTCATAACTACAACCCAAGCCTTACGTGAAATCCCCAAAACGAACAACAGAAAACATCCAAGCATAATAATATATTATGTAAGTTTGGATGGAATATCGCGAAAAATATTCCTTGAAGCAACACTGCAAATGTTTTCTGTTAGCACGCAGATAAGAAACAAAAAACATCAAAGGAGAGCAAACTTTGGTAACTTAAATATAGTGCAAGAACAAACATAGATCATAATTTCAAACAAACAAAAATGGTGCAATAAATATAAAATAAAATCTACAAGTAGATAAAAGAAAATAGTACACTGACTACAAAAAAAAAAACAACGAATATAGATAGTGCAATTATGCAACACAAGAGAGTGTTTACAACATTCTATTACTGTTTTAAACATGTAAGTTATAATACCTTAGACCGAGGAAAGTCTACAAATGTTCCAAAGTAAAGTCCTTGACTCTTTGTTTATTTTGACTCTGTCAAATTGAAATAAATAGTGGGGGCTTAGCCAACTAGAAAAATGACTACTTATTCTCTTTAGAGAATATAATCATAAACTTGTATCCTCGATTCAAAGTGTTTCCTCATAATAAGCAATAGAATGTGGAAAATCATAAGACATCTAGTAACAACACAAATAACAAAATATATATATATATTACTATAAAACGTTCTTGCAGTTATATCATAATGAATTATGAAGCTTTTTCATCAATTAAAAAAAGAATATGAAGCATTTAAAGTATACTTGCGCTTTCAGTGCGATGGTGTAAGCTGTTGACAGGTAAAGGATATAGAAAAGGTTGCGGTCACTTTGGTTTATTAAATTACTGATATTTGTTTATTACAGACTAGAAAGAAGATAGGCAGGTAACACACACTACATATAACAAAAAAAGACCCAAAGAAGTTTGGTATGCAGTCAAAAGAAATGCAGAAAGTGCTTTGTCATGGTTATGGAACAAAAGTCATATATAAACTGACATCTGAGCAAACTGAGAAGTTATTCTTGATCATCACACGAGTCAACTTCAAAGTTAAAAATGACAATAAAAATTACCTAGGATCTCTCAAAAGTACAAGTGCTCTGTGCATCTGAAAATGGAACCACCCTTGTTTGTTTCTACAGGCTGTCTTATAAAAAATGGTTCAAAAAACATCACAACTGGTACAATGTTATTTATAGAAAAACGAACTATTTTCACTTTGTTGGATTCAAAGTTCAAAAAATGAAATTTGATATTTGTACACAAGTGGATACAAAATGAATGAATTTTTTATACTGAAAATTGAGCAAAATTTCACTTAAGGATTTTCCCTTCAAAAAAATATTTGTTTTAAATGACGATAAACTGCAGCATGAAAAACATTTCTCATTTCAGAGCCTATTATCTGCTTTTATTGTACCTAACATTTGTTAATATCTCCAAAAACTGAGGTCAATGGAAAGGGGCCATTTCAAAAGGCACACCCAGTACTATAATACTTTAGATACAGGTGAATAGAATTCATATGATAAAATCATTCTTATTAAACATATTGATGTCATCTACTCTGACAGAGAAGTTTAGAAATTCGCCTTTCAATAATTGGAAAATGAGTTCACCATATTCATCTGTCTCTGGATGCTTTGGGATTTTTGATAGTACGATTATTGTGCTATTAGTACAACTATGTTAATTTTGAACAATATTTCAGAAAATTAGAATGAAAACTTTTGATGCTAGTACCACTATAACAAATTTGAAGCCAGCTGAATATTCAGGATTCACGCAGCTAGTAAATGGAGTGGTAAATATATGTATTATTACCAAAGGCCCTAAATCCCCTGGACAAAGATTGTGGTCCCTAGGTAATAATCAAATCATATACAGGGTAATTCAGGTTTTAAGACACAAACTGAAATGGGAGATAGATCTCATCATTTCAATCAAAAAAGTTTATATAAACATTAGTCCGATCTTGTTTAGTAGCGGAGCTACAGGGGGTCAAAGTTTGATTATTTTTTCCCTATTAATTGAAATATCTCGCTTACTTTTCAAGATATCATCTTGAAAATCAGTGTGGTCAATACTTCCTAGAAGATCATCATTTCAAGCCAATTAAAGATTTCCAAAATTTACAGGGTGATACCTTTTTGGGGGTAGAGGCTTCTTTATTCCCCCCAAACTTTTTCGTAGTACGCCTCTGGCATCTTTCAGTAATCAAATTGTGTGTATCGTTGAATTTAGAGGTTTTTTCTGCTCATCAATTTTTTTCCAGAAACGATCCGTTTTTTGAGATAAATAAGCATATATATACGTTCTCATACATGTTAATTTTTCGCATAAATTTTATTTAACTGAAAAAAAACCTTGACTTTCTACCCTCCTCCAATTTCAGTGAGTACATTTCATTGAATTTTCAATGAATTTTGTCAAAGAATAAAATTTAAGCGAAACATAGGCAAAATTAACATGTTTTAGAACGTACATGCTTATTTATATCGAAAACGGTGCGTTTCTAGAATAAAATGAAGGAGTAAAAAAAGCCTCTAAATTGAACGATCCAAACAATTAGATCACTGAAAGATACCAGAGGCGTACTGCGGAAAAGTTTGGGGTGGATAAAGAAGCCTCTACCCTCAAAAACGTATCACCCTGTAGCTTTTGAAAATCTTCGACCACACCCAATTTCAAAACGATATCTTGAAAATTAAGCGAGATATTTCAATTGATAGAAAAAAATAATCAAACTTTGACCCACTGTAGCTCCGCTACTGAATGAGATCAGACGCCTTAAAACCTGAATCACCCTGTATAACAGCTGGGCCAAAAGAAGTCATCTGATGTTGTTCGGCTTTCAGATTTTTTCTAAATGAAAGACTTCGATTCTGTTTTTTGATTTATGTTTACATAAACATAATCAAAAAACAGAATCGAAGTCTTTCATTTAGAAAAAAAATAAAAGCCAAAAAACATCGGATGATTTCTTTTGGCCCACCTTGTACTACCTACCATGCCATATAATAACGTTTTTATTTGATTTCCTGGTCAATTTCTGAATGAATCCAGAAAGTCAGCTCACTTGCCAAGTTCAAGAGGTATTGGAACAAATTCGTCTATAGTGAGCTAGCTGATTAAGCTTGATATTTCCATCACCTTTAGAAGACCCAAAAAAAAGTTGCGGAAATGAAACACTAAAAGCTCAATAACTGCTTCCATGAGAAAACAATATTTTGAAATCCCAGACCAAACAGAACTTTTTTTTCAATTAGCTGTAAAGCTGCTAAATTATCACCTAACTAACATGCATCAAAAAAGTGAAAAAATATGACAATACAGAAATAGAAGAAATTTCGAGAAAGAGAAGTAGACAATAACCTATAGAAGAAAATTAATCATTCGAGACATCAGAAGCTAAGGCCAAGTACAATCCCCCATAACAATTCTATTTCAAAAGGGTTAATGAAGGGATGAAGGTTCTTTTTTGGTGTGGGACAGGGAATATGGTTAGGAAAGGAAATTATTATCTCCAAAATGAAACCATCCAAGTACCTTGGAGGATCCAGAATGCGGAGGCAGATCCATTAATCCAGTCACTCCCAATGAATCTTTCATTATTGACGACGGGGTAGAGAACAAAATTGACGTGTCATCACCCAACGATTTACTCTGAAACAAATCATAACGGAATTCACACTCATTATTCCTTGTATCTACTACTGGAAACATTTCAAACTAATTGGGAGTAATCAGGAAAACAGGTTGTTACGAATTTGATTATATTCATGGGGATCTTGGGAAACGGTAGTCAATTCAAATCCATATTTATTGCTTCCAAAAACGGAAGTTTTACAGCAAGAGTTTGAGGGTCTGACATAATATTTATAATGAGGCTATATCTTATTCCTATGGAAGGTGAGTGCCTATGAGGAGACACACGGCGTGTCCAGAATACTACATTACCTGGCCCTAAAGGATACAGAGGTGGCTAGAGATACAATTAAATAGTATATTGTTTAACAAGCACGAAACGATAGACATCTCCCACGAGAATGAAGTTTGCAAATCATACGAGCGAGAAATTTGCATTCCTTGCATGTCACACACTATACTTGAGGTTTTCAGTTGAGGCTTATGATACTAGGACACAAACATACCTGTCATAGCTGTCAATTGATTACAAAAGAGCGCAATCTTTGAATGTTCCAAATATAATTTTCGATGAATTTTGCCTTGTCGACAGTTATATTTTCTGAAATATGAGTAATATTTAAGGACGTTTGAAGTAGACATTACATACTATCAACTTAGAGTTTAGCAATGATATCGAGCAAATAATCCACCAAGGGCTTATATCAAGTGGAGTGACGTCGAGGTTACCTCTACAGAAGTTTAACAGACCGCCACTGGCTCTTCCGACCGATTTCTCCTTCAGGGCGCAGGAATTTAACACTATACGCATACATACAATTTGGAGATTTAGAAACGGTAGTCAAAATCAAAATTGAGGCAAAGTTGTCCATCAAAGTATCCAAAAATGTCCGATAACTTTCCGAAATATTTCTTAAGTTCATTTCATACCGTCAGTAGCAGAATCTCAACGTTTCTTCACACAACTGCCAACACAAAATTATTTTTTCAAATAGGTTCATTTATTTTTCATTACATTCTTCGAAAGCTTTGAATATCCTATAATACCACACAATTGCATAAATTCCCATAGAAATTTTAAACAATTGAGAATGATTATTTGTGCCAGTCCTCTTATTGTATTAGTATTCATGTTTAACAAACGTACATTCATTTCCTTTTCATCTTTCAATAAACCTGAAGCAGAACGCCCTGTATAAGTATCGCATTTTCTGAGGAATCAGTGTTTGTGCCAGTTACCTACCTATGATTCGCTATTGTTTTCGGGGTATTCCAATAGATGGAGGAAGAATGTTCATTTGGAAAACTTTAAATAGATCCTCCCTTGTTTTTGTGGCGCTAAGGCAAAAACGCACTTGGTATCGTTTGTTCTGTTGTTTTGCACCGATTTAGTGCCAGGTAAAGTAGTTACTCTTTATATTTTGCACGTATTCGAATGGTGCCTTATGTACATCTTCCAGATTTCATATACTACATTTTATTAACCACGTTGGTGGGTGGTTGACAAAATAAAACCACATACAACGACTCATTTCGCGACCTGAAACTCCCCCTGAGGATATTCTGTTACAAACCAGTGACTGAAACAGTAACCAAATCAAGGGAAAATAAGTCATTATTTTCATTAAAAAAAAAAACACTTGAAAATGCAACCAAATGTACAGTCGTCTTCAGAGATCATGTCGAACATGGACGGTGTCAGCTCCCTTGATCACCATTGCGCACATACCGTCCAACCGCGACATGTTCGTTGAAGACGACTGTACTTGCTTATAGGAGACTCCAAGCTGTGGTTTCTTAGGGAATTCTTCTAGATATATCTCAGAAGCGCTTGCTTGCACTGGAACTTGATACTTGTTATGTTTGAGTTTTGATTATGGTAGCTTTATTTGGATTTTTTGTATTGTTTGTTAATTTATTTATATGTTTATAATTATGTTCTTATATCCATCCAGATAATTTTTTTGTCATGTTACAAATGTACAATGTACATAGTGTGGTAAGAAAGGGTGTTCCATTTAATCAAAAGTTTTTGTAATGTAGTAAAAAATGAAGGTCAACATTGAAAATTAATTTGATGATGGCGGATTCTGAATTTTCCCAATGTCTTCCTACTATCTAGAAAGAATAAATAAAAATAATAGAATTTTCTCGTATGTCTCCAAAAGTAATTCAAAACTTTTTGGATATCTAGAAGGCATTCAAACAGAAACCTAATTACGCAACTACGCCTCTGAATGAATGTTGCCACATCTACAGTTTTCAAGTTCCCATGAATATGAACGAATTTGTAACAACCTGTAGATCATGCATCTGATAGGTTACTTACAGGGGTCTCGATGGCAAAGGAGATGTCTGATGTGTTCATTTGGGAGGAAGAAGCCGCCCACGATGGAGCGAGAGCTTTGCGAACTTTCTTGTTTGGAAGAACATTTTCTTTTTCAGCACCAGAACCACTTCCTTTCCTCTTTCCAGTCATATATCCACTATCGTTCTATGAAAAAAATACATTTTCACACAAATCGAAGGAAACACAAAGTCGGCCGACCAGTCATATGAAGTAAAAAATTGTCATACCTATGAAAAAGGGATGTACAGCCATGGATTTCACGATTCCAACACTCGATATCATGAAATCTAATAAAGCTACTTTGAAACAAAGTATTTGAAGGGATATAGTTGTCTTTAAAAATCCCCTTTCAACCTACGTGTATGTGTGTATATGAAAATATAATTGTTTCATTTCATCACACAAGTTATTCTGATTCCCAAAATATATACTTTTCATATATTCCATACCACAGGAAGATAGGAAGTGAATCAAATTCGAAAAGTCACATTTGACTACAGGAAAAAAATTTGAAATATATAGTTTGGCTTCTCCACCATTCTGATGACATACTAATCTCCTTAATTTTCATTATGAATGTTCAATAAAATGATAGCTGAAGATAAAACATACACACATACTGCAGTAGCATAGTTATAATGATTATGACTTCAAACAGTATTACTGACAATAACAGTTTGCTACTGAAAGTTTAGTACTATGGAATTTATCAATAACGGTTTCCTAATGATTTATTTTTCAGGAATGTTATAAAGTATGTGGCAACAGCGTATTATTCTTCCAGCCTTAGTTCCAGCCCGACTTAATGTTTACACCACGCCCAATTTTGAGTACATGTTATCTTCTTCTTTTTCTTCTAGCTTTTCAGTTCGGCGGCTATACTAACGTTATTCACAAACCTATCAAACCTATATTCTATATTAACCTCATATTCATTTTCTACGTCACAGTTTACCGCCTAAAAATCATTTATTAATGTATTTCAAGAATGTTGAATCGTTTTTATGGTCATTCTAGAGATAGTAGAAATATATTACTGAATAGAGTCCGACCACGTTAACTTTGGGACACCACGTGATTCAAAGCATATGCTTATTAAATGCATATATGACCACGTGCTGTCCCAAATTTAACGTGGTCGGATTCTAGTTATGAACTTATTAGATGAAAACATGTCCACAGGAAACTTTCTCATTGAAATTCACAGTGGCCGCTAACTGGAATCGAAAAATTACCAAGAAGAATCAATAAATATCAGATTTTACTTAATTAAAATAAGTGAATAAATGTCAAAATGTGTTAAAAATTGAAGAACTTCATGTTGATTTAGTGATTGGCCAATTTTATTGTTTCCTTTGATTCAGGTATATAAATTTGTACCATGTAGAAATGGACCCCTTCCATGAAATAAAAATACAATATCATAACAGTTACACCACAATATATCAGCTCAATTTGAAGTTACCCTATCTCTTTTCATTTGAACTTCTTTGTGCAATTGTATTCCAACTCGCTTCTGTCATGCAAACAATTCACCTCTTTGGTTTAACCACTCATCGAGTCATTAGTGTGTTAATTATAATGAAAGCGTTAGGACTAATGCGATAACTTACAGTGACCACCATACTGGAATCGGTATCATAATGAGAGCTGTCCTGGTCCTTTTTCATTATTTCCGTGATATCTTCCAGCCTGGAAGAGGGCGTGTCGGGAAGATGGGTGATTGGTCCAGACTTTTTCTCGAGATCGGCCAGGGCCTTCTTGAATGGAGTGGGAGTGCGAGGGGTGTCGCTATTAAAGCGCCTACTCGGCGTTGACACCTCCGTGGAACATGAAGCTGAGGCTTCGTTTTTGATAGACAGGCCATGGGGAGTGCTCAGAGGGCTATAATCTCGGTCCTGATTGATCAAATTATTACTATAACAGCTTTTGTTGATTGTGCTTTTATGGTAGTATTTGATGCAATTTTCGAGTAGATTATTAAGGAATATGGAACCTCATCCCTCAAACTACCGAGCCATGTTGAAATAAGGGTTAAGTAGCAGTAGCGCTACTAAAACTTGAGGTCTATGTCAATGTCAGAATTCTCAAAATCAACTGAATTAGGGTCCCTTGATGGAAATTGACGTTAGTCATCTTGTGTTATGATGACTTTAACGTCAATTTCCATCAAGGGACCCTAAACTGAATAACCCTGTAGGCTGAGCTGTTTCTGCAGGAATTCGCAAGAAAGAGTGATCTTTCCTATGTTAACAAATATGAAGTGAACCCGCCTGAAAACACTTCTGCTCAATGGGCAGGAACTGTCATTCATGACATCAAGTCATTTCTCTTGGTGCCCGGAAACAGAAGTAAGAGTAATAGATATTTACCATACAAGTATCATAAAGGTTCATTGATTGATTCAATGATATGAGACGGGAAATTTGTCAAACGCGTCCTTCGATCAACTTAATATGCATTTACACAATATTTTACCTACTACCAAACACGCTAATCATTATCGAAAATAGTTAATATTCCTTGAATTAATGATTCAGTAAGAATTTGTAACAGGCCAGCATTGTGAGGGTTGCAGGTTGCGCATATATTTGTGATTATTTTCTTCCTATGATTTTAAACCAATCAGAACGTTCAGTTGAGTTGAGCTACCTTGTATAATTTTGAATATACGTGGATATACATAGAAGAGCTCCAACAATTAGAAATTTACAAGTATTTCAGATGAAATAGAAACCAATTCATATTGTTACATACATACATATATCTACTACTCATATATGAAGCATAGCTGTCCTCAGAGCGGAACCAACTTCTGTCTCTATAGGTAACGAAATCGACCAATACGCGTTGATGCCGACGAAGGAAAAAAAAATCCACAATATGACTACTTTTCCATCCTTCACTTTCCGTCCTTATAGATTCGAATAGTACTTCTCATCTTGGTCCCATTTTTAAATGTAAAAACTTCACAAACGATTTCCACAAAATTCTCAAACACACGACATGTTTCGCTAACACAGTAGCTTCGTCAGGTGATAAACTGGTACATTTTTGTTGAGATATCGTATAGGCAAAGCGCCATATATAGAAATAGTAAGATATATGGTTCAAACCTTCTCGAAATCTTCAAGACTGTTAAACTGAAACTCTTTGTAATTATGCAACAAGTTATCGATATACAGGGTATGTGACAACGAGCTTACACTATCTCTATATCGAGAATCAGTCGGGAGAAATACATGGAAATATGCATGCTTATATTTTAGAATACGCTCTGTTCATTTAAAATAATTACAGCAATGCAGTGTTGGCACTTCCATCGAAAAGTAGCAACAACTTTGTTATTTCAAATAGAATACCCTGTATTTCATTGCATTTTTAGATTCTCTCTGAGCCTTTCGGTGGTAGTTTTCTATAAGGAGCTGAGTAAATCTATGTCTCACATCCAAAATGATAGGATTTCTCTTTAATGTGATTTCTTTCAGCTGGGTATTGATTCTTCCCTTCATGCATATTATGTTCTCGTACAGAAATGGTGACAGCTTAAAGATTCTAGATGACTTCTCTATTTCTTTCCCACTCTTCAGACTAAGTTCATCATATAAATAGATTCTTTGTACTTCTCTATACCACATTTTTTCTGCATTTACCAGTTCCCTAGGGAAAAACTTTTGTTTTGACCTGTCTTTCTACACTTGCCTAGGAATCTCATAATCCGTGCCGTTGTTCTCACTATTTTGCAAAGAAAACCAAGCGGATCAAATAAAGACAAAAGGAATTTCAAAATTTCTCTTTGTAGGAATTCCGTTTCCATTCAGAATATTTGGGTTGACTTGTTAAACATTCGTGGTGAAGATGAATTCATTAGTTTCCGGCAACCATTTCAATCCTAACACTTGTCTTTTACCTTTCCTAATCAATAGTAGAAAATTTGGAGATTCTTGTATATTTTTAGTTGCTGGGCTGGCAACGTAAAAATCGTAACCTAAAATCATGGTTATTTGAGCTGGAACTTACTGGTCTCACTCTATTCTTCACAGGCGTCATTATCAGTCCAGCATGGGTCTTTGGGGTGGAAGAAAGCGTCACGTCGAACGTGAGGTTCGACATGTTGGGGCTGTTGAGGAACTGCGAAGGGCTGAACGGCAGCTGCTTTATCGGCGAACCGCCGTTCCTCAGCGGGCTGAATATCGTCGGTTTGGCCCCGTCCAGCAAAAAGTCCATGTCGTCGGTTCTGCCAGCACTGGTGCTGGGAACGACGACGTTTTCCGATATCTGATCGTCGCTGTCTCGCCTTCTTCTCGATTTGCCTCGTCTGAGGATCGGCGGGGTGGACGATCGAAGCATGCCCAGGGCGTTCGCGACAGGTACTTGCGTGTTTTGAGAGTAATTTGGGGGAACCACTCCTGAAATTCAAATTTTTATCAAGCCTCTGTTTAAGTTGAGAACATAAAAAACGATGTATTACAGCTCTCAAACTAATCGGACCACTCATGAATCGTCCACTTTTTGATATTCAGTATTTTCTTTCTTTAGCAACAATAATGTAGGAAAATCAGAAAAATGAAACATAAACAAAGTCGTTGGCTTACTGTTAAAACCTCGTAAGTCTTTCAGAGCTAATTGTTCAGGACGGAAAAAATCGTTTTCCAATGGTTTAGGTGCGTACGGAGGTTTGAAAACACGAGGAACAATAATATAAAGTTAGTTTTCTCGCAAAAAATGTGTAATATGATTACAATAGAAATCGACCCCTCTTTTTATTTCAATAAGAAAGCACTGCAAAGGTCCAAAAGGATGTTGTCTTTGAAAAATCAATCATATTGATGGTTATTCATATCAAATCAAATCACACTGTACGTTATTGTCGAATATACAATCTCATGGACAGTGTTCCTATTTCAAGAAATAAAATCTTAGAACTACTAGACTACTTAGTAATTTCCTAATTATTGAGTAATCAAAGCAGAATTTTATACTTTACTTTTTCACATAACACTACTACCAATATTCTCATAACCACATTAATGTAAACGCAAGAATATAAACTATGACACATAAACATAATACCGGTCCCACGAATCGCACGACTGAAAGTTGCGATATGGAGGGGAGTGGGACGTTCAAAGTGTGATCCGCTTTATACATCATAAAGAGCCTTGGCCCGATTACAGTTCCTTGCGGTACACCAATATCAGGAAGGATTCCTACTCACTGGCTTTTATGAATTGTCTATTATTCGTCTTCAAAGGGCTCACTCCTGGCGAATTATAGAAGCCCATGTCGAACTCGGCCATCCCGTCGTCATTCAAAGGCGGCGACGGCTGACTGGTGTAGGCATAGTTGAAGGTCACCACTTCGTTGTTGTTTTGCGTAGCCCTGGAGGGCGAGGGGTTCGTCCGTTCGAAAGTGGCTCCCGCGTGCCGAGGAGTGGGCGGCAAGGGGCTCGGACTGGGAGTGGGAGCGCCTATCGAGAAGCCTCCCGTGCTCGACTGGCTGCTGGCTTGGTCGTACATTTCTACCGCCCATTCCTGAAGTGGAAAGTTTGATCAATGATGATCGGACAAGAAGCAGCGGGGAGATAAACAGTAAAATTCTTAAGCGGCGTTCACAACCAAACTTTTTACATTTTGCATTTTACGTTTCGTTTTCTGATTGGTGAAGCATTATCTGTAATTGAAATGACGCAAAAAGCTGAAAATATTCAGCTTTTTGCGTTGCAAGAAGCCATCGTCTGTAAAAATAATAAAAATACACAAATGATATCGTTATAAAGATGGAAAATACTACTGTTAGTTCTGATAAAACAATACATGTATGGAACATTCTATATGGAAGTTATGATAATGTTTCCATGCTATCCATTTCATCTTTAATTTCTCTGTAAATCTTTATATCATCAGCAAATAAAAGTTTTTGGGATAGGATATGATCAGCAATATCGTTTATGAAAATTAGAAAAAGTAAAGGTCCAAGATTTGATCCTTGAGGGACACCAGAAGATGCCGTAAAGCAGGAAGATTTGATTCCATTGCACTCAACATAAAGACTACGGTCAGATAAGTATGACTTGAGAAGCAACTGAATACTTGTAGAGATACCAAAGCTTGATAGCTTATTTATTAGTTGTTGATGTGACACGCGATCAAAGGCTTTACTGAAGTCAGTATAAATAACATCAACCTGATTTCTTCGGTCTAAACAATCTGAAATGAACTGCGAAAATCATGATCTATAACGCCTATTTTCTTTCTATATTCCGTTATCTGATAACAAACTGGGGGATATGTTCTCAAACATTATTTAAAAAAATCAAAACTCTACAAAATAAGGTAGTAAAAACTTTATTTGGCTATGACTGCAGAACAAATACAGAAATTATCTACCATCAAACTGAAATTTTGCCGCTGGAAAAAATTCTACAGATAGAACAATGTAAATTTATTTATAAAATAACAAGAAATCAACAAAAATGCAACACAAATATGAACATAGTTAATGAGATACATTCATATGAAACTAGAAGTCGAAACCAAATCTATCTACCCCAGGTGAGAACAAACATTGGTTTGAATAATCCCTTCTCTAAATGTCTTGAAACATTCAATAATTTGCCAAACTGGATAAAAAATAAAAATAGTTACTCTACATTCAAAACTGAAATGATGCAACATGTTGTCAGCCATTGAATTTCAAATATAATTTTGTTCTGGTACCAGCAATCATTGCTGATTTGGAACAATGCTTGAAAATTATTTATTCAGATTTTTACATTTTTTGAGTAGTTTCAATTGAACTTGTCCTGAATATTTTCATTCGTTTTGATCACATACTTCCTACATGTATATATGTATATATTTGATATATTTATTTGTAGATATTGTATGTATGTATGTATATGTAAGTATGTATATGTATGTATTTATTGAATTTAGTTAGGGTAAGAAAAAAGAAAACAAAAACATTTTTGTATTGTTGAAATTTGTTATGAATTGAAAATAAAGCATATTGGAAAAAAAAATACAAAGGTTGGATGCAGTGTTTCTAGCCTCGACAAAACCATGTTGAAACTCAGATAGAGATGAACGGATATGATTGTATATTAAATCAGAAAGAATAATCTCAAGTATTTTCGAGAAAACCGAAATAATTACTATTGGTCTGTAGTTTTCAATGAGTGTGAATATGGTGAACGAGTTTCATAATTATGATTCGATTCTATTCAAAATTTGAATCTGGGGGTTTACGGGGTCGGTAGAAGTAGCAGAATCAAGATGAAATAAGTTTAATTGCCTTGTGTGATGATCATGAATTTCTGAGTTTCTTATCAAAACAAAATTGGATTTCAAATTTTTGTTTATGATATTATATGAAACTTTAAGAGTATCTATTTTATACAATTCATCCAATGAAAATTTTTCTGTTATCGCATACAGATCATTTGTTGGGATATCAAATGAGAGGCTATACAATACTCTCAGAGATTTCTTATAGAGTGCAGATATTCTACTGAAATATTTTTTTAACAAGATCCCCAAATGTTTATCATATAGGACAATATAGGTATTACAACTGTGTATATGAGAATTAAGTACTATGTTTATGATTTTTTCATCAAGTTTAGGACATCTTCGCAAAGCTCCAATCATTGATATTTTTTGTCCCATTTCAATTTTTCATCAATCCAAATAGCAAGATACTTTATTTGTGTAGTTCTTTTCAATACTTTATCATTTGGAGATCGAGATTAATATTTTGTTTATTTTTCTGATGGAATATGATATTCAGTTTCATTCTTATCAATTGATAAAATGTTTGAATAAAGCCATTTTTCAAATGTATTCAAATCTTCTTCAGCAATTTTTTCTAGAATAATGGGGGTTTTGTTTACGTATGAAAGTACTGTATCCAATAATCCAATTTTAGAAATATTCTGAATATACTGGGTGAGCCGGGAGGAACGCACCAAACTCCAGGTGTGTATTGTACAGATATAAATAATTTTAGAAAACCCATATTATGTTCTTATACGATTCTCATTTGTTTTCATTCTAAATTTGAATAGATGTGTAGCATTTTATAGGACTTTAATCGTACAAACTCGAAAATAAACGCGTCAAACACACTGACACTGACAGGAACATGCCAGAACAACAAAACAGGTGAAACAATGGAGTTTGTACAATTGAAATCTTATACAACGATACAAATCTATTGAAATTCGAAATGAACAAATGAGAATCGTATCAGAACATATTGGTTTTTTACAATACACACCTGGAGTTTGGTGCGATCCTCCAAACTCATCCTGTATAATAAATACAAGATGGGCCCTGAAACAGATCCTTGTGGAGCACCTTTATTTATTAGAAGTCTATTAGACTCTGACATATTATATTTAGTGCTGATTCACAAGATAAGATCCTAAAAGATTTTTAATAATGACTATGTTTATTTGAAAACCAATAATAGTTTCCTACCTCTGTGTAAACTGAAGAATTGTCCTGTTTGATTTGTACCATATCATTGGTCTCGACTTGAGACCCCTGACTTCGTTGATGAACAAATTGCGAGTACAGACTATTTTCATTCTGCCGCGAGATTTTCCTATGCCTTCCTCTTCTCGAATCTCCGTTTTCTCGACTCTCTGACTCATATTTCCGCCGCATCGTCGAATTCCAATGATTTTTAATGGCATTGTCAGTCCTACCCGGCAGCAGTTTGGCAATCCTCGCCCACTGATTGCCCAGCATTTGGTGCGCTTGGTAGATGATTTCATCTTCTTGTTCGGTCCAGGCGCTTTTCTTAATTTTCGGGTTCAGATGGTTGTGCCACCTCTCCCTGCATTGTTTTCCGATTCTGCCCTTCAAATGGCGAGCGATTAACGTCCATTTTTTGGCACCGTACTTATTGACTAGTTCGATCACTTTTTCATCCTCCTGAAAAATAAAATTAAAAATAAGCAAAATAGCACTGACTCAACTTTTTTCCAAAATATCGATAGGTTTTAGAACGAATTGTTAGGTTATGATATACCATACCACCTATTTTAATTTCATTATTCATGTGGAAAACTAGAAGTAAGTAACAAAAAACAACTACTTCATTACATTTGAAATGTTACTTTTGTGGTGTATGACTGGATTCAAAAAATGAATGGGAAACAGTAGTTTATTATTATTATTTTTGAGAATGTTTTTTTTATAATGGAGGAGCGTAATGCAACTAGAGTATGCACTAGAAACAAAAAATTGAGGCTGATATCTTTAAGGTTGTAGATAGTAATAATAAGGACTCAAAATAGTTCCTTGTTGATGATATTAAGGTATGACATAAACATCTTCTCAACATTTCTTAATATTTAATATATTTCTAGAATATCTGGCTTGGATGATTATTTCACTAGCAATACCAATCAGACGAACTAGACAAGCCCAGTCAGCACATCCTTTTGTAGTCAACTTCGAAAGATGTCGAACAGCACTTTATCAAGACTCCTTCATCCATAGAACGGCTAGGCTCTGGAATTCATTGCCTGTGGAAGTATTCCCAACATCATATAATCTCCAGAAGTTGAAAAAAATCCAATACCTACCTCCTGTCCCTATCCTCCGTAGGAACGCACGATGTTCTTTGAACATTATAGGGATTCCCTTTCGTGCGCTCCAAGCGATAAGGAAAAATAAAAAAAAAAATACGCATTTGGTAGGCTGCATGTTCAATAGGGTGTCGGAATTTTCCATTTGAATAACTATATGGGAACTACACAAATTCCCACATGATGAGAGATAAACTTTGAGGATATATTGAATAATGTTGATTGCATGACCTATGATAAGGTTTGTTGTTCATTTGTTGTTGTAAAAAATCAATCGATAATGCAACTTCCATAATGTTGATCAAGATGATCATATTTCATTTTGTTTCGGTGTTGAATACCACTAATGTAATCTAATCATAAATATTTCCTAATAGTACGGTGTAATTAGACCTAAACCTCAACATCCAAAGTAAAAGTTTTCCTTCAACACCAAATTGCTCTACATAGTCCCCTTATTCTATGGTAAAAAGTTACACCATTTTGAGCGTCGGGTTTGGGGGTGAGGGGGGGTGGAATTTGAAAAATCACTAGTTTTTTTAGTTTTTCGTAAATATTTCAAAAACTAAGCGGTTTATCCTAAACATTGTTATATACAAAAATGTTCTACGTTAAATTTTAAATAAGAATGGTCCTTTTCATAATCACTCTAAATTGTACGGTTCAAGAGTAACAGACGGTGTAAATGTTAACTTTTTCGTAATTTTGATAATTTTTTAAAAAAATAAGCTTCGTAAAAGAATGTGCTATTTCAGTGGCCGGTGGTATGTTAGTGATAAGCCCTTGAAGGAACGACAACCTCACCACCTTATCAAGGGGCACTCTTATTTAAGGGAAAAGAGGCTTCCACAGGCCTAGGCCATATAAACCTGTGGTATGGAGAAACCCACCCTGAACTTTCTACGAACATTGCAACATAAATTCACTTCTCAAGCATAAATATCTTTCAAATTTGGAATGTTCAATGTCTTTATTAACTTCGCTCATCCTCCAGCACATTATCCTCCTCCTCTAGCTCGTCGTCTAAGATGTTATTATTGTCCATGTTATCACATGCTTGGCCTGAGCAATTGCTGCATATGCTAGTGCAGTTTAGACCACTCCTTTTGCATTCACAATTACGAACGCATTCATCTTTGGAAGTACACATTCTAAGGGACAGTAATTCCTGGGGGGCTGCCAATCTTCTTCCAACCCCACTCGAGTGGATCCTTATCTTCAGCCACTGTTGTACCTGGTGGTAGGTCCTAAATGAATGCTGTCTGGACGCTGATGAAGTGGGGGGTAGTGCATCCAACTTCAGTAATGCATGTATAGGCTGCTTTGCAATCGCTTTCAAGTAGGACTGGTAGCGGAGACAATCTAGATCTTCAGTGTTCTTGGCTCCAAACATTGCAAGTAGGAAGTAATTTCCTGCATCAGCCACTGCACTGGGGTCGGCTTTGGGGTTGTTGAAGACCAGAAGTTTTTCACGAAGAAAGTTGTTGGCTTGAACTTTTCCCTTAGACAGCAGACACAGTGTCACATCCTGTGAAGGCGTATGTAACCAGAAGTACATCTTTCATATCCCCAATGCCTTGCTGAATGTCAGAAATAATGTACACTTTTTTCTGGTGATTTCCTTTTTTAGGTACGACCATAAGGGAAAATTTCAAGCCAACAACTTTCTTCGTGAAAAACTTCTGGTCTTCAACAACCCCAAAGCCGACCCCAGTGCAGTGGCTGATGCAGGAAATTACTTCCTACTTGCAATGTTTGGAGCCAAGAACACTGAAGATCTAGATTGTCTCCGCTACCAGTCCTACTTGAAAGCGATTGCAAAGCAGCCTATACATGCATTACTGAAGTTGGATGCACTACCCCCCACTTCAGCAGCGTCCAGACAGCATTCATTTAGGACCTACCACCAGGTACAACAGTGGCTGAATGAAGATAAGGATCCACTCGAGTGGGGTTGGAAGAAGATTGGCGACCACCTGACACCAATTACAACAGCACGTCCTGCAGCCCCCCAGGAATTACTGTCCCTTATAATGTGTACTTGCAAAGATTAATGCGTTCGTAATTGTGAATGCAGAAGGAGTGGTCTAAACTGCACTAGCATATGCAGCAATTGCTCTGGCCAAGCATGTGATAACATGGACAATAATAACATCTTAGACGACGAGCTAGAGGAGGAGGATAATGTGCTGGAGGATGAGTAAAGTTGATAAAGACATTGAACATTCCAAATTTGAAAGATATTTATGCTTAAGAAGTGAATTTATGTTGCAATGTTCGTAGGAAGTTCAGGGTGGGTTTCTCCGTACCACAGGTTTATATGGCCTAGGCCTGTGGAAGCCTCTTTTCCCTTAAAAAAGAGTGCCCCTTGATAAGGTGGTGAGGTTGTCGTTTCTTCAAGGGCTTATCACTAACATACCACCGGCCACTGAAATAGCACATTCTTTTACGAAGCTTATTTTTTTAAAAAATTATCAAAATTACGAAAGTTAACATTTACACCGTCTGTAACTCTTGAACCGTACAATTTAGAGTGATTATGAAAAGGACCATTCTTATTTAAAATTTAACGTAGAACATTTTTGTATATAACAATGTTTAGGATAAACCGCTTAGTTTTTGAAATATTTACGAAAAACTAAAAAAACTAGTGATTTTTCAAATTCCACCCCCCCTCTCCCCCAAACCCGACGCTCAAAATGGTGTAACTTTTTACCAAACAATAAGGGGGTTATATAGAACAATTTGGAGTTGGAATAAAACTTTTACTTTGGATGTGAAGGTTAGGCCTTTTTTTAGGTTAATAACACCGTACTATAAATATTTACATGCTGTTTCACAATATCCAAAGACAAAAATTAATAAACACTTTGAGAGGGGTCAGTAATTGCTTCAGAAACTTATTTCTTGTTTCAGATTATCATTAGGTATTGTACTCATTATTTTTGGATTTAAAAAATGTTGGCTGAGTTGGATTGATCTATGGTGTTACTAACCTATCGAGGTCAAATTGATGTTTGTTTATTGATTGATATCTTATTTATGTAAGGTATTTCAAAAGTCTGCCAGAATCTCTGGTGAGCTGATTCCCAAGACAAAAATATTAAAAAAGTTTATACCTACATCGGTCCCAAAATTCTGATCAAGCATAAGCATGATATTCTTATTGATCGTACCAACTTTTGTGAATGTCGAAATATTGAATGAAAAATCAATGATGGGTCCATATTTGAGGAGCTGTAACTCCCCAAGGAAAAAATTGTAGACTCATGTTGGTATGACTTTTATGTCTCTATATTATCTGGAAAATAGCTCACAATTATCATTGGAGTATAGAAACACTCTGTATACTTTTAGATTCTGTTCCACTCATTCCAGTAGGCGGATTCTACCATATATATGATAAACAAATAATAATAATGAACACTTGGCACTTTTGCACTTCAAGAACAACAGTTTGCTGAGTAGAAAATGTGATGATTGTTATAAGCTGGAATACAACTTCCGTTCCCTTTCAGTGGGTAAAGCCGACGTATCCTTTACAGAACCGTTGACACAATATTATGTTCATATTTTGCCACTTCATGATAACTCTCAACCTGTTTTGATGGAGCTTCTAAGTGATTAGAATTCCCTTTGGTACCTACATAAGGATAATTTATTGCTCAACAACTGGTCGTTTAATGTTATGTTCAAATTTTGGAAATGAACAGATTAAAGTGAGATAAAACACTTGCAAATTGAGAAAACTCATATTCGGATACAGAATTCACTAATTCGAGGTGATTGACACAAATAAGATAGAGAAAAAACTAGGAATAAATACATTCGATTCGGGGAATATTTTCACACTGAGAATTTGAATTGAAATCGTCAATATTGACGTCAAAAAATAAAATAATATTGGTAAATATTTTTTTTATACTTCAGATCCCTTGTAAACCTTCCTATTATTACGAAATTGAGTAAATTGACATTTCAAGAACATGCAGAGACGGGCCCATAGAGGGGTTGGTGTTAGGGATCCATTCCCCCAATCTTAGACGTATTGGAAAATTGAGCTAGGGAAAGTTTATTAAAAAAAAAACGTTTCATGGTGAATATAAAACATGAAATTTCACTTTCGTAGTCGTAAGTTCCAAGTTTAATGAACTAAACATGAAGGAAAATACATTTCGAGTTCAAACTAGCAACTTCCAAATTCAAACCCGAACTTTTCGACTGATTAAGAGTTTGAAGTCGAAAATAAATTGAATTCCGAATTTCGATGTTCTATATTTTTACAGTGTTAAATTAAATAAGTTTTAGGAAAACGTTTTTTAATAATCCACCTAGGATGATCAATCCGTTCCGTATTATTCATGTTTTGTCCGAAACGTAAAATGGATAATTCAATTATGAGTTGGCATAATTCACTGACTCTCCCCCTCCGCCCCCTCCAAATTTTCTTTCTGCTCACAAGTATCTGTCACTTTCAGTGAATATTTTCGATTTCGGAATGAAAAATCAGCAGATTCAGTAATGTCCGTTGAATACGGAACATAGCCTTTGTTGCACATGCAGCCATATCGATGCATTGTTCATTATTAGTCTGGACTGCTACTGCTAGTAGTCATATCGCAGCAACCCGAAAATGTAGGGTCAGTTGCTCGCCTGAAAACGCTTCTGCTCAATACGCAGGAACCCCCAAGTTGTCGTTCATGACTTTGACGTGGTATCGATATCAACCTAGCATCCATTTTGTTCATTGGCAGGACAAGGTGGATGGCGGCGTAGGCTTAAGAATTTTGTTCATGTCATCAGGGGTCGGCTTGATAAATACAATATCAAAATTGAGTGGTGATATTAATGTTTTCCTTTTATTTTCGCCAATCCAGCGAAATATGATGTGCTTTGTTCTTTGGTGTTGTAAGAATTCCACAATTAATAATACTAAAGATGAATAATTCAATATTTTAATTTTATTTGCTTTCATCAATCGATATTTAAATCAACTGGAATCATGCATGTTTTGTATATTCATTCAGCTGTGAAGCATTTGAGTTCAGGTATGAGGTGCCATACCTGCTCATCTATTTTAGACGATTTTGGATTAAAAGTTTACTCATTCTATAATGATTCTAGCATTCCTAAGAATAAGATAAATTAATGGTTTGAGGCTATTAGGAGACCATTATTGGACCTTAGCCACTCAGGAAGGGCCAGTTTACAGCCAGCAGGTTTCTGATGCTTCCAGACAAATCCAAGACATTGAAACCACATGCAAATTTGCCGTTTTCTAAAATTAAGTTCTCAAATATGAGTATTTGGAAGCTATGAGACCTGAATACGGCATATTTCATCCGTTTCTCACTACTTTATGTATGGTTTATCAACCTCCCAACCTTTTTCCTTCGATACGCATATGTTCCTCGGATTCATCAGTATACCATAACATGGCCGTTTCTAAATGCGCATGACTCAGTTTCACCAGTTCGATCTCCTGAGTGGCTCAGCTATTTCCTTATAGAACTGGCGGTCTAGATTAGTCTTTAAGTCTGATAGAGTACATTAGATTAGATCATTGATCTTCGGTGAGCACTGGCCTATAATAATTCTGAATCTACCTGGCGCGAGAGGTCGCCACTATTTCAAAACCACTTTTATTGTAGAAGTTATACCGAGTGGGGTATATTGCCCGCAGGTTAGAAGGAATATAAAAAGCTCGACTTTTGTTTCACTCTACTAGAAATTAACATGAAACTGAACATAAATGGTATAATGTAACTATTGTTACATGAGCGCACACGTTATTGCAGAGGTCAAAGTCCTCTATCCATCACCTAGCCTGCATATATATAGAGGACATTGTGTGAAGAAACAACTGGAAGAATGAGAAAGGGGCGGTGAGGAATATATCGCCGTGGGTTTTAGAGCACCTCAGCGTGAACTAAATAGGCGAAACTGAACCTTGAATTCATCCGATTTAGGGAGCTGGAGCACGAGCATGGCTTTCGGTACTCAGGTGGCTGGGGGAATGAGAGGGAACTTTTCTATTACTACAGCTCCAGCTTCAGGATTTCCTTTTATTTCTGTCTAGATGTCTATACACTAGAATAATAGTGATAAAAGATAGAGATCTAAATAAAAGAATAGTTTAAGCAAATTATATATTGGACCTATAGGTAGGACAAGTGAGCAAAAATCCTACATCCACTATTCACAATTTATTGATAGTCTCTCTAAAGAGTTCAGTGACCTCTTTATTTCCGGTTAAACCAGAAGTTGAATCTCAATTACTATCATTCAAATGAGACATAGAAAATCTGAAACGTGTAATAAACCTACTTCAAAATGAATTGCATATTTGTTTATCTGTTGAAAATATTAAATCAATGCAAATCATAGATTCTCAAACAAATGGGAGATGAGACACTACTCGGAAGCTGTAGATGTATATATACACACATAATCTCTGATAATACTATTATCATTGTCGACCTGAATGGAAATAGCTATTTATATATCAAGTGAGGAAAGGTATCCATTTTCTCCGTGAAGTCTGATGCACGACGCGTAGCGAATGGCATTAAACACACATGGGAGGAAATCAACCTTTGCTCCCATGATATTATATATGATTTAATCATCGAACGCATTCTTTTAAAGCATCATTCTTAAAATTGAGCTTCATGCGGTCTATCTCTCGATCCAAATAATAATATGCATTACAAAGGTGCATGATATGCTAAGGAAAATTGAAGGCATTTGAACGAAAGTCAATTTGACACTTTTGTCATCATGAAATAATTGATTTGTATATTGTGTAACTACATTTGATTAGGAGTACGTTCAGAATATTAAGATTGCAATTCAAAAAGGATATTATTATTAAGTAGGTACTGGGTATATCGACGCCAAAGAATGCATTCTGAGGCCAATTTATTTCACGGGAGTTAATATTCTTTTCCACCCGTGGTAGTGAATTGTCAACAGTTTCCTTGAATGAGGGAGCAAACGTTTAATTTCGAGTCAGTGAGTAGATGAAACTACTGCTCGCCTACTAACTAACGAACTAGCTTTTCCATTTAGATCGACAATGATCCTATCAAATGTTGAATAGTTTGAACGTTCGCAGGTTTCAACAATTTCAACCACAAAATATGTCATACTAGGCTTTTAGAGTCAAAAATTAGTCCAGGAATGGATTCGGTTAATATCACTTTGATGACCAGGAACCTCGCCAGGAACACTCGAAAACCCTAATAATGGTTAATGTATAACAGTATATTATAGGTTTATGTATACAAAATATTTTAAAAATCATTTCATAAGTCCCCGTTTTATGATACTCTTATACACCTGCCTATCAGTTCTGTAGAATATACAGGGTGGTTGTTTTCAGGTTCTCACCTCTTTGGAGGTGAAAAGTTCTGTGAACATATCAGGTGGTTGAAAAACATTACGATATAAGGTGGATTTATGCACAACGCTTTTTCATTTATCTGTTGCTTTCATTAATTGTCATTAAGTTTATTTTTATTTAAGGACTATGATACCTTTATGCACCACCACTTCAATTTTGAAGTCTTCTTCTTGGTCAAAACATAGTCGTCATCGTACATAGCCCGATGAAAATATGTTTGTTAGAACATTCAGTGATCATATAATTACAATAAAAATCAATCATTCATATTGTTTTCAAAGTCTAATTTGAACATACGACTAGAATTTTCAGAATTTTCAAACACATTTTGGCAAAAGAAGAGGAAGAAATTGTTTGTCTGACTTCTGACAGAATCGCGCCTGCGCAAGTCACAGTTTTATTTGTATTTGTCGTTAAGAGATAAAAGTTGGTCATCTTTTAGCGAATAGTTAATGAAAGATTAATGACAAATTTGATGTATAAATGGTTATATTGTTAACCAATGTTTCAACAAGTTAGTGGAAACGTTGATGATTATGAAATGAAAGAGTAACGAAAAAGCGTCGTGCATAAATCCAGCTATACTGTGAGAAATTAGAATTAAGAGATTGTGACGCCTTGAAAATCAACAGACCCTATGCGATCTACAGTGTAACGAATTTGTTTTTGTTAACTCATTTCTGATGTATTCACTGAATCCGATCTATTAATCATAACCTTATCGCAAAAGTTTCAATATTTTCAAGATAAATAGATATGAAAACTATTGCTCATGTTCCATGTAATTATTACAAGTCTTCAGTGAATTACAAATATGTTAAATTTTTGAGACAAGTCGCAACAGAGGGAATTGATATAAAAAAATACTCTCACTGCCGAGACTTCTGAAATAATGGAGTGTGGAAGAGTCTAAATGTTCACCCCTGAAAGGAAAGGACGTACAAAAAATTAGGAAAAGTTGCAATATTCGTGCAGATAACTCGTCTGCAATCTCAATTCCACATACGTATGGATGTTATCGAATGAATTTTTTTTTTAACTAGGGGGTTTTGTTTTTTAAGTATTGAAAAATTTAATTTCATGTTATTTTTATAACATATATGGTATTTATTTGAGTTTTCATATTCAATGCGTTTCTTCGATAACTTATAAGGAATGCCTTTTTCAAAAACGAAAAAAAAAAGGAAAGTTGGTCTTTAGATCAAAACCACCTCTTCTAAGTCTCATTGTGTGATCCGGATTGGTCTGAATTATTTTATTGATTAGTTTGTTTTCAAGAATGTAATTCAAATATGTCTATATAGTAAGTTTCGAATTGAGTGTGCCGGTCTTATTCTGATTCACCCTGTATACCCTATATAACATAATATGATATTATTAACCTTGGCCCAACCTTGGCCTAGGTGCAACTGAACATATATAATATATATTTCTAACGAAATGTATGTAATATAAGTACACAGTATTCTGAAGTCTCCTTAGATAAATACAGATGAAATTATTCAATGTTATGGTATAGAGGTGACGCCAACACACATTTTTATGCAAATGTGACAGTTTATCATTCACCTGGTTTCCGGCAGTTGAAAGCTCAACCAAAAGAATTTCAAATAGGTACCATACATTTTCATTTTTGTCGGTGGTATTGGGTACGCCTTTCTTCAAACACAATTGTTCTGATAGGAACTTCTTTCAATCAACTCGCCATACAGTAGTATGAAACATAACAAATTCATAGCGCAGATATTACATCATAATATTATGTACTCATATATTTCAAGGACATCAAGTTTAGTGTTTGAATCAAGACCGTTAAAATGTTAATACCATAGTACAAAAATAACCAGAAAAATAACTTCGATAGATTGATGAATGAATTTGATCTTTTGATTTGACTAAAGACCCAGTCCATGTTTTCACATAATATTATCGGATAAACCAGATCGTTTAGACAACCAAGGTTTTAATAACATTTCAAAATGAATTCATAACTATTTTTCTTATATTTTTGAACAGAATTGTTCTTTTTGGTCTAAAGCTTGGGTACAAACATGATGATTGTGTCATTTACATTTCTTTGCCTAACTCTTTGATTATTCAATTATTTCTTAACAACGTGGCCAGTTACATTTTTGAAAAAAATAACCCAACCTCAGATTTCAATATCAATACAGATATCACTTGACCCGATTCACTTAACAAATCAAAATCTAGAATGGAAAGAAGTAGAGATATACAATAATAAAGTTATCAACATCTTACTATTCTAGTCACATTCTTATTTGAAATTGAAATAGTAATGAAGAGAAGAGATTTTGGTGTTCAAACTAAAACCTACGCAAATACCGGTTTTCAAGAAATTATGATTATGATTTCAAAACATAGTTATCGAAAGGAAGGTGGCTCAGCAAGAAGACGATTGCTGATATAATAACTTCGCCTACATTGTTTGTGTTTAGAGTTATTTTCGAAATATCTATTCGAAATATCATTTTGTTGGATTATCGAAGGTAATACCACAAATCGTTAAAATGTTATCAAGAATTTTTTATTTCCACGAAAAATTGTTTATTTGGCAAAAATATGAGAACAAACCGATTGATAAAATCACCAGTCCTTTAGGGCTACAAGCGAAGATGCCTATAGGCAATCTATGCTATAGGTAAGTCGTATAATATAATTAAGTTATTATGTTGAATGATGATTAAAAAGTTTACGTTTTGATTTCTCGGAGAATAATTGCAATACTTGATTTAATTTCACGATTAGGTCTGATTAATTTTGTCAGTTCAATGTAAACAAGGTTTAATCGAGGAGGAGCAGTAGGTATCATCAGTACTTATAATAATTTCGAATGATTTGCTAGAATTACGCATTGTTATTGGTGCAAATCACCAACATTTTGAGATTTCGACATGTGGAAAAAATAATCAATATATAGCTCCTTCGTAAACTCACTTCTTTTGTCCAGGGACCCTTGACCAGTTCAGGGTTGACGACTTTCGTCCACCTTTGCTGACATTGGACATCGGATCTATCCGGGAAATTTTCAGCAATTAAATCCCACTTCTCGTTAAATTCTTCCACTAGCTGTTTTAACCTGGTGTCCTGTAAAAAGTTATGTGTTTAGGTGATTATAGCGATTATAAGGCCGATTCATGCAACGTTCATCATAATAACATTTTCATCAGATTATAAATCAAGAATTTTGAAACCTTCATTTCATTCCATAGTATGCTTCATTGTACCAGTATTTCACCTGATGATGCTACTGTGTTAGCGAAACATGTAGTGTGATCAAGGATTTCGTGTAAATCTTATCGTTTGTGAAGTTTTTACATTTTCAGAGAATGCGTTCATGTAACACATAACACATTTTCATTATATTAGTGCACTAGGAAATTGACCAACTTTCAACTATACATTATAATTACACAATAGATCTAGTGAAAACGACTGATTTGGAAGATCAGATCATTGAATGACAATTTTTTCCAAAAAACTTGACCATAGGTTACATGAACTGGTACCTCACGGCTAGTGAAAATGTAATTATAATGTAATGAAAATGTAATTATAATGAAAATAATAATAGGTCTTTATTAGGCGAAAGTTTAGTATAAAGCTATTCTTATACACTTTAACCTAATAAATGTTGCATGAATCCGTCTATAGTTTTCGCCGAGGTTTTCGCTACTATCACCCTACTTTCTTCATGAGTGGTTTCGAGATAGTAGAAATATTTGAAAGAGAATGATTAAAAAAATTGATAAATTTGAAGGATCAGAGGGTAGGTAATTTGGAAGTCAAGATGATCGAATATCCCAAATGAAGGATTCAAATATTATAATACCTATAGTAACGCAGAAAATATCCCCGAAAACCATGGAAATGGGACGGTGTTTTTTCGCACAATTTGCATCCAAGTATTTTCATAGGATTAGGATTTGTTAATGTTGAATATTTTTTAATGAAACTTGTTACAGATTGGTACAAATCTATTTCAGAGGGCGCCTATCCCAGTGGCGTACGCAGATTTTTTCTAGTAGGCCTTGAATTTTAGAAAAACTGGACACCGCTATGCTCCAAAATACACCTTTCCTCCCTCCACATTTAATAAAAAAGTTCGTTAAAATCGCTACATAAATAAAAGATTCATTAGGGTGGGTCGCTTTCAAATGGTTCACTCTGTATATGGAATATAGAACCATGACTAAAAATAATAAACTAAACATGCTGCGAGTAGCATATTTCTATAGGTCCTTATTATAAGTTTATTGTATTTATTCACTATTATATTGGCTTTTTTCAACACTATGCTTCATCTTTGGTAGAACTCCATATTGCTCAAAGTGGAGTGAAATATTTCACAGGAAGGAAGGAATGCTCGAAATCATCTCCACAAATTTTAATGATATTTTTAACTAAATCATGAGGGACATGTTTCGGTCTTATAAAAGACCATCTTCAGCCTAATTGAAAGGTCTACAATACAAAAACAAATGATATTGAAGTGAAAGGATTACCTTTTTTATGCTAGACTTACTTGGAGTTGAAAAAATTATTTTATTAAATGCTACTATTCCTTGAACTGTCAATGTCCATAGTCGAGAGTTCCAAAGTTCTGAATAAACGGGTTCTCAATAAATGAAGGGCCCCGTGCCCTGATGAGTAGCATAGTATACGCTCTCAGGGCACGGGGCCCTTCATTTATTGAGAACCCGCGTTTATTCAGAACTTTGGAACTCTCGACTATGGGCATTGACAGTTCAAGGAATAGCAGCATTTAATAAAATAATTTTTTCAACTCCAAGTAAGTCTAGCATAAAATAGGTAATCCTTTCATTTCAATATCATTTGTTTTTGTATTGTAGACCTTTCAATTAGGCTGAAGATGGTCTTTTATAAGACCGCGAAACATGTCCCTCATGATTTAGTTAAAAATATCATTAAAATTTGTGGAGATGACTTCGAGCATTACTTCCTTCCTGGGACTATGCTTCATGCTCCATATATCCACATTCAAGGTTCGCCTTTGTGGGTTTTTGAAGTTTGTTTACCGAGTGTGAATCTGAAGATTTTTATATTTCTTGTAGATAATCTAGTTATTTTTGTTATTGTTGTTTCATTGCACAGTGGTTAATAAACTTACTTATTATTATTATTATTATTATTATTATTATTATGAAAATTATCCACCCAACGTTGCCAACCGTTCTACTGGCCACGTTTATACCGTGTCTTGGTAAGCTGACTAATGACTATATTTCGACTAAATACTCTTGGTCAGTGTGGTATAAACTGTATACTTGGTAAAGTTACCAGCTTGGTTTGGTACCGAAATTTGTTGCGTACCAGACTAAAATAGTATGATGACCAAGACGGTGTAAACATTTTTGTCTACTTTTGTATAGCCTTTAATTGACTTGAGTGCAGGGGCGGATCCAGACGATGTTTGAGGAGGGGGCCATAGAAAGTCTCGGCTCAATAAGGTTAGCGCGGAAGAGAAATTATATGAGACAAATGCTTTTTCATTAAAAAAACTGATCATAGTAAACATCGAAATTACTGGTGTTATAAAATTTTCCATCAATGTATGTAGAATTCTGTAATAAATCATATTGGATAAAAGAAGTGAATGAAAAAATATTTCTGTTGAAAAACTTGGGTACAAAAGTGAATGAAAATATTTTTCTTCAAAAATAAAACAAATGAAACAGATGATATCATCAACATTCAGACTGCTGCAGATGCTTCTGGGAATATGCATCAATGCCAATCCATTTAACCAGTCTTGGACCATTCTGGATCTTATCCAATTTTTCAGCCTTCTGAGTGTTGAAAAACTTCTTTCAGAAGATGCAACACTTACAGGTAGGCAAGAAAATAGTTCCAGAAGGATGTTTATGTTAGGAAACAAATGTTTGTTACATTCCTTCAGGGCAGTTATACCAGTTTGGTATATTTTGCTTAGTATCCCTCATTTTCTTCCATATATACATTTCAGAAACGATCTTCTGGAAGGTTTCATTATTCTCCCCAAAACTGTTCAAGTATATTTCCCATACCTCATAAATTTCCTCATCTGTTTTGTTTTTAGTTATTGAGATGGCACACAAAGGTGAAGGTTGTATAGGTTCAATTCATTTTCTGATATTCCTTCTTTCAGATCAATAATAATACTGGAATGAAAACAGTTATTCTGTAATGGTCATCCACTGAGGAAACCGTATTTGGTCTATGAACCATTCTCCCTGTTATTCTCGGCATCGAAAATTCAACATTCAGTTCTTTCAATTTCTGTTTGGCTGCATTAGAACTACTTAGATAGTAGGTATTTAGAATATCATCCCTTTTATCTGGAAGCGTCTGAAGAGTGATACTAACAACATCGTTAGCTTGTTTTCTGTTTGAAACCAGAATTAGTGGGATCGGTTTTCTTGGAATCCGAGTTGGAACCAGAATTTCATAATTTTGTTTGGTGAAACTGTTATAATATTGTGAATATGGCAGGGATGGCCAGGGCTATGCTCATCGAAGGTAACCTAACAGATAGTTTGTGTGCCCCTCAAGAAACCATGTCAAAATCACGTGTTCTGGAAGGGTCAATCAAATCAAAACAAAGTTGGTAACGTAAGTAACGTTAGTCAACTGAAGATACATGGTGTACACATGCGTTAACTAAGGCATTTAGTCTGAATTTAGTTAGATCTCCTTGGGGAGCATACCAACTATCCATACGGTATAAACGTTGCCACTATTGCCATTGCCTTTAATTTAGTATCACGTATTTTCGACTAGTTTTCAACATAAACCGCGCCTTCACGATATAACATCAACATCCATTAGTGGTCCGTCCATCCAAATACCTGTTCTCACCTATCCTCTTTTCAATCTATTCCCACCCTTTCTAGCCGCACAATGCTCGTTCACGATTTTCCCATGCCTTCTGCTAGTTCTGCCATGGAAAATGATGACAACATATGGAGGGAGGAAGGGTGTTCCACTCGGTTAGATGTTTGAAGACAGATTCAGATCCACATTCGTTTCTATTCAATGACCATTTCGCAATGGGGAAGACCACTGATTTTTTGAAACGACATTATCGTGAACTCTATACTGAAAAACTACCAGTGAATCAATTTCGATTTTTTTCATTCATGTTAAGACGATGAAAAAAATAAATTAGTATATGTCCATTTCAAAACACACAATTCCTGCGCCATTTGAAATTTCATCAATTCATTGGTGTGACTGGTGCGACGTCTTAGTCCCAACACGCCTATTGTCCTTGAACTGACCAATTACACTGCAACACTGCAGAATGACGAGGTATCAGAGAGAGATAGCTAACGTTCGGGACTAATACGTCACGACTCCACCATCATATTTGGCTGTTTGAAATATCGAATGAAATGTGCTGATTTCAAAACGATATAGATTCGATTTCCTTCAACTTCAACTCATAATATTGATTGTACATAAAATGTAAATCATCCTTCGTCGATTGAAAGAGGTTTGCACGGATTTCTTTCCTCAGTGGTCTTCCCCATTGCATAATATCGCCATATCACCATCACCACGCATATATATAGCTCGCCTAATCCCGATTATATACAGGGGTGCCACATACATACTGCCCCTTTAGTGAAACAACTTGGAATATGAATGATTATATCTCATAAAAGATGATAGAATGTACCTAAAACCGATCTCCGCTATACAGCGTGTTTTAGATTTAAATGTACATACGCTACCTGTAGATAGAGGATACTTTGATGGTTCCAAATCACCCCCTCGGATGTGTCTACCGTCTTTTATAACTAAGATACAGGACGTTATCTTAATTTTGTCAAAATATTCATCTGGTCATAACTTTTGAACCACTTTGTATAATACCATACGAGGTAGGAATATTTCACCTATTCTACCCATCAAAACAAAATGAAAATCGGGATCAGAATCCAGGTCCGTCGTGAGAGAAAACAGGAAAATTATTTTATTCAAAAAACAACACCTTGTATGGCAAAATTTTGTAGATCTGTTTCGATATTCGGAAAGAGCAGGGAAAAATTAATGAAGTGATCTACTTTTTACGAGCGCGCATCCGATTTGAGGCATTTTTATTGAACTCGTAATTCAAAATCCAATTATTTCACAAAAAAATAACATTCTCAAAAGATCAACATCATTAGAGTCAAATTAGGTTAACTATCGAAACATTTGTTCGTTTGACAGAATAACTTGTCTGTGGATTTTGAAATTTTTGAGGGCTCAATTTATTTTTCACTATTGCTTCATGAGCTGCAGTGAAGTAGGCTGTGCAAATAATACTGATATTCCGACAGTTCACTAGTGTGATATCATTGGTAACGTTAAGATTATTGTTGTTGCTTGTATATATTGGATTGTTACATTTCAAAATGTCCATAATTATGCCTCAACAGCATTACCCCACCAATAATATCACACCAGTGATAATGAACTGATAGAATTTAAAAATGTTTTGCACAGCCTACTTTCCACAGGTTATGGTGAAGAGAAGAATGAAATGAGTCTTCGAAAATTTCTAAGATCATTAACAAACGAACAAATCTATAAATAGTTCACCTAATTTGACTGTTGATGTTCAATTTTGGAGAATGTTATTTTTTCGTTTTGAAATTGGATTTTGAATCACGAGTTCAATTAAAATATCTCAAAATGGAATTGAATATTTCAAAACATAATAATAAACCATATGTCAAATGGGATGCGCGCTCGTGAAAAGTATTTCACATTATTAATTTTTTCCCGCTCTTCCCAAATAGTATGAATAGATTATACATAGTGGTTCAAAAGTTATGACCAGATGAAGATTTCGCCAAAATCAAGAAAACTTACTGTATCTCAGTTATAAAACACGGTAGACACATCAACGAGAGGTGTTTAGAAATCACCAAAGTGTCCTCAATCTGCAAGTATCGTATGTACATTTGAGTCTGAAACACCCTGTATATGATTCATTTCAGATTATGAAATTTGGGAATTAACAGAAATGTATATTTTTAGGCGGGTAATTTGATTTAATTTGAGAAGTAGTGGTTGCTATTAAAGTCCGGCGATTGTAAGTGAGCTTATTTGTAATTTCTAACGACGATTCCATTATGTTGGAAGCCAGAATTATTGATTCAGTGTGCGCAAGAGTACAAACAGTTCCTAAAAAAGGCAAAAAGACCCTACCTAGCAACTACGATCGCACTGATGATATCTATTATTTCAAAGATCATGGAGAAAGCTATCAACATCGAGCTCATGAAATACCTGGAACCATCAGGTATCATCAACGATAGACAATATGGCTTCCGTCATGAGAGATCAACTGGTGACCTGCTCGCTTACGTCTCACATTTATGGCAGCAATCTATTGGAAAATATGGTGAAACCTTAGCCGTGGCTCCAAGGCATTCGATCGAGTCTGGCACCACGGACTCCTCGCCAAGCTTCCATCTTATGGCTTGCCTTCGAGCTTGCCTTCCCAGCTTTGTTCTCTGCTAGCTAGTTTCATCTCAAATGTACGCTGATCTGACTCTCTTATCATAAATGTTGGTGTTCCGCAAGGATCAATTCTAGCACCAACACTATTTCCACTCCATGATTTGTTGGAAGCAACTTCATGTCCAGTACACAGCTTTGCGGATGATAGTACCCTCCATACCGCCTTCTCTTCCAGGGCTCCAATACCAGCCAGGCAAAACAGAAACGAACGAGGAAGAAATGTTGACAACATAAATATGGACTTGGCAACAATTCTCGAATGGGGATCCAATAACTTTGTAGATTTCAATGCAAACAAAACACAAGCATGCCTACTTGGTAGATTTCAATGCAAACAAAACACAAGCATGCCTTTTCTCTAGAAAAGCCGATCCCACTGTGCCCAACATATAATCTACAGAAGTTAAATTCGTGCCCTCCAAGCGATAAAAAAAACCTTCCATCCATCCATTTCGATGTTTGGTATTACTATTAGCAATAACCTTTCTTGGGAAAATCACGTGAGTTCAATTGCTAAAAGTGCATCCCAAAAACTTGGTTTTCTGTTTCAGGCCAGGAATAAAAAGAAATTAGTCCGCTCGCCTGTTGAAACATTTTCCAAGGGATGGTTCTGCAATAACGTAGGTAACATTGCCAGCGCTGTATTCATGTCAAATAATGACAACGATGCCCCTCCCTATGAATAAAAATCATGGCATTTCATGAGATATTTCGGTCAAATATCTTTCTGTTTTTATTTTTATTTCTCCTTTTACCATAACTTAGTGTAACCGATATATTAACTAAAAACGTGGACAAGAGGACTCAAGAAATAGCATAATTATCAATAACATCTATCGAATTTCAACTAAAAGAGTGTTGCATAAATCGCGATTGAAGTACTACAACATATTATAATAAGTACTGTTGTACTATTGATTCAAATTTAAAAAATTAGGCCATTTTATATACGCAGTTTTCTGCACACTTTTGTCTTTACATCATTAGATTTGACCCATGATCCATTCTTTTTTTTTTCGTCCGTTTTCTAAGAATATTTTAAACCCTATCGCCATCTTGAGAATGAAGTTTTCAAAGTCGATACCTCAGATCGATACAAATTTATTAGGATATTTTCTTTATAAATGGGACGTTAGGCTTTAGCAAAATGTTTTGATTTATAGTTATAGTTCTCAAAAATATCAAAAATAAATAACCTCCTCTTTGCTCCATCGGCCCTTATTAATAGATTTCCTGGATTTCGTGTGCTGTTCTCCGCCTGCAGAGTCGTCAGACTCATTTCTTTCCATAAAATCGAAATCTGAGTCTTCATTTCCACTGTTGTCAATTTCCTCAGAATCCTCCCTCTTGAACTCCGTTTTGAATCTGCAACAAACATAATGGTATCATGAAAGGTATTGCGATTCTGAAAACAGTTTGTTGATTTCAACTAATAATGAAAATCTTATGAGAAAAACACAGGGGCTGAAGGACCTCTTGGTTTGTACAGGGTTATCCATCGAAGGCATTTTCACGACTCCCATCAGAAGTTTCACAGGGTGTCCCTACAACCACAAAGTCATATTTTTCAAAGGAGCAGCCTGTATTCAATTTTTTTTTCGATATGTGATTTTTTGTCACTATAAAAGCAAATGTATATAGTAGTATGTTATCTTTCACGAAATATTGTTTGTAGTTCATCGTTAATTTGGATTTCTTTATCCAATGGATGACTTCACTTTGATACGGAGTTACGGAGGACCCACCAATAATTCAGCATAATTTCAAAGGTATGAGATTCCTTGTTGTGAAGTTGGCTACACACGTGTGAAATGTAAAATCGGCGACAATGTCAAAATGATTATTATAACGTGTCTCACTTTAAACAGTTCCCCCTTTAATCTTTTATTAGCTATTAATCGTTCGAATCTTGACAAATTTGGACCGGTATGAATAACCATCAATATGATCAGTTTTCAGAGACGAACATCCCTCTAGGGCTTGGGCAGTGCTGTGCTTTTTAATAATTGAAATAAAGAGGGATTGATTTTTACGAAATCATATTATTGTATCCCATGGTTTCGAGTACCTCCATATAAACGCAAAAAATCACTTCATTATGAATTCATAGGCCTGGTTTTTTTTTGCATTTTCAGCTTCGAAAAAATCGTGAATTCAAATCAACTGCAAATTTTGGAACGTTCAATGATTCCGTTAGGTAGAAAATCATGATTTGAAAGAAACAACCAAGAAAAAAAAGTTGTTACTATTTTATGTTGAACGCACTGTTTCCGAATAAATAATAGATGTGCCTCTTAATATGATTTCATAAAAAATTACCCCTTTTCATTTTGATAAAAACGCACGGCACTGTCTAAAATGATGTTCGTCTCTGAAATACTGATCATATTGATGGTTTTTCATACCGGTCCAAATTTGGTGAAAATCGCACGAGTAATAGCTGAGATATACAGGGTAACTCACGGTCGATGGTACGTTAGACGTTTATGGAGAACGGGACATAGGATCATTCTGAAATTTTGGTTACTCACGTAGTTGCTCTTGGTCTATCGATCTAAAATATTTTCAGCTCTGCGGCGTTGCCGCTTCTATCGAAAAGTAGCAACAACTTTGTTATTTTAAATGAAACACCCTGTATTTTATTGCATTTTCAGATTCTCTCTGAAGAGCTGATTTCATCGATGCATCACACTCGGGGTCTAGCGGAAATGATTACAGAGATATAGGGTGTGAAAAATCGTCATTTTTCAACTTTAGGATTTTTTTTTGTCGAAACTATTCATTATTGGTCAAAACGGCTTACATGTCCCTATCTCAACTTTTGATTAACTATCTACTGATATTTAATTGGGACATATACCGGGTGATCAAGATTCTGAATTCTGCACGACCCTGTATTTGTGCATAAAATTGAGTTCGGTTTTGCTTGTAGCTGCATCAGTGGCAAATAACATTTTCTGGGAACAGAAAAATATGCAGATATGTCGGTATATTACTTCAAAGTTTATAATATGAGTATAATTTGCAAAAGTGTCTGGAGTATCTGCCAATATGCCACGCCCGAGGCTACGCCTGTACAGATTAGAGAACGGTAGTATTGGGAGATGATTCGGTTTTACCTACAAGCTGCAGCAGTTTTCACCACGACATCCCATGCTGGACTAACGCATTGGCAATACACCTGTTAACTGCTTATGAACATATACTGAATTTCGCCAAAATTCATACCGGCACAACGGTACCTGACTAATCACAAGGATACTATGCATATGCCGGTTCGACTCACTCAAAGAGGTGAAAAAATGATTCTTTTGATACCAATATCTCAAAAATCCCTCTTATTTGCAGATATGCCGGTTTGATTTCACAGCGACGATATGAATATTGTGATTTTATACATATAGGAGCAGAAACATGAAAATGTACCAAAAATGCCTTAAATTCAAAATGTAGTACCACCGTACAAAACAGAATTAAATATACCACATTTGGTACAAATGTACCACCGCGGCTACACTGGCGGTTTGGAGCTCAGCTCCAAACATGCGAACAGTATACCCAAGAAATGGTCGAAATTGGGCTTTGTGAAAGGTGAAATACTTCCTGGCACGAAAGATAATTCCCAGCTTCTGAGAGGCAGCTCTGGGTGTAGTGACAAGCATTGATATAAATGGACTGATTCCTAAATTGATAAGAATAGTAAATAGTAACCTTTTTTATTTTTTTATGTTCTGGTTCCCACGAAAAGGGATATCCTGATGTAATGTTCAGAGAACATCGTGAGAACCAAGGGAAATAAGGTAGGAATTGGTGTTCTTCTTAAATTTCTGGAGGTTATATGCCTCGGGGAACACCTTCCTTGACAATGTGTTCCAGAGCCTCGCTGTTCGTTGGATGAATGAGTCTTTGGAAAGAGATGTTCTGCAGATCTCCAGAGTGACCATGAAAGGGGTTAATCTCGCGGGGACTGCCAATGGAGGAATAATTGTTGATATTTCAGAAAAGCATCTTCCATGAATTTTTTTTCTTCGTCAGTGTTAACTGTTCGCATTGCCAATATTCGATTTGACCGAAGATCGCCAGACACTCCGATAATAGGGATTTCATCGGGAGATATGCTTCGCGTACCCTCTTGAGAGGGTACTTCCTGTGCTCCAAAGTGTCACGCACTTCCGCTTTTACACAAAAGGGGAAGAATACCTACAAAAGGGTTATCGCCATCTAATGAATGACTATTTCTACAACAATTTTATATAGATCCCGTCTCGGATCACGTGATGAAATAATACATTTATAAGGATGTGGTATCTTCCATAGCTGAAGTATGTCGAACCAAATCAAAAGTTGCCTAAGCTTACGCAATTGCGAGGGGAAATGTTAAGCTCACTATGAAAATTGGATTATTTTGTTGGTTTTTACTGTATATGACTGGTAGATTATAATAGTTATGATATGATCAAGAATAACATCATTTAGATTGGTTTTTGGAAAGATGCGAATTGGGTTGTACACACTGGCCGAATTGATAAGACGTCAATCTATTTTACATTTTTATCGTTCCATACTCGGTTCCATATATAAATATTAATAGAATTTGATTGAGTCATACATTATTCAAAATCATCACAAATATATTTTTTCCACTATAATAATAACACCTCAAAATCGCTAGCTTTCGATGACGTGATAAGCTCCAAGAGAGTCATATTCCACAAAAACCAGTGAAAACATATTATGCAATTCCAATCATTCCACACGCAGGAATAATAATTCACTTCCACAGGAGTGTACACTGTACTGAGATACACCCCAAAATAGATAAGTCGTAACTTATAAGTTATGTCGTCGTGTTTATGATATTGAATATCATGAAGTTCAATTAATTTTGCAATAATTATCAAAGTTCGATAGTTGTTCAAATGGCCAAACTATCTGTATTTTTGCCCAGTAGAAAAATTCCTTATAAGCTTCATCATCTAAATCTTGAAGTTCTAACAGAAAATAATGTAATAGGCAGGGGTTTTCATGTAAAATTGTATTCTTCGTCGGAACTCATTCTCCCCTCATTACGTCATCCTTCCATCTTGCGAAGAGCGTTTAAAACAATGCCATAGTCTAAGTCTACTGATTCAAACTCAATTGTATCTCTAATAATAACAAAGTTTGCTTCAGACAGACACCTGGTCATCATCATTGAGGACTAATTTTTCCGTTATCACGGAAGTCACTCATATTCCTTCATTGAATGCCGTGAATAGTGTGCTTAGTAATGAAGAACACCTACATAAGAGCGATTATCAATCAAGAATAAACATGTTGTGGGGCATAAAAAGTATATACAGTTCTGTCACTTCTACAGCATACCTTGAGTTCTGGTTAGATTTTCATTATTTTTGTTCCACTGGGGAATTAAGGAGAAATCACGAAAACTTCCGACTGACTTTCAATCAGAAAAAAAATCCTTGAGTTCTGGCAGCATCCCAAATGTAGACCATAGTGTTATGGTTCCACTTTACACCCTGTATAAGTTTCGTTCTGCGAACCTTTTCAGTGTTCTATCTCTTTTTGAAGTCGGTGAAATATCACATGTGATATCAAAAACCGCATGAAAATCGGTCAACTTTTTCAAAAAATACAGGGCGTCGAAAAAGAGTCAAATTATGAGTGGTCCATTTAGGGTGTTCAGAACTGTAGTAAAGTAGGTGCGATCACTGCGATCCGTCAATATAGCTTTCATTGATATCATCTTTCAAATGATCTGAATTCTCTGAAGGATTCTCCAAATCAACCCCTTTTCAACCAAACTAAAGACACCCCTTTGAAAATCGAATAAAGCCCTTCGGCTCACGGTCTGGATTCGTATACAATCACGAAGTATATATATATCATATTCTTTCGAAATATTCCCATACTATGTATAATCAGACAGAGCAAACTACGATTGCACTACTCTGCCTTTTATCTATTATATCATCATCTTACTCTACGCTAACATGGTAAGTAGGACATACAGATGGTTAGGGATTAGGGGAATTTGACCGGCTTTAATTCTTACGCAGGGGCGGTGTAAGGCACCAGACGGATCAAGAGTTTTTGAAAAACGTCATTTATGGATTATAGATTATCAAAAAAAAATTCGGAGGAATGGAAATTTTGTCTTTTTGTGATAATATCATTAATTCGACTTATACAGTATGTATCACATTGAGCCACCCTTGATTTTCTCATTAGTTTACCTATTATTTTCGTTCAACATGTAGTACTCAATGCACTTATTTTTCAATTATTTTATTGGGGTACGTATGATCCATAAAAACTGCAAAAATCAGTTTTTTTCGAGAAACTAATACCAGGAATGTAAATCGTTTTGAGTAGCATATGTTGAGCGAAAAATATTTTGAAATCGGTCAAGAAATGAGGAGTGGTACTGGTCAAAGTGAGACACACTATACAGGGTGTTTCATAATATATGCGCCGGACTTCAGGATGTGATAGCTCGTCCAAAAATATGAAAAAAGTTTTTATCAAGTTACCCTTTAAAATGCACCATTTTCGAGATACAAGGTGTGGAAATTCGAAGGAAAAATTCGTTTTTTGCGAATATCTGTGGAACCGCAGAGAAAACGGATTTTGTAAGCATTTTCAACTCATAATAAGCTATGATTCGTGCGGAATTCTTTTTTCAAAAGTCATATTTGGTGAAGATTTTGAATGGGTAGTGGGTGTTCTTCTCCCCAACTTCTGCGCCACTGGGAAAATTACAGTTTTAAGCGACTCATTTGAACTGCAAATGTTTTCTACACAAAAAAGGTACTCTTGGTCATAAGCTCTAAATATGATTGTTTTCGACAAAAATCAGCTTTTATGTTGAAAAACATGGTCAATTTTTTGAAATAAATTTTATTTTACTACTTAATTATACAAAATTTATTCAAATGTAAGAATAAGTAACAAATTCAAACGTTAACTTCATAATTGTAGAACTGAACAATAGTTATTTATGTATTAAGGGAATTATGAGGGCCTTAATTACCGATGGCAAAGTTTGCGTCCCGAGGGCCTCTGGCCCGAGGGACAGCAATTGCCAGAGGTTATTAAGGCTCTATAATTCCCGTGATACATAGATAATTTTATTTCTGACTGATTTCATTCATTAGATACCTTCCCGATTGGAAGTTAGACATGTTTTTCCGTATAGTTTCAATGTCATCAGAACGTCAGATGATGATCTTGACTACCGCGAATAGGAGATTCCTTATTGCTACGTTATTGCGTGGTTGTTGCTATGCATTTCTTATTCAATTTTAGCTAGAGGGAATTATAGCATCTATAACATCCCAGGGGAGTTATGACCCTCATTATAGATATCGTAACTATGACGATATAAGCTTATAATGTCACTGTCAGAAATAAAAAAAATAACAAACCATGATCCAACAAAAAAAATTACCGAAAATTGCCATGTTTTTCAACAAAAAAGTTGATTTTTTTATAAAACAGTCAACTTTAGAGCTTATGACCAAGAGAACCTTTCTTGTGACAAACATTGTCAGTTCAAATGGGTGGCTCAAAACTGAATATTTTCCACAAACGTATACTGACGTAGAAGTTTGAGAGAACAACACCCACTAACCCTTCAAAATCTTCACCAATTACCGCATAAAACATAGCTTATTATGAGTAGTAAATAATTACAAAAGCTGTTTTCTTTGCGATGAACGGTTCCAGATATAAAAAAAATGATTTTAAATTTCAACACCCTCTATCTCGAAAATCGTGCATTTCAGAGGGTAAGTTAATATTTTATATATTATGAATCACCCTGTATACAAAGATTACTGAATTATCTTCTGTAGTCTATGCTATATATCTGAATCTCTTTATACAATAAACTTAATAATTAATATGGAATCCATCCATTTTGACTAGGTGGGTGAAATGTTTTCCACATATTTTCATCAGAAATAATAATTCTAGACATCTCCCTAGCCCAAAATTAGGCCTCTATTTTTCAAGCATAATGTTTTATTGATGATGATGTGTGTTAAAATTGAACACGTTTTCTCAAACATTTCAGCCACCCTCTAAAGTATTTTCAATGCATATCAGATCCAATTAGGACTTCCTTTCTGCCAATAAACAAATGTTTCCGCAGCTGGACATGATGGTACCGCCTTCTAGAGGTGCTTTCCTACACAACTTTCATTGTGTCACACGTCTTATAGTCGAGGGGTGCCCACGCCGTTTATTACCTATTCCAGGATTAAGTGCATTTGTAGGAAATAAAGCGTATGATTAGACTACGTGGGAAAAAACGAAGCGAGCGGTTCTCAAATGATCGATGCTTTTTCACTTTCTGAATTATAAATTCGAATAAAAACTGAGTGAGTAGCAAGTGAAATGCGATAGGTGTATATATCGATACAGGATCGCCCAACGAAAGCGAAACAAAACAATGAATAACTCCCAGTCGAGCTCCCAGTAGTGTTTGTTAAAGTAAAACCATATAATACGTCGGTTTTACTTTATCCTCCACTACGTTAACCAATAGGAATTGAAAAAAGTTATTTGGTGAAGAAATAGGTTTTTTTGAATCTTTTGGAAGGTGCGGAGGGAAATCCCTATTCTGTTTTTGGAACATCGTGCGGACCTAGGTAGAGTAGGGATAAAAGATATCGAAATTGTTTTGAACTCTTGAAGATGTTCTTGGGAATATAAGTGAAGTTTAACGTCCTCTTGCAGGAAGAAAAAAAATTATGAAGTCCAATATTAGGAACCATATAATACTTTATCTGATGGCATGCCATAATGACAACGTTATGTCACTCAATTTTGATGACATAAGGAAGCTCATTATGGGACTAAGTACCATAATGAAATTCTATGTAATGGTTTGATCAAAAAAGTTTATTCAAAATGCATAACTATGTACAAAACTATTTATTATAAATGGTAAAAGAACAATTACTACAATTTGTAATATTAATATAATGGCAAAGCACAGCTCACTCACCTACTAATATTTGAAACTACACAATACTTACTCCTTTAAAAATAGTTGTCATTGTGACATGTCGAAAATGCAGTTTTTAATTTTTCGAAAATGTATTGATATAAATTGATAACATTCACGACTTGTACCATAATGATCGTCTTTATGATCCTTATTACATAAATAACTATTATGTGAAAGATAATTTCAATGGTGATCTTTCCGAACAACAAACCCCCCTTCCAATGCACTAAATAGAAAACCATGAGAGTTTGCTGTAAATAAATGGAAAATTCAGTTTTTAAACGTTGTTGGGGGCCCGCGAGATAAAAAAAGGATTTTTTTTCCAACCACTATAATATGAAGTTATTATTTCATGATTTTTCATACCAAAAGTAGGCTATTTAGGTATTTGCCCAGTTTCCATGGCAATTGTACAGAAAAGTAAACTCTTTTTTGTACAGTACCAAAAAGAACGTCAAGTTGTCAAAACCCCACATATTTTGAACCAAAAATTAAAATGAAGATGGATAGTGACAGCGATAGTGATATATCATGTACTCCCCCAAACATAAGAGAAAAGGCTAATATTGCCACTTTAGAACTGCTACCAAGAAAATCTAAAACTGTATATGAAAACAGTTACAGAAAGTTTATGGACTGGAAGAGAACGAATAAGGTATCATCTTTATCTGAAGATGTTATCATATCTTATTTATCCGATTTATCTGCTACAATGAAGCCATCCACCTTGTGGAGTCAATACTCAATGCTAAAAGCCACTCTGAACATTAATCATGGAATTAATATAGGCAACTATTCCAAATTAGTTCCTTATCTCAAGCGTAAATCTAATGGATATCAACCCAAAAAGTCTAAAACGCTGACAAAAGAAGAGATTGATAGATTTATCTCTGAAGCACCAGATCATAGATATCTGATGACTAAGGTAAGGAGTAATTTTCACTGATCTTATTAAAATAATGTTGAATATTCAAATATGTATTCAAATTATGTACGAGAGGAAAAGTGTACGCTATGAATAACAATCACGAAAGATATTAACATAGGCGTCATTAGCCTAGTAGTCAGAGACTGAGCTTCTGGTGCGGAAATCCCGAGTTCAAATCCCGTTAGCACGGTTTTTTTATATATTTTTTTTTAAGTAAAAACTTCTTTCATGGATTAATTTTGCATTTATTTATAGGTTGCGCTTATTTTTGGAGTAGCTGGAGCATTAAGACGTGATGAATTATCAAAAATGAAAATAGAAGACATTAAAGACTTGGAATCCGCTTTATTAATAAAGATACCTATAACGAAGACAAACAGGCCTAGATCCTTCACAGTGACGGGTGATAATTATTTGAAAATCTATAAGAAATATGTAGCCCTTCGACCGGGTAATATGAATAATTCAAGATTTTTTATCAAATACTCCAATGGGAAATGCCATAAACAGGTTGTAGGCATTCATAAATTGGCATCTACTGCAAAGGATGTGGCTGTTTATTTGAATTTACAAAATTCTGAAGCTTACACTGGCCATTGCCTAAGGCGGACGTCTGCTACTTTATTAGTTAATGCTGGAGCAGATATAACGGCCCTAAAAAGACATGGAGGGTGGCATTCATCTATACTGTTGCTGAGGGCTATATAGACGAATCCATCAACAACAAACTAGAAACTGCAAATAAAATTTTAAATTCCTCAGTTCAGGAAAATAATATAAATACGGATTATTCTCCAAGTACTAGCACAGATGCTGTTCACCAATCTGCGTACCCACCAATACAACTATCCAATTGTTCAAATTGTAACGTAACAGTGAATATAAATTATTGTTCTAAACAAAATATTTAGGAGTAAACAACAAAATATCTATTTTCAGTTTTGAAGATTTGTTTGAATACTTTCCACCAATTGTTCGAATGGTATTTACTGTTACAATGGATTATTATTGTTCTAAACAATATTAGGTATGTAAATTGAAAGGAAAATTGTACAAAATGCCCTGATTTTCGGAAATAAAGATTTGTACAGGGAATTTGGTCGTTAAAATACACTATAACTACATGTAGGTATTTTCAGAACATATAATTTGTTATTTTTGAAACTTAAGTGGTTGGAAAAAAAATATTGTGTTTCATTCGTACAAAAAATGCGTTTTTGGGACTCATAAGATTGCCGTACTCCGCTACGCGTCGTCCGGCAACCTTCTTATTCGTCCCAAAAACAGTCATTTTTTGTACTAATGAAACAAATAACTATTTTGTTGCATCAACAAACTATTTGTGCTTGAATTATTTTTATTGGACTGAGCAATTTTTTGTTTAATCAAACAGATACATGATCATTTCATAGAAGCAGCTTGTTTATATCAAAAATGTAGTTTAATTGAATTAACAGTATGATATCAATTCAATCAACAAAAATAAAAATGGTTATCTCAAAAACAAATTATGTTGATTCAGAATAATGTCGATGTTGATTCAACTATAAACATTTTGTAGATTCGATGAAATAATGATCATTTTGATAAGAATATCTTTGAAACCTTGCATCAGCTGAAGAATAGTAAATACTGGAGGTCTATGCTAGAAGTCGACTAATTTAGTTATCAATACTGAATTTGGTACAACGAAACAGTTCGTCGAAGTGAAATAAAGTTTCTCTTGAATCAATGAAATATTTTATTGAATCAACGAAATATTTCTTTGAATCAACAAAATATTCCATTGAATCAACTATATATTTAATATTTCATTGTATCGACTAAATATTTGATTACATCAATATCTTGTCATATTGAAGCAAACAGAATGATTGTATGAGCTAATTCAATATCTCTTCAAAAACAATGCATGTTTGTTCTTGATTGAAGGAGATCCAGAATTCATGCAAGAATATTTACTTGATTCAAACTTCCAATTCGGCCTGAAACAAGTAATAGATTTACTCATATCAAGAGCATTTTTTGTCTTTCATATTATATGGTATACTTATATTTGATCATTCAATTGAATTTTGCTTGATTCAACGATTCCTTTTTTTTTTTCGTGTAATACATTTGCAGAGCTTCATCGACTACCTACTCAATAAAATGAAAATATTCCATAATTAACCTGCCACAATTACCGCCTTAGATATAAACTAGGAACTTTAGTTTTACTCACAATAAGGGCTAAATTGTTTTTATTGTACATCAAATCGCACTACTAAGGCTTGAGGTTAATACTTCTTTCGTTACATTTGAAATCTTTTTATATACTACACGAGTTATAGGATATCTTCTTACCGCATCAAGTTTTGAAGTTTCCGAGAAATAAAAAAAGTGAGCCTATCACTTTTTCCGAAAATTTTCAGAAAAACTCAATTTCCGGGGCTGAGTTTATCCAAAATTTCTAGTATTTTGACTTTGACAGATAACTGGTGATTTTGAAAGTGAATTGAATATTATTGCACCTGAAATGGATCTGGCAACAGTGAGTTGTGAAACAATTTGCTACAGAAAGGCGATATTCTTTATGAAAATATAAAATAATATTCTAAAAGATTATAGCAGTATTATTCACTATTAAAGAATTCATTAATCATTGATCATCATTCGAATAATACTTACCTAGTTGATTAAAAAAAAAAGTTCTGTTTCAATTTTAAATCTGTTGTATGTAATTTTAGTGGATATTGTGACTTGTTGATTAGAAAAATATGATGTTTAGAGGATATTATGAATCATCATAATTCATTTTATTTCAATTTCTTTAGGAAGGGGGGGGGGGGGGGCTCCTAATGGTTGCCTTGCCCGGACGCCCTATAATGGACTGTCTTGTCACGCTACTGTATACCTACAAGATGTTTTGAATCTTTCTTTCGAATAATTATCAATCGACTACAACTACATATTCATTGAAATGATCTCAGAAAAGTACCTATCTATATTGGAATCTGATGAGTAGATTGAAAATGTAGCAGATATCTTTTGTAGGTTGCCTCTTCCATATCTTTAATCTGTGTCCATATTATACCTACATCCTTCATCATACACATAAGTATATAGACTCATCAGTAGGTATGGAAAATTTGAAAAAAAAATAACAACTTGATACACTTTGGTGCTGACCTACTTTCGAAGATAACATGCATTGCTCAATATTGATGTTGAAATATCAGATTTAATACAATTTGCAAATCATACAAATTTGGCATAGTAGTTGTATTTCTTGGTTTTCAAGTCAAAATCGTCTGGAAAATAATATAAACAGTGAAACAAATATCAAATCAGCTGATAACATCATTACTACTGTTTTGAGCCACAAGATTCATGATGCCACGACATGTCACTTTCACACTTTCAACTCTGAGTATTCAAATCACAATAAATATCTCCAGCGTTAGTACTCCTATATTGATCACTGATAGTGTCTAGTGTAGATACGCCCCAGTTGAAAAATGATGTATCATAAAGCCATATGTTTCACACTATGATTTTTTATTTGCCTTTTCCAACAAGTTTCTGTAAAAGCGCGGCAAAAACCCAGATATAAACAACATATGCCATGAGTTTATACTTGAGTGCTCACCACCAAGATTCTACATTAACATATGCGGTCTCCAAGGAGTTTCGAATATCATGAAATCTCGCATTATAAAAAAAATATTTTATACAAGAGTTCCATTGCGGGGAATTGAGTTACATGTTTTGTTCTGATTTCATCGAGGATTTCATATCAGATACAAAATAAACTAATGGGAAAAAGAACCAAATGGAAAGAAGTTTTTAGGATAAAATACATTTTTCCTATTTACTTTTTGGATTTTTATATTATTCTAATTGAATGAGCTATGAAAAATATGCACTTTGATATTTTTTAATCACTTTAGATTGATCGCTCTAAATTCTTTGAAATTTCTCTTCAATTTGCCCAAAATGTCTGTGCGCTTAAAATTTCACTATTATCAAAATAACAACTCAATCTATAGTAAGGTTGTTTAAAATATGTTTGAATAAATATGATATAACTCCGATTAACTTGAAATTTGGCAGGTGTTCTAATTTTTTGTGACAATACATCATGGAATTTTTGTTGAAATTAAAAAAAATGGCTGCTCCAAGATGGCGGACAAGATTTGGTCCGATTCCATTCAAAATTGGTAAGTGGGGGTTTTTGAGGTCGGATATCATGATTTTTTTGTTAAAATTCATAAATTCAAGATGGCGGCTTTCAAATAATTTTTTGTTTTTGTATAAATGACGATAACTCCGTTGTTATCAACACAAAACTATTACTGCGACATATCATCTTTAAGAGAAAAAAAAGTTATTTGCAACTATGTCATAGTGAGCTATGACCTACATTAGAAAAACTAAAGTTGGTGCTGATATCTCAAATTCTAGAAGAGTTGGTATAAATTTCATATTTTTCTCGAAATCACTTTGAAAAACTGCCATGAGAATGTGAAATTCCTATTTGAATATTTTCATAGATAAAGAAGTTACGGAGGAGACATGAAAATGATCAAAATCTGTTTTTTGCGTATAAAACAAAAACGAATAGATTTTATCAAAATATTTTTTCACATTATAGTTGGCCTTGAAAAACTCCACATTTGGTGTCATTTAACCGACCTCGTATCTCTCACCGTTAAAAAGATACCCTTGGTGAGCATGGTAAGTGGGACACACTGTATATGGTTGGCGAATGTTGAATTTGTTTTCGTTTCAAAAAATGCATCTTATGCTCATGAATGCGTTGATTAAACGTACGACCTCTCTGACCGATATATACTGTAGCATATTTGATATACATCCTGTATGATAGGAGGTTGAATTATGTTGGTAGCTAGGTGTCAGGTTGTCAGGTAACGAGGATTGATTAGGAGGGTTTTTAGACAGAGATGTCGGGCAGACGTCTAGAGACGTAAGATTTTCTATACTAACTCTAAAAACTACGTTTGTACCCCCTGAAGTTTTGAATAAACAACAAAAAAGCAAAAGTTATATTCTTTGTAAGAAGAGACTTGTTTCATTGGCGCCCAACGTTGGTTGAGTAGAAGAGATTAGGAAGAAAGAAGTAGAAGTAGTGTAGCAGTGAAGGTTGAATCTTTTCAAGTGCACAACTTGAAACGCAGGGATACAAAGTGGAATACAAGAACTTCAGATCCAAGGTAGGATCTTTCCAATTTTGCTTTGAAAGAAATTTGAAGATTTTGGTTATTAGAACAGAACATCGCTATTTTGTTGATATTTTGTTTGGTTGTTATGGTCGATGTTTTCATTCAACTGTCGAAGACAATAAAACAACATAGTCGCTTGAAGTCCAGCAGCTGATGATACAGAGTGTTCATTAAACTGACAGGCAAAATGCCTCCTAAAAAGTCAAAGAAAGTTAGAAAGCACAAGGATTTGAATTCCGAAGAGGAAACTACGGTTGACAGAAGTTCATCTGGTGATGATTTTGAAGAAATCGCTCAGTTATTGCGAAATAACAATATATTATTAGATCGATTAACCAATTCCATACAATTTTCAAATAATCAAGTGGTAGAAAAAATCGAAACTTCTATTGATACTGTTAATGAAAATATGTCCGAGATAGCTCAGAATATTTGCAGCTCAGTTGGAGAAATGAGTAATAAAATTTTGTCGAAATTTAAAGATGTAGAATTAGGCCATTCTGTTCAAACTGAAAATTGTCAAGCTAATAAGACTGATGGAAATGATATGTTAGAGGTAGAATCTGGTTACAGTAGAAACTCATCGTATATTATACTCTTCAGAGAACTTGGTGGTTCAAATATAATATTCAGACCTGATGACTCAAAGCATCCGGTTTCTTTCATTTCTGAATTGGAAGAAATTTTTATGGAAGCGGGCGTACCTGCGAATAAAATGGTAGGATTTGCTATCAAAGCTTTAAAAGGACCAGCAGCTGACTGGGCATACATTAAAAAAGATCAATTTCATAACTTCGATATTTTTAAGAGATTATTTATGGATCGGTACTGGAGTCAAACTAGGAAACGGGAAGTATTCTCTGAATTAAAATTTGGCATATACAATGGGGGTTCAAAAGGTGATTATTTCATAAAATTAGTGAAGGAATCAGGAATCAAAGTATTTAGACCAGAATTTTACTGATGAAGATTTAATCAGTATGATTTCATCTCACTTCGATTTCGAGACTAGGAAGGGAATCTTCAATGGAGGTTATCATAATATTGATGAAGTTGAGACATACCTTAGAAATATAGATGCACTGTACTCACAACGAGGAGTGACATCTCATCAAAGTATCCGTGTTAATTCTAATAATTATAATAGAAATTTCATTCCACCGGCATCGAATATCTACCGTGATTCGAGACAAAATCGTCGGACTGAAAATACCGTTAATAATACTCCCTATCCTAGTGATAGAAATATTAATCGAGATTGGAGATAAAATCGTCAAAATGGAAATGATACTAGAATAATCCAGCATGATAATATCGAGATAGGTCAAACAGATAGGCATGAACACGAGACAAATTTTTTACAAATAATTGAAGATAGAGACACTAAAAAAATTTCAAATAATATGCTTTTCGAACAAAAAAGTGATTGGTTGCTAGAGGAAGGAAATGACAGTGAAAAAGTTAAGAATGTTATGCCATTAGTGGAAGGTGATGTCGAAGGTATTTCCACATCTATTTTAATCGATAGTGGCAGTCAATTGTCCTGTATATCGCAAGGATTCTTTGAAGAGCTTTGCAGACTGAATAGTAAGCTCGCTGTTTTGCCAGTGAACAATACCGTCATAGTAGGAGCTTTGAAAGGTAAAGGTAAAAAAATCAAACAACAAACTTTAGTGAGATTTATCATACAGGGTGTTTGGTTTGATTTTGCATGCGTCGTTGTACCATCCCTGGTACGCAATGTAATTTTAGGGTGTGATTGGCTCTCTGATTTCAAAGTTAAAGTCTGTTTTGATACTCTGACTGTGAAAGGAAATGCGAATGGTTGTGAAATTGTGATGAAGTTTAGGAGCGAAAGTATTGATACTGAGGGTTTAGTTATTGCCGAAATAAAAGAAGTTGGTGATAATAATAATTGTCTCGAACGGGTGGAAGATCTAAATGAAGATTACGGATATGAAGAAATAATGAATGCGATACAAAAAACTGAGACTTTCGAGGGTGCATGTAAAGAAAATTTCAAATCATTGATGATTGAATTCAGTAACATTTTCTCGAAAAAACCGGGAAAAATAAGGAATTATGTTCATCGCATTCGAATGAAAAACGATGCGCCGTTTTTCATTAAACCTTATCCTATTCCTTATATTTATCGTACCGAAGTCAAACGTCAAATTAAAGACATGATTGAGTGGGGAATTATTAGGGAAAAACAAACTGAGTATGTGAGTCCACTAGTTGTCGTGAGAAAGAAAGATGGTAGTCCAAGAGTTTGTGTTGATGCTAGATTTTTGAACAGACAAATGGAGAAGGATCACGTGATTCCTCCAAATGCGTCTGAATTATTATATCATATCACTCCAGGTGCATTTCTCAGTACGCTGGATCTAACTATGTCCTACTGGCAAGTAGAATTGTATGAACCGGATCAGAAATATACAGGATTTTTGTTTGATGGTATCACCTATGTATTATGTAGCATGTTTGATATACATCCTGTATGATAGGAGGTTGAATTATGTTGGTAGCTAGGTGTCAGGTTGTCAGGTAACGAGGATTGATTAGGAGGGTTTTTAGACAGAGATGTCGGGCAGACGTCTAGAGACGTAAGATTTTCTATACTAACTCTAAAAACTACGTTTGTACCCCCTGAAGTTTTGAATAAACAACAAAAAAGCAAAAGTTATATTCTTTGTAAGAAGAGACTTGTTTCAATACCTTAGGACAAGATCCACACTTGAGTTTGTATACCCTTGATTTTACGAATTTAGAAGTTTTGTCTGTATTATTTTTGTTTTTGCATATTAGCATCATACACTCATGCAATCAAATCGATGTACCAAATTTGAAGCATTCATTCAAAATAGCAACGAAGATACAGGGGGGTAAATGGGTTCCGGGTCACCCGGTATATATAATTACTTCTATATGCAGTAAGCACTGAAAAAACTAAGATCATTGCACTGAGATAATGCACGATACATTATGCCAAGTATTTTCAAAATTAATCACTAACATTACCGATTAAAATTCTGCAGCAGTCTCTGATAATAATTGATAATAATATATTCTGTATGACAAGATGTGTTGAAAAAATATAAAATACCTATATATTCCTTCTACTTTTAAGTGCATATATCGAAATACTTCTGCGAACAGGTGCTCTTGATAATTTGAACACAATAATGAATATATTCGTGTTTTCTACAGGATACACCTGATGTGGAATATTAGGTCAAGTATGTGTCGTCACCAATAAGAAGCACGATTGGCACCAAATATCAAAAGATGAGTGAACGTATAAGTATTAGTTTTTCCTACTCATGAATCTTATACTATTTTTCCTGGTAATATTCGTCTATTCCGTCATTCCTTGCTCACACAAGTCTCTTGAAAAATTCTGAGGGTTACTCGTAAGGGGGTCAATCGAATGATGGATAGAACAATAATTATAGAACAATAGGCGAGTGGAGTAATTTTTTCTTCATTTCTTAAATAGAATCATCACTTAAATACCTTTCAATTCCTTATCTTTTGAGAATTTTTCGTTCGATTTTAAGGTGCATTAATCAACAATAATGCCACGGTAATTTTCAAACGGCTATAAATTTACCGCGAGTAAAGTTACCATGATATGTTGAAATACGATTGGAGCTTCAGAAATATTAGTTATTCAATGATTCATAAATTCTCAATTTTGTATTGGTTATATGCCTTATTAGACATAAAAAATCAATTTTCTCAAAAGTTTTCCTCATCTGTTGTGGTTTATTGCTTAAAATACATGCGTGTTAATATTAATATTATTAATAATGTACCATAAGGGTGCATTTATTTGTGAGGTACCGGCATCAATCAAATCAGAAGGCTGTCTGTCGATCTTTAGCATGTACCAATCAACGACTAAACGAATTTATACAATTGATAAAAAAGATAATAAATCCAAGATGCATCAAATTGTTGACTTACCCAGAAAACAGGGAGAGGTGGCACAGGAAATATAATCACTTCCCTTTGATATTTCAACACTTGAATCGCAAGATTCCCGCGTAACGATATTGTTCATGAATGTCGCATGACAAATTCTATTTTTCGAATGTGTCGAAAAATCCATACACTCACAGCTCTGCTCGTGTTGTCTTCTTCTTTCCACTTTTTGTAGGTTTTTTCGGTATCACCGATTTCATTTTGCTTATCCTCGACATAGGCGTAACGTAGGGGAAAGCAAAGGAATAGGATATGGGTGCAGTCAAATTGACAATAACGTAAAATGCAAACTTGAAGCAAGATATCTGAACATTATATGAGTTGAACTTAATATTATGAGTTAAAATAGTAAACACGCATGTGAATTCAATAATTTTTTTATGAGTTGGGTATTGGGACGAAACAAATAATAATAATAATAAATGTTCTTTATTGGTTAAAACCAAATGGCCATAATATTATTATTTTGTGGGAAAACGTGACATCACGATGTCACGAATTGGGGGCGGTGCCTTGTCAGTTCTCAGCATTCAGCACATTGTTGCCAAGTCTTCAACATCATTATGATATTTTGTTATGAAGTATAAGGGATATTTAGACATGCTGGTTGCTCGAAAAGGTCAAGAATGAACTATTATATCATGGCTTCCTTGTAGTATGTTTTATCTCGTGTTTTATTCAACGACAGGACTATAATCTTTTTGATAAATTGATTATAATTAGTGACTTGACAACGTTGCTTCATGAATGAAAGATTATTTTCATTTAGGTCCCTAAGGACACAGTGGAGTAATTGAATGCCAATAATTCATCATCAGTCCACTCGCCCATTGACATACTCCAGCTTGCTGCTTAAATTTCCCTCATGAGATTGTTCCAAAACTTCTTGCCTATGGCTGGATAGTTTTGATGAAACAATGTCATCCGAGAAATTAGGCAACAAGCTGTCGTAACAATCGCCGAATATTTCCGACAAAATATTTCCACTTGTGGTATCACATGTGACAATTTCAAAAAACGAATTATGATTGACATTATAAATGTCAAAAATATGATCGTTGAAAAACGACGTTGGTTGGTCATATGTGCGGATTGATTCGGCTTCTGTATTGGTAGATCAAGTCTTTAGTAAACAGACAGTGGAATATCCACCTATAATTATTGTTATATGGAATAAAAAACGTTGCACGTCTCTCTATAATTCTGTGGATTTATCTCCTCGTCTCTTAAATAAAAATATTAGTATTATTTCAATGTATGCAGTAAGGACAAATCAAATGATTTGCCCCAAAATATCACTGTGCTTAAAATTTCCATATTAAAAACCTATGAGACAAATTCAATAGACAATCAGTGACGCCTTGTTTTTTTTCTCATGTTCTGGTTCCCACGCAAAGGGATATCCTGTAATGTTCTGAGAACATCGTGAGAACCAAGGGAAATAAGGTAGGAATTGGTGTTCTTCTTAAATTTCTGGAGGTTATATGCCTCGGGGAACACCTCCCTTGGCAATATGTTCCAGAACCTCGCTGTTCGTTGGATGAACGAGTCTCTAGAGAGAGATGTTCCGCAGGTCTCCAAAGGGATCACGAAGGGGTGTGGGGGTGTGAAGGGAGGAACAATTGTTGATATTTCAGAAGAGCATCGTCCATGGAAATATCTATAAAATAGAGCCAGATCGCCAACTTTTCTACGGTGTTCCAGAGAAGTGAGTGAGTTTGCGAGCGAGGCATCACCCACGAGACGAATTGCCCATTTTTGGACAGAATCCAACAGTTTCAGGGTATGTTTGGGTGCCGCATATATAAAATAATAATTTTCAAACCCAAATACTTATTAGATGTATTCTTTATTATTATGACGGTAGTGTGATGTAAGTAGCTATTCTGGTGAGAATTCTGAAGGATGGAAAACATATTATAATTATTATGTGAATCATTATCATTACCTCTACTCTATCGAACCCATCTTCACCTGCCGATCTATTTCGACGTAGAGAAAACATCAAATCCTTCGTCCTGGCAGCACTATGGCTGAAGAAAATATTCCTCGTCTGCTATTACCAAAGTCTAATGAACTCTAATTTCAAATGCTCCACCAACTGTTGTGCAGGGCAATAACTTCTAATAGAAAAAGAAGAAGGTTTGAATTATTATTTCTATGTCGAAGGCACGTGTATAGAAGGACGACATATGCTATCTAAGTAGCACCTGTCCCATACGGGGATGTGGGAGCGACCATTTCTTTTATACATTTTGCTTCCTTTTCTGGACATTGAACTACTAGTACTGTTAGAAAGGATTGATGAACTAGCTGCACGAAATATCTACCTTACACCTGTTGCGAAGGAGTTGCAAAATACGCAATTTGAGGCTCTGAATTTGACCACCGGTCTCCTTGGTTTGGTTTAATAATCAATCAGATTTCGTGCGCTCCAAGAGATGAAAAAGACTTCAAACATTTTAAGTTTTACTCATTTCGCATGATGGGTTTGTACACACTAGTCGAATTTAGGCCATATTATATCATTTTGTTTTGATCATTCCATGTATTGATAGTATTTTATATACATACTAGCTGTAGCCTGCGCGCGTTGTAATACTACTTATTAAAATAAATTTGAAAGAAAGACAGTACACAGATATTGAATTGAGTTCGAATCATTTTATTGATTGTAGCTGAACCGGCAAACGTTGTTTTACTACATACATTAATTCTAGGAAATATTTCTTCAGTTGAATATTCACAAACTTTCTTCTTTTCATTTTGTACTTCTGTTTAGTTTGACTAAACTTAAAAGCGAAACTACTATTCATTTTCTACTTCATTTTAGTTTAGCTATCTGAGAAAGCGTATTTCATTAGTTTTCGAAACACTATTTATTAAAAAGCTCATTCGACATATTGAATCCGCCATCTTGAATTTTCAAAAAATCAGCTTTGATCTGCCATCATGAATTTCCAAAATTTGATTATAATCTACGAATCCGAAAACCCCCAGACACTATTTTTTTTCATTCGATAGTACACGTCGAGCTTTCTCAGTGTTGAAAATATTTGCACTAATTTAATGCCACCATATTATGTGAGAGGGTAGTCGTTACTGACTAGCAGAGCTGGGCCGGGTACTGATAAATTGTACTCGAGTACCGGGTACCGGGTACTGTTTATAATTGAACAACGAGTACAGAGTACCGAGTACCCCACTCATTGGATGTACTCAGAGTAAAGTACTCCGAGTACAAGTACCCGAATTTCACGGGTACTCATTTCAAGTACATTTGAATAGAGAATTGAGAAATTTTGCATCAGTATTAGTTACCATATTTATTAAACAAAACAACTTAACTTGCTATACTATACCCTTACCTCTTAGTTTAGTGTGGTTTAGTCTTAAGAAAACAACAGAAACGATACAAAAACACTTGAGACTCTATAACTGTTACACAGTGTACAAAACAAAAACTCCGCGTTTGGTTCTGATTGAAGTGCTGACTGATAATGATGATATAACATATAACAGCGGTTTCCCGTGTTGCACTCGCATATGCAAAGACAAGTTTATACTTGCAAAAAGTACCCGGAAAATGTACTCGTTTAATAAACGCGGGTACCGGGTATTTTTCCCGAAATGCTACGGGTACGAGTACCGGGTACTTTATTGAAAATGTACTCGGGTACTGGGTACTGAGTACACAAAATGTACTCAGAGTACAATATTTGAGTACTTGTACTCGAGTACTGCCCAGCTCTGCTGACTAGTCAGGGGTAAAACTAGGTTTATTGGGGAATTCAGCAAAGTGAAAAGAGTACTCCTTATAGTTTGTCCAAGCTTTCGAAAAGATGTAAGTAAAATTTCCATTGTAGAATTAATGTTACCTAATGATAAATTGTTGTAGTTCTCTGATGATAGAAATATAATATTCCGAAATCTTGGAATATTTTCAAAGAGTACTCTTTTCACTTTGCTGCATTCCTTAATAAATTTAATTTTAACTATATAGATATATTTATACCTATATAATTTTATTCACGAAGGGAAAAGTGTTATTCGTTTTATATTAGTGGCGAAGACACTCTGATTACTTGGATTATATTATGGGTATAGCCACAAAAAAGCATGCTGAAGCCACCTCTCACGGGGAGCAATATATTTTTTTTTTCAGTGGGAGGTAATTAACAGTTATAATTCCTCAAATCCAGAAGTTAGTCTGCGTTTACTCCAATTTGAAACTGATTGGTCAATTATCAATATTCGTGATCGAAATAGGCTATCTGATAATAATCAGCATTGAGTACACATTTTTTGACTTATACATTTGATACGTACATTGTCACAATACCAGGAGACAAGCAGCAAAAATGATTTCTATATAAATTCTGGAAATACTGTATGTGATGCTTTATTCACAAAAGGTCTAGTATTGTTCAATAATCTGCCCTGTGAAATGAAAAGATGTGTGTCCCCTATAGATAGTTTTAAAGAATTGTGTGTGTTATTTGATGTGAAAGAAAATTATTGATCAACTAATTGAGAAATGCGAAATCTGTAAATTACCCATACCTCAAAATATGTGACATGATTCACGTGTCTGTGTCTGAGTTCTATATTTTTATGTCTTTATTTATTGACTTATTGTATTTCATTGTAGATTTTATACTGTAATGAAGAGCACTGTGCTAATAAAGTTTGATATTCCAATACGACGAAACAGACGTAATCTGAATATCCCGTGAATGATCTGATCAAAATAAATCATAAAGTTTGAATGGAACGTGACAAAGAATTGGGGTAATTAACTCTATCTACCCCTCGCATTGGTAGTAGAAGCCTCCCACTGAGTCGAATGAGCGGAAGGGTATTTTTGAGCACGGCGCGAGTGCTTCAATTTCTGTATCGAGCAGCAGCTGCTCGCTGCTCTATGCGTCATACTGCAAATAGGACGATGCGTTGACAATCAATTCGATACAGAAATGATGTAAAATTCACTCCTATATAAAGGTGGATTTATGCAGCAACATTTAACAATTATCAAGTAACATTTATCAATTAACAAGTGATGAGAAAATTGACATTTATGCATACCAAATCAACAATTAATAAATATATAGTACGCAAGCGCACATGCCCGAAATTTGAGCTTTCAAGACCATAACCCCACATATTTGTTGTTTACAATTTTCCTAAGGAGCTGAAATTTAGAATTTCGAAATGTTTTCTGATCTAGAAGACAGCATGGGTTACTTTTCTTCACGATCATTTTATTGATTGATATTGTTTTATTTTGAAACTGTATTCATAACATCTATCAGATATCAGGTCTGACCAATCTCATGCTTTCCCTATGAGTCTTTGAAACCAATCCGCGGTCATCTGCGTACTAGTTGCGACTAGAAGAAAACCTGGTTCAATTAAAGTAAGAAAGTTAAGAGTCGGCCAACTTCTTTCTTGATAATTGTTAAATTTCTGCATAAACGCCCTTATTGAAAACAGGAACTTCAACTTTCAATTGATACTTGTTAAATGATAAATGTTACTTGATAATTATTGTTAAATGTTGCTGCATAAATCCACCTGAATATTCAAGAGTATAGTTGATTGATTTCAGAGTTTACATAGTGCATATGAGATTTTGCAAGCAAAGCATATTTGAATTGAATCCAGAGCGGCCTATCAAATACAGCAAAATATATTGATCATGTTATTGAACTTTAATTCAATGATACCTATACCCAACACAATTGGGTTAATAATGAAAGACACAATTATGAGAAGATATTCAGAGCAGAGTGGTATTTTCTCGGGTATTTTGCTAGAGTATTTCACGTTCACGAAGCATATAAATAGTTATTTATTATACAAGGGAAAAAAGTTCGAATGACTCCATTACATAAAGTACATTTTTTCAACGGACAAATTCATAATGAGGCAGTCATTTGAATTATTCGACTGGAACATTCAACAATTCAATTGTACTGTCAAAATAAAATATTGAAAAACAAAACTCAAGATGAATGATTACCAAAAAATGAAAGAATGCTTGCACTGGGTTATCCAAATGAAATAGTTATTTATTATACAAGGGAAAAAAGTAGTAAGATTTTAGCTAAAATCTAATATTTTTCCCGTGTATAATTAACTTTTTTTTTCTGTTACAGGAAAAATGACGAATCAATATTGAGAAGATATTACATTAAATTAAAATCAGAAAAATATCGACATGAAATTTGAAGTTTTTAACAGCGTCGCAGGCATCTTCATCATTTTTTTGAAGTAATCAAATTCCTGTGAGTCTTATTCTGTGATTTCATTTTAAAAGAATTTTCGTTCATGTTCTGGTCCCACAAAAAGGGGATATCCTGCAATGTTCGGGCAAGAATTAGGCATTGATATAGTTTGAAACAACGAAAACGACACATGACTTGTGAAAATAATAATCACAAAAATACAAAATACATTTATGAATATAGTTTTCAGAAAATTCATTTTATATTTGTTGCCAAAAAAAGCATGCGAAAGGATCACTGAAAGACATTTATGAATATTCAATTTGTTTTTAAAAACTGGGTCACGAATTTATTATAATATCAAGCACTTTTCACCGTGCGCCACTGTTGCTGGGAGAATCAGCGTTTGCTATCCTTGTTTAGCATGAAATGAACACTTCATATGTTTCCAAACAAACTGTATTGCCAGGGCTACGCATTACTCATCTAGTCTGTTGTATGGTGGAAGATTTCAATTATTCTGTTATAACTATCGCGTGGGCCCTCCGGTAGAACCGCCACTGCGTCTCCCTCATGAGAAATTTCTCGACTCATGTTCATTGAAACTTTTCTTCCTATTTTTGGTCGTATATAGAAGCCACAGGTGAACTTTGGCAGGCTAATTTCGGGATACCCTGTATAAATAATATGTATACAAAATGAAGTAGGTATTTGTGTATTCCAACAATGAATGCATTCGAGATTTTATCAGAGCCGGTGTAATTACACATTGAAATAAATAAAAAATCGAATACATTCGAGAATGTATAAGAGCTTCTAACAATAAGTACTAAATTAAAATCTACAATGTAGCTATCTGCATAGAAATGACTGAGTTATAATTAATCGCTAGACAAGCTCACCAAAAGCATTCCTAGTTTGCAAGGGGTGAGATTCACCCTTCTCGAAGGGGAGTAGCCATTGAAATAATGATTAAAGATTCTAAATGGGGTCTTACCTGTTCGGTAGATTAGATTTTGTCGGGATATTTCGTGGGAAATTTAATGCTCCTCTGTATAGCTGTAATCAAAACTACAATATTTATTATTTGTATTATTTTCTGCTAGTTTTGGATGGGGGAAGTTAGATTTCGCAAAACGTATCGTCAGAGGTGTGAGAATGTTTTGAATGCAATAAAAATATATTGTGAATGAGCATCGTTGCAGAAATGATGCTTTTGTATATTCTTCAATATTGCAGCGAGAGATTGAATAGCTAGATGGAACACCCTCATAAAATCTTAATACATGAAAGTGTTATTTGCGCAATTCAAGCCCACCATATCTATGCTTGGTATTTCCATCAGCAACACTCTTTCATGGGATAATCATGTCAGATCCATCGCAAAAGCTGCTTCACAAAAACTCGGATTTTTGTTCCGTGCGAAAAGCTACTTCACACCTCAACAGCTTCTCATGATCTACAAAGCGCAGATACGGCCTGTTCTAGAATACTGTTTCCACATATGAGGTTCAGCATCCGCTGATGCTCTTAGATTCCATCCAGAGAAGAGCCATTCGCCTGGTGGGTGACGCCACACTCACTCACTCTTTGACATCATTGGAACACCGTAGAAAGGTCGTAAGGCATTGATAATAATTTTCAGCATTTAGTCATTATTCGGCAATGGTCGGCAATATCAAAAATATATTAGCATTATACGCGGCATTATGGCAATAAACTAGCATTTAATGCGGAAACTGGCAATAGGTGATGTACAATTTTGGAGCATGTCTTCCCCCTCGTGAATTCTATAATCCGGACGTTTTGCTCAACCGAACGGATTCCGCCAACTTTCTGTTCGGATTATTCATACATCATTAAAATACAACTGGTCTAAAATTATTCGATACAAATTAATAAAGACTTCACCTATCATGGTTTCAGCTAAATTTCAGTGTTATTCATTCCCTTATTCCTGATGTATATGAAAATTCCTGCTAGCTGCTGGTAGGTTATTTTGTTTTAATTTTCATCAAATTATAAATGAGGAAGCGACATCGAAAACATATTCTTCCACCACTAGCTCAAGAACTTACCATTATTGGTAACCTTTTCATAAAGTTTGTTTTTATTACCAAAGTAGTTTTCTTCATTTTATAAACCACTAGTCAATAAAGACAGCCACCTCTGATATAATTAACTCATGCGAGATTCGCAGGAATGGCACTCGAATGTAGAGAATGTAGTAGGTATTTATCAATAACGACTTGTCATATATGCTGTCAGTGCTGTCACATGGTCATGGCTACAATTTTAATTAGAATTGAAAAGAAGTGCTTTCATAATTAGGTTATATTTCAGTTTCACACAAATAAAATGATTGAAATATATTGCTAGTGGTGAGAAAAAATTAATATAGACCTTAGTGTACGAATAATATTACCCACGGAACCTGTACCCCTTGGTTGAAGTCTCGGGAGATAATCTTGGTCCCTGATGTGTAATACTGATATTCTTTAAATAACTATTTCGATTATCACCACAAATATTCCTATACTAATCAAAAACAGGATGAGGAGATTTTTCAATATTTCTACTATATAGTGACGTCCGTATGGGATGTATACCGGAGATATTTCTAAAAAATATATGGTATGCCCAAAATAAAATTTAGTTTTGATATCCTCGTTTATTTTGCAACAATTTGACCTCTTCAATTTTTTTCCGTCAGATGCATCGTTTACTTTAATAAAAATTAGACAAAAATACATATTACCAACAAACTACCATCAAATGGTGCTTAGTAGATGCATGCTAAATTTTATAAAAATATCTAGGACACTAGGGAACTGTATTGGGACGTATCCTATTTCTTCTGTACATGAACAACATCTTCAAAATTTCTGATTTCAATGGTAAAATAACCTCATTTGCGGATGATACAGCTATCACTTTTGTTGGAAAGACCTGGGAAGAGGTATATACCCAGACGGAAATAGGCATCAAAATGATTTTTAACTGGTTGAGTGGCAATTTACTGAGTGTCAATGTCAAAAAAACCAAATTCATTGCATTTTCTCCAACTACTAGAGACCAACCAGAGAAAAATATAATAAATGTTCATAAAACATCTTGTGCGAATGTTCACAACTGTAGCTGTGCTGCTATTTCTAAAACTGAGACAATAAAGTACCTAGGGATAATGATGGACCAATCACTTCGGTGGAAGGAACGTATTGATTATACAGTAACCCGACTACGTAAATTAATCTATAAATTTTATCAGCTTAGGAATATAATAAACAGGAAGATGATATTGATGGTTTATGATGCCTTGGCTAATTCCATAATACGTTACTGTATAATAGTATGGGGCGGTATCTTCAAGACATCGCTGGATAACTTAAAAGTGACTCAAAACTCAATAATAAGAATTATGTTGAAAAAAGATCGGAGATACTGTACTCAGTCGTTGTATAATGAAACTGGATTATTCGGAGTTAGGAAACTTTATATATATCAAAGCATATTATGGACTGCCAACTCTTCAATCACATTTGTACAGCATGCATTCAATACTCGTACACGTTCAACTCAGACCATGAATGTTCCATGTTGTAGACTCACGCATAATCAAAAATTCATTTCGTATCTCGGTCCAAAACTGTACAATACTCTACCTACACCATTAAAATGTATGAGAAACAAAATCAAATTCAAAAGAGAATTGAAAAAATTTGTTGTTGACAATTATAACATGCTTCTACTGATACTGGAATAACTAATCAATGAATTACGTTTATTGTAAGTGCATATAAGAGCTCACAACAACTACATATCTCTCTCTCTCTCTCTCTCTCTCTCTCTCTCTCTCTCTCTCTCTCTCTCTCTCTCTCTCTCTCTCTCTCTCTCTCTCTCTCTCTCTCTCTCTCTCTCTCTCTCTCTTTCTCTCTTTCTCACACACACAAATTCTTTCTCTCTCTAATTCTTCCTCTCACTATCTCTTCCTCTCACTATCTCTTCCTTCTCCTACATGCTATAGGATAATATGTATCATTGTTTAGAAATAGGATTACTATTTTGTTGGGGCTACAATACAAGCTTGCTTAGGTAGCCGCAACTTTCAATGGTTCTCCTAGGATTATAGAATTTATATATTCATGTATCCTCTTTGCTTCTGTTGAAGACGTATCTGTATCTGTTATATCTGATTTGAATAAATTTACTTACTTACTTACTTACTTACTTACTTACTAGAACCGTATTGAAGTCATGATTTTTTCATAAAATTTCAACACCATATAGCTCGAAAGTTTAGAGGTGTTAGGGCATATTATTATGTTCATATGAACTTTTCTTCTGAAAATGAGTTAAGGAACCATAATATCGTATATTTTTAACCAATAATTAAATTACACCCTGTATTTATCTCGACATAACATAATGTGAGCTCACAACTAGACTATTTTCCTGAGAATTGTATAGGAACAGGTATAGGTATGAAATGAAAATAGTTCCCTTTCTTTGATTAATGATAAGAGTGATTGTAAAGAGATTACATCACGTCCGGTTTTTATACAAAATTAACTTCTTATAATTACGACTCTCAAGAATGAGTGGAGGGTTGTATCAAGAGTAGTTACAACTTGTTGTGTATTAAGATGGTATTCACTGAAGTATGATTCCCTTCCAGCAGTTACAGCCCTTTCGAAAGAAGGGGTGTATAAAGAATAGCTCATTTCTTACAGCACAGCCACTGTCATGTTTTTCATTCAATGCTTGATGAAAATTTCAGTTTTTTATTGTTCAAGTCACGTTACAAATTTGACAGGTGCAATAATTGAGATCGGATCCTTATCACGATCAAAGTTTTCTTACAAAATGAAATACTTTTCACATTATTTGAACATTTTTCTACCTCTGGAGCTCCGTGCACTGGAGCTCTCTGTCTAGAATACATAGGTACAGAGTATTGTCGAAGTTGAGGCATATTTTTTTGTCTATATAAAAATTGCAGAAAAACAAGAAATAGAATACCTCATCATGTGCTAAAAAAAAAAATTCTAAAATTGTTCTATCCGGCTAGTACGGATTTGTCATGATGGCCTCAGTATTTGATCGCCATTGGTCCATGTCATAGATGTAAACACATTACGTATACAGTGAGTTTCATTCCTTTCGAAAAAATAAAAAATTAGTTCCTTCCTGATTCGTTCCAAAGACCCGTAGTTTTCGAGATACAAGGTATCAAAATTTAATGACAAATACTTTCGTGAGATTCAGTTATTCAAAACGAATGAAAGAAACTCAATTATCTAGAATGAGAAATCAACAAACGAAACATGTTTTACATTTTACTTAATTAGACCTCAATTAATCACTGCTTTTCAATTTGTTTTCTTAGTAGGTTAAATTTAGATCAATCCTTTCAAGTTTCCACCACACCGAATCTCAATGTAGATATTATTTTGTATGATTTCCGGGATGAAAGATTATTAACTAGCATGTGCGCAGTTAATTTATTGTATCAGTATTTACTTGAAGAAGCTCGTATCGTTTGTGAAGATATTTTCCATTTGTTTTTGTTCTAGGTGAAATATCGTCGATCCTTTTCGGTTTTGTTTTCATATCAATGGTAGTATTCTTGCATATCAACTTCACATAAAAACATTGGATCACCCTATATAACGGATAAATTCATTTTCTACATTATTGGCCATTTTCGAGAAAACTTCTAAAACACGTCGATATATGTTTTTGAAAAAAACTTCGTGACATAAAAAAAATCCCCCCTCATTCACCCCCCACAACGTGACAACCACCCACCCAATTTTTTTATGAAATAGGGGGTTGAATGATACCTCATTAAGTGTATATTCAATTGTCTATACAGCCATATCATTCAAATGAGACATTATTAAAATTTTCAGGCCATTGTACGAAAATAATTCTGACTAAGAAACACAAACAACAACTGAAAAACTGTTTTTCGCCACCGAAGATCAACTGGAGATCAACTTGCCTACGCATATGTATCTAAATAACACCGAAAAAATTCAAGGGGTGATTCCTTGTGATATATAAGGAAATAACGTTCATATGAACATGTGTCCTAACTTGCTTCGTTTTCGAGATACAGGGTATTAATATTTCCATGAAAAATCTTTTTTCAATTCATTTCTCAATTGTCTTTTCATCAATTTCAATAAAACGTTGTGGTTTTGTTAATAGTAATATGGAGCTTCTTTTAGTGCAATTAGATTCGAAATAATATTTCCAGTGGCGTCACAGTGGGTAAATTTATCGATATTCATGATGAATGTCATTTCTGAGCTCCATATTTTTATTATAGATTGAACTAAATTTGTTCTAAAATTTGTTCTATCCGTCATTCGGTTGCCCCCTTACGAGCAACCCTCAAAAGTCTTCGAAAGTCTTGTGCGAGCAAGGAATGACGGGGGCCTTACCTTTTAACGTGTGATCCCAAACACTTTCTTGGGCCATCAGAAAAAGTTCTGCAGTCGACGGGGATCGAACCCACGACCGGCAAGCGAATGCGAATTAGAATATAGACACTCTGTCCGCACGGCTACCTGGCCACTATTGAAATGATTTTTGTATCTAGCTTAGTTTTTGAAAAAACCATAAAAATTCGATTTGACTCCCAATTTTAATGTATGTATTTTCAAGATACAAAACTTGCTACCTTTTAACTTTTTGAAAAACATTTTTTTCTGCAACCGACACAAAAGTCGTCCATTTTGATACCAAAATTAATTCTTAAATTGCCGTTTCTATTACTGACATAAACATAGGTATTTTGCTATGCAACATATTTAGTTCCTAGGAGCTAAAGTTGAATTTTAGTTCCTAGGAGCCAAAGTTCAACGTTAGCTCCTTGGAACTAAAAATGATCTATTGGGCGTCATCAAGAATAAACAACATTGTGATGGTTGGTTATTTGGGTTGAGACGCATACCTGATTTGTTTCCGATTTCAGCAGATTTGGCATTGCATACCCATGCTGGAGATATAAATTCACCTTATTATAGTTTAGTATTGGAATTATAAACATCTCAGTTGAGTATTTTTGTTTTGATCAGGGATCTTTAAGATTCAAATACTTGCTTGATCTGTATTTCATTCGTTATTCTCAGAATGGATAACTTGTTTTTGAATAATCACGGCAAGAAATAGTTTTTGTGTCTCACACAACGATATTGTTTATGTTCATTTGATTATCAAATCAAACACAGTGTAGTATGGAGAGGAATAAATAATCACTATTATTATTGTTGATATGTTCACTAACCTAACATTTTCCACGTCTTGTTACTATAGCTGGCACTGGCGCGGTATTTGCCATTAGAGCACCTGGTCCATACATAAATATGTCACTCTGTGGTTGTATTTAAATTGAAACTACAATTCGAACATCCTCGAAAATTGAATAAACCTGCTGTTAATGCAGGTAGAATATTCTCACCATATGGATTATTTGTCAATATTTGTTGCATTGCATACATATGGCAAGGCATTGGTGGTTACTTCACATATCTATTTGAGTTAATTGTTTCGGTTGCAGAAAAAATAGCATGTTTCATCTGGATCAGAAGTGACTTTGTTGGACTCGCAAATTGTGCTTTCGCTCGGCTTCGCTAAACGCTCCGCTCGCCAATGCAAAAATTCGCTTGTCAAACAAAGTGTCACTTTTGATCCTAATAAAACAATCTACTATTTTTCTCCAAGCAACAGAGAAAGTGGCTTTTCTCTGACACTTAACAGGCACTAAAGGTGTACTTTTACTGCGTAGACAGGAAAAGTTTGTTGCTATGCGACGTTCCAAGAAATTTTAGTAAAATTGGTAATCAAAATTGACACTGACATTATGGGTGAACAAAAAATGATGGAGTTTTCAACACAAAAACTGCACACAGTGGGTTTCATAACATTTGGAGAAAAAATTATATGTTTCACACGGCAGTAAATGTAGATTGACTGCCTTGGCTGAATTCCAAGCCTCGCTACGCTCGGCCATGAACTGTCAGCCGCGGCAGTCAATCTACTAATTCCCTGCCTAGTAAAACAAATAAATATTTCATGACGCATGAATGAAACCAAATAAATATATATGGCTATATAGACTACTGAATACACTTCAAAATGAGGTATCACTCAACCACCAAAAAATTGAGGGGGGTGGTTTTTATAGCGAGGAGGGTGAAGGAGGGGGGATTTTTCGAGTTTCTTTTTAAAAACATGATTCGGCATGTTTCAGGGTATTTTCTTTAAATTGCATAATAATGTATCCCTTACATATAGTACGAACTGTGTATTCACTTTTTTTTTGTCAGGAAAAAGACCTTGCATTCCTTGCAACATCCAACAGCTGGACCAATCTGTAGCTGTAACATATTGACATGTATCACCTATATTTATTCGCAATTGTATTATTTTTTTGTTTGAGGCCGATGTCTCGGATCCCGACAGCATTTTCGGAATCCCGCACCCATTGTGGGGACCTCGCAAGTCGTTTTTCTTGCCTTTTCTTTTGTGGATCGTCTGGCGTAGACAAAAGGCGGGTTCTTGGTTGTGTGCGTACGTATGTGCAGCTGTCTCTAATGGCACGCGCGATTCTCACCGTTTCCCGGTGCATTTGAGAAATTCATTGAGGCCTTACTTTTTCGACATCTTGCGCCGACTTGGGGTGTTGCCCCGGCTTGATTGCCCTACAGAAGTTACTCGAACTCGAGCATCTGGAACACCGCGAAAAAAGGAGATGAAATTGTTGATAATTGGGTATCCGATCAGACGTACCTAGATAACATAATATACAATGTGTACAGGGTGAGGCAATAATGCGACAGAGCCAGATTGCTCGGATCCTACGAAAGCTTCAAAAAGGAATGTAAATTTGACAACGAGAATACATTGTCACATTTGCACCGAAAAAAATTCCATGTAGGTACATTAGCACATTTTTTTCTAGGATTCTAGTGGTCTTTATTCACCCCTTCAATATGATAGACTTTGCCTAAATCAATTGAAAAGTAATGATTTTGACGCACGATATTCGTCATAATTCATAATGGTTCAGTTCAAAGGCAGATTACTTCTTCGGTTTCTTCTGTATTACAGCGATATTCTTTTGTTAACTAAATTTTATCGGACTTGCTCTACCAATACAGAAGCCGAATTGACCTACACGTGACCAACCTTCATCGTTTTTCAGCGATAAAATTTTGGACATTTGAAACGTCAATAATGTTGGAAGCCAGAATGATGGATGCAGTGTGCGCAACTCTCGCGAGCCGCTCGTTTACACGGGAAAAAGGGATTTGTTGTTTCAACAAATTATTCATGCTCAAATTATTTTTGTTGGACTGAGCAGTTTTTTGTTGAATCAACCAGATACATGATTATTTCATAGACGCAGCTTTTTGAGATCAAGAATGTAGTCTAATTGAATCAACAGTATAATATCAATTCCATCAACAAAATATATGGTTTTCTCAAGAACAAATTATGTCGATCCAAAATAATGTCGATGTTGATTCAACTATAAACATTTTGTTGATTTGATGAAATAATGATCATTTTGATGAGACTATATCTTTGAAACAACGTACAAGTTTTCTTATTCCGATGTAGCAATGAACTCGTTTCGAACGGATCATCTGCTTGAATAGAGCAACGAAATATGTAATATCAATGAAATATTTTGTTCATTCTACATCAAGTTACATTTTCGCCTCTAGATGGCGATCATTTCGCCTCGTCTATGCATGCCTCGAATTCATCATATACGTGAGGCCGGATTCTTCGTCTTTGAAGTATCAGCTGGATAAATCGAACTTAGGATGATTAGCAATCCGAAATAGTCTTGCTTCAGCTGAAGGGAAGAAAAGACTGGAGATTTATACTAGAAGTCGACTAGTTTCCTAGTTTAGTTTGTTCTTTTGATGTGAAATTTCAGAAAACTCCCGAATTAATACTGAATTAGATTCAACAGAACAATTTGTCGAATGAAAATACAATCTCTCTTGAATCAACGAAATATTTCATTGAATCAACAAAATATTTCATTGATTTAACCAAATATTTCATTGAATTTACCAGATATTTCAATGAATCAACCAAATAGTTCATTGAATCAACCAAATATTTCTTCGAATCAACCAAATATTTCATTGAATGAACTAAATATTTGATTGAATCAATATCTTGTTATTTCGAATCAAACAAAATGATTGTTTGAGCCAATTCAATATATCTTCATGAACAATTCATGGATGTGCTTGATTCAATAAGATATAGATTCACTCATTTCAATATTATATTTTGTCGTGCATATATGACACTTCTATTTGATTCCTTCAATCAAATTTTGCTTGATTCAACAATTCCTTTTTTTTCGTGTATTGTCTCAATCATGAAATACTTCGGCTCGAAAGTTCATATAAACAATATCATTCGTCAAAATTATTAGGCAACCAGCTGTCGTAACAATCGACGAGTATATCGAAAATAGTATTACTTGTGGTATTACAAATGAAAATATTAAGTTGGTAATCACTTGTTATCTCGATGTATCATCGAGAGTACAATGATAGGCATACATGGGACTGGGGGGTTCAAGTGGTACAAAGACATCATGACGTCAAGGCACCACCTCGAGCGCCCCTACTGGTCCAAGGGATTCAAAATAAGTGTACGCCGTCTTTGTTTTTAGCGCACTAAGATTGCTTTTTTTCAAATCGAAAAAATTACTACGAACCAGGCTATTCATATTAAGTAATATCACGATGTTCTGAATATTCTAGTTCTAGATGATTCTGTCGCTTCATTGTTGGACGGCAACAAAATTGAAACAATGAAAGACATAATTATGAGAAGATATTCAGAACTTAGTGGTATTTTGCTTGACTATTCCACGTTCACGTCACGAAGCATAATGAAACATTGTTTTATTAGGATCAAATGTGACACTTTGTCTGACAAGTCATTCATTTTGACAACTACAGCTATAATTATTCTATGCCAAACTGACAGACTTTGCTCCGCTATTCATGGTTACATCGATGAAAACACCAATGCTGTTAGACCAATCAGAATTGAAAGACAGCTTATGTTTTCGCGATGTGGTGATTTTTTTTGCCAGTATCAAGAAGCTTGTTTTGGTGTAATAAGGTTCAAAATAATGATTCCAATGGCGGCAGTGGCGTCGCAGTGGGTTACTTTTTCGATATTCATGGTGAATGAGGTACCTACGGCATAGTTTTTCCAAGTTCGATATTTTGATCAGATTATACAATGTAAAATTGAGGTTTCTTGTCCCTGATGAAATTTTTGTATAATATTTAGTTTCTGTGGAAATAATGAAGAATTTTGTAGATGCCAAATTTTAATGTAGGTGCTCTCGAAACAACCTTTGGGATTACCCAATAACGCCAATGAGTATTATTCTGAAATTTTGAGACTTTTCCAGTCACCAACCAGACATAATATACAGGGTAATCATGAAAAACAACAATCAATACTTCCAACTTCAACACCCTTCATTTTGAAATCGAAACATTTCAGGACCTATGTATATATGAACTCCTCGTCTTAGAATCGCCCGATTAATCGCTACTTGAAGTTTGGTCACATACTTAAATAACACCCTGTATATCTGAAATTATCGATCAAATTTGTTACTCGAAATTGGATTTGCTATAGTTGCATCAAGTTGGTTATCGATCGAAGACGAGGGCCATCTGCCAGAGAGGGGATCCACAGGGACACCTGCCCTGCCGTACCCGCATGACCCCTCACATGTGTAGAGGGTAGAGAATCGGTAGGTATGTACCTACCTACTTTCTCTGTCTCTCACTTTGCTCGCCACCCCGCTCCGCTACCAATACGCGACTAGATACGTCGATCAAGGGGTTGGTAATGAAGGATGGGTGACAGGACCGAATCACCAGGAGCCAGTGAAAAAATATTGTTTTCTACTAGCGTGCGGAAAAGTTAACTTTTCCGCACTCATTTCAGTGTTGGAAAAGTAAATTCGTTAAATTTTAAGGGAATACATATTATACTGAAATTTGAATACTCACTGTGCTCAAGATTTATATTTGTATGATTGTAATTTACATATGACTCCATTAGAAAAAACTTTAGCTTCTGCAATTAATTTGCAAAATGCAACAAATTGCACGTTTGATATTAATATTAATAATAATTAATTTGCGACACCGCTAACGCGTCGTTCAGCCATCTGCAATCGCGTGCGGAAAACTCACTTTACGAACGTGTTAGTTACACTACTATTTCCTACGAGCGTGCGGAAAATTTACTTTTTCTACAAGCGTGCGTGATTCACCCTATTCCCGCACGCAATTTAGTTTGGGAAGTGTCATTTTCCCGCAACAGTGCGGAAAAATTTTCCCACACTAGTGCGGGAAAACAAAGATATGATGAAATCACTAGTAATATAAGTGGTTGGTGATGGAATTTAAAAGTTTAAGTTTGTTTGTTGCAGTATTAAGTATGTATGTTCAGAATCATCCATCACATTTATTGTAGCACTATTTATTGTAAAAATTAAGAAATATTGAGAAATAAAAATTGATTATTATAGAAATCCCCCTATAGATTTGGATTGATCTGACGGGAAACGTCAATTTGTCATGCCAATCAAACCTCAAATAAGTTTGAAATTGTCGAAGTGACAGACACAGCGTTACTGTCATTTTCGATTCAGTGGAAATGCCACAATGTGATCAAAAACTTCTAGCTATAGGGATTTGATACAGATGCGTTATCACCAACGAAGTCTTAAGAAAGGTATGAGAAGCTATTCACCCGTTTTATTGAATGGTGCAACAATAAAGAAATGAAAAAACCGAATGAAGAATAGGTATTTTTGGCTCATTTCATAGAAGTGTCTGGAACCTAGAGACCAAAATCCTAATGGGCCTGCTGGCTTCCGCAATGAACCAACATAATGCGTCAAACTGTAAGTTCACAATAGCTATTACTAATAATTAATAGATAGAGAATATATATCTCTTGTTAGTTGTTCCTATTTGCTTGAATAATTAATTGAACGATTCAATCAATTTCCTACGCTTGTAGAAAAAATATTGTTCCTAACTCATGCGGAAAGTTTCTTTCCCGCACTCGACTGCTTGTCAACGGCAGTCACGTGCGGGAAAGAATCACTTTCCGCACTTGTTAGGAAAATTACTATTTCCGCATGATTTTTCGTTTTGAAAGTTGCACTTTTCCCTACGATTTTCCTTTTCCACAGGATTTCGAAGGAAATACCAGGAGACATGTGGTGATAACTGTTTGAACGTACCCATGGCAACAGTCCAACAGTCCCTATAAACATGCTATAAACTGACAGTAGTGGCAATCAACAAATAAGCATTTCAGATCAATCTACCTTTCTCTATTCACTACACTAGTCAAACTGATCAAGGCAATTATGTAGTGGGCCAAACACTAACCAATCAAATTCTAATAAGAAACGACGTTCTTCAAGATGTTGCGGAATCTGCTATATCACAGCATGCAACAAACACAAATTGCCCTTTCAATTTCAATACTTACCATCCTTAATGTTTTCGTTATTGTTATCTAAATGTTCTTCAAATGACTTTCCTATTATATCAATGAGAAAAAAATCTATTTCATTATTTTTCAGTGCATGAAAATATCGTGCGGAAAAGTTACTTTACCGCACTAGTGCTGAAAAGTTACTTTTTCGCACGATTTTTGTATTGTTGAAAATACGGATATTTAGGACTAACTAAATATTATATATAGTGTGTCCCACTTATCATGCTCACCATGGGTATCTTTTTAACGGTGAGAGATACGAGGTCGGTTAAATGACACCAAATGTGGAGTTTGTCAAGGCCAACTATAATGTGAAAAAATATTTTGATAAAATCTTTTCGTTTTTGTTTTATACGCAAAAAAACAGATTTTGATCATTTTCATGTCTCCTTTTATTTATGAAAATATTCAAATAGGAATTTCACATTCTCATGGCAGTTTTTCGAAGTGATTTCGAAAATAATATGAAATTTATACCAACTCTTGTAGAATTCGAGATATCAGCACCAACTTTAGTTTTTCAAATGTAGGTCATAGCTCACTATGACTTAGTTACAAATAGCTTTTTTTTGTCTTACAGATGATGTGTCGCAGTAATAGTTTTGTGTTGAAAACAACGGAGTTATCGTCATTTATACAAAAACAAAAAATTATTTGGAAGCCGCCATCTTGAATTTATAAATTTAAACAAAAAAATCATGATCTCCGACCTCAAAAACCTCCACTTACCAATTTTGAATGGAATCGGACCAAATCTTGTCCGCCATCTTGGAGCAGCCATTTTTTTTAATTTCAACAAAAATTCCATAAGTAACTCCGATTAACTTGAAATTTGTCAGGTGTTCATAATTTCGGTGACAATACATTATGGAAAAAACATTCGTAGGAAAAACCATGTACTTAACTCCCTGCTCTCCCTATCCTCCCTAGGTACGCACGATGTTCTTCGAACATAATAGGAATTTCGTTTCGTGCGCTCCAAGAGATAAAAAAATACATAACTGGTGATGAAATGTTCATTTCGACACCAGTTACGTCACAAAAATATGGATGGACGAAGAGAATTGTACATACATGCTGATGTTTCCTCGATATCACTTGGGAAATCTGAACTCGTCTTAGAATCGCCTAAGAAATCACCTCTTGTCCATCTCTTGTCTCGCCTTTTGTAGTTAGGTTAGATAGTTATGAATAACACCCTGTACTTTTATACATACATAACTCAACAGTGTTTGATGGTGAATTCATACAGAACTCAAATTAACTCAACTCAACTTGAGGATAATCTGTGATAATTGGTTGATTTTAGTTATTGATAGGTTATTCACCAACTTCCTAAAATTATATATAGTGAAGACAACTATTCATAGAAATATTCATTAAATGTGGTAAACAAGTCCAAATATTCAAACAGTCAGGGCGTACAAAAAAAAATATAAGTATACCTACCATGATACTAAAATGGTCAAGGTTTTAGTATCATGAGTACCTACCAACTAGAACGTATACATCAAGCCTATGACCTAGGTATACACCCTTCCGAAGTGTATTATCGAGGGTGAGATGTTTATATTTCCATACATCTATATAATATGTTTATAAAGAGCCTGTCTGTGGAATCATGATACAATTTTTGGAACAGTCTAGGAACAAATCGAGGAACAAAACATGTGGGGAGTACAATTTTTATCTATTTACTTGGGCTCATGCAGGTACTTCGAAGTTGGAGATTGAGCAAGGAGGAAGGAAGGCATTTTTTGCGCCCAATCGAATGTTTCGTAGGTGATCGTCCCTTGTCAGAAATTCAGAGTTCACTAGGCTGGTAAGTAGGTGGATATTTTGTATATTTCAAAACTTACTTACATGTTAGTGTTGTTGCCAAGGTAATAGTTTGCCATATCCGGGTTTGAACACTGAGGGGTCGCAACACACAAAAATGTACAACACGCGGTGTTTTCGCCCGAAACTAAATTATTTGGGCGCCTCCATACACCACATAGCGCGAACCATGCGAACACGATAAACTGACAACAATGACAGATTGAAATCTAGAGCTACAGGCGCCGACGAATCAGACGATCAAGAGACGATTCCACAATCATGCGCAGATCAGGAGCATTTCGATGTTGCCAATAGCATAGTATTCTCTGTGTTTACACGATAATTTCTTAAAATTAAAATAATGTAATGAGCATCCGACATTCCTTCTGTTCTGATGTAAGGATTCGATCAATAATCTATGCATTAAGATTCGCTATTGTATCTAAGATGCCTTTTGAGATTATCTCAAAGTCCGTACACCAGTTGTTCATTCATTCTCTGAATGAGAATTTGAATTCAGAATTTACTGCACCGTATATTACAGAAACAGAGAGTCTGAAACCTACTATATTCTTTGGTCTGAATGCAAAATTGCAAAATTGGATGAAAAATAGAACGTCCTATTTTTCATTCATTTTATGTTGAAGCGCTTGCGCATAACGCCGTTTGTATTGTTTGTTTTGTTTTTAAGTGAAAAAGAATTTTTTTGGGGTTATGCTAATGTCACCTTGTTGGTTTCTTGAAAAGGTAATTGATGTACCTAATATGAATTACAAATAATATATGTCCACAGAATGATTTCACTGTTATCACAAATTTAAATAACATCAGTTCGATAATGGTATGGTCTTCGGAGCATGTGTTGATGCTTCAATTGGAAGAATACCAAAAATATCCCTGTTTTTTTGTAATCTCGTTTGCAATCAAACACCCAGAAACGCTCTAGTAGATGCTTTGACAAAGATGAAATATGTGGATTGAGTATCTACCTCATTTCTGGTGAAATATACGCTCTCGCATATTTTAAATTTTTTTCAATTATTTTGTCCAGAACAAAAGTGAACTGATCATTATTCATTCTTATGACATTTGTGGATACTTATGTGATAAAGGGTTTTCAGAAAGGTGAAGGTGTTCATTTTGTACCACAGTTCAATCAGAACTCCTAGCTCACGGATGTTTCTTCTTTGGAGCGATTCACGATACTTTTTTTTATATTTTTCAATTTCAATTTTCTTGAACAAATACGCTGAGCATAGCACCCACTTATGCAGAACTACAGACAGATATTTTTTAAGAATACCATTCTTCAATCTTGAATATCTTCTTCCAAAAATATATTTTGAGGTTACTATACACGCACAACCGGCATGTGCATCTGCATTGCATATCTTTTCATAACATGCCGCAATACATCTCAATCATACGAAAGCGTAGAAAGGCCACTGTTGTGTGTATTTTATTTTATTTCTTTATTCAGACTTTGAAGTCTGAATTCAGACTTTTTTCTCTGAATTCAGACTTTTTTCTCTGAATTCAAACTTTTTTGTCTGAATTCAGACTTTTTTCTCTGAATTCAGACTTTTTTCTCTGAATTCAGACTTTTTTCTCTGAATTCAGACTTTTTTCTCTGAATTCAGACATTTTTCTCTGAATTCAGACTTTAAAATCTGAATTCAGACTTTTTTCTATTAATTCATTGAATAACACATTCACATTAGGTAATACCGAGGGTAATACACTGACTTCAGTAAGTACCTACCTTTTATGTCATTTATTTTTCATGGGGTTGATTAATTTTATTATTATTTGCAGGTCACTACGTCAAAACGTCAATAATAAATGATGTGATGCTTATTCAAATATATTTATTTCTGACTGGTATATTATAAGCTTATATCATCTTAGTTACACTATCAATTAGGAGGGACATAACTCCCTTGGGATGTTATAGATGCTATAATTCCCTCTAGCTAAAATTAAATAGGAAAAGCATAGCAACAACCACGCAATAACGTAGCAATAAGGAATCTCCTATTCGCGGTAGTCAAGATCATCATCCGACGTTCTGATGACATTGAAACTATACGGAAAAACATGTCTAACTTCCAATCGGGAAGGTATCTAATGAATGAAATCAGTCAGAAATAAAATTATCTATGTATCACGGGAATTATAGAGCCTTAATAACCTTTGGCAATTGCTGTCCCTCGGGCCAGAGGCCCTCGGGACGCAAACTTTGCCATCGGTAATTAAGGCCCTCATAATTCCCTTAATACATAAATAACTATTATACCCTATATAAAAAGCGAGAATATAGTTTATATAATATATATGGTGAGTCTCACTTTTCATAGGGTAGTTGACAGCATAAGTGCTGCCAAAATAGTATAACTTATGACCAAATCAATCCTTCGGATATAATGCAAGATTGATGATTAAACAGATCATCAATAACTCGACTAACTCGAGAACTATATTCGACATTAACGATACTAACTCAACAATGGTTTGGGTAGCATGGCATGCAAAGAGACTGAATTCAAAGAAAAAAGTCTGAATTCAGAGAAAAAAGTCTGAATTCAGACTTTAAAGTCTGAATTCAGAGAAAAAAGTCTGAATTCAGAGAAAAAAGTCTGAATTCAGACTTTAAAGTCTGAATTCAGACAAAAAAGTTTGAATTCAGAGAAAAAAGTCTGAATTCAGACTTTGAAGTCTGAATTCAGAGAAAAAAGTCTGAATTCAGAGAAAAAAGTCTGAATTCAGACTTTAAAGTCTGAATTCAGACAAAAAAGTTTGAATTCAGAGAAAAAAGTCTGAATTCAGAGAAAAAAGTCTGAATTCAGACTTTAAAGTCTGAATAAAGAAATAAAATAGAATACACACAATAGTGGCCTTTTTACGCTTTCGTACAATCATCAAACAGCAAAACAAAGTTAATAATTCAAGGAAACCATAACTCCATCCGCTTTTTTTTCAATTCTATTTATTCTGCAAAAATTGCGTGAATTTTGCACGGATTCATTGCAGTAATTTGCGCGGATTTTCTAGCCTATAATCTATTGGCACTTGGCAACACTGCTGACTCGGTACACCACACACTGTCACTAACGTCACTTTTGACACTACTCCTGTCAGTCCTGTCACTCCTGTCCAATCTCCTCTAGGCTCTAACAGTCTAACGTCTAACTAAAATCTTATCTTTGTGCAATCTGCATAAGTGTAATGTGTTGAATATACATTCATTTGAAGTGAATTTTAATTAAAGTATATAGATAAATATCCAAAATGTCTAAAATCAATGAAAGAGACAGGGCACCTAATTATCAAACATATAAATTAGTCATAGTAGGTGGAGGAGGTGTAGGAAAATCTGCTATTACACTACAGTTTATTCAGGTATGGATCTGAAAATATCTCGATAATCAGGTGTAGCCCTATGCGAGGCCCTATGTCATATCTACTTAAAACTAATACAAAGTCCTTGATAGGAGTGTAAAAAATCATTCCTTCCTGTCTTTATATGGACTGCTAAAATCAGCACATAACCTTGTATTTATCCTACACAAGTTTAGAATTTGGCCATGGAACTTTTTATTTTTTCCAGAGCTATTTTGTAACTGATTATGATCCTACAATTGAAGATTCTTATACAAAACAATGTGTTATTGATGACATACCTGCAAAATTAGATAGTAAGTATAACATCTAAATTATAAATCATCCAAGTAGTTTCATGAAATATTTACACACTGTTTTATGTTATGATGGGTTTGAGAGTGTAGTTCAAGAGGTAGTTCATCTATGAATTCATGCAAGTCCCCCTTTTTAGTTTCAAGAATGTTGATTAAACATTTCAAACATCACTTATACCTTATACATTGGTATCTTGCATAAATCCGTCCTTAAGGGCACAAGGTGGAACCATAGATCTAAACAGAACACCTTGTTTAGATCTATGGTGGAAACCAAGCATCAGTATTCATACACTTTTTATACATTTTTATCACTCTCAGGTACTTAGTGATTTACCAGAATATCAAGAATTATACTCCAGCAGTTATCTAGCAATTCAAAGAAAATTAATTTTTATTTTCATCTTCAAGACCCTGTATTTGGCAAACAAAGCCTTCTATGACCTATGTTTATGGAACCTATTTTTAATTTTTTTTGAGATGACCTATTACCTCTTGAAGTATGTCCCACATATTATGTTTGCCAATGATTGATAGGTAGGTATTATCTGGATTATTATATGAAAAACAGCAACTTGTTACAGTTTTAGACACTGCTGGTCAGGAAGAATTCAGTGCAATGAGAGAACAATATATGAGATCAGGAGAAGGATTCTTACTTGTATTCTCTGTGACTGAAAGGTCAAGTTTTGAGGAAATATTCAAATTCCATAGGCAAATCTTGAGAGTTAAAGATAGAGATGAATTCCCAATGTTGATGGTTGGGAATAAGGTATGTTAATATAATATTAAGATTGATCACTAAAAATTGGCATGGATATTATTTCATTATTTTGAAATACAGGGTCTATAAATAAAGATGGTAGAATCTAAGTGACCCAAACAAGATCACTGTTGCAGTCACAAACTGTTTCCTCCTCAGAGCTCATTTAATTAATTTATAGCTGTTTCATTCAATCACATACAAGTACAAGTTAGATCTATACTGGGTGTTTTGTTCACAAATGTATAAATGGAAGAGGTGATGAATAACATGATTTTGAACTTCCTGTATGATCTAAGTTTTGAACATATTTATTTAATCACCAACTTAATCATATATTCTCTTAAACAAAGTGTTATGCACATTAATATGTTTTTTTATATTAGTTATAACTGAAGTTCTGGCAATTGTTTTATTTGATTCCATCTGTTTTTCTGAAAAGTTCAATATGTATTCTTTCCATATAATATATGTAATCAGATCTGCATATGATTTTGTGGCCCAGTAGAATTTGTGAAAATAACTACTGTAATATCTTAGTTGATATTCAACTTTTTATGTTGATAAAATAAAGTGTAAATGAAATATTCCTTCAGATATTCTCAAAATCAGATAAGTAAATTTGACCAAACATTTATTATATTATATAGGATGGTCCTGAAGTAGGTTACCTACATGAAAGTATAGTGGGATGTTCAGTTCATAATATCAACCATTTGAAGCAGCTTGCCTCAATAAAATATTCACAATGAGGAAAATATTGCTTATTAGAGAGAAACAGGTTGTCAAAGAGTACATTTCAAAATTTATTTTTCTCAGTTTCATTAACCCTTAATCAGATACTGATCTGTGTAGCAAAATTTGTAAATGCATGAGAATTATTTTCATTATGAATATGCCATGTGAATACTTTTACCATTTCTATGAATGGTGCGAGCATGATTTTTCAGTGTGGGCCAAAGAGTGGTTTATGGAATCAACAATACATTTTTCCGCAGATTTTTCCGTGTATCAATCAATCAATCATTTATCGCTGTTATTATACAATAAATGTATTTACAGTGGTGTTCTTTTGAGTATGTGTTCAAAGTAATGAATTTTGAGCCATGGAATATAATAGATGGCATCAAAGCTTTGGCATCTGATGAGAACTACAATAATATTGATGAATAGTTCGAATGATATCTCTCATCCTACCAAAAAACTACAATAGGAAAACTCGAAAAGCATTTTTATCAGGATTACCGGAAAAGTCAAGATAGTGTTCAGGAGCCTCTAGTGCCTAAATTGACCAAAGTGAATGGATGACCTCTGAACATTTTGTTCAGAAGGATTTGGACTACAACATTATTATTATCATTATCAAAAAATGAGAATGGGCTGAGGTGTGAACCAATAAAAGCCCATCCATACATGAAGTAGGTGTATATGCTACACATAAACAAAAAATGAATAAAAATAGTTACCAGACTAACAGTTAGATTGAAATAGAATAGAAAACAATTTAAATATTTAATAGAAATTGAACATTTCAAAATAAAATGAACAGACATATAGTGCAACTTGAAGTGAAAACATAAATATTTTTGAATGATGAACTGAGGGTGCATTAACTGTGTCTGCATCCAGGTTGTTCCATGCCGAGAAAACACGTTTAACTATGAAGTTCTGCCGGTTTGGCGTCCAAAAATGTTCCTTCATAAGTTTGAAATTAAGTCCTCTTGGTCGTATATCAGCATTATTTATCTGGATCATATCACTCAGTGATGAAGAATCCGATAAGTTAAAATCAAATTTCCATGATGTCTTTGATCTTCGAATGTTTTCTGGCTCAGCTGATTCAAACGTTCTTGGTATGCTGGTCTTCTGGGACCGAAGGACATTCGGGTTGCTCCGAGGGATGCTCGTTCAATTCAGGACGCCAAACTTGTCCTTTATATTCTAGGATGGGCCTATCGTGAACTTTGTAGAGGTTAAAGTTTCAGGAGACGTTTTCGGAAAAACTTTTCAAGAGGTACAATGGGCCTGTACATCTTAGTAGAACTTTTAACTCAAACCATGTTTATAATGATACTTTTATACATAAATAATGATTGTTTGGACATAAATAATAGTACCTTCTGAAAACGGACCCTCTTATGACGTAGAAACCTCATCTCGCCATAGTTAAAAGAAAATACCAAACGCCCGACGTAGACTGAAGTAACTGTTATATTAATTCTTTCAACTGTGATCCCGCGCTAATTCACTTTGTCAGAAATCATGTATCATTCATCTCTGTCTGGAATAGTCTTTTTTCAGCATTAGTGTTTTGACGTCACATCATCGCCTCGTTTTCAGAGGTCCGAAAAATCGGGGATTTCAATAATTTTTTATGAAATGTAAGGAGCTCACAGCAAGAAACGGTTTGCGGTGGTGAGCTAGTTTGGGTGAGTTCTATCGAATCATGAAATACATTTTTTTGTGAAACAAGCCCATTGTGTGTTTGATCGTTTGCATATGTTTGAAATAATTATGTTGTGACCACGTTAAATTGCTGGTTATGGTAACTCCAAGATCATTTTGTGGCATTCAACCTCAACTAATTGCTCATTATTGATGGTATAGTTTTGTCTTGGATTATTTTCACCAAGGAGGAGTACAACACATTAATCAATATTCACTGGTAGTAACCACTCACAACTCCAGTTGAATATAGCAATTAGGTCATTTTGCAATATATGTTGTGATTTTGTACTATTATAAAGGTTTGTGTCATTTGCGTAAAATTAACAGGTTGACTTGAAAATATGTGATGAATCTGATGTGTACCACAAAAACAACAAAGGATCAAGTTCGGATCCTTGGGGAACTCCACTCCATACAGGATAAGAAGCACTCATCTATCCAAATACTAAAATGAATGTCTTCTAGAAAATTCTGGATCCACTTCAATAGTAGCCCGGGTACACCAAAATTTTCTAGTTCAAACAAAAGTATATTTCTGGGGACACTGTCAATTTGGAACAAAACCATGTTGTTCCGGAATTATTTTGTAATATAACGGGAAAGTTTTTAATCCATCACTTATTACATATCAAAAGTTCTGTCAATTCAACAGGAATTCAGTTTTCCTTATGAAACGTGCGGTATATTTTCAATGTAATTGAATATTGTTGAAGATAAATTTTAAAATCTCACCTTTGACACCATGTTTCTCTCCTCTCTCATTAACAATATCTTATCAAGGCAAGTTGGGCTCAGATCGTAATGTTCTGAAGCCACATATCTACTTCTATGTACAATTGTTTTTTTGGTAAAATTCGGATGATATCTTAAAATGCGTACTTAACGTATAATAAAAACGTCAAATTCATGGTATTCTACCTTTCTGCTCTACATCACTTCAAACGGTCCCCCTTCTATACAGGGTGTCTGGAAATTATGTGCAAAAAATCAAGGGGGTGATTCTGCATGAGAAAATATGAAATTTATTCCATATACACATGGGTTCGGAAATGCATAGATTTCAAGATACAGTGTGTTAAACTTAAAGAAAAAATCGTTTTTTTATGAATATATCAAATATCCTTCCACCGATTCTCTTACATTTTGGCAATGATATTCTTTGTCATAAAGGGCTGATTTACCTATAATTTAATTGGAATTGTAAAATCCAGTGGCGTCCCGGGGGCACCCTAGCGAATATTATTGTCAATAAAATGTGCGCCACTGATTTTTTTAAATTCTGTATCTCCATATCCTATAGACCAAATAAAAATACAACATTTTGGTCTCCTGAGTTTTTTTGATATTTTGCTTCGTTTCCGTGGAAAAAAATAAATACCAATTCATTGTATGCAGTGCTAAACATTCCTACAAAAACAGGGGTGAAAATAAATGTGTGATCCATGTCCATAGACATAGAATCAGTATGAAGATTCGTTCTCTTCCAATATTATATAATATACATGTTCGACAAACTTTGTATTATTGAAAATTACTCCTTCCTGGACCGAGGATACATACTTCTCAATATACAGAGTGTAGAGTGTGTTAAACATGTATCATGAGATACTTGAAGAAAATTAATCTTTTTTTTATTCTATGTCTATGAACATGAATCACGCATTTATTTTCACCCCAGTTTCTGAAGGAATGTTTTGGCACAAATTTATGCAATAAATTGGTATTTATTTTTTCCATGGAAATGAAGCAAAATATCAAAAATAAAATGAACACCAAAATGTTGTATTCTTAGTTGGTCAATAGGTTATGAAAATACAGAATTCGAAAAAATCAGTGGCGCACATTTAATCAACAATAATATTCGGTAGGTTGCCCTCCAAGATGCCACTGGATTTCATAATTCCAATTGAATTATGGCTATATCAGCCCCTCATGACAAAAAATATCATTGCCAAATTTGAAGAAAATCGGTGAAGGGACATTTGAGTTATTCATAAAAAACCGATTTTTTTATGGTCAACACACTGTATGTTGAAAACTATGCATTTCCAGACCCACGTACATATTAAATGAATTTCTTATTTTATCATGTAGAATCGCCCCCTTGATGTTTTGCGCATAATTTCCGGACACCCTGTATATCAGATATCAGTAGGGCGATTCTACAAATTTTGACTGTTATGAATAACGATCAATATGATCAGTTTTTCAAATCAAATCAAAATAAGCTTTATTAGTCCTAAGGACTCCTAAGATGAGTATTCTCATTGAATAAAAGAAAAGAAAAACAGAAGAATTCACCCTATATATATTGGAAAAGAAGTGAAGAAGACTCTTTCCCCCCTCAGGGGCCTCTATTCGTGATAGGAGTATGTACAGTTCCTCATGACTCACCCTGTATATCATACTGATGAAAAAAATTACATTCCGACGGAATTCCATGTTGCATAAGTGCATTTTTGTTTTCATAGGTTGATCTCGAACACCAAAGAGTAGTTTGGCAAGAAGAGGCTCAGCAGCTTGCCAGACAGTTGAAAATACCTTATATTGAATGTAGTGCCAAAATGAGAATGAATGTTGATAATGCCTTCTATGAGCTGGTTCGTGTTGTAAGAAAATTTCAGTTGTCTGAGAGACCACCACTCAAACCAAATTTTATCAAAAACAAAAAAAAGTGTTGTATGTTGTAGTTGTTTCAAATTGAGCTCTTTTACATCACATCACTGGTGGTCGATCCAGTGACTATTTTTTAAAGATTGTGATTTATTGGTGCACATAATGAGCCTGCATGTCAATTTTATTTAAATTTATTTATTTGAATTTTTGTTTGCAAAATTACATTTTTTCACACTGTTATTCATTTCACAACTATAATTTCTGAACATTTAATAATAGCTGTTATCTCATGTATTTTCACCAAGGACTATTTTCACTGCCTTTCACTGAGTTTTTCATTGAATAGATGATGGTAATGGATATGGATAATTTACTTATAGCTTCCTGATGACAATACTGTTGAAATAATTTTCTCAAACACTGCAAGTTCATCTGATTTACTCCACTCGACATTTCGAGGGAGAATGTAATTTTATCAATTAGCAAATTTGATAAAAATATCTAAGATTACTGTAGTGTTGCTTTTGGGATTTAGGTCTTAGGTTGGAGAAAACTATATTTCTTGAAAGTCAACGTATATACGTATGTACATCTAACAGAAACCTGTTATGGTTCATCGCCATCCGTGTTACACGGAAAACTATTCTCATTGCCCTAAAGATGTCAAAATAAATCGACGAAACGTTGGCTTTCAAGAATTTTTTTTTACCTTGGGCCTAAATCCCAAAAACAACATCACAGTAATCTTTCAAAAGGTCCTAAAATAACTATGAATATTCTATGAAAAATCATATACTATGTTCGAAGTTTTTGTGATATACCTACTAGGTTATTGAAAAAACTTCCATTATCTTCGGAAGGAGGCTGTGGGCCGGTTGCATAAGGCTCCTCATTGACTTTGATGAATAATTAACTCTCCTAATACAGTAGCTAAGACATAATATGTTGCCATGAATATAAACAAACTAAATATTTAATCATATATCTGTCAAATACTTTATGTAACAGGCCCTGATGTAACTCTTCCCAAAAATATTAATTTTTCCATGATTATCAAAGTTACTCGGCATTCAATACGGATTTATAAAAATGATCCCAAAATGTTCTAGAGATATGAGGAATAATTTGTGATAGAAGTAATCCTAGAATGATTACAGTTTTTCAATTTGTTTGGATACTTATTATTTCAAAATCTAGGCAAACATTATTCATTCAATCGATTTCAATATTGATACTTTTTTCACTATTTTCATTTAAAGGGGCCAATACTATTATAAATATTATTTTTCCAAGTAATGATGATTTTGGGATTCAAATCTTTGGCCTTCTGACTATTTCCCAGATATTAAATATTGAACCAATCATAAATTGCAAATATGTTCCTGGGAAACTTGCAGCCATAGATAACTTGCCAAGTCCATAACATAATATGTCATACAAAAATATATAGCTAAGAATAATATGTGGGAAATAGTCTGATTGATGTACATAGTTAATCTTAGCTAATATTCAATGTGCAAGAACACCAATAATTTTATTTTTATATAAATTATATTTTTCTAGATCTTAGATATTGTATATCATGAAAATCATTCTTTAAAACAGTAGAAATCAAACAAAGCATCTATTAATAGTGTACAACCTTTGCAAATTCCTATTGTTCAGTTTTATTCAGTTTCACTCCACAGAAATGGAACTAACTGAAGTCTGCGAGTTCCCTATTGAAAATCATTATCAAATAATTCTCCAGAATCTTTTTGTGAATTTGTGACCAGCATTAAACCATCATGCACAATAGTATATTGTTTAACGAGCACGAAATGATAGTGATTAGCGTGCGAGTTATGCACTATAATTTTTCTACGGCTGTAACAGATATCAGCGGCACTTTTTATTTCTTCGTTTTGTAGTCATCTGATTTCCTGTCAAGTGATGCTCATCTATTAGACAGAGCTCTCATTGGTTGAAATTTGACATTCCATGAGCGATGAGAGTTTCTTGAAATAATAACACTTGGGATATCAGATACGGAAATAAAATTGATGACATACGACATACAAAGTACCTCATTGATGTATCGAACTCAGTAAAACAAGAGCAATTTTGTGTTATAGCCGTAGAAAAATATAATTGTTCTACTGGAGCTAATTTATTTCAAGTTGATGAAGGATAATTTGATTGTTTAATGACTGAATTTTCCAATTAGTTCCAATTATTGGGAATGACAGTTCTTTCAGACCAGAATATAGGTACTACTGAGTAGGTACTGGTCATTGATTTCACTTTTTTATTTGATATTATGCCCTTTAACTGGGAATCTGTTGAGATATATAGGTAAGTAGTTATTAAAAACAGAAAATTGATAATATTTCATGATTGCTCCTAAATTTGTACACATGAAATCTGGTTTAGATTTTCACTATGCTTTATATTCGAATTTCTTCAACTGGCATGATAGACATTAGCAGTAGGTACCTATACTCCGTATCTTTTTATCCAATTGCCAGTCTCTAAATTGCTTATGAAATGTCAATTTTCTGAGTATATACATAAGGAATATGGATGGATATACGAGGTAATACCACTACAAAGGTAGCAATATACTTACTGATATTTTCAACAGTATAATATCTGGATATGTTCTGAATATTCCAGATAATTCTGTCGCTTCATTGTTCACGAAATTATGTTGCCGAGCAATACCACGAGTCCCCCAAGACGAGTGGTATTGCTGAAGGAGTTTTTGGTCATAAAGTATGGAAGTTGTTTTTTCTAAATAACTATATTGATATACAGGATGTTCCTAAACGGTATGTCAATATTGAAAGAGGTGAATACTACCTACTTGACTTATTCTACAAGTAAAATTTGGTATAAACATGCGTGTCCCAAATTGCTTATTCGTTTCTGATAGGTGCCTACTTATCATGTTGAATTAAAACTGGTTACTCCAAATTTCAGTGACTGTGATAGATTGATAGATTGATAGATTCCAGAAGATAAAATAACAATTACAAATACTTATAGTATTTTTTTTTTGTTCTAAAATTGTTCTTATCCATCATTCGGCTGCCCCCTTACCAACTCTCAGAAGTCTTCAAGAAACTTGTGCGAGCAAGGAATGACAGGGGTCTTACCTTTTAACGTATGATCCCAAACACTTTCTTAGGCCATTAGAAAAATTTCTGCGGTCGTGGTGGGAATCGAACCCACTACCGGTAATCCGCAACGTGAATAGAACATTGACGCTCTAACCACGAGGCTACGCTGGCCTATGAGATGATTTTGAAATTTTGAGAATAGGTCAGTGACTTCCTAGATTGAATTTGGCATAATGAAAGTTCAAACAGGGTGATCAATTAATGATATCATAATGAAAATCAATTGATGTTCCCAACTCCAACACCCTAAATCTTGTAAACAGGGTCTGAATAAGTCATGACTTTTATAAAAAAGTAAAAAAAGTCCGACCTTTTGAATAAATTCGGACTTTTTTGAATCAATTGATTTGAGAACAAATCGAATTCTATTCACTTTAACAAAATACAAGAACATCGAAAAAAACTAAGTTTTTATTTCCGTTCAAAAACTCAAAGCATAACAAATAAATACTTAAAATATGCGATTTTTGAAATACAAACGATTGAATGAAAAATTATGTTTATGAAACTTATACTACTCATTCACAATCTTCATTATAGAGGTGCTCCACAGTTATTTTCAAAAAACCGGATTAGTGTCACTTTGGAAAGAAATTTTTCGTTGCATTGCAAGAAATGAGTCCGGACCTATTTATTCATTTTACGTTATTTGTATTATTGGTGCAATTTTAGTGGTGACATGTTAGATTTTAGGAATTTCACGCATCATTATAGATGCATATTGGATCTTACTTTTCTTGCCTTTCTCATGGTTTCTTCTACACAACTCTTGACCCAACTCAAAACTCGGTGAGAAGTAATACACAGAATCTATGACAAAAAGACATTGCAAGCCGGTAATTCCGATTAAGTGTTGAATAGCCTACATATTATTTTTGCCGGAAATATGAATTGGATCAATCAATTGCATGCAATGAAGAATTGTAAACTGTGAAGCGGCTCTAAGAAAATTTTGTTTTCCGCGTGTGTGTGTGCTTCACGGTTGTCAGTTGTCAGATGCCATCGGATATATTTCATTTTAAACTAGTTAAAATTGAAGGTAATAATGAGATTTGTTCCCATTTGATAAATTTTGAATTAATTCATGACTTATTTAAAAAAAGTCATTTGAATTAATTCACGAATTGAATCACTGACTTAATTCGTGCCAACCCTGCTTGTAAACAAGGCATGTTTAGGACACATCTTTATACGAACTTTTATTCATTCATTAGAAGCCAAAAGGATTTGCCTTCTTCAATATTGAAATATCATCTGGAGCATACTGCATCAAATATATTCTGAAAGTCTAACATCCGAGCAAATTTGTCCTGGACTGTCTTGAAAAAAATTTGGAATAGGTATAATATGTGGTTGATGGTGTTAGCTTAGCAAACCCCATCCATCCTTCCATTTGTCTTTTATTTTCATTCATAAAAAGTTTATAGAAAGTGAATAGAATGATCATCGTTCAAACATTCTGTTGGATACTGAGTATAGCACTGCCATAAATGTTTTTTTTCTGTGACGGGAAAAAAGTTTGGCATTTCATCTCTGTTGGCAGGTTATAAAATGTCACTTTTCAAAAATTACTTTTTTCCCGTGGGAAAAAAGTGAGTACTTCTTTCCCGGATATATATCACATATAATATATACTCGGTTAATGGCTTTTATTGTGCTATAGTTCCGAAAAATAAGTCAATAATACCGTCTCCGAGAAAGAACTGCAAGTCTTTTTATCTTCCATTCGACTTCGCGGTATCGTATATTACTAAACAACTACTGAATTCACAATTTTTTAAAATCAAATCACAGAATTGAACTGACAGAAGTGACATCAGATATTTGATTACTTCAAAAGAATGATGAAGATGTCTATAAAACGCAGGTGTCCCTACTGTTAAAAACTTGAAATTTCACGTCGATAATTTTTAGATTTCGAAATAATGTAATATCTTCCAATATTGATTCGTCCTTCCTTCTGTCACAGAAAAAAATAGTGTATTATACACGGGAAAAATATTAGATTTTAGCTCACGGTTTTTTGTCTCCCTCCGCTACGCGTCGGGAGACAACACAACCTGGAGCTAAAATCTACTACTTTTTTCCCTTGTATAATAAATAACTATTTTTGTGCTAGGTATATCTGTTTTCACAATGCTAACTCAAGTGGTGTCAATTATTAGTAAATTTAAGAAAGAACGTATATATAATATTGTAAAGTATTCCGTACTAAACAATCATTTATATGTACAGGGTTATCCATCGAGAAGGCCCACTCCTATATAGTCGTTTTTTATACCGAGAAAAAAAACAACATGCAGAAGTTGAATACCATTATACATGGTGTCCCTAAAAGGTCTGTACAACATCTCAGCACATATTGCTTCAGGTAAAAATAAACCGATTCAAAACAACTTATCTTTCTCCGAAATCGCTCCATTTCCGAGATACAGGGTAGTGAATTTGAAAAACAAAAATCAGTTTTTTCAAAATGTATTATGTATATAACATTTCTCAACGTATCACTTCAAGAATTGCTAGCCAGTGGCTTTTTGGGATGCGGAATCCGAATACGGAACCCTTTTCACTGTGGCTACTAGAGGGCGCTTACCAATGCACTTCTTATGGTTTCGAATGGTAATAACTTTTTTTCCAGTGTAGTTTCCACTTTCTTATGTTGAAATGATTTTCTGAATATTTTCAAGCAACAAAGGTACATTAGCGAAAATTCGCCAAAGTGAGTCGTTTTTGAGATATTTTGGTTTTTATTGTTCGATATGCCGCACCGGAAAATTAAAATTATTTTGAATAAGAATGTTTTGCTGTTATCTTCGTGGATGCAATTTGGTAAGTGATTGGGCAGTGTTGTAATATATTTTTCAAAATACTTTTTTCGAATGTACTCGTCGATTTTTATTTTTTGAATTTACCACCCTGTATCTCTCGGAAACGGAGCAATTTCGCATTGAGGCAAGTTGCTTTGAATCGACTTATTTCGACCTCAGGACTATGTGCTAAGATTTTGTACAAAACTCTTAAGGAACACCCTGTATATGGCCAATAAATTATCTCCAAGTTTTCTGACCCCAGGAGAGCAATACTTGTGTTGGCATAAAAATATAAATGTTACAGTTGTATCTTCCAGTAATATTCAAGTTATAATTATAATGAATACATTTCCAAATTGATTAAGTGATCACTAATTCTAATTCATGCAAAAATTGTTCTTCTGGTTATTCAAGTTGTAATGAAATCAAAAGTAGATGTAAAAATATATTCTTGTAATCACAAAAATAAATAAAACAGTATGTTCCACTGAAAAAAAGATTTGTAGTTTGTCATGCTTTTAGGAATTACCCTGTAGACATTTTGATGAGGACTGAATATACACATATACATAATATATATAACCCTGTACTTATTTGTATTGTATATTTGATTTATAACATATATGTTCACTAATCATTCAAATTGGTATGACAAATAAATTGTTTTAACATTGAAATTGTTTTAGTTTGTGGAACCTACCCCATATTTATGTTGGAGAGGTAGGAATGTATCATTGTTTGACCTCACCTGTAACCAGATGAAATTAAAACAGTTAAGTGATTAGCCTGATAACATTTGTGAATTCTTGAGAAACCTTAGCCATCTTTTACTAATATTTGATTTGGAAAATAATAGCTGATGTTGAGGCAATTGAATATATTAGTAATCTTTCATTCCCACTGAATCAATGAGGACCAAGATACTTTCTGATGAAAAGGATGAAAAGAAAAACATGACTTGTAGAAAAATATTTATTAACAATAAATAAATGAATAATTCCCACTCAAACAACAGACTTCTTACTATAAAATAAACCCATCATTGCATCTTGTAATGCCCTAGAACAAGCTATATTTGACTTGAAGCCACCTGCTCTTTCTTGTTCAGTTTCACTCCTAACATGGCTAATAAAACCTTTCTCCAGTATATCTCTAAGAGTAGGGGGCTTGGGCCCATCAGGAGGAAAATCAAGTGCTTTATAAGAATACAAAGGACCCTCATCTGTGGGCACAGGTATAAATGTTGACTGAGGTTGCCTGCCAAACTGTATTCCAGTGGAAAATTGAGTAACTTTTGGTGGAGGTTTTTTAACTTCTTCTTCCTTTGCTTGTTGTGCAAGTTGAGTAAAAGTGTCTAAGATATTTTTGGCATCTGCATTTGAAAACATTAGTTCATCAATAAGGGCTTCCTTTTCCCTAATTTTCTTCTTTTTTGCCTCTAATACTTCCAAGTGTATTTCTTTCTTTCGAGCCTCTTCCATTTGCTTCTCTAGTTCTAACACCTCCTCTAACTCATATTCATCCCTTCCTATTTTACCCTTACTTTTCAATATTTGTTCCCTATTGTCTTTCTTGTACTGTTCAATTTTTTTATTGGTATTGACAACATCTATGTCATTGGATAAATTATAAATTATGGATTCAACTTCTTCTAAATAGTCATTATATTCCCTTAAAGAATTGAAGTCTTCATATTTTTTATTGAAGTCTCTCAATACTCTTTTTCTAATATCAACTTCCTTCTCTACAGTAGCATCTTCAAACAGTTGGACTCTGAAATTGTTCCTGCGTAATGGTATTTTGCATTCTGGGCAAGAACCCGATCCTTTCAAAAACAGTAGATCAACACAACTTTCACATAATCCATGTCCACAAACATTTACCATCATTTTCAATGAAGGATTTTGAAATTTTGATGTTCGACATCTTGGACATGTAAAATCGTCCATTTCCTACTAAACGATCAATAACAATACTATCAACTAGTCTTATTTTTTCAGTGGTTCCTGATGTAGAAAAGTAAACAGTGGAGCTGTGCACCGAGACCCTTTCAAGACCTCTTTCTGCTTTCACCAGTTTCACCTCTTTGAAATAAGGTTAGATTAAAATCCAAACATTCGGATTTGGAACTCTGGTTGACGTTGACAGTGACAATACCTTGACTCACGTCTCACGTCATTACTCGTTAGCTGCGTTCGGTTTAACAAAATCGGAGCCGAGCGAGCAGATGCAGATTTGGTGTCACGTGATCACCTAGCAGATAGAGCTAATGGTATTTAACGAACGCTCAACGAGGTAGTAGATTGCGAGCGCCAGCTGTCAGAAGTAACAGAAAACAGAAACAATTCACTTAACCTTATTACTTTTAAAAACACGTCAGGGCAACAAAGTTCTTTTGAATGTTTGTTATTTATATTTTGAAAATTACTAGGGAAGGAATGATTCTGTCTCATATGATCGGTCATTAACTGTGGATCCAGGGCAGTTGTGATCGCATATATTACAGATATATAATTAATATGCTACCTACAGCAAATTCGTCGGTCATTCTGGCGATTCTGGGCAAGGAGGATTCTACAAAATTCAGTTTCGTATTTCGTTTTCAGTTGATCGAGTCTCCAATTTTTCGACATAAAAGAGATATAATTTCAATAACATGTTGTTGACATTGATTTGTTGACAATTGACAACCGAATAACCGATCAAATCTGAATGATCTGCTCCTCAAGGCGGAGCAAACAGATTACATCTTTCAGCTCGCTCTGACAATTAACGAACACGGAGCAGATTAGACAGAGGAAGTAGATCTGATTTATCGAACGCTTTCCGAGCTAACAGATGGAATCGAGCTAACAGATATGTTATAACCGAACGCACCTGTTGATACTCTTTCACACGGAAAGTGTAGCACTTTCCAACACGTTGAATTTACAGTGATTGATTTGAATCGATGACGGCTGAGTATATTCGAATATTCTTCATGAAAAGTGTATTTTAGTTCAGTTAATGGGTCCAATTTATTCTTTGGCGACATTCGCAGCTGATAAAATGTGAACTGAATATGCTCTAAAAGTGCTGGATAGTCCTAGTGCGCACCGTAAAGCCAAAAGGTCACAATCAACTACACTAACGTTTATGGAAAACTGGAAAAGGTCTTCTCAAAACATTCAGTCGAAAGACAAGTTTAGCAACACAAACGAACAGACCTAATATGTCCTCTGTGTCCCATAGTGTCTAGTCACAGGAGCAATGCCTAAATCTTTCGAACCATTCCCATCACGTGATATGTTGATATTCGTGTTTTTTTATGACTATTTTGGAGGATGATGGCGAGTTCACATGCCAGCTTATGCCTACAGCAGAAAGCTTGAATAAAACGGGCGCACTGTTCACATGAGAAAGTTGGAAAAGTGACAGTGACTGCCACATATTTGGTTAAATTTCAAATGTACGTCCTCCAGAAACAACATATATCACATTTTTAGGAGTGTTTTTCCACTACTGTTTCCCACACTGCATAATATGATGATATAGCACCAATATGTATTCATTTTGTCAATATTTGTGTGGTTCTGTCAAACGATCTGAGCTTTTTTCCGCAAAAGTCGGACTGAAACCGACTTTCTAGCTTATGACCTTGATAAGCGCTTTCTGACGAATCGGCCAATGAGATGAGGATACGCTGTAAGTCAAAAGGCGAAAAGCCAGCATGTGAACGCGCCATGGAGTTTGCTCAGGTATTTTTATTCTGATTCACTAAAAGCATGACGTCAGCCCAATGTGATCATTTGTGTAGTGATTTAGGTTTTCAAGGAGATTTTTCCTTCCTCTCGAGACCCCGAGGATCTTATTTTTCTATGAGCTGATGCGAATGCAGTTTGGGAATGGTTCGAAAACTTTAGGCTCTCGTATGTCAAGGTTCTTTCGACTGCTTTTTAATGTCTACTAAAATGCACTACACTGTGAATCAGCTGATATTCCGGGCAGCTGCACTAACTAATTTCACATGAACGAAGAAAATGGAACTGAAAGTAATTGTGTAATTAATCATTCCAGAATTACGTCATTTGACAGGTTGCTGAGGGGCAAACATTGTATTTTGTCAAGATCTGTCATAGAAAACCAGAATTAGTGGGATCGTTTTCCTTGGAATCCGAGTTGGAACCAGAAAGAATTTCATAATTTTGTTTGGTGAAACTGTTATTATATTGTGGATGTGGCAGAGGGCCTGGGCAATGCTCATCAAAGGTAACCTAACAGATAATTTGTGTGCCCCTCAAGAAACCATGTCAAAATCACGTGTTCTAGAATGATCAATTCGAATTTTTAATTCGTTATTTGATGGGGATTTTCTATTCTGAATATAATCACGTGTATTTCGAGTCATTCACCGTGATTTCATACATTCCTGAATTTGATTGTAATTCACACTAATTCACATCTGCCCAAAAACAGGTGGAGAAGGAATTATACTGGTGTAGACGCGGTGTAGACTGCATATTTCAAAAGAATTCACAAACGCGGTGTAGATTACACGAGGTGTACGAATGTGTTTCAAATGAATTCCAACGACGACTAAATATCTAGACTGTCTGAGTCTAGCTAGATATTCAGCCATTATCGGGAATTCTAAAATGCGGTGTATATTACACGAATTGTACTAATTTGCTACACTTTTCGTACAAAAGAAAGGGCCCTATGTGTTTGGGATCCGTACGTCAAGCGTACGTCAGATTCACTAATGACACTGACACAAATCACTGTCATCGATCCGTCGTCACTCGTCTGACTCGTCAGTGTCGTCGTCGGTCGTCGTCACTCGTCTATTTAAAGGTGTGAAGATGGAATAAAAAAGTTAAAAAAAAAGATTTTTTCATTTTTTTCTGTGCATTGCAGATTGCAGATTTTGTAGCCATATTGCAAGCAAGAAGCAGGTTTCATCGCAATTATAACTGATTGTTCTCATAGTACATGTAAAGTGGACACCGGCCCCAAAATGGGGGATTCTCTGGAAGTGAACGAGACAACAGCCGATACTGAAACTGTTGCGGTCGTTGATTATACTGCGTTTACAAATTTCATCTTGAAAGCGGCTACAGTTCTCTTGCCAGATGATGATAGCCAGGCAGAACCAACAAACCTGGTAACTGCATTGGATGACAAGATGAATCAGGAGTGTATTGAAAATTTCATCAGTGATCCCCAAGTTTCGACTCTTTATATACAAAGAAACTCTTCTAAAGGTAAAGTTCATCATACTCAAGAAATACCCTTATGCTGGGTTTGTAGAATCAACTGAACTAAGAAATAAACAAACAACTATGAATTTAAAAATTGAATACAAGGAGACATTGATGAGGGTTAATTGATAATTCCTAATTGTTAGTTTAAGTAAATCTATAAACACAGCATTAGGGAAACCACACACAAAACTTTTTTTATCTCTAGTTCAAGGGAAGATTCAAGGTATATTACTGTGCAGGTGAATTCAGTTTCAACCACTATCTAAGCTTCAACTAATTATTTTTGTAGATGAATCATTTGGTTCCTTATCATGTTCCTTTTTCCCAGTTCTCATCATGGGATTAAGGTCCATTCATGTTCAATTTCCATTCTTTTATCTCAAAACATTGTGAGAAATTTCACATAAGTGGTTAGGTACTGACTTGGATGCTTGGGTACTTATTATTTTTTCATTTATTTATATATAATATAATATACTGCATCCTCTGGTAGATGTAATCATAATGTTCACATTACAATTTCCATAAATATTGAGTACCTAAGAATAAAACAAAAAAAAATAAATCAAAAGAAGATGTGTTTTCTGATAATAGTTATGAACTGCCTCAATGACATATAATAAATGTCTACATTGCTGCAATATTTATAGAAGTTGTCACTCATCCTATAAGGTGTATCTAGAAACAAGGATATGATTCACAATCAACTAATTTCTGAGCTCAAACCCAAAAAAACTCAGTGGTTAGGCAAAACTTGCTGAAGAAATATAACCACCTACCCACCAGAGAAGCTAGCAAAATTATGGTAGAATTTACCAGCAATCTATTTCCAGCACAATTTGGTTTATGTTTTGCCTTATTGGGCCAATTTGGTTTATTCTTTATTGTTGTGATTTTTTAGGTCCTGTTCTACTGAGGTTTCTACTGAACTACCATTAGTTCATAAAAACAATTAGTATATGTATTGACATAATATATGAATCTGATGATTTATAGAAAATTAAAAGAATATAATATTTGAGATAATATTACAATTTATTGAAAAAAATGTGTATGTACATAATATTTCGGGATGGAAGGAAGCTTGGAGAATATTGTCAAGTTTGAATTCTTTCCATTGTTTTTTTCTCAAAATATTTTTTTTTCACTTAAGTTTTGATTGGAGATGATTGGAGATGATTTGAGGGAAACTTTTTTTTTCTTATATAAAATCATTACTCAATTACCTTTTAATTCCATATTTTTCAAGATTTTTTCAGTTGATTTTAAGGTGCTAAAGTCATCACAACAGCTAAAAATTCACCACAAATAAAGACTGATGAAATTATTTACGAAGTAGGAGCAGACCATAGCCATTTATTTATTTATTTATTTATTTATTTATACTGATTACAAACAGACTGTGTCTAATAAAATGTATCAGTTAGGGAGGTAGAGAGAATGGAATCAACTAAAGCTAAAACTAAAAACTATATACATTATACATTTGAGAGACTCTCAAGTCACATCACAATTAGTTTTACCTAGTTTAACATTACATATTAAAATAACAAAAACAATAAAAAATATTAAAATAGTTGACTTGAATATATCACAGGTGAGAGAGAAGTGAAGTTTTGGAGATATTCCAGATATCAATTTCACATGTTTTTAAAAAGTTGTTGAAGGTTGTTGAGCAGCTGTTGATAGGAGAACTCACAGTACATATTTTGAAAACAGTATTTTTGGATCTCAGCCTTACATCAGGTACATTTATGTGAATATTCATCAATAAGTCAGGTACATTAATCAAAAATAAACAAGATCTGAATTTTCTCACGCCGTTTACTCAAAGTCTCTATGTTGAAGTCAATCCTTTGGTGTTCATATGATACTCTCATTGGATATACACCATATTTTTTCAAATGCATAGATCTCAGAAGTTTCTTCTGAATCTTTTCAAGCATATTAGAATATAATTCTGTCTCAGTATTCCATATAATACAACAGTACTCCAACTTTGATCTGATATATGAGTTAAAAAGCATCATGCAAGTTTGATACTGAAAATCCGTACTGGATCTCATTATAAAACCTAGTTTTCTATAGCACTCCCTGCTAAGGCACTTGACATGTTCATTGAATGAAAAATTCCTTGTAAAAAGTACATCTAGATCTCTGATTTCATCTAATATTTCCAGATCAACATCGTTGATGGTATAGTTTACAAGGAATTATTTTTTTCTTCTTGTATATGAGACTATTTTACATTTCGATTCATTCAGTGAAAGGTCATTATCATTGCAATACTTAGTAATCTCATTAATAATACATTGAAATGTTTTTGTATCCTCTACTGAGGTTATTTTCATAAAAACTAAGTCATCTGCATATAGAAGAAATTTTGCATCTTTGAGGTAATCATCAATATCATTGACAAACATAACAAAGAGCAACGGTCCCAAAATCGAGCATTGGGGAACACCTGAGATACTGATGAAGCTATCTGATTGTGAGCTGTTGAATTTTACAAAGTTTAGAGGATTTTTCTGTAGTAGTCCATGCTCAAAGTGGAGTGGAATGATCAATAGAGAGAAAACCCAAAGTCGTCTCCACAATATTTAATGTATAATCTGGCAGTCAATCCTGCTTCATTAAGGTTGATACATGTTTCGGCCATTCAAATGGCCATCTTCAGTCAAAAGAATACAACAAAGTGCATGTGGAAATACTTCATGATGCATATTTTCTCGTAATTTTCCTTCTTATATGTTGTGTCTTATTGCATGTGATGAATTTGTGTTGAAAATAATTATATTAATTCACACTAGTGGAGATTTCCTCATTTTCTCAGTTCTCAGATTTTAGCACAACATTGCCAAGTCTCTACCCTAGCTAACATTCACATGATGCTGTGTTATGGAGTATAAGAAATATTTTAAAAACAACATTTTAATATGACAAAATAAATACATATAGATATACTTATAGCGAGGGGTAAATCACGGCAAAAAAAATTCTATATCAAACTTCTCATGGGTCAAAACTTGCCAAACTTCCTCGAACTTCCTCAAACTCCCCAGAACTTCCTCACACTCCCCCGAACTTCCTCAAGCTTCCCCGAACTACCCAAACTTCCTCGAACTTCCCAAACTTCCCCGAACTTACTCAAACTGCCTCGAACTTCCTAAACTTCCTCGAACTTTCTCGAACTTCCCAAACTTCCTCGAACTCCCCAAACTTCCTGGAACTCCACAAACTTCATCGAACTTCCTAAACTCCTCGAAATGTTTCAGACTTCACAAACCAAGTATAAGCAATTCAATATTTATCGATTCAAAATTTGTTTCTTTCCCTATGGTAGGTAGGTGGGTATCTCGGTAGGTAAATACAGGATAGTCCGGTTTGTAATACAAAAAATTCAACAGTGTGTTGTACTCGTTGAGATAATGAAATACTTTTAAACGCGTCGTTTTCGAGATATAGGGTGTTGAAAATACGAGTCTGAACGAGTCTGAATATTGTTTTTTAATGAAAAGATTGAAACGGTCTGAGATAAATCAACAAAATCTCTAACAGATACTAAACTTTTTACGCTCTATAAGATGGAATGAAAATTATTTCATAAAGTAATTCAGTGGCGGCTGAATCTGGGAGTGTTGAAGGAAAAAAATCACCCCAATTTTTTTGTGCATTCAATTTTTCATTTTCGAGTACAAAATGTGAGAGAGAACAGATAGATTTCTGCATATAATAGTTCTGTTGTATTTTTTCAATGCGTTACAACGCTTTCGAATTGAACCGGATTAACAATATGAGAAATCAGATTTTGAACTACAAATTGAGAAAATGCACAAATAAAAATTGGGGCGATTCATCCGCCACTGAATTACATTATGAAAATAATCTTTATTTCATATTATAGAGCGTAAAAAGTTCAGTATCTGTGGGATATTTTGTTGATTTATCCCAAACCGTTTCGAATTTTTCATCAAAAAACAATATTCAGACTCGTATTTTCAACACCCAATAAGTATTATTGACCAGGCTTCATCTGATTATTTAGTAGGCTTCATCCCAATTCCACATTACATCAGTTATAATAAAGACCTGAAATGCGGTTCATCGATGTTGAAATAGAAACTTACCTGAATATTTTTTACAACGTTCGTAGTTGGATTGCAACATATAAGTTTTGTTTCTGAATAGAAGTTTTCTCAGTAGAGTTCATCCACATCTCCACATTACGTGGGTTATAATCAAGACCTGGATTGCCAAACACTGTGCTGCTCGGATCTAAAACTATGTATCAATTTGAAATTTAATTCGTGAGACGAACATGAATGAAGAGTCTGCATATTGTTTTCAACGTTCGTTACTGGAATGCGATATATTTTCGTAATTTATTAATTAATCAACTATCTCAATGAATACGAGGCGGGCAGATAAGCAACAATTTTCTCTGCGATGAAAAACTCTGTATACAGTGTGTCCATTTAGTGCGTAATTCTTCGATATCTCGAAAGCCATAACCTATAGAGAAAAACTTTGAAGAAAAAACTTTTTCAGTTACTAAAGTTGCTCAATTCAAAATTATTTTCAACATTACTGGGTGTTTTATAAAAGCAGGGCAACTCGAAGAAGAGTTTTTTTGAATGGAACACCCAGTATTGTTCATTCGGAATTAATTCCGTCGAGGTTCACCTTCACATCGCTGTGAAAAAAATTGAAATCGGTTGCGGCGTTGCCAAGTTACAAGTGATAAATCTATTTTTACCATTATTGAAGAGTCATGTTGAATTGGGCATGGTATATTCATTTATTCAGATTTTGAAAATATTTTTGGCATACGGTAGGAGCAAGGACCAACGTATACCAATCCAGTAATTTTGCGACATGTTCTTCAACAGGGTGCTCAATTTTGCATTCAGAATTTTGCGAGATTCAGATGACGTTCATCAGAATTTTTCAAATGGAACACCCTGTATTTTTATTCAAAAATTAATTTTGACATCTTTCGCCTTTTTATCGCTGGAAAACAAATAATAATCGGTTGCGGCGTTGTCAAGTTATGGTTGATTTCCTTATTTTTACTACTATTTCGGGGTAATTTGTACGTCATATAGTTCTTTCATTTATTTGTATTGTGGAAATATTGCGTTGCTACGGTATAATCAAATCTATTCATTGACCATTCATATATTGTTTTACAAAAGGAACATTTATACAGGCTCTCCAAGTTTGAATTTTGTTCAAAATATTTGTGTAATGACCTGTCAAACATCGCTATAATCAAATATATCTTGGATTGATTCGACATTCTGCTGAATTTCCTCCCAAAAGCCGCGTAGTAGAGACATATTGTTTGTATCATTATGTTTACCTTCTTCAAGGTAAATGAAGATTTGGATTGTGAGAATAACGACAATAAAAATGGCCCAAATTTCAAAAAAATTTCCTAATTTTCGTAATCCGCATCTTCATTGTTTGTATTGTAGAAGTTATTTCACAGACAGGCGTTGCTTTTGGCATGTTTGTTTGTTTCACATATCATTTGAATCATAAGTAGCAAAATTACGGAATATTTCAAATTTGGACGATGCACATATCACAAAAATACCTGAATGATCTATGTAGAACCCCGAATGTCATGTGGCAAGCAATTGTTCTAAAAATTTGTTCAAAATGCAATATTCCCACACTCAAATCAAATTAAGGAACCATCAGGACGAACAAATTACCCCGAAATAGTAGTAAAAATAAGGAAATTACTCATAACTTGAAAACGCCGCAATCGATTTTGATTTTTTCTTCTGCGATGAAAAGGCGAATGATGTCGAAATGAATCCGTGATGAAAAATACAGGGTGTTCCATTTGAAAATTTCTTATGATCGTCGTCTGAATCTTACAATATTCAGAATGTAAATTTTAGCACCCTGTAGAGGATTATCTCGCAAGATTACTGGATTGGTATACGTGAGACCTTGCTACTACTGTATGCCAAAAATATTTTCGAAATTTCAATAAATAAATATACCATACCCAATTGAACATGACCCTTCAATAATAGAAAAAATGGGTTTATCAATCATAACTTGGCAACGCCGCAACCAAATTCAATTTTTGTTACAGCGATGTAGAGCTGAACTTGAGCGGAATAAATTTCGAATGAACAATACTGGGTGTTCCATTTGAAAAAACCCGTCTTCGAGTTGCCCCGCTTTTATGAAACACCCAGTATCGTTAGAAATATTTTCGAAATTAGCAACTTTAGTAACTGAAGAAGTTTTTTTCCCAAAGTTTTTCTCTATAGGTTATGGCTTTCGAGATATCGAAGAATTACGCACTAAATGGACACACTGTATACCTAACCCATCTAGCGTCTACCTCCTTTGCAGAGAGGGTTTATGAACGCAAAGTTGGTACTCTTCCCTCGTAAGGGTAACTGTCGTGTTTCCATAGAGACAAACAGGTGAATATCTGTCTATCTGTTTGCTTGAGAATCTGGAAAAAAAATCAATATATCGCCTTCCGTACGAGCATCGTGATCTGAATTTAAAAATGTATACTCTGGTCTTTTTTTTTGTGGACCGTTCCTTCGGTTCGGCTTGACTGGATGGCTTTCTCGGATTTTGTTTCAAGTATCAAACACTGTGCTTCTCGGATCTGCAACTGCACTTCACATATAATAAAAAAAAATGATTATTATTAGATGCTGTTGTACATGGATGTTGGATTAGAAACTCACCTGAATATTTTTGCAACGTTCGTAGTTGGATTGCAACATATAAGTTTTGTTTCCGAATAGAGGTTTCCTCAGTAGGCTTCATCCATATTTACACTTAACGTGATTTATATTAAAGACCTGGAATCCCAAACACTGTGTTGCTCGGACCTAAAACTAAGTATTAATTTGAAATTTGTATCGTGAGACGAACATGGAATGAATAGTCTTGATAATGTTTTCAACATTCGTAACTGGAATGCGATATATTTTTGTAATTTATCATTTAATCAACTATCTCAATGAATACGAGGCAGGCAGATAAGCAACAATTTTCTCTGCGATGAAAAACACTGTATATACCTAACCCATCTAGCGTCTACCTCCTTTGCAGATAGGGTTTATGAACGCAAAGTTGGTACTCTCCCCTCGTAAGGAGTACCTGTCGTGTTTCCATAGAGACATAAAGGTGAATATCTGTCTATCTGTTTGCTTGAGAATCTGAAAAAGAAATCAATATATCGCCTTCCGTACGAGCATGGTGATCTGAATTTAAAAATGTATACTCTGGTCATTTTTCTTTGTGGATCGTCCTTCGGTTCGGCTTGACTGGATGGCTTTCTCGGATTTTGTTTCAAGTATCAAACACCGTGCTTCTCGGATCTGCAACTGCACATCACATTATAAAAAAATATCGAATCATATGAATAAAAAATGATTATTATTAGATGCTGTTGTACATGGATATTGGATTAGAAACTCACTTGAATATTTTTGCAACGTTCGTAGTTGGATAGCAACATATAAGTTTTTTTTCCGAATAGAAGTTTCCTCAGTAGGCTTCATCTACATTTACACTAAACGTGATTTATATTAAAGACCTGGAATCCCAAACACTGTGCTGCTCGGACCTAAAACTGAGTATTTATTTGAAATTTGTATCGTGAGACAAACATGGAATGAATAGTCTTGATAATGTTTTCAACATTCGTAACTGGAATGCGATATATTTTTGTAATTTATCATTTAATCAACTATCTCAATAAATACGAGACAGGCAGATAAGCAACAATTTTATCTGCGATGAAAAACACTGTATATACCTAACCCATCTAGCGTCTACCTCTTTTGCAGAGAGGGTTTATGAACGCAAAGTTGGTACTCTCCCCTCGTAAGGGTACCTGTCGTGTTTCCATCGAAACATATAGGTGAATATCTGTCTATCTGTTTGCTTGAGAATCTGGAAAAGAAATCAATATATCGCCTTCCGTACGAACATGGTGATCTGAATTTAGAGAAGTATACTCTGGTCATTTTCCTTTGTGGATCGTTTCTTTGGTTCGGCTTGACTGGATGGTTTTTTCGAATTTTGTGTCAAGTATCGAATACTGTGCTTCTCGGATCTGCAACTTAAAATCACATATCAAATATCGAATAACATGATTAAAAAATGATTATTATTGGATGCGGTTCATGGATGTTGAAATAGAAACTTACCTGAATATTTTTTGCAACGGTCGTAGTTGGATTGCAACATATAAGTTTTGTTTCTGAATAGAAGTTTTCTCAGTAGAGTTCATCCACATCTCCACATTACGTGGGTTATAATCAAGACCTGGAATGCCAAACACTGTGCTGCTCGGATCTGAAACTATGTATCAATTTGAAATTTGAATCGTGAGACGAACATGGAATGGAGAGTCTGCATATTGTTTTCAACATTCGTAACTGGAATGCGATATATTATCGTAATTTATTGATTAATCAACTATCTCAATGAATACGAGGCAGGCAGATAATCAACAATTTTCTCTGCGATGAAAAACACTGTATATACCTAACCCGTCTAGCGTCTACCTCCTTTGCAGGGAGGGTTTATGAACGCAAAGTTGGTACTCTCCCCTCGTAAGGGTAACTGTCGTGTTTCCATAGAGACATAAAGGTGAATATCTGTCTATCTGTTTGCTTGAGACTCTGAAAAAAAAACCAATATATCGCCTTCCGTACGAGCATGGTGATCTGAATTGAAAAATTTATACTCTGCTCATTTTTCTTTGTGGATCGTTCCTTCGGTTCGGCTTGACTGGATGGCTTTCTCGGATTTTGTTTCAAGTATCATCTCGGATCTGCAATTGTACATCACATATCAAATATCGAATCATATGAATCAAAAATGATAATTATTAGATGCTGTACATATATGTTGAATTAGAAACTGACCTGAATATTTTTGCAACGTTTGTAGTTGGAATGCAGCATATAAGTTTTGTTTCCGAATAGAAGTTTCCTCAGTAGGCTTCATCCACATTTCCACCTTACGTGATTTATAATAATGACCTGGAATGCCAAACACTGTGCTGCTCGGACCTAAAACTGAGTAATAATTTGAAATTTGTATCGTGAGACGAACATGTAATGAAGAATCTGGATATTGTTTTCAACATTCGTCACTGGAATGCGATATATTTTTGTAATTTATTTATTAATCAACTATCTCAATGAAGACGAGGCAGGCAGATAAGCAACAATTTTCTTTGTGATGAAAAAAACTGTATATCCCTATCTCATCTAGCGCCTACCTCCTTTGCAGATAGGTTTTATGAACGCAAAGTTGGTACTCTACCCTCGTAAGGGTACCTGTCGTGTGCATATATGTCTATCTGTTTGCTTGACATCCTGAAAAAGAAATCAAATATACAGGGTGTTCCGGTGATCATGTTACAAACTTCTAGGGTAGATAAAACACACGAAAATAAGAAAAAAAGTTCATGTGAACATGGGTCCGAAAACGCTTCTTCAGGGAGCTGGGGCCCTTCGAAGATGACCTTCAAAAACTACTTTTCGTTTTATAGCTTCGGTACTACTGCAGCTATCGCAACCAATTTTGGGACATGAAATCTAGTTCGTAGGTTCATCAATTTGAGCCTTCCGGATTTTGTCACCTTTAACCAGGGGCGTACAAACCAGGGGGGTATTTGGGTAAATTTGACCCTACTCCTCTTAGGCTTTAATTTCTTACCATTTTTATATCTGATTATGATTCTCCAATGCCTTTTACATAAAAAATGTACTTTTGTAAAAATCGCTATCTGTCACCGTTTCCTCCGAAAATGGCTAAATCCAATCAATAATAAATTATTGGTCTTAAACCAATTATTACGTTGAAATATGAAAATACCCCCCTGGTTTGTACGCCCCTGGTTAAAGGTGACAAAATCCGGAAGGCTCAAATTGATGAACCTACGAACTAGATTTCATGTCCCAAAATTGGTTGCGATAGCTGCAGTAGTACCGAAGCTATAAAACGAAAAGTAGTTTTTGAAGGTCATTTTCGAAGGGCCATAGCTCCCTGAAGAAGCGTTTCCGGACCCATGTTCACATGAACTTTTTTTCCTATTTTCGTGTGTTTTATCTACCCTAGAAGTTTGTAACATGATCACCGGAACACCCTGTATATCGCCTTCCTTACAAACATGGTGGTCTGAATTCAGAGTATACTTCTCTGGTCATTTTTCTTTGTGAATCGTTCCTTCGGTTCGGCTTGACTGGATGGTTTTCTCGGATTTTGTGTCAAATATCAAACACTGTGCTTCTCGGATCTGCAGCTAAACATCACATATCAAATATCGAATCATATGAATCAAAAATGATTATCATTATATGAGGTACATGTAAGTCGAATTAGAACATTACCTAAATATTTTTTTGCAACGTTCGTAGTTGGATTGCAACATCGAATCAAATCAAAAACCAAATCACGTTGATTCCAAAAATCAAATAAAATGTAGGGTGATCCATTGGGAAAAATTGTCGTGGTTGCCTTGACTCAAACGTGGATGACCCTGTATATGCAATTTTCCGTTTTGAATGTGGCAAATTGAAAATAAAAATCGACTTGTTTCAGGAGATTCCTCAGAAATGGATAGTTTGGCTTAAATAGTTTTTTTATGTACCAAGGACGAAAAACTGTCTATTATAGTCGAATCTGCAGTAATCAGGCGAGACAATAGACAGTTTTTCGCCGAGGTGAATATTACATTCTTTCGTCGACCTCAAACACTTAGTTTTCCGTGAATAATCGATTTGACAACAGCAAATGACAGTTGTTGTCAGCTCACTCTCCGCGTGGACCAGGGTTGCCAGTTTGATTTTTATTTCATCAGTAAATACCTTGTAAAATTCAGGTATATTTTATGCTATACGAATTCCAAGCAAGGATTATTAAATGAACCTATGATATGACGTCACAACAGTATGTACATTTAGTATACAGAAAAGAATCCTATTTCCAACAAAATAGAAACAAACTAAAGAAACATTCTCATAAAAAATATTCTCAATTTAAAAATACTAACAAATATCACAAAATACAATTACATAGGTACTTAAAATTAATATTTGAGTACCTATATAAAAAATAGGAACGTATAGTGAAAATGAAAAACAAGAATACAAAAAAAAAAGAAATAAATAAACGTAAGAAACAAACTGTTATAACAATGGTATATAAATAATTGAATTTGATCTGAATCAGAAGTATTGTCCTTTTCTGATTTATACATATTTATCATTAGTACCTATGTGTACATTTATTACTTAATTTGTCAAATTAATTTAAAAAGAGCCTGCCGAAATATCATCCAATTTATCAGTATATGTGATTACTAAAAATTAATAATAATATAGGTAATTATAATAATGAATAAGTGTCAAAATATTTATCAGTAGGTTATGAAATTTTCCCGTAGATCAGTAGATCAATATGCAAATCAGGAAATTTACTGAAAATTCAGTAGAACTGGCAACCCTGCAGCGGACAAATAGTGTTTGCGGACGAAAAGTACTTGCCTTCGGGAAAAGTCGGTTTTTCGTTCGGAAATTAGAACGTAAAATGTGATTTTTAGTAGAGGAGGACGGAAAAAGAATTTATTGAGTACTTTGGGAAAGCACTGTATACTCATTCCTCAGTAAACAATCCGTTGGGATTGACAATTACGAAGATAATCAATTCCTTCCGTGTATTTTTCAATGCCAATCACAAAATTCGACCGTACGTGATGACATCTAATATGGGGCTGTCTTGATTCACCACTGGTCCCGAATGAATGATTTAAAGGTTGAATCATGCTACTAACCGATTAATTTCCGAACAAACGATTCATCTATAACCGAGTCTATGACTAATGATGATAATGAAATTATACGGGAGAAAAATATATACAGGGTGTTTGGTTCACCGACGTATATCGATTTTTCCAATTTCAGGAATATAGCTAGAAAAAGAAAGGAGAAATGGGGTTATACCATGAATCTGTGTCAGTATATCACTCATAATAAAATAATGAAAATACCAGTGTGAAAACAGAATGAATTTGTATAAAATAGTCCACTCCTGATATTTCATTGTTTGAAATTTTTTATTTTCCACATCAGGAAACAATAAAACAACACACGATCACGATTATGTAATCACTGATTCGAATGAGAAACACAAAAATACGATACTATCACTCATTTTTTAGTGAACACTCTGTCTGGAATGATTATTAATTATTCCTTTCGCGTATTTTTCAATGCCTGTCACAAAATTCTACCGTACGTGATGACATCTAATATGAGACTGATTAACCACTGATCCCGAATGAATGACTAATGAGTTGAATCATGCTGCTAACCGATTAATTTCCGAACAAATGATTCATCTATAACCGAGTCTATGACTAATGATGATAATGAAATTATACGGGAGAAAAACATATACAGGGTGTTTGGTTCACCGACGTATATCTGGGTGGTATGTGATGTGATTCTGAGAATATTTGAACATATTTTCTGTTATACTGTGTGTTACATCTTTTACAAAAATCTCTCGTGATATGAAAGAATTCAACCGGACAGTATGTAGTGGAGAAATCGAACGCTTCTCACATACAAGTCGAGAAACAGTTCACAATGGTGACATACAGGCAAACAATTTTTTAAAATATATCATATTTGAGAATATACAGGGTGGGGCAGTGGAAACGAAACAGCGGATCTTTAGGTCGACAGACACGGATCATATGGTTATATCACACCTACAGCAGAACAATTACGAATAATTCAGGTCTGATACCATTAAGTAATGAACTATCTTCAATAGATTGGAGTTTTTTCAAGTTGAACTCAGACGTTGATTTCTTAGCCTCTTTTCTGATCATGACTTGATGGAAAGAATATTTCTTGTACAAAAGACAAATTTGAATAAGAAAAAACAAATGGTGCCGTGGTTCACATAATGAGCATACAAACTGTTTGTGATTCAACCAGAGAGCGAAAGGATATATAGATCTACAGTGTGACCCACTTCTAATGGAAACACCCTTGTATCCTACCTAATCGTTGAGTAAGGATCCTGAAATTTGTTGGAGCGAGAGATATACCAAAAATGCACTCTATGACCAAGTGGGGTCATCTTCAGTGCTATACACTGCTCGCCAACAGCCATGGAACCACCCCAATTTCCGGAAAATGATATTAGGAGTCAAAATAGGTCGGAAATCACTTCAGATTCGGGATCAGGACGCCCAATTCACTAACTTTTCATATTTTTCCTGAAAGCCTATCAAGCATCGACATGTCATTGCATTCGGGCCACAGCCAACTTCATGTATTTCAATAGAATGCAATTTAACAGCCAGTTAATGAACGAATATCAATTTGTGATACATAGTTGAATAGAGAATTTCGAGGCAAATAAGAGAGGCTACACGAAGATACAGGGTGCCATTCGAAAAAAAAAAGTTGAGTCTACTTCCGGTCAAACAGGTGGTTGAAGAAAATTGCCATTGGGTTCAAGGGAAGCGCCATGATCGATAATATAACCAATGTGAATTTCAAGTTTGTATCCCTTCAAATAAAAAAACTACAGGCTGTTACATGTCTCCTGGGTCACCCGGTATATCCTGATATCTTCAAAGTCAGCAAGGTCACACCTATTCACAAAACTGGTCGAAAAAATATCAATTACAGGCCAATCTCAGCAATCCCTGCACTATCTGAGTTTATCAAGATCATACTGAAAAAACGTATCATAGACTTCATGAAAGAGCATGTCCATTTTGACGAATACCAATATGGGTTTCAACAGAATAGCAATACGTTCAGTGCAACTATGTATTTTGTTAACTATATCGCAGCGTCGCTGGATGACAAATATTTCGTTCTCGTAGTATTTGTTGACCTACGAAAAGCATTTGATATCTAAAATAATTGCTCTACAGAGTGCACCTTAAGCTAGCAAAGTCACAGGTTTCTTTCAAAAATCGTGCAGCAAAAAATTCCAAGATGGAATAATTGGTAATTGATTCAAAAATCATCAAGAAATATGCTTTTGATAGAAATACGTCAGCATCGCAAATTTCGACAAAACGTTTCGTTAATTATTGAGCCTCCAATCAGCCTTGAAATCGTAATATCTTGAATCATAGAAATATATATATGTTTGAAAAGTGGCTCTGTTTAATTCCCAGGAAGCGACAGATTTTTCAATGAAGGAGATGAATAAGAAATATGGGAATAGGGTTATTAATAAATAAGCCTTGAATAAGCCCTACAATTTCAATTTTTCGAATTATGAAATATTATTTATGTTCAAAGATTGTTTTGATAGTTCGGCCGAAGTTATCAAAGCCATACATTTTTCTATCATAGATGATGGAAAATTTGGGAATGTGGTATATGAAATGAGCCCAAGATTATATGATGATTTTTTTATGTAAGTCCTGTGTGGCTTTGCTACTTTCTTTAATATAATATTTTGTGCTGGTTGTGGTGTTACTACAAGTGATAAAAGAGTCAAACCTACTCCATAAATAATTCAATATCTTTATTCTGGAGGACTCTTAATGGTTATATGTTCTTGGAATTCAGTTAAATTGACTGAAAATACTGGGGATTTCTTGCGATAACAAAGTTCAGTGCACTAGATACCGACCAGCGCGGTTTACTTTTGATTTTTTTTTTCATTCAGACGATGACAGTGATCAACCCCCTGAAGGGGAAGAAGAAAAAGAACCAGTCACATACTATGTCAGCAATGAAGTACACTATTCAACTTCCAAAATGTCCAGTTTGGTATGCATCAAAAGGGGCCCAGTTATCGAGGCAGATAAAAGCATTCGAGCTCAAGTGCGGCTGATGAATTTCAGTGATGGATCTCCATATGAGATTTTGCATGACTATGTCAGCAGGACAGTAGCACCATTCTTTAAATCATATGTCAAGGAGTCTGGTAGAGCAGACCGGTAAGTACATTGAGCATTAATATGTATTCAGTCCATGTCCACCATTCTCAAACAATAGGATCAAATTGGTTTGGGGGTTTGTTGTCATTTCTGTCCGTTTGACATAAGTATTTTGACAATTCACTGAACAACAAATTTGAACTAAAGTAAAATCAACTTATGATCAATTCAAATTCATGCACAATTCAACTTTGTCCGATCTTGAGAATTAGAGAAGGTGATAGGTAAATTCAAAATAAATAAGTAAGATAAACCAATACTGATAAACCTAGAATCTCAAGACCAAGAGATTCTAGGGAAATTTCGTGAATCGATTGTCAGCTGATGCAAGACAGACTGTTTCGACTTGCCATAAGTCTCATCAGTTGCACTGGCCAGCTGACAATCGATTCGCGAAGGGTACCTCCATATATCAAGAAGGACGATCTAGCCTTCATAGCCATCTAGTGGCTTAAGTGCAAGATGTATAGGTAGATTCATCAATCATACCTTGCGATGAATCTACCTATACACCTTGCACTTAAGCCACTAGATGGCTATGAAGGCTAGATCGTCCTTCTGCCCCCTCAGGGCTTCGACTTAACCAATACTGCTTATTTACATTAGCTGCATTGAAATTACTCTTGATCTACTTCAAATACATTAACAAAGAAAAACAAGAACGTATCTGCCTATTTATGAATAAAGTTAATATATATAAAAATAAGAAAGTACATGTGTGTGGATTCAATCTAAAATGTGCAATATAAATGTGAATATAATGGTAACATAACATGATGACATCAGTTTTTTGATAAAAAGTAAAAAAAAATACAATTCAACTGAAATATAGTAGTAATATAACATGATGACATCAATTTTTTGATAAAATATGCTATAATACTTAAAAAAATACAATTTGAGTTCTAGGGTATTTAGTATAGCCTACAATTTCATGGAACGTTTGAACATAGCGTTCACAGCAAACTTGTTTATCCAGTGCTGACGTCATAATGCCTTTTCTTGTAATGCCACCTGTTTTATTTTAAAAACAGCAATTTAGAATTATTAATGAAACATACTATGTCTTACTACTTAGATCTGGTGACATTTGTGGATATTTGTCAATGATAAGTTTCTTGACTCATTTCCTTCACGCCTACATACCCGAAAATAAGAATAAGAAGAAAGCGTCATTATGGTCTAACCTCAAACCTTCAACAAAAATGTAAACAAAATATATCTCAGGATGGTGTAAATCAGGTTTACAACCACTGTTGCCAGACTTGAGTTATCTATCAATTGCTTGGAGAAGTTAAAATATCTCTTCAACCTTTCAATAGAAATTTGATCAGGTTTTCGGTATATGATTTTAAAATGTAATCCATATTCCACCCATACTATTGGTTGAATACATCATTTCAGGTACCGTTGTTAGATGCGAAATGTCCCTCCTTATTAGATCTATCAATAAATCTTGTAATGCTGTACTGGTGTAAAACTGTTCGAATTTTTAGTTGTGCGTACATGGCTTTTCCAGGTAGACGTCATGAAAATGGTGGAGGAGTCGAAACTATATCTTCATGATTTTTTTCTGAACTCACGACAAAAATGAAAAAATATGTGTACAATGAATTCTCATAAACTATACAGGGGAATGAATATTTGAATGAAATTTACTCATTCTAAAGATATCACTCCTATGTCATAATATGTCACATAGTGTAGTGAATTATCATGCCAAATGTCACAATCCAATTAATAAGAAAACAGGAACAAGTGAGCATTAAACTGTCTTGTTCAGTTCATCCATGGTTTGTTGAAATCTGTTGAATCTTGAGAACGGTATATATGTATTTATAATAGAATATTGAAAATAGGCTGTGTCATGACTGTCAAGTCTCTGGTTAGACCAGGCACATACGTTCACTATGAAATCTGACCATTAGTCTGACTAACCAGCTGTTTGGAAATATTGGTCAAGTTTCAAACTTGCCGACGAACTTGACACAGCCTTCTACCGTCTATTCATGTGGGATATACAATTCACGTGAAAGAATCATACGGCAAAATGAAGTTTCTTTTGACAAGCATGACAATCACCAATGGTAAATCTGTGGTAACTTGAAGGTTGTTAGACTCCAATAAGATTTTGTGGCCAGCACTGCATATCAAATAGTTCCTGATGAAAAACTTTGTTGAGGCACTGAATAAAGACTAGCTTTTCAGTACCTGCGTCAGAAATTCCCAAGATTAGTGATGCAAAAATTGAAGAATATATTTTTGTTGGGCTACTCATTCAAAATATTCCGGAAGACCAACATTTTGACAGCACAACAGATATTCGTGATAGAAACTAACACGTCGCCCCACCTGACGGCAGCAATTTGAATACTTCTGAGCAGTTTGTTTTGATGATATGACCAATAAGCACAAACAAAAAATGAATGTGTATCAATGAAAACAAAGTAAACATGCCGCTTTGACAGCTTTCAAAAACTCCGATAGGTGGCGGACACTTATTTTTATCGCGAATTAAAAAAATCTTGGGATGATTTTCGCCTCGTGGTAGCTAATTTCTTGGAAAATGGAAGAGCTGACAGGTATGTTATTGTTGTTGGAAATATGCTGTCACCAAATCAGAAACATTGGTTGCAATAATATGTCTAAAGATCCATTTCCTACTCTCACACCTGGACTTTTCTCCTGTCAATTGCGGAGCTGTGAGTGATGAGAACGGCGGACGCTACCATCAGGATATATCAACAAATGGAGAAAAGGTGCCAGGAAAACTGTAATGCTTCCATACTAGCTGACTACCGTTGGACTCAAGTGTTTGAAATACTCCATAAAATAATTGCAAGAAGACAGCGCATTTAGTGACTGAAAGTGTAACTTATTTTTTGTCTTTTTTTGTATTGAATGCCCCGAAACAAAAAATGGCTTTTCATAAAATATAAATTTAATAAAGCAAAATTTGTTGTTCGGTGATTATTGTCAAAGTGTTGAAAAAACTGACTTGCTCTGTCTATTTTAGTGATGGTGATAAAATGGCACCAGCTGTAGAGAAAACTATTGCTGAACTTGAAATGGGTTTATTACATTTACAACAGAACATTGATATTCCCGAAATCACACTACAGATGCATCCTTATATATCGAGTCTTATCAAGCAATGTGCTGATGAGGGAAAGAAGCCTAAAGTGGCAGATTTCAGTGACAAAGTAGAAGACTCAAACTTCCTGAACCAGCTACAACATGGTGTCAATAGATGGATCAAAGAAATACAAAAGGTAATGAATGCTCACTGAAAAATAAAAGGTTTTCAGGAATTTCAAGAAGTTTTTCTAAAACAAAACAATAACAGAATTATGATTTGCTGTACTAACAAATATGAAAAATGGATAACATTGTGCTATTTTGATTTTCTCTGGATAATTCAATGATAACAGTACTGAAATCACCTGGCAGTAAATTAAGATTTAACAGCCCTCTACTGATTGATTTTCGACTGAAAAACGTTGTCTTTGACAAAATTTCACTTTGGATGACAGACTGATGATGTAATGAGAGTGAACCATCTTCACCTTAATTCAGTATTTTTTCATGAAATAGGTCTTTGATATTCTATAAAGTTTAGTTATCCATAATCAAAAGTCAATAGAACAAATAAAAACTGCCTCTTGGGAACACAAGGATATTCATATTATGGTAATCATCTTCCTCTCTTGTTAAAACAGGATGTCCCTAAACGATCACGTAAAATTGAGGCAGAATGTTGATCAAAGGGTACCTACCTACTATGGTAACATGGTAAGACTCATTCACCAATTTGAATTATTTTCTATTATATAAAAACTATTTTTGTCTCACTAATTTTATCTATGCTGTTGGTATAATTTCACATTTTTTTCAAATTCACTTGAGAATATTGCTGTTGCTGAATGATTTTTCATTTTTCTATTATATAGAAAAAAAACAACAATTGCAAAATAGCTTTATAAAGAAGACTATCTCGAAAATGGTGAGAGTTCAATGAGGATTTTTATAATGGGGATTTATTCATATACCGTAGGGTACCTTCTAATATATATTCTCCTTCAGTTTAACCTGGTCTTTACAGGACAACCTGTATAAAAAAAATGGTCCGAAAAATTTAGACAATTGATTTCAGGTCACAAAATTGGACAGAGATCCTTCTTCTGGAACCGCCCTCCAGGAAATCAGTTTCTGGCTGAATTTGGAAAGAGCTTTGCATCGCATTCAAGAAAAACGTGAAAGTATGGAGGTAGCTCTAACTCTGGACATTCTCAAACATGGAAAAAGATTCCATGCTACTGTGTCATTTGATACAGACACTGGTCTCAAACAAGCCATTGCCACAGTGAACGATTACAATCCGCTCATGAAAGATTTTCCCATTAATGACTTATTATCTGCTACCGAACTAGAACGAATTCGAGCTGCTGTCCAACTTATATTCGCCCATTTGCGTAAAATTAGGTCTACCAAGTATCCCATCCAAAGATGTCTCAGACTTGTGGAAGCTATTTCCAGGGATCTGGGTGGTCAGTTACTGAAAGTTTTGGGCACCAGAAGATTAATGCATATACCTTTCGATGATTTTGAAAAAGTTATGACCCAGTGTTTCGAAGTTTTTTCTATTTGGGAAGACGAATATGAGAAGCTCCAAGCTCTCTTGAGGTATGTTCGTATTATTGCTCTATTATGGAAACCATCCATCCTCCTCAAAGTATTCCAATTTTTTTTCAAAGTAAAAGCAGAATAACACCAAGTCTGTAGACCATAAAAGTTATACAGGGTGAGGCATTTTGGCGTCGGAGCTCGATTGCTTGAGTTCTATGATAGCTAGAAACTTGATTCAAAAACGATTGTCTATGAGACAACAAGGTCCGTTACTAAAAATTATTGCCGCATATACAGGGGGCGTCGGATCAGGATCACTTATTTTAAATGGAATGGCCTATATATTAGCACATTTTGTGAAGCATTCCTGTGACCTCCATGCACTCCTATAATACTGTTGACCGTTTCTCGATCATTTCAAAGTTATTAATTTTCTTCTCGAAATAATATCTGCAGATCCATACCGGTAAAATAACTGTAATCACAATTATGAAGTTTAAGAGATAGTAATCATTATATCATTTAATGTAAAGATGCGTGATTTTTATGACGAATTTTCATGCCCTCAAATTATACAGGTTGGCTAAAAATGTTTTTCCAATTCGGAACTTTTGGAAGTGATTTTTCTCGAGTTTTTCAAATGGAACACCCCATATATTTTTAGGCCATTTGGTGTAAAATCAAAACACGAACATCTTTTATCTCAACATCCATATTGATATTCGTAACCATATTTGAATTATTGAACTTTGAAAATTCCAGGTTGGCCATTTTCATAATACATTAATTAATAATTGAAACATCGAAATTCCAATCAGTGAACCAGTTCTTTCATTGAAAGAATTCAAACCGGAATCACAGCAAACATCAGAAATAGTTCATATGCTAGTAATTCACAGAGTAACAAAAAAAAAAACATTTTCTAAATATCCCATAAATTCATAGTACATTAAAAACAAAACCAGGATAGTAATTTACAATTATGCAAAATGGTAATTTTGTTCTTTCTCACTTTGTTAATAACTAGCATATGAACTATTTCTATTTGCTTTGATTCTGGTATCGATTCTTTCAATGAAAAAACAAGTCTACTAAATTATCAATTGAACTTTTTGATGTTTTAACAACAGATGACAATGTGTATCGATGAAAATAGTCAACATGGAATTTTCAAAGTTCAATAATTCAAAAACGGTTACGAATATCAATATGGATGTTGAGATAAAATATGTTAGTGTTTTGATTTAACACCAAATGGCCTAAAAAATACGGAAAAAGCATTTTAGCCACCCTGTATAATTTGAGTGCATCTTTCCATCAAATGATCAACAATATTATAGGGGTCGATGGAGGTCACCGGAATGCTTAAAAATGTGCTAATATATAGGGCATTGCATTTAAAAAAAGTGATCCTGACCCTCTAGATTTTTTCCGATGCCCCCATTATATGCGGCAATAATTTCTAGTTACGGACCTTGTTGTCTCATTGACATTAGTTTTTGAATCAAGTTTCTAGCTATCATAGAACTCGAGCAATAGAGCTCCGACGCACTAATGCTCCACCATGTATTATACAAAATGTATTTTGACTAGTTTCGGCTCAAACAGCCGTAATTTACGGGGGAATAATAATTTGTTGAGGAAAACACATACCTATAGGGCTATGTGGAAATCACATTATAAGAATGAAAAATAAAAAGAGCCCTGGAGTCATTTGACCAAAAAATCAGTCCGGTAAACGACATCTTTTTTCTTCAACAACTTATTGTTCCTCTGTAAATTAAATATCTTTACAGGTACTGTGTACTGATGTGTCTGTTTGAGCCAAAACTAGCCACACTATATTTTGTGTAATATAATTTTTGTGGTCGATCAACTTGGTGTTATTCTGTTTATCCTTTGATATTATTCCTCTGTTAGCATAAGCATTAAATCTTCTCAATTTTTAGGGATATTATGAAAAAGAAACGAGATGAGCACATGAAGATGGTCTGGAGAATTTCTCCCCAACATAAAAAACTGCAAAGCAGAATGGACCAGATGCGCAAGTTTCGTAGACAACATGAACAACTCAGAACAGTTATTGTTCGTGTATTGAGACCTTCCATTAGAGAAGCAGCAGTTCCTATCGAAGGAGAAGATAATGAACCTCCAAAAGCTACTTTTTCACTTGATGCAGCTGATGCCAATGCTATTGAGGTTTGTTTCATAAGATTTACATTTCTAGTATCGTGTATTATGACGTATATGGGTTTGCACAATGAAGCTCAGTACAGAGAACAAGACCAATGTATAAGTAATCTATATTCTTCTTAAATTCGACAATCTAAAATAGAGATAGTCTTAATATGATGATAATATAATAATAATATAAGTTTATTCAAAAACGTTTACAAAATATACATTGGAATAAACATAAAGGTAATTTGAATAAACTGGGAAAAACCTTACGAAGTTGATTGATTGATTGAAAACCTTGTAGTAAGGATAAAAAATAAATAAATGTACATATGTCAATAAATATTTAACAATATCAAGTTATCACAATTGAAAATTGTCTCATTAAGAAATGAGACAAGTATTCAATTCATAATATATAGTGTACGGAGCATTTCATTCAATAAGCATAATTATTTATATTCATACATACTTATTCACAATTATTATTAAAATTTATCTAATGATATTATTAAATGTTAATTAAAGAAATAAAATAATTTTTAGGGGAGTTTAATATCCAGTTTTTTATTTTTATTGTATAGAATTGTAGTGATTTTGATATCTACAATAACATGGAATAAGTAACTTACCTAACACCAGGATTGCGTTATGCAGATAGTATCATAAGAATCTGTATATCAATCACACCCCTAGACCTAGATTGAAAGTTAGACATGTTTTCCCGTAGTTTTCATGTCATTTTTTGATGTTGCATTATTCTGGATTCTATCGCGAATGGAAATTGAAATAGATTGAAAGAATGTATTCATACATACTTACATGACTCACAAAAAGAAAGTTTATATTATCATTTCTCAAATACTTTTTATGTAGAATGCATACTACAGATTTCTAATTATGAATTAGTATCATCTCAGCCTCAAAATGTCACTGCCGGAACGAATCACTTCCCAAATCGTCAAAAAAGAAGAGACATTTTATATTTTTCTATATACCTATGTTCTTCCTCAAATATACAGGGTCCTGCATCTCACCTCCCGTCTACTATAGCTCAGATACATATCAAATAAGGCCTAAGAGGATCGCCAACCGAATTTGATTGACACGAATCATCACAGGGTGTGCAAAATTTAGTGGCAAACTTTTCAGATTTCAAAGCATTATGTTTTCATTATTTCCAATCAGAGCCCCTGTATATTTTCATGTTATTCAATGCGTGAATAGAAAACAAACTTTTTTTTTATTACAACCTCATCGAAATTCTCATCGTATCAAAAGTTATTTGCCGAAAACTCGTTTCATCAACTATTCTAGTCATTTGAATAAGTAAAAGACGAAGGTGGCTTTGAGGAGTAAATTATTCACATTTAACTCTGATGAAGTGTCACAAGTCTATTTGGGCTTGAGTAGTTCAAATTCAATACATTGTTAGCGCATTATTATAAATTTTTTGAGCTGTTTATTACAAAATATTGTTTTTTTGTCATGGAGTACAACCAAGAAGAGCTCGAAGATATGATTTTAATATTAGGAGAATGTAAGAAAAACTCTTTTTTTTTTTGGCAAGTCGAGTTTATGCACCTATATCATTTATGTTAAAACTTTTAATCTAATAAACTATATTATCAACATATGTATAAATGTAAGTAATAGGGATTCCGGATTCCTCCTATTTCCCTGTTGTATTATTTACGTAATTGACATATCACAAGCAATCACGTGCATTTTCATCAATATATGTTGAAACAGACAAAGATCGAGAGTACCCCTATAATATCTTACAGGAAGTAAACTTGGCATACGAGAATGTCAAAGAAGTTGACTGTTTAGACATCTCCAAAGAAGGTCAAGATGCGTGGGATGCTGCTGTACAGAGATACGAAGAACGCATAGACAGAGTCGAAACAAGAATAACTGCTCACCTTCGAGATCAACTGGGTACCGCCAAAAATGCCAACGAGATGTTCAGAATCTTCTCGCGCTTCAACGCCCTGTTCGTCAGACCTCATATCAGGGGCGCTATCAGAGAATATCAGACTCATTTGATTCAGCGAGTCAAGGATGATATTGAGGCTCTGCACGAGAAATTCAAGGTGCAGTATCCACAAAGTAATAGTGCGAAAATCAGCAAGGTCCGAGATCTGCCGCCTGTTGCCGGTTCTATTGTGTGGGCTAAGCAAATAGACCATCAGCTGACTACTTATTTGAGACGTGTTGAAGATGTCCTAGGTACGTCTTATATCAGCATTCAATAATTTTAGCATTTTTAGCGCAGACCAATTTCTACTTTGACAAATTTTACGAGGACAAAGATCTTTCGTTTGTGCAAAATCAGACTGGGAATTCACTTCCAGTTCAAACGTCACCCTACATTTATTTATTTCATTCTTTGCTATAAACATTACATTGAATAACCAGACAGATTCATATATGGTATGAGATTATTCATGCGTTATTAAATTGAATTATAGTTATTGAAATAAACAACAAATTCAAAAATAATAATAAACCAAAAAGCTCATGAAAAGTACATGATGAGATAAATCAGTGAATGAGAAATCATTCACTCAGGTTTGATTTTCTCTTTGCAAGAGGATATGTTTCTTGACTTTGATTAATTGAAGATGATGGATAAAATGTCACTTGAAATTGGCAGTAGGCTAGGAAATTTTGTGGTTCCTTGCCCACATAATTTATGGTGTCTGTGCACATGTGCTCGTTGTGAAAAGTTCAAGTGCAAACAATGCGAATAAATGAAGTAATTCATAAGGCCGGTTTTGGGGTTTTGATATCTGTGAAAACTACGTTATCTGTTTTCACTGCCCTGATATCGATCAGTTGTGAAGGTTCAAATAAAGCTCAGTTGAAACAGAATTATATTAATAACTTGACATTACATCGCTAAATTATGTGTCATTCTTTTTAGTACTCCTGTCTAGGATACTGGGTGATTTTCAACATTCTCCCCCGCCGGAAATTCAACTTCTAATGGGTAAATAAGTTGTATCGGTCTTCTCAGGTAGACACCGTCTGCAGTCTTCAACTCACAAGCGCGAATGCGACCATCTTTACCAGGAAAAACGTCAACGATCCTCACAAGCTTCCAAAGTAGTCTAGGTACATTTTGATCGTGTATTAAAACTACATCTCCGATTTTCACATTCTTCGACTTCATTCTTTGGCTGTGATGAAAAGATCGCAACTGTTGAAGATAATCAGTTTTCCAACGAGTCCATAATTTATTAATCCATTGCTCTCTCGATTTCCATAACTTCAAGATATCGCTTCTCTTGATACCCTCATTGGTGATATCAAAACTGAATCCCAATATACTGCTATCAATCAAGAAACGTGATGGAGTCAGAATTATCATATTATCAGGATCATCATCTAAATATGTTAATGGCCTGGAATTCACAATTGATTCCACTTCTACTAAAACTGTAGATAGTTCGTCAAAATTCAGGGAAGCTTTTCCAATAACAAATTTCAACGCATTTTTTATAGTTCTGATGAGTCTTTCCCACCAGCCACCCCACCAGGAGGCTCGTTCAACGATAAAATGCCAATCTATCCTCATATTCCTAGCAAAATTCTAAAGTTCTTGACTTGGTAAGATCCTGCAAAGTTCTTGTAATTCTAAACAGACTCTTTTGAATGTTTTTGCATTGTCTGAATATATGGTGTTTGGAACGCCTCTTCTTCCGATGAATCTTCTCAGGCCTCTTATGCAACTCTCCGTCGTGAGATTTGGTACAAGCTCTAAATGAACTGCACGTATAACTGCACAAGTGAAAAGCAAAAGATATACTTTCGTCTTCTTCCGTTTGATGTAAAATGGTCCAGCAAAATCCACCCCCGTAATTTTAAAGGGATGAGCAGCAGTTATTCTGTTTTTTGGTAAAGGTGCGAAAGGTTCGTTACAAGGTTTGCCTTTCAATTTTCTACATGAAACACATTTCCCAATGATTGATTTAATTCGCTGTCTACCTTGAACTATCCAATATCTATTCCTTGTATGTACTAAAGTTGCATTTATTCCACCATGAGCAGTGCACATATGAGAATTCCATATAATCTTCTCAGTGAGTAACGACTTCTTCGGAAGAATAATAGGATGTTTAATCTCAAAGGTTAAATTTGCTTCTTGTAGTCTCCCTCCTAATCTAAGTAAAGAATCCGAGTCTAAAAAGGGGTTCAACGTCAAAATACTCGATTTCGAATCCAATGATTTCCCTCTACATAATGCTCTAATTTCTGCTTCAAATTCAATTTTTTGTGTTATCCGGATCCAATATTTTTCAGACTCATTTATTTCGGGAACAGTTAAAACTCCGGTCAGTTTATCTCCAGGATGTTTTACATTATGAGTGAATCTTATAATATATGCTGTGATATTAAGGATTTTCTCTAAATTACTGAATCGTTCTAATGGAAATATAGGTATGATTTCAGGAACATTTTCTTCTACATTCATCAGAAAAACTGATACTTTTTCTGGACAAATCTGAATATCATCATCTGGCCAGGACGCTGTATCTTCATTCAACCATGGTGGTCCATGCATCCACAATTCTGATTGAAGTAGTTCATCTGCTTTGATTCCTCTTGTTATTAAATCTGCTGGATTTTCTGGTCCAGGGCAATATCGCCAACTACCTTTTGTTATATTTAGTATTTCCGTTACTCGATTCGAAACATACGGCTGCCACTTTTTACGACTATTGCCTTTTATCCAGTGTAATGCAATTCTTGAATCGGACCATAAAAATGTATTACTCATTACTATGTCTAAGTTTTGGATTATGTAATTCTGCAATCTGCTTGCACATAATGCAGCAGTCAATTCTAATTTAGGTATCGTTAGTGATTTATTTCCATGTTCATTTATAGGAGCTACTCTATTTTTTGCAATCAAAATTTCACAAATTCTTCCATTGGTCAATGAATTTGTAAGTATATAGGCTACAGCTCCATAAGCAAGTGGGCTAGCGTCTGCGAAAATGTGTAGATCATATGTATTTTGTGAATATCTGCTGACACTTCGAGGAATCACAAGATCGGTTAAAATGGGAATTTCAGAACACCATTGTAGCAATATGTTCAGAATCCCTTCAGGTAAAGCTTCATCCCATTTCAGTTTCAATTTCCAAATTTCTTGCATTAATATTTTGGCTCTTATTACAAAAGGTCCCAGTATACCTAATGGGTCGAATATCCTAGCTACAGTTTGAAGAGCTATGCGTTTCGTTATATTATGTCGGTTTCCTTGCTCTTCCATAACAGTACTGAGATCGACTCCTAGCTCATCAGTATGAATATACCATATTAAACCAAGGACCTTCTTTTTTGTAACTTCTGTATCTACATCATTACCAAAAATATTCTTCAAAGGAATGCTATTAGTACACCACTTCCGAAGATTCATATTAGCAGAAAATAAAATTGATTTCGAGTTAGAATATATTTCTTTAGCTTCATCTATCGAATTCAGAGAAATAATCAGGTCATCTACATAAAAAGATTTCTTGAGTATATTACACGTATGATTCATTTCCTCGGGCTGTTCTGATAGATGTTTCTTAAGTGTAGCAGCTAATAGAAAAGGACTACTTGTTACACCAAAAGTTACACGTTTCATCCTGTATTTCCTGAGTGGTGGTAAATTCGTTATTGACGTTATTGGGTTTTCATACCATAAAAAACTGTGATAATTCCGTACACTTTCATCCAAGCTGATCTGTAGAAAAGCCTTTTCAATGTCAGCTATCATTCCGATAAATCCAATCCGAAAATTAAGAATTATCCGTAATAAGTGAGGAACTAAATTTTCACCAGGCGATAATAAATCATTGAATGACGGAAATCCAGGTGCGTGTGCAGAACAGTCGAACACTACACGTATTTTCGTTGTTGCCTTGTCATCTCGATAAACTGGTTTGTGAGGCATGTAATAAGTATTCACTTCATCTGCTAATTCTGGTGCTATCTCAGCACAATCATTCTTGAAATATTCACGCACAGCATTATCATATTCAATGAGCTTTGAATTTTTTATCAATCGAGACGTTAAATTTTTTACACGAGCTAAAGCACCTTTATAATTTGAATCAAGTCTTGGATCTTCAATTTTCCACGGTAGAGTTACTTCATATCGCCCGTTTTTGAAACATATTTCATTGTTTATGAAGTCTACTGTAGAATTACTACATGAATCATCTTTAGTAATACCTAACATTTCCAGACTCCAAAAATTTTTCAAATCTCCATCGTCATTTGCGTTCTCAATTGTTTGCAGAGCAAGAGTAGACACCAAATTTGTATTTACTCCGAAACAATAAAAATCGCTTGATCCGTGTAAAGTCCAACCAAACTTTGTATCTAGTGCTGTCAAATTTTCAGATAGTCTTTTTTGTTCACCAGTTACTATCTTCCAGTAATTATCAGCACCGATTAATAGATTGATACCATTTTCCTCGAGCCCACCATTAGCACTAGTATCTGCTAAATGGAAATTCATAGAAAACTCTTTTATTAATGGGTCTTTAACTGATGGAGGATTGAGAGAATCAAAACATATTTCTGGAACTTCAATAGCGTTAATTTGAATCATTTCATTATTGAACTGCCCAATCAATTTCAATGAAACTCTATTACAGAGTCTAGCAGGCGATTGGCTGCTACTACCAAATGGAATGACAGAAATATTATGGGTTCCAATGACTGGTAATCCTATTCGTCTAGAAATACATTCTTTTATAAAAGTTAATTGGCTGCCTCCATCGAGTACCATGCGAATCAATGTTTTCTCTGATGAATTTCCTGATTTAATGAAAACACAAGCAGTTTGTAAATAAACATTATCAATCCGACTTTCAGTAATTAGAGAAGTGGCCTGTTCTTGTTCAATGACATTCACAACCCCTGATACATTGCTTTGAGCCTCCCTTCCTGGCCTCGAATAATTCGGATCACATAAAGAAGTTACGTGTCTTCCACTACATTTTTCACATTTAATAAATCGGGACTTACAAAATTTAGAGCTATGATTTGGTTTCGTACACCGAAAACATCTTTTACTTTCTTTTAAAATATCTTTTTTCTCTGTCAGTGTCAGCGATCCGTTACAATTCATCGTATTATGAGTTGCTGATTTACAAAACAAGCAACAATCTTTGACATTCGTTATAAGTCCTGCTGCTGTAGATACATCTCGTTTCGGATTAGTGTAGAACTGTTTATTTTCGTGAAATCGTTTTTCTTTAACTACTTCTGATCCTGATGAACTCTGCGCCTGCTCTACTGCCTCAACTTCAACTTTTATGAAATTCAGCAACGTTTTTATTTGTTTTTCATAATCATAACATGGATTATTAGTAGATATGCCTTCTTGAATTTTTTGTTTGTTAAATTCAACTCGCAAAGTATATGGCAAATTTTTCATTATCACAGACTTTACCATCAAACCATATTGATTGGCCGAAATACCCAATGAAACGAATGAACGAGTAATTGTTGACGTTAAATTGTACAATTTTCTCAACGCTGCTGCATCATTCTTATACTTGATAGGAGGTAAAGACATTATCTGCTGAACATAGTTGTCTATGATTCTTTCATTATTACCATATTCATTTTTCAACATTTCGATTGCATCTGCATAACAAGACATACTAGATGATAACCCACTGATTGTAACAGCTGCCTTTCCAGATAACAGTGATTTCAAATAATTGAATTTAGCGTTTTCATCTAAGTCGACGTTTTCATGAATTACTGTTCGATATTGTTCCCAAAAAGCAGGCCACAAAGTTATATCTCCGTTGAACTTCAATAAATCTAGTTTAGGTAATCTCACCGATTTAGCTTGATGAACATTTCTTGTGGATGTCAATACTTCACCTCCTTCATTCAGTTGCGATTCTGGGAATGGACATCCGGTATTCACTTGGGATTTCTGACTAACTACCTGCTCCATTTTTGCAATAATTGTAACGGCAGCATCATCATACTCGACTATCTTCTCGCATTCTTCTTCGATCTGGTCATCCTCAAAAGTAGGTAATAATCTTCCGTTCAAAATATACAAATTTTCCTTTGACGCTTTCACTCTTGAAATCAAAATGTTCAGTTCTTTCTGATCTATGGTACTTGCGTTTATTAATTCGTTTGCCATATTTATCAGCTTTGATAATTGGGTCCGGTATGTATTTCTGAGAGCCAAGTCCATTCTTCTGCACGTTCGTTAGATATTCAAACCTTCCCTGGTTTCGGCACCAAAATGTGAAAACTACGTTATCTGTTTTCACTGCCCTGATATCGATCAGTTGTGAAGGTTCAAATAAAGCTCAGTTGAAACAGAATTATATTAATAACTTGACATTACATCGCTAAATTATGTGTCATTCTTTTTAGTACTCCTGTCTAGGATACTGGGTGATTTTCAACAATATCAAAATCAAGGATAACATTATTTTGGACAGTACCACGAGTTGTTATTGAATCAAAAAGGTGTCTGTATTTTGCAAAAGCATATCAGCAATTTCTTATGAAGTCTCGTCATGAGCGTGCCAAAATGACTATCATTTTTGTAGACATTTTGTGAAATAATTTATAAATGTCATTTAGCTTCAGGTTTGTACAATCTCGCTAAACTATGTCTGATATTTGCTATATTCCATATATTTATTCAGATACAGAACCAGTCAAATTTTCTCAAAGCTGTGAAGGTTAATCTTCAGCTCAATCTCCACTGGTCAATAGGAAATGTTCTCAACTGTTCTGAACGAAATTTTCAGCCAGGTTTGGCAGTCAATAATCTCAGCTACTCAGCTGTTTGTGGTTTTCTGATAAGGTTAGAAATAACTTCAAAACTTTCTTTCTATTTGCCAGAATATTCATTGAGGACGGCAATTGATTTGTGATGAGTTTTCCCTTCTCAGTCTTCGTGAACCAAAAGTTTATAAAATGAAAAATCTATTGTTAAAACTTGAAAATCAGAAAGTAAATGTTGGGTCTAGGCTAGTGGTGAAAGAACTAATTTTTTTCTGAGATGCGAAAAAAGTTAGACGTTTTATCTCTGTTGATGGCTTTCGGTATGCCGAAAAATAAGCAAATAATACCGTCTCCGAGAAAGAACTGAAAATCCTTTTTATCTCCCATTCCACTTCACGGATACATAAATCACTAAACAACCACTAAAAGTTCACAATTTTTTTAAATCAAAACAGAATTAAATTGACAGTCATTCAATCACTTCAAAATTTTTCCATAGCAACAATAAAGATGCCTGCAAACACAGATGTACTACCAGTTGAAAACTTGAAATTTCACATCGCTTCGCGTCGGGAGACACCAAAACCTCGAACTCGAGCTAAAATGTAATACTTTTTTCCCTTGTATAATAAATACCTATTTTTTTCACTTTTTTCAAACTTATAAGGAACTAGCAGACCTAGCATACGTTGTTTTGCTATATACATTATTTCTATAATATATTTTTTCATTTCAATATTCACCAAGACACTATTATTATTTTATTGTCTACTTCTTTTTAGTTAGACTATCTTTAAAAGCGTGTTTCTTCAGTTTTTCAAACTACCATTTATATCAACTTCTTTTGAGCTCACTTGAATTTGCCAACTTTGACGAAAGCATCATAGAATCCGACTCTTATAACCCCAGATGAAAATTTTGAATAGAATCGGTATATAATTACAAAACTCGTCTGGTATATTGGTTTCACCGTCTTGAATTTCCAAATCCCGCCCTTTCCAAATTTTGACGAAAGAATCATAATCTCCGACCCCGAAAACACCCAGATATCAATTTTGAAGAGAGTCGGATCATAATTACAATACTTGTCCGGTGTACTGGGACCGCCATCTTGAATTTACAAACTTTGTCGAAAGAATCATAATCTCCAACCCCCAGAACCACCAGACCAAATTTGAACAAAATCGGATCCTAATTACAAAATCCGCCATTTTGGATCCTTTATCTTGAATTTCTTAATTTTGACGAAGGAATCATAATCCCAGATCACGAAAACCCCCAGGTACCAATTTTGAAAAGAATCGGATTATAATTACAAAACTCGTCCGCCGTATTGGTTCCGCCATCTTGAATTTCCAAATTCCGCCCGACTTTTTATTCTTTCGTAAGAATCATAATCTCCGACCCCGGAAACCCCCAGATACCAATTTTGAATAGAATCTAACCATAATTACAAAACTCGTCCGATATATTAGATACGCCATCTTGAATTTTCTAATGGTACCGGGATGCGATTTTACTAAATATACTGCACGCTAGCACAAACCACGCCCACCATAATACGTCATATCTCCAAACATTACCGATATACTCGGAGTCAGCACATCGCACTAAATATACTGTGCTTCAACGCAAGAATACACTTTTTATGATTTTGACACGAATTCGACTGAAGCTCTCTCGTTGTCAATCTCTTGTACGCAGTAAATTCACATACCCAAATGGTCTACTGGTTAGCGCTGTCGACTTTCAGTCTGAAGGCCCATGGTTCGAATTGCTGTGAACTTGAACTTTTTTTTGCAACTTTTTTTTTCACCAATGTTTTTTTACTTCATTCTGGTTTTCCTTTTTCATGAAATATTTGAAGTCAAATAGGTTAGTGCGTTTAGGATAAACAGTCTCATTTTATTCAATTTTGTTGAAGAACTCAACTTTTGAAATATATTATTAATCAATGTGTTTCTACACTCCATTCGGTTTTCCTTCTTCAAAAATATTGCAATCAGGGATAGGTTAGTTCGTTAAGGATAAATAGTTTCTGAGTTTTGCCTAAGTACTTCGAAGATGAGATATTACGGTGGGCGTGGTTTGTGCTAGCGTACAGTATATTTAGTAAAATCGCTACCGGGATGCAAAGTATCCTATAACCTTCTCCCGGTTCTAAGCTACTACCCCACCAATTTTCAGTCAAATCGATCCAGTAGTTTCGGAGCCTATTCGATACATACAAACAAACAAACAATCAAATCTTTCCTTTTTATACTATTAGTATAGATTATTAAATCTATCGGATGGAATTTTAGTTGCTCTACTGATGTTACAGGTAAAGGATGGGAGAATCACATCGAAGGACAAAAGCTCAAAGCGGACGGTGACAGTTTCCGTTTGAAACTCAACACCCAAGAAATCTTTGATGATTGGGCGCGTAACGTGCAACAGCGTAATTTGGGAGTTTCCGGTAGAATTTTCACCATCGAGGCTGTTCGATCGAGAAGCGGCAGGGGCAATGTATTGAAGCTCAAAGTGAACTTCTTGCCCGAGATCATCACTCTGGCTAAGGAGGTCCGAAACCTGAAATGTCTAGGTTTCAGAGTACCGCTGGCGATCGTCAACAAAGCTCACCAGGCGAACCAGCTGTACCCGTTCGCGATATCGTTGATAGAAAGTGTCAGAACGTACGAGATGACACTAGAAAAGGTACATGATGAAATCGGGTCCTTATGAACTTGTTTCTGAAATTTTTTGGTTTCTTTTATGGGATCATGGAATAACATTATTTTCAACTACTAACATGATTAGATAGAAGACATAGAACTGAAAATAACTTACTTATTTTAGCTTACAAACAGGATTAGTCATCCCACTGGTGTGAAGGTAGATAGTTCGATGGTTGATGTATTCTTGTATGATGCATTTTAGAATGATATAAAAAAATTGCATGATTCTGTATACCTTTCTAGCAAAAAACATTTTTTATCAACTATTCGCCTTGCTAATGATATAGAATTTTTACAAAAGAAGAATTCATTTTGTAAATTCTAGTGCTTCCCTTGTCTCCAGTGTTATATAATCCTATTTTTAATCCTTACTGCGTGCTGCATACATTATTTTCTCTAGGAATTGTAAAAACTGGAAAATTAATGTATGTGATTTTGTTCTTGTCTAAGTTGTGTTTTATGTTATTTGCTTTTTTCAATACTTAATCCATCAAACAAATATATAAAGCCTGGTAGAATATTTGTCTCCATAGGATGTATTGCAACAAATTCATACCGGCTTACCCTATCAAAATACGCTATTTTGGTTTCAAATAACTAATGATAAATCCTTATTTTGCTATATCGTTAATTGAATAGGAAGAAAGGAATATATCAAACTACCAATAACCCTGTATATTCGACATAAAAGCATGTGAACTCAGTTGTATGCTGTATTTACCCTGAACTGCTTGGTGTTTTTGTTCTCTCATTCAATATTTATTTTCAAAAAATAAGTAGGAACTTTTTTGCTACATAAGGCAATGCTCACTGAGGCCATTATTGCTGGGTATAACAATTGTTGTGGCTAATTTTCCTTTTCCTCCAAATACTTTTATTTTTTGAAAAATAATAATAATGGTAAGTTGAATGACTAGAGAGGTCCATGAACTAAAATTTTTTTGAATTTCGTATGCGGATCTATTAGTTACGTCAATCCTAGCATTGACCAACATACTTCATAAAAGGCCGATGCGAAGAAACGCTAGTCGGATTTTGACTAGGTTAGGTTATCGGTAGTGTCATTTCAAGATAACGAAAATTTGTGCCTTACCGATCTGCACACATTTTTTATTTGATTTTTAATAAAACCAAACCAGATTATTTTATCCTTTTCAAAATAAGATTCCACCATCATTGATGAATGACTTGCGATTAACAAAGACGTCACTGCAAATCACAAATTTGCCGTATCTATTGATATGTTTGTATATGTATTTGCAGCTGCAATAACTAAACAGTAGTATTTTGTAGAAGATTTATTTGAATAATTCCTCCAACCAAATAACATGAATCACTCTCTCTGTTTACTTTTGAAATACTATTTGAATTATCTTTCCTGATATCCTTTTCTAAACGCATCCAAAAACAACCTTTTCAACTAAAACTTGCTCTTCAAATTATATCACATAAATTTGAAGAACTCAGTTTGTTTCTATGAAATATATAAACTGTATCCCTCAACAGCAATTCCATTGCTAAAAATTATCTCATGGGTCTTCATAGTAGAGAAATTGGCCGCCATTTTTCTTGTCAGGCTATTCAAAGATTAACAGGGGAAGCATTTAGATCCTCGCTGTAAATCTGTCCATTATTTATATTAGTACGTTCTTCAAATATTGGAGAATTATTGTTGAAAAAATGATAATTACCTCCCAGATCGAAGACAAGGCCAGCATCATCCCCCTGGTGGCGGGAATGCGCAAAGAAGTGCAACAACTCATCGCCGAGGGCATCCAGCTCGTTTGGGAAAGTTACAAGCTGGACCCGTACGTCCAACGTCTCTCCGACAATGTCGTTGGCTTCCAAGAACGAGTCGAGGAACTCGTCATCGTTGGCGAACAACTAGAAGTCGACGTGAGGTAATGAAAATAAAAATATTAGTCTATGGTTGAAGTGCATATTTTCTAAAAGTGGAGTGAATAAGACACACTTTGAGTCAACTCCACAAATTTATTATTACCCATCAGTACCCTGTTTTACCACTAACCAAACCGATTTTTTAAACGCCCCGACACATGTTTCGCTAACTATGTTAGCATCTTCAGGAGAAGTGAAGAAGAGGAGTGTATTACCGTGCCAAAGGTTCCAGTCTTCGATATATTACCCATCAGGAACATCTGAACATGTTTTAGACCATCAATAGTCCATCATCAGCAGCCCTTTGGACTGTGAGCACTTTGCCCTCTTTGATTTTTGAAAAAACATAACAAATTGTAATATTGCGGTTGCCCTTTTTTCACTTCCACACTTCACTTCACTTTGGTTGATTTTTTAGTCTTATAAAAAACATTCTCCTTTGTAGAAATTTCTTTGATAATACAGCTGATGAAGGACTATTGCTTGCCTGATCAGCCTGTCAGATGGTCCTAATGTATACTAATGAATTTGTGGATATGATTTGTTTCTGTAATAATATCAGATTATTAATCGATGAGATGTATTGTAGTAAAAAATTAGACACATTAATGGCATTTAACAATTTTGTATATGTATCCGATAAATTAACTGTTTCGTGGAACATAAGTTCTGGAGTGCTATTTTCAATATGAATGTTATATTTATTTTTTCATATGCGATTTTTCTCACTATCGCAAGTTGGCGTTACTAGAGCGTGAGATTTATGCCAAAGTCAAAAGTCTCAGAATTTTGGTGGATAGCCCTGGAGGATAAGACCTGCTTTTTTGAAAATTTCCTGAAACTACAAGCGGAATGGTTCATCAACCATCCGAGAAAGCAGCCTCAGCAAACCAGCTAGAGCTTATCACAGGCAAGCTTATCACAGGCTTTCTCACGGGACACTTTCCTCTGAGGTACCACCTCTAAAATATGGGTTAAGCGGAGTCTGCCACTTGCCGCTTTTGCAACAACCGTCAGTGAAATCCTAGGCTTCATTGAGGTCTGGGGTTAAAAGACTAAAAATTATATAAATAAAGGGTAATCATGATAGATCTTCTGGGTCGTAGTAATCGAGAAGTTGCCCAACCCATATGACCCACCTACAATCTACAATGTGAATACATGGAAAAACTCCAGTTATGATTAGACATGAGCAGGCTTTTTACCATTGTGAGACTACGCGCATTGTATACATTAACAGAGAAGAAGATGTCATAGGAAGAGGCCAAATGAAACACAAAGAAAAAAGTATACCTATCAGTTCTTCCAACCTTGACCTCACGTCTCAGTAGCGCGATCTGGCTGACAATCAAAATATGTTAGCTCTCAATGAAATTCATCACAGAACTAGAAATGTTGATGAAGGAGGTCGAATTATCAAATAATGAATAATCTGAACAACATAAATACAGCTGCTGTAGGAGCCTCGGAAGATGCCGCGATTCTTGCCCGAGGGGGCAGAAGATATCACCAAGTGATGATTGACTTCAAAAGGATTGAATGAAAATGAGTTTGTAAAGATTTGCAACTCAACCAAGCCATTGACTTGCTTGAGCCACATATAAAGGTATCAACATCGGATATTATCAACACTACGCTTCTTAGCAAATGGAAGCTATCAGCTTGATATTGGATATTGGCAACCATTTGTATCATGCTATTAACCATGTTTCTTTTACCAAAGCGATACAAGCTTACAGATGTTCTGTACAGCTGAAATTTTGAATTCATATGTCCATATGCCAATGATCATTGTTCTATCAATTTTTGAATGCCAGTTCTCGAGATAATTATAATCTAGTTTTTTGCCCATTATTCAATGTTTTGATATCTTTAATGCCAAATATCGTAAGCACTTTTGACCAATTTTTTTGTTCGTATAGAGTGATTTGTAGTTATTTTTTTGTATTATAAGTTGAAAACGTATAATTATTGTCTGGGATCCAGTACCTTTTCTACTGAGTTAACCTCATTGCTAGAGTCCGGTGAGTTTTTTCCTTGAAGAATTTTTAAAAAATCTCTCAATCAACTTTCACATCTTCGAGCCATATGAGCCTTCAGTGGAACGCACCCCAACTAGCTCATAGGCTTATCACAATGAAGATGACTGTCCATCACTATACTCAAATATTTTCTATCTCTCGGTAGGTCGTTGGAAACCTGCCCCTATTCCGCCAACACGTTCGCCGACATCCTCTCCAAAATCCAGCATGCCGTGGACGATCTGTCCCTGAAGCAATTCTCCAATTTGCATATCTGGGTGAGCCGATTGGACGAAGAAGTGGAGAAGAACCTGGCGCGTCGGCTGCAAGCCGGCATCGAGGCTTGGACTGACGCTCTGAGCGGCAAGAAAAAGGAGATCGATCACAGCATGGATACGGACGCGCCCGTCCAACCGACGCACAAACCTGGCGGCGATCCGCAAATCCAGATCGCCGTTCACGAGGTCCGGATCACCAATCAGACCATGTAAGGCAGAGAGCGTGTTCTCAAAATTCAATTCATATGCTTTATTGTTAAAAGAAAACAACATTCTGAAGCCTAAAAATGTTCTTGAAATAATTATAATGATTATTTCATTCACACCCGGCTGGACCTATGAAATGTCATGATTGAAGTCACATGATATGCGATATCAGCGGCTATTTAAGTAAACAAACAACATGAGCGGCTATTCTGTTCGCCAGCATAAGAACCATAGCACGGTTGTCAAACTTTGACATACCTATCAGTCACTCAAAAATTGAAATTTCACGTTTTGGGTCAACTTCCACTGCGGAAATTCGTAATTATGTAAGCGAATCGATATCAGAAAATTACAAGGAGAGTAAAAAGTCTGTGTGGACCAATTCATGTTTTTTGCCAGCAGAAAAACCGTGATTGCCGAAATCCTAAAAGGGTGAGGAAAATGGTGAGGAATATGAGGAATAATCAGTTGAAATTGATATGGAAAACTATATATACAGAAAGGTTACTTCAATGAACATAAACGTAAGACAAATCCGTTTGAATATATCGAATTCAAAGGTGCCACGTTTGCGCATAATGCAAAAAAGCGAAGCCTACAATATTTTCCTCAAACAAGAAAGGAAAGTACAGAAGCTCTAATCAAAGAATGTTAACGCTATCAATAGCGTTGATATCCTTTCATTATTCGAACTTAAGATGAATTGATTACAATTGTACGTAAATATGATGAGAATACCTCAGACGGCCTTCAGAAGAATTTTTGGTTCAAATAGTGTCTGCAGAATTGTAACTTGAATAAAATGTTGAAACTCATATAAACAAGTATTTTTGCACTGTTCATGAAATAATCTAGCTGAATATCACTCGACCATGACAAATGGAGACTATTATTTTCATTAATTCATCTCGAGTAACTTGTTTTTTGGGAAAATTCAATTCGACCATATGAACATAAATAATCATAGAATAACTCTCGAGATAGTGTTAATACAAGTTCACCACTCTGCGGACAGATGGCACTATATGACTACTTGAGTGGAATGATCCACCAGTCCTATTCGAAGAACTAGATCTCATTTATTTAAATTATCATTGATATAAATGTGACTGTCTTCTAAAACTTAGGAACTTGTAGGTATTTGTATCCGAGCATCGAGGAGGCGAGGTCACAGATAATGCAGCAACTGTTCGCTTGGCAGGCGATCGTCACGTCGCAGCAGCGGCTGCAGAGCAGCAGGTACCAAGTGGGCGTCGATAAGCCTGTCACTGAGACGTACAGGAATATTCTGACCAAGTTGCCGGGGGGACCGCTGCCTCTTACTAGTGCTTACAGCGCGATTGCTTCCAAAATAAAAGAGGTTCGTGGTTTTGATGCTTTTCTGAAAGTGTACCGGAACTTCAGCAAAATATTATTTCACATCAAATGCCGGAGACAGATCAATGGCAGGTGATCTGGAAAGCTCAAAGCAGCTAGTACTGGTGAGGTTGGAGACCATGTCAGCTGTCGTTCTTCGTTTATTTTTCCGCAGTTACGAGATTTGTTTACTAAACTTCATCAATAATTGTTAAGAGTAAGCCTCAATGTATTATCATGCCTCCGTGTTCCCCGAGAAAATATGAAATGAGAAGACAACACAAGTAGATGGCAGATGCTCCCCATCCACACTAGTACCGCTACGCAAGAGCAATAATTATTAATAATTGTTTCTATTTCCCTTGTAACACCTTTGACAGAATACTTTTCTACTAGAGTACCTCAACTTCTTTCTACGCTTTTTATAGAACGAGCACTGGAGAAAACAATTTGAGAAGAATATATCTCCATTCGCGATAGAAAATAAGCGTACGCCATCTATCGAAGTTCTTGAAAGCTGTAGAGCTGGCATGTTTACTTGGTTTTCATTGGTTCACATTCGTTTTTTTTGTGCTTATTGATCATATCATCAAAACAAACCGCTCAGAAGTGTTCAAGTTGCTGCCGTCAGGTGGGGCAACGTGTTGTTTTCTATCGCGAATACTATTTTCATTAGTGGTATGATTTTCTGGGGGTTTCTAATAATATACAATATAACATTGAAGATATTTTTCACGGGAACACAAATAATGACGTTTCCCTGAAGACTAATTCTGTGCTTGATGGTATTCACATAATTTTCAAGGTCCAGTTTTTCAAATATTAGGACAGCGAAATTTATCAACCTATATCTATACATATTTTTTTGATTACAAACGATATTAATGGGAATTAAAAAAATGATTCAAATTTCATGAACTATGAGCCAGTGGTTATTATAGATTTTATAAATGAAAACCTATAAATCTTCCATTAGGCTTCATCATACGGTACCAAGGCAGTATACACACCGCATTAAATAAAGACAGAGTATAAATATTCAAAATTCATGCTGTTCAACACTTACTAAAAGATGCAGTTAGCAGGATCGCAATGGTCAAGTACCTTTTTCTTGTTTTCTTGAATGTCTAATTGATTAACGAATTATTTCATTGTGGAATTTAGAGACAAAATGGACAATCTTAATGTATATGAAGTCACTGATATTAAATTAGTATAGTACTTGTGGATGAACAGAATCCTTTTTCCGTTTGTGAACTAATATGATGAAATAAATGCAAATGATTTTTGTCACATATTAACGATGCTTTAGCTGCCACATACATACCACAAAATTAAATTCATTGAAAGACTGAAATTTAAAATAATTTCAGTGTTGATTGTTCCATTTGTTGTTAGGTTCAAAATTATGTCAATGAGTGGCTAACTTATCAAGCATTGTGGGATTTGCAAGCCGACAATTTATATGGGAAACTTGGCGAAGATATTGGAAAATGGATGGAATGCCTAAATGATATCAAGTGAGTAATTCGTCAACCCTAAATCAGGTATTATTTTGACACTTTATTGGATTCAGGAAAACAAGAACAACCTTTGACACATCCGATACCCGAAGAGAATTTGGACCCATAGTGATTGACTTTGCCAAAGTCCAAAGTAAAGTATCCTTAAAATATGACTCATGGCACAAGGAAACCCTGAGCAAATTTGGAGGATTGCTGAGCAACGAGATGACGACATTCCACTCCAATGTTTCAAAATCAAGATCGGATCTAGAACTGCAAAGTATCGAAGCAGCGAGTACTTCAGATGCAGTTAGCTTCATTACTTACGTCCAACAGCTAAAACGAAACATGAAGGCTTGGGAGAAACAAGTAGAAATTTATAGGGAAGGTCAACGTATTTTGGAACGTCAACGATTCCAGTTTCCTGTGAATTGGTTACATGTAGAAAATTTAGAAGGTGAATGGGGGGCATTCAACGAAATAATCAAGAGGAAGGACTCTAGCATACAGACACAAGTGGCAAGCCTTCAACAAAAGATCGTTTCTGAAGATAAAGCCGTTGAAAGCCGAACTAATGATTTCCTTATTGATTGGGAAAGAAGCAAACCGGTTGAAGGACATCTCAGACCAGACGAGGCACTTTCTCAATTGCAGCTCTTTGAAAGTAAATTTGCTCGTTTGAAAGAAGAAAGAGATAATGTCGCCAAGGCGAAAGAAGCCTTAGAATTGCAAGAACCAGGTGGTATCAGCACCAGTGAAGATCGTATGATGGTTGTGTATGAAGAACTGCAAGATTTGAGAGGCGTTTGGTCAGAGCTTTCTAGAATTTGGCAACAAATCGATGAGACTAGAGAAAAACCTTGGTTGTCTGTGCAGCCTAGGAAGCTGCGCCAACAGCTCGATGCCATGTCGGCACAACTAAAAGAACTTCCTGCTCGGCTGAGGCAATATGCTTCATATGAATATGTCAAGAAAACTCTACAAACATATACTAAGGTTAACATGATGATTGTTGAACTGAAATCGGATGCATTAAAAGAACGCCATTGGAAACAACTCATGAAACAATTACGAGTCAACTGGGTTTTATCTGATCTTACCCTGGGGCAAGTATGGGACGTCAATTTGCAGAAGAACGAGTCCATTGTCAAAGATATCATCCTCGTGGCGCAAGGTGAAATGGCCCTGGAAGAGTTCTTGAAACAAGTTCGTGAGTCTTGGCAAACTTACGAGTTGGACCTTATCAACTACCAGAATAAGTGTAAGATAATCCGAGGTTGGGATGATCTATTCAATAAAGTCAAAGAACACATTAATTCGGTTGCGGCAATGAAGCTTTCGCCATATTACAAAGTTTTTGAGGAAGAAGCTCTCACTTGGGAAGAAAAACTTAATCGTATCAATGCCTTGTTTGATGTTTGGATCGATGTGCAAAGGCGCTGGGTATATCTAGAAGGTATATTTTCTGGAAGTGCAGATATCAAAACTCTCCTTCCTGTAGAGACTTCAAGATTCCAAAGTATCAGCTCTGAGTTCTTGGGGCTGATGAAGAAAGTTAGCAAGAGTCCTATGGTTATGGATGTTTTGAACATACCAGGAGTACAAAGAGCTCTTGAGAGGTTAGCAGATTTGCTTGGTAAAATCCAGAAAGCCCTTGGAGAATATTTGGAAAGGGAACGCACATCTTTTCCACGTTTCTACTTTGTTGGTGATGAAGATCTTTTGGAAATTATTGGTAACAGCAAGAATATTGCAAGATTGCAAAAACATTTCAAGAAAATGTTTGCCGGGGTAGCATCAATTCTTCTTAATGAAGACAACAATGTGATTACTGGTATTGCTTCCAGAGAAGGAGAAGAGGTAGTATTCGGAAATCCAATTTCAACAGTAGAACATCCCAAGATCAATGAATGGCTCACGATGGTAGAAAAAGAAATGCGTGTCACATTAGCATCGAATTTAACTCAAGCTGTACAAGACATCAAACAGTTTAAAGATGGAGTCGACCCAAAAACATACATGCAGTGGGTCGACAAATACCAAGCCCAAATTGTTGTACTAGCCGCACAGATATTCTGGAGTGAAGATGTTGAAGCAGCACTAGTCAAAATGAACAGTGAACCGCAAAAAGGCCCGCTTGATAAAGTTCTACAACAAGTAGAGAATACTTTGAATGTTCTTGCTGATTCTGTTCTGCAAGAACAGCCGCAGTTGAGAAGGAAGAAGTTGGAACATCTTATTAACGAGTTTGTGCATAAGAGAACAGTTACAAGAAGACTGATTTCCAACGGAGTTTGTAGTAACAAGGCATTTGAATGGCTGTGTGAGATGAGATTCTATTTTGATCCTAGACAGACTGAAGTTCTCAAACAACTCACCATACATATGGCTAATGCCAGATTCTATTATGGATTTGAATATTTGGGTGTTCAAGATAGGTTAGTACAAACACCTCTTACTGACAGATGCTATTTGACTATGACACAAGCTCTTGAGGCAAGACTAGGAGGTTCTCCTTTCGGTATGTTTGGACAATATATATATATTTCACATTTCCTTCAATTCTTTTTGTTTTTTAGGTCCTGCTGGTACTGGTAAAACAGAATCAGTGAAAGCTCTGGGTAACCAATTAGGTAGATTTGTGTTGGTGTTCAATTGTGATGAAACATTCGACTTTCAAGCCATGGGTAGAATTTTTGTTGGTCTTTGTCAAGTCGGTGCTTGGGGATGTTTTGATGAGTTTAATAGATTGGAAGAGAGAATGCTATCGGCAGTCTCTCAACAAGTACAGACCATTCAGGAAGCTCTCAAATCCCAAATGGAAGCTGCAGCAGAAGGTGTTACAACTGGCAGTAAGTTCATAGATTAATACGTTTGTCTCTCCGCTCATGATGAGAATGTTTGCGTCATATGTGTCATTTTAAAACGTCAACCTATCGATGTAGTGAGACATTGTCAATATTGACATGACCATGACACTTTTTTGGAAACTTCTCTGGGCCAACCCAATCCGAAGAGATCACGTGACCACGTGACGGATAACTGGGTTCACTTACCCGATTAATATACTACAAAGAACATATCAGGTTTCTCACTCTCTATTCTGATCATTCTGATATCTATTCTGATATAACGCCGTCAACGTCAATAATAATAACGATATGAACCAAATTTCTTAGGTATTTTGGTTACCCTCAAGATTCAGTCATTTATAATGACGCAAATAAGGTTAATTCTAAGTACGATATATCATGAGCTAGATATGAGTTCATCAATCTGCATTCTGCAATTATCTAATATTTTAATCTACATCAAAAATGGAATGATTTATTAGTAAAGAGAATATATTATCAGTTTCATTTTCTACCTGTCATTTTGACTGCCAAATTCAGAAACGACTCCAACCATCTTGAGTGGATTACGAAAGACGAATCGGATTCGGTGATAGGTTTCTGAAAAGGCCTAATACTGAGAACTATCGACATAACCTACTAGAGATTTTCGGTTTGTTGGGATATGACATAGCGGTCTGAATAGTAAGTTATTTAGGTGGTCATTTAAAAACGGTGATATATCATTGGTCACTATTTCAACACAGTTATCTACTTTTGTTTTTCCGTATTCTAATATTTTTTATTCCACTTCGTATAACGGATTTAGTTTGAAACCATTTTTTGTTAATAGGTTATTGTGTTTCTTAATCTGTATGCACAATTGCACAGTATCACAAAAATACATTTCTGAACTATGATTCCAGGCATTAGTGTTGAGTTAGTTGGAAAGCAAGTGAAAGTGTCTCCAGACATGGCGATATTTATCACTATGAACCCTGGATATGCGGGAAGATCCAACCTACCCGATAACTTGAAGAAACTGTTCAGGTCCCTCGCTATGACAACTCCAGACAGGCAATTGATTGCTGAAGTGATGTTGTTCTCACAAGGGTTCAGACAAGCAGAAAAATTAGCATCTAAAATTGTTCCATTCTTCAGGTGAATATTGGCAGAATTGAAAATGGCTTACCGTCTCGGATCGATTCTGTTCCCATTTTATTATAACATTGCCAAATTAACGATTTTTTTATGATCATATGACTATGTAATTCTGTATTTTGTTGCGACAATAACAGCAAGATTGGGAAAAACTTTGAGTGATAGCCTTATTGTTGTAAAACTGTGGATTTTTGTGCTGACAACACTGTTTGCAATCCGTTTGTTTAGTGTTAATTACCATTATTTTTTGAAGGAGGAGAGTTATTGTTTATATAACTTCCTGAATTAGTGTTGTATTGGAAGTGGTTTTTCAAGTTATCAACCATGTCCCGATCATGTTATGATGATCCTATTATGCTCTATAAAACTAACCCTTCCGATATGTATGTCTTTACCAATATCATTTTGATATCTATCAGTGCTAATGAAGGAGACACTTGCAGAGACAAAACAAATTTCATTAGTTGTGATTGCGTATTATACAACTTGGTAATTTTCTTTGACTATACACGCATTTCTATGTGACAGGGAACTGTATGTCTTCTGGTTGGTTTATCAACCAGCTACCTCAACTCTTCAGGTATCACTTTTTTTTTTATTTTTTTTTTATCGCTTGGAGCGCACGAAAGGGAATCCCTATAATGTTCAAAGAACATCGTGCGTTCCTAGGGAGGATAGGGACAGGAGGTAAGTATTGGAATTTTTTTTGAATTTTTGGAGATTATGTTGTTGGGAATACTTCTACAGGCAATGAATTCCAGAGCCTAGCCGTTCTATGGATGAAGGAGTCTTGATAAAGTGCTGTTCGACATCTTTCGAGGTTGACAACGAAAGGATGTGCTGACTGGGCTTGTCTAGTTCGTCTGATTGGTATTGCTAGTGAAGGGATGATAGCAGAGATTTCCGAAGAACATTTCCCGTGGAAGTATCGATAGAAAAGTGAAAGGTCGCCGACCTTTCTACGGTGTTCCAATGATGTCAAAGAGTGAGTGAGTGTGGCGTCACCCACCAGGCGAATGGCTCTTCTCTGGATGGAATCTAAGAGCATCAGCGTATGTTTTGGTGCTGAACCCCATATGTGGGAACAGTATTCTAGAACAGGCCGTATCTGCGCTTTGTAGATCATGAGAAGCTGTTGAGGTGTAAAGTAGCTTTTCGCAAATGACAGCTGGTTTCTCTGATACGTCGTAATTGTAGTCTCATAATTTCGAGTATATATTTTCAAGTAGGTAGGTGTATGATGGTTGAACTATATGTAATTAACTCTTTTTTTAATTTTCTATCACATTGCAAAAGTTATGGTGGAAAAATCAGGGATCCACTATCTTGTTCAACCTTTATGAGATAGCAAACAAAGAATCGATGTTGCCAAGATTTTGGTGGTTAAATTTTGCTGTGATGGCAATATCTTCTTGACAACCATATTGCTACTTGCAAACAGAATCGACCCGATACGAATTTATTTCAATAGCGAATTAATGAGTATTGAGGTACCGAACTAACAACATTACATTTCTAGATTGTGCGACGAACAATTGTCAAACCAATCTCACTATGATTTCGGTTTGAGAGCTCTTAAGTCTGTGCTGATATCGGCCGGTAATGTGAAGAGAGACAGAATTCAGCGCATCAAAGAAGGAATAACACAACGCGGCGAAACTGTCATCGATGAAGCCAGTATCGCAGAAAACTTGCCGGAGCAAGAAATTTTGATACAGTCCGTTTGTGAGACAATGGTGCCTAAACTTGTGGCCGAAGACATTCCTCTGCTGTTCAGTTTGTTGAATGATGTGTTCCCGAATGTTCAGTATACCAGAGCTGAAATGAAAGGTAGACTTTCTCTTATCCACCTTAGTTAATATGATAATGATTTTTTTTTTTTTTTTAAAAAGGTCTCAAGGATGAAATCAGGAAAGTGTGTACAGAGGAATATTTGGTTTGTGGAGAAGGCGATGAACAGGGATCAGCTTGGATGGAGAAGGTTAGTATTTATAATTGTTCATATTATGCGTCAGTTCCAGTTGATTATCTTGCAAAGTGAAGAGTAAAGTAAATATTTGTGAAATAGAGTATGAGGATTGCAGAAAATTATGCACATTTTGTGATAGGGGAAGTCACTTGAGCGATAGCTGATAGTTGAAAAGAGCCCTTGGTTGTAGGTAACTCAATGAGAAAATATTAATGGTTCTGCTTTAGCTTTCACCAGAATAAACACTGACGTAGATCTATAACGTTTTTCTCCAAATGACACTTAACAGGCAGAAAAGGTGTACTTTTACTGCCTATGCAGAAAAAGTTTGTTGCTATGCAACGTTCCAAGTAATTTGAATCAAATTGGTAATCAAAATTGACAATGCCTGGGTGAACAAAAAATGATGGATTATTTGGATGCTTTCCTAGCCTCGGCTACGCCTAGGCTATGAAACGCCAGCCGCGGCATTAAATCTTTTACTTTTCTGCCTAGTAAAACAAATAACTATTATAAATTATACCCAAGAATTGTCAGCTTCACCAGATACCTATTTAACCTAAATCTATCCCAAATCTATGGCGCTATCTGCGGTTAAACCGCTAAAATAAGTTCATATCATTGAAATCACTCTGTATACTGATGTCTAAAAAATCCAACAAGGAGTGCAATTGTTGGTCTGGAAACTTCTTTCATATTCTAACTGCTGCTATACAAGAAAAGCAATATCGCTACTCACAATATCGATGCGTCTTTCGCCGTGAATAACTAGTCAGATCCGCTTCTCCATTATTTGATATCCAGTATCGTCAGAATATTGGTTTCATACAAAAAATCGTCTGCTTATTTTCTTGATGATTCCTTTTTCAGCTTGGCAACTTTTCAATATCTTTTTTTAGTTATTTTCTTCTGACCACCATCATTCATTTTCCAATGCATACTCATTCAGTCAATTTCAATTAGCGCACTTCCCCTTTACAACTAGAACTACCTACAAAACCTATCATCTAATAGTTTTACAAAAACAATAGTAATATAAAGTAATCGGAAACCATGGCATAATTATGACGATTGGAGAAAATATGCCTGATAGAAGACGTCACTAGCGATAGCTGATAGTTTTTGCATGTGGCTAATTCATAATTAAACTGAAATTGTATAAGTTGTATTAACTTGATAAAATCAAACTTTTACGAGAATAATACAGTTTAACATTTCGTGGTGTGATTAGATGTTTGTAAAAGCAAATTTCCATTGTTCGAGTATGAAAGTATAGAAAAGGAATGTTCTAAGATATATTCAAATTTAGAATTGATGTTTGATATCTCACATGAATCCATGAATGTTCTATGATTTTTAAGATCACATCGAAAAAAAAATATGGATCTTGTTGTGATGAAAGATTTAGGTTCCGTAAAAATTTACTGAAAACAGTTTTTCGTCCATATTGACCTCAACGGTATTCTGAATGTTTCTCTTCCATAAATATGTATACAAGTTTATTATTTTTCAAGCACCAATTTATCATTTCATGCTGCACAGAGGGACACATGGGTGGCAAAGGTACATCATCTTGTGATTGTTTCATCATCAAACATATTAAGTTATTCATCAAAAATCCTCATTAAGAAAACTTTTCATATTTCATTCAGGTACTTCAACTGTATCAAATTTCCAATCTCAACCATGGTCTGATGATGGTAGGCCCAAGTGGTTCAGGCAAAAGCACAGCTTGGCGAGTACTTCTGAAAGCTCTAGAGAGATATGAAGGGGTAGAGGGCGTTGCTCACGTTATCGATCCTAAAGCCATTAGTAAAGAAGCTTTGTATGGTGTTCTTGATCCCAACACGAGAGAATGGACTGATGGTCTTTTCACCCACATTTTGAGGTAGTCATTATTTTGTTAATAACAATTATCATATCTTGAAAATGGTGTTAATTAAGTATAAACTTGTTCGGAAGGAAGAAGTTTTCATGAAAAAAAAATCTTACAAAAGAATAAAACGAAAACACAAAATGATCTGCGTGACATATGAAGTGGTCTACCTGAATATTTCACCCAATTCCAAAATCAAATATTATAAAAAATACTAGTCCGATTCGAGGTACTGCCAGGATTACAACCATGAATCACACATTTTAAAGAAAAATGCTCAGCCGATAGCCGGATTCGAACCGACAGTATGTCTGCATCGTGAACGGCTATCTAGCGAATTTCAGCGCATAGACAAACTCGGCCACGGGTGATTTCAAATACCAAAGAATCGTAAAATTCAGTCGAGAATCATTTTTGATCTCTTGATGGCATTTTCTAAATGAATTATTGATGTTATATTTCCTGCCACTTTATACGAGGAATAATTTCGAACGTTATTTCCCAATCATGCTGATCTTAGAGCTTGTGTATCCATCGCCCTATATCTTCTATTTCGATTATTGTGTCATTGTTTTATATTGTCACTAGGAACAATTGTCAGTTATCATCGGCATAGAGCCAGTCGACGCATATGGACAGAGCAGCATGTTGATTGTAAATGGATGATTGGTCAAACTGCCTGTTCAAGGACAAATGCAGATTCAACCTTTATAAGTCAAATGGTCGAAATTAGGTTCGGAGAGAAAAGTGTAGTAGAGACAAGGGTGGCATTTGGTGGAGGAGGTTTGACCGTGTGGGGTGGCATTTCACGAACAAGCCGAACAGAGCTAATTATATTGAACCGTAGACAAACCATGAATGCCACTCTTTATAGAGATCACATCCTGGGTCGTTCACGAAGGAGCTCAAAACTATGGTGATAGGTTCATTTCAGTCGATGACAATGCTCGCTCTCATCTTGCTGGGATCGTAAATGCACTTTTGGAGAAAAACGGCATAAATATAATGATTTGGCCAGCACGTTCGCCAGACATGAGCCCAATCAAGCATGTTTGGAGCCACTTGAAATTGGAAATAACCCGAGGTATCGGAGAACCGATCACGTTCGAGAATCTTTCAAGAATGATTCAGGAAAAGTGGGAGAGAATGCCACGACAATTAATACTTACAGAGTTTAGAGAGCATGCCATCAAGGTGTCATTCTCTTCTGCATGTACGTGAAGCCCCTACTAAATATCGAAATTTCCGGATGTGTCAGTACGTCAAATCAGTAATTGATATCTGCATGGAAGTTTCAATTTTGTAAATAAAAATGAATCATGCGAAAGCAATAATTTTCGATAGGTACCTTGTATATTACCGACAAACCAATGAATGGTGTAGCGAACAGTCAATCACGAATCATAATAACTCATGAAGGGTATTTCGATAACTGATGTAAAAACACTGATTTGGCATTCAGAAAGGAGTTGAACGGCATGACTTCAATATTGGGGAAAATATTCTGTTAACTCGTCATCAGTAAACCTAAAATGATAACAGGAATGATAATAAATCATTCAACGTCAATACAGAGCATTCAAAGGTCAAATATCGCAATATGAATGACTGAATTTTACGATTCTTTGGTATCTCAAATCACCCTGTGGATAGATAATCATTCGATATCAAAGGAATTTAAGTGACGATTGTCGTCGTGTATCGATTTCATGAATAAACTGTTTCATTTCATGAACAGATCAGGTGATATTAAGGACAATATAAAAAACGTCAACTTTCAATGGATAAAGATGTTGCGCATCAATGAAATATCCTAGTGATAAAATCTCGAAACCGTTTCGGCGAAACACATCAAGCATTCATAATATGCCCTAGGAAAAAATCTGAAAATTTTTCCAAATGATTGAGATAACTTCGAAAATATTTATTTTTGTCATGGGCCTATGTTTCTCCCTGTAGATCTGGAAACACAAATTTAATGGGAAGAGTTAGCAAACCATCTCATTCCCAAACGATTTTTACACAACATGGAACGAACCGTTTCAGAATCGCACTAGTATTTTTTATAATATTTGCTTTCAAAATTGGGTGAAATATTCAAGTGGGCCACTTGATTTGTCACGCAGTTTATATTCAACTCCAAATATACCTAAGAAAACGCGAACCATCTTGTGTTACTCCGCATGCCTTTGATTGTTTGGTACTGTAAATTTTGTCAACGCCGACAAATCTATCACTAGCAAATATTTTCTCAACATAAAGTCATCAGTGTTTTTCTGTATTACAGAAAGATTATCGATAATGTGAGAGGAGAAATAAACAAACGGCAATGGATAATATTCGATGGCGATGTCGATCCAGAATGGGTTGAAAATTTGAATTCAGTGCTGGACGACAACAAACTTTTAACTTTACCCAATGGTGAACGTCTATCACTTCCACCAAACGTCAGAGTTATGTTCGAGGTTCAAGATTTGAAATACGCCACTCTAGCTACTGTATCTCGTTGTGGTATGGTCTGGTTTTCCGAAGATGTACTATCCACTGAAATGATCTTCGAGAACTATATTCTTAGCTTGAAGCATATACCTTTGGAAGAGGGGGACGACGATAGTTTCGGCAAAAAATCCGATAACAAAGAAGATTTGCTGTCACCTACCCTTCAAGTTCAATTCGATGTTGCTAATTTACTGCAACCATACTTGTCACCTGATGGTTTGGTGGTACGTTGTTTAGAATATGCCATGGAACAAGAGCACATAATGGATTTCACAAGGTTGAGGGCCTTGAGTTCTCTGTTCTCCATGTTGAATCAGTGTGTAAGGTAAGTGGAAATTCCAAATCCATAATAACCAGAGTGGCCCATGAAACAGAGGCTCTGTAGGTAGCCAGTACCGGATTATGAAAAATCATTGTTCTAAAATATTTTCAGCGCTGCGGCGTTGCCGTTTCTAAAAGTTAAAGTGAAGTCAATTCATTTCATCACGTTAGCTACAAAAATGTATAAATAGTGACAAGTCAGATACAAAGTAAGAGAACATAACATTACAATTACATTACAATTTCATCTAAAATAGTTAACACTAACATATTAAAAGATTAATGTCTCACAATTCAAATACTCTTCAATGGAGTAGAAACAGTGCCCCAATGGTGAGTGCTTAACTCTAACCTTTAAACGGTTGAATTTTAGACCAGTAATATTTGCTGGTATTTTGTTGTATACATGTAAGTTAAGCGAATTTCGAGCCGATAGGTTCAGTCGGTAAAATTGAGGCCTCAGCTGAGCACCTCTTCGAGTTGGGTAATTGTTGTTGTTGTTGTTGTTGTTGTTCTTTATTACCCCAAGAAACATATTTGTTTATAATAGGGATACATAAACATATGATATATATATATATATATATAAAACAATAAAAAAAAACTAATTAACAAGTTATGTCAATATAACATAATAATTAAAATAAAAACCATTCCAAGTATTCAAATGAGAATAAATTGCTCCGTTTATTGTGTCATGAGTATATATTTTTTCATATTGACTTTGAATCTTGTTTCATCATCAATATGTTTCAAATCATAATTTAATGAATTATATAAAATGATTCCGTTGTAGAATACTGATTGTTTGCCAATGATGGAGTTATATGGGTTTGTTATTAATGAATTCAACTGTCTCGTTGCATGAGTATGAATTGTATTTACTTCAGTAAAGTTCAAGTTGGATATTTTTATTTTTTTTCTCACAAAATGGATGAAAGAACAAATTTTCATTTTATATAAAGATGATAAATTCAACAGATTTTTTGGTTTGTAAAGATTAATAGTTGGTTCCAGGTAATGTAAATTGTAAATGCACTTAATTGTTTTATTTTGTAATTTCATTAATGGTTTCAAATGTGATATACTTGTGCTTCCCCAAATTGATATTAAATATTGTAATTTTGAGTAAATCAGACAGAAATATATATTCTTCAAATATCTAAGAGGAATGAAATTTCGAATTTTGTATAAAATGCCAGTAATTGGATTGAGCTTTTTTCTCAGGTGATCTATATGTTTAGTCCACGATAATTGTTCATCAATATAAAGACCTAAGAATTTCGTAATATCTAAATATTTTATGGCTTTCTGGTTGAAAAATATTGTTGTTTTCGACATATCAGTTTTTCTTTTTGAAATATACATATACGTAGATTTGTCATAGTTAAGGGTCAGCTTATGAATTTGTAGCCAAGATGATATCATTTTCAAGTCACTCTTTATATCATCAACTATATCGTTGAATTCTTTAGAGGAATAGATTATTGTAGTATCATCTGCAAATAACTTCAGATCTCCTTTTAGTTTCAAAGATGATATTGAATTGATGTAAATTATGGAAGTGTACATTTGTGAGGTACTTAGTATTGTTTTTGTGTATTTCTAAAACATTGCAAAGTATGAAGATACATGGTAAGGGCAGAATTTTAAGTTCTTGAAATAAGGGGGGACAGTGTTTTCTATAAGAGACATTGGCTATAATAGGAATTGCTTTTTTTGTATAGGAAAGACTTTAATTGGATGTGAAGATTGACCCCATGTTGGGTGGCAGTTGAAAAGAGGAAAGTATGTCTGACATAGCATACTTTGACTAAGACACTTTTCAGCTGTCTGTAGTAGGAACAGTTGTGTAGAAAGTTCTCTGAACACGCCAGCGATATGTGCTTCCCAATTCAACATGTCATCTATTTTAAACCCCAATAAATTTACATGTTGCTTCGTTGTTACTTGTCGGTTTGATGATATTATAAACTTCTGTGTCTTATCCCTGTTTAATTTGAGGTAATTTGAGGTAAACCAAGTTTCAGCATTATTATTTGTCTTAGAACATACGTCCATCAAGTCGTTACAGTTTGAGTCTGCTTCTACCGTTGATACATCATCTGCATAACAGAAAGATGAACTTGGAAGTTGTATATAATTACCTAAAATGTCCTTATAAGGATCCGCTCGATGTGACCAGCACAATGTTTATCGATTTTTTTCCTTTACAAATTAGATAACTACTCTTGTACCTTTTTTCGTTTCTATTTATTCTTCGCAAACTTCAACTCTTTTTTTTATCTTTCAAAAACATGTCATCTCTTAAAAAATACAATATACAAAGTCATTCGAAATCACTAACATTACAAATTCAAAATAAAACCCAACATTCTCCCCCCTGTATTCAAATACGGCCTATCCTTGAATACATCCTTCCAAAATATCAATCGGGCACAACTTGGCAACAGGCCGACGATAAATGTTGTCTCTGATCTTGATATCGACGACACGAACTTTCCCATCTTGTCCTGGATGGACTGCAACAATTCTTCCTAGCGGCCAATTGTTTCTTGGAAGTTTGTTATCCATGACAACAACTATTTCCCCCTTCTCCAAATTTTTCTTGTCCTGGATCCATTTCGACCTTCTGCTTAGTGTTGGTAAATATTCTCGTATCCAACGATTCCAAAAATGTTCAGCCAATTGCTGTGAAAACTGCCATTGTTTTTTCAAATTGAACTCCATTTCTTTTTCAGTAAACACGATAGGTGGCTTAGCTACACTAGATGTGCCTATGAGGAAATGATTAGGAGTAAGACTCTCGGGATCTCCACAGTCTGAAGAGACATATGTAAGAGGTCTGCTGTTCACGGTATGTTCCACTTCGGCTAGTAATGTCAATAAAACTTCTTGTCTTGGCGCTTTTTCTTTGAGAATTTTCTTCAGGCCATCTTTAACTGAACGTACCATACGCTCCCAAGCTCCACCCATGTGTGGACTTCCTGGCGGAATAAATTTCCATTCGATCTCATGAGCTATCATTTTTCTCGAAATCAAATCTTCATCCAAATTTTGAATGGCTTCTTTCAGTTCCTTGTTCGCAGAAGTCATGTTTGAACCATTGTCACTCCAAATTTCGAGAGGATGTCCTCTTCTGGAAGTAAACCTTCTAATTGCTAAAATAGTCGAGTCAGTGGTAAGAGATTCTGCGAGTTCTATGTGAATTGCCCTGATTGAGAGACAGGTAAAAATCACTCCGTATCTCTTTTCTCTCCTACGTCCGATTGAAACTTCCATGGGTCCGAAATAGTCCATCCCTGTAAAACTGAATGCTCTGGGTGGTCTCTGCAGTCGCATCTTTGGAAGTTGGCCCATTTCAGGAACTTGAGGCTTCGCCCTTTTCAATCGACAGAAATTGCAATATTTGATTATATTTGTCACTAATTTCCTGGCCTGTAATATCCAAAATTTTTGCCTTATTTCATTCAAAGTTTGTTGAACACCAATATGATTGTTTCTGGAATGATAGAATTGTACAAGTAATTTTGTGAAAGCATGTTTATTGTCTAGAATGATGGGCCTTTTTGTTTGAAATGAAAACTCGGTGGAGTTGTCTGTTCTTCCTTTCAAACAGATGATGCCATTTTCTAGATATGGAGACAACTGATGAATTCTACTACTTTTTTCTACAGTTGCATTTTTCTTTAAAAGGCGTATTTCCTCTGCAAAACATTCTTCTTGTACTTTCATACACCAACTTCTTTCTGCTTTCTGCAATTCTTCTCTTTCCAACTCTTGTTTTTAAGACTTCACAAAGCCAGACATGTGGTAAGATATTTCCAAATCAATCCAATAAAGAGAGATTTAAAACAACTCTTGTTACTTCTCAAGAGAAGAGGAAAACCATACAAAAATGTATTTTATGCAAAGAAGAACACTCAATAGATAAATGCAAAACATTTTTCTTGTACTTTCATACACCAACTTCTTTCTGCTTTCTGCAATTCTTCTCTTTCCAACTCTTGTTTTTTCAATCCACTTCCTCTTTTCTTGATGTTATCTATAAATCTGAAAACGAAAGCTGTACTTCTTATCAATTTCATGTAGTTTGAAAATCTTGTGATTTCTGGTAGATAATCTATATTTTCTGTAACTGAAATTAACAAGATGAATTCTTGCTTGAGTTCGAATTTTTCGGGTTCTTCTTGAATGTCTGTGTCTTTCTCCTTCTCTTTCTCTTGCTTTGGCCAGAACTCTTGATTCAAGTATAAAAAATTTGGACCACGAAACCAAATGCTATTCATTTCTAGATTGATATCTTTTGTGTCTCTTGTGGCCTCATCTGCAATATTCAGACTAGTGGGAATCCAGTGCCATTCAGGAATTTTGGTATTTTCCTGTATTTCACCTACTCTGTGTGTGATGAATGTCTTGAACATTCTTGGTTCAGATCTCAACCAACATAGAACAGTCCTCGAATCTGTCCAATAAAAAACTTGATTTATTTGAAGCGAGTGTTCTTTTTTTATCATGTTCGCCAACCTTGCACCCATCACTGCAGCCTGTAGTTCCAAACGAGGAATTGTCATTGGCTTCAGAGGGGCTACTTGCGTTCTAGACATAACAAGAGACACTTGAATTCTTTCATTTTTCTCAAATCGGAAATATCCCACGGCTGCAAATGCTTGCTCACTTGCATCGCAGAAAATGTGAAGTTGTAAATTGAAATCAGATGAAAAATTCATAGCATAACATCTTTGGATCTTCATTTCTTCAATGTTCTCAAACTCATCACTCCATCGTTTCCACCTTATATATTGATTTTCGGTCACTTCATCATCCCAACCTATACCACTCCTCCATATATCTTGTAGCAGGATGTTTGCTCTTATTACGAAGTGTGCAAGGAGTCCTAGGGGATCATAAAGAGACATAACGATCTTGAGTAGTTCCCTTTTCGTTGGCTTTTTTTTTCTTATGCATATCTCATTCATTCTATCGACTTGCAGAGAATATTTCAGATGGTCAGTAGAAGGAATCCACTTGAGTCCGAGAATTCTTTGGGATATGTTGTCACTTCCTTCCAGAAGTTTTTCATCACCTCTCAGTTCTTCTGGAATATTACTATAAACTTTCTTGGAATTACATACCCATCCTCTCAGTTCAAAACCTCCTTGTCTATGAATATGGATTACTTCATTCACCAGACGAATCTCTTCTTCTGTATAGACACTATCCAGATAATCATCCATATAATGTCTGTTGATAATTCCATCAACTGCCTGAGGATACTCCTTCTGGAATTCGGAAGCATTTCGATTTTTCACAAACTGTGCGGAAAAAGGTGAACAAACAGAACCAAAAATCATTACTTTCATTTCATAGGTAGCGATTTCTTCATTCTGGGAGTTTCTCCAGAGGAATCGTTGTGCAGCACGATCTTCTTTTCTTATCGTAATCTGGTGAAACATCTCACGAATATCTGCCGAAAAGGCTACATCTTTTTCTCTGAATTTGAAAATTACGCCGACTAGAGAATTGAACAAATCAGGACCTCTCAGCAAGAAATCATTTAGACACATATCATCTACTTTAGCTGCCGCATCGAAGACGAATCTTAACTTTCCTGGCTTGTTTATATTCACGACTCCAAAATGTGGCAAATACCATTTCCTTCTCGGTTCTTCTATCTCTTGATCCACTTTTTCTGCATAATTCTTGTCCAGATATTCCTGTATCTTTCGTCTATAAGCTTTCGAGAATTCCGAATCACGAGCCATTCTTTTTTCTATATACTCCAACCTCTGAATCGCTCTCTGTTTACTTTCTGGTAAAACCAATTCATCTTTCTTCCACAATAAACCACATTCCCATCGCTTTTCATTTTCGATCCTTCTTGTGACTGTTTCAATTATTTCTGTAGCCCTCTTATCTTCTGAACCCATTACCTTTCCTTCTGGAACCTTTACTCCAAATGCTTCTGTGGAAAAATATCTCTTCACTTCTTCATGCAATTCTTCATCACATCTTTTTTGATGAGAAATGTGCGGAACGATATTGTCATCCACCCTATTTCGGAATTGTCGTAGATTACCATGTGCTATCCAACCCAATTTCGTCCTTGACAATGCTGGAGAGTTTTTCGGACCTTCAATTACCTCTCGGGTCGTGATGAGTTCCCAATGGTCTTGACCTATCAGTAATTGTGGTTTAGCTTGGTACATACTTGCGAAATCTATTTGCTTCAGGTGACCCCATTTTTCTTTCATTCTCCTACCATCAACTGACTGTCTGGGTAGGTCCAAATTCTCCACAGTGTATACATTTTCCATCGTATAAAATGTAGATTTGGATTTGTCTGAAATTTCGAAACTCACTTTTCTTGACGTCATTTTTCTACATGTGTCTTTTTGAGTCCACTTCAAACTTAAATCTGTTACTTTCCCTGGAAGACATAGTTTGTCTGCCAATTCTTGATCTAGAAGAGTAACTGTTGAAGCTTCATCAAAGAGCGCGTAAACTTCAAGTTCCTCGCGAGAGGTTCTTATTATAACGGGTGTTATCTTCAATAGAATTTCCGAACAATATGATTTTGTGGTATGAGCAATTACTTCGAGGCCTGTTGTGTCTTCATTCTCAATACTTTTGTCAAATGCTTCATTATGAAGACTTTTGTGATGTACCTTTTCACAATTATTCACTCCACATTTTTTCTTAAATCGGCAAAATCTGATTCTATGAGATGTGTCCAAACAAGAGAAACATACACCTTTACTCTTTATTAAATTCCATTTATCATCTATAGAGAGATCTAAAAATGTTTTGCATTTATCTATTGAGTGTTCTTCTTTGCATAAAATACATTTTTGTATGGTTTTCCTCTTCTCTTGAGAAGTAACAAGAGTTGTTTTAAATCTCTCTTTATTGGATTGATTTGGAAATATCTTACCACATGTCTGGCTTTGTGAAGTCTTACCCACATTCATAGACTGAGCATAACTAGCTGCTTCTGACTTTCTCCATATCCACTCCTTGAATTCTCGAAGAGAGCTCCTTCCATTCGCATTCAGCACTTTCTCGCCCCATGAAAGCTGCATGTTGTATGGTAACTTTAGCAGAATCTCTTCGAGCAGTTGTGGACACTCCAAGTAGTTGCGCATATCCATTATTTCCAGGGTGACTACCAGATTAGAAACGTCTTCCGCAAAATGGGTTAAAGATCTGAAATCATTATTTTTCATTACAGGAAAATGCTTTGCTTTGTTGACAAGACTCTTCACAATCAAATCTGCTCGACCATATCTACTGATCAATATGTCGATAACTGATTTGACTGATGCAGTAGACAACAGTACTCCTTCAACTGAGCGTCTAGCATCCCCCTTCAGAGCTCTCCGCAATCTGCACATGTTTTCTTCATCTGAAAGACCTAAAAGTTTCGTTGTAGAAAGGAACTGTTGATAAAAACTTGGCCACTCAATAGTATCACCGGAAAACGTAGGAAGATCTTTCTCGATTGATTGTCTTGCGAGCAGCTGCCTAATGTCTGTGTCTGGCACAGGATGAGTGGAGCTTGGTACTAGGCTATTGTTTTTATTCGACCCTGTATCATCAAAATGACTGTTGTGGAACGACCTCTTACCTGTCACATTCTTGACACTTTCGTCGATGTCTTGTAACCACTCACGTACTTTCACTTTGGAATCCACTGAGCAAGATGTATCATCTTCAAATTGATGTAAATCACCTACCCCCAAGTCATATTCCTCATTCAGTCTAGCTTTTTCCAATGCCAACCTATTTTCAATCATTTGCTTCTCCATTTCTAGCTGTTTGGATAACACTTTAGCCATTTGTTCATCAGCTCTTACCTGGGCTTCGATCATTTTTCTTCTATAATTACTGTTAGCATGCGACGACCTGATAGATTTAGCTGCTGAATTCCTCTCAGATTGTCTACCATCACTTCTTTCATGTCTACTGGACGAGATTGCAGATATCTTGTCTTCCGCGGCGTCTCGTTCAGTATTGATGCTCTTTGCTTTATCCATGATAGCAATACGTTTGAGATTCTCACTTCTGGCTTTAGCAGTCTTGCTTCTTGTTTCCATTTGCCGTTCTGTAGGCTGAAGGACCAGCACAATGTATATAATTACCTAAAATGTCCTTATAAGGATCCGCTCGATGTGACCAGCACAATGTATATAATTACCTAAAATGTCCTTATAAGGATCCGCTCGATGTGACCAGCACAATGTTTATCGATTTTTTTCCTTTACAAATTAGATAACTACTCTTGTACCTTTTTTCGTTTCTATTTATTCTTCGCAAACTTCAACTCTTTTTTTTATCTTTCAAAAACATGTCATCTCTCAAAAAATACAATATACAAAGTCATTCGAAATCACTAACATTACAAATTCAAAATAAAACCCAACAGAAGTAAGAAACTGAAATGTCATTTATATAAACCAGAAAAAGTGTTGGTCCCAGTATGGAACCTTGTGGTACACCGTGCGAAATGGATTTACATGTGCTAGAACACCGTGCGAAATGGATTTACATGTGCTAGAATTTCCAGATATATAAACAACTTGCTTTCACCCACATAAGTAGGTTTTCATTAGTTCCAAACCTGTGCCACGAATACCATTATATTCTTGATTACCTAGTAGGAGCTCATGATTCACATAAAGTTAGAGCAGACACTATTATTGAATCAACTATAGCCATCAAAGCTTGGGTTCTTGATATGTTAGACCTAAATCCGAATTGATTTTTATTGAGTACTGAATGAGCATCTAAAAAAGTGATTGAAAGGTCTTTAATCAGTATCTCAAAAATTTTACCAAATATAGGAATCGGTCTATAGTTATCTGGAATATTTGGATCGTCCTTTTTAAATATGGGAATTACTTCACTTGTTTTAAAGATATCTGGAAATAGTCCTTCACACAACTATTGAAAAGAACAAGTCAATGGACCAGAAACAAGGTGTATGGTTTCTATAATCATTCTACTGTTTAAGTTGTATACATCGAAGCAAGCAGAGTTTTTTAATTTAGTTAGGTTTGGAAAGTGTAAAAAGGTAGGTTAGGGCATTAATGTTGTGGGAGGGTAGCGATTTCACAATTTGTTCAGCTTCATTTGTGAAAAATATGTTATATTCTTCAGGGGAAATGCTGGTAGAGGCTGGAAGGTTTTCATTTGATTATGGAGAAATAGCAACAACTTTGGTAGTTCAAATGGAATACCCTTCATTTTTTGGATTGGCCGTGAAGGGTTTATTTCAGCGATGTATCACACTTGGGGTCTAGCAGAAATGATTACAGAGATATAGCGTTCAAAATCGAGATTTTTCAACTTTTGGATTTTTTTTGTATCGAACTATTCATTATTGGTTGAAACGGCTTTCATGTCCCTATCCCGACTTTCTATTTACTATCTACTGACATTTAATTGAAACAGACACAGGGGTGATCAGAATTATGAATCTTGAACCATGCTGTATTTGTTACTAATAGGTGCAAACCATTGTATTCTAAATAGGGAGGAAAATCTAGTGAGCTGTACTGCTCACTACATTTTTTTGTCCTTATTTTGCAGACAATGGAAGGAACAATTTCGTATTGCCATGAAAACATAATGAATTATGGTCTGTTCTGAAAGTAGTACTGAAAAAATGTATTTCCTATGACCATATATGGGGCACTGTTTCGTTGTATTGAAAGTAGCTCATGTCATCATGGCTATGATATTTGATATAGAAAACGTTTAGATGTGCGGAATGTCATTTTTTACACTAGTGATGTAATTTACAATTTTATAACTATTTCATAATTCTGTAGGAATGTATTGCAATATAACCATGCCCATTCGGACTTCTCGCTATCAAATGATTGTCTAGAAAAATATATTCCCAAATGTTTGGTTTACTCGGTGTTATGGAGCTTTGCTGGAGATGCCAAACTCAAAGTGAGACAAGAACTCGGAGATTTCATCAGATCAGTCACCACGATTCCCTTGCCGCCCAATAATAACATGTCCATTATCGATTACGAAGTGATCATCGAGGGCGAATGGTCACCCTGGTCCAATAAAGTTCCGCAGATCGAAGTAGAGACGCACAAAGTTGCCTCTCCGGATATTGTGGTACCCACTTTGGATACTGTTCGACATGAGTCGCTGCTTTACACGTGGTTGGCTGAACATAAGCCTCTTGGTAAGAAATACAGGCAATATTTTACTGGTCTGAAAATACTGCTGTATTCCAAATTCGACTGTCATTTATGAATCTACTGATTCATCTGATTCACAAACTGAATATATAATATTCCATCAGAAAAATAAACAGAATATTACTCTCGATCTCCAAATTAAAAATGAAGTATTGAAAAGAACTACACAAATAAAGTATCTTGGTATTTGGATTGAAAACCCATTCCAACAATAATTAGATTCAGATATGTACAATAAACGTTTTTTAAGCATTATTGTTGCTATAAAGTTCATAGTGAGCGCCACAAAAAAATTCACATACGTTCATTTGAGCGCCGCTAATTCAGATCTCATTGAGATTTGAATACATCGTCGGTCGGTTTCGCATGACACGGCTCGAACTGAAACTTCTGCTGTCGGTTAAAAATCCTTGCCAAGCACCGTTTTTCATAAGTCACCGTCGGTCGTCACATACTGACAAAGTCTGTAATAGAGAAAAACAGGGTCCCGGCAGCCAGAGTGTTAACACTCCAGCAGAGTTAGTGGACCTACTGACAGTTAAAATCGGAATACAGCTTTAATAGCGAAGTAAATTCACTTATTTTGATTTTTTTACCAGTTCTGTGTGGTCCACCTGGGTCTGGAAAAACAATGACCTTATTCTCTGCATTGAGAGCATTGCCGGACATGGAAGTTGTTGGACTCAATTTCTCTTCAGCTACTACACCAGAATTGTTATTGAAAACCTTTGATCACTATTGTGAATACAGAAAGACACCCAATGGAGTTGTTTTGGCACCTATTCAGGTATTTGATTGTACATTTTTTATATAATTAAAATGATTTTTTTTTTTTTAAAAAACGGGTTTGGAAAAACTGTAACTATTTTGAACCAATCGGCTATTTACTGGGTTAGCTCATGTCAAACATGCACAATGTATTCAGAGAATTGAATAGAATATAATAGAATTTATTGATCTCACAATATTAAATAATGACATAAGGTAGGTCAAATATGAACAAATCGAAATTAAAAAGTCTAGCGGAAACTATATTATTTTCCTAGCAATAATTCAGGTTTCACAACTACAGTAACGTTATATACAAAGAGCATTTCAAGAAAATAGAAACGCACAGGTTCGTCTGAAATTGAGAACAAACAAAGTATATGTGGCTGTTTCAACAAAATTCAACAAGTATTTTCGTAATATGTTTTATCCGAATATAGACACATGTCAATGAGATAGTTTTCAGGTATCTCTTCAAATGTATGTATGCTCTAATCTTTGAAACATTGTGGGAAATTATGGGACTGAAAAATAGATGAAAGCGAAAAGGATGACAGTTGTATGTCTTCTTGTATTACAATTCTTGCAGTGTTTGTTTTTTTTTTTAATTCGTATTTGACAAATTCACGGACAATAATAAATAATACAATTGGAAACTGCGATGCAGTCAAAAAAATCATCCGGCTCTATCTCACAAAATTTTTTTTTAATAATTGATGGATTGATCGTATGAGGGGTAGCTAGGATTTGATGATGAAATATGATCCTATTTTTGTTATCAAATTATCATTATTATCAAGCATCCAACTATGTTTTGAGTTCAGATGATTTTATCAGTTGCTAGACTATGAAATTTCATCAACCAAGCGGCATATAATAATAATAATAATAATAATAAATGTCTTTATTGGATTCAAAGCTGTGATACATCGATTCATATACATATATAGATATAGATATAGATATATATCATCAATTTTATTTTCGTTTTGATTTAGCTGGGTAAATGGTTAGTTCTCTTCTGCGACGAAATAAACTTACCAGACATGGACAACTACGGCACCCAACGTGTGATAATGTTCCTCCGTCAAATAGTCGAACAGAAAGGTTTCTTCCGAGCCTCGGATCAAAGCTGGGTCGCCTTGGAGCGCATCCAGTTCGTCGGGGCTTGCAACCCCCCCACGGACCCGGGAAGAAAACCTCTTTCTCACAGATTCCTCAGACACGTTCCCGTCATCTACGTCGATTATCCCGGGGAAACTTCGCTGAAACAGATCTACGGTACCTTCACCAGGGCCATGTTGAGACTGGCACCCGGCCTGAAGGGCTACGCTGAGCCGTTGACCAACTCCATGGTCGAGTTTTACTTAGTGTCTCAAGATAGGTTCACGCAGGACATGCAGCCTCACTACGTGTATTCTCCTCGAGAAATGACCAGATGGGTTAGAGGAATTTGTGAAGCAATAAGGTACCTAATTTGATTGTTTATATTACAGGATGTGCGAAAAATTACCGATATAAATGTAACCACTAAGGTCCTTAGTTCTAGTATGTTTTCAAAAAATTTTAACAATTTGACGTAACAACTTTGTCACTTCTTGTGAAGAAGATTAAATCTTCGTCCACGATTAGTTTCACACACATTTTATGATGGTCAATTGAAAACTTGTTACTTTTTCAAATATCCCGTATTAAAGCGTCTGGCACTAAATTAATGCTAATCATTCATGGTGTCTAGCAATTTCTTGAATGAGATGAGATCAACAAGTCTAAAGTATTGTAAACGTGTGTTCTCTTCTTAAAAATCGAATATGTAGACGACTAAAACTACATACCACCTTGACGATCTTTTACCAATCTCCCAGAACTATTTTCCTTGAACCCAAAAGTATTTATATCTTCGATATGTTACATTTTTATTTCGAGTTGAAAAAAAGACATCACCTTTGAAAATGCCTTGTATTTATTAATGCAGATAGTCATTCACTTCACAAACAAGATTGTCCAATATTTCTCCCTCGGGGAGGCACTAGTGTGTTTGCTGGGTCAAGTGTCATGTCAGAGAGTAACATTGATTATGTACCTGTATTCTTTGATCATTCCAGATGTTTGAGTAAGAAGGCACAATACAATATTGGGACATTTCAATAACAATGAGGAACACCACTGATTTCTTAAAATCGTGAGCTCTATACCAAAAAACTACCAGTAAATATAATTTTAAATTTTTTCATTCATACTAGGAGAATAAAAAAAATAAAACACACACTTTCTGCGCCATTTGATATGGTATCGATTCATTATTTTGACTAGTGTGACACATCAGTCCCAACACGCCTATTGTCCTTGAGCTGACCAATCACACTGCAACACTGCAGAATGGCATGGTATTAGAAAGAGATAGCTTTAGTTCGGGAGTAATACGTCACGGCTCCATCTTCAAAACGCTATATTCCCTTCAATTTTTACTTATAAGGTTGATTGAACATTAAATGTAAATAATGAATCATCGATTGATGAACTGCCATTACATCAAACTCCATTCGCGATAGAAAATGAGTATGCCATCTAGCATTCAAAAACAAGCTGTTGAAGCGATCTGTTTACTTTGTTTATATTTCGTTTTTGGTATTGCCTATCCTTCACATTCATCAACAAACCACACGAGAAGTGTTTCTTATTTCTCTTAGGCGAGGCGACGTGTTCTTTCAACTTTTCATGTAATTTGATTTGTGGTTGACACCTTTGTATTGAATTTCACAAAAATATAGTCCAGAAATAAATAAGTAGTTTTATATATTTAGAACGGTTCAAGACGTTATTTTTTTTTTATTTTGCAATTGTTCATACCTCTAAGTGAATATTCAGTACTAATGAAGAACATGAATTGAAATCATTATGAAACAATAATGATCACTGATGTCATACAAATGAAAAATTGTAAATTTCGTTCTCGATATGTGGCAGAAACCAGAAAAATGTGGATTTTTCAAGGACTGTTCTTTTACAACTTTTCATGGACTATATGAGATTAGCATATAAATGGCGCAAAAAAAAGGAAAATAAAGAAACCATTGTCCAAGAGGTAATCTCTTGATTGGGATTGTTTGTTAGAGATTGTTTCTAAGTTTTGTTTGAATAAACCGTCATTTTGACAATTTGTCGCTAATGAGGGCTAACATTTTTATTCTCACCAGTTGGCGCTACTATAACATGAGGTCAATGTCAAAGTCAAAAATCCCAAAATTTGGCCGGATAGCACTAAAACCTATGGTCTGTTTTATCGAAAGCATTCGAAAAAAATTATCTAGAATATTTGAAAAAATAGAAAACCTCAAGTTATCGGAAGACGTGAGCCGTCTTACGTTTCTTTACTCTCAATATGGAACTCTACGACCAATTCTTACATTGACGGAGAAGAAGATATCATAAGAAAAGGCCAAATGATACGAAAATAAGAAGTATATTGATTGATTGATTGTCTTTATTACCCCAAGAAACATTTCTGTTTATGATAGGGATACATAAATACATATAAAAAAAATAATAATAAAGGGTTAACTATAATGAATTCCACTCAGTGGAAACGAATTAATATTGTGTCTTATAAGATTAAAGTTATATTTCATTCCTAAGTAATCAAATCATGCCACATATTTTTCTTTCAAATTGTCCTGAGCAAGTATTTTTTAAGATTGATTTTAAACCTTCTTGCATCATGTATATTTTTCAACTCATTCGGTAATGAATTGTATAAAATTATTCCATTGTGAAAAACAGATTGTTTGCCAATGTTTGACTTGAATGTATTTGCTATCAAGTAATTCAATTGTCTAGTCCCATAATTATGGACTGTATTGACTTCATTGAAAGCTAAATTTGATATTTTCAACTTATTCCTGGCAAAATGAATAAAGCAACATATTTTAAGTTTATATAACGAAATCAGGTTCAGAAAATGTCTTGGTTTGTATAAATTTATCGTTGGTTCTAGAAAATGTAGATGAAACATGCACTTAATTGATTTGTTTTGTAATTTCATTAGTGGTTTCAGACGTGAAATATTTGTACTCCCCCAAATAGAAATTAAATATTGCAAATTTGAATAAATGAGGCAAAAGTAAATACATTTCAAGTATTTTATGGGAATAATATGTATCAGTTCTACCAATCCTGACCTCATGTTTCGATGGCTCGGTTTGGTGGACAATAAATAATATTAGCCCTCATTGAAATTCAACGTGTTGATTATTCCATTCAAATTTTCAAATGATGTTGACCAATTATTTCCTCTTCAGACTTACTGAAATCGAATGACTAACAAACTGTTATAAAGAATTAGAGAAAAAAAATTCTCTAACTCCTCTGACATGGTCCTCCAAAATCTTCCATGTGGCATATCCTTGATATTTTTATGAGCTGATTTTTTCACAGGCCATTGGATAATCTCGCTGTCGAAGGTCTGGTCCGCCTGTGGGCGCACGAGGCGCTGCGTCTTTTCCAAGACAGACTCGTCGAAGATTCCGAAAGAAGGTGGACCAACGAAAACATCGATGCTGTCGCCTTGAAACACTTCCCTTCAGCCAACTGCGAAAAGGCCTTGGAAAGACCCATTCTCTACAGCAACTGGCTGTCCAAAGACTACACCCCGGTAGAAAGAGAACATCTCAGAGAGTATGTCAAAGCGAGGCTGAAGGTGTTCTATGAAGAGGAGCTCGATGTTCCCCTCGTCTTGTTCGATGAAGTACTCGATCACGTGTTGAGGATCGACAGGATCTTCAGACAACCACAAGGCCATTTGTTGCTGATAGGGGTTTCCGGTGCTGGGAAGACTACTTTGTCGAGATTCGTCGCGTGGATGAATGGCCTCTCGATTTTCCAGATAAAAGTGCACAATAAGTACACAGGGGAAGATTTCGATGAAGATTTGAGATCTGTGCTGAGGCGGAGCGGATGCAAAGATGAGAAAATCGCATTCATTTTAGATGAATCCAATATGTTGGATTCCAGTTTCTTGGAAAGAATGAATACTCTGTTGGCCAATGGCGAAGTTCCTGGACTATTTGAAGGGGACGAGTATACAACGTTGATGACTCAGTGCAAGGAAGGTGCCCAAAGAGAAGGTATCTACATATTGATATGCAGTTTCTATTTGTAAAATGAAATAAGGTTTTGCCTTTAGCAGATGTCAAATTTTTCAAAATGATTGGTGCTATTTCCAGTGCTTACATTCATCATTATGACTTGAATGTCGTACAAGATTTCATCGTACAAGCATTTTTTAACCAAGATTTATGCTCATAATTTCATCGTTGCTCCCCCAAAAAAGAATTGAAATAAAAACTGTTGATTAGTGACCATGCAGGATGATTGCAGCATCCGTTGCTAAGGGGTTTTTATGGTTTTTGGCTAGTCATTTGCTATGTTTATTGAAAATGCTTCATGTTGAAATAGCAGCTCTTACAGCACCAAAATATCAAATGTATTAAACGACCTCTACGAAGTTTGTGAATGCATTGAGTACAAAGAATAACTCGCAAAACCATTTTAGAAGATGCAAGTAGGTGCAGAATTATGCACTGCTAATGAGACATTAAGTGATTGGTGCTTGAAAATGTCCTTTTATTGATCAATAAATGATATATTGAACTATTATCTTCTACCTGAGCTAAACAATTAATTTCATGTTGAATTATTAGATGAGCTGAAAAGTTTCAATTTCGAAATATTATTTACTTTCATTTCATGTTTCCTTGATAACAATATTGTTTATACAAAAGCCAGATATAATTTATCTTGCAGATGAGCTTTGGGACTGTTCAAATACTTATTTTTATTAATTTTAGGTTTGATGTTGGATTCAAATGATGAACTTTACAAATGGTTCACACAACAGGTTATGCGTAATCTACACGTAGTTTTCACAATGAATCCCTCTACCGATGGATTGAAAGATAGAGCCGCTACATCCCCAGCACTATTCAACAGATGTGTCTTGAATTGGTTCGGAGATTGGTCGGATGGTGCATTGTTCCAGGTAAATAATAATAATATGTCAGATTCAACCATTCACAGTAACTTGTATATCACATTGAATTTTCCCTCAGATGATTCAATTTCAATTTTAAATAAATGTCAGATGAATTTTCATAAAATAAGTTCGGATCTCTCCAGTTTTATGTCCACGCTGTACAGAATGGCGACCGATAAAGTCCAAGTCGTTTTCATTTTCGAATTGAAGCAATTTCTAATTTTCGGGGCGGCAAACTGTGACGTACATTCTGAATCTAGTCTGAAAATAGCTGATAGTGAAGAATATACCTACCGAATAGCTAACGAATGAAAAACGATTGAAAAAAATAGAAGAAGTAAAACTGGTAAACAAAATCATACATAACCACAAATGCACTTGGAGCAGGAATGCAGAAGGTAGTTGGCTTCATTCTGACAGATTATTAAATCAATGAATCACTGTTGGCTACATTCAATGATACGATCCTTCCTGATTTATTGCCATCGGTCAGAACAGAATGAAGCCGACACGCATGGCTCCTTCCTCTTGTTGTACCTGTCAGTACTTTGAGTGGTGTGGACGGACTGGAAGTATTAGGCGCTGTTGCAAGATATAATCTGCAACTTTCCTAGAAAATAGATTCGTTTTATTAGAAACGAATTCATTGGCAAAAATTGACTGACAACTTATGAATAACATATTGTAATATAACGATAGTGAAAAATTATAGATTATATCGCAAAATATATCATAATTTATCTTTAGTAGTAATCAACTTCATTCAGCCAATGAGAAATTTATGGGAATTATTCATAATATTTGACAAAGTAGGATTATATCCAATTGCTGTTATGATATAGTTATTATGCATTCAAAGAACAATTTCCGGAAATCTGGACATATTGATGATGTCGGCAACGTCGTACTGGCACAGGGAATTGTATTTTAACTCTGTGTAAATATGGATTTTCAGAAAGTACGTCATGGGAATGGTGGAGGAGCCAAGTTCCTCTCATTTCTTTTTTTCTGAAGTGAAACATGATGTTACGAAAAAAAGAAAAAATACGTATATATTAATTTTTTACAAACACAGTGAGATAAAAACCTCAATATAGAAAACTTCCCCTATCCCCAGTAGGATTTCAAGTTGCTTCGGATGTATTTCAAACATTTCAAAATATAGATGGATGAGGCAGTAACAATTTCTCTCTTATAAATATTGGTTTGCAACTATCTGGATAGTCCATATCAAAGATTAATCTCACGATACGTTTCTAGCCTATAAACACTACCAAAATCTCTACCCCATCCCCATGATATTGTGTTGAAAGCAATATGTCAGTGTACCATTGCATAATAAATGCTCAATAAACACTCCTTGGCTACACATGTTTCCATCTGCTTAATTGCGAAGAATGCTGAATTCAGTTTCTTGTATAGATGCCCAGTCTAACCTCCCATCTAAAAAAAACCGTTTATTGCCCAAACAGGTGAGGCACCCAATTACAGGACATGCAAGACGAATACATTTTATATTCATACATTCATCTTGGTACATTTTACACAAAACTTTTATGATTGATTACTGAAGGATATATTTCTCAGGTAATTTTTATCCTATTTTAGTTTTAAAATCAGTATCATGTGATCCATTTTGTCGAAGGCCTTCGAGAAATCTGTATATATCATGTCGACTTGAGACTGCGCGTCAATGGCATCGCAGGTCATTTGTGTGAAACACATCAAGTTTGTAATGATTGATCGTTTAGTTATAAACCCATGTTGCTCTAATATTATTTGATTGGTCATTTTTGGAAACAATCTATTATATACACAGATTTCGAAGGCCTTCGCAAAATTTGACAATAAGGTGATTGGCCTATAGTTAGTTATATCATTTAGTGAACCATTTTTGAAAATTGGACAAATTTCATATGTTTTCCAGACATCAGGAAGATGATCCTAGAGCGATATTAAAAGTAATCTGCAGAGGTCTGGCTAAATAAAACATATGCACAATCTTTGAGAAAAAAGCCGTCGAGCACTTCATTTTCGCTAAGATCTCTTACAGATACTTGTAGACTATTTATCAGAGAATCTACAGATTAATCTACATTATCAATAGGGTTATTAAATTCAACATTATTTAAATGAAGTAAACCAGGAATTCTTGAAGAATCTTTTATTTACAACCATATACGTAATGTTGTCATTACCAACGCCATTGAAGGTTGGGAAGTGTCAATAATTCAGATATGTTCAGAACGAAACATAGATTAATTAATTTTGATCGAAATATGATGATTGTAAATAAAGTAGTAGACAAACCTCGGTAGGAAGTTTCATTCCTGTCCCACGACATCACTTCCCACCTCGGTGTGTAATATACTATTTTGCTGTGAATGAACGACCAGAAGACGGATCAGACTTTATAGACTTCTCTAGAAAGGTTCCCACGAATTTTACATCTTGCAACATGACAAATGCATTCAAGTCTAACAGTGGTGAACAATCGGTATTTCACAATGAAAATCGCAGGTCGGCAAGGAGTTCACGAACCGCCTGGACCTCGACAAGCCCACGTGGAGATGCCCGGACTTCTTCCCCGCTTCGTGCAACCGCCTGCCGGCCACGCCCAATCACCGCGAGGCCGTCATCAACGCGTGCGTGTACGTGCACCAGACGCTGCACAAGGCCAACGGGCGGCTGGCGAAGCGCGGCGGTCGCACCACCGCCATCACGCCCAGGCACTATCTCGACTTCATCCACCACTTCGTCAAGCTGCACAACGAGAAGCGGTCCGATTTGGAGGAGCAGCAGCTGCACCTGAACGTCGGGTTGAGCAAGATCGCGGAAACGGTGGAGCAGGTGGAGGAGATGCAGAAGAGTATGTTTATTAATTTTATTGATACTAATATTGTTGAGAAATTAATTTATTTCAAATGGTGATATCTTGAGAAGAGACAGCGGACTGTACTTATGTTGATTTGATCGGTGAATTGCTCGGTTGAATTTATATACCTTGCTGCTTTCCCTGGCCGGCCGGCTAGTATCAAAGACTGTAGTATCTGTGAATGCTTGGATTGTAGAATATTCACTATTCTGTCACCACGATGATGTAAAATTCGCACTTCGCGCACCTCGCGAACTTTCTTGAGGGTTTTTGGTAGGTATGTAGGTTGAGGTTTTTTCGGTAGGTAGGTAATAATAATCAGAAGTGTTGAGAGAGAGTTTGTTTGTTCGTTTTTTCTTGTTTGTTTGTCTGTATTGAATAGGTTCCGAAAGTACTGTACCGATTTGAAGAATTCTTCCACTATTATCAATCCGACATTATCCCTGATGAACATAGGCTACTATTTACCGCGGGAAAATGCTTCATTCCTACGGGAAAACGGGTAATAGGACAACGGGTAGTTTTATTATCCTTTCGTACTTATCTTTCTCACATACAATTGGACGCGAGTATCGAATATTCCCTCGGTTTCTTGCGGGAGAGAGAAGGACACATGACCTCTCACTCAATTTGGTTTCGTCTCCGTGGCGAATTTTTTACATTCCCTTGCGATAATAACTTGTTATATTTCTCCTTACCATTGTCGATCTGAATGGAAATGCTATAGTCAGTAGGTGAGAGGTATCCTCTAATGTAGTTCGACAATATTCATTGGAGAAAAATTCACAATTTCAAATAATTTATTGCCATCAGAGTGCAATCGCCACTTGCTGAATTCTACCTACTATTATAGGATTCATGAACTAGAAAAAACTCATCATTTGAAGAAATATTACATGTATATTTCATCAAGACAAATTCAATATAGACTAATTTCAGTTGAATAATTGGCCTTGCAGATGAATAACAAATATTCTACCAGAAAGGTATGGAATGTGAATATTTTCAATTAACCCTGATGATTAAGTTGCATGTTATTTAATACTACAACGTTTCTATCTCACCTAGGATTGTATTTCTTCCATGAGAATTTTCTTTCAAGCAATAATTATTTCAATGTTGAAGCTGGAAGATATATTTCTTATAATTTAAAAGTTATTTTTTTATTTCCATTTTCGATACCGTAACATTATTTTTTCGTAGTCGTCCACCCTTATTGGAAACTCTAACTGCAATGAATGAAAACAAAATCGAAGTTTAGAACGCTGCTATCTGTAGAGTAAGGAAGCGTTTTTAGAAACATGTTTATAAGGAGAAAAGTCTATTCTGACCTGAAAAATGAGCTCCTGAAATTTTGATTCTGACTTTTGTAACATCCTGTATCCTGTATATTAGTCTGACTTAATTAATTTATTTACTAACTAGGTTTTTTAGTTCAGGTGTGAACCACACTGGGAACTTTGATGTTTTCAATGTTTTTGCTGGTACATATAGATCGAAGATCGATTGCATTATAAATTATATCATAGAATATATAGCCTGCTGAGTTGATGTTCCTAGAATTATGTAAGGCACTCCAGTGAGCCATTCCCAATACTCCTTATTACCTCTATGATAAAATAACCTTCAGAAGTCATATACATAACCTGAACGTCCGTTTCAGAGGCTTACTGTCTCCTCCAAATCACTTTCATGAATTCTTCAAAAGGTCTTTTTGCCATATATGTATATTGTATACAATCGACTCCCAACCCTACTCAAAGCTAATTTGAAACAAATTTTATTTGAGCAACAGTGTGCCTTCTATGGAAACTCTTATTCTGGACTGGTCTAACGTAAAAACGGTATGCTCAATGCTCAGTGGATTGAATGATTTCATCGAGAATCATATTATAGTTACGTGATATAAAAAAAACTATAGCAAACAATCGCCTCTATATCGTCTTTGAGTTATATAATCAAGGATATCGTTTATTTCTATTACATTTCCTCACAATGACAAAGAACAAATTATAGACGATTATTTTCAAACAGGTCTGTGCATGTATGTTGATATATTAATTTGGGTTCAACTTGAGTTGGGCATTGGCACTGCCTTACTTTCTTTTTTTGTGTAAACTACTATTGATTTTTTTTTTTTGAATATTATTATTCTTTTGGTATCAACATTGATATATTTTATAATACCTACAGCATAATTATCATAGGCACTAAGGATGTGATATTATGATATGATTCACCTACTCTATTCAATAAATAATTGTAGTAACAACTTTATAGTAACAAGCATAGCGCATTAATTTTATTTCACTTCATTATGTTTATATAGTACATAAGTTTCTAATGGTTGAGTGTAAGAGCAAGGCTACAGTGCTTTGGAGTGTAGATTTGAACTTTGCCATTTGGATTCAAAACTACATTCTTATGGTATATGTATATGAATCGATGTATTAAAGCTTTGAATCCAATTAAGACATTTATTATTATTATTATATTTCAGGTTTGGCGGTGAAGTCCCAGGAGTTGCGTGCCAAGAACGAGGCGGCGAACGCGAAGTTGAAGCAGATGGTGAAGGACCAGCAGGAGGCTGAGAAGAAGAAGGTGCAGAGTCAGGAGATCCAGCAACAGCTGGCGGAGCAAACGGTGCATATCGAGCAGAAACGGTTTGAGGTTATGGCTGATTTGGAGCAAGTCGAACCTGCCGTTATTGATGCACAAACTGGTATGATCTTTCATTTTCCCTTTTTGGATATTCAATCTTGCTCACGTTTAATATTTTTTAAGCTGTGAAGTCGATAAAGAAGCAACAGTTGGTAGAAATTCGTACAATGTCGAATCCTCCAGCTGTCGTCAAATTAGCGTTAGAGTCCATTTGTTTGTTACTTGGCGAGAATGCTAGCGACTGGAAATCTATTCGAGCTGTGATAATGCGTGATAATTTCATCAATACTGTGGTCAACAATTTCAACACTGAAGACATCAGGTATGCAAATGATCCATTTGTTCATTTTCTGAATCAAAACAGGTTACTTTGCTATCAGTTTCTCTTCATGCTAGACGCAAACATAGACGTGAAATGGCATTACATAATATTAAAATATTATGAAACTGCAGATGATAACATACTGTTGAATCTAACCCTTATATTCCCTCAAAGTGATTCATTTCATTCTGGTAATGTTGAGTATTCGGCTATAATTCCTTTGAAGAACGTTGAACATCATCCTTTTTATCGTGAACCGTGCCATTCTACAAGTTTTATTCATGTTATCATGCAGTTTCAATTATTAAAATTTGTCTGAAATTGAAAGTTGATGAAGTTACTGCAATTTCATTTTAATTTTCTGCCCAAATACATATGGGATGGTGAAACAACTCATTCTTACAAAACTAGAAAATATTAATTTTTACCTACCAAGACAGGTGATCAAAATAAGGCTTTGCGGCATAAACACCGGCTGGCGCCACTCTCGAAGTGCTTTTACCTAAGTTTATTCAAAATTATGACCGACAAGAAGGCCGAGATGATACTTTCAGTTGTCCTTCACTGTCATACACAGTGCGCACCATATGTGACAGATAAATTAATTTTCTAAAACTCTGAAACGTCTATTAATATTTTTGATAATACACTGTGACATATAAAAATTCCCCTCCTTCACCCCTCTTAACTTCACTCCCCCATCCCCAAATTTTTTGTAATGAAAAAGGGGGTTGAGTGCGCATAAACGAAATTCAAAAAATATATATGGCTGTATAGACAGTTGAAGAGACTTCAAACCTCAACCTGTATCATTTAAAAAAAATCGGGGTGTGATTGTCACGGTGAGGGGGGGTGAAGGGAGGGGAATTTTTTTATGTCACAGAGTGTGAATCCTTAAAATTTTTCTGTCGAGGTCTAGAGTCCGACCACGATAACTTTGGGACAGCACGTGGTCGCGTATGTATTGAATATGCATATGCGTTGCCTCACATGCTGTCCCAAAGTTAACGTGGTCGGACTCTACATCTCAAAACAAGGACTATTGAAGAGAGGTTACACCACCTTCCATTCATCATGCATACTTAAATCATAATTGTTCATCAATTTGTTGAAAGTTCACAAATATTACGAGATTTGGTATAGGTATTGAAATATTTATCTTATAATATTCTAATTTTATTATATAGCGATGAAGTGCGAGAAAAAATGAAGAGCCGATACATGAGTAACCCAGATTACAACTTCGAGAAAGTCAATCATGCCAGTAATGCTTGTGGACCCCTTGTCAAATGGGCAATGGCGCAAATCCTATACGCTGACATGTTGAAAAAAGTAGAACCACTGCGAGATGAACTAAATTCTTTGGAAAAACAAGCAGAAACCAATCAAAAACGTGGAGACGAAATCAAAAACTTGATAAGCCAGTTAGAGCACAGCATAGCTTCCTACAAGGAAGAATACGCTCAGCTGATCGCGCAAGCACAAGCAATCAAAACAGACTTGGAAAACGTACAAGCTAAAGTCGACAGGTCGATCGCCTTGTTAAAGTCGCTCGTGATAGAAAGAGAGAGATGGGAAGCTACCAGCGAAACGTTCAGATCGCAGATGTCCACCATCATCGGCGATGTTCTCCTCTCCGCTGCTTTCATCGCTTACGGGGGCTACTTCGACCAGCACTATCGTCAGAATTTGTTCACCACGTGGAGTCAGCATTTGACTCAAGCCAGCATTCAGTATAGGGCGGATATAGCGAGAACGGAATATCTCTCCAACCCTGATGAGAGGCTCAGATGGCAAGCAAATGCGCTTCCCGCTGATGATTTATGTACAGAAAATGCAATAATGTTGAAGAGATTCAACAGATATCCTCTGATAATCGATCCATCAGGACAAGCTACCGAATTCATCATGAACGAATTCAAGGATAAAAAAATTACCAAAACTAGTTTTCTCGATGATTCGTTCAGGAAGAATTTGGAATCCGCGCTGCGTTTCGGAAATCCGCTTCTTGTCCAGGACGTGGAAAATTACGATGCAATTCTGAATCCGGTTTTGAACAGGGAATTGCGGAGGACAGGAGGACGTGTTTTGATCACCTTGGGTGATCAGGATATTGACTTGTCGCCTTCGTTTGTGATTTTCTTGTCCACCAGAGATCCTACCGTCGAATTCCCACCTGACATTTGTTCCCGTGTTACTTTCGTTAACTTCACCGTCACTAGAAGCTCCTTGCAGAGTCAGTGCTTGAACCAAGTTCTCAAGGCCGAGAGACCGGATATTGATGCCAAACGCTCAGATCTTCTGAAACTGCAAGGGGAGTTCCACTTGAGATTGAGGCAGTTAGAGAAGTCCCTGTTGCAAGCACTAAACGACGCTAAGGGTAAGATTTTGGATGATGATAGTGTCATAACGACTTTGGAGACGCTCAAACGCGAAGCAGCCGAAATTGGACAGAAAGTCGAGGAAACCGATAAGGTTATATCTGAGATAGAAACTGTTTCTCAACAGTATTTGCCATTGTCCCAAGCATGCAGTAACACGTACTTCACTATGGACAGTCTCAACCAAGTACATTTTCTTTATCAGTATTCGCTCAAGATGTTCCTGGATGTATTCGGAAGTGTTTTACATAACAATACGAAAATCGATGGGATCACAGACTATGAAGCCAGATTGAAAGTCATCACTTCAGATTTATTCTCTGTAAGTATTATTATGGATTTGAATATTTTCAGTATGTCGAAATATCGAGATTATACAAGTTGTTTATTGAATCGATACATATAGTGTTATTAGGAAAGGATGGCATTTGGCAGTATTGTGATAGCCGCATAGTCTCTTGCGATGTTGCTATCCAATTGCCCTATGTGTAATCATTCGATAAACGACCTGTATAGAAAACTCGGAAGTACCTCCATTACTATTGAAAAATGTAATTATCCGCAGTACAGGAGACCGCGATTGATTAATAAATCATGAGAAAGTATAATGTCAATAATCCTAAATACCACACATGGATAATTGGATGAAATGGCAAATGGTGGGGATAAGTGCGGAATCATTGCCCTAGAATTTTTATATTTGATAATTCCATTCAATATATCTAAAAAATCGCGGTTTTTTAACTGTGTATATGTGCAATAATAAATTAGCTGTCACGTGTTCCAACATAGTTATACGTCATTGTGTAATGCTCTTAATCTTCCTAAGACTAGCCAGAACACCACTGGACCAAGTTTTCAGGGACTCGTGAAATGTCAGGGTATAATATTTAATCGTTACTGACTTCTTTACAGATTTGACACTTCCGAGAAGTTGTCATAAAAAATTGTTTTCGAAATGAATGAGATGTTATTGAAAAAATCCTATTTTCCACAGAGGAGTTTGCAAAAAAATCTCTCATTTGACAAGTTACTCTGAGGTCTATTCATACATACAACAATTTCTGATAATAGTCTCTAGGCTTCAGATTATGATTGGAAACGTTTGGTCATTAAAAAAATATTCTTCAGTAGAAATTCACAAATTCTATCGAATTTTTCTAAAACCACTTCATAAAATACAGCCATATTCTGACTACTTGTCGAGCTTATATACATTTGATTCAAAGAAAATGAATGCCATAAAAATAATATATAAAATATATAATTAACTTTTATTGATTTTTGTTCTTGTATCAGAATTTCCTACTGAATAATCTTAATTCATGCAATACCAACCATGATCATAATATGGTAATTCATTGTGTCAATATGTCACATACATATGTTTATATTCATCATCTTTTGAAAAATACGTCACTATAAATAATTCTCTTTGTATAAGTAGACTTATATCCAGTATACTATCCAACCGACACTTGGGCATAACGATTCTTCGACGGTCTTTCAGGTTGTGTATGAACGAGTGGCAAGAGGTATGATCCACAATGATCGCCTCACATTTGCGATACTGCTTTGCCGGATTCACCTCAAAGGAGTACTGAATGAACAGAATCTCGATCAGGAATTCAGTTTCTTCCTCAGGTGCAAAGAAGGAGTTTTCAGTAATTCTAATGATCTATCGGTTGAGGGTTTGAACAATGATCAACAAGAAGCTGTAACTAGACTTTCGTCGAGACTTCCAGCATTCAGAAAATTAGCGGAGAAGATAAGAGATATGCCTGAGTTTGGTGCTTGGTTGCAGCAGAGTACTCCAGAACAGGCTGTTCCCCAACTTTGGATTGAAGAAAAGCAACTCAGTGCAATAGGTAAGTAACATGTTAGTTGATTTTTTCTTCGTTCTCCGGTGTAATAAAGAGTGAGATGTTCATAATATGCAAGGGTAGCAGCTATAGCGTTTTTCACTCGTCGCACTAGCTCGAACTTTTGGCAAAAGAGCATTTCAAGAGCGAACTTTTGTCGAGAAATGATTTCCATTGGCTTTCAAACTTGCTCGATGCTCGTTCAAAGTTCGAGTTTTCAGCCGTGCTTGGGCGACGGTGCGGTACACTTGACCTTGAATATTCGAGTGGAAAAATGAAATTTGAATAACTATGAATTTCTCATTGAAGTTTATCACAATAATTTCGTTATTGTTACGAAACAGCGTTTATGGATGATTCAAAATTACCTAAAAATTGAAGAAAGCTATTCAGATATGCAGGTATTAAACATATTTGATTGTTCATTCAGTAAAGATGGAAAATACTAATTTCGTAAACAACACTTCAATTCTAAATCACTATTGTCGATCGACATTCAATTATACATCATTGACAATGAACATCAATGGGACTGTTTCTGGCAGTGTTGACAGAGAAACCACAAGAGGTGGATGACTTCAGTTTATGTGGACCAGCTAAACCAAAAGTGTATTTTCAATATTTCAACCTTTCGATTGACAAAACAATTATTCTGAAATTTCTGATGACAAGAAGGTCCCACCAACTCTCGATTTCTATTCCACTGCTCTGTGCTGGAACTGCACTTTACGGAGGAACCGAGCCAGTGCCACTCGTACTTGCTCTGATCTTCCAAATAGTGCGGTTCCAGCATAGAGCAGTGGAATAGAAATCGAGGGTTGGTGCCACTATCTTGTCCTTGTCGTCAGAAATGTCAGAATTGCTTTGTCATTCAAAAAGTTGAATATTGATAGCAGATTGATAGTACGTACATTTGGTTTCGCTGGGCCACATAAAAGTCTCTTGTGGTTTCTCTGTGAGCACTGCCAGCAACAGTCTTATGAATAAAGGTGTTTTCTACATTGTCAATGATGTTCAATTGAAGTGATTTAGCATTAAATTGTCGTTTATAAAGGTGATATTTTTCATTATTACTGAATCAACAATTTATTTATGTTTCCAATACCTGCACATCTGAATAGATCCCTATAACTTCAAAGTGATATTGAATTTTTGATAAATGCTACTCCATAACGAAGTACTCCTGTATCTCAATCATCATCTCGGAAATTATTGCAATAAATTTCAATGAGACATTCACGATCATTCGAATTTAAAATATTTTCCCACTCGAATATTTCATGTAATGTGTATCGCACCGTCCTACAAGCACAGTTCTAAACACTCGAACTTTGAGCGAGCAAAGAGCTAGTTTGAAAGCCAGTGGAAATCATTACTCGACTGAAGTTCACTCTTGAAATTCTTAGTGGACCACGCAAAACGCGCTCAGTGACAAAAAAATTCTAGCTAGTGCGACGAGTGGAAAACGCCATGACTAATACCATCCAGTGACCCTAGGTGCGACTAGCTGAACATTGATTGGCGACAAGTGACGTTTGAATATGATTTATGATGCCCATTCAGTTCTCATTCAGGTCACAATAAATTGAAAAAAATTGAATTTCAATGTTAAAATTCTAAGGACTACTCATTGGTTCGTTTTTCAGGCACTGCAATGTACCAACTCCTCGTCATACAGGCTTTCAGACCAGACCGCGTAATCGCAGCCGCCCAGAATTTCGTCTCAATCGTCCTAGGAAACGAATTCATGTACCAAGCCGAAAAAGAATTGGACCTGGCGGCTTGCGTGGAAAAGGAAATCAGATCGAACGTGCCGGCTCTCTTGTGCTCTGTCCCCGGTTTCGATGCGTCAGGTAAGGTCATATAATTTTTGCTCATAACGGGGATTATTAAAAAATGATAACATGTTTACGGTACCAGCATTATTCATTTATGAAGCTATTAAATTCCGGACCACACATAAGTATCACTTCAGCAGTCACAAAACGAATCATGAATATAGTGCGAGACTAAAAAACACCTATTATAGAAAATAACACGTCGTCCCACCTGACGTCAACAACTTGAACACTTCTAAGCAATTTGTTTTAATAAATGTGACCAATAAGTACAAACAAAAAACGAATGAAAACAGATCGCTTTGACAGCTTTCATGAACTTCGAGAGGTGGCGTACGCTTATTTTCTATCGCGAATAGTTACCCAATTCACAAAAAATGTATTTTCATAAAAAGTCCACTTTATAATTCAATAAAATTCTATAACAATCTTTCGCTTGAGATAAAGGCTATGCAAAATACCAAAATATTCCTTGGCTCCGTACGTAATTACTCACTGATCATGGAGCCGTACTCAGTGATATTTTTAATAAGTGATTACACAAGGTGTTCCTTAAAGACATGCTAATATTTAAGGCCGTGATTATTTGACTCCTATGGCTCCCTATGAATGTATGTCCTAATAGTCTTAACTTCTGAGATACAGGGTGATTCAGTTTTGATAAAAAATCAGTTTTTTATAATAAGTCGTAATAATAATAACTAATGATAATTTTATTGATCTTAGAAACACAGAGTTTATAGACACGACACTTAATTTGAGATCAGTTACCTACAAGAGTTAAGTTCATAAAATTACCTCAATAAAGTTCATAAAATCAAAATATAAAATACAAATACAGATACATGCTAAAATTCTTTGGCGTTACCAAAATTGAATATCTTGTCTAAAAGGAAATAATAAATTCAATGTACAAGTTTGACAAGTTCGACAATCATTAAAGTTCAGAAAATATGTATAGACAAAGTCTTTTACGGCACTCCAACAGCATCCCTATTTCTCACAACTATTTCAAAAAATTCATGAATGTCACACAGTGGGTTTTTAATTAAAATATGCTTCATGAACTCCTTGAATTTTTTTATTGTCTTCTCTCGGAAATCAGTTGGCAGTGTATTATATAGATGTCTATATCATCTGTTTTTTTTTCAGTCTATTTGCTTTCAGCACACGGTCACATTTGTTTCTTGTGTTATATTGGTGCACATCTGTGTGAGTGAAATATTTTTCCAAAGTCAATCGAATATTCAATAGATTTTCGTAGACAATAATTGAATATTATAGAGTCATTACTTTGAGATTCTTGAATAGTGGTCTGCATGTTTCATCAAGTTTAGCTGATGCTATACTTCTTATGGAAAATTTTTGTAGCACACATACTCTTTCTAAATGAATTTTTGATGCACAACCTCAAGATATCATTCTATACCTAAGAACTGAATGAAATATTGAATGATGAGTCATAAGAGCTGTACAAAGGTTCCCAGAGTTTTTATTCAGTCTGATTGCGTATGTTGACCTACTTAGTGTGGTACAAAGATTATTTTTATGTGGTCTATCCAGGTTGAATTTGTAAAAATTTGCACACCCAAGAATTTAACAGCTGTTCTATTTGATCCATGTTTCTCGTTTCAAAAGTTAATGTTTTAGTTTTTTAATCATTCAGTATAAGCTTATTTGCAGTGAACCAATAGCTTGCTTTCTCTACTACTATATACAAAATTTTCTGAGGAGTTATAGCAGCAGTTATAGGCTATTGTGAGTCAGGCTGGTCAATCTTGAATAATCTTCTTATCGACTTTGAGGAGTAGTGTCAAAATTCAAACTATTTTTGCCAGTGACGCGCAAATGTGTACGTGAACTACTTTTCAATGAAACCTGGAACATCATAGGTCGGTTTACACCAAACAAACCTTGTACGACTTGTTTATGCACACAACTGTGAATGTATTCTATGCATAAAGGTTCATTTTCTGATGTACAAAAATGTCATTTTCTCTATCAGTGGCGCCGTTACGGAGATATTATTGTTTATATATTAGTTGAAAGTGAGCAGCGAAGGGAAATTTCCAAATTTCATACAATGCTATGCAATACCATTCAATTCAGTACAAAGAATATCCTCTTGTTGATACTCGATAGTAGAGTGACTTTATAAAACAGAGTGGCGACAATAGTGATGTACTTTTTGATTAGTTCTGCTCTCTCCATTCAGTTCTACTCATTTTATTTCAGTTTGTCAACGCTTTGTCACTGTTTCTCTCACGTCGATCTTGGATATTCTATCCGTCTTTTGGGACTCGTAAGTCAGATTATTTAGACGATGAACTGTAAATATCAAATATCTAAACCAAACATCAGGAGGGCACTTCAAAGGCGCAAATTCATTACTGCATGTGAGATACCCTTCAGAGTTTTAGCTATTCACTGACTTGACCACGAATTACATTCCGGAAACGGCTGCCATTTTGAGGTTTATTGTCGCCACTCCATTCAATCTACTCACTCGATTCGATAGGATGCTCCGTTAAAAACGTAACCAGACTTCAAATTTTGATGTAAATACAGGGTGGTTCAAGATTCCGAATTCTGATCACCCTGTATCTGGTCCAATTAATTGTCAGTAGATAGTAAATCAATAGTTGAGATAGGAACATCAAAGCTGTTTTGACCAATAATGAATAGTTCCTACACTAAAAAAATCCTTAAATTGAAATATCACGATTTTGAACACCCTCTATTCCTGTAATCATTTGCGCTAGACCCCAAGTGTGATCCATTGATGAAATCAGCTCTTCAGGCAGAATAAAAAAATGCAGTGAAATACAGGGTATTCTATCAAAGTTGTTTCTACTTTTGGATAGAAGCGGCAACATCGCAGCGCTGAAATATTTTAGAACGATTTCCCCTACGAAAATGGAGTTGCGTGTTCCAGTGTTTTTCATAATCCGGTTCTGGCGACCTACAGAGCCTCTGTTTCGTTTTCAAATAGTTACCCTGCATATCTATCTATCAGGTCGGGTCGATGATCTCGCCGCCGAGCTCAACAAGCAGATATCGAGCATCGCCATCGGGTCGGCTGAGGGCTTCAATCAGGCCGACAGGGCTATTAATATGGCCTGCAAGACTGGCAGATGGGTGATGCTGAAGAACGTGCATTTGGCTCCACAATGGCTGGTTCAGCTCGAGAAGAAGCTTCATTCCCTACAGCCGCATGCTTCGTTCAGATTGTTTCTCACGATGGAGATCAATCCCAAATTGCCCGTGAACCTACTTAGGGCTGGAAGGATATTCGTTTACGAACCACCGCCTGGTATTCGGGCCAACTTGCTCAGAACCTTCAGTACGGTGAGTGTGATTGAAGTATTCATTTTGACTTCCTACTCATTGATGGAAAATTGTTTTATTTACAACCATATATGTAATGTTGTCATTACTAACGTCATTGAAGGTTGGGAAGTGTCACATTACACACATCTACTTCCCGCCCCTCACTACTTCCCGCCTTCACTTCCCGCCCTCACTCATGTAATAATTCAGGTATGTTCAGAACGAAACATAGATTTATTAATTTTGATCCAAATATGACGGTTGTAAATGAAATAGTATATAAACCTCGGTAGGAAGTTTCATTCCTGTCTCGAAATTATAGCTAGCCTCGACGCTTTGCGTCTCGGTTAACTAACTAATCTCACACAGGAATGAATCACTTCCTACCTCAGTGTGTAATATACTAGTACAATAGTGGATTGGTTTGATTCATTCCCAACCGTTCTTCAAATTTCAATGCAGGTAGTTCCTGTCATAAAAAGCTGAGTCCCGCAAATAAAACTCCCCACTATTTATATTTGGGTGCGTCAGCCCTACTCGCATTATTTGATAATTGGTCGTCTGATGACCAATGCGACGCGAATAGTGTAATATGTAATATCAACTTTCATAGAAGTGAAAGGATGAATTCCCAATCTGGAAGCATTTTCAAGAAAAATCCAATGAAACAAGAAAATCTGGGCATAGAGGAAAAAATTAAGACATGAAATGTAAGGTCTTGTGGAACGGATGAAAGTGGCAAAAGTGTAGTGAAACAAATACAAATATCAAAAATGACAATGAATCATTCTAAGATGGTTTACTAATATTTATAATCGAGATTTTTGCCAGATTATATCTTCACTGATATTATGTTCAATTGTTCAATGATGGTTTTCTTCCAAATGTAAAACCCATAGATTGTTGTCGCAACGAAATAAACCCATCATTCACGAAAAAATATTCAAAAATGGACAATTATGTTATGCTACTGCTTCTTCTGCATCAGTTAATATATTTCAGAAACTCAGAAACTAATTAGGAATGGAAAAAGCTTCAAAATGGGGTTCCTTCACAAGCACTACAATAAACCACTAACTAAAACTTCAAGATTCAAGATTTAATTTTCTCCTATTTATAGCTCATCAATTTTGATAATGCTTCAAATTGAAAATATGGGAATCAAATCGCAATTTGAATCATTTCAACCCTGGGAAGAGCACATTCCTGTCCATTATATGTCAAGGCTTGTTCACATGCTTGCTTTCCGCTTTTTGGCTTTCATCGCATCGCTTCTCTGATTGCGCAATATATTATTCATCATGCAAGAAAACATAAAAGAAAACTCCAAAGAGCACAGCTTCATTGAAGTAGGAGAGGCAACGACGCATCATTTATAAAATATTATAGTCGTGTCAATTTATACATACCAACAAATTTTCAGATTCATCTGTAGCTTGGTTTGCCAGAAATGTCTAATTAACGCTAATTGTGAAGAAGCTTGTATACTATTTCGCGATATGCACTAGATTCTTGCTTGAAACTGATACGAGCACTTTAAGTAGACCGTACGCGAAGACATCTAACACAGAACTGACACGATTCATCGCCTCGTCCCGAATGACTAATCAGTTTCGTCACCTTTCTATGCCATCAATTCCCGAACAATTATTTATCTATGACTAATAATAATGATTATGATGATATTTGAAGTATACGGGGAGAGGATATAAACATGGAATGATATACAGGGTATTATACCATTCACCAAATAGCTCTCATGCCGAATTTTTGAAATTTTTTGAGGAGAAACTTGAGGATTTGTTATGTAATAAAAGTATCCTGATAATTGTTGGGGACTTCAATATCAATTTAAATATAACCAATAATACCTATACATTGAAAATGAAACAACTAATTAATGAGATGGGATTATTTCAGTTAATTGACGAACCTACCAGAGTTACAAAAAATTCCTCTACCCTCATTGACTATTTAATAAGTGATGATAAAACCTTAGAATATGAAGTAAATAATTTTCCTAATGTAGCAGACCATCACCATATACTTGTGAAACTTTGTGAAAATGAATTAGATACTGAACCTAATAAAGATAACGTTTTGTACAAAAGAAACTTCAGAACTTTCGATGAGTTAGAGTTTCAATTTTCACTACTTGAGAATTCGTGGAATACAAATACAGTAGATAGCAATATTTTAGCGCTCAATCTACTCTCATGTTTAACTACCTGTCTGGATATGCATGCGCCTTTCAGAAAATATAGAACGTTCAATAACTTCAAATTGAATGTGTGGTTTTCAGATGAGGTAATGAGAGAGATTCAAAATAGAGACAGATTACATAAACAAGCAAAGGCAACTAAATCCGAATCTCTTTGGGACGAGTATAAAATAGTCAGAAATCGTGTAACCACTTTGATCAGACATGAAACTAGAAAATACTATGAAGAAAAAATTGATGAAAATAAACATGATCCCAGAGCAATGTGGAAATCACTGAAAGAATTGGTAGGTGGAAGAAGAAATCAAAGTAGAAAACGAATTATATTTGAAGGGAAAAACGTGAATTCCGACGATGAAATTTCAAACGCATTCAATTCATTTTTTATCAATAGCATAAATAATATTGTTGAAAACATCACCCCAGTGAACGATTTCGATGATACAATAAGAAAGATTCCTGAATTTGTAAATAAATTTCTTTCATTTAAAAACATCTCTATGCAGGAATTAAAAAATATTGTTTCATCGTTGAAAAAGAACTCGTGTGACAAAGATGGAATCAATCGTACTATAATCAAACTAGCTTTTGACATCATTGGGAATAGATTTCTTGATACAATAAATTCATCTTTGAAAACTGGGGTTTTTCCTGATGTATGGAAAATATCTACAGTGATTCCGATTCCAAAAGTACCTAATACACAATTTGCAGCTGAACATCGCCCAATCAATACATTACCAATAATTGAAAAATTGTTGGAGCTTGCCGTCAAAGATCAACTTCTTGAATTCATCAGTTCAAATGAAATACTTATCGAACAACAATCGGGTTTTAGGAAATGTCACTCGTGTGAAACGGCTCTTCAGTTTTTGATATCCAAATGGAAAGTTGATATTCATGATAAGAAAATCATCGGGGTGGTTTTCTTGGACTTACAGAGGGCATTTGAAACGATAAATAGAGATTTACTCTTGAAGAAATTGAACAAATATGGAATAGGCGGAAAGGTTCTCGAATGGTTTCAGAGCTATCTACAGAATAGAGAACAACTTGTTAAATACAATAACACTTACTCAAATAGGGAAAAGGTCATGCATGGAGTACCACAAGGATCGGTACTGGGACCAATATTATTTATTTTATTCATAAATGACATTATACATCACGTCCAGAATTGTAAGCTGAAACTATTTGCGGATGATACCTTGCTTTACTTCTCTGGCAAGAAAGAGGATGTGGAGAAATTCTTGAATGAAGATCTTGAGAATATATTCACCTGGATCTGTGACAATGGACTCAAAATTAATGTAACAAAGACGAAATTCATGATTATATCTTCGAAAGCAAATTCAAAAATGATCCAGGAAAATAAAATAAAATTCAATATTCTGATAAACGGAGAAATCATTGAAGAAGTGAAAATGTTCAAGTATTTGGGAGTGATCATTGATAATCAACTGAATTTTAACAGCCATTGTGAATACATTAAAAAGAAAATTGCGCGAAAAATAGGTTTCATGTACAGGCTTGGTAATAAAGTATCCCATTTCACGAAATTAACAATTTACAAGTCAATAATTTCACCTCATATTGATTATTGTGGTACTTTACTGAGTTACTTGAGTAACGAACAGATTAATACACTGCAAAAAGTCCAAAATCGTGCAATGAGAGCTATCTTGGGTTGTAAAAGACGCACACCAGTCACAACAATGCTGAACACATTGCAATTAATGAATATCAAGCAAAGAGTTGCATATAATACACTTATTTTTGTTTATAAATTGAAAAATAACATGTTGCCTTTGTATTTATCAAGTGAGCTTAATTATGTTCAAGATGTACATTGTCACAATACCAGAAGACAAGCAGCGAATGATTTCTATATAAATTCAGTAAATAATGTCTGTGATACTTTATATACAAAAGGTCTGGTATTATTCAATAATTTGCCCTGTGAAATGAAAAGATGTGTGTCACTAGATAGTTTTAAAGAATCGTGTGTGTTATTTGTGAAAGAAAATTATTGATTGATCAATTGAGAAAGGAGAAATCTGTTAATTACCCTTATATTAAAATATGTGACGTAATTCATGTGTCTGTGTGTTAGTTCCATATTTCTATGTTTTTATTTATTGACTTATTGTATTTTATTGTAGATTTAACTGTAATGAAGAGCACTGTGCTAATAAAGTTTGATATATTTGAGGCGCCACCTCAATGATTCCATGAAAAGAGTGACAAAATTAAATTTTTCACTATTCGAACTATATTTTGTGTAATATTTAGTGAATTGGACGCCCTGATTTTGGATCCGAAGTGATTTTCAACCTATCTTGCCTTCGGTATACCGGTTGACACTGACTCATGGTATACCCCCCATTTCTCCATTGTTTCTCTAGCTATATTTCTGAAATTTGAAATATTCGAATATGTTCACTAGAGGGCACTCACATTCTTGGATTTCTTTGATCTTCCGGTTATCCTGGAAATTACATCAACTTCCGATGTTTAAATAGAACACCATGCATTTTATTCCATAATCGGTAAGGGATTATTATAACGAATTCGACAATACCGGGTTATTTGGGATATTTCAAACGATTCGAAGATATTCGCGTTTGAAGTTTCCATAAGCTCAATAAGTGTGACAAAGAAAGCAGTTTCGATATTGCGCCGTCAAACCCATTGAGCATACGGAAACTTCGAACGCGAATATCTTCGTAATCGTTTTAAATAACCCAATCAAACCCGGTTTTGTGGGTTTCGTTATAATAATCCCTAACCCATTATGGGATAAAATAGATGATGTTTCCTTTGAAAATCGAAAGTTGATGTTATTTCCAGGAAATCCGGAAGATGAAATAGAAATCTCCTAAAATGAGAAAAATGCCCTCTAGTGAGCATATTCGATGTTTCAAATTTCAGGAATATTGCTAGAAAACCAAAGGAAAAAAAGGGGGTATACCATGGGTGTGTGTCACCCGGTATGCTTTGCTCCTGCAAATTTCAAAATCCTAGCTAAAATAACGAAAGATACAAGGGTGCTCCCATTAGAAGTGAGAAACATTGTATACAAACAAACCCAACGTGTAATATGTTTTTAATATTCAGCTTTCCATAGAGGTTCAAAACATTTTATTATATATAGGGTGTTCCATTTGAAAAAACTGTCGCGGACGTCAATAATCAAAAGTGAATAACCCTGTTTATTTAATTTTCTCCTTATAAATGTGGGAATTTGAAAACAAAAATCGTCCTGTCTCAGAAGATTCCTCAAGAATGGAAAATTTGGCTGAAAATGAATTAATTCAGTACTTCACGAAAACACCGTCTAATATGTACTTAATCGCTCTTGTGAGAAGATTTATTCTCACTATGGATTGCTAGATTAATTTTTTGATCCTTGGAGTAGATATAGAAATAGATTTATTCTCTCGCAAAGTGCCTATCACTTGTTAGAAAAGATTAAAAAACTCACAAGTATGAAATCTGCATATAGTCCACATATGAATTCTCAAAACACTTCACAAAACACCGGCACAACACAGAATAACGCGTTGTAATCACTATACCAAACGATGTATTCGATAGACTATTATCACTCTTTTACACAGTTGTAGAATCAAAACAGTTCTTTTTCTACGGCTATACAACAAAACTGCTTAATTGCCCTTGTTTTAATGAGGTACTTTGTATGTTATTGATTATCTGATATCACAATGACTTCTTTGTGTTTTTATTTCACAAAATTTCATCTCCCATGAAATGTCAAATTTCAAGCAACGACCGATCTGTCTAATAGATGTGCATTAATTGATAGAAAATCAGATGGCTACAAGCCGAAGAAATAAAGAATGTCACTTTTATCTGTTACAGCCATAGAAAAAGTATAGTGTATAACTCGCACGGAATCCTAATTTCCGTGCTCGTTAAACAATACAGGTTTTTCACGATGAGCGTTAATTATAAGTTTCTGGCAAACCAAGTAACAGATGAATCTGAAAGTTTGATGGTATGTTCTAAGTGATGCGGCGTTGCCGCTTCTATTACAAAGTAACGGCAACTTAGATTTTTCGAATGGAATACCCTGTATTTCATTGCATTTTTGTATTCTCCCTGAAGAGCTGATTTCACCGATGTACCACACATGGGGGCTAGTGGGAATGATTACAGAAACATAGGGTGTTCAAAATCGAGATTTTACAATTTTAGTATTTCTTTGTATCGAAACCATTCATTATCGGTCAAAACGGCGTTCATGTCTCTCTCTTTCTTAACTTTTGATTCACTATCTACTGACATTCAATTGGCACAAATACATGGCTGTTCAAGATTCTGAATTCTGATCATCCTGAGCACTAATTAAAGTAGATAGTAAATCAGAGGTTAAGATAGGGACATGAAAGCCGTTTTGACCGATAATGAATGTTAATGAATGAAAAATCCTAAAATTGTAAAATCTCGATTTTGAACACCCTATATTTCTGTAATTATTCTCGCTATCCCGCATGTGTAGGTATATCGATGAAATCAGCTCTTCAGAGAGAATCTAAAAATGCCAATACTGGGTATTCCATTTTGAAAAGTCTTCGTTGTTGCTACTTCATAGTAGAAGTGGCAACGACGCATCATTGAAAGACTATTATAGTCGTGTCAATTTATAAATACCAACAAATTTTCAGATTCATCTGTAGCTTGTTTTGCCAGAAACGTCTAATTACCGCTAATTGTGAAGAACCCTGTATACTATTTCGCGATATGCACTAGATTCTTGCTTGAAACTGATACGAGCATTTTAAGTAGACCGTACGCGATGACATCTAACACAGGACTGACACGATTCATCACCTCGTCCCGAATGACTAATTTGTTTCGTCACCTTTCTATCCTATCAATTCCCGAACAATTATTTATCTATGACTAATAATAATAATTATGATGATATTTGAAGTATACGGGGAGAGGAGATAAACATGGAATATACTACTGGTATAATACTGGTATTATACCGGTATAAATTAAATTTTTCAGAACTGTACATTTTTCAGAAAAAAACATGACGCGCTGTATTAGAACTATATTTTGTGTAATATTTAGTGAATTGGACGCCCTGATTTGGAATCCGAAGTGATCTTCAACCTATCTTGCCTTCGGTATACCGGGTGACACTGACACTTTTTCTGCCTTGGAGTAGATATAGAAATAGATTTATTTTCCCGCAAAGTGCCTATCACGTATTAAAAAAGATTAAAAAACTCACCAGTATGGAATCTGCATATAGTCCACATGTGAATTCTCAAAACACTTCACAAAACACCGACACAACACAGAATAACGCGTTGTAATCACTATACCGAACGATATATTCGATAGACTATTATCACTCTTTTACACAGTTGTAGAACTAAAACAATTTTTTTTCTACGGCTATACAACAAAACTGCTCAATTGCCCTTGTTTCAATGAGGTTCTTTGTATGTCATCAATTATCTGATATCACAATGACTTCTTTGTGTTATTATTTCACAAAATTTCATCTCCCATGAAATGTCAAATTTCAAGCAATGACCGATCTGTCTAATAGATGAGCATTACTTAATAGAAAATCAGATGGCTACAAGCCGAAGAAATAAAAATCCAACTGTGAAGTGAATCCCCATTGAGGATAAACTTAAGGAGGCGTGTACTTGGCCAGATAGCCCAGGCAGCTAAGGCCATTCAAATTGAGGGAAGAAGAAGAAGAAGAAGAAGAAATAAAAAAATGTCACTTTTATATGTTACAGCCATAGAAAAAGTATAGTGTATAACTCGCACGGAATGCCAATTTCCGTGCTCGTTAAACAATACAGGTTTTTCACGATGAGCGTTAATTACGTTTGATTTTTGTATTCTTCCTGAAGAGCTAATTTCACCGATGTACCACACACGGGGGCTAGTGGGAATGATTACAGAAATATAGGCTGTTCAGAATCGAGATTTTACAATTTTAGGATTTTTTGTATCGAAACCTTCATTATCGGTCAAAACGGCTTTCATGTCCCTATCTTAACCTTTGATTCACTATTTACTTACATTTGATTGTAACATATACAGGGTGATCAGAATCATGAATCCACCCTGTATTTGTTGCAATTAAATGTCGGTAGATAGTTAATCAAAAGTTGAGATGGGGATATGGAAGCCGTTTTGACCAATAATGAGTTTCGACAAAAAAAATCCTAAAGTAGAAAAATCTCGATTTTGAACACCCTATATCTGTAATCATTCCCGCTAGACCCCAAGTGTGATGCATTGATGAAATCAGCTCTTCAGGGAAAATCTAAAAATGCAATGAAATAACGGGTGTTCCATTTGAAAAGTCATAGTTGTTGCTACTATCTAGTAGAAGTGGTAACGCCGCTTCGTTTAAAATATTTTAGACGTGTAGATCATGTAAATTTATACATACCATCAAATTTTCAGATTCATCTGTTGCTAGGTACGCCAGAAACGTCTAATTAAAGCTAATTGTGAATAACCATGTAAACTATTCCACGATATGCACTAGTGACTAGATTCTTGCTTGAAACTGATACGAGAACTTTTGAGCAGACCGAACGCGATGACATCTAACATAGGACTGACACGATTCAAAACCTCGTCTTCAATGACTAATTAGTTGCGTCACCTTTCGATCCTATCAATTCCCGAAACAAGTATTTATCTATGACTAATAATAATAATGATGATGGAACATGGAATATACTACAGATATAAAGGGTAATTTGAAACGATAATCTCAACGCGAACTTTTGGTCAACTTTGAGGGATTTGAGGGATATCTAGGTGTATATTATGAAATTACTTCGATACATCACACATGTTCCTTGCCGGTTCAATTTCAACTGATTGAGTTACCATTTTTCATTCGAATAAATTGGTAAAATAAATTTCAAAATTGAATTGAATGTTACAAAAGCATTATGAACTGACACGGTGTTATATTATTATTCGGATCAAAAACTGTTGTGTTGAAAAAGAATCATACTCCAATCTAAAACATAATGAAGCTAAGTTTAAATACTTTCTTTTGCCACAGCGCGTTAAATAGTTAGGATGAAAGAGTAAATTTGGTTTTTTCTGTATAATGATCAAGCCATCAGCTTTTCTTAGAGAACTGAAAAACAGGATAATATTCCGAATCCTGAATCTACAATTTCACCAAAATCTGAAAGAATTATAAAAGTTACATGGCGATCGATTTTGTTAAATCTTATTGCCGGGTTGTTATACCGGTGAGTCTAAGTTGGCTCTCAAAGGAAACTGTTTTTTCTATTTTTTGTTCATGGAATCTAGAGATTATGTATTCTACGCCAATTATGCTGTATTATTTTCACTTATAATTACACAAAAGCAACTTTTTTCTTGGAGTAAACATTTTAATGAGAATTTTTTTGTCTGGACACGAGTGCCACCTAGGGTAGAAGGAAAGAAACACTCCAAAACAAATTCCACCTCGCAGTGGCCGAACGTCTCGTGGGTTATTAATGCTGGGCTGTGTATACGTTAGGTCAGGTTCGCACCAGATGGTGGCCATGAAGCCAGTCAGTAGATGGTCCAGCGTTCCTGAACAAATCAAGCATAATTGAGCATTTAGGAAAGAGACACTTGCAATCTTATTGGTAGTAGTTGTTGTTCTCTCGATATCTACCAGTTTCGTTCATATATGAACATTTGTGGAAATTACTGAGCTTTGCTTATTTATTCGATTATAATTCAGTTTTACCTCCCTTATAGAGCAACAAATTCATAGCAAAATATTATGGCCGATATATCGGTGTTGGCCGATGTCGGTGTCGGTCCTATACAATCATATCGGTCGATCCCTACTCATGTTGCGAGAACCTGTATTGTTATTATTATCGTATGTAATAAAACCAGTGTATTGATGATTATCGAAATACTAATATCTACAATTTTGAGAAACAATTATGTGACTTTGTTTGACTCGCGAAATTAGCATTTGCGAGGCGTAGCGTCCAGCGAAGTGTCACTTTCGATCCTAATGAAACATTATACTATTGAAAGATAAAACATGATATACTTTTTTACTCATTGACGGATTTGTCAGAATGATCTTTTCAAGGTCGTCAAATCAGAAAGTCTGTTTCACTCCGAGTTATCGCAGAAAAAAAACAGTGGAAGTAACACACCAGTTCAATTATTGTTTGTGTTAGTTGATACCTATTTCTGATATTTTATTACAGATGATGAAGAATCGCAAAAAATGGAAATTGTGGTTTTTAGAGGATGCGCATCTGAAATTCAACAAAATATTATAGTCACTGTCACTTTTCCAACTATTTCATGTTATTATTGCTCCTCTTCATTTCAAGACATTCATTTAACACAAGCTTTCTAGGTATAAGTTGACATATAAATGCGCCTTTACAATATCTCATCTACGATTTTTTTATTTTTACATACTTGGTTGGATTATCTCAATGGGCTTATATCACAAAAAATTTTTATTCCATAATTCGATAGAACTCACCCAAACTAGCTCACCACAGCAAACCGTTTATCGCTGTGAGCTCCCTACATTTTATAAAAAAATATTGAAATCCCCGATTTTTCGAACCTCTGAAAACGAGGCGATGATGTGACGTCAAAACCCTAATACTGAAACAGGACTATTCCAGACAGAGATGAATGATACATGATTTCTGGCAGAGTGAATTAGGGCGAGATCACAGTTGAAAGAATTAATATATCAGTTGCCTCAGTCTTCGTCCGGCGTTTGGTATTTTCTTTTAACTATGGCTAGATGAGGTTTCTACGTCATAAGAGGGTCCTTTTTCAGATGATACTATTATTTATGTCCAAAAATTGAACATTCCAGTAAATTTTTCGATCGAATGATGTCGTCAATCATTATTCATGTATGAAAGGATCATTATAAACATGGTTTGAGTTGAAAGTTGTACCAAGGTGTACACGTCCATTGAGTCGGAAGAAAGAGAACGATATTTTTTACCACACTCTGTACCTCGGAAACATAATAGTTTGGGATATTTACGTTCAAAGAAACTTTCATCTCTTGAAGTGTGTTCCACATATCATACAGCCTACATAATTGTTGTCAATCCATTGTAAATTTCGAAAAGTGTCACATTACATGGGAACCGTGGTCTTGCGGTCTAAGGGCTCAACTTGCTAGATAGCCCTTCAAGGTGTTAGAGGTGTTGTTGCTTCGAACCTGGCTATCGGCCGATCATTTTTTATAAACATGCGTGGTTCACTGCCCTTATCTTGTTAGCATCTGAGCGCCCAAGAGATTGTTCAAAATCTTTTATAAGCTGAGTTCCTCTTTTCTCAATTGCGCACAAGTTTCAACTTTTGGACATAGTTTCCAATCTTGAAGTAGCATAGTACAAAATAAAAAAGTGCGAATGTCAACATTGAAAATTTTGATTGATTTCAGGTTCCAGCTAGCCGAATGATGAAAGCTCCAAGTGAGAGAGCGAGATTATACTTCTTACTCGCTTGGTTCCATGCTATTGTCCAGGAAAGACTACGTTATTGTCCATTGGGATGGTCGAAATATTATGAGTTCAGCGAGTCTGACTTACGAGTGGCCTGTGATACTTTGGATACGTGGATCGATTCTACAGCTATGGTAAGATGAAAGTTGAATATTATACTGGGATATTTATGGGATTTAAAAATCAGAAAAAAATTCTGTTATTTACGGATTATTTTCCTTAGCAAAGGTTGATTGACTTCCACAATATTTTAGGGTCGAACCAATCTTCCTCCAGAGAAAGTCCCATGGGATGCCTTGGTTACACTTCTCTCTCAATCCATTTACGGTGGAAAGATCGACAACGATTTCGATCAGAGACTTTTACATTCCTTCTTGAACAAAATGTTCACGCCGAAAAGCTTCGAGAGCGACTTTGCTCTGGTTGCCAATATCGACAATCTTCCTGGAGGAAATCGTCATATTACGATGCCTGATGGTACGAGACGAGACCATTTCTTAAAGTGGATCGAAAGCCTGGCAGATCGACAAACTCCAGCGTGGTTAGGTAAGTGTTCTGCTTACATTTTCACTTAGCTATTTGTCCACCGATAATAAACGTAACGAATTTACTTAATTGATAACGTAACTAGTTTCGGCCCACGGCCATCTTCAGAAGTGGGAAAGTATGTAAAAACTACCTCAACAGCACATGTTAAACTAAGGGAAGCAAGTAGGAAAATATATGTAAATAAATAAAAAAGGGTACTTGAAAGTGATTATGGAGTTTTAAATCTAGAGAAAGTCCACAAGAACCATAATACAATTTGGGTCAAAATTCAGAAGGAATAATTAAATAATAAATTGGAAATTCTGTTCCATAAGATTTATCACTATATGTAATACAAGCCAGTCCAAGGGAGCAGGTAACCTACACAAAAAAAATATGGTCCACCGACTTGATATTTTATTTTGGTTTACTTAAAACATACTTGGACCACTTTGACCACATGGATGATTTCACTCTTTTTGGTTTGTTTGAATACCAATGGGAAAGTTGATTATATTGAAAAAAATACTTCTTCCTGAATTTTATGAGACACGCTAAGTAATTTCTTAGGTTGAATGATTTTTTTCTTGTAATCCTTTCCTGATTAGTCAAAATGTAGGAACCTAATTATTTACGAGATAATTAAGTAGTATAGCTTCAATACTCAAAGTATAATCTTGAAATTGATAGACTCAAAAGTAAAATTCAAACCCAAAAAAGTCTATTATTTTCATTGTTTCCATGTGTCCAAGATATTAAGCGAATAAAATCCGGCACCGGGCCCGCATTTCTACCTGATACCAGACACTCATTGCTGCGTCTTTATTGAGGTTATGTAATCATTATTATCTGTTTTCGTTGAATTTATTGATTCTCTTGTTCTGGAACACCCAGTATATGAAAATTATAGAGGCATGAAAAAACATTCAGAAGAGTATCACCATTAGTGCCATGAATTGAATAGAATCTGAACAAAATAAATGTTTGCTTATTTTATTTGTCTAGGTCTTCCTAACAATGCAGAAAAGGTCTTGTTGACCACGAGGGGTACTGATTTGATAGGAAAACTGCTGAAAATGCAGCAATTGGAAGACGACGACGAACTGGCTTACTCCGTCGATGATAGTTCTCCAACCGACCCGGCGCAAGTTGATGGTCGGCCATCTTGGATGAAGACCTTGCACAATAGTGCTCTAACCTGGGTCAAACTTTTGCCGACTTCACTGCAAACGTTGAGAAGGACCGTGGAAAACATCAAGGACCCTCTTTATAGGTATTTCGAGAGAGAGGTCAATTCCGCATCGAAACTGCTTACCGATGTTTTGCACGATCTTAACGATGTTCTATTGATTTGTCAGGTGAGAAAACTGTGAGAATGAAATCAAAATATGCATTTTTAACTCATTTTTCTTCAAACGTCAGGAATTCTGGTATTTTGTACGTCAATACTTTCTCATGACATCTTATGACATTCAATAGCAGAGGGTAAAATAGCGTCGCTAGGATACTTGTTTTTTCTCCTCTACTAACCAGTAATGCGAGCAGAAAAGAAAAAGAAGATTCCACAACCTAGTCTAGAGACTCACAAGACGACTGTCATTAGTTTTTTTTTTTTTTTTGAAAGATGAATATATTTTTTTTAATATGAAACTCAAATCATTATTTACCTGTTCACTTCATAGTATTGCCATATTTGTGGTGTGGTCGTTTATCGTCTTAATTTTAGGTGGAACACTTGAACTCCAAGTCTGACATGATTTTATGACGAAAAATCAACAGGAATTTGTTGGAAATGTGATGAAAAATATTTATGAATAAATAATCACATCACAATTATTTATGCGACTCTAATAGCGATTTCTTTTGGAATGAACTGGTGGAGTGTTTCTGCGCTCAATGTATATGCTTCCTTTTTACTCACATGTGTTAAATAGAGGTAAATATACACTCCGTGAAGAAACACTCCACCAGTTCCTGCCAATAGTATACATAACCTAACTACAGTGAAAAGTTGAAAGTCGTAGATACACGTTGACGACACAGCAGAAGCAATAATTCACATAGCTGGGACTTTTTCCACAGGCAGTAGGTATTTCAGATCAAAGGGGCATCTGCTTGATATGGTAACGAGATTTTTTTTTCATTAACGTTTGAAGAAAAATGTTTTATTGGAAGGTTAAGAACTTTCCGTGACTAGTTTGTAATTGACGGATTCGCTCGTTCATCTGCAATTCATTCAAACACGCCACGAAAAGTAACACTTAACCTCCATATAAAATATACTATTTTTGTCATAGGGAGAGAAGAAACAAACTAATTACCATCGTGTGATGTTGGGGGAATTGGTTAGAGGAATTATACCTGTCAATTGGCACCGTTACACCATACCTAAGGGATGTACAGTCATTCAGTGGATCACCGATTTCAGTCAACGGGTGAAACAACTTCAGCATGTTTCTCAACTCGTGTCGACAGCTGGTGCAAAAGAATTACAGGTTCGTGATCTAAAGTGTTGAATTAATTATCAATTTGGATTCCTGTTTAATGTTTTCGAAAATGGTTTGTTCCTTGAAGTTGATTGCCTCGTTTTTTATCGTGTCTCAACAAGTTCTATTTTCAGCAACTTGACATTCTTTGCTAATTACAAACAGAACATGAGAAATATTATTACATTTACTGATAACCACCGACCTATTAACCTAAGCACTAGTGTCTAATTCCAAACACCGGGCTCACCTGGTGCACGGATGGGTCTCGTGTTGGGAATCTCACTGGTGCTGTCGTATACGGGCCAAGAACAAAGACGAGGAAGAGTTTCAGCACCTTGGACAATTTGCCACTGTATTCCAGGCTGGGGTTTTCGTCATCCTTGCCTGCACACAAAAGATCAAACGACGCCATATCAGAGGCAAGCACATCTACTGCTCCGATAGTCAGGCCGCTCTCAAAGCTCTACGAGCACCAAGAGTGATCTCTCGGTTGGTTTTAGATTGCAAACGGAACCTTGCTGGGATAGCAAGGAAAAACCGTATCGAACTACTATGGTTTCCTGGACATAGTGGGATAGATGGCAATGAAAGAGCCGATGCTCTAGCGAGGCAAGGTTCTTCGGCCCGTCCTGCGGGCCCAGAGCCAATTGTGAGCATTTCTCTCTGCAAAGGACTGCGAAAACTTGAAGAAATTTTGACAGAGATGTTCAGTCGGTAATGGACTGAATCAAGCGGTATGAGGTAGGCGATGACCTTCATTGAAAGGCGTTCGATAAGTCTCACCCATTCCCATCTGAATATACGAAGAAGCCAATGCCGAGTTGTCACTGGTTTACTAACTGAACACTGCCACCTAAACAGACATCTAAACATTCTGGGTATCTCCGATGACCCAACTTTCCGTTTATGTCTCGAAAACGACGAAACTCCCATCCACATCATATGTGAATGTACTGCGCTGATACAGCTCAGATGGCGGAGTTTCGGACACACTACTCTTCCAGTGGAAGAAGTGCCAAACATTCCGGCTACCGACATCCTTGCCTTCGGCAGAACTGCGGGACTCTTGTGAAGGATGCCACACTCACGGGGCGACACTATGGAACCACACTAGCGGTCTAGCTGTCTGGTCTTCGACAAGTCCCCCCGACGCCTACCGTTCTTGGCGTATTTGTTATCCTACCATGTGAACTGCCAGCGGATTTGGTTTTTCCATAGCAGACCCTTATGAATCGATTACTACATTGAATGACGGGGATACTAAGAGCAGTGATTCTAATCGTATTTTAGGTACACGTCAAGAACCAGGACATGAACTATACTATCATTTCAACGTATATTTGATAATAGACTTCAAGTGTTTTGTACTGGATGAAATCTGATTAACGCCTTGGTAGTGATATAGTATATAGAGTATATTATACTCCTAGGGTGAGAAGTGAGCTTTATATAAGTATGCGCCTCAGGATATAAATTACGAGACATGGAATAGCATTCTCACCTGAGGAATGTTTAAGATTGTTTTCTCTACTAACACAAAGTACCAACATACTATATAAATCCATATTTCCATTTTTACTGAAGGTTATCACGTCAATTATGATAATCTCAAGTATTCTTTCACAACTTGAATAATTGCTATTATCTGTAGTGACTTGTAGTCTCAACTATATTTGGTTTACAATTTGCTGTTGGTTGCATAGACTCATAGAGTTACTGTGGTAGATACGCATACTTACTATTGATATTTTTTGATTTACCCCTGTTAAAAACATATAACTTCTCAGAGGAATTCCCTGATTAATGATAATTCCTTAGGTAAGTCGTGGAAAATAGTATTATTACCACCACAGGATGTTATATGTTGGTCTCTGGTTAGCATTCCTCATGTATTTTTTTTTTTCATTTTTCAGAGTTTCCCTGTTTGGTTGGGAGGGCTGCTGAACCCCGAAGCATACATAACTGCTACAAGGCAATGTGTGGCTCAAGCTAATAGTTGGCCACTGGAAGAGCTTCATTTAGATGTGACCATTACAGATTCCAGTGACAAATCTTCCATTCCTAGCGATTGCTTTGCCGTTATTGGTAAGTTTCGATTTATTTCATGAATGAATGTGTCACTTTGAGATCAAGCTCAAATTCAGTGATGATGATAGGTTTGGCGAACAAGCAGAATTAACCAACTCAATAAGATTTGTTGTTGACAATAAGTCATACGGCAAATCCGCATCAAGTGTCTCTAAAGGAAATTAGTTTGATAAAAGTTTAGTAAATGCATTTGAAATGTTTTTGTTTTTATAATCATATTATTTAGGTATCAAACTACAAGGAGCCCAATGCAGGAACAACCAACTTCTTCTCACGTCGAGCATCATGATTGAATTACCAAGTACACTTCTTCGCTGGGTTAGAGTTATCGGTGAAGAAAAACATAAGGAAGGGAAATTATCTTTGCCGCTTTATCTCAACTCAACACGTACTGAACTGTTATATACAGTGGAACTTAATATTGCAGCTGGGCAAGACCCTCACAGTTTCTATGAAAGAGGCGTAGCTTTACTTACATCTACTTCATTAAATTAATTTTATTCTATTTGTGTAACATGTTATTCAAGCTTTAATGTCTTTAATGTTATTTATGTTTTTCAAGATATAGCAGTTATTTTAATAGTAAATATACATACTAAAATATAGGTTGATCATTTCCGCAGCATATAACCATTGTCGATTTAAATAGAGAAGTTTTACCACTCGCCTACTAACTAGGTCTTCCATTTAGATCGACAATGAAAAACTAATCATAGGCGAAAGAGAATATGCAGTGCGCGCTGAATGGTAGTGAGACAGGAATAAGAGGACTTCATCAAATATAAATAGCAATTTATTGAATTCAAATATTACAAAATAAAATAATGGATGAAAATCTCTCCTCGGTCTTCGCTGAAAATTATCACATTGAATAAAATTACCAATCTAAGTTATCTTGCTAACATACTGAACTAAAGCGTAAACTAAAAGGAATAGAAACCTGTTGGTACATAAATCGCTATCACAATACCAACAGCCTTAATTTATAATCACAATCCAAATTGAATTATTTAATTTACTTAAAATGCCATGAAAAAAATCTATTTTTCCACGATATCCCAACAAAATCACTTTCAATTTTTTTTCTGTTCGATTCCTCAACAGAATTACAGTGAATAGTTGAAATTTAACACAGTATCTATTCCACAGCAATGATATATGGTAAATCTTCCACTTGTTCCGGCTAAGTCTCATGGTCAACTTGTTTTTATGTAATTTAATTGGTATAGTCCAAGCAAAATAAGTTTGAAGTTGAATGAACCCTTCTGCATGGTATCAAAACACTTCATTGGTGGAACAATTCGCTAGATAATGAATTAGATGCATTTCATGAGTTTCAGCCGAAACAAAACACTCACGTTTCACGGTTTCACCGACTTACCCATCTTTTACATGTACATAACCGTTGAGACTGATTCAAATTTATGAGCACAAGACTGACAATTATTGGCACTTCCCAATGCAGCGTTTTCGGTTTTCACGTCGCATGTCACGTTACACACTAGAAACGATCAATTCGTAAAGAAAACGAAGATAACACAGTGAAAATAAAATGAATCAGAGCAAAAGTTTATTGAACTTGCAGTCAAAATTTCCTCGAACATAAATGACTTGCAGCAACGTCAAAAAATGTAAATATTCAAACTTCATTAGCGTCAAATATGTGACTTCATGCAACGCGAACGGAAAAAACGCTGCATTGGGAACTCACCTTTATAGAAGGGGTTTTAGGAACATTTTACTTGTAAAATGTCTACACCAAATTGTAAATTTCAATTAAAAAAAAGATGATTAAATGATTAATGTGACATTGCAAGCCCAAATCCGGTAACCAATATTCATTCAAATGAGTCAGTAGTAGTGAAACACTATGTGACGACTTCCAAATAATGTTTGGTATGTATATATGATCAACTATGAAGAACAAAGTCTAAACAAAGAAATATCACAAAAAAAACTGAATAAAATTGGTAGCACCTACAATATTTCTATTCACAACAAAAGCTTTGGAGCACCACTTTCTAGGTTGGGTTTACAATTTGCTCAAGGTTTAAACACGCATTTGCTAACAATAACTTCACAATTCAGGAATATCTTCGATAGCTACAATCGGGTCTCGCCAGAAGATATTTTGGGAATAATCATTCGCTGCTTCTACACGGGAAGGAAACAGCTGATCAACTATTATACTCATATTCGGATAACTGAAAGAAAAAGATTATTAGATTTTGATCTTAAATCCACTTGTGCAGAAGATGGAAAACTCTCAAATAAATGAAATTAACTGTATTATCCTTCTATTAGCAACAAATAAAGAACAAATGAGAAAACTGAGACTGATATGTTATAACAGACAGTATATAACTGATATACTTCGAGAACATCAAATTTGAAAATAAAATAGTTATTTATGTACCAAAACTGTCTAGTGTCTTAGACACTAGACAGTTTTTCGCCGAGGTGCATATTAAATTTTTTCGTCGACCTCACTTGAATCCTCATCACGGTTCTATTCACACATATCGGAGATTACGTGAATAATTAATTTGACAACAGCAAATGGCAGTTGCTGTCAACTCACTCTCCGCGCGGACCAGCGTTGCCAGCTCGATTTTTATTTCATCAGTAAATACCTTGTCGAAAATTCAGATCTATTTTATGCTAAACTAATTTCAAGAAAGGATAATGAAATGAACCTACGACGTCAGAACATCATGTCTTTTAGTGAACAGAAAAGTAACCTATTTCCAACAAAATAGAAACAAACAAAACAAATCAATTTAAAAATACTCACAAATATCACAAAATACTGTGACATAGGTACTTATAAGATATGAGTATATAAAAAACAGGAGCAAATAGTGAAAATGAACAACAAAAATAAGAAACAAATAAAAAAAACAAACATAAGAAACAAACTGTTATAACAGAGGTATTATATAAAAAATTGAATTTGATCTGAATCAGATGAAGTATTGTGCTTTTTTTGGTTTAAGGCTGTATGACACCTGTTAAATTTGATGACAAATATGATAACAAAAATATTTTTTATTTGCCATAGAGTATGAATATTTATAATATCAAAAAATTTAGAACCAGTCCTATATTTTTACAAGAATGTTTGCAAATCTGCGCAAAATCAACACCTTTTTCACTGTATGACACATGAAAAATATTTTTGTCATCATTTTTGTTGACATATTTGTCATCAAATTTAACAGGTGTCATACAGCCTTTATACATATTAGTACCTATATGTAAATTTATCACTTATTTTGTGAAATTAATTCAGAGCATGCCGAAATATCATGCAATTTATAAGTGTATGTAATTAACTAAAGATTAATAATAATATAGGTGACTAAAATAATGAATAAGTGCCAATATATTTTTTAGTAGGTTAGGAAATGTTTCTGTAGATCAGTAGATCAATATGCATATCAGTGAAAATTCAGTAGAACTGGCAACCCTGGAGCGGACGAAAAGTTTTTGCGGACGAAAAGTTAAGTAGCGTTTTATTTATCCGATTCCGCCACCGGACTCACTGCATGTGTCGTTTTATTTGCAAGTTTTCCGATTCCGGTTGCTACTTTTCATTCCGTCTCACTAAAAAGGAATGATGTGGAATGACTGTTGATAGTTGTCAAAAAATGAAATTATATTGATGAAAAACGAAACATTTTGAAAGTAGGAGACGATTAGAAGACATTTTCATCGTGAGGTTCATAAGTTTATAATTATCCCAAATCTTCATTCCTAGATAAAATGAATGGGCTTATATCACAAAAAAAATGTATTTCATAATTCGATAGAACTCACCGAAACTAGCTCACTACCACAAACCGTTTCTTTGTTCCCTACGTTTTATAAAAAATTATTGAAATCCCCGATTTTTCGGACCTCTGAAAACGAGACGATGATGTGACGTCAAAACCCTAATACTGAAACAAGACTATTCCAGACAGAGATGAATGATACCTGATTTCTGACAGAGTGAATTAGCGCGAGATCACAGTTGAAAGAATTAATATATCAGTTACCTGAGTCTCCGTTGGGCGTTTTTTATTTTCTTTCAACTATGGCGAGATGAGGTTTCTACGTCATAAGAGGGTCCGTTTTCAGAAGGTACTATTATTTATGTCCAAAAATAAAACATTCCAGTTAATTTTTCGATCGAATTATGTCGTCAATCATTATTTATGTATAAAAGGATCATTATAAACATGGTTTGAGTTGAAAGTTCTACTAAGGTGTACACGTCATTCCGTTTCCATCACCGTTACCAGAATGGAACAAATAAAACGCAACTTTAGTGTTTGCTGATCAAAAGTACTTGCCTTCGGAAATGTAATTTTTTGTAGAGATCGACGAAAAAGGTATTTATAAGGGGCGCCCAACTTATAACGTTAATGTTATTTATATGATTTGAATAATAAATGATACTAATGACTAAATAAATAAAATAAATCAAGTATCGAAATTACTGTTGAATAAACACATACACGCCCACACAATAACAAAAATGCGAAATACCATATTAAAATTGGATGTTCTGTGCGATCACTATTGATTGAATAATAAACAAACTGGCAGAACAGCTGAATTCATTTCTGCTAATTTGTTCATTTCATATACAATCAATAATGATCCCACGGTATATTGTTAATAAGGACAACCACACTTGCTTACCATTTGATATTACATGCTGAAGTTCTACAGGATGCAGAAAAATCGCCCCAGGATGACACATGGTGAGACCAGGTATGGGATAATGCAACTTATTGTTTCTTAAAATTATGGCTATGCTAATCTACTTTATAGGATAATACTTTCAATTAAATTTGTTCAACATATGTATTTTCTCATTTTCCATGTTTTAGTTAAGCGTCAAATAATAATAGATCATTAGGCGAAATCTTGTTAATTTTCATCATCCGTTGTTCTGCCTATTTCACTACTAATATTCTTTCATACATAGCTCCTTGCAATATGCAAAAACTCATACCTGCATGCAAAGCCCTTCCATGACAAAATACATATGCTCTGATTTCAGTTCAATACACCCACCCCTTCAAGTTTGGGGTTGACAAAAACATCGTTTTATACTATCATGATCACAGTTCGTTTCAAACATTGTACAAATAATACTAATTTCTGTCGACTGATGATGATTCAGAGTCTGCTGAATCATCGTCATAGTCGTAGTCATATTTTGACATGATTTTATTTGACATGGGAGGAAATACGTCATTTACCACCAGGGACTGGCCCGAGTAACTGCAAAAATTAAACAAAACATTTCACTAACAGTGAATAAACTGAAAAGAAATTGCGTGCACCTTAAAAAAGCCCTACACCTTATTAACGAATTCGTTTCCCCTTACCTTGATTGGAAAGTCTGTGTTAACTCGTGCTTCAGCTCCCCTTTCGGATTGATGGTGAATATTCTAACGATGGGTATGCCGACTGCTCTATACGCCCAAACGTCCTGTTTGAAAAGTACCAATTTAGTTTGAATTCAAGTACTCCTAAAGGACAAGGAATGACAGAACATTGAATTAAAAGTTACTTACGTTTATCCTATTTCCATATCCAGCATAGAACGGATTAGAATCGGTTGGGAAAAGAGCTTTGATGTCCGACATACACGAAATTTTAAACTGCTCAGGCTTCTTCTCGATAACCTCACTGTAAAAAAAATCAAAAGTTCAAATGACTATTACATCAAATACATTTTTTCAACGGGCAAATTCAGAATGAGGCAGTCATTTGAATTATTTGACTGGAACATTCAACAATTTCATTGTTACTGTCAATTTCATCGTTACTTATGAGGATTATTTTCTCATGAAAATACTGATAGTTTTGTATCTTTAATAATAACTTAGTCAACAATTCCAGCACATCATACCGTTTTATTTAAAATGACCTGATGAATCGTGATCGTGAAACTCTCACATACTAGACGTGCATTTTTTCATGAAATTTGATAATAACAAACATAATTATAATTACAATATATCTGATTTCTATGATAGTAGCAGACTGAACATCGCGACCGACCATAAAAAATGTACCAAAGTCACAAACCTATGAAAAGCAGTTATCAATGATGTAGGATTAAGGAGGATCGGTCCATCAGGCATACTCAAATCTCCTTGTCTGATGGACTTCAGATATTCTCTTGTAGTCCTTGCCTGTCCTATCGCTCTGGCACTCAGATACAGCAGTTTATAGCCGTTGTCTCTGATTTTATTGAAAAGCTGCGCTACTCCAGTCTGAGCCCAATCTCTGCCGACTATAGGGAGAATGTGACCCAACACATCAGACCTACAAATTCAAAAAAATAATCATACCCAATAATAATTAAACACTTCTGCAGGGTGTTAACAAATAAGTGTCGAAACAAAAAACTGCAAATCCTTCATAAAAAAAATCCTTTTCGAAATTTTTCTCCAAGCTTCCGTTTTCAACATACAGGGCGCAAAGAAAAATAAAAATTTTCAGTTTTTTTGCTCTCATCTCAGGAAACGTTCGAGCTACGGAGCTGGGCCTTTACACTTCATCATCAACAATGACTACTTTTACGGCTCTTGATCAATTTCCTTGGACATGTCAGTGGCGAAGAATTCAACGCCTCGTAAGGGTTTAATCCCCCAAACTTCAAAGCCACTGTAGCAATTTTAATTTTTAATATACTACCAGTACTGTGTTGTTCATATAAGCCCTCTAATGAAAAGAACATTGAATAAAAGTGGTTAGTAATTTCCACACAAATTAATAATTGTATATAATTACCTAAAATGTCCTTATAAGGATCCGCTCGATGTGACCAGCACAATGTTTATCGATTTTTTTCCTTTACAAATTAGATAACTACTCTTGTACCTTTTTTCGTTTCTATTTATTCTTCGCAAACTTCAACTCTTTTTTTTACCTTTCAAAAACATGTCATCTCTCAAAAAATACAATATACAAGGTCATTCGAAATCACTAAAGTTACAAATTCAAATAAAAACCCAACATTCTCCCCCCTGTATTCAAATACGGCCTATCCTTGAATACATCCTTCCAAAATATCAATCGGGCACAACTTGGCAACAGGCCGACGATAAATGTTGTCTCTGATCTTGATATCGACGACACGAACTTTCCCATCTTGTCCTGGATGGACTGCAACAATTCTTCCTAGCGGCCAATTGTTTCTTGGAAGTTTGTTATCCATGACGACAACTATTTCCCCCTTCTCCAAATTTTTCTTGTCCTGGATCCATTTCGACCTTCTGCTTAGTGTTGGTAAATATTCTCGTATCCAACGATTCCAAAACTTTTCAGCCAATTGCTGTGAAAACTGCCATTGTTTTTTCAAATTGAACTCCATTTCTTTTTCAGTAAACACGATAGGTGGCTTAGCTACACTAGATGTGCCTATGAGGAAATGATTAGGAGTAAGACTCTCGGGATCTCCACAGTCTGAAGAGACATATGTAAGAGGTCTGCTGTTCACGGTATGTTCCACTTCGGCTAGTAATGTCAATAAAACTTCTTGTCTTGGCGCTTTTTCTTTGAGAATTTTCTTCAGGCCATCTTTAACTGAACGTACCATACGCTCCCAAGCTCCACCCATGTGTGGACTTCCTGGCGGAATAAATTTCCATTCGATCTCATGAGCTATCATTTTTCTCGAAATCAAATTTTCATCCAAATTTTGAATGGCTTCTTTCAGTTCCTTGTTCGCAGAAGTCATGTTTGAACCATTGTCACTCCAAATTTCAAGAGGATGTCCTCTTCTGGAAGTAAACCTTCTAATTGCTAAAATAGTCAAGTCAGTGGTAAGAGATTCTGCGAGTTCTATGTGAATTGCCCTAATTGAGAGACAGGTAAAAATCACTCCGTATCTCTTTTCTCTCCTACGTCCGATTGAAACTTCCATGGGTCCGAAATAGTCCATCCCTGTAAAACTGAATGCTCTGGGTGGTCTCTGCAGTCGCATCTTTGGAAGTTGGCCCATTTCAGGAACTTGAGGCTTCGCCCTTTTCAATCGACAGAAATTGCAATATTTGATTATATTTGTCACTAATTTCCTGGCCTGTAATATCCAGAATTTTTGCCTTATTTCATTCAGAGTTTGTTGAACACCAATATGATTGTTTCTGGAATGATAGAATTGTACAAGTAATTTTGTGAAAGCATGTTTATTGTCTAGAATGATGGGCCTTTTTGTTTGAAATGAAAACTCGGTGGAGTTGTCTGTCCTTCCTTTCAAACAGATGATGCCATTTTCTAGATATGGAGACAACTGATGAATTCTACTACTTTTTTCTACAGTTGCATTTTTCTTTAAAAGGCGTATTTCCTCTGCAAAACATTCTTCTTGTACTTTCATACACCAACTTCTTTCTGCTTTCTGCAATTCTTCTCTTTCCAACTCTTGTTTTTTCAATCCACTTCCTCTTTTCTTGATGTTATCTATAAATCTGAAAACAAAAGCTGTACTTCTTATCAATTTCATGTAGTTCGAGAATCTTTTTATTTCTGGTAGATAATCTATATTTTCTGTAACTGAAATTAACAAGATGAATTCTTGCTTGAGTTCGAATTTTTCGGGTTCTTCTTGAATGTCTGTGTCTTTCTCCTTCTCTTTCTCTTGCTTTGGCCAGCACTCTTGATTCAAGTATAAAAAATTTGGACCACGAAACCAAATGCTATTCATTTCTAGATTGATATCTTTTGTGTCTCTTGTGGCCTCATCTGCAATGTTCAGACTAGTGGGAATCCAGTGCCATTCAGGAATTTTGGTATTTTCCTGTATTTCACCTACTCTGTGTGTGATGAATGTCTTGAACATTCTTGGTTCAGATCTCAACCAACATAGAACAGTCCTCGAATCTGTCCAATAGAAAACTTGATTTATTTGAAGCGAGTGTTCTTTTTTTATCATATTCGCCAACCTTGCACCCATCACTGCAGCCTGTAGTTCCAAACGAGGAATTGTCATTGGCTTCAGAGGGGCTACTTGCGTTCTAGACATAACAAGAGACACTTGAATTCTTCCATTTTTCTCAAATCGAAAATATCCCACAGCTGCAAATGCTTGCTCACTTGCATCGCAGAAAATGTGAAGTTGTAAATTGAAATCAGATGAAAAATTCATAGCATAACATCTTTGGATCTTCATTTCTTCAATGTTCTCAAACTCATCACTCCATCGTTTCCACCTCATATATTGATTTTCGGTCACTTCATCATCCCAACCTATACCACTCCTCCATATATCTTGTAGCAGGATTTTTGCTCTTATTACGAAGTGTGCAAGGAGTCCTAGGGGATCATAAAGGGACATGACGATCTTGAGTATTTCCCTTTTCGTTGGCTGTTTTTTTCCTATGCATATCTCATTCATTCTATCGACTTGCAGAGAATATTTCAGATGGTCAGTAGAAGGAATCCACTTGAGTCCGAGAATCCTTTGGGATATGTTGTCACTTCCTTCCAGAAGTTTTTCATCACCTCTCAGTTCTTCTGGAATATTACTATAAACTTTCTTGGAATTACATACCCATCCTCTCAGTTCGAAACCTCCTTGTCTATGAATATGGATTACTTCATTCACCAGACGAATAGCCTCTTCTTCTGTATAGACACTATCCAGATAATCATCCATATAATGTCTATTGATAATTCCATCAACTGCCTGAGGATACTTCTTCTGGAATTCGGAAGCATTTCGATTTTTCACAAACTGTGCGGAAAAAGGTGAACAAACAGAACCAAAAATCATTACTTTCATTTCATAGGTAGCGATTTCTTCATTCTGGACGTTTCTCCAGAGGAATCGTTGTGCAGCACGATCTTCTTTTCTTATCGTAATCTGGTGAAACATCTCACGAATATCTGCCGAAAAGGCTACATCTTTTTCTCTGAATTTGAAAATTACGCCGACTAGAGAATTGAACAAATCAGGACCTCTCAGCAAGAAATCATTTAGACACATATTATCTACCTTAGCTGCCGCATCGAAGACGAATCTCAACTTTCCTGGCTTGTTTATATTCACGACTCCAAAATGTGGCAGATACCATTTCCTTCTCGGTTCTTCTATCTCTTCATCCACTTTTTCTGCATAATTCTTGTCCAGATATTCCTGTATCTTTCGTCTATAAGCTTTCGAGAATTCCGAATCACGAGCCATTCTTTTTTCTATATACTCCAACCTCTGAATCGCTCTCTGTTTACTTTCTGGTAAAACCAATTCATCTTTCTTCCACAATAAACCACATTCCCATCGCTTTTCATTTTCGATCCTTCTTGTGACTGTTTCAATTATTTCTGTAGCCCTCTTATCTTCTGAACCCATTACCTTTCCTTCTGGAATCTTTACTCCAAATGCTTCTGTGGAAAAATATCTCTTCACTTCTTCATGCAATTCTTCATCACATCTTTTTTGATGAGAAATGTGCAGAACGATATTGTCATCCACCCTATTTCGGAATTGTCGTAGATTACCATGTGCTATCCAACCCAATTTCGTCCTTGACAATGCTGGAGAGTTTTTCGGACCTTCAATTACCTCTCGGGTCGTGATGAGTTCCCAATGGTCTTGACCTATCAGTAATTGTGGTTTAGCTTGGTACATACTTGCGAAATCTATTTGCTTCAGGTGACCCCATTTTTCTTTCATTCTCCTACCATCAACCGACTGTCTGGGTAGGTCCAAATTCTCCACAGTGTATACATTTTCCATCGTATAAAATGTAGATTTGGATTTGTCTGAAATCTCAAAACTCACTTTTCTTGACGTCATTTTTCTACATGTGTCTTTTTGAGTCCACTTCAAACTTAAATCTGTTACTTTCCCTGGAAGACATAGTTTGTCTGCCAATTCTTGATCTAGAAGAGTAACTGTTGAAGCTTCATCAAATAGCGCGTAAACTTCAAGTTCCTCGCGAGAGGTTCTTATTATAACGGGTGTTATCTTCAATAGAATTTCCGAACAATATGATTTTGTGGTATGAGCAATTACTTCGAGGCCTGTTGTGTCTTCATTCTCAATACTTTTGTCAAATGCTTCATTATGAAGACTTTTGTGATGTACCTTTTCACAATTATTCACTCCACATTTTTTCTTTAATCGGCAAAATCTGATTCTATGAGATGTGTCCAAACAAGAGAAACATACACCTTTACTCTTTATTAAATTCCATTTATCATCTATAGAGAGATCTAAATATGTTTTGCATTTATCTATTGAGTGTTCTTCTTTGCATAAAATACATTTTTGTATGGTTTTCCTCTTCTCTTGAGAAGTAACAAGAGTTGTTTTAAATCTCTCTTTATTGGATTGATTTGGAAATATCTTACCACATATCTGGCTTTGTGAAGTCTTACCCACATTCATAGACTGAGTATAACTAGCTGCTTCTGACTTTCTCCATATCCACTCCTTGAATTCTCGAAGAGAGCTCCTTCCATTCGCATTCAGCACTTTCTCGCCCCATGAAAGCTGCATGTTGTATGGTAACTTTTGTAGAATCTCTTCGAGCAGTTGTGGACACTCCAAGTAGTTGCGCATATCCATTATTTCCAGGGTGACTACCAGATTAGAAACGTCTTCCGCAAAATGGGTTAAAGATCTGAAATCATTATTCTTCATTACAGGAAAATGCTTTGCTTTGTTGACAAGACTCTTCACAATCAAATCTGCTCGACCATATCTACTGATCAATATGTCGATAACTGATTTGACTGATGCAGTAGACAACAGTACTCCTTCAACTGAGCGTCTAGCATCCCCCTTCAGAGCTCTCCGCAATCTGCACATGTTTTCTTCATCTGAAAGACCTAAAAGTTTCGTTGTAGAAAGGAACTGTTGATAAAAACTTGGCCACTCAATAGTATCACCGGAAAACGTAGGAAGATCTTTCTCGATTGATTGTCTTGCGAGCAGCTGCCTAATGTCTGTGTCTGGCACAGGATGAGTGGAGCTTGGTACTAGGCTATTGTTTTTATTCGACCCTGTATCATCAAAATGACTGTTGTGGAACGACCTCTTACCTGTCACATTCTTGACACTTTCGTCGATGTCTTGTAACCACTCACGTACTTTCACTTTGGAATCCACTGAGCAAGATGTATCATCTTCAAATTGATGTAAATCACCTACCCCCAAGTCATATTCCTCATTCAATCTAGCTTTTTCCAATGCCAACCTATTTTCAATCATTTGCTTCTCCATTTCTAGCTGTTTGGATAACACTTTAGCCATTTGTTCATCAGCTCTTACCTGGGCTTCGATCATTTTTCTTCTATAATTACTGTTAGCATGCGACGACCTGATAGATTTAGCTGCTGAATTCCTCTCAGATTGTCTACCATCACTTCTTTCATGTCTACTGGACGAGATTGCAGATATCTTGTCTTCCGCGGCGTCTCGTTCAGTATTGATGCTCTTTGCTTTATCCATGATAGCAACACGTTTGAGATTCTCACTTCTGGCTTTAGCAGTCTTGCTTCTTGTTTCCATTTGCCGTTCTGTAGGCTGAAGGACCAGCACAATGTATATAATTACCTAAAATGTCCTTATAAGGATCCGCTCGATGTGACCAGCACAATGTATATAATTACCTAAAATGTCCTTATAAGGATCCGCTCGATGTGACCAGCACAATGTTTATCGATTTTTTTCCTTTACAAATTAGATAACTACTCTTGTACCTTTTTTCGTTTCTATTTATTCTTCGCAAACTTCAACTCTTTTTTTTACCTTTCAAAAACATGTCATCTCTCAAAAAATACAATATACAAGGTCATTCGAAATCACTAAAGTTACAAATTCAAATAAAAACCCAACAATAATGATTTTATTCTATTCTACAAAATTCCATAATTTTCGAATATAGGCGTATACAACACTGACGACATAATTATATACTATCTATAAAATGAATGTTCATCTGATGAGGGCTGGCATATCTTGATTTGGTATAATTGATAGGTTTACAACTTCTTTTCGTTTCATTTGGCCTCATCTTATATCTGCTTCTCACTTAATGTGAAAATTGGGCGAAAAGTTCCAGTCAATTCAAGTCAAATAATACTCCAAGTTTTTTCATTTGTTTACTTAGGCCACACTATTTTTTCAGAAAATTGAAAAAAAAAACAAGTTCCTCCAGGGATATCAGAAAAAAATTTGGGACTTGACAATGACATAGACCTCACGCTCTAGTAACGATAACTGGTGTTAATGAAAATATTAGCCCTCATTATAGTGTTTCCAAACACCATGGTAATGGATGTCATGAATGACAGTTTGGATCTTTTAGCACATAGTCCCGATTTAATATATTCAATTTGGCTTTCTAAAACATGACACATAGTGGTCTATAGCATATGTCTGTATTACTGAACACTTAAAATGAGGAAGAAAATAACCTGTCAAATCGAGATCGACCAATGAAAATATTCATTGTATGATTCTAAGAGATAACTAATAGCATATTCGACTGGCACTATTGCGCATTTAGTTCCAATGTTAGACGTGCGTGTGTATTGGGCTGGTATGCACTCAGACATCACCAATATTATCTCAATTCGACTGAGCAGGCACTACTCAAGGGTGAAGCAGAATTTATGTTCGACTGGTAAAAGCACTTGTTAATTCGAATGTTTTCGCACAGTAATTTTTGGCGGTGCCAAAGTCACGGACTCAAAAATGCTGAAAGTTAGTGGGTGTTTATTCACATTATGTTCAGATTTTGAGATGAATGTGATGAAACAATCAGCAATTGATTCCCTATCTTTCAAACAACAGTATATTTTACGGAAAATGCCCTTTTTGCATATGATAGGAGGCAACTTTCTTCAAATAATCTGAAACCTCGATCCAGAAAAAAACATAATTGAAATAGCGAATCACTATTGGCCTCAACAATAAATGCCCCACAATATTTTTATCAATCAATCATTTCGAAAACAAAAGTAGAAAAAAAAGTTGGTGGGGTAGAATTCGATCTCAGGACTCTTCACCCAAGAGCACATACTTTTGAGAAATATTAATCATTATAATTATAAATAATTTGGAAATTTGGCAATTTTGGAGTTGTAACGTTCCTCTGGTTAGGAATAAGAGTTACACCACTTCTCCAGATAAAACTTTACTTATATAAAAAACAATCAATAATAATTTTCACTATAGAAACAGTCCTGTCTACACAGGGCGATTGAATTTGAGTAATAATATTCACACAAAACTCCCTCTTCTCAATTGTCATCACTCCTGTGATGATACTTTCGAATGTTGGAAACATGAGCTGATTGTTCCCCCCCATCTTGTTCATAATTGATATAGGATAAAACACCCTGTATGTATTTTGCTTTTGTAATCTGGAATGGTCCCTTAACAATACATTCTTTTCCTTTTCTTTGACATTGTACTAGTACCCAATCTCCTACATTGAGTTTTGGTGGTTTAAGCCTCCTTTTCCGATTTGCTTGAAATTGTATCTTTTCCTTGTACTTCAACTGTTCTTCATATGATTTCGGCTTTTCTTCAAATTTCACATCTATTTCTAGGGTTTTATCAGCTTGCAGAATTACAGGTTTCTTGAATAATTTGAAAGAAGGTGAACATCCCAAATATTCATTATGAGACTGATTGTGATGATGAACCGCTGATTCTAAGCAATGTTTCCACCCTCTCGGAAAGTTTTCATAGCATTTCATGTATTTCTTCAGATCTCTTATACATCTCTCTGCTATTCCATTGCCTCCTGGATGATATGGTGTCGTATGGACAATATTTATCCCTTTTCCAATCAGCCATTCATAGAATTCACCTGATTTAAAAACTTTCGCACAATCTGTTACAATATTTTTTATTTGATTCACATAGGGTAAGTGAATGAAATAATTTTTTAGTGCTTTTCCATTTTCTTTCAAAGATTTGGCCGAAATGTATCTTGTGGCTTCATCAATGATTACTATAAATGATTTTGTTGTCCTGTTCATATCTGATTTTTTCTGAAGTTCTGCAAAATCTATATGTATAGTTTCATAAGGAGTTTCAGAACATGTCGTCAGATGTACAAAATCTGGTTTAGGCATATATTTGAATTTTGAAATTTGACAAATGTTACATGTGTTCACGTAATTTTTGATGTCCTTACTCATTGTCTTCCAATTGAATCTGTTCCTAATTTTGTAGTATGTTTTGTAATAACCGTCATGTCCTCCAGATGATGGATCGTCATGATATAATTTCAAAATTTCTTGAATCATCTCCTTACTTTTTACCAAATATCTTCCATCAGTTGATTTTTCCAAATTATGAGAAATTAAATTACACCAAAAGGAATCTTGAAGATTTTCTGGCGTGTCAATACATAATCTTGAAATAGCATCAGCATCCTGTAGTTCTTTTCCATTTTTATGATTTACATTCATGTCAAAACTCCTAAGGAAGATCTGCCACCTCGCCAATCTGTCTCTTAAATTGCCAGTAGTCAAAAGTTGTGTTAGTGCACGATGGTCAGTGTGTACAATAAATTTGCGTCCTTCTAGGTATGTTCGGAAATGTTTTACAGCTTTTATAACTGCTAAGCACTCTTTCTCTGTAACTGAGTAATTTGTTTCAGCCTTCGAAAAAGTATATGAAAAATAGCTGATAACCCTCAACTGTCGATTTTTTACCTCATTAGGATCTCTTTGGTAAATAATAGATCCACAACCGAAATATGAAGCGTCCGTTGAGATTTCAAAATTTAAGCGAAGATCTGGAATCCTTAAAATAGGTTCTGATGTTATACTCTGTTTCAATTTATTGAAGGCATCTTCGCATTCATCTGTCCATATGAATTTTTTATTTTTGCTTTTTAACGCTTCCAATGGTTTTGCAATATTACTATAATTATGTATAAAGCTTCTGAAATGGTTCGTTAGTCCGGTAAAACATTGAAGTGACTTTATATCATATGGTCTTTTCATGTTTCTAACTTTATCCGTCAATTCACTTTTCATTTTCTTTGTGTTCCCATCTATTTCTTTTCCCAAAAATACAACTTGTCTGACACAAAATGCGCATTTCTTATAATTTATCTTGAAATTGTTGTCATCCAGTTTTTTCAGTATCCTCATAGTCATTCCTGCACATTGGTCTAATGTATAACCTCCACACATTATGTCATCGATAAAGACTACTACATTTTCCTTCAATAGATCCCCGAGAACATCTTGTATGATTTGCTGGAATTTTGCGCTTGAATTTTTCCATCCGAATGGGAGTCTGGTGTATTCATAATGTCCTTCGTCAGTAACAAATGCTGTAAATTTCCTAGTGTGTTTCGAAATACTAACATTCCAGAATCCATCTTTAAGATCAATTTTCGTGAAGAATTTACAACCACCGAATTTTTCAATGATATCATTCATTATTGGGAATGGAAATGGATCTAATTCTGTCTCCTCATTGATCTTCCTATAATCTATGCACAATCTGAAGTTACCATCACTTTTTGTTTTGATGACACATGGTGAAGCATATGGGGAATTTGATTTAGTGATAATCCCTGTTGCTAGCATATCCTGAATCTTGTGCTTTATCCAGACTTGTTTGTTCTGAGAAAATCGATAGGGCTTCTGTTTTATAATTTTGGCATCTTTCTTGAGATCAAAATCAGTCTGATAATTGGATGGTTGATTATCAGATGAGCTGAATGTTTGAGGAAATTTTTCCAACAAAGCATCTTCTGAGAAAGATTCAACATCAAAATTACAAATGGTTCTGAAAATGCCTAATATTCGCAGTGTTTGTCTCCCCAATATGAGATCAAAAGATATATTCTTCACAATGACAGGAGTTATTTCAGTATCATACCCATTAAATGTGAATTTGAAATTTGTTTTATGAGAACATTTTGTCACACCCCCCAAACTTCTGATGAGAATCTTTGTTTCAAATTTTGGTAGCTTCATTTTTTCTGCTGCATTTTCATGAATCAAATCAATGTTAGAGCCAGTATCTAATAAAGTCTTCAGTCGATTTCCATTTATCGTTATAAAAACAATGTCATCGTCAATAGAATGAGTAGAATAACTTTCATAAACTTGAACATCATTTATTTCTTCATCAATAAACTCTTCAGTACAATGATTATAACTGAGATCTTTTCTGTCCACATTTTGAAATTCTTTTCTCTTTCCCTCTTGACTCCCATAGGGTGTTTTTATATTGTTCTTTTTCTTCTTTTCTTCTTCATTCATATCCTCATAGTTCTGCCAATATTTTCTATTTTCTGAATTTTGGCTATTTTGAGGTGCAGGCAAATATTTATTGATGGTTACATATTTCAACGCTTGCAGTAATTCAGTTGAATTTTGGATCTTTCTACAGCATACTTGCTTTTGAACATAATAGGGAAGACCCAAAATCACGAGAGAAATTAAAGATTTTTCAGATAGGTTCTTTTCTGCAGAGTACAACAAACGCTGTTTCTCGAAGAAATATTCCAAAACTGTTTCATTCTTGAACTTATAGGACAATGCTTGATCCCATTTAGTGATTTCATCTTCCTCGAATGTCTCGATGAATGATATTTTGAGTTCTTGCCATGTAACACCATTTGAACTAGATTCACGGAATTGATGATCATACCATTGCACTGCAAAACCTTCCAAATTGAACCTTAAGTGACGAATTTTTTCTTCTGGAGTCCATTTGTTAGACTGAGCTGTTAATTCGTAAGTTTTCATCCATGCTGTTGGGCTGCCTTTTCCACAAAATGGATTGATTTTTTCCGGTTTTATTGACGTTTCTGTCACTATTGTCAACCATTTGGACATCAAATGATCCAACTCATTAATTCCAATGAGCAAATTTCCACGAGGATTTTCATTATCGACATTCCTCTCATCATAATTAACCTGCACATAATCTCCTCTATCCGACTGCGCCATTTGTAACGTTCCTCTGGTTAGGAATAAGAGTTACACCACTATGAATTGGAAGAATCTAATAAAGACTATTCAGTACATAATATAGAAACAGTCCTGTCTACACAGGGCGATTGAATTTGAGTAATAATATTCACACAGGAGTTAGATCTTTGGTTAGACCTAGCTTGATCTAGTCTTAGGATCCAAAAGCACATTGTCCAAAACATTCCAGTCGAATATTTATAATGTCAATATTGAACTTCTTCATTCAAATAGTACCAGAATAATTCGAATTATCTACATGCACATGCTCTAGATGGGTTCGAACAAGTAGAATTCTGTCCGAAGTTGCTGTCAAATGCGCATCTATACCTTGTCAGCGCAATTCAGTTGAATATGCTATGAATTATGATTAATATTGGGTGCCTTGGGCTTTATCCCAATACATTCCAGTTAGGTGAATGTAGAAAACTAACTTGGTGATGGTTCCATCAATGTCAGAAATTACAATTTTGTCATCCCATTTCCACTTGTACAGATGACACTGACATCTCGAGGTTCCCTGATAGGCTGTTGTTACACTGAATTCCACGTGGTTGACACCATCTTTCAAATTCAGAGATGCCTATAATAAATGAAAATAGCAAAAAAATAAACATAAAACAATCAAACACTTACTATTTGCTTTGAACTCAATCTCAGAGTTTTCCTATATTTGTCTAAAGTAGATGGAGAATTGGTCTTTTCGATGCTGAGCATTTTATCTTCTGTCGCTGTAAAATAAGAACATTTTTCAAGATGCCAAAACAAGAATATCATTATGCTTACTCGTAGTGTCTGCTGTTGCAGTATCTTCATCTACTTCCTCTACTTCCTCAACAACTTCTCTGGTTTCAGCAGTCTTTTGAATGTCAGTCAGTTTTTCTGGAGCAGGAGTCGTTTCCCTTGAAGATTTCCTTCTCCAGCTGAACCACGAATATCTCGATTCCTGTTGTTGCTTAGGATCGTCTTTATTATCGAGAAGAGGACTTGCAGTAGGCATATGAATACTACAGAGCTGATCGACAGATGACTGAAAAATAAATGACAGATACATTCAATTTCCATTCGATCTCATGGAATGAAGATCTTACTTGCACTAGTGGCCTGCCATATATCATGATGCTGGCAATGATGGGTGAGGCCACCTTCCAAGTGTAGTATTTGTCCTTGATTCGTACCACTAGACTACTGCTTTCGAAGAGAACAGGGTTGTTGCATAGATCACTGAATTTGACGACGTGCTCCAAGAATCTGTCCCGACTCGGTTGGGGGTCCCATCCACAAAGTGACAGGGAAATATCTTGTGAAAAAGACTGCACACTGAAAGAAGCGAATGGGGGGGTGGAACATTGAAACACAACCTCACTTTTCTTATTTGTTTACAAATGATTGAAATTGTTTTTCACAATTATTTTGGCATAAGAATCGTGTTTCCGGCTATTTATTGATTCGCGCATACCATCACATTGTGCTATTTATTGTACCATGCACAAAAAATGCAGCAAGAGACGAAGGAATGCGGTTAGTACATAATGATTCAAAAGTAAGTATCTACTATAGTCACTCACATATGGTTTTCATTTTGAAATTTGATAATTTCTCTGATTTCTCATCGGAATTCCTTTTGCCATAGGAGCTAATAGAAATACTCGTGAAATTTCTAAAATAATGCAAGAAGATTGGATTCATGCATTCAAACGGGAGGACTGGTCTGACGTGCTGACGAATAAGATGCCTCTGACGAAATATGATCGTGCGTGTTGTAGACATTTTCAATCTATTAGCGGTATTAGCTTCTATTGCAGAAGTGGCAGACGGAATTTTAATAAGAAATGACAAAATTTCGTGATGAAAACTATGTGAGATTACTATTTACCTGAAGTCCTCGCTTCTTCTTTTGTGTATTGTACAACAGCACAATGAGAAGGCATGCTTGAATTAATGAATTGCGCAAAAAACACGATTCGTATGCCAAAATATTGTGGAAAACTTTGATTCTTCTGTAAACAAATGAAAAAAGTGAGGTTGTGTTTCAATGTTTCACAGAAGAGTGATGTTGTGTTTCAATATAACCAGGGTCGATCATCGTGCACGCGACCAATATATTCCGTATATCTCACTGTAGATTTTCATCGATCACAAGGAATACATTTAACTGCAAACTTCTTTCAAATCTTTATTCCAAACAAGACAACTATTGGAAGAATTATCTGGTAGGTAAAACTATCATCAGTATGATTTATTAGAGATTTTAAAGGAGAAAAGATAGAATTTGAATTTTGCCTTTTGATCAGTGCTATACTGGGATTCTTGTATAATAATCTTCATTGTTATTTTCTTATCCACTTTTCAATAAAAATAATAATTATTAATAGAAATCAATCAAACAATGTATTTTTCGTCAGCGTACAAAAATTCAAAATCGATGTGTAACGAGTTAACATTTTCATGGTTCTTAGTTATTTTGTGAGTTTCGTTGTAAAAGGGAGACTTTTGAAAGTTATCATATTTTATAAAAAGTGTAGAATGTGATCGTAAAAAAAGCATGCAACATATATGTGAGTACTACTATTGAACCTCAAGAATGTACCCACATTTTATGAAACATGGTGAGATATGAAATTCGATTTTGATGTTTGTGCCCATGAAACATACTATTGCTGTAATATGTATTCCCCTAATTGAAAAGTACAATGCACCACAATCAATATAGGGAAAATATGCAAAAAAACCATTGACACGTTTTTTAAAGTACTGTAATAAAGCTTCGATTATTTATCCAATAGAAATATCTTACTCGACCAAGAAAATTTTTTATAAGCTTTTGTGCCAATGTGAAAATTCTCTTGCAAATCTTTCAACATTTTCCAGATAGAAAGTAATTTGGAATTGAATAGGATAATAACTTACACTTTTGTTTGTTCCTCAAAGTCTGAGTCGATACTCTTGCATCCTTCGGCGCTGTTGGGACTTTGAGCCAGCGACGGTCCATTTCCTGATTCACAATCCATGTCGACATCTAAATTCCGATTATACAACACTTATTACATTACAAGGAATGCATCAAGCACTAAGCTAGTCTACAACGAATTGACTACAAAAACTGGTTACACAGAAAGTGCAAATAAATGAAGAATTCCATATTATGGTACCAGGTATGTCCTGTGAATTTTGGGGAAGTCTGTATGGTTTTATTCAAGCTAAAATCACTTGAGCAAGCAGGAAATTTACGGTAAACTTTCCATTGCAGATGTTATTAGAAATTAGGATTGCTATCGTCATCCATGTGCGACATGTATTCTGAAGAAGATTGTACATAATCAGGAATTGATAAACTCTGATCAAAGTTATAATTCATGTGATTGGAACACATTAATGAAACAATTAGTCAATGAACAATGAACAGTCCCTCCATAATTTATTAAATATTAATTAGTATCAGCTTTCTCAAGTTCCATTCTTTTACATTCATGTTTATGAACACTTGGCCGCAATTCAATGCTTTAAAGTTCAAATCATATCCAAATATCTGCATTAATGGATTGACTCTTGACTTTACATTATGAAAATATATAATAATGAACTAGTGGATGAATTTTTTCTAAAATTATTTATTCTTTTTCACACTGTGGCTTCAAATTTGATCATTTGTCAAAAATTGTTCAAATGGTTTCTCGAAGTCTCACAATCAGGAATAGATTGACTATCCCATTCAAAGGGTTGAAATTTGCCACTCAATAACTACTGACGTCACGGCTCTGACACACATAGTTGCCGGATGTCAAAGACCATGTGGAAATTGTCGAGCTGTAAACATTAATGAACCATGATTTATTACTCTCCTAATATGTGAAAAGGTTCAGAGGCTGTATTCTCAACAGGATGATATTCTATTCATATAAGTAATAGATGGGTATGAGTGTATAATACATATAAGTGTTACTAATTCACACCGAAGAGGATTCAGTGTGAAACGTGGCTACATCGCTCCACATGTATCATATAGTTAGACAGCGCATAACGAAGTTGCCAAATCACCAATGCTTATTCACCGAATGTTTGATCATATCGCACATGGTTAGGTGTCGTCGATATTAGAGCTACTCATAAAATTCAATGATTAGTATGTTATGCCATTCTTCCATAAAATAAAAATCTGCATTTTGTTCAATTATTATGTACTAGGGATATTTCTATAATGATACTTGCACACGAAAATGTTCAAACAACTCAACTATACTTTGCGACTTGACGTGTAGGCCAAATTTGGCAGGTTAGTGCAAAAATATTACCACCCGACATGCACGTTTCGTTCAAATCGTGTGATTTTAAAAAACTGAATAGCGCATTGTCTCATAATTTGCAACAAAAACACATTTGAATGGAATGAAAAATGTCTTCTGATCGGTAACAACACAATTTTGTGAATGTGAAAAATTCGATACCAGCTGAATGGCCCATTGTGAAAACTAAATATTGTGAAAAACTCATCGTTTGTGAAGTTTTTATTAATCTTTAATTAGTTGAATACCACTTTCTCCAAGAATGTGTATCCTCATCAACCTACTTTATTTCAGTTGCAACACAAAACGGAACGTGCACATGTTTCCAGACTCTCATGTCACATCTTTGCTCTTATCATAGCACATTCAGAACCAATATTCATACCTTTTTTGTCCTTGGTCTGATTGAAATAGATCTCTGCCACCTCTTGATCGATATTCCCAGAAGTGATGTCCGACAGATACATCCCTCCCTCCAGATTGGACTGGGTGCCATGTTTTTGCTTCATGAACGAAAACATTCCGCTCAACATGGACTTGTGTTCTTCCTGCCTAGGATTGTCACTCATAGGCGAATTCCCTTGGGATACGCTAGGGAATCCACCCCATTCCCAACTTTTTCCGCCTTCCTTGGCATCCTCTGCGAAAAAAAAAGTAGGTATTACATAATCTAATATAATAACATTTTCGTGTCATGGTGTTTGTTGCCAAATTATTTCGAAACGACTTGACCGATTTTTATGGAATGAATTGAATGAATGAATTAATTACGTTTCAAAAAACATAAAATGTCATCTAGGAACACCTCTCTTACTAGTTACATTATAGTTCTACAAATTACATAATATCGGACATAATAATCAGATTATTGATTGAAACCTGTATCAATATAGTGAATATACCCTAGTTTGTTCAATAGTATAATCCTTTTTCACTGAACTATAATATATGCTATATACAAGTATCTAATTGTTTTCATTTCAAATCCAACCTCCTAATCTAATAATGCTAACTGTACAGAACATAACAGTGGAATGTGCGACTTCATCAAAGCTTTGAATTTTTTGACACCTTCTCTTTTTATATTTAATGCTATTTTGTTGTACTCTGAAACTCCTTTATAGAATATTGAACTGATTCCATAGTTTGTCATTACTCTTGGGACTTGAAAATGTCTAGTTTCGAGAATTGTATCCGTGAATTTCCTGCCTATTTTTTGTGCATATTTGATAGGTCTGAGAATCGATCATAAGCTATTTTTTTATTGAAAAATCAAGATGACGAATCCAGTATGGCGGACGAGTTTTGTAATTATGATCCGATTATATTCAAAATTGGTTTCTGAGGGTTTTCGGGGTCGGAGATTATGATTCATTAGTCAAAATTAGAAAATTCGAGATGGCGAACGAGTCATGTAATTATGTTTCGATTATATCCAAAAGCAATATCTAGGAACTTAAAGGGTCGAAAATGATAATTCTTTCATCGAAATTTGTAAATTCAAGATGACTGATACAATACGGCGGACGAATTTCGTATTTATGATTTGATTCTATTTAAAATTGTTATCTGGTGGTTTTCGGGGTCATTGATTATATTTACGCCTTGTATATGATGACATTGTGAGAATTGAAACATACGTGTTTCAGAAGTTTCACAACATTCTGATAATATAAGTTTGTCGATGAAAAAATGCTTGATATTACTGATTTTTTGCAATTTGAATCGATCATAGGTACATTGCCTATTATAAATGCAATGAAAGAATTGAGAACTCGGTAAAGTACATCGTATTGAGTATACATGTTGAGCGAAAACAATTTTGAAATCGGTTAACAAATAGGTGAATACAAGCATGGTACTACTAAAAGTGGGACACACTGTATAATAACATGAAATGTTCAACATTCACTTTAACCGTTAATGCATCTGGTTTTTGCAATATCAATTTATTGATTCATTTGATTAAGTAAGATTGTCTTGTTTCATCTTTTCTTATGTTCACTGTTATAAACATGTAAATATATTGTTCATTGGGAATGATAAATGATAAAGATTATTCTTATTATTATTATATAATTATGATATGTTATACCATTCAATAAGTGTACAAATTATGTAATACAATAAGTGGTACTATATGCAGAATATATTTGGCGATTGTTACAGAACCTGTTTCTTAGTACTTATCTCAGTAACGAATCGATGTCATGACGGAAATTAGAATAGCAAAGTAGCAAGAGTATACAGGGTGCTCCATAAGTTATGGATCAAAAGCAGTGGGGTGGTAGGATGGGGTCATTTCTATTAAAAATAAATCAATTACAAAAAAACTGTGTCACATTTGTGATTTTTTCTTTCATATATTTTATCCGCATGGATGCACCTTTCCCCCGGAATGAGTTTATGAACTGTGTTACTTCGTATCAATAACCTAAGAGAAATGTTGTTTTCCTGAAGTTTTCTTATTGAATAATGAAATATTTCAGTTGATTTTTAAATGTCGCTGGCAAATTTGAAAACTACCCCACAAAAATAACCAATGATTATATGAAAAAATTGGGGTTTTTTATATTAATTTGTTTCTAATGGGTCGCGTTTTTCAGAAAAATTTAATAACTTTTGAACCACTTCATTTCATTCCACTTTGAGCACTGTTGTAATTTCGTAGTTGACATAATTCCACATTTCATAATAAATTTTGTACGACCAGAATATTATGGACTGTTCACCACGTCTATTTCCAGAATAGTAGGTTTATTTTCGGAATACACAGATGTATATCAAGATGACTTCGAGCATAATCAGCTGGAAAAAATTAAAATGCTCCTAATTATTATTAGACTGGAAACATTGGAAAGTACCAAAAAAATACGGTAGCCAATTTGAGATTGAGTGTTCAGAAACCCTCTGTAAATACCGAATTAGAATTCGAGTAGTTGAAGGATGCAATTATCATTCTGTTAGAGATGTATAGAAATTTAACAGGTGGGCTCACTCTTCAATTGTTTCGTCAGACTAACTCTCGATATGGAACAATTGCACGCGAGTTTTGGACGTGGGGTTCAGGTATTTGAAGATAGAGGCGCCATAATCGGAAAATCGTTCAAAACCTTGGTTCTGTGAGGGATGAATCTATTTCCATCATTGTTCTGACATATTGACGTTTCGATCCTTTGATCAGAAATCAGTTCACTGCTCTGATCCAAATCATATACGTATCCAAATATTTTTCGGTCGGTAATATGTTTCCTGTAAATATAGATTGTAACCAGGATGAGCTTAGCGAGATTCACCAATGTCAAGTATGTTTATCAAAGGTTTATCAGAGTAGGCTCCATCGATAAACTTGCAAACGACCTTCAATAGGGAGTAAGCGCACCAGTTAAATTTCATCAAAATCGGACAATAAATAACAGCTCTATGGCTTTGTGCAGTTTTTATTAGTCAGCCTGCATACAAACACTAACTTGTATCTGATAAATGCATGACAGATTGAAAAAAATTGCAAACTATAAATATAATTATGTAAGTGAAGTTTTGAGGACTGTGGCTAAATAACCAAAAATACAAAATATATTCAAAGCGATAAAAAAAAATACCACATTTCTATTCAGAAAAGACTAAATATGTATTTCGTCTTCTAAGTTGCCATCCTCAGTAGAACTGAAAAGGAAATAAAGGATAGCTGACTTAACTATCTTTTGTTAATTTCTCCAGTGGTAATTTCTGAAGAATATCCTGAAAGATACTTTAGAGTCAGCTAACTTTCAGTTTCTTGACAGTTCTACTGAGGATGGCAACTTAGTCGCCGAAATACGTATACAGGCTTTTCAAAACATAAATGTGATAAATTGGGTATATTTTGTATTTGATCATTTTTATTATTGATGTGTACAAGTTCTTATACATAATCAGTAAATCAGTAGTACAGTATGAGTAGGGTCCCTTGATGGAAATTGACGTTAAAGTCATCTTTACAGGGTACGGACAGATCATAGCTGCATTCTTTTTTAATGATCTAGAGATTTTAGTTTTGCCTACTGGCATCCCTGACATAGCTGTCACGTCACATCCATGGGCGCTACAAAAAAATTCCCAAAATTTCAATAATAGGTATGTACAGGGTATTTACTTGTTGAGGAAGATCATAATGGCGAACGAGTTTTGTAATTATGATCCGATTCAATTCAAAATTGGAAGGTATGTGGGGTTTTCCGGGGTTGGAGTTGATGATTATTTCGTCAAACTTGGAAAATTCAAGATGACGGATCCAATATTCAGCAATAGAAATTTCTAATTATGATCTGAGTCAATTTAAGATTGGTATCTAAGGGTTTTCGAGGTCGAACTTTATGATTTTTTGTCAAAATTGGGAAATTCAAGATAGCGGATCCAAAATGACGAACGAAACTTGTAATTATGATCTGATTCTATTCAAAAAATCAAAATAGATTGGAGATTTCCGGGGTCGGAGATTATAATTATTTTGTAAAAATTGGGATATACAAGATGACGAATCCAATATGGTGGACGAGTTTTGTAATGAAGATCGGATTCTATTCAAAATTGGTATCTGATGGGGGTTTTCGGGGTAGGAGATAATGATTGTTTCGTCAAAATTGAAAAATTCAGGATGACGGATCCAATATGGCGAAAAACATTTATAGTTTATATAATTATATTACTCTACTACAAATAGAAAATATGTTTGATGCAAAAGTGAAAATAACGTGCCTATAAGTTATACTGCGTATACTTATCGTATACCTACTTCTTTGTTACTTTCATCAATAAATTATTCGAAAATAATTTCCTATTTGAAAGAGACGGAAAAATCATATGTATAACATGGGGGGTGAAGTATATTCTATTCTTTATTTTCCTGCACATTTCACGTATCAATTTTTATCAGCTTTCATCTACTTTTCGTCCTATAGACGAAGTTTTATACATAGAGTGATATTAGTAATTCCATAAATTCTTCTCCAAGTTGGATTTCTGACAATATATTTAGCACAAATGACATGAGTACAGTAATCTTACTAGATACCCACATCGAGGTTTCCACCATTTCGCAATCATAAGGCTCAGCTCATTCCAGCTCTTAGATAAACTACTGCTCAGCTTGAATTCATTCAGTCAATTCAGTCAACAGAAATATATTAAGCTTTCAGTACAATTTATATGTTTCCTAAATCGCTAAGATTATGCTGGAGTAGTATTAGTAGTAAACTCTATAACTAGAGGATTGTTCATCTATATATCAGTATAGTTGAATCAGGAATTCCATATGGAAATTACGTATGATACGCCAATGACCTCGATATAACCTAAAAAACAACGAATGTCAAAAATCTAGTGTTTATCCCCAGAATTGGATAAGGATGGAACTATATAACTGTTTCACAAACACTTTAGAGTGAGAGGAGACGAGGATCTGTCCGTACCCTGTTAAGATGACTTTAACGTCAATTTCCATCAAGGAACCCTAAGTATGAGTATCACAATCGGTGAAGTTTTCTAGACACAGAACTCTCAGATAATCATAAACCTATTTAAAGTATGGACTGGCTTTCTGAGAGAGGCCAGTGACGCCAACATATTCAGAGGAGTAATAGAAGGATGAATTACTTCATGACAACCATTATTGTGACATATCAACTGACATTATTGCTCTATTAGATATGTTCATATGACCATGAGATATGACACTGGCACTATGATATTAATTTTCATTTGAAATCTTGAAAATAGGATCATGTCCAGCAAATAATTTTCACTCTTTCACATACCAATGCAAATTGTTGTTAGGAGCCTACAAAAACATGGTTTTCAATTAAATAACTAATTAATCATTAATGATCTCGAATGACACTAAGATTTTGTCACTATGAGGCATATTCTTCTTCACAAATAAATATTCAAGTGATTTTCGGTGATAACCTGATTTCTAAATGGTTGTAAATTAAACTTTGTTGAAAAGTTCATGTCTGTCTCGAAACTAAGTTGATTTAGACCTTCCAGCGACGAATTAATATCCACCTTGTTAGGTAAATATACTATTATTTTTCTAAATATTCAACCCGGAGGACAGAAATTCACTACTATTTTTTGTGTAACTTTCGACAAAATTTCGACAAGAATATGATTTATAGTGCAACAGTATCAACAGTCAAATTACTAGGAAAAAAACTCTTTGTAGATTTCATAATCACGTTTCTTTAGATCTGTGCTCAGAATAGGACAGGATTTTGGATAAACAAATTATACTAAAATAAACTTCCAGAACGTCGATATGATATATTTAGTTCATCGGAGATAGAAAACAGGTCAATTTTGGTTGATTGATTTCAAAAACTGACACACTTATTGTGTGAATATCATTACTCAAATTCAATTGCCCTGTGTAGACAGGACTGTTTCTATAGTGAAAAAGAAATATTATTGATTGTTTTTTTATGTAAATAAAGTTTTATCTGGAGAAGTGGTGTAACTCTTATTCCTATCCAGATGTGATTCGTTTTCTGAAAAAGTATCAACAACAAAGTAACAACGCCCTTCTTGTTAGAGTACGAAAAATGGAAATATTGATACCACCAGGATTCAGTCACTTGTCTTAATTTTATGCTCTTAAGATGCCTCGAATGCACGTTAACTGTTTAATTGGAATTGACATACCTTTACGTCCTTTCACTTCAAATTCTGAATCAGACAGAACCGTTTCAACATTCACAGGTGAACCACTTCTCGAATCATTGGCACCATTCGTTGTCAACTCTGTATCACTGAAGAAGTGGAAATCCGCATCAATTCTTTTGATGTTCGAAGAATCTATGACTGGATTCATTTCATCCGCCTGTTTCGTGTGACTTCTATAACAGAAAAGAACATGTTTTGCTAGTCGAAATACTCATTAACCACTTGAAAACTCACAGTTTCGGCTTGTCTTTAACATCAGGATCTGAAGAATTACTATCTAAAGAACTTCTATCAGTTATCGTATCTGTGTTTTCTAAAAAATCAGAAGTTTGACTGACAGGAAGCTGATTAGTGCTGGTTGACTTCCTTGGAGCATTTTTTCGTCTGACTCTTTTTCGCCTCTTTTTACTAGTCTTGCCATCATTCGGAAGGTCTTCCACAGATTTTGGAGGAGTAACAGTTACATCTGGCTTTGGATCTTCAACCTAGAATCGAAGAATATACAGGGTGTATCTAAATAACATCAAAAAAATGCAAGGGGCGATTCCTTGTGATATTTTAGGAAATAAAGTTCATATAAACATGTGTCCTAACTTCTACATTGTCTTTTCATCGATTTCAATGAAACGTTGTGGTTTTGTTAATAGTAATTCGCGAAAATCACGAAGTGTGCGGCCTCTGGTGGCTAACTTTGCAAGAAGAAGAAGAAGAAGAAGAAGAAAGTCTTTATTGTCCTAAAAACCTAAAGTTTTTGTTGACAAAGCATGTGTATCATAAGCTATAACTAATATTAAAACTACATAAAATCATGTAAAATATGCACATATATAAGGAACAAAACATCAAGTCGAACATATACTAGTAAAAGTCACACTATAAAAAAAGGTATTAAACAATTAAAAACGAATTATACAAACTGACAAACTTAATTAAATGCGTCTTCATAAAATTCTTGCAAGGTATAATAGGCTTTATTCAGTAGTAGCTCTTTTACTGCCTTTCTAAACTTAATATGTGTTAGCAATGAACGAATATGTGAAGGCAGGTGATTAAACATTTTTTTGGCATTATAAATAAAAGACTTTTTTATTAATGTACTTCTAGGAATTAGTAGGGAAACCGTACAGTCAACATTTCTTGTGTTGTATACCGACATCGAATGAATGTTCGTGGTATATTTTTTGTGGATCATACATACACTCTCTAGAATGAAGATGCAAGTCAATGTCAGTATTTTCTGAGCCACAAATAAGGGTTTACATGGTTCTCTGAATTTAGCTTTACTAAGGTATCTAACCGCCCTCTTTTGTAAAATGAACACAGAGTTCAAAAGAAATTGAGAACTATTCCCCCAAAAACAAACTCCATATCTCAAAATTGAGTCAATCAGGGCAAAATAAACTGATCTTGCTGCAGATTTATTCAATTCAGATGAGATGACTCTTACTGCAAAACAACCAGAAGATAATTTTCTGCATAAATTTGTAATGTGGGTGTTGAATGAGAGACTGTCATCCACATAGAGCCCTAAAAACTTAGCCGAGGATTGAGTACAAATTCTTGAGTTTTCCAGAAGTATATCATTAAGAGTGCACTTGAACGTCAAAATACATGTTTTAGAAATATTGAATGATAACTTATTCGCATCACACCAATTTTTTACTTCCAATATATCTTCAGCGACATAGTTACTCAGTTCGTCATTATTGTTGCTATGCCACAGTATTGTGGTGTCATCTGCGAACATAGTAAACTTTCCTCTAATAGTGATATTTGCTAGGTCATTTATATATATTAAAAATAAGATTGGTCCAAGCACAGATCCTTGAGGGACCCCACACTTCACTAACTGAGACCTGGACTTTATTTTGTTAAGCGAGACTATTTGAGTACGCTCTGATAGGTATGATTGGAACCATCTTAGTGTAATATCTCTAAAGCCATAAATTTCTAATTTTTGAGTCTTGCGAGTATGAACAACAATGACAACAAATATGGCGACCATTGTTTTGAGTTTCATAATTATGTGTTTTATTTGAAAATAATTTATTTGTTGAAGTGCATATTCCAGAACCTAATTTTTTCCTGATGAAAAAACTCGAATTATTGCATGAACTTTTATTGTTTACAATGAAGAAACCAGTAGTACCTACCTTATAATAATATAATATACATTTCCTGAAGCACAATTAGAATCATTGTATAAATGTTGGTTGCAATTTTATTTATTTCAGTTATTTCAGTTATTTCAGTTATTGCATTACATTCTTTTCTTCATTGATACATTTCATACAAATAATATATAAAGTATAATTAATTTTCTAGTAGGAATGACATGAATGATCAGACAGTAATTCCTGGTATAAGATCATTCATGAAGTATTATCGACTGTTGTATAATTGAAATTACAAATAGTGAACAAAACTTACATATCATTAAGATACAGTCATATTATAGTGAACGAGAAGGGGAAAAATAAAAACAGTGAAAAAAAAAAAAAAGAAAAAAGGAAATTCATGGTCTTTCAGCTTTGATCATTCCTTTGCATATAAATATATTTCTTAACTTTATTTTTGAATTGCATAATATTTGGGCTGTTTTTGATAGCATCTGGTAATTTATTGAATTTCGAAATCGCCTCATGTGTAAACTTTTTTTGCCCAAGTTTAGAATTTGCAGCTTCAAGATGAAACAAGTTATATTGTCTAGTGTGATGATCATGAATTTCAGAATTCCTGATTAATATAAAATTTGATTTAAGCTTTTTGTTGATGATATAATAGGAAATTTTGAGAGTATTGATTAAAAAGTGCTCTTCCAAAGAAAATGTGTTTGTTTCCTTATACAGTTGATTCGTTGGAGTGTCATATGGAAGACGATACAATACTTTCAATGCCTTTTTATATAGAACGATCTTGAGAATAATTTCAAGTCCTCAATTGTTGGAGACCCTAGTTTATGTAAATGATGATTCTGAGCAGCCTCTCCAACCATATCTTCTTTTCCAACACCTTCACTAGAATCCCATCTCCTTCATAAAAGGCAGTGATATTTCTTGATGAATTCAATTATTTCTTCATACCTATACCATATTGTTGTAATAGCTAATTGCTTATATAGTTCCATTCCAGTCCATGCAAGTGTTGAGTGGACCATTCAGACCATCCATATGTTTGAAAACTGTGGAATTGTAGTGTGATATCAATGATGAATACCACCATTGTCCTCATCAAAATGACAATTTCTCTGCTCATACTGGAAACCTTGTACGTATTTCACGAAATCAACTTATTATTCACTATTTTGCAAAATGATTTCGAAATAACCAATTTGCAATGAGTGCATACGGCAATGTTTTTGTTGTTCATACTCAGTTTGAAATATGACGTTGATTTGACGTTTAATAGAGCCATCTATTGGTTCGTGATTTTCGCGAATATGGAGCTTCTTTTAGTGAAATCAGATACGAAATAATATTTTCAGTGGCGTCAACGTAAGTAAATTTATCGATATTCATGTTGAATGTACACCACCAGTTTTTTGAGTTTCATATTTTTATTAGATTGAACTATTGAAATAACAACTGTTTCATCCTCTGTGTGATTTTTGTATTTAGCTTAGTTTTAGGGGAAACAATGAAAATTCGATTTTACTCCCAATTTTAATGTAGGTGTTTTCAAGACTTCCATTGGGATTACTCAATAACCCCAATTAGAATCATTTTGAAATTTTGGGGCTTTCTCAGTCTCCATCCATACTGAATTTTGGTACCATGAAAGCTTCTACAGGGGGGTTATAAATAAAAACAATTAATACTTCCAACTTCAACATCCTGTATCTCAAAAACGGAGCAAGTTAGGACACATGTTTATAGGAACTTTATTTGTTGGAATATCGGTGTTATTTAGATACACCCTGTATCTTTCTATGATTGGTTATTGATCATACCTAATATTGGCGAGCTGTTTCAAACTTGTACGAATTCTACATGGAAATAAAATGTGTATATGTTGTTGATATTCTAATGGGGATATAATAGGTACATTAGAGCTGAACTTCAGGTGAAATTGTATTCTTTCACAGTATTCACAATGAATTAATTTACTAACATGTCAAGAAATGAATGTTCCACTTATCACATTAAAATGGGAAATTTTGCAGGAGAGTTGCTTGTACTCATACGGAAACAGTGTATGCTTGTTCCCCCATCAGCTGTTCAATGACCGACAGTGCTCTATCAGTGCTAATTATGCTAATCTATATTAAACCTGTAGAAATATAATTGTTGATGAAGTCCCCCTCCACGTTGATAGGTTAAGTGGAAAAAATAAATGAAATGGAAGAACTTTATGATGTAGTTTACCTTACTATGTTCCATGTCCAAACTATCCATCTTGAATATAGTTTCAGATATATCGTTATGACTCTTGCTCAAATCTTCACTACTGTGTTTTCCAGATATCATAGAAAGTGTCATTTCTTCTGCAGACGTTTCTCCCACTTCAATATTACCAAGATTAATATGCTTTTTGATAAAGTTTCGTCCTCTAGTTGTATCGTTTTCATTATCTGTAGTATTGCGACGCTTGGTATAGTCATTTTCCTGGTTCTCTAATCCGAGTTTCGTAATATCCTCTAGATCAAAACTCCTACGTCTACCCTATAAGAACATATACTTATAGAATTTAGAATATCATCCGAACATGTCCAATAAATATCATCAAAACACAAGAAAACCAAAGCTCTTTTTTTTTGAGATCACAAGAGTGTCTTTACTCGTTGTCGATATAGTAATATGAGGTATTAAGAGAAACAGTTCAAATAATACATTTTCAACTATACTCATTCAGTATCATTGATAATAAGTTCACTGTTTTGTGATGTTTATACTATTTAGACTCAGTATTAATCTATCTTATTGAAACTTTTGGAATTTTATCTCCTCGTTTTTATGAATAAAAAAGTAAATGATTCGAGAACAAGTAAACCCAACTCACTGCCACAGAAACAGATGTGGTAAACAATCAAAAACAATTTGTAACTGTCCATTCTCGTTCAATGAGAAAAATAGTGATTTGTTCAAAAATACCTCCAAATGTACTTTTCTGTAATTAATATTTCGTTAACAATGATTTTACATAATAAATTAGTGAGATTGTTGATGATTTTTATTCCTGTCATCTCAACGATTTCACATTTATCTCATGTAAGAAAGAATAGAAATGAAATATAGGTACTTACTTGACTTTTGAATATGTTCTCAATTTCTGAGACAGGTATAGGGGAAGTAGCTAGGTGCTCGGGAATTTCGATTTCATCATCATCTTCCAATCCTTCCACAAAGAAAGCTTCTCCACTCTCTCCTAATTTCATGTGTATTTCTTGTGGTTCTCCATTTATTTCTATGTCAACCTTAAAACAAATTGAAAGGAGGGGTATATAAAAATTAAGATGAACATGTGAACTCAACCATGACAAACATCAACTTGATGGTTAGTATTTTTCACTGTTGGGTGAACATATGACTTTAATATTTCATTCCATGACAAAATTCAAGGAAAACAACATTTTTCTTAGGTTATTGATAAGAAGTAATACACATGTCATAAAATTATTTCTGGTGAAAGGTGCATCCATGTGGATGGAATTTGTAAAATGAAAAGTAAAAAATGTGACATAGTTTTATTGTGATTAATTCTTTTTATAGAAATGAAAAATCATTGATAACTTTTGAACCATCAACAATTGGATAACCACATATACGGTTAGTTTTGTTTGATATGACCCCCCCTACCACCTCACTTCTTTTGATACTCGACTTATGGGACACCCTGTATAAGCAGCACACTAGAATAGGATATTTAGTTCTAATCTTCTCCTGAAGATGCTAACATAGTTAGCGAAACACGTGTCGAGGCGTTAGAAAAATCGTTTTGATTAGTTTCGATATACTTGTCACTTGTAACAATCGAATTAGCGGAATAATTATTAGTTTTTTTATTTTTTTTATTTAGCTAACCTACGGATTTTGATGGATCGGCCGTCCAATTAATATACATAGGCTATGACTATGAATTGAGTAGTACAATCATATGAAAATAATATTTGTTCAAAGATCAGATGATATTTGGGACGGTCTCTATCGGAGATATTCACCTTGGAAGGTGACCATCATAAGTGGGTTTTCAGTTGATAACTTCTCGACGGTCACTCCTAATCAAATAAAATTCTGATCAAGTATGTATGAGATAAACTTCGTTATATTGATTGAACTTTTCTAGGAAAGCAGGAAGCAGAGACGGACTATACATCGCAGAATTCAAAATAAAATGTTTATTCAACTCAAAATGCTTCGGTTGATGTTAAACCATTACGTAGTGTTTTAAATCGGGTGAGAAACTGCGGTAACAGCTCGTGGGATTTTTAGAAAGTTATAGCACAGATTGTAGGTACTAAGAGCTATAGGTCAGGGGCGGATTCAGGCAATGTTTGAGGGGGAGGGCGTATGAGTATAGCAAAAAAGAAAGAAATTTTCATTGGTGCCTTCTGAAAAAAATGTTATTTTTTTCTGAAAGAATGATTCTAGTAAACATGTTTAAAAAAAAAGTTCCAAATATTCGATACATTTCATTAATATAAGGCTGACAAAAAACGCCCAAAGCGTTATTGCGCCGCTGTTAACTATTCGATTTTAAAAAACAAAAACGCGAGAGAAATTAGCCATCAAATCCTATGAGTAGGCTTAGATCATTATTTTTTCAAATTCCAACAGAAAGCGACTGTTTTTTTGTCAAATGGTACTATATGTTTTTCATGTTCGAGATTCTTTTTTTGAATACGAAGATAATATGACAAGTTGATTTTCGACCAAAATTAGTTGAAATAAAAAATTAACTCTCAAACTACAATAGATATTTTCATAAAATCTTGATATGTATCATAGAATGTGGCATTTAATGTCAAAGGAATCAATGTCAATGTTCCATTTGTCAAATATTTTGACACCATATGTAATTTCAAAGTATGTGGCTTTGTTAACATAACGACGGGCAGTTTGAATATTTTAACTCTTTTCACATCAAACTTTAAAATCACATTGTGTGGAAATATCTGAAAAATGGAATACTGACATTCATTTCAGTGATACTTACTATAACATTCAATGATGCGTCCTCGGATGCATCCCAAAATTGTATGTCTTGTCAACTAAGCATTTATTTTTTATTTCAACTAATTATTTTCAAAAGTCAACTTGTGTTAAACATCACTGTATTCCGAAAATATTCTAGATCAGAAAAAAAAAACATTATGCATTGCGACATTTAACAAAAAAGTTGACGCTGACATTACTGTTGAAACTCGGAAAAAAATATTATCAGAGCCTATTCATAATTATTATTAGGTATATGATGAGTAATATCATTTGCTCTTTTATTTCAAAATCGGATCATTAATAGCAGCGCTATGGTTTGAGGCGTTTTTTATCAGTCAGTCTGTATGTAGTTTTCCCAAAAAGGTTTTTTTTATCGCTTGGAGCGCACGAAAGGGAATCCCTATAATGTTCAAAGAACATCGTGCGTTCTTAGGGAGGATAGGAACAGGAGGTAGGTATTGGAATTTTTTTTGAACTTTTGGAGATTATATGTTGTTGGGAATACTTCCACAGGCAATGAATTCCAGAGCCTAGCCGTTCTATGGATGAAGGAGTCTTGATAAAGTGCTGTTCGACATCTTTCGAGGTTGACAACGAAAGGATATTGCTAGTGAAGGGATGATAGCAGAGATTTCAGAAGAACATTTCCCGTGGAAGTATCGATAGAAAAGTGAAAGGTCGCCGACCTTTCTACGGTGTTCCAATGATGTCAAAGAGTGAGTGAGTGTGGCGTCACCCATCAGGCGAATGGCTCTTCTCTGGATGGAATCTAAGAGCATCAGCGTATGTTTTGGTGCTGAACCCCATATGTGGGAACAGTATTCTAGAACAGGCCGTATCTGCGCTTTGTAGATCATGAGAAGCTGTTGAGGTGTAAAGTAGCTTTTCGCACGGAACAAGAATCCGAGTTTTTGTGAAACAGCTTTTGCGATAGATCTGACATGATTACTCGAGATTGGTTAACAAAAATGAAAACAAAGTTCTCTCGAAATTATTGTTGCCCGTTTTTTGAGGCTCTTCAGTAAATTTAAAAAAAAAGCTACAAATGTTTCAAATTATGCCAACCTGTTGACGATAATCATCTCGTATAGTACCATGATTTATTGTTTTATA